>OV656873.1:52881486-55492578 GCA_927399465.1 Sarcophaga caerulescens
TTTTATTTTATTAGTTAAACTATTTGAATACATTTAATATAGTGTATATATTTTGTAATATTTATCGAAAAATAATTAAAAATATAAGAATATATTGAAAAATTTAAGTGTCCCTATTATTTTTCCAGGCCTTTATTTTCCTTTTTTTTTTTGAAATTTGGCAGAGCTAGTCAAATATTTTTATTTTATTAGATAAACTGTTTGAATACCTTTAATTTAGTGTATATATTTTGTAATATTTATCGAAAAATAATTAAAAATATTAGAATATATTGAAAAATTTAAGTGTCCCTATTATTTTTCCGAGCCTTTATTTTACATTTTTTTTTTGAAATTTGGCAGAGCTAGTCAAATATTTTTATTTTATTAGATAAACTGTTTGAATACCTTTAATTTAGTGTATATATTTTGTAATATTTATGGAAAAAATAATTTAAAAATATAAGAATATATTGAAAAAATTTAAGTGTCCCTATTATTTTTCCATGCCTTTATTTTACATTGTTTGTAAGAATTTGGCAGAGCTATTGAAATATTTTTATTTTATTAGTTAAACTATTTGAATATCTTTAATTTAGTGTATATATTTTGTAATATTTTATGGAAAAATAATTAAAAATATAAGAATATATTGAAAAATTTAAGTGTCCCTATTATTTTTCCGGGCCTTTATTTTACATTTTTTTTTTAGAATTTGGCAGAGCTAGTCAAATATTTTTATTTTATTAGTTAAACTATTTGAATACCTTTAATTTAGTGTATATATTTTGTAATATTTATCGAAAAATAATTAAAAATATAAGATCTTTAATTTAGTGTATATATTTTGTAATATTTATGGAAAAATAATTAAAAATATGAGAATATATTGAAAAATTTAAGTGTCCCTATTATTTTTCCAGGCCTTTATTTTACTTTTTTTTAAGAATTTGGCAGAGCTAGTCAAATATTTTTATTTTATTAGATAAACTGTTTGAATACCTTTAATTTAGTGTATATATTTTTGTAATATTTATCGAATAATAGTTAAAAATATAAGAATATATTGAAAAATTTAAGTGTCCCTATTATTTTTCCAGGCCTTTATTTTACATTTTTTTGTAAGAATTTGGCAGAGCTAGTCAAATATTTTTTTATTTTATTAGTTAAACTATTTGAATACCTTTAATTTAGTGTATATATTTTGTAATATTTATGGAAAAATAATTAAAAATATTAAGAATATATTGAAAAATTTAAGTGTCCCCTATTATTTTTCCAGGCCTCTATTTTACATTTTTTTTTAAGAATTTGGCAGAGCTAGGTCAAATATTTTTATTTTATTAGATAAAACTGTTTGAATACCTTTAATTTAGTGTATATATTTTGTAATATTTATCGAATAATAGTTAAAAATATAAGAATATATTGAAAAATTTAAGTGTCCCTATTATTTTTCCAGGCCTTTATTTGACATTTTTTGTAAGAATTTGGCAGAGCTCTTGAAATATTTTTATTTTATTAGTTAAACTAGTTGAATACCTTTAATTTAGTGTATATATTTTGTAATATTTTATGGAAAAATAACTAAAAAATATAAGAATATATTGAAAAAATTTAAGTGTTCCTATTATTTTTCCAGGCCTTTATTTTACTTTTTTTTAAGAATTTGGCAGAGCTAGTCAAATATTTTTATTTTATTAGATAAACTGTTTTGAATACCCTTTAATTTAGTGTATAATATTTTGTAATATTTATCGAATAATAGTTAAAAATATAAGAATATATTGAAAAATTTAAGTGTCCCTATTATTTTTCCAGGCCTTTATTTGACATTTTTTTTTAAGAATTTGGCAGAGCTCTTGAAATATTTTTATTTTATTAGTTAAACTAGTTGAATACCTTTAATTTAGTGTATATATTTTGTAATATTTATGGAAAAATAACTAAAAATATAAGAGAATATATTGAAAAATTTAAGTGTCCCCTATTATTTTTTCCAGGCCTTTATTTTACATTTTTTGTAAGAATTTGGCGGAGCTCTTGAAATATTTTTATTTTATTAGTTAAACTAGTTGAATACCTTTAATTTAGTGTATATATTTTGTAATATTTTTCGAATAATAGTTAAAAATATAAGAATATATTGAAAAATTTAAGTGTCCCTATTATTTTTCCAGGCCTTTATTTTACATTTTTTTTTTTAGAATTTGGCAGAGCTGGTCAAATATTTTTATTTTATTAGTTAAACTAGTTGAATACCTTTAATTTAATGTATATACTTTGTAATATTTATGGAAAAATAATTAAAAATATAATAATATATTGAAAAATTTAAGTGTCCCTATTATTTTTCCAGGCCTTTATTTTACTTTTTTTTTAAGAATTTGGCAGAGCTAGTCAAATATTTTTTATTTTATTAGTTAAACTATTTGAATACCTTTAATTTAGTGTATATATTTTGTAATATTTATGGAAAAAATAATTAAAAAATATAAGAATATATTTGAAAAATTTAAGTGTCCCCTATTATTTTTCCCAGGCCTTTATTTTACTTTTTTTTAAAAATTTGGCAGAGCTAGTGAAATATTTTTTTTTATTAGTTAAACTATTTGAATACCTTTAATTTAGTGTATATATTTTTGTAATATTTATGGAAAAATAATTAAAAATATAAGAATATATTGAAAAATTTAGGTGTCCCTATTATTTTTCCAGGTCTTTATTTTACATTGTTTGTAAGAATTTGGCAGAGCTAGTCAAATATTTTTTATTTTATTAGTTTAAACTATTTGAATACCTTTAATTTAGTGTATATATTTTGTAATATTTATGGAAAAATAATTAAAAAATATAAGAATATATTGAAAAATTTAAGTGTCCCTATTATTTTTCCATGCCTTTATTTTACTTTTTTTTAAGAATTTGGCAGAGCTAGTCAAATATTTTTATTTTATTAGTTAAACTATTTGAATACATTTAATTTAGTGTATATATTTTGTAATATTTATCGAAAAATAATTAAAAATATAAGAATGTATTGAAAAATTTAAGTGTCCCTATTATTTTTCCAGGCCTTTTATTTTAGTTTTTTTTAAGAATTTGGCAGAGCTAGTGAAATATTTTTTTTTTTTATTAATTAAACTATTTGAATACCTTTAATTTAGTGTATCTATTTTGTAATATTTATGGAAAAATAATTAAAAAATATAAGAATATATTGAAAAATTTAAGTGTCCCTATTATTTTTCCAGGCCGTTATCTTACTTTTTTTTTAAGAATTCGGCAGAGCTAGTCAAATATTTTTATTTTATTAGTTAAACTGTTTGAATACCTTTTAATTTAGTGTATATATTTTGTAATATTTATGGAATAATAGTTAAAAATATAAGAATATATTGAAAAATTTAAGTGTCCCTATTATTTTTCCAGGCCTTTATTTTACTTTTTTTTAAGAATTTGGCAGAGCTAGTCAAATATTTTTATTTTTATTAGATAAACTGTTTGAATACCTTTAATTTAGTGTATATATTTTGTAATATTTATGGAAAAATAATTAAAAATATAAGAATATATTGAAAAATTTAAGTGTCCCTATTATTTTTCCAGGGCCTCTATTTTACATTTTTTTTTAGAATTTGGCAGAGCTAGTCAAATATTTTGATTTTATTAGTTAAACTATTTGAATACCTTTAATTTAGTGTATATATTTTGTAATATTTATCGAATAATAGTTAAAAATATAAGAATATATTGAAAAATTTAAGTGTCCCTATTATTTTTCCAGGCCTTTATTTTACATTTTTTGTAAGAATTTGGCAGAGCTATTGAAATATTTTTATTTTATTAGTTAAACTATTTGAATACCTTTAATTTAATGTATATACTTCGTAATATTTATGGAAAAATAATTAAAAATATAATAATATATTGAAAAATTTAAGTGTCCCTATTATTTTTCCAGGCCTTTATTTTACATTTTTTGTAAGAATTTGGCAGAGCTATTGAAATATTTTTATTTTATTAGTTAAACTAGTTGAATACCTTTAATTTAATGTATATACTTTGTAATATTTATGGAAAAATAATTAAAAATGTAAGAATATATTGAAAAATTTAAGTGTCCCTATTTATTTTTCCAGGCCTTTATTTTCCTTTTTTTAAGAATTTGTCAGAGCTAGTCATATATTTTTATTTTATTAGATAAAACTGTTTGAATACCTTTTAATTTAGTGTATATATTTTGTAATATTTATCGAAAAATAATTAAAAATATAAGAATATATTGAAAAATTTAAGTGTCCCTATTATTTTTCCGGGCCTTTATTTTACATTTTTTTTTTTAGAATTTGGCAGAGCTAGTCAAATATTTTTATTTTATTAGTTAAACTATTTGAATACCTTTAATTTAGTGTATATATTTTGTAATATTTATGGAAAAATAATTAAAAATATAAGAATATATTGAAAAATTTAAGTGTCCCTAATTATTTTTCCAGGCCTTTATTTTACATTTTTTTTAAGAATTTGGCAGAGCTATTGAAATATTTTTTATTTTATTAGTTACTCTAGTTGAATACCTTTAATTTAATGTATATACTTTGTAATATTTATAGAAAAATAATTAAAAATATAAGAATATATTGAAAAATTTAAGTGTCCCTATTATTTTTCCAGGCCTTTATTTTTATTTTTTTTTTTAAGAATTTGGCAGAGCTTGTCAAATGTTTTCATTTTATTAGTTAAACTATTTTGAATACCTTTAATTTAGTGTATATATTTTGTAATATTTATGGAAAAATAATTAAAAAATATAAGAATATATTGAAAAATTTAAGTGTCCCTATTATTTTTCCAGGCCTCTATTTTACATTTTTTTTTTAGAATTTGGCAGAGCTAGTCAAATATTTTGATTTTATTAGTTAAACTATTTGAATACCTTTAATTTAGTATATATATTTTGTAATATTTATGGAAAAATAATTAAAAATATAAGAATATATTGAAAAATTTAACTGTCCCTATTATTTTTCCAGGCCTTTATTTTACATTGTTTGTAAGCATTTGGCAGAGCTAGTCAAATATTTTGATTTTATTAGTTAAACTATTTGAATACCTTTAATTTAGTGTATCTATTTTGTAATATTTATGGAAAAATAATTAAAAATGTTAGAATATATTGAAAAATTTAAGTGTCCCTATTATTTTTCCATGACTTTATTTTACTTTTTT
Source organism: Sarcophaga caerulescens (assembly GCA_927399465.1). NCBI lineage: Eukaryota > Metazoa > Arthropoda > Insecta > Diptera > Sarcophagidae > Sarcophaga > Sarcophaga caerulescens. The sequence goes on from OV656873.1 coordinate 52,886,698, forward strand.
TTAAGAATTTGGCAGAGCTAGTCAAATATTTTTATTTTATTAGTTAAACTATTTGAATACCTTTAATTTAGTGTATATATTTTGTAATATTTATGGAAAAATAATTTAAAAATATAAGAATATATTGAAAAAATTTAAGTGTCCCTATTATTTTTCCGGGCCTTTATTTTACATTTTTTTTTTAGAATTTGGCAGAGCTAGTCAAATATTTTTATTTTATTAGTTAAAACTATTTGAATACCTTTAATTTAGTGTATATATTTTGTAATATTTATGGAGAAATAATTAAAAATATAAGAATATATTGAAAAATTTAAGTGTCCCTATTATTTTTCCGGGCCTTTATTTTACTTTTTTTTAAGAATTTGGCAGAGCTAGTCAAATATTTTTATTTTACTAGTTAAACTATTTGAATACCTTTAATTTAGTGTATATATTTTGTAATATTTATGGAAAAATAATTAAAAATATAAGAATATATTGAAAAATTTAAGTGTCCCTATTATTTTTCCAGGCCTTTATTTTACATTTTTTGTAAGAATTTGGCAGAGCTATTGAAATATTTTTATTTTATTAGTTAAGCTAGTTGAATACCTTTACTTTAATGTATATACTTTGTAATATTTATGGAAAAATAATTAAAAATATAAGAATATATTGAAAAATTTAAGTGTCCCTATTATTTTTCCAGGAATTTATTTTTTTTTTTTTAAGAATTTGGCAGAGCTTGTCAAATGGGATCATTTTATTAGTTAAACTATTTGAATACCTTTAATTTAGTGTATATATTTTGTAATATTTATGGAAAAATAATTAAAAATATAAGAATATATTGAAAAATTTAAGTGTCCCTATTATTTTTCCAGGCTTTTATTTTATATTGTTTGTAAGAATTTTAAATAAATAAATAAATAAATATTTTGATTTTATTAGTTAAACTATTTGAATACCTTTAATTTAGTGTATCTATTTTGTAATATTTATGGAAAAATAATTAAAAATATAAGAATATATTGAAAAATTTAAGTGTCCCTATTATTTTTCCAGGCCTTTATTTTACATTTTTTGTAAGAATTTGGCAGAGCTATTGAAATATTTTTATTTTATTAGTTAAGCTAGTTGAATACCTTTAATTTAATGTATATACTTTGTAATATTTATGGAAAAATAATTAAAAATATAAGAATATATTGAAAAATTTAAGTGACCCTATTATTTTTCCAGGAATTTATTTTTTTTTTTTTAAGAATTTGGCAGAGCTTGTCAAATGAATTCATTTTATTAGATAAACTGTTTGAATACCTCTAATTTAGTGTATATATTTTGTAATATTTATGGAAAAATAATTAAAAATATAAGAATATATTGAAAAATTTAAGTGTCCCTATTATTTTTCCAGGCTTTTATTTTATATTGTTTGTAAGAATTTGGCAGAGCTAGTCAAATATTTTTATTTTATTAGTTAAACTGTTTGAATACCTTTAATTTAGTGTATATATTTTGTAATATTTATGGAAAAATAATTAAAAATATAAGAATATATTGAAAAATTTAAGTGTCCCTATTATTTTTCCAGGCCTTTATTTTACATTTTTTGTAAGAATTTGGCAGAGCTATTGAAATATTTTTATTTTATTAGTTAAACTAGTTGAATACCTTTAATTTAATGTATATACTTTGTAATATTTATGGAAAAATAATTAAAAATGTAAGAATATATTGAAAAATTTAAGTATCCCTATTATTTTTCCAGGCCTTTATTTTCCTTTTTTTAAGAATTTGTCAGAGCTAGTCAAATATTTTTATTTTATAAGATAAACTGTTTGAATACCTTTAATTTAGTGTATATATTTTGTAATATTTATGGAAAAATAATTAAAAATATAAGAATATATTGAAAAATTTAAGTGTCCCTATTATTTTTCCAGGACTTTATTTTACATTTTTTGTAAGAATTTGGCAGAGCTATTGAAATATTTTTATTTTATTAGTTAAGCTAGTTGAATACCTTTAATTTGATGTATATACTTTGTAATATTTATGGAAAAATAATTAAAAATGTAAGAATATATTGAAAAATTTAAGTATCCCTATTATTTTTCCAGGCCTTTATTTTCCTTTTTTTAAGAATTTGTCAGAGCTAGTCAAATATTTTTATTTTATTAGATAAACTGTTTGAATACCTTTAATTTAGTGTATATATTTTGTAATATTTATGGAAAAATAATTAAAAATATAAGAATATATTGAAAAATTTAAGTGTCCCTATTATTTTTCCGGGCCTTTATTTTACATTTTTTGTAAGAATTTGGCAGAGCTATTGAAATATTTTTATTTTATTAGTTAAACTAGTTGAATACCTTTAATTTAATGTATATACTTTGTAATATTTATGGAAAAATAATTAAAAATGTAAGAATATATTGAAAAATTTAAGTATCCCTATTATTTTTCCAGGCCTTTATTTTCCTTTTTTTAAGAATTTGTCAGAGCCAGTCAAATATTTTTATTTTATTAGATAAACTGTTTGAATACCTTTAATTTAGTGTATATATTTTGTAATATTTATGGAAAAATAATTAAAAATATAAGAATATATTGAAAAATTTAAGTGTCCCTATTATTTTTCCATGCCATTATTTTACATTTTTTTTTAGAATTTGGCAGAGCTAGTCAAATATTTTTATTTTATTAGTTAAACTATTTGAATACCTTTAATTTAGTGTATATATTTTGTAATATTTATGGAAAAATAATTAAAAATATAAGAATATGTAATAAAAAAGTCTTTTATTTATTATTTATTTGATTTATTTTATTTATGAACAGCCGCTAAATGCGACTGTTCATTATTAGGTTTTTATTATGACTAATGTTATTATTATTACTTAATTATTTAACTTATGTTCTACTATATTATAATGTGTGGGAATATGCTGAGACAGCTAAATACATGCTGTCCCAACATTTATGCAGTGTGGACACATTCATACTACAATGTATGAATATCCAGTTGCATGCAGAAGGCATACACTGGTCGACCAGTCAAACACACTACACCTCCCTTTTTACGGAAGAATAATCAATGTTCAATTCGACATTGATTATTCTTTTACATTTTTGACTTAAAGAAAAATTAAAAATATAGTGTATATTTTTTTTTTTTAATAATAATAATAATAATTCATAATAATTTAAAAAGAAAACAAAAAACAAAAATAAAAGTATGATTATTTTTCATTTGTGATAAGCTATAAAACAAACAAATATTATGGTATTTATATACATATTATTATTATATATATACTATATTCAACACATATTCAAACAATTTTATTATCAACTAAGTGTGCGATATACACACTTCAGTTGGGTAATTTCTTCACTCTATTTTTGTGAACGGTGAATGATTTACCGTTTGAGTCCGTTAAGGTGATGTTATTTGTGACATCAATTTCCTTAACTCTAAATGGACCCATATAAACCGGATCCAGCTTGTGTCCTGCGTCATTGCGGACCATAACCGAATCATCAATACAGAGCTCAATAGGTTTAGAACTTTTATTGGAGATCCCTTGTCTCCTTAGTTTAGCACTCTCAATGAGGCTAGCGGCTCTACGTTGCGCCACTTGGAGCCTGAATTTGACTTCTTTTTCATAGGCATCAACATTGTAAAGTGGATCTATGACACCAGTATTAGTAAACTCCATTTCCCTTGGAATTTTCCCGTATATTAACTCAAATGGGCAATATCCGTGGGCTGTGGATGGAGTTGTATTGTAGCAGTATACAAAGAACTTTAGCCAGTTATCCCAGTCTGATTTATCCAACGAAACATACGATCTTAGGTACTCATTTAAAGTCCTATGGGATCTTTCAATAGTCCCAAGTGTTTCGTGGTGGTAAGCAGTTGAATGCAATTTTTCTATTTTCAGTAACCCACATAGCTCTGTCAGTACCTGATTTATATATTCAGTACCCAGATCAGTAACTATGGTGTTCATGGGACCATATATCAAAACAAAATGTTCCATTATGGCTTTAGCTACATTTTTGGCTGATTTATTTGCCACAGGGATGGCCACCAAATACTTGGTCAAGTCACACATCACAGTCACAGCATATTCATTTTGCGAGTCAGACCTTGGCAGCGGTCCTATGGTGTCAAGTATTACTCGCTGAAAAGCCTTAACCGGTGTTGGTGTGATAACCAAGGGCTCCCTGTTTCTACTGGTTGTCTTATTGGCCTGACACTGAAGGCATTGCCGAACATATTTACTTATGTCCCTGGTCATACCCTTCCAATGAAATTGAAGTCGTATTTTCTTTATCATACGGGTTATACCAGGATGTCCACCAGTAAGGGGATCATCATGATACTTTTTCATAATTCTTAATTTTTCAGAATATGTATTTACTTTAATAAGTTTTGGCACGAGCATTATTGTTAAGTCGAAATCTTGCAAGATTTTATTACCTTTATTTTTGAAGGCTTCTATATTTGTTCCTAGGTTGTTGAACATGCTTTCATCTTGTGAAAGTACTAGTGTTGTGAGACCAATATTATTAGCTATTTTTGCAAGCTTTAGAAAGAGGTGACCTAAGTCGACATTTCTATTAATAATAAGGTCTTTCAACTTATATTCAGAAAGAACCTGTTTTCCTTTCTGTATAATTAATTTATTTTTGGTAAAATACAATTTTGGTATTTTACAGTGCTCGTGGGTATTTAGAGTCTCATATATTTTGAGATCCAACGATTCTGATTCTTCCGTATGATTTTCATTAATGCTTTGCCTATTTGCTCTTGACTGAAGTCTTGTTGTAACCTTCAGAATTGTATTGACTCCAATATTTTTGATGTCTTTAAATTCTATGCGGGATAGAGCGTCCGCTACGGTATTTTCCTGACCCCTAATATACTCGATCACGAAGTCGTATTCTTCGAGATCAAGTCGTATACGTGTTAGCTTGGAAGATGGATTCTTTAGAGAAAAAAGGTAAGTGAGTGGTCTGTGATCACTCAGTATTACAAATTTCTTGCCATAGATGTACGGTCTAAAATATTTTACAGCCCAATGTATTGCAGTTAATTCCTGCTCTATAGTCGACTTATTGCTTTCACCTTTAGTGAATGATCTTGAAGCATATGAGATTGGCATTAATTGTCCATGTTTTTCCTGACTCAGGACAGCGCCACAAGCATATTTACTTGCGTCGGTGGTGATAAAAAATTTTTTGGAAAAGTCAGGATATTGTAAAATCCTAGGGCAAAGTAATTGACTTTTGAGGTATTGGAAAGCTCTTTCACAATCCTGATTCCACTCAAAGGGAATGCCCTTTCTTGATAGTCTAGTGATATGCCGAGACGACTCAGCAAAGTTAGGTATGAACCTACGGTAATAATTACAAAACGCTATAAAACGCTTGGCTTCATCACCGTTCTTTGGAGTAGGATAGTTTTGTACAATGGAAAATTTGCTGTCGTCTGGTAATATTCCCTGATCCGTGCACTTGTGGCCAAGGAATGTGACTTCTGTTCGAAAAAATGAACACTTGTCTGGATGCAACTTTAAATTGTGTCTCCTACACACCTCAAATACATCCCTTAAATTTTTCAACATATGACCCGAAGAACAACCAATCACCACAAGGTCATCCATGTACACAAACGCTTGTGCTGGGGATAGACCGGAAAAAGCTAATGTCATCATTCGTTGAAATGAATTTGGGGCTACCTTCAGACCATATGGCAATCTTTTAAATCGGAAAGATCCTCTGTCAGTAGAGAAGGATGTTATGTCTCTGGATTCCTCCTCAAGCTCAATTTGATGAAATCCCGACATAAGGTCAAGGCAAGAGAAGAATTTAGCTCTGCCTAATTGGTCAAGAATATCATCAATGCGTGGTAACGGGAACTTGTCAGCTATCAACTTTTTATTAACCGCCCTGTAATCTACTACCAGTCTCCATCTCTTCTGGGTACCACCAGGTAAAGATTTTTTGGGTACCAATAGGATAGGGCTGTTGTGATCGGAAACAGATGGTTCAATGATATCATCCTTAATTAATTTTTCAACCTGATTATTTATCTCTTCCTTCTGAGAGTGTGGTATTCGATAATTTTTGATATAAACAGGTTTTGTACTATTGACTTTAAGTTTCTGCTTATAAAAGTTATTGGATGATATGCTTTCTGTTTCCAGAGCAAAAATATCTAAGAATTCATGGCATAAGGCTTTTAGTTCTCTTTCAACGAATGGTGGAAAATTTTTGGAGAGTCTCTCCATTTTTTCTTTTGATTTGGTTTGCACACGATCTGAACTAGCTATTTTATAGTCTTTAAGGGTTTCTGTTATAAGCCTAATATCAGAAATCACCAAGTCATAGTTAGTTGTATTAATTATTCTTACCAAGGGATTGGTTTTTGACGTTATTGTATTGGCAACAAAAACGCCGTCTTGAATTGTTTGGAATGGTACTAGAACACTTTCTTCAAGTGACTCAAACTTTATTGATCTTACTACCTCACATCTTGCTGGTAGAGATATGGAGTTGATGGTAGGACCGTTTCTAAGCGGTATTCCAATGTCATGATCAATTTCATCTGATCTTAGAATTATTAAGTCTTTATCACCTGAATATTGCAGAATGCAATTGTATTTTCTTATGAAATCCATTCCGATTATTCCGTCTGCTTGTATTTTAAAGTTATCTTCAACTACATGAAAAGTATGTTTTATTAAATATTTGTCTATTTTGAGTTCAGAGTGTACACTACCTAGTGTTGAAATGGTGCCCTGGCCTATGCCATTTAGGTTTTTTCTATTGTATTTATTTATGGTTAAATCGATGACCTGGTTATGCTTGATAATTGAGATATCCGCACCAGTATCTATTAAAAAAATTGAAATAGTATTGTTTAAAGTAGTTTTGCATCGTAGATAGCTACACAAATTCAAGTTAATATTGTAGGTTTTAGTTCCTACTGAGCATTTAGGGGTCGTATCTCGTTTCCCGGGACTTGTTCCCCAGTAACGTTTATATTTCTGTTTCGACCATTATTGTAATTATTATTATTATTATTTCTATTGCCACGGCGGAGACTCGAATTGTGGTTCAAATGTGGACCACCATTATAAGATCTGGGCCCATAAAAATTTCGGCCCCTGTTCGAATGATTGTTTCCACGCCAGTTGCTATTGCGATTATAATTATTGTTGCGGTTAAAACCGCCCCGGCGTTCAGATCCATAGTTGAGTATAGAGTTCTCCTGTCCATGCACTTCAGTGCAACTGCTTATGAACTTAGTTAAAACTTCGTTCATATTATTGAAGCTGCCCGATTGCATGATCAGCTTGACCCTGTCGCTTGAGCTGTTCCTAGTCATAGCTGTGACAGCTGAACGTGTGGCATATTTATTTGCTATTTCATGGGGTAATCCATCCCCTATATATGCTGTCTCCAATTTCTTAGCCAATTCCTCCATTTCCTTGGCATAGGTGTTGACATTCTTACCAGACTGTTTAGTGCTCAGGAGCTTGGCGTTTATAACGTCCACGGATTCACCCTTGACCGAAACTTTAAGTTTGTTTACAATCTGTTCTAAAGTTGTTTCTGAACTTATTAAGTTTCTTGCTGTTCCTTTCAATTTGGTTTTAATGAGGTTAACAGCTACAGCCTCGTGTGATTCCTTAATGGAATCAACCAGGTTAATGGCGTCAATGAAGCTTTGGAGGTTTTCGGAATTCCCGTCGAACTCAGGAATTAACCTGGAAGCGGTATTCAAGAACTCTACTATAGTCTGAGGCATATTGGAGTTCTTCGCTTGTTTCGTTTCTGGCGAAGTATTGAAAAGTATTGGTTCTCTTATTGATTGTGGGACTTGTATTTTGAAATTTTTTCGGTAACTTACAGAAATCAATTTTTCACGTAAGTCCAAATAAAAACCGTCAGCAGCGGTTTGGTGAGCTTTTGTTAGTCTGTGGTAATTTGTGTTCAGTAACACTCGTAATCTTTCTAATTGTGTTAGAAGATTATTTATGTGTTTATTAATTGTTTCAGGTTTTATATCCCTGTCATTATTTAAGCATTTATACGACTTTAAGAATTCTTCCTTAATGATTCTGGCCCTATATACAACCGTCTCCCATTCCATGAGTTGGGAAAGGAAAAAAAAAAATAAAATTCTATGCAATGAATTAGACTTTGTCCAAGTTGTTAGCCAATGATGCAGCTCTCATGTAATTTTTTCTAAGTGACCTTTTATGTAACTGATAAATCGTTACCAAGAGCTGTGCAGCTAATAGGATAATTATTACTATAAAATAAATAGAAGGAAGGTCAACTTTAACCACAATGTCGTTTACGACATTAGCATTTGGTTTTTCAATTTTTGACTCCGTACCTCCCATTTTAAATTAATTGCACGAAATATTAAATTGACAAAAACAGGGAAAATGAAAAAATATAAGTTTTCAATGAAATTATAAGTTTTTAATGTATTTAATTTTTCTGTGTTTAAATTTGTTTGTTTAATAATTAATTATTTGCTATTTAATCAAGAATATATTTGTAAAATATTTTTATCATTTCTTCTGCTGTTTTGTATACAATTTTAATTGTTATAATATGTTGTAAAAATAATAATAATAATAATAATAATAAAAATAATATTTTTGTTATTTTTAAAATTAATTATTTATTATATACTATATTTACAATTAAAATTATACAAAAATATTTTATAAAAGAATAAAATAAAATCAAATCAAATAGAAATGGAAATATTAAACAACTTTAGGCCATTTACTGAGTTATTGGCATATACAAGAGGTGGTTAATATTGAAATTTAAAAATTTTAATTTTTATATCTATGCAGTACCGTTTGATCAATAATATGATGCTGTTGTATTTGTTGCACTTGTTGTATTAGTTGCACTTGTTGTACATGTTGCTGTTGTTGTTGTTGTAGTGTTAGTGGTAGGGATTGTTGTAGTTGTTTTTGTAATGAAACGAGAACGAGATTCCAAATAAGTGGCTTAGACCTGGCACTCGCTGATTTCTGGATACGTTTCTATTGCAGATACCGTTTCCTGTTGTTTTCTTTAATTTATTTTTGTTTCATAAATGTTTTTAAATTTGTTATATATTTTTAATTTACCGAAATTTTTTTTTTCATTCTGATAACACTCTTAAAGTTCATTTTTGTTATCCAAGCACTACTTTTCTCTAACATTGACTCTTGTTAGGCTTATTAAAAAAAAAAAAACTGATTTTATGAATGGTCTTAGAATTGAAAAGTCTTGTGTTCATTATTGTTTTTAGTTTTTTTTTCATTTTTTTTTTTTATAATATTTAAGTATATTATTTCTTTATTGTTTTTTTTTATTTATAATTATAATTAGCTTATTTTTTTTTATTAGCATTAATAATCAATATTTTTTCTTTATTTTTTTTCAAAAAAAAAAATGTTTGTTCTTTTTGTGTGCATTTTTTCCATTTCTTTTTTTTCCTTTTTCATCTTGCAATATTATTCATTTTTTGAATGATTCTCTTTTTTTGTATCTTCTCTATCATTATCATCTGGTGTTTTGTCTTTAATTTATTTTTATCTTTTTGTTTATTTACTCCATTTTTTGTAAAATATTTTTTTGATGTCCTTTTTTTTTAAAATATTTTTTAAATATTTTTCATTTTAATCTTTTTTCCGTTAGGTCTCTTCTTTTTTTATATTTTATATGTTTTTTATTTTCAATTTGTTTTTATTGTGGTTTTCAAAAATAAAAAGGTTTTACAGATATATGTATAGATATATTTTATTTGGTGATCATTCAAAAAAACATTATTAACCACGTTTTGTTTTGTTTGTTTTAGGTTTTAGTTAAAAATTGTTATTTACTAGAAACAATAGACGGTTCTTTCTTTTATGCATCTTCTTCATATCATCATTTATATTTTATCTTTTTGTCATATTTTGTGGGTTTTTTTCATTTTTTCTTTGATTTTTTTTTTTTCGTTCTTCTTTTCTTTTTTCGTCTCTTTTTCCACACATCTCTCTTTTTCTTCTATTTTTATTTTTTTTCAAGTTCTTTTTCATGTTTCGGATCTTTTTTTTCTTTTCGGTTTAATAATACCTTTTTATTTTACAACTGTGCTTTATTCTATTAGGCTTTTTAAAAAAAAAAAAAAAAAAAGCTTTACAAAAATTTCTTGTGTTCGTTTTTTCTTTAATGCATCGGTTTTTTTTTAATTTTATTTTTTTTGTATAAATTGCACTTTTTTATTTTCAATTCCAACCACACTTTAACTATTTATTTTCCTTTACAAAACTGCACTTCTTTTGTTTTTAAAAACTATTTAGCAAAAAAATTTATTTCCTTCTGAAGATTTTTGTTCTCGTCTTTGATTTATCTTTCCGGTATTGCAGTTGCTGTCTTTTTTTTTTTTTTTAATAGTTTTTCATTCATTTGCATTCACTTTTATTTATGTTTATGATTCATTTTGATGAAAAACTTTTGTTTTATATTTCTCTTTGAATTTTGTTATTATTATAGCACAGTTTTATTATTTATTTTCTCTTTTTGTTATATACATATGTAAATTTTATTATTTTTATAAGTAAGCACTTGGATATTTTAATGGATCTTCCAATGTTTTTAACAGTTTCACTTCTTTTAGTTAATACGCACTGGCAGGATCGCCATGTAATAAAAAAGTCTTTTATTTATTATTTATTTGATTTATTTTATTTATGAACAGCCGCTAAATGCGACTGTTCATTATTAGGTTTTTATTATGACTAATGTTATTATTATTACTTAATTATTTAACTTATGTTCTACTATATTATAATGTGTGGGAATATGCTGAGACAGCTAAATACATGCTGTCCCAACATTTATGCAGTGTGGACACATTCATACTACAATGTATGAATATCCAGTTGCATGCAGAAGGCATACACTGGTCGACCAGTCAAACACACTACAAATATATTGAAAAATTTAAGTGTTCCTATTATTTTTTCAGGCCTCTATTTTACTTTTTTTTAAGAATTTAGCAGAGCTAGTCAAATATTTTTATTTTATTAGTTAAACTATTTGAATACCTTTAATTTAGTGTATATATTTTGTAATATTTATGGAAAAATAATTAAAAATTTAAGAATATATTGAAAAATTTAAGTGTCCCTATTATTTTTCCGGGCCTTTATTTTACATTTTTTTTTAGAATTTGGCAGAGCTAGTCAAATATTTTTATTTTATTAGTTAAACTATTTGAATACCTTTAATTTAGTGTATATATTTTGTAATATTTATGGAAAAATAATTAAAAATATAAGAATATATTGAAAAATTTAAGTGTCCCTATTATTTTTCCGGGCCTTTATTTTACATTTTTTTTAGAATTTAGCAGAGCTAGTCAAATATTTTTATTTTATTAGTTAAACTATTTGAATACCTTTAATTTAGTGTATATATTTTGTAATATTTGTGGAAAAATAATTAAAAATATAAGAATATATTGAAAAATTTAAGTGTCCCTATTATTTTTCCAGGCCTTTATTTTACATTTTTTGTAAGAATTTGGTAGAGCTATTGAAATATTTTTATTTTATTAGTTAAGCTAGTTGAATACCTTTAATTTAATGTATATACTTTGTAATATTTATGGAAAAATAATTAAAAATATAAGAATATATTGAAAAATTTAAGTGTCCCTATTATTTTTCCAGGCCTTTATTTTACTTTTTTTGTAAGAATTTGGTAGAGCTATTGAAATACTTTTATTTTATTAGTTAAGCTAGTTGAATACCTTTAATTTAATGTATATACTTTGTAATATTTATGGAAAAATAATTAAAAATATAAGAATATATTGAAAAATTTAAGTGTCCCTATTATTTTTCCAGGCCTTTATTTTACTTTTTTTTAAGAATTTGGCAAAGCTAGTCAAATATTTTTATTTTATTAATTAAACTATTTGAATACCTTTAATTTAGTGTATATATTTTGTAATATTTATCGAAAAATAATTAAAAATATAAGAATATATTGAAAAATTTAAGTGTCCCTATTATTTTTCCGGGCCTTTATTTTACATTTTTTTTTAGAATTTGGCAGAGCTAGTCAAATATTTTTATTTTATTAGTTAAACTATTTGAATACCTTTAATTTAGTGTATATATTTTGTAATATTTATGGAAAAATAATTAAAAATATAAGAATATATTGAAAAATTTAAGTGTCCCTATTATTTTTCCAGGCCTTTATTTTACATTTTTTGTAAGAATTTGGTAGAGCTATTGAAATATTTTTATTTTATTAGTTAAGCTAATTGAATACCTTTAATTTAATGTATATACTTTGTAATATTTATGGAAAAATAATTAAAAATATAAGAATATATTGAAAAATTTAAGTGTCCCTATTATTTTTCCAGGCCTTTAATTTACATTTTTTGTAAGAATTTGGTAGAGCTATTGAAATATTTTTATTTTATTAGTTAAGCTAGTTGAATACCTTTAATTTAATGTATATACTTTGTAATATTTATGGAAAAATAATTAAAAATATAAGAATATATTGAAAAATTTAAGTGTCCCTATTATTTTTCCAGGCCTTTATTTTACTTTTTTTTAAGAATTTGGCAAAGCTAGTCAAATATTTTTATTTTATTAGTTAAACTATTTGAATACCTTTAATTTAGTGTATATATTTTGTAATATTTATCGAAAAATAATTAAAAATATAAGAATATATTGAAAAATTTAAGTGTCCCTATTATTTTTCCGGGCCTTTATTTTACATTTTTTTTTAGAATTTGGCAGAGCTAGTCAAATATTTTTATTTTATTAGTTAAACTATTTGAATACCTTTAATTTAGTGTATATATTTTGTAATATTTATGGAAAAATAATTAAAAATATAAGAATATATTGAAAAATTTAAGTGTCCCTATTATTTTTCCAGGCCTTTATTTTACATTTTTTGTAAGAATTTGGTAGAGCTATTGAAATATTTTTATTTTATTAGTTAAGCTAGTTGAATACCTTTAATTTAATGTATATACTTTGTAATATTTATGGAAAAATAATTAAAAATATAAGAATATATTGAAAAATCTAAGTGTCCCTATTATTTTTCCAGGCCTTTATTTTACATTTTTTGTAAGAATTTGGCAGAGCTATTGAAATATTTTTATTTTATTAGTTAAGCTAGTTGAATACCTTTAATTTAATGTATATACTTTGTAATATTTATGGAAAAATAATTAAAAATATAATAATATATTGAAAAATTTAAGTGTCCCTATTATTTTTCCAGGCCGTTATCTTACTTTTTTTTTAAGAATTCGGCAGAGCTAGTCAAATATTTTTATTTTATTAGTTAAACTGTTTGAATACCTTTAATTTAGTGTATATATTTTGTAATATTTATGGAATAATAGTTCAAAATATAAGAATATATTGAAAAATTTAAGTGTCCCTATTATTTTTCCAGGCCTTTATTTTACCTTTTTTTTAAGAATTTGGCAGAGCTAGTCAAATATTTTTATTTTATTAGATAAACTGTTTGAATACCTTTAATTTAGTGTATATATTTTGTAATAATTATCGAAAAATAATTAAAAATATAAGAATATATTGAAAAATTTAAGTGTCCCTATTATTTTTCCAGGCCTCTATTTTACATTTTTTTTAGAATTTGGCAGAGCTAGTCAAATATTTTGATTTTATTAGTTAAACTATTTGAATACCTTTAATTTAGTGTATATATTTTGTAATATTTATGGAAAAATAATTAAAAATATAAGAATATATTGAAAAATATAAGTGTCCCTATTATTTTTCCAGGCCTTTATTTTACATTTTTTGTAAGAATTTGGCAGAGCTATTGAAATATTTTTATTTTATTAGTTAAACTATTTGAATACCTTTAATTTAATGTATATACTTTGTAATATTTATGGAAAAATAATTAAAAATATAATAATATATTGAAAAATTTAAGTGTCCCTATTATTTTTCCAGGCTTTTTTTTACATTTTTTGTAAGAATTTGGCAGAGCTATTAAAATATTTTTATTTTATTAGTTAATCTAGTTGAATACCTTTAATTTAATGTATATACTTTGTAATATTTATGGAAAAATAATTAAAAATGTAAGAATATATTGAAAAATTTAAGTGTCCCTATTATTTTTCCAGGCCTTTATTTTCCTTTTTTTTAAGAATTTGTCAGAGCTAGTCAAATATTTTTATTTTATTAGATAAACTGTTTGAATACCTTTAATTTAGTGTATATATTTTGTAATATTTATCGAAAAATAATTAAAAATATAAGAATATATTGAAAAATTTAAGTGTCCCTATTATTTTTCCGGGCCTTTATTTTACATTTTTTTTTAGAATTTGGCAGAGCTAGTCAAATATTTTTATTTTATTAGTTAAACTATTTGAATACCTTTAATTTAGTGTATATATTTTGTAATATTTATGGAAAAATAATTAAAAATATAAGAATATATTGAAAAATTTAAGTGTCCCTATTATTTTTCCAGGCCTTTATTTTACATTTTTTGTAAGAATTTGGCAGAGCTATTGAAATATTTTTATTTTATTAGTTAAGCTAGTTGAATACCTTTAATTTAATGTATATACTTTGTAATATTTATGGAAAAATAATTAAAAATATAAGAATATATTGAAAAATTTAAGTGTCCCTATTATTTTTCCATGCCTTTATTTTACTTTTTTTTAAGAATTTGGCAGAGCTAGTCAAATATTTTTATTTTATTAGTTAAACTATTTGAATACCTTTAATTTAGTGTATATATTTTGTAATATTTATGGAAAAATAATTAAAAATATAAGAATATATTGAAAAATTTAAGTGTCCCTATTATTTTTCCGGGCCTTTATTTTACATTTTTTTTTAGAATTTGGCAGAGCTAGTCAAATATTTTTATTTTATTAGTTAAACTATTTGAATACCTTTAATTTAGTGTATATATTTTGTAATATTTATAGAAAAATAATTAAAAATATAAGAATATATTGAAAAATTTAAGTGTCCCTATTATTTTTCCAGGCCTTTATTTTACATTTTTTGTAAGAATTTGGCAGAGCTATTGAAATATTTTTATTTTATTCGTTAAGCTAGTTGAATACCTTTAATTTAATGTATATACTTTGTAATATTTATGGAAAAATAATTAAAAATATAAGAATATATTGAAAAATTTAAGTGTCCCTATTATTTTTCCAGGCCTTTATTTTACATTTTTTGTAAGAATTTGGCAGAGCTATTGAAATATTTTTATTTTATTAGTTAAACTAGTTGAATACCTTTAATTTAATGTATATACTTTGTAATATTTATGGAAAAATAATTAAAAATGTAAGAATATATTGAAAAATTTAAGTATCCCTATTATTTTTCCAGGCCTTTATTTTCCTTTTTTTAAGAATTTGTCAGAGCTAGTCAAATATTTTTATTTTATTAGATAAACTGTTTGAATACCTTTAATTTAGTGTATATATTTTGTAATATTTATGGAAAAATAATTAAAAATATAAGAATATATTGAAAAATTTAAGTGTCCCTATTATTTTTCCAGGACTTTATTTTACATTTTTTGTAAGAATTTGGCAGAGCTATTGAAATATTTTTATTTTATTAGTTAAGCTAGTTGAATACCTTTAATTTAATGTATATACTTTGTAATATTTATGGAAAAATAATTAAAAATATAAGAATATATTGAAAAATTTAAGTGTCCCTATTATTTTTCCGGGCCTTTATTTTACATTTTTTTTTAGAATTTGGCAGAGCTAGTCAAATATTTTTATTTTATTAGTTAAACTATTTGAATACCTTTAATTTAGTGTATATATTTTGTAATATTTATGCAAAAATAATTAAAAATATAAGAATATATTGAAAAATTTAAGTGTCCCTATTATTTTTCCAGGCCTTTATTTTACATTTTTTGTAAGAATTTGGTAGAGCTATTGAAATATTTTTATTTTATTAGTTAAGCTAGTTGAATACCTTTAATTTAATGTATATACTTTGTAATATTTATGGAAAAATAATTAAAAATATAAGAATATATTGAAAAATTTAAGTGTCCCTATTATTTTTCCAGGCCTTTATTTTACATTTTTTGTAAGAATTTGGTAGAGCTATTGAAATATTTTTATTTTATTAGTTAAGCTAGTTGAATACCTTTAATTTAATGTATATACTTTGTAATATTTATGGAAAAATAATTAAAAATATAAGAATATATTGAAAAATTTAAGTGTCCCTATTATTTTTCCAGGCCTTTATTTTACTTTTTTTTAAGAATTTGGCAAAGCTAGTCAAATATTTTTATTTTATTAGTTAAACTATTTGAATACCTTTAATTTAGTGTATATATTTTGTAATATTTATCGAAAAATAATTAAAAATATAAGAATATATTGAAAAATTTAAGTGTCCCTATTATTTTTCCAGGCTTTTATTTTACATTTTTTTTTAGAATTTGGCAGAGCTAGTCAAATATTTTTATTTTATTAGTTAAACTATTTGAATACCTTTAATTTAGTGTATATATTTTGTAATATTTATGGAATAATAGTTAAAAATATAAGAATATATTGAAAAATTTAATTGTCCCTATTATTTTTCAAGGCCTTTATTTTTTTTTTTTTTTTTTTAAGAATTTGGCAGAGCTAGTCAAATATTTTTATTTTATTAGATAAACTGTTTGAATACCTTTAATTTAGTGTATATATTTTGTAATATTTATGGAAAAATAATTAAAAATATAAGAATATATTGAAAAATTTAAGTGTCCCTATTATTTTTCCAGGCCTTTATTTTACATTTTTTGTAAGAATTTGGCAGAGCTATTGAAATATTTTTATTTTATTAGTTAAGCTAGTTGAATACCTTTAATTTAATGTATATACTTTGTAATATTTATGGAAAAATAATTAAAAATATAAGAATATATTGAAAAATTTAAGTGTCCCTATTATTTTTCCGGGCCTTTATTTTACATTTTTTTTTAGAATTTGGCAGAGCTAGTCAAATATTTTTATTTTATTAGTTAAACTATTTGAATACCTTTAATTTAGTGTATATATTTTGTAATATTTATGGAAAAATAATTAAAAATATAAGAATATATTGAAAAATTTAAGTGTCCCTATTATTTTTCCAGGCCTTTATTTTACATTTTTTGTAAGAATTTGGTAGAGCTATTGAAATATTGTTATTTTATTAGTTAAGCTAGTTTTAATTTAATGTATATACTTTGTAATATTTATGGAAAAATAATTAAAAATATAAGAATATATTGAAAAATTTAAGTGTCCCTATTATTTTTCCGGGCCTTTATTTTACATTTTTTTTTAGAATTTGGCAGAGCTAGTCAAATATTTTTATTTTATTAGTTAAACTATTTGAATACCTTTAATTTAGTGTATATATTTTGTAATATTTATGGAAAAATAATTAAATATATAAGAATATATTGAAAAATTTAAGTGTCCCTATTATTTTTCCAGGCCTTTATTTTACATTTTTTGTAAGAATTTGGTAGAGCTATTGAAATATTTTTATTTTATTAGTTAAGCTAGTTGAATACCTTTAATTTAATGTATATACTTTGTAATATTTATGGAAAAATAATTAAAAATATAAGAATATATTGAAAAATTTAAGTGTCCCTATTATTTTTCCATGCCTTTATTTTACTTTTTTTTAAGAATTTGGCAGAGCTAGTCAAATATTTTTATTTTATTAGTTAAACTATTTGAATACCTTTAATTTAGTGTATATATTTTGTAATATTTATGGAAAAATAATTAAAAATATAAGAATATATTGAAAAATTTAAGTGTCCCTATTATTTTTCCGGGCCTTTATTTTACATTTTTTTTTAGAATTTGGCAGAGCTAGTCAAATATTTTTATTTTATTAGTTAAACTATTTGAATACCTTTAATTTAGTGTATATATTTTGTAATATTTATGGAAAAATAATTAAAAATATAAGAATATATTGAAAAATTTAAGTGTCCCTATAATTTTTCCAGGCCTTTATTTTATTTTTTTTTAAGAATTTGGCAGAGCTTGTCAAATGTTTTCATTTTATTAGTTAAACTATTTGAATACCTTTAATTTAGTGTATATATTTTGTAATATTTATGGAAAAATAATTAAAAATAAAAGAATATATTGAAAAATTTAAGTGTCCCTATTATTTTTCCAGGCCTCTATTTTACATTTTTTTTTTAGAATTTGGCAAAGCTAGTCAAATATTTTGATTTTATTAGTTAAACTATTTGAATACCTTTAATTTAGTGTATATATTTTGTAATATTTATGGAAAAATAATTAAAAATATAAGAATATATTGAAAAATTTAACTGTCCCTATTATTTTTCCAGGCCTTTATTTTACATTGTTTGTAAGAATTTGGCAGAGCTATTGAAATATTTTTATTTTATTAGTTAAACTATTTGAATACCTTTAATTTAGTGTATATATTTTGTAATATTTATGGAAAAATAATTAAAAATATAAGAATATATTGAAAAATTTAAGTGTCCCTATTATTTTTCCAGGCCTCTATTTTACATTTTTTTTTTAGAATTTGGCAGAGCTAGTCAAATATTTTGATTTTATTAGTTAAACTATTTGAATACCTTTAATTTAGTGTATATACTTTGTAATATTTATGGAAAAATAATTAAAAATATAAGAATATATTGAAAAATTTAAGTGTCCCTATTATTTTTCCAGGCCTTTATTTTATTTTTTTTTAAGAATTTGGCAGAGCTTGTCAAATGTTTTCATTTTATTAGTTAAACTATTTGAATACCTTTAATTTAATGTATATACTTTGTAATATTTTTGGAAAAATAATTAAAAATATAAGAATATATTGAAAAATTTAAGTGTCCCTATTATTTTTCCAGGCCGTTATCTTACTTTTTTTTTAAGAATTCGGCAGAGCTAGTCAAATATTTTTATTTTATTAGTTAAACTATTTGAATACCTTTAATTTAGTGTATATATTTTGTAATATTTATGGAATAATAGTTCAAAATATAAGAATATATTG
Source organism: Sarcophaga caerulescens (assembly GCA_927399465.1). Taxonomy (NCBI): domain Eukaryota; kingdom Metazoa; phylum Arthropoda; class Insecta; order Diptera; family Sarcophagidae; genus Sarcophaga; species Sarcophaga caerulescens. The sequence goes on from OV656873.1 coordinate 52,905,825, forward strand.
AAAAATTTAAGTGTCCCTATTATTTTTCCAGGCCTTTATTTTACTTTTTTTTTAAGAATTCGGCAGAGCTAGTCAAATATTTTTATTTTATTAGTTAAACTGTTTGAATACCTTTAATTTAGTGTATATATTTTGTAATATTTATGGAATAATAGTTAAAAATATAAGAATATATTGAAAAATTTAAGTGTCCCTATTATTTTTTCAGGCCTTTATTTTACTCTTTTTTTAAGAATTTGGCAGAGCTAGTCAAATATTTTTATTTTATTAGATAAACTGTTTGAATACCTTTAATTTAGTGTATATATTTTGTAATATTTATGGAAAAATAATTAAAAATATAAGAATATATTGAAAAATTTAAGTGTCCCTATTATTTTTCCAGGCCTTTATTTTACATTTTTTGTAAGAATTTGGCAGAGCTATTGAAATATTGTTATTTTATTAGTTAAGCTAGTTGAATACCTTTAATTTAATGTATATACTTTGTAATATTTATGGAAAAATAATTAAAAATATAAGAATATATTGAAAAATTTAAGTGTCCCTATTATTTTTCCGGGCCTTTATTTTACATTTTTTTTTAGAATTTGGCAGAGCTAGTCAAATATTTTTATTTTATTAGTTAAACTACTTGAATACCTTTAATTTAGTGTATATATTTTGTAATATTTATGGAAAAATAATTAAAAATATAAGAATATATTGAAAAATTTAAGTGTCCCTATTATTTTTCCAGGCCTTTATTTTACATTTTTTGTAAGAATTTGGTAGAGCTATTGAAATATTTTTATTTTATTAGTTAAGCTAGTTGAATACCTTTAATTTAATGTATATACTTTGTAATATTTATGGAAAAATAATTAAAAATATAAGAATATATTGAAAAATTTAAGTGTCCCTATTATTTTTCCATGCCTTTATTTTACTTTTTTTTAAGAATTTGGCAGAGCTAGTCAAATATTTTTATTTTATTAGTTAAACTATTTGAATACCTTTAATTTAGTGTATATATTTTGTAATATTTATGGAAAAATAATTAAAAATATAAGAATATATTGAAAAATTTAAGTGTCCCTATTATTTTTCCAGGCCTTTATTTTATTTTTTTTTAAGAATTTGGCAGAGCTTGTCAAATGTTTTCATTTTATTAGTTAAACTATTTGAATACCTTTAATTTAGTGTATATATTTTGTAATATTTATGGAAAAATAATTAAAAATATAAGAATATATTGAAAAATTTAAGTGTCCCTATTATTTTTCCAGGCCTCTATTTTACATTTTTTTTTTTAGAATTTGGCAAAGCTAGTCAAATATTTTGATTTTATTAGTTAAACTATTTGAATACCTTTAATTTAGTGTATATATTTTGTAATATTTATGGAAAAATAATTAAAAATATAAGAATATATTGAAAAATTTAACTGTCCCTATTATTTTTCCAGGCCTTTATTTTACATTGTTTGTAAGAATTTGGCAGAGCTATTGAAATATTTTTATTTTATTAGTTAAACTATTTGAATACCTTTAATTTAGTTTATATATTTTGTAATATTTATGGAAAAATAATTAAAAATATAAGAATATATTGAAAAATTTAAGTGTCCCTATTATTTTTCCAGGCCTCTATTTTACATTTTTTTTTTAGAATTTGGCAGAGCTAGTCAAATATTTTGATTTTATTAGTTAAACTATTTGAATACCTTTAATTTAGTGTATATACTTTGTAATATTTATGGAAAAATAATTAAAAATATAAGAATATATTGAAAAATTTAAGTGTCCCTATTATTTTTCCAGGCCTTTATTTTATTTTTTTTTAAGAATTTGGCAGAGCTTGTCAAATGTTTTCATTTTATTAGTTAAACTATTTGAATACCTTTAATTTAATGTATATACTTTGTAATATTTTTGGAAAAATAATTAAAAATATAAGAATATATTGAAAAATTTAAGTGTCCCTATTATTTTTCCAGGCCGTTATCTTACTTTTTTTTTAAGAATTCGGCAGAGCTAGTCAAATATTTTTATTTTATTAGTTAAACTGTTTGAATACCTTTAATTTAGTGTATATATTTTGTAATATTTATGGAATAATAGTTAAAAATATAAGAATATATTGAAAAATTTAAGTGTCCCTATTATTTTTTCAGGCCATTATTTTACTCTTTTTTTAAGAATTTGGCAGAGCTAGTCAAATATTTTTATTTTATTAGATAAACTGTTTGAATACCTTTAATTTAGTGTATATATTTTGTAATATTTATGGAAAAATAATTAAAAATATAAGAATATATTGAAAAATTTAAGTGTCCCTATTATTTTTCCAGGCCTTTATTTTACATTTTTTGTAAGAATTTGGCAGAGCTATTGAAATATTGTTATTTTATTAGTTAAGCTAGTTGAATACCTTTAATTTAATGTATATACTTTGTAATATTTATGGAAAAATAATTAAAAATATAAGAATATATTGAAAAATTTAAGTGTCCCTATTATTTTTCCGGGCCTTTATTTTACATTTTTTTTAGAATTTGGCAGAGCTAGTCAAATATTTTTATTTTATTAGTTAAACTATTTGAATACCTTTAATTTAGTGTATATATTTTGTAATATTTATGGAAAAATAATTAAAAATATAAGAATATATTGAAAAATTTAAGTGTCCCTATTATTTTTCCAGGCCTCTATTTTACATTTTTTTTAGAATTTGGCAGAGCTAGTCAAATATTTTTATTTTATTAGTTAAACTATTTGAATACCTTTAATTTAGTGTATATATTTTGTAATATTTATGGAAAAATAATTAAAAATATAAGAATATATTGAAAAATTTAAGTGTCCCTATTATTTTTCCAGGCCTTTATTTTACATTGTTTGTAAGAATTTGGCAGAGTTATTGAAATATTTTTATTTTATTAGTTAAACTAGTTGAATACCTTTAATTTAATGTATATACTTTGTAATATTTATGGAAAAATAATTAAAAATGTAAGAATATATTGAAAAATTTAAGTGTCCCTATTATTTTTCCAGGCCTTTATTTTCCTTTTTTTAAGAATTTGTCAGAGCTAGTCAAATATTTTTATTTTATTTGATAAACTGTTTGAATACCTTTAATTTAGTGTATATATTTTGTAATATTTATGGAAAAATAATTAAAAATATAAGAATATATTGAAAAATTTAAGTGTCCCTATTATTTTTCCAGGCCTTTATTTTACATTTTTTGTAAGAATTTGGCAGAGCTATTGAAATATTTTTATTTTATTAGTTAAGCTAGTTGAATACCTTTAATTTAATGTATATACTTTGTAATATTTATGGAAAAATAATTAAAAATATAATAACATATTGAAAAATTTAAGTGTCCCTATTATTTTTCCATGCCTTTATTTTACTTTTTTTTAAGAATTTGGCAGAGCTAGTCAAATATTTTTATTTTATTAGTTAAACTATTTGAATACCTTTAATTTAGTGTATATATTTTGTAATATTTATCGAAAAATAATTAAAAATATAAGAATAATTTGAAAAATTTAAGTGTCCCTATTATTTTTCCGGGCCTTTATTTTACATTTTTTTTTAGAATTTGGCAGAGCTAGTCAAATATTTTTATTTTATTAGTTAAACTATTTGAATACCTTTAATTTAGTGTATATATTTTGTAATATTTATGGAAAAATAATTAAAAATATAATAATATATTGAAAAATTTAAGTGTCCCTATTATTTTTCCAGGCCTTTATTTTACATTTTTTGTAAGAATTTGGCAGAGCTATTGAAATATTTTTATTTTATTAGTTAAACTAGTTGAATACCTTTAATTTAATGTATATACTTTGTAATATTTATGGAAAAATAATTAAAAATGTAAGAATATATTGAAAAATTTAAGTGTCCCTATTATTTTTCCAGGCCTTTATTTTCCTTTTTTTTAAGAATTTGTCAGAGCTAGTCAAATATTTTTATTTTATTAGATAAACTGTTTGAATACCTTTAATTTAGTGTATATATTTTGTAATATTTATCGAAAAATAATTAAATATATAAGAATATATTGAAAAATTTAAGTGTCCCTATTATTTTTCCGGGCCTTTATTTTACATTTTTTTTTAGAATTTGGCAGAGCTAGTCAAATATTTTTATTTTATTAGTTAAACTATTTGAATACCTTTAATTTAGTGTATATATTTTGTAATATTTATGGAAAAATAATTAAAAATATAAGAATATATTGAAAAATTTAAGAGTCCCTATTATTTTTCCAGGCCTTTATTTTACATTTTTTGTAAGAATTTGGCAGAGCTATTGAAATATTTTTATTTTATTAGTTAAACTAGTTGAATACCTTTAATTTAATGTATATACTTTGTAATATTTATGGAAAAATAATTAAAAATGTAAGAATATATTGAAAAATTTAAGTGTCCCTATTATTTTTCCAGGCCTTTATTTTACTTTTTTTTTAAGAATTCGGCAGAGCTAGTGAAATATTTTTATTTTATTAGTTAAACTATTTGAATACCTTTAATTTAGTGTATATATTTTGTAATATTTGTGGAAAAATAATTAAAAATATAAGAATATATTGAAAAATTTAAGTGTCCCTATTATTTTTCCGGGCCTTTATTTTACATTTTTTTTTAGAATTTGGCAGAGCTAGTCAAATATTTTTATTTATTAGTTAAACTATTTGAATACCTTTAATTTAGTGTATATATTTTGTAATATTTATGGAAAAATAATTAAAAATATAAGAATATATTGAAAAATTTAAGTGTCCCTATTATTTTTCCAGGCTTTTATTTTACATTTTTTGTAAGAATTTGGCAGAGCTCTTGAAATATTTTTATTTTATTAGTTAAACTAGTTGAATACCTTTAATTTAGTGTATATATTTTGTAATATTTATGGAAAAATAATTAAAAATATAAGAATATATTGAAAAATTTAAGTGTCCCTATTATTTTTCCAGGCCTTTATTTTACTTTTTTTTCAAGAATTTGGCAGAGCTAGTCAAATATTTTTATTTCATTAGTTAAACTGTTTGAATACCTTTAATTTAGTGTATATATTTTGTAATATTTATGAAAAAATAATTAAAAATATAAGAATATATTGAAAAATTTAAGTGTCCCTATTATTTTTCCAGGCCTTTATTTTACATTTTTTGTAAGAATTTGGCAGAGCTATTGAAATATTTTTATTTTATTAGTTAAGCTAGTGGAATACCTTTAATTTAATGTATATACTTTGTAATATTTATGGAAAAATAATTAAAAATATAATAACATATTGAAAAATTTAAGTGTCCCTATTATTTTTCCATGCCTTTATTTTACTTTTTTTTAAGAATTTGGCAGAGCTAGTCAAATATTTTTATTTTATTAGTTAAACTATTTGAATACCTTTAATTTAGTGTATATATTTTGTAATATTTATCGAAAAATAATTAAAAATATAAGAATATATTGAAAAATTTAAGTGTCCCTATTATTTTTCCGGGCCTTTATTTTACATTTTTTTTTAGAATTTGGCAGAGCTAGTCAAATATTTTTATTTTATTAGTTAAACTATTTGAATACCTTTAATTTAGTGTATATATTTTGTAATATTTATGGAAAAATAATTAAAAATATAATAATATATTGAAAAATTTAAGTGTCCCTATTATTTTTCCAGGCCTTTATTTTACATTTTTTGTAAGAATTTGGCAGAGCTATTGAAATATTTTTATTTTATTAGTTAAACTAGTTGAATACCTTTAATTTAATGTATATACTTTGTAATATTTATGGAAAAATAATTAAAAATGTAAGAATATATTGAAAAATTTAAGTGTCCCTATTATTTTTCCAGGCCTTTATTTTCCTTTTTTTTAAGAATTTGTCAGAGCTAGTCAAATATTTTTATTTTATTAGATAAACTGTTTGAATACCTTTAATTTAGTGTATATATTTTGTAATATTTATCGAAAAATAATCAAAAATATAAGAATATATTGAAAAATTTAAGTGTCCCTATTATTTTTCCGGGCCTTTATTTTACATTTTTTTTTAGAATTTGGCAGAGCTAGTCAAATATTTTTATTTTATTAGTTAAACTATTTGAATACCTTTAATTTAGTGTATATATTTTGTAATATTTATGGAAAAATAATTAAAAATATAAGAATATATTGAAAAATTTAAGTGTCCCTATTATTTTTCCAGGCCTTTATTTTACATTTTTTGTAAGAATTTGGCAGAGCTATTGAAATATTTTTATTTTATTAGTTAAACCAGTTGAATACCTTTAATTTAATGTATATACTTTGTAATATTTATGGAAAAATAATTAAAAATGTAAGAATATATTGAAAAATTTAAGTGTCCCTATTATTTTTCCAGGCCTTTATTTTACTTTTTTTTCAAGAATTTGGCAGAGCTAGTCAAATATTTTTATTTCATTAGTTAAACTGTTTGAATACCTTTAATTTAGTGTATATATTTTGTAATATTTATGAAAAAATAATTAAAAATATAAGAATATATTGAAAAATTTAAGTGTCCCTATTATTTTTCCAGGCCTTTATTTTACATTGTTTGTAAGAATTTGGCAGAGCTATTGAAATATTTTTATTTTATTAGTTAAACTAGTTGAATACCTTTAATTTAATGTATATATTTTGTAATATTTATGGAAAAATAATTAAAAATATAAGAATATATTGAAAAATTTAAGTGTCCCTATTATTTTTCCAAGCCTTTATTTTACTTTTTTTTAAGAATTTGGCAGAGCTAGTCAAATATTTTTATTTTATTAGTTAAACTATTTGAATACCTTTAATTTAGTGTATATATTTTGTAATATTTATCGAAAAATAATTAAAAATATAAGAATATATTGAAAAATTTAAGTGTCCCTATTATTTTTCCGGGCCTTTATATTACATTTTTTTTAGAATTTGGCAGAGCTAGTCAAATATTTTTATTTTATTAGTTAAACTATTTGAATACCTTTAATTTAGTGTATATATTTTGTAATAATTATGGAAAAATAATTAAAAATATAAGAATATATTGAAAAATTTAAGTGTCCCTATTATTTTTCCAGGCCTTTATTTTACATTTTTTGTAAGAATTTGGCAGAGCTATTGAAATATTTTTATTTTATTAGTTAAGCTAGTTGAATACCTTTAATTTAATGTATATACTTTGTAATATTTATGGAAAAATAATTAAAAATATAAGAATTAATTGAAAAATTTAAGTGTCCCTATTATTTTTCCAGGCCTTTATTTTACTTTTTTTTTAAGAATTCGGCAGAGCTAGTCAGATATTTTTATTTTATTAGTTAAACTATTTGAATACCTTTAATTTAGTGTATATATTTTGTAATATTTATGAAAAAATAATTAAAAATATAAGAATATATTGAAAAATTTAAGTGTCCCTATTATTTTTCCAGGCCTTTATTTTACATTGTTTGTAAGAATTTGGCAGAGCTATTGAAATATTTTTATTTTATTAGTTAAACTAGTTGAATACCTTTAATTTAATGTATATACTTTGTAATATTTATGGAAAAATAATTAAAAATATAATAACATATTGAAAAATTTAAGTGTCCCTATTATTTTTCCATGCCTTTATTTTACTTTTTTTTAAGAATTTGGCAGAGCTAGTCAAATATTTTTATTTTATTAGTTAAACTATTTGAATACCTTTAATTTAGTGTATATATTTTGTAATATTTATTGAAAAATAATTAAAAATATAAGAATATATTGAAAAATTTAAGTGTCCCTATTATTTTTCCGGGCCTTTATTTTACATTTTTTTTTTTAGAATTGGGCAGAGCTAGTCAAATATTTTTATTTTATTAGTTAAACTATTTGAATACCTTTAATTTAGTGTATATATTTTGTAATATTTATGGAAAAATAATTAAAAATATAATAATATATTGAAAAATTTAAGTGTCCCTATTATTTTTCCAGGCCTTTATTTTACATTTTTTGTAAGAATTTGGCAGAGCTATTGAAATATTTTTATTTTATTAGTTAAACTAGTTGAATACCTTTAATTTAATGTATATACTTTGTAATATTTATGGAAAAATAATTAAAAATGTAAGAATATATTGAAAAATTTAAGTGTCCCTATTATTTTTCCATGCCTTTATTTTCCTTTTTTTTAAGAATTTGTCAGAGCTAGTCAAATATTTTTATTTTATTAGATAAACTGTTTGAATACCTTTAATTTAGTGTATATATTTTGTAATATTTATCGAAAAATAATTAAAAATATAAGAATATATTGAAAAATTTAAGTGTCCCTATTATTTTTCCAGGCTTTTATTTTACTTTTTTTTTAAGAATTCGGCAAAGCTAGTGAAATATTTTTATTTTATTAGTTAAACTATTTGAATACCTTTAATTTAGTGTATATATTTTGTAATATTTATGGAAAAATAATTAAAAATATAAGAATATATTGAAAAATTTAAGTGTCCCTATTATTTTTCCGGGCCTTTATTTTACATTTTTTTTTAGAATTTGGCAGAGCTAGTCAAATATTTTTATTTATTAGTTAAACTATTTGAATACCTTTAATTTAGTGTATATATTTTGTAATATTTATGGAAAAATAATTAAAAATATAAGAATATATTGAAAAATTTAAGTGTCCCTATTATTTTTCCAGGCTTTTATTTTACATTTTTTGTAAGAATTTGGCAGAGCTCTTGAAATATTTTTATTTTATTAGTTAAACTAGTTGAATACCTTTAATTTAGTGTATATATTTTGTAATATTTATGGAAAAATAATTAAAAATATAAGAATATATTGAAAAATTTAAGTGTCCCTATTATTTTTCCAGGCCTTTATTTTACTTTTTTTTTTAAGAATTTGGCAGAGCTAGTCAAATATTTTTATTTCATTAGTTAAACTATTTGAATACCTTTAATTTAGTGTATATATTTTGTAATATTTATGGAAAAATAATTAAAAATATAAGAATATATTGAAAAATTTAAGTGTCCCTATTATTTTTCCAGGCCTTTATTTTACATTGTTTGTAAGAATTTGGCAGAGCTATTGAAATATTTTTATTTTATTAGTTAAACTAGTTGAATACCTTTAATTTAATGTATATATTTTGTAATATTTATGGAAAAATAATTAAAAATATAAGAATATATTGAAAAATTTAAGTGTCCCTATTAATTTTCCAAGCCTTTATTTTACTTTTTTTTAAGAATTTGGCAGAGCTAGTCAAATATTTTTATTTTATTAGTTAAACTATTTGAATACCTTTAATTTAGTGTATATATTTTGCAATATTTATCGAAAAATAATTAAAAATATAAGAATATATTGAAAAATTTAAGTGTCCCTATTATTTTTCCGGGCCTTTATATTACATTTTTTTTAGAATTTGGCAGAGCTAGTCAAATATTTTTATTTTATTAGTTAAACTATTTGAATACCTTTAATTTAGTGTATATATTTTGTAATATTTATGGAAAAATAATTAAAAATATAAGAATATATTGAAAAATTTAAGTGTCCCTATTATTTATCCAGGCCTTTATTTTACATTTTTTGTAAGAATTTGGCAGAGCTATTGAAATATTTTTATTTTATTAGTTAAACTATTTGAATACCTTTAATTTAATGTATATACTTTGTAATATTTATGGAAAAATAATTACAAATATAAGAATATATTGAAAAATTTAAGTGTCCCTATTATTTTTCCAGGCCTCTATTTTACATTTTTTTTTTAGAATTTGGCAGAGCTATTCAAATATTTTGATTTTATTAGTTAAACTATTTGAATACCTTTAATTTAGTGTATATATTTTGTAATATTTATGGAAAAATAATTAAAAATATAAGAATATGTTGAAAAATTTAAGTGTCCCTATTATTTTTCCAGGCCTTTATTTTACATTGTTTGTAAGAATTTGGCAGAGCTATTGAAATATTTTTATTTTATTAGTTAAACTAGTTGAATACCTTTAATTTAATGTATATACTTTGTAATATTTATGGAAAAATAATTAAAAATATAATAACATATTGAAAAATTTAAGTGTCCCTATTATTTTTCCATGCCTTTATTTTACTTTTTTTTAAGAATTTGGCAGAGCTAGTCAAATATTTTTATTTTATTAGTTAAACTATTTGAATACCTTTAATTTAGTGTATATATTTTGTAATATTTATTGAAAAATAATTAAAAATATAAGAATATATTGAAAAATTTAAGTGTCCCTATTATTTTTCCGGGCCTTTATTTTACATTTTTTTTAGAATTTGGCAGTGCTAGTCAAATATTTTTATTTTATTAGTTAAACTATTTGAATACCTTTAATTTAGTGTATATATTTTGTAATATTTATGGAAAAATAATAAAAAATATAAGAATATATTGAAAAATTTAAGTGTCCCTATTATTTTTCCAGGCCTTTATTTTACATTTTTTGTAAGAATTTGGCAGAGCTATTGAAATATTTTTATTTTATTAGTTAAACTATTTGAATACCTTTAATTTAATGTATATACTTTGTAATATTTATGGAAAAATAATTACAAATATAAGAATATATTGAAAAATTTAAGTGTCCCTATTATTTTTCCAGGCCTTTATTTTCCTTTTTTTTTGAATTTGGCAGAGCTAGTCAAATATTTTTATTTTATTAGATAAACTATTTGAATACCTTTAATTTAGTGTATATATTTTGTAATATTTATGGAAAAATAATTAAAAATATAAGAATATGTTGAAAAATTTAAGTGTCCCTATTATTTTTCCAGGCCTTTATTTTACTTTTTTTTTAAGAATTTGGCAGAGCTAGTCAAATATTTTTATTTTATTAGTTAAACTATTTGAATACCTTTAATTTAGTGTATATATTTTGTAATATTTATGGAAAAATAATTAAAAATATAAGAATATATTGAAAAATTTAAGTGTCCCTATTATTTTTCCAGGCCTTTATTTTACATTTTTTGTAAGAATTTGGCAGAGCTATTGAAATATTTTTATTTTATTAGTTAAGCTAGTTGAATACCTTTAATTTAATGTATATACTTTGTAATATTTATGGAAAAATAATTAAAAATATAAGAATATATTTAAAAATTTAAGTGTCCCTATTATTTTTCCAGGCCTTTATTTTACATTTTTTTTAAGAATTTGGCAGAGCTAGTGAAATATTTTTATTTTATTAGTTAAACTATTTGAATACATTTAATTTAATGTATATACTTTGTAATATTTATCGAAAAATAATTAAAAATATAAGAATATATTGAAAAATTTAAGTGTCCCTATTATTTTTCCAGGCCTTTATTTTACATTTTTTGTAAGAATTTAGCAGAGCTCTTGAAATATTTTTATTTTGTTAGTTAAACTATTTGAATACCTTTAATTTAATGTATATACTTTGTAATATTTATGGAAAAATAATTAAAAATATAAGAATATATTGAAAAATTTAAGTGTCTCTATTATTTTTCCAGGCCTTTATTTTCCTTTTTTTTTTGAAATTTGGCAGAGCTAGTCAAATATTTTTATTTTATTAGATAAACTGTTTGAATACCTTTAATTTAGTGTATATATTTTGTAATATTTATCGAATAATAGTTAAAAATATAAGAATATATTGAAAAATTTAAGTGTCCCTATTATTTTTCCAGGCCTTTATTTTCCTTTTTTTTTTGAAATTTGGCAGAGCTAGTCAAATATTTTTATTTTATTAGATAAACTGTTTGAATGCCTTTAATTTAGTGTATATATTTTGTAATATTTATCGAAAAATAATTCAAAATATAAGAATATATTGAAAAATTTAAGTGTCCCTATTATTTTTCCAGGCCTTTATTTTATATTTTTGGTAAGAATTTGGCAGAGCTATTGAAATATTTTTATTTTATTAGTTAAACTAGTTGAATACCTTTAATTTAGTGTATATATTTTGTAATATTTATGGAAAAATAATTAAAAATATAAGAATATATTGAAAAATTTAAGTGTCCCTATTATTTTTCCAGGCCTTTATATTCCTTTTTTTTTTGAAATTTGGCAGAGCTAGTCAAATATTTTTATTTTATTAGATAAACTGTTTGAATACCTTTAATTTAGTGTATATATTTTGTAATATTTATCGAATAATAGTTAAAAATATAAGAATATATTGAAAAATTTAAGTGTCCCTATTATTTTTCCGGGCCTTTATTTTACATTTTTTTTTAGAATTTGGCAGAGCTAGTGAAATATTTTTATTTTATTAGTTAAACTATTTGAATACATTTAATTTAGTCTATATATTTTGTAATATTTATGGGAAAATAATTAAAAATATAAGAATATATTGAAAAATTTAAGTGTCCCTATTATTTTTCCAGGCCTTTATTTTACATTTTTTTTAAGAATTTGGCAGAGCTAGTGAAATATTTTTATTTTATTAGTTAAACTATTTGAATACATTTAATTTAGTCTATATATTTTGTAATATTTATCGAATAATAGTTAAAAAAATAAGAATATATTGAAAAATTTAAGTGTCCCTATTATTTTTCCAGGCCTTTATTTTACATTTTTTTTTTAGAATTTGGCAGAGCTAGTCAAATATTTTTATTTTATTAGTTAAACTAGTTGAATACCTTTAATTTAATGTATATACTTTGTAATATTTATGGAAAAATAATTAAAAATATAAGAATATATTGCAAAATTTAAGTGTCCCTATTGTTTTTCCAGGCCTTTATTTTACATTTTTTGTAAGAATTTGGCAGAGATCTTGAAATATTTTTATTTTATTAGTTAAACTATTTGAATACCTTTAATTTAGTGTATATATTTTGTAATATTTATGGAAAAATAATTAAAAATATAAGAATATATTGAAAAATTTAAGTGTCCCTATTATTTTTCCAGGCCTTTATTTTCCTTTTTTTTTTTAAATTTGGCAGAGCTAGTCAAATATTTTTATTTTATTAGATAAACTGTTTGAATACCTTTAATTTAGTGTATATATTTTGTAATATTTATCGAAAAATAATTAAAAATATAAGAATATATTGAAAAATTTAAGTGTCCCTATTATTTTTCCAGGCCTTTATTTTCCTTTTTTTTTTGAAATTTGGCAGAGCTAGTCAAATATTTTTATTTTATTAGATAAACTGTTTGAATACCTTTAATTTAGTGTATATATTTTGTAATATTTATCGATAAATAATTAAAAATATAAGAATATATTGAAAAATTTAAGTGTCCCTATTATTTTTCCAGGCCTTTATTTTACATTTTTTTTTAGAATTTGCCAGAGCTAGTCAAATATTTTTATTTTATTAGTTAAACTAGTTGAATACCTTTAATTTAATGTATATATTTTGTAATATTTATGGAAAAAATAATTAAAAATATAAGAATATATTGAAAAATTTAAGTGTCCCTATTATTTTTCCAGGCCTTTATTTTACATTTTTTTTAAGAATTTGGCAGAGCTCTTGAAATATTTTTATTTTATTAGTTAAACTAGTTGAATACATTTAATTTAGTGTATATATTTTGTAATATTTATGGAAAAATAATTAAAAATATAAGAATATATTGAAAAATTTAAGTGTCCCTATTATTTTTCCAGGCCTTTATTTTCCTTTTTTTTTTGAAATTTGGCAGAGCTAGTCAAATATTTTTATTTTATTAGATAAACTGTTTGAATACCTTTAATTTAGTGTATATATTTTGTAATATTTATCGAAAAATAATTAAAAATATAAGAATATATTGAAAAATTTAAGTGTCCCTATTATTTTTCCAGGCCTTTATTTTACTTTTTTTTTTAAGAATTTGGCAGAGCTAGTCAAATATTTTTATTTTATTAGATAAACTAGTTGAATACCTTTAATTTAATGTATATACTTTGTAATATTTATGGAAAAATAATTAAAACTATAAGAATATATTGAAAAATTTAAGTGTCCCTATTATTTTTCCAGGCCTTTATTTTCCTTTTTTTTTTTGAAATTTGGCAGAGCTACTCAAATATTTTTATTTTGTTAGATAAACTGTTTGAATACCTTTAAGTTAGTGTATATATTTTGTAATATTTATGGAAAAATAATTAAAAATATAAGAATATATTGAAAAATTTAAGTGTCCCTATTATTTTTCCAGGCCTTTATTTTACATTTTTTTTAAGAATTTGGCAGAGCTAGTGAAATATTTTTATTTTATTAGTTAAACTATTTGAATACATTTAATTTAGTGTATATACTTTGTAATATTTATCGAAAAATAATTAAAAATATAAGAATATATTGAAAAATTTAAGTGTCCCTATTATTTTTCCAGGCCTTTATTTTCCTTTTTTTTTTGAAATTTGGCAGAGCTAGTCAAATATTTTTATTTTATTAGTTAAACTATTTGAATACCTTTAATTTAGTGTATATATTTTGTAATATTTATGGAAAAATAATTAAAAATATAAGAATATATTGAAAAATTTAAGTGTCCCTATTATTTTTCCAGGCCTTTATTTTACATTTTTTTTAAGAATTTGGCAGAGCTAGTCAAATATTTTTATTTTATTAGTTAAACTATTTGAATACCTTTAATTTAGTGTATATATTTTGTAATATTTATGGAAAAATAATTAAAAATATAAGAATATATTGAAAAATTTAAGTGTCCCTATTATTTTTCCAGGCCTTTATTCTACATTTTTTGTAAGAATTTGGCAGAGCTATTGAAATATTTTTATTTTATTAGTTAAACTATTTGAATACCTTTAATTTAGTGTATATATTTTGTAATATTTATGGAAAAATAATTAAAAATATAAGAATATATTGAAAAATTTAAGTGTCCCTATTATTTTTCCAGGCCTTTATTTTACATTTTTTGTAAGAATTTGGCAGAGCTATTGAAATATTTTTATTTTATTAGTTAAACTATTTGAATACCTTTAATTTAGTGTATATATTTTGTAATATTTATGGAAAAATAATTAAAAATATAAGAATATATTTAAAAATTTAAGTGTCCCTATTATTTTTCCAGGCCTTTATTTTACATTGTTTGTAAGAATTTGGCAGAGCTATTGAAATATTTTTATTTTATTAGTTAAACTATTTGAATACCTTTAATTTAATGTATATACTTTGTAATATTTATGGAAAAATAATTAAAAATATAATAATATATTGAAAAATTTAAGTGTCCCTATTATTTTTCCAGGCCTTTATTTTACATTTTTTGTAAGAATTTGGCAGAGCTATTGAAATATTTTTATTTTATTAGTTAAACTAGTTGAATACCTTTAATTTAATGTATATACTTTGTAATATTTATGGAAAAATAATTAAAAATATAATAATATATTGAAAAATTTAAGTGTCCCTATTATTTTTCCAGGCTTTTATTTTCCTTTTTTTTAAGAATTTGTCAAAGCTAGTCAAATATTTTTATTTTATTAGATAAACTGTTTGAATACCTTTAATTTAGTGTATATATTTTGTAATATTTATCGAAAAATAATTAGAAATATAAGAATATATTGAAAAATTTAAGTGTCCCTATTATTTTTCCAGGCCTTTATTTTACATTTTTTGTAAGAATTTGGCAGAGCTATTGAAATATTTTTATTTTATTAGTTAAACTATTTGAATACCTTTCATTTAATGTATATACTTTGTAATATTTATGGAAAAATAATTAAAAATATAAGAATATATTGAAAAATTTAAGTGTCCCTATTATTTTTCCAGGCCTCTATTTTACATTTTTTTTTAGAATTTGGCAGAGCTAGTCAAATATTTTTATTTTATTAGTTAAACTATTTGAATACCTTTAATTTAGTGTATATATTTTGTAATATTTATGGAAAAATAATTAAAAATATAAGAATATATTGAAAAATTTAAGTGTCCCTATTATTTTTCCAGGCCTTTATTTTACATTTTTTGTAAGAATTTGGCAGAGCTATTGAAATATTTTTATTTTATTAGTTAAACTATTTGAATACCTTTAATTTAATGTATATACTTTGTAATATTTATCGAAAAATAATTAAAAATATAATAATATATTGAAAAATTTAAGTGTCCCTATTATTTTTCCAGGCTTTTATTTTCCTTTTTTTTAAGAATTTGTCAAAGCTAGTCAAATATTTTTATTTTATTAGATAAACTGTTTGAATACCTTTAATTTAGTGTATATATTTTGTAATATTTATCGAAAAATAATTAAAAATATAAGAATATATTGAAAAATTTAAGTGTCCCTATTATTTTTCCAGGCCGTTATTTTAAATTTTTTTAAGAATTCGTCAGAGCTAGTGAAATATTTTTTTTTATTAGTTAAACTATTTGAATACCTTTAATTTAGTGTATATATTTTGTAATATTTATGGAAAAATAATTAAAAATATAAGAATATATTGAAAAATTTAAGTGTCCCTATTATTTTTCCAGGCCTCTATTTTACATTTTTTTTTAGAATTTGGCAGATCTAGTCAAATATTTTGATTTTATTAGTTAAACTATTTGAATACCTTTAATTTAGTGTATATATTTTGTAATATTTATGGAAAAACAATTAAAAATATAATAATATATTGAAAAATTTAAGTGTCCCTATTATTTTTCCGGGCCTTTATTTTAAATTTTTTTAAGAATTCGTCAGAGCTAGTGAAATATTTTTTTTTTATTAGTTAAACTATTTGAATACATTTAATTTAGTGTATATATTTTGTAATATTTATCGAAAAAATAATTAAAAATATAAGAATATATTGAAAAATTCAAGTGTCCCTATTATTTTTCCAGGCCTTTATTTACCTTTTTTTTTTGAAATTTGGCAGAGCTAGTCAAATATTTTTATTTTATTAGATAAACTGTTTGAATACCTTTAATTTAGTGTATATATTTTGTAATATTTATCGAATAATAGTTAAAAATATAAGAATATATTGAAAAATTTAAGTGTCCCTATTATTTTTCCAGGCCTTTATTTTACTTTTTTTTAAGAATTTGGCAGAGCTAGTCAAATAATTTTTTTTATTAGTTAAACTATTTGAATACCTTTAATTTAGTGTATCTATTTTGTAATATTTATGGAAAAATAATTAAAAATATAAGAATATATTGAAAAATTTAAGTGTCCCTATTATTTTTCCAGGCCTTTATTTTACATTTTTTTTTAGAATTTGGCAGAGCTAGTCAAATATTTTTATTTTATTAGTTAAACTATTTGAATACATTTAATTTAGTGTATATATTTTGTAATATTTATCGAAAAATAATTAAAAATATAAGAATATATTGAAAAATTTAAGTGTCCCTATTATTTTTCCAGGCCTTTATTTTCCTTTTTTTTTTTAAATGTGGCAGAGCTAGTCAAATATTTTTATTTTATTAGATAAACTGTTTGAATACCTTTAATTTAGTGTATATATTTTGTAATATTTATCGAATAATAGTTAAAAATATAAGAATATATTGAAAAATTTAAGTGTCCCTATTATTTTTCCAGGCCTTTATTTTACATTTTTTTTAGAATTTGGCAGAGCTAGTCAAATATTTTTATTTTATTAGTTAAACTATTTGAATACATTTAATTTAGTGTATATATTTTGTAATATTTATCGAAAAATAATTAAAAATATAAGAATATATTGAAAAATTTAAGTGTCCCTATTATTTTTCCAGGCCTTTATTTTCCTTTTTTTTTTTAAATTTGGCAGAGCTAGTCAAATATTTTTATTTTATTAGATAAACTGTTTGAATACCTTTAATTTAGTGTATCTATTTTGTAATATTTATGGAAAAATAATTAAAAATATAAGAATATATTGAAAAATTTAAGTGTCCCTATTATTTTTCCAGGCCGTTATTTTACTTTTTTTTTAAGAATTTGGCAGATCTAGTCAAATATTTTGATTTTATTAGTTAAACTAGTTGAATACCTTTAATTTAGTGTATATATTTTGTAATATTTATGGAAAAATAATTAGAAATATAAGAATATATTGAAAAATTTAAGTGTCCCTATTATTTTTCCAGGCCTTTATTTTACATTTTTTGTAAGAATTTGGCAGAGCTCTTGAAATATTTTTATTTTATTAGGTAAACTAGTTGAATACCTTTAATTTAATGTATATACTTTGTAATATTTATGGAAAAATAATTAAAAATATAAGAATATATTGAAAAATTTAAGTGTCCCTATTATTTTTCCAGGCCTTTATTTTCCTTTTTTTTAAGAATTTGTCAGAGCTAGTCAAATATTTTTATTTTATTAGATAAACTGTTTGAATACCTTTAATTTAGTGTATATATTTGGTAATATTTATCGAAAAATAATTAAAAATATAAGAATATATTGAAAAATTTAAGTGTCCCTATTATTTTTCCAGGCCTTTATTTTACATTTTTTGTAAGAAATTTTCAGAGCTAGTCAAATATTTTTATTTTATTAGTTAAACTAGTTGAATACCTTTAATTTAATGTATATACTTTGTAATATTTATGGAAAAATAATTAAAAATATAAGAATATATTGAAAAATTTAAGTGTCCCTATTATTTTTCCAGGCCTTTATTTTCCTTTTTTTTAAGAATTTGTCAGAGCTAGTCAAATATTTTTATTTTATTAGATAAACTGTTTGAATACCTTTAATTTAGTGTATATATTTTGTAATATTTATCGAAAAATAATTAAAAATATAAGAATATATTGAAAAATTTAAGTGTCCCTATTATTTTTCCAGGCCTTTATTTTACATTTTTTGTAAGAATTTGGCAGAGCTATTGAAATATTTTTATTTTATTAGTTAAACTAGTTGAATACCTTTAATTTAATGTATATACTTTGTAATATTTATGGAAAAATAATTAAAAATATAAGAATGTATTGAAAAATTTAAGTGTCCCTATTATTTTTCCAGGCCTTTATTTTCCTTTTTTTTAAGAATTTGTCAGAGCTAGTCAAATATTTTTATTTTATTAGATAAACTGTTTGAATACCTTTAATTTAGTGTATATATTTTGTAATATTTATCGAAAAATAATTAAAAATATAAGAATATATTGAAAAATTTAAGTGTCCCTATTATTTTTCCAGGCCTCTATTTTACATTTTTTTAGAATTTGGCAGAGCTAGTCAAATATTTTGATTTTATTAGTTAAACTATTTGAATACCTTTAATTTAGTGTATATATTTTGTAATATTTATGGAAAAATAATTAAAAATATAAGAATATTGTTACGTTTTTACCTTTTTAAAAACGTTTATATATGAGTTCGTTAATTGCAAACCAAGTAAAAACAAATATGTGTTTTATTTCAATAAAACTCTCTTTATTCACACTACTTTTGTGTCACTGTTCGCATTTAACCGATACAACAATAATTACTACAATTTATTGCTTGTTCACTATTATTCACACACAACTTTAGCTCGCAACCGATATCTTCAAACACGACTATTTTGTTCACACGCAACTTCACTCAAGACTGACTCAATTACGACTGACTCGCTCGTCTGCTTTGTCTTGCCCTTTTATAGTCCAACACGAACAGTACATCGAACGTTCTTGAAGAAGAACGTTCGCGGTTTCGCATTCTCGCAATTTCTATGGCAACAGCGTTGTTTGTTGTTGCATATGCTTACTTGTCCATCCCTTTTACTGTCATGCTTGTTGTTGTTGCCTTATTTGGAAGATGTTCAATGCATTTGTGAGTGTGTATTGTGTACACATTGCCTCTTGTTGCGTTCTCTTATGTTGCGTTTGCGTTATCCATCTCTCTCATACTCATACTGATGTTATTGTTGGTTTATGTATGGTTCGATGTACATATGTGTTAGTGTGGCCGGTAGCTTTTGTTTATTATTTTTATGTGAAACGATATTAGGTCGTTTCGATCTGCGTAACACTGCCGCCCACTTAAGCCTGTTCGTCCCGAATAGGCTCATTATCTCTTCTCCCATGTTTTACCAGTCGCTCTTTGTGCACGACCTTCATTTTTGTCCGGGGGCTGCCAGCTTTCTGTATCCTGTCGTTTAACCGTCTAATTATTTTATACGGTCCATCCCAGCTACTTTGTAAGTTGGGGAATGATCCCTTCTTCCGCATTGGATTGTAGAATAGTACCAGTTGTCCTTCATGGAAAGTCTACGTGTTCGCCGCACGATCATACTTGGCTTTCAATCTATCACTGATCATTGCTATCCTCTCCAAAGATGCGCCCGAGTTGCATTGTTGCAGATGACCTCGACTTCTTTTTACTGGACCTTTAGCTGCAATACACTGGGTACAGTTTGCTATCCAATCCGCCACTGCTTGATGACATCCAACCCAATAAAAACGTCGCTTCAGCCTTTCCAGCGTCTTTTTCGCTCCAAGATGTCCTCCGCTAGCTCCATTATGGAACGCCTTTAACACTTCTTTCGTCTTGGAGGAAGGCACTACTAATAGGTTTGATAAGGTCTTGCCATCAGCGCTTTCCCAACGTCGATATAAGCAACCGTTTATCAACCGTAAACTGTCCCATAGTGCCCAATATGCTTTAGTAAGAGGACCTGCTCCGGATATTTCATTTCTGGTAGGTCGTTTGTCCTCTTCCTTAGCTGCTATTATTTTCGCCAGTATTGGGTCACTCCTTTGTGCCTCGGACCAGTATTCATTGGCCTCAATCTGGATCCGCCGGACACCAACGATGGCTTCCTTCTTCTCAGCCTTCACACAATGTTTACGCTCCAAATTACGAGGTCGGCTCGAGAGAGCATAAGGATTTCCATGCTTTACACCAATTCGTTCTGCTAATGGCATTAATCGAGGATCATCGTCCTCAATTTTCTTGCATCCTTTACTAGATTTTACATCTGCACTTTCACTGACATGATGATCATTGTGTTCCACATGTTTTCCTCGGCTTTTCTTGGATCTACCCGTTTCATCGTTGTGTTTATCAGAACCCTTGGAAATGACCACTCTTTCCACAGTTAAAGCATTTAAGTTTAGCCTTTCATCCACTCTCTTCCAAAACTTGCTTCAACATCTCTTTAAATTTATAAAAACAGCATTCTTCCTCCTCCACTACTTTCATTTTTCGGACTTTGCTTATTTGTGGTCTAGAGATAGTGCGGGCGGTCTCCTGGGCTAGTGCGAAAGCCACGGTCTCTGCAAATGTTGTCTCCTGTGTGGAACATACCGCTAGTTTAATGTCTGGGTCGCGTATACCATTGACAAACGCCTCGGTTTTAATGTTGTCTATCAACGGGTGGTTTTCTCCTGGGTATGTAAGCTGCACCAACCTCTCAACCTCTATTGCAAAGGCTTGTAATGACTCGTTTGGCTTTTGCGCCCGGCATCTCAACTCCATGCGGTACAGCTCTCGCTTGTGCTCATCACCGAATTTCCGCTGTAAGGCCACCATTAAGTCGTTATAGTTGTTTCTACTGCTGGCTGGCATGGTCTCTAGTATCTCTGTTGCTACACCTTTTAACGCCAAAATTAGTTCCAACGCCTTCTCTCCATCGTCCCATCCGTTCTTGCTGGCTACTGTCTCAAATTGGAATTTGAACACGGATAGGGGTGAGCTTCCATCAAAGCAAGGTGTTTTTATCCTGCTGGTACTTTCAGATACGACTCGCACTGCTTCCGGACGCTGGATCTGGAGGTTGATGATCCTTTCCTCCGACGGCCTTTTCCAAATTGTCCACCTTCGGGTCAACGGCCTTTTCTAAATCTGACACCTTTACCTCGACACTGGTAATTCTTTTGCTGAATGACTCACGTATTTCTTGCAGCTTCTCTGTTGTTGCTTCAAATAGCTTTTGGTTTGCAGCATGCATTTGCTTCATCATTTGTTCACTATCTTTTCGCGACTCAGCCAGAAGTTTCTGATTTTCGGCTCTAGAAGTTTCTTGTACATCAGCAAGAAGTTTCTGGTTTGCTGCTTGAATTTTCTGATTTTCGGCTCTAGAAGTTTCTTGTGCCTCAGCCAGAAGTTTTACCTCGGCAAATAGATTTTTGCTCGCTTCTTCCATTTTCTGGACCATTTGTTCACTTTCTCTTCGAGACTCAGCTCTAGAAGCTTCTTGAACATCAGCCAGAAGTTTCTGGTTTGCTACTTGCATTTTCTCCATCATAGCGGCTAGCAACGAATTTATATCGATACCGCTAGGGGTTGCAGGGGCCTGTAACTCACGTTCCTCTTCGTCTGCGAACTCGTAGGATTCGATGTCAATGCCCTGAAGCTGCAGTTGTTCCCTTAACCGCCTTTGCAGTTCATTCTTCGTGCCCGTTGTTGCCAATTCTGGTTGAGCCAACACTCGTTTCAGACGTTCCACTCTTAATTCGGAGAGTTTTATTTTATTTATTTATTTTTACTTTTGGATTTTGCAATCCCACTTCTGACACCAATTGTTAAATAAATAAATGTTTCCTTTAAAAAAATTATGTCTCGCAACACTCTACTATCATCTTCTATCAAAATTTGACAGAAGTAAGTTGATAGCATAAAAGGAGGTTCACAATTTTATTTGACAACACTGGTTTATTTAATAACCGAATTTACATATGATAATTGGTTTATATTTAGTTTTTATTTGTCATTTCATTGTGCATAAGCTTGCCCCAGAGCAACGCTTACAAATTGTTGAAATTTTTCATCAAAATAATAGTCGTGTTCATCAAACTTATCGTGCACTTCATCGGTTTTAAAGCGTACATAATTATCCTTCTGGTCGGAAAATTATCGCATTTAAAATAATGTTAATTCACAAGCCAATGTCCAAACACTAATATATCCACTGTTAGATTAGCTGTCAAAAACGATTACAGTGTTCCCCGAACATAAGCACTTTCAAAAATGCATACAGGACAAGCGTAAGCGGGGAATTCTTGCATCGAAAACTTGCACTTGAGAGCAGATAGATTGTGTCATTCAAGCTGATAGAATTCTATTTGTGTCATTGACTGCACTAGTGTCGATAGAATACCGTCTGGTAGAAGAGTACTTTGATCATCATCTACAATTCCGTATGGTAAAAAAAAATTGGAATTTATTTGGCGCGCATGTCACTGTGTGATCACTGCGAAGAAATTGCTGAAGGAGATAGATCCGCAGCAAACTTTAGAGGCATAGTTAAGAAACTCACCCGAGACCTACACCAAGCCAGAGCTTCAGAAATTACGAAAGACGAACATTAGTGGATTGTTGGTTTTCTATCAAAAATCAATTATCTGAGATTGCATTGCAGCAGTTGTTTACGTCTTTTGGATGGAGCAATGTACAGCCTCTGCCTCGAAAATAATGAAACATTACACTGCGCTGTTTAACTTTTTTACTGCTTTTTCTAATGATGGATCCAATTTCGGATGATGCTACATTTTGGGGTATTCATCAGCAATCAGATATTGCGTCTCAAAGACTTCAATGTCACATAGATGTGTTGGAAGATTGGCTGCAGAAGTAGAAAATAAAAGTTAACGCTTCTAAATGTATACCCGTAATATTCACCCTGAGTTGAAAAAGTTGGTCTCCTATTACTATCAATGGTGTTAGAGTACCTGAGTACAATAGCGTCAAATATCTCAGTATACATTTGGACCGTTGACTTACGTGGTGAGTCTTTATTTTCTTCATTATTACAAGATCAGCAGTTAGCTTAGATCTTAAGCTGCTTTTGTACAAGGCAGTGCTAAAACCTCTTTGGTTGTACAGCTTCACCATCAAATGTTGAAAAACTTCAGCGAAGACAATCTAATCCCCATTTTGTGCGAGAAATAATAACATACACAGGAATCTCAATGTGCCTCTTATTTGGGACGAAATCAGGAGAACTAATACCAGTTCCTAACGAAGCTTAGAATTCTTAGGGTTGTATGAAGGTCACCGACGTCTAAAAAGAATTGAAACAGCTGATCTGATTGGATAAATTATCTCCTGAGCACTTGTAGTTGTAGAATGCAGTGGCAATAGCAAATCTTTTTTTTTTTTTAATTTAGGTTAAGATTTGAATAATTATTGTGAATTCCAGAAAGAAGATTCAATAAACAAAAAATTCTTAAAAAAAACATTTTTTGGGTATAAAAAACTGACCGTAAAATAATATTAAAAAAAAAAATTTTTAATTGATTTATTTCTGCTGTAAAATCTAAAAAGCAAAAATTTATTATAAAAATATTAAAGAAAACAGAAATAACTGATAAAAATAATTCCAGAAAATTTATTAAGTTTTAAATCCATAATTGAGTTTCTTTCAATATATTTGTATAAAGCGTTACAAATGGTTTAAGTAAAATAAATAATTGGAATTGTAAAAAAAATCTATTTGTGGTTACCAAAACAGCAACAATATCAGGAAAAACATTTTTCAAAATATTGTATTTCAAAAACCACAAATATTCCAAGAAAAATATTCACCAATATAATGGCACAAGCCGTTGTTTTTATAAGACCAACACTCACAGGATGGCCCCTACAAGCAGTGCATTGTGTTAGAAAAATACGTTATGGGAATGAGGACAGAGGGAGTAGTGTTAAATCTTTTGATACTGTAAATCGAATAGCAGTCGTAAAAAAACCAAAGCAATCTTCAAGGAATATCATGTTATTTATAAACATTTCTTTACTCCAAAAACAAGGAAAATAAAACTTCAGCTTTCATATAATTTCCACCATGATGATTATGATGATAAAACGTTCATCATAAATATTGGAACAGGCAACCAATTGGTTTGCAATTTATCTTATGTTTGCCGTTTCTTACTTTCACAAACATATGCTCAAACAATTTTAAAATTCAACATTATTTTCTTCTATTTTCACGTTTTCTTGTTCTTTGCATTTTCTTTGAATGTTTCATGTGATTTTTTATAATCAATCAAACTTGTTTATTCGTGTATCAATTCTCACAGTAAATTTCAAGACACACACACACATACATATGATTTTCCACTCACTTACTACGACTAGAGTGTGTTTCCATCATTTTCCAAGAAAAATTGATTTTAAATCCTGTTTGTTATGCGAAGTAATCGTAAATGTTAAAGTATGAATGAAATTTTAATTTAAAACATAATTTTCTACTTGAATTGTATTCGAGTCTTTTGCATTTTCATCGAAAACAATTTATATATATATATAAGTTCCTGTTGTTCCTATAAGGAGCATAGGGCCTTAACGATTTCGTTCCATTCATGTTTATCTGCTGCTACGATCTTCAGCTCGTTCCACGTTTTGTTGACTTTGGCTGCTTCGATATTTAATTGTCGACGCCAGGTGTGACTCGGCCGACCTTTCCTGCGGCTGCCTTGTGGATTCCAGTCTATTTCGTTTCTGGTGGTGTCGGTTTGGGGTCTTCGCAGGGCATGCCCAATCCACCTCCATTTCCGTTTCCGGATTTCGACTTCAACTCGTGTTTGTCCGCACTCGGCCCATAGGTGTTCGTTTGTGATAGTGTTTGGCCAGAAAATTTTTAGTATGCGACCTAGACAACGGTTGATGAATACTTGTAAGGCATTAATATCGCATTGGTTTGAGTTCCAGGACTCGCATCCGTATAGCGCAACTGATTTTAAGCAGCTGTTGAAGATGTTGACTTTGGTGCGCTTTGAGATATGGGGGGACTTCCATTTGTGTTTTAATTGACCGTAAGCTTGCCTGACCTTGTTAATGCGATTACCAACGTCCTCTCTAGAGCCTCCGCTTTTTGTTATTATGCTGCCTAGGTAACAGAATGATTGGACGTCTTCGATCAATTGTTGTTGTAGCATGAATTGTCGTGTATTTGTTGTGTTGTTTCTCATGGTTTTCGTTTTTGGAATGTTAATTTTGAGACCACAAGTTGCTGATTCGGCTTCGATCGAAAACAATTTAGTTCCGAAGAAATTAAATTTTAATTTTCATATCAGCACAGATGGCATTAAATGAGACTAACTCAGGGTTTTTTTTCAGTCTCGAATAGAGCACTTGCAACTATGCAGATAAACATACACCGGACGTATATTCGAAATAAACCTTTAGCCACGGTTCAAACCCCAGGTCAAACATCTTCAAAAACGAAATATGAAAATATTTTGATCCAGCGACTTCATCTCGTCAGATTTCTGCCAAAATCTCTGAGAGTAAATTAAAAAGTTTCACAAAAATCTATCGTTTGAAGACAACTTCAAACCAGTCCAGTCAGTTATGGATAAAATTAAAACACGCAACATAAGTTGTGTGAGAAACTAGGTCGCAATCTTGACTGAAGGGTTGTACTTAATAATGTAATAACCAATTACGTATGTATGTATGTAATGTATTTGATCGATGTACATGTGTTGGTCGATCGCGTACTAAACCAGTGGACTTGCATTTATCTACAACAATGCGAATAATCCTCTCAGAAGATCGACTACGCCGATCGTAAAATGGTCGAACAAAACGCCATCCCAACCAGACTCAATAAAAGGCAACTAATTCAACTAAACTAAGGTTTAAAAAAAAAAAAAAGACCGTTATCAGCAATAAAAATGGGAGAATTTCTCTTGGAAAACTCGATATAAGCTGCTTAACGAGCTATAGTTCATAGAGGTCACTCTATTAGTATTCCGTTAACACGACTCTCAAAAAATTGGCCACAATCTGTCGAATGAATCCGCTTAAATTTCCATAAAGCATAGGGCCCCTAAGTTTTCTGGAATACTACACAAACAAGAATTATTCTCGCCCAGATATTTAGAGATTGTCGTTGAATGAGAAAGATTTGGCAAATGCCTGCTTATTCATGTTTATCTAGAAGATTTTTGACACGATTTCTACAATGTTTGTAAGGACAAAAGAAATCTTAGTGGACCTTAACACTCAATCTCCAATAAAGTACACACAGACTTCTTAGAAGCCTACGAGTGCTATCACCGACGTCTCTGCTGCATAATCCTGTAATAAATATGCATTTAATCTGATTGACCCTGTAACAAGAATATTTCAAGTTTCCTCAATAACACACAAGACAAATGTACACTAGTCGAGATGCTTATTTAAGGCGACAGCATCAACTCGCCGAGCCAGAGATGTGTCCCGAACTATTGCATTTTTAGTTTTTGAAGGACTTATTAGTTAAGCCCGCTGCTTACTCGCAGCCTTTTATTCAATATATTCACAGCTAACTTCCAAGGCGGTAGATCATGATAGCGATAATATTGTTGTTTAAATGTAATTATTTTACTATCGTGCTAGGTCAGTATATCGTATACAAGGCATTCATAAAGCAGCGGACATTTCATGCTACCATATGTCTAAGAAAATATACCACTTCGATGTGTGTTTCCGCATAATAACGATCCCGAATATACTACATGGTACACTAAGTTATCGTTCGGTGATGACAATGCCAATGTGTTCAAATTCAAATTCGGTCAAGAAGTGAAAGCGATAGTGAAAACCACAATCAGAAGAAAATGTCTTACAAACTGTGATAAGATAAACTTTTGGAAACTAATTCAGGCTAATGCAGTATGATATACCAAAGGGAATTACAAAGTGTTTAATTGTATTGATTAAGATTTTATTTATTATTATAACACTAAACGCAAACTTTTTACGTTAGCATTTGTATTATACTGTAATTTATATTTCATTAGAAATCTTTCAATAAGTACTTCACTTTCCTTTTTTATCTGAAAGTAATTTTACTCATTCACTTACACACGCCGTCTGCATTTAAAAATTTTCTAAACTTTACAATACGCTCATAAGGTGGTTTGCGTTTAAATGCCGCAAGTTGTTATTTTGAATGTTACACCTTAAAACATTATGGTATAAGTAGCTAAGATATTTATTCATTCATTCAATTACTCAACCACTTACTCATTCACACACTCATTCATTCGTTCTTTCGTTCATTTACTCATTCCCTCTCACTGGTATTAAATGCACGAGATTGTAAATATACTCGCACTACCATTTGCCCTTCAGCGCGTGATATTCTATAAAATACTAATATTATTATGATGATTGTTGTTGTTGTTGTTGTTGGTCATGTACTTTTGTTCGTTTAAATAAAGGCTCCAGCACCCACATTAATACATAGACACTTTATTTACACACATTTATACACACTTCACATCCATATACAAAACGAGAATTTAATTCTATTGAATATATTAATTGGATGTGTGCGAAAATTATTTCTTATACGGCAGGCTTCGTATAAGAAAGATTGTTTTTAAAGCTTTCAAATACTGTCTAAGACGTTTAAATAAATGTGCGGTATGTCGTTCGACATTTGGAAACACTTAAGATTAAGATGCTAGTTAGAATAGATATGATAAAATTACTAATCATGTCCCTATACTGTTCACCATTAACAGTAACATTCTGGTCATATGGACCAATACTCAACCAGTCCACCATTTCCTATGAATATGAATGGAATGTGGAACTGGATCTGGAGTCTATTCCTATTAACTGACACCGAACGAGTGAAACGGTATGGTTGAAACCGAGGACCTACTTTCTTTGAACTGAATCGTATATTTGTACAGTTAAGCAGCAATCAAAGCCCTGGCATCCCATCTCGTCAAATCACAGTGCATCAGAAGTTGCCTGGGCTCTCTACGCCGCATACGTCGACAGTCTACCCGCCTTTACTGGGTTCTGGACCACGATGGCATAGAGGGAAATGTTAAGGCGAACCAATTAGCACGGAACGAATCGGAAATGTCTGAGTATGATGAGGAGGGAACCCCTACAAGAATACTTTTTTAAATTCGAAAAAGCGGCAT
The DNA here is from genome assembly GCA_927399465.1 of Sarcophaga caerulescens. Classification (NCBI taxonomy): domain Eukaryota; kingdom Metazoa; phylum Arthropoda; class Insecta; order Diptera; family Sarcophagidae; genus Sarcophaga; species Sarcophaga caerulescens. Next base: position 52,934,606 of record OV656873.1, read on the forward strand.
GGTGGTCCAACATATCTGGCTGTTGAATTTCAAAACTGCTGATTCCTGCAGTGGACAGTGGGAGAACCAGGGAACTACTTGAGTTCGATAAGACAACGGTTGTCATTCTAAGAGGAATGCATCAGAGACACTGCGCTGATGCTGATGAGAGTTTCGCTGACAGGCTGAGTCTGCCTCACCAGGATTACCACAATGTGGAGCAAACGGAGCAAACTGTTACATCAGATTTTATGCGAGTTCCCTACACTTCGAGGCAGACATCATCGGTTTTTGGGTGACAGAACGTTTGGAGACCTGGGCATAGTGCTACTGTGGGAACTGGCCGGTATATTCCGCAGCTTGGGGTGGTGGTGGCTTACCTCACATTGGGAAACACACTATGCCAAATAGGCCACCGAGTGAACTTTCCTATGAACGGCAAGCTACCGCCAACCTAACCTAACCTAACCTCTAAAAAACACCGACTACAAAATAATTCCATTTCACTCTGTGCAGCAGTTCTCGCAAGAGAATTGGATAAAAATTTCTACTGGCACACAGTATTATCTTTCTTGGAGCCAATACTGGCCTCTCCACGGTTTGCGATGTTTCACTTTATTTCCATTTGTTTTGTGCATTGTATTCATCTTGCCCTCAAACATGTTGAATCTACGCGTATCCAGCTTTTCTGAAACTGGGCTAAGTAATGAAAGTTTGTCAGTAATATGAGCTCTTTCAATACTATGTATGCCATGTACTAAGAACAAACATTTCTATTCATTGCACTTCACTTAAAGCTGAAAAAATAATAGTAATATGAAATCGTTGTACCACCATTAAAAAAGTTCCTGGCTAACCATATTTAATATGTTTTTGACAAGATAAATACCTTTTTTCCTTTTCTCTGTACCGGAGCCTAAGCCATGACAATCTGAAACATAAATCGAAATTAGTTTTTTAAATTATTTTCTATTGAAATGATTTTCTTTTTTCTCACCTACCCAAGAATATATTCTGTTTTTAAAACCAATAAAAATAAATAAAATTATCGCCCTTTCAACGCTTTGGGGAAAAAGAAAATGAAATTTATCGAACTATTTATGAGATTTTGCAATAAATTTGTAAGAAAACGTTCTGTAAATTAGAAAAACAGGAAAAATTTAATTCCAATGAAAAATCTAATCAATTTATAAACGAGAAGACGAAAGTCGTATATCCTTAGGATTAAATTACAACAATAACAACAGTGTGTGTAGTCAAATAAAAATAAATCCAATTTAAAATAACCTCCTGCACAAAGAGACGAATAAGTAGGCAGAGAGACGAATGAATCAATAAAACTATTAAGTGACTTACAATTGGTTTAACACGAACATATGTACAGATATGAAGTCTGATACTGAAAATTATTTTATTTGGAATACTTAGTTATTTGTATACCATTAAAAAGGGAACTATAACTCGACCAAGTGGAGGAAGTTTTACAAGATGGCTAAATGAATCAAAAGGAGTTAAGAAGTCCTCAACTAATCACGACTTTATATACGGATTCCCACATGTAGTGTATTACATGAAAAGCAGTTAACAGTAGTGCTCCAGCTAGAAAAAAGTACTTCAAAGAGGTCGTAATGCTAAACTGTGACCTTGATTTCTCACAGTTCAAACTCCTTGCTCACAGGAAAGAAATTACTTGACTAGAATTTAAACCATGAAATCCTGTTTGCCACATATTCTCCGAAATGCAGGACTACTATTCTAGCACTGCTACTACGGATTTTGCTCTAGCGAGATAAAGGAACTCGTTCCCGAAAATCGTACATACTTACGTATCACCCGGCTTTTACACAAGGCACATTCGTTTGTTGGCGAATGGCCAGTGGATCTGCATACTGCATCACAGATAGAATTCGTTCTTTAGCCGGGCTATTCATACTCCCTACCTGCAGAAGTATTTTCGGCCACTTATAATATAAAGAGATTTAAATCTAATGTCCACACACACTACTCCCTCTGTCTATCTTTCCATAACCTATTTTCATAATTCCAAGACAATGCAATGCATAAGTAGCTAGTCGCTGAGTGTTGCTCTTATTGTCTTGCTGCGAAACAATTGCAACATGAAACAGGAGTTCATTAACCAAGGCCAGAAAGTATAAAAAATAACTTCGCTCTGCAGTCCCATGTCTAGAGCGTAGCTAGTCTCTATCAAAAAATCTGTAAAGACTAAGTTTTGAATATATCGGGTGGGCCATCTATCGGATTAAATTTGAACCATCGGTTATTTCGAATTTGGCAATACTTATGACGTTCTATTCTGTCACAGAATTCAGTATATTATCTCCACTGCATGAATGAATCGATTTACGTTTAAGCAACGTGAACGAACGAGAAAATGCAGGATGATGTGGATTTTGCCCAAAAAAAAAATCATCTTTTCAGGTGAAGCTCATTTTCATCTTGGTGACTACATTAATAAGCAAAATTGCAGTATTTGGGGTTTAGAAAATCCGCACGTGGTCATACAGAAGCCAATGCACACATTACGAGTGACTGTTTGGCGAGGCTTGTAGAGCGAAGGCTGAGAGAACTGTTATGCCCACATACCAGAAACAATTGAGCATTTGAAGGTCAACATTCATCCACCCATTCATTATTTTTACTCACATTATGCTCATATTTAATACTAGCTGATCCAAGTCCGCGTTGCTGCGCCACCAACAAAAATAAATTTGAAGGAAAGACATTACACGAATGTCCAATTAATTTTGAATCATTTTATTTATTTTGTTTCCCGTTGTCCTTATGATTCAGATGAACGGGCTTGAGTAGTACGCATTCGATCAGTTTCTAATCTCACTTTTCGTTGTTCAAGTGATTCAAGCAAACGGGTCTCAGCGGCATATATTAGAAGATTTTCCAGTCTCAATGCTCGTCTGATTCTGAGGCTCGTAATGTTTTTTTCTTCCGTGCTTGAGGTGTAGAGCGACCAATTGCTTGTCATTCATTTTGAATAATTTTCAGTGACGCCATCCATTGGAAATTAATCGCACCAACCTCCGTCGACTCATACGCAACAACTTTGTTAAATAATGCACAGCTTACGATTTAATTCATTTTGAGTAATTTTCAGAGGCGCCACTTATCGGATATTGGTCATATCAAATTAGAAACCTTCTTCGGCTTATGCGCAACAACTTTGCTAAAGATCATAACATGATCAAATACACAGTTTACGGTATAATTCATTTTAAGTAATTTTCAGTGGCGCCACCTATCGGATATTGGTCATACTTACTTAGAAGTCTTCTTCGGCTCATGCGCAATAACTTTGCTGAAGATCATAACATGATTAAATGCACAGTTTACAATTTAATTGATTTTAAGTAATTTTCAGTGGCGCCCCCTGCCGGAAATTAGTCATACCTACTTAGAAACCTTCCCCGGCTCATGCGCAACAACTTTGCTAAAGATCATTACATGATCAAATGCATAGTTTACGATTCTATAAGGTACATACAAACAAACAAATTGGATTTTACCACGCCCCTCCGACCACAATAAAAAATCAGACTTCACAGTGTTACCCGCCTGAATATTCTGAAGATTCCCTGAAAATTTTATCAAAATCCGCCCAGCCGTTTTGGAGTCCATACGTTACATACATACACACATCCACTTTTATATATATAGATAAATAGATGTAATTTTAATAATGACACGTACAAATGTGACGTATGAGTGATATTTAATTCCATTAATTTCATACATGACATCAAAATCAAAGCTTTTGTATTGCATACTTTCCAGAGTAACTATTCTAATACATGTAATATGATGCGTATACGTAATACATTTCAAAGTAAATTAAATAGAAAGTATACCCCATTAATTTGGAATTAAACATTTACTAGGTATGATATGACAATTCTAATGGATTTTTAAAAATTTTAAATTTTTTGAGATATCCTAAGCTAAAAGTAAATACAAAAACCACAATTCTAGGCTATATTCTAGTGGGTACTACATCATGGCCTGTATCCTTATAGTCTGTATCTTCCACAACTTCACAACAGAAAGATAAATTTGGCAAAATTTCAATTTTTTTTTTTGCTTTATTGCATTTTTAAATTTAAAAATTTTAATTTTAAAATTTAATTTTATTTATAATTACATCATAAAACTTACTCTGCCAACGGATAGTCCGAACTAAGTAGAAGAACCAATTGAAGTAAGCAAAAGATGATAGCGCCAGAAGTACTATTAAGTGGAGTCCGCAAACCAAGGAAATGCCAACTGTTAAATACGCAACCATACAAATGTTCACAATCTTCCAATTTCTCTAGGTCATCTACTTTTTCATGGAGCATAATATTGACATAAAACGTCTTGATTTCACTTACTTTCCGTTTTACCTTTGTCCTGATTAAGTCAATCAACATTTCTTTCTCGAATGGTTTACTATAGAATGTCCTAGAATATTGAAGTTCTCTAGAAAAAAAAAACTTAAATAATTTAATTGTAATAGAAGTGTATTCTGATTGATTATATCAACTTTGCTAAATAAAACTGTTTTAAATTTGTTACATAAATTAAATTTTTTACACAAACTATTTCAAAACGAACAATTAAACATCAAAGATCACTATGTTCCAATAGTTGGAAAAGAAAGTATATACCTTGAGGATAATAACACTGCCCTCCATATTAAGAACCTTCCATTCGCTATAACTGCCGCTATAAATGAAAAAAATACCTCAACAACCATCACCACACTGAACATAGCCAAGAGAAAAACTAATGCCCAATCCATTTTGTCACTATAGAAAAAGAAAAGACACTGACTTACTTACTTAAATGGACATTACAACCCTTTAGTCAGGATTACAGCCTAGATTCTCTCACCACTTATGTTGTAAGTGTTAATTTTAACCAGAAGTGGCGGGTCCAATAGTTTAATGTCGACTCCGAATTACAAATTTTTTGGAGAAACTTTTCATGGCAATTTTATTCTACTCTCAGAGTTTAGAAGACTACTGAACGGCAGTCGCGAAGTAATATTTTTTTGTTTTGTTTCTAAACCAATAGAATATGAAAGTAAAACACTTATTTTTTATGCACATTTCGTTATGCTGCTTAAATTATTTCAAGTTTAAAAATGTTTTTATATGCTGGTATTTACCCTCATTGTTTATGTGCCTTTCAACACTTTTATCGATAAGCATTTCGCGCTACTGTATGCGAAATTTAAATACAAATACTCATGCATAAATTAATGTTTGAATGTATTGATGCATTCATATGCAATTGCATATGCATTCATACATTCACAATGTCGCACACGTTACATCAACACATACAGCACTACACATGTATGTATGCACACACACTTACACATATTCACTTATCCATAAAGTAGTCCTTTTTTGGAGGCTAAAGTTTTAAGGGCATCATTTATAAAACTTTAGCTTTAAGCTTCTGAGATACACTCACAATACATTCACATTTAAAATTTATGTTTAACTGCTACAGTGTATGAATGTATGAGTGTGTGGGGGGGTAAAATATGCATACATTTCGCATACATTGTGTTGTTATAGCTGTTATTTTGTCATGCTGTATTTCCACTCGTTTGTATTTGATGCTGATCCCTGCGGGTGTGTTAAAATATATTCGTACATTCATACATTTATTCATATATACCATATACACATATCTATGTATGTACATAAATTCATAAAGAGAATGTACATTTATTTACACATGTTTGCATGTTTCTTGCATTTTTATGTTCGCCTGCATGTTGTTTTTCAAGCCCATAATTTTCGCATGTTTATTTAGCGCTAGCGTTACGATAATATTATACGCTGCCGTAGTTTTCTCTCTAAATATGTATGAGCATAGGAATTTGGTTGAATTGTATGTCATCAGTAATATATTTTGGATTATAATTTCTTTATAATTATGGCCACATTACCAGAGTACGTTGCGGCACAATGGAAATTAGTTTTTTGTAACGTCTTAATGTTTGCTTAGACTCATTTGGATAGGATATGAAAGGGTGGAGCTTCATTAAAATCATAGCTCATTCCAAAAAATATAGCTGCCTGTTGTGTTACCACATGAAGCGATGCCTATTTTCAGAATCAACCAATAAACCATAGTTCTCTTATACTCAAACTGAAAATGGGTCTGAAAATTTTAATAAATTAGTTCCTGTCTTTTGAAAACACTGGAATTAGACCTTGATATTCATATCAGGGTCTCAATTGATACGCCACTCTTACCTGCATCCCAGCACGCCTAATCAGAGAAAACAGCACTACACTCTCTTATCTCACAGGCGGAAAAATTCTTGCACATTAAAGAATACAACTCTGGCCCTTATCCTTGACATTGAGGATGCATTCAATAACGTCAACCCTGATGCTATAGTAAGGGCTCTTAATTCTTCTAATCTGGTTTATTGAATTGCTCCACAAGTCGAGAATAGCAATCCCTCAGTGGGGGCTACATATTGTCAGAGAATTGTTTATAGAGGTACACTGCATGACGGTTTTCTATCACCACTTCTCTGGGATCTCGCAGTCAGCTCGCTCTTGAGAAAGCTCGAATCCTCTGGTAGTAACGCCATAGCTTACGCTGATGACATTGCTGCGTCGGGAATATGTTCACAGACACTATCTGACAAACTTAATTTCGCACTGTCGATTGAGCTGAATTGGTGAAGGGAATTTGAACTGTCACCAGGAGATACAAGATTCCGATCTTCACTCCTACTAGCATAAACGGGAACAGAGTTAATTTGAGTCCCGAAGTTAAATATCTAGTCCTGTTCCTCGACCCCAAACTGAACTGGAAGGCAAACCTGTTTACTAGGGCACGCAAACCGGCCTGTGCTGCTTACTGCTGCAGTAGAGCAGTTGGATCCAAATGGGGTCCCCTCCACAAAATCGCACGCTGGATCTATTCTGTAGTCATCAAACCTAACCTCCGATATGGAGTTGCTTTCTGGTGGACTGCTATAAACAAACTACATAATGTTAAATTTCTTGACAAGGTCAGAAGGTCTGCAGCTATTTATATCACCGGTGCTCTACGTACCATCCCTACAAATGCCTTGTTCGCAATGGTTAACTGGGTTCCTACTGTGCTTCTTGCTAAACGGGTAGTCAAATTTGTTGCAACTAGATTCAATGCCTTGTCCCGCTGGAGCATCATCCCTTCTCGTTATTCCTCTTTTTAGGAGGTTAATCCTACGGGCCCATCGAACATCGATTATCTCCCTACTTAATATTATTTGACAGGAGTTTTCATATTCTAACTACGAGCAGGGACGACTGGATACCTGGCATGACCAGAAGTCCTGGATGTATACACTGGTAGCTCTAAACTCTATAATGGGGTCTGTAGCGTGTTTCAAGCTGGTGCACTCCTTCCGGAACCCTCGTTAACCCTTCAAATTGGCCAACGAGCGAAAATTCTTTCGGGAAGCCAGCATATCCTGGCCCAATGAGGAATCTTGCTCCACTGGGAGACTCACTTGCCTCACGAAGGATAGAGGCGCACCAACCAACTACTCGGACTTGTTTGCAGTGTCATCTCGATAACGCTGGCTATGCTTACTTCTTTAATTTGTTAATTTGGTTGAATGCGGTCAGTACAGGGACTGCGCTTACCTGTGGCGTCACAATGGGCCGCTATGCTTGAGGGAGCTTTGGTAACTACAGCTACCACTTCGACCTACTTGAAAAAAAACTTCAAGCTTAAAATACTCTTTACTCGTGTGAAAACAATTTAAATCTTTTCTGTCCTTTCCCAATCAAAACTTTAGGCTATTTGGAGTCATTTATCCTTGTTTGTCCCCAAAACCGAAGACAGCTATGAAAGAAAGGAATTTTCTAACAATTAAAGAAGTTAAAGACTCTGCCAATAAGTGGTTACCTATGATGATTTCAAAACACTAACGTGATGTATTTAAAGTGCAACGAAAGAGAAAATTTTTAAATACATAAATAACAATATTTTTTGGAACAAACCTCGTACAATATTCTCACATTATTTTACTCACATGTTTAAACTCTTAACTCACTTCACTGTCTTGTACATTTTCACTTAGTTTTACTTCCACTTCCTTTACGGTCTTTACTCTTCATTTGTTCGCTCTGTTTCGAGTTGACTTGAATTGCTATTAAAATGAATACGGATGGCTAGAAAAAGATAGAAGCAAGAAGAAGTCATTTTACATTAGCATTTGCCTGTTTATGTCTGAATATTTTCCTAAGACCAGTTATGCTGAAGGATATGTACATATGTATGTGTGTGTGTAGAAAAATGAATTTTTCGAAAACTTGGAGAAAACAAAACACAGCAAAAAAAATATTTTATTCATATGCATGCATATCATAGAAATTGAAGTAAAAATTTTTGTTTTGCTTTAAACAGGTTGAAAATGCTCACAGAATATGAAAAATATGTGTCGTAAGTGTTGGCCTTATGAGAATGAGAATGGAATTTTCTACGGAATTTAAAAGGAAAATTATTTTTCTTTTAAAGTTTCTTAACGAAACTTCTGGTTCTTTAAATGTAGACATTTGGACAATTGGATATATAACCGTCAATAAATTTGTGAAATTAAGACAATTTTTGTGAAGTTCGAAAATTTTCGAACATGAAAAAAGTGTTAGAAATTATTTCGTCAGTTTAATAAAACTATTCATATATATTTATAAAAACCATTAAAGTTATTTATAGACCTTAAAAATGTAAAAAAATTAATTGTGCAAACTTTCGAACATTCCTAAATATGTAGAGAACATTGTTTTAAGAATGCCGAGACAAATCTTATAGATTTTTTTTAGTTGCTTCTAAGTATATTAAATTGTTATTGAGCGTTGAAAATGTTTAAAATTTTTCTAAACTTTTAAAACTTAGTCTTAGGGAGAAAAAATATTTCGAAAATTTTCGGACATTCATTGTGATCACAAAATTACCTTCGTAGCTTTCGGTAGTGTGATTTCGATTGAAAAAAAATTATTTTTCTGTTGTAAAGATACCCAAACTATTTTCAAATTTTTTTGAATGTGCGAAACCAATGAAATCGTTTTAATATTTTTCAAAAATTCGACACCTAGGGGGAAAGAAAGAAAAAAATTATAAAGCTAAAATTGTAAATAAGTGGAAAAACGAGCAGAAAAAATAGAAGAGTAAAAAAAGGTATTGGTAATCTTCTCACCAGCAAGCCAATGCCCGAGATAATTCTCTGCGCAGACGGTCAATAAAAATCCCTGTTATAATATTCTCAGTCTGTGTCTTAAATTCCAAAGTAAAGGCATTCTGCGGACATACGTACAAGCTATTTGTTGCCCTTAGAGCATTATATCCAGTCAGAACTTAGTCTAAAGCCATTGCCAAGATTAGGAGTCTGGCAACTTTTCAATCTCTCCCACTTCGTTGTGACGTATCTACCCTCTATCCGATTCTTTTGTAGACCAACTCAAAAGAATAAATCATGGGTATGAGTTCGTTCAGAGTCGACTTGAAACTGAAGGTCCCGCCACTGATATATAAAATTAACGCACAAAACATAAGAGGTGTGAGAAGCTTGGTCGTAATCATGACTGAAGGATGGTAGTGACAAATTATCTATGTATACTCGTACATGTATCAGCTCCTATCTCTATCGCCAATTCACCTGCAATTTCAGTTTCTTTTCAAACCCAGTTCAGATTATAGAGCTGCAAGAGCCCTTCAACAAGATGCAATCAGCCTCGAGCGGACACTACTTACTTACCTAATTGGACATAATAACCCTTTATTCGGGATTACTACCTAGCTGCGTACACCGCTCATATTTTGTGTGTTTACGTTACACATGAGCGGCAGTTTAATATCGACTTCGTGCGACAGATTTGAAAAGGTTTTTTACGGCAATTTTTTCCAATCAGAGCCTAGACAACTGATGGGACGTAGCCATCTAGTAAACCAACACACTATCTACTAAACTGGTGACTTCAAGATTCTACTTTCAATATTTGTGATGTTTTTGCATTGTTTATGAGTCCTGTAGCTAAGTCTCTGTAGCGAGGTCTCTCAAATAGAATGATTTGATTTAAGTGTCCTTTGTCATTAACACAGCCCTGCAAATTTCGACTTTTTTTGTGCAAATAAGATGGCTCCAGGTGTTTCCGAAGGTATTTTGCGCGCTGAACACGAATCTGGGTTCAAAAACTTCAGTCAGATTTTCGAGAAAAAGGAGGTTGAAACCCCTAAAAATATCGTTTTTGGCCATTTTTGAAAAATTTTAGAGCTAAACACTTACGTGCTAGAACCATCGCTATTGTCAGAAATTGACAATTGATCTTTGCTCTTTAAAATGAACCCAAAGCCAAATTGTTTGCATGCATTCTTAAAGTAGGGGGTGGGTTTATGTCAAGGGGTGCAAGAGAAAAAGAAACACATTACGGAGGTCCTTAAAAATTAATCAGATTTACTTGAAAATTTTTACTAAGGGGGTTTTTGGGGTCGCTGATTACAGATCTTCATTTAGATTTTAAAAATTCAAAATGGCGGATCCAATATGGCGGTCGTATGGCGTATGGCGGTTTTCAAGTAAATCCGATTAATTTTTATAAACCTCGACTATCATATTGGGGTTTCAACCCCCTTTTTCTCAAAAACCTGACGTTTTTGAACCCAGATTCGTGTTCAGCGCGCAAAATGCCTTCGGAAACACCTGAACCCATGCAGGGCTGTGTAATCTATGCCAATCAAATGAATTTATAAAGATTTGATTGCATTTACTTGAATTGTTATTGTATATCTATGTTACAATTAGAGTAGGCAAGCTTCTGAAGTAAATAAAAATACGCTACACTAGCTGTGATGGATTAATAAGACGTTGCTGTCCTGACAACAAATACGCCACGTAATTCCAATATTTCCACACAAAAATTCTTTTTGTTCTCTGTCTAGACATCAGCTTCTACCCACTTTACTTTATATTGCTTTGCAACATTGTCTGTCAAAATCTTATTTCTATTAACAAGAAAAAAAATTCCACATTAAGCCCACACTCTTGATTTTGTTTACTGCTTGGAAGTAGAAAAATGTCTGTCATTACCATCAGCTGTTGACTATAGTTTTAGTTCGTTTTTTTTTTTCTTGAGCCGCTATTAACGTTCAATACAATTCTAAAAATAAATTATTTAAGGATAACGAACAAACAAAAATAGACAAAAAAAATTTACATTAAATGTTCATTACGCGGAAGTCTTCATTAGAGTAACAATAATTATCTCTACATCAATTCATTATTTTTTGGTTTTTTACTTAATCTCATCAACACAAATTTACTGATAATACTGATGATGTTTTTTTCTTTTCTTTTTAATTATTTTTATTTTTGTTTACACCCGAAAAAATCAGTGAGGTATTGTAATTGATTTTGATAGGTTAGGGTAGTTAATCACTCCACGCGGCTCATTGTGACATTGCACGAAGTAATGCTTCAATGGCGAAGCCGCCCTAGTCTAGTGGACAGTGTGTTGGCTTATTAGGCGTGAGGCTTCAGACAAAACGAAGTATGAAGAAATATTTCTTCGGCGACTGCCTCGCAGCAGATTTCTGAAAAAAACTCGGAGAATAAATAAAATAGCAATGAAAAGTTACTCAAATATATGTCGTTCGGAGTCGACTTTAAACTGTAGCTCCTGCCACTCATGTATAAAATTAACACACAACATAAGTGGAGTGAGAAGTTAGGTCGTAATTCTGACTGAAGGATTGTAATGGCCAATTATGCATGTAATTTCTCAATAGGTCCTGCATCAGGACTTTACATTTAAACCTGACATCCATAAAGGCAATTTGAAAGCTAACCTAAAAGTTTAATAAATTGAGTGATCAATCCGATATAAAGTAAAGATAACTCTATTGAACTATCAAGAAAGGCTGAACCAAATGAGAGAACTTGTCATCAAGTCAGAGATAAACATTACTAATACACTCTTCTCCTCAAACTCTACCGAAGTCATTTGAATGTAAGTGAAGAGAATAGATACAGCAACAAAGAAAATTTCCCTACAATCGAATTTAAATAATGGATTGATACACTTCTTATTAAATTTAAGTCAGGCAAGTCTGACAATGAAACAAGATTTCTCTTCAACCAAGAATTTGTCAAATGAAAATAAATTCTTTTGCCTAATAGAAGGACGGACTGAGGCCTCCCTCACTTAAATTCGGTAGGGTTAGATCTCCTCTAGCAAGATCATCAGCGGTACATTTACTCGATATATCAGTGTTGCGTGATACGAGCCAGGAGTTCGCGGCATATGTCAACCAATTTATACTTAAAAATTGTATCCGATAGAGATCTTATAACGGCTTGGCCGTTAGAGTGGCCAGATAAGTTCAAAGTTGAGAGTTTCTTATTTGGGATTAGTTCAGCAGTGTAACATATTACTTCGACCTGAGACACACTATAGTAGTTTAAGTTTCGAAGAGACATTCTAAGGTTAAATCGTTCGAAAAAATTTCCTAAAAAATAACCTTTTCTTTACTGCATATAGCCATCCACAGAATCACAGTAGCTGACAATATCACAGGACTTGTTTTCCATCTTTGCGATTCTATTAAGAAATCTCCTATCAAGAGGTATAATCAATTTCAATCATAGTCTGGATATTTAAAAGTTTAATCAAAGATAGTACGGGATGCTAAATCTTCTAAATAGGAACCTGAGTTCCAGGCCATGTCAGAATCCACGATAATAAACAGAGAGATAAGCTTTCAAGGAGGGACCTTCACGATACTGATATAACCAAAACATTGGCTGTCTAGTGCTTACAGGTGTTTAGAAATGTTTACTCAGGGTAAATGAGATTTGAACCAGGATTGACTTCAGGTTGGTGACCGGTCTTTTGACCAGACACTGTGGACACAAAGTACAACATGTGGATTCTGAGAATAAATAACCTGAACACATTTTTGGAACCTGGGAAGCATGAAAGGCACTTAAAAGGCAGAGTACAAAGTTGGGCAGAGAATTAACCTTGTAAACACCGCATAGCAAAAGTCGGCGCCTAGCAGATAGTGTGTTTGGTTATCAGACGTGAGGCCACGATTCAAATCCAATAAAACGAAATATAAAAATATTTTTTCGATGATTTCCTCTCTGTAGATTTATGACAAAAACTCTGGTAGAAAATAAAATTGCCATAGTCATAACCATTTATGAAACACTGTTCCATCAACTAAACACATTTACCACAACTAAACTGTCAAAATGGTGAACAGGTTTAGGGGAATCGTGTTAAAAGAAGATTTAGACAAGGTCATGATCTCTATTTTTTTGAACGCGAGTGTAGTTTTTATTAATTATATCTTGAAAAATTAACTCCGACCAAAAGATTTGCCCGCAATGTAGGGATGTAGAAGTCCTCGTTATCTACAAGATACTGTATCGGCTTATTAGATGAAAGCCATGGCTCAGACAAGTCGAGCAAAACATAATATGGAAAATTTCATTCGTGGACTTCCTCACAGCAGTCTTGGGCAACAAACGTGAGAGTGGTGAAAAGGTCCTCAAAAAATCTGTCGTTCAGAGTCGACTTTAAACTGTCGCACCACTGATGTATAAAATTAACACACACGACATAAATGATGAGAGAACTAGGTCGCTATCCTGACTGAAGTGTTGTAATGACTAATTATGTATGCATGTGACACCGAGCAGTAGCCTGAAGTAGGGCAGGGCAATGTACTTCAAAGAGTAATATACACATATGTATATCCTATAGTCGCAATACTATAGCACCTCTTTACGGCAGTGATAATAATCATTTTCTCTGTTTAATGTGACATTGACAAGGGCTTTCATTTAAAACATTTCCTTGGCAGTATGTGATTTAAACTTTTATATTTTCCATTTTCGTCAATGTCAGACTTTCAACTGAAAAAAAAAATTGGTTTCACAACTTAGTTTGATAAATGTCGAATTCCAGTCCCATACTTTTTTTTTTTTGTTGTCTTTTAATTATTTTTTGAAAACGAATTTTCCGATGGTTTCTTTTTTTATATTTCTACTGTTAATTTCTGTTTCTTTTTTCACTCAAGAAATTTTTATACTCTACATCACCATAGAGAAAGACTTTAGTTGTAATACATACAAACCAAATAAAAGTCTGTACACAATTATCGATTCGCAAGCTTAAATAATTTCAAATGTCTACCTGATAAGTCTTTCTATATTTTACTGTGTTATATTTTTCGAAAATCGTTCTTCTGAAAATCTTTCTCTCTCAATTAAAGTGAATTTTCTGTCCTGTTTACTTGTTTATCGCTTTCAAAAATATTTCAATTTAAATATTATAATCGTACTGTAAGGCACTGTTAAGTCACTATTGTCCAACCGGATATTGTTTCTTATTTGTTTTCCTTTAATTTTTTTTAGACCGATTACATTATTTTTCATAACAAAGAAAACAGAAAACAATTTGGGTATGAAATGATAATGGAATTTAAATGACTTCCACTTTGTTATTGTTGTCGTTGTTGACTCGTTGGTTCCTGCTATTGTAGTTCTCTTTAATATTTTTGCTATTGTTATTGTCTTATTTCGCTTAAATATTTTCATAGCATTTGTTGTTTGTTTTTTTCAATTATTTCGTAAAGGAAAAATTAGCATTTTATTCAATTACACCCAATTAGTCGGTTTCACTCGCAGTCGAAATGATCAACAATAAGGGATGGACTGACTACAAACAATTTATTTAGGAATTTTCTGTACATACTTTATGGAAAAGGAAATATTAAATGTGCCCCACTTTTAGGGAAATTTCCCCGGAATTGCAAAAAACAAAACAGAACAAAAATTAAATGAAAACTGTTGGTATTGTTGAGTTTATACGAAATGGACTCAATTAAAAGCGATTTGAGCGTGTCTTTTAATGGCAATGAAGTGATGTAAAATTTTTTAAATTAAAATAAACAACATAATTAAAAATTATTATTTTTTTGTTTTCTTTATCTCTAGGAAAATATTTTTTTTTTTTGAACATGAACTTCTGAAGTTTAACAGTTGATAACAGTTATCTTGTTGAAGCTACATTTGTGAAGTTATTTGTCAGTCGTTCAGTCTGGAATGTATTTAACATTCAACAACACGTTTCAATAATAAAATTGTTTGATCAAAATTTACGTTTTGTTTAGGCAACGCCATAATCATCCTAAGCTAGGGGACTATTCGCAATGTGGTGGATAAATTCGGTTTAGTAAACAATCGAACAAGAAACGCTGAAGACGTGAAAGATCTGTCGAAAACATCGCCAGTTGAATGAGAGTGTACAGGAGAATCCGTGGCAGTCCGTTCCGTGTCTTTGACAACTTGGCGAATATTTTGTCGTGACTTGAGCTTGCACCCGTAGAAAATTCAAATGACCCAAAAGGTGAAGGTAAACACCCATAGTGTGCTCGTTGAATGGGCTCTGGAGCAGTTGGTAACTGACCTTAATTTTCATCGAAAAATCATCTTCAGCGATAAGGCCAATTTCTTGATGAATAGGCATGTGAACAAACAAAATTGTTAAATTTGATACGATACTAATCCAAGACCGTCCCATGCACTTCGAAAGAAACAATGTTTGGTGTGGATTTTTGGCTGGAAGCGACATCGGTTCATACTTCTTTCAGAACAGCTACGGTTAGCATTTAATGTTGAAATTAACCAACTTTGTTTGGCTGAATTAGATGATCGAGACATAAGGTTTCAACAGGACAGCGTTACGTGTGACACATTTAATGTCACGTTAGATATTCTGAAGGAGCGATTTGAGGCCACCGATATATAGAAAATCTTACGTGAAAACGAACAAACAAATTATTGTTTGTACTTAAATTACTTAAAATTAATCATAAATAATCGAAACATTTGATATATGAAATCTTGACCATTATATGCCAAAAAAAAGCACAAAAAGTGAGGGCGACATTCGCACGATTACAAAATAAACAAATTCAGAGTACGCAACGCATGTATGCAATCTACTCTCTTCTATGAAAGTCATTTTTGTGAAGTATTCAACAACTTGGAACTTTAGACCCAAGAAGTGGATGTCGACAAAAAACACATCAAAGCACAGGCCGATCTCACATGAAAACACTCAAAATAGCAGCTATAAACCGTGTAATATGGGGCTGACATATGTGGTCAAGCAGAAAAAAATCCGATTAATTAATGTTTGTTTTTTTTTTTTTTTGTGGTAAATTTAAGAAAATATTGGTCTAGACCGATAAACCGAAATGCGTGTATAATCTGATCATCCAGAAACATTACATACATACATAATTGGACATTACAACTACTCAGTCAGGATTACGTCCTAGCTTCTTGCACCACTTATGTTGTGTGTTATTCTTATACATGAGTTGCGGGACATACAGTATAAAGTTGACTACAAAACGACAGGTTTTTGAGAAATCTTTTCATGGCAATTTTACTTACTCTCGGTGTTTTTGACATTAGACTGTCGGGAGAAAGACGCCGAAAATCTATTATTTTTTATTTCGTCTTGTTGAAATGTCTGAGCTTGTGTTTGGTTCAAGGTCTTACGTCAAATAAGCCAACACACTACCTACTAGACTACAGCTATTGCTGCTGCCTGGTGTCAACAACCTGCCCAACACCTGAGCCTGCCCGGACCCAAAAATATGTTCAAGAAATATATTTTGAGAATCTACAATTTTTTTATTTCATTTTGTTCAATATGTTCGAGCTAGGGGTTGAACCGTGACCTACTAGACTACGGCCTTAATATTTAGGCCTTTAATGCACCCACATATGTCCCAAAATCGGACTCAAGTTGAGTCACTGAACATATAATTGTCTCTTTAACAAAACCGGTGTCATAGGTATTAAAAGTAGTTTATTTGATTCCTTTCTTGTTTAAAGCTGTAAAACGTTAGAAGAAACACCCTTTAGTTATCTAGTTATCTATACTTCTTTTACATACTACTTGTATTAAATACTTGTATTGGACTTTCCAAAAGAATTTTTCTAAAATATTTGCATCACACACTTAAAAATATTCTGTTGCTGATGCAAATATTTTCCATTGCTTTTTAAATTTTTTAAACTCGTCTGAATACACCAGAATTTATGACTCAGACTCTTACAGTCTTGCACTCATTGTTTATAACCCAAAAAAAAAATGTTGCACGAACCACATCAGCTATAATATGTTGAGTATAATAAGGCATTCAACAAAATGTTTTTGAGCAAGATGCTACTAGTAAAACGGAATGAAAAAAACTTATCTCACGTAAAAGCAAATGCACAACATCTACTTGGTGAATACCAAAAAAATTTCTATTTTGCGTATACGTCTGATAAAAAGAAAACAACAGCAAAAATAACTTAACATATATAAAATAGGTTATGAGCCATAACTTATGGAAAAAAGTGTATAGAAAATAAAAAATGATAGTGTAACATGCAGTAGGTGCAACATTAGAAGTGATTGTAAGCTAAGTGATGCAGGTTAAGGGGATGGTCATTTAATAATTCAAAGCAACTCTAAAACTCCATTATCATAAAGTGAAAATGATAAAATGTTCTTGCACACACAATAATACAAAGGGATGGGTATTAAATACATAGATACATGAGATGAGTTCAAGAAGTTGGGTCATTCACTTATCATTTAAATCGAAACATTGTTTTAATTTGTTTTCAATTTGAAGGACACTGTGGAGCTGTGGTTCACGCTCAGACCAAGATCTTGTATCTTCACTATCTTCTATATTTTGTTTTTGTTCCTTTAAGGAGCTAAGAGCTATCACAAGACTTCTTACCAGCATTTTATTCTTTGCTTTGTGTCTGCCTTATTAATAAAAGTTTTTAATGTTGCCGCTTCAATTATCGTGAAATATAGGACTGTATAGCACAGCCGTACAGGAAATGCGATGGAGAGAACAAGGATGCAAAAGACTTGCATCATGTATTATAGCTGTCATGCGGAAAAGTACGAATTCTGACTCGAGTTTATGGTTAGTAAGAAACTGTAGCCTAAGACTTGAAATCGTTGTAGTCTAATAGGTAGTGTGTTCGCTTATTAAACGTGAAGCTATGGTTCACAGGTCGCACAGGTCAGACATCTTCAACAAAACGAAATATGAAAAATTATTACTTCGGCGACTTTCTCTCAGTAGATTTCTGGCAAAAACTGAAAAAGTAAATAAAATTGCCATGAGAAAGTTTCTTAAAAATCCGTCCTTCGGGGTCGACTTTAAACTGTAGGTCCCGCCACTGATGTATAAAATTAACGCATACAACATAAATGGTGCGAGAAGCTAAGTCGTAATCCTAACTGAATGGTTGTAATGACCAATTATGTATTTATGTATGTTATGTAATAGACTTCGCCATCTTGTCTCACACCTGTGAATGAAAGAATAACATCAATCGGCAACAGAGTCAAATTTTATAACATCCGCTTAATTCGTGCTCACGCCCCGAACGCAAGAAAAGGACGTTGCGGTTAAAGGTGGCTTCTACGCTAAGCTTGAGGACGTATATGATAAATGCTGTTACTATTAAAATTGGTTTGGCGGTCAATGACAGCAAAACGAAGTCTATGTTATCAACAAATAGGGGGAGTGGCTTGTCGAATCTCACATTACGTCCGATAACTATAGTTTCGATGTTGTCCGTGGATATATCTTAGCTCCGCCGTTGTCAACAAAACAATGTTAGTCAAGAAAACTTAACAAAATGCCCAAATGTTTAAGGGTCTGCTTTAAATATTAATAAAACACGGTTCCTTTGCTTTTTGTTAAGTTCAAAATATATGTATTTTATTTCGGTTTCAATTCACTAATGCCTTTTTTTTTTTTGTTAAGTTCAAAATATATATAACAGGTAGTACTATCATCTCAATATGCAATTCAGTAGCAGAGACCTCTCTCGTACAATTCTCTATTATGCAGAAGTATGGACGCTATTAAGTACCGATGCAGGAGCCTTGAGAATATTGATGAGAAAAGTTCTACGTAAGATTTTCGCTCCAGTATCAGTTGGCGATGATTGTCGCATTTGATCCATCAATGAGCTGTATAAGCTCCTCAACGACATAAACGTTGTGCAGCTCATTAACAGCCAGCGACTGCGCTGGCTCGACGATGTCATTTGTGTGGAAAAGGATGCCCAAGCGAGACTGATATTTGATGCGGGGATTAGCGGAATTCGATATAGAGAATGAAATTGTCTGCGTTGAAGCCCTTTCATCGATTGGAATGATCAAGTCGAAAGCGCGCAAGTAGGAAACATGCCTGGATGGATATATTAAGGCAGACCCAAGGCCGATAAACGGGTTTTTAATGTTCAATTAAGTAAGTAAGTAAGTAAGTCCACTAGATGCATACAGACATTTTGTGTCAACGTATTTTTTAGAAACAATTCACTTGCAGCACATATGTTGTTGGTTATTTCTTTGCCATGAAAAGCAGAGTATCCACACCAACATTATCCGTACCATAGGGTTTGAATCTACCGTAAACGAATACATACGACATTAATTACTGTAATACTATCCACAATAATAGCTTTACATGTACACCTGAACCGTATTGGCGTGGTGGATAATGATAAATGCAGTGCATGTGGTGAAGACATCTAAACGATAGAGCACTTTTTGTGTCCTTGCCCAGCTTTCGTAAGATAGAGATTCGAATATTTTTAGGATGATACTATACCGGACATACCTCACAGAAGAAGTTTAGGAAATTTGTACAAGATACGGACTTCTTATAGAGGGTAAGGTGGTATTCCGAATGATAAGGCTTAGGTGTATTTCAGCTTCTTTTCTTTCCTTTTCTTTCAACCTAACTACCTATCTACCTACAAAATAAAAAATTCAAGTCAAATGCTCACAAATCCGGCAACATAGATTTCCAAAACCAACACAATTTTCTGAGCAAGTAGTGGTTCAAATAGAATAAATAGCAGAGTTCAGTTGAAACAAATTGAAAATACTTGTCTTTTTAAATTACGGTTGACAAAAAACAGAATGAGAAGAAAAAGATGAAAAAGGAATCAAATCAACTTAACAATGGTATGTTACTGAAGACATGCATCGGCATTTGGGAAAACAAAAAATATTGAACAATTCTAAATACATACACCATTTCCAATAGAAATATTAACTAAAATTATTTTTAATTTTTTTAACTTATTTTAATCGTTCAGATTATGTTTAAAATTATGTTTATAGTAATGGGAGATAATGGCAGCATAAATTTAGAGAAATTCTATTATAAATTTTGCATAAAAATAACACAAATTTTTAAAACTCTTTTTATAGGTTTCTATATCACTTTCACCACTTCCGGTAACAATAAAAAACTCTACACACTTAACCCTTTCTTTTATGCCGTGCTTCCGTAATAGCAACTCGAAATTTTTGTAGCATACGTTTCAAAGAAAATTCACGTTTCACAAGCATGGGTGGTTTTTCACTATTTTTTTCTTCCTCGTTTTTTATGTGTTCCTTTTAGTGGCTGCTCTTGTTGTTAACAATAAATGAGTTGTTGTTTATCATATTATTGTTGTTATTGTTACAATTTTTCTTCTTTCTTTACCATGTTTAAGTTGCCAAAAAGTATACTTTGCATATAAATTAGAAACATTAAAATGAATATCAGGTTCTCCTCCTTTTTTTTTTTGTTTTTTTTCTCTCTGCTTTTGTTTCAAAAAAGAAAAATTATTTTTTCATTGGCACTTAAAATGGAAAAAATTTTAGAAAATTTAAAAAAATTCAAAATGAGATAAAAAGTAAAAGGGAAATAAAACAACTTTAAATGTTTATATTTGTATTTAAATTTCTGGTGTTGTTGTTATTGTTGTTGTTGTTATTGCATTAGCAGAAAATACATGTGCAGTATGTATAATAAAAATTTACATTTACGCACCGGATCTCAATTGAATGGGCTTTGAAGTTTGAATTGGTGCTGCCAAGGTAATATATTTAAAAAATAAATTAAGTTTTAGAATAATTCCTGCAATGGCATTTTTTGGTGTCATGGGGTATAGTTTTTAAGTACATTGCGAAAATATAAAACTGCTTAACTTCAATAAAGTTTACGACTACAGGATATTTTCTTTTTTAGAGATGCGCAACTACATATTTCTTCGAGCTCTACTATGTTATTAAGATTTCATTCAAAACAGTAAAGTCTGATTACTACTCACTTGAAAGTGACTGGGATGGATTCTTTTGATTTACCGTCAATATAGCTCAGTATTTCCAATTTTTATAACAAGCATCCTCGGGGTAAAGACTTTTGAACACCCGTAAACCAAAAGCAAACTAAAATTTTGAAATCAATTGGTAACTTCAACGACCATTCGGATTGAACTTGATCACAAGTCAATTAGCAGCTCTATCATCAGAATATGACAAACTAGATCTATCATTATGAAAATAAGTTGGTAGACAGGTGAAAAAGTCAACATAAAAGAATAAACATACTTAGGTCAAGATTAACGTATTGCAGTACCACAGTTAACTTAATTACGTAATTGATCATTACAACCCTTTAGTCAGGATTACAACATAGCTCCTCAAACCACTCTTGTTGTGCGTAAGTTTATACATTAGTATTAGTTTACCTACAGTTTAAAATCGGCTCCGACCGACAGGATTGAAAAACTTTTCATGGCAATTTTATTTAACTCACAGCGTTGCCGAAAAAAATATATTTGCATACATCGTTATGTTCCAGATGTCAGAGTCAGGGGTTTAATCACAAGTATTTGACTAATAAGCCAACACATACACATACATACAGATTTGGTATTCACAAATTTTAAGTCAGGATTACGACTAAGCTTCTCACACCACTTATATTGTGTGTGTTAATTTTATACATGAGTGGCGGTACATACAGTTAAAAGTCGATTCCGAACGACAGATTTTTTTGGTAATTTTATTTACTCTCAGAGCTTTTTACAGAAATCTGCTGCGAGCAAGTCGCCGAAGAAATATTTTCTTCATATTTCTTTTTTGTTGCAGATTCTGGCCTGAGGTTTATATCGTGGCCTCACGTCTACTAAGCCAACACACTAGCTACTAAACTACAGTGATACCACAATTAAATCTTTTAATGCCTAATGAACTCGACAAATGAATGAGATTATCTGCATAATAGAAACCAATATCAATCCGTCTCGCTTGAGTACTAAATTGTAATACCTAGCTCCAACAACACCACAGAGCGTGCTCCCTTTGGAGTGACTTTGTCTGTCCCTTCTTCTTGGTTAAATTTGCTGCAATTCATGAGGTGATATTAAGTTTGTGTCAAGCCAATCGAGCGATGAAAATCATTGTTATTTGAGTGGAGTTCAGGAGTAAAAATTTTTGACTCTATTATTTCAAAGTATAACATTGCTATCAAAATTTAATGACGTTGGAGTCATTATTGCCGTAAATGTAGACGTGAATCAGTCCTTTCGTATCCGTATCATTTCAGCAAAATCTAGCATCACTGCATGAACCTTCTTGCACTCAACATAATTGAGATTTCCTGTAAACCAAGTGGAGAACTTAATACAGGGTGGGGCAAAAGTCGCGAAGGGATTTGAAAAATTAATAACTTTTCTAATTTAATTTTTTTTTTATTTTTCTTTTTAGGACTTGTAAAATAAATCTGGGAGATTAATTATGGAAGGTTACAACGTTATCCAGCGAACCAAAATCATAGAACTTTATTTTGAACATCATCGATTAATAATTCAAACTCAACGAGCCTATCGTCGTCATTTTAATGTGCGGAATTCACCATCCGAATCAATTAGTGACACATTTTCAGGAACAAGGCTCAGTAAGGGATCTTCCACGAAGCGGAAGACCACATTCTGTAATTAATGAAGCAAATATTCAACGCGTTGTGGAGAGTGTTGAGGAGAATCCTGAAACATCAACTCGAAGGCGCTCTGCTGAGCTGCAAATGTCTCGGCGGTCTTTACGCAGAATATTAAAGCGAAATTTACATCTTTTCCCATACAAGCTGCAGTTAGTGCAAGAACTAAAGTCACGAGATTCCCAAGAACGATTAAACGATTAAACCCCTTCGTGACTTTTTCCCCACCCTGTATGTCAACACTTTGATTCAGCGTGTAGTCGGAGTAAAACAGACTGAAATAGTGATTACTATAGATGATTGCCTGCATTCTCTGTCTAACAGTTGACAATGGCGTTGGTGTTTCATACCATCCACTAAACATAATCATCGTAAGGCAACCACTGTAAGTAGCTTTTTTTACTCCCTCAATTATTTTATTCCTTCATTAGAGATAAGGGTCCACAATAATTTTACGGTCTTAGGTACGGATATTTGTATCCCATTATGGATTAGAAAGTTAAAGATTGATATTTTGTAGACATCTTTGCAAAAATTGATTATTAAATCACAGGCATGAGCACCATTCTGTTATAAGTTTTAAGGCCTGATTGCACCTCAAAGGAATCGTGTGCATTACACATACATAATGTTTTTCCGCAACTTTTCGATAGAAAGAAATTTCTTAGACAGTACAAATTTTAGTAATAAAATTTAGTGATTTACAAGCGTTGTTCACTTGTCAGTCTATTCATGGCCATTGCTTTTACATCACTACATTCTTTACTTACAATTAAGTATGCCTTCTTCACGTATGTGTAAAACTGATGTCCTCTCCTTCAGTAAACCTATAGGTTCCATACTTAAAAAACTATTGTTATGTCGTTGTACAGCTTTCTATGGTGTTGATTGGCATGTTGCCGTACCCTGCACTAACTTAACTTAATAATTGTCAAAAGCTGGCAACTCTGATTTTCATTTTTAAAAATACTTTCTTTATACTTATTTTAAATCAACCTGTACGTTTGCAATCAAAGAAAAATAAAATCAGTTTGAGAATCATATTTACGGTCGCTTACACACGCTTTTACACACGCTTTTACACTCATCCATCCAGCCACTCATTCATTCGTTCGTATGTTGTTTGTAGAAACATACATATACAATAAACATTAATGCATAAAAGCATTATCCTTTCTCTCTGAGTTCAAGTACAAAGAAATAACCGTTATCCCTACATGTTTCTCCAGCATATTCTTTCCACTAAGGCCCCGGCAAATGATTTCCAAGAATAGTTGTTATGCTGGCAGTACTCCTTGGCAATGCCTTTAAACAAGACTCACGTAATGCCAACAATTTAAGTGAAGTGCGGAGAACGTTATTAAAAAAAAGAAGCAGAAGAAGAAGAAAATGAAGAGAAAGAAAATCATAAAAATAATTTTATTACACTGTATATTCAAATAATACGAGTACACCCACCATGTGGTGCATATTGTGGTTGGACAAACGCCTTTTTTATGGCGTTTATTATCCTTAAAGCAGGATTTGTTTGCTTTTCATTTTCAGTTTTGCGTTTGCGTTTCTTTTTGCGTGCTCTTCGATTACTGCTCCATTTCCATATCGGTTTCTTTGGTTAATTTGTTTTGTACTTTTTTTTCCAAATGCTTGTTCAATGTACCTGTGTACCTTTATTGTGTTGACGTTTATTACGAGTATTATTATACTTTCAATTGAATTGTAATGTATTTTTATGCATTTACAGGGTGTGGAGAAGGTTTGTCTTCATAGCACATGTTTACATTGTGATAAAAATTTCAAGAGAAAAGTAAAATCTTTTTGTAGACCCTTCTGGTAATTTAAATAATTGATTTAAGTTGCCAGGTGATCGTGCCACTGATTAGGTAAACATTCTTTTGAATTTTGAAATTAAATTCCTGATTAAACTGGCATATTAAATTTTACGCTTCAGGGCCTATTTACAGAAAAATTGTAATAAATTTAAACGATTATTAGCAAATGAATGAAGTCTATAGAAATGCATTGCAGAAAAAGGATTAAATTAGGATTTAAAAAGGATTAGTTTTACTATCTCACATATTCTTGAACCTTAATTTTTTACCTAATAATCGAAATCGGTTTTTGTTTCCAAATTATGACGACAACGACATAGTGGTTGTCTGACTAATCTAAACCCCAGAGAGAACATGCATAGCAGCGTATACATACATACATAATTGGTCACTACAACCCTTCCGTCAGGATTATGACCTAGCTTCTCACACCACTTATGTTTTGTATGTTAATTTTATACGTGAGTGGTGGGATCTACAGTTGAAAGTTGACTTTGAGACACTTTTCCATGGCAATTGTATTTTCTCTCAGAGTTTTTGCAACAACACTGCTGAGAGGAAGTCGCCGAAGAAATATTTCTTCATATTTCGTTTTGTTGAAGATGTGTGATCTGGGGTTTGAATCGAGAATTCATGTG
This sequence comes from Sarcophaga caerulescens, assembly GCA_927399465.1. Lineage (NCBI taxonomy): Eukaryota > Metazoa > Arthropoda > Insecta > Diptera > Sarcophagidae > Sarcophaga > Sarcophaga caerulescens. Next base: position 52,959,966 of record OV656873.1, read on the forward strand.
TAATAAGCCAAAACACTACCTACTAGACTACGGCGACTACAACTGCGTATATTAACTGCACAATCCTCAAAGCAATCATGATATCTTATTATACGTCCAAGATTGAAAGAATTAATACGCAGCGAGTGTATTATATTTTGTATACTATTTCCGTAATTCCAAATAAACTCTGTTAGCCTTTAAATATCTTGGTGTCCTATAGAAAGTATTACAGATTGCTGTATAGAAACTAAAAAAGGTTAGAGTCTCTACCACAGCAACTAAAGCAAATTGGAATTGCACAAAACAAAATACAAGACGTACCAGCACCGACACTTCAGAGGAGACAAACAATTTTCGGATAGATTCCCAATAACAACAAAGAAAACACAATAAATTTCGGAAATTTACCTCAAGTTCATAATGTAACCTGCTTTTAGTTCGATACCCCTCTCCAAACAACATTCAACAGCTTCGATACCACGAATGTAGTTAAAACTGGTAGCTTCCTAAGAGTTCATTAACAACACGCTTATTTACCTAACTGGTCATTACAACCCTTTAGTCAGGATCACAACCTATCTTCTAACACCACTAATGTAGTGTGTGTGTTAATTATATTCAGGAGTGACGGAATCTACTCTTTAATGTCCATTCCGAACGACAGATTTAAGAAACTTTTCATAACAAATTTTACTTCGCTCTCAGATTTTTTGCCTAAGACTGCTGAGAGGAAGTTACCGAATGAAATTTTTCGTATTATGTTTTGCTCGAGATGTCGGACCCAGGAGTGGAAACACGAGCTTTCATCAAATAGTAAACATATAACCTACTAGACTACGGCGACTTTTACACTAGTCCAAAACTGCAGCAATGCTTTAAAAATAAAACAAGAACTGAAATTAACTTCTATTATAACTCAAATAAATCCTTTACTTAAGGACTAGTTAACAAACATTGGAAAACAACGACTATATTTTCTCGTTTTTTTTTTTTTTTTTTGTCTCATCACACTTCATTGAGCATTTATAGTTTGGCTTTAATAGGTCATTGGCAAGGAAAATAAGAAAACTAAAAACGACCATATTTCAAACAGCCTTGATGGATAGTTGGGCAAATGTTGAAAGCCAAAGTAAAAGAAAAAGAAAATGAATTTAAAAAACGAAACACTAGGACACACAATCTAAGGATTTAAAAATTTCAATAGCAAATATGCCAAATACTGATAGAGAACCTGCCAGAAAAATTCACATACAATCACCACAGAGAAAAAGAAATAAATGCTGATACAAGAAAAATACGAAAAACAAACGAACTAAAAGAACGTCAATTTCAAGTCCAAATATTGATGCAATGAAACCTACTAAAATGAACGATATTTCACAGATACACAGCACTCGTTATTATTATTTAAAGTTGGAAAATGAAAAAATATGAATGGACAGTCTCTTTAAGTAGAAAATTGTAGAAAATTTTGAAGTAAAAGAAGGGGAATAATATGGTCAATAAAAATGTTTTATCTATCTAAGAGCAGCCATAGTTTGATGGGTTTGACGATTAACTTTCAGACTTTATTAAACATAAGTTCAGTTAAAATAATAAGTTTATTGCCATTTTTGCTTTTGGATTCATATAATGGATTCACATACATACATAGGAGTTCTTTAAGCGAAACACAATTTTTTGCTATACTGGACATGTATGGGATTGAAGAGCCTCCTCTCTTTTCATTCTTTGACACATCGGCTGGAGCCTTTTGAATTTCTTTTGCATTTGCAGAGTACCGCGTTGAATTCTACCAATTCTTCTCAGACAGTAGCATCACTTCGATTGCCTTCTCAATCGCTGGGACCCAACCGATCATAGATTCAATTTGGAATTGGTGCTCTTCGCGTTTCCAGCTCTTTAATACAGCGTGGTTTTCAAGTTCCGCATTTATTGGGGCCTGTAAAGTAAGTAACTTGGTGAACTGTTCACCATGTGAGAAATATTTAATTTTCATTTATCATTCGATCCATGATGTCCGGATATTTCTTTAGCAAAGAATATATACCAGAGTGTTCTTTAGTAGATTAAATTATGGGCTGCTAAAACATAAGTTACTTGAGGAAATATACGCCATTAAGATGGATGTAAAGGTTCTCCTGTCAGGATTAATTCTGCTTGATTTAGATTGTACTCTACAGACTCCCCGTTCCAGTCAATAAATGCGCATAAATCAGGTTGATTATGATCGGCGATATGGGTTGTATTGTTTTTGAGGATAACTGTTCCTTGAAGCTTATTTGCAAACCCCACAGAAAAAATGTCTAACGTACGATCTCTATGTCCAGCTAACATCGCAACAACGTGAGATGACTATCCTCTTAAATCCCTCTGCGCGCTGTATATTCAACGAGACATGGCCTGTATGGCATGTAACGCAGTCTTATTGAATCCATCGTGTCCTGATCATTCAATTCACGTCAAAAGAAGTTGATAATCCGATAAACCGATTACGCAGTGTTCCTCACGTCCTCTTCCGTTTTAAAAATTGAAAAAATATCTCATGGAACAAAATCTGTTGACTGAAGCGTGCATAGTATGAAGAAAAAAAAATTACAGCCAGCAATAGGTGAATATGTAGATTTAACACCATTGGATCTTGGACCTCTATCACAGTCTAGTAAGTAGTGGGTTGGCTTATTAGACGTGAGACTACGGTTCAAACCTTAGCAAAACGAAATACGAAAAATATTTCTTCGGCGACTTCCTGTCAGCTGATTTCTGGCCAAAATCTCTGTTAGTACACAAAATTTCTATGAAAACGTTTCTTAAAAAATCTGTCATTCGAAGTCGACTTTAAACTGAAGGTCCCGCTACTCATGTATAAAATTAACACACAGAACATAATTGGTATGAGAAGCTAGGTTGTAATCCTGACTGAAGGATTGTAATGACCAATTATGTATGTACATATGTGAAAATAGATAATCTCAAAGGCCTGTAATTGAAAGTGAGGCATATTCTGCGTCTGATTATGATAACTATTTGCTGATCCATCAACCTCATTCGATCATTTCTCTATACATTGAGCTCTCATATAAAATAAAGCCGTTTGTTTCAAACCTTGTGTTACTTTAAAGACTCTTCTTATATTTTAAATTTGAATCAAATTTTAAATTCATTCTATTCAATTATTTTCTGTGCTCTGCCAAGTGTACTTTCTATTTCCTAATTTGCCCTGTCATTATTTTCTTTCGCCTGACACTACAATTATGGGCAGCATCTCCTTATCTTGTGTCTTTTTTTTCAGTTTCCTTCGTTATCTGATAATCTAATTTTCATATTGAATGACAACGTATTTTAAGTTGATTTCTTTACCAAATTATTACAATTTTGTAAAAATTGAATGAAAGAAAATGAACAACACAAACAACAACATCATTATTAGAGTGACCAAAAGAAAAAAGTTTTTAATTTTTTTTTTTTCTAAAACATTTTCTTGCACTTTTCATTCCATTTTGATACGGTAAAGAAAAAATGAGAAACTGAAATAAGAAAAATGTTCTCTTATGCTTCAGGTATTTAAGATTTTATGTTTGAAAGTTTTTCCAGTATTGGTGAGAGAAAAAGTGAAATAAAATGCATATAAAAAGGAATTTAAGGTTTTTCTGTAGTTTTTTGGTTGAGAGAAAAACAAGGTCGTCCATTTACAAGTCAAATAAAATCAGGAAGAAAGCTACAAATGAGTGCAACAACTATTTATATTAAACCCTTCGCTACCATCGTTGATCGCTACCATGTTGTGTTTATGGACTTCAGAGTTGAATCTGATCTCATGTAAGAAAAAGGAAGGATTTTTACAATAAGAGTCCTACACATTCGAATAGTGCGGCTAAAGAAAAAATTCTCTCGTAATGTAAGTACTTACTTACTTAATTGGTCATTACGACCCTTTAGGCGGGATTATGATATAGCTTCTCACACCACCCATGTTAAGTGCGCTAATTTCATAACTGAGTGCCAGGACCTACAGTTTAAAGACGACTCCGCACGACAGATTTGTTTAGTTTGATGGCAATTTTATTTACTCTCTGAATTTTTGCCTCTCTGGATAAAGCGCATCCCAAATTTCCAATTTTCCATGACTTTGGCGCATAAATGAGGCTGAGTTTTATAGATGGATTGACACCGTATGGCTTGTGGCATATTCGCATAGTCCTGCGATATGAGAATATCAGATTAAAAATTTTAAGTTGCATATCGTGTCACCTTCGTCTGAGATTACCATGCCCTCAAATCGTTCGTACAGAATATCCAGTGCGGCTTGAACTGTGTGACACATAGCGCCATCCTATTAAAACCGCATGTCGTTGCTCTTCACATCATCCAATTTAGATCAAAAGAATTTGAAAATCATTGACTTACAGTGCTCGTCGTTGACAACGACGGTCTAGCCAATGTCGTTCTCAAAGAAATATGGATCGATAAGCTCGACAATCTAAAATCCACACCAAAAACTAAACTTTTTCGAAGGCATTGGACTGTCTTGGATCTCATGTGAACTAGTATCGACACTTTTGTTAGTTCACGTACCTATCCATACCATAAGTCTCCTCGCTGAAAACGATTTTTCGATGTAAACTAGTGTCAGTTGCAGCAGAGTCATTTCATCGAAAACATGTCGTTGCCTATTGTTCCTTAGTCAGTTCAACTTTGTGCATATCCAGGCCTAAGTTACGATGCAAAATTTTTCTGTTCTCTGCGAAAGACCGTTCACGTACCCATTCATTCGGAAATTGGCCTCATCACTGAAGATAATTTTTCGATAAAAATTAGGGTCAATTAGGGTACCCATTCATCGAACACATGTGAAAGTCTATAGTTGTTCAGTTCCTGAGTAAGTTGAATTTTGTACGCTTTCAGAGCCAAATCACGGTGCAAAATTCCAGCCGGTTATAGGCTGCTAAAGTTTGAGTTCATGTGGATAACGCTTAATCGACGCCTCGGATTCTCCTTTACACTCTCGTGAATTTTGGTAATGTTTACGTCAGTTCTTGCGTTTCGTCGAAGTATGAGTGTTTGTCAATCGTTTACCGAATCAGCATACTCGAATTTGTCCACAACATTGTGAATAGGATGATTGTGGCAATTGTAAAACAGGCGAAGTACGGGCTACATTGGCCAAATCTATAGATCCCGCCACTCATGGATACAATAACCACACACAACTTGGCTGATCTGACCCTGTCTAAAGGGTTGTAAGGACCAATTACGTACGTAAGTAAGTAAACACATTGTAAACATTGGTTTATAGTGTCAAGGCTAGCGTCTGATTCTAAAACTAAGCTATTCTCTTAATCCACTCTAACAATTTCTTTGTCCATGAGTTGTAGGGAAACTGTATCAAAAATTGGCTCAACAATCCAAATTTTCTGAAGATACGGGAATTTTAAATAACAATTTCAATTAGGTATACCTACATAGACCAGATCTCGTCTTATTGATTGATAGATTGTACCCAGCTTTAACAAAATTTTGATATGGCAGTCCATATACAAATGACTTCCTACACCTCAAATTGCTGTTGCGTTAACTAAATTTTAAACGAAAGTATTACAAGTACAGTCTTGCCACCAATGCAGTTAGCAGGGTATAATAGCATCAATCTGTTCTTTAACAATTTTTCATCTCTTATAAGTTTTATATCTTTTTTGTTGGTTCTTGGTTTTCCTGCTTGACTGAATGTTTGTTTGACTAAACAAATGACTGCCGGGGTGGTCTGGTTTTTATTGTGTTCATTTCAGTTCATTTGAACATTTTTTTTTTTTTTTTTTTTTTTTTTTTTTTGTTAAAGCTAATCAACGATTTATTTCAACATTTGTAAGAATAAACCTTTTATTATAAGAAATAAGAAATTGTAATGCCGGTAGGTGTTGATTTATAATTTGGCAGTTTCACAAAGACATTTTCTTTCCCTTTTTTTCGAATTTTGACGGATTGTTATTGAATACTTGAAGACAAAATCCTGGTAATTAATATTGTCAACCAAAGGGAGATAACTCTGCACCCAAACGTGTATTGTATTTGGTAATTATTCTAATTTTATTGTATCATCATTAAAGCAAATGTGGAGAGCTAAGCGATACACCCTAGATACCAGTGTATTTAACTATCAGATTGTATTAGTGGTAGGATGAGTGTTTCCCTCATTTATGCTCGCTTCATTTAATATTCCATTTCAGTGGTCATTAATTGTGTTGCTTATCGAAAGGGTGGCCCAACCAAAACACATGATGTTAATTGTAAATAAAAAAGTTTTCAGTGAACTATTTTAATATTTGTCATTATGATAGAAGGATCTATAACAGTCATGTTTGAAACAAAAGATTGATTTATTTGCTGACGTCACCAGCCAAAAGGCAAACATTCATTGAATTGGTTCTGGAGCAACTGACCCTAATTTGCATAGAAAAATCATCTTCAGCGATTAGGCCTACTAACTAACAACTAACAAAATGGTCGAATTTGAGAAGATACCAGCTCACATGAAATCCAAGACCATCCAATGCATTCGGAAAAAATTCAGTTTTCGGTGTGGATTTAGGGTTGTTGGGGTCATTGGTTCATATTTCTTTGAGAACGACGTTGAACAGGCCATTAATGTTAACGGCGAGCACTATAAATCGATACTTGCCAACTTCTTTCCGGTTGAATTGTATAATCTGACACAAACGATATGTGGTTTCAACAGGATATCGATACGTGCCACACAGCTCGTGCCACTTTCAATATTCTGCACGAGCGATTCCAAAGCCTGGTCCTCATACGTGGAAGTGATGTAAAAGACGTGCGATTTGACTCCGTTGGATTATTTCTTGTGGGATTTTCTTAAGTTGCAAAGCCATAAACCACAGCGTTTATCATAGACAACATAATCCATGGAAAATTGGACGTAGGAGAAGACGCAGTCGTTTCAAAGGATCCTGGCAGCTTCTGCAGTAATAATGTAATGAAATGTAATGACTGAATTCCTGTTAGAGTGCCAACCGTTCTCTTGTTGAAATTAAGTACTTTCCTGGTTTTCCTGTTGTCCTCTGCTGACGACAGTAATTTTGAAATCCGGCAATGAGGTATATTGGACCATCTATGGTTTGTTGAATTCCATGCCGCTTCTTCCAACTTGGACAGACATCACCGATCTCTTCCGTGCCAGTTCACCCGCCTTTTCTATTTCTTCTATGCCACTGTGGCCCGGAACCCAGTAGAAGCAGGTATTGTGCTGACGTATACGATGTAGAGAGTTTATATAATTCGAAACGCCATTTGATTTAATAAGATTGGATATCAGCGCTTTGATCGCTGTCCACATATATGATCAAATTTGAAGGAGGTAGATTCTTGGTTTCAATTATACGTGCAGCTAGTTCAATAGCAAAAATCTCCTGAAATACGCTGACCTGGTTTTGTAATCTGTATAAATCGTTCAGTGCCAACTTATCGGAATGGACCCCAGATTCAGTTCCCCATTCCATTTTTGAGCCATTGTTGAAGATCGTTATATCACCGATGATAGCTTAAGCAAGCCATTATTTCCATGTTGGAGTGTGCGTTTTATATGTTTGTCCGCAAGAAGTCTCTTGTCCCATGTAACCGCTTCTAAAACCCGGGTGATTCGATTCTACCGCATGCAGTATTGAAGCGTGTCCTACCATACATGGCCTAAACATGTCTGAGAACTTAAGCCTCAGTACAGTTCTCGTAGCCATGTTTTGGAGCAAGATGGCTAATGGTTGTAGAGACAAGATGACCTCAAGCCAAACTGCGACTTGGACTTGTGATCCCTGCTAACCTCTGTACATTGTTCATTATTGTACTGTATTAGTAGGTCTAAAAAAATTCTAATGGTTGTCTACTGTTTTTAAAATTGAACTTTCTTTCCACGACCCATTTTCCAATATCCATTCATGTGTGCACATAAAAGCGAATTCCATAATAATCAATTAATAATTCTGTTGATTTAATGTTGAATATCTATTCATTATTCAAAAATAGATCTCCTATTCGCCTACCATTCCTCTAGTTTCACACGAATTAAAAACATTTTCAGAATATGCACAAATTTGCGACTGCCAGCAATGAAATTTGTATCAACATTATCGATGATGAGTTTTATTTAAATACGTAATGAACGTACGTAATGAATATTCATTAAGTGGAATTTCATTTTAATTTTGATTCACTTTTCTTCGAATTCAATTAAATCATGTACTTTTGGCTGTTTTGTATTCCTTTTTATGCGAAATAATTTTGTTTAGTTTGATACACAAAAAAAAGAAACGAGTATCCTTGAAAAACAGATATCTGTCCAAAAGAATATTCTGTATTTAATGAACGAATGACTTATGAATTTAAAATTAATAACGATAGAAAATTTAAAAGGAGAAAAACATAACATTGATTGATTGTTATCATATTGATTCATTGGTGTAGTCCTTTAATTTTTTGAAATAAACTGTTTGAGAATTTCCGTACTAAAAAGTTCTTTCTTTCATCTTAAATAATTTGGTGGATCCCCCATGAATGAAGAGGTCCCGCTTATACCAGCATTTAGGCTTAGTTTTCGGAGAAAGGAACGTCATTTGCAAAGCTGGTAGAAGAGAAATTACTCGATTTGTTACAATCTTCTTTTCGCTGTCAAAAGTTTTAAGGTTTTATAGGCAAATAAGTAATAGACGTTATTATTGTATAGGGTCTTTATTGGCATTACCTATTTAAGTTATACATGGTCTTTCTTAGCCCAATCTATCTTTAAATTAAAATAAAACAGAGTGTGTCTGAGATATTATCGAAAGTTTTTATAGGTTTGAAGAACCTGTTGATGACATTATGTACATTATGTATGGAATATAAGGTCAAATCTCCGTCACGGCTTCTCTGGATTGAGCACCATTCGAAATATCAATTTTAAATTACTCAGTGGTATAATCTGGCTGAATTGGATGGGTTATGTTGGTTTGTGGCTTATTCTCAAATACTTGTGACTGAAGAAAACCATAAAAGAAAAAGTCTAACGGAATCAAATCGCACAATCTTTATTATAAGTTTACATAACATCCACGTCAGATGAGCATGCCCTCAAATCGTCAATGCGGAATATACAATACGGCATGAGCTGTGTGGCTCCTAGCACCATCCTGTTGAAACTACATGTCGTTGGCATCTATATCAGAGATTAGCAACGAGTATTCAAAACGATGAGTAGATTCGAGTCATACTTATTATTTCTGATACTTAAACGCATTCATACTTATTTTAATATGATACTCATACTACTCATACTCAAAGTTGGAAGTACTCGTCGTATTCATACTTAACAATACGCATGATGTTATTGACTTCGACTCGTCTCTACTTAACATTTACACGAAGCACAAAATAAGTATGATTCGCGTACGATCACTACTATACTCACAAGAAGATTGTGTGTATGCTTTGCTTGTTGTCTTTGTCTTTCCTTTCTTCTTTGTTTGTATATGCAACAATAACAAAGGCTGTAAATTTTGATGAATGATTCGAGCCACTCGAATCACTTATAAGTATTATAAGTATTTTTCTAAATTTATGAATCAGAATGAGTAGGCGTATGAATCAAACACATTTCGAATGTTGCGAGTTTGATGTCAACGTTGTACTCATACTCATTGCAACCTATACTTATAAATCAATGTTGTAGCGAGTACGAATGAATCAGAGTAGTTGAATTTCAATTCTGTTGATTCACTCATACTCAAAATTGCATGAGTGCTTATGAGTAGCGGAAAAACGATTCATTGCTGATCTCTGATCTATGTAGATCATCCAATCCAGGCCACAAAAAGTTAGTAATCATCGTTCTTTAGTACTCAAAGAATTATGGACAAATAACTTCTCTAGGCCAAAATAGAGATACATTGGATGCTCTTTGATCTCATCTGCGTTGGTATCATCCTAAGTTCGACAATTTTTTCTGTTCACGTACCAATTCATGCAGCAATGTGTCTCATCATTGAAGATAATTTTACCAGCACCCATATTGATAGAACAATTTTATTATTTGTACGTGATGTTGAATGCTACATCCGTTCATGGTTATTTGGCAAAAAAATCTGAATAAATGAAAACTAATTTCACAAATGTCGTTCCAATAAGATGGCTGTTATCAACTGTCAAAGTTACATGACAAATGACAAAACTTTACGCTATCTTTAGAAAAATTTATAACGGTATGTGGAAGTAGAGCATCCGTATAGCATCACCTACTCATCAGTTCGAAAGCCCCTCTATTGTCCCCCTAGTTCCTTTAGGTAGGTAGTATGAAAGACACGTGGATCAAGGTCTCATACTTATCGATATATGTACATCCATGCCATCAAGTAGGCTTGTTGTGTGATACTTTTTTTTTTTTAATGAAACCAGCACTCAGGGGATGGTCCCTACTCATGCAGTGCATTGTGCAGGTTTTTTAGGAAAGGTGGAAAGGGGGAAGATTCGAACGGCAAGGAAACGAGTTGCTGCTAGGTGACTATAAAATGGCCAGTGCTATACCTTCACCATTAGACAGTCTACAGGCAAATTCCCCAAGAAGCCTGCAGTTTCTCACACCACTTATGTTGTGTGTGTTAATTTTATACATAAGTGGCGGGACCTACAGTTTAAAGTCGACTCCGAACGACAGATTTTTTGAGAAACTGAGAAGAAATCGCCGAAAAAATACTTTCTGTATTTTTTTTTTTATTTTTTGATGTCTGGCCTGGGACTCGAACCCTGGCTTTTTACGTCTAATAAGCCATCACACTACCTACTAGACCACGGCGACCCCTCCAAGTAGGCTTGTTGTGTGATACAATGACCAATTCATACTTTGGTGATACGATTTGGGCTCCGGTTGATACTTTCCACTATAGCTTGGAGACGATACAACGCAAGTGGCGCCTAGTATTGAATCCGTACATCAATCGTTTGATTGGTGAATATTGTTTCTGATGGCCTTGTGGGTAATAATAAAGGCTTTTGAGCCAATTGTTTTTTTTTTTTGCTTTTCTAACATTATATGTTTGACCAAATGAGTACCACCATTACCTCAGCATTATATATACTCGTATAACAAAAACAAATTACAATTTTTTATTGACAATGAATGTACGCCGGTATCAGTGTTCGATACACGAACACAAGCCCGGGTTCGTATCTCAGGTCAGACATCCAAAACGAAGTATAAAAAAATATTTCTATTGCCTCTCAGCAGATTTCTGGCAAAAACTCTGAGAGTAAATAAAATTGCCATGAAGAGCTTCTCAAAAATCTGTTGTTCGGAGACGACTTTAAACTGTAGGTCCCGCCACTCGAAATCCTGACTGAAGCGTTGTAATGACCAATTAAGTATGTATGTATGTATGTGTTCTTCGGCAACTCTGAGATTATATAAAATTATTAGGAAAAAATGTCTCAAAAACCTATTGTTCGGAGTTGACTTTAAATTGTTGGTCCCTCCACTAATGTATAAAATTAACACACACAGGATAAGTGCCTAGGTCATAATCCTGACCGAAGGGTTGTGATGACTAATTATGTGTGTAAGGATTAATTTAGATGAGGGTGCATAAAATTAAATAAAATGACCTGCAAATTAAAAAAACTCACTTAACTTCTGACATACAACTCGTAATACTTGAGATCACATCACTTTTTCCGTACTAATCTTTATTAATTATATAAATTACAATTTAGATATTTTAAACGATATTAGCGGCTGATAAACAATACATACATATGTACATACATATATGTATGTACGTACATATGTTGCAGATTTTAACTGTTGAAAAAATATCTCAAGTAAAATATTAAAAGAAAAACAAACAAAATTAATCCCTTTTTGATTAATTTCGCCTTTAATTTCCATGTCAGGCGTATTAAAACAATTTTTTTTTTCTTTCTTTTTTTGGAATGCTTTGATAAATTAATTTTTGCAAAATCAAATAATAACATTTAAATGCTCGTTTATTTTTGTAGAATTTTGAAATGAAATGCAGGCTAAACAGATGTTTCATTCGATAGGAGTATAAAATTTTAGATGGTAATACAAAATTTATTATCAAGCTTCGGTGCGTTTTATGTAAATAAATCATGCACTTGGAAAAAAAAGTTTGCTGAAAAAAATAGAAGGAGTACGAATATTTTTCTTTGAAATTGAAATTCAATAACTACTAAATCAAATACGATAATAATAATCTTGTAACATTTGCATTATGCTCTGAATATTTACTTATAATTTTTCAATAAATTTTTCTTTGTGTATTTTACATGTAAGTTTACTCACGTTCTTTTTCTGTTTTTGTTTTTGTCAGATGACAAATTGTAATTAGACTATTAAACTGCGAGAATAAAGCGCTAAATAATTATGCTGGATTATTAAACATTAATTTGCATGTAGTTTTGCCATTCTACTGCAACTACAGTATCTAATTAAATTATGTTTTGAAATTGAAAAATATATGAGCTTATTTAATACAGCTTGTTTGAACACATAAAACACATGTTATAAATGAAAATTTATTGTCTTTAATTTCCTCATATAAACGATCTATTTTGGAGACCCCATCAAATCTTAAGTAAAGTGGATGCAGGTCAAAGAAACTTAATTACATACTTAATTAGTCATTACAACCCTTTAGTCAAGAGTATAACGTAGTTTCTCACTCATATCGTGTACTTTAATTTTATCCATGTGTGGCGGGATCTACAGTTTAAAGTCGACAATTTTTTTTAGTTTCACAATTTTTGCCAGAAAAATACATACATACATACATACATAATTGATCATTACAACCCTTCAGTCAAGATTACGATCTAGTTTCTCACACCACTTAAGTTAGGTTAGGTTAGAGGACGTTTACTTGTCAACTGTGACAAGTACAATAGCCGGAGGTCGAATTGACCCATTGTACAACGTCTTAGCTTCTCACACCACTCGTGTTGTGTGCGTTAATTTTATACATGAGTGGCGGGACCTACAGTTAAAAATCATCTCCGAACGACAGATTTTTGAGAAGCTTTTCATGGCAATTTTTACTCTCAGAGTTTATGCCAGAAATCTGCTGAGAGGAAGTCACCGAAGAAAAATTTTCATATTTTTCGTTTTGATGTCTGACCTGGGATTTGCACGCGGACCTATCGTCTAATAAGCCAACACACTACCTACTAGACTACGGGAACTTCAAAACACACCACTTATGTTGCGCGTGTTAATTTTATATGCGAATGGCTGGACCTACAATTTAACGTTGACTCCGAATGACAAATTTTTGAGAAATATCACATTCAAATGTATTTGATTACTTTTATCATGTTTACTTACTTACTTAATTGGCCATTAACAACCCGATTAACGGATTGTCTTAACACATCCTTCTAGGTGCCTCACTTCTTGCGCCCCTTCGCCAATTGGTCACACCAGTCAATAACAAGGCTTCCTCGAATTGGTGCTTCTAGCGCAAACAAGGTCAAATACCTGTCTCGCCGGGGTATCCTCCTCTATTTGATCGACATGGCCGAGCCAGCGCAGCCGCTGGATGTTAATACGTTGCACAAGGTCCATGTCGTTGAGGAGTTCATAAAACTCACTGTTGGATCGGTTGTGGAAATCATCGCCAACTCGCACCGGGCCAAAGATCTTACGTAGGAATTTTCTCCCGAATATTCTCAAGGCTGCTGCATCAGTGCTTAGTAGTATCCATGCTTCTACGCCATAAATAAACTCTGGAAGGCTGAGCGTCTTGTAGAATATTAGTTTTGTCGTACGAGAGCGGTCTCTGCTACTCAATTGCCTATTGAGACCATAGTAGCACCTTTTGGCAAGAGTGATCCTGTGTTGGATCTCCAGAATGACATCATTTTTGTTGACAACGGCAAAGTAAAGACAAACAAATTCACTGAAAGTATAGTCAGTGGCCGTAATTTGGGTTCCAATACGCCACATGTCCCTACTTTTTCCATGCACTATATTTAATTGTACATATAATTATAAATTCTAGAATTATAAATTCCAAAAAAAAATAAAATAAAACGAAAATAAAATTAAAAGGAAAATAAAATGAAATAAAAAATAATGATTTCATGTAACAAATTTCATTTCATTTGTAATTGTTAGTAATTGAATATGTACATACAGAATAAATTTATTATTATCGCTTTATGTGTACATACAGAAAGCGTCAAAAGAAAGTGTACAATATGGATAAAATTCTAACAATCAACAAACTCAACTTTTACCACTTGTAAGGAGAGTGCCCGAAAAAATTTGACAATATTTCGAATTTGCAATTTTAAAATACAAATAACGATAATTTAATAATGTATAGTTTTTTTATGTACACTTTCTTTTGACGCTCACTGTATGTACGTATAAAGTTTTTTTTTAATATTGTTTGTTAATGTTTTGTTGTGTTTCTCTTTTTTTTTATAACTTTAAATAATCGTAATTAGGAATTTATTGAAATTGTATGCGATAATTGTGAAAAATTGACAAGTCCAACCAAAACATTTTAATTAAATGTATTATGAGGATGCGACCTCCCTATGTAAAAATCCTTTGTCAGACAAGTTGCTTCCACCCACAAGTTGCTTTACTGTATTAGCAAAGATCAGCGGTAAATTAACCTGTGTGTGTCTAGAATAAGTAATTTTCACCTCCATTAGCGGAGCCATTGGTTTAGAACAGAACCACCATTCATTAATTGGGATGTGAAAATCGGATAGATGAAGTCGCGTAGTGTTGCCATAGTATCAGTAAATTCTATTTATTTCGCATTAACAAAAAATTAAGAGTAAAATAGTATTATGAAATACAGAAAATAATTAAATTTAAATTACTTTGTAATTACATTTTTGAATAATTTTTTCTTTACTATTATAAACTTATTCCAAGCCAGAGTTTGTGGTGAAATTAATAGGGAATGAATAAATTTTGTTACTATTTTTTCAGAAGTTGGTTGGAAGTCACCGAAGAAATAGTTTTTGATATTTCGATTTTGTTGGATGTGATCTGACGTCAAATAAGCTAACACGCTACATATTAGGTTAATTTGTTACAAATCTAATTTTTATATTATTAAATCAATTAAAACAACGTAGGAATTAAAAGATGTTCAAACAAGGTTTGAACACAAAATCATTCTTGGATTTCCATCAAACCGAGACAGCGTCTCCACCTTTTCTTTATTTTTTACACAATTGGAATGTCTCCACTCTTTCCTTGGAACATAATTGGAATGCCTCCAAATGTGCCGTTAACACGGCTGATTAAGGCAAAATAGAAGTTAGATGGAAGTCAAAAAATACAAACAGCGATCACTTCTCATCTTGCATTAACATAGAAAACATAAAAATAAGTTCCCATCTTATCATTAAGTGTTAGATAAGTGCAACTAAATTAAAAAATAAAAAAAAGTGTTTGAGCTCAAACTAAACTAAATAAAATCATATTGTGAAATTTACCTAAAACTTACATGTAAAAGAAAAACCTAAAGAATTGTATCGAAATTTGCTGAAATTATAAAATCTAAAGAATTGTATCGAAATTTGCTGAAATTATAAAAACATAAAGAATTTAAAGAAACCTAAAACATAAATTGAAATATTAAAAGTGAATATTATACTTACCTTATATTTACCCAAATTGTATATCTCTGTTGATATAAAATAAATTAATTATACTTACCCAAATTTACCTAAAAATTGTACATACTTACGTGAAAAATAATATACTTACTTGGAAAACCCTATCTGAAATATTTACTCTCAGTAAATTATTGGAAGTTTGTGGCTAATTGGTGACATATTAAACTCTTTAAGCAAAGCTATTAAAATTAAATCACCGAACAAAAAGGTAAGAAAGACAATTAATTTCGTTATCTCTCATTATATCTACTAGTGAAATTAGAAATTAATTCGATTTCTTTCTTTTTCTCTTAACTCTCGCGTTCCAACAATTGTAATTCTTTACGAGGATTTACAATTAACATCTCCTGAAGATCAGCTGGGCTCTTCTCAGGAGATTTATAAACAAAGGAAAATTACCCCTATATCTCTTTGTTTCATGGTCCTTCTCACGGCAAACTCTCAACAACCTGTGGACTTTATTTCATCCGTTTTTTATGGAATAAAAGAAAAGAGAAACGCTTTAAACTCAACAAGAATAAAGACAACAAGTGGGAAAAAATCACAATAACTCAATACATAAAACTCAATACATAAAAACAGCAGAAATGAGGTAAAGAGAACAATAATTTCATCACTACAACACAAAACAACAAAGCAGTGAGTAACGTACATTTTTTTATACATTTATACTTAATAATCTGGAATAATTACAAAAGAAAAGTGAGTGATATATTATATACACAAAAACATATATTTCGCGTAAATCGTAAAAAAAAAAAAAAACAAAAAAGAGAGAGAAAAAACTTAAAGTGAAAAGAAAAAGAAAAGAGTGCTCAAAAAAGTGGTGTTATTCCGAAAAAATTAACCTTGAAAAGCGGAAAAGGTTAAAAGAAGCGTATGTACATACATATATATGGGCATATGCTTACGGTAAAATTACATAACAAAAAGCACATTTATCCCGTTTTTTCTCTCCTTTTACCCGTGTAACGTTATCTCGTTTTATCCCGTTTTTTCATAATTACATATAAGAAATTATTTTTACAATTCTGATATATTTAAGACCAAATTTCCTCACTCGAAATTACGTTAATTACGTATATGTACATAAATCACATATTATGTACATAAAACATTAGTCCCGTTGGTCGATTTTTTATTCCTTTTTTAAAACCCGGTTAATTACGTATATGTACATAAATCGCATGTTATGTACATAAAACATTAGTCCCGTTGGTTGATTTTGCGTTAATTATTTCCCGTTTTCTTATATAAAATACAGAAATCACTTTTCTGTATATGTGAAAAAAAAAAAAATAAATTGAAAATTCACCCTTTAAACAAAAAGTGATCTCATCTCTTTTAATCAAACATATCACAACTCTCTTATTCACACATAAGAGAAGTGTGTTTGATTTACTACATTCCGAATTGCAATTCTCTTGATTTGTAACAAATCTCTTTGTTACAAAATTCCAACAAGAGAATAGCGGAATACTCAAAATTAAAACAACAAGTAAGAAGCGAACAAGGAAGAACAAGGAACATAAACACAAGGAAAAAACATCACACAGAGTATTAAAGGAATGTTGTGATAAATATCAACAAAAAATTTTTTTTATAATTTTTTGTTCTCTCTCAATTCTAATCATTATAAATATCTTAACAAAATAAATAAATAATTTTAATCCCATTTATCCTCACTTGTTTTAATTTTAAATTAAAAAAAAAAAAAAAAAAAAACACTTAAATTGGAAAAAATATATAAATGATTTATTACTTTTACACCACTGCCTTCCACTTTGAATAAAGCATACAGTCCACTATAAACATAACAAACATACATTAAAAATTAACCCATGAGGCCCACACTAGACAAAATATATTGCAAAATTAAATTAAATTTTAATAATAAATTATTTTTGAAAATTAATAGCAATATATTTGAAGCTCAATAATAAAAGAAAAATATTTGAAAATATTTTTGGAATTTTATAATAAAGGGAAGGATAATTCATAAAAATTTTAAAATTTTTTTTTTTATTGCAAACCTAAAATAATTTAATCTCAATCTCATTAGTTAATTAATATGCGAATTACATAATGGAATGAAGTAATTTTCATGTCCCATTCCCAAATTCACACTGCAATTTTATACAAACTTCACATGGCAATTTTTTAACATCTCCAATTTCTCAAATTCAATTCTATATTCTATTTTTTAACTTTAAAACTAGATAACAGGTATCTAGTGCTATTCCCATATAGCCCCTAACCCCTTTTCATAGAATATAGAAAAGAATTTCTCATACTACAAATTAGCACTTAGAGTTTTTTCAACTTTTTTTTAATACTAGATAACAGGTATCTAGTACTACTTCCCAGTAGCCCAAATCTCCTAAGTGCTAACTTCTCCTGGATTACAACATCCAGTATTGCTCTTATATACTCTCTTTAAATTTAGCTAGATAGCAGTTCTAGTTCTACTTCCCAGTAGCCCGAATCTCTCGAATTCTAAACGCGTATCTCATATACGAATCTGATTTAAACCGCAACATACTTTGTTTATATTATTTAAATTTTCACTTCCCTATTAACATTATGTCCACATCATCCCGTAACGAAGCGAACAGCTCTCCAAAAGAGAGCTTCGTCTTCAATTGCGATCAGTTGATCGAATTTTGCCAACATTTCCAACAAACTCCCACGGAAGAGCAATCGGAATCGGTTCTGAGGGTCAAGTTGAAACACTTAGACTCAATATGGGCAAAACTCGATAGTGCCTATGAGAGAGCAATGTTGTCCCATGACAGAACAGTAACCGCGGAATTTAAGGAAGAGGCGAGAAATAATTATGAAGCATGTGAGAATGCCTACTGCATTTGCACTGCACAGATTCTCGAGCTAATAAAGATAGCTCAATTAAATTCATCTAGTGTCCTAGGAACATCACGGTATTCACATGCCTTTACCCAAAATACATCTAATCCCTCTATTTGTTTCAATTTTATAAGAAAATTGACATGGCAACCCCTAAACAACTGTATGGAACTTCCCACCTTCGAAACAGAGGTATTTCAGGAAAGCACCCATCATTCGTTACTACACACGACAAAAAATTTGGAAACTCTACCGCAATCAACAAATGTTACCCATAACACTATTACTCACAATGAACCTCAAATTGAATACCCTATATCAATTCAGGTACCCGCTAATTACTCTACGAGTAATGAAAATAGTCTATTGCGAACTCCTCTAACGCAAATGGAATATAAAAGTGAACTCTTCACCAACCAAACTCTTATTAACCCAAAATCGCAACGAATATTCTCTACAAAGACAATTGGAAACCGACTTCAACTACCCTATCAAACATCTCGGTTTGAAATGGTCGGTGTTGGCGGACAGAAGCAATCCGCAAATAAAGAATGCGAGTTCCTATCATACGCTAGAAGAAATAATTTAAAAACACAGCTGCCTCGTTCTCGGATAATGGCACCACTTTCCCGAAGGAGGTGTACTCTATCACCTCCATTTAAAGTCACACGTATTGACTGTACTAGCCCATCTAAACTTAAGATCTCAACCTTACGAGATCAAGAAACTAAAAAAGCCTATGTTCGTGCTTTCGTTTACCCAAACACGAAAGCTATCCATTCGCTACTATGCTCAGACGCATTCTCCCAATCCCAAACAGCATTCTCCCGTTTCGTTGGGAGGCGTGGACTACCCCAAGGGGTAGTAACTGACAATGCTCGTAATTTTCTCGGAGCACTCGAACGGAGATACATGAGGTATGAATGGAAATATACTCCCCCTCGTGTTCCACCGGACAGGCAGATATTCGCACATTGTCGCCTTCTCTATCTCAACAATGGGAACATTAATAAAAATTGAATTTTAACCCACCTTCAACTTCTCTACCCTATTCGTTTTATTTTTTTTCTCAAACCACTAATATTTCGCAACTAACTCAATTTCTCACAACTTTCAGCTTAGTCTCTACCTTCACTAATCTTCATAATTTATCCCCTAGAACTAATCGCAAAGTAATAATCATCCGTCGGAACACCAATAGACGTCACGTAGGCAAGAGTCGTCACCCAAGATCTCGACCAGACCCTGAGATCTACGAGTGCAAAATCTGTAGAAAATTCCACGCATTAAGATTTTGCCGAAGGTTCCTGAAGATGTCTGTCAACGAAAGGCAGGAAATCGTCGATAGGCATCGATACTGTGAAAATTGCCTAGCCAGGAGTCATGACCTACGTTCCTGCACGTCACTGGACATGTGCAAGAGATGCGACAAATTCCACCACACATTGCTGCATCCAACCCCTGAAAGGACTAAAAGAAATGAAGTAGTTCAACAAAAAACGTTTAAAAGGACGAAAAGAAATAAGGCAGTTCAACGAAAGAAGTCAACGAACGAAACATCATCTTCAACGTTATCCACAATTCCAGATGCCAAAATAATTGCACAAGCCATAAAGTCCCTGGCACAAGTACTGTGTCCCACAACTCTGGGCGAGAGGGCATCTTAAGTTCTACCCCAGGGCTGGCGATATGTTCAAACAAGGTTTGAACACAAAATCATTCTTGGATTTCCATCAAACCGAGACAGCGTCTCCACCTTTTCTTTATTTTTTACACAATTGGAATGTCTCCACTCTTTCCTTGGAACATAATTGGAATGCCTCCAAATGTGCCGTTAACACGGCTGATTAAGGCAAAATAGAAGTTAGATGGAAGTCAAAAAATACAAACAGCGATCACTTCTCATCTTGCATTAACATAGAAAACATAAAAATAAGTTCCCATCTTATCATTAAGTGTTAGATAAGTGCAACTAAATTAAAAAATAAAAAAAAGTGTTTGAGCTCAAACTAAACTAAATAAAATCATATTGTGAAATTTACCTAAAACTTACATGTAAAAGAAAAACCTAAAGAATTGTATCGAAATTTGCTGAAATTATAAAATCTAAAGAATTGTATCGAAATTTGCTGAAATTATAAAAACATAAAGAATTTAAAGAAACCTAAAACATAAATTGAAATATTAAAAGTGAATATTATACTTACCTTATATTTACCCAAATTGTATATCTCTGTTGATATAAAATAAATTAATTATACTTACCCAAATTTACCTAAAAATTGTACATACTTACGTGAAAAATAATATACTTACTTGGAAAACCCTATCTGAAATATTTACTCTCAGTAAATTATTGGAAGTTTGTGGCTAATTGGTGACATATTAAACTCTTTAAGCAAAGCTATTAAAATTAAATCACCGAACAAAAAGGTAAGAAAGACAATTAATTTCGTTATCTCTCATTATATCTACTAGTGAAATTAGAAATTAATTCGATTTCTTTCTTTTTCTCTTAACTCTCGCGTTCCAACAATTGTAATTCTTTACGAGGATTTACAATTAACATCTCCTGAAGATCAGCTGGGCTCTTCTCAGGAGATTTATAAACAAAGGAAAATTACCCCTATATCTCTTTGTTTCAAAGATTTATTTAACGTTGTCAGACTTGGCATCTCTAATGCCAATCTCTAATGCTTAGCTAAGACAATCACCAAACTCAAGTATAATTGAACATACCGGATCAATGGCTATTGAGTCGTAAGGAATAAATTACGATGTGAACAATGTTGCCATTTGTTCAGTTTTTTTTTTTTCGAAGTTTTTTTGAGATACGAAAAAGTTTTCATTAAATTTGTTTGTTAACAAAACAAGTTTTTTCAACAATTTTCAATTTTTTCAATAAATTAAATAATAATTTGAAATATTTAAATTTACATAAAATTGTGTATTTTATTAGTTCCGGCAAAGGAACACTAACAGAGGCAACTTTTAAAATTTCGTTCTTTTTTCCCAGAAATATGTTATTATAAATTACTGGCAACGCTGGATGTGAGTTTTAGTATGGCAACATACAACAATGGCGCCAAGTTGACAACTTTGACAGCTGCTTTGAAATTCAACTTTGAACAATTGGCTATAGGAACGCCAAATAACGGCATTTGGAAAATTTTTTTTGTAGTGAAAATTGTGTTAAGTGAAGGAATTTATTTGTGTTAGAAGAGAATTTCTGAATTAATTTTGTTGATTTTTAGTTTAATTTAAAGACATTTAAGTGCCCAGCAATGAAAAGAATTTCAAAACCATCACAAAATACTTGAAAGTATCCTTGTGCAAATAAAACAAAGAAGAGAAAAACTATATACTAAAAATTAAAGCAATTGGAGAAGAGCGCAAGGGAAAAATTATTTTAATTGAAATTCCCGGTTTTTTTTTGCTTTTTTTTCCATTTGCCTCTTCGGATAAACGCGAATGTGCATTTGTGCCAGTTGTGGCTAGAGCCCGTACTTGTTTGCTTGTTTTTGACAAAAAGAAAAAAAAAAACAAGAAAGTCTAAAGGCAACACCGACAACATTATCTCCAGTTGTAGACGAAAATGAGTGCATTTGAGGTATTTTTAAGCATTTTTATTTTTAATTTGCATCTGGAATTTCATTCATCCGTTTCTTATTCTCTCTCCCCGTTTTTTATTCCTTAAAAATATTTGCAATTTGACTGCTTTGGCGTTATGTGAATGTGTGCATTTATGCATTTCAGGTAAAAGTGACACCAACCCGTAGTAAAAGTAAAAGAAGTCCCGAGTCTCGGGAACCTACGGAAGTGGTTATGGCGCCATTTTCTGGCAAATCCACTGTTGTATTCGAGGATGTGCCTGTGACAAAGACAGCCAAACGTCTACTGAGGATAATAAACCCCTCAGAGGATGTCATTGAGGTAAGACAAAACAAAACAAAAGTTATCCAAAGATACCACCAAATTCAAATACTTAAAAAACACAATACAACACACTGTCATTGCCGATATACATATATTTGTATGCAATTGCTGCATAAAATAAAAAGAGTCACCAACATTTTTGTTTATAATCTGTGAACAAAACTAGAAGGCGAAACAATATTTTAAATATTGATCCAACAATAATAAATTTCTTAACATTTACAATTTCTAACAAATGGTTGTTCCACATAAATGCATGTAATAAGCCACATATCGTAAATGGCGTCAAGTTTTGGTTGCCTAGTGAATGCTAAGGGAACTGATTGATTACTGATGGCTTCCTTGATAAAGTCTGTTGTACCCGACTTTTCTTTTAATTAAAAATTCTTTTTCTTTTTACTTAAAAATTTAAATACTGTTAGCCTTCATGTGTGTGCTCAATGAGACAATTTTGTTGCTGTGTATGCTGGAAAATTTTCACAATTAAGGGGTGGTTTTAAGCCCTCATTAATTTAGATGATGAAATTAGTTTTGCGGAATACTAGAAATAAAATATTTGTGCAGTAATACGATTCAAAATGAATAAATTTAATTATTTCTTAATTTTTTACTGTCGATCTATTTTAATGCTTCCAAACAATAATTTTCTATTGAGTACGTATATATTATACTTTACTTTCTGTCTCTGGTACTTTATATACATCATAATGTATCACATCTTCTATATGACATGATCGTGACTGTATATAATATAACATATGGACGTAGCACAAGCTATCTTCAACCAATTGTATTGTACTTTTTGGATTGTTATCCCGTCTTAAATTTAGATATTTGAATATTTAATATATCGTACGATTTCTTTAGATTTTGCTTTAACATACATTGATTGTGGTAACGATTCCTTTTACTTACAATTAAAAAAAAGCTTTTCAACTCTAGATTGTTGACCATTAAGCTAACACCCCTACAACAGCTGCGTACATTGCTCATATTGATTTATTGCCAATAATACAATGAATTATTCCCAAGTCAGAAGACATCTGCAACCAATACTTCAATATTGTGTTTTTAAACATTTATGATTACCAGTTGCCGAGCTTCATAATAATCTGTATATATGTATAAGGCGTAGTAGTTCTTAGGTTATGTTAGTGTTGAGGACGTGTACTTGTCATCGATCTAATCTCGCAGTGCCCTTTAAGGAAACCAATAACCAACCTCAGACCGGCCTTTTCTAAGCCCAGCAGCAATCCTGGGCCCAAATCGCGGCACTCGTGATCGAATGAGCATTCGTATCGAGTAAAATTTCGTTTCGTATCGAATGACCTAATTACGGCATTCGATAGCTATCGAATCGAAATTTCCAAACGAATGTAAAAGATTTTTGGTTCTGTGAAAAGAAATTGGGTTCTTGTATTGGGTAAGTGGTAAGAGATTTTGCTTGATTTGAACAGAGATAAATAATTTTGAAATAAAACACAAGTAAAATTAGAGAAAAATATTAAATATATTAATTATAATATTATTTTAATATTTAGAAAATGGATCCATCATTTTTATTTTTCTCAAACTCAATCGTTTTAATTTGTAATTCTACATTTTTAATAGCCATGTTTGCAGCATGTTCTTCTCTTAGTTTAAAAGATTATCCGAATTTAAAATTTTGTGATATTCTTCACTTTCATTTATGTTGAGCGTTAAGAGATCTAATTTTCTTTCAGCTATAGAAATGGTTCTTTGTTTTTTAAGATTTGGAGTTTGTGTTTCTATACTTTTAGGTTCAAATTATCATATTTGCTGTTTTCACCTAAAATACTTTGTAAACTTTTTTCCATATTTCCTCATAGGAACCACCACCGGTATTTTCTTTGATTCATTGTTAAATGAAAGCTTATTTTTGTGTTATGTTTTTGGTCAGCAAAAACCTTAAAAATTAGTGAACAATTTTTTTATATTATTATCACATCTTTAATAGGTGGACCATTCTTCCCACAATCTTTTAGTTGTTTTTTTCCCTGTCCACAATTGGGTAGCAAATTTTTAGCTAAATTGGGATGATCAAACATATATTGTGCCATAACGTCCTTTTGCTTACCGTTTATTTTGTTAATATTTGTCCCGAAAGGGGAAATTATATTTATATTTACTTTTAGTTAAAAAAAATATTTGCTACTTTCATTTTTGGCAATATTATAAATAAAAAAATTTTCTGTTTATTTCATATTAATAAAAAAAACAAAGCGTGTGCAATTTCGATTGCTCATGTAGTATCGAATGAGATTTCGAGAGATATTACTCGAACGGGTACTCGTTATCGAATGACAAAATCTCAAATTTCGATACACCTGACTCGCTAACGACTGCGGCGATTTCAAATACTAAAATTTCGATCGACTTTATTCGATAACGACTGCGGCGATTTGGCCCCAGTTATATATAATATGCATATTAAGTTGTAAAAAGCTGTTTTGGCAATACTTTGCAGTAGTTGTTAGATCAAGTGCGATAAACAGGGTCGCTTAATTGTAATGCTATTCCACATAATATATAAAGTTGTAAAAGCCATTTTAGTAATGTCGTTATTGTCATGGCATTGTTTGTTTTATTAAGTGTAGTAATACGGTGTCTTTTAATATATACATATGTATATATAGTGTCAGCTGATATTTAACAGTTAAAAAGGTTTTAAGAAAAATAAGGTCAAACCCTTCAAAAGGTAGGATTGTATTTACCAGAACCGGTCTTTTCACTTGGGCAGTTATACGTGGCTTTTTCTCGAGTGCGTACGTTTAAAGATATTTTTGTTTGTATTAAGGATTCGTACGGGCAAAAAGTTAACGATGATCATGTCATTACCTCTAACATTGTATTCAAAGAAGTATTATAAAAGCATTTAAACATATGATATATTATGATTTCTAATATTTTTATACTTTTAATAAAATTTCTATTAATGATTGTCATTTTATGTTACAAAAATGACAACTAACGGTGCGAAATATTCGCACGGGTCATCTAGTAACAATAAAAATCTATTTTATTTGCCTAACCATTCCCCAGAGAATGTGATGAAGAAAATATAAACAGTTTTGCTGTTCATTTTTTAAAGAACACGAATGATTTTATGGAGACAATATTTACTTAACATTCTTAAAAAGAAAGTGTGAATCAATAAAAAAAAATTTGGATTTAAGTACTGAATATGGAATAGTCTCAAAATTTACAAAAAAAAAAAAAATAAATGATGTACTAGGTGTACGTGAAATGGAATGTACAGGTATGGAATGAAAAAATAAAACAGAAATTTTGAATGGGAAAGTAAACCAAAGTATTGGCCATTGCTGGCAACACAATTCTTCCATCTTTCAGGTATTCAAAAAGATGAGTAGAATCGAATCATACTCATAATTTCTGATACTTATACGCATTCATACTTCTTTTAAAAACCATGGAACCTCTACTCATATTCAAAGTGTGAAGTACACATTATATTCATACTTAATAACACGTATGATGTTGTGGTTTCGACTCTTCATAACTCAACATTTACACGACTCACAAAATAAGTATGAATGCTGCTCTGTCTTTTTTGCTTATGCGTCTTTTTTTTTTGTAAATGCTAAGTAAGACTCTAAATTTTGATGAATGATTCGAGTCCTTCGAATCATTTATAAGTATTAGAAGTATTTTTCTAAAGTTATGAATCTAATTGAGTAGGCTTATGAATCAAACATATTTCGAATGGTATGAGTTTGATGTTAACGTTGTACGAATACTCATTGCAACCTGTACTTATAAATCAACGTTGTATTGAATACGAATGAATCAGAGTACTTAGTTAAATTTCAATATTGTTGACTCACTTATATTCAAAATTTCATGAGTGCTTATGAGTAGCGAAAAAGCAATTCATTGCTGATATCTGATACATACATAATTATAATCCTTCATTCAGGATTACGACCTAACATCTCCCACCACTTATGTTGTGTATGTTAATTTTATACACGAGTGACGCTACCTACAGTTTAAAGTCGACTCTGAACGACAAAATTTTTTGAGAAACTTTTCATGGCAATTATAATTTACTTTAAGGCGCCGAGGAAATATTTTTTAATATTTCGTTTTGTTGGAAATGTCCGACTTGTCCGAATGGTTTACAAGACACGTAATCCTAGCTTTTCATTTCATTGGGTTGTAATGACCAATTATGTATGTTATATGTATACTGAGGTACCTAGGCTTTTGTTGTCCACTGTACACCCATGTATTCTCTTTTTGAGTAATTGCTGTGTTTGCTGCGTTGCGTCTATTGTGTTTATAGCATAAGGTATAACATATTAGGATTTGATTTAGGCATCTGCACCAATTAATTCCCTTCAATTATTCCAGTTTAGACTTTTGCTGCTTCTAAAAATTTTTCACAACATAGCACACTGAAATGTATTAAAGTACTGGGCCCAAATCGCGGCACTCGTGATCGAATGAGCATTCGTATCGTGTAAAATTTCGTTTCGTATCGAATGACCTAATTACGGCATTCGATAGCTATCGAATCGAAATTTCCAAACGAATGTAAAAGATTTTTGGTTCTGTGAAAAGAAATTGGGTTCTTGTATTGGGTAAGTTGTAAGAGATTTTGCTTGATTTGAACAGAGATAAATAATTTTGAAATAAAACACAAGTAAAATTAGAGAAAAATATTAAATATATTAATTATAATATTATTTTAATATTTAGAAAATGGATCCATCATTTTTATTTTTCTCAAACTCAATCGTTTTAATTTGTAATTCTACATTTTTAATAGCCATGTTTGCAGCATGTTCTTCTCTTAGTTTAAAAGATTATCCGAATTTAAAATTTTGTGATATTCTTCACTTTCATTTATGTTGAGCGTTAAGAGATCTAATTTTCTTTCAGCTATGGAAATGGTACTTTGTTTTTTAAGATTTGGAGTTTGTGTTTCTATACTTTTAGGTTCAAATTATCATATTCGCTGTTTTCACCTAAAATACTTTGTAAACCTTTTTCCATATTTCCTCATAGGAACCACCACCGGTATTTTCTTTGATTTTTTGTTAAATGAAAGCTTTTTTTGTGTTATGTTTTTGGTCAGCAAAAACCTTAAAAATTAGTGAACAATTTTTTTATATTATTATCACATCTTTAATAGGTGGACCATTCTTCCCACAATCTTTTAGTTGTTTTTTTTTTCCTGTCCACAATTGGATAGCAAATTTTTAGCTAAATTGGGATGATCAAACATATATTGTGCCATAACGTCCTTTTGCTTACCGTTTATTTTGTTAATATTTGTCCCGAAAGGGGAAATTATATTTATATTTACTTTTAGTTAAAAAAAATATTTGCTACTTTCATTTTTGGCAATATTATTATAAAAAAAAAATTTTCTGTTTATTTCATATTAATAAAAAAACAAAGCGTGTGCAATTTCGATTGCTCATGTAGTATCGAATGAGATTTCGAGAGATATTACTCGAACGGGTACTCGTTATCGAATGACAAAATCTCAAATTTCGATACACCTGACTCGCTAACGACTGCGGCGATTTCAAATACTAAAATTTCGATCGACTTTATTCCATAACGACTGCGGCGATTTGGCCCCTGCTCTATCACTGTTTTTTAGCAGGCCTAGATACATAGCATCTTGTTCAAGACAATGTTCCAAAGCATAACAGCTGTAGGCAAAGAATGGCTAATTTACAGTACAGAAAAAGTTGTCTCTACTTCCTTAAAGCTTAGATTTAAATCCAAAAGAACGTTTGTAAGCTTATAGGCAAACTGAATTATATAAATTCCACGTTTCAACAAGCTGACATTGAAAAATATTTTAGTGAACATAATTAGACATCTTAGCAAAAAGGCTAAAGATGTAAGCGAAGGTAAAGGCATCATATAAATCGTTTTTTTCTTTCTTTTTTTTCGTAAAAATTGGTTTCCAAAGATTGTATTTTCCATATTTTAGTCTGGATTTAAAGACTTCTTTGAAGACGAAGGTGCTTGTTTCATCTTATTATTGTTTTAGATGATTTCGTCGCTGTTGGGATCTTTTGGTTAATTTTTCAATTAATTTTTGTGTTTTTAAAATATATGAGCAAATCAAAGAATTTGAATTTTTGTTTTATCGAAAATTTTTATGTAGATTTTCAAAATGGTTTTGTTTTTCTCTTCGAAACATCTTAGTTTTTGACGCTACTTGCTCTTTCCAAATTAACTAATACCGTAAATTGTTTGCCGTATCGATTAAGCAAATATTTGCTTAATGTGAACATAGAGTTACAATTGTAAACTTATGCTATACCACCATTCTTATATACTTACATGAATTGTATAACAATAGTTGTTCAAGTCAAACAAAATACAAATCCACATTATACGCCATCAAATTTAAAATATTTTTTCTCTTAACTAATTAAGAAACTTTTCCAATGCAGGTGAAAGTTAGTAAAACTATTAATCCCGAACACAATATCAATTTGGAATGGTTAGAGAATTCTATACCGGCGCAGGATGAAAAATCAATGGAAATTATATGGTCACCTCAATTAGATGTTGCGTGTAAAGAGACTTTACAATTCACTGACAATCGTAATTTTCGCAAAGATGTTATGCTCATACTTAAATCCAAACCGGTTAAACAAGTAAAGGTAAATACATACATAAACGAAACATTTCTCTCTGTTGCACACAACACTGATGCAACGTTATTCTCATTTTCATACGCATTAATCCACCCACACACAGAATGTTAGAAAATTCCCGAGT
This sequence comes from Sarcophaga caerulescens, assembly GCA_927399465.1. Taxonomy (NCBI): domain Eukaryota; kingdom Metazoa; phylum Arthropoda; class Insecta; order Diptera; family Sarcophagidae; genus Sarcophaga; species Sarcophaga caerulescens. Next base: position 52,989,240 of record OV656873.1, read on the forward strand.
ATTTCGTCTGGAAATGGTACACATGTAAAAACACTACGTTTAAAATCTCCAAAAAATTCGGTCAATAAAGTTGTAAGTAGATTAACACATCATCAGCAACAACAACAGCATTTACAGCATCAAGCCCAAATGCAAAAGAAACGTCTTACAGCTCATGATGCAGCGAGTAAACGAGAAGCTATCGATAAAAGTAAACATCAACGGCAGCAATCGCAATGGAACAGTAGCATTTTGGTAACCAATAAAAAGAATCAACTTCATGTACAGGATAGTCCTAAACAGTCATCATCTAAAACAACTTTGCATAATCATACGTCGCCTTTGATGGAACGAAATGTTTATGCAAATAATAAAACCGCAAATTTATCGCCACATGTTATGGAAATGGAAAGTGAACATTTGAAAGAAAATGTTAGTCCTATGGGCTTAACAAATGTTTTAGAACTGATTGATGAACTTAAATTCACACCAGCTGCTGCAACTTTACCGAAGCCTAAAGATAATTTGCATCTCCTACCTACACCTGTAACAGTAACACCAGAAACGCCAATTGATGCCGTAAGAGAACTCAAGCCCAGATGTTTGTCCAATGAGTTATTAGATGAAACCAACGAAGACATACACAATGATACCAAAGGTCGCACTATTACCATAACGAATAAGACTTTCGATGTAAAGCTGAGTGAAAGTTTAGAAACTTCAAGTGATAACCTCAACTCCACAAATGAAAATTTGTCCACCTCTATTTGTACCTCGGCTACAAATAAAACCACAATTATATGCACTACACCAGTAGCCAGACCTTTAGAAATGATCCAAGAAGAAGACAATAATTCAACAACCTCAACTATACCACCAATGATGGAGAAATCAAATAATTTCCCAACACCTAAAAGGGGCGATGAAGATCTTAAACGTGATATTAAGATGATTGCAACACCATTGCGCAAGCACTCAGAATCTATGAAAGATTTGTGTCAGAAATCGCCACAATCTATTGTCATAACCCAGGGCTCCTTGCCAAATCTCAATGAAATGGAAACAATAAAATCATTTGAACAAAATCGCTATTTTATACAGGCCACATCACGTACAGATGTAAAAACTTCCACACAAACGCTACCAATAAAATCTGAGGATAATAAACTTAAAGTCAGGCCTACTAACGAATCTTCCGATCAGTTGGATTGCAGTCGAATGAGTTTAACTTCCCATCCCGATGTATTGTTTAATCAACATGAGATTTTAGCACAATCTAGCCGGTTTAACCTCAACGAAGTTGGCCTAAAGCATCGCAAGGAAAGTCCTAATTTAACCAAAATAAAGATAATTGTTACAAAGAGTCGCGACCAAACACCGCCAAAAGCAAATAGAAAACTAAATACTATGCCGGAGACAAATAAGCGTGGTTTAAATGAGTTATCGTTTTCCGATTCTCAAAGTTTGGATTCTATCATTAGCGGTAGCAGCTCTATCAGCTTGAGAACAAATTCTACTAAATCAAGTTATGTTACAGTATCACCACCAAAGCGCCAAAGACTTGAACTTGATACATCAATGCAGAAACCAAAAACCCCTACCAATGCCTCAGCCTCTGCTAAAGTAAAAAGTTGGTCTCAGATACAGCCGAAAAAGCTCAAACTCTCCAAAACGTTGTCACTTGTAAAGAAGCCCATAACACCGCGCAAAATAAAAGAAGAGCCACGCATTAAACTCTATGAAGCTGAACTATATTTACAGCCCTACATTAATCCAGATCCATTTGCTGCCACCACTACATGTGATCCCTTTTTGGCATCCACCATGTATTTGGATGAGGCTGCAGTAGAAAAACATCAGAATGATTTAAAAAAATGGCTCAATGCTTTGGTAACAATGCCAGCAGATCTTGATACAGACTCGAATACTAAAATTGATGTGGGAAAACTTTTCAACGAAGTTCGTCATAAAGATTTGGTTTTAGCCCCTACCAAAGAAGAACAATCCATCAATTATTTAACCAACTTTCGTTTAGAGTCGTTACGTCGCGCTGCTGTAGAACTCTTTCTAAGCGAAGAAATACGCTCACCTTGTTCTAAAGTCGCTGTTTATATACAAAAGAATGCTTTACGCATACGAAGCGATCGTAATCTTCATTTGGATGTAGTTACACAACGTGAGGTACTTGAACTGTTGTTGTGCTTTAATCCGTTATGGTTGCGTTTAGGCCTTGAGGTGGTGTATGGCGAAAAAATTCATCTGCAATCTAATCGTGATATTGTGGGTTTGAGTTCGTTCATATTAAATCGGTAAGTTGGAGATATGTTTATTATTAAGTAATATTTGAGCATGTATATAAATGTATATACAGTGGCTCCCAGCTTATTTCAACCAGCACCTTTAAAAAAAATTAAGCTAGTATAATTTTGAAACGAAACAAGATATTAAAAAATTTTAAATAAAAGTTTATAGAATATGTTTAAAAATTAAGAAAAAAAAGTTTTATTCAGCCTCAAATGTAAACTTACAAACTAAAAACCAAAAATATAGGAAGCCAATTCGTCACAGCTTATTTCAATCACTTACTATAAACAAACAATTAAATGATTAATTAACTAATAGTTTTAATTTCAAAATTTAGTATGACCTCCTATTTGCTTAATTACAGCTTTCAGCCTTTTCTGGATTGATTCCACTTCCTAGTGGTTTGGAGAGTTATTTTTGCCCATTCCTTTTTCAGAGCTGCTATAAGGTCATTCTTGTTCAAAATCTGGTGTTGGCGGAAGTTTTGATCACAAATTGCCCATAAATTTGAGACTGAATAAAACTTTTTTGTTTAATTTTTAAACATATTCTATAAATTCTTATTAAAATTTTTTTTAAAGGTGCTGGTTGAAATAAGGTGGGAGCCACTGTACATACATATCGTATTACGTCGGGGATCAACAGTATTTTACTGATTAAAAACTTTGCACCATGCGTTCATGTGGCCAGAAAAGTCGAGGAATTTTTCTATAACATCTGCTTATGTTGCTTATAGAAACCGGATATCAGAGATATTTATATTGAATGAAAAGATAATAGTTAGTGGAAGAATCTCATAATTACTTAAGTTTATTCGCTTGGCTCTATCTGCACCACATTTGCCGGATTTTTTTATTTTATTCTAAAATATTCCATGTTGTCTTTGAGAGAGAAAACAAATATAATCAGCATACTGAAGATGGCCTAACTGATTTAGGTCGATGACTATTAGGTAAAGGTATGGTTGACCAACGTCCAACTTTTCCCCTATTATACTGACGGAGTTGGAATGGTCAATGCATGATTTGTTTTAGTTTTTGATAAGTACTTACAGGTCTTAAGGCGTTCGAGGTACAGGGTCATTTAACTGTGTATAACGATGATAATCTCCAGGATCTATTTTGAAAATTCTGAAAATATATTATCGTCCCCCTAGGCTTTTGTTGCTCTTGAGTGTCTCAGTTTTTGGTTCTTACAATTTCGACTATACTTGTGGTAGATTGGATAGTTTGATAGTGTGCAAAGCAGTCCGGAAAATATAAAATAAATAAATATACTGCGATACATAAAAACAGAATCATCCGCTCTTTGTTTGCAATAATGTATTGGGGAGAAAATGGAAAATTATACACATACATATATAATTGGTCATTACAACCCTTCAGTCAGGATTACGATCTAGCTTCTCACACCAGTTATGTTCTGTGTGTTAATTTTATACATGAGTGGCGGGACATACGTTTTAAAGTTAACTCCGAATGACAGAAACTTTTTTATAGAGATTTTATTTACTATCAGGCCAGAGAGGAAGTCGCCGAAGAAATACTTTTTCTTATTTCGTTTTAATGTCTGACCTGAGATTTGAACTGTGGCCGCATGTCTAATAAGCCAGCACACTACCTGCTAGCCTATGAACTGAATGTACACAGCATGGGTCAGAACTTTCTTGACCTGCGGTTGACTGGCACAGTAGTAATCTCTAGTAATTCATCTTAATATAAAGATTCGTCTGTATCTATCAGTACATTGCTAACTACACCTACGTCCACACTGGAGAAATTTTTACATCTCTTATCGCTGGAAAAAATTCTACAACTGTTGGGTACATACGGATAGGTCTTGTTATGTCGCAGAAGAAGAAAATACCTGGGCGTATCATAAGTTTTGGATGGTTTCAGGATTATAGGAAAGGGTTTACTGTGGTATCACAACAGATGATTATTAATCTAAGTATGTTTGTCTTTAGAAGGTTTGCCGCTACTTCTATTCTCATTTGAAATTAATTTCGTGGAGGAAGTGGGTGAATAATAAACAGTTCAGAAGTCACGCTGTTCGTTCCATTATTTCTAACCGGATTTCATTGCTATGTAGCCGCATTGCATACCGCTGTATTTATATCTCTGCATACACTTCGTTTCTTTACTCCACCTATTATAGTATTTACCAGTTTTTTCGTGGTTTCAACCTTTTTTTCCTTTTTATTCAGTAATGCCCATGTGTCTCCGAATGCCCATTGTTTACAGAACCCAAAAGTTGCCTTAAGCACCATCAGTAATTATACTTTTAGTATAACGTCAGAAGACGTTGAAAGAACGAACTGTGAATTTTGAATTAATTGAAAATGTTTAAGACTTCTTGTCTAGGCAATTTGAAAATTTTTACTAAATGCCATTGCATTAATTTAATAATAATACCTGTTCGCTTTAAAATTAAATAGACAAATTTAATTATCTGTGTTCAAACACTTAATCTTCTATTTTTCAGGCTATTTCGCGATAAATTTTTGGAGCAAAAATATTCCAAGGCATATACTTTATCCGATGAATATGCTGAACATATAAAAAAATTCACTCTTCAGAAATTCTTCTTCCTTTTGCTATTTCTGGATAGAGCTAAAGAAAAACGCATAATAGCTCATAATCCCTGTTTGTTTATGAAGAAATCACCACATAAAGAAACACGGGATATACTTTTACGTTTTTCCTCCGAACTTTTGGCCAATATTGGTGATATTACCAGAGAACTAAAACGTATGGGTTACATATTAACCCACAAGCAAACATTTTTAGATGAATTCGACTATGCCTTTAACAATTTGGCTGTAGATTTACGGGATGGCATACGCTTAACCAGAGTCATGGAAATTATATTGTTACGCGATGATTTAACCAAACAACTAAGAGTACCCGCGATTTCACGTTTACAGAGAGTGTACAATGTTAATTTGGCTTTAAAAGCCTTATTAGAAGCAGATTTCCATTTGAAAGGGGAAATAGTTGCCAACGATATAGTAGATGGACACAGAGAAAAGACCTTGTCTTTACTTTGGCAAATTATTTATAAATTTAGATCACCAAAGTTCCATGCTGCCGCTAAAGTCATACAGAAATGGTGGCAAAAGTCTTGGTTGAAAGTAGTCATTCACAGAAGAATACGTTACAAAGAACAACAAAGACGTGAATCTGCTGCCATAAAAATTCAATCCTGCTATCGCGGTTTTGTTACACGACGTTTTGTAAAACTATACCGAGAGGAACGAACAAAAGCTGTCATAGTATTTCAGAAATACATACGCCGTTATTTGGCACGTAAAACATTCCGTAAAACAATGCAATGTGTTGTATTAATACAGAAATGGTTACGCTCCACTTTGTTGATGAAAAAGTGTAGAGAAAAGTTTTTACTTTGGCGCAAGAATGCAATATGCCTGCAGCAGCATTGGCGTAATCGCATACAAGCAAAAGCCTTACGCGAAAAAGCTGCTTTAGACAAATATAATTATCACCAGAGAAGAAATAACACGGCCACTTTAATACAATCTCTATGGAGAAGATATAAGGCAAGAAAAGAATTTCTAAAAGTGATTTCGGCCGTTTTAATAATCCAAAGAGTTTTTAGAGCCCGTAGACAAATGCTAGTCCAATATGAGAATTATCAAAAGCTTAAGAAAGCTACTCTGTTCGTACAGCAGCGTTTTAGAGCCAAGCTTATTATGAAGAAAGAACGAAAATCTTACCATTTAATACGATCTCGTATTATATGCATACAACGTTACTATCGTGCCACCATTTTAAAGCGTAAGCAACGTCAGGACTATTTAAGTTTACGTCAAAAGGTAGTGCTTATACAACAGAAATGGCGAGCTACTCTATTATATCGAAAAGTACGTGTTGAATATTTGGCAGTGCAATATTACACTTCGGTGATACAGCAAAAGTACCGAGCAAAGAAACAAATGCAAATCGATCGAAAAAACTATCTACATTTCCGAAGGTGTGTTATTAACATTCAAAGACGTTTTAGAGGAAAGTTGCAAATGCGTTTGGAATACAATATGTTTCAAAGAAAACGTCAGGCTATTAAAACCATACAGCGGCGCTATAGGGCCTATAAGGCTATGCGTTATCAAAGGGCTAAATATTGTGGCATCAGGGAAGCTGTTTTTTGTTTGCAGGGACACATCAGATGCTATCTTAAAATGAAAGAAGAGCGAAAGAAATTCCTTCGCCAAAAGCAGGCGGCTACAATTATACAGCAAGCATTTAGAACATACTGTCTAATGAAACTACAACAGAATAATTATCACAAGGTTAAACAGGCGGTTATTTGTATACAACGACGTTACCGGGCTACTTTAGAAATGAGAGTACAACGAGCACAATATTTACAGCAACGTAACCTTATCATATTCGTTCAACTGCGTTATAAGGCAACTTTAGTAGCTCGGCATGTACGGCAACAATATCTACATCAGCGTAATTTGATTGTAGCCTTACAAAGAAGATATAAAGCCAAGCTATTAATGTTAAAAGCCCAAAGGGATTATCATAAACAACGATCGTTAATTATATTCATACAACGATATTATCGATCACGTCTTCTAATGAAAAAACAGTTGGCTGTATACCAAAAACAAAAATGTGCTACAATTAAAATACAAACCTGGTTTAGATCTCTAGTACATATGAGAAAGGACCAAAGCAATTATCAACGTTATCGAAGCTCCTGCATAAAAATACAACGAAAATGGCGAGCGACAAGGGAAGCTAGAGAACAGCGAGCAATATACCTTAAAACTGTACAAAAAATAATTTATTTACAACGCAAAATCAGAGCTACACAAGCTATGACTCTAGAACGCAAACAATACCTGACACTAAAACAGGCTGCCATAATTATACAAAGACGTTACAGAGCCCAGCGTAAAATGTTACAAATACGCTCACAATATCAATTATTACGTTTTCTAATTATATGCATACAAAGACAATTTAAAGCCAAACAGGCTATGATAAAACAACGTAGAGAATTTGTTCTTCTCAGGGCCACTGTCATACATTTGCAACAAAAATTCCGCGGACGTTTGAAAATGCGTGAGGAGCGTGAACGTTTTTTGCTATTGAAAAAAAATATCATCGCATTTCAAGCTTATGCTCGTGGCCTATTGGCACGTCGTCGCTACCAAGCTCTTATGACACCCGAAATGGTAGAATTGTTGCGGCAAAAGAGAGCAGCTAAAATTATTCAACGCTTTTGGCGTGGCTATCGTACACGTAAACGTTTGAATAGTATACGTATTAACGCTATACGGCAAAATATTGCTCTTCTTAAACAGACTTCTAGCACACTCAATTCGATTAAATTCAAAGTACAAGATGCAGTTCGTTTGTTGAAAGGCAGATTTAGTGCTTCAGAGGCATTGCATGTTCTAATGCGTCTAGGTGAGTACCATTTGCTTTGTTTTCTTTTTTAGTTTTTATATTTATTTAATATGAGAATTAGATGTTCTCTGGAAGACTTAATTAAGTAACACTGCACTGCATAACATGACTATTTATTGATGCTTGTTTTTGCTTATTTTATTATTTGCCTTTATAAACTAACACGCACTGCAAAAATGTACGTAATAATTGTGTATTTAATTTAATTTTAATAATTTGAATACTTATAAAGTATAAAAATCAAGGTAATCAAAGAAGAAAAAAAAAAACGAATGCATTGATTAAGTCGCCGTAGTTTAGTAGGTAGTGTGTTGGCTTATTAGATGTAAGCTCACGGTCCAATCCCCAGGTCAGACATATCCAACAAGACGAAGTATGAAAAAATATTTCTTTGACGATTTCCTTTCTGTGGATTTCAGTTTCTCAAGAATCTGTCGTTCGTAGGCGACTTTAATCTCTAGGTCTAACCACTCATGTATAAAATTAACACACACAACATAAATGGCGTGGAAAGTTAGGTCGTAATCATGACTGAAGAGTTGTAATGATAAACTATGTACGTATGATGTAAGTTTGCCCCTAGCAAACCCGTTACTAAAAAGCTTTTATAGAACAAAATTTTATGTGTACAATTGAGTTACTTTTGTCTTGAATAGTTTTGCGGTGGTGTGGTCACCGGACCGACACGTTTTTTCGGTCTTATAATTTAAGTTACGAGCCGTAGTGTCAATTGTTATTTTAATTTAAATATATTCGTGTATGTGCTTTGCTTTTTACTAACACTGAAAAAAAATATTTAAAATTCTCACTAACACCACTAACATCTATTTGGAAAACATGGCTTATTGGTAAATATGCATTAAAAATTTTCCATGGCATACTTAACAATTTCACATTTTAAATATAGAGAAGCCATATGATTTTATAATAATATTTCAGATCGCATATCACGCACAGTGCCACATTTACTGATGTGTCGTTCAGATTTTATTTCGACATTTTGTTATGGCATTATGGCCCAAGCCATACGTTCCGAAGTTGATAAGCAATTAATTATGTACTGTAGTCGGATTATATTGAATTTGGCACGTTACAATAGCACAACGGTGAATACATTCCAAGAAGGTGGACTCGTTACCATTGCCCAAGTGCTGTTACGTTGGTGCGATAAGGATTGTGAAATTTTTAACACGCTATGTACACTAATATGGGTATTTGCCCATTGTCCAGTTAAGCGTAAGGTAAATAATCTATATTCACTTGGGTGTAATAAAATTCTACTTAATTTATATTGCATTCGCTCATCCCTTTCTTTCCTTTTTCTCTCACACACCATATCATTTCCATTTCCATGTTTGTTTTTTTTTATATATATTTTAGATTATACGTGATTTTATGACAACAACTGAAGCCATTTACATGGTGCGCGAGACGAAAAAGTTAGTAGCCCGTAAAGAGAAAATGAAACAGAATGTACGTAAACCATCGTTTACAACATTTACAACATTGTCCTCCTCTTCAACGAATCCACGCGGTTTAACGCAGCAACAAAACTTTTCAAGTCGTGCCTTACCCAGCCTGGAACCTGATTATGGTGTCATACGCAATAAGCCATATACATTTATATCCTCGGTATATGCCTTCGATACCATTTTGTATAAATTGGGAATTGATATTTTCTAAACGATTTTTTAAACACGTTTTGTTATGTCTGTCTGTATGGCTCTCTGTCTGTCTGTGTGCTTTTGTCTATGCTTAGCCAGTTAGTGATGTGTTGTATCTATATTGTGTGTATCGCGCTGTCTATTACTGTTCGCCACCATCGTGTGCACAATGTGCAGTGTCTGTTAAATTTAGTCCCCTTATTTTTCTACCATATTTCCTTTTCCTGTATGTATTATTTATTTTTTGTTTGTTTGTTCTTGTTTGGTTTTAATTTTTTTTTTATTTTTTGCTTTTCTAAACTACAAATCGGTTTATTGTTTATTTTCCGTTTTATGCTTTTATTGTGTAACTGTACGTACGTATTTCATTTTATTTTATTATTTTTTAATGGATTTAAACTAGAAATTGATTTTATCTCTAAGGACCGCAATTCAACTCTCTTTCTCTCACTCTCTCAACATTATTTTTATCGTACAGATTTATTTTATTTCATCTGTTTATATATTTTACTACACATTTATTTAAGTATTAACTTTTATATATATGTACGTGCCCCGATTTTATTTATAACTTGTTCTTTAAGACTGTAATTTAAAAATTTAATCACTAATGATTTATACAGAATATGTAACGTAACCGTAACATCCCTTATACCCATTGTAATAATATAATTTAATGTTTGTATTCTTCTGTTTATCAATAAAATTATAAAAAAAATGAATTCCAAGTGAAAATAAATTCTTTTAAATTCATAGGTGCTTGTCCGTAAATTTAATGCAAATATACTTTTGCATTTACTTACTTTACTTAATTGGCCTTTAAAAACCCGATTAACGGATTTCGTCCTGCCTTAACACACCCTTCCAGGCGCCTCTGCTACTTCACCAGTTGGTCCCACCAATCAATCACAGGACTTCTCCGATTTGGTCCTTATAACGCGGAGCCAAGATATATTTTTTGCGTTTATCCATAACAATTCTGATTTTTCTGGTCTCTATAAAAATTCGTTTATATTCCCAACTTTCTTTTGCGAATGAGTGCGAGATCATTTGTTAACCTCTCAACAGAGGAATGCCAACCTTTGAATTCTTTGGAATTATCTGTTGCACAAGTCTTTGCAGTTGTGTCAGTAGTATTTGCGAAAAAGAGTTTGAAGGTATTTGGTTTTTGTATTGGTTTTGTATTGATTATTGTAGAAAATTCACAACTGGTCTTGTGCATAGATTCATAAGCTTCAGTTGGTGTTGCTCCCTAGGTAGTTAAAGAAGCCAATGAGGTCGGTCATTCGGTAATTGATCCGTAGAATCCTGGTTTAACTGAGACAGATTTGCTCTTGTCGTTCATCAATCTCAGGAGGGTGAACATTCAGGATCAGATTTAGTTTATAACTGTCTCCCCGAATTGGGTATACAGTCCTGGATATTTAATACCTAATCCCTGCTGCAGCTTAAATACACCGGAGAAAGTAATTATTCAATAAGAGTTAATTGTTAGGAAGGTTAATATGAGGATATGCGAACAAATATTTCCTATGTTAGATTAGCGCGTTGCTTGCCGTTCACTGGTAAGTTCACTCGGTGGCCCATTGTGTTTCCCAGTATAAGGTAAGCGTCTTTGTCATGATCCGTTAGCGGTGAGTTTAAACCACTCCAAGCTTCGAATGAAACCTACCAGTTCCCTTAGTAGCACGTTCGGCACCATGCCCGGATCTTCAAACGTTCGTTCGTTGGGGTCCCTACACGTTACGATTAGTTGTACAACCAATTGTAACGTCGAAAGGATGACGGTTGGTTGAAGATCAAAATTTTTTGATCGACGACCAACATGATGCTACAAAAACAATTTATAATTAAAGTTGGTTGAGAAATCAAAACGTGTGAAGCAAACTTATTTATTCAAATTTATTTAACCGCGTACACACTTTCCAGTGGCTAACGATCGTATATGTTTACATTTCTACTCTACAAAAATTAGGTAACTAAAGGGCCAATCTAAAATTCAACTCTTCTGAAAAGCAAGCTCCACATCGCATGATCGGCATCCGTCAGACAATATTTTTAGCGAAGTGTAAGATAGTGTCATTATAGGATCTCTCTGATATTTTCGTTATAAAACCAGATCATAAGTGGATTCTGTTATCATGTGGTAAATAGGGAGATGTAGACCAACTATACCTACAACTTTGGCATGATCATATCTTCTATGTTTTCATTCTCTTCTGGCTTGTTTCGCAACTTGTGTTTACATGTTTCACCAACACATCTATTGATAACCAAGTAAGGATAATGAACGTACAAACCGAGTTTGATGATTTTCTTTATCTTTTTTTTTAATTCCTTTAGCTAGTATACATTTTGAAGGGTAATACCCTAATTTAAGGCTTTTGCAACCATTCAGTTAGGATTACGACCTAGCTTCTCACACCATACTATGTGTTTTAATTTCATACATGAATCGTGGGACTTACAGTTTAAAGTCGATTCCGAACGATAAGTTTTTAGAGAAATTTTTCATGGCAATTTTATTTACTCTCTTGAGAAGACATATTTTTTCCTTTTCGTTTTGTTTGAGCTGTCTGACATGGGGTTTGAACCGAAGCCTTTGGTCTAATAAGCCAACACACTACCTACTAGACTACGGCGACTTCAGATTATACGTTCATATTTCACTTTAGTTAGCTATCCAATATAATTCCAACATACATATTTGGCGTTGACGGCTAGGGTAAAAGATATTCTATTGATACAAAGGATAGCGATTTGATATATTTTTAGGTACTATTACGTATTAACTCTGTCTTGATTGGATTAAATCCTAGACCACAGACTCCAGAATTTTATTAAGCAAAGCAGCAACGTAAGCGGCAACGCGCAAGCATACTTCATTGAAATTTTAACTTCCAAATACTTTCCATATGAACTCATAAAATCTTTTGCAGCACTTATGATATTTATTAATAACATACTACACTAAACTATCATAATAACTATGCTGTTTTATATCAGTTAAACACGGCAAAACTTATAATGCTATGTACAGCTCAATTGCAAGAATATAATTGTCATGTTTTCGTTTTGATTAGAAAATCTCCCATGTATACCTTAAGCTCTTTAGCGTTTAAGCTTGTTATAGTACATTATGCCAAGGTCCTTTCAATTTTTTTTTTTGCTTTCGATTGTAGTTGTAACGTCGTTCATTATCACATTTAGCTGTTGTAATTACATTTGCGAGAAAATAGATTCGTAATGGACATTTATCTTGATAAAAAGAAAAAAGATTGTTAAACTTTTTTTATTCACTTCGGAGTAGATTTATAGCCAAAGCGTATGTCTTTTCGTCTTTGTGAAACTAAAGTCTTATTATATTTTTGTAATTGTTTTTTTTTTTTTTTTTTTTTTCTTGTGTTACGGTTCGTTTTTCTTCCTCGTTGTTTGAGTGTTTATTTTTTATAGTGGAACAAATCCGTGCTTCACTTTTGAAATAAACTTTCTCAACAATTTTTAATTAAAGTATTAAACTTATGTAAGTGTTGTATGGAAAAAGTACTGAGAAAAATGATGAAGCAAGATAAGAACTGCATATAGTAATTTCCCAAGTCTTAAGTTTTTTTCATTAACGTTACAGGCAGATTTTTAAAATTCCTTAAATGTTAACATTAAATAAGAGAGTGGTAATGATTGCTTTTAGAAGCTAATAGATATTTACTTACAACATTATTTGTAATTACATACATTGTATGTATGTATGCGTACACCTACATATTCAAACTATGCATGTGGCTGCTATTAAAATATTATTTTTAAAAATCCTATCTGTTCTAATCGAGATTTACATAAGTGGTCATTACAAACTTCAGTCAAGATTACGGACTAGCATCTCACACCACTTATGTTGTGTATGTTAATTTTATACATGAGTGGTGGGACCTTCAGTTTAAAGTCGACTCTGAACGACAGATTAGGTTAGAGGACGTGTACTTGTCAACTGTGACAAGTACAGTACCCGGAGGTCGAATTGACCCATTGTACAACGACAGATTATTTTGAGAAACTTTTCATAGCTATTTTTATTTACTCTCAGAGTTTTTGCCAGAAATCTATTGAAAGGAAGTCGCTGAAAAATTATTTTTGTTCACATTTCGTTTTGTTTGAGATGTTTGAACCTTGGCCTTACATCTAATAAGCCAGCACACTATCTACTAAAATACGGCGACTACTTTTCGAGATGTAGGGCAGTAATATTTACTTTGAGTGAAGTCATCACCACTGCCGAACTTAAAATACAGAAAGACCTTCATTCCCAACATATCGAGCCATAACCGCAAAAATATCTCAAGCGACAAAAAAGGGAATTTTACAGGGGAAGGTTCTTATTATTTATTTCTTGTGCAAATTAAGTTAGAAAATTAAACTTGTTTTGCTATAAATTCATAACGGTACAGAGTGTGACCCTGAAATTTTTATAGATGATGCAAATGATGCCAATGAATTTATTTATTACAAAAAACGATATTTGAAAAATATGTCGCTTGAGATATTTTTGCGGTTATGGCTTGATATGTATGTACATACGATTCAACATATCGAGCCATAACCTCAAAAATATCTCAAGCGACATATTTTTCAATTTTAGGGTCACACTCTGTACCGTTATGAATTTATAACAAAAAAAAGTTTAACTTTCGAACTTAATTTGCACAAGAAATAAATAATAAAAACCTTCCCCTGTAAAATTTCGTTTTTGTCGCTTGAGATATTTTTGCGGTTATGGCTCGATATGTAGTCACATTGTGTTGGTACGAATTAGGAGGATTCACAATGGGCTTGGGTTTGACATTGTAGGTTTCTAATAAGCTCCACAACGAATTCCGAACCGATGGAGTTAGTTTTCTCATCTCTTGTGCAACAGGGAAACCACATTAAGATAGAGTTGTTTCCATTAGAATTTGTGCTCGAGCGCAGAATATTAACTGAACCCACCCAAAGACTTGTGTTAAAGAAGAATTTTAAGACCATCTTCACAGAGTCTTTGCAACAATACAGCGAGGGAATATTGTGATCATGATGTGTGGAATCACGTAAAAAGGAATGTACAATTGAGAATGCAATTTTATTACCACAAAAATATTATTTTATATTAATTTGTATTTTTAATAAATCCTCCGAGTATGTATAATTGTATCGCTTTATTTTTTTAAGTCAAACTCCTGAAGGATATCATTGCAGCAATAACTTCGTAGTAATAAAATTTATTTTGCCTCCTCGTAGCAGGTATTTTACAAATTACAGATTCATTTCCATATCATTTATTTGCAAACCAATGCAATTATGTTGTGTATGAAAACATGAAAAGTATTTTTAATATTTAAAAAACCCCTCATGCAATGTTTAACCCTAATGCTACCTAAAGACTATTTCGTACAATATTTTGCGCCTTATGTTTATTGTTTTCAAACAGTGGTTTAATCATTGTTTTGAGACATCTGCTCAAGTGTTGATTGAATCTGATCAGTTTGATGTGCCCGAAATTAAGGAGGAGAAATTTCCTTGTCTTAAATTTGACATTCGAAGTCTATTTGATTTGATCTTACCAAGATAAGCTTTACAGAATACTAGTCGAAAGTACAGCAATTGATGTTTAATTTAGGCTTTCAGCAATTGCAAATTGCATGCATTTTAGAAG
Organism: Sarcophaga caerulescens; assembly: GCA_927399465.1. Classification (NCBI taxonomy): domain Eukaryota; kingdom Metazoa; phylum Arthropoda; class Insecta; order Diptera; family Sarcophagidae; genus Sarcophaga; species Sarcophaga caerulescens. The sequence goes on from OV656873.1 coordinate 53,004,311, forward strand.
CAAATTTTAATATTCTGGCTTTAGTTCCTTTAATAAGCCAGGGGTCGTCATAGTTCATCTCCAGCTTTTTATTTGATTTTTGTTCTTTCCATATTGGCTCGTTTCCGTATCATTAAAATATTCATTCTAACTGATTTATTAATATAGTGTAGCAGGTTCTTTAAAATATTGAGTTGCATCCTGTAATTTCAAAAGACAACGGCCTCTAAAATGTGGTATGGAAGCCTGTTTCATGCCTACGCCAAAAGATGGCATTGGCGATTTTTCAAAAATTTTCTTTGTCGATGTTATCCTCTCAGAGTGTCCGATTGCCCAAATTTCTAGGAACGTTCGCCTTTGATGTTATTTTCTTACGATTTAAGTCTTTACAGTTATGTATATCGCTGTATATTTTCTGCACTTTATAGGTCAAATCCATACGATTTTCAGCACATCTTTTGTTGACGAATACATTTTTTATTAATACCTTATACAAATTGTAGCTAGTATGGCATTAGGATAAACATCGGGTTTGTCACACCATCATTGAAATAGATGAAATATTTTTAATGGCCTTTTGGACGAGTACCCACCCAGACGACACTGAGTCAAGTAAACTAAATACTATCAACTCGTATGCGTTATTTTAAAAACATTGGATTCCTCTTAAATCCACATTATAGTGAAGAGACAAATTAGACACAAAACGCTTCATAGCATTATATAATATTGACTAACTAGTCTCTTAATTGGAATCATTTTTATTTTTATGGTTATTTATATAGGGTTAAATAGTGTCTGTGGTAAAATAAGCCTTCAACGAGAGAAGCCTTATTTTAATTTCATTAAATACCAACGAGTTGCGCGTAAATGAACGCGGTCAAATAAAATAATTTTCTCGTAAATCGTAAAATTTTTTACTTTCCTTTTGAATATATTTTGTAAAATTCTTTTTTTTTTTCTTTCACTTTTTACGCTTAATTTTAATACTCATTTGCATACGGTATTTGGCTAATTGTGTCACAATTACATTGTTTTCATCCTGTCCAGCTAGCCAGTCAGCATCATTAAAATACTGTGTGTGAGATATTAAAATATTTTTCATGTTAAAAATTCTCATTTTCCGTTGATAATTACGAAACTTATTTTAAAACATACCATACATTTGTACATATCATATGCACATACAAATTGTACAGTATTACCACAAAAAGATGTCGTACTTTGTCACACAGTAAAAATTTGTGAAAAAAAAGGATCTCATTCTCATAATTATGATTTTAATCCGCTTTTCAATGAGTTTTACAACTGATTTAATAGAAGTGTAATACTGATTTCGTTACATATGGCTTATGGTAAGACTTACATGTGTCCCATGGAAATTTTTCATAATAAATTTCATGGTTAAATGGCAATTCGTTACATCTGTATCCTGAAATATAACATAAATCCACGGTGACAATAAATTAAGTTGAATAATTTTTTCATAACTCATTAACAAAGATTACCCATTTTAGATGCCAAATTAAAAGTTCTATCAATTGGCTGTAATAGTAAGGGGTAATCCATTAAACAATTTCAAAAATAAAGTTCGTATTTCATTATAAAGCTTAGTTCTTGCATTTATGTACGTAATACATATAATGTTATGGAGACATTGGCAGATGGTAAATTCACGCTTATTGGTGCAGATGTTTTGCGAAACTTTTCGTGGCAATTTTATTTACTCTCAGAATTTTTGCCAGAAATCCACTGAGAGGAAGTCACCGAAGAAATATTTTTTCATATTTTGTTTTGTTGCAGACCTGGGGTTTCACGTCTAATAAGCCAACACACTACCTACTAGACTAAGGCGACTTTCACTCTAACTCCTTAACTTTATGAAATTGAAAACAACACAGAGAAGTTGCAAACGGGAATCAAATATTCGGGGCGATAAGTGAATGCCCATCATGCTGTGGTGGGATCTGTAGTTTAAAGTCAACTCCGAACAACAGATTTTTGAGAAATTTTTTCATGGCAATTTTATTTACTTTGAGAGTTTTTGCAAGAAATCTGCTGAGAGGAAGTCGCCGAAGAAATATTTTTTTATCTCGTTTTGTTGGAAATGTTTGACCTGGAGCTTGAATCGTAGCTTCATGTCTAATAAGCCAACACACTACCTATTAGACTACGGCGACTACCGTGGTATAGTCTTGTTGAAATCACATGCCTTTGAACAAAAACAAGTCTGTATCATGGCACGTTAGTTGCCGCCGGTACATATACCAAACAGTGTATCTTTCAAATTCGGCAATTCTGTTTGCGGACCTTTCCATTAATAATAAAATTTAATGATTTTCAAGCATAGTCAGTTTATCAATATATTCAAGATGAAATAACAAACCTTACTGAATATTTTTAGTATACCCACGAGTCACGAATCTTTTTTTACATTGAAAACTCAAATAATTCCCAAGAGAAACAAAAGACCGTAACAAAATTATTTGTCTTAATTCTATCTGAGATTACGTTTTTCCTCTACATGCATACCACTTTCCTGCTTCTTCTGCATCTATCAAGGGTCTTGCCAGTTGTCCTCTTGCCTGTAGGTTCCAGTCGAGGAGTTCTAGTTATTGTCGATTGAGCACACACAAGATTGTATGTGAAGAGTTCTGTGAATATATGTTTGTACTGGAAAAAAGAAAATCGTCTGCTTGCTTTGAGTGAACTGATGTAAAATTTGTATTTAATAAGAATAGAGAAAGGCGCTCAATGTCTTTATTTCTTAAAAAAACAGTAAAGAGAGTACTTTCGGTTGGAACTACTATCGATTTGCCTGGTTTTGTGTATTTATTAGCAGAATCAAGGTGTTTAGTAAACATATTTACATTACAATTGTATGCCATTGTCACGTTAAACTCCGTAATTTTAAGCATTTTAAAAAAATGCAACTAAATTTGTAATTGTCTGCCTTATAAGCTAGCGAAAAATAAATACTTAAATCATGTCTGAGTACATTATCGGAAATTACAATAAAAAAATAAGTGACTGGCTCTTAAGTTGGGAAAATAAATGTTATTTCACTCCTCTTTTGCCATGATGTTGCATCTAAAACATTGCAGTTTTTTACATTTTTTTTATAACATTATTATTGTTTTTCTTCTATGATTGTTTTTTGTTGCTGTTGCTTTAGTTACTTAAGTACAATAAGTGCAACAAAGTACGTATTCGCATGCTGACTTCCTTGGGGAAATTAAACTGTAGTTGGATAATGGAGTGTTAAACGTTCTAGAAACCAAAAAAAAGTGTTTTTTTTTTTCATTTCTGTTAGATAAATATGGATGAAGAACAATATGAATATTTAAAAAAAAAAACTGCAAAAGAAAAAACTGACTTACAAATTGTACTCTATTTTAAATATATTTTACAATATTTTACTATAACAAGTTGAACGCAGTGGCGTTCTTAATCTTTTAGAGATATTTATAAGCAGAAGTTTTTACCCCTATGCTGCTCTTTTTTGCTACAACTGGCGACGTTAATGTCCGCTCTAACTGTAATTAAATTTTTCGGTCGGACAACTTCTAGAATCTTTCTTCTAATTTTTTATTGTTAAAATCTTGCCAAAACAATGACAACGTTAACGTATTAATTCGCTCAAATATCTCCCCCACACAAAAAAAATATCGCAAAATTTCAAAACAGTTATTGAATAGTAAAATAAGCACTTTCAGATGCAAAAAAGAGATTAAAAAATATATTCTTGACGTAATATTCACTCGAATATATGTAGCAGGAAGCGGTTTTCTTGCATTTTAAGGTTAAATTATCTCAAACTTAGGGTGTTAAAACTAAGGCGGATTAGAATTAGACGGATCTAGAATTATATGTGGAATATAACATCTTCTCTATGGGGAGTGCATACTAAATGTCCAATTTTCAATAACTGTGACGCATAAATCTAACCGATTTCGAACGATTGCATGAGTTATTTTGATTTTGAAGACTGCTATGGTTTGTGGCTAATTGCAGAATATTCAGTATGGCATGAGCTATGTGGCACGTAGTTCCTCCTATTGAAACCTCATGTCATTGGTGATCAGGTTTCCAATTCAGGCCAAAAGATCGACATATTGTGGCTTGACCAACGTCGTTGTCAAATAAATATGGACTGATAAGCCCTTCAAAATTCAAATTCCTCACCAAACAGTGACATTTTCGGGATGCATTGGTTGGTATTGGATCTCATGTAGACGATACTGTTCCTAATTCGACAATTTTATTTGTTCACATGCAGAAATCGTGGGCCTCATCATTGAAGATGGTTTTAGGATGGAAATTTGGGTCAGTTGTCAACTGCTCTAGAATCCATTTAACGAACATACGCCGTTGTCTATGGCCGTCCAAGATGATTTGGCAACTAATTTGACAGATGTAGCTTCAACAAGATGGTCATTATAAGATATCAAAGTTCGGAATTTTCTGTTAGAAAACCCGATATTACAAGGCCATATTCGCATGAACTACAATTCCTTTAATTGTATACTATTGCGTTCTTCAGGCGGTTCAGTTGACAGAATATGGATATTCTAATTGTAGCTGGAGAGGTCATAGTATATGTTTCCCTACCTATACCAACTAACACAAAGTCATACTTTTTCAGCTACGCCAGATTAATGCTATTAAGCCGTGACCGTAATCTCTTGTCAGTTAGCCCGTTTATAAGTGCTTGTTCTGTCTATTGAATGCAACCCCCTCCTCCTTATTATTTATTTTCCTTTGTTCCGGTTTCATTCACAAAGTTTATCCAGCTGCTGTAGCAGATTATAGAGGTGACATCGTTTGCTCTTTCTTTGCCGTTGTCGTTAATGTTATAGTGAAGCCTATTTCTTTCTTACCTAATTTAATTGGTCTTTACAACCATTTGATCAGGATAACCACTTAGTTTCAAACACCATCCAAGTTGTGTGAGTAAATTTTCTCCATGAGTGGCGGTACCTACAGTTTAAAGTCGACTCCGAAAGACAGATTCTTGAGAAACTTTTTATGTCAATTGTATTTAATTCTCAGAGTTTTTGTCAAAAGATAGCTAAAATTAAGCCACAGAAGAAATATTTCGTTTTGTTCGACAAATCTGAGTTGGGGCTTGAACCACGGGCTCGCCTTTAGTTAATCAACACACTACCTACTAGACTACGGATGCTTCATAGTGATACGATTTAATCATCCGTTTACTTTATGAATATGCCATTTACAGTGTACCTAATTTATATTTCCTTAAATAAGATATAAGGGCGTTGCGTATTAATTTACAAAAAATATTTAAACACGAATTATTATTAAAAATTTCACACTGCTATGTAACATTTCTTCTTTAGTTTGACCTGGAGGACAGTATTTTTTAATATCACTTCCTTTTTATTTTGTTACAATAACGAAGCGGAATAATTTGTTCATTTAAATACCAATTAGCTCACTTAAATATTCCGTTTCTAATGTCTAGACTCAGTCTCAAGTGCCTGTGTGTCAGCTATTTAGGAGTTGAGAAAACTTTGACCCAAAATGTGAATTTACATACAAAAAAATATCCATTTATTCATGCACCCACTTTCGTATCCGTTTCTGGGAAACTATTAAAGTTAAATAATAAAAAAAACAACAAAATAGAAACTTTAAAATAAAATGGCAAAATAATTTATTTTATTTTTATTATTTTTTTTTTTTTTTTTTTTTTTGTATGTCTTTCAAGTAATAACATCTAAATACATCTGAAGTTAAATGCTGTGTAGTACGTAAAATTTTTTGGTAAAAAATAATCTCTTCGTTCTTAACAATTTCTCCACAAATAAGTGTAATTTGTGAGCATGTGTGTATATATATTATGATCATTATTTAAAATAATTCTTAGCACAAATGTACCAGCACTAAAAATGCTTAATAAATAGACATGCCATACAAGTACTATAACAACAAGATTACACTCATAACCATACATTCTATTGCCAATAGGATTGGGGCAGTGAAATCTTTGCTTGTGGTATTTTATGAGAAATTTTTTAAAATTAGTTTTTCAAATTTGTATAACTTTTTAGCAGACTTTACTGTTCAGCAATTTGTTGGAATTTATTTCTCTTTTAGTTGCTCTTCTTGTTAGTTAGATATGCGAGGTGTAGTTTATAAATTAGTTGGGGTCCCATCAGTGTTTCCAATAATTCTTCCAACGAAAGATTTCTCCTGGCAATAAATTAGTGTCAAAGTTTATTGCGAAAGCCTGCAGAAAACAATGCTTTGTCGTAGCTTTCGACTAGGAAGCAAGCCAACACATGGAGGAAATATATACTGGTGGATAAATAATTATTTTTTTTTATTGATTTCATAGCATACCTCGTATAAGGGTGCATGTATAAAATGTTTTAACATTAAATAATAAACATTTACTCTAAACATTATAATATCCATATATTTCGTAGTTAGTCTTAATATTTTATCTTAAACTCATAATAATTGCTACTAGTACAGCTGGCAATAAACATTATGGGAACAGGATGTTGGCTGTAACTATTCATACAGGAAAGCCTTTGTTACGGTTTTGTTAACAAGAACTTTTAAAAGATCCTTTAAAATCGTTTTGCCAGTAATATTGTTCCTGATTTAAAATCCGATCATCAGTTTTAAATCCATGTCTCCAATTGTTTAAAATATTGGAATTGTGTTTTCCAATAGTGATTTTTTAAACAGGCGAGGGATTTGCCAATAGAAAAATATGAGAGAACTCCAAATTATTATTATTTGTCTGTCGTCAGTATACATTTCCTTGGTTTTTGTGGTATGTGGTACATTAATTTAGATGTTCTCAATGTAGTGCGCTTTGGTTATATTTCGAAAAAAAACAGGTACGGTACGCTTGACAATCATTACTTTAATCGCTAATCCATACTTTTGAAGTCGCCGTATCCTAGTAGATAGTGTGTAGGCTTCTTAGGCATGAGGCCTCGGTGCAAACCTCAGGTCAGATATCTAAATAACGAATATAAAAAAATATTTCTTAAACGACTTCCTCTCAACAGATTTCTGGTAAAAACTCTGAGAGTTAATAAAATTTCCGTTCGGAGTCGACTTTAAACTGTAGGTCCCGCCGCTCACCTATAAAATCAACACACACAACATAAATAGTGTGAGAAGCTAGGTCGTAATCCTGATTGAAGGTTTGTAATGACCAATTACATACGTACGTATGTTTCATTAACTTAAGATATTCTCAAGAGTAGAGAGCACTATTATTAACTTACTTCTGTAATTGGTCATTAACAATCATCAACAACGTTTATCCAATTTTGGTCTACTTTAACACGTCTTTCCAGGCACCTCTACTTCTAGAGCGCCTTCGACATTTGGTCACACCAATTGCAACTTGTTCCTTCCAACGTAGACAAGGTATTCTTCGGCTTCCGCTAATCGCCGCAAAGAATACACGTCTTGCCGGACAATCCTTTTCCATCCGAACGACATGGCCTAGCCAGCGCAACCGCTGGATGTTGTTGAGGAGCTCATACAGCTCATTATTAGATCGAATGCGGAAATCAACGCCAACTCGTACTGAACCGAAAACTTACGTATGACTTTTCTCTTGAATACTCTCAGGGCTATTCAAAAATATAATCTAAAATCTTATTGGCCTGAAAGCATATTTACATAAACGAATTAAGATTTTGTCCCATATCGAGCCCATATGAGTGGATATCGCTTTAAGCATAAGAATGATTTGCCTCTTCGATTATGCTCTTAAGTTTCTAAGCGAAACGACTCATTTCTAAATTACAAAAATCCCTATAAAATATATATATAATATCCTTGCCTTATATACCATACTCAGCTACGTTATCCCCTACTACGCACCTTTTTCCGATTATTTGTAGACAATACCTTCTTTCCGTTGATAGTTGGGTAACGCTCTGAATACATATATGATGAAGAGCAGTATTGTACTCTAATATTTGTTTTTATTTTCGACCTCTCCAGATACTCTGCTTTCTTTTAAGGTATTATTAGTCCTCTTTCCTATGCTTCAGGGTGCTGGATTGAGATATCCGAATCTATCAACTCTGTGGCATACAGGTTTGATCATATTTGTATCAGCATTTCTTTGAGTGAAGGTGGTCTCAACGTCGGAATTCTTGATAGTAATTAGTAAGAAAGTTTTTAGTTCTCATAAATCGATTCTATTACAAAAATTATATTTGTAAAGCAGACCCTTTAAGTTCAATGTACCAACTAAAAGATACATAGTTAATATGTAAGTGCTTGTATATATGGGTAATTATATATTCACTTACACACATTTTATTTCTCCGAAAAACAAAACGAAAGAAAGAACAACCAACATGATTTAAACAAGCACACAGATTTAGAAATATATCCTCTAAGAATATGTATATGAGTACGATGTAAATGATTCTGGTTGTTGATGATTCTAGATTGCCAAAGGAGCTATAAATTTAATCACATCCAAGAGTGGAAAGAACACTTAAACTTTTCATTGTGAAAGAATCACTCCTCGTTGGCAAAAATATGTTACTAAAGCAACAATAAACTTTAGTGATCTTGTGTGGTGTTTTTTTTTTTGTCTTTTTAATTTACAAAGTGTCATTGTTTTTATAATAATTTGTTGAAAAAAAAACGCTAGTAATCAACATTAAAATATTATGAAGCAAAATTTGGCACGGCTTTTGAAGTGTCATTCTTATTATACTCGTTATAGTTATAATAGTAAAAAAGTTAGTCGTAAGTCAACTTATTTTAACTGAGTACTTTTTTACAAGTTTCTTGCTACTTATAGTGCATAGCTTTATATATAAACCTCCCAATTAACAGCCTTCAAAGAATTCAAGCATTGTCCAAGGATTTGTATTCTACAACTTTACCAGCTGTATAGTCTAAAGGTAGCTGGTACAAAATTATGCCAATTAGCAGTGATTTTGCAAAATATTTCCTTTTTTAAATCTACAGAACAGTTAAAAATTTTTTCCTATTTCACCTGATCATTACTCACATGACCTCCATGTCCAGGGAAGCATTCCAATGTAGTGGACGATTTTCTAAATTTAGCCCAATAATTTTCGTCCCTATTCTATTATTTTCCATTTTGAATGGGGAAACCAGAAATGTGTTCCTAGCTCGAAATTGATTTAATGAGGCCTACATTACCGTTGACAATTACCTTAAGTTTCCGAATAGAGCTTTTCTTTGATTTTAATTACAAGAAAAAGATACTTAATTTGTTATAAAACAAAATTAAGTTATTTTCATATTCGAAACTTATAATAATAAGAAGTAACATTAAAAGTATTCGCAGTTTATTAGCGGTTCACAGCGGTTCTTCGATTGGACAATTTTTATCACCATCCAGATAGTGTGCAGATACGAAATCAAATGGTAATTAGACTGTCTAAGGTCCCTCTAAGCTGTATTATAAATGCATTAAACCTTTCAGTTTCAATCAGTTTTTTGCGGGCCATGAAAAATATATTGGAGCTGGGATTATCATGGTGGACTATAATACCTTTACTGCAGACTAATTACAGCAGCCTCTGCTTGTGTATTGAATGAGTTAATATGTTGTGAGCATTAGATTGATCGATTGATCGTTTTTGCAATCCGACACTTGCTACAACTTTGTTTACTGTAATTGTAGGCTTTAAAGTCGTTTGCAAGGGGTAATTGACCATTGGGAATGATTTTTTGCATTTAATATTTTGGCATTCAGCCTATGGCACAATTTCTTTGTCCATACCATACTGTTTTGCTGATTTTTCTAAATCATCGAGACTTTGTAAGCAGCCAGCCGATTTTTCTATTTACTTAATGCCATCAATTAGTTGATGTTAAGGGTTTTGCCACCTACATATAACTTGAGTTTGGGTCTCCACTCGATGTAAATAAATTTACATCGATATAATATAATAAATTTAGTCCACTTTTTCACTGAGAGATATTAAAGTTTCTGGCAATATCTGTATAATAGTCACCACGGCGTGGCGTGAGGGGTATGAGTTAGATTTCCACCAGAGACACTACACCGAGCATAAGGTCTAAGACCATTTGATTGATTTTCTTTCTAAATGTCTTCTCAGAAATAGATTCTTACTCTATTTCTACAATTATAGTTCTGTCCTGGGAGATAACTATGGTGGAAGTGGTACAAATATCTGCCCTAGAGGGTATAAATAATTTTCGAAATTCCTTTCACATCTCTTTTATGTACTTTTATCAGTGTGACTATTGTACTTTTTTGGATAGTTTCCTTTGCTGTAATTTGTTGAAGTGCAATTTTATCATTTTCATTTGTTGCTATTGTACTTATTGTGTTTTCTCTTTTCACAGCAGTATAATAAAAATTAATTATTTATTGTGTCTACAACAATAACAGAAATTGTATACTTGCTGACAATGTCATAAAAATGAAGTGGCAACAATAAATTACTGCAATTGTAGTGTTTATTTTGAGTGCTTTTGATTAAAAATTATTGTATTTTAATTAATTTATTGCTTAAATTGTTGTTGTTATTGAATGGCAAAAGGTATTCAAACACACACCCATGACTGTTAAATTTCAACAATTTCAAAAAGAGATTAATGGGAGAGCGCATCATAGTTAGGAGGATTTTCTGAGCTGAATGAAGCACTTTCTTTCGTTAATAGAAATCACAAAGAATACAAAGACCTAGATTACAATATCACTCATATTTTGACAAATATATTTTTTTGTTGTTGTCGTATCTTGGCAATTGCATCACGGATATTGGCCTTTAAATGTTCAATTATCCCTGATTTGTCGGCATAACAATTTTCTTTAACGGCGCCCCACAGAAAATAGTCCAACGCTGTCAAATCGCAGCTTCTTGGCGGCCAATTGACATCACGATTTATGCTAATTAAACGGCCATCAAACGTTTGACGCAATAAATCGATTGTGGTATGAGATGTGAGGCAAATTGCACCATACTGTTGAAACCAAACATCGTTCACATAAAACCATGAAGAGCAGGAAATAAATAATCGGTTATCATTGTGCGTTAGGTGTCTCCATTGACCGTAATGATTGTGTGAGTTTTCTAAGTCCCAAATACTGCAATTTTTCTTATTAACGTACCCACCAAGATGAGAATGAGCTTCATCCGGAAAGATGATTTTTTTTTTTGGCAAAATCGACATTACCGTGCAGTTTCTTGTTGGCCCATTTATTCCAATAAATCTCAACACTGCTCAAACGTAAATCGATTCATTACGTTCAGTGGAGATAATATACTGAATTTTGGTGACAGAATAGAATGACATAAGTATTGCCAGATTTGAAATAACCGATGATTCAAATTTAAACGGATAGTTGGCCCACCCTATACATTTCGAATATGAATAAACTTAATTTTGTTTTATAACAAATTAAGTTCCATATTCTTGTAATTAAAATTCCGTCCAATATCCATTTTACTTGAAATAAAATCATTTTTCTAACATTCATACTCAATTATATACAAACAACCAAAAACAAATCTGTATGTATAGCTTGCTTGTCTGAAGAATAATTTAATTTCATTTCAAACTGCTTCCATTCATTCAGTAATTATTTATGCAAGCAAGTTATTTGTTTTAAGCTAAAAATATTAGAATAGATTTTCGTACACAAATCTACACAATCTATAACCCCCCCGGTGATTGTTTTAATATTCAACAGACTTGATGTAGAGGAGATAGAGACACACTAACAGAGGAATCTAAAGGAAATACGTTTTCTAACATAATTCTGCATAAATTATGAAAAAAAAAAATTAAATTTTACTTCCTTTTTCTCTCTCGCTCTCTCTCTATCTTTAGCTGAGATTGTTTGTTAAAGAAATGAAATTTTGAAATGAAGGCAAGTCATCAGTAATTATTGTACGTACAGCATGATTGACGCTCCCTCAAATACTTTGTTAAAAATTAATTAAACAATTTGGGTAAATAAAAATTTTATTGTTAAAAAGACAGAGATTTGCAAGTCAAAAATATTGTTAAATAAATAAATATGAAATGATTAAAAAATGATTCTATTATTGAATTAGAAAGTATAAATAAATATGTACAATATAATGGATTAATTAGAATTTAACATCAAAATGAATAGTGAAATTAAGCTACAATGCGTCAGTTGAACGCCATTGTTATAATTTTAGCGGTTTTATAATTATGTCAGAGATATCACAAGTCTCTATTGAGAACAATTTTAAGCCCAAATGATATATAACAAGAGAGAGTAGAACTTTAGTTAAAATTTGTTGATAATCTGGGCAAATATTGTTACTCATAGCAGCCTATTTTAATTACGTTGCGTATATTTTCATATTTTAACAAAAATAAAATCTCATAACACATAATTGGTCATTAGCTTCGCACACCACTTATGTTGTATGTGTTAATTTCAAATATGAGTGGCGAGACACACAGTTTAATGTCGACTCCGAACGACAGATTTTTTGAGAAACACTTGGGAAAAAATTATTCGATATATTTTTATTCACAAATCTTTTATAGTTAAGTACTGTTGCTTAGTAAGTCTTGTTTCAACGAAAAGCGCCAAAAATTCGTAAATTTCCACATTGTATGTCGTGGAATAATTGTGTTTTTGTAAAACTTCGGTTAAAGAATTATCACCTTGTGTAATTTTAGATGTTTTACGCCTCTTTGTTCTTTCTGAAGACTTGAAAAAAACCTTAGCAGGACAACCACGCTTTTGACGCCAAGTGGGTTAAATTGCAATATAAAACAACAATTTCTTAGACAAATGTTTTGTCTTTATTCATAACTGTCAAAAATTATTTCTCTTTACTCATGTTCTTAAAAAGATATAGTACAAAACAAAATGCGTTTTTTTATTATTTTTCGTAGAATGACTATGTAAATCACATCCATATAAGAAAAGATGCAAAAATCCGCACCCCCAATATTATTTAATTTAAAGAGGGATAAAAAATCTACAATTTGATGTATAATAAGTTGTGGGCAGATGAGGGCCAAATAACTAAAAGTCTACGTGAAAAATTAGTTTTTAAGAAACGTGTGTTTTGAAAAGGTCAAAAAAGTATTCTTCAGGGATTTTTTAATGGGCTTAAATTTTTGCAACTTTTATAATTTAATTTGGTAGAAAACAAGTTAATATTTAATTTTTGTTGGGTTTTTAGAGACTTCTGCCACAATAACACGAAAAATTTTGTAATTAAACTTAAGTTTTTTTGTATGACTATGCTACCACAATATATGCAGTATAAACATACCTCCGCTTTCAAATGACGCAAATATTAAATCTCGCAAAAAAAAACAACAAAATTTATTAGATTCATAAAATTTAGAGTGTTGTCAATAAATTTAGTCAATAAAGCTTAGAAAAAAAAACTAACTTTTTTTGATTTTTGGCCTATGGGGGAAACCAGTGTGCGTGGCCTCACGTCTAATAAGCCAACACACTACCTACTAAACTACGCGACTTGAAATAAAACATATCTTGATTAAATGAAGCGATGCCCCAAAGATGCCCCCGTTTTTTTTTTTTTTTTTTTGGAGGCCAACAGTTATGAGACGACCCCTTTTCATGCAGTGCATTGTGTTGGAATATAGGAAAAATAGTTTAGAGGAAAAAGGAAAGACGGGGAAGAAGGGGGAGAAGGTGTTACCTTCTATACTTTTTTCTAGAATTGCTTATTTGTAATAGTTCTCACTTTCTTTTTTCAATTGCGAGTAATCTCACATATAACGTCAGACAAACAATCAGAGAATCATAAACATCCAGAATCTTTTGTGGGAATCAACACCACGGCCTCGGCACATGAAGTTTAGCACACTACCAACTAGGCCATCGGACAACCATACCTGGTGGCCAGGCTTCTATATTTGAAATTTTAATGTAAAGTCTTCTGTCAAGATTGGTTACGGATGTAGTATCTTAACTCAGAGTGGAGATTCTCATATAGGATAATCTAATAATGGGTGAGCGTCACATGGTATTAAACCGTATTGCGACAAGTGCGGTATGTTGTCTGACAACAAATATGGATTGAAGCTAAACAGATCTCCTTACTTTATCAATCAGTTATTAATATACTTAAAACAGTGCAACAATGTTTAGTAAATAATTAAAATTATTTCTCATAATTTTCCATACATCTTAATCAGAATTTTAAGAAAAATTAAAGTAAATTTGAATATATATGAACAAAAGTCCATTTTTAATTAAACGGAATCGAAAATTTGCATTAAACTATTTTATTTATAAGGTAACAATCAGATATACTTTTCATATTAATATGACTACAAGAAATATTTGAAATTTATTATTGAATTGGGGCATTACAAACAGCAGTTATATGTCATTTAATGTGTATTTAATTAGCGCATTTTTACTGACATTTACAATATGCGGTACTGTCATCAATAACGAGTAGTGAAATAATATGATCATGGTTTCAAATATTTCACAAATTTAAGTTAAAATTTAATACACAAATAAAGCACATCATACAGTCGTATTTGCTGCATACTTCTTGTATTATATATGGGGTCTTTCAATAGGAACTTTCGAACTTTGGTAGTTAAATTAGTTAACATTTATTCACTCAGTTTTGCCTGTGTTCTATTCGGACCTTGAAGTCGCCGTAGTCTATTAGGTAGTGTATTGGCTGTTGCCCACGGTTCAAACCCCAGATTAGACATCTCGAACAAAACGAAATATGAAGTCGGCGACTTTCTCTGAGCAGATTTCTGGCATAAACTCTGAGAGGAAACAAAATTGCCATGAAAAGTTTCTCAAAAATCTGTCGTTCGGAGTCGACTTTAAACTGTACGCCTCGCCACTAATGTATAAAATGAACACACACAACATAAATGGTGTAAGAAACTAGGTTGTAATCCTGAAAACTTCTTTTGGTCTGAATTGGATGATCTGGATACCAACGACGTGTGGTTTCAACAGGACAGTGCTACATTTCATATTGGACAGCCTACACGAACGATTTGAGGGCATGGTAATCTCACGTGTATGTGATATGCAAGATCGTGTGATTTGATCTCGTTAGAATTTTTCTCGCGGGGTTTTCTTAAGCTTAAAACGTTTGTGAATAAGACACAAATTATAGCGGTCCTTAAAGACATCATAACCCATTTTAACGGCCAAATTCAGTCTGATTTATGCTCCAGAGTAATGGAAAATTAAACATTTCTGATAAGCTTTGCTCACAAAAGCCATTGCAAACATATGAACGATGTTATATTCCACACGTAATAGGTATTTCAATCGAATACAAACTTTTGATGGTAGCTCACACACTTTGTTTCATTTAAATTTAAAAATAGAAAGCACTTAATGAAACACCCGATGTTATTAACTAAAACTTGTTGGCATTAATATTGTAATAATTTTGAATCTAATGCATAAATTACTAAAATTGTATTATATTTTGGATTCGCCCCCCACCCGCCTTTGCCTCCTTCATCAATAGAATGTATTTATTTAGTGCTATTTTCACGAATGGTTTATTTGTTTGTGAGTTATTTATTTGCCGCTCTAATTGCAATGCCTAGAATAACAAAAATGTAAACATTAGGGTCGTAACTATAATTGTAGCAGTACTTTTAGGTATTAAATAATTGAATGCTTCTAGATGCAAAAGCAATTATACTAGCAAGTGATACACTCTTGTAGGAGAACAATTGTACTACATTCGAAGTTTAGTCCTATTTTCTACGTGATCCCATCGCGTGCTTTGTCGCTTTGCGGAGTTCATTTCTATGGAGTGTTAGAAAACTCTAAATTGTCGGAAGATATTGTTAAAAATTTATCCACTTCCAAAAACGAGTGGAAATTCGGAACATGACCTCCATATTTTTCTTTTCTAATAATAAAAGAAAATGAAAGACCACGTTGCAGGGTTCTGAAAAAATTGTTGAAGTTTACTTAAACGATGATGTAACTAGAAAAATAGCAGCGAATTAATTTCCCCGTTTTCAAACCGATAATTTTGATATTAAAAATAAACCTCCCTCTAGTCAATCAATTCGTGAAAAAATTTAGAAAGATTTTCAGAAAGCTGGATACTACATGAATCAATAGTGAACATTTTAATAAACCTGTCCAACGAATCAAACTATATTGGTCATGCAGAAATTCAAAAAAATAAACAAGCAGATGAAAATGTTTAAAAATGTGCGTCAGTGGTATTTATGGGTTCAGAATCTTCCAATGGAATTAGAAAATAAGTTTAAAAATGTGCTAACAAAAGGAAGGATAAACAAAATAATTGTTTAAAGAACAAAAAAGAAATACTCCCGTAAAAGTGCCTCGCAGTCCACTATGGGACTTCTCGGCTACGTAGAAGATCTGCATTATAGAGCTTAGGTCGCCCATAACGCGGCTTGTGTTTCATTATTTAATTGATATTTCAACGGAATACACTTGAAGGAAATAAAGGGGGGACTGTTCTCGAAAATCATACATCTTTATGTAATACATGTCTGTCTTGTGGAATACATCTCCTAATAGCCGACTAGTCAAATTCGTTCTTTAGCTGCACTATACGTATGTGGTGGAATGCTTTTTCGTTTGAAATTTTTCTTGTAATTTACGAAATTAAAATATTTAAATCTAACACCCCTAAACACTACACCCTTGCACAATCTATTTTCATAATTTTAGCAAAATTCACCGCATTAGTAAGGGTCAGATAATCGATAGATTCTTCAAATGATTGTAAACGAATCTAAACTAACTTAGAACTTGACTTCTAAAGGGTCCGCCAAATAACTTTTTTTTTTGAAAATGGTTAAAAAAAAAACTGCTGAATATTTTCTCAAATTTCTTTTTTTATTTGAAAGTACAATCCTTCCGGTTAATAATGGAAAATAATTTCATTCAATTGTCTGCCTCGGCTGGCCATGCAGTAGCCTACACGATCGGTCCAATTTTGCACACATCGATTGTGTGCAGCTGTATTTCACCAATGGCTTCACGAATATTGTCCTTTAAAGCGTCAATTGTCTCTGGCTTGTCGGCGTAACACTTATCTTTGACGGCACCCCACAAATAATAGTCCAACGGTGTCAAATCGCAGCTCCGAGGTGGCCAAACGACATCAGCTCAAAAAAAGGGCGCAAAACATCGAGTGTAGCTTCGGCTGTGTGGCACGTAGCGCCGTCCTGTTGAAATCAAATGTTGCCAATATCCTCCTCTTCAATGTTTGTGAACAAAAATTTGTTCAACATGGCCCGATAACGATCGGCATTGACTGTAACGGCCACTCCTTGCTCATTTTCGAAGAAAAATGGCCCAATTATGCCTCTGGACCAAAATCCGCACCAAACAGTTCCTCGTTTTGGGTGCGTCGGCTTTTCAATGTATGCGTGCGGGTTTTCTGTGCCCCAAATACGACAATTTTGCTTGTTTACATACCCGCCAAGATCAAAATGAGCTTCATCTGAAAAGATTATTTTTTTTGCCAAAATCGGCATCTTCTGTAAGTCGATCGCTGGCCCACTTAGCGAAGCGAAAACGCGAATACACAACCATATTCGTTCAGCGGAAGGATAAAACTAATTATCTGTCAAATCAGACATGAGCTAAGTGTTACCATTCACGAAATAAGCACTAGTTGAAAAAAAAAAAACGTTAGATGGCAGACCCGATACTATTTTTATCTTCTTAGAACTGTTTCTTAATGAAAAATGCATACATATTCCCATCGATAGTATAAAGATCATACCTTAATCTATTGATTGAATTGTTTCTATTACAGTGACTACCACTCCAACAAATTTTTTTTGTAAAATCCTAACTTCGCTTCCTAAAACTGTGACCAATTGGCAACCATTTGCACTTCTATATTGATTAAATTGTTTTCTTACTTACTAACTTAACTGGTCCCCTAGGGACGATTGAAACCTATCTTCTCAAACCACTCATGCTGTGTGTGTTCATCTGAGTGATGGGAGCTACAGTTCAATGTCTACTCCGAACGAATTATTTGAGGCATTTTTCGTTGCACCCAGGGTTTCTGTCGCCAAAAGAAATGTTTTTTTTTTGTTTCGCTTTGTTGGAGATGTCTGAGATGAGATATAAACTAGGGGCACTCGTCTAATAAGCTAACACACTACCTACTAGACTAAGGCCACTTCAATTAAATTGTTTATGCATCCGCTTATTGTGTATAACAATTCGCCAGAAGATTTAAAATTTCCATAGACATTGATTTATAAGCACAGGGACTCTACTCTATTGCTTTAAGGATCATTAAACTTTTTATCACTTCAGAGAAAATGTTATTTCACATTTGGATTGGAGATCGTTAATTCTAAACATTCGGAAAGAAAAGATAATATTGTCAGTGTCTTCGCTAGATTCACCGCCTATTTGTATGTTGTTAATGTCGCCTTAGTTGTATTTGAATTTTTTGTTCGAAATCTATATCCCTAATATATGTACATATGTACACACCTACACCTAGAAATACTATGTATTTATTTACGAGTATTTGCTTATACATACGTACTTAATATTTAAATTTTATTTGTTTAGTCTCGATATTGAAAATAATTTGCATTTATTATTAGTACTAATTGCTATGCTGTTTGTTGTCTATACATTGTGCCATTTCGATTTGAATGAAAATGAAGTATTTCATTAGGAAAATACCAAAAATAGCCAACTCAATAGAATACCAAAAATATAAAATATAAATGGCTGAAATATCTACACACAAGCAATTTCAAAAAATATATTAAAATACACGAAAAATATACAGTGGGTGTAAAATGTAGAAAAACATTAGAATGCTCTGAATTAAAAATGCTCTGAATAAAAATCTGAGAATTGACAAGACGAAGTTTAATTTTACTTTGCCAGGACAGGCAATCGGTAGGCATCGTGCTAGACATCAAATTAAAGCACAAATATTTGTGGTTTTTTGTTAAAGCGAAAGAGAATACTGTAGGATTTCATGTTTGTCCGATTATTTTATATGTGGAGTTATTGATCATTTTCGAAGTAATTTTACTTTTCTCGATTCAAAATAACCAACAAAGCAAGGAAATGTGAGAAACGAAAAGAATGTTGCTGCTGCAACTCAAAGTCATTAATTTGTTGGCCTCAGCATATTGGCCTTTACTCTTAGGGTACGTGAAAATTTTTTTTTTTGGGCCCACGCGTCTTTGAAACACAGCTCACACACGAATTGATGTAAAACACCATCATTTGGTTCGCATTTTTGCTAAGTAGGCTTATTAGAACTTTATTTGGGCAACCAAGACGAGATTTAATATCAAAGAAGTGGGTTTAGCGCTTAAAATCAACCGTATTTGAAGCGCAAACAATCGTTAATCGATCGCCATTAAATTAGACTGTTTATGGCGGTTTACACGCTGACGGCATTATCAGCCCTAGTTTGCTTTAGAAATGTGCATGCACCGTTACAGTGAATGGCGAGCACAAGATGACCAAGTTTCCTAAATCAGTATCTTAAATTAATTCATTCAACAGCTTCTAAGCCATGGCGTACAAAATATATTAGAAAGAATCGCGCATCAAAAGTCAACTAAAACGCAGACAATATCAGCAACCACGACGATGAATTGACGATTTCGCTATCATAACGCATATCTGTTGTTAATGATCTCGGTAATTTCGATCACATTTTATCTTCGTAGAAAAGTTCTCTATGCTTATTTCTATGCTTATTTCTTTATTTATTTATATTTTTAACTTCAGGGTTAAGTGACTGAGAATGTTGGTCTATTGGGAGTTTAGTTCGGAGAGAGTTTGATTTAAACTGGTTTAACGATGGCTCCACGATTCTATTGGTACCAGTATTCATAAATACTCTGAAACGTATTGTTTCTACTGGTAAGATTACCAAATGTTTACCAGGCTCAAATCATAATCATTGTCACATGTGCAGAAATCAACCAGAGCAGTGAGTTCATTAATATTTTTGTCAGTCATCCGATAGGCACTTCGCTCTCATCGTATGACGCTCAAACTTATAAAATGTTGCAAAGCTGCGGATCTGTGACATTCCATTTAAGTCCAGATATTTTGTTAGTCTGAAAAACATATTTTCTTTTTCCTGACACAACTTAAGTTCCCAAGAATATTTAATTTTTTTTCTTGTTTTTTTTTTTTTTTTTACGCAAATGATAGAATATTTTTTCGGTTTATTGTATAGAGAGACTATCAAACACACATAAATATGAAAAAAGAAAATATTTGTTTGATTTCCAACGAAATATACAAGAGAACTTTAATAAACGGCAACAATAACACAAAATCAACAGATTCAAATGAAAAACCATCATTATGAGCAGTAGAAACAACATCATTATTAGGAACAACAACAATAGCATGAAATCAAGTACAAAAGTTATATATCGTCATACATTTATGTACAATACATACATATAACATACCCTATAGAGAGATGGTAATATTCAAAAGTCCTTTCAAAAACACTTTCAAATAAATGACCAACACGACGATCACAAATGTAGAATACACAAAAATAGAAGTTTTTGTAGAAAATATGAAACCAACACTAACCACACATACAGCTCGAACATTTGCTTTGCTTCTCTATAGAATTTCTATTTCCAATATAACAACACAACGCTACATGCATTTGATTATATCCTGGCCAGTAAGGCCATATAATTGGGCATGGAAATGTGGACATTCGTACATTAGAAAGACCACTTTTTCACACATACAGCACAGCCCAACGCATACGTTGTCATATACCGAATAACATATTACAGGCTATGGAATAGAATGAAAACTGTGTGTACCCTACACGTTGTCAGGAGTTTAAATTTATTTTGGAATAAAATTCGGATATTGCCATAGCCTAATATATGTATACAACATTATCTGTTACATTCGAAATTAAAACGAATTGTTACTCTTTTATAAATATTTCATTAAAAAGTTTGTTAAATAAGGTCGATCATTCTCATTCAAAGAATAGTCATAGTACTGCGCTAATGTGATCTATTGTACTGTCACCATTCTATACATGGTATCCCTATAATGTCTTCTCTAAACCTATTATCCCGACAAACTTTAAAAACCTGCTCAGTGCGAACATGTGCAATTTTCGGCTCTATTGTCCAGAATGTGATAGGCAGCCAGATACTTCCTTCTGAAATGCATTATTGCCTCACAGGCCTGAAGTACGTGTTTTGATGATTTATTCTCATCACACGATCTACGTATTGAGTTCGATTCTGAACAAGTATTCTTTGAGTCTATAGCCTCTTGTCAATCATCTGAGATTTTTCATGAATAGTTTGATGCATGGCTCAACTTCTGCTCTTCTTTTTCCCAACGTAATTGTAAATTATTTCAAACCAATTTGGTTTGAGGAAGAGCCCCTTCTCTCTCCTCTTTTTTCCCTTTCGCCGAGTATAACCACCCAACATTTCTTCCCACTCCACAAAAAGCTTTCAGTCTCATCAGTGGCGTGAAAACTCCCCTTCTCGCAAGCTCACTTGCCTGCTCGTTTTTGTGAATTTCCTCATGACTTGGTACTCAGAAAAGGGTAACCTTGTACGATTTCACTGTGTCTCCCTATACACTCGCTAATCTATCTATCCGCATTTACAAATATGTGTTCCGCTTCTTATATCTCCAAAAATACCTCGCAAATATTCACATCCGTGAATGTCATCCTCTGTGGATGCGATCTTAATCTACACTGAGCCGTAAGATCCCATTAGGATTCGATGTTCGACTTACATCTGAGCTATACGCAGACTATTACTAATCCCTGCTTTTGCCACTTCCTAAATCTTTAATTAAATTGAGAATATCAGTAATCTGGACTTGCAATGGACGTAAATAGGTTATCACGTATCCTTCCTAGTCAATGCATCTATAGCATTGCAATATTTTACGACATTGGATAAATTAGAAAATATTAATGAACCCATTGTTCAAGTTGATTATTGCACGGGAAGCAATGGCTATGGTCTGAGCCTGGTATACAACTGGAAATTTTACCAGTAGGATCAATACATTTCAGGGGATTTATGAATACCGGCATCAATATAATCGTGGAGTTTAGTTTGGATGAAACTCTCTACGAACTATACCCCCAACAGGCCATTATACCCAGTCGCTTAACCCTGAAGCCACAGATATAAAGGAATAGAGAATGTTTATAAGCGATACAAGCCTTTCTAAGAAGTTAATGTGCTAAAAAATGTCATTCGTGGTTACCCACTACCTTAACAACAGATATGCGTTAAGAAAGCAAAAGAAATTGTGTTTGGAATCGTCTGTTCATGTTAGTGGTTGTTGATATCGTAGCCATTATAGTTGAGTTGTGATATGCAATTTTTTTCTGATATTTTGGGCCTTAGCATAGCTGTTGAATAACTTCAGTGAGGATACTAATTAACGAATCCTGGGTGCATATTACATACATATACGATTGGCCATTACAAACTTTTAGTCAGGTTTACGACCTGGCTTCTCACAGCACTTATGTTGTGTGCGTTAATTTTATACATGAGTAGCGTGACCTACAATTTAAAGTTGACTAAGAACGATAGATTTTTGAGAAAATTTGCATGGCAAATTTATTTGCTCTCTGAGTTTTTGCCAGAAATCTGCTGAGAGGAAGTCGCGGAAGAAATATTCAAATTTCGTTGTGTTGGAGATGTCTGACTTGTCGAACCGTGGCCTCACTTCTAATAATCTAACACACCACCTACTAGACTACGGCGACTTAAAATTATAAATCGTTTGAGAAATGCAAAACGAGAAACATATCTGGCATTGCGAAAACAGTTCACGGTTTTTGCCACACTGCATTTTATTCATTGGCATACTATACCATTTCCAGAGGTTCTCTGCTGCTTTTTTTCATAATAATTTTGTCATTATTTTCAGGAATTTATAACATTAAGATGCTTCAATCTGATTTAAATAGTCCATTTTGAAAGCCAGTTTGGTCCGATAATACAGATGAAATTGTATTCCATCTAGACAACGCCAAAACCAATGGAAAATTTTATTTGCTTTTAACGACCATGAAGTAAAAACGTTTTCCACTATTTAAGTGCAGGGTATGTATGTATATATGGATTTGACTATAAATCCACTTTTACAGGAATACTATTCTGTTACCCTAATGAGCCAACTCAACCGCACATCTACACACAATACTGTTGCGGTGTGAAAGTGTTAATACGCATAAAAACTTAATATTTGTGTATGTATGTATGGTATTTGAAATCTACATGAATTTAAAAGTTCTTTAACTGCTGCTGTTAATTCATGTTTTTCATTTATACGTTTTGACTCTTTTATCTCTGTGGGCTGCTCTGTCATTTAAACTATGAATTTAATTTTAATATTTTACCTTCGGCCAAAAATTATCATCTGATTGCAAAGATTGTTGAAGGCTTAAAGCCAAATTATGTTAATTGGCAACAAATAACAATTCAACAAAAGATAAACATACATATAATTGGTTCTACTATGTTTGAGTGGGAGTGTGAGTGGGAAGACCATAAAGAAAATAAATTATTCTCTTGAAACTTCTAAAGTCATGTTTAATATAGTGAAACAAAATAAATCAGTGAAATTTATTATGCAATAAGGAAATTTTAATAGATATTTTCGTTTTTATGTTATTGGAGTACCTGACAAGCACTAAATGTCTTCAAAAACTATCATTGCTTTTAGCCTGCCACATCATGCCTTTAGGACCAACACAATCCATTACAATACACCATATTTAAAGGAATTCCTTAATGAATTTATTTCTGGTATTTGTGGTCACATACACTTCTAATTGAGTCTATTCCGCTCTGGTAATTATAGTGTTAAAAGTACATTACACTTCCAGAATGAGAAATTTTTAAACGATAAAATAATGAAATCCAAAACAAATAAGTAAAGTTGGATACAAAAAGTAAGTTCCATATATAGGAGCCACAAGCGTATACAAAAATGATACCAGCCAAAGAACTCTTTTCTGAAATGAAAAAAAATTTCGTCACAGGCGACAACTTTGAGTGGAAACGATTATGGTCGTGTTGCATTGAGCCGGCACAAATGTTATGCAGGGTTGTTAGGGAGGGGAATAATTCTAATTTTGCATTTATTTTTATCAAACATTACACGGACTTAATAGGAAAAGGACCATGAAATCTTAGTAATGATCAGACATGATTCAGCTGCTTAAAATTTCACTTTTCATTCAGTCCAACCTAGGGATGCAACATCATTCATAAAAACATTGCTGTTGATAAACATCGATAATTCCATAAACAAACATCAATGTTAAGATACACCGGTTATAAGACCGATGTTTTATTTTTCTATTTTTAAATAACTAAGTATAAATCCTAAAGCATTTTAACACATCTAAAAGCCTAGAAACAACATTTTAATTCAACGGCATCTACATATCGTCATTTGATTTCAAAAAAGTCCTAACAAAATTTAAAATCTACTTCTTGATTGTTTACGATGCACAGCATCAAAACACATATTACTGTGCAATTTTACACTCTTGTGATGAAAAAAGACGACTTAATGCTCAAAATGTGGGTTGATTTTTTATGTGAAAACATTGCTCTCCTTTAACATATATTTAGTGTAATTAAATGTTTAGAAAACATCGATGTATTGTTTGCATCTCTAATCCGACCACCGCGAGTAATTATTATTTATATTTTAATGCAGGGACGAAGGAAACAAATTAAGCTTTAAATTAAACACAATTTCGTTTATCACTGGTGCCATTACAGGGATTAAATTCAAGCCAAATCAATTTATTAAACTACGCTCAGAGCCATTACAATTACTTGCTTAATTGGTCATTACAAGCCTTTAGGCAGTATTCTTACTTAGCTTCTCATACCACCCATATTTTGATCCATAAGTGGCGAGATCAACAGTTTTAAGTCAATTCTAAACGAGAAATTTTTTGAGAAACTTTTCATGGCAATTTTATTTACTTCACAGAGTTTTAGCCACAACACTACGGAGAGTAAATCGCCTCAGAAATATTTTTTCATATTTCATTTTGTTCGAGATGTCTGTGCTGAGGTTTGAACGACGGTCACACATCTAATAAGCTAGGTTACAGGGATTTCAATTATTCAATTCAGATCACTAGACAATAAAACTTTTTATCTAAATGAATAAGACAACGACGTGTTGTCGCTGAATAGGCTCTAGAGCAATAGGCAAATGTCCTTGAATTCATCGCAAAATCACGTCCAGTAATGAAGGTCTAGGATTACCGATTTCAATTAGCCTAAATTGAATGATCTGGACACCATCGATACGTGGTTTTAACAGGACTGTGCTTCGTGCCACACATCTCATGCTACATTTAATATTCTGCACGAACAATTCGATGGCATGATCATCGCATGTAGAGGAGTAGCAGATGTACATATGCGCCGCTCAGCTCTCCTCAAAGCTTTCCGTCAAATTCAGCCTGAGTTATGCGCCATTTCGGATATTCGGCATATAAAGCAGCATTTGAACGTTGTTATCTTTCACTCATAACGCCATCAGCAGGTCTTTCAACACACATGAAGTCGCCGTGGTCTAGTAGTTAGTGTGTTGGCCTATTAGGCGTGAGGCCGTAGTTCGCACCTCAGCTCAAACATCTCCAGCAAAACGAATATGAAAAAATATTTCTTTGGCGACTTCCTCTCATCAGATTTATGGCAAAAACTCTGAGAATAAATAAAATTGCAATGAAAAGTTTCTCAAACAACTGTTCGGAGTCGACTTTAAACTGTAGGTCCCGCCACTCTTGTATAAAATTAACACACACAACATAAGTGATGTGAGAAGCAAGGTCGTAATCCTGACAGAAGTGTTGTAATGACCAATTATGTATGTATGTATCCCACACACTACGTTTTATTTCAATTAAAAAAGGAAGTGCTTAAGAAAAGACCCTTTACAAGACGAAGAACAAATACTCAACTAAGAACACATTTCATCAAATGTCACGCTATTCATCCGCTATCCTACCATCAGGTAACTCTGTTTGTTCCTATAAAATATTTCTCATATTTAATGTGTAATGACCACGCTCTCACGCTCACTAACTACACTCATAATTGATTTTATAGAAAATGTCCATTTTCATTATACAGATTTTAGGTATGTACGAGTATGTATGACTGCATAAATAGGTTCTGCTAATAGTTAAAAACAAACCCCTGACATAATTTCTAATAAACTGTCAGTATGATGAATATGTTCGTTACAAAAAAGCCCAAAACAATAGACAAAGAAAATTCTTCCCCTTCTAATAAATTTGTAACCAAACCAAACCACATTGTTATACCAGATGCCAAGTACTTACACGAACAAACATAAAGAATAACGTGTAGGTGTGTCTGAGGCAAATTGTGGGTTTGTTGGCGTAGTGGTAGTAGTATGTACATACATATGTAATGCATGAATTAGTCAAGATGATGGGTGACTGACTTTGAAATGTTTAAATAATGAGATACAATGTAACAACAATTAAAGGCTTATGGCATTAAAACATTTACAATTTCAGTTAGAGAGTTGAATTTAAATGTACACATTTACTTATGTAATGATAGGTTCGTGTGGAGAAAACATGTTACGTATTTAAGTGTGATAACATTAAAGTGACTCAACTCAAATGAAATGAAAAAAATCAGATTGAAAATATGTACTTCTTTAAAAGCGTCTTTTGTGGCAGTTCGGTGGGAGGGTAGTATGTATAGGTATGCTAGATTGTCAGCGTGAGGTTTGTGGTTTAAATGTGCCACAGAAACTACAATCAATAAACCGATTACTTGATTAGCTGGAAAAATACGATAAAAAAAACTAAAATAATGAAAATAAATTGTATAGATTGAGAAAATGCTTTCCAACAGCCTTTTTGTCTCAATAAAAAAACCTTATCGTCTGAGTTACGTAGTTCAAAGGACTATATTCATACACAATTTAGTCACTCCAACCCTTCTGTCAGGATTACGACCTTGCTTCTCATTTATGTTGTGCGTGTTAATTTGTATCCATAAGTGCCGGAACCTACAGTTTAAAGTCAACTCCGAACGACAGATTTTTGAGAAACTTTTTCATGACTATCTTAATAACTCTCAGATTTTCTGCCAGAAGAAATATTTATTTTTTTTAATTTTTCGTTTTATTACAGATGTCTGACCTGGAATGTCTGACCAAGGAAATTCATCAATCAAAATAAAAATGTCTCGTTCCAAGCTGCGTTCGTATGTGATGCCATTGTTTTAGTTGTGTACCTTGATGTCATTAGCAATGGCTGTGTCAACGATATGATAGTACATTATATTCGACAATAATTACCCTATGACTTCAATTACACAGGATTCCGTTTGAAAAGTAAGTTTTGCTTATTTTTATTATGTATCCAAAGACATTTATTCTTTATAACGAAGTTGGAAATTTTTCCTTACACATTTATTTATTTATTTTTATTTATTTATTTTATTTTATTTATTTATTTTTGTAAT
Organism: Sarcophaga caerulescens; assembly: GCA_927399465.1. Lineage (NCBI taxonomy): Eukaryota > Metazoa > Arthropoda > Insecta > Diptera > Sarcophagidae > Sarcophaga > Sarcophaga caerulescens. Next base: position 53,031,845 of record OV656873.1, read on the forward strand.
CCCCGCGCTTACCATTATTATCGCATTTTAATTTCGAAAGTCATACTGTTTACGCACAATTTCAATGAGTTCTTCAACGGTCTCTAGACTAATCGCAATAACTAAAGCATTTTACCCGTCATTGGGATTAGCATAAGAGGTGGAAATATGCTGTGGCGGTGTCATGTCGCGTGTATTAACTGTTTATGATTTAAAATTTGTTAGTTGTGTTGTTGGTTGCGTTGTTATCCTTCCCGTGTAAGGTTTTTAAGAAAAAAAAAATTTTAAATCAAAACATTGATATTTAATTAAAACTATTTCGAAGCAGGAAGAGTATTCCAGTTCTTATTAGCAATTTTATAATACATATGTTAACGTTGAAAGATCTTCATTAGGTGCAAGGAGCGGAACTTCTTGATTGAGTTCTTTCAAAAGCCCGAAGAGTTCTGAGAGCCTTTTCCCCATCTCAGTTCATCCCGTCCATACTAGATATTTTCCAGTGGCAATATCAGACCATCAGCGTTTCGCTCTTCCTAGTGCCTTGTTGCCAGTAGACTAATGATGTCCTTTTGAATAGCAATTTTACTTTTCTTAGATACTTTACTAGTTTTCGTACATATATTGCTTGGGTTTGTAATGTAGACCTAATCGGCGATTACTATCAACTGCTATTACACTAAATAATATGATTTTTGCGTTTCTCAAAACTGTGAGTTCATGATTGGAAAAACAATCACTTGGAATAGATATCCTTCCTAATCCCCATCAGGAGCATTTATGTAGCCGATATTGTAAAAAGAAGATTGATTGATTTTAAATATAATGTGTAAAGCATCATTCTGCACCGGAATTTCGAAATTATTACAGTTTTTACCACGGAGTGGTCAGATAGCGAGAATCGTATTTGCTTGTCGGTGTAAATTGCATGTTTGACTGGTACATAAAAATGTTGGAGCAGACTGGATTCGATTCATTCACGCACAGTTCGAACGCTACAAGTCATCAATGCTGCCACTTGCATAATTCAGCGAAAACTACTTCAAAAACGAAATTTTTGCCACAGCTGATGAATGTCTTCCCAGAGTCTATGATTCGAATGATTAAAAAAGACTTGGGACTGCATCTTTCATATACTGTACCAGACATTTGTTGACAGTTTTAAAAGAATGAAATGCTGTGGAAGAATGAAAAACATTTTAACGTGCAGAAAATGTTTTAATAGTTGCCCAATCGTCTAATTATGGTTATGGTTATGGTTTGACAGGGTTTCTTTCCAATAGGATCACTGATTTGCATTTCTGCAAACAAGAGATCAAAAAATCGACCAAAGTTTATTACCTAACCGTTTTGGAAGTTGTTCACAAAGCCAAAACAATCCAAAACTTGCTTCAAAACATTTTGCCAGCATTCATCTCCTTTAAAGAGGAGACTGCTTTTTTGCAGTTATGATTTCAACCAAATGGTCTTGATTCGTACTCTGGCTAATTTTCAAATTTACAGGGCCTTTGAGGTGATCGGTCAGTATAACTTAAGACGTGCATGATGACCAAAGGTAAACTTTTCGAAACAATATTTGTATTTCGTATACAATATCTGTATAAGAACATGCGTAACTATATTTATGTCACTACTAAGCACATAATATACGCAAATGTAAATATTTCCACAGTGTTATTTCCATTTTTCTTTTGCAGCCTAAATCCCATTTGTTCACCTTCGCTCATTCGAAAGCAATGGTAATAACTTTCTAAAGACATTAAATCACGTGGGGAAACATATGTATATGTGTAACTGTATGCATATAACATATCATAATAGCTTCTCATTATTTATGAGAAAATATAATTTTATGCCTTTCAACTTGTAGACTTAAACCAATTTTGTTTAAAGAATTCTCTTCTCCAAGTAGTTTGTTATAAAAATGCGCCACCATTATTTTAAAAATTTCAAAACATACTCTTGCTTTACCTGTCTTATCACATGGTGTGGGAAATTGTACAAATGAATATCCGTTTATTTTCCTATGCATTGCCATTATTTCTGAAAATACTTGAGATATATTCTCAGTTTAAAAATAACCTTGAAAAATTGTTTATTTACGAAATTCCGTGTATATTACAGAAACAGTTTTTCTGTACACTGAAGTTCTTTATCCTTCAGTGTAATAATCGTTTAAAATTTTTGCTATACATTGCATTAGACTTGATTGATGTGATTGAAAGTGTAAAAATGAATGTAATTTGGTTTCTTTTTTTTCTTTAAAGACGTATAAATATTACCCACAAAAATAAAGAAGTCAGAATGTGACAACCCATAAAATACAAATTGTTTGATGTCTTATATCGAAATGTGTTTTGGCATCGTTAATTGCTTTGAATGGAAGTAATAAATCATTCAGCCCAGTGCATTGAAGAAATGAAGATGGAAAAAAGAAAACAAAATACAAAAAAGTACAAAAAGTAAGTTCAAATTTAATTTTTCTAAAGAATTTTTTTTTATTTATTTACGAATATTGATTTTGTTTCCCTTCTGAACCTGAAAATACCTTTGGTGAATGCTTTTTGGTTATGACCTTCAGCAAATTTGTCTGCAACATTTGTTCAATTTATGGCCCTTTTTTGTATTGCTTCAGTGATAAGTCACTTGACTTATGGTTTAACTTGTTTTTATGTTATGTCATTTGATTAGCTATGGTTTCGATTTCATATACAAATTTTTTGAGTTCTTTAAAGCAAATAGGAATCATCATTCGACTTACTCCCACAACTATTTGCAGATTACCCTTCTTCGCATAAAATAGTTGAGTGTTCTGTCAGAATAAAATAATTTGTGATTGTAAGTGAAAATGCAGCGTAGATGTCTGAATAATTCTCATACTGTCTACAAAGTCTGTAAATAACTTATTAATCTTAATCGATTCGTACAACATCCGACCAGAGGTAATCATGCGAATCTATTAAACTCTGATGAAGTAATATAGGTATAACGATGCTGCAAAACTTTTTGAATATGCTTAAGAATACTTGAAGACGCCGCTATCTAGTAGGTCGTGTGTTGCCTTATTATACGTATAGGCACGGTTCAAACTCCAGCACAGACATCTGGAATAAAACGAAATATGAAAAATATTTTTTTGCGACTTCCTCTCAGCAGATTTCTGGCAAAAACTCATGAAAAGTTTCTCAAAAATCTGTCGTTCTTAGTTGACTTTAAACTGTAGGTCGCGCCACGCATATAAAAAATTAATACACACAACATAAGTGGTGTGAGAAGCTAGGTTGTAATCCTGACTGAAGGGTTGTAATGAACAATTATCTTTGTATGTATGTACATACTTAAAAATATGTCGATCAAATATAACGAGAGGCAGAATTGTTAACTTCGTCGAAGAAATCGACAGTCAACCTTGTACAGTACTTAGTTTCGAATTTCTTTTCTGATATTCTATACCTGGGTGTAGAACACTTTCTAAAAGGAAGGATAAGGTGGTTTCACAAACTTTACTATGTGATATCGGTAATATTAAAAATAATTGTGAAAATTTAAAATGTCAAGATCACTATTGCTTCAGCACAAACTGAATTTCGTTTCGGTTTCATGAACTTCTTCCAGTTCATAACCTACTGATCATTCATTTGCAAAAGCATAGTCGTAGTGTTTTCGCTCATTAGACGCGAGACTGCAAATCAAAATCCAGCTCAGACATTTACAACAAAACGAAATATGAAAAAAAAAATATATGAATGACTTCCTCTCTCACACAACTTGAGTGATGTGAGAAGTTAGGTTGAAATCCTCTATCCGACCGCATTTGGTATACGCTAAACATACCATCTGAATTCGTTACATTAATAAAAGAAATCCGTAAGAATGTGAAATGTTACGTCTTGTAGGATGACAATATTGTATTCCAAGAAAGGTTTAGGTTGGAATCGTTTTCATAAAGGATAACGAAGAGGTACATAGATAATCGAACGAAATCCTTAAATTTACCGTGGAACTAACTTAGTGCCTTTCCGTGAAACACGTAGCCATATATGGATTACTATTTAAACTTTTTCTTTAACTAAAAATTGTCGGTCCTATCTAGTGGATTATACTTGCCAATAAAAATTGTATTTTGGTGGCAAATTTGGAAAAGTTCATAAATATTTTTAATGCCACTCCATCACGTTCACTTTGTAATTTTATTTTTCAATTAATCTCCATTGGATATTTTTTAACGCATTTTATTGTCAAGTATTTTACAACAGTTTCAAATAAATTAATTCAAAAGAGAAAAGAACCAAACAAAAGTCGTCTGTTGATGGGTTGCAGGTTAATTGGAGTGGTTTTACAGTTTTTTACCCAAATTTTTTGCTTCTTATTTACGAAAACATATGAATTTATTTCCATTTCTGTGACGTTTTTGTTTTTCGTTTTATTTATTATAAAAATTCCTTTTTTTTTTGTGTAATTCAATATTACATTGGAAAAAGCACACAGGGGTAAAATATGCCAGTATTTTACAGGTTGCCATAAAAATAATTGTGGACTCTTTATTTTATAACTATTACCAGTAATAGTAGTCCGTGTTTTGTTGTGACACCCTTTGTCCGTTTGTTTTTTTATTTCTTTTTTAAACACAAATGTTTATGATGTTGTGTCTTTAACAATTCAAAATATAAAAATTCAACATAAATTTTTAGCATCCATAGCAACAAATTGTAAATATTTTGCTTAATAAATATACGAAAATATTTTGTCATTAATTCATATTAAATGGCACAAATGAATATTATTCACGTGCTTTGGAACAGGAACAGTAAAAGTACCGTGGGAAATTTAAACATTTAAGTTTAAAATTGCAATAAAACAAATAAGATATGAAATTTTACCAAATTTATTTTTTTTTTGTTGCGAAGTACAATTGTTCCGGTTAGAAATGAAATATTATTTCATTCATATGATTGCTGCGGCTGGCTTCACAGTAGCTTATGCGATCGGTCAAATTTTCGTGCAGTTTTTCGAGTGTATGCGGTCCTATCTCGACAATGGCATCACAAATGTTGGCTTTCAAATGATCCATTGTCTCTGTTTGACGGCGTCCCACAGAAAATAGTCCAACGGTGTCAAATCGCAGCTTCTTGGCTGCCAATTAGCGTCACCATTTCGGCTAATTAAACGGTCATCAAACGTTTGACGCATCATTTGTGGCATGAGATGAGTGGCAAGTTGCACCATCCTATTGAAACGAAACATTTTCACATCAATACCAGGAAGAGCGGGTACAAAAAAAATCGGTTATCATAGTGCGATAGATGTCTCCATTGACTGTAATGGTGGCGCCGTCCTTATTTTCAAAGAAGTATGGGCCAAGCCACTCCACAAGCCGCTTCATTGGTAAGACCACGCGTGGGTTTTCTGAGCCCCAAATACGTCAAATTTTGTTCATTAACGTACCCAGCAAAATGGGAAAATCGACATCATCGTGCAGTTTCTCGTTGGTCCAATAAATTCCAACGTTGCTCTAGCGTAAATCAATTCATTACGTTCAATGGAAATAATATACAGAATTTTGCGACAGAATAGAATGAATAAGTATTGCCAGATTCGAAATAAACGATGGTTCAAAATTTTGATCATAAAATTGTAAAAGTGAATTAAAGTCAATTAAATTAAAATTGAATTCCTTACTGCTGAAATTTGATGTTATTTATCATTATATTGTAAAAGCATTTTATAAATTTAAAGTCACTATTTATCAGTCTAGTATCATATCCTCTACCTCCACGGGAGCTTCCTTTCAACCTGATGTTCCCCTGATGGCTTTGGATACTCCTTTATCCAATCTATCTTGAGATTACTTCCAAAAACTTAGCTCTTTGTATTATTTTAATCATACGTACGACATGTTCTAGCCATCACAGTCTCCAGCGTTTAATGCGTTTTACTATCGGGGCTTCCAACGAGGACTTCCGAAGTTTGCCAGTTGGATCTACAGCTGTCAAATTAGTTGTTATTTATTTAGTCTGCTTTTCCAAACCATTCTAGATAACTATAGCATTCAACAACACGCGCATCATTGTTTGGTATGGATTCGTTCATCTAGAACTACGTTGGCCAAGTGTTTACCAACTCCTTCTGACATGAATTGGATGATCGGTCTACCAACGACACGTGGTTTCAATAGCATGGGCTGCGTCTTGCAATCTGCACAGCTCAAATTGCATTAGTTATCCTGTACGTATGATTTGAAAGCATGGTGACCTCACGGGAATCGTGTGACCCTGTTAGACTTTTTGTTGTAACTTTTATTAAGTCGCAGGCGTATGCGAATAAGCCATAAACCATAGTGGGTCTCAAAGCCAACTTAACCCAATCTATCTGCTAAATTCAGGCTGATTATTGCGTTATAGTTGTGGAAATGTCGCCGTTTCGAATACGTTCCACCCAGAGACGTGGCAAACATTTGAAGAGAGTTGTGCTTGTACACGATTGAATAAAAAAATATTGAATAAGTCACACAATATCAACCTGCTTCAGTTAGCGTCATCTTGCATTGTCTGATTAATTTCACACAAAAACATTACTTCGCTGCGTGTATGCTTTAAACCTTGCCACTTAATGAATTGCTATTTCATGTGTATGGTTCCTTTAGAAAACATCCTTTTGATATCCTTAATTCTTCCTTAATATTTTAATCTCTCATTAATATTAAAAAATACTTCAATGGATAATTGTCACAAGAATACTTTTCTTATTAAAACCCAAACGGGTCTTATGACAGTAATGATCCAACCAAGTAAGTTTATGAATTTAATAAATTAATTTATTTCATTATTAAAACCACACACACATATACATTTACCATATGCATATACTATACAGTCCCATATAGCAAAATATTAAGAAAAATTATATAAATTTTTTTTTGCAACACTGTTGTCTGCATCTTAAGAGAAGAAATGAAACGCCACCAACCAATTAAATGAAATTAAATTAACTTTCGTAAATACGATATAAATTTTACTATGTATTCTTTTTTTAGTTATTTATTTTTTAAATGCAATTTTAAATATCGTATATCCAATCCAAGATGTTCGCTCTGGTTTTTCTTTATCATTCTTTCTTGATTCTCTTTTTTCTACCTACCGTCTACGCCTGTAGTAAATTTGTCCCAAGGCAATCATAAATTTTTATTAAAAATAAATTTTCCTGGTAAAAATTAAAATATTGAAGGAGAAGCATAAAAAATAATACAAATAATTCCGTATAAGTGTGTGGGCGTAGAGGTAGAAAATAAATTTATGCAAATTTTTTTTATTTTTTTTTTGTTTCTGTACAGAAAGTATGCTTGGCTAAATAAAAGACATATGTATGCATTTAAATTTGTAAAAAAAATAAATTTAAAATATGTACATTTAAAAATTCAAGATGCCAGATCATAGTAAAGCAAATAACATTGCCAACTGCAGTTGATTTTAACCTTGATGTCATAAGTGGCAGTATAAACATAAATGTATTAATTTGCATTACATTAATGGCCTTATTTAGCATAGCAACAAAGGTTTCATGAAATTTAAACAATTTTTCACTCCTAATACCAAAAATATGATCAAAAACCTAGAAATCCTAAAAAATTTCAGCCGAATTTTACTCCAAAAAAATTATTCTTCAGAGACAAATGAGTCTCATCGTCGTTAATGTTTACTGAATTGTAATAATGAAACACATTTCCACCCGCCTTTTATGCTTCTTGATTCTGTGACGACCGTTTCACTTTAGGTTAGGTTAGGTTAAACTAGCAGCCGCCTCTATTGCCACAGCCTACTTCGGTCCTAAAAAGCCCCTTGTAACACCGATATCACCTATTACTTACTTATTACTTAATTAGGCATTAACAACCCGATTAACGGATACCGGCCTGGCTTTTCACATCCTTCCAGGCGCTTCTGCTTCTTGTGCGTCTTCGCCAGTTGGCCACACTAATCGGTGACAGAGCTTCCGCGATTTGGTCGTCCTCTTCGCCGACTTCCATAAATCCCCGCATCAAATACCCATCTAGCCGGAGCATCCGCCTTCATACGAACGACATGACCGAGCCAGCGTAGCCACTGGATGTTAATACGCTGCACAACGTCCATGTCGTTGAGGTGCTCATACAGCTCATTGTTGTCTCCTCTTCTCCCTCATCGTTGCAGCTTCTACAGGAGTCGGTATGAGGTATTCTTAGTCTTCTGGCTTGAATAGTGATTCGTTATCACTGCTTTGAGGTTCCTTAAGTGGAATCTTGATAGGTTCAATGCAAATTCTGTTCTACATATGTCTCATATCCGGACAGACCTGTCTGGTGTGTCTACAAATGGGTTCTTTATCCCGTCTTACATTTGCTAATTAATGGAATTTTTGTGTGACTATTTGCTTGCCTCTCAGCAGAGAAACGCCAATCTCATGTAGGAATTCATTTGAATTTTCCGTAGTGCCAGCTTTATCAATTGTGTCGCATAATGTAGTATTTTCACTAGAAGTTATGTTGCTTCATTCGTAAACTAAAGGTCTTGTAGTTCGCATGGAGCAACGATTTATATTGGACTATCAACATCACGGCATTTTCTGGTCGTTTAATCTCTCGTTTTGCTCATTTGCACAATCACCTAATTTTACCTTTCTAAACTGTTCTGCCAAACAACCTTGATAGTGAGGTAGATAGTGTATTGGCTTATTAGACGTGAGGCCTTGATTCAAACTCCAGGTCAGACATCACGGGCATTGAATTCAAAATTCCTTTAAAAATTCTTAACATATGGCATCATTGTTCGATAGAATTATAAGCTACTACACTCCACTGTTGGACTGAATGCATTTGAGAATAAAAACCAGTATTTAATAGACCAAAATAGAAGTGTGAAAAACAGTTTTATTAATGCATTTTGTCTTTGTACAAGAATATAATTTTTCTGTTTTAAATATAATATTTCTACGTGGGCAAGTGAGTATTTCCATCCAAAAGAAGAAAGAAATGCAAGAATACAGTCAAATTTTGGAAACATAAATTTAAATACACTTGATTTACGAGACAGGCAATGAATTCATTTTATTTCATTTCTCATAATACTCTACACACCGAGAAATAATATTATTATTGCTGATATAAGTTTGTCAACAAACTATAAAATATTTGTTTCTCTGTGTGTACTAAATAATATACGAAGTTGTGGTCGTTATGTGTAGTAAAAATTTTTATAGAAAAGGTTCACGATAAATATGTCAAGCGTTAATGCTTTGTTTAACTAAATACCTCTTCAACGTAGAAAATCACGTCTATCGGCGTCTAAGCCACCAAGTAGTGTTGTTGTGCGCTCGCCATTAGGGGCACCAACCATACTTTCAATAGAAAATGTGTATATTGTACAAACTTCCTTATCTTCTTCCCAAAAATTTGAAATCTCGTCATTATGTCGGGCAGTGGTACGCGTCTATCATGCTTAGGTGTACGTGTAAGGCGAAGTGTTCCGTAAGGACTCGATGAATCACCACTTTTTCATCCTAGTTGTCGAAACACCAAAGTGTATAGTGATATCCAGGTTTTTGTCATGTAATACTCTGGCTCTATTCGCCAGATTACTCATATCATTATATCCGATCACTTCTTTATGAATAAGATATAATGCATGTCGGGTCCTTTCAAAAGTAGACCTAGTCAACGTGTTTGAAATACGATATCATTTAAATAACTTTCTCTGGATTTGTTGCAGCAGTTGATATTTTTAATGTTGTTTTCTCCGCAATAACTTAACGAATGATAGTTTTCAAATGCTCCAACATTAAAGAATATTCAACGCAGACACCGTATTTCACTTAACTCCATAAAAAAACTCTAACTCTAAACTAACGATCCATATTCGTGAAAGGAAATTCTTTTACTAAATAAATGGCACTTCAGATGAACGATGTTTAACAGTTGATATCCTTGCCAAACCGATATGGTTGCAACCACTAACCCAATATTTTTTAGAGTTTCTTAAAAGCGAAAATTAAGCGGGCGGTGAATGGTGATAAAAAGTTATGACACCTTCCAGCAAAAACGGTAGTGATTGATCAGAGGTGAACTGGCGCATTTTATGACCAAACCAGGATAGAGGATGGATAACATTTTATTTTAAATTCGCACATATACTGTCAATAATTTGACTATCTGAAAAGCTCAATTACCTACAGATGGATAGTTTTGATCAAAATGTATGGGTATGAGTTTCCTCATCGTGTATTTGAAATTAACGTATGTATGCTGGAAGTCTCCGGAGTCGAACAGGTAGTGTGTTGGCTTAGGCCTGAGGTTTGAAGGTCAGACAACTAAACGAAATATGAAAAAATATTTCTTCAACTACTGCCTCTCAGTTGATTTCTGGCAGAATCTCTGGGAGCGAATAAAATTCCCATGAAAAAGTTTCTCAAAAATTTGTACTTCGGAGTCAACTTTAAACTATAGATCCCGCCATCCATGTATACTATTAACACGCACAACATAAATGGTGCGAGAAGCTAGGTCGTAATCCTGACTGAAAGATTATAAAGATCAATTCGGTTTGTGTGTGCTTGTGTAGTCACGGAAGTTAATGGGTAAGTCAACACTCAGTGGATTGTCGAATCATGCTTGTATTGAAATCAAATACTCATAAAATCTTCCTATTAGCGCAACATTCTTATCAAAGCGCCCCTGCAGAAGGATTTCTTTCCCTAGAATAAAGTGGCGAAATATTAAATTCTAATTAACCGAAGTAGTGCTAAGCGTAGGTGTTTGAAAACTGTTTACGACTATTTGATCATGATTGAAATGAACAAAATTTAAACCAACTTAATCAGATAGTTTCTCGAAAAGTTTGCTTCTCTTATCCTTACCATAGTGCCTCTGCAGAAGGATTTCTTTCCCTAGAATGAAGTGGCGAAATATTAACCCAATGCCAACTTCTAATTAATCGAAGTAGTGCTAAGCATAGTAAATTGTTTACGGCTATTTGATCATGATTGAAATGAACAAAATTTTAACCAACTTAAGCAGATAGTTTCTCGAAAAGTTTGTTTCTCGCTGTCATGTTGACCGACCATAGTTTCATTCGCAGCATCCTTAAAATATTTAAATTACAGTCCTTAAAAAAAAAAGAAAAACAATAAAAATGATACTACAGGCTGACCCAATTTCCAGCAAGAGAATTTGTCTTTAAAATCCAATCCTTTTTTTGTCTTTTTTGTTTTTTTTTTTCAGACGTTTTCTGAGTTTGTCTGTTTATCATGTCGTCTAGTAAAATTTGTTAAATCTGCTGCATGCAACAAAACTAAGAAGAACAGAAATAACAACAGCAACAACAACAATGGCAAAAGGAAATTGCACAAATAAACAGTGCATCATCAGTGATGGAGAAGTGCGATGCTGGTTTATTACCCAAGGGAATATTCTGGCTGTGCTAAATTGCAGTTGAGATGCTGTACTGTTGCTGTTGCTGTTGTTTCAGCTGATGTCATTATTGTATTGCAGTTGTTGTTATTGTTATTGCTCATATTGTTTTTAATACAAATCTGGCAGTTATGCTGTTTTGTTAATTTAACTATTGGACTTACGAATGAAATGAATGATTGACTTGCTTGCTAACTGACTGCCTGACTAACTGTCTGACAGACTGCACGCTTTACTTGTGTAAGACTTAAACGAAATTACTGTATAAGGGAATGAACGTAGAAATTCCGGAATGGCGAACGACTCAGATACAAATGAATGCATAATTTAAATGGTTTGTTATATTTGTAGAGTTTGTGTGTATATGTGTGTAATAATTTTTACTTCCAGGGACTATTTGCAACCATTTTATTATTTTTTATAGTTACTGTTACACTTACTTTTTTTTAATTTTCTTTTCTTCTTGTCGTTATTGCTGCTGCTTCTGTTGTTGTTGTTGTTGTTTTTGTAGTATTTATCTTTATTTTCATGTTTAAGTGAGTCCATAGCAAGAGGGCATTGTTATTTCAGAAATTCCATTTAAATATGGGGTTACTATCGCAGTTGGTTTAATGGTGTTTTCTTAAAGAAATTTTAGAACAAAATAGAGAAAAAAGCAGTTTTAAGGGGAAAATATAATTTCCTTTATAGTTCCTTTGGTCAATTGTAACATAGTAAAATTAGCATAATTTTTCACTTGCGTTTGGCAAGTTTGGGGGTTCTTCTTCTTTTTGGAGGAAATTTTTTTTCTATGCCAAGACACTTTTAATGACAGCAAAAGGATATGGAAGTTTCAATTTTTTTTTTTTTTTAAGAAATTAGCAAAATTTAAAGATGTTTTATAAACTGATATACGTATCACAATAATTTTTAGAATATAATTTAATGTTTGCCCTAAACTTTCCCTTAGCTCAATAGAATTTCCTTTCTCATCTCAAAAACTAAACATAATCTGAATCGCGTAATTTACGGAAATATCGCTAGTGGTTCAAACTCCAGCTCAGACATCTTGAACAAAACGAAACATGAAAAAATATTTGTTCGGCAGCTTCCTCTCAGCAGTCATCTGGAAAAAACTCTGAAAGGAAACGAAATTGCCATGAAAGGTCTCTCAAAAATCTGCAGTTTGGAATCGACTTAAAAGAAAAAGTAGGTCCCGCCACTCATCTATAAAATTAACACGCACAACATTGGTGGTGTGTAAAGCTAGTTTGTAATCCCAACCAAAGAGCTGTAAAGACTACTTAAGTAAGTTAGAAAACAAACTTCGCAAAATAATATCACAGAAATTAGAGGTATAATATCCAGGAATATCATTGAGCGACAAACTGATACTCTTGAGAACTTTTTAGGAAAGGTCAGACATGCCATAATAATTTGCAGTAGGCTTGGAGAGAAATCCTGGGGAAGTAATCTAAGGATTGTGCATTGCATATATGTATGTATACGTTAATAGTCAGGTTGATAGGGACTTATAAAACCATTGCCTGGTTAGACAGAACAAATCTAAAATCTGCTGAAATGGATTTTGACAAAATTTAGAGACTATCGTATTTTGGCATAACTAAGCAATGAAAACCTTCTGTTCTTCAGCGATGCTAAGGCTGTATTGTATTTGAGTCCGTTGCACATGGCAGAGAAGACCAGTACTTAAAAGATAATGGGGTACAAATCTAATACGTGATTCATCTGAGGACTTAGTGACCTAATAAATCGAATGACTGACAACTTTCTGCTTAACTGTCCTCTGGACAGTTCCAGTAGGCTTAATAGCAAAAGTGAAGGGAATAACGAAGAGGGTGCATACTCTTTTAAAAGAGTACAGATATTGCGCAGCAGCGGGATTTTTTGGACCCAGAGTACAGTATTATCCTCAGTCTAAGGGAAAATTGGCGTGTATCTCCCACGCGGATATACAGCAATACTATCTGACAGTCAGGATAGTCAGGTTCTATCACGAGGTTCTTCTGGGGACTTTGTGATCTAATGAATCGAATGGCTGACAACTTTCTCCTTAACTGTGCTCTGGACAGTAGGCTCTATGATTTGTTTTGAATTTAAGCGTAATAGATTTATTCAGAATTGAGCACATATGATAACAGAACTGATGGATAGCCGTTGGTAAATCCTTACTAAAGAATCCTTTTAAAACGATTTCTAACGTTCTTGTAAAGTTATGGTTCCGTGATGGCGCCAGCCTCAAAAGCCACCCGACACAATGCATCTTCCAGGGAGTATTGGCAGCCTTTGGTTACTCATTACACTAGATACTGCAGTACTGTTTGTTGGCAAGTCCATTTATACTGAGAGTAAATAAAATTGCCATGAAATGATTCTCAACAATCTGTAGTTCGGAGTCGACTTTAAACTGTAGGTCCCGCCACTCATGTATAAAAATTAACGCACACAACATGAAGAGTTTGTAATGACTAATTATGTATGTACTAGGCATTTTTGTCTTTGTCACATGCCACGAAACATTTTTATACTGAACAAATTTCAGCCGACAAACCTCTTGCTATTCGCGATTTGCATTAAACAAAAATTAAAAAATTTATTGAACAGAAATATGAAAAAAAACAACGAAAAAGAAGGTAAAGAAAGACATTAGAAATGCAATAAAGAAAATTGTTGTTTTTTCCTTCCTGTTTTTTTTTTTTTTTTTTGCTATTTTTCTTTATCTTCTCATTTAAGTAGTAATAACAGTTTGAAGCTAATTACCCTATACTTCTATTTAATTGCCTTTGGCAATTATTGCTTTTCAAATTAAATAATTACTAAACATTACAAAGAATCTGTCTTAAGGCCAATAAAAATATTTCTTTACCAACTATTCCATTAATTTCCCACAGCATATCTTTGCCAACCATGGCCTCAAAATGCAAAGGAAACAAGAAAAACTAATTTAGCTGCTTTGTCGAACTTCTTAATGAACTTTTTAAATTCATATTGGAAAAGTGATATTAATCGATAGAAATAATTGAACACCAGGCACGTAATTATCCAATCGAGAATTAAAATTCAAATAAATTAAATTCCTTTAAATATTTCATTATTTAATTGTTGCCACCATCTTGGCAAAAAGAAAAGTTCAATTAAGCAAAAGAGCAATTGAATGTTTTTAGATGAGGCAGCCTTACATCTTTTGCGTTTCCTTACTCCATCATTGCCGGGTTGGGTCTGTGTCAGTTCAACAGTGTATAATTAGTTGTAAACTCTAAAAGGAGCATAGACTTACATACATACACTTACTAACTTGGGTATATCAATGGTTATAGGAATGCAGGCCAGGCCATTGACGTTGAATGAAGTTTCTGTTTTTTTTTTTTATTTTTTTATTTTTTTCAGAAGAAGAATTTCAATTAACATTAATAGAGAGTTTATCTGGCTGCCATCTTTAACGATTCACTTGTGTTTCTACAATTGCATTGCAACTCTAACTCTTGTATGAATGGTGTCGTCTGTGGCATGATGAAATCTGAATACAGCATCGAATGTTTAAAATCTTTGGAAAGTAGAGCGCAATTGTGGTCATTCGTAATGAAAATGTTCAAATTAGTGGAAGATACTTGCGGCTAATGATAAGGCTAAAATCGAATAAAAAAAATAAACAAACAAACAAACTAAAACGATAATTGAATCCAATGGATGGAATATGCAGGACGATAATGTTATCGTCGATTTTTAAATTTTATTTTCATATTCATAATCTGTATGAATATGAAAGCTAAGTTACTGACAGGCTAATTTGTCATTACACATCTCCAAACACGTGAAATAAGAAATTTAGTTTTTCTAGCCGTAAGCCAGTAGGTAAAATAAATAATAGGTAAGTAAATAAAATTTCCATGAAAAGTTTCTGAAAAATGTGTCGTTCGGAGTCTAATTTAAACCGTAGGCCCGCCACTCAGGTATAAAATTAACACATACAACGTAAGTGGTGTGACAAGCTCGGTCGTAATCCTGACTGAAGAGTTGTAACGAAAAATTTTTCACTCTTTGAGTTGTACTTAAAGATATTTTTGCTTCAGATATAATCAGTTTTAGCTACTTGCCTAACGCGTCTAATGGTACGTCCACAGTGCCAAATATGCAAGTGTTGTTTTAACTGGTGAGGTACTCCTTCCATTGCATCTGAACGCACTAATTTTATTTCGTTTCATCGGAAAACGAAACTTTGTTCCATTGGGCTCTAGTCCAGTTAAGGTGTATCTGTGATCCTTATGGCTTTGAAGAGCCCCGCACTGTATTTTTTAATCAGAGCAAACACAAAAGCAATGAATACCTTTCGGAACCAGCATTAGAATCTCAAGGTTTTGTTCTTAGCTTAACGGATTCTCTTTTTTAATAAGTATAAAAACTGAACTCAGGTAAATAAGATTCCTGGACAAAATACTTAGGCTTATAATGAACCTAGTTTAGATCAAGATACAAATAATTGAAGGTGCGGAAAGTGATTTAACTTAGTAAATTCAAATACAAGGACTCGTGTCATCCATAATCACCACTGGCAGAGTGATTGGATGTTACTGGAAACTGCTTTCAATTTCTTTAACATATAGAATCTAAACTAAAGGTTTCTTTATAGTTTGACTTCAATATTCTCATTACTCAAACTGTCTACGTTAGACATATTCTCAAACTATTGGATTATAGTTTGCGAATTCGTTTCCAACATCTGTTTATCAATCTCCATGGATTTAATTTTTATTCAAGTGAATTGATTTTTTTTCTTCTTGGATTTTAACCACCTTTTACTCAAACTACTTGCTATTCACAATCAGCGCTCATTTAAATGGCACATCAAACCATTTTAATTAACAAAACTGTCTGTACACATCACATGGAAATACAGCAGAATTTAATTTTTCTGTCGGCGACAGTGTTTGGTCATACATTTCCAGGCACTTGATATTGGCATGTACCGAACAATACAATTACTTATGAATTAACCTACGTTTCAGCTGACCACGCCATAACAGGAACACAGACAAGCGGATGTTAAAATTCCACGATTCAAAAAATAAACAATCAATGTCTGTAGTGTAACGTGGTTTAGACTTGGGCACACAACTACAACTACAAAGTGGTAAAACGTCAGATCTCATACGGTCAGTTTGTATGCTACATGGATGCTCATATATAATGGAAATTAAATACAGATACAATCAAAAGATAAAACAATACATTACTACCACAACTAGCAACTTCATCACCAACACATTGGAGCATATCCTGCACTCACTACCTAACATGTATTCAAGAAAATTTAAATTCCTGAAATTATTCGCAACGATTATAAGCGAAATTCAAAAAAGAGAGAAAATAAAACAATTTTATGAGGGAAGGAAGAGGAAAACCATTCGCTTTTTATGTTCTTCATTCATGGCTTATGCTGTTGTGGTAATGGTAATGGTAGAAGCACTGGTAGTCGTGGTGGCCTGGTTATATATTTTCCACAATACATTTTACGATGGATGATAAATGTTTTCGTATGTCTTTTCGCATGATATACTGGACTGATGTTAAGATAATATAAACTCCTCTCCACTGGTTATAGCATCCTATGAATCAATGAATAAAGAAACCCAACGAATTGGTTTCACTTCGTACGAACGAACATTCATTGAAAGAGGTATGCAATGAAAATATGTTGCTGGTGTATGTAATGCACTTGACTCAATGTAAATGCAAATGGTATTGAATTGTTTTCCAATATTTATTTGTTTAAGAGAACTTAACAAAAAGATGAACGAAGTTAATCGCTGTAGTGGATACAGTGACTCATAATAGAGTTCGTTGTTTTAAGGCGATTCTTAATTCAGATTTACTTCAATGGCACCAGGTTTCGCAACAAAATTTTCCCATTTTGATTTATCTGTCAATATAGTTTCGTTTCTATAAGTCGCTAATTTTGCCCGTGCTATTATGTGACGATAAAGCATAGGTGATTGCATAAACATTATTGGGATATATTAGATTTATGCTTCAATTTACATCGGCGGAAAATATCATCATCAGGTGAATTATGAGCGCTGTGACTTCTTTGCCGTCAAGGATATAATGAAACGTATTAAACAGAAGAACCTGCATTAGAAGCTATATGAACAGAGTCTTAGCCACTATTCACCTTCTCATTTCACTAGCTTTTTCAACAGTGTTGAAGCCTCCCCCTTCCCGGTCTTTTCCGCATAATCCTACTCAACCTTAGATACTGCAGAGAGTAATCTGTTTCGAACTACTTAGCTGCTTCAGCTTCCCTCGACAGTCCTATACTATTAACGAGTTAACGTCATAAGAACCGCTTACTCTAAAGGCGGCATGATTTAATATTTGACTCTGTGTCAAAAAATATCGCCTGCACCAAAATCAATTCTCGACGAATTCTCTCTTTTAATAGAGTGTGTACCATACGCGTTATTCCATTCACTTTTTCTACTAAAACTCGTTGAGAAGGTTTTTCCAATGGGACTATCCAGAGACAGTTAAGGAGAGAGTTCTCAGCCATTCAATTCATTAAGTTACGAAGTTCCCAGATGAATCCCCTATTAGACCTGCACTCCATTATCTCTAAAGCACTGGTTTTCTCTGCCATGTTGGACGGAAATACAACGGAGCCTTCAGTATTGCAGTAAGGCAGATAGGTTTTCATTGCATAGTTATCTCAAAACACAGAAGTCTTTTCAAAACCTATTTGAGCAGATTTTAGATTTGTTCTGTATGTCGAGACAATGATCCTATAAATCACTACTGGCCTGACCATCATCATATACATATATCAAGTCTATAATTCTTAGGTTACTTACCCATGATTTTCTTTGTAGCCTTTCCTGGAAAGTTCTCTATAGTAACAGTTTACCGCCAAATGATATTCCTTGATATTCTACCTTTACTTTCCATGATATTAGTTTAAACAGAAGTTGATTATTTTTCCATTACAACCTACCTTTTTACACCAATTTTTGTGTATTATGTCGACTCCGGACGATAGATTTGACAAACTTTTCATGGCAATTTTATTTGAGTTTCAGAGTTAAAAAATTACCAACGTGAATGAGGTCCTTTAACAAACAAAACATTTGAGTTTAGCTTATTAGCCATCCTACTTTCGGCTGCTTATTATACTTACTTTTCGGCCGTTTAAGAACCACTGTGTGATTATTGCCGATTTCGTTTAAAGTCTTACGTGCAACATGCATCACTGCTATAACCACCAAAACAGTTTTTTATTTTATACGTTCTTTATTCTTCTTTCTTTTTTTTTTTTGTTTTTGTTTAAAGCTACTGATGATGCTGATGCAGCATCAGCAACTGAATCGGTTTTATGAATCAGATGAAAAGAGAAAAAAATGCCTACAATAGTGAAACGCCTATTTTGCATTGAAATGGAATAAATCTCATCAATGTACACATACGAGAACATGGGCTTCGAAAAATTTGCATAACGTTCCTTGCAAGCATGCAGACCCATAAAACTATTGCATTTATATGGCCTTTATTGTTAGATGTAAACAATACATTCTTTTATACCCCATGTTTGACAACATACACTAGAATATGTTTTGCCAACTACACCGCTGCCCTTCCTCCTTCCAGCAAATGTGTAGTCATTGAAAAAAATGTTTATTTATTTGGCAAATGCACCACCACCAAAGCCTCCTACCCTACCCTATCCATACCAATTGTATTCTTTCATTTCTTTATTTGGAAAAAAATACGTGGAAAGGGAGAAAAGAACTAAAGCCAACCATGGGAAAAACTAGATTTGGAATCTCGATGGCGCAAATGTGCAATAAACTACATTCGTTAAGAAACAAAACAGCTGTACGAGTACGAGTAAAGAAATATTGTAAAATAAACATCGAATACCGAAAATAGCTTACGCTCCTCAAAACAACCAACAGAAAAAAAGAATAATTGTATTCTCTTTTTACCTTTTGGGTTTGTTTTTTTCCAAAGAAGGAAAGAAAAAACCTGAAAATATTGCACGCTGTGGAATTTTATTGCCACCCAAGTATTCAAATAACAAACTTGACTACCTGTGCCATCCGACGAAACTTCCTTTACCAGATTGTACAGGCAGGCTAATTTACACAATTTCAATTCTATTTGCAAGCTTATGCTACGTAGTTTCATTCTTTCTTTAGTTATGATATATGGCTACATGGAAACAGACCTTTTCCTTTATAAATGTTACAATAGATTCTTATAACGCCAGATACACTACGAATGCTTTGCGTTGGAATGCGCCAATTTACTTATGTAGCAAGCATATCATTTTAATCATCACAAAGTCTTCTTTACAGGGTTTTAAGAGATTTAAAACTTTGAAACACTAAATTTAATCATTTAACTAATTGAATTGCACTTTAAGAAATGAACATGATGTCGGCCTAGCTTCTTACATGTCTGAGCCAATCAACGTTCTGGACATTTCAAAATTGAAATTTTAAAGTTCTCTGTTGGCTTTTAAAAACTTTAAATATTTTATATTTGTATTTCTTCATAACAATGAATAACTTCGAGCTTATGCTCGGTGTAGTGTAACTGAGCAGCCTTTTAGTCAGGATTACTAAGCCTTTCACACCACCGATGTGTATACATGAGTGGCGGAACCTACAGTTTAAAGCCGACTCATAACTACAGATATTTTAAGATATTATTCAATGCAATTTTATTTACTCTGACGAGTTTTTAGCAGAAGGCTGCTGAAAGGAAGACGCCGAAGAAGTATTTTTTCATAATTCGTTTTGTTCGAGGTGTTTGAGCAGGGGTTTGAACCACATGCTTGCATCTTACAAGCCAACATGCTTATATGCCTTATAATGTTATTACAAGAATAATTATTTTCTTTTGTTTTCCATTACCTCTCTTGGGAGCATATCCATCTTATACGTTTGACTGCTGCTGTGTCTTCCCATGTAAGATTTCACTGTCCTAGATCTTGGAGTATTATATGTCTCCAGACGTTCCTTGGCTTGGATTCCACTCAAGTACCATTCTTGTTATACTACAAGTATTCTTTTTGACAGTAAAAAAATTATTGGGTCACAAAAATACATGAAAATTAATTAACAATGATTACATTCCTTCTAATGACTGTCTTTATATATAGTACATGTGCCTTTACCAACATTCCTTCATTGTCGAAACAAGTAACAATCATTCTAAAGGGCTTGAATGTTTGCTTTTCTCTTCCTTTTTTTTCCTTTTGTTTTTTGTGTTTTTGTTTCAAATTTTTAAATATTTTTGAAAATTCAACAAAACTCTTTGAATATATACCAGCAACTATTATTTACTTCTCTTCAATTTGTAAAATGTTTTATTTTAATTTAATAGAAAAAAAGTTTTCCTAACAGCACTTGAAGAAAAACTTTCATTGATACTTTGCAAGTGAAACACATGCAGGCAAATAACCATAAAAAAGTTGTTTGTTTTTGATTTAGGATTTCCCCAAAAAAGTAAAAGTTTTATCATGAACAACTTTCATTTTTTGGCCATACAATTATATTTTTTAAAATAAAATCAAATAAAAAAGTCTATTAAATATAGTTGTTAAGCAGAAAAACAAAAACTGGCTTTAAAAATTTTTTAAATTGATTGAGGAAAAGTTGAAAAAAAACTAATTGGTTGTGCGGCATACTAACTCAAAACCTTTTTTTTACCAAATTTAATATTATTTTTTTCTAAAATGGTTTCGAAAATAAAAATTCTAATTGAAAAGAGTGCCAAAATTATTTAGGATGTCTTCTACAGTTGCTATATTTTCAGTATCCCTAAAATTTGAGTTTAAAACGATTCACTGAGCATTGATGTCGTTAACCGAATCTCAAAAGCAACCAGTATTTATTATAAGACCTTTCAACAGGCACTCCCGAAGTTTGGCAGTTAATAACTGTCATCTTG
This sequence comes from Sarcophaga caerulescens, assembly GCA_927399465.1. Classification (NCBI taxonomy): domain Eukaryota; kingdom Metazoa; phylum Arthropoda; class Insecta; order Diptera; family Sarcophagidae; genus Sarcophaga; species Sarcophaga caerulescens. The sequence continues at coordinate 53,053,203 of OV656873.1, forward strand.
TTAAAGCTACATCTGTCAAACTAATTGTCAATTGTCTAAACACGATGGACGCCGTAGTCTAGTAGATAGCATGTTGGTTTATTAGACGTGAGGCCACGTTTCAAACCAAAGCTCAGACATCTCCAACAAAACGAAATAAATAAAATTTCTACCACAACTAAATAAAATTTCAATGAAAAGTTTCTCAAAATATCTGACGTTCAAAGTCGATTTCAAACTGTGCGTTCCGGCATTCATGGGTAAAATTAACAGACACAACATAAGTGATTTGACATTGCGTATGCGCCCCACCCGAGAACAAATGAACGCTGTTATATTCCACTTATAATGGCATTAATAGGTCTTCCGAAGGCAAAAAATGTCTGTGATATCTCACACACACTTTGTTTTATATTTATCAAATTTGTGCTGCTATACGCATGTGAGACGTGGACTACAACGGCATAGATGTCTAAGAAAAATCCTGAAAATCATTGGGCTTAACACCATAGACAATGATGTATATATCATTGTACATAAACAATCCAACGATGAATCCACAAATGGCGTTGGAAAGGATACTCTTATCGCAGACCTTCGCATTACATTAATTCTACAGCATAGATTTGGGTTTTACATGATTTGGTGAATATGCAAAAGCCACAATTATATATAATTGTATACACAACTAGTTTGGTCCAAAAATAGTTGTCCTTATGTATACATTTTTATTCTTTCTTTATTCTCCCACAAACTTTCAAGTCCATGTTTAAATAGACACACATTTTATTTTCTAATTCTGCATTCATACCACATACTTTCAATTCCATAACGAAAAGAAAAGTTTTCTTAGTTTTCATAGTAAATAATTATGAAAATACCACAAAAAAAGGAAAGAAAAGAGAAGAAAAGAAAAAAAATTTAAGCAAGTTTTTGAAAACCAAACGTGTGGAATCGTAATGTTTTTGTTCAGAACGTTAGTAGAGGAAACAAGTTCATTACAAAAATTCTTTTGTTTTAACAAATTCGTAGGAAATGTTTTAAGAATTCAATCGATTTTTCGTAATTAAAATCAAATCATGTTCTTAAATTTGTTCCAAAAAAAAGTTATTTTAACGATGTACTTAAATTTTTAATAGTTTGGCAGAGTCATAAATGTATGCGATGATGGAAACAATCTAGTTAAGGAAAGCATTATTTGGTTATTTATTATTCAATAGGGACATAAATATTGTTACACACGTTGAATGCTGTTTAATTAAATGGTTTTCTTACATATGTTGAATACAAAAAGCAAATAATCAAAACTAATCGAAATGTCCGTCTTCAGCACGCTTTAAGTCGAATTAACTAACCATTATCAATGAATACCTGAAGATATTCAATGTTAAGGCTTACTTTTTGGTAAACAATATCAATTTTAGTCCAGCGGGTTTCAATCAGGACTTTCAGATAGCCATCCTCCAAAAGAGAAGAAAGCTGATGAAAGTGCTTTGGACCATTTTAGCTTTATAAACCAGCACCGTATCCTGCTGGAAAGCCTACCGTGGTTGAATCGTATAATATACCATACCAAACCATGCCTGAAATTGCTAAATATTTTTCGATTGCATGCTATCAGCATGCTTGACCAAAAATGTTTTAATTTTTCCATTGCTTTCCACTCCCATTTCTTTTTTTGCTATAAATTTTCCGTAATTTTTTGTTTACGGAGGGATTTTCCCTAAATTCTCAATACATACATACATACATAATTGGCCATTACAACCCTTCAGTCAGGATTACGGCTTAGCTTCTCACACCACTCATGTTGTGTGCGTTAATTATATACATGAGTGGAGGGGCCTACACTTTAAATTCGATTCCGAACGATAGTTTTTTGATAAACTTTACATGGCAATTTTATTTACTCTCAGACTTTTTGCCAGAAATCTGCTGAGAGGATGTCGCCGAAGAAATATATTTTTTTTTATATTTTGGTTTTGATGTCTGACCTGGGGTTTGAACTTGGGCCTTTCGTCTAATAAGCCAACACACTACCTACTAGACTACGCCGAATTCCCAATTTGACAGCTAAAATGACTTGCGACGTTCGAATTGTGCATGGCGCGTCCAGTGACGGACTTTAATCTCTCTAATATGCTCAAATTGTTTTACGCACCGGTAGGCTAAGATACTATTAATTCGGAGAGGGCAAAATATTTTAAAAACATCAAAATTACTTAATTCAGTGTAACGAAACGGGTTTCGTTGCTTTATCTTACCACTCCATGGCGAAAACTGAAACATTTAGGAATTCCCTATATATAACGCTTACAGATTATATTTCATAATCAATACGGTAGTTACGTGGTGGATTAAATTCTTCTTTATGTCGCTACAAAGTATACTAAATATAGGCATTTCAGAAATCTGATGGTAGTTAACGGCCATCTTGTTCAAACTACATCTGTCAAATTAGTTGTCATTTATTCAGTCTGTTTTGCCAAATCACAATGGAGGACCATTGACAATGTCGTGTGGTCGCTCTAAATGGGTTCTTGACTTCTCATTAGACATGGTACCCTGATTTCGTATTGATATGATTAAAGGAATGTTGCTTCTGAATTTCATCATGTCATAGGTAATACTGTAACAACTTCTGTGAAACATTAACTTTTCATGTTACAACGCCTGTGTCCTTTAGTATTCCGTGATCACTTTGAGAGAATTACATCTATGACGATATAATACCACTGCACCAAACGGGATAGAATAGAAAATGGTAGAAAATCTCTGAATTCTTTAAAAGAATTAATTTCTGTTTGGTCGCTCTGAATGCGTTCTGGAGGTGGTAAATGGGTCGTGACGCTGCACAAGTTTGTGATTAAGATAGCAATTGAAAACCTTTCTCATCATTATTTTTTGCTCTACCACTAGTGACTTTTCGAAGAGATGACTTAAACACAAGAGATATTTTAAGATTACCACGCGAACGTCACAAGGAACAATTTCATTCTAATGTAGTTTAAAAAGCTTGCAAATAAATATTTTCTTAAGAATATCTTTTCACTCTTTTAAATATCAGCATAATTATTTACTTTTTTTTGCATCTCTATGTATTTTTGTTTTCGTTTTTAACGAAACTGTTATGGTTCGTTAACATGTTTGTATGTCTCTCTGACTCGTTTGTTGGCTCGTTATTGAGGGCAAAAAATTTTTAAACTGTATGATGGTCGACACAGAATTCTATAGAAGAGACATATTTACACACTTCACCATCACTCTGCCCAATGATGATGGCCTATTTTACTACTGCTGCTGTCTACAGTAGCATCAAAAGTATTAAGTAAGACTATGTACTGCACTGTGCTGTTAATTTGTATAAATATTGGTGAAAAATAGAAAGAGTTACTATAAATGGCAACAAATTTCTATGGGTCATTTAATGATATCTATTATTAGATACAAATATTCGTATTATTACCTAAAAAGTTATGTTTATAAAAAAGGTCTGAAAATTGATTGCCGACAACTTCTCATTAGACATGGTGCTCTGGATTCGTATTGATAGGGTTAGAGGAATATTGCTTCTGAATATCATCAGTAATGAATGTAATACAGTAACAACTTCTGTGAATCATTAACTTTTCAAATCATAATGACTGTGTCCTTAAGTATTCCGCGAACACCTTGAGAGAGTTGAATATCTGACGGTTTAATACGACTGTATCCAACGGGATAGAATAGAAAGCCCATTTGGGAAATGGCATTCGAAAACTTAAGCACAAGTTGGTCGAAACCTTTTTGTTCGTACGAAATTTGTACGAAATACGACATTTAGTACAAATCGGTTTAGAACTGATTCCTGCTATCATTTGCATTGTTCGGTTCTAAGTTCATCAGGTTAGAAAATTCGTACTCCATTTAGGATATCTTGTTCAAGGCAATGAGCAGGCAGATGAGCTTTTCAGGAGTTCAAGCTTTTCCTTCTCTGGTGAACCCAAAACTATTCTGTGGAAGGAAATACAAGTTAGAAGATGGCAAATTGAAGGTAGAGAGAAACACAGACTTTTCTCACAAATTTATAGTGGGAAGAGATATGAATCTTTCATTAGTCCTTATAACAGGAACTTGCCTTTTGATCGGACACTGTTGTGTCAAAGAAAAGTATGTAGATTCTGTAATGATAAACACGAATCTTTAGAAAACATACTTGGATTGTTCAAAATAATCTCAATTATTTTTTTTGTTACATTCGTAACACTGTATGCCATAGGAAAGACAAAATAAAACTAAAGTGAACACGTTTGAATGTGAATTTGGAAAGAAAAATACTTTTGATAACAAATTGAAGATATTGTTTGAGTGGTAAGAAAAGGGGTTCCCTGTATAAATATTTTAAAATATGAAGAGTATAATTGGCATTTTAAATGTGTACAAAACTTTTTCTAAATTCATTTCAAAAGCCTTTTTAAAGAATGCAGAAATCTTGAAATTGGATTTGATTTTAATTAAACCTAATGCGGTTTAACCAGTTTCGTCTTTGAAGAAATATATCTAATGATCACATTATTTATATACGAAGTGTCAGTGCCAATGCTTATAGATATGGGGTAGTATTTTAAAAGAAAGAGCAACTCCTTATCCAAAGAACTCCGCCTCATTCGCAAATACTACTATGCAATTCATTAACTTCAAAAGTGTTTCTTATACCATCACCTACTAGACTGGTATTCATAGTCTGACCCATTGCTTGCTATTTGACCTCCAATGGATTAAAATACTAAAGAAAGAAATCCTTATCTTTAGGAATTTTAGCACGTTTTTTAACACGTTTTCTTTGGTTCTGTAATATATTCAGCATTTCTTAGAGATTTGGAGCATTCATAACAAGGTTCTTGAGCATCTTGAAAGAGTTTCTTCTGTTTCTAATGCAACGACTTAGACTGCTAATATCAATTTCCGACATTCCGTTAAAATTTTCTATAGAGTAGATTCCAAGGTACCGACTTAGCCAATATATGAAGAACAGTTTTCTCTTACTCATCCAACATCAACAGCCCTTGCAGAAGTTATTTGTCAAGCATAATGCGTGAAATCGCCCTAGTCTAGTAGTTAGAGCTTCTTGGACGAGAGTGATGAAATAAAAAAATATATCATTTGGAGAAATATGAATACAAAATATATTATTCGGCAACTTCTTCTCGGCAGTATTCTGCGAAAAACTCTGAGAGTATATAACACTAGCATGAAACGTTTCTCAAAAAATCTGTCGTTCGGAGACGGCTTTAAACTGTAGGTGCCGTCATTCATGTATAAAATTAACACACACAATATGGGTGATATGAGAAGCAAGGTCATAATCCTGACCGATTAAGTTAGTAAGTAATGTTGGGCATGAGTGGCTATAATGCAATGACTGCAACCACCAGGCTTTTCGAAAACCTCCCATCCAGCGTTGGCAGAATCCATTACCGCATTGTCGACTAAGATAAGAGCTTGCAACTCTTTAAAAAGGTTCCCAAACAGAAGACTAGCCGTAGAATTCAATGGCACACTTGGTCAATTCTTCTGCTTCCGGTACCCATATGGAATGAATGTCTTACCGTTCCACTGTTTCATTGAGATATCTGCTATGCACTGTCTCATAGTTCCTTATATCAGATGACATTGCTTTGGCATCGTCTGGCTATCAGACAATATAGTAATATTCCTTCAAAAGATATTTCCTCATTGATTCGGTTATGCGCACCGATTGCGAAAAATTTCCATTTATTTTGAAACCATCAGTGAAAAACTGAACGGAGTCGTTTGCGAGGTGCTTTGCATCAATTCACATTCTAATTCTGCTATAATTTTGATGGCTCGACTATGAATATTTTCGATATGTTTTGATTCCATTGTCAGTTCAAAACAAGAGAATATTAATAGTAAGAATATTAACTACGTTTGTAGCAATAAAAATATTAAGAGAAAAGAGAAGTCAAAGGAATCTAATTTGTTAGGAAACCAGAAAACCTGTTTCAATATTTATTTGTTTGACAATACAAACGCTTCGTTTGAAAATTTTAAAACCATTTTCTAATTGCACTTAAATTCACCTTTCCAACAACAAAATTGTATACAAAAATATTTTTCCGTTACGCAAAATAAAAAAAGGAAGAAAAGTAAATAAAACACCCTCGTCAAATAAGTTTGTGAAAAAAGTAAAAGTTTTCTTTTGCGTTCGTTCGTTTTATTAAATCAGGTTGTTAAAGGGAAATTTTTGTGTTAAAACAGTGTCGCAAATAAATTACATTTCACAACTTTCAATGGAGTAAAACAAAAACAACAACAATAACGAAAATGAAAAAACAATCAGAAGCCGACACAAAAATAATGTTGCAAACAACAACAACAAAACATAACATGAAGGAAAAAGTTCCGAAATAAAAACCACAGTAGGTTTCCTCTCACTTTTATTTTTCTTTTCTCACTGCAACACGATGGTGCTGGTAAGGATGTTAGTGTTGGTGTTGGGTGTTGGTGTAACTTAAATTAAGATCAGGGTTAAATTTAAATGGTGTCGTCATTATTGTTAAGAAAAGAAAAGTTGTGGTGAGTGGCTGTATGAAATTGATGTCAAGTCTAGAGTAAATGCTTCTCTTCTCTTCTTTTTTCTTTTCAATTTTTTGTTTTCTCACATATTTTTGTAATTAAGAACTGCTAGAGAGAGGCTGTGTGTAAAAGTATATTTTATTTATATGACATTCTCACGTATGCAGACATGCAAACATACATACATACATACACGATCCCACTCTCATTTAACCTACCACCACATGTTTGTTTGTATTTGTGTATGTGTGGCTGTGTAAATAAACACCTTTCGTTGTTCTACAGAAAAAATGTGGAAATAAGACTGATGAGTATAGCAACAGGTCGTATGAGTGATATTTTTTCCTTTTTTTTGAGCGTTAAAACACATGTCATACTGTATTAATGTTACGTATACGTGCTGTATAATAAAGCATCAGGAATGGAAAATTCATTACTTTGGTACATTAAGGTAATACCACTGGAATTGTTTTTTTTATTACTTAACACAGCACAATGCGAATAAATAAACACTTAAACAGGGAGAAAAGAAGTGGTTCTTTAGAGTGATTTCTTAAAGGCTTACAAATAAATCAAACACAAATATTTTTGAACCATTCTACCTGCACTATTCTCGGGACATTTTATTTCAAAAGGTGACCCTGCCTGAGCTCTCTGTAGTGTTCGTTGTTGATGTTATCGGACGATCATGAATCAGGTATAAGGAGGATATTTTATGGAAAATTCTTGTGAGGCACGTTGCCTGACGTCATTTGTCAAAGATCCGCTTAAAACTTAATTTTTGTCGTAATCCATGTGGCAGACTATTCTACAGAAAATCCGTTTATGAATCTCACACTCAGCTTTATATCCACAGAGATCTGCAGTAAATGCTGACATGATTTATTATTATTTCCCAACTCTGTAATGCACCAAAATCATGGTTATCAATTTGTGCATGCATACGCCTGTACGAGGGCAATGCAATAAAATAAAAGGGAGTTATAAACAGAGAGTGCAAGTGTAAATACGATTATGTTGTGTATGTCACAGTATTTATTTAATGTTTTTTACCACACCTTTTCTGTTAAAAACACTCAATCATTTGTATTCCCTTACTCTTTTACTCCCTGTCTTAAAAGTGTCGCTTAACCCACAAAAGCACGTGTTAAATTAAAGTTATTTTTTTGTTTGGTATTTTTGTTATTTATCTGCCATGTATTGCAATGCATAATAAAAATCGTTTCAATTAAATTTAAAATTCTATTAAACACTCGAAATGCAATATTAATTAAATCTTTATTTGCTTTGGAGTTCAGATTTAATATTTGTTTTAAGTTTTTATTGTCAAATGTTTAATAGTTTTAACACTTTTTTATTTTGGAAGGTCAAACTTTCCAACAAACTACAATGCTAAAAGCAAGCATTGTTAAAAGTTTTTCAAGTTAAACATTTATTTATTATTTAAAAAGAGAAATGTGTGACTTTTTTTGTCAATTCGATGACAGGTGGTAATGCCAAAAATTTTCACTGCATATACCCATTTCATCATCCAGAAGTTAACAAACTAATTACGCTTGCAAGTTGCCGCAGTCTAGTAGGTAGTGTGTTGGCTAATTAGACGTAAGACCACAGTTCAAACCCCAGGTCAAGCATGACCAACAAAACTAAGTATGAAAAAAAAAATTTCTTCAGCAACTCCCTTTCAGCAGATTTCTGGCAAAATTCTGGCAAATATTGTCATGAAAATTTTTTTCAAAAATATCAGTCGTTTGAGGTCTACTTTAAATACTTTCATAAAATATTGTTTAGCGCCATGGTGGGGAATATTTCGGATCGCTTTTTTTGCAGAAATTTTTTCTCCTGTGAACGCTGTCATTTTTGTGCCAAACTAGACATTGTGTTTATTAAAAGAAGATTACTTTTCGGTACTTAAAAGGGGATTTTGAGTCATTACAGATTTTTCTCTTGCTCCACGAGATTGTAAGGTGGGCTTTTTGATGCCATGAGGAGCGATGGATATGCTTTAGAAATCTTTGAATCATTCCTCGATTGATCTTATTATCTAATATATGGCTCATGCATGGAATACTGGTTTGATAGTTGACTGAGGAATGAACTGAGGTTGACTGAGGATAAGACCAAAACAAAAAGTTCAATTTAGTTGAATCACTGTTAATATGAGAACACTAGCATTTTGCCGGTTAGTGGAGCCTAGTATTACTTCTACTTTTACCGGACTTTTAGTAGCCGTCAACTTACTATTGCCTAATGCCGGCACTGGATCACCGGCGAATATAAAGCACTTTTTCACCTACCCAGGGCCTAAGGTTTCTGAGAAAACAATTGGTTAACGGGGAGTTTTAGGTTTTGGTCTAATCGCCAGGCTATTTACTAGAGGCAGACTCAGACTGTCAATCGCCATAGGTGACCAAATACAAATACATCTCTACCGCTTTCATCTGCTGTTAACAGTTTAATTGAAAGAATTATTTTTTTTTTTTTAATTCTATTTAAATTAATTGTTATATTCCTTTTTTTTTGTTTTACTTTCCAAAACTAATTTAAAGCTCTTATCTTCGACCATAATTGCGCTTTTATAACACAAAGGCAAACAAAACAATTTTTATTAACGTTCCTTTTCTTTATCTTTCTTATTCTCTAGAACAAATAATTTCTAATAATGCCTCGCAGCGCATTATAATTTCGAAAAAATTACTATTTTTCCAACTTTTGCCGCCGTCATGCTTTAAGAAAATCTTCATATCTTCTAAGTAATCATTATTACCTTGCTGGCTTTCCTTTTTTCACTTTTTTATATTGTAAGTCAAGTTGGTTTCTTTTATTAGAGCAAACGTTCGTGACATCCATTTGCAGGTAAATCGATGTATTAAAAATCTGTTTGGAGTAGAAGGTTCGCAAAACCCTTAGGTATAAAATTAGTTTTTGCACAATCGATAAACAATATACGATGATACACGACTACGGATAAAACTGTTTTGTAATATACACAACACGGGATAATATTCTAACCATTGGGTAAAATCAACATTTATCGCCATAGGAATTATATTAAGCGTCAGAAAAAGTTGTGTTTAACCGATTAGTTTACGATTAGAGCAGGCAAACTTTGCGGTAATTGGGGATGTAAGAGTCAAAGATCCTTATTTCGCGCCACCAATAATTATATGATCACATACATGCATAACTGATCATTCTTCTACTTATGATGCATACATGAGTGGTGGGACCTACAGTTTAAAGTCGACTCTGAACTACAGATATTTGAGAAACTTTTCATGGCAACTTTATTTACTCCCAGAGTTTTTGCCAGAAATCTGCTCCTAACGTCGAATTTCTCCTTAAATTTTTTTTTGTTAAATTTTCGTTTTTGTTGATTTTTATTGTTTCCTTCCCCATTTTTTTCTTACACTTAAAACAAGCAAAACAGCAGAAGCAGCAACAACGGCAAGCGGCAACTTTATAAAAGCATAAATAAACTGTCAATCAACCATTTTTATCAGGTAGCAATTTTACCTGTTCAATTCTGTTGCTGTTCAGTACATTTTTTTTTTTATCGTTTTCCTCCCTTTCACTTTCTAACGTCATGCTTTTTAATTATATTTCGAATGTTGAAGTTGGGGGAGGAAGGATAAAATCTTAAAAAAGATGATGATTTTAGATTGCTTTGTTAGTTTTCTTTATGGCTTAAGTCTTTGCGTTACGACCACCTGCCAAACCGTCAATTTGTTTTGTTTTGTTTTTGAAATTCCTTTAAGATTTTCACCAAGAAATTGGTTCATTTTAAGAATATTATCTGACCAGGCTATTAAAAGTAAACACAACCAAAAAATGATTGCTACATTGAAATTGCTTCCCCTTTTTACTTGTTTTTTGTTTTAACTTTTTATTTTGTTTATCCATGGATTTTTTATTTTCCGCTTTTATTATTTTCTAACGCAATATACATTAAAGAAGTACCTTTTTTCTTCAACTTCCTTAGACGGTTCGCTTCACAAGTTTAAAGAGGGCAGATGGTGCAACATGATAAGTTTTCAAAGAAAAAAAAATAATGTCACAAGAATTCAATTATTGTACGAGCTGTACGATTTGTTTCTCCTTCCTTTCCACCTATTTTAGCACATTCCAGAAAAGAAAATTCACCGTTTATTCCTCTGTTTATAGTGGCTCTATAATAGTCCTTTCTGGGAGATGTAATGACTCCTGGTGCAGAATCGAAGATTTTATTTGTTGTCACATCCTGTAAAGAAATAATATAGATTAGACCCACGTTTAAGTATCACCAGAAAATCTATGGAACTGCTCTTTTAGAAAACGTTTTTCTTGTGTGTCTGACATGGATTTTTGCTTTAATCTCATGGAGGTACAGGTTAGAGAATTTCTTACCGACCAGACATACAGGGGTTGAGCTAAGGATAGCAAAAGTATTTCTGGATAGCAATTGGTCTGGAAGGAGTACAGCAGCTTATAATGAGTTTAAGGTAGAAGGTAGCGACTGGAAGTTGGAACCGACGCATCAATAAAATGTCTCCGTGATAGAGCGATACCTAGTAATGTGCTTCACTTTTAATTTTTAATAGTTTTTAAGCTTCAATTATTCTTACATCACATATTTGATTTATCTTACAAACGGTTTATTTTATTCTCACGAAAGTTATCACACTACCAACGTATCTTCGCATGCCTGAAATCTATTTTATAAATTTTCTATTTTATTCTCTTACACTTTACGCTAAAAACAGTTATTATTGTTTTTGTTTTAAAACTCTTTTTCAATTTATGAACATGTTTCAGAGTTGCCATATCCAAAAATTATAAATTGCACACTTTTGTAGGCGGAATGAAAAAAAGTTCTGGTTTTTTCTGAGGAAAAATACTCATAGCTTGCGGTTCGCAGGCCTCTATAAAATTCAAGTGTACATCATTAGCAGTTTACTGCGGTGATTAACACAAATGCCAATCTGAAGGTGCAAAGTCTGTGCTATATGGGGTATACATACGGTGACCATCCGTCCACTATTATAGCGGACAGTCCGCTATTTTAACCTCCTGTCCGCTATTTTTTTTGCGTCCGCTATTTGTCCACTATTTTACCACACGTAACTTCTAAAAAGTATTTATTTTCCAAAATGTCCGCTTTTGTCCACTTTTTTTCACTATTTCGGTAAAAACGATAGAGTACTTTCTTAAACAAGAAAAATGCCCAACAATATTGTTTCATTCTTTTAATGATCCTTTTGCGCTATGTCTTAGTTATTACTTATACAAAGTCAAGCTAGTGTCTTCCATAAATATATACTGCGTTTAAAAACTCAACATACATATTTCGATGTCTAAAGCGGCTGTAATATTAAAAAAATTTAAATCAAAGTTAATAGAACGTCACAATGAAGTATTTTTACGACTTAACGTACAAAATTGTTTAAGGAAAAAGTTAACAACTTTTACAGAACCTGTTAGTTACCTGAACCAATGGGTTGATTCTTTTAAAGAAATTGAGGGCCTTGCTTGGATATTGTTAGATGCAATTCCATCTTGGTCTTCAGTTCAAAAGTCGGTAATAAAGGTAACAGAAATCAGAAATGATTTAAATATAAATAATAACGAAATTTTTGATAAATTCACTTATATAAAAAATTATGCAAATGCTGAACAAATAGAAATATGGAAACAATCAGCATTAAATTCCGATAAAAAGTGGGTTGAAATTTTCAAATATTTCGAAACGAAAAATATTCCTTATAAAAACATCCTGAAATTTTTCATTTGCTTTGCCAGCGTCTAACGCACCAACAGAAAGAGTTTTTTCTATATCTAACAATATTTGGTCTTCCGAAAAATCTCAAATGGGACTAGAAACTTTAGAATCTCTTTTGATCATAAAATGCAATTTGAAAATGGACTATTCGGAATTTTAAACATTTTTATCTAACAGGCCCCATACTTTAAAAAACACATTCTGTAGAGAAATATCAGAAGTAAATTTGTACACATAAGTATATCCATAAGTATGTATATGTATAAATTTACGTTTGTGTATATTATTTGTACTTATTTATGTCTGTATTTTAAAACTCTTTTTATAAAATGTTAATTATAATAAATGAATTTTTTTTGTTTTTAATTTTATATATTTGTCCGCTTTTTTCTCATGGAAATAATGGTCACCGTAGGTATACACCAAAACTTTCCAACCAAAATCTCTCTGAATTGTCATTAATGATGTGCGATATGCGTAATATGATAGAACTGAAAACCTTGTCTATTCTTTCCGCTTTAATTTAATTACTTTCTTCAACTTCATTAACTGTTGGCAGAAATCTCTTCCAGAATCCGCTGTTTGACAAGGTTATACAATAGATGTTCATAATTAAGAATTTCCTTTCAATCTCTCCTTTATTGTCATCTAACCCGAATGAAATTATTCGATTTCGTTCCGTTTTAGCAATGAATTCAAAATGGAAATAAATGCATAATTTCAAAGCAACATTTTCGGTGCCCCTCGTTTTCAATATTTCCCAAGTTTTAATCGACCTTTTAGTGGTTGATGGACCACATCGATATGAATCTTTAACATCAAAATTATCATATTAAAAATGAGCAACAGCCTGTAATTAGTACTTATTTCTTCTCTATTCGTAGTATAAATTAAAAACCGGTATTTTTATTGAAAATAAATGCTATGTTTAGATAGTTTTTTTACCGAACATATCACTGACTACAACTTTCTCCAATGTTTTTAGAAATTCATGAAAAAAAATTATTTGTCGTTTGAGACGTAAAATGAAAAATTTTAATACCCTGCTCTGAATTGAAGCATATTCCAGTGAGAGCGTTCTGCATCGATCGAAACAAATATTAGTCAGAAAGAGCAAAGTCTGGGCTAAACGGCAGATCAGATAAATATTCCCATCCACTGTTTTCGAAATAGTTTTTAAATGGCGCCACAATATATGGGGGAGCATTGTCATGATGAAAATTTACGACCTTGTGCCCGATTGTATATTCAAGACTTTCTTCGATTAACGCTCGCTTCAAATGAATTATTCGTTGTCTGCATAAATCTCCGGTGACAGTTAGCCTGGTTTTAGCAGCTCATAATGGATTACACACTTCTGATTTCACCAAATACGCAGCATTACCTCAGCGCAGAGCATTAGCAGCAGATTTTGCCCTTTGACCGCTCTTCACATATGATTTCTTATACTTGGGGTTGTCGTAATGAATTCCTGTTTTGTCGCCAGCGATAACTGGATTCGAAAATGATTTCTTTTTAAAGCTGTCAAACAGCATTTTTTCGCTACTCATAAGCACTCATGAAATTTTGAATATAAGTGAGTCAACAATATTGAAATTTACTACTCTGATTCATTCGTACTCACAACAACGTTGATTTATAAGTACAGGTTCCAATGAGTATGCGTACAACGTTGACATAAAACTCATACCATTCGAAATATGTATGTTTGATTCATAAGCCTACTCATTCAGATTTATACATACATACATAATTGGTCATCACAACCCTTCAGTCAGGATTTCGACCTAGCTTCTCACACCAATTATGTTGTGTGCATTAATTTTATACATGAGTGGCGGGACCTACAGTTTAAAGTCGACTCCGAACGACAGATTTTTGAGAAGCTTTTCATGGCAATTTTATTTACTCTCAGAGTTTTTGTCAGAAATCTGCTCAGAGGCAGTCGCCGAAGAAATATTTTTTTTCATATTTCGTATTGATCCCTGTCCTGGGGTTTGAACCGTGGTCTCACGTCTAATAAGCAAACACACTACCTACTAGACTACGGCGACTACTACTTTTCACGGTATGTCTGCTCAAATATCCAAATCTATTTGAAACGGGAAGCGATAACAAATCCCCTTAATTTTAAGATCTACAATTTTATCATTTGGTATCCCTAGTACCTATGTATACTTGCGAGTGAGTGTGTGTGAATACTATAATTTATATATTACATTACTTTATGCCCTACTTTCTCACGCACACTAACGCACTAAACTACAAAATATAGTTGAGCACACAGCAACCATTAATATGAATCTACTCAATGCACACAGTCGCACACACTCTCACTAACACACGATGAAAGGTATTTCTACGCGCATGAGTTTATTTCCGGCTGTTGCAGTCGGTAGTAAACCAAGTATTCCTCCGAAACAAGCTCACGTAAATATTTTTAAATACAAAATATTTTTTTTTTCCTTCAGCACTTTTATTCTTCTAGCAAGATTTTCAGTCATTCTCTCAGTGAAATTAAGAAAAATAATGTCTTGTAAGGGAATTGCATCCTTTTTAACTGTAATTGTATTAAACAAGACTTTTGTTTTCATGTTAATTCACATATTTAAGCGTTAAGAAGTTTTCCCAATGAAAGTTATAGTTTTAGTTTAAATAAGCAGAAACTAAAACGAAAAATTTAATAAAAAGCAGAACAACAAAGCATTTGGTTAAAAAAAAAGAAGGAAGACCAAAATGGTTTTCGTGATTTCGTATTTATTCTTTAGCAAACAGAAAAAGAAAATATTTGTCACAGCGTACATTCATTTACTGTATCCTGCTCAAGCATAGAGGTATATTGTATGAGTGCTGATGTTTGTATCGTTTATTTATAGGAGATGTACTCAGGCCAGTATTTGCCAGTATGTCGTTGAGAAAGGTTAAAAAAGACTTCGTGAAATTGTCTTATACATACATGTGAGTTCCATTACATATTCACCGAATTTCGGTGAATTTTAATAATTTTTTCACTTTGGACTCTACTGTTTAAAACATATACACTACCGCTGCTACAGATGACTCATTTCTAATGCAACGTTTATAATTTAACAAGTATAAGTTTTATTAAATTGGCAGTAGACTTACAGAATAACTCCCTTAATTGTATTACAAAAATTATACTTGTTTTACCGTATGCTACGATTCCTGTCTGGCATTTTCAGGCCTTTCTGACAGTTGTATAAGAGTGTGAATTAGATCTAAATTACCTCTTTTTAGTCGAGTTTTATCAATTAATTCTGGGTCCACCGCCTCAGTTTGCCAATAACAGAGAGAATTTTTAATTTTCGTTCTTGATATAGATTCTGATTAGATTAATGATAAACCGTGGTCTCCGTATATTCATAACAGTTCACTTGTATCATCTCTAGACAATTGGGTTCAGTTTCCCACTTTTCCTAACATTCTAATTTTTTTTTAATCTGTAAGAAAGCTCGATTTCTAAGAAAGCTTGAAAAAATAAAATCGTATTATGCAACACACTAATAAGAATGCCTCTGAAGTATTTAATATTACAATCTCATTGCCATCCAATCAGTAAATGGATTTCTACGAGGAGTTGTGCTAAGAGATAGTTTGTAAAATGGGACCAACCTCTATAGTACCGACGATTGCTAAACTTATTGTTTACAAAATAACCAGATGGTAGTCTAGTAGAGTTTTTACATATGTACATAATGGGTCCTTGGAACCCTTCAGTCAGGATTAAGACCTGGCTTCTCACAGCACTTATGTTGTGTGCTTTGATTTTATACATGACTGGCAGAGTTTTTGCCAGAAATCTGCTGAGAGGCGGAAGAAACACTTTTTTCATATTTTGTTTTATGGGAAATGAATGGTGGCCAACACACTTCCAACTAGACCACGTCGGGGTTTTTACAGATTGTCAACACGAAGTGAAAACAGCTAAAAAAGTTAGTTAATAGCCTAGCTATCGTCAAAGAGTATGAGGGGTGTGATGTTGTGTGGACTTTTCTTTTCCTCTATTCTATCAGTTCATTGTACAGGGGTATAGACATTAAGTGGCTCTGCTCATCACGATAACGCTTGAATTGGGGACTACTGGGACGAATTAGAAGAGAGAATAAGAGAAGTCGGTAATGGTTTCTATATTAAGAGAAATATAGGAAATTTGGATAAGAGACACACCGCCAAGATGCATTGGATAGTATTTTATCAAATTCATATGTTGAGCATCAATTCACACACGTTATGTTAGTTATTAACAGACTAGCTGAAGCAGGCAAATTTATTATTTCGAGATGGCGACTTATGCTATAACGCAACAGAAAAACCCGCTCTGTGATCATGCTAACTTTCACTTGCGTTGGCTTGATCTTGTAGGAGGTATGATGTGAAGTAGAATGAGATTATCATGGACTTCTTCTGAGCGTAGTCTATAAACAGAAAAATGATTCTAAATAGATACTCTCTTCAAACATTTACAAAGGCTACAAGGTTTTATTAGAGCATTAAAATGGTTTGTATGTTTCTAGGTATTGCCAAATAACCTACCATTATCAAGCCATGCTTAATTGAAATCTCTTAGAAAGGCAAAAATCAGTCATTTTTTTAATAACATTTTCAATAGTTGTTTTTGAATTATGAATCTCACATCCAGTCGATTACCTTTTCACTCCCCATTCAAGCTAATAAAAAATTATGTGTTGAGAGACAAACCTTTATTTTGGCTTAAAAAAAGGTTGCTTTAGGAAAGCTAACGGAGCACAACAAATGAACCGCTTTATCAGCAGTGGAAAATCTTTAGCAAAAGCTAAAGGAAAATTGAAACTAATTTACCAAAACAAAACACACAAAAAAGAAATAATAAGAAAGACAATGAAAAAAAAAATCATTCAATCATAAATACCACAGTATTGATGATATGAAAATAAAAACTTATGAAAAGGAAGCCAACATCATCTCAATAAAAAATAAGAATACACACACTCTGACACACAGAACATAAAAATTTCTTACATGCCATGGCATGATGGCAATGTAAGAAAATTTCAAAGAAAAAAGCAACATGAGGTTTAGCATGGGAAAATGAAAATGGCTGGCTGGCAGACAAAATGTACAACAAAAAAAATATGGAAATATTTCTAAATTGAACTTTATGGCCAACATACAGAAAAAAGAACAAAAGAAAGAAAAGAAAACAGAAAAGAAACGAAAAGGGTGAGAGAAATATTTGTTTGCATAGTTTGCAAATATAGACGTTTTAAAGAACATTGTAATCGAACACAGCAAATACAATGGCCAACATAAATGCCAATGATTTTAACAATAAAAGGATAACAACACCAAGGCTTAGTTAGATCTCTGGCAGGGTTTGAAAAATCGATACAGCTATTTGGGTCTTACTAGTCAAACAAAATGTATGTATGGTACGTGACTTTCTTTTATAAGAAGTGATTTTAAGCCAATATTTAAAACGATTGCGCGTATGTACGCTAAATGCTAAATGTGGCCAAAAAACATTAAAAAAATATTCTTGAAATAGAAAACAAAACCATAATTTCAAACCTTAGAAATAGTTAAAGCTGCAAAACACTATGACAGTCAAAGATGTGTTATTTATAAGTTCTAACAATATCCAAAATGTTGTCTCTGCCTTCGAGAATATCTCGAAGATATAAGGTGTAATAAAAGAAGGACATTATTTTCCTACAAAATGATATATTTCGTATAACGTGCTGTTAATATGGTGCGATTTAAACTTTTGAAAGAAAACTGGAAAAATTTTTGAAAATAATTCGCCAGAGGCATGCACAGTTGCTTGCTAGTTTCACATCCGGACTATAAAAATGCTGTATAAGAACCTGCCTACCAACCTGTCCGAATTTTAGGGCAACAGCTAGCAATCCATAAAAGCTGAATCAGTCAGGTTGGGAAAGTAAGGTTACCCTCAGCTAGTTCCCATGTCATGTGGGAATTCTCAGCAATGAGCTCCTTCTGTGGAGTGAGAGCGGATTGGAAAGACTCTTCTCAAATTTAGTGTGATAGAAGCAAATTAGACTTTTTTGGAAAATTAGAATAAGAAAAGATCTGAGTAATGTTCAGGAGTAAACTGAGTTTGATAACCGGTCTTTTAGCAAGACTCTGTAGACTAGGGATATACTTATTCAAAAGGGAGCTGTCTCAAGTTCAACATATAGTTTCTGTTATGGTGAGGATGAATTATCGAAACAAATTCTTGGAACATGTGTGATTTTAATGCATCTCAGGAAGAAACACGTGAATGCATAACAGAAACTTCAAAGAATTTTCATTGTTGATAACGAACAGCATCCTAAAATTTGTCAGGGCAACTTACTCTTCTTACTTCTTTTCGTTGCTTTGTGTCACTTTTATTAGTTCAATTTTTCTACCTAAACAGCTCCTTAAGCAACGGGTGTTTTTGGAGTCGCTGATGACAGATTTTTAGTCAGATTCGTGTTCAGCGCCCAAAATGCCTTCGGAAACACCTGGAGCCATCTTATTTGCACAAAAAAAGTCCAAATTTGCAGGGCTGTGTTATTTTTTTTTTATTACGGATTGGATTTTTAAATTGGTTTACAAAAAGCTTGAGTTAGCTAACTACGGGGGCAAAAAGGGTGCCTAATTATCTATTTCAAATCTATTTAAATTTATTAATCGTTTTTTATTTTTTATTCGCTTTTCAGGTAGCGAATGGTGACTAAGCATCTACAGCTGAACCACTTAATAGTTGAAAACTATGTTCGCAAACGGTATCTATTTTAGGTTATTAAGAAGTCAAATGAAAACTTAAGTTGACTAGCCAAAAACATCATTATGTCTTCTGTTCATTAAACAGAAAATAACTACACTGTAAATGAAAACATTGATCATGATCGAAAGTATTCAATTCGGCAACGCCGAAATTTTACAAATTTTTTTGGAGTATGACTTTGTGTTCAAATAAGTACACCAATATAAAAAAGGAGCATAATTGGTGAATACCGTGCGATTGTTTTACTAAATTTACCTCTACCTATTATAATAACATGACATATTGACATGTTTTCATTGACCAACTTGCGATTATATGGATATGAAAGGTGATATTGATCATAAAATACGCAGCCCACGAAATAATGGATTTATTGAATGTATAACTGCAAAAAAACGAATATAATTTGGCCATTAACAACCTTAAATTTACTACCTGTGGACCATTGCCTGTAAGGCAAGCACAGACGTCTCTAACTGCAGACATATGGGCATTATGCAATTATGCTGAACTTTAACAAATTACACCAACAAATCAACAATCAACATATGTAATGGTGCACAATGTGAGTACGTCTAATTTCTATTTAAAGTATGCATTTCATTTCTATTTAAAAAAAAAAATCGAATTTGAAAGATACTACCTATGTATATAAAATCCATCCATTAATTCTCTTTTCGACCCTTTAAAATAAGCACGGTTTAGTTCAAGCCCTTTATTTAAAAATTATACAAATTGTTGATTAAATTGTTTTGGCTCATGGCTTACCTACTGATACAAGTTATCCTTGCCAACTACCCCATTTTATTGCAACTACTAACTACGAACTTCTAAAGCCATGGTCAATTGCCCAAATGTTGTATTTGGAAAATAAATATTTTTTCTAACAAAATAATCCTGTTTATTATAATATCCTAAAATAATTTGAAGACAATTTTTTTTTCTAGTTTTCTATACAATACTATACATTATTCCCTTTATGCCAATTTAACACAAT
The DNA here is from genome assembly GCA_927399465.1 of Sarcophaga caerulescens. NCBI lineage: Eukaryota > Metazoa > Arthropoda > Insecta > Diptera > Sarcophagidae > Sarcophaga > Sarcophaga caerulescens. The sequence continues at coordinate 53,073,291 of OV656873.1, forward strand.
TGACCTGAATTATTAACATAAATAAGAGCATTTTATAAGCATTTTGTCATATCGTTTTCAAGCATGTCCTACAAACAAAAAAAATGTGAATAAATAAAATTTAATACAATATTATTGCATATAAAATTGATTTTTTTTTGGCAATTCATGAGTATTATAATAAAAACTAGAAATCCTTAAATATACGTAAATTTAATGTCCCACATTAGTTCCTGTCATACTTTATTGAGTTCTATTTTTGAACGAAACTGACCTTCCCTAAGATATGTCACAGGGTAAATGTGTTTTCCATGCTTGTCAACTCCCTTATTTATATAAAATGTCGCCTTTTTTCTAACATCCTTTAACATTTTTGTGGAATTTATGTTAGAAATCCGTGGTGAATTCACACATAAGAGAGAAAATAAAATTTGACTGCTCTCTCCCGTATTGTTTATGGTAGAAAGCATTATAGCCTTATGATTTACATTTGAGTGATGTTATTGGTACTGTTAATGCATGATTTTTTATTGTTTTGTATTATAGGACGTTATAAATCCTTTATTTTATTTCTAACTTTAATTTTGTTAAAGAACAATAAAATTTAAATACACTTGAGCGACCTTTAGTGAATGTAATTTTATACAGCTTTTTTCTTGTCTAACTAAATCCTAATTTCCTTTACCATTTAGTTCAATGATATTTTTTCTGGCATACCAAAAATTTCCCACGTAGCCAAAGTCACGACGGATATACATACATACAATTTTTTTTCCTGGATAATCTACAGTCATATTCCTTAAGTCTTAAGTCTTGACGACTATTTTACACGTTTGCTTTTTACAGATATTCTAATAAAACTTTATAAAAAAGAATTCTTTTTAAATTCTTCAAACCGTTTGAAAATACTAATAGATGTTACTAATAGATGGCTTAAAAAAACAGTTTAAAGTCGAACAAGCAACAACAAAAACGCAGAGAAGACGGCAATACACAATCCTTTTCTGGTCTTTAAACTACTTTACAAACTGGTAAGAAGTGCAAAAATTTTAACTGTTGACATAACATCAGTGTTAGCTGTTGCCATACAGTTTTTCACACGATGAAATGGATTTTAATAATGTTTGTATCGAAAGCGTTCAATGTCCACCAAAAAATTATGTCTCTGTTGAATATTTCCAATGATACATATCCATACGTTTATTCATTTTAAATAAGAGTATTTTCTGTGGATCCGAGCATTGCTTATTTCTTTGCTTAAATAAATTGCTTATTTAATTAAATTTATTAAGAGACTTTATGTTATCGATTTGATTACAAAATCCTATATACGTTGCTCTTTTTCTACAACATACTCACTCCCGATAACATCTTTCGTTCTTGTTATACTTCACCCATTCTCAATCTGGCAACTTCTAGGAACTCACTGTTGGTTGATGTATTGCATTTTTGATCCATAGTCTTGTAATTTCTTTATTTTTGTTCTGTCTTCTCAACAATATTTGTAATTATTCTACATATATTTATCATTTTTAAGGACATGGGTACTATCCCAGAGCACCTACATATATACAATCCTTCAGTCAGGATTACGACCTTGCTTTTCACACCACTTATGTTGTATGTGTTAACTTCATCCATAAGTGGCGGGACCTACAGTTTAATGTCGACTGCGAATGACAAATTTTTGAGAAACTTTATTTACTTTTATTTACTCTCAGAGTTTTTGTCCGCATTCTGTTCTGAGAGGAATTCGCCGAAGAAATATTTTTTCATGCATATTTCGTTTCCCTCGAGATGTCTGACCAGGAGCGTCTTTCCTATTTTCTTATAATTTCAGTTTCATTAATCACCAGCTAAACAGCTAGTTGGCTCATCTGCAGATCTATCTGTCGTTGCCTTAGAAATACGCCGTTTCCCTGTAAACATGTATTGGGTGTTGGATGAAGTTTTTCTCAAGAAATGTAGCATCTAGACTTTACTAACATGATTGCTTTTGTTTTCTTCTACGGGTCAGGCGGTTTCCTAGATATAGCATTTAGAAAGAGTTGAAGCATTTTCATTTTATAAATTCGAATACAAATTTGTTTGCCTTCTCCAGAATTTGAATGTGAATTACTTAAGTTTGTAATTAAGCACTTGAACCCCATATGGCATGACAGTTCTTATGGTACTCAAATAACAATTTTCTTTGTTTACATAGCATAATGTATCAGGAATTTCTACAACTAGTCTGTACGATTAATTATTTCAGAATTTTATCTAGGATAGAATACTTGAAGAAAACATTCATTGCTTTTGCAATAATAAGTATCCTCAGTAATTTACTAGAGTTTATGGTTTTTTTTTATCAAAATCATAGCCATGAAAAAGCGATGCTTGAATTGGTAAGCGTTTAATGTCTTACCAAAAATTGCTTCTAACTTTCAGAATACATTAACTACATGAATACATTACTATTTTTAGTATGCCTTTAAATTAATTATTCATTTAATTTATTTAATTATTGGCATCGGCATACGCACTTCAAGGAAGAGAAAAGTAAGCACTTAATGTATAATGCTTGTCATTTAAAGTGGGAATGCCATTTACATGCGATATTTGCTGACATCCACGCACAAATTGTTTTAGATATGAAAATTAAATGCTGGCGTTAGAAATAAAAATAAAAACTAACCTAGAAAATTGTGATCAAGCCACATAACTGTTAATTCAATAATAATAAACAATAACAAATTGCTGCTGTAGCACTTTAATTTTTTTTATTACTGCTTTTCATTCCTTTAATGAACATTTAACATTTTCCATTTATTGTAAAGCCATTACTCTATTAGTGTAGATCTTCTGGGTTTTCTATAGATAAACTGCCCAATTACCTTTTATAGATATATACGAAATTCAGAATTACGCTATCAAGAGGTTTCTGAAAATGTAAAGTTTCGGTGTTGGACATATTAAAACTTCAACAGCCAATGCATGTTAGTTTCCACCGGTGTGTATGATGTGGCGTGGAATACTAAAGGCGGTGATGCATTAGTACTGTTGCCAAAAGATCTCTTCCCCCCTCATAGTTTATAGGGTATCACTGTAATGTCTCCTCCAACCCTATTGTCCTGACAAACTTCAGGATGCCATTCCGTGTCAACAATGCCAGTTCCCTGCCTGAGATACATTAATGCCACACAGGTATCAAGAATGTCTTGCGATGATTCATTCTCTTCATCACTGAATCTACATGCTAGGCTCGAGTGAGCCCTATTTTAAATAAATGTACTTAGAGTTTTCAATACCCTATCAAAAGCCTGGTTATCAACCTAAAGTTGTTTCTTAATAGGCTGATTCATGATTTAAACTCACTTGGTTTGAGAAGAGTATTTGTCTTTATATTCCCTTTCGTTTTTTATACCTTTCCAAACATCCGCCCCACTCCACAAAGGATTCTTGGTCACTGATAGAAGAGCTAAAAATTAATCCATACAGCACGTTGTAGAAAAACTCATTCATTTTTTGTCACACATAATCATTTACTCCCGAAATGGTTCGATTACATTTCGTTTTGAGCAGTTAATTTCAAATGGAAATTCGATCTTCCGGTTGCCAAATGTCTGAGAATTGTTTGGTGATGAACGCCTAGCTCACTAGAAATGTCCACACTGCTTATATACTGGTCTTTCAGTATTTTATTCATGTTTACATCGAGTTTTTATTGCAGCGTTCAGAGCAACATCAATGTTATGGTCGGTCCCCTTAAACACCGCAGCCGCAGACATATTCTCATTCCGAATTATTTATTATTTTTAAGTCCCAGTAGCTTTTCGCAGAATAGTTTGATTCTAATAATGTCTTCTAGCTATTTTAGGCTTTCAAACAAGCCATAGTGTTCCCCGATGTAGAAACAAAGTCGAGAAAGAAGTTGGTCCAAGCAAATGGCGTCGAACTACTCGAAGAAAAAATATATATATATGGTGTAGTCTTCTGTCAAAAACTCTGACAGTAAAATTGTTATGCATAGTTTCACAAAAAAGCTATGGTTTAGAAACTTACAACTCATGGATAAAATTAACATACCGCCAGGGGTGGTGTGCAAAGCTAGGTCGTAATCCTGGGTAAAGGGTTATAATAACCAATAAGTAATACTGATTCAGTATCTTCCTATGCGGAAACTTGTTCATGCCTTATGTTATCACAGAGAAAGTTTTTCCCGTCAGTTACGATATTGGTAAATTTAAATCCAATGTCCACAAACACTACTCCCTCTTTCCACCTTCCTATAACCTATTTTCTTAAACCCGCACAATGCACTGCATGAGTAGGGGCCATCCCCTAAGTGCTGGTTTTACACAAAAAAAAAAAAAAAAAAAAAAAAAAAAAAAAAAAAAAAAAGAGGGGAGAGTTTTTATAGGATTATAGAAACTATAATTTTATATATTGTGTTTAAGAGGACGACTTCGTCCCAGTTTTCACATTCTCGAAGATAGCACTTTTCCGTTAGAGAAATAATAAGACCCTCGCACTGGCGTTATGTGAAGTTTTTGTTCGTTGATAAGTTACAAATTATGGGGCTTAAAATTTTCTAACTTTTTCTTATTTTTAAGCCAAAAACTACAGCGAAATTAAACCTTAGTCTCAATCTTTAGCAGCTCTTATGACATTTTGTTTACTCCAAGGAAAATTACGAATATTTTTCGCAATTACTAAAATAAACATTGAAATCCCTGAGATAATCCTTGACTATAAATTATTAGAAGTGCTTAGTTAATTACACAAAACGTTAACACAAATGTAATTGAAGAGATTCATTTCAAGCAGAATAAAACCAATTTTGGCTACGGCTGAGTTGTGGATAAACCCCACATAGAAAAACAAAAATTCGTAGAGCGTATGACAGCCACCATAACAAAAACAAATAACTTTAAATTGAGCAGCAATTTCATTCCGAATGGTGTAAATTTAACAACAAATCTCAATACAAAAATTATGCATGATTTTGACAGCAACCTTAGCAACTTAATCCCATCATTAACAGATTTCTCGTTTACATTTTCTGCGATAGGCATTCCAAACCCTATTCGCCATTTGCCAATACAAAGCAATCCCAAAAAGAAATGAAAATATTGTACCAATATTTCCTTTTTTTTTTTTTTTTTTTTTGCAAATCATAACTTCATAATCAATGCTGTGAAACATTTACAATATTTTCCCCTTTTTTGCTTCTTCTTTTAAGAATAATATTTACCCTTTAATACGCTGATGGTGCAAAATTTCTTTGATTGAAGTTACAAAAAGAACACACACAAAAAAAAACCGAAAGAAATTCACAAAAAAAAAAAAAATTTATTGCGTTTACTGGCTTCTATCGATTGTATTGTATTTGTTGCTGATAGTAGTAGTTTTGCTTTTGTTGCTTCCGTTGCTTAGTTGTTGTTGTTATTTCTGGGTAGCCTGATAAAATATGCGAAATATTTATTGGGTTTTCTTCGATTTTCGTTTCTCTTTGTTTTGCTGCTGTTTTTTTAGGCTTCAGTTTATCTTTGCCTTACAAGTACGAGAACACTTAAATGATTGAATAGAGAGAAAGGGATACTATAGAGATGCTTTGCTTGATTGTATATGAAAACTTAAGAAATGCACACACACACACTCACATGCACATGTATTCTTTTCTTTGTATCTGTATGTATATTAGTAAACAAACAGTAATTTAACAGTGGTTTGAATATTCCTTAAAATAAATTATTGCCTCCCATACGCGAAAAGTGATTGGAATGAGTTTTTCGCATAATTAATAGATTAAATCAAAGGAAATGAAAATTTTTCTTTTTTTCTTGAAATAAACCGTTATTTTCATAGGACATCTGGAACTAAACATACATACATAAATAAATTATTTAGTATTTTAACCTTACGGCCTAGCTTCTCACGCCAATCGCATTGTGTTTTAATTTTTTATTTTAGAAACTTTTTCATGACGAGTAGACATCAATTCTTTTGTAAGAAGACAGCGGCGAGGAAATATTTTTTCATACTTCTTTTTAAATGTCAGTCCTGAATATTACCCTAACGTCGAGTAAAATGAAACGCGGTTGATTTTGAAAAGAATGAATTGAAAATGAATTGGCTTTGACATGTTCTCTCAAAATGTTTTAAGCGTGCAACCTGTTTATGATACTTTTACTGAGAATTACTCCCCAATTAGTAGAAGTTGTTTTCATAAAAGATAGCGTTAATGCCTATAATCATTGCTTTAGATTTGGAAAGAAAAGAATCTTCATTTTGATTTTACCACTTTGTAGCCGCTCACCTTGTTTTGAAAATTTAAAATTGAACTCAAAAATATTTTCTTCGTCAAAGAAGAAACGCTTAACAGCAATATTGTGAATCAGTTTAAAAATATTAAATAAGAAACTTTCTGGTATAAACCATAAACGAATCGATTTCCTATTGGAATAAATAACCATGGAAGTAGCAACAATAATCTAAATTCTGATTTAAGGTAAATTGTGAAGAACCCCATAAATACCTTTCTTCGCTTAATCCCTAGAGAGCGTTTAACAAGAATTTGCTTCCTTTCTTTTACTCATTCCTCATTTAGGTGTGATTACTTATTTTGTAAATAAGGAAAACACATAGGACTTCATATACATATGTTCTTTCGAATCTTACTTAACTTACTTTAGTCAGCATTGCAACCTAGCTTCCAACACAGCCCATGTTTATTAATTTTATCCATGTGTAGCGCTACCTACAGTTTAACGTCGACTCCGAAAGTTTTCATGGCCATTTTATTTACTCGCAGAGGTTTTGCTAGAAGACTGTTGAGAGGAGGTCTCCGAAAGAAATATTTTTTTCCTATCTCGTTTTGTTCGAGATATCTAAGCTGGGGCTTGAACCATAGTGTCTCGTCTAATATGCCAACACACAACCTACTGTACTACGGCAACTTAATTTTTCTTAGATTAGCTTCTAAGAGCTTAAAGTGGTAATGGGGATACTACCTTACAGATCACTAATTTTCTGGTCTCCTAAATTGCCGAAGAGTTGTCAGGTTTTGCTGCTGGCTGCATGACAGATGCTGCGTGTTTTTAGTACCTTTTATTTTTGATTTCTGCGTCTCTATGCACCATTTGGTAAAAGCGCAAAAAAATTACACAACTTCGAGGAACAGATTTTGAGAAGCTTTTTCATAGCAATAGTTTTTTTTTTCTTCTTCTTTCAACTACTTGCGTAGTTGTATATTTTATTTGAACAAAATTCTTTACAATATTGATTAGGCCTCAGCGCCAAAAAGGCATTATTGAGGCAAGTTGACAAACTAATTTAACACAATGTATGTACAAATAAAAAGAGAATAGTAAAAAAGAGCTCATATAACTATTAAATATCTATTTTAAAGGAATAAAATAAAAGAATATTAAAAAATTGGGAAAAGTAAGAAGAAAAAAATGTAAGAAAATGAAAATATATTAAATTTAATAACTTCAAAATTTTATTATATTAGAAGCGTTTCGATTGAAATCAATAAATATTCTTTACAAAAGGACTTAAACATAGAAATTCTTTGAGTAAGCTTTAAGTTGTTAGGTAAATTGTAAAACTTTACTCCACCTATATAATCTACTCTCTGTTTGGTTAGTTCTAACCTGCATCGAGAAACTCTTAGATTTGACCTGTTTCGAGTATTAACATTTCCTTGGTTTTGTCAGTTACTCTTCAAGCTTTTGTCAGAATACTATTTATTGGTTGCCAAAATTGATCCTATTGCAGGACATCTCTTAGATCGTTTTTAAGTCAATTAGGACAGTTCTCCCTAGACACCTAAGTTTTTTTCTTATATAGAAATAAATAATAATGTCATGAAATATCATCAAATGCAAACTTAATTGGAATTTAACGCGAAATTCATTATGAAATATAAGAACTAATATAGGGTGCAGAAATATGCCCCCAATAATACCACTGGACTTATCTGAACTCGTTAATTTTTTAAGTGTAATAAGTTTCCTTAGAATCCCATATAATGCAAGTAAAAAGTTTTACCTCGAAGTAGAAAAAACATGGCTGCAATCTTCCTTTTTAGCAAGAAACAACACCGAAGTCAAGCCTTAATGTCCATATCAAGTCAACTTTAGCTGTAGCAACACTTTACTTTTCTCGAATAAAATTTAGAATATTTTCCAAAATTAATGAGAGAAATACTAAAATCCCTGAACAAAGTTACTTTAACAAAACGTAATAAATAATCAAATTCTAGATGATCAATGTCTGGAGATACAATATCAATCTCAAAAGAAAAGAGGCAAAGTTCAGGGAGTTGGAGTTAGCGTACATTGTGAAGTAATTGATTTGTTTTATAATTAAAAATTTAAACAAAAGTAATTTTTTTCGAAAGAATAAGGACGAGCAATGCATTAGCAAACTTTAAGCGCAATAGAACAAACGAGACCAGTGCTAGTTTGGCACAAAGCATTGGACGTACAATATGTTCAATGTCTCTCTTCTTAATCGGAATACAAATTCGCATAACCATTTTTTTTTATTTTAGAGTTTAAACCCTTTGAATATGTATTATATTACCAACGATTTTTTTTATTTTTTTTTTTATTATTTTATGGACCTTGTTTCCCACACCACTTATGTTGTGTGTGTTAATTTTATACATGAGTGGCGGGACCTACAGTTTAAAGTCGACTCCGAAGATTTTTGAAAAATTTTTCATAGCAATTTTATTTGCTCTCAGAGTTTATGCCAGAAATCTGCTGAGAGGAAGTCGCCGAAGAAATATTTTCTTATTTTCGTTTTGATGTCTGACGTGGGGTTTGAACCGTGGCCTTACGTCTAATAAGCCAACACACTACCTACTAGACTACGGCGACTTCAATCTCGTTGATATCATTCCAAAAAAACCTTTCTGTTCCATTATTGTGATCACATATACATAACGGTGATCGCTGGTCATGTTTATCCGACAAGAATAGCTTTTGCAGAAGCTACAATAAAACGAAACCTGCTTCCTACCAAAAATTGGGCAATCTGACGTCTATACACGTAAGCAAGCTTTTCTGGTTCATTAGGATGTCAATATGGTTCGATGTGATTGTGAATTCATTGCTAAATTATCAAATCACTACTGATACAATAAATAAAGAGTTCGCTGTCTGGAATTAAAAGGCCCATAAATATAGGTTATCAGTCGATTTTCTTATCTTATTATCAAACACTACAGTATCATTAGCAGTAATAGGTTCTTAGTTGGTTTATGCAGACTTGAATATGGCAACGTGGCAATACCCCTCTTATGAAACGATTTACTATCATATTACATACCTACATGGGTTTCTTAGTGAGATAATTACTTTGGACCCAATTATATACATACATATGTAGGAATCTTTTATCATTTTTCTGCCTATCCTAACGAACCTAACCATTTAAAAATATTTTTTCTCTCCCATAATTAAGGAATTTATCGACTTACAAAACCACTGTGCAACATGACTCATGTATTTTGTGGTATTCACATGTTTATTTATCCATATGTTTATGTGTGTATAAGTAAATAGTTGTATTTAAGATGTAGATTGTATACCCATAATACGATGGTTATAGTTTACAAGCGTTTATAAGTATTTCAGTTTTCCTTACAACAGCAACAACAACCAGTTACAATACAATACATGGTTGTGGCTAAAAACTTTTTTTAGCATTTTGTTGATTTCTTTTCTTGTTGTTGTTGTTGGAGTAATTGTCCTTGTTGCTGTTGTTGTATAATAATATCTTATATCTACATACTTGGAACATGATTTCTGGATGATTTGTTATTTTCTTTATTTACTCACACAAACACTTGTACTTACACTTGTATAACGAACACGATGATAATGCCATATTCACTGTAACTACAACACTTTATGATGGCGATCATAAAAATATGGTGGTTGAACAATAGACACACATAAGTGAGTGGTAGTAGAAAAAATTGCCCACAGTATTATACTTGTATATAGGGACTTTAATTACGTTGTGGTAATTGAAAATGATTTTATTGAGAATCATATTCAATCGAATTTATCTAGAAGTTTATATTATTTGAACAGAACTACTGGATCTCATGTTTCATTTAATACTTTGGAGTATAAATAGTTCTTGTATAGGGCATACAAGAACTATAGGGCGGGAAATTTAAAAATTAATATTTAAAAATGTAATGAAACAAAAACGGTTTCAAATTTTGCCATTTTTTTTTTTTTTTTTTTTTGCTGTGAAGTACAATCGTTCCGGTTATTCATATGGCTGCCAAGGCTGGCTTCACTGTACCTCAATCGATCGGACCAATTTTCGTGCACTTTTCCGAGTGTATGGAGTCGTATCACGAATGTTGGCCTTCAAATGCTCAATTGTCTATGGCTTGTCGGCATAATACTTTGCTTTAACGTCGCCCCACAGAAAGTAGTCCAACGGTGTCAAATCGCAGCTTCTTGGCGGCCAGTTGACATTACATGAGATATGTGGCAAGTTGCATCATCCTGTTGAAAACAAACTTCGTTCACATCAATACCATGAAGAGCGGGTACAAAAAAATTGGTTATCATGGTTCGATAGGTGTCTCCATTGACCGAAATGTTTGCGCCGTTCTCATTTTCAATGAAATATGAGCCTCCGCTCCACAAGACTCCCCAAATGAAAATAAGCTACATCCGATTTTTTTGCAAAATCGACATCTTCGCGCAGTGTCTCGTTGACCTAATTAATGCCAACATTGCTCAAGCGTAAATTGGTTCATTACGTTCAGTGGAGTTAACAAAATAGAAAGACATAAGTATTGCTAGACTAGAAATAACAGATAGTTCAAATTTAAACCGATATGTGGCCCACCTGATACTTTCAAATCATTGCTGCCTACTATTCTTTGTTTCCGTTCAATTTTTTATTAAGAATTATTAAGAATCGTTAAGAAACTTTAAAAATATCCAATAACGGATCAGAAACTCATGCAAACTGCTCTTGTGTATCGCTCGGTCTATCGATGTACTTATGTTCCCTGCTGCCCTTTCGACGTGATCAAATTATTTTTGTGCTCTACAAGAAAATTATGATTTCATGACCAAAATTACTACGAAGACGTAGGAATGCTTAACGGGAATAAATGCAGCTCCTTGAAACGCATCTAATTTTCTGATGTCACAGGAAATTGGAATGTAAACAGTGTGCCATAAATTTTATTTCACGATCCATTTATTTGTGAAGACTTTACAGTGTATAATACATCGCGTTTTGTTTTTCTACAACTAACTGTCTCCGTAATCTTTCGCTCTATTTCTACTCGAACTTATGAACTTCTAGAACTTATGGACTTTCTATGTAGTTTTGTTATTGTAATTTGGTCTTTGCTAACGCTTATTCTCGTAATTTATTTGTTGCTTTGTTATTGTTTATCTTGCTGTTTTTTTTTTGGAATAAACACGTTACGATGTTCGTTAATTCAAAAACAATTTTTCAACAATATTGTGGTATAATCTCCTTTCAATCAACAGCTCTTGTGGCAGCATAAACCACGATTGTCTGTAATATCAAGTGCTAAGATTTAAATATTAACCCCAATTGCAAACCCCTATAGCAATAACCGCCAACATGTTGTAACCCAGTTATCAACATTTCGTTTCACTTTGGTTTCATATCGTTTTCGTGCAAAAAGGATACAAAACAAAAGAACAAATACCACCACAGGAGTGTGTAAAAGATCCAACTAAAACCAGTATAACAATTTACGCACATTCAAACCTATTTTCATTGTTCGACAATCTATTTGAATAATAAAAATTTAAATGGTTGAATAAAAAAACCGAGTAAAAAGCAAGTAAAAGAATTAACGGATAAAACATTGAATGAAATACGAACACAAAAGTGAACTGTAGATATGAAATGTTTTCAACAGCATTCAACTCAAACAATTCATTCAGCAAATTCCATTCAGTTCCAACATCGATTTACGCAACAATGCATTTGACAGTTATTTGGCAGAAATTCTGAAAATAATACATATATTTTCTTCGGGCTGTCAAAAGGTAATTCTCACACAACCATAATTCCATACACATTCATTTATTGCCGTAAAAAACATTGTTTGCGAATACCAGCGTATGTGTCCGCCAGTCCAGTCCATTTGAAAAAAGTACAAGAATTGATTCCGTTCTTCTTGTTTTTTTTTTATATTAATTTTCATTCCCTGTTCAGTTTATTAAACGCCAGTTGTTCTCGTAACCATGAAATAATATTTTAGTCAGTCGATTTTTTTCTTTTTTTCTGCATCTACTTCTCATTCCACACAATGACCAGGAAAACATATTGCCAATCGTCTGTAAAAGAAATATGAAATCGTACAAAAAAATGTCCCTGCCAAAATAATTCCTTCCTTCATTGTTCGTTTGGGGGGAAAAACATTTTAAATTATTTTGTATTGCATGTCATGTCCTGTATCTTTGGCCGAATTATAGTATTCCTTTACACTTGCCCCATACACATGACTGGTGCGAATATGTTGTATTCAGACTAAAAAAGACAAATAGCTGTACAATAATTTAGGGTTAAACGATAAAGGATACCCCCAATCAGCCTGGTGTATAAACTTTAATAGACATGATGAAAAAAGAATGTAAATAAGATTTCATTATTTGAAAGAAAAACGTCTAAGGGATGTGGTTTGCTGAGATTTTAAAAGGAAACGAGCAAGTTGAAGTTCGATGTCGTTTTAAATTGGCAATTTTGTTGGTATTTTTTAAATGAACTTTTGAACATAATGCCAAAACGTAAATGATTTTTAATTCGGTCCAAAATATATGCTGAAATGAAGATAAGAACAAGTGTACTGTTACAACACAAAAAAACATACATCATGCTCTGCATTAGTGCTTGAAGGCCTATGGTAAACATAAAAGCTATACGAGTAATAACGGTATTTTCAACAGAAGCTCAGGGCAACGTTCAAAGAAATAACAAAGAAGTCAAAAAAAGAAAGAAAGGCTTCTGAGCTGAGAGTTCTAGAGTTGATCGGCAGCATTGAAAGGAAACATGAAATCTGGATAAAAATTAACGCGGAAGCCATTTTTGAAAGCTAAAACATAACAGTTCATGAAGATCAACAAAAGTTATGGTGGGATCATTTCGAAGACGCTATAAATCCCATAACGACCGATAGGGATTTTTAAAGAATTACACAAAGAAATATGAACCGAGAAAAATAATACATGCATAATTGGTCATTACGTGGACCTAAAGTTTAAAGTCGACTCCGAACGACGGACTTTTGAGAAACATTTCATGATGATTTTATTTTCTCTCAGAATTTTTGCCAGAAATCTGTTAACAACACACTGCCTACCAAACTACGATAAAGTCCAATAATTGCAGAAATGCATTCCGCAAAAACGGAAAAGCTGTTGCAGTATAGAATACTGTACCTTAAATTAGACTCGCTTGGTTTGTCTGAAGCGCTGTATACGCTATTCAGAAAAATCTAACGAGATAGCAAGAATCGGTTTTTATAAAAACATCGATGGAATGTAATCCCGCTGACTGTAAAAAATTAGCAAGGACACTAGTTCTTCTGAGTATTCTGCAGAAATATCCTCCAACAAATTTTCCGGAGCATTAACTACATAACTCCTGGCGCAACAACCATGATGTCGTTTGTACAGATCATACATATGGTAAACCACTTCAGCACATTGAGGGTTAATTACTTCGTTTCAATTCGAACGAGCAAAATTGCATCTGGAAACTCCTGGGAAATGTAGATTCCCTGCAACGATAAATAATTTAAATAAAAATGGCTAGGTTAGCGCAAAATGTAGAGTGGTGCACAAAGGATCTTTGAGTAAGGCTTTTGCTTTGACTTCGAATGTCAGGCAAGGCTCTTCTCTCCACTGTTTTGTGGCTCTAGCTGCTTTTTGAAGTTTTCAATGCTAAATATCGCGAAATATGTTAAGGATTAAACAATATTCTGGAAGATCCTAATTATGTGCTACTTCGTTAGTATCAATCACGAAAATATGCAGTCAAATATAAATAACAGAGTCAGCGGCAGCGCGACTAAGAATAAATATCAACAAAACTGAATCTAAGCCTTTTGAAAGTAATGAAGGGTATACATCTGCAATTCATGGTTAAAGTATCCTTTAGTACCAGCAGTTTTACGTAAGTTTGTACACAAAGTAATCTCAAAAGTCGGAGCAACGTAAACAACCGTATTCCAAAAGGCCGGGGGGTCCTTGGTAAGATTTTAAATATATTCCGAATGTAAAACCTGCGTGTTGAACCATAATCAGTTTAGATCTATAGTGTGGAAACATTAGACGTGTTACTAGTCTAAAAAAGGAAGAAATTTGCAATATTTTACTTATCGAATTTGGTAGTTTGAACAGTAACTGACGAAAATACTATAGCATGGAAAACGATTTACCAGAATACATACTTGGTAACTTGCGGGCTATATTTGAATTTCAGAACGAATTTCTCCATTCTCCTGGTATCCGATATAATTTTGGTTTTATATTGTCTTCATATTCTAGGACACGGTTCCAGGTCAGATATCCCCAACAAAACGAAATATGAAAAAATATTTCTGCGGCGACTGCCTCTCAGCAGATTTCTGGCAAAAACTCTGCGAATAAATAAAATTGCTATGAAAAGTTTCTCAGAAAATCTATCGTTCGGAGTCGGCTTTAAAATGTAAGTCCAGTCACTCGTAAATAAAATTATTACATACAATATAAGTGGTGCGAGAAGCTATGCCGTAATCCTGACTGAAGGATTATATATGTGTATTGTCATCATATTGAAACACAATATAATTCGAGGTAGATGATCTGGTAGTAGTATTTTGGTACCTCTACTCTATTATAGCAATAACAGTGATACCTAACTATTATTCTGTTGCTCAGGTGAGAATACATGTACATTATAGAGAAGCGGTGAACCTGTTACAGATCTCTTATCTTGGGCGAAGAGGAGACTATTGTCTCTGGATATTGATTTCGTGTGTTAAAGCTTTGGACTCTGCAACTATATTAGAAAATTCTATGTACAACTCAGTCCGTCATCTTTTCGAATAGTTGATCGGGCCTTGTTTGTATATCGAGGCAAGCAGGTTTTAGGTCTGACAAATATGTTAAATTTGCTTAAATTTATTATAAAAAGTAAATCATAAAAATGGAAAATTTACCAGCATTTCTTCTTTTTATTGAAAACTGTTTAATAATAATTTCCCAAAATTGCTAGGTAGCCTATTCATCGAATAGAATGCAGTTTTATGTTTTCAGGTAAAACTCTATGGAAATTTAATTAATAAATACAAATTGTGATTTATGTACATCGAACATTAGAGTTTAATTTAATATTTTTTGATTTTCTAATGCTTATGGTATGATATCCCATTTCGTAAATTTTTAAAATTAAGCGCATTAGTGAATATTGAACTTTATTGAGTGAAAATACGTTTTAAAATATCTGTGAAGTAAATATGAAAATGTCAATTTGTAGTATTATGATACTATCAACGGTATCAATATTTATTTAAATTTATAATTTTTACAAAAAATGTAAATATTCATTTTTATGCGTCTTTTGCTTTCTTTCGCCTTCATTTTTTCTTTCTTTTTTTTTTTTTGTTTTTTTTTTGATAAGTACTCTTGAAGTCATTGTTAGACGTTGCTTTTAACGTTGTTGTTCTAGTCAGACATCTTGTTGAAACTAAAAGCAATTGAAAATTGCGCATAAATTTAAAAGAATTAATTCTTATTTATT
Source organism: Sarcophaga caerulescens (assembly GCA_927399465.1). Classification (NCBI taxonomy): domain Eukaryota; kingdom Metazoa; phylum Arthropoda; class Insecta; order Diptera; family Sarcophagidae; genus Sarcophaga; species Sarcophaga caerulescens. The sequence continues at coordinate 53,089,068 of OV656873.1, forward strand.
ACTTATAAAAATGTATTGAAAATTTATGAATTGTTTTGAATACGATGAGTGAATGCCTGCGATTAATTTATTAAAGATTACTTTACGTACGTCATAGATCTTCCGTAAATGTGCTTCAAGTTTGGTATACTTTTTCCAGCATTTCCACTAGTATCTTATCAATGGAATGTTGTAAGGCTGTCTTCCATTATTGAAATGGTGGTTGGTTTAGCACTGTTTACGAAAGACTTCACGTAAAAAGGCTTCACCACCTACAACAATTAAACGGTTTGAAATCACATTATATTGTCAACTTATTAGCTGAGATAAATTGCTCACTATACCCCATATTAATTGGTTCATAGTATTGCATGGATGTGACATGTAATCACCACATGACAACCAAGTCTAATCATTCAATCTTGGGCATAAAAAAGTTAGTAATTATCGCACAATATTTTGCTACCTTAACAGAGCGATTTTCATAGCTCTTAAAGGAGTCAGGTTCAATGATAACGGCTACCTACAAACGGCACCAAATAGTTTATCCTTCAGAGTTTATTGGTAGTTCTTCCCCTCACACCAAATTCAACAAATTTGTTTTAAACCAATATAATCCTCAGTGCTGTAGAAACACATTTCCCACACGACAGGAATTTTGAGGACAAATTCTATGATTTGCAGTAGTTAGTCTATTCATTGTGAAGTGGAAAAGCTCACTGAACATTTTTAGCATCACCTGGTATCACGAACCCTTTTTTTCACACCAAAAATTTGCACACAAAAGCCAAACCGTAGCCTATAAAGGTAAACAAAATTTTGCTCAATAATTTTATTTATAAAGAATTTATGCCTTAAAATTCCTGATAAGTTGACATTATCTTACGCACACGTAGACACACTGAAATGCATGTCATGTTGCTGTTTAACCCCGATTTCGGGTTTCTCTTTTTTTGGTGTTGTCTGAAATGTGTATCTTCAGACAAACCGGCACATGCGGATGGAACCGACAAGCAGACAGACAGACGGATAAACTTGACAACAGGCGAATACGGGCATATTGGCAAAACAACAATATAACAAGCCACTGAAACCTTTACGTGTAGCCTTGTATAGAATGCTGTGTATACATATTGGCACCAGCACAACAGTTCAAGTCAAGTTGTAGTTGCCACGCGTTTGTAAGACCAAATACTGTGACTGGTATTCTATGCAAGAGTTGCGTGAAAAATATAATTCAGCACTTAGTGCTGCTTTTAAGCAGAAGATTGACGTATGTAAGTGTTATTTGAAAAATATTCAAAGAAAATCTGTGAGTCTAGTATATTTTTTACACAAGTTTATGCTACACTCTATACAGCTCTTTGGTTTTCTACGATATTCTACACATGTGACAACGAGTACGTAGAATGACAGCCATAGTAACAACACTTATACGTGTACACTAACAAAATATCAACATATCACTGGCGAAATGTCACAGGCAACTTAGGATAATGATTAAAAAATTGACAATTTATGGATTTCTAGTGCTTTAAAGAGTTTATTTTTCAAATTGTTGTCAGACTTTAGAATTTTAATACGAAATGTAGAAGCAGCCAGGACCTCTAAGGGAGGTTTAAGGCTGCGAAACATCGAATTGAATTGAATTTAAGCGAAAATTTTGATAACACCATCGTAGAATGCATTGAATTTGAAATGATGTTTATAAATGCTGGACAAGATTCAGACCCAGTTTACTCAAATCGGTTTTATGCAGTCGCAACATACTAATGGTATTCTCCCGCCAAAATCGTTCCGTAGTATGTTCGTAGTTCTTAATAATTAATATTTAACTATCAGTGAAGATATTCAAACCCTTATTTGTCAAGTTTATCAAAATATCACTGGCCCAGATCATACTTCCCTTTATCACACTTACCTCCGCATGACAGTTCGATACCCTGAAGCATAGTTTGACGTTTGATTCTTCTATACAGAGGTCCAGACCCGAGCTATCTCCATATTTAAAGTCATCTATGTAGTAACAAGTCGTCGCCACGGTTATCTATGCAATGGATCCGTCTGCCCATGAAAGTGAATCTGGCTTAAAAGTGCTACAATTAGTCGTGAGTCATGCGTTAGGCATTTTGTCGAATAATTCCGCATTGAGCGAGTATCCGTCCAGTATCGTAATATTCTGGCGAAACAATTTGTGTTTCTCGTTGGTCCATTCCCTAGTAGCGTGGTGATGATACATCACCCCATATCGAACCTGTATTTCAATCAGTTGAATGAAAACTATTGTTTCCAATTCCTTTGAAGGTGATGTCCTCATCGCACTACTTCTCCGCTAACAATAGATTCTTCGAAACCTCTGAATTATTCCGATGTAGCACTTCCTTTCCTGCCCACCTACATCAACCACATGAAGTTAACGTACGTGCTTACGTTCGTAATTAGTCACTACAACTCTTCAGTCAGGATTACGACCTAGCTCACGACTCACACAACTTATGTTGTGTGTGTTAATGTTATACATGATTGGCGGGACCTACAGTTTAAAGTCGACTGCGATCGACAGATTTTTGAGAAACTTCTTCATGGCAATTTTATTTACTCTCATGGTTTTTGCCAGAAATCTGCTGTGACGAAGTCGCTGAAGAAATACATACATACATAATTGGTCATTACAACCCTTCAGTCAGGATTATTGACCTAGATTCTCACACCACTTATGTTGTGTGTGTTAATTTCATATATAAGTGGCGGGACCTACGGTTTAAAGTCGACTCCGAACGACCGATTTTTTTGAGAAACTTTTCATGGCAATTTTATTTACTCTCAGAGTTTTTGCCAGAAATCTGCTGAGAGGAAATCGCCGAAGAAATACTTTTTGTATTTTGTTTTGATGTCTGGCCTGGGGCTCGGACCCTGGCTTTATGTCTAATAAGCCAACACACTACCTACTAGACTACGGCGACTTCAAGAAATATTTTTTCTTATTTTGTTTTATTGGAGATCTCAGATCTGGGGTTTGAACCGTGGCCTCATGTCTAATAAGCCAGCGAACTACCTACTAAACTACGTCGTTGCATAAGTTAATATGGGTCTAATTACGCTTCCGGTGAGCCAGTGTCTTATTCTCAGAGCGAGGTTCCATATCGAACCTATGGCTCTCCTATATACTGACCAGCATCAGTGCGCTTTTGGCTTCTTATCTTCTAAATGCTGTATCCATTTCAATTTCCAATCCAAGATGACACCCATGTATTACAGCTGGTTGGATATCCTAATATCTTCCTCAAAAAAGCGAGGACTGACATAATGAGCAATCTGCGTCTTTCTAGTATTTCGATGTTATTCAGGGCCATACATAATTATATGCTTAACTGTATTTATTCTTTAGGAAGAATTTTTTTATAATAAACTTTAACAAGCAAAAATTCACCCAAAATTCTCTAAGGAGTCTCGGTTTGCTTCATGGCAGTGTTTTCAAAGATTCACGTACACATACCCGCATGTGCAGCCCCTGCGCTGACCAACTTTTTCGATGAGTTCGGTAAAATTCGGGCAGTTCAGGGAATGCGCTTACCCGTGGCTGTACAACGTGGCAGCATAACGTGCTCAAGTGAGCTTTGGTATCAAAGCTACCACCCCAACCTAACCTAACCTAACATACCCACGTCCGCTCAATCATAAATTAACCTCTCACAAGTAGTACAACTAGCTTACTAAACTTCTGCAATTTTTTTGTCTTATTGTTCTCAAGTTTAAGCCGCATGGTTTTTGTCCATCAACTGTAAAATTATTCCCCGTTCTTGGCCTTATGGCCTTAGCTATACTCATATATTTTGCTGGTTTTTCTAGTACTACTCATCCCTTATATTCAAAAATGTTAACAGTAAAGTACAATAAATATGACAATTTTACTTCATAGTATCGAGGGCCGATATATCTTTAACTCACATGCTTCCATGAAAGCCTACATGTATGCCGGTTTTCGCACTACCTGTAGAAATGATTGAATCCTTAGATAAACAGACTTACTGTGATCAGTGATGTCTTCATTTTCTTCACTATAGCTTTTTCGAAGGTTCACGCGTACATATCCTTGTCCGCTTACTCCTTAATTAACCTCTAATAAGTAATACAACATCGAACTTGAAAAACTCAGCACTTTTTTGTCGTATTGTATTCGAGCTTAAGTCGTATGATTTTTGACCTTTAAGTGTAAAATTATTTCACGTTCTTGGCCATATGGGCCTAGCTATATTCACACATTCTGTTTTTTCTGGTGCTACTCATCGTTTACATTCGAAAATGTTAACAGTAAGGTACAATAAGTGTGACAATTTATACTTTAAAACATCGAAAGCTGATCCGCCTTTAATACACTTCCTTCCGTGAAAGCCTCTACTACTAGCCGTAGAAATGTTTTTAAATCATTTTTTTTTTTAAATCAAACAAATTTTGTGTTTGCATACATACATACATATGTACTATATATACAGAATTTGATAAAGAATTTTTTTTAAAACGAATACATACACATACTTGTGTTAAGTATAGTTATTAAATTAATTCTCGAAAAACTCTAAAGAAGTCATCTCCGTTAGATGTGGCATGAAGAATGAATGCTGAAAATAAAAATTTCTAATTATCCATATTTTTTTCTCTCCTAGTTTTTATTCGCTTTTCTTTCTGGGTTATTTTTATAAAATACTTTTTCTTATTTTGTTCATTCTTCTTCTTGATGAATTTTTTGTTTTCATCAACAAGTTTTTAATTACCATAAAACTTAAAAAAGAAATTTCTATACCTCTGGAGTGTTAGCAAACAAGATTAAAAAACTGAAAGAACGAAAGAAAGCCAAACAGCAGTAGAGATTCATAGACATAGACATTATACACATCTTTTAATAAAATATTCTATTTTTTCTTTCAATTTATTTAATATGGAGACTATAAAAATTATTTAAAAATTATTGCCATACCTTTAAAGTATACGGTTAGAAGGATCAGATTAATAACTGATTACATGGCTTTCGGTTATTCCTTCTTCTCTAAATACTTAACACTAATCCAACTTCCACTTTTTCAATGCAGTTCTTGAAAATGTTCAATTTTATAGAGCCGCGTTTTAAATTCAACAAGTATTTTTAAGGTTTTTATCATGAATTTATTCTTAAGGATTTGGAAACTCTACAGATAATGATGGGTAACCATATTAAATAATCAATTACACACGCAAGAGTAAGACTTAAAAACGATTCTGTTAAAGAGCCGATTTATTCCTAATACATTCGTTGGACCTTTTGCAAAGTCTCCCGGTAATTGCACTATTCAGTGCAGACATAGAGGGGAACGAAAAGACGGACCAACAGGCTCGGAAGGGATCGGAGATATTTGAGGAAGAGATGATGCATTCTTAGATGTATACTTGTTCAAATTGATAAAAGTTACAGGAAGACCAAGGCACTACTTGAGTTCGCACTCTAACTGGAATTCTAGCGGAACACTACGCTATTGACAGTTTCGCTAAGAAGCTTGATCTGCCTCACTAGGATTACTGTAGTAACTGCCAGGATGTGAAAGAAACGGAATCGGAACAACACCTTTTATATGAGTGCTATGCACTTCTAAACAGATGTCATCGGCTTTTAGTTGATAGAGCGGTTCAAGAACTGGACATCGTTGCGATCTTGTCACTAAGGCAACACACCAGTTTCATCCGGAGCTCAGGTTGATTCAAACCCACCGCTAATAGATCATGACAAGGTAACTTATGTATCTTACACTGGGCAACAGAATGAGCCATATGGACAGCCGAGTGAACTTGCTTTGCCTTACCCGTTAACCTAATCTAATCGATGTAAAAGTATTCATTGCGTCTGAGGTGTAGAGGATATTTTTTCTCTGTGAGACGTCAGTAGCAAGAGCTGGTAGGGTACATACTCCAGCTCATTTGCAGAGTATATCTAGGAAAAAGAATGTCCAACGTTTGGAGCATCAATATGTTATGATATACGCAAACTACATGGATTTAAGACTTCTTCCTATCGCATATAAAGTATTTATGAGTGTATTGTGTAAGCGACTGAAGCCAGCTTGTGACTTGGTAAGTCCACAATCAACCAGATATTTCTTACTACCCCAAATACTAGAGAAGATCCAGGAAATCCCTGACGATACAAAGACACTGTAAGGTAGCATTCGACAGCTCGTTAAGAAATCGTGTCTACATATACCACTATTACTGGCAAAATGAGAAGTCTGTGCAGTTTGACATTGACCTCCTCTGGCAGTTACGTTAAGGTAGGAAATCACCTCTTCGAATATTTGAAACATTATGATACCATAACAGGATACCTTTTCTTTCATTCTGTGCTATCAAATGTGAGTAGATCAAGATGATGGTAAAACAAAGTACATGTACTAAATTTTGTAATGTTGACAAGGAATGTACCTTGGCTCTATCGCTATCAGCAAAAATGATATCATTTTGTAGATAACTCGTGTAATCGCTCTTGCCAGGATGTGTTGTCATAGACAAAAGTACCACAAACGTCTCTCGTATAACGACAGAAGTCAATGCGCTATTTGAGCTGCTCAACAACATGGACGTTGTTAACCATTTTTGCATTCAGGATGTTCGCGAACGTTGCCATTGAGCATGACCTTGTCCGCATGGGAGAAACCAAGCTGAACTAGGCTTGTCACAGAAAAAATTATGATTTAGACAGGGCTCTCTATAAGATTACTCTGTCTACACCAGTCGATACGATGCATATATCCAACGCAGAATCACAATCTGGCGTTAAACATAGTCTTGTCTCCAGGGACCAAGCTAAAGAAGCATTGTTGCAGAAAAAGTTCTATTTTAGGCAGGACCAGCCAATACCGAGTATATCCACCTCAGAATCACGAACTGGCTACTAAAAAATTACGACTAGACAGCATTGATTCTGAACTTCAAAATTTTCAATTCAAATTTTTACAGCCGCAGTAAGTTAGCATGCAACCGCTAGAAAAAAAAATGAACGGCTCAAGTCAACATACTATCGAGGAAGTCGTCGTAGTCTAGGCTTAGTAGATGTGAGGCCACGGTTTAAACCCCAGGGCAGACATCTCCAATAAAACGAAATATGAAAAATATTTCTTCAGCGCCTTCCTCTCATCAGATTTCTGTCAAAAACTTTAAGAGTAAATAAAATTGCCATGAAGAAGTTTCTCAAAAATCTGTCGATCGAAGTCGACTTTATAATAGAGAAGGTAACGCCAGCCTTAAAATTAAAATTTTAAAAACACACAACATAAGTGGTGTGAGAAGCTAGGTCGTAATCCTGGTTGTAATGACCAAATATGTATGTATGTAAGTCAACATAACTGTTTAAGAAGGCATAATATTTCAATAGACCGGATCTACTTTATCCCGCTCCATAGTGTTGAACAAACTGTCTAAACCATCTGTTAAATTCTGTCATCTAGTGTAGTGCCTGAATATAAATATTTGTACATTTCAAATTGTTGGACCGAGAAAGCAAAGAAAAAAACTTTTTCATTATGCATCATCTCTCTTCACCCGAAAAGTATTCGTTTTTATCTCTTTTTATTTCGCATAATTCCCATTTTAAGCAGTTGCTTGCTTTTATAATAAAAAAAATGTTTTTGCCTTCATTATTATGCTTATGAGTTGAAGACCATTTTCTGCCTCCGTTGCTATACAGTATTGCCTGCACTCCTTCTATTCAGACTGGTATTATAATTTTTTTTATTTTTCTTTTTACCGAATATAATATTAATAATAACAACTGCCATGAAACTTTAAAAAAAATGGAAAAATAATTTTTTTTTTGATGGTGGCGGTTATATTTTTAAAGTGAAAAGTTTTTTTGGGGTTTCATTTTTATCATCAACGCCGACACCATTATGAAAAACTTTGCTTGGTAGAGGGGTACGAAAAAGATTATAGAAAGGGGCAAGCTTTAAGATGCTTTCTGTGCTATTTCTGTTATTGCTGCTCTCAATGTGGGTTAAAATGCATCTTTATCGTTTAACATTAATCACTTTTTAAACGCATTTAAAAGTTTTTCGACATCATTTCAAAACATTCCATACAAATTTTTTCCTAATTTTTTTCGCTCTTCTTCTGTATTTTAAGCATCTTTTTGAGATTTTATTTCTGCTTTCATTTTGGTATTTTTATTTTTTTTTACTTTTTGGTCCTTCTTAGTTCTTGAAGCAAATGAAGAGTTAAATGTGATAATTCATCTTGAGGATGTTGCATTAACTATGAAAATGAAGAGAATTTTTGTTTAATGAATTCAAGATAAAAACTTTTTAATAAAAATTTATATTTTTCTACTTTTTATAAACATTCTGTGTTAAAAATAAAACATAAAATATTTGAAAATTAAATGGAATTAAAAATAAAATTCCGCAATCATTACGCCAAAGAATTTCGAAAGATTAAAAGAAAAATAAAATAATTGATAACTGCACTTATGATAACTCCACTTTGCGGTAAATCTGTGGGGAAAGGTTTTAAACGAAGAAATCTGATATTTTCTGTTTGACTAATTTGTTTCCCTAATCTTATAGTTCTTCGAAAAAAAAATGTGTCATAGATGAGTATGTAAAGTCATTATGTATTCAAAATAACATCTTTTATAAAAAACACTGTAAACTACTCACTATACTGTGTTCTGCGCCATCTATATGAAATCTTTTTCATAACAGCTGTAATATAATATGGATCAAAATTATTAACGATCGTATTTATTAGCTCTTTTAGAGGTTTGTGTCTTTTATAAATTTATAAGTATAGATACGAACCTTTTAAAAACATTTAACGAAAATTCTGTATATGACTCTAAACATACGATCGTATTTCGCTCCGATTTAAAATGATTTGATCAATTAAAGGGACTACTTCCTATCGCCTTTATATTTGAAACATTTTGTCTTTCACAAGTTAATTTCGGGTTTTTCTTAATGGACATCTGTATGCCCAGTGGCTCAGAGCATTTTTCGGGTGTCCAATTGGACATATTAAATTTAACTCCTGTTTTTTAATGAATTTATGAATGAATTTGAAAAATTTTAATATAATTCAAACGTCAACAAATAGTTCTTATCCATATTGCACAGTTTCAAATATACAAGTCTTTAGAAATTTTTCTGGTTGCCAATAAGAACGTCATGATTCATAACTAGAATTCGTAACATTTATGAATCGTCATGCACTTGACCTTTTTTGGGTTCAAGCAAAAACAGTTTGCCATTGCCCATTGACGAATTTTGCTCAAATCCTAATTGCTCTCATTAACACGCTATAGATTGTTCCGAACAATTTGGATATGGCTGTCCGTAGTCTACATATATATGAATCTTGTAGCGAAGAATCAAAATAGAAGTGACCCAAGAATTGATCCTTGAGGTATATCTCAACAGCTCCGCAAATGTGTTTTTGATACACAGAACAGATACAAAACAGCGTATGTTATTGAAGATACGTGGAGATTAGTACATATTTCTGGGACAATAAAAGAAATTTTTAACTTCAAGAACAAAGTCGGATAGTTCACCATATTAAAAGCTTTTGAATGAAAAAAAATTTAATGAGTTTTCCTACAATCCACGCCTCAATATTTCGGATAAAGCAATTATACAACTGTGTCCTAAGTGACAATCTGATTTCACGAATAGTAATTTACAGAGCGATATTCATTTCCAAGTTGATATTTGATACATTGACTGGCTTCGTATTCAATAAAATGCCGGCTGGTCAGAGAGGGTATTTTTTATCATCACCTCCAGCTTGGTGTAGTGAGCAAACTAGTTACCCCCTTGTGACTTCGGGATCACTGTGCAAAAATTATTGGAGGATATGGATCCACAACAGGCTATATAGGCATAATCAAGAGTTCTGTTGTAACTAGGCAGAACGTTGTGTCGTTGACTCACTCGAGACCTGCACCAGGCCATATTAGTTGAAGAAGAGATGAGTCTAATTTTTTCACTACATTTTCCAATAAATTGGCTTCCAATAGCTCAAGAATTGCAATTTATTAGCATAACCTTATTACTGAACATTTCCCCTTAAAAGAAATCCAGAAACGTTTAATCGCAGGAACAAGGGGGGTAGTGAGCAGGACCAATTTTGGAATGAAAGTTGTCACAAAACGAGTGCGTAAAGTATATTTAATGCATGAAGTACAACTTTAGTTTCAGTACATTCTGAAACAGAATTCAAGATTGCATAAATTTCAGTGCTACTATGCGGGGTGCTTATATCTAGGGAATACTGTATATAGATTTTTAATAATCCCTAGCATATTCTGTTTGTTTATAATTTTCCCTAGCTTTCATAGAAGACTGACATGGCCTGTTATCAATACGGGGTTGCTTTTATTTCTAATAAAAATGTATATCTCTTTGTATATTTTTATAATCCTAAGGCATAGTATTAGCAGTAATAAATCGAGGTAAAATAAAAAGTCAGTCAAAGCAGAGTATGTACGTTTAAAAATATGCACCTACTAACAATGAATTGCAATATTTATTATCATAATTAAAGTTCATTCTATCTAATCTTTATAACGCTCTGCGTCACTTTATCAAGAGGGTGAGCCTAATAAATTTAAAATCTATCATCCGAGATGGTTACCCAATACCTTTTGAACTACATTATACTCGTGTTGAAAACTTTTCTGAATTGTACGGTACTGAAACATTGATTCTTGGGCTATTGTCAGAGGCCTCATACAGTGAATATTTTCGAAGTGTCGGCCGAAGCCGTAGTTTCTTAAGGCGGAGCTAGAAATACAACATTCCAACTGATTTTTCTAGTATTTACATCACTTATATCCGATAGAAAATGGAATACAATTCTCAAGTATAGACTGGTGTACATCGAGATCTGTTTGTAGATTTTCGATCGCAATATATTATTCAACTGAAGTAATTCACTAGAAGATCTCTGAAATCTAGTTCGTTTTTCACTTGCTGCTTCTAAAGTATGTACTCAAGGGAAATAAAGGAAGAATCGATAGTTTTCTACTTTACAAAGGTAATTCGAGTGTGGAATGCAAAAGTCCCCCCTGATAATTATGAAATAAACAGAGTCAAACTTAGTGTTTCACATTACTTGCTGTTTGCTCTCTCTCACAATATATTTTCCTGGCTTCAAAACATGCACTGCATGAGTAGGGGTCATGTCCTGAGAGATTGTATTGAAAAAAAAAAAAAAAATCCCTGGTATTCCAGATATTCCAGGGCATTTGATAAGCTAACAACACGATGAAAATCACTTAAAATTGTGGCTCTTAGTGTCAACAGTAACTTCTCGTTATTAAGTACATACGTAGTTTAAGTTAAATTGACAAGGGAGAAGAAAATAGCAGTGCTATGATTAATTTATTGTTCACCACCTGCGACTTTCGAAACATTTACTTGAAACACTTTAAACTGAATCGCATTAAATTGAAATTGGCTAGAAATGCATTTTTGGAAATTCTAACAACAACTCCGTTGTTTGTCACGTACTCGCAAATGTTTATTTTAAACGTTAAAATTTTATTTTCGTTTAATTTTCAAATTTAAAACGTTTTTTGTTCTTATGCATACTATTACTTCTTTTCTTTTCGTTTTATATTTATCGTTTAAGAATCTACTTAAACTAAATCCAACTTTTGGCCGGTGGATATTATTTTTATAATTCCCGATGCAAAGTGAATATTAATTTCATGACCATCGCTTCGCCAATGCAAAACAGCACCAGTGACATTACATATATACCATGCAGAGCAGCAAACGTTTCACATGGCTGCGCTGTCTATGTATATAAGCTGTACGCGTATATATAAGTGCTTTATTTAATTTAATAAATAAATAATATGGTATAGAAATTATTGTTTTCAAACTTTTTTAAAGTTCTTTATACGGCAACAAACAAAAACATAAATTTGGTAAAAAAAAAGATTAGAAAGCGAGATTTTTTAGTTTTATTTGTGGTCATATGAATAGTTTCTATGTTTTATTATTTTTGGCGATCAAAGGAAATTTAACTTTCGATTTTTCCATGACTAAGAATTTATAAAAGAATGTTTAATAAACAACATTTTTTTTATAATTTCACAAAATGATATACAGTCAAAGAAAAAAGTCTACATACACCGTTGTATGTAGAATTTTTATCGCTAATTTTTATGTTTTTTCTATATGTTTCTTTTCATATTCACTTTTTCTTCAAACATTCTTAATTGTAAACGCTTCTAACAACGCTATAAAATCTTTTAAAATTTATAAAAATCAGCAGGTAATGTCTACATACTGTGGTGTATGTACACTTTTTTCTGTGACTGTATTTTATATATTTTGAACATTGTTCTAATTCAGACATAAATCATGTCTTAATTTTTGAGAAAAATTATTTTTAATTTATTTTTCTTTTCGATTAATTTGATTAAAAAAAACTGGAAGGAAAAAAACAGATTCTTCCTATGGTATCTACACATAATTTGCAACTTTTAGGTGGGTCAGTAGACCTCCAGCTGCGTACTTTGTTGAATTTTTCATTACATTGAACTACTTGAACTATTTACATACGTTTACCCTAATTGAAAATGAGAATTAAATTGTTTGTAATTTTCAGTAACTTTCGTAGAAGACTTCTGTAAACCACCCTTACTTTGATTCGTGTTGTTATCAACCCACACTAATTTAATACAATAATATTGTCTCGTCTATATACATATGTCTCTACTAATGGGTGTCTTTTTTAGATGTCCATTGCTTAGAGTTGGCAATACTGCTTTATTTGACAACTGATTGAACAGCTTGTAGTTGATTCTCACGCGACAATGGGCTATTGGCAGTTTTACTGACAAGCTCGGTCTGCCCCGCCAGAATTACTGCAGAAGCTGCCAGGATGTGAAAGAAACGTTATCGGCACAACACCTTAAATGTGAATGCCCTGCACTTCAAAACAAACTTTAACAGGTTTTTGAGTGATAGAACGTTTGATTATATGAGCATGGTAGCGAACGTGCCACTAAGGAAACTCGGGGTGGTTCAAACCTACCGGTAACGGATTGTGACAAGGGCCCAGCGAGTGTACTTGCCTGTGAACGGCAAGTTACCCGCTAATCTAACCTAATCTTGATTAAACATTTCGTTATGGATAGACCTACACTAGACCAACGCTTGCAAATTGTTGAAATTTTTTTTGAAATAATAGTTCTGTTCGTCAAAATTATCGTTCATTCTAAATAGTACATAATCGCCCTGCAGAGCTTTAAAATCGAATAACAATGAATCGTTTTCGTTTCACGTATTCTCTTACTGATAGCGTGATTGGCATAAGAAACTGAAGAAACTGTAGCCACTGTTTTCAAAATATTTTCTTCAAACACCCGAGTTGATAGCAGTAGATATCAGAATAATTGTTTTGTCAGGTTATAGCAACTCATACATAGTAGATAATTCCCTTCCAACCCCACCAAAGACTGAAGACAACTTTGATTTTAGTCAATATGGGCTTTGAGAGCATTTGTTTAGCTTCTTTGATCATGATGTTTTTTGTTCGATTTTATTGTGCCTTAGATTTGCTTTCCGAAGCAGTAATTATCCCTCTCAACTCCTATTGGTAATAGCTGAAGAATACTCAGAATCAACAATTTTGTTTGTGCTGCGATATGAAAAGTTTAAGAAAAAGATGATGGGGAATCACCGAATCATCAGTCGGTGGCGATACGAACTCTGATAATTTTATACTGAAGGAAACTTCTTTAACATTAACGGTACCAAGCACACACCAGTACAACAAACACATGCCATGTTTTTTTCAATAGTGAACCTGTTGCTGTCATAGTTAACGCAGCAAAATTTTTGGTTTTCACATTTCATTAGTCCTGATATTTAGTTTAGATATCCGTAGAACTTCGTGAGGAAGTGCTGAGCCATAAAGTACCAGACTTGGCTTTTCAAAACACCAAACCAATTAGCCCAATTGCTGTTAAGGACCTAAACCACAAGCAATGCGCTACTGTCTATCAATCACTACTTAAGCTTTTGCTTTTTAAAGTTCATAATAAAGTTAAAATCGTTGCTAGTCGATTTAGTCTAGCAGATAGTATGTTGGTTTATTAGACGAAAGGCCGAGGTTCAACCACTGGCTTAAGTATCTCAAACAAAACAAAGTAGGAAACATATTATTTCCGGCGACTCCCTGTCAGCAGTCTTCTGGCAAAAACTTGGAGAGTAAATGCAATCGCATTAAAAACCTTTTCAAATCTTTATTCTTTAAACTGTAGGTCATGGATAGAAATTAACACACACAACATGTGTTGTAATGACCACTTAAGTACGTACGTAAGCATCATTCATTTATTTTCCTTTTTTTTTTGTTTACGAAGCTTTTCTCTTAGCCATATTATTCACCGCACTGCCAAGACGCATTTGGAAATATAAAAACTGAACTCCTGAAGTAATTCAAAGCTTTAACAAACAGAGTTTATCAAAACTTCTTTAAGAAGCGGCTAAAATACAGTCACTAATTTCCGCTAATTTTTTTGTTTTCCCAGGAATTTCTGGGTTATATTTTTTATATTCGATTTTGTCTTCAAACATTCTAAATGTAACTGCCTTAAACATCGCTATAGCACCTTTTTTCTTTGACTGTTAGGCCATGTAAAGCTCGGAGCTACTATGGTTGCTACATAGTGAAACTTAAAACATATCAAATTTCACATGTCAAATGTGTTTTATTGTAATAAAAAACATTTTATTTTAATTTATTTTTTTATCCTTAAGGGTACAATTTATTTTACATATTTACGACACTACATTTTATAAAACAATTTTTGATATCGTGGCTCAGTCTCTCTATTTCTAAATGTTAGAAATATAAATTCAAAAAACAAAAAGAGTTCGACTATATATTATCCTTTAAACTTAAGCACGGATATCCTTGTAGCGGGGTTCTTCTTTGTCTGTGTCCAATTTGATGGAGTATTGACCAATCAACGAACCTTGAACATCAGCTTGACCATCAGGATTGTATTGAGGACCGTCACCGATTTCTTGGGTATCTTCCTTGACTACACGGTAACCATTCTCATCGGCTTCATAGAAGACGGTACGCATAACGAAACCATCACTGTACGAGTACATGCCACTAACTTTAGTGCCATCACGGGTTTCTTCACGGGCAATCATGTTATCATTGATTTTGTCTTCAACATGTGAGTTGAAAGCGTATTGAGCGGATTCATTTTGAATACGTTCCAATTCGGCTCTCTCTTCGGCATCTTCGCGGTCCTAAATAAAAAAAGTAAAAAGAGAGAGATTTAGTTTTGCGAAATGAGTAAATTGTTGCAAATTGTTGAAAAGGAACTTGGCTTTATAATTTGTTCTTTCATTTTTATTTTTCTATGTGTTTTTACTAATTATGATTGACATCACTGTGGCCCTTTTTTCTGTTCTTATTTTTTTTTTTTTTTTAGTTTTATGGCCTTTTATATTATGATTGACATTTACGTGCATAAATTGCACAATTTTGAATGATTGACAGCAATTACAACACCTAAACAAACTTGTTGATGTTTCAACATAGAATTTGCATGTAATGTTTACACTCTAAGATTATGGTTAGTAAAAGTGGCAAGAAAACTTGTGTATTTTAAAAAAAAAATTGACTTTTTTGTGTTAAAGTTTTATGGCATTAAAGCCAATTACACCTATAGCCGTGGCACCTTTTAATTGCGCTTTGTGATCAACATTTTATCTTATAAAAAAAAGAAGGTTGTTTATTAGTATTCAAAATCTTGTGCATTTCGTTACCACTATCAACAAAATTTTTCTTCGATTACTTTAATAAAGAGATGATATCGAAGTAAGAAATTTTTGATTTGAAATTTTAAAGAAATTTTAACAACAATTTAATTGTGATCGTGGTAGCATTCAATTGCATTGGAGTCAATTAATTTTGTGGTCAAGTGGTAGAGTTTTTTGTAAACCTGAAATATTTGTTTTGAAAATGAGGAAATTTTATAGCCAAAGTGGCTCTTTTTGCCAGCAATAACACTTTAACAAGTCTAATTAACATCTTATAATATGTTTAATAGAGAAATTACAAAAATTATGGTTTTTAAACTGAAATACTTATGCTATGCGTGTACAGAAGACGACCACCACGAAGTCATTGAAGATGGTAATGTTGTTGACAAGATTGGCTGTTTGGTTACTCGATTTGTTGTTAACCTTCAAGTTAACAACTTGAGTATTACAAACCAATAAAAAAAAACAATTTTTTGCTTTCAATGCAATAATATTGGTAATTCAATAATTGTTGGCAATTAATTTAATATTTTTGGTTTTATTATTGTTGCTTAATACGGTAGAAGGTGTCAAATTTAATGTATTGTTAATTTTTTTTTTTTTTTTAATAAATTTGTAAACAATTATTGGGTTTTTTTGACTACCTCCACCACAAGTATGTAGCCCTGGGGGATTTTTCTAATGGTTTAAGACAATATTTTTTTTTTTTAATTTTATGGCTTTTTTTTTAACCAATATTGTTCTTTTAAATTGTTTTTGTTGTTTATTTATTTAACTTAAGTTTTATTGTTATTGTTTTTACAAAGAAACACTTCACTGAGTAATTTTTTTCGTACTAAAATTCAAATGAATTTTTTTTTTTTTTGTTAGCTTAGCTTTACACACATTCTTCTTAAGAAATTTCCTTCATATTGTAATATTCTATTTAAGCCAAGTTCTTGTTAACAATAATAATGGTAAAGAAATTTAAAAATAAAGAAAAAAATCTGCATTTAATATTTCACTCACAATTGGCAAAGCAATGGCGGCAGCCAAAATGCAAGAAATTAACACAAATTTGAACATTTCTTTTTTTTTTGTTTAATAATATACGACTATTGAACTATTGTTAGTAGTGATGTGCACGTTTCAAGTGTACTGTGGACTATGTTTTCTAAACGTACAAATATTCTTCTTATATACGCACAGTGCCCACAGCGAGTTAAAAGAAACCAGCTAAACGAAATCATAAAGCCAGCACACACATTGATAGCCGGCTAAAACAAGGCAGCGTGCGACATTTAGTGGAAATGTAGCAGCAGCAGCAGCAGCTGCTATTAAAGCAGTTTGTAAAACGGCTTACAGTAGTGCGTTGTTGCCAAAGGCAGCGGCTTCAAGTGGTTATTCAGTGGCAGCATTTTTAATCATAGCTCATCATAGTTTATGACTGTAGAAGTCATTTAAAAAAAACAAACACACTCTCACACATACAATGAGAAATGTCAACGGTTAACCTATCTAAGCCATGGTGTAAGTTAGTTTTAAAAGCCATGCATGTACACATACATCGGCACTAAACTGCTCAAATTCCATATGAAATTAATAATCTATAGCGACAGTTAATCAATGTATAGATACGTAGATGAATGTGCATGTTTATAATATCATAGTTGTTGTTGTTGTAGGTTTTTATTGGTTACTGCGTTTAAGCCTTTTCTAGAGGCATTTATTCACTGTAGGGTTTATTGTTTTTTTTTTTTGTTTTTGTTAAAGACACGCAGTATTTATCCACTAACAATACAATGATCATTTTTTATTTTTATTACCGGTTTTTCTTTACTTCTTTTTTTCTTCATTGAGTTTTTTAAGCCATATCTACTACTGTTTACTAAAAGACGGTGAATTCAGTCTTCTTTATTTTCTTTCAATCAATATATAGGGAATTGCTTTTTATGGACTTTTTTGAAAGGTTTTTCTTTCTTTGTTTTAAAATTTGTTAAGTTTCAACGAAAGTCAAAATTACAAATGGGTTACAACTGTTTGCCAAATAAAAAAAAATAATTCTATAGAATGTATATTTATGTATTTCCATTTTTGTACAATTATTTCCGCTTAAAACAACTCACATTACTTTACACTTTGGGGTAATGCAAATGCAATTTAAACGTGAAGAATAATTTAGGTCTTTAACTTAACGGTTTTTATTACCAATTACCAAATACATTTTTTAAATGCCAAATAAATACAAGCAAAGTACATGAGGTATTTCTACTGGACAAGCTTACTTAGCTTTGCTTTTTTAATATGCTTTAAGGTTCTGCGTTCCGTTGATAATTTCGATGTTAATTGAAAAGGTTTTTTTTTTGAAAAAATCAATTAATTTTCTCCGTCTCTATGTTAAATAGACAGAATGAATTTTAAAACGATTTAAAGACGCCATGGTCTAGTAGGCAGTCTATTGGCTTATTAGACATGAGACCACGGTTCAATCTTCAGGTCAGACATCTCCAACAAAACAAATATAAAAAAAATATTTCTTTGACTTCCTCTCAACAGTTTTCATTTAGTAACTCTAAGAGTAAGTAAAATGACACATCATTAAACACACACATATAGCGGTCCGTTGTGGCGCAGTCCATGTACTAACCGAATTCTTACAAACTAAAGGTGATCAGCGCAGTGGCTGCACATTAAAGACGGATGCCCTATGCTGGAAATCAGCCTGAAAGTTGAAGAAACGAATCTACATCCTTGACATCAATGGATGATAACTCCGTTAAGCTGACAATGAATGGAGAGCCAAATAACCTAAATCTGCATCTCGCAAGATATGGGTATTGACAGCGAAAGTGGATAACAGTTTCCTCTTCAGTAGACTCACACCCACGGCAGAAGTCGCTAGACGGGTGCTACAGGCTTTCCCCGTGTCTGACCACAACGCAATGACCTGAGAGCATGACCACTTTGATCGAGATGACATTGTGATCAAGTTTGAGTAGTTGGTTCTCACGTCTTCTATCCGTCGTGGGCCAAGTGAATCTGGTAATGGAGCAACATTCCTCATTGACCCAGGATAGGTTGGTGTCGCGACAGAATATTCGCGTAATTGCCAATTTAACCGATGTAAGTGGCACACCCAGACCAATTGTCGAGGCTGTCGGAAGAATTTGTGAAGACACTGTATCAAAAACTAGCTCAATAATCTAAATATTCTGAAGATATGCAGTTTTTGGATAAAATTTCAATTAGATATACCGAGGTAATCCAGAGAGAATCTTCGTTAAGAATTAAATCCATATTAACTGGCTATCACATCCTGATTTGGACAAACCTCTGTCCAACCTTCCTTATATATAGTGCCTGAAAAAACCTTCTTCATTCGAAATGGCATACTATTTTCACATTAACATCGTTGTTCCATTTTGCTTAAGACATGTCGGAATGGTCTTTCATTGAACATTACTCTTTAAATGATGTCCTATATCCTGTGCTTTACATGCACTTTGCTCTCATCGTTTTTACCTTGTAGTTGAGGACCTTCCATTAATTCCTGATCATAAACATTTAAACTCATCATCCCAAATAAAAACGTAATCAAAATGCAACAAATGCATCATCATTTGATACTGGAGAATATTTAATATATTACGTGATATACAAATCAACAATGATTTATTACGTTTGATATCCGCCTGACTATTAAATGACATGACTTTGAAATTTAAAAAATTTTGTTTTTGCGGTTGTCAAAAACTGAGTGATAAATTTGAAACAACGTTTAAAAATTTTGCATTCATTTTCAAGAATTTCAATTGTTTATTTCTTGTGTTTTTAATTATGAATGGATGGCCTACATTATTTAATTTAAATTAGTATTTTATTTATACATGTAAAAAGTTTTAGCTTCTCTAAACAGAGATATGCATAAATCGGGCTGGCATAACAAAGAAAATATGGAAAAAAATAAAATCTCAGGGAGGCATAATTTAAAACAAATGCCAACACTTTTGGGTCTCACATTAAAAAGTCATTAATAAAAGCCGAATGGAATATAAAGTATTACGCAAAAATGAATTTCATAAGTTCTGTATATTTCTTATGCAATATTAAAATAATTTGCGATTCTATTTTCGTTTTTAAAGTGCAAAAAAACCCGGTGAAATAATAATCAAACGAATGCAAATTATATTATTTGGAAAAATTCATATATTCCAAGGCTAAGTAAAGTATTGGTTTATTAATCGATTCTTTAAATTTAATTTTCAAATGTGAATTACAAAGCGGATTAATAGTTTCCGGCTAAAGTAGTTTCCATTAGATTCCAATTTAAATGAATTGAGATACTCACAGAAAGAATGCGTATCGTCAGTCAGGATTTTGGTCCGGCAGTACACAGCATCTAGTCATTAATTTTTTGTCATGAGTGGTGGGACCTGTAGTTTAGCATCGATTTCAAACGACATATTTATCATAGGAATTTGTTATTCCCTAAGCTTGTGCGTATTTTGAAGTTTTTTTTTTCAAAATATTGAAATCCGGCTCTCCTCTTCACTGGCCACTTGATAATAAAATAATTTTCAAGACCTCATATGTATTTGATATCAAAAAGTCGTTGTTCTGGAATTGACGAAAGGTAGTCAATAACGAATCTAAAGTCCAGAATTTTCAGATTTTTTTCAAAAATGTTATTTATTATTTGTTATTTATTTTACTTCTTACAATACAATTATAAAATTTATTTAAATTGTTACAAGCTAAGAAACTAAAAGTTTTTGCTCGATGTAGTGCGACAGAGTAGAATCTCTAGGTTCGATCGAACCAGAAAGTCTTTCGCTGACAAACTAGCTTATATTCATAGCGAGATATAAGTTTTCTAGCTTTGATGCTTTGTATTACCTAATTACGATGTATACCTACATTTCGATGTATTCACCTGCTAAAAGATTATAATCGCGTTAACTTTTACTATATTAATCCTGTGCCTTTGCCCAATTTTCTTCCGAAAACAACAAATGTGTTTACAAGTAATGAATTTGAAATTTAAGCCTGAAGTACCTAGAACACGTGATTCATATAACATACAAGGGTACGCATTAGTCTTGAGAGGCTGTAATTGAAAAATTAAGTTAGCTGAAATACATGTGCATAAAGGAATATGAAGGCATTTCTGAAAATGAATTTCTAGCAAAAACCGCTGCAAACCAAAAAAGAGACCATATTTACTTAAATTGTCTAGTAGGTAGTGTGTTGGCTTATTAGACGTGAGGCCTCGGTTTAAACTCCAGGTCACACAACTCAATCGAAACGAAATATGAAAAAAATATTTCTTCGGCGACTTCCTCTCAGCAGATTTTTAGCAAAAAAGCTGAGGGTAAATAAAATTGCCATGAAAAGTTTCTCAAAAAAAAAATCGTTCGGAGTCCCGCCACTCATGTATAAAATGAAAACACACAACATAAGTGTCTGAAGGGTTTTAATAACTGATTGTTTATGTATGTACGTAATGTATGTACTGTACTGTGGTTCTTAACCTACTCTACTATAAAAAGCAAAAGCGAACGAATTAAAAACGAAACAAGACATCCTATCCAAGAGGCTATACAGCAACCTTTGAGGTAGCAGTTGTCGAGGAAGACCCGACAATAAAGTTATTAGAATTCTAAGGTAGGTGAAAGCCATTACTTTCTCCGAAATAAATGCGATAGACGGAACCCATCGAATCAGGTTCAATCTTGCATTAGGAAGCTTCCTTTAAAGATTATTTGGAGCGAATTGAATGGTCTTTAATTTTTAAAATTTTAAAATATGAAAACCATAAAAATTGGGGATGAAGTAATTTTATCACTAAACACACGGTTAGCCAAACGCCCACGGAACGTAACGGGAGCATACGTTCGTCGTTATGAAGAGCAATGTAAATGATTACGGTTCGGTAATCTCTCTCATTACTTTTCGTATTCTAAAAACGAATGTACGGGTGACTTTCAAAATGTATCAATACAAAGTTTGTATGCAATTCTACTACGGTATATAAATTATGTAGATATGCAAAGTTACCAAACAATGCATCAACTATAAATCCGATGCCTGATTGCTTTTTGACTGCGTTAAAAAATACACATTGACGACATTTTAAAATAGTATATTATTGTAAACATTTTGTATAGCGGTTTTATGAAACACTATACTTTGTTCAAACACAAAGCAACTAACATTTTGAAAGTCAGCCTACGTTCCGTGGACTTTCGGCTTAACCGGGGCTTAATACACCCTTTCTCCTCGAATATTAATTCATTGTAATTCATTAATTCATTCAAACAAATTAGTGCCTTTGTTAATCTAACTTCACTAGAAGGAATTTTTCCTGCTAAAAAGAATACGAGATAAAAACAAGGAAACTAAAATTTTATTTTCCTACTAAATAGTCTTCCAAGTGATACGTTTCGTAAAAAATTAAGAAAAAACTCTAAAAGGGCACCGAAATGTTAATTGTAATAAAAAAAATAAAGCAAACTGTACCATTTTTTTAAGTGAATGTTTGCATATGAAAAGATGTGTTTTATAAAATATTACGTTTAAACAAAAGATGCAACATGCGTTGTTGCAATATAAAAATTCTCACGTTCGGTAACATACGATAGTAGTTTTTTAAATAAAAGCACCACTCATCAGCATGATCAGCACAGTCATCGTCATTTTGCAATATCAGCATCGATTGGGAAGACAGACGTAAAATTTGATTTTATGCTTCCACTTTTTTTTGTTTTTGTTTTTGTACTTTCAATAAAGCCTTTCCATTCGTTTACAACGGCTGTTACAATCCAACCACTACCACCGCTATTGTGTAATTTTACGCAAGGTCAACTGGTTCCAGAAAACAACATCTTCATGTATTACACTCTCCATAACTCTTTCATTTCAATTTTACTTCTTTTCATTGTTTAGTTGTATCACACAAAAAAAGATATATTTTGCTACAGTTTTATTTATTTTTTGTCTTTTTTTTTATTATTTATTATTGATAATGAAAGTATATGTATGTATGTATATACGAGTACATATATATTTTTTTAAATTGGGTTAAATTATATTGTGTTATCATTATACAAACGTTTAAAATTTCGTTGTCGGTTGTCGATTTCATTACTCCAACGATGTGAATGTGTCTCTGCTTTTTTTATGGTATTCAAAGAAATCCACTCTATTGATTTATTTTAAAATTTTTTTGTTGTTTTTCCTTTTTATCAGGCATATATTTTTAGTTTGTGAAAAATGAAAAACTTTTTTTTTTTATAAATATTTCGTCCTGTCCTGTCAAGTGCTTTTAAAAATTATTTACTTCCTGCTCTTCAAGTTTCAATGTGAATGTTTCAATTAAAATAATTTAGTACAGGAAAAATCGCTTTTTTTTTCTATACACAATACTAGTATTAAATGGTTACAGGTCATTTGACATTCAGGCATTGAAAAAAACCGGCTTTTTGCGTTACAGTGGAGTCTTCTCCATAGTGGTAATATCATATGGCAGCTGGTAAAGCTACGATGAAATGTTTATTTCATTATAATCATTATCGAACATTCCGCGCTATCGTCAGGAATGTTAGTTTTCAAAGGACCCAACATTAGATGATAATCCCCACAAAAAAGTCTAACTGCGTCTTACTGTATGATCTTGGTGGCTAAGAAAACCCGGCAAAACGCCAAACATCTGAACTAAAAACTTCTCATGCAATACATATCTGAAATCGATCGTGTTAGATGATTTTGAATTGGCGATAACGGTTCATCCAGGGTCAGTGACACATCCAGACCACAATACTCCCCAAACAGTCATTTTTTACGAATACAGTGGTTTTTTTCATAACCACTTCTACGTTCTCTCTTTCCCCATATACGATAATTTTGTTTGCAGACGTAAACATCAATTGTAAATCGAGTTCCATCGCTCAGCATCAATCCGTATTCATAAATTCCAAGAATTAATCAGGAAATATCTGATCATTTAAAGAAAGACAACTATGGGTTCGAGGACTTCTGTATATCGTTTGGAAATTGCATTGCTGATGAGCTGGACAGAGGCGGTACGGAACTCGCAATTTTGGACATGTTACAGGGCTTGGGTACTCCGATTGCTCTGTTGCCTTGGAAATTATCCTCTTATTTTACAGGGAAGCTGAATCTCGCTGGTAGTAAGAGGGTACGTATAATATTGCTAGACATGTATGTAAGAAGAAGACCGATTCACTTTTCTCGCGAGTGAAAGGAGCACCGTTGACGAGGATCCATTAAGCGGTCCGGTAAATTGCCATCACCTCCGCCTCAAACACGCTGCAGTAGTCCGGCAGACGGAGAGAAATGTTCAGGCCCAGTTTCCCAGAGTAGACACCGCTTCCAACCCCATTATCAAGTTTAGAGCCGTCGGTATATATATCCAGGACTTCCGGGGGGACGACCGTATTAGGATTCCAGTCGTCCCTACTCCGAATCAGAAAGTGGAAACCCCTGTCGAGACAATATTCAGCAGGGAGATAGTCGATGTTCACAGGGGCCACTGGATCAACCTCCAAAATAGTGGAGTAACCAGAAGGTACAATGTGCCAACGAGACAGGGCATTAAGTCTAGTCGCAGCAAACTTAGCCGCCTGCTACTTTAGCAAGATTTATTATGGACTCGGGTTGATTTTCTCTAGGGAATGTTGAATCTTTAGCCCGGAGATTGATTGAGGTATCACAGAGAACCTTTTCCTTTAAGAGAGCACCATGGCGCTGTGAATAGTCAGCCAATTTTAATTATTGCAAGAGTTGGACTTTAAATGGATGGAGGGTGCAAGTCCAAAAGTTAAATGGACCTTAATGGCTAAAAATACGGATTATTCGCCAAGCGATATTTTCGACGGCGCATGCATTGCAATGATATACAAGCCTGACTTAATCTGTAACGCCTCTAGTCTCTTTAAATTTCTTTATTGCTAATTACTTGCGCAGTATTTCGATTATGATGACGAAGATCATGATTGAAAACTGTACGTATTTAAATCGCCTCTTTGGTAGTAAGTTTTAGCTTTAAATTGATTGACCAACATAAAGATGGACTATTTATAGCTTCGCCTTTAATAGCAACTGCCTTTATTGACTAACATTTAAAAGACATACAGATAGGACGAAAACATCTTGCCCACTGATATGTGCATATGATTTCAATGTAATTAAGTGTGTAGAGTGTGTAAAATTATCGGAATTCTAAGAATTAACCTGTACAATATACTTTAAATGTTAAAGCCCAACCTTGAGTTGACCTTTAAAAAATTATAAATAAATTCTGTTTTTTCATCATGAGCTTAAAAAAAAACAATATTAAATATACCATAATAATGATTTACAAAGAAAAGAAAAATAAAATACGTAGGCAAAACTGTTAACGTGTACGTCACTGTGATTTTTATTGGCGCATGTATTTCTTTGTAAAAGACGATCAACGCGTTACTAATCCACACCAAATTATTCGCATTTATTCGTATCAATATTAATAATAATAATAATAATAATAAAAAACATCGCTTAAAATACAGACGCATAATATAAAAATAAACGAATACTGTACATACATATTTTTTACATTATAGTAGGCAACAAAAGTTTTCATACACATGCATTAAAAAGAAAATACTGTATATGTTTTAAAAAAATACTGTACGAGTATATGTTATTTTTTAAACTTTTAAAATTATTTTATAAGGGTGAAATGTAGTCCCACATTTGTTATGCACTATTAATAAGGGTTTGTATGCCAAAATATTTCTTTTAAATATTTTTATTCAATATACGGTAAAGTAGCTTATAATACTTTGTTTAATTTTTATTGGCCATATCGCATGGATGTGCTTTTTATCCCATTAACCGGGTTTAATTATTTCAATCAAAAAAAAAATAATAAAAGAAAAAAATTATGCAAAAACAAAAATTAAGAGAAACTAAAGCGAGGCCAATAACCTGTTTAACGTTTAAAAGATTAAAAATTATTTTATTTTGAGTGTGAAATCTCACTAATTTTGTGTTGTATTGTTCGTTTTAAGTTCCCAATTGAATGCATGAAATATTCATCAAAGACATGATGCTGGATGCTGTGGTATAAACAGTCATAATTTTTTTCCTTTTTGTTTTTTTGATAATAAAGCATAAAAAATAATTAAAATTTCCTAAAGTCTTGTGTTTAAATGAATCGAAACAAAACAAGATTTACAATTTAAGTTGTGTTCGATTTCAATAATTTTAAAATTAATTTTTTTTTTTTTAAATACTAAAAAAAAGAGGTGGATACATGTATGTATGTACGTATATATGCGGCTTTCCTTCAAAACATAGTTTATACGGTTAAAAACAATAATAAAAAAAAACAAAAAGAAATGATGCCGAAAATATTTGTCTTACATTTTCTGTTTTTCATTTATAGGACGTCAAATCATTTGTTAATATTGTTGGTTGTTTGTTGTCTGCATTTAGTTCATGGCTGCATAAAATTAACACACGTTATACTAAAATATTTTATTTGCCTGTATCTCTAACTTAACTTGAATATTTATGTAGTAACGTTTACACGTTTATAAGGTGGAGTTTTATTTGCCTAATAAACAAGCAATATTTTGAAGTTCACCAGATTCAAAAGCAAGAAATTTGAAGTACGAGTAGTAATTTTAATTTATGTTTCATCTTCCTATTTTGATGGCCTTTAAATCAACTGATAGGGAATTGATGGCCTGTTTTTATAGGTAATACCAGTTTGCACAGCATCTAAATAGAACTATAAACATGTACATTCATTTAATTAAAAAAAATAAAAGTAAAGCTGAATGGAGATTCATTAGTTACTTAATTCAAGCATAGTTTTTTCGTTAAATACTTACTTTTGTCCTTTTCAAGGTAATTATCTCATAATAATCTTTCGGCACAGCTCTTTTGCTTTTTTTTTCATCTCAAACCTTCGCCAATTCGTGGATGCCTTTTTTGAACTGACAAAATTAACAGGTAAAAAAGCCGCTGGTTTTGTCTACATATGTATACTGATGATTGTAGCGTAGTCAGTTATTAAAAAAATCAATCACAGGCAACGATGATTAAGCAAGACCAGAAAATGAGTTTCAAAAATAAAGTGCACAAGAAACAAAATTTAAGAATGTTTCCCATTCATTTTTATTTTCTATTTTTGGGAAATTTATTTCACTTTAACTTCTCATTGTCTTTCTCTAATTAATTACATAATTGTTCATTACAACCCTTTAATCAGGATTACAACCAAGCTTTTCACGCCACCTATGTTGTGTGTGTTAACTTTATACATGAGTGGTCAAGCCTACAGTTTTAAAGTCGATTCCGAATTAGCGATTACAGAAATACCCAGAACTCATTAAGCTTATTGTGTTCATTCTAGAAAAGGAGGAGTATAGTGAAAGAAAGAACCAAAACGATTAGCTACACGAAGCTGAGATCATACTCATCAGCCAGTGTAATATCATTATAAACCTCGGGATAACCTAAATATCGAATCCCGGCAGGGAGTTTAAACCCTCAACAAAAATGTTGTCCAGAATATTCAACCTTCTTATACATAGAGTTGGGCAGTTTCAGAAGAAACGCTTTATCCCGTTCTACTACTGTTAACAGAAAACAAAAGTCTCCTTCCCCCGGAACATACCCTTCTAACCTCCCAGTGCTTAAACTTCCTTTCTGGAAAACATCTCCCACTGACTTGGAGGGAGCAGATTGGGAGATTCATACAAATAACCACATCGTTAATAGAGTCAGAACTCAATTCAAATTCAAAGGCCGTGGAACTAACAGCAATTGAACCGATCCGGTCTAAAGGCTTCTATAGAGTCCTTACAGACACGAAGTGGTTGCTCCTTACACCCTACCGATTCTATCGCCCTCAGTGCCGCTTGACTTTCAAGAGAAAATCGAGTAAGGCCATAAGTGCAGTCTGGTTCACTCGAACTAAAATTTTATTTTCTATACTCATTCAATATTCTAACCCGTAGACATATTCCTATAATTTTGTCAATAAGAGATCTGATTTGTTGTTTCAATTCGGATGTTCTCATAGAAATTTGATAGTTTTCAAAGGCAACTCTTTGGTTTTTTTTTAAT
The DNA here is from genome assembly GCA_927399465.1 of Sarcophaga caerulescens. Lineage (NCBI taxonomy): Eukaryota > Metazoa > Arthropoda > Insecta > Diptera > Sarcophagidae > Sarcophaga > Sarcophaga caerulescens. The sequence goes on from OV656873.1 coordinate 53,116,988, forward strand.
TTTCACTCAATCGAATGTTCCCATTCTGACATTTTCATTCAGAAAATTTGAAGTACAAATTCTTCTTCCAAAGAAAAAGATACTGATTTTTAAGTAGGTTCAACGGGTTACTTGAGTGGCCACTTGAAATATTAATTAGTAGGGGTCGTTCTATAGCAATTTGATTTCCTTTTATATTTTATAATCAACACTCTTGAATCTATTTATGTTGTAAGTGACGGGAAAAAACTTCTGTAGGAAGACTGTTTTTTTACGTATGTATACTACGACTAAATGGACGCTACTACGAAGGAATGTGCGTTATGCAAAACACGATGAGTTCTACGCAAAAGTACGGGTAGGCAGCGATAAAACAGCCAAACAAAAGCCACATTGCCATGATGTTCCAATGAATTAATAACATACACCTTGGCATACTGCTGTGCGCAATGGAGAATCTTCAAAATAAATTCTAATCCTCCAGTCCAGACTTGAAAATTGTAGTTTATTTTCGACCTAATAGAAGTAATAGGCAAGGAGATCATATGGAGTGAAGTATTTCCTGATCCGTCTTTAGAAACCAGAGCAATTGTATGCTTCCTTTGACTCTTTAATAATATACTGTTCCAGAGAACATCGTATTAAATTTTCTGGTTTCTGAGTCTCTAACGTTTCCACCTCCCATTGTTTCAATTGATATTTTTATTATTGCCTGTCTCTTAGATCGATAACTATTATGTGGTATTTTGAGCATTCGAATTAAATTCTTGCCTGAATATCAGAGACGGCTATGTGGCATATTAAGGGCCATTATTACAACTTGCCGTTAAACTTGGGTTTAGTTAAATGTACCTTTAGCTAAAGGGAACTGTAAAGTTACCTTTAACTTATTTTTGTTATTGCAACTTACAGATAAAATAAAGTTAACTTTTTAAAACTTTTTTGCCGGAGCAATGTCGATAACACTGCTCAATTAAACAAGATTTTTTTAAACGCAGTGGCAACGACGGTCTTCGTTTTTTTTGTTTTTTGTTGTATATGCTAATTTTGATTATATTTGAATTTGCCATATTGCAAATAATATATAATATGGCAAGTTCAAACCTAAACTTAACTTTAAAAGTTACCGGTAGGATGATCCTCCCTTTAGATTAACGCTTATTTCTACCATATTGTCCACTTATAATAATGATAGACAATTTATCTGCCCGTTAAAATCCTCCCTTTAGTTAACGGCAAGTTGTAATAATGGCCCTAAGTCTTTTTGTCTTAATCTCTAAATTATGTAATAATTGAGAAAAAACAATAAGCCTGAAGTCAATACATGTGGGTGTGTACTAATCGATCAGCGGGCAATTAATCTCAAGCTGTTGATGTGAAGTCGTCGTAGTCTAGTAGTTAGGTAGTGTGTTGGTTTATTAGACGTGAGGGTCAGACTGTTCAAACCCCAGGTCAGACATCTGCAACAAAACGAAATATGAAGAAAATATTTCTTTCGCGACTGCCTCTCAGCAGATTTCTGGCAAATACTCTGAGAGGAAATAAATTGCAATGGAAAGTTTCTCAACAATCTCTTGTTCGGAATCGATTTCAAACTGTAGGTCCCGCCACTTATGTATGAAATTAACACACACAACATATGTGGTGTGAGAATCTAGGTTGTAATTCTGACAATAGGATTGTAATGACCAATTATTTATGTTATGTATGCAAGATAGTGATTACGAGATCGTATTGTGTAATAATTAAAAAAAAAAAAACAAGCTTGAAGTCAATGAAACCTATATACATATATGTAAGTGTGAACTAATCCATCAACAGGCAATTGAAATGAAGCTGTTGACATGATCAGTACAGGACTTGTTTGGCCTGAATTTCGTTTGCTCTTCTCTTAACTGTATTTCGAAGGGATTATGTAGGGCGTCGAAATAATTTTATTTACCTGTTATAACAATAAATAAGAGTTCGTTTTTGTTGCTTTAAGCAAAGTACTGTCACATAGCATCTGTCCCATCTTCATGTTATTTCTTTACATAATTGGCAGTTAAGCAGAGGATTTCTTTATTGTAACCTCAACTTGGTAGAATAAATCTTTAATTGGATTTCAAAATATAGAAGGAATAAAAAAAACAGAATGAATGAAATTCAAAGGTTCTAAGATGATACTACAATTGCGATAAGATTATATCGCTCCGTACGATCTACGTAAACATGAATTGGGTGAAGTGGTAGAGACTTCTCACAAGGAGGTGATCCTACCTGACCTTTAAATAATGTTGTCGATTTTGAAATCTCTCAGAATTTATTATGTTTTGGAATTATATGCATGGGATTAAACATTTTTTCGTCTCCTCAAATACTTCTGGGTTTTGTAGTCAAGCACTTTAACTATTACACCAATCAACCGCTGTAACTTTTTACGATTCCTTAGAAATTAATTTTCAACTTCTGATAACAAAGTTTAAAAAATCACAATATATTTAAAAAGGGAAATATTTTTTCTAAACATTATGAATTACAAAAGAGCAAACAAAGTTGAAATATTTACGTCATTTAAACAAAGATTAGTTGTATAGATTGTTAAACACTTTTCTATAAAAAATTTAAATGAAGTACAGACAAAAAAATATTGTAAAAAAAGAGTATAAAAAATATCAATCACTGTGTTTGCGATTCAATTAAAAGTGGGATTCTTTTTTGTTGTAGTGGACTTTACCGTATTGATCGATAACACCAGTAGTTTGAACAACATGACTTGTAGGTACAGGACTGGCACTGGCTCCACCAAAACGGCTAGCAAAACTAAGGGAGAAGAAGAAAAAATAGTTTTTAATAAATATACGATATAAATAAACATAAGAAACACAGAAAAAACAATAATTCACTGTGTACACTAATTTGTTGTAAAAATAACACAGCCCTGCAAATGAGAATTTTTTTTGTGCAACCAAGATGGTTCCAGGTGTTCCCGAAGGCATTTTGCGCGCTGCACACGAATCTGTATTCAAAAACAAACATTACGGAGGTCCTTAAAAACTAATCAGATTTACTTGAAAATTGTTACTCAGGGGTTTTTGGGATCGCTGATTACAGATCTTCATTCACATTTAAAAAATTCAAAATGGCGGATCCAATATGGCGGTCGAGGTTTATAAAAATTAATCGGATTTACTTGAAAACCGCCATACGCCATACGACCGCCATATTGGATCCGCCATTTTGAATTTTTAAAATGTGAATGAAGATCTGTAATCAGCGACCCCAAAAACCCCTGAGTAACAATTTTCAAGTAAATCTGATTAGTTTCTAAGGTCCTCCGTAATGTGTTTCTTTTTCTATTGCATCCCTTGACATAAACCCACCCCCTACTTTAAGGGTGCATGCAAACAATTTGGCTTAGGGCTCATTTTAAAGAGCAAAGATCAATTGTCAATTTCTGATAATAGCGAAGGTTCTAGCACGTCAGTGTTCAGCTCTATAATTCTTCAAAAATGGACAAAAACGCTATTTTTAGGGGTTTCAGCCCCCTTTTTCTCGAAAACCTGACTTGATGGAAAGTTTTTGAATACAGATTCGTGTTCAGCGCGCAAAATGCCTTCAGGAACACCTGGAACCATCTTGTTTGCAAAACCCATGCAGGGCTGTGTAATCAGAAAGAAAATAAAATTAACTGTGAAATATGAATTTTATTTCTGTTTTTCTTATTGTTTTCTTTTTTTTAACAATTAAATTGAAAAAAAAAAGAAAAATTATATTTGGTTTCTTATGTTTACTTACCTTACAACTGGGGGAGTTTGTGAGTTAATAGTCTGAGTACTGAAATGTACAACACCATCAGCGCCAGTAACTGAGGAACTTGATGAAGATGATGATGAGCTTACCACTTGTCTGCGTAAACGTCTCAAGTAATGAGCGGTCTATAAGGAAAAATTTTAATTATAAATTGGCAAATATTCAATCTCTAATTAAATTAACTTCAGGAGCATTTAAAATATATTCTAATGACTCTTGCGGTAAAATATTTTGAATAATTATTTTGCATAGGTTCGGGTTAATATACCGTAAAATCGAATGATTTAAGAGATATATGCACTCATATTTATATACTGCATTATATGGAATTCATGTCAATACTTAATAGTCAAAGCAAGAAAAATTAACTTCTGGCATCCAAGGGTTAAATAAATTTTACGAAGTGTTTTATTATTTCTTTAACTATTTTCTTGTCTAAAATACCTTAAAAAATTTTTCTACTTGAACACTTAAATTTTTTTCTGTAAAGACCCTACAGTAAAATAAATGTAAAACTGGAAGTCGAATGGTGTTAATTGAATACATATTTTTATTGTATAATGTTGTTGCTCGCGTCTACTAATATTATTTGTTTACTGCTTTAAACAACATTTTTCTTTACCTGATTTTCAAAGCGCTTTAAAGATAATTACGATTGAATGAACTTTTAAGTACGTTTCTTTGTGTACTTATTATGGTTCGGTATACTCATCATGGCTTTCTGTTTAACTAATTAGAAGTTTAGTAAAAAGGTAAGCCAACCTAAATAATATTATATGCTACTCTAAGTGGTCTTGTATAACAACATTATTTCTAAGAATTTTAGCCTACTTTTTATATTTTTATTACCATCCCGGTGTTTTGTTTTCACTGTAATTTATAATTATACATAAAAACAATAAAGTCTATTGCAAATTGCATTCATTAACAAGGTCTAAGGGCCATATCTGCATTGAATTACTGTCGTCAGTGTATTTCAGTGCCAAAATGAAACATAATTCTTATAAACACGCTACCTTTTTACTCCGTTTAGTAATTCTTCTGTGTTAATTGATTTTCAACATAACATTTGGCAAAAAAAAATTATTTGGCAAACACTAAGAGTCAAATTCTAAATAAGTTTCAAAACTTTTATCTGTTTTTGTAACACAATTCCTCTACGTTAGCCAAAACAGCGATTATTTCCATGAAACATTCTAATTGTTGATAATGTAGGTCGATATATTAAGAGTTATATCATAAGAGAATACCTTATTATATCGATATCATAAATTATTCACTATTCTTTGCCATCTACTTCAGAAATCGGTGGATATCGATTCTTCAATATGATAAGTAATAATGATGAATAATTATAAAATTAAATTAAATTCTCAATACATACATACATACATAATTGTTCATTACAACTCTTCAGTCAGGACTACGACCTAGCTTCTCACACCACTTATGTTATGCGTGTCAATTTTAGGCATGAGTGGCGGGACCTACAGATTTTTTGAGAAACTGTCAGAGTTTTTGCAAGCAATTTGCTGAGAATAAGTTTCCGATGAAATATTTTTTCATATTTCGTTTTATTGGGATTGTCTGACCTGGGGTTTGTACCGTGCCCTCACGTCTAATAAGCCAACACACTATCTACTACACTATAGCTTGAAGTCGTATAGACTTGAAGGTTGTATAGACCCTTTTAATCTTATCAAAGAATGTCGGGGACTTTTTAAAAAAATTTCTAATACTGACGAAGATAAGGCTTAGGTTTTGCAATCTGGAACTCTGCTGCTTTCAACTTACGACTACTACAGCAGTTGTATATAGATATCTGCCATAAAAAATAAGCCTATTAAGGCTTAGACAGTTGATGAAGAGAATATAGCTTTAATTTAAAAAAATTTGTTCTTTTTCGATACACCTCGATAAAGGAACCGGTGGTTAGATGTAATATCTAGGACTTCCAACTACAAATTGATAACAAAATGATGTTGTTATAGGAAGAGAAAAAATTGTTCTAATATTGGAATACCTCATAAGAAAAACAGTGTTCGCTTAGATTTGAAAACTATGTTTTCAAATTTGCAAAAAAAAATTAATTAATTTTTAGTTCCACTCCATTGAATGGTATTTCCGAGGAGTTCTTAATACCCATTGTACTTTATTAAAATTGTGTTCAAAACATTATTAAAAAGATATACTACATACTGAGAATGGAATAAAAACTAGACTAATAACACTAAAAAATCTGTTTTTAATAAGAAAAAAAATTTTTTTTGGAAAAACCCCATATTTTGAAAGATTTAAAGTAAATAAGAAAACCAGTTTTAATGAATGAAGTAAAACTTAAATCTCAAAAAAATAAACATTTCTTAATAACTTTGCGTTCATCAGTATGTCAATAATAATTTAAATTTGCTGTTTACTTAACTAATTAGCATTTCAAACAAGTACACTAAGGCTACACCTTAGACGGCTAAATAACAATATGAATGAAGTTTTTCTTCAACATAGTTTTCGTGTTAATTTTCCACTTCCGCGTAAATTTACGAAATGTAATTGTTTTAAACTTAAACTACAAAGATGATTAGATTTCAAGGAAAAAAAGTTCAATGAACTAAAATAGAATTACTTACATGTGGATTAACGGCATGTAAATCAGACTTGTGACCAGCTGAATCGAGTTTGTAAAAGGCCTTTGGTATGAAGTGACCAGCATCTAGAATAAAGTAAGATTATTAAAAATAATAAAGAATGATTAAAAAAGAAGTACGTGAATAATTTCAATGAATTGTGTGTTTCTTTTTTCTTTCAAACTTCTCATACAAATATAGAGATGATGTAAGCAATCACACGCTTATTAATACAAAATTATTGAAATTTAATATTCATTTATCATGAATTTTATTATTAAAAATTGAATAATCACACAGGCTATTTGATCTTACCAGAATCAGCTAAAACGACAGCCAATACAGCAGCCAAACACAAAGACAACAATACGAATTTCATTTTTAATTAAGTTTGTTTTTTTAATTAATCGTTTCTCTTATTAAACCTATAAGGAGAAGATAAAAAAGCCAATTAATAGAAAAAAAAACCAGAATAAATAATTATTTTTAATTTAATTATTGGAGTAGTAAGTAACACTTAAAACGAAAGACTTAAGAAGCGAACTTGATTGTAAGTCTTTCGTTTTTTTCTTCTTTCTTTTCTTTCTTTCATCTCTCTCTCGAAGATTCTAACCGCTTTAAACTTACTGTAGCTACTGACTAACGTTAACTAAACCTCAACCATGGTGAGTAAGAATTTTTATACAAACTTCAAGTTGAAGTTTATGGCCAAATCATTTTGTCGTGATCAAAAATTGGAAAAAAAACCCAGACAAAACAAAACAACAAATATTAAAATAAACAAGCAATAAGAAAGAAGAATAAAACAATACAAACACTGATGAGTTACTTGGCTTATGTTCTACTACGTCAACAGTTTTATTTTTTTCTTTTTTTATTATTATTTTCTTCAGAAAAAAAACGCAATCCACCACTACTACATCAGTCAATAACATTCTAAAAGAGTTATGCCTCCATCTCTTTTGTAAAATCAAAAGAGGTTTTTTGTATAAATTTTCAACTCTATTCCTATTATTTTCAAAATAGTAAAATTGCAGAAATTAGAAGATAAAAAAAAAATGATGAAATGAATCGGCCTCAGGAACTGGTTTAGAGTTTTAAACTTATTCTATTGTTTTCGTAAACGATTTCTATTGAAGATTTAAAAGAAAGTTTTGCATTTTATTGTTCGATATACGAAATGTTTTGAGATATTAAAATAAGAGCAATTTTTTAAGTTTATTTTAATAAGAAACATTTCAAAATTACACAGTGCAACAGAACCTTAAAAGAAAAATAACATCACAAGTTAAGTTGTTAATTTTCATAAAAGGCTTTGGGTGCCCCGATGGCCTCGTTCGTAGTGTACTAAACTTCAAGTGCTGAGGCTAGTTCTATTTGCACCAGTGACTCTGGGTGCTTCTGACAGTTTGTCTGAATTATATGTGATTACTATAACTATTTTCTGTATGTATTCCAATACAATGCACTTCATGAATTGGTGTCATCCACTGAGCATTGGTCTCAAAAAAAAAATTTTTAACTTATCCAATTCAGGCCAAGGTATCATCCTATTTTTGCAAAAACTTGTTGTTTTGATAATAATTGCATTATTCCTTCTCTTTATTGTGAATTGCATTATATACTCCTCGTCCCTATAGTCAAAAATTTGAAATTAAAAATCTGATATTGAGACAAATTTATCATCCAACCACAGATAATAATCACTTCGTGTCAAGTATAATATTCGTTTGAAAGAACTATTGATACCAAGTCCGCCACGGTTTCTTGAGGTAGACCACATCAAAAATGTCAAATTTTCCATGAATTTGGAGCAAAAAACAGGCTGAATGTTATCAATTTCAAGGGTTATGTTGGCTTAGAGGACCTATTTATTGCTTACATGCACACTTGAGAAACTCGCCAACGCACGATCTAGGTGGACATTTCACATCATTTCAGTTTGAGATGACCATGTCCTCAAATCACTCGTGCAGGATATCGAATGTGGGGGCATGAGCTGTGTGGCACGTAGCGCAGACATGTTGAAACTACATGTCTTTGGTATTCCGCTCATTTAATTCAGGCCAAAAGATAATGCTAACCTTCGACCTGAAGTGCTCACCACCCAAAATCCACACTAAACAGTGACCTTGTCGGGAACGCTCTTGGAATTCATGTAGATTGGTAAACACATCGTTACCTATAGTCGTACATGGTGATTTGAAAATACAGACTGATTTGGAAGTTTAGACTTTTTCTAATATGGTCGTAACCTTCGGTCTGATTTAAGCGCCACAGTCATAAAAAATTGGAATGAGCTTCAGCCAGAAAAGGCGTAAACGAAAAAAAAAAATTCAACGAAGTATCAGTTAGGAACCGCTGAAAAACATCCTATAGTTAGGTAGTAGTCGCCGGAGTCCAGTAGGTTGTGTGTGAGCTTATTATACATGAGGCGACGGTTCAAACCCCAGGTCAAACATCTCCAACAAAATGAAATAAGAAAAATATTTTTTGGGCGACTGCTACTTAGCAGATTTCGGGCAAAAACTGTAAGAGTAAAATAAAATTGTAATGAAAAAGTTTCTCAAAAATCTGTTGTTCGAAGTCGACTTTAAACTGTAGGTCCCACCACTCGTATATAAAATTAAGATAAAATTTCAAAGTATATTTCTACCTTCAACGAGGCGAATATCTAATTGTTATACTAGTACAACAGAAGAAAGTCTCTGGCAGCAATGAATCAGAAATTCAACACCCTTTTGATAATGCAATCTTTGCGTACCATCTTTTTGTTAAGGATGCATCGTAGACTATGTCTAATTGTTTTCCTTTTTTATTTAAAAAGAATAATTTAAAAAGCAAACTTAATTTGCTTAAACGAAACGTGACTCTCATGCTAAATACCTATCTATTGACTTGTAGACTTTGGTGTTCATAAGAAAGACAACAGTCCTTATAATTTTCATAAATCGCAGACAATAGAAAATAAAATAAAAATTCTATGGAAATTCTCATCATATGTCAAATGTGTCCTTTGATTACAAGAAATACATATTTATTAACAGTTTTCACTGTCATATCGTTACACCCACAGGTAACAAACTTTTTGATGATTTTTAATGCTTTAGAAAAAACCACTTCGAGAAAATGTTTTATGGAGAAATTTATCAGATCGCTATTCAAGAACTAGCATTGTAAAGTTGGCGACAATAATCCAATATAACAAGTGTCCAAGCTAAGAACATTTTAGTTAATCCACAAAATGGTGTTGTATGATTGTCAGCTGAAGCTGCATGAACTATTAGAAGTGATAGGCAGTTCAAAAACACTTTACTTTGGCTAATGACTTTAAATTAGGAGAAATTGCTTAGTTCAGAAGAGAAAAACAGCATCTTAAAAATGTTTCCCTACTTCTAATCCGAAGCAAAAGACCAATTAAAAGTAGTACAGCATCGTGTTGAAAAAAGCCGACAAAAACATCTGCAGACGATCTGGTTTTTTAGGTGCGTCAGGGGATTTTTTTTAATATTTAAATTAAATGAAAAACAAACAACTGCGGCGAGTATTTAATGAAAAACAAAGCCTCATCAAGATAATGAACCAGTTTACACCTATAAAATCAATGATTTAAAATTTAAACCGGTTCATTACGCACCTTACCAGATTATATTTTTATTTATAAACTTTCTAGTTTGGATAGGCAATTTTTACTATTAAGATGGTATTGCTGGGAAAAGTATATCGAGTTATAAGAATATTATGTGGAGAGATAAAGAAAAGATTTCGCAAAATTTTTTTTATTATTCGACTTGAAATTGATACATCTGTCAGTCCCTCCATGTTATAATTCATAATCAGGTCGCAATTATACTTTAACACAATGATTATGTTTGGTAGGACTACATTAGGTTTGTTACGACAGACCGAAATGTGGTAATAACACAACATTCGGACTGTAGTTACCATACAAGAATAAACTTACCAATCGTCGAAGGTTTTAATCGTTTCTGAGCCAGTATGAAACTCTTGCAATTTAGCTCGGATAATTTTATAACTATTATATGGCCAAAGGTTACTTGGTATTGCTTTTAAAATACTTATAAAAACAGAAATATTATCTGAAAACTATTGCAAATAAATATATGCAAAAAAATTGAATTTATTCCCCCACATTTTGCTTCAATCCATATCCGAAGATAATTAATCATTTGAAATTATATTTAATACACTCTTACTTTCGATTTAAGTCTTTACCAGTATCCAGTGTATGAAATTAAATAATCTTCCTATGAATTTAAATTTAAATTAATGATTGAATCGTCTTTTAAATTCAAGAATCTTGTTGTTATTAATTTGTCTGAATAAAAAATTTATTTCATTTTAATTATTTTTCTTATTAAGACGGAAGCATATTTATTTAATAATTAAAACCTGTCTGTAAGTATTATACGTTTTCAGGCTTTAAAGAAATATAAAATTTCCATAATTTTTTTAATACAAATAGAATCACCAAAATAGAATAATTAAAACAAACAAATTTATTTTTTTTTTTTAAATTTCGTTATAAGGAATGATTTACATACATAGATAATTGATCATTACAACCCTTCAATCAGGATTAGAACCTAGCTTCTCACAGCACTTATGTTATACATGAACGGCGGGACCTACAGTTTAAAGTCGATTTCGAACGACTGATTTTTGACAAACATTTTCATGTCAATTTTATTTACTCTCAGAGTTTTTGTCAGAAACCTGCTGTGAAGAAGTCACTAAAGAAATACTTTTTCATATTTTTTTTTTTGTTTGATATGTCTGACCTAGGCTTTGAACCGTGGCCTGATGTCTAACAAGCCAACAAATACACTACCCACTACGGCGACTTCAAAATAATTGATATTAAGAATGATTAAATTTTGTAGAATTTAAATAATTTTCTTAAATTTCATTTATTTTCGACATTAATATGCAACCAACATTTAAAATAACGCCTTATAATTAATTGTACATTATACACCCTGTTAAGCTATGTTTAATATGTATAAAGCAGCACGTTGTTGATGTTTAAACACCCGTATTTATTTAAAAAGAATAAATAAGGAAAACAAGATTTAATCATAATTATATTAATAAATCAATGAGTTTATGTGTTTATTAAACTTTCTTAATTAAACTTATTAATTCACATAATAATATGCATATTAATTTCGTTATTTTTTAACAGTTTAAATAATATTTTTAATAACGAGCAAGCAAAAGAATTCTGTTGTGAAGCTTAAACCACCGCAGGTGTTTGAGATATACATATTTTGTTTACATTAACGTTTTCCAAACGCATACTTTTAATCTTATCAATCGGCTCAGAATTGACATATCGGTCAGTCCCTCAATAATAAATCACATCAGGTCGTAATTTTACTTTAACATAACGCTTCTAAACATCTAGATTAGGTTTGGTACGACAGATTTAAAGGCGGTAATAATACAACATTTTAACTGTAATCACCATATGATAAGTTACTTACCAAAACTGTTAATCATTTCTGAGCCAATATGAAGCTCTTACTATCGGCGAATACATTAAAAAAAATTTTTCCAAAAATGTGAACAACCAAGGTCAATAGCTCAGATATTCAACGATTTTCCTTACAATATTAATATATTTAAGAGCCATTTCAATGTCACAAATTCCCCTTACACAATTAAGTCATCTGACATTTTTAATCATTGCAGAGGCATTGCCACTGTGCAACAGCGCATGCAGGTTGAGTCAAATGTTCGAAACACGAAATCTTATACAGACTATATTAAACGTTCAGCAAACTTATTGCCCCTTTGATTCTATATATGTACATATGTATATCTTTTTGCAATACAATTTAAAAATCCTCAGCAGTCCTTGATATTATAACACCCCCTCTATACACTATACATTAACATACCTTTAAATAGCAGCTCCTTTAGCCTGAAATGATTCATTCATTCAAAAAAGTATATACATTTTTCCAGATTCATCCAAAACCGCAATGGAAAGGGTTTTAATCAAACTTAGGTCTGTCTATCTGTTTCTTTTCGGATTGTCTGGGTCAAGATAGTTTTATGACGCCCACGTCCTTGTGTGTTTCGCTAAAATGTATCCGGTCATTTATTAAAAGTTTAATATTATTAAATTTAAAAACACATACGTAATTGCTCATTATAACCCTTCAGTCAGGATTACTAACTAGCTTCTCACACCACTTATGTGATGTGTGTTAATTTTATCTATAAGTGGCAGGACCTATAGTTTAAAGTCGACTCCGAACGACAGATTTTTGAGAAACTTTTCATGGCAATTATATTTACTCGCAGAGTTTTCGCCAGAAATCTGCTGTGAGGAAGTCATCGAAGAAATATTTTTTCATATTTTCGTTTTGATGTCTTAACTGGGTTTTGGACCGTCTAATAAGCCTTACACCCTGTTTGAACACCTTAAATAGTATTCAGTTGTATTCATTGCACTGATCCATTCGACGTTACTTACATATATGATCCATGAAAGACAGAAAATGTTAGGTTGGAACCCTATTTGTTCTTTTCTTATGTACCATACAAATGAACTTCCCGCCCATATATTTATCCAGTTCGTTCTACAGATTGCTCTGTTATAATGCGATGCGGACTGACCTGAACTGCTCAGCCTCTAAACCTGTTTGTTGGTCTCACATCCAGTTTTTAATTTTGCTTTCGTTTTAATTTTTGTCTTCGGTGTATAATAACCGCCAGCATCTAATATATAGAAATACTATACACTGAAAATATGCTCTTTGGGTTATTTTCAAGATTAATTTTTCTATATTTCTTTTAAACCAAACAAATTAATATTTCAATTAAAATATTCTTTATTTTTATTATATTTATTTATTTTTATTTTTTTTTTTTAAATTTATTTAATGTATTCAGAAAAGTAATACATTTTGTGTATTTTTTTTAAGTTTTACAATTAAAAATATATGTATATTGAGTTTTTGTAAAATAATATTATCATTTTGTGTTTCTTGTTAATTTTTGGCTAATTAAGGAATAAATTCATACTAAACATACGTACTACTGACATACATATCTTGTAAAACAGGAACTGATTGTTAAAACAAAAAATCTTTAAATACAATGTAGTAAAAATAATATATGTATACTACATAAATATGTATATTCATGTATATATTGTTTCTTTAAATTCGTTAATAAATAAAATTGTGCCTCTTCAAAATGCTAAAAAGAATTATTCTGGTTTTAGTAAAAAAACAGAAGAGAAACCACATTCAAACTTACAAATGATGTTAACTCAAAGCCTTATATACATATAAACCTTCAGTCATAATTACGACCTAGCTTCTCACACTACTTATGTTGTGTGTATTAATTTTATATATGAGTCGCGGGACCTACAGATTCCGAACAACAAAGTTTTGACAAACTTTTCATAGCAATTTTTGACCTGGGGTTTGAACCGTGGGCTTACGTCTAATAAGCCAACACACTATCTACTAGACTACTGCATAATACTAGACATCCAAAAGAGAACCACTCAGCTGCAAGAGAAGAGGGCTCGCCAAAGGTCTGAAGAAACATGGTTTAAGGAAAGAAATTTCATTTTTTTGTTCCTTATCGTTCATTTGAGGAACAAAATAGGGCTGTCACAAAGCATCTTTCCCATATTTTTTTACTTTGTTCCAGTCTTATTTTATTTTTTTTATCTACGGAAAGCTGGTCATTGGTCTACTGTAGCAGCAGCATATTGAATGACAGTGTTGCTATCTCTTGCAAAAATGTGTTGTGTAGTATTTTTGGGAAATTACAAAAAAATCTTTTGCATAAGATTTCTCTCGTCAATGTTATACTCTTTGGGATGCGGATATATTGTGGATCATTTCTAGGAGAATTGAAGTCTCGTAATCTTCACTCATTTTCGAGCCTAGATTACTTGGATGTTGTAAACACACAACACGTGAGCTCATGCATCAGTTGATTCAACTGCCCTCGAATGAGTGAATGTTAACTACAATGACATGATAAAATTCATGACATGGTGTAGAATAATAGAAATACGGTGAACAAATTTCTTACACCTTACACCTAAAAATCTTAACGAACGGCAGAAGAAATCCACAAAACTGTAATGGTAATACGTTCTAACGTAGGAAATGAAATAAAATCAATTACGGATAAATTCCTTTAGAAGAAGTATAGAGATATGTTCTCTTTGAATGCAATAAACAAAAGACATCAATTTTTGTCTTCACAGTTTAGTGTCGGTTGCATATTTTAAAAACATGTCCTCAACAAGCAACGCGCATTATAAATTTTATTCGAAACAATGTTTTTAGCATATGTATGTAAATGTGCTAAATACCATACTATACGATCACAGCTGTAGTAGTAGTGTGTTGGTTGAAAATTGTTTTCATGTTTACATCACTTGAATTTTGTTTGCGGTTTCTTTATAAAACTTAGTTAACAAATATTTTAAAGTTATTTTGTTGGTGTTTCTCCAATTTTTGTTTTTTAATGTTTATTAGTTTCTATCATATTACTGTAATTAAATCAATTTTTATTTTTGCATTATTTATTATTTATTTATTATTTAAGGTAAAATCACAGAAATTATAGAACCATATTTGTAAAATTGCTTGAATGATAATACATGTGTGTTCATGTATTATCAGACTTCTTTTGTAGATAAATGTCGATTATGCAAATGTTTTAAACACAATTAAAGCGACAGCACCGCTAAATACAAATCTATTATGCAGAGTTAATGTATGTTACACTTATTATAACATACATTTAGTCATTACAACCCTTCAGTTAGGATTGCGACCTAGCTTCTCATACCACTTATGTTGTGTGTGTTAATTCTATATATGAATGGCGGCAACTACAGTTTAAAGTCTACTCCAAACGACAGATTTTTGAGCAAGTTTCCATGGTATTTTTATTTACTTTTAGAGTTTTTGCCAAAAATCTGCTGATAGAAAGTCGCCGAAGAAATATTATTTCATATTTCGTTTTGTTCGAGATGTCTGGATGGGTATTGAACCGTGGCCGCACTTCTAATAAGCCAACACACTACCTACTAGACTACGGCGACTTATTTACTACAATAATCCCTCTGCTATGACCAAGAATTTCGAATTGTACGGTGTAAATTGTAAAAACAGTTAATTCTTAACTTGAGGCGTTGTCAATCCGTTAATAATTCATGAGCAATCTTTTAAAAATTTATGTTTTGAAATAAAATTTTAAAATTCCGATAAGAAAAAAGAATATTATGGCATAGAGGATATGGTATAATACTTTAAAGCGGTTGTTGCATACTTTCAGGAGTTATTGAAAAGTATTCACACCTTGCATATTTGTAGGCGTTTTAAAAATTTGTCATTTGAAATATACTTTAGGAATTCTGATTAAAAATCATAGTATTAAGAGTAGAATATAAAATTTAAAAACGGTTTCCGTTTACTTATTTTAAAATTTGTGAATACGTTGCACGGTAGGAGTTGACAATACATTACGAATCTACGTACAGTTAAAAAAGTCTTTTGACAATATGTGTTTTGAAGTACAATTATGAAATTCCAATAAAAAAAATCGTTGCATAAAGAGTAGGGTGTAAAACATAGAATCAGCTGATGTATACTTTCAGGAGTTATTAAAAAATTTTATACGTTGCATGTTTATGGGCATTTTAACAATCTGATTTGAAATATACTTTCGAAATTCTGATATTAAAGTACAAATGCTAATGTTTTATAGGTAGGTAACGACTGTCGCTTTAATTGGTATATTTGTACAGAGACTAGGTTTTATTGAAACTTGTTGTGGATTGTTACGTTTATATTTGCGGTATTTTAAGATGGATATTTCATAGTAGGATATGTTGATTGCACTAAACTCAATATTTTAATTAATAATAACTATAATAATTATATTATATTATTAGTTTTAAATGCTTAAAGTTAATTCATTTATTTTGTTATATTGTATAAACCAAAAAGAAAAAATCGTTTGTCAAAAAATTTCGTTCGAAACGTAATTCGAAACTTTTGTTTTTATACGCATGACTATTTCAAGATTTTTGTTAATTCGGGATTTTTTTTTTTTCTTCATTAATTTAGGCACAAAATAGAAAAATATTACGTTGGACTTGTTATACATACATATATGTATATAAATATGTGTTTTTTGTTTGTTTTAGATTTATAATGAATTATTATTTTTTTACGCTTTGGTAGGGTTAAGGGAGGACTAGAAAATTAAAGGAAGTTAAGTACAAAAGTAGAATTTGTACAAAATGGAAGAAAATAATTTTCTTTTTATATTATTATTCTACGTTGAAAGGAAAATTACACGTTACAGGTAAAAGTTACTATCATAGTAGTTTAAAAAAAACAAAACTAAAATAAATAAAATTTAGCTTAAATAAATGCACATACTCATAGTTGTACATTTTCAAAAAAACAAAAAATTCTTCTTGTTTCCTTTCTTTTAATTTTGGTTAATAATCCTTGAAAAGTTACTTGAAACTTTCCTAAGTGTAATGCTAGTATTTTTTGGTTGTATTTCAACTATTTTCATTAGTTTACTATGTTTCGTTTGATTTTTTTTTTATTTTCTATCGTTTATTTACTTATTGTATATAAAAAATTATTTTATTTTTTTTTTTTTTGTTTACGAGAGATCTCTTATATATTATAAATCACACACACATACATTGTTTAAATATTTGGTTGCTTTACCACTATATTTATAGTTTACTTTGGTTTTAAAAATTACTTTAAAAAAGAAATAATTTTTGTATTTTTCTTTAAACATTCATATACACACTTTCTTTAAATGTCCTTAACTTTCTTTTTTTTTTTTTTTTTTTTGCAAAAATAAATATTAACAAACGAGCTTAAACATAAACGTAAAAATGCAAAATATTTACCATACTTCGCACTTCTTTTTTGGATTCATTTTCGAACCCACTTTACACTGAAAGACATCAGCAAATTCGGGCATATTTGACAGAGTACCAGCCACCCTTAATTTTGACGGTGAATGTGTATCTTTTTCTAACTGCAGAAGAGTTGCTTCATCGGTGTCCGTTGAGCACCATACCTGGAAAATCATTAACGTTAACATATTGGGTATTAAATGTGTTTAAAGAAAAGAAAAATTATAATCGTTTAAACGTTACAGTGCTATTGAAATTATTCGTTTCTTCCAGTTGCAAGTAAATAAGAAACATTTTGCTTCCGTAAAGGCGTAACCTTAGCCAGGAGGCTGTAAATCGGAATGATTTTGTTCCGTTTATTTGAATGTAAAAGATATATTAAAGTATAGGATGGGAAATTTAAAAGTACAATAAAACAAAAACGCTTTAATATTTTGCCAAATTTATTTTTTTGTTGGGAAGTACAATTGTTCCGGATAAAAATGGAATAATATTTCATTCACATGGCTGCCGCGACTAGCCTAACAGTACCTTATTCTATCGGACCAGTTTTCGTGCACCATTTCGAGGGTATGAGGTCGTATCACGAATGTTGTCCTTCAAATGCTCAATTGTCTCTGGTTTGTCGGCATAACAGTTTTCTTTAACGGCGGCCCACAAAAAATAGTCCAACAGTGTCAAATCGCATCTTCTTAGCGGCCAATTGACATCTCCACTTGGACTAATTAAATGGCTATCAAATGTTTAACGCAATAAATCGATTGTGACATGAGATGTGTGGCAAGTTACACCATCCTGGTGAAACCAAACATCGTTCACATCAATACCATGAACAGCGAATACCAAAAAATAGGATATCTAGGTGCAATAGGTATCTCCATTGACATTAATGGTTGCGCTGTTCTCATTTTCAAAGGAATACCGGCCAATGATCCCTCCGCTTCACAAGCCGCACCAAATAGTTACTCGTAATGGGTGCATTGGCTTCTGTAAGACCACGTGTCGGTTTCCTGAGCCGTAAATACGGCAATTTTGCTTACAAAGGTACCCACCAAGATGAAAATGAGCATCATCCGAAAAGATGATTTTTTTTTTGGTAAGATCGACATCATCGTGTGCAGTTCCTTCTTGGCCCATCTATTCCAATAAATCCCAACATTGCTCAAGCGAAAATCGATTCATTACGTTCAGTGGAGATAATATACTGAATTATGGTGACAGAATAAAATGACATACATAAGTACTGCCGGATTCGAAATAACCAGTGATTCAAATTTAAACCGATAGATGGCCCACCCGATATAATGCTTCAAAATACTTAAGGGAAAAATTCAGAAGTTCAAAAAACAACTCTACTTGCAACAACTCCAGAACAATGTCACGAGGAATACACTGACAGTGGCAAACTGTAGTAGGAAGAAGGGAAAAAAAAACTCTGTATTGTGCAACCAAAAAACCTTGGTATCAAAGAAGGGAACTAAACACTAAATTGGTCATTACAACCCTGTAGTCAGGATTGCGACCTAGTTCCTCACATCACATATGTTGTGTGTATTAATTTTATTCTTGAGCGCCGGGAACTCCGAATGACAGATTTTTGAGAAACTATTCCTGGCAATTTGATATTTTTTTGAAAGAAATCTGCTGATAGGAAGTCGTCGAAGAAATATTTTTTCATATTTCGTTTAGTTGGTGATGTCTGATCTGGGGTTGAACCGATATCTCACATCTAATAAGCAAACACACTACCTACTAGATTACGGCGTCTAGAAGGGAACCAAAAGTACAACTAAATAGTATAAATACTTCGAATATCTACTGGTGGCTAAAAAAGCAAAGAAAGTTGGTAAAATATGGTAAAAAGTTTCTGGAACGGCTAATTAAGACAGCAGAAGAAGTAGTGTTATCCAGTGTAGCACCAAAAAACTAAATCACATGATTGCAAGAATAAATCAATCAATGTCGCTATTAGTATCAAATCCATTTGAGTTTCAATTATTCTTAACCTTCTAAGGACATGTTGTCAAATTTTACAGCCGTTGGACTATTAGCTTGTGGGATGAATTTACATTTGTTAATTTGAAGAGAGCACATAACAAGTAATTTCGTATATTAACTTACAATCAACCTTAAAATAGTTTCAGCCAAGATTTAATGTTTTTACTCACCCTTGCAAATGACACAAAGAACAATTGTTTGTGCGTCAAATTCAGTCCTGGCAATTTCAACACATCGGCCTCTTTATTAATGGACGTTTTAAGGAAGGCATGATATGCTGCCTTTAGACCACCATTATCGGCTATATTTTCACCCAGCGTTTGTTTGCCATTCAAACGACGGCCATTAATAGCATAGGAACTATATTGTTTGTCAAAACATTCGGTTTTCTCATTGAAACGTTCAATGCTTTTATTGTCCCACCAACGATTTATGTTGCCAAATTTATCAAACTCCCGACCCTGGTCATCGAAAGCATGGGTTAGTTCGTGGCCCATTACCACACCCATAGCACCAAAATTTAAACTCTTCGGATTGTGTATATCGAAGAATGGCGACTGTAAAATGCCTGCAGGGAAGACAATTTGATTTTTGGAAGGGGTATAGTAGGCATTCACCATATGAGGCACCATACCCCAATTAGTTTTATTCACTGGTTGATCCAACTTTTCTAAATTCTTCTTCAAGTTGAAAATATTTGATTGTATGTTGTTCTCAAAATAAGCATTCGCTGTAACGTTAAGGTCGGCATATTTCTTATCCAGTTCATCGACGCTTAAAATATAATCGGGAAAGCCTATCATATCCGATATGGCATTAGCCTTGTCAATGGCTCTGTCTCGCGTGCGTTTATCCATCCAGGTAAGATTAGGTATATTGTGTTTGAAAGCTTCACGTATTTCATTAATCATTTGCTCAGCTTCTGGTTTAGATTCACCATGGAAGGCTTGACGTACAAATATGGCGCCTACAGCAAAACCTACCACATTACCGGTATCGGCAACACAAAAGCGCCAAACTTCTTCACCGCCATCAGAACCCATTAAAGCTTTGCGTACACCTTTGTAAGCATCGCGGAAGGAACGGGATAGACAAGGAGAAAGCACGCGTACAGCTTGCCAAACCAAATAGTTATTAAGAGTGCTGGAATACACGATATTACAGATTAATAATATTAAGCATGTGGTATACGTTACACTTACTTTTTACCCTCCACAGTCTTTTGCATATCCATTATAATCACGGACAATTTCTTAAGGAACTCTGGGGCATAAACCACCACCACTTCTCTTTGTGTAATGCTACGATTAACCAATTCCATGGCGTTATCCAGATGTTCAGTCCAATTTATAAACGGAGCCAATTTATCTAATTCTGATAGTTTCATGGGATGATACATGGCTTCCTCGTTGCGACGTTCCTCTAAGGGAATGGTTATATTAGCAATTTTAGTTTCAAATTCCATAATCTCCTCCATCTGGCGTCGCGCATCGGTCTCATTAGCACCTAGCAGAACACACACTTTGGTCATATACTCAATATATTCCTTCAGGACTTTACGATGAATCTCTGTACGATTCTCATAATAATCGGGCGTAGGCAACGTCAAGCCACCCTGATCGATTTGGATGATATGACGGGTTGAATTTTTATCATCTTCGCCTATGGCCCAGCCAAACAAACAGTTTATATTGTATCTGGAATAGCAAGAAGTAATAATTTTTCTATTATCTGAACTCAATAATACCACCTATTCTGTAATTTCTTAAGAGTAGAGGCTAAGTTCCATTTGTTTATATTAAAACCGGAATGCGTTACATTCCAACCATCAATGTTCCATAGAAAATCTACCATTGGTTTTGCACCCAATTTCTCCAAGTCATCGTTACGATCCATACAGGATTCATAGTAGATTTTAGCTTTTTTTTCAGCTTCTGATTTGAAAGTTTTCATTGGTTTTTCCAAAATATTTTTTATAATCAACTGATTTCTCTGCTCAATATTACTAAACGTGCCCCAAGATGATTTGCCATCCGGTATTGGATTATTTTTAATCCATTGGTTGCTAAAAAGGAAATCATAGACTTTTGTTTGCATTCACATTTTTTTTTTCTTTTTAATCTTACCAAGCATAACCATAAAAATCTTCACAAGGATTTATAGAACGATCAATCGAATTCAAGATGTCATTGGAGGCAAATATGCAATACTCATTTAAACATGGCCTATCCAGATCTACGAGATATATATGAGAAGTTATAATGGATAATTGATATCCTTCTATAAATTAATAAAATCTTACTATCTTTGTGGGGTTCCACATGTAGTATTCTGGTGGTTTTATCTGCCTCATTTTGAAAAAGCATTATTAATAGGCCCAGTATTATAAACGATAAAACAATGGTGGTTAACATAAGCCATTTCTCTACACGATTACGAGAACGCCAGTTTAGAGTCGCCTGAAAAAAATAAAGAAATTTAAAAATTAGAATTATTGGCATTGTTTAAATGGCAGTAAATTTTTTTGACAACACGCTCGGATTACAGGCATTGAAGTTTCAACGATAAAAAATTTTAGCGGTTTGGTAATTACAAGGGAACTGCAAAGTTCAACAAAGAAAGCCTTAGGAACTTTTCCGAAAAAGCATTCTCTTAATTTTATTGCATAAACATTAATGTTTTTAATATTTAAGGACAAGAAATCAAGCCTTAACATTTTATCCCTGTCAACGTTTTATTCAACATAGAGCATCTAGAGCAAATACGCATCATTTATTGCTATTAAAAAACTCCATTTTACTTTAATTGTATGGTAAAAGTCCTTGTCTGAAACAATCGATATGCAAATTATTCGCCATTGACTCGAATTAAGTATATGTTACCCGTCACTAGTTCTGATGGACCTTAGTTCCTCTTTAAGTGCTCATAACTATATGCTTGAGAGCGAATGCTTGCATCATACATACATAATTGGTCATTACAACCCTTCAGTCAGGATTACGATCTAGCTTCTCACTCCAATTATGTTACGTATGTTTTCATTTTAATATCGGCTCCGTATGACAGATTTTTGAGAAACTTTTCATGGCAATTATATTTAGTATCAGAGTTTTTGCCAAAAATCTGCTGAGAGGAAGTCGCCGAAGAAATATTTCTCCATATTTCGTTTCTTTGAAGATGTCTGACCTGGGGTTTAAATCGTGGCCTCACGTCTAATAAGCCAACATACTACCTACTAGGCTATGGCGAATTGGCAGCATAGAAAATGGAAATGGTGATTAGATATAGTTTGGATTCCACATCATTATTCTCTGTACACCTTTGAAATTTCATGAGGTGTTACAACACTTCAACATAAATTCCGTTATCGGAATCTTTTAGAAAAAATTTGTACAATTTAAAAACATAATTTTTTCCACGGAACGGTTAAGAATAGCCACAAAAAATAGTATCGGATGATAACCCACAGAAGGTACGTAAGTTAGCTGAAATAATTGTGATGTATTCATATACACTTTAGTAAAGAAAAGATTGCAGTCTGTTGACAGTGTTTCAATATAGTGTTTAGTGCTGTTTCACTGCAATAATCCAATATAAACCAATACTTTTTGTGTGTTTGTAAAGCCACGGATGAAATATGGTACTTCTACTTCACACTTTCGCATCTTGTCTAAAGAAGGCGAAAACAGTTCCGTCTGTAGGAAAGGTTTTGGCCTCTGTATTAAAAGTCTGGTGGATAATGTGTAATGGCCTACTAGGCGAGATGAATTTTTTCAATGATCCCCAACCCGTAATATTCCAATCTGAGAGGAACAAATTATCATGAGAAACCTTCTTAAATCTTTCTTTCGAACTCGAGTTAAACTATTTCTCGCTACGCCATATATAAAATGTAAATGTAAATGTTGTGTAATACTATGCTATTTCATTGCAGCGTATAATTGATGAATACCTCTGTACTAGTTTAGACATCTGCTATTGCAATTGCCAAAATCAATGAATTGATCTTCTTTTTGGCTTTAACAGGCTCCTTACCCTCTAGATTTACCACACAAGGATTATTTTATACTTCCAAACATAAATAAATGGCACTTTGGTAAAAGATTTCTGAACAAAGATGAGGTCGAGTCTGCAGTTGATGACTATTTTAACAAGCACAAGGCCTTATTCAACGGCTTATTTATTAGTGAATTTGAAGCATAACGACATGGAAACCCATGACTTTGCACTGATTGTGTCCTTCAAGTGTATATCGCTTATTTTCCTCAACAGATTCTCTCTTCACTGTAGCATTCATCAAATATCAGATACTCATGGTAAAGTCACTCTCATTACAAGCGTCATAAATTAAGCTTTATTTGGTTATATTGAGACTTAAAAAAAATTAAATGATTGCGGCAAATATCACTGAGATTTTGGAAAATTACGCATCACACGGTATTCAAAATTAAAAAGATAGGCCTCTGGTTATATGTCCTTAGTAGGGTATACATTTGTACTTATTATTCGGGATAAACATTTGAAGTCTCCGTAGTCTAGTAGGTAGTGTGTAAGCTTATTAGACGTGAGGCCATGAGTCAGGCATCAAAACGAAGTACAAAAAAATATTTATTTAGCGACTGTCTCTCAGCTGATTTCTTGCAAAAACTCTGAGAGTAAATAAAATTGCCATGAAAAGTTTTTCGAAAATCTGTTGTTCGTAGTCGACGGAGAGACTGTAGGTCCCACCACTAAGGTATAACATTAACACACACATCATAAGTTGTGTGAGAAGCTAGGTCGTAATCCTGACTGAAGGGTTGTATTGACCAATTATATATGTGTATATGTACATACGCTCTCAACTATAAATGAACTAGTTTGAAGCATTTCTTTTTAATATTTATAAATAAGCCTTTATATGACTAAAGCAATTTAATCTTTTTATTATTATTTTTTTTTTGTAATTCGGTGATTAGTTTCGACAATTAGTCCGTAACTAAATATTTGTATTTCATATAAAATTTCCGTTTTATTAACACTTTAAACATTTAAAATATTTGAAATGTATATGAGCGTGTATAACCCAATTTGTGTAAATGATATCATAAAACTGTGGTAAACCATGTTCTTTTAAAATAGAGGGGAATTATGCTAAATCCCCATATATATTGAAACTAAATCTTATAAATGTTTAACTGTAAAACATGAGTATCCTGTGGATTCAATATTCCCACATACCATGTTACAGAACATACATTTACCCACCCATACATACACCCATTGCTTATAAAGCACTTTTAATATATTTTTCTACAACAAAAACACTTGGAAATAAATGTGTATATTTTAATAGGAAAACTTTTTGTATTTGGTATTATACGACCTCGAATAGAGCTACACTACAAATAGAGCTACATTGGGCTTAATTTTGTGACAGAGAAATGCTTTAATATAAAAGTCTACAAATACAATCTAGTGGTATGCCTAGAGAGTTATTATTGAACCCTTCTGAACGAAAGCAGATATTGATACAATCTCTCCTTCTATCACACCTATTTATTTATATAATAGACAAGTCTCCATACATACATTCATAATTGTTCATTACAACGCTTGAGTCAGGATTAGAACCTAGCGGGACCTACTATTTGAAGTCGACTTCGAACGACAGATTTTTGAGAAACTTTTCATGGCAATTTCATTTACTCCCAGAGTTTTTGCCAGTTATCTGCTGAGAGGAAGTCGGCGAAGAAATATTTGTTCATATTTCTTTTTGTTGCAGATATCTGACCTTGTGTTTGAACCGTGGCCTCACGTCTAATAAGCAAACACACTACCTACTAGACTACGACAGCCGCATATCAACAAAGGTTTAAAAGGTTTAAAAGTCTTCTCCTCCTCCTTAGACCCACAGCTCCTGTAGAAGTCATTTGACGGAATGCCAAGTCTTTCGGCATGCCTACCTAAAGAAAGAACCTAAAGAATGATGGACGGCTATACGAGTCCCCATAAGGAAATTTTAATGGCATTTTCAATGTTAAAAAGAAACAAGTCACCAGGACAGCATGATATATCACAGAAGTACTTTAAACCTATCCACTAACAACCACAGTGACCCTTTATCTTCATTTGTTAGAAACCTGGAATCAAATCAACTTTTTTAGCTCCAAAATATTGTAAAAATAAAATCCGGAATAAACCACTTAACCGACTGTAAAGTATTAGGCCTTATCATTGCTCAATGAACAAACTGAAATCCGCCAATGTCAGTGCTAAATAAAAGGTCGACCAAGCCAGCAGTCTTAGAATAAAAATAGAGTCAACGATCGAACGACGTGCTCTGTAATACCTAGTGTTCATGGATTTAAAAACAGCTCTTGACTAGCGGGAAGCAATACGGACAACACTGAGATAATAAACGGCATTCCGAGAAAAATCACGAACTGCATCAAAACATTTTACGAGAGCGATTTACTAAAGATGCTTCATAACGATTGGCATAGCGCAACTCATACTCATAACTATCCGCGTAAGACGTGACTGTCGGCTTTCACTACTAATTTTTGCGATTGTATACGGATGACAGGGGAATTTACAAAAAAAAGAAGAAAGATTCCCTGTGGTCTTCCCTGATATCCTGAAGTCCTACACGTAGTAGATGACATCTGCCTTTTATTTCATAAATATGAGGTCTTGCAGAACAAAATCAATGAAGTGATCATCATTGCAAAAAGAAAAGGTCTGTCAACGTTAACCACCTTTATGTAGATAATACCCGAAATGAATAGTTAGCCATGTTTTTTACCCCATGTTGCATGATGTCATGGCGAAAAGTGTGTTGCCGCGGTTAAGTGTTGTATGCAGGTTATATCAAATCTTGGTGCATACTGAATTAGGTTCATTAGATAGCAAGATAAACAAAGTTCAAGCAAGTGTATCGCATAATACAGAAGCTGTTTTGGTCTAATACAAATAGATATGGCAAACCTTTCAAAAGTTATTTTCAATATTATCATCTGATTTATTCAACACAAAACTAAATTAAATTTTTTAAATTAAAAAAAATTCCGTGTAACATTTTTGATCATCAACATATCATGCCTCCTAAACATGACTACAATATGCAAATACGAGTATATTGTAACGGGAGTAGAAAAACAAAATGATATTTACATAAAGAGTACATTATTCATTATTACTTTTGTTTTTATTGTATTTTACTGTGCGCTTACCCTGGCCGTGTGATATCGTATCTGCATGCCCGTACTACTGCTGGGTTCGTTCAACTGCACACCGCCAATCGAACTGCTGTCTTCCTCTGAGAACTCAGTCTGTTTGTAACGGGTCATCTAGAAAAACAATTTTTACACAATGATTACATTACAACATTATTAAATTGAAAAAAAAAAAATTAAATGAAAAATATTATATATACACTTGTGCACAGCATATGCAAAACGTTGTCAATCAAAATGAGATTTTTTTTGCTAGATTTTTCTAAGGCAGACAAAAAACAAACCTGTATTGTGTTAGGCTCCATTTATAAATTTATAATACCAA
This sequence comes from Sarcophaga caerulescens, assembly GCA_927399465.1. Classification (NCBI taxonomy): domain Eukaryota; kingdom Metazoa; phylum Arthropoda; class Insecta; order Diptera; family Sarcophagidae; genus Sarcophaga; species Sarcophaga caerulescens. Next base: position 53,143,883 of record OV656873.1, read on the forward strand.
AAACCACTGGCAATCGACTAGTTTGTTATGAGCAGAACAAAATATTCTGCTACAGTTATGATATAATTATGAACTGCTGATTACCAAATTTGTTATTGTCTCAGGGAGTTGCATAATAAACGTATTAAAAATCATTTCAACGTAATATTTCTTTGGGCCATAGCTTGGAATTCTTACTATACAAAGGACGTTTTTTGCGGAAAAGATTGTTTTATTTCAACAAAATTTGATTAACGACTGTTTAGAGACTATCGGAAACAGGACATTAATTAACTTAGGAGTAGGTTAGTTTTCGAAGGCAGCTACGAAAAGCATCCTTTTATCGAAGACCAAAAAGGTACTTTGTGGCTGGCATCAACTTCGCTAGTTAAAGCTGAGACTGAGCCATTAATTAAACAAATGTGGATAGATTAAAGCCAAAAAAAAAAAAAAAAATACATAATAAAATAAACCTAATTAATCCCAATTTTACTACAAGCTCGAATAAAAATCGGTATTTTCTTAAAGATGGTTGCTTTTTAGTCTCGCTTGGCTTTCGCCAGTCATTTTTTCGAACACTCTGGGCATAACTACGGCAGCCTTCCAAAATGTATCAATACAAAGTTTGTATGCAGTTCTACTACTGTATATAAACTATTTATGTAGATATGCAAAGTTACCAAACAATGCATCAACTATAAATCCGATGCCTGATTGCTTTTTGACTGCGTTAAAAATACACATTGACGACGTTTTGAAATAGTATACATTGTAAACATTTTGTACGGCGGCATTATGAAACACGATACTTTGTTCAAACACAAAGCAACTAACATTTTAAAAGGCAGCCTACATGTCAACGACATTTTTTTCTTGAAACCTCAGAATATCGTCAATATAATTGGGTGGATCTATAAGTCCATGTGTTCTTTAATTAAATACAGTTTTGGGATAAAAAACCATAAAAATTAGGTTGGCCGAGAAATAATTATTTTCAGCTAAATCCGGTAAATAGCAATTCATACTTAATTAATGGATCTTTGCTATTTTTGTACGAAACTCACTCTTTTTCCATTTTTACCTCAAATTACCTGTTAGTGATATTTGTCAAACATTATCTAAATTTGTTAGCTTGTCCAACTTATGGTAGGAGTCAACTGACAGATTTCTGTTAGTATACCCCAGCTGTTAAGAAGCGGAAGAAATTCAAAAAGTCTCAGGGTATTGTTCCTGATCAGATAATCTGTATTATCATTGATGCTAAGTGGTGTTAGAAGAATAAAATTGTATTTAGAAAAGTTTTTTGACAGATTTTTATAATTGCTTAGGTCCACCTTGTTTATGTGTCCATGAAAATAAGGTTCCAACAAAGTTCCAAAATTCGTCATATTGTGCATCTTTCTTTCGTAAGTTTTTTTGGTGCAATTCAGTACCGGTAGTTTAAATGTTAAATATTTATGAAAAATGTCGCTAGAATAATGGAAATGCTCTATTCAGGCTCTCATTAATATATACAAACAACCGTCTGGAATCATTTGAGTTATTTTGGATTTTATAGCATTTTGAAATCAAAAATCTTGTGGAAATATGTTAGTCTTAACTAACATATGCTTCGGTCTTAAAATCTATAAATTCGTCTATACGGTTTGTTTTAAAAACCAAATTTTTAGCTTGCAGTTAACTCTTTACAGACTAGTAGCTACGGGAATAGAGACACGTGCGATATGTAAAACCTTTTCTGGCAAACACGTTGGCATTAACCATGTTAAATGTGCTTGCATGCAAAAGTTTTAATGTTTTAATGACATACTGAAGGAGTATTTCAACTTGTCATACAAATTGTTATGAAGAAATCAGGTGAAAGTCAATATTTGTCTGCGTAATCAACCGAGCTAAGTGAAATTGAAAAGAAATTTCTCGAAATTCTGTGAGTATTAAGCGACCTAGCTTCCTAGTGTGTTAATTTTATTCATGAGTTGCGAGACGTACAGTTTAAAGTCAACTCCTAACGATAGATTTTAGAGAAACATTTCTTTGCAATTTTATTTACTTTCAGAGTTTTTGCCAGAAATCCGCTGAGAGGAAGTCGCCTAAAAAATATGTTTTCATATTTTGTTTTTCTCGGGAACTCTGACCCGGTGTTTGAACCACGTTCTCACGTCTAATAGGCCAACACACTACCTACCATACTGGGGTGTCTCTTTAATTAATTGTTTTAATAAATCTACTATTTACTAGTCGTTCCTAACTAATCGATGTCTGACCTGGGGTGCAATATCAAGGAAAGAATTTTTGTTCTTAAAGTCAATATTTGTCCACGTAATTAGCCGGGCTAAGTGAAATTGAAAAGAAATTTGTCGAAATTATGTAAACGTTGTAGAAAGGCAGGTGCAATCACAATAAATGTAGCTCCATTTTTCCTGATAATTTAACGTATCGCACGAGTATCAACAATTTCTCACCAGTCTTGTGAACCTCAAAGTCTTTTAAATTAAAAACTTTGCATTTTCACAGCAATTGTCATCCCTTATCACGGATTGTCCACCCTAGAAGACAAAATATGCATTGACGGTCAACGTACTCCATGCTCATCATATTCTTTAGACTTAAAACCTGTGAATTTGATTATACGTTCAAAAATATTAGCTAACGCTCAATGAGTTAACAATTGGTGGCCATCGAAAATGAGGCAAAAGACCATTAGGTCATTTTTGCACAAAATCTATGGTCTTACCTTGGAAACATGGGGGGGGGTCATTTGTACAAAAAATTATATGCATGAAACAATAACAAATTTTCTTTAAAATTTAAAATATTTTTATTATAAATAAAGATTCATTCGCCCGCTGCCTTCTTTAAATAAATTCGATTTAATTACAATTTCAAAAAATTAATTCTTTTTTAACAACTTAATCGATCACATTGGTTTTGGCACTCTGTCTATTTAAATTTATTTTTATTGGTTAATATTTGTTTATTTAATGGTTTTTCTTTTTATTATTTAAAAAAAAATTTGTAACATATGTTTTTATTGCTTTAACACCAGCCAAATAAAACGTATAAACAGACGTCTTTAATAATAACACACACTCACTCTGGAAAATAAACACTTATGACAAGACATGACAAACTGACTGATAGACAAGCAGTTAGGCAACAGGCTAAATGGCGTACAACACTGCTATCGGCGCAAATAAATTGAAATTAATTTAATATTTATGTATGAACAAATTGAATTAATGACTGTTTGCACTCTAAGTAGTCAATGTAAAAGCATATACATATGTATGGATGTACTCGTAAGCGACACACTCTGAACTTTCCCATGCACAACACACTCTCTAGTCTTTGTTCTTCTTCTACTTAGAATTTCTAAAGGTCTCAGACTTTTTTTTATTCAATTTGAAAATGTTAATTTTATTGTATCAAACATTGTTTTTAAACGTTCAAAGGCCAGAGAAACACTGAATATTCTAAAATGCGAATGCGAAACAATTCCAAACGATATTGTGCAAAAACAACAACAACAACAACAACAAAATATCTAAAAGGCAAATGGGTGAATAAAATAAAATAAAAAACTGTGCAGATATTGTATGTAAATGAAATACTCTTATATGTAGTATGTGTACAACAATAATAACAACAACAACATATCTGTTCTATATAATACACTGCTTGAGATCACAGATAAATTTTTATTTTCGCATTTAATCGTACTGGTGGGGAGATTGAAAGAACATACAGTACGACAAAAGACAACCAAACCATAACAAACAAATAAGGAGAGAGAGAGAGAGCCGAATAAACAGGGGGAGAAAATTTGCCGACCCCAAAATAACAAAACAAACCACCCACCCCCAAAACAAATACACATACAAAAATGAAACAAAACAATAATAACATACTCTCTATCTGGCTTAGTATAACAGCTTATGTTTACATTGTAGTACAGAGATGGTGAAACTAAATATTTGATGGGGTATGCTTACGTATTTATTATTGGCGGTAAATTTGATTTTTTGATTTACAATAAAAATCAAACAAGTTTTTTTTTCTCTTCAATTTATTTATTATTATCGGAACATGCATACATAATTGGTCATTACAATCTTTCAGCCAGGATTACGACCTAGTTTCCCGCACCGCTTATGTATGTTAGGTGTGTGGTGAGACCTATAGTTTAAACTTGATCGAATGACAGATTTTTGAGAAACTTTTTCATACCAATTTTATTTATTCTCAGAGTTTTTGCCAGAAATCTGCTGGGAGGAAGTCGCTGGAGAAATACTTGTGGATAATATTCACATCCAAATTTCCATAATAACATCTGAAAGAAAAGTGTGTTGTGATGGATTTTGTATACCTAGATTTACCACGCAAGGAAATGATTCCCACTAATATGCCATTTGGAATTTAATGATTATAGTTTCTTGAAGTTGCCGTAGTCTATTGTGTTGGCTTATTAAACGTAGGGCCACTGTTCAAACTACAGGTGAGACATCTCCAACAAAACGAAATAAAAAAAATATTTTTACGTCAACTGCCTATCAGAAGATTTCAGACAAAAGCTGTGAGAGTAAATAAATTTGCAACGAAAAAGTTTCTTAAAAATCTGTCTCTCGGAGTCGACTTTAATCTGTTGGTTCCGCCACTTGTGTATAAAATTAACACACATAACATGAGTAGTCTGAGAAGCTAGATCGTAATCCTGGCTGAAAGGTTGAAATGACCAATTATGTAAGTATGTGTAGTTTCTTGATCACTTGTCTTTTGTAATTACTATTATGAGGCCAGTTATTGCAAGTTTTTTTGCACTTTTTTCAGAAGAATGTCAATTTCATTACAGAAGATTTAATTTTTAATAAATATACGGAAACGTATTTTATTGTATTGTCCAACAAGGCGGACTGGGTTACTCTAGTATTTTATAATTTTTATAGTAATATTTCGTTATTGCTACAAAACATTTCTTAATAATTTTTTGTTTAAATTCTTGTGTATCTACGTATAATTTTCAACCCCAATCGCACGTCCCTGGGTTTGTTCACCTCAGATTATAGTAGCACATGTAGGGAAAATAAACAGAATAAATGATATAAAAAATCTATTTAGATGTAAATGCGTGTTTTTTTTTTTCTTGTTATTGTTTAAATATGCATGTATGTATGTATGAATGGCTAGGTAAACAAATAGTATTGTTAACTTTCCCCCCTCTTTCGCTGTTTGTTGGCATAACATTATGACGGTGTTTGTTTTTATTGTAGCAATGAATTTTCCGCTCAAAATTTTGTATTTTCTCAAATTAGAATTTGCAAAGAAAATAAATTGAGCGGAAAAGAATCCAGAACAGAGAAATTTAAAACACAATGAAAGGTATTATAACGGGAACATAAAATTAAAAGAGAAGTTAATTCTCCCACACACACACACACACACACACACATCCACGCTTGTTATTTATACGCATACATACATATGCACAGTAAATATTTACATACATTTAAGTTGTATTATATTAAATATTTAAATATCATTATTATTTTGTTTATAATTCCAAACATAAGCTGGCTGATGTATTATTGGCTGGCTGAAATATTATTATTATTGAACAACTTGATTTCGTTTTTTTATATTATCGTTGTTAAATTTTATAATTAAATTTCATTATCCAGCAAAGCAAAAAAATAGTTTCTATTTTATAACGTCCGTATTTACTTTTTTTGGATGCTTTTTTCTCACCTTTGCCGACATTATTTCCTTTCTTGGATACTTTTCACTTGGCGAAAAGCAAAAAAATCGGTTTTGAACTTTTTTCACTAAATACGCGTATACGTTCTAAGTTTTATTATTACCGTCGGTTTTATATGTTATTTGCATATTTCTTTCTATTACAATTTAGACTATTTATACTTTTTGTTTATTCCATTAATTATTTATGCAATGAAATTGTTACTTTTAATTAAAACATTTCTATTAATTGTTGCTTAACAAAAGATGAAAATTTTCTTGACTACCATATTTATCTATTCAACAATTTCAATTGATTTCCCACCACCATAACAGTAACTAAAGGATATCATTGAAGGCCATCATGGCGCATGACGAATTTGAAACATAATAACGTTGCCAACTTTAAGTAACGTTTAAATTAATAACAGTTAAAACAAAACTAGCTTTTGAAATTTGTATGATCCTAATAAGGGTACATACTGTTGTTTTCATTCATATCGTAGCTTATTCTATTGAATCCAATAAAGTTTGAAGGTACTACAAGGAATATTACCCCCTCCTATTGTAGAGTTAATTGATCCCCGTTATTTAAAAGCTTTATTTTCAATAATAAATGATGTAAAATCTGTTAATAGGCACATTTTTTATTTCACACTCCTTATAAGAACAGACTACATTCGGTCACGGCAGCGATTAGCTTGGAATAGAATAAGGCTAGTTAGAATACCCGAATACTTGAGTACTTACAAATATGAAGATCACACAATAAATCAACTTTATTTCCCTGAAAGTAATTTGAAATATAACTAATGAAAGAGCACAGAATCAATCGAAAAGGAGTTGATCTCCTTTTATCGCTTCCCTATTCTACATCTTTTTGCGACATAGATCGATATTGGTATTAAAGGGCGATACTAGTTGAATCTATTAATAATCCCCGGTATGATCAGATATTAGCTGTAAATGAAGAAAAATGGAAACTGTTCAATCTCATGAGATCAGTTTTTTTAGGACATGCTTTCGTAAGAACTTCAAACGAAAATGCTAGGAGTTTCTTTCAATAATGCCAATCAATCAGTGATTTTGACGACATAAAGAACATCGCTTTTTTTTAATCATTCATCATTTAATCATCAATGGAGTGTATATAGCGTTTTTTTTTTTTATTATTATTCAGCACAATACTATGCTATACATTAGGCAAACAAGAAACAAGGATTCCGGTTATTTTAGAACGCTGACGATATTTGCATATAAACCTCCGAGTATGAAAGATCGCTTAGTTTACTTTCATATGTTGACGTTTGAGCTTAACATTATTGTAGCTCCAAACCGAATACTCATTTTCAAAGCTTTAATTGATTATGAATAATTTAAATATATTTTGTCCTTGAGTTTGCCCGGACAAAAGTCCTGTTTTTCTAAATATTTTTAATGATCCACTTTTGTTTATTTACCATACCCATAAAAATTGAAGCTGACATGGTACATTTCAATTATTTTTTAATAAAATGAATGATTTTCGAAGGCTTGTAGCGATATCCTGAGGATAAAACCCATTATGCCTATGTGGCCATTGTCAGAATAAATCTATAAACTGCTCAAATAGAGATACATAGATAAAGAGACTAACGGGTATTGGTATAACAGGGGCATTGAAAATCTTACCTACAGTCTCGCTGGAAATATAGTAAGGAACTTTCTGGTTAAGTTGCATCAGTTAGTTAGAACCTTTCTGTGGAGTGGTGACTGCTGTTTGAAAAATTATACTCAAGAAAAGGAAGATAAAGAAAGACAAAGACTCTTTCAAACCAAATGCTTTTGAGGCATTGGGGAAATTACAATAAGAACAGATATGAGTAGTGCATCAGACTATTGAGGAATATACCTGATATTAGTAACCGGTCTTTTGGCAGGACACTGTAGACTCCAAGCACACTTGTTCAAAATGAGGATCGTCTCGAATCTAACATGTAGATTCTGTACTGATGAGAATGAATCATCGGAACATGAAGGATGATTTTTTAAGAGCTATAGGAAAATTTTTCAAAAAAACAACACATAAAATTCAGAAAAATGCATAAAATCTTTATTTGAATCGATAGTACGGTTCATATAATTTAATGTTTGAAGATTATTTCATGCAAATGTTGACCGCGACTGCGCCTCAAATGGTCCATCCGCTTAGCCCAATTTTGGGATACTCTTTACAACATATCGGCCGGTATCTGACGAATAAATGCTTCAATGTTGTCTTCCAATGCGTCAATTGAAGCGGGCTTGTCTGTATAGACATGAGCTTTAACATAGCCCCATAAAAAATAGTCTAAAGGCGTTAAATCGCACGATCTAGGCGGCCAATTGACCGGTCCCGAATGTGAAATAAAATGTTCACCGAACTCGCCTCTCAATAAGTCCATTGTTACTTGCATTTTGGGCAAAAAAAAATTGGATATTATCTCACGGTAACGCTCACCATTCACAGTTACGTTACGATTCGCAGCATCTTTGAAGAAGTACGGTCCAATGATGCCAAATTCAATGATTTGCAAGCGTTGTTCGTTTGTAAGACGATTTATGGTTAAATTATAGACCAAACTGAAGATGTTTGACAGTGAGTGAGCTGTTTAAACCAGTGTTGCCAAAAAGATAATAGCTAAAAAATCACCCTTTATATTTGTATCCTATGAGGCATTAATACGTCCCGAAAAGAAACGCCTGGTTATATATCAGGGCAGAGAATTGGCCTCGTTGGCACCAAGTACCATCCTGAAGTCCATCAGAGTAATAGGCTCGGAGGAAATATTAAACGAATTTAAGGTGCGTACAATAATAAAATAAAGGCTTAGGAACCAAATGTAATGACAGCTAAATTTGCTTTTACACAACAAAAAAAAATCTAAAGGAAAAATCAAAACAAACCAACTGATAACTGTCAGAAGTTAAAAATTTACCCAACTTTATGCGTAGGAAAATTCAAAGTTTAATGGATTCTATGAGACTCTACTTTAAAGGCAGCGATAACTTAAACTTTGTTTTTTCCAACTGACAGCAATAATAATAATTTTGGTAAATTTTTTTATGTCCTTTGTTTCATTCGATACTTCTCTGTTAACGCAACGCATAAACTTTTACGCTTTGTCGTCCGTTGAATACTTTCTCAGCTATCTGCTCTTTTACATTCAGCACTATTTAATACTTAAAAATACAACTCTGCATGCTGAAAACTGACACTTTGCACTGTCAACGAAATGTCAATTGGTTTATTCGGAAAGTTTTCGTGTTACATCATTTGAGAAAAACAAATTTTCTAACAAAAATAATAAAAATATTCAAATATTTTATAAATAATCGGTGAAAATACAAAAAAAGCATTGAAATTTAAGTGCTGTTGCAATTTCAACTGTGTTTGAAGACAGCAACAGCAGTGAGTACCACAAGAAGCAACAGAAACAATTACTAACATAAACATAAAATGACCGAAACAGAAGAAAATAATCAGGTTAGTTGAGTTTCAGAAAAAATACAAAAAACCAAAAGAATCTAAATGATCTAACCAAGGATCAGTCTAATATACAGTATTATGAATCGTATTCCGGGAGTGTAGTTCCACATTTCCACATTTCATTCCACTAATTTTGTCAGCCATAAAGACAACGTCATTTGTTGTATGTTTTTTGGCATCTATGGCATTGCTGTTTGTAAAGCGACATGTTAGTGCGTGTGTGTGTGTTTGCAAAAAGAAATTGTTTTCCTCTACATTTTGTGCGCAGTATAAAGAAAGAATATTATATTCATTTATATACACAATATTTAATAAATTTAACAATTGCTTGCTTTGACATTTCAAATTCAAATAAATTTTTATATGCAATAGCATGGCATATACATTTTACCCGTGTTGTTTGGTTACGCGGTGGAGAGGGAGGGAGTATGAGTAACTCGTTTTACGTTTTAATAATTTTTAATGCTTTTATTTAAAAAAACATTTTAATAAAAAAAAAATGTAGAGTATACATTTGAAAATAAATAATATTTAGAATTGCATTCACTTTTCAACTCGTTGAGTGTTTGATTTTTATATTCATCGATAGAATGAAAATTTCACGTGTTATTTAAAGCTTTACTTGAAGTTCTAGTTGTCAGTAATTAAAGTTCGTCTGCAGTTGCTTAAATAAATGCAATCATCTGCAGCCAGGCCAGTTTTATCGCAGTGTTAAAATAAATAAAATGATAATGTTTGTATACTCTTGTTAATTTTAATTATTATTATTCTTATTAGAAAATACATGAATTCAAATTACCCATCCTCCTAAATTGAAATTTCACAGTGCCAAAGCCTAAGTTTTGATAGTGGACATGAGAATTGCATTGGTTTTAAAAATTCCAAGCAAGAATTTCATAACATACAATGAAACAATTGATACTTTCTGGGCCCGAATCTTAAACCTTTGACTCTAAATATGGTGACAGGGGCCATCGTTATACCTTATATAGGCCGGTTTTATATTGACCATTTCTTAAAAAACGTGATTTCGAACTGGTCACTGAGGGAACTTCTATGTAGACTGATTTATTAAATTCCCTTGGGTCTAAACTGGCTGGCCTATATTCTATTCCCAGAGATATATAGTGCTATCTTCCTTTTTCTTATTTAGATCATAGTTTACGTATAGTATTTATATCTTAGTATCACTATGGGGTCATTACTTTGTGTCAAATAGACATCGTGGGAAAACTAAAAAATTGCATATTTCCTCTTTCCTGGTGTCTATTGAAGCCATTACAAAACTGTAAAAGGTAACCTGTTGTATTTAAAACACCAGTTAAAGTTATCTCATTGCATTTATACAAACCTAGAAGAAGGCTTATAAAGCCATCATGGTGTCTATTGAAGCAATTATTAAACTGTCAAAGTAACCTTATATTTAAAACACCAACTAGAGTTATCCTATTGCATTTATATGTATATTCCTTTTATATGTCTTTATATATCTATTGGAAATTAAAAGATTTCTTTCCACTTATATTACTCTTAACGCAAATATTTATTTTATTTAAGAAAATCTAATTAATTTCGTAATTTGACTTCAGTTTATCTGTAAACAAAATTCATTATTTAATGAATTATCTTTTCAAATGGCACCAACCTTTAATAATCTATATATAGAATAGAATCGTAAACTATGCATTTGATCATGTTATGACCTTTAGCAAAGTTGTTGCGCATGAGCCGGGGAAGGTTTTTAGGTTGGTATGACCAATTTCCGACAGGTGGCGCCACTGAAAATTAATAAAAATGAATTAAATCGTAAACTGTGTATTTGATCATTTCATGATCTTTAGCAAAGTTGTTGCGCATGAGACGGGGAAGGTTTCTAAGTTCGTATGACCAATTTTTGACAGGTGGAGCCACTGAGAATTACTATAAATGAATTAAATCGTAAACTGTGCATTTAATTATGTTATGACCTTTAGAAAAGTTGTTGCGCATGAGCCGGGGAAGGTTTCTAAGTTGGTATGACCAATTTCCGACAGGTGGAGCCACTGAGAATTACTATAAATGAATTAAATCGTAAACTGTGCATTTGATTATGTTATGACCTTTAGCAAAGTTGTTGCGCATGAGACGGGGAAGGTTTCTAAGTTGGTATGACCAATTTCCGACAGGTGGAGCCACTGAAAATGACTAAAAATGAATTAAATCGTAAACTGTGCATTTGATTATGTTATGATCTTTAGCAAAGTTATTGCGCATGAGCCGACGAAGGCTGTATTACCAATTTCCGACAGGTGGCGCCACTGAGAATTAATATAAATGAATTAAATCGTAAACTGTGCATTTGATTATGTTATGATCCTTAGCAAAGTTGTTGCGCATGAGCCGACGAAGGCTTATAAGTTGGTATTACCAATTTCCGACAGCACTTCAATAAATGTTCATAATCGAAAACCTCTACATTTTTAAAGTTTATGTCAATTTTTTTTTTAATGAACAAAATCAATAAAATTATTCAAATTTGTTTTAGTTGGAGGCGTAGCAACGCGTGCAGGGTACAGCTAGTTTTATATATATATTTATGTGGGAAGAGAGTAAGCAGCAGTACAGTTTGTGTTCGGTTGTGAAGAGAGAAAGACGTGCGCGGAGTGTTTTATTATTTTTGATACATGAATTCCTATTAAAACTTTTTTTTATATACTACATTTTTTACTTTTATATCCAATAAATAAAAATCCCACAAATATTGGGGGCTCAGCCAGAATTTTGTTAAAATTAGATAAAATCTTCACAGTTTTTGCAAAGAAAAATATGTATATGTTTTATCAATACTTGTATACACAAAAAACGAAAAGACGATAAATGCAGAGACGAAAAGACGCTAAATTCGAAGAAAAAAGTACAGAAACGCATTATAAAGTAGTGTATGTGAAGTGTATTGGGTGCGACTTGTTGCTACTGCGTAGAAGTAAAATACGTTAGGTTTGAACAACAACAACAACAAGAAACAAAGCAGAAAGAACACAAACGCGAGAGTGACAAGTGTTGTAAGTGTAGCGGTGGGAGAGCAAAAATTAAATATGGCGAGTTTGGGTGAGTTCGACAGCGTTCGCGAGAGCATACGGCATACAAGCAAACAAAACATAGTGGCTCTGCATAAATTCATATTTGAGTACGAAGGCGACCGTTCAAACCGACGACGTTTGAGAGAATTTGAAGGGTTCGAATACGACGAAAAAGACGATGCGTATGAGAAGAAGGTTGCATACGTGAAGAACAATCTAAAGCCGGCAGAACTCACGTCAATTTGCAATGTTTTGTGTATTTCGTACGATAGCAGAGATTTAGTACTGCACATATTTACACAGCTCAAAAAGGGTGCTCTGCTCAACGCAATTTACAAAGATGACGACGACGAAAACGATGATGGCGACGACGATGCAAGCAGCGATGAAGACGAAGCAGCATGTAGTGGTGTTAACAAAGACGTGGTCGGAGACAATCGTAAAGACACAATAAGCATGCGTGCGACACAACCACAGGCGTCAAAGTTTGCAATGACTTTTCGAGACATTGAGGACTCGATCAGGACGTTTGATGGGAAGGGAAATTTGCCCATTGAGACATGGATCGAGGAATTCGAGGAAACTGCAGCCATTATGAATTGGGACGAATTCCAAATGTTCGTTTTTGCTAAAAAATCGTTAAGAGGCATAGCAAAGCTGTTCATTCAAGGCGAACGAGGCATAACATCTTGGAGGAGACTTAAAGACGCATTAATTGAGGAATTTCGGACAACAATAAACAGCGCACAACTACATAGACAGCTGGCTGAAAGGAGAATGGGAAAAAGCGAAACCGTGCAGGAATATTTTCTTCACATGAAGGAAAGCGCGTCGCGCGGTAATATTGATGACGATTCGATTATACAGTATGTGATCGACGGAATAAACGATTTGAATGTGAACAAATCGATATTGTACGGTGCCAGTGACATCAAGGATTTTAAGAGGAGATTATCGTGCTACGAGAAGTTTCGGTCGAAGGAGGGGGAAAAGATAAACCGAAAATCGGAAAACCGGATTAAAAACAATAGCGATTCGAATCGGAATAAGTCAAAGAACAACTATGACTTAATGTGCTTTAACTGCGGTTCTAGAGGTCACAAATCGAGAGAGTGTACGAATAAGGAAAAAGGTATGAAATGTTTCCGTTGTAACAAATTCGGTCATATAGCTAAAGACTGTCCCGAGGACAATAAAACAAATACGCGACTCCTGAAATCTCAAAATTTAAATATGACGAAAAGTGTGAATATCGGAGGTCGCGAGTACACGGCTCTCTTCGATACCGGTAGTAAATTCAGTATAATAAGCGATCTCGTATTTAAAAATTTAAACGGCGCGAAACTCAATAAAACCGATTTTCAACTCGTAGGATTCGGTCGGAACAAGATAAGACCTCATGGGCAATTGGAATACGACATGGTGGTCGATGAAGAGACTTACAATGTGAACTTTGTAGTTGTGTCATCTGGGTTTATCGACGTCGAAGTAATTATCGGTGAAGACTTTTGTCAATACGCGGAAATAGACATTCGTCGCGATGGTCTACATTTTAGGAAGATTACAGGCAACAACGAATTTCACGTAATGAAAATAGATATTATGCCCGATGAAATTGACGTTGACGTAAGTGCGAGTCCAGCTGCTAAGCAAAAGGTTGTTGAAATGGTAGAGAGCTACCGGCCGAAAAAGTGCAAAACTACCAACGTTGAGATGACCATCGTTTTGAAAGAAGAAGCACCCATATTTTCACGACCAAGACGACTACCATTGGCAGAAAGGAAAGCTGTTGAAGACCAAGTCGACCAGTGGTTACAAGACGGGGTAATAGAGCCATCCGATTCCGAGTTTAGTAGTCCCGTTGTTATGGTGAAAAAGCGCGACGGATCTTTGCGGTTATGCGTGGACTACAGAAGGGTGAACAAAGTTATCGTCAAGGACCGTTATCCATTACCATTGATAGAAGATCAACTGGATCGACTCCAGAATGCCAGAATATTTAGTTCCATTGATCTAAAAAATGGGTTCTTCCATGTTCATGTCGCAGAAGCAAGCCGTAAGTACACCTCTTTTGTCACCCATAATGGCCAGTACCAATTTAAGAAGGTGCCGTTTGGATTGTCAAATTCACCAGCGGTATTCCAAAGATTCATCAACATAATTTTCCGTGACCTAACTCGTGCAGGCATTGCCTTACCATATGTTGACGACGTGATCATCCCAGCTGCAAATGAGGACGACGCTGTAAGAAATTTGGAAAAGGTGATGCAGCTTTGTAAAGACTATGGCCTGGAGTTAAATTTAAAGAAATGCCAATTTTTGAAATCAAGAATAGAGTTCTTGGGTCATATTATTGAAAATCAACAGATCTCACCATCTTCTTGTAAAGTCGAAGCCGTATTAAAATTTCCGATCCCGAAAAATATGAGACAACTGCAAAGCTTTTTAGGGTTAGCTGGGTATTTCCGGAAATTTATTCCCCAATTCTCATTGATTGCAAAACCCCTAAGTGACTTGACGAAGTCTAATACGAAGTTCGAAATAAAGAATCCTCAGATGGTAGCGTTCAATAAACTAAAGGCTATGTTGACAAATAAACCTGTCCTAAGTATTTTTAACCAGAACAGTAAAACAGAAGTCCACACAGATGCGTCGATCGAAGGCTACGGTGCAGTTTTAATGCAAATGTCACCAAATGATGGAAGCCTACATCCAGTATATTATATGAGCAGGAAAACTACAGATGCCGAAAAAAAGTACTCAAGCTACGAACTGGAGATATTGGCTGTCATAGAAGCACTGAAGAAATTTAGAGTGTACCTTCTTGGACTTCATTTCAAAATAGTTACTGATTGTAACGCCTTTGCGAAGACGATGGAGAAAAAGGACCTCTGCACAAGAGTGGCAAGGTGGGTTCTACTACTACAGGAGTATGACTACGAAATCGAACACCGTTCCGGATCCAGTATGAAACACGTCGACTCTTTGAGCAGGTATCCTGTTATGATGATTGGTGATGACTCAACTTTGACAAGAATTAAACAGGCCCAATCAAAAGACGAAGAACTGCAAACAATTCTTTCCATACTAAAAGATAGAGACGACTATGATGGCTACTTTATGAAGGGTAATATTTTATACAAGCTGGTTGACGGGTATGAAGTGATCGTAGCGCCAAAGGGTATGCAGAGGGAGATCATTCGACTTGCTCACGAAAATGGTCATTTTGCAGTAAAAAAGGTTAAGGAACTCATACGTCGAGAATATTATATCCCTAAACTGGAGAAGAAAATCGAGTATCATATTTCGAACTGCATACCGTGCATACTGAACAATAAGAAGCGAGGAAAGCAGGAGGGCGAACTTAACCCTCTCAACAAAGTAGATGTACCACTCCATACGTACCACATAGACCATCTAGGACCATTAGACTCCACTTCCAAGCAGTATAGACACATATTCGTTGTTGTAGACGCATTCACAAAGTTTTGCTGGTTATACCCGACTAAATCTACCACTACAAATGAGGTCATAGCTAAGCTGAAGAGTCAGAGTATCACTTTCGGAAATCCAGTGCAGATTATCTCGGATAGAGGCACCGCATTCTCCTCTGAAGACTTCAGAAACTATTGTCAAGCCGAAAATATAAAACATCATCTTATTACTACTGGTCTTCCCCGAGCAAATGGTCAGGTAGAGAGATTAAATTCCATCATAATTTCAGTGCTATCCAAATTAAGTGTATCTGACCCGGCCAAGTGGTATAAATATGTTGGAAGAGTACAGCAGGTGATAAATTCTACATATTCAAGAAGCGTTGGTACGACACCGTTTAATCTGTTGATTGGCATCCAAATGCGAACGTCCGAGCAGTGTGAAATAACAAGACTAATCGAAGATGAAATTGTTTCACAGTTCAGTGATGAAAGAGAGCAAACCAGACAAGCTGCTAAAGAGGAAATAGCTAAGATGCAGATGGAGAACTGTAAATCCTACAATTCGCAGCGAAAGAAGGCCACAGCATATAAGGTTGGCGACTTAGTGGCGATCAGACGGACTCAATTCGGTCCTAGCCTTAAACTGAAGCCGAAGTATTTGGGGCCATACGAAGTTACGAGGGTAAAGCCTAAAGATACTTATGATGTCGAACGAGTGGGCGAGACGGGTGGTCCAGGGTATACGACAACTTGCGCCGAATACATGAAGCCGTGGTGTCCAGGTCTGAGCGAAGAAGAATTCGAGGCGAATCCCAATCAGGACGGCCGAACTGTGGGAAGAGAGTAAGCAGCAGTACAGTTTGTGTTCGGTTGTGAAGAGAGAAAGACGTGCGCGGAGTGTTTTATTATTTTTGATACATGAATTCCTATTAAAACTTTTTTTTATATACTACATTTTTTACTTTTATATCCAATAAATAAAAATCCCACATTTATACATATGTACATATATGTTAAAAAATTATAATTTTAAATCTTTGAAGATTTGTTTACTTAAAATGTACGACATTAAGTATGCAAATTTGCTGTAAAAAACGATTTAAACAAATAAATAAATGTTGACATAAAGTCGGTAATTTTTTGAATTTAAGTCTTAACCCTTTCACAACGACAACGCCTAGTATACATATGCACCAGCAAAATTCAAGAAAGACTAGAAGTCAGTAAATACCACTTAATTTGTGTATTTTAAAGGACTACTGATACATATCAGCTCCATATATAAAGACGGATGGTGCAATGTTGTACCAGGGTAACCAGTACAAGCCCTTGATTATAACCGAAACCTATTGGCAAAGTTTTTTTTAAAGTACAGTGTCGGGCGAAACTAGTTTAAAATTTAATTTCAACTCGAACCCTGAATGCCGTCATGAAAGGGTTAAATGAAAATGTATGTAATTTTCGTTATCTTACATTATTATGGTGTAAAATAAGTGTGTGCCTTCTTGACAAGCGTTCAAATATGATCTCTTTACCAAGTGTACAAAACATTCTAAATCCAAATATTATATTGTAGATGCATGCAGGTGTGATTATGACGTTTTCATAAATTTATGTTTTTTTAGTTTGATTTGATGCTCCATTTAGAATTCATTATCGCTTCATATTTCATTATATTCATTTAATTTATGTCTTATCTATTTATTTATATTTAGTATGTATTATTTTATTTTGCTTTTATTTTTCTTTTTTATCTGATATTTTTACTTTATTTTCTTTTCTTTCTTTTTCAGTTTAAATAAAACTTAAATTTTATTTAGAAAACCTCATACAGAAGATTAATCAACAATTGCAATTATCGATTAGACTCTTGATTTCTGTTATCAATTATTTTACGAAAATATTAAGAATATTCTAAAGTAGTAATAACCCCGAATTATAAAAATACCTTAACCTCGTTGTCTAGTTTCTATATTATTTTGAAAAAAAGAAAGAAGGAAAAAAAACTTAACTTTGCCTTGTATGCCAGTTTATTTTGAAATTTCAAATTATAAAACCAAACAAATCGCAATAAAAAGAAACAAGACCGTTCCATATCCCAAAAAAATAAAAGAAAAGAAATATTTTGTAGACTTTTTTTTGTTATTTATTTGGTAAATTGATTTTGATTTGGCGTTTAAAAGGCATATAGTGTATATACAGATAGATATATTAGTAACGTACATATATTTCATACATTTTTACTATTCGTAAGAAAAACAAAACAAAAAAGCAAGATAATTTCTTTTGCATATTAAAAAACAACAACCATTTATTTTCGTAAATAATGGCGGCCTATTTGAATCGAACACTTTCCGTGGTCACTGGTAATGGCGGCAACGCCGGTAACACTACTTCCAATACACACAAATCATTAAATTACGATCCGACTGCGTTGATGTCCGAAAATCGTACCATGCACATCAACGCTGATAAATCACCATTACAGGTCTTTGTCAGAGCCAAAAAGAAGATCAACGATATTTATGTTGAAATTGAGGAGTACGTCAATGAAACCACACAGTTTATCAATGGTAAGTTGATGATGCAGCCCAACACAATTGTTTAGTTATTAATCGTGAACCTTTTATACCATTTTCTAGCCTTACATGCTGACGCTGATATTGTGGATAAAGCGGAACGTGAACTATTCGAAAGTTATGTGCTCAAAGTGTCTGGTATACGTGAGGTATTGGCTAGAGATCACATGAAAGTAGCCTTCTTCGGTCGTACATCGAATGGCAAAAGTTCCGTAATCAATGCCATGTTACGTGAGAAAATTCTACCCAGTGGCATTGGTCATACAACAAATTGTTTCTGCCAGGTCGAGGGCAGTGACAGTTCCGAGGCCTATTTGATTAAAGAAGGCTCAGAAGAAAAATTAAATGTTGTGGTAAGTACTTAACAATAGCACTTCAATCCTTTGCATCTGAATATTGTTGATTTAATGAAAAACAAATTTCAGAATATTAAACAACTGGCGAATGCTTTGTGCCAAGAAAAGCTTTCAGAAAGCTCGTTGGTGCGCATATTTTGGCCACGCGAACGTTGTAGTCTACTGCGCGATGATGTCGTGTTTGTGGATTCGCCTGGAGTTGATGTATCGGCTAATTTAGATGATTGGATTGATAACCATTGTCTGAATGCCGATGTATTTGTTCTAGTTTTAAATGCCGAATCCACAATGACACGTGCCGAAAAACAATTCTTTCACACAGTCTCACAGAAACTTTCGAAACCCAATATCTTCATTTTAAATAATCGTTGGGATGCATCGGCTCATGAGCCAGAATCTCAAGAATCGGTAAGTGTTTTTTGAACATCTTAACGTAGCATTTGGTATTTTTAGTTTTTAATTTGTAAAACTTTGTACTTTATTTGTTCATTTTTTTTTATAAACAAAAACAAAAAAACAAACTTTATATGTAATATTATTCACCCAAGGAGCTTGAAAAGGTAATAATAAACACCTTTTGGCTAGCTTAGCTTAATCTAAACACTTTTTATTAGCAGGCTTCGAAGCTTTTTTAAACTTCCATTTTCAAAAACATATAAAAATTAAGCATGAGTGTTGTGTATTGTATTTATAGGTGAAAATCCAACATACAGAACGTTGCATTGATTTTCTCACAAAAGAATTGAAAATTACAAACGAAAAGGAGGCAGCTGAACGTGTATTTTTCGTTTCGGCTCGTGAAGCTTTGCAAGCCCGCATTGAAGAGGCCAAAGGCAACTCACCGAGTCAGGGCGCTCTGGCTGAAGGTTTTCAAATGCGTTATTTCGAATTTCAAGATTTCGAGCGTAAATTCGAAGAATGTATTTCGAAAAGTGCTGTTCAAACAAAATTCGAAAAGCACAGTTCACGTGGCAAAACCTTGTCGGGCGACATGCGTTCCATGCTGGATAATATCTTTGAGCGCATAGCGATTTTCCGTAATTTGAAATTGGATCAGAAAACATTACTTACGGAACGCATTCAGGGCACCGAAACAGAAATGATGAATGTTACACGTGAAATGAAACTAAAAATTCATAATATGGTCGAAGAGGTCGAACAAAAGGTGTCGAAAGCATTAAATGAAGAAATTTGGCGTTTGGGAGTTTTAATTGATGAATTCAATATGCCTTTCCATCCGGAGCCATTGGTATTGAATATCTACAAAAAGGAATTGAATGGTCATGTTGAAGCCGGTTTAGGATCCAATCTGCGGGCTAGATTGTCAATGGCATTAGCAATGAATGTAGAGGCAGCACAACGTGAAATGACCGGTAAGCTAACGAATTTTAATTGTTTTTCTTATATTTAACTTTTTTTCTATGTTCAGATCGAATGCATGCCCTATTGCCAAATGAGAAATTGATACCTCCGGCCAAGATTGTTGCACGGTCTCAGCCTTTCGAAATGTTGTATTCATTGAATTGTCAAAATTTGTGTGCTGACTTTCAAGAAGATTTAGAATTTAAATTCTCTTGGGGTATAACAGCCATGATACAACGTTTCACGGGCAAAGTAAGAGAGCGCAATCAAAGGAAAACACCAGCGATAATGAATCGTCAAAGCAGTGTTGTTGTAAGTTCTGATCGAACAATGTTTTAGTAATGAATTCTTTAGAAATTAATTAAAAAACATTACTTTTTTTTAGCAAAATCCTATATCACCCATTTCACCAGTTGATACACCATTGTGTCTTATACCTACACCCGTGGGTAACATTACTCAAGAACAATTGTCGGTAATATCACGTTTTGCCTTGGCCTCAGTAGGATCGCAGGGAACAGTCGGTGGTCTTATTGTAGCAGGCATTGTAAGTTTTGTTATTCTTAAATAAACAACAAAAGAAAATTGAATCTGATAATGTTTTGGTTTCTCCTCTACAGATGTTGAAAACTATTGGCTGGCGTGTGTTGGTTGGTGTGGGCGCTTTATATGGCTGTATTTACTTGTACGAACGCCTGTCCTGGACGAATTCAGCTAAAGAGAGAGCCTTTAAAGCTCAATATGTACGTCATGCTACAAAGAAACTAAAAATGATTGTCGATTTAACCTCTGCCAATTGTAGTCATCAAGTTCAACAGTAAGTTACTAATAATTTCAATGTTAGATTTACAATTAAATATGTGGATTTTATTTTACCTATTTCTAGGGAATTATCCAGCACTTTTGCACGCTTGTGTCGCACTGTTGACACCGCGACCACCGATATGAATGAGGAACTAAAAACGTTAGAAGCACAATTGGCTATTTTGGAATCGAATCAGAAACAATTGAAATTGTTGCGCAACAAAGCCAATTACATTCAAAATGAATTGGAAATATTCGAAAATAATTATATAAAATCAAATTAGTCCACAACAAAATAGCATAAGCCACACAGCTAGCTATTCTCCTCCTTAATTTGAAAATAATTCAATAATCTGGTAATATAGATAAGCTGAGTACGTTATGTTTATGAACTTTGCATGTGTACATTTAGTAGCAAATTAAAAGGCAATAACACGAAAATAAAGGATCAGTATCAAAGTATAAATCCTTAAACCTATTTGCAAGGACTTACGAAATACTATGGTGTTGAAAACAGGAACAAAAAAAAAAAACAAACAAAAACAGATAAACTATATAATTTGCCAGCAATATGAATTATCATCCCAAATTTTGTTAAAAACAGAAAAGCTTTATAATGTTGGTTATTTAAATTATAATTTTATTTAATTATTTATCAATTGTGTTATTTCTTCCTGCTATGATCGTATTATTAATTGTTTTAATTTAAATATTTTGATTTATTTACTCCCAAGCAAAAGAAAATATTGTGTTTTAAGAGAACGAAAACTTTGGCCAAAGGCCAGTATAATATGGTGGTTTTGTTTATTTATAATCTTAAATGTTTTATTTTTTTCCCCTTCTATACACCTTCCCTATTTAATGTGTAATAGTAGGAGCTATTATTTTCCATATACAAAGCTTGAATTGTTTTCATTATAATTTTTTTTAAATACTACATTTATATTTGCATAAAATATTTTGTTAATAATTGATCTTCAGTGATTATACTTTAATAATAATAATAATAAAAAAATAACATTTTAATGTAAAGAAAAAAACAGAAATCCAAGTTTTTTATTTAAAAGGTTTCAATGGGGATATGTGATGTAGAGATCGTTTTAAAAAATCGATTTATAGATTTGATTCTTTTATGCTACTGCATGAGAAAACAGTTTTCAGCTAGATTTACAATTTTTGCAAAATACCAGGCGATCAGAATTAGTAGATAGAGTCGTATCATACATAAATGTCGCATCATACTTTTCTTAATATCATGCAACCTCTAAACATGTTTGAAGTACTCATACACTTAACAACACGTATGATGTTCATTTTGGCTCGCCTTAACACAATATCTACAGGCGACACAAAATAAGTATGAGTCGCTTACGAACATTAAAATACGGAATTAAAGTTGTGTGTTTGCTGCGTTATTACAAAGTCAACAAAAGTAATAAATAAGAGGTAAAGCTATAAATCCAAATGTGTAGGTAGTAATGGTATGAGTTTGATGTCAACATTGTACGCATACTTATTGCAAATTTCAATGTTGTCAACTTAATTATATTTAAAATTTTTAGAGTGATTATGAATAGCGAAAAAACGTTTAATTGCAGATTTCTGTAAAATATGTATTTCATCAAACTATTAAAGGTATTTAGTCTTTGTTTTACTTCCACTCACAACCATTTTGTTCCTTATCGCTCAAAGATAATGCCAATATGAGAGCAATCTGCAGCAATGGTTTTAATTTATAAAGAGAATAGTCCAATTCCACTCTCCGCGTTATCAGCTGATCGACCAGTTCGAAGAAGTATACTAGGTAGGGGGTCTAATTGAATTTTTTCAATTTTTTTATATAAAATCCTACAGATCCGAGTAAATTATTTTTGCTTTTTTTTTATTAGTTTAATACAGTATTTACCTGTGTTAGTAGCTGTGCATTTATTATATTTAAAGAAAACAGTACAATTTTAATTATTTTTTTTTATTACAATATATACGTATTAAATTACATTTTATTTGATCGCTTAACTACATATCGTACTAAAAGTTACGTTTAGTTTTAAATTTATTAATCATACAATATAATAATAATTTGTTTGCAATTTGTATATTAAAATATTGGACCAAAAACTTTTTATGATATTTCACGTTTTTTTCCCTTGGATATACACAGATAAACATTTAAATTAACAATTAAAATTAAATTTGACAAAAAAAAAAAAAAAACAATTTATTTTAGGGCTATACATATTACGTATAGTATATATGGGTATGTTCCAGTATATCTAAACTTTCCAGTATTTTACTTGTAATTGAGAAACAAGCCGTAAATTTAGAATTTTTTCAATTTAAAATATTTTTAACGTTCTGCACAGCATGGGTTATAGATACTAAAAATGGTATTTAAGGCAAGTTAGATTATATGCCCCAAATTTGAAAAGTTTCAGACTACAAGAGATCGCATTCGACAGAAAAATAAAGTTATTTTTTAAGCCGAAATCGAATATTGTCTAATGCCTAATAATCGAATCTCAGCAATATTTATTAACAAATCCAATGCAACACAGGTATGCCTGTCGTCTCTACTACTTTTTCCGTTTGTTTGACATAATTTGCTCGATAAAATTCTTAGTAATCATAGAGGTGGTATGCAATGATCTTTAAGCATTCATCACGAGGAGTTAGACTGAAGTAAACATTTCGATAAACAACTTAGTTTTCCACTAGCAAATGCTTATCTTAACGTATTCCCTTTTGTTGAGAAAGTAAGATGTCGTGTAAGAATGATTTCCTTTTATCATTTAACACTTGTCCGAACTACATAAAGTTTAAGGACATTTTCATTATTCAAAATTTGTGACAAAAGCATTTTAGAGCCCGTTAGGTCTTGTGACTTTATGTCAGTGTTGCCCTGCTAATTGGCTATATTTTAGCCTAGTTAGACTAATTTCATAACATTTAATCAGAATTCTTCAAAAATTATTTTTGAGGCAAAGATCTGTTTGTCTTTAAACTGAGAATTACAATGTTAAGAGACATTCAATAGATTACCATAAAAATTAAAGCACTTACCACAACTGTAACATCTAACGCAAATGAAATTCATTTTCTGAATGATTTTTCTTCCCTTCTTTAATTTTGGATTAAGTAAGCCCGCTTATGAAATTCCAATGATATTCTGAAAGCTTATTGAAAAATACTGATGAACATTTTTCTGTAATTTAAAATACGAAATGTCTCGCAAAATAATTGAAAAAAAAAATTATCAAATTACACCATATTTTTTTTTTTTTTTTTTTTTTTTTTTTTTGGAACATTCATTTTTATTAAACGTTTCCATGTGTGTATTTTTATTCTCAAAATAAAAATCGAAACAAAAAAAAATATTGTATTGGCTGGAATATTTTGTTAACATTAACTACACTTGTGTTGTTAGTTTTTAAATAAATTTATAAAATTTTAATTATTTTTCTTTTAATTGTTTTCTTCTTCAATATGTTTTCTTATTTATATCCGATAAGAAATCGAATAACGGTCGGCAGTTAAAATGGCCCGTAGGATCAAAAATCATAGCGTTATAAATAGGTAGGTGCTATTTTTAAAAATATGTAATATTAAGTGGTTGTCCTAACTACACCTTCTTAAGCCATATAAATAATTTCGCATAGTGTTAACACAACTACGCGAGTACAAAAGTTTTCTTTTGAAATGTTAAAAATCACTGAAAAAAATTTTTTTCTTGTTAAAATTTAAATCAAACGTAAAAATAAACCATGAACATACATATATTGGATTTAGTTTTTTTCCTTTTGTTTATATATGTAGCTTAGAAAATTAAAAATTTATTTATTAATTATTTTTGTTTTTTAATTATTAATTATAAAATTTTTTTTTAATGTACAGATACAAATTATATGAGACGTATTAAAAATAAACACACACAAATATTTAGTATTTAAAACATAAAAAATCACAATATTTTTACTAAAAAATATATTTTCCACTTTTTTCAATGGAAAGAAACTGAATTTAAAACAAACGAAAATATTTTTTTTTTATGTTTTGATAGCTCTTTAGATATTATAGTAATTTTAATATTTAAACATTAAAGTTTATGTCGTTTTATAATTAAAGCAAAAAAAGAAAAAAAAAAAAAAAAACGAAATAGTACGAACAAAATACCTACACAAAATAATACATACAAAACAAATACATATTTTCCTTTTTTTTTATTACAGGGCAAAATATTATGTATTAAGATAATTAAATGTGTCTTTTTTTCTATTTTAAATAACGTTAAAATTATTTTTTAAAATAAACTTTGTTTCTTTCTTTAAAAATTACAAAATTTTACTAAAAGAAGAAGAATAACAATAAAAGAAGTTTTACGTACACAGGACATAATTTTTTGAAAAATAGGTTGTTAAGAAAGAGACAAATTTATCGTTGCTTTAAATTTAGGAAATACAAAAATTTTAAAACATAAATTGAAAACAAAAAAAAAAAAACAAAAATTATATTAATCAGATAAATTACATCGTTGCTTCAAGTTTCAGGAATAAAATACTTTACAAAAAAAATAAAATTATACAAAATTATTAAAAAAAAAAAAAAAAATACAAATATAAAAACATACAGTTTTGGTAACAGATTTAAAATAGTCAAAAAGTTAATAAGAAAGTTTAAAATTATATAATTTTCTACATGTGTATTGTGGCTGCTGTGTAACGTGCCTCACCACGCCTCCAAGACCACTGGCTGGGACGATACTGTAATATAGAAAAAAAAACCGCCTTATAATAGCTATTCGACAATAAACTTACGTAATGAACTGCTATATATGAGTGATGACGTTACTGAGAAAATTACTTTATATGTATGTACGATAGAGTTTTAAAATAAATTCGTATTTAATAAAATTAAAATTTTTAATTTACAGTTCAGTTACAAAGAAAGATGAATGTTGCACATATGAAAAATAAATAAAATTCTTTTATAAAAATTTTGCAAAAATAATATTGAGGTTAAGAAAATAAATGGAGGCTTAAAATGATATTGCATACGCGACGGCATAATAATATCAGAGTCTGAGGACAGTTCTAAAACAACGAATTTCAAACAGTTTAAAAACAGCAACTTTTTCGAGTAAAATATAGTTTCAATAACAAGTATGGCTCGATTATGGATGGCAACCGGATTCAAGCTGAATTGCCAGTTGTCAAAGGTATACATTGATATTACAGATGGCAACTGGAAGTCGACATTTTAATTCAATCAAAAATGGAAACAGAATTAAATTCGCATTGTCAACTGTCAATCATAAATTCGTAGCCTAATTTATTCAGCGTCTCTAGACTCCTTTTATACGATAAACAAACAAATCGTCTTTCAGAGTGGATCGTTTTTGGACCATGTATCCCGTCATACGCCGAACAGTGCGCACTGAAAAAGCTGTAGCCACTGTATAGGGAATCATTAACAAACCAATCGATTCGATGCCATTTTCAACTACTGGTTGTATCCTACAACTTAATGGAATATTTTACGAAAGGACCTTGATTTTAAAGGCTTTCAAGGTACAACTTGTGCGAAAATTAAAGCCAAACGACTATCGTAGGCATCGCCAATTCGACAAAAGAACTGAAGCACAAATCGATATTGAAATTCCATTTAAAATGAAGCCCATTTTTAGTTTGGAGTGAGAGTAATTCACAAGCCTTTGGCCAAATACCATTTCATCCTTAGATAATTACTGTTTGGCGGTCTGACGGAGTCATTTGTCCGTATGTCTTTACAAACGATGATGGCCAATGGTGAACGGTATTGGAACGTAATTAGAAATCTTTTGTATCTCAATTAGGTGTCGTTAATCCTGCTGACATATGGTTCGAACAGAACGGAGCCATGCGCCAAACAGCATACTCTACAATTGATTTAGTTAAAGAAACTTTTGATAAGAAAAATTTCACTGTCACTAAGATCATGAGGTTATACTAATCAGATGTCTACATCAATAAACCAGGGATAATTGAACGCCTGAAACTCAATATTCGATGAGTTATTGGCGAAATATGAATGCATGATGCATTTCATGAATATTGGTGTTCCAGATTGCGCTCTGTACGCACTAGTCATGGCGGCCACACTGTCGGAATCATACCTAACATTAACGTTTCAGTGGCACTAAAAATATATTTCTTTGTTTTGTTATAATTTAAATTTGTGGAAATAGAAAAACACACGTTATTGTATATCTGGACTGTGTTATTTTACTTCAAAAAACATGTGTAGAGTGAAACTTTTTTGGAATGAAAATTGATAAAAGTTAGTAAACCTTTCGAACTAGGGTCAATTATAATATATCTTATAATTTTCTAAATAGAACATTTGATTTTAGAAGTTCGACTAGGGAATTTTGGTCTAAGGAACCGGAAGTTCCCAAAAGGGACCCTTGAAGTTTATACTATTGGCTCAAAGACGACTGACAGAGTAGGCTGTGGTATCGTTATTATAGGCTACCTGATCACTACAGTGTTTTCCAAACAGAGATCACGACAGAGAGGCGGCGTAATGCTTGTTGAGCGGCGGGATATTCCCTGAAAATCTCCAGATTTACTCGGATAATCAGGCTGCGATTAAGTCCCTAACAAACGTAGTTTCAACGTCCGTCCCAGTCCATGAATGACGAGGTTTCTTCCAGAAAAAGTATAATTCTAATATGGGTTCCGGGATACAGGGATATCATTGGAAATTGTATTGCTGATGAGCTAGCCAGGGCCGGTACGGAGCTAGCAATCTCCGACATGTGACAGGACATAGATATTCCCATTGCTTCGGTTAATTTGGATATTGTCCACTCGTTCGACGAGGAGGCTAAATCTCGTTGGCAGCAGGACGGTACGTGCCATATTGCCAGATTCTGCCGAACACGTATGGACAGGAAGAGGACTGACTGGCCTCTGTTTTTAAATCGTATAGCCATCGATCGCACAATAGCGATCCTTACGGGCCATTGTCCGTTTGGTAACATGGCGAAAGACTCGGCAGCAGGATGGTACGTGTCATATTGTCAGACTCTGCCGGACATGTATGGACAGGAAGAGGACTGATTGACTTCTGTCTTTAAATCGTATGGCCATCGATCGTATAATAGCGATCCTTACGGGCCATTGTCCCTTTGGTAGACATGCCGAAAGACTCGGCATTTCAACTAATGACTTCTGTTGGAGCTGTGGGACTAAGCTAAACAAAATGTTTGTTACAATTTCCTCTTTGTAGAAAATTAAAAACTCAAAGTGTTATAAGTATATTGTTAAAGGAAATATTGAAATTGTCCTATAAATTACGTTTGACTAATTCCCGACGATGAATTCTCTCAGTAAGAAGTAAGAAAAAAACTTGTAAAATTTTCAAAGGTGCTAATTATATTTAAAACATTTAATCTATGAAGCATGCATACAGTTTAGGTAGTAAGTGCCACAATGAAGATGAAGTGAAAAATGTTGGTGAAGTTATTGTACATATATTGCTACATGTTGTAAATGAATTTTATGATCAACAGACACTTTAGAAAAATTTTGTACAGCTTAATTAAAGCTATTGGAAATCTATATTGACCAAACTAATATTGTATTTGACTGTTGATGATGATAATGATGATTTTTATAATAGAAAATCTTGAATTAGTTTTGAGAGAAAAGATGTGAATGTGAAAATTAATTATGATTACAAACCTGACTGTATTTGGACTGCATGTAATAATAAATGTTTGATTATAAGTTATTTGTTAATACATAATTTTCTTTAAAGTGTCTTAAATTTATATATTTATGTTGAAAACAATTTTTATTTTAACACAATCACTTACCTGTATAAGAAGTTGACCACTTCTTGTATGAGGATTTCTGTAGGCGTACAGTATCCATAACAAGGCACACGATACCAAACATATGGGCACGAATACACCCAATGTTACACCCATACTTTTATGTTCCACCGATTCGTCAACCATCGATTTTATTTGGGTGCCGGTATGAAAATCTGTTTTAGATTTTTCCAATGATGGTTCTGTTGTTGAAGTCGACTCTGTTCCTGTAGAATTAAAGTACGCAATGAATTATCTTTATGATTAGTTTGATTTTGTATCTTCAAATTACCATCCAGAACAGTTGTAGGTGTTGTATCATTGTGATTGGCGTTATTACCTTTTTGACCAATGGCAGGGCAAAAGTTTTCTTCAGTTACAAAGTTACGATCGCAGCCTATTAATATAATTTTCATAAGTTTTTTTTTTAATTTACATTAAAGGAATAAAAAGTTTGTATATACCTCGAGATAGCCAATCCTGTTTCTTACGATCAGTTCCAGTGGAACATCTATTTAGTGTTGGACACCAAGAGCACTAAATCAAAAAATATAAATTAAATATGGATAAGAAACAAATTTTATATAGAAAATTGATTATTCTTTAGGATTTATAAGAATGAAAACTAAAAAATATATGCTCAAAATATCAGATTTATTTTTAATTTCAATAGTTTTATCATCGACATTTCAATATTTGTTGCATATGATACTAAGGATTGAGACAAATAACATTCAGAAAACAAACTACATATATCGTATATAGCAAGAATCCTGTCTCTGTTGACAAAAACTGGGACATAGATAGGAAAAGGTGATAAACACATGATTCCTGACTACTAGACAGTTGCATAATATATTCCCAACCAAGCTCTGGACTCTTAATAAAAGTTACGTTAGATTATGTATTGCGGTCAGGATTATATCAAACGATACTAGGATTCCAATTGAAAGCGAAAAGAACTCACTCCCAGTGATACAAAAATAGGACATATAAGACCGTATTGGACTTGAGAAGAATATTTGACTGTTGATATATATTTTTAACTAGCCAAACCAAATGAAGAATTCTTAAGAATCAATTTTGTAACGAGTTTCTAATCGAATTTCTATAATACAGGACTAGGACCTGTTGTAATTTTATACATGAGTGACGGGACCTACAGTTTAAATTTGACTCCGAACAACAGATTTTCAAGAAACTTTTCATGTCATCTCAGTGTTTTTGGCCAGAAAACTGCGGAGGGGAAGACAACACACTACGTACTAGACAACGGGTTCTTCGTAGATGCCTGATCAGTCAATTTATTTAAACCATCCCAGCATGGGATTCTATCTCTTTTTATTGACAGTACAGGTATTGTCAGATAAGTACTAGTAGATCTACAAAAGTCTTGATGGAGAAAATATCTCCATGATGACATCAATTTTTCAAGTCGCTCAAACAGCACGAGGTTAAAATATAGATTCCGGGAAGAAGTGAAGTATCTATCCATGAATTTCAACAATTTTGTAACAGGTTATAGGAAATACGAACATTTTTTCTTTAACATGTCACAAAATTGTGGAAATTGGTCCACAATTCAACAACCATAAAAAGGTAGAATGTATTTATTTTTACGACACCCCTAAAATTTTAAAAAAACCTAAGAATAAATATTTTAATTGTTGCGATAATAAACAAACCTGACTAAAACCCCTTAAATGAAATACTTTGTGTGATTTCAATAAATTAATTTATAGAATTATCTTAAGTTATATATGTAACATTTTCAGAACACAGTTTCAATTGCAACTAAAATCACTTTAAAACCTCAATGTGTTATTATAATTTATTATTGAAATTGATACATAAATCTTTGAGCAGAGATTTTAGAAATAAAAACAAAGACAATAGGAGACAAAAGGAAACAATAAAAAAAAACAATTCAATATACTAGTATACTGTATATTTTTAAAATACTTACATTAAATGCAGTGACATGATTTACACATGAGGCACAGTCGGTATATTCAAGACAAGTGGGTAAAGCTTTCAAAGTGATGATTGTGGAATTTGAAATATCGGCATTGGCAAAATTAACTCTATGATATTCATAAATTGTTTTTCTACGAGCGACTATAAATTAGCAAAAAAAGAAAAAACAAACAATTGAAAAAAAAAACCACAGTCACAAACAAATAAATTAAGAAAACGACGTCATTTGTATAACTTACAGTAAACGACTTTGTCAATAATATAGGCATCCGAAAGACCAACTTTTACGGGATGTTTGTCATCTTGTATAGCGTTAACTAAAATCGGCACTGAGAAATATGTAAAAACAATATCACCATTTTTATGTAATGTTGTACTGAAAGTAAATTTGCCCACATCTTGTTTATCCTGTAGGTAAACATTTTCCCAAATGACTGTAAACGATGAACCTGTAATGAATAATAATGTGATTTTTAATATATAAAGTTAACAATAAGTGTTTGCTTTTATTTACTTACCGGTATCATTTAAACGCACAAATGAATCATTCGATAGGCTGGTATCGAAATTGGCCATTAGCGGTGCTATATATTGGGTAGCTGCTAGCCAGGAATGTACATAGTCACCGGTATATATGAAACCACCAGTAGCAACGGTAACATTTCTGACTGGATGACCATAGAAGGGAAAATCAAAACTTAAAACAACAGTCTAGAAAATTCAAAAACAAAATGTGTGTTAAAAATCAAAAGTTGTATACGAAATAAATTAATTTGTATCAATCAAAATCAATTCTAACGTAAGTTAAATTTAAACAAACACAATTTATTTTATTTGTGAATCAAAAATTATTTCAAACTCGAGATATGTAAGTATGTATATACATATGTATTATTTACTTTGAATGATTGATAATATACTTTTGCTTTCAGCACAGATATTGTACATTATTTAAGTTATGTGAGTTGAAAATTACGCATGAGTCGTATAAAAATTAATAAAATTTACTACGTAAACAATTGAATTTTTAAAAAAATTATAAATAATTTTAGTCTTAATAGATTAGGTTCACATTATGAGGGTGACTTGATAGTTGTTCCTGATCGTCCAATCTGCCACTTCTACGGTCCCATTACTGAATGGGTTAGGGACGAAGAGCAGAAACGTTTGGGAGATGGATCGAGATGTTATGTGTCTAGGAGTTTATGGTTTGCTTTAGATATTGCTAGAACATATTTCCAGCTAGTCTTACATAAGGCCAGCCTGAGGTTAGTTATTAGTTTTATTACGGGGCACTGCGAGATTAGATCACTGACAAGGATCTGGAACACATCCCAGTCGGACTATTGAAGGCGATCTTGCGATGAGGAGGTGTAGGAGACTGTCGAACACCTCCTGTGCAGCCCTTAGCAGGTTAAGGACTCATGGCGATGGCTTCTTTGAAGGTTTGGACTCTCTGTCGTAAGTAGTTGGAGCTGGTTGAGACGTGGTAGGTTATAGTAGCTCTCTGTTGTGTGTTTGTGCTGCATATTTTTTCTTCCGTTTCCTATATCCTACCATTCCTACCATTTTACTATCCTCTCTCTCTCTTCTAGAATTTTTTACAATTTGTTATTTTGACCTCTGGGTATTGTACTTGTCCCAATGGCAATTACACGTCCTCAAAACCTTAGTCTTAATAACAATACTGAGAGTGTCACACTACAGGCCAAAATTGATTTACTGCTATTGGGAGTTGGCATAGTCATTGATAATTCATTCATTTTATTCACGAACAATTGCCGATAATTCACATATCAATGCAATGCATAGCAGTCATTGATAATGCATTCATTTTATTCACGAACAATTGCCGATAATTTATTTATCAATGCTTATGAAAAAAAAAACAAAAGTATCGTTTTTGAATGTAAAAAAAAATACACTCCATATGTAACGAAATCTTTACATTCCTTTCGTATTATTATTTCAGGAAAATATTGGTCTAGTGGTGGAAAATAAGCCAATAAAAGTAGTATTCGTGCTGAAACTGACGTGACTGAGACACAATATAATTTGTAAGATATCATATATTGTTCTTCCTGCAGAAACGTGATACATTTCCATTCAAAATGAAATTAAATGAATTTATATTAAAATTTCTGATAGAGAATACATTACAATTCAGATTTAATATCTAGTTAAGTCTTATACTTTCAAATCTGGTTTTAAATCAAATAATTTTAAATACCTACCATTGCCCTGCGATGTGACTGTGATAACATCCAATTTGGTGACATATTTCGAATTTCATTCCAATATGTTTCAGCTTTTTCTTTGTCCTCAACAATCGTGCTATTGTAATAGTGATGGTGATCCTAAAGAGATTTAATTATTAACTTCTATATTTCATATTCATACGAATGAATGCATGTATGTATGTACCTCTGTTAGATTCACTGTTAAATTATTCTTTTTCAAAGCGTTTAATGTCTCATTTTCAGGCACATCAACTGTATCGATAATTTTTTCTTCTTCGGTTTCTTCTTCCTTTTTTACAGCATCAGCACTAGCATTAGCAGATACGGAAGCTGTCAATGTGGCTCCAGCAGCAAGCGCTCCTCCCGCTTTTGTTAAAGTTGCAGAAGCACCAACCTTTTTGGGAAATTGATTTAAATTTTTCTTAGAATCACTTTCACTTCCCTCGTTGGTTTTTATCGTATCCGTTTGTATCGTCGAACTGGGTTTTAGTAATTTATCGCTCATGTCTTTACGTTGCCCTGTGCCATTGACACCCAGTAAGGGTCTATTGCTATATACAATTGATGTTTCCGCCGATGTTGTGACATTTTTCTCAGTCGTTTGTCCTGCCACTGTAGAGTTTGGCGTATTTTGAACACTTTCATATTGATTTTTTACATCTACTGAAGTCTTTTTGTCATCTATGAAAAGGGGATAGAGAATTTGAAATTAAAAAATTGGTCTTAAAAATTTTATTTTATTTTAAATAATTGTGCTCACAATCAATTCATATCATATATGTTTATTTCATATACCAAGTAATTTCATTTCTATGGTGTTTGTATAATTTGAATAACAGGGGTTAAGTTAAACAATTACATTAATTGTTATTAAAGAACAGTAATTATGATATAATAAAAATATAATTATTATTATTACTTTTTATTATTATCATAACTACAGCTTTACACCTACAGGTAAAAGAGTCTATTTATATAAATATATGTACGCGTATTCAATTATATGTATTCTCGTCGTAAAATAGACCATAATCTCATTATCAATATGCTCTTTAGGAAAAAAAAAATACAAAAATAACGACAATTTTTATTTGTCATCATCATGGTACGGTAGAAAGCAAATTACAGATACTTAACAGCATTAGGTATGTTCGTCAGTTGCTGAATAATTTAATAGATTTAAAACGTATATTTGGAACTTTTCAAGCTAACTTCTGCAATACATCCAAAATTCCAAAAGAAGTGATTAACTACTATTTCTCAGATTTATGTGATGTTTTTGTAACACAGCCTATTTCACTTGCCTGCCTGTTTATAAGGGAAACACAAACAAAATTGAGTTTTTTTGTTTGTGTTTTCCATGCAAACAGGCAGGCAAGTGAAATAGCCTGTGTTACAAAAACCTCACATTAGTCTTCTGCACCAGTGGTTAGTAAAGGAGAAAGGGTAATTGAAAAAGGAAAAGAGGTAGGAAAGGGAGGATAAAGAGACGGAGAAAAAACACATGAACCACAAACACACAAGAGGGCGCAACTACAACCTTGAAGGTCTAGCACTTTTCAACCAGCTCAACCTATTTGAGCTTAATGTCGGCTCTCGAGAAAGAGTTCACACCTTCGAAGTAGCCCCTGCCCA
This sequence comes from Sarcophaga caerulescens, assembly GCA_927399465.1. Lineage (NCBI taxonomy): Eukaryota > Metazoa > Arthropoda > Insecta > Diptera > Sarcophagidae > Sarcophaga > Sarcophaga caerulescens. Next base: position 53,178,401 of record OV656873.1, read on the forward strand.
GGGTCATCAACATCAACCTACTAAGGGCTGGACAGTTACAGAGGAGGTGTTCGATAGTTTCCAACTCCTCCTGTTCGCAACATACCAAGCAATAGTCCGGCTGAGATCTTTTCTACATCCTTGTCAGCGATCTAATCCCGCAGTGCCCTGTAATGAAGGCAATAACTGACGTCAGACTGGCCTTATATAAGCCCAGCAGCAAACCTGTTCTATCACTGTCTCCAGCAGGCCATAGACACATAACATCCCGATCCATTCCCTCAAAGACTCCGCTTTTCCCCTCTGACCCATAAAAAGATGAAGCCGTAGAGATGGCAGATTGGGGGATCGGGACCAACTATCAAATCGCCCTCAGAAAGTGAACTTAGTTTAGGAAGAGCATCCAAGTATACTGCTATGTCCCAGAACCAAGAAAAGGCGGATTCGATCTGATCCAAAGGCCGTAAGTACTCTTTGCACACACGAACACCCACTGATTTACACCAGACTGACGCAATGGCCTTTAGGGCAACCTGACTGTCAAGGAAGAACGAAAAGAAACTTCAATATAAAATGATAAAATGTAACATTTCGAAATATGCAATTAGTTTAATTAAGATAAATTTATTAAATTCTTCTATAAATTGCATTAGTTTTTATGGCTAACTTTGATTTACACATATTTTATCGTAAAAGATTTTTTTTTGCACAAATTTCTCGGTTAAATATTTGTGAATACTGAATATTGGATTTTGTTACGTTATCAGTTTGTGGTTTCATTTTGCAGCCAAATCTAGAAAAAACTCCAAATACGCGAACACAGCAATTATAAGTTGGCTTTCAAATACTCTTTTTTCTCTTTCTCATATTACGCTGCTATAATTACAAATAGGAAGTTGGAAACTTTACTCGTACCCCATTAGTAAAACATTAATAGAAAATCGATTTTCTTTTATTATGTCGACACTTTCCTTTCGCTGTATTTAAGCGACATTATAGTATTAAAACAGAAAATATTCGCAAAGGTGAAAAGTAATCATATATTGTACGAAAGAAATGGAAAACTCAGACAAAAGAGATAAGAAAAATTGGTATTAACAGAAATTTTTTGGATTTGTTTTAGTTATTAAAGCACAGTAATGCTAATGTAATGGAAATTTAGAAAAATTTTATAGAAATCGTTTAATATTCGGATCCACAGAAAAGTTAAATAAATTTATAATAAAACAATATTTGGCTACTTTATATAAAATTTTGTGTGGGATTTAATTGGTGTTGAAATTTATGTGTGGGATACACGTTGGAATTCGTAGTAAATACGTTAGTAAACTTATATATTACAATTTAATACTTTAATTTTTGTACTACATCTGTGAACACATTGGATAATAAGCTCTGACAACCAATAACCATTATCGATCGAGGTCTCCTGTAGTTCGACTAAAGTGTTAAATGTTATTGCATTGGATTGGAATAGATTAACTAAGTTATGAAATTTAAAATCCTTATACTTCCTGACTTGGCAACAAATAAGGGTTAAAACGGTATTCCCTTAAAAACGCTGAAGCTTATCCGAAATATTTATAGTTCTCATGAACCCATTGAGATATCACAAACCTCAATAAATATTAGATCGGATATTTCGCCAAAGGTGTTTCAAACCGGTAATTATTATTTAGTCCTCAAAAACACAGGACAATAAACACAAGAGATAATCGATAATATCCTGTTTCTCTACAACAATACAATCTATACGAAATTCATTACACAGAGCTAACCCTTAAATATTTTCTTTTTCCTCGAAAATTACATTTTACGAATGTTATATATAGTACACCGCTCGCATATGAGTCACTATTAGATAATAACCTTGAATACCACGATGTACTCTAAAGCAGAAAATCTTCTTGGATCGTAGCGGTGCCAGCTCTGATGTCATTATAAAGTTCAATGTTAGCCCATGAATCACTACGACAAACTTCGTAAAGGTGCCAGCTGTGACATGTCATTATAGAGATCAATGTAAAACCCCTTATTCTAGCTTCTGTGTTGTAAATATACCCTATAATAGTCTACCTAAGAATACAGTAATAAGTGAGAGGTAATGCTGTTGATATCAATGAACAGTTTCTTTTATAGTCTCTAAAAATGTGGACCGAAACGAAAAAACCAAGGAGTTTATATTGGAATCAGCGTTGCCGTTTTGGTCCAAATGCTACGATTTGTAGTTTGGTTGGTTTGTTCAAATTTCATTTATTTTTTGGTAGAAAAATACAATTAATATCTGTAAGATTTAAAGTTGGGAGTATTATTTATTTTTAGGTCTAAAAACGAAAATAAAATGTTTAAGAAAGAAAATATGTAGTTAGAAACCCTGTTTAAACGTACCTTAACGTTTAACATATCTGTGTTTACATAAGGAACAACGAAATGTTTGTTAATTTTAGCAATAAAACGTTAATTTCATACTGAATAATTTATAATTACTTCAATTCAAATTTTGGTAGGATTGGAATAATTTTGGTAGGTTTTGGTAAGAATATTGGTAGGGAAAAATTTTTCTTTGTGGCAACGCTGATTGGAATAGTAATAAAAAACGACACGAAAAATGTTGGACATCATTGTTTGAATGCTTAAAGCTTGATCCTAACGCACAGAAACAATTTCACTCTAATGAGTTTATAAAATAAGAAGATAGGAACACTACAAGTTCTAGTAAAAAAAATACAAATTCAATTTTAGCCAAACTGTTAAATACTTCAGTCACTTAACTTCATCAGCTCAGGCACCAGTATGGGTTTAATTAATTGTCAATTATCTGATTATGTTGTTCCTTTTTCACTAACCCAATAAAAAAAATACAATCCAAAGTTCCAAAAAACAGTAGGACATGAAATTACAATATTTTTAATGAAAATAAAACACGCTTTGGCCTTAAAAAATAAATGAAAAAAAATTAGAAGGAAACGTATAAAGTGTAATAAAAATAAGGAAAATAAATATACAATGACCACGAACATCGAACAATAAGAAAAAAAAGTAAAAAAAAAAACAAATAAATACATTCAAAATAGATTTAGAGGAATTGGAAATATTTTTGGGGAATAACTTTTTGAATAGAGCAAAAAGTTTTCTCAACAAAGGCTAATAAAAATAAAGAAAAATTGATGACGATTTTTTTTTTTCGTAACATGATGAAATAGTTTGAAACAAAAATAAAAGTTTCCCTAAAAACTTAAAATAGGCTACTGATGATTAAAAAAATAGAAAATGGTTCCAATAAATCGATAGCAGACAATAAAATCTGTTATCTTATGTTATAATGTTCATTAACCCAAATTGGAAACTTTAAAAGAGTAAAAAAGAAAGAAAATCTACACAATGGTGGTGTAATATGAATAGGTCCGAAAATTAATTTAACTTTAAATGTAGTTAAAAAAGGACTTTACAATTTCTCTGATGATATTCGTAATTCGTTGTTAATCTGTTTTTTTACCTGTTTTAACTGTTTTATTGGAATTCATTTTTATACTTCTATTATTCGTGTTTCCATCTCTATTATCCCTTCCTTGTCTATATACCTCGTTTCGTAGATTGACAAATTAATATAAGTAATTGGTTATTACAACTTTTTTGTTCGGATTACGACATAGTTTCTCACACCACTTATGTGGTGTGTGTTAATTTTATCTATAAGTGGCAGGACCTATAGTTTAAAGTCGACTCGGAACGACAGATTTTTTTGAGAAACTTTTCATTGCAATTTTATTTACGCTCAGACTTTTTGCCAGAAATCTGCTGAGAGAAAGTTGCCGAAGAAATATTTTTCTTTTTCGTTTTTCTGACCTTATAAGCTAACACACTACCTACTAGACTACGACGACTTCAGTGCTCGTTAAATAAAACATTAATTAATATAACTCTTTCTAGCGTGGCTGCAGACAGATCTGCTATTGAGGTAACTGATACAAAATCACGTCCATGCATCCGATTTGTAATAACTTTAACAAGTAATGCTTAGCTTAGTTTACGAAAGTCAATCATCTCTTGTAATCTTCTTTCTTTGCGTAAGATCGTCCGGTTTGTGACGATCAAACTTGGGATGCACTAATCAAGAACCGTCGAAATTACAATATTTCAGCCTGGAAAACAAAACAGTAGTTGAGCAAATTGATCAACATAGAATGTAAATTGTTGCACATCTGGTCGCTTATCAGAAAATATTATAAAATATTTGAAATAATATTTTTCAGATAAGCTTACATCTGGCATTTGTTTATTCCTTTGTAGAACGAAATTCTCTATTAATCATTACAGTCAATCTTTTTAAGATAAGATTTCATTTGACATTAGTTTACTCTGTAAAACATCACTTTTTGAAATACTCTATTAATAACACCATCTGTATTCCAACATATAGACATAGTGGTCATCAAGATGCCTTGCTCTGTTTGACCACTATCACCCTCATCATCATCAACAACATCATCATCAATTTATATTCAATTAGAATTTTCTAATATAATTATGTTTAAAACTATAGAAGAAAAAGAGAAAAAGAAAGACTCGTAATAACATTTTCACACTCACATTTTAGGAAATAAAGATGTGAGACGAGTTATAATAAATATTTGTGGATAGATTGTCCAACTAGTGTAGGGGTAGCCATAAAGCAAAGAGGTTATAGTTATTCAGAGATGAAACAAGCAGGCACAAATTTATTTCATGTGTTAAAATTAAATTAATGCAAATTGTAATTGCTGCTACTTTCTTGCACTCGAATACGAAATAAATAATAAGAATATGTACATACTACAGAGCAGATGTTTGTACATATAGACATATAAATTTGTGATGACAAAATATAAAAAAAAGACTCAAATGACCTTCGACAGAAGTGACTAAATGAAAATGAATGAAAGAATTATAAGCACCTGACCTAGTTTCCAATATTGTTTTTCATTATTACTTTGAATTTGAATTAAATACAATAGAAATAATAAAAAACGTGATATATAAAGTATAACCATAAAAATTGTTATACGATATGCTGGTGTTAGAATAATAAGAAAAAAAAAAGAATTATTTTCAATTAATTTAATTTGTATGGTTATAGAAAAATTGAAAGAAAAAAATATCAAGTTAATGAGATCAATGAACCTAAATTAGTAGAATAAATAAATATGTTTAGTTTTGTTCGATTGTTTGAATGCAATCGTAAGTTTATAAACAAAACAAAATATAATTATTTTGGAATTGATTGAAAACAATGTTTACTACTTATTTATATTTCCAATTTTATTTATTTTTTATGGTGCAACCTGCGCCATGCCTCAAGTAGTTAAATTTTTAAGTACGTCATGACAGTCAGACCTCCGTTTGGATACTCAATATCTCTGCGGCGGTAGTTCTGCTTATTTTCGTGTGCTGTTAATAAACATTAAAATCAGTCCTAGAAACCTTTTAAAGCAAATTAAGATCCAACACACACGTCAACAATTGGCATAGCACGACAACACATCAAATTCATTATGTTTATGCAGTCAACTAAAGGAATATAACACTTTTTAAGACTCTCTGGTTGAAAAACAACAATAATAAACTGTACGTTTAATTTTTGGAATAACTATCCATCGTTGCCTGTCTGTCTAGCTACATTTTTCAACCTTTTAAACAATTTTAATGATTTTCAAAATTTATCATTCGTGGTGAAAGTGATTTGTTTTCGAAATCAACGTCAAAGTTACATCGGCCACGGCCAGTAATCAAACGAAACGTAGTTTAGTATTTATAACACAATAAATTAAAGGATTACGACCTAGTTTCTCACACCACTCAAGCTGTGTTTGTTAATTTTATACATAAGTGGCGGGACCTACTGAGAAACTTTTAATGGCAATTTTATTTACTTTCAGACATTTTTACAGAGATCTGGTGCAAGGGAGTAGCCAAAGAAATATTTTTTCGTATTCCGTTTTTGTTGAGGATATTTGACCTGGGCTGGGATGAATCTAGGCCTCGCGTCTAATAAGCCAACACACTACTTGCTAGCCTACGGCGACTATAATCTACTTCTGATCTACAACGAGTTTATGTTCTTATGATATGGAGCGTTCTCAAAACACTACATCTTTTCTATTCGTTCTCAGTTTTGTAGTACCATAAAAATGTTTTGTATTCCGCTGCGCTGTTCAAAGAAATGTTGTAACAAAACAATATCTATGCACTTCTTAAAACAAATTCCAACAGGTTCCTCTGTTACATTACATCAAATTAATGTCTGTCATAAAGTATTTTTAAGCGCTCACAATTTAGAGTTGCAGGTGGTTTGGTTTGCCACTTTATATTATAATAATGACATATAAACTATTAGAATTCTTTTTTTTTTTTATCAAAATAATAATTTCATCTCAATGTGTTTATCCAAATCATTACTCCATATGTTAGATAGAATTAGCACGGTAGTAAGGTAAACGACATTATGCATTAAATGTTTAAATATGGCTTACGAAAATACGCATTGCATAATTTTTATTTTATTGTTATTTATTTCATTGTATCAAAAACAATAAACAACTGAATCAGCAAAATATTTAAATGGGAAAAAATTAATAAATATACTCTAGAAAGCCTATTCTGTTTGTCAATTATTACTCAATATTCAAATATTTGTGTAAATATGTATTTGGCTATAAATATCTTACTAAATAGTATGTCTAGAAAATATATTTTTTTTTTACATAATTTATAGGAATCTATTACAAATTGTATAAAAATATAAAGATGTATGTGTGCGGACAAATACTAAACTCTACAGCCCATATTAATTCCCACAAAATTCACAAAACGTTCAAAAATATAAATTAAATCGCTTAGAAACAGGTTTATATTTGAGTTTTTTAGGTATTTATATTTTTTAAATTCGTAAATGTTTTAAAAAAGAAACAATAACAATTAAATCCGTATTGTTTTTAACGATGACTATGTAGTATAACTAAACAAATAACGAAGAGAAAAAGTTCTTTAAACTTTTTTCATTGGAATACAACGTTATTGAAACACTTGCTCTGTCTTAAACACCAGAATTTAAACGATAAAAACTCGGTTTCTCCCGACGAGATGTTAAAATCGTGATATGATGACCCCTAAAAAAAATTCACTCTTATATTGTAAAACCTCATTATATTATAATTTACCTTTACAAAATCGAATATAATTTGTAATCATTGTACATACATAAGAATGTAAACATACTACGTACATACTCCTTCGAAACACTCTTACAATGCTATTTCCCAGTACACATATGTACATAATATACCAACGTACCAATTTTCTTTATTATCCTACATATCGTTAGTCTCATTCGCAAATGTGTTAAGTCCCTTTTTTCAAATTTTACAGGAGGCACAAAAAACATTGTAGCTTTTTCAGTTTTTAAAATTTTTAAACTGTTTAAACGCAATTATTTTTACAAAATAATAATAATATTAATAACTAATAATGTTAATTATTATTATTAATGATATGTTTTGTTGTTGTAAAATATGTATTATGTACAATGTTACCGTTTTGCATTAAAATCTCAATTTTGGAAAAAAGTGGACTTAGCGTCTTTGCGAATTATACTAACGATATGTATGTTGAAAATAAGTAGTAAAAAAGAACATAACAGTATCCTATAAATTTTTTGGTTTTTAAGAAAAATGTTTCGGTTTCGGTTTTGTGTATCTAGGCGTCGAGAGAGTGAGTATAAATACATTATTTTACACCTGAATTCACATTCAGTAACAACAATGTTAATGTAGACGTTATATCTTTATTGTTGTACTCAAAGTTAACGATAATTACGATTCTGATGAGAAATGTCGATTATGATGTTGACGACGATGATGATGATGAATTACTTTCTTGTACGATTTTATATTTCAAGCAAGCGTAACCATTAACAGATAATTGTGTTTAATTCAATGATTTAATGCTTTCAGTTGTTCGTTCTTAAGTGATTCTCATTTCTTTTTTTTTATATGGTTTTTGAAAATTTTGACAGACTTTCTATTGCTTAAACACTTAGTATCTGTGAGTGAGTGTGTACGTGAAGAAAACTGTTCGAAAATATATCAGAATAGTATGTTTGTAAAAATTTCTACTACTACTGCCATTAAAGATTAAATAACCCATTGAATTTACTTCACATAATACGACCAAAATGTATTTTTGTAATCACTCTACAATGGCATCATCGACTAAAAAATATAATAAAAAAAGTTAATCGTATTTATATATGAAACCAATCATATCATTCTCACCATATTTATCTGATATCCACGTGTTTACCAAGTTCTTCGATTAGTTTGCTAACTATTGTTAGAACAAAATTATTTGGAAAAATTTTTTCCCGATAACATTACTCCCAATAGACTTCACACTGTGTCTTGTTGAAATACAAAGCAGATACCTTAGAATCTTTCAGAGTTTCAGACGATTCACTAATTATGTGTGTAGTCTAAAGTTGTCCACATGGCCACTACTGACAATCACACAGAACTAACAGTCTGTTCGCCGTCGTCGTAGTCTAGTAGGTAGTGTGTTGGCTTATTAGGCGTGAGGCCACGATTCAAAATCCAGGTCAGACATCTCTATCAAAAACGAAATATGAAAAATATTTCTTCATTGACTTCCTCTCAGCAGTTTTTTGGCAAAAAATCTGAGAGTAAATACAATTGCCATGAAAAAGTTTCTCAAGCTCTCATGTATAAAATTAACACACACACAACATAAGAGGTCTGAGAAGCTAGGTCGCAATCTTGCTTAAAGGTTGTAATAATCAATTATGTATGTACATATGTACATATTATGTAACAGCTTGTACGTAGCCAAGTGGCTAATAGCAAATAATCCTTTCTTACAAACAATCTTAGCTTTTTTACCGTTTTCTCTGTATCCCGTATCCCGTTGCGTTTGACGTTTGGTCTTAATATTCATTTTTGTTGCAGAATCGACGAAATGGTTTAACATTTCTTTTAAAGTAGGTTTAACAAGAAGGTAGTGTAGTGCAAAAAGATTTTATTCGATAAGGGCTTATGCCACCAATAAAAGTGGTAATGTGCTTACCTCTAACTTGGGCCCATCTAATATCGACAAACTGACGATTGTTGAAAATCTGTCGATCAGTTTCAACGGAACCACAATATGAAAGCCGAAATATTTGTGTTTATATATAGCTAGTGCATGAAATGCTATTAAGGAAAGCTCTATTCGGACTTAAATTAAAAAATGATTTCAATAATCATCTAAGTGGGATAATGAATCTTCCAGAGCTATTAAAACTTTTCTCTCGGGAAATACAACCTTTGCAGCAAGTGACTCATTTTATATTTGAGAAAAAAAAATATTACAAAGACCGGATATTTAAGCTTTAAATGAAGAATATGCTATCAACGAAGGCAATGTGGTTTATGAAGAAATTGACGATGTGTATCGTAATTTTGAAAGCTTTACATAAGGCAAAGCTATAGCAGTACTTGCTATATTTGCTTGGTAAGAGAAAACAGAAAATATTCTCCAAAAAAACTGATTCTTGCATATATCGTCTTAAATAAAACAATATCAGTCAGTACTTGTATTATAAACTGTATTAGGCACTCAAATTATAAAATATAACTTTTTTGGAACTTTTGGGCCTAGAGGAATATGGAAGCAACTGCCCCTATTACTTCAATATTTGAAATTTTCATTTGCATATACTGTATACAAATGATTTATCGCGTATCGTCAAATCCTCAATGTCATATCATAATTACTTAACAACAGGGACGGCTAATTTTAATGCATTGTAATTACCAACGTGCATATATGTACGTAGTCGCCGTAGTCTAGTAGGTAGTGTGTTGGCTTATTAGACTGAAGGCCCGAGTTCAAACCCCAGGTCAGACATCAAAACGAAAATATGAAAATATTTCTTCGGCGACTTCCTCTCAGCAGATTTCTGGCAAAAACTATGAGAGTAAATAAAATTGCTATTTGAAGAGCTTCTCAAAAAATTTTGTCGTTCGGAGTCGACTTTAAACTGTAGGTCCCGCCACCCATGTATAAAATTAACGCACACAACTTAAGTGGTGTGAGAAGCTAGGTCGTAATCCTGACTGAAGGGTTGTAATGACCAATTATGTATGTTATATATATGTACGTATACTTACATTATGTAAATATGGAATAACAATTAAATTCTTAAAAGCTTCAGCCCCTATATAATATTAATACTAAGTTAAATTTGTTTAGCGGCTAATCCCATCAAAAGAAATGAATTAATCAGAAATTCATTATCAATATTTCACTTTTCATACACAATGAAAAAACGACTTCAAATCCTTTTCAGCTTCTTTTGTATGAACATTTAAAAAAAGAATAGTTTTGCACATCTCTTTTTAAACTTATTTGTTTCAACTTCTTGATAATATTTTATAATTATTATTATTTTTTCTTTTATTCCTTCGCTTAATATAAAACTTAAAATAGTGATTGAAGCAAGAAAAGAAGAAAAAATTATCTTTCGTATTAAAATGTTTTTTTTTTTATTTTATTTTGAACTTGTTTTGTTTGTTTATTATTCTTTAATTGTGGATTTTCTTGAGAATTATTTTATGGTATCTCGGTGTTTAAGTTGAATTTTATAAACAAAAAATAAAATAAATACTTGAACAGAAAACTTAAACGGACAAAAAATTATCAGTTAGGGTCATAAAATTATAATTAAAATAAGAAATCATGTTTTATATTAAGCTGATCTCATGTATTAGTCATTATTTTATTAACATTAGATGTAGTTGTTGTTGTTATTGAGCTATTCGGGGAATTCTTTAATTTATCGAAATGCCCTGAAGTTATTGACGTTATTGTATGATAGTAGAAAAGAGAAAACTTATGACGAAATTAACAGTTAAGCGGAGATTTAATGATATGCGAAAATAAACATTTTGTATTCAATTCCTCAATTAGATACGAAGGGGAATTTTTAAAACCCCCATCTCAATTTCATTTCTGTAATCTAGTTGCATTTTGATATGTATTGTTTGAATATTTGATAATATAATAAAAAAAATAAAATACATATAAATTGATTTACTTTAAAAGAGTTTTCTTTACTCATTCAAAATAAAATAAAATAAATCAATCCAAAGTTAAAAAAAAAAACAACCAGCATACCAGAAGTTCTTAATTGATTAAGCTCATTAAGAGTAGATTTTCAAACGTTTACAAGTACATATGTAGTTGATTTTAAAAGATAATATTAATATCAGGACAACTCTTCTACGTTTTATATAAACGTCAAATCTTCAGCTTGCAAACGATTAAAATCTAATTGGTCTTACGAACTTGAATGTGAGTGCCCTGCACTTCAAAACAGACGTCATCGGTTTTTGGGTGGTGACTGTGGAACAAAGCTAAGAAAAAAGGGATATGGCGATGCTTTGCTTTAAGTTTGAATAATAACAAATAGAAGCACTTCGCTAACGAGTGTTAGATCATGAACTAGAGTGTGTTTGTTAGAATGCCTGAATGGAAATGCTATTTATTTAAAAATTTATTTCAATTCTTTATAAACAATTTAATTTTTCAGCAAAACTTTTGAATTTAATACTTTAAAAATTACAGTTTAATAGCATTATTTACAAAATATCACAGAATTATTAAAAATTGGTGGCGCCTAATGATTTTAAATTTAAATCAAAAATTTCCAAAACAGTCTGGTTAAAAATCGAGTTTGCTTTATAAAATACAATATTATATACACACTATGTATGTACAATATATTCAGCACACCAGTTCATTGTCGTTTATTTTTATACTTTTTTCTTTTCTTCTCATTCTTCTTTGTGTTAATATGTATATCGTATGTACCATTTTAGGAAAATGTTTATAAATTATTTATTTGTTTTTGTTTTGTTTTATTAATAAATTTTAAGTGTTATAATGCACTTTTACCATAATTACTTTTTGTTATAATTATTTACGTTTTGTACGCCGTATTTATTTAGCTTATCTTATCTGCGCCGCTGTTTTGATTTTTCGATGTAAATGTATTTCTATTTTGCTATAACCAAATACAAATCATTGATTATTCTTGATTGATTGATGATAAAATGTGAAATATGTCCGAAAGAGTGATAATAATTTTTATAAATACAAATGATTTTTATTAAAAAAATAACAAAACAAAAGAAAAAAATTGGAAATCCCGGTTCCCATCATTAAATGGTACCAAAAATTCGGGTTTTTTTTGTGTGACATATGTGCTTAGTTCACAGATTTTTCTGTGAAAAGAACGGAATAAAAAATTTATTTTTATTTGGTTGATTGTTTTCTTAAGAAATATTCAACTGTTAAAAGACAATCATCCGGTTTGAAAAGTTTTTATTAAAATAATTTTAAAATAAATTTAAAAAATTATGTTGACAAAAATTATGTTGATAAAGTAAAGTACGAATAGAAATAAATTTGCATGATAAAGATAACGGAGTTAAACGTAAATAAATCTTTAAAAATTAAATATGTATGTATAAACAAATTAAAAACAACCATAAACGAAATAAAAACACCTCAGCCTTAAATAGGAATTAATAATTACTTCTGCAAAAAGGTGCCTCCCCCTTTAACAAAAAAAAAAAAATTATCGAAAAACACTATGTTAACAGTGGCTGGGTAGAATGATTGATATTGTGCAAAAATGGGACTTGCTGTAGCTATCCCACTATACTTGTATCCATATAATCAAGGATTCCGAAACAGGTTAGCGACGAAGCTAATTGTTTTCTTCAAATGAGCTAAAAAAGTGTTCTGTATAAATGGGGCTAAATCGAATAAAAAATGGATAAATTTTTCAACCCGATTTATTAAGTTCCAAATTATTTGGAATATACCACTAATTGGGTTTTATTAGGTAAACCTTAAGCTACAATTTGAATATAATGGAATACCTGCAGCAAGTCCCATTTTTCCACAATGTATATACTGGAGAAACAAAATGTTTTCGTTATAAATAAAAATATATTTCAATATTTTTTGTGTTCCAGAATTAAAAATTTTACAATTTTTTATTTTTCATTTTAATCGTCTGGCATAAGCCATGTTAATCGCAATTGTTGTCTTTAAAATCGTTGTATAATAAGGGTTTCAATAGAAATTTTTTGTGGTTACAGATTTGTAAAAAATTTTATTTGCAGTTGTAGGTTACTATTTCAGATAGAAATAATTTTTTTTAATTACTCAACTAATTACTTTTAACAATTAAAAACCACAGTAATTTTATTATAAATAAAATTGCAAACTATTTTTAATTACTATTGCAAGGGCATGTTAGTTAATATAATATAAAAGAAAATATATACTAATATAGGGTAAATTAGTTTACTTATGGACTATTTTAACAACAGAAGTTAAGAGATCTGAGGCAAATTTAAATTCAATTGAAACACGCTAACAATTATTTAGGCTCTGTCAACATTAATTGTAGTTTTATTGACGTGTCCAAACAAACCTTAACCTAACAAACAGTTTAGTTTTTTATTTTAAAAATAAATTTTCGTGAAATTCTTTATTTAATTTAATGTTTTATCCCACTAAAGATTTAAGTATATACAATTTTTATACATAAAGGAATTAAAAAAGTTATTAAAAACAATAACTAACGAAACAATACCGGTATTGACTAGTTCTTGTTGTCGACAACAGGTCTACGTCAGCTGAAAACTTACTGCAGTTAATTAATTTTATTTTTAAATTTAAATAATAAAAAGAAAATAAAAACGCTGTATTTTATAGCATTGCTAAAAAAGGTTTAGTGTTGTTTAGGGGAAAGAACAAGGGTAAGAATCTTAGTTGAGACTCCTGAAGAAGAGCTTTGAATTCTAATGAAATCTTTAAAACCCTAAATCCTAATCTCATTTTAATATGTATAATATAAAAAGTAAAGTAAAATTTGCCAGAAGTTGTTAACGAAAATAAAAATAAATTAAATCACTAAACAAACAGAAAAGATATATGTATGTATGTAGTATTGAAATGTACCTGTTTGCTAATTTATGTGTAGATTATGGCCCCACAGCTAATGTGCACCACAAAGGATAAATTCAACAACTAACATTATAGGAACATCAGTCAGAGTCATTTATCAAGTAAGAGTACAGTGCATGTTTACTGAGAGAAACAACTAAGTAACATCATCATTGGAATAGGTTGAGAAGACCAGTAAGCTGTTTAACTAAACTAAAATTTGAACCATCGGTTATAAAAAATCTGGCAGTACTGTCACAAAATTTAGTATATTATCTTCACTAAACGTAATGAATTGATTTACGATTGAGCAACGTTGGGATTTATTGGGCCAACGAGAAACTGCACGATGATGTGGATTTTGCCCAAAATGATCTTTTCGAATGAAGCTCATTTTCATTTTGATGGGTACCTTAGTAAGCAAAATTGCCGTGTTTGGGGCTCAGAAAACCCACACGTGGTCTTACAGAAGTCAATGCACCCATTACGAGTGTTTGATCCGGCTTGTGGAAGGGAGTCGTAATTTGACCATTACGGTCAATGAAGACACCTATCGCACCATGATAACCGATTTTTTTGTACCCGCTCTTCATGGTATTGATGTGAACGATGTTTGTTTTCAACAGAATAGTGCAACATACCACTCTATTATACTTCTATATATATATGTATATACATACTTATATACTTGTACTTCGCAACAAAAAAAAAATAAATTTGGCAACATATCAAACTATTTTCATGTTCAATTTAGGATTAAAAGAAGTTATGTTTTTTTTCCAAAATTGCTGACTATACATACATTCAACAAAATTTTCTCAGTTCAAATAAAATATGATAAAAATAATATGAATTTTTAACTATGCTGGTAGTATTTAGTAATAAAATGTATTCCTCTCAAAATTCATATTAATTTTATTGTACATTTTGACTAACTGACAGAGTCTAGCCGTAAAATTATCAAAACCACAATGTTAGATCAAAAAATGTAGGACACCTTTTATCTATTTTTTTCCTATAATAAACCTCTAACAAAATTGCATTATCTAACTCATGAAATTGATTTATTTTTTTTTTTCCTTTTGCTTCTCCCCTCCCTTTTTTATTTTAATATTGCGGTTAAAATTATGGTTGAAGTATTTAAGATAGATAAAAAAACATGTACTTTGGAAGGCACATAAAAAGTCAATAAAATTCAATTTTTCATATGTATTATGCATGTATAAATTGTAAACAAACAATTTTATTCATATTCAGAGCGAAACATATGTATGAATGCAGTGTACATAGTACGTAAAGATAATTATAGCATATGTAAGAAGTTAAAGTGGGGTTGAATATAAATCGACATCGTTAAGAACGAAACAGAAATTCATTTTCTACTCCCAAAGTAGTTTGTTTGCCGTAAAAATAATTTACAATTAAATAAGGGAACCTCATAAATAGAAAACT
The DNA here is from genome assembly GCA_927399465.1 of Sarcophaga caerulescens. Classification (NCBI taxonomy): domain Eukaryota; kingdom Metazoa; phylum Arthropoda; class Insecta; order Diptera; family Sarcophagidae; genus Sarcophaga; species Sarcophaga caerulescens. The sequence goes on from OV656873.1 coordinate 53,193,884, forward strand.
TATTCTGTATATGATCAGATCAATTGTTTATTTTTAGTTCACAGTATAACTATTGTATACGAGTTATCTATGACAAGCTTAAATAAATATAACACCACCCTTTTACCTCTTGTCTATGATAGGCTTATAACATTGGAAAAATTATAACAAACGTGTTGGTTGATGAGTTGGGTTTTTTTGTGGAGGAAGTTGAAAGCCTATAAAATAAAAACGACGACGACAAAGACCAAATGAAAAAAAAAAAATAAATAGCAACTAAAGCAACAGTGTTTAAAGAAAGAAGACATGAAAAAAGCATCAAAAAGCATTGTTTATACAGTATTTTCTTTTATTGTATTTACACAATGACCGACCACAACGATTAAAGATAAAAGAAATAAAAAAAGAAAACATTCGCATGGAAAACATTAATGTTTTTCTAATTTCTACGGTTGAATGAATCTATGAATGTTGTAAACAAAATCCAGCAGAAAATTTAATTTTTGAATCTTAAAGTAATTTTTACAAAATCAATTATTATTATTAATTAAGCAAAGTAAGGTTTGCAACATCAATGCTTTATAAAACGATTGCTTTAATTTTCTTCCTATTTGTTCCTTTAAGGAGCATAGGCCTGTTACAATGTAACTCCCCCATATTCGTATCATTTAGACTGCTTAACATCAATTTCATTAATTATTATTTTTAAATATAACCAAATAATTGGCATACTGCCGCACGTCGTAGGATGATTGGGATGCCATCTGCCGTTACCTAGACATGACGCTCTCAGTTTGTGACGTAGTGGTGGGGAAAACTTAGAAATTAATATATATTTTGAAAATTATATGCTGCAGCAGGTCGAAATATGTTCGGGATGCCATCTGTCGTTGTCTAGACATGAAGCTCTCTGTTTTGGATGTAGTGGTGGGTGGGTGACCCTTAGGAATTAGTACTTATTTTGAAAACAATATAATGAAAACATATACACTATATATGGAGTTGCCAGTAAATTGTACCAGATCTAAAAGTCATATATTCTTGGTTCTTTACAAAATAAGTATATTAAAAACTAATATTTAGTACAGTTTTTCACTATAATAGAGTACAATACAGCCTGCAGAAACATAAAAAGCTGGTTTATAATATAGAATTTTCGTGACTGTGGCGAGTAAAAAGCATCATCGGCTGATAAATAAGTTACATGAGATAGATGTTTCATTATTTTAATAATTTCATTAAGGACGGGCAATGTTATATGAGTTATTTTGTAGAATTTAAATAATTTTTATACCAACCTAAAATTGGACTTAAGTGCTCGTTAGTTAGGCATTTTAGTCATTTACTATGATACACTTAGGGTACTAAGCATTCACAAGTATTTGCAAAATTTTTAAAAATTATTCTGAAAATATTTTATAAGATAATCACATTTCTGATGCAGTGGTGACATTGATTATGTAGTTTAATTCCGATTTTGAAAAAAATAAACTTTAGGTTTTTATTTTATTTTCCTTTGTGTAATCCAAACAATGATTGAATGGATGAATTGTTAATAAGTTAAAAATCGACTAAGAAAAGTTGTAAGAAATGTTTGTGATTTTATAATATTCTGCCGGACAGTGGGTCTACAAAAATACTACACACAGAAAAAATGTACTACAACGTGTTTAGATAAATTTGATTAAAATAATTTATTAATTAAAAATATATGAAGTATGTCACGAAAATCAAATTCGCATGTCCGAAAAAGGAATTGAATTGTTTTTTTAATATAAAATTGTTAAATGTTATCACGTTCTGTTATTAAATGTATATGTTATTACATGTCGTGTTTAAAGAAAAATTGATTTTTTAATAATAATAATAATTACTATTATACATGTACTAAGGCATTGAAAATAAACACTTTTACCAAAGTACACAAAAGTAGTATGATCCAAAATTCTACAAAAAAGTTTACTTTCCATTGCGAAATAGTATCGTTTCTATTTCAAAATTTCTTATACGTATATCTTTCCCTTTATATAAATATAATCTCGTTGCGATTGTGGTTCTTTTAAAGAAACCATAACAATCAAATTCTTTGAAATGGGACCGCCATTGTTGCACATTCAATCAAACAGCACTCGAAATACTTGTTTTTTGTTGTGAAATTATAATGATTTTCTTTGCAGAACTTCATGTAAAAATCTTGCCCTATGAAATTATAGGCGCCACTTGGATAATAATTGAGATTGTAGAAATCGGGTTTTGTTTACGGATGATTCCAATTAAAGTTTATGTATTTGGAAATGATTGAATAGTAAAATTGAAACAAAAAGCCAGTATGGCAAATTACGAAAAATATTTAATTGCTGGTGGTAGCAAAATTTATGATCCTATCTAGTAATATAAATCGCTCCAATATATAACTATGTATGTGTAAGTGTATTTGTGTAAGTGTATGCACCAGATAAGATATTTTTAAATATATTTTTAATTGTGTAAGGAAAGAAGAAATGATTATTTTCGTAAACCGTGTTATTTCAAAATCGTGTAAAAGCAGGATTGGTGATACAAAATTTTGTTTTAATCTTTTAAAAATACTGACTATCGTGCAGTGTTTTCACATTATTTTTTTTTTTTAATATTTTAAGCTAGTTGGAAACATTAGACATTAGCACAAAAATAAACCGTTAAATGATTGCTACTCATGATACGCATTGTACTTTATAATAAGCATACAAGGTTTTTAAATGTACATACATACGTACCTTTTATGTTATTTGAAAAAATTTTAATTTTTCTTTTCGGTAATAAAACTTTCTACAAGATTTTTCTTTATATTAAATTCCTATTTTATGTCAGAGAAATCTTTACATTTTAATTTATGACCAACTCTCGTATCGCATCTTGTACTTTGAAAATAAATTTTCTTTACCAAACATGTACGGTGATAATGAATCATAAAACAAAATCGTTCATTACATGTGTAGACAAAATTTAATATATTTTTTCTTTAATTATTCATTAACAGCATTTCGTATTTTTAAGCCGTTAGTCCAAAGTGTAAATTAAGAAGAGAGAGAAAAAAATAAAAGAACAAAAAATTAAAATACATAAATTATAACAATAATTTATAAAAACTATTGTACCATTCATTTTAAATTTATACGTGGCTGTGACATATAACCAAAAATTTTTCTTTAAGTGTATGTAAACACTTGAAGAGCAGTGTTAAAACAACAACAACAAAGGCACACTTTTTCCCCCTCGAGTTTGTTTATATTTTATGAAATCAATTCGAGAATATATATAAACAAAATAGTGTTAAAAGAAAACAACAATGAAAATAAAAGCATAAACAAATGAAGGAAAATAAAAACAACATGTAGTAGTAGTAAATAATTTTGTTAAAAGGAAGTAAGTACAACAAATTCGATTACAATTTGTTGTTGTAATATGTAGCAGCAGACAATAATATTGAACCAAAAATAGACCGACAGAGAAAATTATTAAAAACAAAAAAATAAATAAATATAAAAGCATATTTTAATTTAAACAGTTAGATTTTTAAACGAAAGAATATACACGCATTTAAAACTATCAATAGATCATAACAAAGTAAAGAGGAAGAAGACACCGTTTTTCTTTCAATTTGATTTTAAACAATGTAAATAGTAGTTTATATTATCAATTAAATACAATTTTTATATATGTATACATACGTACATACATACATAGATATATAGATGAATGCAAATAGTTTTAATCTACGAATGTGAAAAACCTCATAAATAATATTACCAAGCCTATCAATAAGTAGAATTTCTATTAGAAACAAGATGGAAAAAGTAGAATGAAAACAAAGAATTGCATTGATAAGAATTCATATATGTACATACATATGTACATATATACATGCAAACATACAATTTAAGTTAATTACTTAGAATGTTTTTTATGAATAATATTGAAATGAATTCAGGCAGTTGTTAAATATTACTCACTCAATTACATCAATAATAAGTGGATTTTAAAATATACTATATTTAACATTAGACTTTAATATGTCTGCTATTAATATTTATACAATGTTACATACACTTTTGTAAGTTAAGTGAATATGTATATCATTAGCTCATACAGGAGGCATCTGTACAAAACAAGAAATTTAGTAAAATTTATTTATTATTTAAAAATAAATTTAGTCTTTTAAAGAAATAACCTTTATTACACGTATATTTATTTTATTTATTATTTCTTCTCACTTCGAGTTCCGTGGTTGGAAAGATTTTCATAATTCATTTCGAGTTCAAAAATGTTCACCTTTAATCTTTCAATTCTAATTTATAAAGCTTTGCAACGAATTTATTTATGTATTAAAATATTATCAGAAGAAATATATTAACAGAATTAGATAACTGAATGCAGGCTTATTTTGCTAATTTTAAACACGTGATCAAACAGAGCGAAAGACAAGAGCATTAATATGAAAAATACAACTTCTGAAGCTTCATAAACCGTATTTCCATAAAAAGGTCCAACAAAACGAAATTATATACAATTGAGAACGTTAGTCCTATACGTATACGCCTCGCGTATAAGCAAGATTATTCTGGAAAAGGTAAAAATATACAATTTCTTGCACGGCCCCTACACGTTGCGATTAGTTGTATAACGAGTTTAATCAACGGTTGGTCTTCTTCACTCGTTCCTCTTTTTCAATCAATTTTACTTATAAATTGTTATTGTAAGCATCATATTATTCGCGGGTTGAATGAAAATCAACATTTTTTGATCTTCAACTAACCAACGACCAATCAGCTATTCAATATAAGAATTGTTTGTGCACAATTATAAAGTTTTAAAACCGGTGGCAACATGTAGGGATCGTGTTAGCGTAGTGATAATTAAAACCAAAACAAAAGACTTCTGGACCAAGTAGGAGAGGCATTATTAGACTATACAACAAGATCTCAAATCTCACAGAATATATAAACTGGAATGGTGCAGCAGTATAACTATACTAACTAAGACCAATAAGGTGTCCGCTATTACAATTCTTGGGGACTCTCATTTTCAATTGCAGTAAATTGTCAACAACATCGCACCTGTACTAATCACATACAATCTCTGGATCATAATGGAATACTCTGCCTAAACAACATCGCACCTGTACTAATCACTTACAGTTTACGGATCATAACAGAATATTTTGTCTAACGGCGATCTACTTGATATGAAACCTTCTTTTACCATGAGTAAAAACGTATTTATAAATCATACAATCTCTTCTAAGAATGCTGAGAACGTGATCAGCCCGTGATCGAAAGCTTCAGCACGCTAATATTTAAAAAAGCTTTAAAGTAAACGTTAATTTCGAATAAACATTAAATAAGTTACTGCTAGCCATCAGTAACATACATTTTCTTTAATATATTTTGGGCACAAGATGTGTCAGCGAATTGCTTGAAATCATTGGCATATTAACTGAAAGGAATTGCTCTCAAGGAAACTAAATATTAAAAAACAAAAATTAATAAATAAATAATAAAGGACTAGTATAAATGTATACCCTTTATTTAGTTAATTATTGTTTATTGTGAAAATTACAGAATCGATAGTTGCTATATAGAGTATAATTTAATAACAAATCAATCAATAGCAAAAAAAAAAAAAATAGTTTTAATAACCAATAATTGGTCTTGAATAAATAAACGGAAACTACATTAAGCGATACAGTGAAAAAAATGACTTCATGTACGTCGGAAAGGTTAAGGTTTATTATTGGCTGGCAACTGTTAGTCAAAAGTAAGAAAAAGGTGAAATGGCTGGAAAAAAGAGAGGAAACTGAAATAAGTTTGACCTTATTTGTCATTAGAATGTACATAAAAAAGTGGAACCTTGTTATTAATTACACTTTAAATAAATTCAAATCAATATTTAGTTGTGTGGCATGTCGCTTCAATACAATAGTGTTTGAAACAGATGTAGTGTTTAATCAAGTCTTTAATGGTAACAGTTTTGTTTAAATGTTTTAACAGATACATTGGAAATATTAAAATTTGTTTTAAAAGAAATGTGTATTAAACAATTAAATAAAACCTTTAAATTGGAATTTTTGTGGAATAATCTTTCAAATAATTAAATTAAATTAAAGCAATTTCCTTTAAGCAATAAATTTCTTTTAAGGAATGAACATTATTTTAGAAACTCTACAAACAATAACATGCATTAAACTTATAAAAATAATAGTCAGCATTAGCATTGCTATAACTCAAGTCAAGACAAATCCGTATGAAGTCAAACATTGTAAAATTTAACAGGTGTTCACACTCTTTTTTGGAAAATATTTATGATATCCCCTCCCCAACTTCCCAAAATCGTCTAGCCATTTCTGGTGGTAATGGGGAAAACAAAATAAATAAATATCATTAAACTTTGATGTCGTATCAAATTTCTTAATTGACACACTTCGCTTCATTGAAATCTGCTCCTACACAATGATAGCAGACAATAGCATACAGATAAACAAAAGAAATAAAAAATAATATGTTCCATTTACCGAGTTTTATATCTTAGTTGGTTTTTGTTTTCTTCAGTTGTTTTGCTCAAACATGCAAACAAATTTTAATTTAAAGCACTTAACATTTTCTTCTAAATTTTTCGTTTTTTTTATTTTTTCACCCTTTTTATATAAAGACGCAAATTTATATTATTTTTTTTTTATAAAATAAAATTTCCTAAAAAAGTTGCCCCTTTCGTAGACACAGTGATGCTTCTCCATAATGATTCGTTTCATTAGCTAATGATGCTGGCGTATGCATGTACCCACATGTGTTTTTATAATTTATATTATTTAATATGACTGACGATCAGCAGGGACTGCGCATGTATGTATATCCATTCATAGAGAATTTTGTTTGAATTCAATATAAATAATATTCAATTTTACAATCACAATCATACCGCTGCTATACGCGTTGGTCAACAAACATTTTTTTTCTGATTTCTCAGAACCTTTAAAGTCCTGAAACTTAAAGAATACAATACATAACATACATAATTGGTCATTACAACCCAGGATTACGACCTAGCTTCTCACACGCCTTATGCTGTGTGTGTTAATTTTATACATGAGTGGCGGGACCTACAGTTTAAAGTCGATTCCGAACGACAGATTTTTGAGAAACTTTTCATGGCAATTTTATTTACTCTCAGAGTTTTTGCCAGAAATTATTAAGTCTTTATAATAAACTCGAAACGTCGATAAAAATAGATAAGAGGAAGTTGCCGAAGAAATATTTCGTTTTTTGCAGTTGTCTGACCTGGGATGCATGATGATGATTGTCTGATCGCTTATGAATCTTTCAAGTTAATTTGTACGGCATTGTTGATCCTATAAAACCGAATGCACAGTGCCTGATATATTTGTAAAAGATCTATCGCTGTCCTTATTTGAGGTTAGCTTTGATTCAAAGATATATAATTTTAGTCATTTAATATAGAATTTAAGATATAATATGTTTATGTATATAACATGCGTTAATCTGTTGTAATTATATTTTTGATTGTAACTGAATCGTTAGCTGGAAACAGAACCAGGACAAAAATTTTATGCTGCAACGAATGGATGAAATATCGTTGCAATACATATGGCATACAATTTGCAGTTGTTTTTTAAAGAGCTCGTAAAGAGTCCAGTAAAGTTTTGACAGTTCTTCCAGCATTGCACTTTTGTCAAAGGAAAAAGGATTAAAAGTGCCGCTGTGTGTGTAATAGAAAAATGTTAACAATTTGGAAATAGTGAAAAGCACAGTTTGATCCGGTTAATGGGATTCACCAAAACATCAATTTTTATGGGAGAAAATTAAAAATTTATAAAAAATACGCTTCTCATAACAAGTTGAAGCGCAAACGGTCATAGTCGAGCTGAAGACCAACCCATGATTGTGTTTTTATTGATATTGGCAGAAAATTGTTTACCATGAGATGCTCTCCCACAATTGTGCCATCAAAAGGAAACTACCATCTACAAGTTGTCAGTTTTGGTTAAATATATTCCATTCGAAAAACGCTAGACTACAAACATCAACAGTAATTTCGAGAGCTTTTCAAGAAAGATTTTATTTAACCAAGTTATTATGCATTCATGACATCAAGTTCTCTCCGCTTGTCCCTATCTATGGCAAATAAACTATTTAGTGAAAGACTCAACTCAAGCGAAGTTTTAGTTTCTCTAACTTTTTTCCCTCAATAGTGATGAAGAATTAAATCCTTTAGATTTCTGATAATTGTTTGCCTATTTTGTATGGCTATTTATTGTCATCATCATATGTACATCGTTCGTCATCAGTACCATTTATGGCGTAAAGGCGCAATCAGTTAATACTCATGGTATGGTGTAGTGATGGTGCTGCTGCTGCTGGCTGTTATTGCTACTGACTGCACTACAAAACAATATATTTCAACAACTTATCTACAGCTTCGGCAATCGTATGAAAGCCAGTAATAAAAACAAAACAAAACAATTGACTTGCAGTAAATATTACTGACTATACTAGTATGGCAAGTTAATCATTTATCTGTCCGTCGTTCTTTCCCTCTAGATGGCCGAAGCATGTTCATGAGGCTGTGCATCCATATATTAAATGCTATAGAAACAAATACAATAAAAACAAAAAATGAAACACTCAGCATTTGGTTATGGCACTTGTAAGTACCATCATCATGAAAACATACAAACGAATATTAGTAGTAATGGTACTTTAGTGCACACTTCCACTGAGAATTTTTATATTTTACATACATAGTACATACATTTATATACATACATGCATATCGTGTTCATGGTGAGTGTTACAAATTGTATTATTTTATTATACAAGTACTTAAATATTCTAGTTTTTATATAAAAACAAAAAATTTTATATTACACGAACATCTATCTATATTTAAATATGTATGTAAGTAAATGTTATGTACATTTGCTTATGAATTGAGTTGTTGTGTGCATTATATAGAACTCTCAAACACATAAGAATATAATATAAGGACGAACACTTGAATTAGCTGTTAGTACTCATATTTTTCTTTTGTTTTCTTATCAGTGAAGTTGCACAAAAATATATACTCATAAAATAGAGAAGACCTTTACCCAAGAAGATTTTTGAACCCATGATGGCATTTGGCTAACTTTTGGTTTTAAGCGCTTTGTTACAAATTGCAATAATTGACATTGACTTTTTTATGCATTTTTATTTGTAACTTTTCTTTTCAACTATTAACAAAGAATATTTTTAACACAATTTTTTCGCATTAAGAATAAAGTGAGAAGTAAATATATTCCGGATTTATGGAAAAATAGCTTGTTAACCCACATTAAAGAGTGCGGGTAGTAGAAAATTATAGGGTGTTCCAACAGGAATTTCTGAACTTAAACAGGTGATAGATAATGGCCATCTTGTTGAAGCTATATCTGTCAAATGATGAATGAATTCGTGAAAAAACAAAAGTGTCGAATTTGGGACTATAGACTATTCTGAAATAGTCATTGCTAGAGATAGATTTGCGGAAGGTGTCGTCATCAGTTCATATTTCTTAGAGAACGACGTTGGCCTGACCATCACTGTCAGCGTCGGAGTATAATAGGTGTTTGATTACCAATTTCCTTTGGTCTGATATGTATATCACATTAGATATTGAGCACAAGTGATATTTGGGTATAGTCCTTTCACGTGCAGGTGATGTCGACTGGCCACCGAGATCGTGCGATTTAAACCCGTTAAGACTTTTTCTGGACACTTTCTCAATCACAAGTGTATACGAATAACCCAAAAATCACAGGTGTCCTCAATCAATGTTATATTTTTAACATAATTGCATCAATAGGTCTTTCGAACGAATAATAAAATTTCGATGATATCTCACACACTGTTTTATTTAAATGTAAAGATAAGAAGAACGTAGAAGAAGGCCCTATAGATCATCTAAGAAGCCTGCCATTTTTACAAAAAATAATAAGGACAATGGTGAGAATTTACGGCGAAATATCTACTATGGGCTATCCCCCCTTATTACTAAAATATTGAACAGTTAGATGGCAGGAACCGCCAAATAAACCAACTTTGCTGAACAAAAGAGGAATTATGTTTTCAAAACAATTGGCATTGATTCAACCGCGGCTTAATGGTATTGTTTTGGTAGATGACAGCAAATAAGTATGGGCCCGCAGTGACCAGTTATTGGACAAAACGGTGAGTATTCGATACCTCGGTAAAACCATAAATAAGAGGAATATCATCAGTTTGGAGATAGAACGAAGAACAATACGTGCTAACTATTAATCGAATCGAATGATCTCTATTAACAAACCAAAATAGCAGTGCACAAGCCTCCGATATAGAGCCGAGGCAAGAGCAATTGCGCAGAAAGATGACGCTGTTCTTGGAGTCTTTGAGAGAGAAATTATTCGTATCAAAGTACAACGCTTACATTTGCTTGCATATAATCCGGCAAAAAGATCTTTGGAATTTGTACCCAAATGAAAAGGCCTCTATAAATATTTCACAGCTATTCGCTTTAACGAATACTGTTAAATAATTTTCATTTTTAATAATATTTTAGCATTACATTTAACACAATAATATCATTCGTTTTCCAATATGAAGAAAAGTTCCTTGAATATTTTTTCCGGAACACAAATTTAGGACCAATTATCAATTGAGTCCTTTATTCTTAACAAATAAATAAAAATATCCCTTTACAACAAACACATTTACTTAATAACACTGAAAACAGGACAACAACAAAATCGTCGGATTCAAATAATTTACTGATCGTTTAATGACATACAAATACATTCATTTATTATAACAGATCTTGTTTAAAGAAATGAAACCAAAATTATCAAGATAATCAATTTACTATATACCTATCTGATTTGATTAAAATTATTTGTAAAACGTAAGACATTTGTTTGTTTTTAAACACTCCTAAACACTCGCTTCAACGAAATATAATCTTATTGTAGACAATTATCGAACTTCATCAACCTGTCCGTCCGAATAAATGTTTGGTTAATTATTCTGCTTTTTATTTTTTAGTTACTTTTTGCACTTTATTTTCGTTAGTAAGCAGTATAATTTTCGATTGGTTGGCATTTTTTTCTTTGTTTTTTAACACTTATTAAGTTTTACTTCAGTACTTTTCTTTTTAAATTATCACTTCTTATAAAATTTTTACAATCACCATAATTTTCAATTTTACGGTAATTTAATAAAATTTTATTTGTTTATAAAGTAAAAAATGAAACACAAGAAATTTAGAAAACAAAACTAGTAAAAAAAAGATGGATAAAGGAAAAGAGCACAAAAATTAGCCTAAGATAGTGAGCATTTGTTAATGTATTGGTATTCAACTTAATTAATCTGCTAAAACATATAAAATACAAAACATAATAAATTTAGTTTAATAACACCAACTAATGGAAAGATTATTTTTTTTAATATTATTTCATTACTGTCTTTATATTTTAACAAAATATAACAAAAGAGACGACCACCGCAGTAAAATTTTTTCACTTTTTTATTTCCTTTTCATCGTTTCGTTTCTGAAATTAATTTTTTCTAGGCATTTTATTTCAACTATTTTATTGTTCAGAACTTTCGAGCACAATAACTTTAATTTTCTTTGCGTAGTCGCTTGTTTTATTTAATTATTCACTTACTTTCATCTATTGGATTTGTTGCACATATATTTATATTGTAAATAATTAGAAATATTGCTAAAATTCCGATTGAACGAGCACCGACTTTCGCCATTTTTGTTAAACTGAAGAACGAACGATGACTGTGAATTACTCGTTTAGTGTTTTTTTTCTTAATACGTTTAGGATTGCCAACCATTAGCACCAAGTAATTATTACAGGGATGACAAAGTAAAATGAAATTTATCGATTCATACAAAACGTACAAACATACACTTTAAAAAATGTTACTATACAATGCCTAAACATGACTGAGAATTATTACTTTATTTGTTTCGTTCTGACAGTTTTTTGATGCATATAAAACAAATTATTTAATTGGTGTGATTTTTGTTATATTTAAAAATATTATTATTTCTTTTTGATCTAGTTTTCAAAAGTCAATTTTTCATTAAAAATTGTATATTAACGTTTTGTTGTTGTTTTGACAGCTAGAACAGGTAGTCCAGCGATAAATTGCAATTTATATTAGAGAAGTCTATCCACTTCTTGTGTTTCGCAGGTATTTTCTTAAGTTGGTAACACTTTTTTGAGTTAATAGAAATAGAATTTTTACCGGTAAAACTATGGATAAGAAAAAATTTTCCAAAAAGAAACAAAAAAAGAATAAAATCTTAATGCAGTTAAACCAAAAGAACGATTCCGGGCATGAAAGTGATAACACTTCTAATTCGTCGCCATTACCGGTGGATTTAATGACCTCAAGGGAACTTCAATATGATCTCAACGCTCGCATTAGTACCGTTAGACGTATGCTCAAAGACACAGTACGCATAGATAATTTCAAAGAAGCCATTCTCCACAATAAGCATCTTTTCAAAAACAAATGCGTCTTAAATATTGGCTGCGGCATTGGCATATACAGTCTGTTTGCCGCCAAAGCGGGAGCAGCTAAAGTATATGCGGTTGATGATTCTAACGTTATTTATTACACTCAACAAGTTGTTAAGGCCAATGGCTATTCCCAAATTATAGAAGTGATCAAAGGTAAAATTACGGAAATTGAATTGCCAGTACCTGTGGTGGATGTAATTGTAAGTGATTGGATGGGCAATGCATTACTTTATGAAACCTCATGTCAGGATGTTATTTTTGCACGTGATAAATGGTTAAAGAAATCTGACGGCCTAATATTTCCCGATGAGGCCAAATTGTTTATGGTGGCATTCGAGGATACCTTAGTCAAGAATAGAAATATTGAATGGTGGCGTAGAGTATATGGTTTCGATATGAGTTGTATAAGGGATGTGGCTTTAAAAGAACCACGGATACACATTATTAAACCGCAACAAGTGAGTTAAAATTGTAAATTAAGATTTAATTAGCAGAGTTAGAACGATATTGTTCAGAACAAATATGCTCTGCTCTGTTCAATAACTTATTCGTTTGTATTCTATGGTACCACTGCCATAAAAATGTTCATCCCTGTTACAAACACTGGACTACCTATTTTTATAAACAACAAAATCATTCAACAGCAATTGGTGATAATTTTGTCACTCATCCTAGCCATAAGAAGCTCTCATAAAGCCTTTGAACTAAGCAAGTAGAGTACAGCTTGTCGATTTCATAATGAAACGCAATTCTTCTGTTGTTAGTTGGCTAGTGGACACTTGCTTTTCCTTTTTTAGATCTCGCATCATACAGTCCGTAAAATTGACCTGGGTTTTGTCTCTAGTCAACGATCATTTTAGGACTAGACATCCTTTATGAGATAGTAAAAAAACTGTCACCTGTAACAAGCAATTAAAAAATGTACTAAAATGTAAACTCTAAACTAGAATTAACAAATTTAATTTACATATTCTATACTCTTAATTTTAATTGTAATTAACTTATTTTATGATTTTATATTTCCAAGGTTCTCAGCAAGCAATTTCGCATTAAAACGCTTAATCTGTACACAGCGACTTTGGAAGATCTTAAAATTCGTAATAAATTTGTTTTACCCATAATTAAATCTGGTCGTATGGATGGTATTGCTTTGTACTTTCACGTATACTTTACAAAATCACACATACCTTTTGGCTTTAGTACGGATCCCTGGTCGCTGGCTACTGATTGGATGCAAACGAAATTATTTTTCGATGATTTTTTAATAGTTCGTACAGGTTCAATTTATTATGGTGGCATAGAATTTCATCCAGCAAAATCGCTAAATGACTTTCGAAATATGATTATAAATTTAGAGATTTTAAAAGGTGATCCTACCGCAACGGAAGAGGAAATACAAATGACATGGCATTTTAAATTGCATGCAGACGACATGAAAAATGAAAGTAAAAGTCCAAATAAAAATAATGTTGGTAGTAAGCAACTGACGCCAACAAATGTTGACAATATTATTTGTCTTACCATTAACCAGACTACAAGTGAAACTAATTACAATAACCATGCTTTAACCGAAAATTGTACAACAAATTTTTCGTTATTAAGCGTGGATTGTGATAATCAAACTAAGAGCCCAGATAAGAGTAAACTGATTAAAAATTTTAGTAAAGAACAATCAATAATAATTAATAATCCTAATATTTCCACACAGAATAAGACTTACAGTCATATGTCTACAGTTCCTCTACGCTCAAAGGGAATAAAGAAAAGTGTAAGCGATATTTGTGATACAAAGGAACAAAATTGTAAATCAAATAGCTCCAGTCATAACTTGAACACTACAATAACGATTGGAGAATATAATTATCCTTGTCGGAAACTCAAACGTAACAAATGTAAGTTATCGAAAAGAAATTAATTTTACAATTTTTATGAAAATTAGTACGGTACAATTTGAGTTCATAAATGCATTAAAATTTAAATATTTTTAGTGCACTTAACTTAAACAAATAACTGTTTGTTAATTTACATTTTTTTTTAATTTTATTATTTTTTTTTAACAATATTTGTTAACTTATGTATATTTATTCCCCTACAATTATATTTCTTATTAATTTGTTTTCTTATTTATTTATTAAAATTAAATATTTTATACAACGAAAAGAATTCTACAGATAAATTCGATTTTTAAAATTATTACTAAAATAATAGAATTATATTTCAGTGTAATTGCTTTCCTTTTTTTATTGGCCAAAATTATTTATTTATTCTACAAAGATAAATTTATAAAATACAATTCCAAAGTGTAGTCTACTTGTTCATTACACTATACATATGTGTTGAAATTAGATTTCATGCAAAACGTTTGCAGATTGAAGAATATTTTTAATTTTTCTTGCTGAGTTCATGTTGCTGCAATTTATATTGGCGAAAATTATTTTTTTAATAAAATCATAAAAATGTAAATTAACAGACAATTTTTTTTTGTAAAATTAAATTATATTCTATTATTTAAAACACTTAAAACTTATACGTAAACTTAATACTTTAAGTTTGATATATCTCGCTTCTAATGAATTTAATTTTAAACTTGTGGATCATTTATAAAAAGTTATTGCAACTGAATTGAACTTTCAATGAAAATTTTTTAAATCAACCTTAAAGATTAAAATATAGCATATGCGTTTTTTTGTTTACATTTATATACATGTGTTATATAAATTATTACTTTTTTAGTTTATTTTGAATTTAAAAATATTAGAAACCATCCTTTATTCTTCTTTTTCATATCAAAATTGAATTTATTTTATTTTAAATATGGAATATTAATGGAATTTTAAACTCGCAATACTTTTGTCAAAAGATATCGTGAATGATGTGACTTCGGTAAATTTCACTTTCAATGAATTTATTTTAAAACTTGTCTAATTTTTTATGAAAATTTAAATGAAAATTCAATTAGATCTTATTCTTTTATGCTATTATTTTTTTTATGTATTTTTTATACTATTTTGAATTTCAAGAGTATCATATTATTATTATTTTTATTTTCTCCAAATTTTTTTTTATGAAAAGTATGTGGCTTCATAATAATATGATATTAAAACTGGATTATAGAATTATAATAAATTTATATTCAAAAATATTTCTAAACTCTTTCCTTTTAACATTTGTTTGATTTACGTTTCTTTTGTCAAATATTTATTAAATGTTATCGAATGCGCTCTTGACAAATGGATTTAGATATGAAGGTAATTCGTAAAAAACTAATTTCGGAAAAAGATTTTGTTATAAAATTAAAACAAGCGTTTCAGTAAATTTTTCTGGATATTAGGCTTTCAATTTTGTTCTTATTAACATCAATATGTTCTTTTGCCTTTTGATTTCGAAATCTCTTTAATTTTTTTTTACTTATTTTTTGTTTTATTATACTCATGCATGAACTGTCTTTTGCCAGGAGTTTGAATTTCTAGTTCTAAAATTCTATTTTCAACAATTGATAAAAACTAGCCTTACAATAAGTGTTCTCACGATTCATGGCTATTCAATCCGATTTAGTTAGGTAGACATACATACTACATATAATTTTTAAAGTTTTCGTTTATTCATTTTATTCTTTATGGCCTATCGATCTGAAACCTTGTCAGTTTTTGCGTTTTGATTCTTATAAGCAAAACATATTCGATTTTAATTTTAGTTTTGAAATGTTTGTCAGTATTTGGTTTCACAAAAGCTTTATTCATCTTCCTTTACTGCCCTAATCATAATGTGCTTTACTGCGGCCAATGATCTGGTTATATCTTGCTAACTTACTCTATCTTAACAAAGCTCATTCACACAAAATATGCGTCATAGTGAGCCACGCTTCTACATTCTGCAACTACAGAAATTTTCTGCTGCTTATCACGGAATGATTATGTTTTTCTGGCAACCTTTCGAACAGGATTTGCTAACAAGGTAGCCCATGCCATTTACAATACTATCTTCGTAATAATTCACCAACATTAGAATAAAGGTACTTTTACAGTGTGATCACTATTATCATTTGAAAGATATTTTTCGCCTTTTGCCACTGTGCCCATAATTTAAAACAGTCCATTGATATACAGGCTGAATTTCGCTAGAAAATTATAACTGAATGTGCTTAACGAAATCAAATTAAGTATATACACATTTGCTATTTTTAGGCTATCAGTGAAAATTCCTTCTAAATATTCTATAATCACAGTTCTAAATATATGCACAACCTTAACAAGCTACTAAAGTTGAAATGGTTTTTCAATATCATAGTAAGTAATACAAATGCTCGCCCATGTAGTATTAATTCTGCTTAACCACAAAGCTGGATCAAAATGGATATATCTACTGGTGATATCAACAAATACTGTCCTAGTTGGCTTTGTATACTTTGACATTTTCTGTCACAGCATCAATCGAGATGAATTCGAAAGTCGATGTTACTACGGTTTCCACCAGTGCTTAGTGAAGTGACGAGTTGTCATATAAAGCAGTAACCACGTAAATCGTTGTTTTTGTTCCTATGTAAGGAGAGCACATAAAAAACATAGGCCTACATCTAGGCTCATTAACATGATTTACTGTGAAAAGATTTGGTATTATTTTCGTGTAATACAATTCCTAATGTATAAATGAATGAAATATAATGCTTAGGATGATAAAAGTCCTAATATGATTTCTATACATAAAAGTAACTTGCAGATTGATAAAATTTTACGAATTAGTTTACTTTTTATAAAGAGAAGCATATACGTTTCAAATTTTAAAGCCTAGACGATGCTGTCTTTTATTGATAAAATATACTTACATACATACATCCAAGGCTTTAAATTTATTAGGACTTCATATATCGATATCATATTTATTTGAAACGAATAATGTCCACAAACCTTTTTTTTTTATTTTGCTTAAACTTTATTTTTTAACTTTTCAGTTCTAAATGTTTTTATTGTATACTTGTATATAGTATGCATGTGTGTGTGTGTGTGTAGATGTCAACATACAACATTAATTATAATTTAATACTTAATTTATTTCATTAGAAAACATTTAGTTCGTTTCAAACATAATACACAGACAACCAGACATTCAAATACACCATAAATAATTATTTATTTATAACAATAGTTATTTTTGTTATAATGCATATTATAAATTTATTTTACTATTTCTTTAATTGCTACAAAAGAGCTATAAAAATACTTGAGTTTGCTTTTTAAGTTTTCAAATAAAATAAAAATTAAAGGAAATTATAAAAAATATTTAAATAAAAATTTTGAATGCGTTTTTTATAAATTTCTACAAACTAAAAACAATTCATAAGTAAAATGGATACTTAAAGCATAAACATAATTCTCATGATTTCCTTTTTCTATACACCTTAACAATTTCTGAATTTGTTGTAAAGTACATACATATATTTATAATAAATATATTATGTATGTATGTAGTATATATATATTATATATTTCTATTTATAGAGCAATGTTAACTTTAAATATTTATGTTTGTATATATTATAATCATTTTTGACTTTGTTTTTTTTTTTTTAATATACACTCTATTATTTATATTATTACTAACCGTAGTTTATTGTATATTATATATGTGTGTAGGTTTAAGTAGTTCGTTTTCGTCTTATTAGTTTATTTTTTTTTCTTATATAGTTTTTGTTTTATTAAGCTTTTACATAGTAAAGAATAAGTTTATTTAAACAAAAAAAACAACTAAGATCAAACAAATCAAATCAGCAAATACTATCTATATTTGCAATATAATTAAGAATAGAAAAGTTTTATCATAAAACCCTTGTATGCCAAAAGGGACGAATTAACATTGTTGAGTTTGTTTTTCTTTCAAAATTAGAACAATCATCGTTTCTTAAAAAAAAATTTCATTTCCTTTTAATTCCAGGTAAACATGTCAATCTCTTTATATCAAATAATTGTTAAAGTGTTTTCGATTGTATTGTTATGTAAATTAATTGAAGCGTTTCCCCTCCTAACTTTCTTCTATTTTTTTTGAGCAGCAGCAATTTCCTCAATCTTTTTTCGTCTTTTACTCAATAGGGGATTGTTCGATTTATCTAAAGCTTTAATATGCATCTATAAATAAACAGTATGGTAAACATTTTAAGTTAAAAGACATCTAGAAACAATTCAAACATCTCACCTCACTCACCTGATCATAATCTACTCTCATTGTGGCCAAAGATCTCGTCATTTCTTCTTGTACCTCTGGCCATGTTTCTTCGCCTTCCTTAAGCATACGTCCTGTACACAATGGTGTCATTGGCACTTCCGTATATTGGGCAATCCATTTGTTACGCATCACTTCTTCAATGGTCAAACGTTTACTGGGATCAACATTTAACATGCCTTTGATTAAATCTTTAGCTGATTGACTAACGTTTTTCCATTCAGGGTTGGGAAAATCATATTGACCTGTACGTATGCGTTTCTTCATACCCGGCGAAATGGCCATGCCATTGTTGCTGTAAAACGGTGGAAAGCCGCAAAGTAGAATGTACATAATAACGCCTAGAGACCAAATGTCACAGCTTTTATCGTACTTCTCGGGACCCAAAACTTCGGGAGCTAAAAAAGAATAAAAAAAAAAGAATTTTAAATTAATTGCGATTTATTTTTTAATTCTAGTATTTATGTGTATATGTATTTCAAACAGCTGGTTCATTGTGATTCAAATCTGTTCAGCCGGTTTACCAGGACACAAACCAGAAGTAATTGTCGTTTATTAAACTTTAACACTTTTAGGTGTATTGTTACTATCTATGTATGTTCAATTGTATCATGTATCACGGGGTGTTGGAAAGGTTTAGTTCTACAAAAACTACCTTGACAATTTTACTGTTGTTTTGCAGGACACCATTAAACAGAAGATACACCATATGGCCTAGTTCGACCATCATGTACAAACCCTTACAAAAACTTGTGTTCGATGTATGGGTCTAACACGATTTTAAAAAGAAAAAAGTCTCATAGATTAACTTAAATTGACAGCCGCTCTAAGAAGGACGGCTCTCACTTGTGGCCCATTTGGTCTCATTGTCTGTAACTCATGGCTGGCATATCTCAACCATCCTGCTAGTTCTCTGACGGTGTTGATTTTATCCAAATCCGCAAAATCTTACTTTCTGTACTATGGTCGTTGTGAAGCATGTGCACCTAGGGGCGAGGGATCATGGGCCATTATGACTGCTATGGTGTTTCTAATATGAATTCTGGTAAGGTTTAACGTAAATTTTGTTCCACGTATACTTATACGTGGTCAGATTTGTCTGAGTTTGTGTGCAATTATTTGTTTACCCCTCTGCTAAATAATGCCTCATCTCAAGTATAAATTAATTTGAATTTTCTGTTGCATCAGCTTCATTTCTTTTGTTTCCTTCAAAATACCCGTCTACAGAGACCCTCTTTAGAGTAGCCGTCGAATAAAAGTGGCAACTTGGGTCGAATATGATCACTCCAACAGTTCTTGCCTTTTTATGTAACAATACTTGATTTCTTTTCACTACACCTTATTTTCAAACGTTGCAAAATATTTGTGATGTTTTAAATATTTCTTTAAACTTACCAACATAGTATGGCGTATAGCATGGCGTTTGTAGCGTATCTTTAACGAGTGTTTCTTTGGCAAAACCGAAATCTGTTAATTTCAATATAGCATTCGGATGAGGCGATGTATATAAAAGATTTTCTGGTTTCAAATCACGATGAGCAATATCACGACTATGTAGATAATGTACTGCCACGCAGATTTCATGCATAATTTGAGCAGCCTCTGTACAGAAAAATATCAAAACGAAGTATAAGTGACATTTAATATTAAAGTGTGCTGTAAAAAAAGCAAATTAAATGTAAATATTTACAAACCTCGTTCGGTAAATGCACCGTCAGCGTTATCTTGTATACGTTGAAAGAGTTCACCACCCTCCATGCTAGAAAATAATAAAGGAGATACACTCATCAACATATTTTTTATAGGTAAACGATAAAGTTATCAATAATCTAATAATGAAACTAAAACACTTTATGTTATTATCATATCATAGAAGCAATGGTATTTAATTATGTCATAATAAATAACACCTATCAAACATTCTATCTATGTATGTCTAATGATGATAACAAAAGTTAATGTGTTTACTACCCACCATTCCATAACCACTAAGAGACATTTATTGCCAGCATATGTATTCTCATAGACATCGGCAATATTGACAATATGACGACAACCGCTGACACGCCAATGTAGGTCAACTTCACGTCTCGCTTTGGGACTGTCCAATAAGACCTTTAGTTTTTAAATCAAATGCAAAAAACAATACATTAATAAAACAATTTAAGAAAATCATGCGAACATCAAAAAAAGCAACAAAAGTAATTGGAATTGAAAATTAAGTTCAATTTCAATTTGCATTTGTATTTGCGTACGTAAATATACACCATTTCGAAATGTGTTATAAAATTTCTGTTTCGAATTCTAAAACTTGAAGGTAAATTGATTTGAATTAAACAAAGCTGATAATAAAAGACAGGATTATTAGGTGAATGCGTTAGGATCTTGAATCAAAATCCGGGCTTTTGTTTTTAATGTGTATAGCTTGGCCTAATGAAACATAATTCGTAATGTTGTTAGACAAAGTGGATTTCTTTATGGTGATTTCTTCCATTTAATGGTACAATGTCCGTAGAAGAATAGCTCATAGCAGATAAATTTCTGTTATTCGTCCCAAACATATCAAAACCCATTAGACTGTCGCATACTTATTCGCAATTTTATCACTACTGTTTTCATTTTCTTTGTCAAACGCTTTAGAAATAAATCGGTTGTGATAGCATTCGGCAGTAATTGCAGATTGAAATTCAAAGTTTTTTTTATTTTATTTCTGGTGGTGTCCCGCGTTTTTTAAATGGTTTCTAATGTTTGTTTGTGTAATGTTTCGCTTCCAGAAAATAGAAACAGAGTTTACCTGGCCCGTGAAACATATTTGTATGATGAAATCAAAGTACAATAGGTACAATACCATCACGATAAAATCTTCACGTTTTTAGGAGTCTACTATGCATTTTTGCCATTGTCGAAGGTCTATAAAATATGGCATATTTCCTTTTCGCTGGTTTATATTTGAGATGTTCGTTCAGACATTATTGAGTCAAGGGATAACAATTTACTTACTTACGTAATTGATAGTTGCTACCCTATAGCATTTAATATTGTTCTTGTGAGAACTGTTCTAAAAAATTTATCCTTTTCAAGCAAGCAAATGTAGGAGGCAACTGATAGTTAAAAAATTACTGACAGAAATTCTTTAAGTAGCCTTACTAAACACGTTCAATTTTTGTCTTCTTAACGGGGCTAGTTTTTTAATTTCGAAACTTTGTTGGGAATTTATAAGGTCAATAAGATACATTTTCGGTATAGTCATCAAGTTGTTTTGAGATTATGCACTGAAATACGGTGAAAAACAGCAAATTCATTCCACTAACTGTTCAGTATGAAAATTGTCTCTAATACCTAAAATATCTCTGCAAGTGTTTCTAAAATATTTTTTATAGCTTTAACGTAAAGCGGGAACAGTGTAGTTTACTTGTGTAATATAGAATAATCAGGTAATTTATATGATGAACTTTGGATATAAATAAAACAGTGTCTAAAATAAACTGAAATACTAAATCGCAAATGGCGTTGGATTGAACACTAATAAAGTTGTTTGCAAAGAGTAAGCGGGCCGTTTCACAAATTGCGTCGTCAGTTCAGCTTTGAAGTCAACTGTAGTGATCTAAACTGATGAGAAGTAAAAGGAATAGCATCTAACAGTACTGTATGTAATAATTTCGTTGTGGCTTTTAGTTCACAACAGGAACCTCATACAGAGTTATTTCAACCCCCTAATTCTTCACAGTTAATAGAACATTTAGAAAAAAAATAAGAAAATTAATAAGTTCGATTTTGAATGAAATTGAATCTTAAATTCTAATTCTAAAAAAAGCATAAATTTTTCTTCATTTTCTCAACTTAAGTTTTTGTTTTTTCTTGATTTAAATTCTTTCTGGAAATGGTGTATATTCTTAAGGAAGGGTCTTACGTAGTATATTGAATTACATATGCATGCATACGTAATACGTACCTTTAATGCATATTTTTGATTTGTCTTACGATTTGTACATTCAACAACTTTGCCATTTATACCCAGACCTAAAACTGTATTAGAAATTTCATAGTCATCGACTAGAGGCGTGGTTTTCGGTGTACGCTGTTGCTGTTGTTGCTGCTGGTGCTGACCAGCACTTTGACTCATTGGTGGTTTAGCTATTTTAAACATTGTTACTCTGCTTACTTTCTATTGTGAAATACTTCTTCGCCTTTCTTCTCTTTCTTATCCAATATAATTTTCAGTGTAATCTGTAATGTAAGATAGATAATGAATATAACGTTAAATCATGTAGTTTTAATTGAGTTTTAAAATATGTTTTTTCTGAATTAAATTTTTGAAAATTAGTCTTGAGGTGTGTTGGTCGAGCAGAAGATGAAATGATACTGAATTACATTACAAATTGTATTTGTTTCAGTTGTTATAAAACAACTCAAAGGCATAAATTATGTCGTTTACTTCATTCCATACTTTATACACAGAATACTATTTATGCATAAGTATTGTATCACAAATGCTATTGGGGCAATATTGTTCGAATGTAATAGGTTTTGCTCGATATAATTTAATATTTTAATTATTTTCCTTATTATTTTCTTTTGCTTTTTTTCAATTTTATCTTTAAAAGAATATTTTATCATTGGCATGTTTCATATAGAAAAGACCATTTCGTTTTGTATATCTGTATGAATGTATTTTGTATATCTGTATGCATACGTGTTGGAAAACATTTTTTATTATTTTTCTTTTTATTTCGATGTCCTCTTTATGCTTTATCAAGGATTTAGTGTTGTCATGTTAACATTGCCTTTGTAAGCTTTTCAAATTCTAATTGCTTAGTAGTTCTCACTCTTGTCGCTTTTTGTGCAAAATATCAATAAAATGTCTTGAGGATTTTTAAAATGCACGCTACCATTACAAGTATGTATATTGTATTCAGTTTTCCATAGTTTAACATGATCGATTTTTAAACTTTACATTATGGTTTTAGGTCACTTTGCATTTAGAGATCCATTTAGTTGATGCATAGAAATTAAATAGAGATACAAATTAAAGTCTACGAGAATTCAATTCAGTTAAAAACACGCAAATGTCATCCCTGCGACCATATACTCTTAGATGGGATCCCACAAGAGAATCGAAGAAGTAGTGGCCTACTTCATATATGGAGAGGCGAGAGAATCGAGGTCAAAGTAAACATCAGCCTGAGAAGAGAATTAAGCGTATGATTACTTTTGCCAAAAGTTTTCGAGAGACAAGTTTTGCGTAAGATTTACGGTCTAGTGCGAGTTGGCGTTGTTATCAGCATCTGCAGAAACAGTGAAAACTGTATGAGCCCCTCAATGATATGAACGTTGTTCATCTAATTGGACGATCTTGTCTGCGTTGGTAGGAACAAATGGGGAATTTAATTCGTAAAACCATCTTATGAAGATGCGCGAAAAGAGGCGCCTTGAAGAAAGTGTTGAGGCAGGCCGAAATCTGACAAACAGGTTGTTAAGGCCAATTAAGGAAGAAAGTACTTGAATAATACCATTCACCCGCTGATAATTGGGATTATTAACGCTTCAGCCTGTTTTGAGATGTATGCGTCCTGTCGTACATTAAATTTAATTTCTTAAATGAAATTACAGTCTACAAACTCTTCTTTGGCTAAGTGATACACAGAGAAGAAGGATTCTTTTACGGAATTAAACCAGCGGTATCCTCAAAATGTTTTTGTTAATTTTTTTTTGGAATCCCAAGTTTGTATCTATAAACGACAGTTTAAGACTGGTGTTTGAATTTTGATAACTTAAGCTATTTAAGCCCTTTTGATTTACATAGAGCGGCCAAAGTGTAAGCTTTCCCGACTCCATATTATTTATCACTTAGGTTGAGTAGCTTTACCAGTTTTATTAAAGCCAGAATATTAATATACTATATTCGACCTAGACAGAGTTTAAAAACTTGGCATAAAATGTGCTTATGACTATTCATGAGGGTGTCTAACTATCAAAATGGAATAAGGACTTATGAGAAAGTATAAGATTCTATTTTCAGCACTAAAGTTGAAATATCGGTACCAATATTATTTTGAAGTCGCCGTAGTCTAGCATATAGTGTGTTGGCTTATTATTAGACATGAGGCCACGGTTCAAACCCCAGACATCAGACATCTCCAACAAAACGAAATATAAAAAAAATATTTCGTCGCGGACTTTCTCTAAGCAGTTTTCTGGAAAAAAAATTTCTACGAAAAGTTTCCTAAAAAATCTGTAGTTCGGAATCGACTTTAAAATGTAGGTTCCGCCACTTATGTATAAAATTAACACACACAACATATGTAAGTGGTGTGAGAAGCTAGTACGTATTCCTAATTGAAGGGTTGTAATGATATGTATGTATCCATGTATGAATATTATTTTTATCTATTAAATCAAGACAAATATCTGAGTATTAAAAATCGCTGTACAATTCTTTTATCATTCGATAGTTTCTAAATTTATATCAAGCTGTGCTTCATCATTAAAAATCGAATTTCGAATATAAGACCACAGAAGCATAGCTATAGGTATAGGAAGAAATGCAAATTAAAATTTGTAACTGCAAATTGTATTCCAATTTGTGTACATATAGGATATATCCTATATCTGGTCATTGTAAACCATCTTCTATGTACATATAATTCACATTCCACGTCATGTATAGTTTTTAACTTGTGACATGTATATATAAATACATTTACATATATGTATTCATACACGATTTTACTCTGACATTTTTCTTAATATTTCTCCGGAAATGTTCTCCTTTTTTCTTTAGAAAGAATAATCGAAACCGTCACAGGAGGGGTCAATAAGTCTCTCTTAAGATTTATTGAATATTAAAATTTTCGTGTGTGTTTATTATTGAAATTTTCCTTTCCAGAAAAAAATTTTTAAAGAAAAAACCTCGTTAAAGCATTAAATTTCAATTCAGAAGAGTTCATATGCAAATATTTTAGTTAATAAAAAAAAAGTTTGTACATAATGTGTATTTGTATGTGGATGTGTATATAAACATATTTATATCCTGTAACAGCCATATGTATAGGATTGTTGTACATATTGCTAGAAAGTGTTTACATCAAATTTTATAATTGAATTGAATTGCTTTTCCAGTTATATCCAGTAGTTAAGGGATAATATTAACCACAAAGTTAAAAGTTTATAATTGTGTCTGAAATAATAGTATGTTATTCGTTTCCCAGTAAAAGAACATGAAAGCAAATGGAATTTATGTAGAAACAGAACAAAATAATCGGTTCAGCTTTCAGAAAGTATTGAATTAACAATAATTACTCTTGTGGATACCAACAAGTCTTCTGAGAGGAATGATATGGCAAATGTGTGACTAAAATAGTGTTCTCTGGCCCTAACTTCTCAAAACTTTTCATAACTTGCCCTTTCTTCATGCTAAAATTTGTTCTCTCTTTCTTCTGGAGGCGATAGCGCAACTTCCGACGTTTACCACATCATGGGGACATTAAAAGTAACCCAAATCTGACGCACTTGCAAAGCCCGATACAATAAATAATTCCAAAAAATTAATATGTGAGTTTTGCACCTCTCATAGAAACTACTGATTTGCAAAGAGAAAATGGATTATTGAATTCATTTGTATAGGGACCAGAAAAATCTGTCTAGGGATATAGGGACAATAATATTTGTGTTAAACCTAGCCAGAGTCCATATTAGGAACCTCATAGCATTTATAATGGAACACGGGCCTCCAAACGACTTGCACAGAAACTGTAATGACAAAGACGAAGTGGATGCACAGAAAATCTTGTCATCCGGCAGTTGGAATCCTTAGATGAAGAGGTCTTGGGCACTCAGAAATTATTAATAGAAGGTGTCATGCCAAATGTGATTTCAATACGATCCATACCTTCATAAATCTATCGGAATAATTCGTTCATAAATGCCAGTCAGGAGTTATAGTTGTATGATGGATCTACATACTCTACCTAACCTAACCTAAAAACATCTTATATACTAAGCTTACTCAGTAATCACACTACAAAAGTTAGTTTTAGACTCCTCCATTCTCTCATTAACACTTTTTAATATCGTTGTTTAATGGATTTGTTTCAGTTTCGTTAACCTTCTCTTAATTTAAAAAAAACGGAAAACGATGCAAATTCTTTACTCCAATTACGGGGTTTGAAGAATCTGCTCTGATTTATTGTCAAGCACTATACCCCTACATCTCTTTTTTTAAAACAGAATCTTTTCAGTTTTTAAGGCTTTTTGTTCCATTTCTAAAACTAGAAGTGTAACCCATCTGATATAATTACTATCATATTCGCAATGTTTACTGGGTAAATTATTCTAAGGAAAATACGAAATTGAATTACTTAATTACTAGACATTTAAAACGTGTTTCAACTGTATGAAAATGGATTATAGGGATTGCGATAGATTGATTATTTTAATTAAAAAAGGTAAGGGAAGCAAAGTTTTTTGAATTTAAATTTGATAGACATTTTAAGCTTCTTCCATTGTTGGAAAATTGTTTGCTATTGAATTTCTATTCATAATGAAAAAATTTGTAACACAATTCAAGAGTGGCAGTTCAATATCCCTGAAAGGAAGGACAAATCAATGTTGAAGTGATATAAGACAAGGAGAGTGAGGCATATAATTGAAATTCAATGCAATTAAATTTTTAATTATAATTCCTTTTTGGACTTGTTTATGCTTTACGATTAAGTCAACCATAATGGCTTTGGTTAGTTGTCTATTTTTTTTGGGGCAAAACAATAGGCAATAAAAAATATGGGGGGAGGGTTAACATTACCCTTGCAGAGTACAAAATGCGAATTTAAAACAATGATATGCATAAAGACTTGATCATCCTGTAAATGCAGGTGGTTAACAACCTTGAATATCATTCTCTTTGCCGAAAATGAGTACAAATGCTATTCTATTATGTTATAATAAATTTTACCTCCTTCTATAAAAAACAAAACAAATATACGTATTAATCTTTAAAATTTAGTCATAATGCACAATTGCGTAAAAATTAAAAAAAGACCTCCAAATTTAAGAACAATAATCGATCCCAAACGTGCTTGGAAAATTTAATTAAAATTGCAAACAATTTAAATGCGTATAAAAACTTTAAGCCGAATGAATAGTTTGCTTTTGACAAGTATAGCTGCTTGTACAGTCCAAAGTTTTATTTTAATTCCAACAACAACAAATCTATGTAATGTTGCTAAAAAATTCCATCCCAATTTTAAACTAAAAAAATGAACACAAAAACTAGTTTTCCCTTAAAAAAAACTTAATAACGTATGATTTACAAAAATAAAACATGCAGTTTGTGTTTCTGTAATTTGCAACCTGATGTTGTCGTTAATTTATAAATTCTATTATTGAAACACCTTCAGATAAATTTGATAAACAAAGTCGGCGATTTAGAGATTTTTTCGCATCAATGTTGAATTTGTATTACAGAGTGTTTTGAGTTCGATTTTGTTTTTTAAGTGTAATGTATTTCTTCGTATGGATATTTCTTTACTTTCCAAGTGACAATTGGAAAGCGATCAACTTTGCATGATAGTTGCAAAATGGGGTTAGGAATAAGCCTGCAATGTTTAGACGTTAAAAAGTTTATACTCAACTGTATTTTTCTGTTGTGTTACTTCAAACTTGGTCTGGTATGACATTGAGCCATATTTCTTGGAAAATGCAGTTGGGAATCCATTTTCGTCAGTATTCAGTTTCAACAAGATAGAACGACGTGTCTTGACTAGAAAGGAGGTGGATTAAAACCCCAATATAGTGTGAATTTTCCCCAATTTCCTAGTTATTCATAATACTCACAACATTTTTCAAAACTTCTCACACCACCTATACTGTATATTTTAATTTTATCCATGTGTGGCGGTACTTGCAATTTAAAGTCGACTCCGAGTAATAGATTTTTTTGAGAAACTTTTCATGTGAATTTTATTTACACTTAGAGTTTTTGCTAGAAGACTGCTTAAAGAAAGTCGCAGGAGGAAATATTGTTTTATATTTAGTTTTTGTTCGAGATGTCTGAGCTGGGGTTTTGAACCATGGTCGTCTCTCATCTAATAAGCCACACACTAGATTACTTCATAAAATACTACTAATGCGGCTTTATTAGGGTTGCCTTGGTCTATATAAAGTCTGATGTTTCCAGCAAGTCTGAATTTTTCACTATAACCACATGCTTTCCTTTTAAAAAAGTGAAGTTTTAAGTCAAATTTTTTTAATTTTGAAAACAATTTCAGTTGTATTACCAAATTTTTTCCACTTAGCCACGTTTGCAGTATAAATTCCACGTAGTGGATGTGCATTCCAGGGGCCAGACCTTTTAATATTAACATTAGCTCCATTAAAATTATTGATTTTTATTTGCTGGTTAAATTTGCTTTTGAATAACAATCTCAAAATGGGTCGTGGTATTCTACAACAGATTCTGAAAAATTGTGACTACAAATAAAAGCAAATTGATCAGACCATAATGTAGTCGAAAAATAAAGTGTTTAATGGCTTTTTTTTTAAAGCGTAAAGCTAGTGTTCGTATTAATGAAATATTAATCGGACATCAAAGAAACGAAAAGGACTCCATGAAAACTACCTCTTTTTAGCAAACAAAAGCTACAAGAAAAAAGTTTAATTACGTAATGGTGAATAGCACTTTAAGAAAATATTGACATTTTACTGTATTCCTATTATTTCTTCAATCACTGTATATTAATTTACATAATGAATTACCTTTTAAAATGTCTGTTTAATTTTCATTTAAAAAAGAAACTTAAACTTGACATTACCCATATGTTACTTGTACTAAGCCACAGTGCACTTGAGATTGTTTCTACAAGATCGTTGCTGAGTCATGTTGATCAGCAGCGTCAACATAGTCATTGTATTTGTGGAATATTTTTATTCGAGTATATATTTCCTTAAATATTGCGGCATCATTACTAGTAAATTTATTTGTGTAACTATTTCAACGTATTTTTTTAAATACTTTCATACACACTTTTCAAAATTAAAAATATGAAACAGTAAAGATGTATGTATGTTTAATTTAAAACCAAAACTAAAACTATAACAAGAATGCAAAAAACATTTTTTTCACTTTTTTGCTCATGACTTTTTTTTTAAAAAATAAAACCTTAGTGATGCCACGACAATAAAGCAGATATATTATTGGCATAATTATGAGTTCTCATGAAATCTAAATTTAACCGTTTGGTAGTCAGTTATTGACGTCATAATTTCACATATAGGTATTTCTAACGTTTGTATGGAAAAAAAAAATGTTTGTTAAGCATAAAAGTCATCTTATAGTCGGCATTTCGTCAAAGAACCTGCAATTACTACAATCAAATGAAGGGGATTGAATTTATAAATCAACACGTTATACTCTTTTGACAAATATATGTATGTATGTATGTTAAATGTTTTTAGCAATTCCTAGATTTCCTACAACTTCGGCTCTAATTAAAATTGTTTAATGGTTAGAATAAATTGTTATTGAAATCAACTGTTTTATGTTTATTTTATGGCAGCAAGAATGTTTTAAGATTCCGTATATATTTTTTTTTTGGTTTCGTAAAGGTCGCCGTAATGTAGTAGATAGCCCGTGTTCCAACCTTTGGTTGAGACACCTTTAAGAAAACGAAATATGAAAAAATATTTCTTTCAGCGACTTCCTCTTAGCAGCCTTCTGGCAAAAGCTCTGAGA
Source organism: Sarcophaga caerulescens (assembly GCA_927399465.1). Taxonomy (NCBI): domain Eukaryota; kingdom Metazoa; phylum Arthropoda; class Insecta; order Diptera; family Sarcophagidae; genus Sarcophaga; species Sarcophaga caerulescens. The sequence continues at coordinate 53,224,390 of OV656873.1, forward strand.
GTAAAATAAAATTGCCATGAAAAATCGTTTAATTTTCGGACTCAAAAACTCAATGTTGAAGCAAATTGGAGCCTTGAGTATAAAGCATAAGTCGGACCAGGAAATTTTTGGAACCCGCCTCGCGTATTTAGAAAAATTTCACAGTTGCTAAAATTGCTATTCTTTGATTCATGCGATGTATGACTAATCCACATAACGCAATAACAAAATTATAAAATATGTATGTATGTATATAATGCATTCACTAGTTACGTAACGAGCAATTACGTTTGTTTAAAAAATTTATCAGTTCATACAGTTTAAACACAAATTTTTGTACAAATTTCCTTTAATATCGAATTCATAATTTGTTCTTAAAAGTATAGTCGTGGTCTTGACTTCTGCTGCGAAACGTTTGTTCACAGTCCTTTATTGTGACCGATTGCTGGGTTCAATTTCCTGACCGTTTGTTTAAGTGTTTCATTTATTCTTAGTAGTGTACTTAGTGTATAGTATTAATGAACACCTAGTGAAATCATAATTGATATTATAAGACATCACTTAAGCCTATAGAATATTATTTATTTTAAATAATATTTAAATTAATACTTTTGCAACATCAATGGATCTGATACGGCTTGTTATTCGCAAATAATGTTTTGAAATTTAATAATAACTTGTTATTAATACATTTATTTATATAATACATGTGTGTTCGTTTAAACTGTTTGACTATTTTTATTAATTTCTATAATGTCTTCTATTTGTTTTCATAGTATATTTCTCAAATTATAACATTTAATCATTAACACTTTTTTTTTTAATTTTTTCTCATCCATTACTTGTTGCTGTACGTACGAATGGACGATTATAATTCGTATACGAGAATAAAAAAATACTGGTAAACTGATAAGGTTCACTGCAGTATTATATACAAATGTTTTTTTTTGTTTTTGTTATATTTTGTGTTTATACATACATACATACATGTATATTTTTAAATAAATACAGAAAAAATAGTTAAATTGTTAGCAACATTAGCAGCAAGTAATGAGTTGTGACCGTTTCAATTTCTAATGGGTGAAATATTGTGTATGACGACGATTCTTTTTTCGTAAATAAGATAAGAGAAATTAAGCAAAAAAAAAAAAAAATTATACATACATACGGACACATTTGTATAAAGGAAAGAGGTACAAAAGTGATCAACCTAAAAAATATAATTTTCTTTTACCTCCATACACTTACCACAGAGATATTATTGATTGGTTCTGTATATGATTATGTGTGGTGACGCCACCTACCCTAATTTAACCTACCTATCACTGAGGCGATAATATCCCTAAAAGATTCCTGATTTATGCCATAAGTTTTCTTTATTTCATATCTTGAGACACCAGAAATTTAAAACAAGTTTAGGTTAGATAAGGTAAAATAATGTGACCGGCATTTATGCCCATTGTGATACCACAATCAACATTCAACCCGGGTTTAAAATTTTTCGTAGAGGAAACCAACCCGATTCTAAAATAGATCTTGCTATTGCAAGAACCTTTATATTAGAGAGCTTGGTTAAGGATGTCAGAAAGTGAAAGGTAAAAAACACTCACTTTTTTATGACAAGAACAGGGCACTGACACATAAGGTGAAAGACAGTCTCTTCTTCCTCCTTCTTCTGCAGAAGTCATTTACCGGAACTCCAAGTATTTTAGCATGCCTGTCATAAGAAGAATGATATCGCTATTGTGCGATGGATGGTCACGCGATCTAAGGATAGAAGTCAGTCGTTCCTTTTCTTATTCAAACGTATCTAGCAAAGTCTAAAAATATTGCACATACACTCAAGCTGTCAACGAATAGAGTGGATAATTTCCAATTAAACTGAGCCGAACACAATAGCTATGTCCTGTAACATGTCAGAGATTGCGATCTCCATACGGGCTCTGACTAACTCTGGAGTTTTTCCCATTTCTCTTAAGTATAGGAATATGAATTTTTGAATAGTTTGTCGTGTTGATCCTTTTTTTTATTACAGTTAAGTATTTAAACCCATTTACAAACGTTTATACCCGTAAACGGGTATACATTCCAATCGTAATTTTGATGATATTTTTTTTGATTTTTTTTTTAATATCAATTTAGATGTTCAACTGATCGATTTGTTTTAAATTGTACGATTGAAAAACGATCTTAGTACGCACATGTGATTTACTTTTTTATAGAGGAAAATTTCAGTGAACAAATCGTGATCAATGAAGAATAAATATTTTCCTTTAATTAAACTGACTGCTAGCAGTCTGAACATGATACCTTAATTATAACATTAGTGTGAATGATTGTGTTTTTACTATCAAAAAATCATAAATTTTTGCAAATAATATTTTATTTTATTTTTAAAAACTTAATATACGTTATACCGTTAATAACTTAACGTACGTAAATGAGCACTTATTGAATAAAGTTTAAATAAAAATTACTTCAATTATACTAAAAGCTTAAATGCATTTAAAGAATTTGATAAAAACATAAGCCTGATATGACAGTACCCTGTCGAGATTGAATTCTAATCCTATACTATAGGGAATTTAATTTTGCCAAATACTACCGGGTCTTTCAAGTGTCTTTTAGAATAGTGTTTTATTTCCTTTGACAAAATTTTGAATGTATCCTGTTGTTTTGGATATTAACTTGTAAAAATAATCAAATTTACTTATTTTCAAACATTTTGATCTCTGAACATAACATTTTTTGTTGGTAAAGTCCCATTAAGATTGATAAAAACTTGGTGGTATAAGAAATAAGTATTAAAGGAGATAAAAATTTGTTAAGCATTCACACAATTTACTATGTAAATACCGCAGAGCCAATAAAATTTACAATATTCAATTGATGCAATTGCTGGGAAGTTAGCTCAGAAGAAGTGAGGGGTTCGGCTAAATAAAATATTTTTTCAAAATAAACGCATATCATTGTGCATTGGGACGACCCTTTACCTTTTAGTGCTACTTGTTAGTGCCCATTTTTGTTTGGGTGTGTTGCCAGTTGTTGATAATTTGAATATTGGCGATATGTGAGTTGAACAAGCCGCAGCTACATTTCTCACTGCTAACGAAACAATAAATTTATTGCCAACGAAATTTTTGAGACATAAATAACATACATAATTAGTCATTACAACCCTTCAGTCGGGATTATTGACCTAGTTTCTCACACCACTCATGTAGTGTACCTACTAGACTACGGCGACTACAATATATAATATAAACTGAAAATAATTGCAGTTATTTATAAACAATTTCCTCAGTTTACATACTTTCCCATCAAATCACTAAGGGCCATTTTTTGAGATCAAGATTAAACTCAAGTTTAAGATAATCTCCAGTTTAATTTAATCTTGCGCTAATTTAATTTGCTTAGTACCACACTTAAAAGCAAATGTGGGAACGTTTTTCACAAAAATTTGCTTTTGTATAGGACAAAAACAGCTGAACGCGATTTATCTTGAAGTAAAAAAATAATTTTTGAAAAATAATAAATAAATTAAAAATATCTATTGTAAATTTGGGTTTCATATAATTCATAAACACTCAAATATATATAATAATTAATAACACAGCCCTGCAAATTTGGACTTTTTTTGTGTAAATAAGATGGCTCCAGGTGTTTCCGAAGGCATTTTGCGTGCTGAACACGAATCTGGGTAGTCGTGGTTTATAAAAATTAATCAGATTTACTTGAAAACCGCCATATGCCATACGACCGCCATTTTGAATTTCTAAAATCTGAATGAAGAATGAATCAGCGACCCCAAAAACCCCTGAGTAACAATTTTCAAGTAAATCTGAATAATTTTTTAAGACCTCCGTAATGTGTTTCTTTTTCTCTTGCACCCCTTGACAAAAACCCACCCCCTACTTTATGGGTGCATGCAATCAATTTGGCTTTGGGCTCATTTTAAAGAGCAAAGATCAATTGTCAATTTCTAACAATAGCGATGGTTCTAGAACGTCAGTGTTTAGCTCTATAATTTTTCAAAAATGGCCAAAAACGCTATTTTTAGGGGTTTCAAACCCCTTTTTCTCGAAAACTTGACGTGATGGAAAGATTCGTGTTCAGCGCGCAAATTGCCTTCGGAAACACCTGGAGCCATCTTATTTGCAAAACCCATGCAGGGCTGTGTAATCACTTAAATATTTGTCTTATTCGGCTTTCTCTCACTTAAAAGTTTTTTATTTAAATAAAATTTATCAACTACTTTTGACAGTTCTTGAGTAACCAACGTTGGTGGTTTAAACTAGCAAATAAAAGTAAGATTAAGTAAACTCAAAAACTCGATACGAAGATTAAAGTTAACTTAAAAACTCAAACTCAAAAAATGATCCTAAATGTCACATTGGTGTTCCCATCATTTTTTCACATCACTGTGTATTTATAACTTAATAATAAGAACTGCTCAGCCCTAAATGTACTTATATATATTTTTTTTTAATTCAAAAGATTTTTTTAAATATTTTTAAGCAATCCAATAAAGATTTCTCCATTTACATATTAAATTTATCCCAAATAGTTCACACATACAATACACATAAAATCTTTCAATTTCTTATCTTTCGTTATATTTATTGTTTGTACTTTACAAATTAATTTAAACATACATACATAAATTAGTAAATCCCAGGGTTATTCCAATAATTACATTGCGAAAATCCTCACGCTATCATTTAATGTCGCACGCAGTGGTTGAAGTATAAATGGCCTGTTTGTATATGGATTTTCCAATCTTTTGCCTTTTGTATTAAATTGCTTTACATATTCAACATAATCAAGACAAAATTAAAAGGATAATGAGCAGACTAATGATAAAACAATTTGACTTTTTATATTCAGAAAGCAGTGCTAAACGCACTCCTAAGTATGATTGTTGTGTTCAAAGAAATAATGGACATGACATACTATAACACTTTGATGCTATCCATGAACACTTTTTCTTGCTCATGTGAAGAACACAATTAGATTTGTCGCCTATATCTCCGGTCCCAAGTAACACCCGACTGTGAGCAAACCTGTTTTGGAATCTTTGATACCATGGATATCCAACCTAATAGGTCCATTCTCCCCATACATCCATTTTTTATCCGATTATAGTTTGAGGCTTATTCGTATATATCTGTGACTCAAGATAATCTCACAAGAAAAAGTCTAACGTGCTCAAATCAATGATCCAAAAATATGCAATGTGCCAGATCATCCAATTCAAGTCAATCGAGGTTGGTAATCATCTCCATATAATGTTCGCTCGTTGACAGTGGTGGCCTGGCAAACGTTTTTCTAAATACCTAAATTTGAAAGTTTCTTTTATTTACGAACACACTGATGTAGAATTGGGTTTTATCGCTAAAGATTATTTTTAAATGAAAATTGAGGTCCAGAGTCCATTCAGTGAACCCAAATCGTTGCCTTGGTCGTCCATGGTGATTTGGCAAATCAAACTAAATAAATGAAAACTAATTTGACAGATGGATGCCCTCGCTAGGTTAGGTTCCCTTTCAGGGGGCGTTTTAATAGTTGGTCCTGAACCCCCAGTCTGCCACCTCTATGGCCTCATCGATGGATGGGTCAGGGAGGAAGAGCAGAGGCTTTGGGGGAACGGAACGGGTTGTTCTGTCTCTAGACGTCTATGGCCTGCTGTGGACAGTAAGAGAACAGATTGGCTGCTGGGCTTGGTTAAGGCCAGCTTAAGGTTGGTTGTCGGTTTTATCACAGGGCACTGCGAGATTAGGTCGCTGACGGGGATCTGGAACAGATCCCAGCCGGACTACTGCAGGGTATGTCGCGATGAGGAGGAATTAGAGACTATCGAACACCTCCTCTGTTACTGCCCAGCCCTTGGTAGGTTGAGGTTGAGGACCCTTGGCAGGGCCTTCTTTGAGAGCTTGAGTTCTGTGTCGAGAGCCAACATCAAGGCTCTCCACAGATTCATTAGCAGTTTGAGCTGGTTGAGAGGTGCTAGGGCTTCATAAGTGTAGTCGCGCTCTCAACCCTTTTTGCTTGTGTCTGTTTCTTTCTGTGTGATTCCTATCCCCCCCTTACCTTTATGCCCTCCTTTCATCCTGTTCCCTCTATTTCCTCCCCTCTACAAGGACGTTGTACAATGGGTCAATTTCGACCTCCGGGTATTGTACTTGTCTTAACGGACAAGTACACGTCCTCTAACCTAACCTAACCTAACCTAATTTGACAGATATACATATGTATGTAGCTTCAACCGTATATGGCTTGACCGTTATCAACTGTCAAAGTTCGGAAGTCGCAATATTTTATTGATACTTTTGTGTGATTTTTTTTTGTTACTAAATCCAGTTTTAACAGCTTAAATTTTGTTGTATTGGTTATTATGTAAGGAACCGAATTATTAATATTGTATACACCTTTTAGTTGTCGTCTCTTTTGCATTTGTTATCTCCTAGACAATATCAGTTCATGCATTTATTAATGCCTACACAAATTGATAATGATAACAGTTAACAACTATAAAAAGCATTGGCAATAAACTAACATTTTTTTATTTTCTTTCCCACTGTATTTTCTGTGAATAATTAGTTTTTTCTTGTATTTTTGTATTGTTGTTGGGCATTTTCTAATAATTTTAAAAGAATTTTTCCTCTTTACTTTTGATATGATTATTTTTCTTTTGTTTATATTATTTTTTTATTAAAGAATTTTATGTTTTTTTTTTTTTCAATTTGAGTTCAAATTGAAACAGCCGGCAGAAAGAGAGAAAAACGAGAACCGCTTTTTTGGAAGGTCACCTACACTCATCAAGTGTTTGTTTTTAGCGAGAATTTCAAAATGTTTTTGTTTATAATTTTTTTTTTGTTAAAAAAATAATTAATTTAAAAAACCTACAAACAATTTAGCAAAACACAAAAATTGTGAGAGATGTGTGCGTTTTTTTTTTGAGTATATTTTTGAAAATTAAACAAAAAAGCAGAAACAACGATAAATTTCAAAATTCTCTAATCGTATAGAAATCAAACCTCTAAGTTTTGTGTTTTTTTTATCTAAATTGTTAAAAAATGCTAATATTTGAAATAAAATTCATTATACTCGGTTAGAAACAAAGCCTATGTATATAACTTTTTTAGGAAAGCGATTAAATACCAATAAAATTAAATAATTTTTTTTGTTTTCTAAATTTGCTAGTAAATGTACAAAAATTGTCAATTTTTATTCATAAACATAGCAGAGCACTGTGCAATTCATTTCCCCCTTTATATTTATCTAGTTTATCAAAGTTAAATTAAAAATTTAATTGGCTATTAAGAGACCTTGTATACTCTTGAAATAGGATTCCGCCCAATTATAATTAAAAAATAAAACTTGAGAATAATCTCTAATCACTTTGTTCTTGCTAGAACCAGGTGCACATGCAGATCTACTTTTAAAATTTAAGGTCTTGAAAAGCGAAAGATCTCTACGATGGCGGAAGAAGCGCAGATTTTATATAATGGCGCAACAGATTCGATATACATACATAGTATGTGTTCTTGTAACTCATTTCCCTCTTTACGGAGTCTAAATGAGGTTTAATTGATCTCTATTCTTTGAGCCTACGATGCTTTTTAAAACATGGGTCACTATCCTCAAACTACTCCTCAACAGTCTGATGCATAACCCAGATTATTCTTTTTTGTAATTACCCAACTATACATTTGTCTTAATAAGAATGTCTGTCTTCACTAATTTTTCTTTTCGCCAGGCATACTCTAAAAGGTTCTAAGCTCATAAGCGACTTGGAAGCTAGATCTTCCTCGCAAGTTGATATGCTTGTTAATTACTTGTTAGTTACGGTCATATAGTATTGTTACGTCCTGTTCAAGTTAAATTGAGCATATCTTTCCCTTGAAAGCAATATGCAAGTATTCGCATGGGATCTGAATATTTTACTTTGGGACAAAAACGAAGTGTCCTTGACCCATTGATATACCTTTATAGAGTATGTAGCTTTCAAGTTATTTCTTTCACTCTTATTACTCAATTTAGTTGCGAAGCATTTAACAAAATCGTAGAGTTTACTGGACAGTTGAGGAGGGAACTGTCAGCCATTTGGTTTGTCAGGTTACAATAACTCCTAATGAATCTCTCCTTAGACTTTTCTCCTATTAGCCTAATCACAGTCTTAACAACTCTGACACTCTCTACCGCAAGCAACGGCTTAAATGCAACAGACCTTGCAGCGCAGTTATAGAATCAATTATCTTCGCCAATGGGCTGTACCAACGCAACCCCGGCTCTATATCTGATCCAACTCTATCTGAGGTGTCGTGTATGTATGGCATGCTACAGTTGTATTAAGTTTTTAACTTTGTTGCATCGAATAAAAACATATCGATGTTTATCGATTTTTACCACTAAAAAAATTGAATTGTTTCAATGTATCGATAAGTTGCATCGAGTGCCTTTAAAGTCGAATTTAAATTTCGCTACTAGCAGAGGAAAGCGTGTATACTGACTTTTGTTCTTAACTGTATATGTAGGGTTGTGCAGTGCATAGCGTAATTCTATACATATTTATAAACAAAATAATTTGTCTATCAATTTTTAAATTGTATTTTTCTCCTTTTAGAATACATTAAATAATAAATTATTAACAAATGCATTCGTTAAATAATAAAACAAATAAATTTCAATTGAATGGAAAGATTTTGTTTGATTTTTTTCCATTTCATAGTATTTTTTCTTTCATGTTTTCTTTTTTTTATTAGTTTTTTTTATGAATTTTCAATTTTGTACGTATTTGTTGTATTTCATTCATTCAATTGACCGTCAAAAGAAACTAAAAAGAGACATTTTGTAGTTGTTGTTATTGCTATTTTTAAATGTTTGTTGTTGCCGCTGGCTGTTTTAAACGAGCTACATTAGACGAATAGTGAATTTTTTTTTGATGAGAATTATGCAGTGTAGTTTGTTTTTATTTTACTTTGTTTTTTGATCAATTAGATAATGAGAGTGAAAAAGAGAGTGCTTTAGAGAAGGTGTTATGGAAGTTGACAGTGTTGTCATCCTATAAATTTCTAAAAGTATTGAAATAAGCGAAATATTTTGTATATTTTTTATAAAGAGTAAAGACTACCGCAAGCTCTACTTGGCGAATTTTGTATGAGGAATCGACTTTTAAATTTTACAAGATTTACTTGGTGCAAGAATGGAAGTCCAGAAAGTAACCCAGAAAGCAAGGAAAAGTATTGGACAATATTAAAATACTTCAACTGCCTGTTCAAAACCACAAGACCTATCGCAAGCTCTACTTGATGAATTTGATATACAAATTTTGCTTTAAAGTTTTACAAAATTTACTTGGTGCAAGCATGAAAGTCAAATGATCATCAATAATATCCACAACTCCTTATATCAGTACAGTATTTATTTATTTATTTAAGTTAATGGACAAATTCCCTACTGACTAGTAACAAAAATAGGTACGAATAAAAATAAATACAATTACAGTTTCTTCAAGAATAACGTAATTATTACAATAAAAATAGGAAAAGTTAAGAATTGAGAAAAACAATAATATTACGTTTTATAACGCAAGAATTTAAAGAAAAATCAATAAAGTCTGACAAATAATTAAATTGACGGCAAATTCTAGTTAAAGGATCAGCAACAGCATAATTAGTTCTGCAGAATTGAATGTAAATAAGATTATAACAGCGGAAATTACGACAAGGAATATTGAATTTAACCGATCTTAACAGAAATTCACAGCAAATATTACCATTGATCAGGTTAAACAAAAAGGATATATTTAAGGGTAGGCAGTTTTATTAATGCCAGTCTGCTAGTATATGGAGGCAAATCTAAATAATTCCATCCAAGGCCACGCAAACAGAAGAGAAGAAATTGTTTTTGCACAGATTCTATGTGTTCACTGTAAACATCATAGTGAGGATCCCATACAATGGATCCATACTCCAAAATTGGTCTGACAAGTGATACATATAGCTGTTTCGTAATATAAGGATCAGAAAATACTTTTGCCCAACGTTTTATGAAGCCAAGAGTGCTTTTTGCCTTATTTACAGTCAAAGTTATATGATCATTAAAGTTTAATTTTGTGCCTAATAGGATCCCAAGATCAATAAAAGAGTGAACATTCTCCAATTGATAACCTCCAAGCAAGTAATTAACCGTGATAAAATTATTTCTTGAGAACTGCATACATTTACATTTTTTAATATTCAGCTCCATCATGTTGTACTCGAATCACAAAAAGTAATTATTGAGATCATTTTGAAGATACATATGCTCGATGAAATTATTAAAGGAAAGAAAAACTTTTACATCGTCAGCATACATCAAGATATTGGCAAAATTAATTATGTTGGGAAGATCGTTTATAAACAGCGAAAAAAGAAGTGGACCAAGATGGCTGCCCTGAGGAACACCAGATAGCACATAAATATACTTAGATAAGCCATTGTTCACACATACGGTCTGCTTTCTACCAGTTAAATACGACTCTAGCCATCTTAAACTCCTATGATTTACACTCATTAAATCCAATTTAGTTAACAGTAGTTTGTGATTCACTTTATCGAACGCTTTGCTAAAATCCGTAAAAATTACATCAGTTTCCTTCTGTTGAGAAAAGGCCGCATTTACCATGGATGTTAACTGAAGCACATTAGTCGTTGTTGAGCAGTCCTTTCGGAAACCATATTGATGAGGTGATAATAACGATGAAGTATGATGAACCAAAAAATCGGCAATCAGTTTCTCGAACATTTTTGGAATAGCACTCAGTATAACCGAATCGGTATGCTCAAAAATTTCCAAACAAAGCTGATTTCTATTTGAATTGGTACATTAGGACTCGGCTTATTGTATTTAAAAAAAATGGCCTCATATACATAATTTCAAAACGAAGCATTATATTAAAAAATTTGAATAAGAATTTATAGAACATGTTTAAAAATTAAAAAAAGCATACAAAATATTCAGTTTCCGGCATAGGGCCGCAATTATGTGAATATTTCACAGGGAAAGAATCAAAATACATAAACATCGGTTAAAAGCAGCCTTATTTATGCGCCAAAGTTATGGAAAAGCAAACATTTCGCATCCACTCTGTGTCGGAATTTTGAAAGATGGCAATATCCCCAATAGGTATTTCAAACGCATAAAAAACTTTTTGTGATATCTCTCACACACTTTGATGTCTATAAATTTAATAACAAGAAGAAAAAAAAAACGGATTGGCAGTAGGATTAGGTTCAATCTAATTGCTTACTAATCAAAAGGTTAAAGGTGACATTAATTTTATGAATTAGCAATGTGTGTTGCAATTCATTAGAAAAAGAAAGTCGAACTTCAAAATGTATAAATTTTATGTTAAAAGTGCAACTTATTAATGATTATGTATTAATAATGATGATAAAAATTTAGAGCAACTAAAACCATTATGTAGCACGAAATGCTAACTCGAAATATGTGTTTTAAAACCATTCAGTTGACAACACTATTAAGAAGTCATGCCTACATGTAGACATGAAATTTTAAAATTGTTTTCCATCCAATCGCATCATCATCCCATAAAAAAAGTGGAACAACAAAAACAATATGAAAACAAACAAAAAAGGAAAAGAGAATATACAACAAATCATGATGCAATTCAATAAAAATGTTGTGTTTTTTATGGCATTCTTTTCTTTAAAACACTTAAAAATGTTTCAATTATTAGTGATGAATTACATGTGATTTTCGATCGGCTTTCTTCTTTTTTTGTTTCGTTTTAAAACAAATGCGTCATACTTCTCACACTTTAAATATTAATTTGCCTTAAAATTATATTTCTTCTTCTTGGTAAGTTAAAAAAAAAAAAAAATTATTTCGCAACCGTTTTTATTTTTATTGCTGGTTGTACATTGGGTTTTAACCTCACACCGCACATAAAAACACAAAACATTAGTAACGAAGAGGAGATGTTATTGAATTTCTTTTTACATTTTTTAATTGTTTTCCAATTTTACTCCCCAAAGATATTTTATTTTATTTTTAATGAGAAACCTACCTGCTTCAAAACACAAGCACACTCTCCTTTACTTTAGATTTCTAAATTTTTTTTTCTTTCTATCTCACTTCTATGTATTTTTTTATTTTTTTTTTTTCAGTTTATTTCTTTATCTTTGCGTGTTCACTAAAAAACAGCAACAATGAATTAAATAAAAAATAAATTAATACGGCCAAATAAAACCAGTGAAAAACTTTTTCAATTCATTTAAATTGTCGTGTATCAAATTTAGTATGATTTTTTTTTTCACTTTTTTTTGTTGTGTTTTAGATTTTATTTAAAAGAAAAAAAACTTTTCTTTTAATTTAATTTTTTTTCTTGAGCAAATAATGAACGTATCCAAAGAGTTGAATAGAAACTACCCGCTGTTTTCGATAGAGAAGCGAACACCACTTGTTTACGACACGGGTATCTGTGTGATACTCTTGTGAGAGTGTGAAACTGAAAGTGTACGTTTGCTTTGGTGGTGTGTTGTTTTCAAAAGCGGAACATAATGGTGAAACAATACAGACCGAAACAAATTGGCAATGAAATGTTTATATGGGTCTTTCCTAAATTAATGTAAAAATTTTTTTAAATTTACTTCTAGAAAATGCGGCAAAATCCTCTTTAAATATTATATACGGAAAAAAGTAATGGAACTTATGTACTTAGTTCTGCACAGACTTTTTTCTATGTTCTGTACTATTCCATCAAGATTTTGTTGCAACTTTAAATACACTCGATCCCAAAGCAGCTTTAGATTAAAGGGAACTGTTGTTGTTATTAATTTTCAATCGAATTGTGGTCAGGATTTTGCGAACTCTGCTCATCTAACGATTCCTTCACAATGTTTGTTATAAGTTCAGCGTCCTTTTCTCTATACGTACATATATGCCATCCATGTCAATTTACTGTCTAGTGTTATTCCTAAATATTTACTTTCATTTTCTGAGATATCATCTCACACAGAAGTCGAATATTCTTCCATTTAGGAAATTTTCTTCTTTTTGTATATATTACCAATGAAGTCTTACTTGGGTTTATCCTCATGGCCACTCATGCACCCGCGACCTACAATCTCAAGTCTTCTTTGAATGATGTCGCAGAGAATTTATTTAAATTTGCATGCAATGTAGGCGCTCTTATCTACAAAATAGAAGGGAAGATAGGTCCACAGGGAAATTTGTAAAATTTTTACGGCCCATATGAGACGTTGGAATTATAAGCAACGTAGTGAGATGAAAGTGGCCAACGTCATGTCGATCTGAAATGGATCCTAAGTCATTTGTGATATTGCTGATAAGTGCTCTACTTGAGACTCGTCCCTGGGAGTTATTCTTGCGCACGGGGATATACATATAGATTTTTCTTCTTCTAGATTGTACTGTCGGACTTAGTGTCTGAATGTGTGTTGAAGCATGTGACCCGATATTATCACTTAATGAACGTTCAGAATTATAACTGAGTGTCCACATATCGGCACATATTGGTTAGCCATACTAAAACCCTTGTAGAAGTTGCCAGAATGTATATAGAATAGGTACATTTTTTGTGATAGCTGCTCCCTACTGCAGCTTAGTCTTAGGTACCTTTGTTCATGACAATTCCATGGCTTGGCTAACTGATATAGTAAATTTTGTCTGTTTAGTTTGTGACTAGTTGTTGAATGAGAAGGAAGAAATGTCGGTACACACGTTTCTGTGTGAATGCACTTTTCTAGTGGTCCTTGACACCATAAATGGGCAAATATTTGTTACTGCCGAATTGGATAGGAATGTATTGCAGTTTTTAGGGAGACCATATGAAATATAATTCGAACTTGATTAGGGAGGTGGATTTTTCATTGCCGTAATGAGCCATAGAGCCTTCCAGTGAGACATACATTGCAGCAACTCGTGTAACCTAACCATCGTTAACTTTCAAAATAACCGTTTCTTCTTCTACTTTACCATTCCGCTACAACCACACCCTCTTCAAACCCAATTCGCGTAGTTGGAATAGAGTGATGTTTTTGTTGGCAATGGCTCAATAAGGGCCAATAACACCTACTGATGTAATTGCTTTTTGTGTGTTATAACTCGTGATACCTAAATGTAAATTTTTAATTCAACATCAAAATAAAAAGTTTTTTTTTATTAATTAATTTATTAATTTTATGGATTTCTTCCATACTTTTCTTTTCAATTAATATATTATTTAAACACGCTTTACCCCTCTATATTATGACTGAATTTGAAACTGGATTCATCGTGGGATTCTGTAAAATAAAAATACAATATGTTAGAATTATAAATTTCTTATAACAATAAAAAAATCTCTAAACATATTCTACACAGATAGATCAGTTTCTGGTTGACACCTTTCAAAAGCAAACCTTAGAGTTGTGGAACTAAATATGTAATGAAATAGAGTTTACAACACAGTATTTATTGAGATTTTTCCAGTTTCTACTCTGATAGTCTCTTATCAAACAAGTGAACTAAGTGACGCATTTTGTAAACATTTTTACAGAAACTAATTAGCATACATTTATTGACAAAAGCAGTGATGCTGCCCTGCTCAATAACGGGGTGAGAAATTAAAAAAGATCGTATGATATTCACGCTCATATCAAATTCTAAAACGCTGTTTTTGTATTATGTACATCGCCATTCAACATAGCAAAATGTATTCAAAGCTTTGTTTAGTATTAGGTTTCAACTCCTGCAAGAATCCTAATTTTGTCACTAAGTGGCGTTTCGTGCAGGCAGAATTATAATGCATTTTGTTGATCAACTATATCGGAATGCCTTTGGACATGAGTGTGCATTGCTGTACTTGGTAACTAATGCTCTTTTTGAAGTCAATAAATTCTTAACAAAGTAACGTGTAGTAGGTAGCGTGTTGGCTTATTAGACGTACATATATGAAAAAATATTTCTTCGGCGACTAAAAAAACTGGCAAAAACTCTGAGAGTAAATAAAATTGCCATGAAAAGTTTCTCAAAAATCTGCCGTTCGAAGTCGACTTTAAACTATATAAAATTAACACACAAAACGTAAGTGGTGTGAGAAACCATGTCGTAGTCCTAACTAAAGGGCTGTAATGACCAATATGTATGTAAAGTAAAGTTCACCATTCAAACGATTGTTTAAGAATAACATCAACCTATTCTCATAAAGAATACATAATCCTTGTGATCGGAAATCCGCTTGTTTGCTTGTCAGCATTGCTTCTTTTGGGAAATTTGATTATAATGCCCTCCTTTAAATAACTTCGCAGGAACTCACTTGCTCAAACACGTTTATGTTAAGAGTTATGTGTAGATTATTACCACACTAAGTGATTTATTTGTAAGCTCTTGATTGCCTCTACAATTCATTTGTATTGAGGTATTGTTTGTCTATATCTTCATTGGCTTCCTGAGCGCTAAATTGACAAAGTTGTGACAATGCTTTTCCAGTGAACTTTACGATGGAAGAAATTTCATTTACTAATCAAAATAGGAGTAATCTCTCTCTCTTCCTCTCTTTCTTTTGTGATGTTATATTTAGATATAATTTTTTGAATCACAATTTATACTACTCTAAAACCTCAATGTGTTATATTTTATTCTTGTAACAATTAAATAAATCTTTTAACAGATACTTAGAAACCAAAAACCAAAAAACTATAGAAATTGTCTATTCTTGATCCACAACAAATGTTACTTTATAATAGCGATCGTAATCCTAAAAGAGTGTTGTAAAGCAATTAAAATAAATTTATTATTATTTCGTTTATCACTATTTCAAACACACACGTATGTGTGTACATACCTTTGTTTGATTGACTATTAAATTATTCTTTTCAAAAGTCTTTAATGTCGTACTTTCAGGTACATCTCCCGTATTTACGACTTTTTCTTCAGTGATGTCCTCTTCCTCTTCTTCGTTCGAATAGTCTTCAGTATTTTCTCGATCCACAACAAATGTTATGTTATAATAGCGATCATGATTCTAAAAGTGTTGTAAAGCAATTAAAATAATATTATTGTTAATTTCTTTATCACTATTTGAAATACACATGTATGTACATATAGTATACATACATTAGAATTAGCTGTTACGGTTACTACTTCTTCCTTTTGTTCCCTCCTATCACTACAATTATCTGTTACGAATGATTCTTCTTCCTTTTCTACAGAGCCGTCACTTGAATTAGTTGTTACTGATGTTAATAACGTTGCCTCTGATGCAACCACTGCCTCTTCTTTTGTAAAAGTTTCAGAAACACTGGCAGGACAAGAGTCTTCTTCAGTTACATGATGCTGATCGCAGCCTACCATGTTAAAACAAATTCAATAAGAACTTTTTCGTTTACAGTGAATGAAGGGTGTATTTACCATGATCAATCCAATCTTGTCTCTGGCGATCTAAACCTGAGGAACATCTATTTACTGTTGGACACCATGAACACTAAAGCAAAAAATAAATCGAGACAAAGTATAGAAAGTAAACCCGAAATTTTTTTTTTTTAATTTCGGTATTTTTATCGAATTTGGTTATCGACGTTTTGAAATTGAGCGTTAATAATACTTGAACTTATTTTCAGAAAACGTAATGAGGGGTGTAATAAGAAAAATCCCATATTTTTGCATGAAATTAATTTCAATTAATTCTTTACTGAGAAATGTGGTAATCACAAGGTGAATGCATAAGAAATTCCCAATCAATCTCTCAAAACTTCACGAAGGTTAGGTTAGGTTACTTACGACAGGCAGGATACTCAATATATTGGGCTTAAGAAGGAAGTTGAACCTCTTTCACAACTAGTAAAATCACGGTAAAATTTTTTAAGAACCAGTTTTTTTCAATGACAGATTTTGGTGTTTCTTTACATCTGATCTCCTTGTTGTTTATACCACTTACATCCATCCGAAAATGGAATTCAACATTCATGTATGGACTGATACCTCGATGTGTAGTTTGAGCATTCTCAATCGCGTACAGGAAAGGACGAAAGTGCCTATTTATTACTGTAGGTAACCAATTCGTACTGCAGAGCACATTCGGTCGGTTGGTCAATGGATCGATCGCACAACACATTGCAGACAGAATTCGTTCATCCAACATTTGTAATATAAATATCAAATTCAAATCTTATATCCACAACCAACTACTCCCTTTTTTCTCTACCCATAACATATTTTCTTACTTCCCACAAAATGTATTTCATGATTTGGGACCATCCCTTGGGTGTTGGTGGTAAATTAAAAGAAAGTAATATTATGCCTTGTATATTTCTAAAATACTTACATTAAATGCAGTGACATGATTTACACATGCGGCACAGTCGGTATATTCAAGACAAGTGGGTAAAGTTTTCAAAGTGATGATTGTGGAATTTGTAATATCGGCATTGACAAAATTAATTCTGTGATATTCATAAATTGATTTTCTACGTTCAACTATAAATTAGCAAAAAAGAGAAAAAAAAAGAAAAACAAATCATAGTCATAAACAAATAAATTAAGAAAACGACGTCATTTGTATAACTTACAGTCAACAATTTTGTCAAACATATAGGCGTCCGAAAGACCAACCTTTACGGAAAATTTGTCATCTAGTATGGCTTTGGGCAAAATAGGCACTGAGAAATATGTAAAAACAATATCACCATTTTTATGTAACGTTGTACTGAAAGTAAATTTGCCCACATCTTGCTGATCCGGTAGGTAAACATTTTCCCAAATTACTGTAAACGATGAACCTGTAATGAATAATAATAATATGTTTTTGAATATGAAAAGGAAATAATAAGTGTTACTTTTATTTACTTACCGGTATCATTTAAACGCACAAATGAATCAAACGATGGGGTGAAATCAAAATTGGCCATTAAGGGTGCAATGTATTGGGTAGCTCCTAGCCAGGAATGTATGTAGTCACCGGTATATATGAAACCACCAGTAGCAACGTTAACATTTTTTATTGGATGACCATAGAAGGGAAAATCAAAACTTAAAGTAAAATCCTAGAAAAAAAACAAAACAAAATGAATGTTAATCGAAATCAATTGCAACAAAATTACATTTAACAATTATTTGCGAATCACAAATTAGGATCTTTCAAATTCTTTTTAAATTTAATTGAATAATAACTCTTCTGTAAAGAAAATGATCTAGAAAATCTAAAATAATTTTTCAATCAGATGTAACGCTCTTCAGGTAGTTGTAACATTACAAACATCAAACAGTCATGAATTTTATTCACGAAATGGAAATACTATTTGATTAAGATATTGGCCTGATGGGGGAAAAAGAAAGTCTTCTGTAAATGGAATTTGTCTAGAAAATTTAAAATAATTTGTCCATCAGATGTAACGCACTTCAGATAGTTGTAGTAATAGTCCGCAAATTATTAGAACATGATATTTGGTCTGAAATTTCCAAGATTATTATTTTTGGAATCGTGGCGACAGGAGTCTCCAAATATTTGTCCCCACTCCGCAGAAAGATCCTGGCTCCATCAGTGGAGTGGAAGCTCCCCTCCTCGCAAGTGTATCAGCCTGTTCATTGTCGCAAATTCCGGCGTGAACTGGGTCCCAGTAGACCGTAATCGTAATTTTCCTTCCTAGCTGATTAAGCCTCCTCAGACAGTCACATACTATACCCATTTTAACCTCATAAAAACTTGTGCTCAATTGCGTAGACTTTCGCTTGAACGCAACCACAAAATAGTCCCTTTTTTAAAAGAGTATACAGGTTCCACATTACTCCCTTTATTTTTATTACGATAAATGAAAAGCATTTTGTCCTCTTATGACTTTTATGTTGGATTTGCCTCCCATTTACTTAACCATAGCTCTGGTTTTCACTACCATGTGCAAAGGACTTAAATTTAACAGTGCTTCCTGTGCTTTATACTGTTACACTCTAGTCTTTGTATATTTTTCAACTTCATTTGAGCTGTTTTCTGATTTTTTCTGTCTTAACAGCAATGATCTACTGGTCACTATTGGTCTGACTATCATAGTAACAGTTTATAGTTAAAGCTTAGACTTTCAAATCTAGTTTTAAAATAAAAACATAACGAATGTTTACCATTGCCCGGCTGTGTGCATATGATAATATGTGGGCTGGTATATTTCGAATTTTATTCCAATACGCTTCAACTCTTTCTTTGTCCACAACAATCATGCTGCTGTAATATTGATGGTGACCCTAAAGGGGATTTAAAGCAATCAAAATAAATTTATTATTAGATTTTGAATCTGTATATATGTAAATATGTATGTATACGTACATCTATTTGATTCACTGTGGAATTACATTTTCTCTCATTTTCAGACACATCATCTTCGATTACTCCTTCCTCTTGTATCGTGTTGTCACTAGAATTAGCTGCTGCGGATGTTGTCAATGTAGATTGTGATGCAACCACTCCTCCCGATTTTGTTAAAGTATCAAAGAGACTACTCGATTCTCTTGTTACCGTAGGAACTGTTATACTTTGAACACGATCATATTCATTTTCAACATCTATACTATACCTGTCGTCTATAATTTGAGTTAGAAAAAGTAGAGACTTTCAAAGTAAAAGTTTGTCTTTTTGTTTAAAATAATTGTGTTTAAAGTATGTTACAGTAAATTTTTAAAAATCCTTAAAATGTTTAAATGAAAGCAATATTTTGGAGAAAAAAAAAAATCATTAAGTTTCGTTGTTAATTCGTTAACCGAAGTAGGTCGTCTAAGAAAATACTTTTTAGGAACTCTTGTTGCCTTGTCTGTAAAAAGCAACACACTGCTGCCTCGACAGCGGTGTCATACTATTGTTTGTCTTAATAAAACTTTTATAGGACACTTCCATTTTTTTTTTTTTAAAGGTATTTATCTTAATTCGCAGCATAGATTTTATGTCCAGGAAGTTGTGGTTTTGAGATAGTTGAGATAGTTTTTATTGGATTGTAAAGAAAACATATTTCGATTGAGAGTATGAAGTGAAATATCCGTCATACGGCCGCCACAGTTATAATGAAGCCTATTATAATTTTTATGATTGGAGCACAAAACTTTAAAGAAAAAAATTGTACGTCATTAAATCGCATGATATTCATGGCCAGAATTTCTGAATTTCTACAGATATTATGTTTTGGAAATCGTTCTTGTCATAAATTGATTGCAGCATGCACGATGTAGTAGGTGGTGCCGCCTTGCTGAAACCACATGTTTCCAGTACCATGACGTTCATTTGACTCCACCAAAACTTCACTATCACGTTCCTGTAACGAATATCATTCATATTTACCGCCATTTTGGCTTCATCTTCAAAAAAGTAAAACCCCATCAGACCGGTTGGCCAAAATCTGCACCAGACAGTTGATTGTTGTGGCTTTATTTGCTTGTCATGGACTGCACTAGAATTTCTCAAATTCGATAATTATGTGTATTCACTTAGCCATTTAGATGGAATGCATTTCATTGGAGAAGATAACTTTTTTCGTATAATTGACTAATTGACTTCACTGTGCTTCTTTACCCATTGAACGAATTACCGGCGTTTTACATGGACTACTGGTTTCAGTTCCTGAGGAAGCTAAAAACCTTCATGACCGCATAGAGACGGAGGCCTTTTGTCAAAATACACCGCGTAATGCCTGTTTCGTGAAATTTAAAGTTGTTGAAATCTACTTCGAATTGAAGTTTCCGGGGATTCGAGTACACTCTCTTATATAGCAGCAGTATGTTGATGCACATGAGTCTTATTTTCCATAAGCGACAAAATTTCTTCAATTTTTTTTAACTTCCCTTCGAATGGTTGAACCGTTAGGAACAGTTTCTTACTCGAAAGTTTTTCGAAGCTTAAAAGCGGTGTAGGTATGACCCTCCAAATGTTTTGCAAGAAGTTTTTACAATTATAAACAATAGCACTCTAACTCTTACACCCTTTTTTGTTGTTGTAGAGGCGAAGCCACCTTGTAAAACATATATTGATGAGGTTCAAACGATTGCTAGATTACTCGCTCAGTCTCTTGTTTGCTGTCATAGAATTGTTTGTTTTCCTAGAATCTCGGTTTTCCCAATCAGCAAAATATTGTATAATAATAATGAACGCAATTATAGAATTTCATCAACAATTCAATGTATGATTAAATTCTACATTTTATTTAAATTGGCATGTTTTTTGTTCTTCTTTTTTTATAGTTATTAAGATTTACTTTAGATGTTGTTTTTGTTCTCAATTTTTATCTCTTACCAGTAATTTTAATATTCAATTAATTAGAATGCAAGAGCATAGACAAACAGACTAGTAGAGTAAAAGGGATCATAATTATAATATATGTATTAATGATGATAAACTTTTGCCATAGTACTGGAGTTACAAGAGTTACTGGAAAAGAACAGGCGGGTGGCAGAAAGGTAAGATTCTCTCTGCATAAATAAAATCAGACTTAAGGAGTACACAAAACGGTTTTTCAGACAACAACATATCTTTCTAAATATTTGGAAAATCTTTAGACTCCATCAGAGACAAATTGTTCATTTAGCGCGCAAACAGTAGTCCTAAAAAGGCTGTTGTGTTTAACCCTCTTTTCTGAAACATCACTAATTGTTTAGTCGCGAAATGGTAAATTGTTTGTGGTTCATTTATGAAACATAATTACTAACATTGTTGCTTATAGAACTGCATGGTATGGCCATGAGGGTTCTTTCTTTCATATATGACTTGAATACTACATACCTAAAGCAGGTAAGCATAGTAGTTAGTCGATGTCAAAACTATTTAACAAACTGCTGGGGTCTAAATTAATCTGGAATATTAATCTAACATCTGGGAGGTCGTGAAAAGAGCATTCGTATAGAACAAATACTGCTCAGCTATTGTCATAGACGTTTCGAACGAGTTTGTCATGAAGACTTAATACACAAGTTGAAACGAAATTTTCCTATTAGTATTAAGGAGTAGCCTCCGTAGTCTAGTTTGTAGTAGTTCAAACCCCAGGTCAAACATCTTCAACAAAACTAAATATGTATGAGAAAATATTTCTTTGGTGACTGCCTCTCAGCAGAGTTCTGGCAAAAACTCTGAAAGTAAATAAAATTGCCATGAAAAAGTTTTTTAAAAAATTTGTCGTTCGGAGTTGACGCTTCTGTTAAGACGCTGCGCAACGACTATATCGTTGTAGAGCTCATACAGCTGACTGTTGGATCGGATGCGGAAATCGTTGCCAACTCGCACTGGACCGAAGATCTTAAGTAGGACTTTTCTCTCGAATTCTCTCAAGGCGGCTGCATCAGTGCTTAATAGGGTCCCTTCTTCTGCGTCATAAAGAAGCACGTGGAGGAGGGGCGTCTTGTAGAGTATTAGTTTTGTCATACGAGAGAGGTCTCTGCTACTCAATTGCCTATTGAGACCATAGTAGCACTAAAGGCAGCAGTTACATGTCGCTTAATACGCCCTATGATGTCAATGTCAGCGTGCGCAAGCAGCTGGACGCTTTTTTGAAATGCACTCCCGCCTTCCGCAGAACGCTCTCCATGACAAAGTTGAAAAGGTCACATGATAAGGGATCGCCTTGTCTGAAACCTCGCGCGTTATTAAAAGGTTCGGAGAGGTCCATTCCTACCTAAACGAAGCTGTTGGAATTGCTCAACGCCATTCTACATAGCCTTATCAGCTTCGCAGGTATACCGAGCTCAGACATTGCGGCAAAAACACGATCCCTTATGGGCTTTCGAAAGCTGCTTTATAGACGACAAAAAGATGGTGTATGTCGACTTGTTTTCGTGGGTCTTTTTCAGGATTTGACGTAGTGTGAATATCTGGTCGATGGTATACTTGCCAGGTCTGAAGCCGCACTGATAAGGTCCAATCAGTGTTTTGGCGAATGGCTTCAGTCGTTCACACAATACGCCCGTAAGAACCTTATATGCGATAGGGAGAAGGCTTATACCCCTGTAGTTGGCGCATATCGTAGGGTCTCCCTTTTTCAGGACAGGACAGAGGACACTGAGGTTCCAATCGTTAGGCATACTTTCCCCTATCCATATTTTGTAAAAAAGCTGGTGCATGCGCCCTACCAACTCACTATTTCCGGTCTTCCGGAATCTCCACGCCGTCATCATCGATCGGATTCGGTACATCATCTCTAAAGGCGGTATTGTTGTCGTCATCGCCTTGTAGCAGAGTAGAGAAGTGTTTCCTCTACAACCTCAATACCCCCTGCGAATCTGTTATCAAGTGTTCATTCTTATCTTTGCAGGAAGATGCTCCTGGATTAAAATCTTCGGTTAGACGCTTAACCTTTTTATAGAATTTTCGAGCGTCTTTCCTACATCTATACATCTCGACTTCCTCACGCTCACGCGTTTTCTGCTCCTTCTTCTTGTGTCTGAAAAGACGTTTCTGATCCCTTCTCCTCTCTCTATAGTTCTCGACATTGGCTCGCGTGGCCGGTGACTGCAACGTTTTCTTGTATGCGGTTGTAGACCTAAATATGTTTTGGTAGTAATGAAACATAGTTATCAACTATGAGTTTGAACTTTATCCAGTTTATACTTAAATTACACTGTAGTCTGTTACCAAACATTAAGTGACGCATATTGTAAACATTTTTACAGAAGCCAATTAGCATACATCTATTGACAAGAGCAGTGATGTTGCCCTTTCAGTAACGAGGTGGGAAATTAAAAAAAAGCGTTTGATATTCAAACGCATCTCAAATTATAAAATACGGATTTTACTCCTTCAAGAATCCTAATTTTGTCACTCAATGGCGTTTCGTACAGGCAGAATTATAATGCATTTTGTTGATCAACTATATCGGAATGTCTTTGCACTTAATTGCACATGAGTGTGCATTGCTGTACTTGGTGCCTAATGATCATTTTGAAGTCAATAAATTCTAAATAAAGTAACGTGTAGTCGCCGTAGTCTATTGGGTAGTGTTGGCTTATTAGACGTATATTAAAAAGTATTTCTTCGGCGGCTTCTTTTCTGCAGATTTCTGGCAAAAATTCTGAGAGTAAATAAAATTACCATGAAAAGTTTCTCAAAAATCTGTCGTTCGGCGTCGACTTTAAACTGTAGGTCCCGCCACTCATGTATAAAATTAACACACACAACATAAGTGATGTGAGAAACTAGGTCCATAATCCTGACTGAAGGGTTGTAATGACCAATTATGTATGTGTGAACATAAGTGGTGTGAGAAACTAGATCGTAGTCCTGACTAAAGGGCTGTAATGACCACTTATGTATGTAAACTAAAGTTCACCATTCAAACAATTGTTTAAGAATAACATGCAACCTATTCACATAAACAATACATAATCCTTGTGGTCGGAAATCCGCTTGTTTGCTTGTCAACATTGCTTCTTTTAGGAAATTTGATTATAATGCTCTGCTTTGTATATGTATTGGTAGTAGGGTTGCCAGATTCCGATTTGCAAAAAGCAAATGGGTTTTAAAAAGCTGGACAAAACAAAAAAAAGCTGGACATAAAAAAATACTGAGAAAATGTTAATTTGTTTCTGTGTAAATAATTTTTATTAAAGTATAACAAATGTACAATCAGTGTTGGCTAACATGATTTGACAAAGACAACATGAAAATTATTGCCCAAGTTATTGCAGTGTACTAAAAAAATTTCTATTTAGCTGGACAAATTAAATTTTAGCTTGAAACTGGACAAGCACCAAAAAAACTGGACAATCCAGCCAAGTCCAGCCAGGCTGGCAACCCTAATTGGTAGGGACTCACTTGCCTAAACATTATTATCATTATCATATAACATTATTATTATACCAATTAATTAATTAAGCTCTTGATTGCCTCTACAATCCATTTGTATTGAGATATTGTTTGTCTATATCTCCCTTGGCTTCATGAGCGCTACATTTGCAAAGTTGTTGAGCAACAGGCGATATGTGATAAATAATAGTGGTTTTTCAGTCAATTTTATGATGGAAAAAATTTAATTTACTAATCAAAATAGGAGTAATATCTCTTTCTTTTGTGATGTCATATTTTAATATAATATTTTGAATCACAATTTATACGGTCTAAAACCTCAATGTGTTATATTTTATTCTTGTAACACTTAAATAAATCTTTTAACAGATACTTAGAAACCAAAAACAGAAAAACTATAGAAATTGTCTGTTCTTGATCCACAACAAATGTATAATCCTATAATATATGTTGATTCTAAAAGTGTTGTAAAGCAATTAAATTTATCACTATTTCAAATACATATGCATGTACATACATACCTTTCTTTGATTGACTATTCTTTTCAAAAGTCTTCAATGTCGTATTTTCAGGTACATTTTCCGTATTTAAGACTTTTTCGTTAGAGATGTCCTCTTCCTTTTTTACAGTGTAGTCATTAGAACTAGCTGTTACAGCTGTTACTGCTGTTACTTCTTCCTTTTGTTCCCTACTATCACTAGAATTATCTGTTACGAACGATTCTTCTTCCTTTTCTACAGAGCCGTCACTCGAATTAGTTGTTACTGATGCAACCACTGGCTCTTCTTTTGTAAAAGTTTCAGAGACACTGGCAGAACAAGAGTCTTCTTCAGTTACATTATGCTGATCGCAGCCTAACATGTTAAAACAATTTCAATAAGAGTTTTTCGGTTACAGTGAATGAAGGGTGTATTTACCATGATCAATCCAATCTTGTCTCTGGCGATCTAAACCTGAGGAACATCTATTTACTGTTGGACACCATGAACACTAAAGTAAAAAATAAATCGAGACAAAATATAGAAAGTAAACCCGAAGTTTATTCTTTTTTTTATTACAATAGTGTTATCGAATTTGATTATCGACGTTTTGACATATTTTTGCTTGAAATTAAATATTAGGAACAAGCGATCTTTACTGAGAAATGTGGTAATCACAAAGTGAATGCATAAGAAATACCCAATCAATCTCTCAAAACTTCACGAAGGTTAGGTTAGGTTACTTACGACAGGCAGGATACGCAATGTATTGGGCTTAAGAAGGAAGTTGAACCTCTTTCACAGCTAGTAAAATCACGGTAAAATTTTTTAAGAACCAGGTTCTTTCAATGACAGATTTTGGTGTGTTTCTAATCTCCTTGTTGTTTATACCACTTACATCCATCCGAAAATGGAATTCAATATTCATGTATGGGCTGATACCTCGATGTGTAGTTTGAGCATTCTCAATCGCGTACAGGAAAGGACGAAAGTGCCTATTAATTACCGTAGGTAACCAATTCGTACTGCAGAGCACATTCGGTCGGTTGGTCAATGGATCGATCACACAACACATTGCAGACTGAATTCGTTCTTTAGCCGAGCTAACCAACGCTTGTAATATAAATATCAAGTTCAAATCTTAAATCCACAAACACTACTCCCTTTTTTCTCCTCCCATAACCTAATGTCCTACTTCCAACGAAATGTAGTTCATGATTTGGGACCATCCCTTGAGTGTTGGTGGTAAATTAAAAGAAAGTAATATTATGCCTTGTATATTTCTAAAATACTTACATTAAATGCAGTGACATGATTTACACATGAGGCACAGTCGGTATATTCAAGGCAAGTGGGTAAAGCTTTCAAAGTGATGATTGTGGAATTTGTAATATCGGCATTGACAAAATTAATTCTGTGATATTCATAAATTGTTTTTCTACGTTCAACTATAAATTAGCAAAAAAGAAAAAGAAAAACAAAAAACAAATCATAGTCATAAACAAATAAATTAAGAAAACGACGTCATTTGTATAACTTACAGTCAACAATTTTGTCAAACATATAGGCGTCCGAAAGACCAACCTTTACGGAAAATTTGTCATCTAGTATGGCTTTGGGCAAAATAGGCACTGAGAAATATGTAAAAACAATATCACCATTTTTATGTAACGTTGTACTGAAAGTAAATTTGCCCACATCTTGCTGATCCGGTAGGTAAACATTTTCCCAAATTACTGTAAACGATGAACCTGTAATGAATAATAATAATATGTTTTTGAATATGAAAAGGAAATAATAAGCGTTAGTTTTATTTACTTACCGGTATCATTTAAACGCAAAAATGAATCAAACGATAGGGTGAAATCAAAATTGGCCATTAAGGGTGCAATGTATTGGGTAGCTCCTAGCCAGGAATGTCTGTAGTCACCGGTATATATGAAACCACCAGTAGCAACGTTAACATTTTTTATTAGATGACCATAGAAGGGAAAATCAAAACTTAAAGTAAAATCCTAGAAAAAAAAAACAAAACAAAATGAATGTTAATCGAAATCAATTGCAACAAAATTACATTTAACAATTATTTGCGAATCACAAATTAGGATCTCTCAAATTCTTTTCTAATTCAATTGAATAATAACTCTTCTGTAAAGAAAATGATCTAGAAAATCTAAAATAATTTTTCAATCAGATGTAACAACTACCTAAAGTTGTAACATTACAAACATCAAACAGTCATGAATTTTATTCACGAAATGGAATCGCTTGAACGCAACCACAAAATAGTCCCTTTTTTAAAAGAGTATATAGGTTCCAGATTACTCCCTTTATTTTTATTACGATAAATGAAAAGCATTTTGTCCTCTTATGACTTTTATGTTGGATTTGTCTCCCATTTACTTAACCATAGCTCTGGTTTTCACTACCATGTGCGAAGGACTTAAATTTAACAGTGCTTCCTGTGCTTTATACTGTCACACTCTAGTCTTTGTATATTTTTCAACTTCATTTGAGCTATTTTCTAATTTTTTCTGTCTTAACAGCAATGATCTACTGGTCACTATTGGTCTGACTATCATGGTAACAGTTTATAGTTAAAGCTTAGACTTTTAAATCTAGTTTTAAAATAAAAACATAACGAATGTTTACCGTTGCCCGGCGATGTGAATGTGATAACATTTTGCTGGGTGGTATATTTCGAATTTTATTCCAATATGCTTCAACTTTTTCTTTGTCCACAACAATCATGCTGCTGTAATATTGATGGTGACCCTAAAAGGGATTTAAAGCAATCAAAATAAATTTATTATTAGATTTTGAATCTGTATATATGTAAATATGTATGTATACGTACATCTATTTGATTCACTGTGGAATTACTTTTTCTCTCATTTTCAGACACATCATCTTCGATTTCTCCTTCCTCTTGTATCGTGTTGTCACTAGAATTAGCTGCTGCGGATGTTGTCAATGTAGATTGTGATGCAACCACTCCTTCTGCTTTTGTTAAAGTATCAAAGGGACTACTCGATTCTCTTGTTACCGTAGGAACTGTTGTACTTTGAACACGATCATATTCATTTTTAACATCTATACTATACCTGTCGTCTATAATTTGAGTTAGAAAAAGTAGAGACTTTCAAAGTAAAAGTTTGTCTTTTTGTTTAAAATAATTGTGTTTAAAGTATGTTACAGTAAATTTTTATAAATCCTTAAAATGTTTAAATGAAAGCAATATTTTGGAGAAAAAAAATCATTAAGTTTCGTTGTTAATTCGTTAACCAAAGTAGGTCGTCTAAGAAAATACTTTTTAGGAACTCTTGTGGCCTTGTCTGTAAAAAACAACACACTGCTGCCTCGACACCGGTGTCATACTATTGTTTGTCTTAATAAAACTTTTATAGGACACTTCCTTTTTTTTTTTATAGGAATTTATCTTAATTCGCAGCATAGATTTTATGTCCAGGAAGTTGTGGTTTTGAGATAGTTGAGATAGTTTTTATTGGATTGTAAAGAAAACATATTTCGATTGAGAGTATGAAGTGAAATATCCGTCATTTGGCCGCCACAGTTATAATGAAGCCTATTATAATTTTTATGATTGGAGCACAAAACTTTAAAGAAAAAAAATTGTACGTCATTAAATCGCATGATATTCATGGCCAGAATTTCTGAATTTCTAGAGATATTATGTTTTGGAAATCGTTCTTGTCATAAATTGATTGCAGCACTCACGATGTAGTAGGTGGTGCCGCCTTGCTGAAACCACATGTTTCCAGTACCATGCCGTTCATTTGACTCCACCAAAACTTCACTATCACGTTCCTGTAACGAATATCATTCATATTTACCGCCATTTTGGCTTCATCTTCAAAAAAGTAAAACCCCATCAGACCGGTTGGCCAAAATCCGCACCAGACAGTTGATTGTTGTGGCTTTATTTGCTTGTCATGGACTGCACTAGAATTTCTCAAATTCGATAATTATGTGTATTCACTTAGCCATTTAGATGGAATGCATTTCATTGGAGAAGATAACTTTTTTCGTATAATTGACTAATTGACTTCACTGTGCTTCTTTACCCATTGAACGAATTGCCGGCGCTTTACATGGACTGCTGGTTTCAGTTCATGAGGAAGCTAAAAACCTTCATGAACGCATGGAGACGGAGGCCTTTTGTCAAAATACACCGCGTAATGAATGTTTCGTGAAATTTAAAGTTGTTGAAATCTACTTCGAATTGAAGTTTTCCGGGGATTCGAGTACACTCTCTTATATAGCAGCAGTATGTTGCCATAAGCGACAAAATTTCTTCAATTTTTTTTAACTTCCCTTCGAATGGTTGAACCGTTAGGAACAGTTTCTTACTCGAAAGTTTTTCGAAGCTTAAAAGCGGTGTAGGCATGATCCTCCAAATGTTTTGCAAGAAGTTTTCACAATTATAAACAATAGCACTCTAACTCTTACACCCTTTTTGTTGTTGTAGAGGCGAAGCCACCTTGTAAAACATATATTGATGAGGTTCAAACGATTGCTAGATTACTCGCTCAGTCTCTTGTTTGCTTTCATAGAATTGTTTGTTTTCCTAGAATCTCGGTTTTCCCAATCAGCAAAATATTGTATAATAATAATGAACGCAATTATAGAATTTCATCAACAATTCAACGTATGATTAAATTCTACATTTTATTAAAATTGGCATGTTTTTTGTTCTTCTTTTTTTATAGTTATTAAGATTTACTTTAGATGTTGTTTTTGTTCTCAATTTTTATCTCTTACCAGTAATTTTAATATTCAATTAATTAGAATGCAAGAGCATAGACAAACAGACTAGTAGAGTAAAAGGGGAACATAATTATAATATACAGTGTGTGACACAAATGTGTAAATGATGTCCTAATATTTACACTTTGTGACAAAATATTTTAGGTACAAAGTATATTAACAAAAGTTTTGTGTTTTTGAAACCAATATTTATTTACGATTTTTTTTAACTAACCAAATAAAACATAAACTAATTTATTCTTCAGAAATATAAAAAAATAAATTTTAATTCATTTACACACTTTTGACGCGAGTTATTAAAGTCACAATTTTAGAATGGTAGAGAGTATGCCTATGCTCCTGGATTAAAATCTTCGGTTAGACGCTTAACCTTTTTATAGAATTTTCGAGCGTCTTTCCTACATCTATACATCTCGACTTCCTCACGCCCACGCCTTTTCTGCTCCTTCTTCTTGTGTCTGAAAAGACGTCTCTGATCCCTTCTCCTTTCTCTATAGTTCTCGACATTGGCTCGCGTGGCCGGTGACTGCAACGTTTTCTTGTATGCGGTTGTAGACCTAAATATGTTTTGGTAGTAATGAAACATAGTTATCAACTATGAGCTTGAACTTTATCCAGTTTATACTTAAATTACACTGTAGTCTGTTACCAAACATGAAGTGACGCATATTGTAAACATTTTTACAGAAGCCAATTAGCATACATCTATTGACAAGAGCAGTGATGTTGCCCTTTCAGTAACGAGGTGGGAAATTAAAAAAAAAAGCGTTTGATATTCAAACGCATCTCAAATTATAAAATACGGATTTTACTCCTTCAAGAATCCTAATTTTGTCACTCAATGGCGTTTCGTACAGGCAGAATTATAATGCATTTTGTTGATCAACTATATCGGAATGTCTTTGCACTTAATTGCACATATGTAAGTGTGCATTGCTGTACTTGGTGTCTAATGATCATTTTGAAGTCAATAAATTCTAAATAAAGTAACGTGTAGTCGCCGTAGTCTATTGGGTAGTGTTGGCTTATTAGACGTATATTAAAAAGTATTTCTTCGGCGGCTTCTTCTCTGCAGATTTCTGGCAAAAATTCTGAGAGTAAATAAAATTACCATGAAAAGTTTTTAAAAAATCTGTCGTTCGGCGTCGACTTTAAACTGTAGGTCCCGCCACTCATGTATAAAATTAACACACACAACATAAGTGATGTGAGAAACTAGGTCCATAATCCTGACTGAAGGGTTGTAATGACCAATTATGTATGTATGAACATAAGTGGTGTGAGAAACTAGGTCGTAGTCCTGACTAAAGGACTGTAATGACCACTTATGTATGTAAACTAAAGTTCACCATTCAAACAATTGTTTAAGAATAACATGCAACATACATACAATGTAAAGCAATTAAATTTATCACTATTTCAAATACATATGCATGTACATACATACCTTTCTTTGATTGACTATTCTTTTCAAAAGTCTTCAATGTCGTATTTTCAGGTACATTTCCCGTATTTAAGACTCTTTCGTTAGAGATGTCCTCTTCCTTTTTCACAGTGTCGTCATTAGAACTAGCT
Source organism: Sarcophaga caerulescens (assembly GCA_927399465.1). Lineage (NCBI taxonomy): Eukaryota > Metazoa > Arthropoda > Insecta > Diptera > Sarcophagidae > Sarcophaga > Sarcophaga caerulescens. Next base: position 53,255,980 of record OV656873.1, read on the forward strand.
GTTACGGCTGTTACTGCTGTTACTTCTTCCTTTTGTTCCCTACTATCACTAGAATTATCTGTTACGGGTGATTCTTCTTCCTTTTCTACAGAGCCGTCACTCGAATTAGTTGTTACTGATGTTATTAACGTAGCCTCTGATGCAACCACTGGCGCTTCTTTTGTAAAAGTTTCAGAGACACTGGCAGGACAAGAGTCTTCTTCAGTTACATGATGCTGATCGCAGCCTAACATGTTAAAACAATTTCAATAAGAGTTTTTCGTTTACAGTGAATGAATGGTGTATTTACCATGATCAATCCAATCTTGTCTCTGGCGATCTAAACCTGAGGAACATCTATTTACTGTTGGACACCATGAACACTAAAGCAAAAAATAAATCGAGACAAAGTATAGAAAGTAAACCCGAAGTTTACTCTTTTGTTTTTATTACAATAGTGTTATCGAATTTGATTATCGACGTTTTGACATATTTTTGCATGAAATTAAATATTAGGAACAAGCGATCTTTACTGAGAAATGTGGTAATCACAAAGTGAGTGCATAAGAAATTCCCAATCAATCTCTCAAAACTTCACTAAGGTTAGGTTACTTACGATAGGCAGGATACGCAATGTATTGGGCTTAAGAAGGAAGTTGAACCTCTTTCACAGCTAGTAAAATCACGGTAAAATTTTTTAAGAACCAGGTTCTTTCAATGACAGATTTTGGTGTGTTTCTTTACATCTGATCTCCTTGCTGTTTATACCACTTACATCCATCCGAAAATGGAATTCAACATTCATGTATGGGCTGATACCTCGATGTGTAGTTTGAGCATTCTCAATCGCGTACAGGAAAGGACGAAAGTGCCTATTAATTACCGTAGGTAACCAATTCGTACTGCAGAGCATATTCGGTCGGTTGGTCAATGGATCGATCGCACAACACATTGCAGACTGAATTCGTTCTTTAGCCGAGCTAACCAACGCTTGTAATATAAATATCAAGTTCAAATCTTAAATCCACAAACACTACTCCCTTTTTTCTCCTCCCATAACCTAATGTCCTACTTCCAACGAAATGTAGTTCATGATTTGGGACCATCCCTTGAGTGTTGGTGGTAAATTAAAAGAAAGTAATATTCTGACTTGTATATTTCTAGAATACTTACATTAAATGCAGTAACATGGTTAACACATGAGGCACAGTCGGTATATTCAAGACAAGTGGGTAAAGATTTCAAAGTGATGATTGTGGAATTTGTAATATCGTCATTGACAAAATTAATGCTGTGATATTCATAAATTGTTTGTTTACGAGCGACTATAAATTAGCATAAAAGGAAGAAAAAACAATAAATAGGAAGAAAACACAGTCACAAACAAATAAATTAAGAAAACAACGTCATTTGTATAACTTACAGTAAACGACTTTGTCAATAATATAGGCATCCGCAAGACCAACCTGTACGGGATGTTTGTCATATTGTATGGCTTCAGGCAAAATCGGCACAGAGTAATATGTAAAAACAATATCACCATTTGTATGTAACGTTGTACTGAACGTAAATTTACCCACGTCCTGCTTATCCTGTAGGTAAAGATTTTCCCATAGGACTATAAACGATGAACCTGTAATGGATATAATATGTTTTTGAATATGAAAAGGAAATAATAAGCCTTACTTTTATTTACTTACCGGTATCATTTAAACGCACAAATGAATCATTCGATAGGCTGGTATCGAAAATGGCCCTTAGAGGTGCTATATATTGGCTAGCCGCTATAAAACCATATACATAGTCACCAGTATACACAAAACCATTAGGAGCAACGGTAACATTTTTTATTAGATGACCATAGAAGGGAAAATTAAAACTTAAAGTAATAGTCTAGAGAAAAAAAAAACAAAACAAAAGTAATTGTTAATCGAAATCAATTGCAACAAAGTTACATTTAACAACACAACTTATTTTATTTGCGAATCAAAAATTAAGATCTTTTAAGTTCGAGTTATTTTTCAGTAGCATTTTAATAATTCTAAAAGGTTATTGTATTATTTTTTCCTTATTATCGCATAAAAATAATGAATAAAAAAGATATGAAAATCATACAGATGTAAGAGAAAACTGATCAGTTGGCATTGGCATGACGAGTTCTATGGTTAGTGATGTTCGTGCCTTACAAATATCAAACAGTCATGAATTTTATTCACTAAATGGAAATACTATTTGATGAAGATATTGGCCTGGTGGGGGGGAAAACGAAAGTCTTCTGTAAATGGAATTTGTCTAGAAAATCTAAAATAATTTGTCCATCAGATGTAACGCCCTTCAGATAGTTGTAGTCTGTTAAATCTGCAAATTATTAAAACATGATATTTGGTCTGAAATTTCCAAGATTATTATTTTTGGAATCGTGGCGAGGAGTTCTTGCCTCTCTTTATCTTCCTTTCGTTAAGTATCTCCCCACTTCGCAGAAAGATTCTGGCTCCACCAGTGGCGTGGAAGCTCCCCTCCTCGCAAATGTATCTGCCTGTTCACTGTCGCAAATTCCGTCGTGAACTGGGTCACAGTAGACCGTAATCGTAATTTTCCTTTCTAGCTGATTAAGCCCCCTCAGTCCGTGCGACCGTTCTTGATTCATTCGCAACCACCAAATAGTCCCTCTTTTAAAAGAGTATATAGCTTCCAGATTACTCCCTTTATTGCTATTACGATAAATGAAAAGCATTTCGTCCTCTTATTACTTTTATGTTGAGATTTGTCTCCCTTTTACTTAACCATAGCTCTGGTTTTCACTACCATGTGCAAAGGACTTAAATCTAACAGAGCTTCCTGTACTTTCTACCGTCACACTCTACTCTTTGTATATTTTTCAACTTATTTGAGCTGTTTTCTGATTTTTTCTGTCTTTACAGCAATGGTCTACTGGTCACTATTGGTCTGACTATCATGGTAACAGTTTATAGTTAAACCTTATATTTTCAAATCTAGTTTTAAAATAAAAACATAACGAATGTTTACCATTGCCCGGCGATGTGAATGTGATAACATTTTGCTGGGTGGTATATTTCGAATTTTATTCCAATATGCTTCAACTTTTTCTTGGTCCACAACAATCGTGCTATTGTAATATTGATGGTGACCCTAAAAGCAGTTTAAAGCAATCAAAATAGATTTATTGTTAGAATTTGAATCTGTATACATTTAAATATGTATGTATATGTACCTCTATTTGATTCACTGTGGAATTACTTTTTCTCTCATTTTCAGACACATCATCTTCGATTACTCCTTCCTCTTGTACCGTGTTGTCACTAGAATTAGCTGCTGCGGATGTTGTCAATGTAGATTGTGATGCAACCATTCCTTCTGCTTTTGTTAAAGTATCAAAGAGACTACTCGACTCTTTTGTTACCGTAGGAACTGTTGTACTTTGAACACGATCGTATTCATTTTCAACATCTGTTCCATACCTTTCGTCTGTAGTTTGTGTTAGAAAAAGTAGAGACTTTCAAAGTAAAAGTTTGTCTTTTTGTTTAAAATAATTGTGTTTAAAGTATGTTACAGTAAATTATTAAAAATCCTTAAAATGTTTAAATGAAAGCAATATTTTGGAGAAAAAAATCTTTAAGTTTCGTTATTAATTCGTTGACAGCAGTAGGTTGTCTAAGAAAATTTTTTTATAGGAATTCTTGTGGCCTTGTCTGGAAAACCAACACACTGCTCACTTGACAGCGGTGTTATACTATTGTTTGTCTTACTAAAACTTATATAGAATACTTCCATTCTTTTTTCAAACGGAATTGGTTTTAATTTACAACATAAATTTCATGTCCAGGATGTTGTGGTTTTGAAATAGTTGCGATAGGTTTTATTGGATTGTAAAGAAAAATTGCCATGAAAAATTTTCTCAAAAAATTTGTCGTTCGGAGTTGACTTTAAACTGTAGGTCCCACCACTCATGTGTAAAAAAAATTCACACACAAAATAAGTGGTGTGAGAAACTGAATCGTAATCCTTATGTACATATGAATGTATATATTAATATTAAGAAATTGTTGATAAGCTTTATATATGTATACATATACAGTATTTAATTAACGAAGTTGTTGAGTTGTTTTTTCTATCTTGGGAACTTCTCATTCTATAGTATTATTGGTAGACACTCATGCCAGAGACTGGATTGTATATTCTTATTGAATGGTGTTATGGTATACATACATACATACATACATATGTATATGCGGTAAAATTCAAGACAATATCTAACGCATAATTCTAGCAGCATCTTGGAAGATTAAACCGCGATTTCAGCATGCCATCGGTTAACAGAGATTGGAAACTTTTTTCCGCTCAAATTCTCGAAATTGTAAAAAACTGACCCAACAACTTTCATCTCACATAGATAAACAATAACGGTAACTGAATTTTTTCAATTTGAAATTTGATCGTTTGTTGTTGATCCCAATCAGAGAACAGAAAGAGACCATTCACATTTGCTGACCATTCGCAAATTCATTGCTTTTGCATTGCTTTTACTCGACAATAATAAAAATGTGCATTGCTGTTTGTTTATTCACTCCTTATTACTGCTTGCTATTTTACATTCTATTTTTGTTATGTCGTTATACATCAAGCAACGAAATAATTCAATGCCACATGAAAAAAACACCATTCGTCCAGTATTCGTTAACATTCACACCATTCGTCCAGTATTCGTTGCTTTGGGTGTATGAAAACAGAAAGGAAGAGCAAACACAATACGAAACCTAATGCAGACCCGCCACGATCAAACTGATTGGATCAAATTGCCATTTTTGTGATTGTATTGGTAAAACTGTACTCACACGTACAGAAAACTGACCTCACACGTACAGGCTGAGAAGAGTTTTTTACCAACACATATGCAAAATTTGATCCAATCTGTTTGATCGTGGCGGAGGCACTTAATGAAAACATATATTTTTTTGGTTGTTGCTTTATGTGCGATTTGTTGACAGTAAACTTTACTAATAGTTTGATATTTTGGCAAAGAAAAATATAAAAAATGTTCTCCGATCAAATTTTAGAAAAAATTAATTGTGGCATTGAAACCATTCATACCAATCGTTAACCATTCGTAACAATCGTTAAGTATTCGTTGCTTTTGGGAGTATTTGTTTACATTTGTAGAAGACATGCAAAGCAAGCATCATTTTTCGTTACACTCCGATTTGTGAATGATGACATGTATTGCTTCACGGAATTGATGTATATTGTCAACAGGAGCAAGGCAAATCTAACAGGTAAAACTATGTCAACAGCTGACGCGTTTTTAAATGTCAAAATTTTGTTGTTTTTTTGTTTGTTTTGTTTCGATAATCATTTTCGCATTTATAAACCCTCATATGTACCGGATGTATCCTTAACGATACGCACTCTAGAAATTCTTCAGGATTACTATTTCAAAGCCAATTTTATTAAAATTTTTGGAAGATGATTAATAATATTTAAGCTTTTAACACTAAATCCATATATCTTTTAAACTACAACCTAGATTTACTATATTTATATTTATTTAGACGAGGCTGATGAATTACCCAAAAAAAGATTTCGGTCTCTCCAACTAAGTGCCAAAACTATGACCAATAACAAATAACGTTAGCATCTGCCATTTTTATCGATGGCCATATAAAAACATGTTCTTTAGATAAAGTGGAAATGTTATTGACTGCATGGAATAATTTTTTTTTAATTTATAGGTGCCCCACTATTGCGTAATTAAGCATGACATAAAAATCAAAAGAAATTTCAATATATAAAATGTATTTAGTTTTTTTAATTGCTTTTATTAATTTCCTATAGAGGTTTGAGGGTTAATTTTTTTGACATTACGCGTACGCTTTAACAAAAACAAAATGCCTGTTGTTTTTGCATTGTTGTACTTGTTGTACACTTGCGGTTACCTGTTAGATGTACCTTGAACAAGAGGTTCGTTTTTTGTGATTGTATTCAAAATCTAAAATTAACCACTCAAACCGTTCTCTGATCCCAATTGTATTAAGAAGACTTAATAATTAATGAAAGAAAATAATTTACAAAGTAGTAGCAACAAATTGATAACAAAAGAAAAGGAAAGTAAAAACTACTTTAAGTTTTAGTTATTTTTATTTAATCATTTACTTACATTTTGTTGCAAATACAATATTTATATTGTAAATGATTACAAACACTGTTAAAAATCCAATTAAGCGACCACCGATTTTCGCCATCCTTGTTGAACTGAACAATAAACAGCGACTGTTTGGTGCTATTCGTTTGGGTGATAAGTATCATTTTGGAATTTCCAAAGGCACACATACAAACAAACAAAAAACAATCAGCTGGCTGAAGCAATTACGCCATGCAGTCGCTTGCAGGATTTATGCATTCCCCCTTATTCTTAAATTCAACAGACAGATTAAGTTTCAAGTTTTTCTGTAGTTTTTTGTATTCTTTAAATTCTTCTTTAAACATTTAACAACAACCTTGAATCACTTTCAAGTTTATTTGCATTGCATTTGTATGGCGTTTCATGTTTCTTGGAATTTCTTACACGCGTGGGAAAATGCATAAGCCCAAAGCAGAATTATATTATTAATAAATATATTAAGAATAATTTATTGCAATTTGGCAATAAAATAGTATTTAAGGTTATGATTTAATTAAAATAAATTGAGAAACAATTATTTTAGCAAACAAAATAGTTGTCTTATTGTATCCTCAAATCCTCCGCAATAACCAAGTTTAAGTGCTTGTGTTATCCGAACCACTATAATCAAGTTCAAGTGCTTGCGTTATTCCACCATCAAAAATAAACAAGTTTAAATGCTTGTATTATATGCATAATTGTCCCGGTGATTCTGCCCGGACAAAGCACCACCGACCAGCAAATCACCTGAATCACAACAATGTACTTTTTTTATTTAAAAATAAAAACACATATTTTTTGGATTGTAAAGAAGACATGTATGGAATAAAATATCTGTCAAATGACCGCCAAGCTTCTGATGTCAGGTCCCCACTCTTTTCAATAAATTGTCCATGAATTTTTAGAGCGATGACATGGATTTGAGCTCCGGAATTGTTTCTGGTTTATTCACATAAATCCAAGGTTTCACGAAACTCCAAAGAACGGCGTGTAATAAGAGTTTGCTTATTAGTAGGGCGAGTACGCCGCTTGGTTATGGCTAATAAGCCGCAGTTTACAATTAGAATAAAAAAGATATTTTCTTACAGCTAAAAAGCCGTTTTGATCATCAATTTTATTCTGTCTTCATTAATCAAATTTACAGCTATTTATATTAATTTCTTTAGTCTAAAATCTTTACATATTCATACTTATGACCTAATTTAGTTTTACTTAACTTAGTGTGTGCGTGGTCAGCATTTTGCTAATTTGCAATTATTACATGCTGAAAATTTGTATAAAGCAATTTGATTCCTCGCGCCGTCACAATTTTTAAGTCATTCATAATTATTGTTTATATTATTGAGGAATACATCAAATGCATTTTTAAGTAGCACAAACGTGACCAACACATAACAATGGTTAAGTGTGACCAACACACTACAGGCGTTAAATACCGTAATTGTTCTGGAAGACGTTGGAGCAGTCTTGCCAAAATCCCATATCCTCACAATCCATTCCATCCAGTTGAGTCGACGAGAACTCCATTATCATGTTTCTTTAACAAATACTATTCACAGTCACTGTAATTTCAGCTTCATCTACAGTGAAGTAAGACCGAAACACGCCATTTGATCCAAATTCGCACCAGAGAGTTACTCGTTGTGGTTTTATTTATTTCTTATGTACAGCATTAGGATTTTCTGAGCCTCAAATTCGATAAATTTGTGTATTCACAAGCCAGTCAGATAGAAATGTGCATCATGCGAGAAGATAACTCTGTTTCGAAAAATTGGTCTCCTGTTTGCTTCGTTACCCATTGAACGATCTGCCTGTACTTTGCATTGCCTGCCGGTTTGAGGTCCAGATTAGGCTTAGTTTCGTATGCACAAAGATAGAGACATTTTGTTAAAATACACTGCATAGTATTTCATGAAATTTTAAGTACAGCAACAATGTTTACAAGAGACCCACTGGTATGTTGATGCACAAGATTCTTACTGTATATAACCGGCCCAGTTTCTTCAATGGTTGACAAAGTGTCAGTGGTTTCAGAAAAATTTCGAAATTTTTGTAATAAGTTTTTACAATTAGAACGCTTTGTGCTTTCTTAAATCGTTCCATTTTTAATACTCGAGATAAAGATATGTTACAGCCACAAAATTTTACAGTTGTTACAGACTTAATTGGCCCATTAACAACCCAATTAATTAACAGATTTCGGCCTGCCGTAACAGATCCTTCCAGGCGTCTCTGCTTCTTGCGCGCCTACGCCAGTTGATCACACCAATCGATGACAGAGCTTCCTCGATTTGGTTCTTCCTTCGCCGACTTCCGCAGAGCCCCGCAACAAATCCCCGTCTCTCCGGAGCATCCTCCTCTTTTCGAACGACATGGCCGAGCCAGCGCAGCTTCTGTTAATACGCTGCGCAAAGTCTATATCGTTGTGGAGCTCATACAGCTGACTGTTGGATCGGATGCGGAAATCATCGCCAACTCGCACTGGACCGAAGATCTTAAGTAGGACTTTTCTCTCGAATACTCTCAAGGCGGCTGCATCAGTGCTTAATAGGGGTCCATTCTTCTGCGTCATAAAGAAGCACGGGGAGGAGGGGCGTCTTGTAGAGTATTAGTTTTGTCGTACGAGAGAGGCCTCTGCTACTCAATTGCCTATTGAGACCATAGTAGCACCTGTTGACAAGAGTGATCCTGTGCTTAATCTCCAGACTGACATTATTTTTGGCGGTAACGGCGGAGCCAAGATAAATAAATTCTTTGACTATATCGGAAATGTAGTTATTGGCCGTAATCTGAGATCTCAGTTTGAACTTTTTCCAGTTTATACTTAAATTACACTGTAGTCTGTTACCAAACATTGACGCATTTTTTAAACATTTTTACAGAAGCTAATTAGCATACATCTATTGACAAGAGCAGTGATGTTGCGCTTTCAGTAACGAGGTGGGAAATTAAAAAAAAGCGTTTGATATTCAAATGCATCTCAAATTATAAAACGAGGCTTTTGTATTATGTGCACCGCCATTCCAGATAGCAAAATGTATTCAAAACTTTGTTTAGTATTAGGTTTCTAATTTTTAACGAATGCAAAAACTATTACTGCAATAATGCTTATTTTGTCACTTAGTAGCGTTTCGTGCAGGCAGAATTATAATGCATTTTGTTGATCAACTATTTCGGAATGCCTTTGCACTTAATTGCACATGAGTCAATAAATTCTAAATAAAGTAACGTGTAGTCGCCATAGTCTAGTAGGTAGTGTGTTGACTTCTATAAAACACTCTGGGAGTAAATAAAATTGCCATGAAAAGTTTCTCAAAAATCTGTCGTTCGAAGTCGACCTTAAACTGTAGGTCCAGCCACTCATGTTTAAAATTAAAATACACAACATAAGTGATGTGAGAAACTAGTTCGTAATCCTGGCTAAAGAGCTGTAATGACCAATTATGTATGTAAAGTAAAGTTCACCATTCAAACGATTGTTTAAGAATAACATGCAACCTATTCGCAGAAACAATACATAATCCTTGTGGTCGGAAATCCGTTTGTTTGCTTGTCAACATTGCTTCTTTTAGCAAATTTGATTATAATGCTTTGTATACCTTGGTAGGGACTCACTTGCCTAAACATTATAATCATTATCATATAACATTATTGTCATACCAAGTGATTTATTTGTAAGATCTTGATTGCCTCTAGAATTCATTTGTATTGAGATATTGTTTGTCTATATCTCCCTTGGCTTCATGAGCGCTACATTTGCAAAGTGGTTCAGCAACAGGCGATATGTGATAAATAATAGTGATTTTTCACTGAATTTTATGATGGAAAAAATTTCATTTATTGATCAAAATAGGGGTAATCTCTCTTTCTTTTGTCACAATAATCACAATTTATACTTCCCTAAAACCTTAATGTGTTATATTTTATTCTTACAACACTTAAATAAATCAAGAAAGAAATTAGAAATCAAAAACAGAAAAATTATAGAAATTGTCTATTCTTGATCCACAACAGATGTAATGTTATAATAATAAATGTTATATATTATTATATAATCATATAATAACTGATTATTGTGTTGTAAAGTGTTGTAAAGCAATTGAAATAAATTTATTATTATTTCGTTTATCACTATTTCAAATACATATGCATGTACATACATACCTTTCTTTGATTGACTATTCTTTTCAAAAGTCTTCAATGTCGTACTTTCAGGTACATCTTCCGTATTTACGACTTTTTCTTTAGTGATGTCCTCTTCCTTTTGTACAGTGTCGTCATTAGAACTAGCTGTTACAGCTGTTACGGCTGTTACTTCTTCCTCTTGTTCCCTGCTATCACTAGAATTATCTGTTACGGATGATTCTTCTTCCTTTTCTACAGAGCCGTCACTCGAATTAGTTGTTACTGATGTTAATAACGTAGCCTCTGATGCAACCACTGCCGTTTCTTTTGTAAAAGTTTCAGAAACACTGGCAGGGCAAGAGTTTTCTTCAGTTACATGATGCTGATCGCAGCCTACCATGTTAAAACAAATTCAATAAGACTTTTTCGTTTACAGTGAATGAGGGTTATATTTACCATGATTAATCCAATCTTGTCTCTGGCGATCTCGACCAGAGGAACATCTATTTACTGTTGGACACCATGAACACTAAAGCAAAAAATAAATTGAGACAAAGTATAGAAAGTAAACCCAAGATTTAGTTTTTTTTTTTCTAATTCCAATAGTGTTATCGAATTTGGTTGTCGACGTTTTGACATTCAACATATGTCATTTAAAGGATTAAATATGTTTGAGCGTTAAAAATACTTGAATTTATTTTCAGAAAACGTAATAAGTGGTGTAATAAAAAAAAATCTCATATTTTTGCATGAAATGAAATATCAGGAACACGTGATATTTACAGAAAAATGTGGTAATCACAAGGTGGGTGCATAAGAAATTGGCAATCAATCTCTCAAAACTTTACGAAGTTTAGGTGATGTTACTTACGACGGTTAGGATACTCACAATAACTATAATTCCGCTATGACACCAGTGCAAGATGTGTGAGAAAGTATTGAGCTTAATCAAAATAAAACTTCTTAAGAACCAGTTTCAAAGAAAGCTTTTTAATGTTAGGGTCTTTAATATCGATAGATAATAAATGGTGAGTGTTGGTGGTAAATTAAAAAAGAAATTCAACATACTTTATTGTATATTTCTAATATATTTACCTTAAATGCAGTAACATGGTTAACACATGAGGCACAGCCGGTATATTCAAGACAAGTGGGTAAAGCTTTCAAAGTAATGATTGTGGAATTTGTAATATCGGTGTCGGCAAAATTTACTCTATGATATTCATAAATTGTTTTTCTAAGAGCGACTATAAATTAGCAAAAAAGAAAAACAAAAAACAAACCATAGTCACAAACAAATAAATTAAGAAAACCACGTCATTTGTATAACTTACAGTAAACAATTCTGTCAATAATATAGGCATCCGAAAGACCAACCTTTACGGGATGTTTGTCATCTTTTATGGCTTCAGGCAAAATTGGCACTGAGAAATATGTAAAAACTATATCACCAGTCTTATGTAATGTTGTACTAAAAGTAAATTTGCCCACATTTTGCTGATCAGGTAGGTAAACATTTTCCCAAATGACTGTAAACGATGAACCTGTAATGAATAATAATATGTTTTTGAATATGAAAAGGAAATAATAAGTGTTACTTTTATTTACTTACCGGTATCATTTAAACGCACAAATGAATTATTCGATAGACTGGTATCGAAATTGGCCATTAGAGGTGCTATATATTGGCTAGGCGCTATATAGCCATGTACATAATCACCAGTAAACACAAAACCAGTAGGAGCAACGATAACATTTTTCACTAGATGACCATAGAAGGGAAAATCAAAACTTAAAGTAACAATCTAGAGAAAAAAAAACAAAAAAAAGTAATTGTTAATCGAAATCAATTGCAACAAAGTTACATTTAACAACACAATTTATTTTATTTGCGAATCAAAAATTAAGATCTTTTAAGTTCGAGTTATTTTTCAGTAGTATTATAATAATTCTAAAAGGTTATTGTATTATTTTTTCCTTATTATCGCATAAAAATAATGAATAAAAAAGATATGAAAATCATACAGATGTAAGAGAAAACTGATCAGTTGGCATTAGCATGACGAGTTCTATGGTTAGTGATGTTCGCGCCTTACTAATTTCAAACAGTCATGAATTTTATTCACGAAATGGAAATACGATTTGATGAAGATATTGGCCTGGTGGGGGGAAAACGAAAGTCTTCTGTAAATGGAATTTGTCTAGAAAATCTAAAATAATTTGTCCATCAGATGTAACGCCCTTCAGATAGTTGTAGTCTGTTAAATCTGCAAATTATTAAAACGTAATATTCGGTGTGAAATTTCCAAAATTATTATTTTTGGAATCGTGGCGACAGGAGTTTTTCCCTCTCTTTATCTTCCTTTCGTTAAGTATCTCCAAATATCTGTATTTATCTAATATTACCTTAACTATAGCTCTAGTTTTCACTACCATATGCGAAGGACTTAAATCTAACAGAGCTTCCTGTGCTTTACACCGTCACACTCTAGTCTTTGTATATTTTTCAACTTCATTTGAGCTGTTTTCTGATTTTTTCTGCCTTTACAGCAATGATCTACTGGTCACTATTGGTCTGACTATCATGGTAACAGTTTATAGTTAAAGCTTAGACTTTCAAATCTAGTTTTAAAATAAAAACATAACGAATGTTTACCATTGCCCGGCGATGTGAATGTGATAAAATTTTGCTGGATGGTATATTTCGAATTTTATTCCAATATGTTTCAACTTTTTCTTTGTCCACAACAATCGTGCTATTGTAATATTGATGGTGACCCTAAAAGCAGTTTAAAGCAATCAAAATAGATTTATTGTTAGAATTTGAATCTGTATACATTTAAATATGTATGTATATGTACCTCTATTTGATTCACTGTGGAATTACTTTTTCTCTCATTTTCAGACACATCATCTTCGATTACTCCTTCCTCTTGTACCGTGTTGTCACTAGAATTAGCTGCTGCGGATGTTGTCAATGTAGATTGTGATGCAACCACTCCTCCCGATTTTGTTAAAGTATCAAAGAGACTACTCGATTCTCTTGTTACCGTAGGAACTGTTGTACTTTGAACACGATCATATTCATTTTCAACATCTATACTATACCTGTCGTCTATAATTTGAGTTAGAAAAAGTAGAGACTTTCAAAGTAAAAGTTTGTCTTTTTGTTTAAAATAATTGTGTTTAAAGTATGTTACAGTAAATTATTAAAAATCCTTAAAATGTTTAAATGAAAGCAATAGTTTGGAGAAAAAAATCTTATATATTATATATTAATATTATATAGAATCCTTCCATTCTTTTTTCAAACGGAATTTCTTTTAATTTACAACATAAATTTCATGTCCAGGAAGTTGTGGTTTTGAAATAGTTGCGATAGGTTTTATTGGATTGTAAAGAAAAATTGCCATGAAAAGGTTTCTCAAAAAATTTGTCGTTCGGATTTGACTTTAAACTGTAGATCCCACCACTCATGTGTAAAAAAATTTCACACACACAAAATAAGTGGTGTGAGAAACTGAATCGTAATCCTTACTGAAGAGGAACAAATAAGGGTTCTTGATTGGCCAGCTCAAAGCCTCGATCTGAACCCTATTGAAAATCTTTGGGGGATCGTAAAACGAGCAGTTGCAGCCAAAAAACCTAGCAGCAAAAAGGCACTTTGGCAGCTTATCCAGGCAGAATGGAATAACATTAGTCCTGAGCAGTGTCGCAATTTAATCAACTCAATGCCACAAAGATGTACTGAAATAATAAGCCAAAAAGGGTGCCCACAAAATATTCAAGGTTCAAAATAGTTTGGGTGAAAAATAAAGCATATAAATTAAATTTTCAATAATTTTTTTTTTTTCAGATGACTTAATTATGTGTCCACTTAAATTTTAAGTCTGATATCAACTTCGTAGCAAAACATTTTTTATAATGAATAACTATTTAAGTTTATGTTGTTAATTAATTATTAAGCATATGAAATTAATAAATAGTAGTTGTTTTTGTTTCCATTCTTCTTAAATTTTTTTAATTTTTACAAAAATGAAAAATTTGCTTTAGTGACTTAATTGTGTGTCCACGACTGTATGTATACATATATGATAAGAGTATTTAATTAACGAAGTTGTTGTTTTCTATCTTGGAAACTTCTCATTCTATATTATTATTGGTAGACAACCATGCCAGAGATTGGATTGTATACTCTTATTGAATGGTGTTATGGTATACATACATATGTATATGCGGAAAAATTCAAGACAATATCTAACGCATAATTCTAGCAGCATCTTGGAAGATTAAACCGCAATTTCAGCATGCCATCGGTTAACAGAGATTGGAAAACTTTTTTCCGCTCAAATTCTAGAAATTGTAAAAAACTGACCCAACAACTTTCATCTCACATAGATAAACAATTACGGTAACTGAATTTTTTCAATTTGAAATTTGATCGTTTGTTGTTAATCCCAATTGTATTAAGAAAACTTAATAATTAATAAAACAAAAAAATAATTTACAAAGTAGTAGCAACAAATTGATAACAAAAGAAAAGGAAAGTAAAAACTATTTTAAGTTTTAGTTATTTATATTTAATCATTTACTTACATTTTGTTGCAAATACAATATTTATATTGTAAATGATCAGAAACACTGTTAAAAATCCAATTAAGCGACCACCGATTTCCGCCATTCTTATTGAACTGAACAATAAACAGCGACTGTTTGGTGCTATTCGTTTGGGTGATAAGTATCATTTTGGAATTTCCAAAGGCACACATGCAAACAAACAGAAAACAATCAGCTGGCTGAAGCAATTACGCCATGCAGTAAACGATTGCAAATTTTAGTGTTGGATGTGAATATAAAGGGTGTCTCATTAAGAATGCACTTTTTTTATTATTAGTAAATAAAAACACGTATTTTTGGATTGTAAATAAGACATGTATGAAATAAACTATCTGTCAAATGACCGCCAAGATTCTGATGGCAGGTCCTTACTCTTTTCAATAAATTGTCCATGATTTTTTAGACCGATGTCACGGATTTGACCTCCGGAATTGTTTCTGATTTATTCGCATAAATCCATGATTTCTCAAAACTCCAAATAACGGCGTTAAATAGCGTAATTGTTCTACAAGTCTTTGAACCCGTCTTGTCGAAACCCCATATTCTCACAATCCATTCCATCCAGTTGAGGCGACGAGAACTCCATTATCATGCTTCTTTAACAAATACTATTCACAGTCACTATAATTTCAGCCTCATCTACAATGAAGTAAGACCTAAATACGCCATTTTTATTTTTTTATGAAACCAGCACTCAGGGGACGGCCCCTACTCATGCAGTGCATTGTGCAGGTTTTTAGGAAAGGTGGAAAGGGGGAGGATGCGAACTGCAAGGAAACGAGTTGCTGCTAGGTGACTATAAAATGGCCAGTGCTATACCTTCACCATTAGACAGTCTACAGGCAATCGTACCCAATGTTGAGTGTGTTAATTTTATACGTAAGTGGCGGGACCTACAGTTTAAAGTCGACTCCGAACGACAGATTTTTGAGAAACTGAGAAGAAATCGCCGAAAAAATACTTTTTTTATTTTTTTTTTTTTTTTTTTTTTTTTATGTCTGGCCTGGGACTCGAACCCTGGCTTTTACGTCTAATAAGCCAGCACACTACCTACTAGACCACGGCGACCACATTTGATCCAAATTCGCACCAGAGAGTTACTCATTGTGGTTTTATTTATTTCTTACTACCAGATTGTACCCGGCGTTGCGCGAGTTATGTAGTTTGGATTAGTTTAAAAAATGAAAAATGTTTTTAAATTAAAAAAAAACAGTGATTATTTGAAACCAGTTTTAAAACCGGTTTCTTAAAACATGGAATTTTTCAAATTATTCGGAAAC
Source organism: Sarcophaga caerulescens (assembly GCA_927399465.1). Classification (NCBI taxonomy): domain Eukaryota; kingdom Metazoa; phylum Arthropoda; class Insecta; order Diptera; family Sarcophagidae; genus Sarcophaga; species Sarcophaga caerulescens. The sequence continues at coordinate 53,272,156 of OV656873.1, forward strand.
CGGTTTAACAAATAACCCAGTTTTTTGAATACTCTAAGTCCTAAATATAAATCACTCAATTTGCCCGTTTATGGCCCCTTTCCCCTTTTTGGACCCCTTTTGGTTCAACTTTAGAAACGGAATACCTCCAATAGCTATTTAGGAAACTTAACCAAGCTAAATCGTAAAAAAGTACCTATAAAACAGATAAAATACAGCATTTATGCATAAAAGTACTAATTTTTGCCCATTTTTTCTCCCTTTGTCCCATTTTTTCTCCCCTTTTGGTCAAAATTTTGAAAAGATTTATATCCTATAACCTCCACCGACAAAAGCTCGATCAATATCCCAAATTTCAAGAAAATCGGTCCAAGCGTTCAGGCGTGATTGGCTAACAAACAAACATACATACATAATTGGTCATTGCAACCCTTCAGTCAGGATTATTGACCTAGTTTCTCACACCACTTATGTTGTGTGTGTTAATTTTATACATAAGTGGCGGGACCTACAGTTTTTTAAAGTCGACTCCGAACGACAGATTTTTTTGAGAAACTTTTCATGGCAATTTTATTTACTCTCAGAGTTTTTGCCAGAAATCTGCTGAGAGGAAATCGCCGTAGAAATACTTTTTGTATTTTGTTTTGATGTCTGGCCTGGGGCTCGAACCCTGCCTTTACGTCTAATAAGCCAACACACTACCTACTGGACTACGGCGACTTCAACCAACCAACAAACAAACAAACAAAAAAACAGAATGTACAGCATTAGGATTTTCTGAGCCTCAAATTCGATAATTTTGTGTATTCACAAGCCAGTCAGATAGAAATGTGCATCATGCGAGAAGATAACTCTGTTTCGAAAAATTGGTCTCCTGTTTGCTTCGTTAGCCATTGAACGATCTGCCTGTACTTTCCATTGCCTGCCGGTTTGAGGTCCAGATTAGGCTTAGTTTCGTATGCACAAAGATAGAGACATTTTGTTAAAATACACCGCATAGTATTTCGTGAAATTTGAAATACAGCAGCAATGTTTACAAAAGACACATTGGTATGTTGACAAACAAGATTCTTACTGTGCGTAATCGACCCAGTTTCTTCAATGGTCAGTGGTTTTAGAAAAATTTTGAAATTTTTGTAATAAGTTTTTACAATTATAACGCCTTCTGCTTTCTTAAACCCTTCCATTTTAATTACTCGAGATAAAGATATGTGACAGCCACAAAACTTTGTAGTTGGTACTTGCACAAAAAAAGATTACAGAAAATTTAACAAACTCTACAAACTTTATTTCAAAAAAGGCAATAAGAAAGGATTTCAGATGAAAGTACAAAAGTATAGCAACTTCTTAAAGGGAAAAACTTTTGCCTAAACGTTACAGTATTTGAACAATGTACAACAGGTATTTTGTATTGTGAAAAACAAAAAAAAGTAAGTCTTTACTCCCATAGAAAATTCAATCCATAAAATTTTTATATGTAAGTTAGAGAAAAATAAATAAATTTAAAGAAATTTCACTTCCTGTAAATTTGTTTTGTCTTTTCCAAACGTTACTATAATGTCACGCATCCATACTATGTTACACGAAACTCCTTCAAGTAATAAAAAAAACCTTGTTCATTCAGTTGTTAGTCGAATTTAAAGTATTGTGAAAATTTTATGCGGAATTAGTATAAGCTTTCGTTGAACAACTTTGGAGTGATAGGATAATAACAGGATAGGATAGAATAAGATAATAATGGTAGCTGTTAACATTTTCAATTCCCTAAAAAATATATGATATGGTCATCAACAGTCGATATTTCTACTCATAAATACCTTTCCTATTTATAAATAAATAGTATGACACTGCCTTTTAATAATTACACGCTCTAATTACTAATTTCCAAAAAAATTCGACTTTTTGCATTCTTAAGGAATAAATATTATTATCTTTGCTTCTCAAAGAGCTGCGATTCTTCTTACAATTTAATACATAGAATAAAATATCAATCGGTTTTCCATCATAATTTAAATATGTTTTGCAATGCAACAAAAAGTGAATAGAATTATCGTAAAATATTTCTTATAATTTTATTTGTAGCACAAACATAAATTAAAACAAAAACCTACAAAATCAATAATTTAAGTATGTAGTAAGTCTATTACAAAATACTATTTGTAAATATTTTAGTTATTGCAGTTTGGCATATACAATTTAAATAAATCAAAAATAAATCTCTTTATTGTACGACGTTTATGAAAACTAGACTTATTTCTTTTTACAATGAAATAAATTGCGTTGTATAATTTTTATTGAGTTTTTCTTTTCAATATTATTTGATATTGTAGACTTTTTTGTGTTATATCGTATTAAACTTATTTAATAATATTTTCTAATATTTTCAATTAAGTTTTAATGATAAAATCAAATGTAAAAATAATTTCTTTCTTTTAAATTTTGATTTCAAATGTATAAGAGAACGTTTTTGAGAATAAAAAAGAAAAATGAACAGAAGGTTATCTTAAAGAAGCTAAGGAAGGGTAGTTAGACTTTTTTAAATGTCAAATTTTCAATTTAACATTAACATAAATAGTTTTTCTTGTAGAATTTTTATTGATTGTAAATTTTTACTGGGAAACATGAGAGGTCATATACTTCGTATGGCTTTTCTATTTTGTTTTTTTTTTTATTTAATATTTTATTATTGGATTTTAGTATGTCTTGTCCTAATTTTACACATTATTATGATGGCAAACCCAAAGTTTGCGCACTAAACGTATGGCGATTTGATTGAATTCTTCACTCTTTTCATGCCACATTATGGCTACATCTACATTGGCACCGGATTCATCGTTGGGCTCTGAAAATAGAAAACGAAACTAAATTGTGAAATTGTCAAACGCTTGTAATGGCATAAGTCGTCGTAGTCTAGTAGGTAGTGTGTTGGTTTATTAGACGTAAGGCCACGGTTCAAACCCCAGGTCAGACATCAAAACGAAAATATTCGGTGACTTCCTCTCAGCAGATTTCTGGCAAAAATTCTGAGAGCAAATAAAATTGCCATGAAAAGTTTCTCAAAAAATCTATCGTTCGGAGTCGCCTTTAAACTGTAGGTCCCATTACTCATTTATAAAATTAACATACCCAACATAAGTGGTGTGAGAAACTAGGTCCATAATCCTGACTGAAGGGTTGTAATGACCAATTATGTATGTAAAGTAAAGTTCACCATTCAAACGATTGTTTAAGAATAGCATGCAACCTATTCGCATAAACAATACATAATCCTTGTAGTCGGAAATGCTCTTGTTTGCTTGTCAACATTGCTTCGTTTGGGAAATTTGATTATAATGCCCTCCTTTAAATAACTTGGCAGGGACTCACTTGCCTAAACATGTTCTATTACTGGAAGTATTATCGGCAGAATGGTTTTATGTTAATAGTTATGTTATCATACCAAGTGATTTATTTGTAAGATCTTGATTGCCTCTACAATTCATTTGTATTGAGATATTGTTTGTCTACATCTCCCTTGGCTTCATGAGCGCTACATTTGCAAAGTGGTTCAGCAACAGGCGATATGTGATAAATAATAGTGATTTTTCACTGAATTTTATGATGGAAAAAATTTCATTTATTGATCAAAATAGGGGTAATCTCGCTTTCTTTTGTCACAATAATCACAATTTATACTTCCCTAAAACCTTAATGTGTTATATTTTATTCTTGCAACACTTAAATAAATCTTTTAACAGATACTTAGAAATCCTTGGCTTCCTAAGCGCTACATTGACAAAGTTGTGACAATGCTTTTCCAGTGAACTTTAGGATGGAAAAAATTTCATTTACTAATCAAAATAGGAGTAATCTCTCTCTCTTGCTCTCTTTCTTTTGTGATGTCATATTTTAATATAATTTTTTAATCACAATTTATACTTCCCTACACTTAGAAATCAAAAACAAAAAAACTATAGAAATTGCCTATTCTTCATCCACAACAAATGTTACGTTATAATAGCGATCATGATTCTAAAAGTGTTGTAAAGCAATTGAAATAAATTTATTGTTATTTCGTTTATCACTATTTCAAATACACACTAATGTATGTACATACCTTTGTTTGATTGACTATTAAATTGTTCTTTGCAAAAGTCTTTAATGTCGTACTTTCAGGTACATCTTCCGTAATTAAGACTTTTTCTTTAGTGATATCCTCTTCCTTTTGTACAGTGTCGTCATTAGAATTAGCTGTTACGGCTGTTACTTCTTCCTTTTGTTCCCTACTCTCACTAGAATTATATGTTACGACTGATTCTTCTTCCTTTTCTTCAGAGACGTCACTCGAATTAGTTGTTACTGATGTTATTAACGTAGCCTCTGATGTAACCACTGCCGCTTCTTTTGTAAAAGTTTCAGAGACACTGGCAGGGCATGAGTCTTCTTCAGTTACATGATGCTGATCGCAGCCTACCATATTAAAACAACTTCAATAAGACTTTTTCGTTTACAGTGAACGAAGGTTATATTTACCATGATTAGTCCAATTTTGTCTTTGCCGATCTAGACCAGAGGAACATCTATTTACTATTGGACACCATGAACACTAAAGCAAAAAATTAATTGAGACAAAGTATAGAAAGTAAACCCGAAATTTAGTTTTTTTTCTAATTCCAATAGTGTTATCGAATTTGGTTATCGACGTATGTATGTCATTTACAGGATAAAATATATTTAAGCGTTAAAAATAATAGATGTTATTTTCAGAAAACGTAATAATAATAGTGGTGCAATAAGAAAAATCCCATATTTTTGCATGAAATTAAATATCAGGAACACGCGATATTTACAGAGAAACGTGGTAATCACAAGGCGGGTGCATAAGAAATTCCCAATCAATCTCTCAAAACTTCACGAAGTTTAGGTGATGTTACTTACGACGGTTAGGATACTCACAATAACTATAATTCCGCTATGACACCAGTGCAAGATGTGTGAGAACGTATTGAGCTTAATCAAAATAAAACTTCTTAAGAACCAGTTTCAATGAAAGTTTTTTAATGTTAGGGTCTTTAATATCGATAGATAATAAATGGTGAGTGTTGGTGGTAAATTAAAAAAGAAATTCAACATACTTTATTGTATATTTCTAATATATTTACCTTAAATGCAGTAACATGGTTAACACATGAGGCACAGTCGCTATATTCAAGACAAGTGGGTAAAGCTTTCAATGTAATGATTGTGGAATTTGTAATATCGGTGTTGGCAAAATTTACTCTATGATATTCATAAATTGTTTTTCTACGAGCGACTATAAATTAGCAAAAAAGAAAAACAAAATATAGAAAAAAAAAGTCACAAACAAATAAATTAAGAAAACGACATCAATTGTATAACTTACAGTAAACGACTTTGTCAATAATATAGGCATCGGAAAGACCAACCTTTACGGGATGTTTGTCATCTTGTATGGCTTCAGGCAAAATTGGCACTAAGAAATATGTAAAAACAATATCACCAGTCTTATGTAATGTTGTACTAAAAGTAAATTTGCCCACATCTTGCTGATCCGGTAGGTAAAGATTTTCCCATAGGACTATAAACGATGAACCTGTAATGGATAATAATATGTTTTTGAATATGAATAGCAAACAATAGGTGTTACTTTTATTTACTTACCGGTATCATTTAAACGCACACATGAATCATTCGATAGGCTGGTATCGAAATTGGCCATTAGAGGTGCTATATATTGGCTAGCCGCTAAGTAGGAATGTACATAATCACCAGTATACACAAAACCAGTAGGAGCAACGGTAACATTTCTTACTAGATGACCATAGAAGGGAAAATCAAAACTTAAAGTAAAAGTCTAGAGAAAAAAATAAAAAAGTAATTGTTAATCGAAATCAATTGCAACAAAATTACATTTTACAAGACAATTTATTTTATTTGCGAATCAAAAATTAGGATCTTTTAAGTTCGTGTTATTTTTCAGTAGTATTTTAATAGTTCTAAAAGAATAAAAATAATGAATAAAAAAATATGAAAATCATACAGATGTAACAGAAAACTGATCAGTTGGCATATTCGTGATTTTGGAATCGTGGCGACAGGAGTTTTTATCTTGCTTTCGTTAAGTATCTTCAAATATCTGTGTTCACTCCGCAGAAAGATTCTGGCTTCATCAGTGGCGTGGAAGCTCCCCTCCTCGCAAGCCCATCTGCCTGTTCATTGTCGCTAATTCCGACGTGAACTGAGTCCCAGAAGACCGTAATCGTAATTTTCCTTCCTAGCTGATTAAGCCTCCTCAGACAGTCATATACTATCGTCAATTTAACCTCATAACAACTTGTGCTCGAATGCGTAGACTTTTGCTTGAAAGCACGGACCGTTCTTGACTCATTCGCAACCACCAAATAGTCCCTTTTTAAAAAGGTTATATAGGTTCCAGATTACTCCCTTTATTTCTATTACGATAACTGAAAAGCATTTTATCATCTTATGGCTTTTAACATAACGAATGCTTACCTTTGCCCGGCGATGCGAATGTGATAACATTTTGCTGGGTGGTATATTTCGAATTTTATTCCAATATGCTTCAACTCTTTCTTGATCCACAAAAATCGTGCTATTGTAATATTGATGGTAACCCTAAAAGAGATTTAAAGCAATCAAAATAAATTTATTATCAGATTTTGGATCTGTATACATGTAAATATGTATGTATATGTACCTCTATTTGATTCACTGTGGAATTACTTTTTCTCTCATTTTCAGACAGATCGTCTTCGATTTCTCTTTCCTCTTGTACCGTGTTGTCACTAGAATTAGCTGCTGCGGATGTTGCCAATGTAGATTGTGATGCAACCACTCCTTCTGCTTTTGTTAAAGTATCAAAGAGACTACTCGATTCTCTTGTTACCGTAGGAACTGTTGTACTTTGAACACGATCATATTCATTTTCAACTTCTATTCCAGCCTCTGATGCAACCTCTGCCTCTTCTTTTGTAAAAGTTTCAGAAACACTGGCAGGACAAGAGTCTTCTTCAGTTACATGATGCTGATCGCAGCCTACCATGTTAAAACAAATTCAATTAGAGTTTTTCGTTTACATTGAATGAAATAATTGTTTATATTTACCGTGCTTAATCCAGTCTTGTCTTTGGCGATCTAGACCAGAGGAACATCTATTTACTGTTGGACACCATGAACACTAAAGCAAAAAATAAATTGAGACAAAGTATAGAAAGTAAACCCGAAATGTATTTTTTTTTTAATTCCAATAGTGTTATCGAATTTGGTTATTGACGTTTTAACATTCAACGCATGTAATTTACAGGATTAAATATGTTTGAGCGTTAATAATACTTGAACTTATTTTCAGAAAACGTAATAAGTGGTGTAAAAAGAAAAATCCCATATTTTTGGATGAAATTAAATATTAGGAACACGCGATCTTTACTGAGAAATGTGGTAATCACAAGGTGGGTGCATAAAAAATTCCCAATCAATCTCTCAAAACTTCACGAAGGTTAGGTTAGGTTACTTACTACAGGCAGGATACTCAATGTATTGGGCCTAAGCAGGAAGTTGAGCGCGTTTTACGACTGGTAAAGTCAAAGTAAAACTTTTTAAGAACCAGTTTCTTTCAATGACAAATTTTTAATGTTAGGGTCTTTGATATCGACAGATAATAAATATATGCTGCGCTTCTTTACATCTGATCTCCTTGCTTTTTACACCACTTACATCCACCCGAAAATGGAATTCAACATGCATGTATGGACTGATACCTCGATGTGTAGTTTGAGCATTCTTAATCGCATACAGGAAAGGGCAAAAGAGCTTATTAATTACCGTAGGTAGCGAACTCGTCGTGTAGAGCACATCCGGTGAGTTGGTCAATGGATCGATCGCACAACACATTGCAGACAGAATTCTTTCTTTAGTCGAGCCATCCAACACTTGTAATATAAATATCAAATTCAAATCTTATATCTACAAACACTACTCTCTTCTTCTCCTCCCATAACCTATTGTCCTACTTCCAACAAATCCCTTGAGTGTTGATCGTAATTGAAGTCGCCGTAGTCTAGTAGGTAGTGTGTTGGCTTATTAGACGTAAAGCCAGGGTTCGAGCACCAGGCCAGACATCAAAACAAAATACAAAAAGTATTTCTTCGGCGATTTCCTCTCAGCAGATTTCTGGCAAAAACTCTGAGAGTAAATAAAATTGCCATGAAAAGTTTCTCAAAAAATCTGTCGTTCGGAGTCGACTTTAAACTGTAGGTCCCGCCACTTATGTATAAAATTAACACACACAACATAAGTGGTGTGAGAAACTAGGTCAATAATCCTGACTGAAGGGTTGTAATGACCAATTATGTATGTATGTTGATCGTAATTTAAAAAAATAGTATTCTGTTTATAAAATACTTACAGTAAATGCAGTAACATGGTTAACACATGAGGTGCAGTCGGTATATTCGAGACAAGTGGGTAAAGCTTTCAAAGTGATGATTGTGGAATTTGTAATATCGGCATTGGAAAAATTAACTTTGTGATATTCATAAATTGTTTTTGCACGAGCGACTATAAATTAGCAAAAAAGAAAAACAAAATATAGAAAAAAAAAGTCACAAACAAATAAATTAAGAAAACGACATCAATTGTATAACTTACAGTAAACGACTTTGTCAATAATATATGCATCCGAAAGACCAACTTTTACGAAATGTTTGTCATCTTGTATGGCTTTAGGCAAAATCGGCACTGAGAAATATGTAAAAACAATATCACCATTCTTATGTAACGTTGTACTGAAAGTAAATTTGCCCACATCTTGTTTATCCTGTAGGTAAACACTTTCCCAAAGGACTGTAAACGATGAACCTGTCATATGTAAATAACGATATTACAATTTTATAACAAAATGAAATTATAAAAATCAATTATATTTACTTACCGGTGTCATTGAAACGTACTAATGAATCATTCGATAGGCTGGTATCGAAATTGGCCATTAAGGGTGCAATATATTGGGTAGCCGCCAGCCAGGAATGTATATAGTCACCGGTATATATGAAACCACCAGTAACAACGGTAACATTTCTTACTGGATGACCATAGAAGGGAAAATCAAAACTTAAAAGAACAGTCTAGAAAATTCCAAAAATAAAATGGTTTAAATTAGTTTGTAATAGTCAACATTTTTTCGCAGATTAAGACTTTTACACGATCTTTCAAGTTCAAGCTGAACAGAGAGCATAGAATTAAATTAGATTGGTTGATATTTATACATGACTAGCTAAAACCCGGTGTGCTTCGCTATTCCTATCAATATCTATATACATATGTATATAAAAATGAATGTGTGTTCATTTGTTTGTGGGTTTTTTGTTTGAAGTCTATAGACGGCTAAATGACTTGACCGATTTTCTTGAAATTTTAACAGTACCATCGGCAGCTCTAGATGTTGATGCTCGTAGTCTCTCTCCTTCTAGGCGTACATTGGCTTTGATCCGGCGTCTCTGCAGTTCTTGATCTTGATGATTGGGATCGTTTTCTTCTGAGACGTGCATCACGTTAATCAGGTGTCTCAGCAGCTCTAGAAGTTGATGCTTATATCCTCTCTCTTTCTACACGTGCATCACGTTGATCTGGTGTCTCCGCAGCTCTAGATGTTGATGCTCGTAGTCTCTCTCCTTCTAGGCGTACATCGCGTTGATCCGGCGTCTCATCAGTTCTTGATCTTGATGATTGGGATCGTTTTCTTCTAAGACGTACATCACTTTGATCAGGTGTCTCAGCAGCTCTAGATGTTGATGCTCGTAGTCTACACGTACATCTCGTTGATCTGGTGTTTCTGCAGCTACTGCTCTTTGCAATCGTATTCCTTTCCCTTTCTAAACGTTCATCACGTTGAACTGAAGCCTCAGCAGCTCTAGATGTGGAGGCTCTAGAGTCTAGACCTTTCAACACTCAGACGAAAATCATGTTCTTCGGGAGTTTCGTCAGCCCTTTGTGATTGTAAATTAACTGCATTTTTGGTGCGTTTAGAAAGCGAAGATTTTTTAGGTGGCATTTTTTTTGTTTTTAATTTATCACAATATGATCACTCACAAAATAAATGTTTAACTTAATCCACAAAATAGTCCCTCTTTTAAGGGAATATATAGCTTCCAGATTACTCTCTTTATTTTTATTACGATAAATGAAAAGCATTTTGTCCTCTTATTACTTTTATGTTGAAATTTGTTTCCCATTTCCTTAACCATAGCTCTGGTTTTCACTACTATTTGCAAAGGTCTTAAATCTAACAGAGCTTCCTGTGCTTTATAGCGTCACACTCTAGTCTTTGTATATTTTTCAACTACATTTGATTTTTTCTGTCTTTAGAACAATAGTCTACTGGTCACTATTGGTCTATCATGATAATAGTTTATAGTTAAAACTTAAACTTTCAAATCTACTATACTTTTAAAATAAAAGCATAACGAATGCTTACCTTTGCCCGGCGATGTGAATGTGATAACATTGTGCTGGGTGGTATATTTCGGATTTTATTCCAATATGCTTCAACTCTTTCTTGATCCACAAAAATCGTGCTATTGTAATATTGATGGTGACCCTAAAAGGAATTTAGAGCAATCAAAATAAATTTATTATTAGGTTTTGGATCTGTATATATGTAAATATGTATGAATAACTACCTCTATTTGATTCACGGTGGAATTACTTTTTCTCTCATTTTCAGACACATCATCTTCGATTTCTCTTTCCTCTTGTACCGTGTTGTCACTAGAATTAGCTGCTGCGGATGTTGTCAATGTAGATTGTGATGCAACCACTCCTTCTGCTTTTGTTAAAGTATCAAAGAGACTACTCGATTCTCTTGTTACCGTAGGAACTGTTGTACTTTGAACACGATCGTATTCATTATCAACATCTATTCTATACCTTTCGTCTATAATTTGGGTTAGAAAAAGTAGAGACTTTCAAAGTAAAAGTTTGTCTTTTTGTTTAAAATAATTGTGTTTAAAGTATGTTAAAAATCCTTAAAATGTTTAAATGAAAGTAATATTTTGGAGAAAAAAAATCATTAAGTTTCGTTGTTAATCCGTTGACAGCAGTAGGTCGTCTACGAAAATATTTTTTTAGGAATTCTTGTGGCATTGTCTATAAAAACCAACACTCTGCTCCTTCGACAGCGGTGTCATACTATTGTTTGTCTTACTAAAACTTTTATAGGATACTTCCATTTTTTTTTCAAACGGAATTTATTTTAATTTGCGACGTATGTAGATTTCATGTCCAGGAAGTTGTGGTTTTGAGATAGTTGCGATAGTTTTTATTGGATTGTAAATAAACATATTTCGATTGAGAGTATGAAGTGAAATATCCGTCATTTGGCCACCACAGCTATGAAACCACATGTTTCCAGTACTATGACGTTCAGTTGACTCCACCATTTTGACTTCACCTTCAAAAAAGTAAGACCCCATCAGGCCGGTTGGCCAAAATGCGCACCAGACAGTTGATTGTTGTGGCTTTATTTGCATAGAATTTCCCAAATTCGATAATTATGTGTATTCACTTAGCCATTTAGATGGAATGCATTTCATTGGAGAAGATAACTTTTTTCGTATAATTGACTAATTGACTTCACTGTGCTTCTTTACCCATTGAACGAATTGTAGCCGCTTTACATGGTCTGCTAGTTTCAGTTCCTGAGGAAGCTGAAAATCTTCATGAACACATGGAGACGGAGGCCTTTTGTCAAAATACACCGCGTAATGAAATTTAAAGTTCTTGAAATCTACTTCGTATTGAAGTTTTCCGGGGATTCGAATACACTCTCTTATATAGCAGCAGTTTTTTTGAAGAAACCAACCGGTATGTTGATGCCTAGGAGTCTTATTTTCCATAAGCGATAACGTTACTTCAATTTTTTTTGATTTTTCTTTGAATGGTTGAAATATTAGGAGCATTTTTTTACATGAAAATTTTTCGAAGTTTGTAAGTGGTCTCTCAGCATGCCTCTCCAAATGTTTTGTAAGAAGTTTTCACAACTATAATGTAATGTGTAGCAAGCAAATATACAAATTTTAAAAAATGCACTCTAACTCTTACAATCTTTTTTGTTGTTGTATTGTATTGATGAGGTTCAAGCGATTGCTAGATTACTTGCTCAGTCTCTTATTTGCTTTCATAGAATTGTTTGTTTTCCTAGAATCTCGGTTTTCCCAATCAGCAAAATATTGTATAATAATTATGAACGCAATTATAGAATTTCATCAACAATTCAATGTATGATTAAATTCTACATTTTATTTAAATTGGCATGTTTTTTGTTCTTCTTTTTTTTATAGTTATTAAGATTTACTTTAGATGTTGTTTTTGTTCTCAATTTTTATCTCTTACCAGTAATTTTAATATTCAATTAATTTGAATGCAAGTGCATAGACAAACAGACTAGTATAGTAAAAGGGAGAAAGAGGGGAACATAATCATAATATACATATTAATGATGATAAACTTTTGTTATTTATTTATTATTAAGATTCTCTCTGCATAAATAAAATCAGAATTAAAGAGTAGACAAAACGGTTTTTCAGACAACAACATATCTTTCTAAATATTTGGAAAGTCTTGAGGCTCCATCAGAGACAAATTGTTCATTTGGCGAGCAAACATTAGTCTTAAAAAGGATGCTGTATTTAAACCTCTTTTCTGAAACATCACTAATTGTTTAGTCGCGAAATGGTAAATTGTTTGTGGTTCATTTATGAAACATAATTAATAACATTGTTGCTTATAGAACTGCGTGGTATGGTCATGAGGATTCTTTCTTTCATATATGACTTGAATACTACATACCTAAAGCAGGTAAGCATAGTAGTTAATCGATGTCAAAATTATTTAACAAACTGCTGGGATCTAAATTAATCTGGAATATTAATCTAACATCTGGGAGGTCATGAAAAGAGCATTCGTATAGAACGAATACTGCTCAGCTATTGTCATAGACGTTTCGTAGTTCAAATCCCAGATCAAACATCTCCAACGAAACTAAATATGAGAAAATATTTCAGAGTTCTGGCAAAAACTCTGAGAGTAAATAAAATTGCAATGAAAAAGTTTCTTAAAAAATTTGTCGTTCGGAGTTGACTTTAAACTGTTGGTACCACCACTCATGTGTAAAAAAAATTCACACACACAAAATAAGTGGTGTGAGAAACTGGATCGTAATCTCAACCGAAGAGTTGTAATGGCCAATTATGTACATATGAATGTATATATTAATATTAAGAAACTGTTGAAAAGCTTTATATATCGTTAGTCTCATTCGCAAATGTGTTAAGTTCCTTTTTTCAAATTTTACAGGAGACACAAAAACATTGTAGCTTTTTCAGTTTTTAAAATTTCTAAACTGTTTAAACGCAATTATTTTTACAAAATAATAATAATATTAATAACTAATGATGTTAATTATTATTATTAATTAATTAATAATATTAATATTTTTCGTAGTTTTGTGGACTTAGCGTTTTTGCAAACCACAAAATTACAACAACTTTAAACTATATAATGACATGTTTTTTTGTTGTAAAATATGTATTATGTATAATGTTACCGTTTTCCATTAAAATCTCAATTTTGGAAAAAAGTGGACTTAGCGTCTTTGCGAATTATACTAACGATATGTCTACATACATATATGATGAGAGTATTTAATTAATGAATTTGAGCTCGTGAGTTGTTGTTTTCCATTTTGGAAACTTCTCATTCTATAGTATTATTGGTAGACACTCATGCCAGAGATTGGATTGTATACTCTTATTGAATGGTGTTATGCTATACATACATACATATGCGGAAAAATTCAAGACAATATCTAACGCATAATTCTAGCAGCATCTTGGAAGATTAAACCGCGATTTTAGCATACCATCGGTTAACAGAGATTGAAAAACTTTTTTCCGCTCAAATTCTCGAACTTGTAAAAAACTGATACAACAACTTTCATCTCACATAGATAAACAATTACGATAACTGAATTTTTTCAATTTGAAATTTGATCGTTTGTTGTTAATCCCAATTGTATTAAGAAGACTTAATAATTATTGAAAGAAAATAATTTACAAAGTAGTAGAAACAAATTGATAACAAAAGAAAAGGAAAGTAAAAACTACTTTAAGTTTCAGTTATTTTTATTTAATCATTTACTTACATTTTGTTGCAAATACAATATTTATATTGTAAATAATTACAAACACTGTTAAAAATCCAATTAAGCGACCACCGATTTCCGCCATTCTTATTGAACTGAACAATAAACAGCGACTGCTTGGTGCTATTCATTTGGGTGATATCATTTTCGAATTTCCAATACACATATAAACAAATAAAAAGCAATCAGCTGGCTGAGACAATTACGCCATGCAGTAAATGATTGGCGCTTGTAAACTTTAGTGTTGGATGTGAATATAAAAGGTGTCTCATTAAGAATGCACTTTTTTTTATTTAAAAATAAAAACAAGAATTTTTTGATTGTAAATAAGACATGTATGAAATAAAATATCTGTCAAATGACCGCCAAGATCCTGATGACAGGTCCTTACTCTTTTCAATGAATTGTCCATGAGTTTTTAGTGCGATGACTCGGATTTAAGCTCCGGAATTGTTTCTGGTTTATTCGCATAAATTCAAGATTTCACGAAACGCAAAAGAACGGCGTTAAATAGCGTAATTGTTCTGGAAGTCGTTGAACATCCATCCAGTTGAGTCGACAAGAACTACATTATCATGTTCCTGCAACGAATACTGTTCACAGTCACTGCAATTTCGATCTCGTCTACAGTAAACTAATCCGCTAAATACGCCCTTTGACCAAAACTGGCACCAAACAGTTGCTCGTTGTGGCTTTATTTATTTCACATAGATTCCATGAGGATTTTCTGATCCACGAATTCGTTTATTCTGTGTATTCACTAGCCATTCAGATGAAAATGTGCTTCATGCGAGAAGTTGACTTTTTTCGAAAAAATTGTATTGTCTGCAGTTAGCTTCGTTACCCACTGACCGAATCGCCGGTTCTTTCCGTGATCTGCTGGTTTGAGGTCCGGAATCTTGTATGCATAAAGGTGGACATATTTTGTTAAAATACACTGCATAGTATTTCATGAAATTTAAAGCACAACAGCAATGTTTACAAGAGACTCACCGGTATGTTGATGCACAGGATTCTTACTGTCTATAATCGGGCCAGTTTCTTCAATGGTTGCCATATTAGATGCACTTTCTCGCCTGAAAATTCTTCGAAGTTTGCCAGTGGTTTCAGGACAATTTCCATATTTTTGTAATAAATTTTTACAATTGTTAAGTGTTGTTCTTTCTTAAACTGTGTGACAGCCTCTAAATTTCTTAGTTGTTACTTGCGCAAAAAAAATGACACTAACAAGTGCTAAAAAAGGATGGCAAATGAGTGTGAAAAAGTAAATAAGAGGGAAAAACTTTAAGCTAATTGTAACAGCATTTAAGCAACGCACAACCAACAGGTATTTTGGAGGAAAATAAATAAAATAAATTTTATGTACTCTTTGATATGATCATCAACTGTCGATTTTTCTACTTAAAAATTAATACCTTTCCTACTTATAAATAAATTATATGACACTGCTTTCCAATGACAGACACCAGGCTCAAATTGTTAATATTCAAAAAAAAAAAAGTTTTGTTCTTCGACTTTCTGAATAAAGAAATAAAAATTATTATATCCGTTTCTTAAAAAGCTCAATCGGTTTTCCATCATAATTTAAATATGTTTTGCAATGCAAAAACAAAAAGTGAATAGAATTTTCGTAAAATATTGCTTATAATTTTATTTGTAGCACAAACATAAATTAAAACAAAAACCTACAAAATCAATTAATAATTTATAAGTATGTAGTAAGTCTATTACAAAATACTATTTTAGTTATTGCAGTTTGGCATATACAATTTAAATAAATCAAAATTAAATCTCTTTATTGTACGACGTTTATGAAAACTAGACTTATTTCTTTTTACAATGAAATAAATTGCGTTGTATGATTTTTATTGAGTTTTTCTTTTCAATATTATTTGATATTGTAGACTTTGTTGTGTTATATCGTATTAAACTTATTTAATAATATTTTCAATTAAGTTTTAATTATAAAATCAAATGTAAAAATAATTTTTTTCTTTTCAATTTTGGTTTCAAATATATAAGAGAACGTTTTTGAGAATAAAAAAGAAAAATTAACAGAAGGTTATTTTAAAGCAGCTTAGGAAGGGTAGTTAGACTTTTTAAATGTCAAATTTTCAATTTAACATTAACATAAATAGTTTTTCTTGTAGAATTTTTATTGATTGTAAATTTTTACTGGGAAACAGGAGAGGCCATATACTTCGTAGGATTTTTCTATTTTGTTTTTTTTTTATTTAATATTTTATTATTGGGTTTTATTTAGTATGTCTTGTCCTAATTTTACACATTCTTATGATGGTAAACCCAAAGTTTTACGCACTAAACGTCTGGCGATTTGATTGAATTCTTCACGCTTTTCACGCCACATTATGGCTGCATCTACATTGGCACCGGATTCATCGTTGGGTTCTGAAAATAGACAAAGAAATTATGAAATTTTCAATCGCTTGTAATGGCAGAAAATTTTCAAAATATGCACTGCATTTAAGCTATTTCTCGACCGTCCAGTTAGGGCATTAGGTAACTTTATGCTTAGAGCTATCTAACTCTGTGTTTTAGCTTCAAAATTGTTTATTATTATAGAATCTTAAAAAACCGTCTGTGGCGACACATCAATTGCCATGACGTTGTCGTAAGTGGCCTACCGGCGTCAACATTCATTCCTCATTGAAAATTTGGTCTATAAGATCGTTTTTCATGATCTTGTGTAGGACTTATAATACATCGAACATTCGGCTGCAAACAAATTATTGTGTAACGGTTAATCGAGCTCGTGTCTATCTGAATATGAAAGTCATAATCTTCATTTATTTTATTGATTCAACAGATGGCCTCTGTTACAAAATAATAGATTACGCTTGATGTAGGTAAGAAGATAGAATGTTTCTTTTGAAAAATGGTTCTTTATGCCAATGTCTGTCAATATACACACCTGAGTCGATAGAGGTCTTGCTTGCAGCCATAAAAAATAGACGCTAAATGCATGATTACGTTTGCAGTTTGTAGGCGCATAGCATTACTCATATTTTTTATATTATTTCAATGGGCGCGCAGTGGAAAGGTTTGACTAGAAATGACACACGTTGAACAAATATAAAAAAAGAGTACTAGATGTGACAGAAGCTTTTATCAGCCATCAATTAATTTATCATGAACTTTATATTTATTGTCTCCATTGGCAGCCTATGTGACTTAAAAGTATATTGCTTTTTGCCTACTACAAATGCAAGTATTCTGACGAGCTTATATCGCTCTGCTGTTTAGTGCAATCGCCCGTAAACCCAATACAGAAACCAGCAGTATATGAGTCAAGAAATCGAAAACTGTCAAATAAACAAATCTAATCCTTTTGGCGATACATAACGTATTTCAATCACTCTGTTGTGGTCTAAATTATGTCAGGGTAGGAATTTTTAACTCATAAACATACACAGCTCCTCATAAACACTTATTAACGTCACCTGCTGCTTGGCTGTGAATGAATGGGAAACGTTGAAAATCGTAATAATTCCTGAGATAGCAAATTTTCGCCCAAAACCATGTTCGTGAGCCTTATTGACCTCAACTCTGGAGAAGCCCAGACGATTCAGAGTTCTGTACCGAGTTGATCATAAACTTTTGTTGGAATATGCTCAAAAATATGTTGGGGTCGGTATTGGTATTCCTTTATCCTCTTTTGTGGACTGAGGATACCAGAAATCACAAAAAGATGGTGATGGCTGGTCGCTGTCTCATAGGTGCTTAAGCAAGATTAGGTTTTCTATATTATTGTGACGTGGAAGAGGAAGAGGAGTATAACATTCTCATCTTTTGACACTGTCTTGCGATGTCTGCGGTGAGGAAATGTTGCTAGATAGGTGTCCTCTGACGTGCCATTTCAGATTAATACTTCCTGATTGAGTTCTGTCTCCTCTTCCTGTATTACCCTCGGCAGATATATCTCCAGATTTGCTGTTTGTTTGTTTGTCCTCCTCGTAACTAACCTACCAAACCCTTGATTTTAATTAATAAATTGGTTTTTACTTCTTACCTGCCAGCATGGAAACTACGCTGAGTAAAATTTTTTCTACACTTTGCACGGGACTCCAACGTTCAGCTGATGATTCGTAGCCCATAGGATCATCACCAGGAGCGTGTAATATTGATATGCAAACACGGCCGTCAGCGAAAACTACAAGAAAAATTACACAAACCATAAATAAATGCACATACATAAATATGTATAAATGAAGCCAATAAATGTCTGAGGAAGGTATGTACTCACTATTTGGATGAAACATTTCACAAGTGAATTTCATCTTAGGTGGACTCAAAGGATAATCTGGCGGGAATATTAAGCGAGCTGGAAATACGCCACCTTCAAAACAAGTACCTTCTGGGCCACTGTTTAAAATTTATTTTTAAATTGTTCTTGTTTATTAATAAATTATAAGAAGAAATACACAAGTCTTACGCTATTAATGCCTCCCATTCGAAAAAATTATCTTCACTTACTGGTCCGGCCACAATCCCTTCCGGAGGGTCCAAAGTCAATTCTAGGCATTAAAATAGAATAATTAAAAAAATCTTTGAATATTTTAAAACAAATTTAATGTGAAATTACGTTTATATTCTGCCATAAGTCTTCTTAAAGCTGAACCAGCCATTGTTTCCTTTCTTTTTTGTTCTACTAATTTTTGCCGTTCTCCAAGCTCTCGCTGTTGTCTGTTACCCACACTCTCTATCTATCTATCTTTTTCTTCTTTTTCTTATTCCTGTTGTGCAAACGATAAGAAAATAAGAAGAATGTTTCTCTTACAACTTATGTTTACTTTCTAATTTGATTTTTCGTTGATTTTACTTTGTTTTTTTTTTTCGTTAAATTTTTAATGTAAATTTTTACAACATTAATTTAAACATTTATATGTTCTTGTTGTTTTCAATTATTTGGCGAGAATTTTGTTAATAAAAATTTTTCTTTTCTTTTTCAGATAGAAGACCAAAGAGAAAAAAATCTAAATAAAAAACGTCACGACACAAAGAAATAAATTATGATTTGTGTGTCAAAAAAAATATTAAAAAAACAGTGGGTAATAATGATTAATAGTGTTGCCATTAATTTGACATTTGGAACAGGGTGAAACTGATAAGAATATAATAAATAAGTGGAATTCAATCAGAAGTGGTATAAAAAAATTGATATGGCAGCACCGAAAATCTGCAGTATAAGTAATAGTTCGTTCGTGAATTAGAAACAACCCATCATACTTATATGTAATTCAAATATTCTGTTTTGAACAATCGGTACGTAATATGAATGAACAATTAATTTTTAGTGTTGAAATTGGAAGGTGTGGGTCGGTAATAAGTGCGTGATAAGTGAATTTTACCCCGGTTGGCAGTGATAGTTCGTTCGTTATTTACAAACATCCCACCACACTTATAATTCAAATATTCGTTTTTGAACAATCGGTACGCGAAATAAATGAACAATCAATTTTAAGTGTTAAAATTGTAAGTTGCGGGTCGGTAATGAGTGATTTTCACCTCGGTTGGCAGTGATAGTTCTTTCGTTATTTAGAAGAACCCCACCATACTTATGGGTCAAATATTCTTTTTTTTAACAATCGGTACGTGAAATGAATGAACAATTAATTTTTAGTGTTAAAATTGTAAGGTTTGGGTCGGTAATAAGTGCGTAATAAATGAATTTCACCTCGGTTGACAATTTCGAAATGCTGCATATGAAAATTTACCTCAACTAAAAAAAAAAACTACTATGTTCAGATGGAAATAGACACCACCACAACTATATAGCTAGCTGATAATGGTTTTGGAAATAGAGAATTGTGGTAAGTCAAGCCAAATTTTAAAAGTATATAATATGTGTCCCTTACTATATTCACAATTAATAGAGTGTACATACTATGTTTTGTTTCCTATTCATTCACAATTGTTAATTTGTTTATTTTGTCTGGAATACTTGCTTAGTTATTTAATTAGTCATTACAACCCTTGTAGTCAGGATTACAACCTAGTGTTAATTTTATGCATGAATGGTGTGGCCTATAGTTTAACGTCGACTCTAAAAATTATCCTCACATTATTTGCTTCATTTTTTCTTTTTTTTGCTTTCTTTTCATCTTTCTGTTAAAGGTTCGTTTGAAATGTGTTTTGTACCATACATACACGCATGTGTGTATGCTTATGCATTAAGCTTAAGAAGATTTGTTTTCGCTATTGTGAGAATATGCAAATAAAAAGAAGTGTAATTAGTTTCGTTTTATTTTACCAATTGCCTATCAACCAATCAATTTGTTGGTTTGTTTTGTTTGTGTAACTTATAGGCGCGTAAGTTTGTTTTGTTTTTCGCCTTCTCTTGCCTTTGCCTATAATTTTTTTTTATTTTTGCTTTTGATCTTCTTTTTGTATTCTCTCTGGTGCATTGAAATAGTTGCAAAAGTTGGACGTACTATTTCGTTTAAAAGTTAGGTTAGTTGAATTGATTTTATTGTGTTGCTTTTTTGCATTGTGGTGATTAATTAAAATAAAAAAATTCATTCTCGTGTTAAATTAGTAAAAATTAAAAGTGTTTTTAATTGTTTGTATGTACATATGTTGTATTCGCAAATACAATAAAAGAAAACATTCCGTAACGTGACCATTTGTGCTTAAATAGTGTTGTACCTGTTAATTTTGAGACAAACCGTTTAAGAGGCACAAGATTAGAAACGTGGATGCCTATTGCTAATCAAAATGCGTATAAATTATTGCAACAAACATGTACACATTCACAATCACTATGGAAAAAGTAAGTTTAATTTTAATTTATTTCTTTAGTCAACCGAATTATAATTATTCTACTTAGGAAGGTATGGATAGGGCTTTAATTACTCACGTTTGTTTACCGTACATCGAAAGCTCGTTTGACGGATGTATGTATATTTTATTTTTATATGTACACCGTTTTAGGCTTCTCCTCGAATGGACGATGCCTGTTTTTAATTTAATTGAATGAACACCCGCAGCCGTTCGATTCATAATGTTGGATTTTCATCGTATTAATGCTTTTGTTAGCAAAATTTCAAAGGGTTTTTGTTTTAAATTGAAACTTTTAAATGGCCAGAGATATTTCCGATATTCCACGATAATAGGGGAATACCTAATACCTCTCCCCTATTAATTAATACAAAGGTTAAGCGAGGTTAGGTTACCTACGTTTATAATATTTGCAACAATATTTTCAAGGTGCTCAATCTTTTGCTCTTCCAAATTCAAAATGTCTGAGATGCGTAAGCAAATAAGTTTTCTACCATGAGTGCAGCAAGATTGAGGAAATTCTTAGATTGTACATGCTCGGGTGTGTGTGTGTGTCGAAAAATTTGAAACAATTTTGCTGAATTTTTTTGCTGTCAAATCGTTTAAAATAATATTTAATTAATAAATCTGCAAAGAGTGAGGAGAACTGCGAATTTTGGTGTCACTGGTGCTTGCATGACTTTTTCCAATGCTGTCCTCAGCGTCAGTCTGCATTTATTACCCATTTTTATTTCGTTCAGAGCATAGTCTAAGAGCACTGGGTCGCTGGAGTTAATCTCTTAGTAGTCATACAAAAATTTTAGAGCATCTTTTCGTCACTGATAGAGTAGACCTTAAAGTTTCAATAATGGATTTCCTTTGGCACGTCCAAAGAATAATTGAAAAAATGGGCAGAGTTTTTATGCGTTCTGAACTAGAAATCTCTTTGATATGCAATTTTCTAGCTAGCTGGTAGGTCCCAGTTATCGCTTAGTAGCAACTTAAGTTAATCCTTCGTTTTGAGGAGATGAAAGAACTCCTCAACGCATGTACATATCATTTCCATAATCTGAGGCGTCTTAATGAATGTAGAATTTGCATCTACTGTTGTATGACCGGCGTCAAGGAGTAAATCTGCAGATTTTTCTGTGTAAATCTACTGAATAGATGGGTTTCCATCTCCCCCTGTGTTGCTCAAAGACGTATGACCTCGGATATGACTCTTAAACTTCTGAAAATCCACTTTCACTTTATTTCTAAATACATAGCAATGTAAATGGGTTGTTGGACAATCGAAACGCGGGTGAAGTAAATGGGTTCACACTTTAACCTGTCGGGAAATAATTCCCTTTTTCTCTGTGAATGTCCAGATCAGGTTGTTATACAATTAAAATGCACAAGCCGGGTTTTAGTATAACTAACCAAGCAATCTAACCTAACGCTTTAGACCAATAACGTAGGACTTTAAAGTTAATGTTATACTGTATGTATGTAGTTTCGTTGATTGGTGAGCTTTGTTAGCAAAGGTTTGCTAAACCAATCTCATTCTTATTGCTCGAATTAGAGCATGAATTTTACAATTGAAAGAAAATTATTCATTTTCTTCTAGAATATCGTATGTATGTATGTACGTGTTCATAAATGCAATACAATTTAAAAAACCCAGTTAATGGAACCAAAATTGTTTTTTTTTTTGTTTTCTTTTTTGGTAATGCGTACTATAGTTAAGGCCCAGAGACATATGAAATATGTTGACGATTCGTTTAATGCAACAACAATAACAAAAATAATAATCAATAACAGTGAACATTTATCATATATGGACAAGTGAAATAAAATTAAAACAAACTCTCAAAATAATAATAAAGAAAGGAGGTAACGTTAAATAAATGCACAGCGACAGGACTTATGTATTGTTGTTGTCAGTAGCAACAAGGACTGTTGAGTATCGTCACAAACCGCAACTACAAATTGATGAGACATTGTACGGTATAAAGAATCAGGGTTAGGAGAAATACAATTAACAAAAACCGTGCTTGATATGCTAGTTAGACAAAATAATCGTAAAAAAATAATCGAATGAAATCGTAACTGATAGAATATTTAATGAAAATTTGAGAAGGCTGCGAGATAATTAGACTAGCAACTGTTTTGGAGTTTAATTTTTCTAAAATAGCTTTTAAAACCGATTTTGCATTTTAATTCGATTTTTATAGCCTCCTAGCATTTTAGATATAAAGAACTTTTTCTCAATAAAAATATTTTATTTAAACACAAGTTTACGCTTCTTGCACGTAACTCTTTCAGGCAAGTGCTATCACAATATGATTAAATCGTTTATGTCACTGCACCCTGTTTTCCTGCATAACTGAGAATTTATTGCCATTTAATACACAACGGCCTTTAGGTACAAAACAGGCATTTTGTACATTTTTATAAATTTTTTTTTACCAAATATGTTTGCCCAAAAAAAAAAAAAAAAAGAAATTTAATACAAAACCGGAAGAAAATAAAAAAAAAAAAAACGGAAAATATTGTGAAATTTCTCTTACCGACACATACGGTGGGCAGTGAAACTGTTTAAGTGATGTCAATGCAATTGAAATTTGACATTTCATTACAGACATGCTTAAACCGGAGAAATGCTTGCAAATTACTGAAATTTTTTTTACCAAAATATGGATTCTGTTCGTCAAACTTTGAAAGGCCACTTGAAAGCGTACATAATCACTCTTCAGAACGGCTAATTTCGGACCACATTGTCTTTTACATTGGAGAGCTTATAGTCGCTCTACAGGGAAGCGTTAAAGAATATTCAAATGAATTATTTCGTTGCCTTTTTCATTAATTTTATTTGTGTTCTTCCACTTTTGGAAGATTCACTTTTTAAGATTCAACTTGTGTAGCAATTAAGCCAAGCGATCTTTGTATGCACCCATATATCTTCAAAGAAGAACGGTGTAGGCACGTGATTAGAATTCGTATCTCAGTTTTTCGTATCTCAAATAGTTGGCATTAATTTCGGTGACATGTAGTTCCAACAAGGCAGAGGTGCATGCCACATAGCATGTGCTTTTTTTGACTTAGACCAAGAAAGGAAAAGGAAGAAAGGAAGTTTACGAAAGTCCAATTAATTGACCACCAAGACCGTATGATTTAACCCTTTTGGATTATTTTCTTTGGGCTTATGTAAAGTCGAACACTTGCGAATCAACATTCCAATTGGTATTCCAGAGTGCGCTATAACCGAATTCTAATTAAAACATTATTGTCATAAAATTTCCTATAAATTAAAACGCGTGTCGTTGCCTCGCACTTCAGGGCAGACGTCACCGGTTTTTAGGTGACAGAACGTTTGAAGATCTGGGCATGACGGCGAACGAGCCATTAAGGGAACTGGCCGGTTTAATGTGGAGCTCGGAGTGGTTCAAATCCACCACAAACGGATCATAACAGGGGGCTTACCTCACACTGGGTAACACAGTAGGTCATATGACCACTGAGTGGACACTGTGAACTGCAAGCTACCCGCTAACCTAAACCTAAGCCCGTTTCATTGATGTTAAACATACATTTCTTGGTTGTGTTATGAATTAAACTTCTGTAACTGTAAAAAAAGCTAATAACTGCTGTCTGTCTTATTTATGTACCGAGGTTTGCCTCATAACACATAAGAGTTAATACCTCATTTAGAGTTTTAACTATTCCACGCTCATTTTCAAGTTTAGTTTCACGGCTTTAGAAGACTTTTTCCCAAAAAAAAAAAAAATTGTTACAATAACACAAAATTAACGACACCGTTGTCATACTTATTTACGGACTCATTCCATTAACGCAACACCAGAAAAGGAGCAACGGATTTCCGTTTTTTTTTGCGGATATTTTCATATTGTATTGTATTGATGATGACAGTGTCGGTTTGTGCAAAAAAAGAACATTTCCATGTATTGTTATCAACAACCAATACAATAAAAAAATACTTCTGATGCCAGTCCATTGTACAAATGCATGTGATGGTATCATGCACAACCACGATAAAGCATCACTTGCACCTGTACACGAGAAGCATACACCCCTGGTTGTCATTAAAGTAATTGTTGTACTAAAAATGAAATTTTATTTATTGTTGTAAATGATATCTTCTTCTTCTTGCTAACTGTCATGGTAGACATTTTTGCTATCGTACATGCTATATATGGAGATATGCGTATGGATAATACAATATCATAAGCATTATAAATATAACTTCATTCGAATGTTCATTTAATGTTGCTCCAACTTTTAAATGGGGGCGATGTGAGTAAGGAAGCCTGTTAAATAAAAATTGAATTTTTAATTCTTCTTTTTTTTTAATATACATACCAACCGAATTTTAAGGATTTTTTTGACTCACATGTGGAATCGCATCATTTCTCCAGTGTGTCATACATATGACCACATTACAGTTGCTATGGCACAATTTATTAAATCTGGACAATTGGACATTGCCATGATGATAGTCATGTTGGTTCACAATATATCTGCCAACATGTTTGTTCATTCTGTATGTCACATTAACATATTTTAATTGTCAAAAATTAATTATTTAATATGCCTGTTAATAATTGAAATGAATTCAATTGAATTGCGCCAACTGAACATGTGGCGTCAGTCAGTCAGGGAATTGTGGGAAGTTGTAAGGCAATGCTAGAAGCGTTAAGTACGTTACATGTAACAGGCTTGACTTTTTATTGAATTAATTTCTGAGTACAGTATGTATAAAACACTTGCAAACAGTGTGTCCCTACCTTATATCCTATGCTACCAAGAGAGAATCTTAGCTCTTTGGACTCGTTGAGAACGATTGGTTTTTGGTTCAGTTCAACAATTTATAATATATTGCTGATGATACATTTCTACCTACATATGCTACATACAGTGGTAGAAAGAGCAAAGTATGGATTGAAATTGCCTACACAAGGCACAATCAAAATCTCTGAAAAATGCCTGTGAAAAATAGATTCATTTAATAAAAAGTGTTTTAGAAGTTCCCTTCATTTTAATATCCTTTATAATCTAGGACTCCGCGGAAGTATTTCATTAGACTTAAGATCTTAATTTTTGATTTGTAGACGACTTGAAACCAAGATTTTTATTGTTCTACAGGAATGGTTGAAATCTTTGTCCGCACTTCCATGACCTTTTTTTTGCCTTTGGCAAGTTGATAGATGCAGACAAAGTTTCCTTTTGCTCCGACTTCCTCTACGCATCGCAACCGTTTATTTGGAAAATATTCTTTCATCCGAACGACAGACATGACCATATCATTGAAGAACTCATGCAGTTAATTGTTGGATCAAATGCAAAAATCAAAGCCAGCTCGCACTGAGCCGAAGATCGTAGGACTTTTTCTCCTGAATACTCTTAAGGCTACTGCGTCCATGCTTTTGCTTTAGCGGCCTGTAGAGCAATACTTTTGTCGTGTGAGAAAGGTCTCTGCTGTTCAATTGGTTTACCTCCAGACTGACATAATGTTTTCTGGTAATGGCGTAGCCAAGATAAACAAATTCGTTGATAACATCGAAAGTATAGTTATCGACCCCAAACTGTGATTCGATATGCCGCATGAGCCTAGTTGTTGTTTAACATAAATTTCATTTTGCCCTCATTTACTGTCAGATTAAAGGCGGCAGTAACATTTCGCTTGATACGCCCAATAATGTCGATGTGGTCGTGGTACGCGAGTAACTGGACACTTGTCGAAAATAGTGCCATTGTGATGCACTCTTGCGCCTTGCGCCGAATGCAAAGCTCCATGAAGAAGTTGAAGAGTTCGAATATTGTGGGACAGGACAGAGAGCACTAAGGTTCCAATCTTCGATCATACTTTCCTATATTTAGTAAATAAGCAGATGTATGTATCCTACCTGTGTTACACCTACATGTTACATAATTGAATATTACAACTCTTCAGTCAGGATACGACCTAGCTTCTCATACCATTTATGTTGTGTGTATTAATTTTCTATATAAGGGGTGGGACTAAGAGTTTGAAGTCGACTTCGAACGACAGAATTTTGAGAAGCTTTTCATGGTAATTTTATTTACTCTCAGATTTTTTGCTAGAAATCTGCCGATAGGAAGTTTTTTTTGGAAATGTCTAACCTATGGTTTGAACCGTGGCCTGATGTCTTCTAATAAGCCAACACACTGCCTACTAGACAATGGCGACTTCATCTGGTTAGGCCATCAGGGTCTGCAGCTTTATTGTTCTTAAGTTGCAAACTTGCGACTATGATCGCTTCAATGATTATAAGCTATTAATGATACAAACCATGTGTAGAAAATGAGCTATGAATTCCAGTTCGTTATGTTTTACCCAATATAATTTGTAATTGAGTTGTAACAAATTTTAATTCAATTCCCTTGAATCCATTGTGAAATAAGAATACTTTAGAAAATGTTTTTCTTTAACTGTACAATATTAGTTTTCAAGTTTTTTTATTTTATTAATATTTTTTCAAATCTGATATATTTTTGTTCTTTTCAATTGACATACAATTTAAATCGTTATTTTAAAATACAATATTCAATAAAAATGGGACATTCAATTTATTGTAGATGAGTACATATGCAATGTACTCGATATAGATTTTTAATATATAAATTATATATGTATTGTAGTAAATATATATAGTTAAATTACTAAATTTATATATAAATATATTTTTTTTTAAATTAATTTTGAACAAAGAAATATTTAATGAATGTTTTTCTTATGTTGAATTAATATTTTTTCCTGTTAAAACTACAAAATAAATTTTATTACACAAAAGATGAATTAATTATCAGACTTAAGATGATTATTAATATTAATAATAAATATATTTTTAATTTTTCATATTAAATACAATATAGTTTATTAATGTTTTATGATTTTTTTTTTTTGGAAAGTAATAATGATATTACATTCATATATGTATTCTTAGTATTCTTTTTTATTTTTACAATAATTAATACTATTTTCTTGTTGTTATTGCTAGAGTTGTTGTTTTCTAATTTAACAAATAATTAAAAAAACCAAGTCACATAAATAAAAACAAATTTTATTGTATAGGTATACTATGTACTCGTATAATTGCATTTCGTTTTTCATATTTTATTTGATTAAAGGATTTGATTATTTGTTAGTTTGCTGTTGTATTGTTTATTGTAAAGGACTAAAGGGAGCAAATATTTAACACAGTTTTTTCTTATTATTTTTTTTATTGCTATATTAGTAGGAGTTGTGTGTTCTTTATTATTGTTTATTTTTGTTTTCAATTATAATTATAAAAAAAAAAATCGTTTGAAAATTTTTATTTTTAAAAATTGCTTTTTAAATTGCTTTAAAAAGTATTTTAAAAAATATTTTCAACTTATTCGTTTTTTTTTTTTTTTGGTGGATTTAAGTGTTTTATAGGAAATTTGTTAAGCTATCATTATTGCTATATGATATCGTATATTGTAATAAAATTAAAAACTATTTTGATTAATATTCGGTAGTATTGCTAGATATCTTATTAATCTATAAATGAAAAAATATATTTGCAGTTGATACATGTACGTTAAGTACAAATAATATAATACCCTACACTTTAATTTTTATTTAAATTAAAAAAAATAGACTTCTAAAACATTTTTGAGACCCTGAACCACTCAGCCAAAGGGTATGCGTTAGAATGTATGAGAACCTGTTGAGCAATGGAATTTAAATCAACTCAGATGTTCGTCAAGGTTGTGAATAGTCTCCTCGGTTTTTTAACCACGTTCTAGACATTGTAACTTGTGAATAATTTCTTCGGCTTTTTAACTGTGTTCTATACACTAGTATTACTTGGAGCTCCGAAGGCATGTATGACGGTACTTTCAGTTTGTACACTTTACTTGTTTATCCTACTACAACTTCTCAGCCATGCAGGCTCAGATCATACGGACCCAGTATGCTATATGCCTGGTTGGCCTGACTATAAATACCGGTAAGACTAAAATAATGCGGATAAATTATAATAACACACAAGTGTTATCAGCACAAAGTCAAACCTTCAATCAACTTGATTAATTTTGCTACTTGGAAAACATATTAGATAAACTCTGCAAACAAGGACGATAATAAATGTTAAGACTTGACTACAGACTAATTAACAGCCAATCCATATTGAAATCCTGATTTATTATACGTGTGGAAATTTCTGACTAAAATGGAATTATTCAAATTGATTTCCCCATACAGCGAATATTATTTCCGATCCAGTAAATTGAACAAACCATTGTTACGGAGTATATTTTTTACATCCATACATGCTCTGTTAAACTAGATGCGAAAAGAGTATGATTTCGGTAACAACTAAAATCTAAAAGAGCAACGAATACCATTTCCATGAAGGTTGTTGTATTAAAAAATTAAATTTGAGTTTCAAAGACCCTGTCCCCTTTATATAAATTATAAGAATCACAAGAAAAACCATTGAATTCTTTACAGTTTAGCATGGCATTTGACGGTATTAATGAATGTTATAGACTTCTGCACGCTATTGTATTAGGTCTTGATCATTATTGACTTCTATAAAAAAGAGTAGCCGCCCATTTCGCTTTTGGAAACACTTAAGTGTTGCCACATATTGGTAAAATATTCCGAATTTTGCTTTAAAGTAAAAATTTTGTAAATCGTTTTCATGGCGAGCTCCAATTGAAATTTAAGATTTTCGGAATATATTTTAGAATAAAAAAACCAAAAACATGCAATTCATTTTAATACCTTTTCCAAATCAATAGACAACAGCCAGAAATTCTTATTTTATCTGGTCCAATAGCTTCTCTATGTTGTGCTGATTCAATTCGACAGTTATTCTGGAACTTATTTCAGCAATAACTCAAGCTATGTAACAACAATACTTTTGAAAACATTAAGGTTTAGCCATTTATATAGTTTCAGCTTTCTCTGAAATGTATCTTATATCTTAATTCCTAAATCCAATATAATGTCTTTTCTGTGATATTTGGTGTCCTCAGCTGCGTCTCCCCTCTGCATTACATATAGTGCTTTATGGCAAATTCCATTGAAAGACTTACTGAATGTATGATCGATCCAGCTGTAAATTATACTTTATTTAAGTATTCTATTTCTGTATGGTCAAAAACAGTTTTGAATAATAGTTTTCTGCGAATCCATGAAACAATTAAAGCATGGCTCTGGCTTTTAATAAACTTAAGCTACTATATCCACCGGTGAAATACAAATCGATTACACTACTATCCTCTAGTAATGAAAAAAGCCTAGTAATTGAAGCCTGATAATTTTTATTTTTCTGCTTAAAGCTACTGATCGCGCCGTTGAGTGGCTAAAGTTAAAAATTAGAATATTATTGCGCAGTGTAGATGTTTTCTAAATGAACCTTTGAAAATAATAGAATTCCATTAAGATTACTTGATAAAATTAAAGTGTAGAGTATTATACGAAAATTTTTTTAATAAAAATTTTAAATGACAAAATGTACAAACGATAAGTTAGTAATTAAGTAAATGCAGTTAGTATAACTATAAACGATAAATTCAATTTCTACGATCTGTGCTTATATTTATGAATAGCTTAAGTTGTTATAAATAAAAACTCAATTAGAACACATGTTATAGACTTCTTTAAGCATACAAAATTAAATTTAAATTAATAATCAAATAGCAGAATGAAAGTAGCCTAAACACGTCCATTAGGTAACAAACAGTAGTATTTAAGGAAAACCTGCAAAAACACATACAGTCAAAGAGAAAAATTTACGTACACCACTGTATGTAGACATACACCACTGTATGTAGACTTTTTCCCGCTAGTTTTTTCCAAATTGAAACAGATGTTATACAATTAAGAATATTTGAAGAAGAAGCGAATTAGAAAAAATTTAAAGTAGAAATTATTGGGAAAAAAATAAAAAAATTAGTGGGGAAAGGTCTATATATAGTGGTGTATGTAGACTTTTTTCTTTGACTGTATATTTAGCTGTCAGTTATGAGCGTCCGCAGTCATAAATTCTGCACAACAGTTGATACGATTCGATACAATGGCTAGTATTTGTTTTATAGGTCGGAACAAACCTCTATTTATTCTAGCTGCTCTTTGTATTTGTTTTATTTCTGTTAGTTTTCTAAATTTCTGTTTTTAAGTGATTACTACCACTAGAATGGTAAATTGTTTATCAAATTTTACCAAACGTTGATGTATGTACATATGTAAACAATTTTACCCTTTTACCAATAGAAAAAAGATAAAAAATTACTTTTAAAACATATAAGTTCTAGCTCCAAATATAGCTTTATCTTTAACAAAAGAAAGGACACGAATACAAGCGAATTGGTGCCAACTGATATCGGCAAATATGGACATAACCTCACTGGTAGTAAAAGTATACTTATTTGTTACAAATTTCACTGCGATTACTTCCAAAATTGTATTCATCATGGCTGATAGAACAAAAATATCATATCGATATTGAGTTTCATTTGATGTTGACTTAAGCTATTCTTCTTATGGGCTCAGTTGCATTGACTTGTAATGGAAAAAAGTAATTGAAAGAAAGTTAATCTAAGTTTCGAAAGATAGCTTGTTTTGAAACAATTTTCTTTAATTGACTCTAACCTCTTATGTTTCTTTATTTAATAAATCGTTCTTGTATTGCTTTTAATAGTTCAAAAATTCTGGAATATTTATTTCAAGTATTTTTAACGTGTTGTTTTGTATTTCAAACTCGTCAGATATTGTTTCATATTATTTCTGTATCATGACACCAAATTTCTTACCTTGCGGGCTTAAAAATTTAAAAAAGTTCTAGGGTGCATTGGACATGTTATACTATTTTTATAATATTTTCTGTTTTTCTGAAAAAACTATAACTTCTTACCAGGTATTATGAGTGTATAAATCATCAAGAAAACGTTTGGGAACTAATGAGACAGATAGTTCTTTCACATGCGTAATCATTCTCGTGAAGTTTGGAGGACAGTACAGCCATCAATATTCTTAACTTTTAGTAAAAAGAATTTCAAACCATGTGTGTTGTTGACTGGTAGCCATAAATTCAGAAGAGTATCTGGCCTGAATTTGTGTTAGATTTTGTGTTACTTTTTTAATATACATTAATAATAAAGAGTGTACATCATCTAGTTATGGTCTTATTTAGTCTTTCATTGGCCTTATTTGGTTTTATTTATGTTTTTGTATTTCTATTTTGTTTTTGATTTTCTGACCGAATACCGTTACCTCCTTACCCAAACGTGACAAGATACGAGCTTGAATCCTAAAGGAATGTTAGCCCAAAAAATTCTTGGCGTCAAACAATATTCATCGTCATGTCATATTTCCCGGGAAGAATTAGAAAAAATACTTAGGGAATGGCCCCCATTCATGCATAACATTGTATTTTAACTTGCATGGCAGGTTGTGGGAGAGAGGAAGGAGGAAGGGGTAGAGCATATAGACGTCAGATTTGAATCTGTTTATGTTGTAAATGACAGGAGTAATATTTGCAGGAAGAGCTTTACGTTTAGTATAGCTGAAGAAGTAATTCCTTCTGCAATGCACTGTGCGATTAACAAGCCAATGGATTACGAGCGATTGTTCTCTACTAGCACAAGAGATACTACGTAGGATTTTCCGGAGGAAGCTGTTGTTATGGCAATAGAGCTAAGAACCAAAGGTTACAATGTGATAATGCTTTAATGCAACAAGAAGTCATACGTTTGAAAAGCCACATAATAAACTTCAAGGTACCTGCCCATATATTAGAGTTGTACTGTATTTTTGATCGTATAGAAGGTGTTTAAATACTCAGGAGGTCAGATGGAATAAAGTTATTCTTGTAACATTTCTCTCTACACTTGAAGTATAAGCAGATTTTTTTCCCTCATTCGAAATACAAAACAGCGACGTAACACTTTTCTGTATTACCAGCTCTATTATTGATTTTATTGTTAATTGGTTTATTACTTTTTTCCTTTAAAATGGCGGAAATTCACTTTTTAAATTTTATTTTGTATACTTTTTTGAAAATTAATTTTTTTTACACAGAAAACTTGTTAATTTTGTTTTTGTTTTTCGTATTTTTTTTTAGTTTTTTTAGTTTAAAAATTTTTACTGCTTACAGTTAATTTCTATTAATAGTATAAATATATTAAATATTTCTTATAATGGCTTAAATGAAATAAAATTTGTTAATACGATACAATATTACATAAAAAAATAAAAAATTAAAAAAATAAAAAATTTAGAAATAAAAACTAATTTATTCGCATGTACGCGCTCTTCGTTGAAAACGTTTCATGCGCCGATACCATTCATCTTTCCATTCGATAACAATAGAACGTGGACCAATACCCAAATAACCGGGTGGAGCTTCAGAATCTTTGCCCAAAATTAAATACGATCTAAAACAATAAGATTTTAAAAATTTCTTTTTGTTTTTTCAATTTGCTTTAGTGAGTGATTGCGATTTAAACAACACATACTTATTCATTTTAATTTTTGGACATCTACACTCTAAATTCTTCACTGGTATGATCCAGGTCATAGGACCTCGTCTTAGGATTGTATTCGTAGTTGCGTATTCTAGTGGGGTTCGTTTGAATATGGCTTGTATCTGTATATCGTATTTCACGGTTGACATTTGCTCGTCCATTTCCGTGCTGTCGGCGTCGTTCATTTGTGGATTTTGATTTTCTTTGGTATATTGTTCGCTGCTCGTTACTTCGGTACTCTGCTCCCGTCCAATCACTTTGGCCATTATTGCTAAACACACAGTCGTTTATTAAGTTTTCATTATGAATGGGAACTGTTTCTTATACTCACCGTAATCTCGTTTGCAAAACTTGTTGAGGTTTAATCTTTTTGTGCTTATTTTGCATTTTTCGCATTCTGTAATAAGAGAAAAAAGCAAATAAAATATCAAGAATGAATAATAATTTCTTATAAATTTTGTGCTTCAAAAATTACACCATTAGATGGATGGATTAGTTAAAATGAATAGCTTTTAGTAAAGCAGGTTAGAAGGAACAATTAAAAGCGACACATGGGTTATAGCACTTGGTACTTTTGCTGATCTTAACTTAGTAGGTTAGACAGAATAACGTATAAAAATACTTGGGTGTCCGTCAGCTGCGGTTACAATAATAAATACAAAAAAATCTTCCTGAGTAAGAATTCCTTCATTATTATGATTATAAAGCGACCTAAGAGAGGATATAAAACGTAGAAATTGAAGAGTATATATTTAACAACTGAGATTAATTAGGTGACAGCATGCTGATTTTTTTGATATTTGGTTTTTTAACGTAAATTTTTTTCAATATTAACGAGAGATTTGTGACAATGTCAAAAGTGCTTAGAAAAGTTTGTTGTTTCACCATCAAAATACTAACAACCCCAGAGCCTTTGAAAATCAATGAATGTTATTGCCAAGTGTTATTGTAGTGTGTGAGAAATGTGGTTCTGTGGACAAATTATCTTCAGCGGCAAAGTTTCGCTCTGCTGAACAGCTCTGGAATTGCTGAATTTGGTGTGAAGAGCAGCTGGAGACAGTTCAATAGTTTCCAATGTATTCTGTTTGTTCTAATTTCTTGGCTGACCACATCATTGAATAGTTCTTCTCCAAGAACGATGAAAATCACAACGTTACAATCATTAGAGTATGGTACTGGTAGAGAAAATTACTGACTTTTTTTTACCCAAATGTCAAGATCATGAGATTATTTTTGTACCACGCCTAGCTTGTATTACTGTTGTCATGGATGCTATACAGTGACCGAAAACAGTATAAAAAATATATTAAAATTGAAGTTTAAGGATGGGTATGTTGGCAAGCAACCACATATTGGCCCAAATGAACATTTTATCCACTTTTGCAAATTTTCTATATCCTTCTCAATTTTTAGTAACCATGATTCCACTCCGTAATACTAGCACTATAAGCCCTATGTTTCTTGTGAACGACATGGAACTCGATGATTATCAATCATTTTTCAGCTGGAGTATAAGTCCTCGATACAATGTTTCTTTTAACACTTATAGAATATGATGGCTTTAGAATTCGGCTTATGGTTAAAACAATACACAAAAGAGTAACTGAAATTAAATGTTGGAGATTATAACTTGAGTCATAACGACATAGCTGTGTGTATAGGCCAGTATATGAGATTTTTTTGAATTATGAAAGTGGCATTGTGTTTAATATTTAAATTGTTTTAAAGCAAGATTTTCGTTGAATGAATTTGAAATTCGAAATTGTTTAGAATTTGAAAATCGTTGAATTCAGACATCATTCGGATGATGAACATAGTAATAAGGCTAATTTCCTATTGGCATTTTAGAACTTCAACTATCCACTACAATCCTTTATAAGAAAAATTTAAAACTGACTGCTTATAGACATATTTCCTGTAATAAATACTAAGTATTTTGGTTTTACGAACTTTATGTACAAAATAATCACTTCATCATTACTTCAATATGTGTCAACGCATTTGCTTCTTAGTTTTATGCAACCTTTTAGTATTTTTAGAAATTTGTTCACGAATTATTTTTAATAAATGAAATGATTTCATTAACCCCTTGACTAATAGTCAAAAGACGAAGTTCACACGATTAATATGTGAATAGAATGGAATCGAAAGTGTATTAAAATGGCAACAGAAACTAACTTATTTCTTAAATACTAAACAAGTTATCATTAGACTGACTAATCGAATAAATTGTATTGAAAATTATTTCAAAATCTATGCGTGTTCAATTAGGAAAGACCTTCACAAAGAGAATGCGTCAATAAGGTTGTTTCATTTCTTCTCTTTGAATATTCAATTGAATTGAAAACATTTTAAATAGAAACTGAAGATTCATTCTTCGCCAAATTCTTTAGCGAAATTCTTTTATTCAAACAATATTTATTGTTGGCATAAATCAACAACCATATCGTCGAAATACGAAAAAGAAGAAAAGAACTTTTAAAGGCCTATTGCTTGCTACTCGCTCGTACAACAAAATTGTTTGAATAACTAATTGAAGTGTTTTGCTTTTGGTATAAATAAATGTACACGATGCGGATAATGCAATCTAGACAATAATTTAAATGTTGTTGTATTTTTGGATACAATAAACAATAAAAATTTAAAAATTTTTCTTTTCGCATTTTGCATCTGCAGACATGCATTCTCTGAAATAAAAATACAAACGAAAAAGCGTACCAGAAAATATCTTTAACAAGTATGAACAGCAGCAGCATCAGCAGCAGCAACAACAATTAAAACGAATTAATTTTAAACGCATTACAATTCAATTACCAATGCCAATTAGTAAAGCATTCATGTTGAATGCCAAAGTAAGAATAGTTTTCAGAAATTCACATACGCATCACTCGTATATACAGATAGAGGTACGTACATACATATGGTCATATTGAAATAGGGGGGAATTGATCCCATACCCATCCAAAAGATTTAAGAATGAAGAATCCACAACATATACATAAGTGATACGTATGTATGTATGTACAATGTACATACTCAATGACTCTTAAAAGTCTGATGTGTACAGAAGAGAGTCGTGACAGCGAATAATATGTGTTGTACAGTTAATAAGTTTCGGAAGTATAAATGGATTGAAACTGTCATCGTCACCTTCATTAGATATTTCCAATTGAAGTGGAACATTTTGTCATTTTAAATAAATGATGAGTAAGTATCTGCGAAAATATTAATTTTTTAAATAATTATGTTGGAATTCGGACATGTTTCAGAAATTTATTTTCAAGTTATCCACAAAGAATGTTTGTAATATCTACACAAAATCAAATCAAGGATTGGAAGACTTAGCAATTTAGTAATTTCCCTACACACATACACCAATGGATGGTGGGATACTGAATTCCATTCTAGTTTAGAGATGTAATTTAAAAGTTGCTCCAGTCGGTGTTCTCGGCGCTTGCTAATTTTCAGTCCATTTGAATCAGACTTTCTCTATTTCTGTCACATTCGACCGAAAATATCGAATATATATGGAGCTACAAATATTGATAGGGCTATGGCTTCAGAAAAAACCTATTTAAGAATACCATAAATCTTCCTAGGTGGCTAGTGCAGTATCTGAAATAATCCTCATAGCTGTTCTCTGAGCTACGGCAGTTACTACAGAGAGTAGGGCAAAACACAAAAACAAAGACATGGTTACATGGAGCCGAAAGATGCCCCAATGCCCGAGAAAGTTGAAAGGTCTGGTACTCAAATGTTTTTAATGAATACAGAATAGATTTCATATATTCGGGTTATCTGTAAGATTCTAATTGCCAAACTTAAAAGACTATTGCATCCCAAACACCTTTTAGCAGTTTTTCTTTGATGGGCACTATTCCCTAACTTCTGAGGAATTTTGTGTTTTTGAATCATAATCAATTAGGAGTGCATCGATGCGATAGAAAAATGAAGAATGACACCCTGCTTAGAAAAGGAGGCCAGGTTGATCATCTTTGGTATTCATTGTGGTCTTCTATTGCCATTTAGGTGAAGTTACATCTACAAAAAGCGTATGTGTACCAAATATTTTTGTAGCCTCCTTAACCTTGTCCATGGTACTTGACACAAATTTTCAAATTTCTGTGAAGCTCAAATATTTTTATTAAGTGGCAAGAAAGTGTTGGTCTCTCTAAATTTGACAGCTCATTGCAGAGCAACGACAGCTGTAGGGTGATAGAAAAAAATTGAATTGAATGACGAAAAAAAAAACTCATTTTAAATGCTTTAATTAGAACAAACGGAAATGGGTTGGCATATCAAATTGTCAATCAAAATCAATAACCTAGAAATGCTGTTTCCAATAATAGATTTATGATATTCGAATGGAGGAAAACAAATACAACAAATGAAAAAAGAACAATTTGTTTCAAAGATTTTCAAAACTAAGAAATAATATTCAATTGAATAAGAGCGTGCAGTGCAATGAAATTTTGTAAAAATTTTAAAAAAATATGTGTTTGTGTGTGAACACACTAATTTCAACACCCTTATGATCATTGAAGTAATTTGTTAAATCGTAGTGTTAATTTATGGATTCAATTTATTACATGGGTTTTCTTTAAAATCTAGAAAGATACATACAGAAATATATAATTTAATTTTAACTTTAGAAAATGATCTCATTTGCCAAGAATTTACCATCGTATGTATATATGGTATCTTGGTAAAATGATAAATTGAAATTATTTTTGAGGTAATATCTGTGGCTGTTTAGAAAATAATTAAATAAATTGTTTTGTAAGTGAAATATGTCACAGGGTGTTGTAATAAGAGCAGAAAAATTATTACAGGTTAGGTTATGTTAGCGGTTATCTTGCCGTTCACAAGGGGTAAGCCCCCTTGTCATGATACGTTAATGGTGGGTTTAAACCACCCCGAGCTCTGGATGAAACCGACAAGTTGCCATAGCGGCTTGTTCTCCACCATGCCCAGATCATCAAACTTTCTGTCACCCAAACTAATCTATGACAACTGTTCTGAAGTGCAGCGCACTTATATAAAAGGTGTTGTACCGATACCGTGTCCTCCACATCATAGCAGCTCCTGCAGTAATCCGAGCCTGTCACCGAAACTGCCAATAGTGCAGAATTTCTGTTCGAATGCGAACCGTTGTCCAACTCAAGTAGTTCCCTAGTAGTAGTAGTTTTTCCGCTGTCCACTACTGGACACATTATGTTACACCACCCATGGTTTGTTGAATTCTATGTTGTTTTTTTCAATTTGGAAAAGTATTCTTGTAGAGGTGCATATATCCCCTCTATCGTCTCCTCCTCAGATATATCCGATCCCTTCCTTGCCAGTTCGTACGTCGTTTGATTTCCTTTTATGTCACAGTGTCCGGATCCTTGTAGAGGTGGGTGTTGTGTCGACCTATACTGTGTACACAGCCCATGCAACTCCTGATGCCCTTTGAATTACCTGCTTAACTAGAACAACTTGATTAATGAAACTCTAACAAATGAAAATGAAATATTAGGAAGTTGGGATAGATATGTTTAGGTGACCGGTTTGCAGATTTCTGGCAAAACTCTGTAAATT
The DNA here is from genome assembly GCA_927399465.1 of Sarcophaga caerulescens. NCBI lineage: Eukaryota > Metazoa > Arthropoda > Insecta > Diptera > Sarcophagidae > Sarcophaga > Sarcophaga caerulescens. Next base: position 53,311,232 of record OV656873.1, read on the forward strand.
TTTAAAATTTTAAAAGTGCCACAAAAAATTTCGCATGAATCTCTGTCGTTCGCAGTTGACTTTAAGAACTGTAGTTCCCGCCACTTGTGAATAAAATTAACACTTACAACATAAGTGGTATAAGAAGCTAGGTCGTAATCCTAACTGAAGTGAAAGGTTTCGTTTAGTTCGTAGCCTTGGCTAATAACAGCAATGAAAGAGAGCTTAGAAATCATCCGTCAAATAACACTTGGCGGACGCACGGCAGTAACTCTCTATAAATCACTTATTTTAACTGATCTGCTGATAAGTTAAAGCGACGACTGTTAGAGAGAAAATTGTTGGCATGATCTACGGAGCCACTCATATAGTAAAAATTGTAGAAGTGTGCTCTTTTGGCGAATGATGGGTTATACACCAGGCTTAAGGCTGGAATTGTGGCTGAAGGTCTCGCCACTCGTGTATAAAATTATAACACACAAGTGGTGTGAAAAGCTAGGTCTTAATCCTAACTGAAGGGTTGTAATGACCAATTATCTGTGTTATTCCTCTAAGAGATACTTTAGGAAAATATTGCTCGAGTGGGGCCAAATCAGTGATTCATTATATGTCATTGCACGGTGTCTTGATTCAATGACTGCAAATTTGCGATTCCTATCGCTCTTTAAGAAGTACGGTCCAATGATGTCGCTGCCTAACGAATTACAATAAACCGTATAGCTTTCAGGGAGCGCATCCATGAGCAAAAATTTCACACGAAAAATTGGTAATAAAATTCAATGAAATGGCAAACTTTACTGGACATTATAGGTAATGCCACATGTTACGATTCTTTTTTGTATACTGAAGAATTAAATAGCAAAAAATTCAGCCGCTACGACCAGATGCGAAAAAGTATGAAAATAATTTGTGTCACCTATTGGCGCCAGTATGGACAAGATAAATATATGCGTGGGAAAAATCAATTGTTATGAGTTTAAGGTCGGTACTGTAAAAGTGTGGAAAAAAGTTTGTTAAGCAATTTGTTACTTTTAATTTATTGAGTTATCGCTGTGATTATATGCAATTAACATCTCTATTAACAATAGCCGCTATTCAGTATCACAGTACTATATTTATTTTGCCTAAAATTTATTAAAAACGTAAGGAATTGTATGAAGTGAATAAATTATGGTGTTTCTTTTTATCTTCAAATTCATACTTAAGATTTTAATGTCTACACGCACTTTATCTTATAAATATAAAGCGTATGTATGTCTAAGAAATAATTCTTTTACTTAAAAAAATAAACAAAAAAATCGAAATAAAAAACATCGGGTATAATATCCAACGTGAATTTCTAAAAATAAGAAAAAACAAACGAAACTTATTTATGCTGAGCATTGTACTTAACATAAAAATAAATACGAAATATTCACACAAGTGACTCATTTACAGATTTTATTTTTCTTTGAACAACAAGAAAAAAAATATTGTTTTAATTTTTCTTAATTTTTTCATTTTTATTTCACGCAATGATCGACGGGCACTAGTCGGTACACGCCTCTTGAACGTTTGTGCACATTGAGAAGCTGAATGAACTGAAAAACCGATGATTTTCAAATTCGACAACTCACGCGCGCCCCTTAATTGCTTTTGAAAAGGCCAAAATTGTATTTTAAATTCATTTTCATTTTCAATTTCTTATTTCAATTTTAAGTTTGTTGGTGTATTTAAATTTTCTATTGTATTGAGTTGGTTGGTGTATTTTTTTTTTTTCAATTTTTCTTCATTTGCATTTGAGAAAAAAAATGAGTCAATAAATTGTAAAATTTATTAACACGTTCGCTCATTTAGCTTTTATTTGTGAATGACTTTCCCTTGAAATCGTTTGATTTGTTTTGTTGGTTTCTTTATGAAATGAATTTTCATGCATTCAATAAATACTAAAGCACTTTGCCAATGTTAAAGGGCCCTCAATTAGTTAAACATTAAAATTTTCATAAATATATTAAAACAAACCATTAAAAAAAATTTAAAAAAAAAAATACTATGAACATTCAAAATGTTATATATTTAAATAAATTTCTTAATTGTTGTCTTTATTCACTGAAATTTATGTAATTTCCTAATGGAAATTATCCAATATCATAATTTTTCTTAAATGATTGTCATAACTTTGCTAAGTTATTTCTTTACTGTGTGAACTGTAGTCCATTGAAGTGTGTAGAACTTAATTTATTTGTCATAAAATAGTTGTTTAAAATAAAATCATTCTATCAAAAAAATTAGTTTTTAATAATTTAATAACGCCCCCGCTGATAGAAGAAGGTTATTGATCCAAGCAAGAGGTCATTTATTTCAAAGGTACAGCGAAAATAAAATAGTTTAAGCAGTTCTATTCCATTTAAATGCGCCCTTGTTGCCATTTAGGAAGTTTCCATTATGCTTTACTAAATGAAACTCTATTACCAAGAGCATGTTGCAAGCATCTTATTACTATCACTATCGAACAATTCCTCTTTTATTAGTCAAAAAAGCTATTAAGCTCTTTAAACGGTAATTTTTTTTGACAGAATAAGTCTGAATACATAGCAAATGATTCACTGTCAATTCCACCATACACAGTATTAAAGAGATTGCTCTTTGTGATTCGACGATGAACAATTTCGTGTAACATTTTGTTTATCATTTGTGATCTCAGTTTCCACTATTTCTCCACAATTTTGTGTAACATTTCGTTTATCACTTTTGATCTCAGTTTCCATTTACTTCAGGAATCAATTCATCTCCTATTTTGATTTTGAATTTCCCACCTCATAACTACAGGCACCTTACATACATACATAATTGTTCATTACAACCCTTCAGTCAGGATTACAACTTAGCTTCTGACATGGCTTATGTTGTGTGTGTTAATTTTATACATGAGTGGCGGGACCTAGAGTTTAATATCAACTCCGAACGACAGATATTTTTGAAAACCTTTTCCTGGCACCTTTTTACTCACACTTTACAGCTGAATCTTATCACAATTAAAGCAAGCTTCAGCATTTGATACGTTCGGTAGTGTAAAGCCACAATTAGCCAAACGTTCACGGAACGTAACGAAACGTATGTTCGTTTTTAGTGCATGAAAAACAATGTAAATGGTTACTCAATTTCATTACTGCTTGCTAATCACTCTTATTGCTTTTCATATTCTAAAAACGTATGTTTGTTCCGTTACTTTCTGTGAACGTTCGGTTAATTCTAGCTTAAAGATTGTTGCATGATTTAAGGAGTGTATTTTATGCACTCATTAGCCATTATTTTTTGCGGACAAAATCAAAACTATGACTGATAAATATTACGGCAGCTCAGCACCAACAAGTTTAATGATAATAAAAACTGGTTTAACGATCTTCGTTGACGACCTAACAGTTTGAAAGATATACAACGCTCCGATGCTCAGCTGAGGTCTTTACACTCGGGCCAAATAAAATAATTCACAAGATGGTGCTGGACAATCGGACATATGAGAGATTATAGAATCCATAGAAATCTCATATGGCTCAGTGGTTTTAGTTTTGGATGACCACGAACTTACGTAAGATAGGTGCCGCGTTTGCTCACGAATGCAATCGAGTAACAATGGGTGCGTTCGTAAATTCAGCAAATTTGTGCACGACTGCGGCAGTAATGCCAAGTTTTGTTGCTAATGCGTGATCAGCTGTTGCAAATGCTTTGCTACTGCACAAAAACTATACAGAATTTGCTTTTTAGAACGTTCTGCAAAAGTTGAAAAAAATTTATCAAAATTAACAATAACAAATATTATTGAAAATTTAGACGGTGGGTTAATAGAGTGTTTTGTACCATATATGTGGTGTGGAAATTCAAAAATTTCCGGCTTATTTGTTCCTTTGTCATTTCAAAGTCCGATTTGATTTCTTTAATTTTTAATAAAACTTTTCCCCACAATACTGACCGACTCCATATCCAGTCTAGTCCGTATTATTAATTTTTGTATGTTAAATGTGAAATCTTCCTCGGAACTAAAAATATAAATAATTAAAATTTTCTATAACAATATCGGTTAAATTTTATTAGTTTTCCATTTTTCTGCAAATAAAGAAACATTTTCTTTTGTTTAATAGCTTTTATATCACGAAACTACAATATTGTCGAAGAAATAGTTTACCGCAAACTATTGCAACTGAAATCTAACTGTTGCTATATTTGCAAAAATTTGCGACAGTATTGCAATTTGTCTGCAAAAAAAACGTTCGACGCAAGTCAGTGCTGCCAAGTATTGCATTTTTGAACATTTGATTTTTATTATGCTGCAGGTTGCACAACTACTGCATTTACGAACGTACCCAATTTCGAAGCAGAGTTTCAGAAGCGGATTCGCTATAACACGTCAGAGACCAAACAGCAGTCAAAACGGAGTGTTTAAAGACATGAAATAATCAATGGTGGGTATTATGCCAACTTATTGAACCGTTTTCATAAGAGCTAATTAATCAGATCGGAATTTCTTCGCTCATATGATTCGTTCTCAGTTTCCCAACACCACACGCCGATTTTTCTTCCGTGATACCACTTATTTTTCATATTTCCAGCTGTCAGTAGTCGAGTAGTATTCAGACCGTCATCAGTAATATCACGGTCTTCCTATGGCAATACGTTCTGTTCCATTTTCTCATATGTTGCCGATACTTATGTAATATTTATGACCACAAAGCATCTCTCTATTCGAATACTTTCCGTTGTTATTACTGCCAACTTTTATGGGTTTTGTTTTGCCATCCCATTGCACTCATATTAGGGGAATACCTACTATATCAAAACAGCCGCTGCAGATTTGTCATTAATTTCATTTTGTTGCTCCGGATTTCGCAACCGTTAGCAAGAATATTGTTAACTGTCTTTACCAGTAGCTCCTCATGGCATTAGAATCCTTAACTATGTCGTAATTCTGAACGCCTTAGTTACAATTTACTGAAGTTGTCTCAAATTTGTCACCATCAGTAGTTTTCCTATGTTGCAAGTCAAGTCTAATTTCTTGAATATTCAATGCCGTCATAGTGGATATTATTTCTTCGTCCGTTAGTGTATCTATTTAAATGCAAGTGTGTTGCTTAATTAGGAGTACAAGTATTTGCCTTATTGGTCGTCAAATATTATAAAATTCTTAAATTAATAGTTTCATTTAAATTTTTATTTTTTAGATGTTGCAGGCTTAGTTCTTCCATCTGGAAATTAAAATTGATTTACGTGGTCGTTAGCAAATCCTACTTCGCATTTGAGTGAATTGCATTGAGCATTTAATCTAAACTGAATAAAAAACTTTTCTTAACACTCCATTTCATTTATTATTTCCTTTATGAATTGAGCAAAACTTTTAATACCATAAGTTGGCAGGAGCATTTATTTGCCAATTATGCAAATTATATTGAAATTATTATAATTTTATCTTTTATCTATCTGTTTGCACAAACTCGGCACAATTGGCCAATTAAATGTGACAGAATTAAAATTGTTTGTTGTTAGTTGGCTAATAATTAGGGTTACCATAAACAATGTTATCTTCACATAAAAAAATTCATTTGAGAAAAACAATTAGCTTCCTTGCCTATATCTCCGGTCCCAAGGAACGTCCGACTCTAAGAAAACCTTTTTGGAATCCTTGATACCAAGGCTAGTTGGCTAACTCCACAAATCCATTATTATTCGATTTATGTCGAGGACTTCTTTTGTTCATCTGAAGGAAACAATTAGCTTCGTGGGCTATATCTCCTGTCTCTGGGGTTACTCAACCGTAATGAAATCTGTTTTGGAATCCTTGGTCCAACAACTACCCACCCCAGTAGGTCAGAAAATCGCTTGTTCTTAAATTTATAGAGCACTTTTTTAGCTCGTAGCTTCGCAATGATATACGCAATGATATACATACAAAATTTTTTAAAAGCGGAAAATATACTTGATGGAAAATGCATAAAATACATAAAATGAGGGATGAGGATATTGTGTCTATATTTACCGGGATCAAAAGTAAAAGATAAAGTAAAATTATAGGAATAATTGAAGTCCATATTTTTCGAAACAGAATCGGTTGTACCAACATCTACAGGGATGTTACGTCGTAGTCGGCGTATTAGTGAATCGTTTTCAGCATAAATGCATTTGGTTTAACAGCATAGGAGAAGACAAGTAAATTGTAGCGAAAGGCCATCGAATTGGCTGTCAGAAAACTCACGAAAAGTCATGCAACATCGCATGACTGTGCCACTTTGAAGCATATTACGAACGCAACCAGGGAAATATAATGTATCTGCAGAAGTTGATCAAATTTTGTTTGAGATATTGAGGTTAAAATTTCCTATGACTTTGGCCACAATAGCTCCAATCATCGGACTATTTTGAAAGAAGAGTAATTTGTCCAATGAATTGATTGATTACGTTGTAATAAATTTGGTCCGAACAACTGCAGGAAGGACAATTCATACGATGACATCTGCTGTGAGTTAACACATCCATAACACCACTATCGATTACATAAACAGTTTAAAAAATTTTTTTTGGCCACCTATGCATTCAACGGAGCGTGTAAAACCAAATTAATTCATTCATGTGCTTCATTTTGGCGATTTCGTCTTCGATTTTAGGCTTTTTAGTCTTCAAAATGTGTGCTTTGTTCTAAGTACAAATGAGTTCCTAAATATTGCGTTCAGAATCCAATGAGTAATACAAGGTAGCCTCTAATGAAGACATCTTTGCTAAATCGAGTCTGTGCATGAAGTTTGGGCAGATTTAGTTACTCTTAAATGATTGGCCCTTAATAAGTTAACCACAAGTGTGGGGCTTAGAGCATATTAGATTTCTTGTAATAGAAATCTTAGTACAAGCAGAGATCAGTTTTAAAGCAGATAGGTGCCCTTTATTTTCCTAAAATTTTAGTACGCCTACGAAATAGCTGTGCCTTATGTTGTAGTTAGCAAAGTGGATAAAAGTCTATTATTTTTGAGCACAAAAACCATCCACACCCTATATGGCATGTAAAAATTCTACACATGAGCACCAACGAATCATATGTCAGTTTTAGTTGCTCGTTTTAATATTTATTCAACTTTTAAAAAGTTATAGTTAGGCCTAAAACGAATGTCGGTATGATCAATAATGTGTTTAATCGATTAAAAAATTCTTAAAATCCTTTAAAGCGATTCGTATACTTCTGGTTACCCTAGCAATAGGAACGTAATTAGTTCATAGCTTTGACAAATATTTTTAAAACAACGCCAATAATGTTGCATTATCCACTACTGTACTTTTCTCCAACAACAACAATACTCACGCCAGTGAATCTTCCGTTTTCAGAATTTTTCTAGCGAAAGTTTAAAAAGTTTAAACTTTTAGCTGGTTTTTGTCTTCAGTGGCTATACAACTTTTACTTTTTTGTTTTTTTTTGCTGTTTTTTTTTTGTGAGCAAGTAATAGTTTCAATATTTTCAGTAGATGTTTATCAAAAGGATTTATTAAGTGTTATCCTGTTAGAAGTTTTATTCTCTAGTCCTTGTTATTATTTCTGTATTCGAAAGTAGAAAGTCGTCATTCATGTACCATGAAAAAGAAAGAGTTTCTACTGTCGGTAATTCATATATTTCATGTATTTTGGGTAAGAGGGTGTTATGATTTACTTAAAGACTTTGTTTAAAGAAAAACAGTACATTGTAGACGACAAGGACTACAGAGATTGCTTTTCTGTTTAAACAGTGAAAGGAGAAGAAACTCAGTTTACGAGATCTATTTCAGTTATTTTGTATGTGTGTGGGTACTTTTTGTAATATAGAGATAAAGCTCTCTCTTTGTAAACTATAAGTTATTATGGTAATAAATATTTAGACAAGCACGCAGATAGAAAAATATTATTTGAAGATAAAACTGCATTGGTTTTAATATTTCACAGAGACAAATTTAACAAAATATACGAAATATTTCAATGGAAATTTAAACATTGTGTTCATGCAAGCAGATTTAAAATTCTACTTTAAGAGTTAAAATTATTCTCAACTATTAAGCCAGACATAAATATTTAAAATCTTCTTTCGCTGCCAAGCTTCTCTTTGCATCTTATAAAACAGGGCCAACTGATCAACCGGATCTTAAATTCTCAGTTAGTTTTTAAATCGATTGTTAAATATGCTATGCAAGATAAGAAAAGTTATTATAATTGGTCCTTACAACCCTTCAGTCAGGTTTATGACCTAGCCTCTCACACCACTTATGTTGTGTGTGTTCATTTTATACAAGAGTAGCACGACCTACAGTTTAAAGTCGACGCCGAACAATAGATTTTTTGATAAACTTTCCATGGCTTTTTATTTACTCCCAGATTTTTTGTCAGAAATCTCCTGAGAGGAAGTCGCCGAAAAACATTTTTTTATACTTCAATTTGTTGGATATGTCTGATCTGATCACACTGGTTACTAGACTACTCGTACGGCGACTTCAAATAAGATAAGAAAAGTTATCCTCAGAAAACATTCCATTTTCTTTGATTAGAGGCAACAAATTTAGTGAAAATGCATTGTGTTTTTGTGCATTTAGGCTAGAGGTGAGTAGCATTACTCATTGAGAGTCTGCTATTCGTTCTCAAAAGCTGACACTGACTAACTTTCAGATGATGCTCGATATTGAGGCGGTTGAAGGATGTATGATTTAGATAGTGATTGAAGTCGGACTGTTTTTAAAAATTGAAAATCCTGTTAAAGGATCTGAAGATAGCAAGCCGGACTACGCTTATAACACGGGGTCCAGAACAGTGCTCTTCATTCACTAATTCACTATTCAGGATTACGACCTAGCGGAATCGACTTTAAATTGTAGCTCATACATTTAACATACAAAATATAAGTGGTGTGAGAAGCAAGGTTGTAATCCTGACGGAAGGGTTAACATGACCAATGTGTCTGTGTGTACATGCCCACCAAATCAGTTAAAACCACAACTCAGCATAATATACTTGCTGCATAGAGGTAGGGAAGTATCGTGAACAGGTAATTTATTGCACTGTCCTCAACTTATCCAGTTGACTTGACAAACTTCAGGATACTGTTCGGAATCAGTAGGTATCACTCCCTGTCAATTATTTTATCAATAGTTAGATGTTTCCTTTTAAGATGAGTTTATATTGCACAGGTTCTAAGAATGTGTTCTGGTCGTTCGTTTCCTTATCACGAAGTATACATGTTGGACAGGAATCGATTCCTATTCTAAAACAAATGTTTTTGAGTCTACAATGCTTGCTTAGATTCTTCTATTATAGCCTTCCAAACCCTTCCTTCTGCAATGGGAAAAAGGAACATCAATGAAATTTAAATTTAATTTAAATTATAAATTGACTTTAAAGAGAATAAAGTGTTTCCAGCCATTAGTAAACAACACGTGATGAGAAAAGTTGTCTGCTCTATTTTTTAATTTTCTATTCTCTTCGTAACTTCTTTTTTTGTAATTAAATAAACCGACAGTTTTTCTTTCCTCTTCATACTTTTCTTTTTCGCTGTGCAATTTATAATAAAAATCATTAAGAAGATTTAACTTGTGCAACCCCAATTAAAACTCCATTATTTTACCATTAACTTTACGATTAACAGGTGATTATTCTGTAAAGATTTTATTTCATATTTTTATGAGAACATTTTCTCCTAAAGAGAACTCTTTCGCCAACTAAAGGTGTCGTCGGTGTGTCAGACAGAGTTTAAAACATACTTCATAAATACAAATGAAACTCACATTACATTTAAAAGTTTCGAAATTTAATGTAACTATGCAACACGTTTGGTTGCTAGGCCACGTTTACACTGGCAGTGATAATTATTGAAATTAATTACCGCCATAAAAGTCTTATTTAAACTGTGCCAAAAGCAGCATCTTTCCTGATACGTTTCTTTTTCTTTTGTGGCCATATGTCTTCTTTGTCAGTGTAGCTGCATTCGCGTAAATCCTTTTCTCCGTGGTAAACTGACTACAATATTTACATTTTATATGACTTTTAAGTCGTATCTTCCATACAGAGTTGAGTATTACTGTATAGCTATGCGTTACCACATCAGTGTAGTGAGCAGCATCAGTGTGTGCTACATTTATCTCTGGTAACAACCTCCTCTCCATGGTATCATTAAATATTCGCTTAATGCTTGTGTCGCATATGAATCTCAAGGCGAGCATTTAAGCTGCCAGTAATGGTAGTGCAACCGTAAAAACTCTGGGCAAAAAGAAAAAATCGAAAAAAATAATGTTTAAGTGTTAAATAGTGGCATCAACGTTTATTATTTTAACTGCAGCAGTAGAGTGTTTTTTTGTTTTCTTTACGGAAGAACGTAGAAGAACACGTATAATCTGGTGCTTTTATTTTGTGTACCCAAAACGAACATCATACGAAGTGGAAAGATTGCTTGTTAATGGCAGTTAAAAGTCTTTAAGTCTCATATATAAATTCATCTGTATGTTCATAAAGTATTATTGACTATATTGTGCATAATTTAAGATTTATAGGCGGTAGTTTCTTAGCTTGGCGTAGCTTTAAGGACAGGGTAACTGTAGTCTACCAAGTAGAATTATTTAGTATCCTATTCATTTAAGTTAAATGGAAATATTTTCTGACAGATGATGTCATAGTGGTCTAGGCAATAAAACCTAGCATTCTATGCATAATTTTGAATTTTACGTACCATAAAAGGTTTAATAGATTCTAAACGCATTTTTTGTAAAAAAAAAAAGAATACTGTTTCTCAAATGCACACTATAGTTATAGTCAATTATGTACGATGATATGTTATCCTTTAGATTATGAATCCTATATCTGGTCATTTGATGGCAACTTGAATTTCAGATTTACATAAAATACAACGAATATTTTACATAAATTTTAAATATTTAAATGAATTGATGTGAAATGTAGGAGGACTTCAGCAGATGATAAATAATTCAGTGTTACTATACTAGCGTATTTTATTTAGAGCTTCCTATCTTTAAATTCAAGTAAAACAAAGTGTATGTGAGATGATGTCACCATAGTCTATTAGGTAGTCTGTTGGCTTATTAGACATGAGGCTTCGGTTCAAACCCCAGATAGACATCTTCAACAAACCGAAATAGGAAAAAATATTTCTTCGGCGACTTCCTCTCAGTAGATTTCTGGCAAAAACTCTGTAAGATTAAATAAAATTGACATGAAAAGTTAATCACAAATCTGTCGTTCGGAGTCGACTTAAACTGGACCTACCACTCATTTATAAAATTAACACACACAACATAAGTGGTGTAAGAAGCTAGATTATAATGTATATGTATGTGCATGTATGTACGTGAGATATAATATAAGTTTTTTATTCATTTGAAAAAGCTATTGATGCTTATATGTGGAGTATAACATCGTTCAAAAGTCCACCACGGCTTCTCTGCGAAATGTTCAATTTTCTATGATTTTTATAGATAAATCAAGTTGATTTTGACCGATGACATGGGTTTTGTTGGTTGGCTGTGTTTTGTGGCTTATTTAATAACCCCTGAGAGTTAAGAAACTCCCCCAAAGAGAAAGTCCGTTAGACGATTCGCAGGGTCTCGGTGGCCAGTTTACATCACATTCACATGAGTTGACGATGTCCTCAAATCACTAGTGTAGAATACCTAATTGTGCAGTAATCTGTGTGGCACTTAACGCCGTCCTGTTGAAACCACATGTCTTTGGTGTCCAGATCATCCAATTCATGCCAAAAGAAGTCGATTTTTTGAAGAAGAATTTGTGTTCGAACAGAGCACCGAATATGATCAATTAATTTTATTCTTTGCACTTGTTGATGAATGAATCGGTACAGAGTGATTGGCAAAATAGACTGCTTCAACACGATGGCCGTAAACAACTGCCAAAGTTCGAAAGACCATATGCTTGCGGGTATAAAAGAGAAGTTAGCGAAGTGAAGTTTGTTACCAGTTTCACCAAACCATCTAGGCGCAGGATATGTAATCATACAGTAAATCGATCTAACCCAAGCGTTGAAAATGATTTTAAAATTAGACTTTAAGAAGTTTCGGTCGTCTTTTTTTTCTTTGCTATGACATCCTCTGTATTATTACTACAGAGGCTGATGTGTTGTCTGATACTGACATTAATTATTGTGTATGCATAACATTGTATATGCTTTTTGAAGCCGAAAGGTATTTAGTTCCATTTGAATATCTTGATGAAGTTACGTTAACGCAACAACGCATCAGCATCTTCCAGGACCTAGAGTTTCGGATGTAATTCGCATGCGTCTTGGTTCTCTGATTCGAAAAAGATTTCTAGAACAGTGATCGCAATATCGCATTTAAAGTAAATGTCCAGTTATATTAGTTTAGGTAGAGGAGTGAGGAAATTAGTCGGCTTAGGCTACTCCAAAGATCGATCAGCCATGAGGGCTTTCTTCATGCACGCAAAGGTTTGACAAACATGACAGAGTGAGAAGTCAAAACTGTGTAGAATCTGTTATAGTACAACTAAACTGTAGAAGGGTGTAGAAAGACATGTGCATGCAGAGATTTATAAATTATTGCAGATGTGGATATGTAAAGCCTAATCGGTTGCCAAAGTAGAGCTTGTTGATTCCGAGAAAGTCATTACTAGCTTATTATATGATATATATTGCACTACATGTGCAGTATTCTTGAAATAAAATAAATTCCACTAAAGTGTTAACATTTTTATTCCGCAGTTAAATAAATTTTCTTAAAACAGCAACGCCGGAATTTACAACTTTAATGGGCCTTCAAGAGTTCATATTCAGCATCTTCATTAAACATTTTTATTTAACAAGTACCAGATATTAATTTTTGTAACACTTCAGACTTCGTTTTTTTCTATTTTTTTTTTTTTTTCTAAAAAGGAAAACCTCTGCAAAGAAAAAGCAATTCAATGAAAGCGTATTTAACTTCCTTAGCGATTAATGAACTTAGACACTAACAGAGTGCCATATTTAAATACACAAACACATACATATGTATATTGACAACTTTTACTACAAATTATAAAAAGAGGAACTTAAAAAAGTATCGTTAATGTTTCGCAAATAATATTAATTAATTAAACGAAAAGAAAAATTATGTAAGACTTGTATGAGACACTGAGAGCACATTTGTTTCCACATGAATATGTGAAGTACTTTTGTTTTAATTGCTTGTATCTACTGACGTATGGTGTAATTAAAAGGAAGAAATCAAAAGAGAAGGTGTTAACAATTCTGGTTGATAGTCTATTGGACAGGATGGGATCGTAGTCATATTAGTGATGCAGTCAAGCGAATAAAGATGTTTTGCAAGGTACTTGAAATGTTATTCTACTTATAAGTGCATACACATAGGTAACCGGTCGTAGTAATGGATAGCCTCATATGATAGAACTAGCTCGTTGTTGTTATTCAATAATTGCGTACCTTACGGGACATTATAACGAGGTCATATACATACATACATACATATATAATTGGTCATTACAACCCTTCAGACATTTAAGACCTAGCTTCTCACGCCACATATGTTGTGTGTGTTCATTTTTATACAGGAGTGGCGGGACCTACAGTTTAAAGTCGCCTCCGAACGACAGATTTTCGTGAAACTTTTCTTGTCAATTTTATTTGCTCAGAGTTTTTGCCAGAAATATGCTGAGAGGAAGTCGCCGATGAAATATATTTTCGTATTTCGTTTTGTTGGAAATATCTGAACTGAGGTTTGAACAGTGGCCTCACGTCTAATAAGCCAATACACTACCTACTTATGACCGGTTCTCTCTCGGGTATTTGAATTAAATTTTATACGTATTTCTACAGGATTGTCTCTTGTATGACTGTCTGGCTCTTTGCAGAAGAAGGGTTTTGAGGGTTTAAATTCTCTGTCGGGAGGCAATATTAAGGTTCTTCTGAGGCTTATAATAAGATAACACTGGCTGAAGAGTATGTATGTACACTCACTATTCCCTTTCTGGGACTATAAGCACTCTGAAAAATTCCCACCGACATGTAGCTGATAAAGCTGTTTGGGACAGATGTTGGAAAAGAAAATCGGCCGGTACTGATAACACTTAACTGCATATCTAGGTATTGATGCATTTTCAGCAATCGTACTTAGACTTCTTCTAGGCAAAGCATGGACTGACTTTTACTAAAGTTAAGACGGTAGTAAATGAGACTCACATCCTAGCATTCAGTTTGAACTAACGAACTAGATCACTGCTTGATTGGGCACCTATCGATTACTCCAATTGATCTGAAATATTTTCCTGTAAGAGTTCTTCGAAAAGCTTTATTTAATATGTTGCAGCTTTATGCACGGAGCTTTATCCCTAATCGCCTAGTCGCATAACACTAGCTAGTCTTTTGCTATCGGAACCCATATGCAGTTAACAAGCAAATACTTTGCAACATTTTAGTTGGTTTATGAGTATGGCATGAGTTAGATGACAAATAAAAAGAAACAACAAAAAAAAACATAAAATCAACAACAACAACATAAAGAACTGATGAATGAAAAAAGCAACACTTACTTACCCCTCCCACCTTCCGTACGGTAAGGTGATGCGGAGTCATGATGTGGTTCTGGTGCCGTATTTTGTGTATCCAACATATTGCTGTTACGTGGTGGAATTTCTAAAATGAAAAACGCAAAATAAATGGAAAAATAATTACACATGAAACAAATCATGAATGAATTGAGAATTTTTTTGCATTTTGCTTTTCGCTTTTATATTTCATTCATAAAAATGAATTAACGGTTATGAGTTTTACTACGTTGTTACAATATGTACGAGAGGGTTATAGTACTTACTTATACACGGAGCAATATGGGAACGACTCTGTTGATAGCCACGAGCGCAACGATTGCAAGTCAAACCGGTAACACCATCCTTACAAGGACATTGACCGGATGTATGATTGCAGGTTTTACCTGTAGAACCAATGGGATGACATTCACAGGCTGCAAGATAAAAAAGAAAAACAAGGGGAGAAAAATTATTTTTTTCATCTTTTTTTGTTTTTTTTTAAAGAAAGAATATTTTTCTTAATGATATCTGTTAATAATTCATTGATGTTTATCTTAATGCAAATCTTAATTATTTTGTTTAATTACTACATTACGAACAGCACTTGACTGTCTAAAAAATGAAGGAAAAAAAGAATACCGTCTTTAGTGTTTTTTGAAGATACATATTTCGTCAGTTTATTTTATTTTATTTTCATTATTCTTAATTGAATCTTTCATCTTTAATATTCCTCAAGATTTTTTTTTCTTTTTTTTTTTTTTAATTTAAAATAAATTTTTAAATTTTTTTCCAGACGTGAGTATTTTCATCTGGACAACTTTGGATTGAAAACAAAGAAGATTATCGTAAAAAAATTTTGGCAACACTGAAATTGAAAGAAAAACGAACTGAAAGTATACTATAGCAGCGAACGTAAGTAGAACACTTCTTAAGTAAATTATAGTCGTCTCCTTTTCTTATTTAATAAGGTATGCCTTGATCTCTTTAAAAGCACTGGCATAAATCGCAAGTGGTTCGTAGCTGTAAGCGTTGCATTAAAGCTTTTGGACCTTTGTTGAGTTTTATTTAATAAGGTATGCCACGATCTTTTCAAAAGCACTAGTATAAGTCACTAGCGTTTCGAAGCTATAAGGACTCTATAAAGGCCTTTGGACCTTTGTTGAGTTCCAGAACATATTGATAGTCCCGAGAACGAGATATTGCTAGATATTCCTTCTCATTAGATTGTTGATATTTTTATTTGGCCTAATGGAGTCTGGTAGAAAAAACAGTGCTGAGAGGATAGATCGGGGTGTTACACAGCTAGTGATAGAACTATCGTAGATTCAATGATTCGAACGTGAGACCGGTAAGTGGGTTCCTCACGGGAGACTGTGATTCCAGATAGCTGCCGGGTATTTGAGATAGATCTCAGCTAGTTTTCTGCATACATATCCAGATGTGGGATTAACTTGAGCTATCGTACTTAAAGTTTTACTGGACAAAGTATGGATAGACTTTTTCTAAAGTCAACATGGTAGTAAATGAGACTCACACTCTAGCACTAATTCAGATATTGGTTAAGATTGAGTTAATATTTATTAAACTTAATACGATAGCAGACAAAATTAACAGCATATAACGGATCAGCACTCAGGATATGACCTCTACTTATTGTTCATGTTATAAGTTGCAAGGACAACATAGTCACATATATGGATAATGCTGAGAAAGTTTGTATTCCACTGGCCTTTAGACTTACGAACATATTCTATGTACAAGAATCATGAGTACTAGTTTCTTTATTTTATTAGAACAAAATCCGTGTTTTTTAAGCGTTAAGCGTTTTGCCGTCTCCTATATTCGGTGGGGCCGCATTAAATTAGCTGTTTTGTCATGTTGGTAAAAAGTTATTTTTTCCACTTGGTCCTCCTTTCTAATTTTTATTTTTTACATCAATTTCCGTTATTTCTTTGGTTCCTGAATATTTTGCATTTTTCTTAATATAATATGCATCTCCTCTTGGAGAACATTTTAATTATTAATTGTAGGAAGAGTTTTTTTTATTATTGGTCTCCTGATTGTAAGACAATATGTGAATGAATCTGAGGTGATTCTGTATCTCATGATTTCTGTATCTCATACACATACTTATTTCCTTGTAACAAGGAAACCAAGGTTTCCTGTTACAGTCAGCTCGAATATCGTGTAAAATTTTTTTCCTTCAAGGACGAAATCAAAAATTATCAGTTGAAAGTTCTATCTTTAGCATGAGACCTGATGTCACGTTCTAATGATAGCGAAATCTCTAAGGCATTCGAACCCTGATGTGGGACTTAATAAGCAGGTCTGTCTCGCAACAATTGCTCTCAAATAAAATGAAAAGATCTTGAGGGATTTTTGTGTCGAAAATATCGTCGTGCTATTTGGGACGAGTGTCATTAAACCAGGGATTTTCTTTAGGATATTGAATTTGCTGGAACGAGATGGAGAAGGAAACTCCTCACTAATTATTTTGTTATGTTCGAAATTTCTATCGAATTAAGCCGCGTTACCACTGATACCTTTTCAGAACGACTTGTTTTATTCGTCTCATATAAAATAGCTTTCAAAAGCTTTAATCACAGTAACGCTGGTAAAAAAAAGAGATTATGCTTAACAAGACTTTGAAGATCATATTGAGACCTTTGATTGATGCATAGTTCCGTTTTACTCTATTCGAAGATCCTTTAAAATCAAAATAAATCAGGACACCCTGCTAGTATAGGAGGTAGCGTACTAGACTATTAGTGCACCCTCATACGATTCGAATTTCAATTCCGCCTGTACCACTCGAATTTCTGGTAATATTCTGAAGAACATTATGCTGTCTTCTATGTGGCATAAAGATCGCAGTTAGTGGAAATTAAAGGTAGATGGTAATCATCAAATTGGTTGTTTGTTGTTTCATAGTAAACACTAAAAGCAGAGTTAAGTGAAACAAAATTAATCTTTGATCCTCAAATTCAATTGGAACATTTAGAATTTAGAAGTTTTCTCTTTAAGTAAATAAAACTGCTGAATAATAGTATTGCCAACTGTTGGGCGTTACTCTTTTGATTTTCCAAATTCCAAAGTTGCTTAAACCCTTCAGTTACGATTGTCTGATTGTAAAAAGCAATTGTACATGATATTTGCTTCCCTATTTGTATAGCGCCTCCAAATTTCATTCCATGTGTTTAATTCTGAACGTGAATTTTTTTTTTTGGTTTTGTTTTTATCGCTTTCCGAAAGCAAATATTCAGTGAAGCATTTTATTTCGCCTGATATATTTTAAAAACATTCATTGTTCACACATACATCCGTATGTACATACATATGTATGTATTCATGTATGTATAAAATTTATATTTATATTTGCAATGCTGCATATACATATGTATGTATGTAAGGAAATGCATACGGTAGCCAGCCAAATTGAGTGGCAACTGTTTGTATACTGTTGCCTTGTGTTGGCCGCTACTGCCATTGTTGCCACTAAATTTACAATGCCGCTGTTGCAACTCATTTGATGTGATTGTTTTCCTTAAAGCTAATTGCCAATGAAAGTGTGAATGGCTTTCTTTCTTTTCTTATTGCCACATTTCATTTGAACGTTGCATTTATACTTTCTGGCAGTACAAAGTGAACTGCAATTCACTTACATTTGTTAATAAAAACGATGCCGAAAGAATACAGCAACAGGATGGACATGTTACGTTTGAATATCGTTTTTTGTTAGCATAAATGTAAGTAAAGAGTAACTTTATGAAATATTTTAAAACATTAATTTCAAAGGGCACGAAAACTTCATTGTTGATTTGATTTTGTAGTTTTAAGTATACTTTGAAGTTTTGCACTAAAAGAGGTCATATCAGTGTGGACAACGAAATAAATGAAAATTTCAGATAAACTTCCAGATCGAAAGTGCTTATTTCATACATATCAAGTAAACATTTGGTTTGATACAGGACTTATCTAATTTATTCAAATCTTCAGAATCTTAAGAATTCTTTAAATGCTAAATACCAACCGAATATAGAAAATTTATAAAATAAAAGTTGCGAACAGATTTTAAGAATATGAATTTCTGTTACCACAATAGGACAGATGGCTTAGTGGTTCTCAATATTTTTATTTTAAACTTCTTCAGTTGCTTTGCTGCAAAATGATATTCAAATCTTCCTTAATAACGGAAAATGTACTATTTCGAATGAATATGGACATGAGATTCGCAGTACACTACTAAAGGGTAAACGAATGACATCACAAAGATTTCACTTAATCGCATAGGAGAGATGGGATAATAAACCCACTGTTTTTACAGATGGGATCCTATCAGGGGCACCGTAAGCTCTTGTTCTATGAATAATTCCGTTTCTCAGTTTTCCTAATGATCTTCTAATTTTACCTTTCCTTTCATTTACTCTCATACCTTTGACCATAGAAATCATGTCCGAAAGAGTTATTTTATATTGAGTGGCGCTAATAGAATACATTCGAATGTAAGAAAATTCCTATTTTGTTTATTAACTCATCTGTAATGATAGGTGATGGAAATATTGGAGAGCCATAGTTTATGCTCAGGGGTTTAATGTGATCTTCGCTGATGTTAGCATATTTTTATGTGTCGAAAGAAGCATTCAAGTGACTTGTGCCGTGGATATGATGCAAGAAATGATCTCCTCATTATTGCACCCCCTATATCCGTCTCGAAGACAAATGGACTAAAGTTTTCATTAACGTCAGTGGGGTATTTAGCTCATAATTATTGAGTTATTCTAGCACACACAATTTTATCGCTATCACAACGGGATATGCTCCAGTAAAACAAAAGGAGTTGTTCGCAAATCTCGCATATCGCAGTAAAAACACATCCCTTTCCATTTGCTGTCGAAGAGCTAGGGCAAATGTGTTCTTTAGCTGCACTAACTGCATGTCGCACGTTCTTTCTGCTAAACTCTCTGCTGGCACCTACAATACAAACAGATTAGAGCCCGCAACTAATACTCCGCAAGAGTAAAGGCCTTCACTTAATTGTTGCCGGTATATATAAAAAAAATATCGAAGGCGATATGAACGAATTACTCTCAAATGCGTTAAAATGGGTTCAATTCGAGAGTAGGGCTTAAGTAAACAAATTATTGCAACGGCAGAAAAGAAAAGAACGAAATATATGATATATCTCGGCAGTCAACTTGCTTAACTGGATATATATATTACCAAATTTGAGCATATGAAGTAGTCCATAGCCTACTGGGAAGTATGATATCCAAAATATGGAACAGTAAGGACGATGCTGTAGTCACCGTAGCCTAGTAGGTAGTGTGTTGGCTTATTAGTGTTAGTATTAGTGAGACCACGGTTCAAATTCTAGGTCAGATATCTTCAACAAAACGAAATATTAAAAATATTTCTGTCAAAAACTCTGAGAGTAAAAAAATTGCCATGAAAAGTTTCTCAAAAATCTGTCGTACGGAGTTGACTTTAAACTGTAGGTCGAGCCACTCATGTATAAAATTAACACACACAAGAGATGTGAGAAGCTAGGTCGTAATCCTGACTGAATGGTTGTGATCAACAATTATGTATGAACGTATCGTGGAGAAAAATGAAACGTATTGCTATTGGTAACGGCTCAATAAAAGCTTTTTTTGTTGCTCTATATTCCAACAGAAATTAAAGAATTTAATTTAAAATAACACAAAATATTAAATTGTTAACCAGTGTAACTTCTTATTTTCATTGCCCAAAACTATATTCAAATTATTAAATTTTAAATCCCTTAATTCACTGTCTTTATTATTTTAATACTAGATTCATTGAGACTAAATTTATTACCGTACATATTCCCATCTGCATTTATTTATCGTTGGTGTAAATTGGGAATTGTTAGACGATTTTTTCTAATTTTTTCAATTTCCTAAACTATTTAAAAATATTTTGTTTTCTTTTTGTTGCAAATATTGTATGAACAAATTCTGAAAAAGTTAAGTTAATCCTTATTAGTCATGTGTATGCACATGACACAAATGTTTCATAACTTTTTAACTGACAAAAAAATATTGTTTTAAATAATAAAAGAAAATTAAATTAAATAAATCGTATCCACACACAGATATATTTAAGTAATTTACATGTATAATAACTACCTACCACCATCAATAAAAATACTAGAATTAATTGTTATTCCCAAAAGTTGAATATGAATGTTATTTTTTCTCTATATTTTTGGTAAAATTCATAACATTTCATAAACATTTATTTGAACCCAAAAACATGGGTCATTTGTATAGGGTTTTGCAACAGGGACTGCCGAACTTTGACAGTTGGCAGCGGCCACCACGTTGAGGCTGCATCTGTCGAATTAGTTGTCATTTATTCAGTATGTTTTGTCAATTCACCGTGGCCAACCACAGATAATGAACGTGTGTTCCTGGAATGGTTGCTAAAGCAGTTATCACCTGACCGGAATTTTCATCAAAAATTTATTTTCGGTAAATTATTCGAAGCCCATTTTTGGAACCAAGAAGATTGTCGAATTTGGTTCGATACTAATTCAAATGATATCCAAGGACATCGAACGTATTTTGAAAAATGCACTGTTTGATGTGGATTTTTCGATGGCGGCGTTATTGGCCCATATTTCTTTAAAAAAGATCAACAGATCGTCCGCTTTGATTTCGTTAAAAGTTTTTCTTGTGAGGTTTTCTTAAGTGTAGAAGCTAAATCGTAATCCTGACTGAATGGTTGTAATGACCAATAATGTATGTATGTAAGAGGTTTTCTTAAGTCGCAGTCTTATGCAAATAAAACTTAAACCTTAGCTTTCCTCAAGGCCAACATAACCTGACTATTTCTGATGCATTTCACCCAGATAAACAGTGGCAGAAATTTGAACGATGTTATATTCCTCATATAATGGAATTGAATCAAATGAATAAAAAAATTCCGATCAAATCTTTCAAACACTTTATTTAATTTAAAGATAGGAAATGCTTAAAAAAAGACCCAACATCGTTTGTATGAACACGTTATGAAACCATTTCAATATTCCCTTGGAAACATTCTATTGTTTTCGAGGTGAAATGAGTTGCTACCCAATTGGTGTTTTGTATGTAAGACTTTGAAGTGTATGTAAACAAACTGATGTCTAGTCAAATATTTTGTTTTTAATTGTATTTCTCTATACAAGAATATTGAAAGAGAAAGAATAAGCAAGTCATAGTTGGTGAAGCTGGCCATATTTTAACCTACATTATCTTTAAAAATTTTATTAATTCGTTACAAAAATAAAAAACAGATATTCAATGGTGGTTATGGTTTAAGTTCCGTTTGAAAGGGATATGCTTATAGAAAAATATTCGAACGAAAATGGTGTACAAAATGTGGTTTATATTCGAAGTCTGTTTTCAGGTATCACAGACGGTCACTTTTATATTAAAGTATTAGAGCACCGTCGTAATTTCTACATAAAGCTTGAAAAGGCATTTGATGCAATCGATTGCAACAAGTTATGAATCGCTATAGAAAATAGCGGCATACCACAGAAGGAAAGATTATCCGTGGTTTGATACAAACATCCATCCATCCAGTTAAGGTGCATTAGCATAAAGCTAAGTCTGCTTCTCATGATGTACATGTTTAGGGTTCGCATAATGCTGTAGGGTACAAAAATTGATTTAAAAATAAATTGTTTTTACATAAAATGTATGTTTTAGAGATAATTTGGTACGAAAACCTTTCGTTAAAGCACAGTGGTTTAAGTAGAAGGAAAAAGTAGGCTAAAGGTGTTGAAAAAACCATTTCTAAACTTGCGGAGTTTTCTTTTAAGTAGCAATAATTGTCAACTAACTCAGTGGTAATTTCATGATTGGTTTATTTATTTGCTAAGATATATTTATATTGAGTCGTTACCTCATACGGCCTATTTTATATCTGTAAAGTAAGAAACAGCCTTTCACAGGTTAGGATCAAGCTCAGATGTATTTATTTCTTTTCGTTCCAAGCAGAAACAAATAATCTACTCTATTCTCTTATTATAATTTTGTTTTGTTTTAGTTTCATTAAACAAGTTTCTACAGTTGAGCAAGTGACTGGGCTACTGCAGCAGGTCTTATGACGATATGGTTACCATATACATACCGATGCCTAGAAACAACACCATCTGTGGATGTTGTTTCTTTTGTTGTGGTAGGAAATTATTTTCGGATCACCGTATTTCGTCGTTTAGTGATTACACTAAAAGCTACTTTTTCCCAAGAATTTCTTTATCCAAATCCGCGTAATACAAGTCGGCGTTGTCTAGTAGGAATTGTGTTGGCCTACCAGGCATGAGGCCACGTTTCAAACCCCAGGTCAGATATCTCTAACAACACGAAATATGAAAAATATTTCATTGGCGACTTCTTCTCAGCAGATTTGTGGCATAAACTCTGAGAGTAAATAAAATAACCATGAAAAAGTTTCTTAAAAATCTATCGTTCGAAATCGACTTTAAACTGTAGATTATGCCTCTCGTATATAAAATTAATACACACAACATAAGTGGTGTGAGAAGCTTACGTATGTATGTATGTATACATAAGATCTTCTATCGCTGCTATTCTTCATCCTGATTAACATTCTTCACTCCCAGGAAGTATTCAACGTATTTCGGTAATTTTTTACAGTTTTTCTAGTCATATTCCAGTGAAAACAGCAGTTGCATCAATTTTCTTTTCAATTTCATTTCTTCATTTTTCCATCGTCTAAAATCAACGAAAATAACTATGCCCCGACGATATTTCAGTTATATTTGAGTAATAAACTTGCCCCTTTATTCTACTGTACCATTCGGCAGTGGTATTAGTCCACCTCACTTTCGCATAGTGACGTCATTTCTCCTACAGTTTCATCAGTCTTCACTCGTAGTTGTCTTACCTTGCCTTCGTAGGCTCGTATTTTACCTCTTTTCTTAATTTAATGTTTATTAGGATAATGACTATATGCCAACGTCACTCTTAGCACCGACATTCTGTGTACCATCAGTGGTATGTGCAGTCTTACCATATTATGGTGTTCATTGTTAACGTTATATTTTCTATAAGGAGCAAAGGTCAGTGGTTACTTTGATGGATTATTTGGAGGTGATTAAAACCTCTTAATATTATGAATTGGAAAACAGTGGTTTTTTCATCTTTTTCGGTGTTTAAACCAGGGGATTACTATGGTTTGTACACGAGCACTATAACCACTGCATCCCGTAGAATCAACAATTCCAAATTGAGGCCACACTCATGTATTTTTTACACTCTGTTTTGAACGAAGTTTATACTGGAGTTGGTGGGTTCACTTGAAAGTTGAATAGTCTTTATAGTAATCGATGTAGGAATTGTTCTTCTGGACTCTGCTGCTAATGATCATAATAAGAGTTAATTGACCCACTTGTCCTGGTAAGGAAATAATTGATGGCCATACTGGATAGATGTGTGGGGTGTTGTTGAAAATGGATATTGTCTTTTGGACAATAGTCTTGTGAGAATTGGTGTTCTTCCCTTTCCACAGTGGTATAAAAACGAATTGTTGTGTTCCATGCTATTGTAGTGCTGATGGAATTTTAGATTAATCGTTTCCTTTACACCAGTGTGCAACTATTTTTTTTGTAACTTTTACCAGTTAAACACCATATATCTATGCTTTTCATTATTATTTCGTTTCTATGCTATTTTAATTGAATTCAATATTTTTTCTCTCCTGGTATATTTAATAGTTTTTCTGTCTACCCTCATATTATAAAAGGCAAGCAAAGCAAGCAGGCGGTCAGTTTACCATGTCTAAATGAAAAGAAACAAATTATTTAAAATGTCTTGCCTTACATGGTAAAATGGACCCAAAAAATAAAAACAACAACAACGACAACAACTAAAACTAACAACATTTTACGTCAACTACATATGGGGTCGTGTTTGTCTAAAAAAAAGAAATTTTTTTTATTCATGGGGTCATATGCAGATAAAACGATATGAGAGATTTAAATATAAAAGCTACTCTTACGTATTATTTGAAAATAATTTGTTGACGACGATCTTTTTTTTAAAAAAAAGTATTTTTATTTTATTAAAAAAAGTGAGTGAAAAAAACCATAAATTTTATGGCAAATCACGCTTATGTTTTTTTTTTTTTCACTCGCCATGACTGGTAGCTTGTGCTGATGCTAAAACGGCTGCTGTTCATTTGTCCAACTGTCTAAGCCGCAGCCGAACTGGACAGGAATGGTAATTTAAGCTTTATAAGTGAGTGTAAAACTTATAACAGTCATAGATGGAACCCCTCCCACTTGTCCAAACATTTGCAGTCATTCATTTTGGGTTTCTTTACAGTTTCAAATGACATCCTTCTTAACATTTTATGGAAAGAAAAAATCTTATACTCGCAGATGATGATGATGATGACCACGATGATGATGGTATTTTATGGTCATTTGTTTGTTCGTGGTGTGTTCGAAAGCAAAATAGAAAAATGTTTAGAAAAATTTTATTTACAAATGATTTACGATTTAAAATATGTTGATGTTGTTGTTGTTGTTGTTCTCGCTGTAGTTGAAATCATATACAAATACTTCGTACCTATGTACATACACATGCTGTGTCACTGACTCTCTTTATATAAATAAAATGTAAAATTTTGTAACAGATAACACATAAATAATACCAAAACAGACGTTTAAAGCGGGAGAGAGGGTAGCTAGACAAGTCCGTCTCTATTTCCTTTTCTATATAGAAGAACTCTATTGAAAAAAACAAATATGGTCATAACATCATTGACCGGAAAATTATGATTATTTATTACATTATGATTGTCTGATCCATTCATTCGTTTGTTGCCGGTTCTTTAACAGTCTACCAGTATTAGAAGAAATAAAAGATGATTCGGTACCATTGAGCTGATAATGACAATTGTGTTGATAATGATAATTTTTCTTAATGATATTCAATACTATTGATGTAGAAAATTGGCTAAAAAACAAAAATAAATATTTGTTGTTGAGATTTTAACCATGATAACAATTTTGATTAATTGTTTAGAGACTCAATATGTGAGTTATGATAAAATTTCTGCCGAAGTAAAATTTGTTGATTTTCAAATTTGAAACAAAGTTTGAAAATTGCTAAACACAATAAGGACATGGTAGTAGGTAATGTGTTGACTTATTGAACGTGAGGCTACTGTTCATACTCAAGTTCAGACATATTCAACAAAAGAAGTATAAAAAATTAGTTATTCGGCGACAACCTCTCAGAAGATTTCTTTCAAAAGCTCTGAGAGTAAATAAAAATTGCCATGAAAAGTTTTTACAAAAATCTGTGGCTCGGAGTCGACTTTAAACAGTAAGTCCCGCCACTCATATGTAAAATTAACACTCACACACCTTAAGTGCTGTAAGAAGCTAGGTTGTAATCCTGACTAAACCATTGTAATGACCAATTAGGTATGTAAGCATGTATGTATGTGTGAGATATCATCGAAATTAATATTTATTGTTAGAAAGCTTTATTGATGCCATTACCACGTTCAAATGTCCGCCAAGAGTTCTCTGGGTAGAGCGCATCCGAAATGTCCAAAATTTCATGACTTAAAAAATCAGGCTAAATTTGAGCTACGACATGGGTTATGTTGGCTTGGAGGATTTCTGTGGTTTGTGGCTTCTTCGGCCCACAGAAAAATTCTAACGGTGCCAAATCGTATAATCTTTGTGGTTAGTTTACATCACCTCCATGTGAGATGACCATGTTCTCAAAACGCCAGTGGAAAATATCCAATGTGGCATGAGCTGTGTGGGATGTAAAACTGTTCAATTTAGGTTAAAGGAAGTTGGTAATTATCGACTTCAAAAGAAAAATGGACGAATGACGCCGCAAACTCAAAATCCAAACCAAACAGTGATTTTGCGAAATGCATTGGATGCTCTTAGGTCTTATATGGTCTTATAATTGTTGGTCATGATTTTTCAGTTAATATTAGGCTCAGCTGTCATCTGCTCGTTCGTTTACCTTAGCTACTGGATCTGTAGAATTTTGTACACAAAATTCGCCAATTAGAGGACTGCGAAGTGCCAAGTTCTTGTGAGCCACGCGAAATTGACTACATCCGATTTTCCTGCACATTCTCACCTGCACACTGTTTTCGGCAGAGTTAAGTAAATTTGGTTGAATGAGAAGTCGACGTAGTCTAGTAGGTAGTGTGTTGGCTTATTAAATATGAGACAGTGGTTTAACCCCTGGCTTAGACTTCTCCTACAAAAAGAAATATGAAAAAATATTTCTTCGGCGTCTTCCTCTTAGCAGTCTTCTGGCATAAACTTTGAGAGTAAATGAAAGTTTCTAAAAACTCTGCCGTTTGGAGTTGACTTCAAACTGAAGGCCCGCCACTCATATATAAAATTAAGGTTCAATTATAAGATTTTGATGACCAATAGTCTCCCTATATTTATTCATTTGTAGATACTTTACAGAAATTCAAGCCTACAGCATCTTATTTATGAATTTCCACATAAATTTGGAGCAACTTAATTGTTTATTTATGTTTATTTATATGTGTAATCATGATTGTACTAATATTTTATTAGCGTTCAGGAATAGATTTATATATAAATTGAATTTTAAATAACTAATCCATGTTTTATTTCGACATTTTCACCTAAGAGACTTCCAGGACACCATTGCCACTAATGGGTTAAGCGTATAAATTGACGTTATTGGCTTTAAAACAGAAATTTACCCACTAATTGATTTGGGATTGAATGCGCTTTAATTAATTTGAATAATTTAAATATACAAAAGGGCATAGGGATTTAAAGGAATGAATACATTAAGAACGCACGTTTGTATCAATTATATTGTTGAAAGTGTATTGTTGGTCTCTACGTTTTCGATTTTTTTTTGCTGAAGTGACAAGTAAATAAAAGTAAATAAATAAAACCTGCGTTTTTAAAACATTTTGAGATTAAAATAT
The DNA here is from genome assembly GCA_927399465.1 of Sarcophaga caerulescens. Classification (NCBI taxonomy): domain Eukaryota; kingdom Metazoa; phylum Arthropoda; class Insecta; order Diptera; family Sarcophagidae; genus Sarcophaga; species Sarcophaga caerulescens. Next base: position 53,338,736 of record OV656873.1, read on the forward strand.
GACTATGAGGAGACATCCCTTCCATTATCATTTTTATTAAATCCTGTCGTAGACTAAATTCTATGTAAAAGTAAAGAGAAATATTCGTATTTTCGTAGTGAGAATGAAAATGAAAGTGGTTGATCCATCACTAAAGTCTTTAAATACTTGGAATCCATTCACGATATAGGAACGCAAGGAACGCAATCTTATAGAGGACAAGAGAGCACAATAAATCACAAAATTTCTTCACTACAACACTCGATAAATATTAAGTGCCTTTAAGGAAAACGAACAAAAGCACAAGAAACATTAACATTCCGCAGTGGTTAGTTTGTTAGTGCAAATTATGTTAGCCTTATAGAAGCTATAGCTTAGGCCACTGGCATAAAATTTCACCTACAGACCCAACCTTTTCTTCACAAAAAAAAAATAAAAATAGTCGTGGATGACGGCACCAAATCTTCCATACTTTTTTTTCTTAGTTCTGAGCAAACGCTATAATCGCATTTTGTACAGCAGTGGAGTAGTGAGCTCTGGAAGCAAGTGCTCGGTAAATATCATTGCGTACCACACACACATATAATTGGTCATTACAACCCTGCAGACAGATTTACGACCTAGCTTCTCACATCACTTATGTTGTATGTAATAAGTATAAAGTCGACTACGAACGACGGATTTTTCAGAAACTTCATGTCAATTTTATTGATCAGAGTTAGTGCCAGAAATCTGCTGAGAGGAAGTTGCCGAAGAAATATTTTTTCATATTTTCATTTCAACAAAATAGGGTCGTTGATGATGATGCCTCAATAATGAAATATTTTCGTTTACACAACATTAAAGGTTTTATGCGGTCATGTTGGATCCATCTTCCGTTATCAAAAGTTGATTAACAACATTATATGCTACCGAGTTATAATTTCAACGAAACTTAGGCACATTCAAATGTGGATACCAGATACAATATCAACTCAATTTGTCGCTTGGAATTGAACAACCCAGCTGTTCTTGTTTTGCTTTGTAACGGATCGTTCCGGAGAATGTTATTTTAATATCACTTGCTCGGCTAATTCATTGCGCTCTGAAGATGACCATGTTAGAAACCAATTCACATAGGTTATTTACTATTGGGTCATAATTTATCATGACCTACATTTTGTAGTAGTTCCACATATCCAGCCAACGTAGAATCATGGTAGTGACTTTTTTATTATTACATTCCTTTAAGTTTCTGCTTCAATGGCGGCCGAAAGTATGCAGCACTTTATTGCGATTAAAACACTTAAAATTCAGTGTCAAAGTTAAATACAATTTTCATTGTTCTACCGAAATAGCCGGATCCAGTATATTTGTTTGTTTCTATTTTGTTGCTGCTGCTATTGTTGTTGTTGGTTTTGACCACATGAATACTCAGATACAATGAAAACAAAAACGGCAAATAAACGTTATAGGAGTATATGGGTTTTCATTAGATTTTTTCTTTTTTTGGGAAAAACTAATTTAAATATGTGGCTTAAATGTATAGCTTTGGACCATGTTTTATTATCAAACTTAATGCAAAAGTACAATTTTAATAGTCAAATTATACCAACCACATGGTATGGTATGACGGAAAAAAAGGAAAAAAAATAAAGCACAATGAAAAGAGTGGAATAAAATTTTCAAATGATTTTTATGGACAAAAAGAGGACAAAGCCAGAGGAGTTCATGAATACAAATTGAGTCTATGCTGAGTTTCTGTTTTATGGCCAAGTAAATGAAAGCAAATTAACAAATGTTTTGCATATTTAATGATGACTAAAAATGGTCAAAAAATATAAGAGTGCAAGAGATACTAAAAAGGACACATGTTGCTTTCGTACAAAAATGCAATCATTTTTGTTTTTTTCTTCCTTTTTTTTTTGCTTCAAATTTTTCCTACCCAGTGATTTACTGGTGTAAAGATTTATTTTTTTTTTTTTTTGTTTTTCGGTAACAAACGATTTGATTTTTCTATTTTCTATGCACTTTAGTTTAAATTAGATTTTGAAAATAATAAATTTTGTCTTGTGCTCCTTTTTTCTGGTTTTATTTTAGATTTTAAAAGAAATATTACTTTAGTTTCAAGACCAGACAATATAAATCTTTAACTATAATCCATTAAATCAAGTCTTTGCCCTGCAACCAACGTCTTCCAAGCAAACTCTGTTCAAAACCAAGACCTTTTTCAACTTAAATTTACATGATTCTCTCATTTGAAAGTTCTTCCACCAAATTCAAATGCCTTCGTTTCTTTCTGCTTTTACATAAAAGATTTACTGATGATTTGCCCCGCATAACATTGTTTTCTTTGAAAATCTCTAAATTATGGACAAAGACAAATAAATCTTGAGATTTTAACTTAAACTTCTAAAATGTATTTTGCAAAGTCAAAAAATAGGTAAAAGAAAGCAAAAACTTATTGTTAACAGTTTATTGGAAACGCCGGCCAATGTAAAATCAATGGGGGGCCAGAGAGAATGTTCTATAGGTGTTATAACAAAAATACTGGAACGGCGCTATTATGACCAATAGTTACACCTTTTAGAGAATATCACTCAAGTACGCAAAACAACACGTAGAGTTCAGGTGTAGAATACTTTCAGGTTAGTTAAGCTTTAGATCAACGATTACCATTTCATAGCACAATTGTGCTGAGAGAACTCACACGCATTCTTGTGTTTTTTGATTTAGTTGTCGATCAGACTGCGACAAGAACACATGTGCGGCGGATGCTTTACCATTTTTTTCAGAATGACACTCAAAAAATATTGTATGTTAAAAGATGCTTTTGATAATATTCAATGCCTTATATATTTTGTCGCATAGTATAATTTTTTTTAAATGCTTTGGAATGCTTGCTTTTTCTCTATTAATAAAAAATGGTTTATTATTTTTTTTTTTTATTTATCTAAAAACATGGTCTAATTTTTTAGACAAAGATGGATACCTTTACGATCTTTTAATAAAAAATGGATTTTTTTATTTTATTTTTATTTATCTAAAATTATTAAGCCAAAGATAGATAGCTTTACATATGTAAGTTGATAAAATGAAAATCAAAATAACGTATATTACAAACACTTTTCTATGGCTGTAAATAAATCAATTCTCTCAATTTATTTTCTCTCTCTTACTCACTAATACATAACCAAAAAATTTTTGGTAAACCCTGCTTTAGATACTCGCTTAAAGTGCTTATTATGGTAACATAATTCAGAAGTCGCCGTAGTGTAGTAGGTAGTGCGTTGGCTTATCCGATGTCAGGCAGTGCTTAAAGTCCCTGGCACAGACATCTCAAACAAAAAGCAGGAGTCTTCTGGCAAAAACTCTGAGAGTAAATAAAACTTTAAACTGTAGGTTCTACCACTCATGTACAACATTAACGCAAAACACATGGGTGGTGTGAGAAGCTAGGTCATAATTCTGACTGAAGGGTTGTAATGACCAATTATGTATGTACATGTATTGGATTAAAATTATCACACACAATATGGGTGGTGTAAGGTTGTAATCCTGGCTAAAGGGTTGCAATGACCTATTAAGTAAGTATGCAAGAACTTGTTATTATGGCCATTGTGCAACTTATCTTGTGAAAACTTTTATGTGATTTAGGTTTCGTAAAAGAACTGTATTCCCAGCAGCCAAGCTACTGATTATTATAACTTTTTTTTTTTGATATATCTTGTGTGATGTAAAGATAAGAGACTAATTTACTTTTATGCGTGCCTTACTTTGCCTATCACAGGATTTCCTGTAATTTTCCAACCCAAAAATAAATTCTCATTTTATGTTACATATTCGACTAGACAAAACGCGTCACCAAAAACTTATTGTACGACTATTAACTGATCTTTTTGATGCTGTCGGTGTTGCCGTAGTCGACATTATTGCAACAAAATACCCACCTTTGGTAATAATTTAAAAGATTTACTTCGTATTATTTATTTTTTTTTTCTAAGAAGAAAACGTTTGTTTAAGTTGGCAATTTCATAAAAAAGAAATAAAAATATTCTAACAAAATACAACAACGACAACAATTGGCTTAAAAAGCAAACAAAGTTTAATAATCCATGGAGACTGACTGACTGTCGTACAATTTCATACATGTTTCGAGATTATTATCAGTAAGTGTAAATTGCAAAATAAAACATGATCTTTTGCAAAGGCATTGTATAGAGCAAGAAATCTTTTATTTGCTTCGAAAATTGACCATTTAAAGAGAGTATTTTGTAATCGTTTCCATTGTAAACATGAACATGATTTCTTAAACAAACCATGACAGCGATTGTGACACCCGCTTCACATTTTTTTTTCTTGTAATTTATGGCATTTAAAAATTTCTGTTTTTTTTTACTGGCCAAGTATTGACTGAACAAATTCACGCTGGTAATTTGCGTTTGAATAGCCTGTTTTAAAAATTATTGTGAAAAGTGCCTGAAAATTAAAAAAAAAGAAGTTGAAGGTGTTCGGTTTTAAAATCTTTAGTTACACTTCCTCTCATTACGATGTCAGCCCGTTGATACATTTACATTTTTCTTTTCATGCCTGTCTCTCGTGTATTTCATTACTCGTGTATGTACATTTTTATTTTCATGCTCGTGTAATGTATGAGGATTTTGTCCATCTGTTTGATGGAAATTGCAATCTTTTGCTTTTGCTTCCTTCAGGAAATCTTATCAGATGACCATGAAAATGAAAAGAAGCTTTCAGACAGTTTAAGATGACATTCGTAACTAAATATTGGAGATTTAGAAAGGAAGAGTAAATACAATTAAGTTTTCAAGAATATATTACAAGGAGTGTATTCGTTTATCGTAGAAAAATTCCGATTATTGGGAACGAGTCTTTTAAACGTACTTAGTGACAGTTAAGTATGAGAAAATGGGATACGATTTATCGTAACTCCTCTATGCCAATTGTCCGCGCAAACTTTAGGATACTGCTCGGAGTCAACAATGCCAGTTCCCTTCTTAGCAACTGAAATGCACTCAAATATTTCCAGGGTTTGCAAGAATGTGTTCTAATAATACTTTCTCATCGCCACAGAATCTACTTATTGGGCTCGATGTAACCGTTATTCTAAATAAATAAGTATTTTCAGTCTAATGTTTCAGAAGAGACATGGACTTTCTTTATCTTTCCTTTCGTTGAGCATTCTTTTCCAAACATCTGCACCCGCTTCAAAAAAGGGTTCTGGTCCCCTATTCGCAAGCTCGCTTGCTTGACCACATGACCTGACATCCAGCAGAGGGTAACCTTATTTTCCCTACATAGCCGGTTCAAATTCACCAAACAGTTCCACACTGTTTTCAATTAAACCTTTCGATATCTTACACTTCCCCTTGGTAAAAACCCTCGAGTTTTCCTATGGGTTTTTAGTATTTCATACTGAAAGCAAATATTCCAACTTCTATCACGAGATCCGTTCCTAACTCATCTGTATACCACAAAATACTCCCTCTTTTATGAGAGCATACAGCTTCCAGATCATTTTATTAAGTTTTGTTACTGAAACTCATTGCGACACACTTAAAGTCACTTAGTCTACCGAATCTGTCCAGGGGATAATAAAGTAAGGAGCTGACAATCATTTAATTCCTTAGGTTACCAAATAAACTAATGAAATTTATATAAGATTTGTCTTGGTCTTCAGGACCATGTGTAACTTCAGTTAAACAGAGTCTCTTATTACCTCTGTTATGCCAACAAGTGCTACTCACTGTATTTAATATATTTGTGCTGTTTTTAGACAACCTGCCTAGACAATTGCCCCACAGGTTACTATAAGTTTACTGTCCATTATATAGAAAACCCAGTGCATAATTTCTAGGTTGCTCCCCCAGCATTTCCTTGCAAGTCCTTTGCATGTCATTATGACACGTCTGGCCTTTGCTTTCTATACGAGCCCTCCGTGCTAATATACTACACAGTGATATTTGTAGATATTTCATTTCCATTTGCTATTGTCTCGGTGATTCAGGAGCTGAATGTTCTACTTTTGGGAAAGTTTTCTCCTTCTTGCAAATGTTACTATTGCGGTCTTACCCGGATTTATCCTCAGGTCCACTGTCATGCACCAATGCCTTACAATCTGAAGACATTTTTGAATGATATGGCAGAGAGTATCTTCAAATTTTTCTTTAGCCATGGACTATACCACCTGCATATCGGATAAGGTTGTCAGGAATTCATGCACAGGCTTCAGGCTTCATATTAGTGGTGATAGGATATCTAGTTGCGTGAACTTTTATTATCTCGCGCCCTGCGTGTATAGTAAATATCGAGGTAAATATCAATTACCGTGAAGATTAAAAATCTAATTCATCAACATCGAGCCAAGATCTCAGACTAGATATATAGACATACCTAAGCTGGGAAATGGTAAAATGGGTACAGTTTTAGACCTAGTTTTCAGCGAGAAGCTTATCCGATAATTTTATAGCCTGAAATTTACGCCATTGAGCTATACGCTGGGGAGTGTGGCTGAGCAGGAAATTGAGGAGAACCTTCTTCTATATGTACATACATACGTAATTGAATATTACAACCCTTCAATCAGGTTTACTACATAGCGTCTCATACCACTTACGTTGTGAGTGTTAATTTTATACATGAGTACAGTTTAAAGTCAACTCCAAACGACAGATTTTTTGAGAAACTTTTTCTTGCCAATTTTATTTACTCTCAGAATTTTTGCCATCTACTGAGAGGAATTCGTCGAAGAAATGTTGTTTCATATTTGGTTTTTTTTTTTTTGGATGTCTGATCTAGGGTTTGAATCGTGTCCTTACATCTAATAAGCCACTACACTGCCTTCTAGACTACAGTGTAGTTTCTGCTATGCTATCCGTTCTTAAGATTTTTCAGTCATGAAGGACATTGTCCATTGGGACAATCTGGAAATACGGAACTAATTTGCCTCTAATTAGCCTTGAGACATGCGATTGGAGAGAAATTTGTTGCTTACCTAGCACAATTCTGCTGCTTCAAGCTAAACAGTTCCTAATCTGAACGAAGTAATATTTAACAAGTTGTTCTCACTAAGTGGAGCAAACTTAAGTATTTTAACAGATCAAGTAGAGCTTCCATTTACGGAGTAAAAGTAAGAGAATCTTTGGAATTTAGTCTTCTATTTTGTTTACAAAGACAAACAATTGGACAAGCGGCCGTACCTCATCTCACTTTATCAGAAAGTAAATTAAAAAAGGGCTTTACAAACCTTAGTCAAAACCAAACAATTTTATAAGGCTGACATAAAAATTCATTCCAAATCCTTAACGCTAAACTTCATAATTCTTTGGTGTGTCATTTACTCAGACAAATAAAGTGTACAGGATTGAAATTTCAAAAGAAACATAAAATGTCAAAAAGGCAAGACAATAAAAGCTGTAACGAAGCAAGGAAAAAAGAACAATTTTACGTTTGAAGAATTTTAAATTCGAAAATTAGGGATTTAAAATACAATTCAAGCGTGAGTTTCAAAAAAAAAAAAGAAAAAAAAATAGAATTTGGAAGCTTTATACGGATGAAGTCTACCTGTGCCTTGACTGCTAAAAACATATTTTTTGTTTTGGATTTTAGGATTTAAGCCAAGTCAAAAAGACATAAAAAAAAAATCAAAAATAACGTGAAAAGAAAATTTTTATTCTTGGTGCCATAAACAATTTAGCAGATATGACTGTACGAATGAATATAAAATCTAATCCTAGAAAATTGAAAAAATTAGTAACGGTAGTTTTAAAGGCTTTTCTCTTTTGCTTAGCATAGAGTATAATAATCATAAAAATTCGATGAAAAAAGTGAAGTTATAAACCATTTTACAAATACAATGCCTTCCAAAGACTTTAAGTCGACGAAATCAAGCCAAAAAAAGAAAATTGAATCTTTTCAATTAAAGTTACATAGAAAAAGTCATAAATTTTACTTAAATCTAGACGAGAAGTATGTTACAATTTTTTACCATAAACGCCTTGACGTTATGCTTTAAAAAAGTTGAAAATAAAAGCCACCCTAAAAGTATCCTTTACCTAAAAATTTCAATAGTTTTTAAACACCAATAAATGATAATATAGAAAAGAAAGGAAGGTAATTTCAATCTAATCATTTGCCATATAAACTAATAATGCATTAACTTTCGTTTGTTGTTTCCACGCAAATACATATACAGCCCTAAAGTGGGCTAACAATTGTTGCTTTAACCTAATAGGTTAGTTAGAATCCAGAGAGAGGCAGTGGTGGTTGCTCCACAACAAGTTTATGCACTTGTGCAATTCTAATGACTATACTAATCCTCTAACTATATAGCCTCCCCTTTTATTTTTCTTATACTGGCAAACAGCAGCTGAAATTCCGTGTAAGTGTGTCTAATACAGCAGCAGCAGTCTACTGCAGTAGCATTTAATTTGATTGCTAGACTTCTTAAGGTGTTTTTGCCATTATATTATAAGCTTTATCAGCTTATGTTAATGTATTTCAACAGATTTTAACCATTAGATTTGATCACCAACAACAAAATCTAATTGTATGCTCCAGCTAAATTCGTTGCACCATTTTCTTTATGCTGCTACTGCTGCTGCTACAGCACAAATCCTTTTATCCATGTTATACGTATGTCTGTCCACTTGCCCTTCTTGTTTTCTTATCGCTGTGTGAGTTTGTGTGGTGTATTGTATGCATTTTAACTTAAAGGACTCCATCTTATGCCTTACATCGTGCATTGTGTATTGCTGCAAGAATGTGTGTTAATGACAGATTGCGTCTCTTTCGAAAAACAATTTTACCTCATATTAGTTTCACTGCTTAGCACGTGACATACAGATTAAATGGCTTTTAATTTGCCCATTAAATATGTTTGTATTAAATTTCGTTTTTAGCAAATTAATTGAAGGTAATATGTGTCTGCTTATGGCTTTTCTAAAGGGGATTTTGGTTGAAAATTAGCACGAAATGAGCTGAAAAAGCTTTAAAAATTAATTAATATTAGAACGATTGGAAACATGCCTGACTTTATATGTTTAAAATGAATTTAAGTACAAAAAATGTTCACATAATTGTGGTTACTGTGGTGTTATTGCCAATTAATTTAGTGTAGAATCGCTCTGTCCAGCAGAATTCGCTCGAAGCATGGAATTTTATTATCAGCTTTAACTCACAAACCATAACAAATTTGTTCTCAATTTTCAGAAACTGCTGCTCTGAATACTAATTTAGTGCCAGTTGCTTATGTTATTTCATGAGTCGTTACTTTGGCCTACCTAGGTTAGGTTAGTGGGTAGCTTGCCGTTCATAGGCAGGTTCACTCTGTGGTCATATGGCCCATTGTGTTACCCAGTGTGTGAGGTAAGCCCCTTGTCATGACCCGTTAGTGGTGGGTTTGAACCACTCTGAACTTCTGATGAAATCGGTCAGTTTTCTTAGTGGCACGTTCGCCACCATGCCCAAATCTTCAAACGTTCTGTCACTTAAAAACCGATGACGTCTGTTCTGAAGTACAGGGCACTCGCATAAAAGGTGTTGCACCCATTCCGTTTTCTCTACATCATGGCAGCTTTTGCAGTAATCCTGGTGGGGCATACTGAGTTTGTCAGCGAAATTGAATTTGTGTTAGAGTGCGAACCGTTCAGTGCTAGTTTATCGGAATAGACCCCAGATCCAGTTCCGTATTCCATTTTTGAGCCATCGGCGAAAATTGTTATATCACAGTCACCGATTGCAGCTTTAACAACCCATTCTACCCGTGTGGCAGTGTGAGTTCTGTATGTTCGTCCGACAACAGTCTCTGGTACCAACACTTCTACCCGTGTGGGAGTGTGAGTCTTGTATTGTAAAACCTGGGTAATTCGGTTCTACTTCATACAGTACTGAAGCGTGACCCACTGTACATGGCTTAAACATATTTGGGAACTTAAGCCACAGTGCAGTTCTAGCAGCCAAGTTTCGAGACAAGATGACCTCGAGGCCATCCTGCGGCGTAGTCTTTAGAGTACCTGTGTTACCCAAGCATGCTAGCCTTGGCTTACCTAAGGTGTCAGTTCCTCCCTGTCTATGCGACTACTGTTCTAGGTGTTTGAGTCTATGAGCCACAAATTTGCAAATAGTAATATGTTTTAAATCTGAGTTTTATTGATTTCCACTAACAGGTGAATAATAGAGATTTAACGCTTTTAACACGGGACTGGATCACTACTATTGTATTCACAGAAGTCTTTAGGGCCTGAAAGACGGCATTGAATGCTATTGGAACTATTCCAGGTTGATTTTTCAGAGTACTGGTAAAAGGATCCCATATAACAAGTAGTCTCAAGATTTGATTCAAGATTTTAAAAGCCTAAGCCCTTTTGATCAAATAGAGATTATGTTTTTAAAAATCTATGATTTAGACAAAGTAAGCATATTTAATATATCTTGGAGTACTAACTGTCTCAATTGGTTATTACAATCTCTAGTTAGGATTACGACTTAGCTTCTCACACTACCCATGTTGTGTGAGTTAACTTTATCCATGACTAGCGGGACCTACAGTTTAAAGTCGACTCCGAAAGACAGATTTTTGAGAATATTTGAAAATGTTAATGGCAATTTTTTTTACTCTCAGTGTTTTTGCCCGAAGTCTGTTGAGATGTAGTCACAGAAAGAAATATTTTAATATGAGTCCTTAGGACTCATAATGTTATTTAAAAACTGTTTAAAACTGTCATAAACAGCGCAATTCTAAAATAATTTCCAAAACTATTAAAACTCAGCCAAAATTGAAACTGAAATTGTTTTAAAATTGAAATCAAAAACAATGAAAATCATTTAAAAAAGATTTTGGATAATTTCACTCATACAATTTAAGACGTTTCATCAAAAAAAAATAAAAAACAGAAAAACTTTATTACAAAACGTCACACAGACAAGCAACCATGCCGATAATACAACCATCAACAGCTATGGCTGCTCATTTTGAAGAAAACATTTCATTTACGGAAAACACATTCAACATTCAACACAGTCTGAAAAATCTTGGCAACGAAAAGTAGAAGGGAAAAAAAGAAAAACACACTTCCAAATTGTTTGTCTGGTAAAGAAAACTTAAATATTTATCCCATCTCAAATGTACATAAAATGTATCTCTTCTCCAGATGGATGTTGGCTGGCTGACTGACTGGTTGGCTGGCATAAACAGACATGTTCTTTTCCATTATTTGTGTTTGTGTTTTACAGTTTTAGTTGAGGCAAAAGCATCAAATACAACTTTATCAAAACTAAGTTGTTTTTTTGTTTATCTTAAAATGTTTAAATTTTTCTTTACTTTTTTTTATAATTTTTTTGTTTGTTTTTGGAGCAATACAAGGCAACAATACTCTGACCAAATAATTCGCACAAAAAAGCATAGAAGATGAAACAGAAAGCGTACAGAAGGAATTTTAAATTAGAAAAACAATGTTTTAAACTATTAAAGATTTTATTTGCGATACTACTAATACCAATATACTGGAAGCATACAGTGGTGGTGCGGTAAATGGCAGTGTGAGATGGAATTTGACGAATTTATATCGCTACCACTAACGTGATTAGTCTTGGGTTTTCTTCTATTTTGTATTTTAGGCTCCTTGATTACAGTCAGTGTTAAATCATCCTAATGACTACGTTTGGATCTAGGTAAACATCTTGTTCTTCTTTGCAAAATAATAGTAATTTCATAGGCGTATCCCACATTGTGTGTTTCTTCAGGAAATCTTAAAATTTACGTTACACAGAACGTCCGACAATAGTGTTGGTTCTAGAACATCACTGTAAGAACCTTCTGTCACAATGATGTATGATGCATGGGTCCTGTAAGGGTCATCAATTTGCGGGGCGTTACAGAAAAATACAATCGAGAAGACACTTTTTCAGAAGAAGCTGCTTATCGGCCCATGTCTTAAGTCCTTCATATATATAAAGGGTGGGCCATTTAAAAGTTTAAATTTCAAAATGCAATAAAAAAAACGGTTAGAACTTTTTCCAAATTTATTTTTTTTTGTTGTGAAGTACAATTCCGGTTAGTAAAGGAATATTATTTCGTTCATATGACTGCCTCGGGTGGCCTCGCAGTACCTCATTCGATTGGACCATTTTTCGTGCACTTTTTTGAGTGTATGGGGTTGTACTTCGGCAATGGCATTACTAATGTTGACCATAACACTTTTCTTAAATGTGTGCCCCACAGAAAATACTACAACGATGTCAAATCGTAGCTTCTTAGCGGCCAATTGACATCACCATTTCGGCTAATTAAACGGCCACCAAACGTTTGACGCAATAAATCGATTGTGGCATCAAATATACTTCACATCAATATCATGAAAAGCGGGTACAAAATAAATCGATAAGCATGGTACGAAAGGTGTTTCCTTTAACTGTAATGGTTGCTCCATCCTCATTTTCAAAGAAACATGAGCAAATGATTTTAGACTAGTTTTATAGTTCGAAAACGAATTTAAACTGTACGCCCCATCACTTATAAATAAGATTAACGCATAAGTGATGTGAGAAGCTAGGTCGTAATCCTCACTGAAGGGTTGTAATGACCAATTATGTATGTATGTATATATAGTACAGATACGCAATGCTTAAACTTATTAAGAAATATTTGAATTTGTTACGTTGCATACTGCTTGCTCTAGGGAGTCAAAACCTGAAATTAATATTCTAATGACTGATAATTTAAATGCCTCTTATTCACTTATACTTATTTTTTTTATATTTTTTAACGATGCTATTTGTTTTACTACAGCTGCTATTGTTAGAATAACAATTTTTAAAATTTTGTTTAATTTAATTGTTATTTTTTATCTTGATTTCTTTTTATTTAAATTTAATTGAAATTTTAAACATTTCTGGCAAAATAACATGAATAAGAACGTACACGTATTTTGCTTTCTTTACAGTTCAGATGAATTTGAAAATCTGTTTTTGGTAGAACGAGCGCAAAATAATGAAAAGAATAACATCCCATACCATTAAACTTTCTTAATGTCGTATTTCAATCATTCTGAAAAGGTAAGATTCATTTTCAATTTTGTTGCAAATTTTTTTTTTTTTTTTTTTTTTTTTTGATCAATTTGGTTTGATTTAATCCAGATTGTGTTAAATTTGAATAATTTGATTTGATTTTTTGTTTTGTTTTTGTTGTTGTTTTTGCACCTTTTTGTTTAAATAAAATTAAGAAAAAATATATTTTTTTGTATTGAAAGGCAAATGCAGATGTGATTCAAATTATTGTTAAATCCTGTGTTTATTTCTCTAAAAAAATTTAAAAAAAAATTTTAATTTAAGCAGGAAATCTTAAATGATTTACAATATTCGTGAATGTTTGCACTTTTATAATCTTGCAAAAACAAATCCAGTAATTGTTTATAATCTTATTGATGAATTTCATTATTTTTGGCAATAATTAGGCGTCCAATTAATTTCTGTATAATTTAATGGCTGTTTGTGGTTATTATTTGAAGATTTGCCGTTCAAAGACTTAAATTTCTTAAGAAATTTTTATTGAATCACTCACTTCTTTCTGGTCTTTAATGTAACATGAATCAGCTTTACAGCATCTATAAAATGGTTTTTTATTTATAATAAATCTTTTTGTTTGCTTTTTTGTTTTTGTCCAGAATTAATTAAAAACTTGTAAGTGTTGAGAATTTTGAAGGTGAATTTGTCAAGTAACGCGTAAAAAAATTTATAATCGGAATTTAATACCGACAATCCATTATACATTTGAAGAGATCAAAGTGATATGGTTTAAAAATAACATTCGAATTGAATTGAATACGCTCCGCAGTGTTTAACGTTTTCAAATTTATTACAATTTTAAAATTTTAAATGCTTCCCACTATTCTACACTCTGATAGATTGACATGTGGTAGTGGTTAAAATGCTGTATTATAAACTCTGGTTTCAATTCGAGAGAAGGCGAAAAATTGTTTAAAACAGATTTCGAATATAAAATCTTAAGATAATTTAATCTCTGACTTCCCAGACAGTATAGTATAGACAAGCAATATCATAGTCAAGTCAGGGAGCGCCACTTTTTTGGAAAGAGTTGCATATAAAAGCAGCATTTTTAATGAGGTATTCTATTAACTAATCCAAATATTAATTTAAAAACAAAGAAGGGACATTTTGTAGAGCTTAATGTCAAGGTTTGAATCCGAGAGAAAATGCCTTAATCCATCGACGACTGCTGATCCCTCTGAATAGATAACATCAAGAACTTGGTGTTCGTTAAGATTTGGCAGTGACCTCAAATAGCCGTAGTCTAGTACGTTGCGTGTTGGCTTATTAGACGTAAGGCCACGGTTCAGACCCCTGGTCAGACATCAAAACGAAAATATGAACAAACATTGCTTCGGCGACTTAATCTCAGCAGACGGGTGTTTTTGTAAACGATTCTAAATGTAATCGCCCGATCATCGATTTGTAGGTGTAATCGCATCAAAGTAACAGTATTGGATGATTTCCTTGGTACCTATTGCTAATCGCTCCTGAGATTAACGTGGAGAGCTTTCGTCTTTGCTACATTAATTTTTAGACAAGCTGCTTTCGCTTCCAACGCTAAGCTTTAAAAATTCGGTTCAAAAGACGAAACGCTATGTAATAGACGTATGTCGCCTGCATAGTCGAGATCATTTAGGCAGACAATATAAAACTACCATCTCTTTCCTTTCGTTAACCATTTTATTTGTAGAGTATTATATATGACCGACCTTAACTGATCATTTTCAGTGCTTAACCTTGATGTGTTCCAAAAAATAAATTTTATGGCTCGATACTTGTAAACAAAATTGTATTTCAAATCCTTCACACAAATATAAATACTTGTTTATTTAATTTTTTTTTTTTTTTGGGTATTTAAATATTTATGAACAATTTTTTAAATTATGAGACGATTTAATTAAACAAATTTTTTTATAGCCTTTAATAAACATTTAAAAATAAAAATTTTAAATGAGAAAATAAAAGGGGAAACACAAGCGCAAGCTTTACGACAAGAATTTTAACGCTTTGTACCAAACAATCGTAAGCTGCTCATTTCCACATGTGTTATTATTGTGTTATTATTGTTTTTTATAACATTTTAAATATTTTCTAATTATAAAAATATTTTAATTGTTAAATTTTATTTCAATAAAACGACATGGCGCTACCAGTATTATAGGGTAGACGATTTAAAAGTTTAAATTTAAAAATGCAATAAAACAAAAACGGTTTGAAATTTTGCCAAATGCATGTTTTTGTCGTGAAGCACAATATTGGAATATTATTTTATTCACATGGCTGCCGCTTGGCTGGCCTCACAGTACCTCATTCGATACGACCAATTTTCGTGTACTTTTTCAAGTGTATGAGGTCGTATCTCGGCAGTGGCATCACCAATCTTCAAATATTCAATTGTCTCTGCTTTATCGGCATAACATTTTTCTTTAGTCCAACGGTGTGAAATCGCTTCTTCTTGGTGGTCAATTGACCTCACAATTTCAGCCAATTAAACGGCCTTCAAACATTTGACGCAATAAATCGATTGTGGCTTGAGATGTGTGGCAAGTCGTTCTATTCTGTTGAAACGAAACATCGTTCACATTAATACCATGAAGAGCGGGTACAAAGATCTCGGTTAACATTGTGCGATAGCTGTCTCCAATGGCCGTAATGGTTGAGCCATCCTCTTTTCAAAGAAATATACGACAATGATGGCTACGCTTCACAAGCCGCACCAAACAGTCACTCGCAGTGAGTGCATTGGTTTCTTTCTGTAATACCACATGCGAGTATTCTAAGCCCCAAATAGGGCAATTATGCTTATTAATGTACCCAATAAGCCTCATCCGAAAAGGTGATTTTCGACATCATTGTGCAGTTTCTCGTTGACCCAACAAATCTAAAGTTGCTCAAGCTTAAATCGATGTATTACGTTCATGTTACTGAGTTTTGTGACAGAATAGAATGACATAACAAACCGATAGGTGGGCCACCCTATATAACGCAGCAGCAATAATATTTACATTAAACGGCGCCGCTTCACTTTTAAGAACTCTACACAATTTTAATGAAATTAATTTTAAATCAATGAAATTTTTTTGATCTGTCAGGGATTATTTTTCTTTTTTTTGGCAATCCATTTTATATCATTAAGCCTTTGCAAAAACCATCGACACCATCACCAACACCAACGACAAAACCAAGGCATTCTTATGTTTTAGCCATCATTCATTTAATTTCTTTTAATAATTCAGGATTTGCTTCATTTAGTTTTGGATAAAACAAAACAAAAAAAAGAGAAAAAATTATTTCATTAATAAAATTTATTATGCGGTCCCTTGAAATATTTGTTTTCATTACAGTAGACAGTTATATAGGTCCCCGCATTTCAGTAGATGTTTGGTATTTTTTGGCCACTTTTAATTCATCAGAGTGATTCATTTGAATTTCGGTGCCATTTCTTATGTGGAATTTGTAACAAAAGAGCTTTTTGGTTGGTGGCTGGGGCACAACAAAAAGCGATTAAAGGATGAGATAAGTATTTGACTTAAGCGACCTAATTAAAGGAATGATTTAAAGGAGAAAGTTAAGAGCTAAAGCTGATATAAAGGAAACAAAGAATTAAAATAGTTCTTTGTAGTATTCTTATCATACAGTGAAAACATTGGTTAAAATATTCAGAAATTTATTTAAATTTTTCTTAAATTTTTATATTCAACTGCTTAAGAATACCTACTGAGCGTGGGTAATGTTTGGTTAGGAAATATTGGCCGTTCAAGTTTAACATGTCTGTAACACATTGTATTACACTTTAAATAACAATTGCATAAAAGACATAAAAAGTCGGATATTAAATTGTACGACGAAAAAGACCTTGCTAAACATCTAGCGAGAGTTAACCGATTTCGCTAGTAAAATTCACCATCTCGCGACATACCTACATACATATATACAAAGTTTAATGTACTGTAGACCTAGTGTATAAAAAGAGTATATCAAATTTAATATTTTGTAGAGCGGGGCAGCTTTCACAAATTGATAACCTAAATGTCTCAACATACTTCCTACTAAGCGGTTGAAGCCTATTAGACTTTCTCTTAAAAGTTAAGTTAGTTTTTTTCTTTCTATCTGTAAGTGATGATGTCCCCTAAGTTCCATTGGAGGCGGATCAATGTCCCTCACCATAAGAGCCACTCCAATTGATTACCCCAATTAATTTTTTCGTAAGTCCGAAAGGCTTGCACCTCATATTATTTCAACATATGCAGTCAAAGTTGGGCCAGTAAACAAATGAAGCTCAGAAAAAACTTCGCTTTTACTGCATCGAAATTCAGAACATTGATTGAAGCAGCACTGTCAACGTGGATATCGATAATCGAAGTTTCTTGATTTAATTCTCGAATGTAACTCGTGGTCCATGCCGTAAACATCAGCCTGGATAACAATAAGAGAGAGGTCGAAATGGGAAGTAAATCAAGTCTAGTAGGTAGTGTGTCGGCTTATTAGACGAAAGGCCACGGTTCAAACACCAGGTCAGACATCAAATCGAAATATGATAAAATATTTCTTCGGCGACTTCCTCTCAGCAGGTTTTTGGCAAAAACTCTGAGAGTAAATAAAATTGCAATGAAAAGTTTCTCAAAAATCTGTCGTTCGGAGTCGACTTTAAACTGTAGGTCCCGCCACCCATGTATAAAATTAACTCACAAGTGGTGTGAGAAACTAGGTCGTAATCCTGACTAAAGGGTTGTAATGCCCAATTACGTTATATATGTATGTATATTCAAAATTCGGGTCACAATCTTCACCTAGAATGCTTCCGTAACAGCACCTCAGTATATTCGAAGGGTGGTAGGCCTGTTTCTAGATTATCCTGGTGAGTGCAACTCATGAATCCAGTAATAAGAAGCCCCGTGAAATGGTACATAGCTAATGGGGAAAACTCCTTTGCAAGCAGTGTTCCGTAAGAATAGAGGCAAGTCAGTTTTCTTCTCTGGTCAGCCTAACCAAGCCGTTCTCAGCACATTGTCTTTTTTACCCAACGTTACAGTAGAGTAGATTTTATTTCTAATCTGCAATCTGTGGAGAATTCAATCATATGAAATGATCATGTAGTGGGCTGTCTAGTTTGATACCCGTTCTGTCAAATGCGTTTACAACACAGTTTCCACAAATATATAAGTGAAGTGGACGAAAAATCTGATATATCCAGGAGAAGGAGTTGACATGCATGCACAAATTTGGACATCGAAGTGATGCTCGCAAGGAATTTTATAGCAGGCGGGGTATTCTACAAGTTCCAATCCTATGCTTGCCCAATGAATAACTGCGACTTCCTCCAGGAAGTTCTCTAGTAGTCATCAAATTAGTTTAGACACTTCATTAATGCTCGTTTTCTACGTGACGGTTTCTTTAATACTCCGATCTGTAATATTCTTAAGAATCGGTTGGCTTCAGTGTTGTTAGGGACGTCTATGTGCGCTTCAGTAAAGTCATAAGTCTGCTTTAAGAACTGCTTTGTGTCTTAAGTGTAGAGTGATCAAGGAAAATTAAAGTAGGGCGCTAATGTGGTAATTTTTTTTGTGTTAAAATTTGCAGAACTATAATCCAAGTTGTGTTCAATTTGAATAGTGAGAGGAAAGGATAGGAAAGAGTACATGATAGCTTCAAAACTGACTTGAGCACATATAGGTACTTGAGCACATTTTGTGGTACCACATAAAGTGATGATTCAGAAATACCTGACAAGTTCTGATTAATCGGTCTCGACAATGATTCCCTTGGAGCAAACTGAGTACTAGCTTGAAAGTAAGCCTTTACGAAAAACTTATTCGCTACAAATTAACCTGTCCTAAAACGTTCGAACAATGCTTATATTTTTACCAATTTGGGGATAAAAATTTGTTTTAAGTTTGTGGTAAAAATCTTGTGCTTATCCGTTAAACGATCTAAACATTTTAAAATGATAGTAAGGATTATATAAACCCAATAGGAATTTCGAATTAATAAGAAAATATTCCGCTGCCAGTGTGAAAGGCGTTTCGTTTATTAATTTCTTATTATTTTAAAATCCCATTCAAATACCGATTCACTTAAAATCCCACAAACTACAAACAAATAAACAAACAATTTCGAGTTTGTCTAAATCCCATAGAGGATTCCATTACGATACCAAAAATTTGCAACGACAGCATCATCTGTATGGCCATTAAGCAGCAATAGCCACTGGCAATGGCTATTATAATGCACACAATAGTATCAATACTTTTGGCTTAAACAACAACAAAGAAAACAAATAGAAGAAAAAAGAAACAATTATTTTTATTGTTTATTTACTTTTAAAATGAATTAATGGCCATTAAATGCTTTCGTATATTTTTTGGGGGTCCCAATGCTGTTGTACACCAACTGGCCAACTGGTAAGTGGAGTAGAGCAGCGCACGAACAGTACGAATCTGTGGATTGTGTAAAATAAACCTCAAAAAATTAGAAAATAAAATGAAAAATTTTTTCTCTACGTTTTTCGTTTGACTCTTTAGTGGACCAGCAATAAATAAAGCAAAATGGACCAATGATGTCAATGATACCACCAGAGTCTCGTTACATACAATTAAGCCAAATGTGTTGCAACAACTGATCAACATTTAGTTTTACAATGTGAATAACATTTTAGATGTTTTGCAAAACTACACGAGTATATTGTGTTTAAATTCATGTTTGCTACCCCCTTAGAAAACAAACGAGATTCATACATACCTAGTTGGTCATTACAACCTTTTAGGCAGGATTGAAACCTAGTTTCTCACACCACTTCTGTTGTGTGCGTACATTTTATACATGAGTGGTGGGACCTACAGTTTAAAGTCGAATACGAACTACATTTTTTTGAGACACTTCATGGGAATTTTATTTACTTTCAGAGTATTTGCCAAAAATCTCCTGAGAGGAAGTCGCCGGAGAAATATTTTTTCATATTTCGTTCTTTTCTCGCAGGAGCACTTTTATCCATGCTTCAAGTCAATGTCATTTTGACACATTAGTGTGTATGTATCACACTAATGTGTTGGTTGCTTACAATTGCCGGAGTTTGGACCAAATAATCATCTTTCGAGGTAAACTGCAGATGAAGCACACAGTGAGCTCAAAAAGTTTAAGAAGATGTTTAACTAGGTGCTGTAATTTGTACCGTCGTTTCAAGAACGTTGATTTCTATGTTTATGACTGTCCGCGTGAAAGTAAATCAAAAACATTCGAAGAAGCTGAATGGATGTTCAATGTGAATCCTTGAAAAAAGCAAGCACAAGCCATTGCAAGCATTGGGAATGCAGTGGGAATGATTCAATGGAAGTAGAGGCACGTACAAATTATTATACTACAGGACAGCGCCTTTCAATTGTTATTTGTTTCATTCGATGGCATATGGTCTGGCTAATAAGAAGCTCCACTTATGCGAGGACTTCCAGACACGACTTGGCCTCAAAAGACAAACACATTCACCGTAGCAGTACTGCCAGAAAGATATTTATTCTATATACGTCTGTAAAAAGCCAACGTTTTAATGAATTTTAAGTCATCCTGTCGGAACCAACTTACTCCCTACCTGCCTTCTCGAAACATGGGCTTCAGCTTCTTGTGGTTTCCAATTTACAGTCATCTTCAGGTTTTATTCATCTTTGCCAGAGCAAAGGATAGATATTGTGTCAGCCCAGAGTATTTTCGAAATGTGCCATATAAGTTGATATCCCCGACTGTTGCATTCCGCGATTCACGTGGAATGGAAAAATGTACTTTTGGTGGTAGTAGTTGTACAGTAGTCAGATCGCTTACAGATTGGCTGCTTAAATATAGCCTGATAAACCTGCTGTATAGTGTTTCTAGAAACTTTGAGCTTTGGGACACAATGCCTAATATTTTCTTTTTGATTTTTTGATCATGGTTTAAACCACAGCTTAGGTATCTCGGACAAACTTCCTCTCAGTTAACAATGTTACCATGAAAAAGGCCATCGTTTGGAGACGGTGTTAAATTATGGGTTCAGGCACACTTGAATGAAACTAACATACTAACCCTGAAAAAGAGTTGTAATGATCAATTAGGTAATCAAGATTCTCATTTTGCAAACATACATAATTGGTCATTACAACCATTCAGTCAGGATTACAACCTAGCTTCTCACACCACTTATGTTGTGTGTGTTGATTTTATCCATGAGTGACGAGACCTACAGTTTAAAGTCGACTCTGAACGAAATATTTTTCAGAAACTTTTCATGACAATTTTGTTAACTCTCAGAGCTTTTGCCAGAAATCTGCTGAAAGGAAGTCGACCATTTCTATTTCGTTCGGGGTGTCTGACCTGAGTTTTGAGCACACTAGCTACCAGACTACGACGACTACTCTCATTTACAGTGACAAAATTAAGTGCTACGATAACGCAACAATGATTTACGATCCTTAAATAGCCCAGTCTAACTTTTTCTTTTACCAAATTTTTCTCGTAATTATTTAAGATGTTTGACTACAAACCCAAGCAAACCATCGTTAAATCCGAAAAAAAAGTACAAAAGTTTAAATTCAAAAACTAACATCTCTTGAGAAGAAGCAAGTGTAAACGAGCAAAGTTCCGTACTGATACACTCAGTACGATAACCCAATACATTTTTACAAAGGATTTTGTGTCTAGGCAACGACAGATGGCAATCTGATCATTCTAGAACTTACTAAATAGATCAATCACCTGCTGAATTTGATTAATAAAACCGAAGCAAAGCAAATAAATTATAAGCAGATGCGAGAAGATGCTTTCTGACAGCTCTACGTTTCACACAATAAAGAAACAAAGGAAAGAAACAAAGTTTAGGGTGTACCATAGTCGATCAGAAAATTTCTTACTCGTTTTAGTGCCATTTGTTCTTCTTTAGATTTTATTTATTTTCGTTAAGAATTTGAATATATTTTTTATTTCTCTTTCTTACATTTTTTTTTGGCTAATGATACATAAATGTGTTGAGTTCGTGTATCAACCAAAAAATAAAAAAAAAAGTAATTTAGCCATGCATCAGCCAATATGTTAATTAATAGAGGGTGGTGTTAATGTCAGGCATTCAACAATCTCTGATCTTCTTTGTTTTTTTTATTTATATATTTGTTGTTGTTGTAGAGGTAAATTTCAAGTACTTTAGATTACTGTGTATGGTTTCAAGAGATTAACGAACAAAATATTTATTTTTGTTTTGTTTCAGTTTTCTTAAATTTTTTTTTAATTTTTTTTAATTTTTTTTAATTTTTTTTTTTTTTTGAGGGGGTAAAAACAGAATTTTAATTTTGTTATTTATTGTTAAAAAACAACAAATGACAAGAGATTTTATTTTTTAAGGCAAAGAGGTTTCCATAAATTATTTTTAAATAAATAAATAAATTACTTCAATTAGGAGAGAGAGACGTAATATGGATATTTATTTATTTAAATAAAGCATAGTGAGTATACGAAATACGCTTCTAGATGCGTTCGAGTTTCGATTGTTTTCTAAATCACCGTTTTCGTTGAGTATTCGGCTTTAGAATATTACAACAATTTTTTCTAAAAGGAATTAAAAAATTAAAAGAAAATAATGGGCTAAATATTAGTTCTTTTAAATTTTTAAACAGCTTGTAAAGGGTGGGCCACTTAAAAGTTTAAATTTAAAAGTTAAATAAAACATTAAATAAAACTAGTTTGAAATTTTGTCAAATTTACTTTTTTGTTGTGGAGTACAATTGTTCCGGTTAGATGTGGAATATTATTTCATTCATATGGCTGCCGCGGCTGGCGTCACAGTACCTGATTTGATCGGACCAATTTTCGTGCACTTTTTCGAGCATATGAGGACGTACATATCTTGGCAATGGCATCACGAATGTTGGCTTTTAAATGCTCAATTGTTTCTTTTTCAACGGTCCAACGGTGTCAAATTGCAACTTCTTGGCGGCCAATTGACATCACCATTTCGGCTAATTAAACGGCCATTAAACGTTTGACGCAGTAAATCGATTGTGGTATAAGGTGTGGCAAGTTGCACCGTCCTGTTGAAACCAAACATCGTTCATATTAATAGCATGAAGAGCGGGTACAAAAAAGTCAGGTTAGGTTAGGTCGGAGTGGTAGCTCTGATGTCACAAAGCTCACTTGAGCACGCATAGCGGCCCGTTGTGATGCCACTGGTGAACGCAGTCCCTGTACTGACCAAGTTCCACCACAATCAGGGAAAAGGAAGAAGTTGGTCAGCGCAAGGGCTGCACACAAAAAAGTCGGTTGACATGATTTCTATTGACCGCAAAGACGTCCTCATTTTCGTTCAGTGAAGATGATACACTGAATTTTCTGACAGGATAGAATGCCAGATTCCAAATATGCATGCATACATTCATGCATGCATGCATAATTGGCCATTACAACCAGTGGTGTTGTGGTAATTTTTTTTTACCGGAACGCGTATATATAATTATATAGACAGAGCCAATCCTGGGTAGGCGGCCGCTCTGTGCGTTCTCATGTCCCAAATTTAACGACGGGGGTGATTTTCTATGATAATCTTGGCGGCGGCGTTTTTTTTTTAGGGAGATTTCCCCCAATTTTCGCCCGTCGCCAGGATCGGCTCTGTATATAGCATAAAAAGGAATTTTTAAAACATATTGCGGGGATTCCCGTCAAACATCCATAAGCAATACATACATATATATAAAACTAATTGAATTTCTGAGTGCAATCCCGTCATCGCGGGAATTCCCGTCATTTGACTCACAGTTAAAAACCATGATTTAACGATAAAAAGGCGGAAATACCCGCTCTTCATTTTCGTGTGGAAAAAATAAGTGATTCTCTTGGTAGCAACAGTTAAATTTAAATGCGGCCGAAAGGGTTAAAAAAATGTTTTTAAATACTCAAATTCTTAAGTAGTAATTAATTCTCGGGTTCGGCTTCACGTATTTGTTTCGGTTTGGGTCGAGTTTCTGTTCAGCAGAAAAAAACGTTCTGGACTCGGGTTCACGGTTCGGAAAAACAAGCCGGTTCGTTCCGGTTCGGGTTCGGTTCAAACCCCTTGTTTATAAAAATACATATACAAATTCGTCAAATATTAGAAAAAAAAAATCAGCAATTCTTTTTAATTTTTTTTTTTTCAAAACGCCACAGCCAATTCTCGTTATCAGAAATCATCTTTAGTTCCGGAACTCGTTCCTGTCCAAAGAGGAAGTACCGGAACGACGTTCCGGAGCGTTCCGGCTCGACAACACCACTGATTACAACCCTTCAGTCAGGATTACGGCCTAGCTTCTCACACCACTCATGTTGTGTGCGTTAATTTTTGTACGTAAGTGGCGGGACCTACAGCTTAACGTCGACTCCGAACGACAGATTTTTTGAGAAACTTTTTCATTTACTCTCAGAGTTTTTTCCAGAAGATATATTTTCTGCTGAGAAGATATACATATTATTTTTCATATTTCGTTTTGATGCCTGACCTGGGATACGAACCCGGGCTTTACGTCTAATAAGCCAACACACTATCTACTAGACTACGGCGATTCGAAATAACCAATGGATAAAATTTAAACCACCCGATATTTCATTCGAGATGTCTGACCTATGGTTTAAACCGTGCCTTCACGTCTAATAAGCCAAAACACTACCTACTAGTCTATAGCGACTCCAAGTGGAAGTTTTCGTTGAGAAAAATTCACTTCAGAAGTGGAGAACATTATGTTAAAATTGCTTTGAATACTAGATACTTTACAACTGGAAGATCATCTAATATGTCGGCAACCCGAAGCTCTTTTACTCTACTGTTCCTGCCAGTCTGTTGAATATATTGTGGAGTAAACAAAATTAATGACGGGTATTAAAAATATTTATCCAAAAACTTAAAATTTATAGGAGTACGATAAAGTAATTTTTGGGTAACGTTTCCATTCATTTAGTCCTATTAAATTCAACTTCTTTAGAAGCTCTAAGTTACATACATACATAATTGGTCATCACTACCCCTCAGTCAGGATTACGAGCATACCACTCATGTTGTGTGTGTTAATTTGTACATATGAGTAGCGGGATCTACAGTTTAAAGTCGACTCCAAATGACCGATTTTTGGGAAACTTTTCATGGCAATTTTATTTACTCTCTGTGTCTTTGCCGGAAATCTGCTGAAAGGAAGTTGCCGCTGAGATATTTTTTCATATTTCGTCGCCTAACGTCTAATAAGTCAACACACTACATACTAGACTACGGCGACTTAAAAATATATTTCCTTTATTATATTTTAAGGCAGAATATATGGTATTTAGTAGCTATCATATCTGTATTTATAAGCCTGGTAATATTATTTCCGATACTTTAGTATTATTATTGGATTTTAATATGCGTTTTAAAAAAGAATTAAATTTTCGTTTGATTCACGTGTCTTACAACACCTTAACTGTCGATTTTTTCTTTTTAACTCTCGACATTGGTCTCTTTTTGTAAAGATTAATGCATTTTAATTTATAAATTTATTTTGTTAATTACTTTTCTTTAAATATCCCACCTGGTTAAGCAATTTCGTTTAGCTTTTTTGTCTTGTACTTTTCCGGGAAAAATCAATCAATTAAATATTTTCCATGTTCTTAAATTTTTTTGTTTAATAATTTGTTATATTTTTTTTTTGAATTTGTGAGTAACGAAAAGCAAGAAAAAGAAAACTACAGCAAAAAAGTTAATACATTAAACATTAATTTAATTGACCGATTTATTGTTCATAAATTATTATTTTACTGACCATTATCCAGCATACATACAGACATACTTTGGGCTTTAAACTATGAAATAACAAAAGTTTATTTGCTCAATGGTATATACCCTATGCTACAAGATGGTGTAATAATTGTTTATAATAAAAATTTAAAATTCTTTTGTTTATCTTATTAAAAAAAAATTGTTTTTTTCCCATAGATTTGAAACGTTTTTTCTTTTTGCCAGTCTTATGTCTGTGGAAATTTGTTTATTAGATTAAACAAGTGCTGCCAAAAATTCATTTTTTTTCTAAAAGTTTCCTCAATTTATAGAAATGAATTGAAACAATTTCTTTAAACTATAATAATTCGATGGAAAAAAATTTTTTTTTTTGGTAATCAAGTGAGTAATTTGTTTAAAAATAAATTTTATTTTTCCCAATAACAAATTTATAAATAAAAATATTGCGATGTCAATCGTGACTGTCATGGTAGACGGACGTATTGCGGAAAAAATAAATTTGCTCGTTTTCAATATATTTTTCATTCTACGCGTTGTTGTAAAGTTAAAAAATTCTTAAATCAACAAGTTTTTATAACAACAATTTCACGCAAGAGATAGAGACTCTAAAAAATCAAGAAATAAAAGTAATGAGTGTACATAATGTTTCAAACTCAAATATAAATAATGATAATTCTATAAGTGAAAGAAAAAGAAAGAGTGAAATACTATATAACACAATGTCTAAACAATTAAAGAATAATTATTACGCTATTCTGGACAATGATAATCATTGCAATAAAGAATATTTAAACAAATTCGAAAAACATGTAAATGATCATGTACCAACAACATCCAAAAATATTTTACAAGCAGAAAAACCGGTTTATAGTGAAAACATAACAAAACAAAATCAAAATAAAAATAAAAAAATCCCTCCGCTTAATATATTTAATGTGGAACCAAATGAATTAATACAATTTATAGAAAAAGGTTTAGAAATAAAAAACTTTAAAATCAAAGAACTCAATAATAAAAGAACATCACTATTCATGTCATCTATTGATGATTACTTACGTGTCAAAGCTTACCTTCAAAAAACAAAAACTGAATTTTTCACTTTTACACCTAAAAGTTTAAAGACTAAAACTTTTCTTCTAAAAGGCCTCAGCGCTAACTTGAACGTCGATGAGATAAATCAGGAACTTGTTAAATATAACAATGATAATTTGAAAATCTTAAAAGTTAGTCCATTTAAAACCAAAAAATCTATCATGAATGGACAAGATCTCCCCATATATTTGATTCAGGTTAGCGGCGAAAGCAGCCTTAATGAGCTCAAATCCATAAATGGACTTTTCCATAGATGCATACGATGGGAACCACTAAGGAAGTCGGAAATTCCACAATGTAGGAAGTGCCAGAGTTTCTTTCATAGCGCTTCAAACTGCTTCTTGAAGCCCAGATGTGTAAAATGCGATAAAATGCACGACATTGGTGAATGCAAACAAGAAAAAGTGGCGGAAACCGAAAGAGAAAAATTATTTTGCGTACTATGCCATAAGTATGGTCACCCAGCATCATACCGTGGATGCGAAAAGTACAAGGAGATGCAGCAAAGGCTCCGAGTCAAAAAACAAAGTTTGTCCGAAAAAAGAACAGCGAACAAACCCTTAAATATTACTTCTTCCATGAGTTATGCAAATGTTTTGAAGAACAACCAACAAAGCACAAGCAGCTCTAATTCCATTCAACAAATGTTGGAACAACTTAATAATACTATGCAGAATTTTTCTAATCAGTTGATAAACCTACATAAACAGCTACAACTACAAACAAGTAGAATAGATACTATATTTTCAATGTTGGATTAAAATGGATGAATCAACTGTAAAAAACCTTAAAATAATTGAAATTAATGTAAATTCTATTATAAAACTTAGCAGAAGATATGATCTATTGAATTTTATAAATTTGCATAATCCAGATATAGTTTTGCTAAATGAAACAAAACTAAATACGAAACATAAATTATCTTTCGAAAATTATGTATTAATACGTAAAGATAGGCCTAACGCCTCTAAAGGTGGTGGTACTGCTATTTTAATAAAAAAGGATATAAAATTCAAAAATTGCACACATATCATTGGCAATTCACTTAAATGCCTTGAAGTATGCATTATAAAAATACCTCTACTGTCTAATAAAACTCTATATATTATATCCTCTTACTACCCCTCAGGTAATAACAGCAAATATTTTATACCCGATCTAAACACTGTTTTTAAATCTCTGAGCTTACAAAATCCAAATATATATTATATAATGGCGGGTGACTTTAATTGTAAACATTCCGATTGGGGCAATAAAGTAAACAATACCAATGGTAATTCTTTAAAAGAATGGATAGAGAATAACGAAATTAATTTTAAATGCAGCCTTTATGCCACCACCACCCCTTCTTATCCAAGATGTGGTTCGTATTTAGATTTGTGTTTAGCAGACTCGCGTCTCCCTTTTCTCAGAGTTAATAATACTATTAACTCTCTTAAATCCCTCGATTACGATAGTGACCATAACGCCTTACTAATTGAACTTTTAAATGATACAATTGATCACCCCTTTCATTTTGTTGTTAATTCGCCCAATTATAAACTTAATTATAAAAAAACTAATTGGAACAAATTTAAAAAAAGTATTTTAAATGTACACAAAAACACTGATCCCATTCCTGTTACAAGAAATCTCTCAAACTCTGAAATTGATTATTATTTAAATAAATTAAACGATATCATTATAGATTCTATCAACAAAATTGTACCAAAATTCAAAAATAGTGACACAATAAATAAATTTGTAAATCCAATTATAAAGAAACTACAGACGGAAAAAAGTAAAGTTTTAACTATTATAAAGAAGCATAATAGATTTGAAATTATATGTACCCCTTATGAACTTAATTACTATAAAGCTAAACTAAAATTAATTAAGAAACTAATTATTGATAATTTCAGTGTATCGGTTAATAGTTATTATAAAGATAAACTAACAATTTTAGATAAAAAAGATTCCTCACATATGTTTTGTGAAGTAAAGAAATTATTTAAACCTAAACTGTCAGTAGATTTAGATTTGGTAAAAATTAGTCACGAAGATGGAAACCTATTAAGTTATGTTGGCATAAATCCCCTAACTACAGAGTGCGATAACGGGAACTTCATTATAAGAGAACATCAGCAAATTTTAGATGTAATAGGAGCATCTCTCGAAAAGACCCATTCATTTAAAGAGATTGATCAGAATAATATTTTACAGGTTGATGTTGACGATTGTTTCAACAGATTTTTAACAGAAAAATCGAGTTATGAATATAACCAGTCATATTTTACGACCTTTATTTCAGATAAAAGGGCAAATCAAATAAGTGCATCACAATCAGAGAACTTTTTTATTACACAGGAACAAATTTTCTATATTTTTAAAAATTTAAGAAATAAATTATCGTCTGGTGTTGATACCATTCCAAATATAGTGTTAAAGAATATACCTGATGTATTAATACTTGACTATTGCACGTTATTTAACAATATGCTTAACAACTCTTATTTCCCCCGAGCATGGAAATTGGCTAAAGTTGTGGTATTGCCCAAAAAAGATAAGGACACAAGCAACCCGAAAAATCTGAGAGCCATAAGTTTGCTCCCAAACATAAGTAAAATCTTTGAAATTTGCATAAATATTAATATTTTAAATTTTTGTCAGAATTATAATCTGATTAATGATAGACAATTCGGTTTTAAGTATAAACACTCTACGATACATGGAATACACCTTTTGACATCTGACATTAATTGGAATTTAAATAAATCTCTCTGTACAGGAGCATGTCTTGTCGATTTTGAAAAGGCGTTCGATAACATTTGGATTCCTGGCCTAATATATAAACTTCTAAAATATAAATTCCCATTTCATTTGGTAATTTTAATTCATAACATGCTATCCAATAAATCGTTTGTCGTTTGCAACAGAAACGAAGTGAGTAGTAGGAAATTTATTATAGTTAATGGGTTACAACAGGGGACAGTTAATGCTCCTATACTTTTTAATATATTTATACATGACCTTTTGAAGACTGTTGATAATATTATAGGTTTCGCAGATGATATTATAGTATATCATGCTGACAACAAAATAGAGGCAATAAATACAAAATTGCAAAATCATTTTAATATTGTAGAAAAGTATGCTAATGATTGGAAGATGAAATTAAACGTAGACAAATGTGAAACTATACTATTCCGTCCTCCTGTTGGAAAATGTAACTATAATATAAGACGCAACTGGAAATCCTTCGGCATTCAATCCAGTAACAACATATACATACCTAATAAACAAACGGTAAAATACCTAGGAATCCACTTGGACAAATTTCTCTACTTTAATGAACATGTCAACATACAAATTAAAAAAGCTAGAAATGCTTATTTTATGTACAAAAAACTATTTTTTTCTAAACACATTAAACCTGATATCAAGCTTCTCATGTATCAAACCTTAATACGTCCAATATTAACATACGGTTGCCAAATTTGGTTTAATATTTCTCCTTCCCATATGGAAAAAATACGTAAATTCGAAAGAAGATGCCTAAGAGCATGTACTTCATTATACAGATCTCCAAGTAGTGAATTTACGAAATATATAAGCAATTCGAGGCTATACAATGCTGCCAAAATTAGCCGAATTGATAATTTCATCATACACCTTATTAGAAATCATATCAGATCTTGTTGTTACTGTTACGAAAATAACCTAATAATGGCTCCCTATTATATCAACGATGAATATATATCTAAAACACTTCAAAGTGGTTACGTTCCTCCTGAAGCATTCGTGTACCTAGATAAGAACGGTTTTATACAAAACCACGCAGGCGTCCCTATATTTTTTCATATATATAGAAGAGCAAATGTTAAAGCTATCTCTAGTAATCAACTGACAGCTGAGAATAAAAGATTCGATACGAGCATTTTTCGTGATGATAAGAACATATTTCCAAATTTAAATATTAATAAATACTGGTGGCTTAGTTAAATACCATAATTGTTTTTTATTTCTTTTAATTCCTGACTTTTCTTTTATTATAATAATTCTTATTGTAATGTTTTTTGAATAATTTTTCATTACGAAACATTTGTAATTAGGAACAGATATAACCTTGTATATAACTGTATAAAAAATATTAATTTTAAAAAAATGTATATAATGTATTTATTTATACCTATTTATATTATACTTGAGAGCTCGTTTATGGGACAGTGTATAGTTAGTTTTATGCTATTTATACTATTATTTTGTTTATTGTAGTAATTATAATAACAATTTTCATTAAATAAACAACAACAAAAAAAAAAAAAAAAAAAAAAAAAAAAAAAAAAAAAAAAAATAAAAATATTGTTTACTTTTGTTTAATAGAATTGTTTAAATAATTAAACTGTTCAACTGTTCTCCTTCACAATTTATTTGATTTCAAAAGAACCAAAACGGAATGCTTCCTTATGTCGTAAATTCAATTTGAATTGAAAAAAAAAAAAAAATTTCTATTCAATGAATTTGAAAAAATTTTAAAATTTTTTTATGGAGAATTCAAGTTCAAAAAATAATAACAATAATCAAAGAAAATATTATTATGCCTACTCACGTTTACAGACACGTCGATGATTTAATGGCTTTGTAGGATCACGATAAAAGCCCTCTTTACAATAGTGACAATGACGTCCAGTTGTTGAGTGACGGCAATTTTGACAAACGCCACCGGATACACGTCCGGATAATTTAAACAGTTCCATATTAAATCGACACTGGCGAGCATGATTATTACAATTGCAGACTGTAAAAGAAGAGAAAAGATTAAAATTATTAAAAAAAAAACAGATCTTTAAAGAGGAAAAGAATTTAGAAAAAAAAAGTACCAAAAATAAGTAGTTTTTGAAGATTTTTATTTCAAGTATCAAATTCAATTGTACCTGAATCTTGGATTCTGTGACACATGATTGTAAATACCATCCATTATACCAATAATTGAACTTTTAGTCTTATTAATTGAATAATTAGCAAATTTATTAACAAAAATTGCACACATTCTGAATAATAATTTTAAGGTACGTAGAAGAGGCCGTCAACCCGAGAGAAAAGCCTATTGTGATTATTGTGTTATTCATTTCTCTTAGTTGTGAAACCATACGGGGCTTTCCTCGAAGTAACTTAAACTTCCAATGTTTATACTCGACAGATAAGTTTGATTTTCTGCGTAGTGGAAGCCCAGGTGCTTTCTTTTTCTATAAAATGGCTCTGAATATGTGCGCATTTACATGATTTGTCATTACAGTCCTTCAGTCTGGATTACAACCTAGCTTTTTACACCACCCATTTGGTGTGTGTTAAATTTATCCATAAGTGGCGGGACCTACAGTTTAAAATTGACTCTGTACGACAGATTTTTTTAAGAAGCTTTTTAGGGAAACTTTTGTTTACTCTCAGAGTCTTGGCAGAAAACAAAAAAGGGATGTCAACGCAGAAATATTTTTTCATTTTTCGGTTTGAGAGAGATGTCTGACCTGGGGTTTGAAGCATGGCCTCACGTCTAATAAGCCCACTCACTACCTACTAGACTATGGAGACTGTTAGACCCTGTCATTAAAATGGACCACTTAAAAGATTAAAGAATGAAAATTGAAGAGGGCAAACCTACCTAGGTAAATTCTATACAGTTGTAGCCAATCCTTGTATCAAAGATAATATGTCTAGCTATTGTTAAGCCTTTTATGAATATTGCTAATAATTACTTTAATTATTTATTTATTGATGTTTATATATGATTATATGTGGATTTTCTGTATAAAAATATTTCTTGAATTATGCAAATTTTTCTATTTAAAATTTATGTGATACTTTAAAAATTCTTTTATAATCGCCCAGCAAAATTATGACACATTTAAAAACAATATTATAAATCTTAAACGGATGTAATTTGTTATTTATTTAGAATATAAATTACTTTAAATATGAGTTTAAGCTCACATATAAATCATTTTATTAATCCACTTTTATATGTAAATAATTTAACTAAAATCTTTTAGCGAATTCCACGAAATATTCATCTTCATTCACTAAAAACAATTTTTTTTTCTGTTTGTTTGGTATGCAAAACTAACAAAATTTGTTTAGTGTTGACAATAAGCATGAGTAGAATTCATTTTATATGGAACACAGACAGAAAATTCTAAAGGAAAAAAGAAAAAAAAACATAATATTTTCTGAAAATTTAATAGTGGATAGTGCTATTCAAATATGTAGGAAAACACAATGAAAGCGATGCTCGACACAGATTTTATTTACATTAAATATTTACCCGGTGCTCTTTTACGCCAGTTCAAGGGTAAGACGATTGTTACATAGACCGCTATTTCTGATATGTCCATCCAGAAATGGGCCTTATAGTAGAAGATGATCATTTCAAGAATAAATTAGGGTGATAAGGACCATTAGGACCATTCAGCGAACAAATGTCATTGAATATAGTTGTCTATGATGATTTGGCAAAACAGACTAAATTAATTACAACTAATTTGGCATATGTAGCTTCAATACAATGGCCACCGAATTTCGCAAGTCCCTGTTGTAATACCCTATAGTAGTACATCGCCTTAATTATAGTTTTCATTATTTTTAAATTCTTTTTCGTATGGTATGCGAATTGTATACATTTGCTATTTAACATTTCACACCATACAAGTTGTGTCACATCAGACAGCTGTTGGTGCTGCCGTTAGTAGTTCTTCTGCAAACAGAAAATACAAAAAAAAAAATATAATCGAGGGAGCATTACAAACTTGTCGCCAAGAATTTTTTTCTATTTTGCTTTAATTTTTTTATTGAAATAGTGCATGTTTTTCATTAATAAAAAAAGGGAACAACTGAACGGATACCAAACTAAACAAACGTTTATTACACCCTAAATAAAGTAACACATTTGTTTTATCGGAAAGATAAAATCGCTTCATTTTTCAACAGGATTTACAAAGAAATTCTTAAAATTCTTAAAAGGAAAAGGAACTCGATTGATACAAATTTATTTTAAAATTCTTTAAATGAAATCTGTGTTACTAGTGTCGTGCGGAAAACAAATTCCGGAGCACTTTATACTATTTTACGCTTAATTTTAAGGTTAACCTATTGCAGCCCTTGCGCTGACCAACTTCTCCCTCCTTGGTTCGGAGGAACTTGATCAGTACAGGGAATGCGTTCACCTGTGGCGTCACAACGGGCCCCTATGCTTTTGGCTTTTGGTATCAAGGCTACCACATTAACCTAACCTAACCTAAGATTAACCTAGAACAACGTGTTAATCTTACGGCGGTCTGGCAAAAGCAGCTTATTGGGCATGCAAAAGATTTAGACCCATAATCCTCGATCCCAATAGATTACATGGGTCGCTATAATTTACTGAACTAGTGCTTGGATATGTTTATTCCAAGTAGATATTTCTGGAATAGAAAACCATCTCAAACCTTTGGTAAAATATGTCAATGATTTCATATATTCATGTGGTTATAAAGAACCATAACGTCAAAAACTCGTATATGCTCTAGCAAAGTTTTTTTTTGGCGGAAGTTATGCTTATCCGGCGGACAATTCTTTAAAAATATACGGATTTACTTGAAATTTCTTGCAATCAAAGCTAATCCAATAATACCAAATCCACAGCTAACACTTACTAGGTAGAAGGACGGAACTGCTTGACCTCTAGATTAATCTGGCATAATCTAAATCTATGGAGGATAAAACAGTTATCTTTTCTTAATCCCCTGGATATTCATATTCGTGTTTATAATTATGGGTACTTTCTACTAGAGATTCATGACAAATTAGGGACTATCACCAAACCGAAGAAGAAAGAGACCTTCTAGTTCAGCAAATAAAAGCTGGAAGCTTAATTGAAGCTCATCTCAAAGTATATTATAAGAACTTGCAGTATCGTTGAAAGCCATTATAAAATTCATTTCAAAGCGTTTTAGCGATAGGAGTCGTTCAGTTAGAAAATTGGGTTCATTGATATCGAAAAATGAATCTGTTACTACAACTAAAAGCATAGGAAATCGTATGTCAGTCCAAATGAGCACTAAAGTCTAATAACAGGAGAAGGCCTTTATCTGTTGAGATCTATTGAAATCAGACTAGAGATCATAGAGCACACAATTCAAACGAAATCTTTAAGTTTAAACGCCTTAAATATTAGACTAGACATGAATGCGTAATATTCCATTCGGAAAATGCTTGTCAACATGTTTTAATATCCTTTCAAATTGTTTAAATATAATGGTTGGCAAGATAAACCTCATCAGTATTATTTTTTTTTTTGTTGTGTGTGTTAATTTTATACATAATTGGCGGGGCCTTCAGTTTAAAGTCGACTCCGAACGACAGATTTTTTGAGAAACTGAGAAGAAATCGCCGAAAAAATACTTGTATTTTTTTTTTATTTTATTTTATTTTATTTTTTTTATTTTTCTGGGACTCGAACCCTGGCTTTTACGTCTAATAAGCCAGCACACTACCTACTAAACCACTACCTACTAAACCAAATTATAGTTTAGGTCTTATCCTTTTCGACTATCATTACTTTCGATCTCTTCGCTTCTGGTAAGGATTATGACAGCAAATACATAATTGGTCATTACAACCCTTCCGTCAGGATTATGACCTAATTTCTCACACCACTTATGTTGTGTGTGTGTTAATTTTCATACATGAGTGGCGACACCTACACACTTTAAAGTCGATTACGAAAGCTTTCCAAAAATCCGTCGAGAGGAAGCCGCCGAAGAAATATTTTTTTTCATATTTTTGGATTACTTAAAGGAGAAAATTATTTTAGAATTGAATTGCTTGAGTTTGTAGTAGGTGAGTACAACACACCATATCGGATAAGGATATAAGCACTGCTGTTTAGATCCGCATTATTAGTAGTTCTAAAGCTGAATGCGTAATATGACCTCACACAAGTGCAAACGATAAATAAGCTCGAATAGACCCCTAAATTGCTTTAACGAAGTAAATACTTTGTCGTATCATCGAAAATTTTTTCTTTGAGTTACTTGTATGGATATTCACTTTATTTTATGCACGACTCGAGCAATAACAGAATATGGAGATAATCTTTCTTTCGCTATAGGGAGTCTAAAGAAACTGAACTATAAAAGTGGAATTATTTTTATATTCATGCTGCAGCATGTACAGATGCAACACGTCACAACAACTTTGTAATAACAAAACAAAACAAAAAAAAACATTTCCTCTTTGCATCTTCTTTTTTTGTTCAGAATTTCAATATTTTGTTGGCCTTAATAAAATAGGCAAAAAGAGCTGAGAGAAACTTGTACGTTATCAACGTATTTCTTTGGTTTTTTTTTCTGTCGCACTTTATTTATTCTTCAGTTGCATAATTTTGTTCTGGTCTTGTGTACCGTGGGTTTGTAATTTCAATTCACACTTTTGTTTTCGTTGTAAGTCTTTAATTAGCTGTGTCGTCGTCGTCCATCTGTCTGTCCGTTGCTCTTTGTGTAAAAATTTAATTTTTTAATTTTTTTTTGGTAATTTTTCTTCAATCTTTTCTCTTCAATACACGTGGGTAGTGTGGGATGTTAAAAATATCTATGGGAAGAAATTGTCTACAATTTTTATCACCTTGTTTTATGTGTTATTTGGTACAACATCGGATTCTTTTGGTAATTTTTTTTTCACTTTTTTGGCATGTGTTGTACATGGACAGTGGAAATGCATTAAAATAATTAATTTCTTATGTTGCATACAACAAAGGAAGCAACATTTCTTTCTACCTACCAATGAACATGTTTTCTAAAACATTTACATGCGTTAACAAATTATTACATGTGATATTAAATTAATGTCAATTGATTTATGCAATACAATACATATACGAAATATTTACCATAAATAACGAGTAGTTTGTTAATAATTTTCACATGAAACGTTTCAAATTTAATTAGAAATTTTTTTAAACCGAATTATTTATTTGTTTATACGAGTAAATCCCCTGTGTGGCATACTAAATGAATTTCTGTGTAATTAAATTCGTATAAATAAATTTAAACAAATCGTTTAACCAGACATCAGACTAATTTAATTAAATGGCCACCTACCTACACCAAGTAAAAGTTCAGAGAACAACTAAAAAATTAAATTCTAAAATTGAAATTGCCATAAAATCAAATGGTTACGGGTGGTTAAAAATAATGTTTGAAAAAATTTTAATTTTAAACAACATATGATGGTGGTAAAAAGTTTCTGTTGATATACGTTTCAACAAAGTGTTGGAGTAAATCGAATAAAATAAAAAATAATTAATTAATTAATACTTGAACTATTATCAGAAGTTCCTTGTTTTGCAGGATTAGTGCACGCGACTGGAGAAGAGGAGACCACGGAACACATTCTCTGTTATTGTTCACCTCTTGGGAACCGGAGGCCTAAGAATTCTTGGGTACCCAGAATAGATTGACTGAACGTGTTTAACCTTTATAAAGCTAACGTTAGTGCAGAGATGCCAAAGCAAAGTTCTAATTATTTGACGAAATGAAAAGTATCAGTGTTAAAAAGGGACCTTATATGATATAAGACCCAATGGTCTCAGTTTTCATTTAACTTTCGTTCAAGACTGCAAATATCGAAATGATTCCTAGTCGTACGAATTTGGTATAGGTAGCCAGTCTGCTTATTTCCACAATGTAACGATTAAACTATCATGTAAGCCTTTAGAGTATTTACATTTTTCTTGCGATTGATACACAAATAATGGCTATCACTGATATAATCTGTAATTAAGTCAAGATGTTCGAAGTTGGGAAGTTCTTTGCATTCTCCTATCGTGATATACTTTTGAGTGTCGCTAAGTTTAGGTCAAGGAAAATGGCGAACCCTGCTTAAAGGAAGAGGTCCCACTTAGGCCAGCATTTATGACCATTGTGATACCACAATTTAAAACTTTCAAAACTGCCATGACCTCTGATTGGAAAATACTCCAGGCTGCATATAAGAAAGTTTATAAGCAGGATTCGTAATAAATGTGTCGCTAAGCATTTTTCGAATTTTAATTTACGTGCATTATCATGTCTATTATCGCCGTAGTCTAGTATGTAGTGTGTTGGCATATTAGACGTAAAGCCAGGGTTCGAACCCAGGCCAGACATTAAAACAAAATACAAAAAGTATTTCTTCGGCGATTTCCTCTCAGCAGATTTCTGGCAAAAACTCTGAGAGTAAAATAAAATTGCCATGAAAAGTTTCTCAAAAAATCTGTCGTTCGGAGTCGGCTTTAAACTGTAGGTCCCGCCACTTATGTGTAAAATTAACACACACAACATAAGTGGTGTGAGAAACTAGGTCAATAATCCTGACTGAAGGGTTGTAATGACCAATTATGTATGTGTATAATGTCTATACCTTTATAGTGTCTTATATTTCTCTCTTCAGTTGAAGCTAAACAAGTCTTCAGAGCTCCAGTTATAAATTCACACACAAAACAAGACAACACTTACACTTTCTGCATTATTGTCACTGTAGTATTGCCTGGGTACCATTAGCTTAGGGGTTGGAATTTTTGGCGATGTTCAAGCGAATGTTTAAGCCATCGGGAATAGTATATTCCCTTGAAAGAGACCCACCAATTGGTAAGAACAGCAGTTGAAGTCTCTAGACAAAAATGTTTCTATTCCTGTTTAGATTGTAAACTTCGAAATGATAGAAGATCCTTATTTTTCACACCAGTTGTTGACATAGTTTTCGCGTTTTCTATTCTAAATTAATGAGTGAAGTAAGTTTATTGGGAATATTTTAGTCTCCATGCATTGCTCGTGTATTAATGTCAACAATCCAATACGTTTGACAACTCTACCGCTCTAGATCATGCAACATTAGATCTGATAAGCTGGAAAAATTTGATTAGAGAAACTCAAACAAAGCCAAGCAATTGTAAAAACTTAAAGGATATGCTTTGTGGCAACCGTTCCTCAAAGGAACGAAAATGAATAAAAATTTGCTTCTTTTTAATTTGTTTTCAGGTTAGTTTACTGTACAAAGTATTTATTTACTTTCATTCTGCATTTATTTTCTTAAATATTTTATTTAAATTCCAGTTGTGTGATTCCTTTTACAAATTGATGTAAAAAATATATTCCTTTGGAATTTCAATAAATTTTCTTTTTTGCGAATTCAATACCAAAGAAAACATATTTTAACCAAGCATTCAGGCAATGTCATACCAGGCGTCACATTAGCAGACATAAATTCTTCGATACTTAATTGAATAGTACCCCAGGGAAATATTGAAAACGAAGAGAAAAGAAAAATATACCCGAAATAAAAACCAATATAAACAAAAAAGATAAAAAAATTACAAATAAAATAAGGAAAGGAGAGAAAACATAAATAAAAACTAAACGATATGAGAAGGAATGAAACTGATACTGGTCATGCACACCAACATCACTACCAAAACGGCCATCATCATCAGTAACACCATCAATAGCAACGCTACACAGTTTATAAATGCTGTTTAGAATTGTGGCACATGAAGCCCATAAAACTAAACGTTAACTTTGTACCAGTCAACCAACCAACAAAAAAAAAAAAAAAAGGGAAAAAGAAAATAAATTTCGAATGAAAATGTTAATAAAAGAAGAGAGGAAAAGAAGAGAGGGAGAGAAGTGCGAGAAAGAAGTGAGTGAAAGTGTTTGTATGTGTTGCATACCATAAGGGATCCAATAACTTGGCATTATTGATGGCCACTAACGATAAATGTGTCAAAAATCATATTCATAATACTCCCACACACATACATACATATCCACATGCGATATGTGGTGTGTTAGAAATGTGTGAGGTTGTCTGCAGTTCCATCCAACAGGGACAGACAAATTTACTTCATTATTCGTCGTTTGTGTGGTTTTGTTTACTCGATAATGAACCGAAACGAAATGAAATCATTGTCTTAGGAAATCAACAGTAAATTATTGACAGCATGATATATGGACAATGGCCTCTGAGTAATGATTATTGCCGGTTATTAACAAATATTCAGAATATAATATAATAATCATACACACAAAGACAATAATGATTATGATGATTGCGTTAACAATGGTGGTAATGATATCGTTGATGTGGACCGGACCCCCTTCTCAATGGTTGCCAGACAAGACGTCATAACAAACTTTGAATGAATGATTGATTTTCTAAAAACAAATACAACACAAGTGAATAAAATGAATAAATTTTTGGTGTTATTTCTTTGCTTCCAGCCATAAGGAAATGAAGTAATTTGAAAAAAAAAAAACTCATTTTCAAAAGAACACATAACATTACATTAGTGAGGCAACAATCTTTATGATGGAATAAAAAATAATGGGCGTGGCCCATTAATTACATATTAACTTTGACCTCTTTGTAATTATGTGTTGCTTTAAACCTCAGTACAATTAAGAACATGACCTTACTGCTTACCACAGTGACCTACATCTCTACGAGAAAACATCATATCATTGATGGTTCAAGATAACGAGAAGGTCAGATGATAAACTAGAAACTACTGCGTAACAAATTTAGCTTCAAGCATGTTGAATTGGATGTTCACATGTTTACTGTAGACAACGAGGCCATCGGACCATATTCTGTAGGATATTGTACCCATAAGGTGTACGCACTACCTAATGGGATATTGTCTAAGAATGATGTGCAAACCCCGAGTATCTTACTTTTGTTTTTAAAATTGTTGGAGATTTGGTTTGATTGGAGATTTTAACGCAATATTATTTATTGGGAGTAAAATAGCGGACTGGGAACTTTTGTAAGAAACCCCATTCTTTATTCAATGAATCTAACTGTAGATTGAAAAGCTTAAGAGCTAACTAGTTGCATAAAATTCCCCGTGTTATTTTTTACCATAGACCCGATTGCTGTAAAAGTCTCCTCATTGACAAATTTTGATCATGTTCATAATTTTTTAGCGATTGGAGATGTCTGAGGGGATATATGCACCTCTACAGGAATACTTTCTCAAAATGGAAATAGCAGCATGAAATTCAACCAACAGTCGGTAGTAGGGCATACTTGGTTGCCGAATTTCAAAACTGCTATGTCCACCAGTGCACAGCGGAAGAACCAGGGAGCTAATTGAGTTCGACAAGAGAACGGTTCGCATTCAAAAAGGAATTCTAATGGGGCACTGCGTTATTGGAAGTTTCGCCGACAAGCTCAGTCTGCCTCACCAAGATTACTGCAGAAGCTGCCATGATGTGGAGGAAACGGAACCGGTACAACAGCTTTTATGCAAGTGCCCTGCACTTCAGAACAGATGAAAGAAGTTTTTGGGTTCGGACAGAATATTTAAAGATCTGGACATGGTGGCAAACGTGCCACTACCTCCACTAATGGACCACGACAAGGGGGCTTACCTCACACTGGGTGATTCAATGGGCCATATGGGCCACAGAGTAAACTTTCCTGTTAACGGCAAACTACCCGCTAACCTAACCTAATCTCAAAAGAAGTATTTCTGATTTTGTATTAAAATCAGTCAACGTTGTCGATCTTCGAAGCATCATTATAACGATATTTTCAATGAATAAATTTTTGAAGTCTTTTAATAAAATAAAACGCTTTATTAGAAAGCCCAATATGCTAGAAAAATATTACTGTAATCTGAAGATTTTACGGGAACGAAACTTTCCATTTGCCAACGAAAGCGTTGTTACAAAAAAAATTTAGACTCAACCAAGCTAATGAAGAGTTTCCTGCTTAACATGAACATCATACCTTATCTATCCTGGGTTATTAGATTTACATAAGAAAAGCTTATTTCGACGCCTCCATTCTATAACGTTCTAAGTGTAGTTAGAACGTTTTTAATGTTCTTGCATTTTTAAATTCTACGTTCTCTAACTTAAATACTGTCAAAATTTGGTTAAGATGCGACGATCCGTTCCGAAGTTATAGGGAAAAATCTACTTAGAATACACATATAGTCATATGGCGCGTGAAAACTTTGAGAGCTCATAACTCAAAACACACTTTTTCGACTTAGAATGTTATAGAACGGAGGCGTCGATTTGAACATATTTTTAATGATCGATGGTTGTTGTCTTCGCTTTATATTTACATTCTACTGAATTTTCTTCTAGCATTGACTGATTAACAAGAGATATCTCTTCTATCCACAATATAACAGCAATTTCTAAGAATCGGGTTTAACTAGAATTAGAGACATTTAAAGATCTCGTTATAAACGATGACAAAAAGCAGAAAGCAATTGCAAAATGGTATCCTTCCCTTTAGCATATGTCTGAACCTTGACCTTTTTTTCAATCATTAATTATTTTATTGTTTTCTTCATTTGATTTTTGATTTCATACCCTACCCTGCTCGCTGTTTCTCGCACTGCATAGGGAATATAAACAAAATATATACTCGTATGCCGGGTAATGCACGAAGACATTTGGTTGGTAATCAAAAGTAAATTAAATTACCCACAAACATTTGTATTATTTTATTCAAACAACAACAACAATAATACGTTACATTATATTGTACATTAAAAATTTAAATACCAATGATCATAAAAGAAAACAACAATACAAAATGCGTTAAGAGTAATGCAGGCAGGTATGTACGTTTTTAGAGATTCGAATACATACCCAAGGTAAATAAATGGCTTCTTAATTACCTAAAAAAGCGCAAAACTACAAAGATTGGGTCTGGTATGGTACGGCATTTCTTCTTATTGTGGCAGATTCGAAGATTCTCTGAACAAAATAAACGCATAAGAGAGGCATTGTGCATAAGAACTTGTAGGGAATTCGAAATTAAACTGTATACATGCCATGCCAGCCACATTAAATGATGATTATGATGGTCATCATACACGTCGAGACGTGTAATATAAAGAGTGTAAGTGGCAAGACGGATGTCTGATGTAAATTTAATATCAGTTAAGAGAAAAATCTTATTTTTTTCTTTCATCATTTGGCTTTCATCTTAATCTGGCTGCTTACAAAAATACACCGATTCAAAGGGACCATTTAAAGATTATTTTTATGGCCATCTTTTACTGACCATACTACATACAGTGAGCGTCAAAAGAAACTGTACACTATGGATTAAATGCTAATAATCACCAAAGTCAACTTTTACTACTTAAGGAGAGTGCCCGAAAAAATATAACAATATTTCGAAATTTTTTGTATTTTTTTCTGTTTCAATTTTAAAAACTGTCAATGAAACAATTTTAAAATAAAAATTAAAGTAATTTATTAAATTATATTTTTTTAATGTACTGTTTCTTTTGAAGCTCACTGTACATAGATAAATAATGTAATATTTTGCTTGAAAATATCTTTTCTTTTTTATTTATTAAATTATAAATAAATTAAAGGATAAAACTTGAATTTATAAGATGTATGTGCATACATAACTTCATACATATGTATGTACATTTGTTTTCTCTCTAGTGTTGAATGTGTCATATTTTGAAAATAAATAAAAAAAATTTTTCTTATGCTGCATAAGATTGATTAAGT
Source organism: Sarcophaga caerulescens (assembly GCA_927399465.1). NCBI lineage: Eukaryota > Metazoa > Arthropoda > Insecta > Diptera > Sarcophagidae > Sarcophaga > Sarcophaga caerulescens. The sequence continues at coordinate 53,382,134 of OV656873.1, forward strand.
TTCCAGTAGCAGTTAAATATTTCGTAAAGCTGTCATTCATATTCACATTCATATTCTAGACAGTTAATTTTGCCTACAGATTGTTTGCCTTCTTTTTTTTCTCTACAAATTTCATATTTTTCTGACAGTTTCATGTACTGTTGTTGCAAGTTAGTTGTCTTTAATAGGATTTATATGCAGGATATTTAAAAAAATGGAAAGTGTCTGTTTAGGAAAATCTTAAAGCAACTGAATTTTGAAATTCTATTTTATTTTCACTTATATTCTCTACGTGGCATGAAAATAAATGAAGTTATGGTAGAGTGAAAGGGAAGCATACTATGTAGCAGAATAGTTTTGTAAATTCCAGGTTAGACAAGCGAAGTTTGAGAAAGTAATTACAAGAGTCACTATTCTGGTAATTACTTAAGTCCTAGTGCCTTACTTATTTAATTGACCCTTATAACCCTTTAGTCAGGATTACAACCTAACTTTTGATACCACCCATCAACTGTAGATTTGAGAAACTTTTCATGACAATTTTATTTGTTCTCGCAGTTTTTTTTTCATATTTCGTTCTGTTCGAGATGTCTGAGTAGAGGTTTAAACCACGGACTCTCGTCGAATAAGCCAACACACTACCTACTAGAATTCGGTGGCTGAGGAGTCGCAATACCAGCTATAAAGCCAGTTGCCAGACCACGAAATCCAGAAATCTCTTCACAGGCAAGTTCACTAGGTGGCCTATTTGACCCATTGTGTAACTCACCCACGTTTGTGGTGGTTTGGAACCACCCCGAGCTTGGATGAAACTAACCAGTTTCCTTAGTCACACGTTCGCCTTCAAGTCCAGATCTTCAAACTTTCTGTCGGCCAAAAACCGAAGACTTCTGTCTTGAACTGCATGATACTCACATAAAACGTGTTACAACGATTTCGTTTCTTCCACATCCTAGCAGCTTCTGTGGTAATCCTGGTAGGGCAGACCGAGCTTGTCAGCTAAACTGCCATTAGCACAGTTTCTCGTTAGTATTCCTATTAGAGTGCGAACCGTACTCTTGTAGAGCTCAAGTAGTTCCTCGGTTTTTCTGCTGTATGTTGTCCCACCTACGGTTTGTTGAATTCCATTCTGCTTTTTCCAATTTGGAAATTTTTCTTGTAGGTCCGCATGTATCGCCTCTACTGTCTCCTCCTCAGACATATCCGTTTCTTTCCGTGCCAGTTCATCATTTCCTTCTATGCCACAGTGGCTCGGAACCCAGTAGGGGCGATTGTTATGTTGATGTATAGGGTGTAGGGGGTGTATGCGACTCCTGACGCCTTTTGATTTGACGAGGTAGGATCCCAGAGCTTTAATTACAGTTTGACTGTCTGCACATGCTATCGAGTTCCTGGTTTCAATCATACTTGCAGCTTGTTCAATAGAAAAAATCTCCACCTGAATTATACTGGCCTGGTTAGATAATCTGTATGACTCGTTTAGTGTCAGCTTATCGGAATAGACCCCAGATTCAGTTTCACATTCCATTCATGGTCATGATAGCTTCCGCAAGCCATTCTTTCCGTGTGGGAGTGTGAGTTTTGTATGTTTGTCCGAAAAGAGTCGTTTTGATAGCATGTAGTCGCTTCTAAAACCAGCGTGAATCGTTTCTACTTCATGCAGTATTGAAGCGTGCCCACCCGTACATGGCCTTAACATATCTGGGAACTTTAGCATCAGTGCAGTTCTAGCAGCCATGATTTGGAGAAAGATATGCAATGGGTGTAGAGACAAGATGACCTAGAGGCCATCCTGCGGCGTGAACTTTAGAAAACTTGTATACCTCAGCACGCCAAACTTCCTCAAAATTTTTCCTAAATTATTGTTCAATTGAACTTTAAATGACATTACGTAACGGAGAGTATTTTTTAATTTATTTATTATTTTTCATCGCATCGCATTCGTTTACTACTTGCCATGCATCTCTGTGCTTCATTTATAAAATATTTCGAATACAGTTTTAAATTTAATTTTTTATAAACAAAAAACACAAATAAAATTATCAAACTAGATCATCAACTTCTTAAATTTTTTCAAATTTTAAATTCTTTTATCACAAAGAAAAAAAAAAAAACACAAGTCCCAAGTTAGATTTACTTTCACACACAAAAAAGAGCGTCTTTATAACCATCAATCATGGCGAGTGACAAATTAAATTTATTGACAGCACAAGTGTGCGAATTACATCTCACAACCAGCCAACCAACAAGTCAGTCAACATTATTTTCCTGCTACTTGAAAAATAGCATAGCTTTAGTAGTAGAAAAATAGTAACTGCAACAGTCAAGAATGTGGCAACATTTCAAACAAGAATTAAAATGATGACATTGATAATCTCTTGGCTGCATTTTTTACTCCTCTGAGACAGCTCACCAGTTCTAAAGACTTGTAGGGAAAATCTAGAAAAAGTTATGGAAGCTTTTGTTTGCTTCATTTCTTTTCTTTTTTTTTAATGGCTGTTGGCTTGGTGCCTTAAAAAGAAATTTGCGATTCTGTTGAGTGATTTACAGAGACAGAAATGATGACAATTTGTCAATGCCCCATTGACAGTTTAACAAATAAAGTGAAAATGCAGATGATAAGACATTTTCTAGAGTGAATTCTTTTTTTCTTTAAATGAAAATGGAAGGAAATTTTAGATTTAATAGAACGATACAGACAAGAAATTATTGGAAAAGTTAAATTGCAGTTGATATCGCAATAGAAAAAAAAATTGGGAAGATTTTATTCAAGTAAAGGACATTATTTAAGTTCAGATTACGTGTTCGTGTTTGGTGTATTTCCTTCCCTTTAAGGAACAAATTAATATCTGTGTTCTTTTTATATTCTTTATTTTGTTGGAATTTTGCTAATTAAATTTTTCTAGATTAGCCGGTGTGAGTGGTCCATCTGTCGTTTGGACGTTTGGATCATTTCAAGACAACTTTTATCAAGAATATTATTGGAAATCGATTTGCTGACGAGTTGGCTTGGCTTGAATATTATCTCTATGTCTCCTTACATTTACATTTACAAAGCCTCTATATTTATCTTGTTGATATGCGGCCGCCGCAGTCTAGTAGGTAGTGTGTTGGCGCCACAGTTCAAACGCCAACATGTCTCCAACAAAAACGAAATATGAAAAAAATATTTCTTCAGCGACTTCCTCTCAGCAGCAGATTTCTGGCATAAACTCTCCGAGTAAATAAAATTGCCATGAAAAGTTTCTCGAAAAAATCTATCATTTGTAGTCGACTTTAAACTGTAGGTCTCGCCATTCATGTATAAAATTAATACATACGACATAAGTGGTTATGTATAATAGGCGGCCATATTTCTGAGTGAAATTTCTTTTTAAGCATTTTCTTCAAACAAACAAAATTTTCTTCCCACTAACTAATAGTCTGACAGTTGCAAAATTTGTACACGTGTGTTTTAGAGGCTGAAGTCAACTAAACGTCTATAGGTCTTAATAATACCAACGCCATCTGTGTGCAAGCCTACGAACTTTTCAGTAAAACTGTTATTCTAAGTTACCCTTGCATATCAGAGAGTATGTGGAAGATTGTAAATTTACCATCCTACTCCTAGGGAATACTATAATCTGTAGAAGATCCGCTACAACTTGAACTTATGAAATATATGGCTATCCAGTATTATTCTAAGGTTGATTGAAATTTATCGGGTGGGCCAACTACAGATTTAAATTTGAACCATAGGTTATTTCGAATACGGCAATACTTATGTCATTCTATTCTGTCGCAAAATTCAGTGTATTATCTACACTGAACATAATGACTATACACGGTGATATCGATTTTGCCAAAGAAAATCATCTTTTCGCATGAAGCTCATTTTCATCTTGGTTGGTACGTTAATAAGTAAAATTGCCGTATTTGGGGCTCACAAAATTCACGCGTAGTCTTACCGAAAGAAACCAATGCACCCCTTACGAGTAACAGTTTGGTGTGGCTGGTGGAGCGGAGGCATCATTGGCCCGTATTCTTCGAAAATCAGGACGGCACAACCATTACGATCAATAGAGACACTTATCGCACCATGATAACCAATTTTTTGTACCCGCTCTTCATGGTATTGATGCGAACTATGTTTGGTTTCAACAAGATGATGCAACTTGCCACACATCTCATGCCACAATCGAATATTCCTTTTTTAACAGGGACATTTCAAACCGCTTTTATTTTATTGCATTTTTAAATTTAAACTTTTAAATGACACACCCTATATATGCCTATCCAGCATTATGTTACGTTTGATTGAAATTTAGAAGTACTTTGCATTTGAAAATTGAGTTGTAGTGTACGGAATTCATAATTAGGTGCGCGTGACCATTGCAGTTTTCTCTATTTGTCTTTTTTTGTATTATGAGTGGCTCAGTTATTTCGTTCTTGACACTTTCAAACGAGCTTCTTATGAAAACACGTATTATCCGGACATTTATTTTTTATGTTCCCCATCCTCAGATACATTTACATATGTTTGTAAATTTATTTTCTTAAATAAATAATCCATCATGTCGATTTTATTACTAAATATATAAAATATTGTTTTCTTTTGATCTTTCCAGCACGTTTTCCTGCACGAACATGACATTTGAAGTCAATCTTCCAGGCGATGATTAAAATATTTATTGAAATACTTCTTGTGCTGCTTTGTGGTGAGTAAAAATAAAAATTAATTTTTTAAAATTAACCTGAACAACTAAAAATTAAACAAACAAAAAAACAAAACAAAAACTATGACGTTAATTAAGATTTATTAGGGAGAAAATTCAAAACCAGCATTATTTTCTTCTATGACAGTCATTCAGTAAATTTTGATTTCAAATTAAAAAAAAAATTTTTTTTCTCTCTTCTTTCACTAATCCGGCCTAAAGTGAAAATTTATGCATATTTGTGAGCTGAGTGTTAAAATAGTTTCTTATGTGCGTGTGCGTATGCGTATGTCCATCACCCAAACACATAATCTTGTGGCACTGTTTTAATAATCGACATTAATGATCGGTTTAGTAGCCGGATATTTAAATTGTTAAAGAAACTCTTTTAATACGTTTTTTTAAGCTTCTGTTTGATACGTTTTTTTGTATATTTTTATTTGTTTACGTACAAACAGAAGGGGGGGGTCCCCCTTTTTTAAAACTACATTGCTGGCAGTAGCCATTGGCTTTAAACATGATCTAAATGCATTTTAATTAATTGACACTCAACAAAAATCTCAGCTTAAACAGTAAACCTGTTAAATAAACAAAAATTATAATAAAATTTTAAATAAATTATACGCGTAAATCTGTTTCTATGTCATCTGGTTTTTTCATTCATTTCGTGTTTTTTGAATGACTATCAACTGTTGCTTGTTTGAAGCCATGAAAATGAAAGAAAATGTCGTATGACTGATGCCAAGAAATTAGTTAAATGATCTCAAAATTGCACAGAAGATATGAAGAAAATGCAAAGTATTTTGGAAAAATGTAACTGGAGGAGAAATTATTATTCAGCCATGCCCATATTAATAAATTAAAAATTAATCGCGAATTAATTGCCCCAGTTTAAGTAATAAGTCTTGAAATTGAAAAGTTAAAATTCACCAAGTTCAACTGCGTAATATCCTAACTGATTATGGTTTCCATAATAGATTGTCGAAATCAAATTTCTTCATAATATAATTACGATCCAGTGGATCTCTGGAGAGCTCTAATATCGACCCTCGATAGAGAGCCTAAATCTTCAAAGAAGCTCGTGACCAGGCTAGAAATGGAATATTATTTCATTCATATGGCTGCCACGGCTGGCCTTACAGTACCACATTCGATCAGACCAATTTGCGTGCAATTTTTCGAGAGTATGGGGTCATATCTCGGCAATGGCATCACGAATGTTAGCTTTAAAATGCTCAATTGTTTCTGGATTTCGCGGCATAATACTTTTTTTTAACGGTGTCCCACAGAAAATAATGTCAAATCGCAGATTCTTGGCGGCTAATTGACATCAGCATTTCGGCTAATTAAAAAGCCGTCCTAATTTTCAAAGAAATATGGGCCATTGATGCCGCACCAAACAGTCACTCGTAGTAGGTGTATTGGCTTCTGTAAGACCACATGTGGGTTTTCTGAGATCCAAATACGGCAATTTTGCTTATTAACAGGCCCACCAAGATGAAAATAGCTTCATCCGAAAAGATGATTTTTTTTTTTTTTGGCAAAATCGATATCGTCGTGCAGTTTTTCGTTGGCCGATCTAGCGAAGCGAAAACGATTGTATGGTCTCTATGTGCTAAAAGAGCAACTTATAACCATGACATAAAAGTGCGAGTTAAATAAGGTTTCTAGCTAAATCAGTATGTGCCAGTTAGGTTAGTGGATGGTCATGCGACTTCAAGTCTTAAAGCAATCGAACTTTGTAAGGCCTTATACCGAGATCTTTTCTTTTGTACGACATTTTCATGCAACTTCCGACCAATTGTCTTTGTTTTGGAGATAAATTTCCAATAAATTCCAACGTTGCTCAGGCGTAAATCGATTCATTACGTTCAGTTGAGATAATATACGGAATAAGTCTTGCTAGATTTGAAATAATCCATGGTTCAAATTTAAACCGATAGATGGTCCACCTGATAGTTTTATAAGTTCGTTTAATTATTTGCTGAACATGCTTATAACCAACGTTTAAAAAAGGTTTGAAGCATAAGGATGTCTGCGTAAAATACGTAAATGTTAACGAGCTTTCAAGGGAACTACACATTGACGATGATTATATAGAACCCTTCACAATTACAACAGCAACAAATCTGTATAAATAATTGTTAATTAATATTTAAATTTGATGCTGATATTGGCCAAAACGAAATGTCATAGAATTTTATATGATAATTAAAATTAGTCGGCATTTTCATAGATTACTCGATAACATTCTGTTTGAAAGAGGAGTTTTAGTTTATAACTTTACGTGATTGTTCACTTAAAAGAATTATATAATTTTCTAAAAGTGTATGTGATCCCTGGCTTTGGGAGATATGCTTGTTTATTCTGAAAAAGTGCCAATAAATAATTTATGGATCATAATTATCTAATATCCAACAGATTTGCTACCATTATATTCTAATTATCTTTGTTAAAACAAATTAATAGAGGCGTTAGGTATAGAAAATAAAATTTATTAAACAATAGTTTGCTTAAATATTTGGCACAATATCCATCCACAGCATACAATGGAATCTTTGAATAAATTCTTCTTTAAATAAATGCGTTTTAATATCCCATAAAGAAATGTTTGAATAGTTTTAGTAGAACATAAACAAATAAAATGAACATAAATTAACATTTAATAGTAAAACAACAACAACAACAACAACAATATTATATTGAAAAATTTTATAAAATTTTTAGAGCAAAAAAAGTCAAATAACTCGTTCGAAAAGATTTTGACACTCCTCTACACAATTTATTGACGCATTCATATTCAAATTAAAATTCGAAATTTGAATTTATATTCCAGTAAACTATACAAACTTGGCTTGTAAACAAATGGCTATTGGTAAACAAATTAAATTAAATAATAAATTGTTGTTAAATGCACACACATATTCCTACAAACTTACATGTAATCGTCTTTAAAAATTTTTTTATTAACAAATAAATTAAACATCGGAAATTATGGTCAAAGTAAAGCATTAGATATCAAATTACAAAAAATTATGCGTATTTGTTTATGTTAAAATTTTAACACATTTTGTTTACGAAGACGATGAAAAAGATAGAAAAAAATTAATAAGAATAGGCCTTAACTAATAGAGCTTTAAATAAGAAAAAAAAAACCATGATAATTTGTTAATTTTTTTTCATATTTTTTTATTGGTTCACAACCATTAAATAGTTTAAAATATATTCCAGGTGTAGTAAACAGAGATACTCTTACAATTATAAATTAAACGTTACAAGAAGAGTGACTTATACCTTATACTCGGTGTAGTGTAACAAACGAGAGCCTTTGGTGAGAATCGAACCCATGACTCTCACGCTAATGGTTAAGCCTACTACCTACTAGACTGTCAGAACACTTAAATTCTTTATTTTTATGGAAAGTTTAAGTATTTAGGTAGCACAGTTAGAATGAACGAATTCGTATCAAATATTCATTGTTTTCTTTAACAATTGTTTGTCAATTTAAAATAAATTCGTTAAGCCTCCTCTTATGTTGGCTGTAGAATTTAATTTTCGATCGATCATAGTGCAAAATTGTGTAAATTTATTGAAAGTATTGATCGTCGTAGCTTTCTGTCAACATATGTATTAATTTTGCACCAAAAGAACTGTTTTTTTAATACAAATTGAGGGCATTTCGATTACTCTAAACGGAAGTAGAAAGTATTCCAGTCAGATTATCGGAGCTTTAATCGTAACAAATAGTGGTACACATTATAATATCCAGCATTTAAATTAGCACTAGTCTAGTAGGTACTGTGTTAGGTTCTTAGGTGTAAGGCCACGGTTCAAACCTCAGGTCAAACATCTCCAACAAAACGAAATATGGAAAAAAATTCTACGGTGACTTCCACTCAGCAGATCTCTGACAAAAACTCTCAGAGTAAATAAAATTGCCATGAAAAGTTTCTCAAAAATCTGTCGTTCGGGGTCGACTTTAAGCTGTAGGTTCCGCCACTCATGTATAAAATTAACACACACAACATAGGCGGTGTGAGAAGCTAGGTCTTAGTCCTAACTGAATGATTGTAATGACCCATTATGTATGTCTGTATGTATTAGTTGTTTTATCTATCTGTCCACAAAAAAAAAAAAAAAAAAAAAAAAACTGTTTTATTAAAACAAATATTCAGGACATTTTGAATACTCCGAGTGAAAAGTATTTCAGGGACATCATTTTGATTGTTATTGTTGTCAAAATAATTTTACCAGATCGGGGAACAAGCGAATAGTGGAATATTATGGCTTCATATCTCTTGGCATACTCACAACCTTCTGCAAATGAATCAAATTTAATTGAGATAAGCTTTTTATATCATCGAGTTAAAATTCAGCAACTCATGGCAGATGTAGCCTTTTGTACCTTTTAAATAAAAATTATTACCCCCATGCCATGGATATTGGTTAGGCTGCACATATGATTTCTTGTATGTCTGATTATTGCAATGTATTTTTTTATTCCAATATTAACTCCAATTGGATTGGAGGCACATAAGAAAGCATATGATAATACTACCTAACAGTCGGACCTCTGTTCTTATCAGGTTAAATAGAAGAAAGTATGCAATGTCTGGGGAAGTTGAATTGGCCAGTTAGGGAAAATAAGGCTCTGCTGGGTCTCAGGTCATGTGAGACTTCTTGGCAATCAGCACGCAAACAAGCTTTAAAGGAGGCAAGATTTTACTTCATTGATAGAACCAGAACCCTTTTGAGGGATGAAATCGGACGTTTGGATTGGTATGCTAAACGCAAGGAAATATAAAGAGGGATAAGGATTCTTCTCAAACTCAGGATTATCGGAAGGAGGACGTATGGTGTAGTGTTTGTGGACAATAGATTTGAATCTTTTTATATTATAACTGGCAGGAAAGACCTCTGCAAGTAAGGAGTTCCATATAAAGATTGTTTGGCTAAAGAAAGAATTCTGTCTGCAATGCTGTGTGCGATCCACTGGCCAATCAACCACAGACCACAGAGAAAAATTGATGTTACGAAAGAATACACGATTTTCGGGAACAAGTTCCTTTATCTCGTTAAAGCAAAAACCATAGTACTTGCGATAGAACAGTGAAACACAAACCACATTGTGACGATGCTTCAATGAATCAATAGAGTTGGATATCCTACTGTCAGTAACAAGCACCTTCGTCCTCTCCTGAACGCGGTCGAGACGCCTCAAAGTCTTTTTTGATAGTTGTATTCCATTCTCGGTTGAATATAAGGGGTATACTTGGTGTACTTGGTGTCAATTCTGGACTTTTACTTAAACGATATTGTATCAAACTCAAAACTCTAAAGAAGTTGTTTCAGACAAAATCTTGTCTATCTAATGTTATCTACCATATACATACAACGCGAGTTACTTAGACCATCTATTAAAAAAAAAAATCATTTCTTTTTACTACACCTAAATAAGCCTCTAAGACTTGTTAACGATTAATTTAAACAAATAAATAAATAAACAAATATCATATGTAATTTGCATAATTTGTGTTTGATACTTTTCATTTCGTTGATTTTTATTGTGCGGTTTTTGTATTTTTGTTTGATTTGAATTTGACATGAAATCGTTCATAAATTTAATTACTCTGGAGACTTTGTTTCTATTACAGTTAAAAAGGGAAATCAGCATAATTTTGAATTCAACAACTTCAAATTAGACAAAATTAGACAAACGATGGTAAAAGACTTAAATTGGCAATTGAAATTTAAGAACTTGTGATAAAATGGTTAAAAAAACATAAATATCAGTGTTGTCTAGTGGGTAGGATGATAGTATGTTAGAGTATAAGACGTGGGTGTAATTTCCCTATCTGATTCTGTTCCATTGTGCAGCATATGGTTTCGAGGATATGACCTTTAGAAATGTTTAACAGATTGCTCATGTTTTTGTAGTCGTAGAAAGCTTTGAGCCTTCCGTTGTACTTCATAGATTCCCTATAGTTATATGCATTAGGATTGTATAAAAGAATTGCATTGTATAGCGTGATAGCCCGGCATGCTATAGTCGATTTCAAAAGCGTTAGCGTACAGGAATTTTTAAGCGATGTGGTGATGTTTTTAAGTATGTTTGCAAGAGAGAAGTGGCCGTAGTCTAGTAGGTGGTGTGTTGGCTTATTAGACGTGAGGCCACGGTTCAAAGCCGGTTCCGGTTAGAAATGGAATATTATTTCATTCCACAGTACCTCATTCGATCGGACCAATTTTTATGCACTTTTCTGACTTGGCAATGGCATTACGAATGTTGGCCTTCAAATGCTCAATTGGTACTGGTTTGTCGACATAACACTTTTCTTTAACGGTGCTCCACAGAAAATAGTTCGACGGTGTCAAATCGCAGCTTCTTGGAGACTAATTGACATAACAGTTATGACTAATTAAACAACCATCAAACGTTTGACGCAATAAATCGATTGCGGCATTAGATGTGTGGCAAGTTGCACCACCCTGTTGAAACCAAACATCATTCATATCAGTACCATGAAGAGCGGGTACAAGAAAATCGGTTATCATGGTGCTATAAGTGCCTCCGATCCACAAGCCTCACCAAACAGTCACTTGTAATGGCTGCAATGGCTTCTGTAAGACCACGTGCGGGTTTTCTGAGCCCTAAATTCGGCAATTTTGCTTGTTAACGTACCCACCAATATGAAAATGAGATTCAGCCGAAAAATTGTTTTTTTTTTGCAAAATCGACATAATCGTACAGTTTCTCGTTGGCCCAATAAATTCCAACGTTGCATAATCGTAAATCGATTTATTACTTTCAGTGGAGATAATATACTGAATTTTGTGATAGCATATAATGACATAAGCATTGCTAGATTCGAAACAACCGATGGTTCAAATTTAAACCGATAGATGGCCCAACCTATATTACCATTCCTGCAAAAATTTCCCTTTGTTTCGACGATATCGTTGAATGAAAATGACTACTTTAGCATTTCGAAATTTCACTTTAAACAAGTTGTCATTTTTTAAAGTGAAATTATGAGTTGATGCAATAAATCCAATTAAAAAATTAACCAGCCACACATTGAAGTGTTTTGCAAATTATCAGTTTAACTACGTTTAACTTTATTTTCTATAAATAATCATCATTAAAGTCATTTACGTTAAAGATAATTTCTTCTTAATTTTTTTGTAATCAATTTCTGTTTAATACGAAGCAAAACGGTGAAAGAAAAGTGGATTACAAGCCAAAAAGAGTGTACATGCACTGCATGTCGCCTAATCTTTGTATGGCAGACAACAATATTGACTGTAAATATGTTTTTCTTGTTTTTTTTTTTTTTTTTTTTTTGGTGACACTTTAATTTGATTTTAAATAGCTGCAGCAGCCTCAGCATCGTCATCAGCTTAGCTCGCTAAGTGAGTTTTTCCTGGTGTTAAGCTGTTTACCAATATACGTACGTATTTGATTTACTTGTAGTTTTAGAGAGAAAGAAAAAATAAAAAAAGATTTTCTATTTATTAAATTAATTTGAAAATGTCAACATCCAACAGCAACAGCAACAATATCGTCACCATAATAATCATCGTATTGATTTATGTAGACAATATCAGGTACGTGTATAAAGCATCTCAATTGGCCGTTTTGTTGGCTGTCACATATTGAGACTTCGTCTATTTTATGTTGGTAGGTCTGTCTGCTTGCAAAATGTTGTCTCAAGTAGTTGAAAATATTGGTTGTTAAACCACAAAATATTACTGTTGTCAGCGATGGTGCACAGACTTATTAAGTTGTTTTAATTAGTTAATCTCTGTGATTAAAATTATCGCCAGCTTTAATTTAAGATTATATTTTCGTTTGCAAATAAATTAAACAGAAATAGTAGTGGTGCTTGGGAAAGCATGCCCAAACGTGTTTGGAAATGTTCCAAATATACGCACAACTTTCGTTTTTTTCTTTGGGACAATTGACGAATTCCATCCTGGCACTTTCCTTTATATTCTGAGGATAGAAATGAAACAGTAAAGTTCATTGCAAAGAATACCTTGAGATAGCAGTAGTCGTGGCAATTGAATGAATATTCTTTTGGTTTAGCCAACTATTGTTGTGGCAAGGAACTTCTGTTCATCCTAATAAATACAAAAGCTTTTAAAAATTTGATAAGTATCGCTTTATTTCATAGATTCCAAATACATACATACATGCATACATAATTGGTCATTACAACCCTTCAGTCAGGATTACAACCTAGTTCCTGACACCACTTATGTTGTGTGTGTGTTAATTTTATACATGAATGGCACGACCTTTTTGAAAAAGTATGGTTTAAGGATTCAATTCGCGTTACAGCTAAAACTACAGGACTTTGGTGCTATGAAGCTTTCCTGATAGTATGTTCGTCTATTCAATCATGGAATAAATGAACCTCAAATTGGTTTTCAACTGAATATTTGAAGTAATTTTCCACAATTGGCAGGGGAGCCTGAAGTGGTTTACTAATTTTAAAGATGCAGGATGCAGAAGCAGGACCTAATAAGATTCAACGTTTTTCAGGCTTTGATGATTTCGGATCGCCTCACGATCGCTGGCAATCAAACTGCTGCCGAACTCGCGAATAAGAAGTTTATAGAACCCTTATTTTCTGGGATTTACTGGGCAGAAATCGGGTCGATAGTGCTGGCTATGAAAGGCGAATATTGATTGGATAGTAGACTTTCTATTACGACTCTGCTGCCCGAGATATCAGCTCCATAGATGACATTTTCTGTAAGGAATAAAATGCCGGCAGCCTCTGGAGGTAGATGAAATCAAAGTCATATTTTTAACAGAGAGTTTAGAAGAGAAAATTTCAATATTGTTGTCAACAGTTTAAGAATAATTTAAATTAAAAGAGAACAAAAAATACCTACAATATAATAAATTACAAAACTAAACCTCTTTAGAGCAAACCGCCATTGCTTGTCATTTCTTGATTAATAGTGTTAATCACACTAGGATTTCATTTTAATAGAAAGTAGCCACCACTTAATTGAAAATATATTCTCTGGTAAACATATACTGAGCATGACGAAGATATTGACCCCGTAAAGGAAAACAAACAATTAATTTAAATTAAATGAAATATAAAATTAAAATATTTCCTAAGAAAATAATTCCTAAAAGGAGCTCTACAATACCTGATGCTTTAGATACTAAAGAACTCTTAATCAATAAATTTTTCCAAACCCTGTAAGATCGATTTCTAGACAAACGAGCACAATAAATATAAAAACAAAAACGAAAAAGAAAAATAATCAATTTTCTAATTAAGTCTTTCAATAACAAAATCAACAGCTACAACCAACATGAATAAATAAATAAAAAAAACAACAACGAAAACGAAATAAAAAATCAAAAGAAAAATATAAAATTGAAATACGGAAAACCAATGTGAAGAGGGGATAAGTAAGAAATTTATGAAAATAAAACAGAGATCGAAATCTAGAAAACGAAACGATAAGAACAGAACTGAACAAATGCAATCGAAACAAGGGAAACAAGTTATTGTGGAAGCAACAGCAGCATCAGCAACAACATTAGCACCAGCACCAGCACCTTAAAATGAACAGCCAAATAAACTAACTGACTCCTCATTTATTATAATAACAAGAACAGAAACAGCAATAATAGCAGCAACAACAACAATCCAGTTCTTAATAATATTCCCATCAATGCTACAGAAGCTGTTACATGGATGATTGCCTGCTGCGTTGCTAAACTATAATACCCATATAGTTTACTGGCTACATACATACATATGTACATGCCACACATGCCTTAAATCCACAATATGACAATCGAACTCAAGTGTTTGAACTTCAAACAAATAGACAGACAGACAGAAGATTTATACCTCTGTTCATTGGTTTCCTGCAGTTGTAAGATGATATGAGGCCGCTGCTGCTTCGCATTGCTATACTCTACACTGCCACAAGCCGTTGCAGGCAGGTATTTTGATTCTGTTATGCTGTTTGTTACACCTAAAAGTGGAAGTCCAATACTAATTTTAATTATGTATTTACATGGGGAATCCATTGGAACATATCCATTCTAATCCATTTTCCTGCTCTTGTATTTATGTTTCGTTAGAGGCACACTAAGAATCATTAAATTTGTTTGTATTTAACGAAGTATTTCAGTTGAGACTTTTTTACCCTCAGTTTAAAAAAAATTGTGTATCTAGAGCAGACGCCATAGTCTAGTAGGTAGTGTGTTGTCTTATTAAATGTGAAGCAACAGTTCAAACCCCAGGGATCAGACATCAAACAATACATTTGACCTCACATCATTGGAAACAAAACTCTCTCCGCAAAGCCATTTCTTACAGTTTGGAAATATGAATTATTTACTCGCGGTTAAGTCTGGACGTTATGGTTTGTAAAGAAGCTGTTCATGGAAAAATGTGTGTATCCCCATGTTGTCTTAGTGCAAAAGATTTGATTCCCATATCTGGAAATTTTCAATAAATCGACCCAATGAGTTGGCTTTTCAATTTGAAAGTGTTGAAGGCTGTCAATATTGATTATATTCTGTGTCTTCAAGAAAGTTGTTAATGGCTAGAAAAGTGGTCTTAGCCTTCTTTAGCGCCGATTTGCCCTAAGGAACCTGTTGTATTAATCGCTGTTTGGTCTGTGCTATGCTATAGCCTGTGAAACTATGTTTCCCTTATGAATAAATAAGTCCAATTACTCCTGTCAATTTATCACACGACTGCGATTGTGATTGAAATACTCTCCGTTCTCATTTCGAAGTGATTATTGGGAATTCCAATCGAGGTGCGTTAAAAAATTCAAAATTTTCAATTTCACGCTTTACGTACATTCTACTTTTTTATTTTTTATTATTTTTTTTTTTTATGTTGGTACTCTCGTCTCGAACATATGTTCGCAGTTTAAGCTCAATAGCAAGTTTAGTTTGTTATGAAGGGGCATAATTAAGACAAGAGTTTTACGTGCTTGGCTTTCGTCGGCTATCAAAAGAAGAAATGAAACAAAGAAGTTGTATCAAATATTGTGTTAAAAATGGAATTAAGTGCTCAAAACGACTTGAAGCCTTTTTTGAACAGACCTTTTATGTAGCTTTCACAACTTTTCGCAGCTTCAAACTCTTCAACGGTCAACACCATATCGTCAGCTGTATTTTACAATGCGATATTGAGGTATTCCCTAGACTTCACCCACTGTTGGTCAGTATTTCACATCCGATTTTATGTTCTTTTTCGTTTTTTAAAAGTCTTCCCCATCTTCTTAATTTTTTTTATTTTCCTTAATCAAGTTTTTCAGGCTTGGGAAGTGATTGGTCATTAATAGCAGGGTCTAGAACGATATATTTACATTCGTCTAGAAATATTACCATCCTGTGAATAGTTATTGTACTGGCAAAGAGTTTTGGTTAGTGTATCCTACTGTTTTTCAAGAGGTAGTTCGATGTTGTCAACGACCTTCTTTATAGATTATTTGGAGGAGAAGTGAAGTCCCTTAGCTTTTAAAATTCGAATAGCATGGTAAAAATGTTTGTCTGTTCCGGTCTTTAAACCAGGAGTGCAAGATTTCCAGGAATTATTTAAAAAATCGCGTTTTAAAACGCAAGATGGTCAACTGAAAATTATTTTGAGCCCATAAAACTTTTCCATCGATAAGATATAAACCTGAAAAGTGATATCCCGAGATGATCTATAAATTGCAGGAGTTTGAACGAAATCATCCTTAGCACACCTATCCTCTGGCAAATTATGAAAGCAAGCTTAGCAGCCGCAACAAGACATAAGCCAGTTGCAAGAATCGCAAAGAAAAACAATTGGATAGACCATATTCCACAAAAGCTGAAAAAGCCGAAATGTTATTGACTGTAGTAAGTAAAGAGCAGTTCAGCTTAAACATTTCTGATTCGTTTTATTTCATAACTTTCTCATCACAATACATACTTATTTGGCCATTACAACCTAAATTCTCACACCACTTGTGTTGTGTGTGTTAATTTTATTCATAAGTACTGGGACTTACAGTTTAAAGTTGACTACGAACGACAGCTTTTTTCTTGAGAAACTTTTCATGGCAATTTTATTTACTTTTAGAGTTTTTTCCAGAGATCTGCTGAGAGGAAGTCGCGTGAAGAATTATTTTTGCAAATTTCATTTCGATCGAGATGCCTGACCTGGGGGTTTGAATCGTGGCCTCACGTCTCATAGGCCAACACACTACTTTTCTAGACTACCGACGACTTTTTTTTATCAACTATTTTAATATTTAGACAGTTTAAGGTCTCCATCCTCTAAGATGACTACACGAACAGTTTTCAAACCAGCCTTCGACGCATGTTTGTGCTGCCAACCCGTAATTTTTGTTAATTTGCTTTACATTTTTGAGCACTTCTTCAATTCTGCTTTAATACTCTCACATATACTTTCTCTTTTCAACAATTTGGATTTAAAGTTTTCAACAAATTTCCCTTACGTTTGTAATCGTTACCAATTGAAATACAATTTTTTTTCGTTTTTTTTAATGCTGCATCATTATTTTTGTTGTTATAGGCATGACAAACTATATAACGCACATGGCCCTTTTCAATATCGGTACAACAGATGAAGAAGAAGAAAAATAAATTCGAAATTATCGAAATATTTAGATTAGCCGCCTCAGTGTTTTGGTATTTCTAAAATAAAATCGAAAAGAAAAACAAACTCTGCTCCAAAAATTGTTTATTTAACTTCGGGGTTTTTTTATTTTTTTATTCTTTCAATTTATTGCAGATGCTGCACATACAATTGAACAACTTGCAGCATCAGATTTGTTTATTTAAGGCGAGTGTGAGAGTGTTAAAACCGCCTCCGTTATTGCGTTTGGCTTTTATTGATCGTGTTTTCGATTTGATTATCATTTTCCCCAAAGTATTCACACGTTAAACGATGTTGCAGCGCATCGCTTCATTTAGGGAATGGTGAGAGAAGGTCAAAGTGGTATATGAACGCGAAGACATCGTTCTTAGTGATAATCATTAGAGGTTGTGGGAGTGTGTATTTATCTAAAGTTTAAGTATTTTATTCATGTTGTTTGATTTGTTAACTTCAAAAAGGAAAGTGTGAATAAGTCTGCCAGGTTATTTACTCCATTTATTTCAGCTGGCAGAGGGCATTTGTATGAACTGAATCTGTAGTCTGGAGAGTGTTTTTCTAACCGTGAAAATTGAAATTATTTGGTTATCCAAACTATTCATATTTTTACAATTTTCTTTAATATCTTTCATAAAAGATATGGTTTAGAAAATATAATCCAAACGTGTGTGAATTGTTTTCAATTTATACTGTGAGAGTGTTTACTTCGCATTGATTTAATATGTCTCAAAATTTGAAGACGTTGTATATAATAAAGGAATATGCTTGACTGAAAACTCGGAAAGTTCTTCCCTTCTACCTCATGATGCTTGTGAATATTTGAAAAAACCCTATTTTTGCTAACAAATGTACAGTGTCCCTCATTGGACTCATTGCTTATCTCCACTCTAGAGTAATACATTCATAATACATACATAATTGGTCATTACAACCTTTCAGTCAGTATTACAACCTAGTTTCTCACACCAATTATGTTGTTTATGTAACTTTATCCATAAGTGGCTGGACCTACAGTTTAAAGTATATTTCGAACGAGATGTTTTTTTGAGTAACATTTAATGGCAATTTTTATTTACTCTCAGAGTTTTTGCAAAACATCTGCTGAGAGGAAGTCGCCGAAGAATTATTTTCTCTGTAGATCGTTTGAGAGTTCTATAGTAACACAGAAGGGAAATAGTTGGATAGTATAGGACGCAACATACCGTTCATATCACGTATGTATTTATAATCGTTCTACTCGGTTCATATTCATAAATGATTTACTCCTGTTTTTGTTAAACAAATTATTTTGAATGAGCGTCAATAGACATTCGTCTGAAATCGTTAATCTTACAGAAATAGGGGGATGATCTTTATTATTATATGAGAGGCAATAACAGACGACTTCAATAATATTATATAGTACGTCGTATATACATATAGGTGTTATTCGATCATGCTGTATAGCGTTAGGAAGATAAAATTTAGAGGTCAAACGATTTCTCTAGTAGTTCTATTATTACTTGAATAGGTGTTTAATTATTGTTTGACTAGGAAAGAAAATTGGGTGCCAAAATAAAGAGAACAAGCAACATTTTGCAGCCTTTCGTAAATAGGGGCTTGAATACCATCCAAGTGGCTGACATACTAACTTTTAAAGTCCTTAAGGTGGTGTACATATGTTTGGCTTAGTAATTTCCACCACGCTCCTCAAATGAGAATTGTAGATAATGTTGATATTGTAAAATAAGTAAAAATTATCGCTTGCGAATATCATACAAGAACTGTTTCGATTGCCTGTAAACTAAAATTTTAGTTTAGAATCATTAAAGTACTTGTTTCCTATACTCTCTTTAACGAATAAGGATACCAAAGAAATAAAAATAGAGTGTTTCCTATACTCTCTTTATCGGATGAGGATACCACAGAAATAAAAAGAAGAGTGTGCACAATAAGAATTTTATTGTAGACTTGGTTACTTTAGCGTAACTAGTGAACTAAAATCACAACAATTTAAATGGATTGAAGTATTTCCAGTACCATTAAAAAAAAAAAAAGTGTACTTGAATAAATTTCTCTTGTACAGAGAACAGACGGTCATATTATTTTCTTTAGTACCTGCACTCTAAACAAGAATGAAGCTTTGATTTTCTAAATATTTTATAAATAAGGGGCTAAATTCAATGATTATATTGGTTGTCGCCGTCGTTAGCTTCGTGTGTAGGCTTATTCGACAAGAGCTTGTGTTTCAATCCCTGGCTAATGTGATGTTTTTGTAACACAGGCTATTTCACTTGCCTGCCTGTTTGCATGGAAAACACAAACAAAAACACTCAATTTTGTTTGTGTTTCCCTTATAAACAGGCAGGCAAGTGAAATAGGCTGTGTTACAAAAACATCACATAAGACATCTCGAACAAAACGAAGCACGAAAAGAATATTTCTTGTGGCGACTTTCTCTCAACAGTCTTCTTTCAAAAAAACTGAGAGTAAATTTCATAAAATTGTCATGAAAGCTTCTTAAATCTGTCGTTCAATGACCACATTAAACTGTAGGTTTCGCCACTCATGGATAATATTAACATACACTACGTGAGCCGTATTTATGTAATCCTGAATAAAGGGTTGTAATGACCAATTATGTAGAACCGAGCAAAACCATATTTCTCTAGGTTATACAGAAACAATTCGAAAAAATCTTGGACACATTTAAGTATCGTTATTGCGGACCATATGGGTAAGATGCACTGCCCACAGTACACATTACTTACCCTAAGCTACCCATTTACGACAGCCTAAATCAAATTAAGTCAAAAAATTTCTACTTATGCAGCGTGTCTATGGATTTGAAATCGTCAATGGTTATGAGACATCTAGCCACTAACATCATCTCAGTGTATGACAGCAATTTTCTCAAAACCACTGGGAGATATAACGCTTGGAAATCACTCAGAGTGTTATGGTCAAATGTCATGTTCGTTAGAGTTCAACTGTCTCCATACGATTGTCGTTTTCTTCAAACGTCTGTACGAACAGTAGCCAATGTTTTCTTAATAGAATTCGTCTTCGTAGGGAAAGCAAGATTTTGCCAATACATCAATACAAATATATTACTGGTCTGACTATAGCTTCAGTTTGGTTAGCGGGTAGTTTGCCATTCACAGACAGTTCACACGGTGGTCCAAATAGCCTATTGTGTTATCTTTGTCATGATACGTTAGGCATGAATCACCCCGAGCTCTGGATGAAACCGGCGAGTTTCCCTTAGTGGCACGTTCGCTACCATGCCCAGATCTTCAAACGTTCTATCACCCAAAAACCGATGACGTCTGTTTTGTAGTGCAGGGCACTAACAAAAGATAGCTTCAGTTAATCGTGCAATATAGACAACCCCGTTAAGTCTAGAATGACTACAGGTACTATTAGAAAAAAATTCTCCTTTACAGTAATTCGTAATTTACACTCAACTCAAGAGCTGAAAAGTAAATTCTGCCTGTCAAGCCTGTTAATAATTCAGTCTTGCTTGTACTACAACTCGTGTATATAATATAAAATATTATATTTGAAGTAATTTACCATACGAAAACGAAACTAAAGAAAATAATGTGAAGGCTCCGTGTTGGCTTATTTCTAAAGAAAACCATTTAATAACCTAAGATCCTTAAACATTTTCTTCTCAAAGCATAATTAATGAAGCATTTAAAATTATATAAAAAGTATTGACTTTTCATTACTCAACCATGCGATGATGTCATCAATATCATCCAATCTTACTCAAAAGAATTTCAAGTGGCCATTGATAATTCCTTTAAAAGTAAAATAAAATGGAAAACAAAACAAGGTATCATCCCCTTTTAAGGCAGTTAAAGAAAAGAAATTTAACACAAGAAATCGAAATTAAACAAGAACATTAAAACGACTATCTTATGATCTTATCAGTTACAAGATAATTGTTAGCAAACGTAAAAAGGATTGCATTGAATGCGTTTGCATGCGGATACAATTTTATATCGTAGATAACATTCGTGTTTAAAGAGACTAGCAATAGTAAATTTTTATTATCAAATAATAAAAGATTTTTAAAAATAAATCCAAATTCCATAGAAACAAATAAAAAAATCTGTTGCTGGACAAAGTCGACTAAGTGAGCACCTTTATCTCACGATGTGTTTGTAAAATTGAAAAATGTTTCTACAACAACAACAACAACAGAATATATTTGAGTTGTATGTGTTTGAAGATAAATTCGAAAATTATATCTGGTCCCAAGTAACGTCCAAACGTAAGGAAACGTGTTATGGAATCCTTGATATTATGGTTGTCCATTTTCCCCACAAGTTAATTTTTTTCCGATTTATGCAGAACATTTTTTTGTTCTTTTGAAGAAAACAATTAGCCTCGTTGCCGATACGTCCGGTCCTAAGTAACACTCGACCGTAGGGACACAAATCCTTGATGCCATGGCTATCCGGTCCACTATGTTCTTTTCCCCCACAAGTCCATTTTTTATCCCATTTAGTCCCATTTAAACAAAACACTTTTTGTTGCCTATTTGAGAAAAACAATTAGCTTCAGCACCTATATCTCTGGTATTAAGTAACGCCCGACTGTAAGGAAACCGATTTTGGAATCCTAGATATCATGGCTATGCAGCCCACTAGATTCATTTTCCCCACAAGTTTAGCCTCATTTATACAGAGCACTTTTTTGTTGCTCATTTGAAGAAAACAATTATCCTCGTCGCCTACAGAGAGCATTACTTCTAAGAAAGAGACGTGTGTGCAGGCATAACCGCTGCTATAAGAAGCAGTCATACTCCAGAGCTAGAGCTTCTGCTGGATTTTAGTCACTTGCATATGAAAGTGCAGAGTGGAACCATTAAAAGTATGGTGATTGTAATGGTAAACAGGTCTATTAAGAAATTTATGAAAGCGCATGATGATGGAAACAAAAAAATTCCTGAAAAGCAGAAGGAAAAGTTTGCAAGAGTGTACATGGCGAAAAGGAAGAAGGGAAACGAAAAACTCTCCTCAATCCAGACGTGTTCGAGACAATTTAATATAAAATATTAATCGACTTTTTGGCCAGTTATTGTAGACCTAAAGAATATTTATTCAGAATATAAAAGGCTTCAAAACAAATGTGTAGTTTTCGAATTGAAGAGAACAAATTATCAGGACATACAACTGAAATTTATATGGCGTTAATAGATTTCAAAACTAACTGCTGACATTGATTAGAATCCTGGAGTTCATTAAGTCAACAGGGTTGTGGGAGGGGAAATACCTCTACACATTAAAATGTTGCCTTCTGTCTGCCTCTTCTAATAACAGACACACAGTCTGAATTCATCACAAAACTTCATTGTTGTACAATGCTGTACAATGAGATAGATGGGGATGAAGTTGAAACAGATTGATCTGCAATGCATATTTAGGTTGGTAATAGTCTTCATAATGAAAGTATAGATAGAAAGAAGTGTACTTAGGCTAGGGAAAGAAATACAGTATATGGCTGTAATATAAGTCTAGGGAACTTACTTCCAAATTAAGAAACGGCCCCAAATGAGTTTACGATAAATTTATTCTACGTTGATCACTAGGGCATTAACCACAATTTGGTTGCTGATTAGCTGCCAAGCGTATGGATTCCTAATGGATCAGTCGGACATTGACCACAATTTGGATGCTGATTAGCTGCCAAGCGTAGGGTAGATGCACTATATATTAGGCATAACTTATAGCTTCGGTGACATAAGGCTGCAGTATGTGGGCTCTTCTTGAATTGTCAGCTATGTTGCGTCCAAAGTAAACCTGCATTTTGCTTACTTAATTGGTCATTAAAACCCTTTAGTCAGGACTAGGGTATAGCTTCTCACACCACCCTTGTTGTGTATGTTAATTTTATTGATAAGTGGCGGGACTTACAGTTTAATGTCGAATCAGAATGGCAAATTTGAGAAACTTTTCGTGGCAATTTTATTTGCTCTCAGATTTTATTGCCCAGAAGCCTGCTGAACGAAGTTGTCGAGAGAAAAATTTTTTTCGTATTTCCTTTTTGGCTATATTTGAGCTGTGGCTTAGACCAAGGGATCTCATCTAATAAGCCCGTACAAAAATTATTAGACGAAAACGACTTCAAACGCGAATCTTCAATTGCAAAACAGAACTGTAGCTAGACTACCTGTTAGTATTTGCCTTGGAGAAAACAAAATTTCAGGATAAGAGAGCCAGACAGAACAGATGTACATCTGGTCCGATGAGTAGATTATGATGAAAAGAAATTCGTAAGCCTCCAGTGGTTTATGCCATTCAAAGCCCTCAACATGATTCTGTTGCAAAGACTAAATGGAGATTATTATGAAGGCATTAAGAGCATTCCTTATTATTTCTACCGATCTAAGTTGAAATTGATTTGCTGGTCTGTTGTTTTAAATTGTTATTTTGAAGATAATTTTGGTATGAATTTCCATCTTCCATGTCTTTAGATGAGAGAAATACACATATGTATTTTACCTCATAGTTCATACTAATTTTATCTGTGATTACCCCTAATGTTTGTTATTATTATTGCCTTTTTAATTACCATCTACAAACATCATAAATTTTAGTTTAACGCTGATTTCATTTTATTGTTTTTATTTCACCATCTTTTTTTAGTATTTTATTTTTTCAAAGTAATAAAGAATAATGATGTTATACCCCAGCCATTATTTAATAATATTTCCAGTAACTTTAACTAGAATTCATAAAAATAACACAATAAAAGGAAAAAATAAAAAGAAGAAGCCTTAAACAAATAGACGGATATGTATGTATGTATATATCGTGTGATTGAACTTCACTTTTAAAGTCATTGATTCCTACCATTTCATCTTCATTGTTCAGAAAGTCAATGCTTAGCTATGTCTACCATGAAATTCTGTGAATCAAAGTTTTCTTCTTTTCATTCATTCCTACTTTTTTGTGGTTTTTGTTTGCGTTTCTTTCTATTGTTTGGCATTACTGTAGGCCCCAGAATTTCTTACGCTTCAGTTTTGATAGATTCTTGACACATCAATGCGTGAGTTCTTGCCACAACTGCTATTTGCCTACGTTTTTATTATGAAATATTATGGAAAATTTAAATTCAAACTTGTCTTGTTAAATTAGCCAACATGATTTGAATCGTGGTGGTGGTGATGGTGGTGTTGGGCATGTATATGATTTCAAGTGAAAAATAATTTTTCTACGCCATTGACTGATTCTGATGTGAAATCATAAATTATTTATTAAAATATCATTAATTTCTATGAAAAGAAAGTGAACAAATATTTGATGACAGAAAATTCTAGCAGGGGGTTAATTTCACACAAATGTTTGATGTCATCAGACTGTTGATGTGATATCAGCAGAAATTCAAAATATGGCTGTGAAAAATAATATTTTGCTATTGTAGATTTAAGTTTTCGATCATCTCAAACCTACGTTATGAATGAAACAATTTATAGTTCAAAATAATCCATATAATACATGTACAAGATATGATGAATGAAAGTAGCTATGCAATAGAGCTCAATGTAGGTTCTGTTCTTACCTTAGACTCGGAAAAATCTTATAAAGAGCATAGAAACTGAGATAGAGAAATGAAATACTGAGAATAGATAGAAATAATGTCATATTCCTGTACATTGTAATAAATCGTAAGGAATTTACAATGAAAACCATGCATTATTATTACATAAAGCTCTATTAGACAGCGACAAGTTATTACCCTTAAGATGGAGGAACTAATTCGATTCTAAAAACGCCTTATTATTTATTTGTTACATATTACATGTCCGTTTAATAAGCCATCTGGTCAAAGCCGCTACTTTAAGGTTAATCTGGTACTTGTCTTTGCTTGTCTATTAGCATTTGGATATTCCCCTGTATCAATATAGAGTTTATCGTTATCTTACTTAGAGACATCTGGCATGCTATAAACAAGATTAAGAGTTTAAATTTAAAAATGAATGGCAATAGTAATGACCAATTGTCTCTCGTTGTTGACATAACACTTTTGTTTAACGGCGCCCCACAGAAAATAGTCAAACTGTGTCAAATCCCAGCTTCTTGGCAGCCAGTTGGCATCACCATTTCGTTCATCAAACTTTTAACACAATAAATCGGTTGTGGCATGCGATGTGTGGCAAGTTGCACCATCCATAAAGATCGAGTACAATAAAATCGGTTATAATGGTACGATAGGTGTCTTCCTCGACCGTCATGGTTGCGCCGTTCTTATTTTGAAAGAAATATGGAACAATGATGCCTCCGCTCCACAAGCCGCACCAAACAGTCACTGGAGTTTTCTGAGCCTCAAATATGGCAATTTTGCTTATTAACGTACCCACCAAGAGGGAAATGAGCTTCATCCGAAAAAATAATTTTTTTTTTAGAAAATCGATATCATCGTGCAGTTTCTCGTTGACCCATCTATTCCAATAAATCTCAACGTTGTTTAAGCGTAAATCGATTCATTACGTTCAGTGGAGATAATATACTGAATTCTGTGGCAGAATTGAATGATATAAGTATTGCCAGATTCGAAATAACCGATGGTTCAAATTTAAACCGTTACGTGGCCCACCCGATACATATGTATATCAACTGCACTCTTTACGAGGCGTAGGACTGACTCCAAACCTAAGCATTTTAGGTTCTAATATAACATGAATTTTTATCATGATAAAAATTATAAGGCTTCACAAAAATTATAGAAGCCGACACCTTGAAAATGAATTGTTTCCCACCGCTACACTCTCTACTACAATTGAATGCATTTTTAAAGGGAACATTGATCCTAGGCATAGGTAGACATCTACTATATCATTATAGAACCTGCTTCAGGTCAGATCCGTTTTGTGAAAGAAACTTGATTAATATTCAGTGCCAAATCGATGAAAAAAAAAGCTCTTGTTTATTTATCTGCAAAAACCATTACAAGCCTAACATTAGTATTCTCAGCACTCTGTTAGATATTATGAGCTTTTCGGTTGTCTCTTGGTACTATTTGGAACGATTTTGTTTGATTTTCCTCCATCCTCAGTCGTTTGGATAATTTCTAATTCAACGGCCGTAATGCAGGTTTTAAATTATTTGTTTTTTTTAATAACATTCTTCATTGCAAAATGTTGAATTAATTTTAATTTAATTTAAGCCACTTATATAAATTTAATTTAATCGTTTAGCCAAACAATATTATATTTAATTATCTATTAACGTTCTTAGACCAAATGTCTATCGATGGTGATTTTTAATTAAAGACGAATTCTTTTTTTTAATTTTTTAAAATATTTTACAAAGAAAAAAAAACATAAATCATACACTAAACTAAACGATAATTTTTTACTTAAGGGGCAATTACTTGAAAAGGTTCTTTCAAAAAGCAAAAGATAATCGTTGAAAATACGAAAATTAAAGAACTAAAGACATTCTTTTCAATGAATATATACATATAAAAGGATCAGAAAATGGCAATGTTTACTACATAATAAGGAAGTAATTTTGAAGATAATGGAAGCAATAGTTATAAAAATTTTACAGCTGGCAGGTTTTAAAAAGAGAACAAAAGAAAAGAAATACTTTTCAAGCCAATATGCAGTATCATCAATTACAGAATGAATGCTAAGCAACCACACAGAGTTTATTTCTAAGAACTAAACAGTCTCTCTAAAAATATACATTGAGTTGCAGGTATGATGCATACAATAAACTTACCAAACGTTTATGAGTAATTATTATTTAAGAACAATAAGTTTACTTAGACAGATTTTGATATTCGAAATTGGAAATACAATATCTTAGGCAGAATATTGTTTTACTATAAAATTAAAACCGTATTTTAAATGTTTTAATCTGGATGGAAAAATCGTTATCAGTCGATTGAGAGGCTAGGTAGTAACCTTTACTAAAGGATTGTAATGTCCAATTAAGTAAGTTATCTTGCAATAAAACGATTTTAAGTTTGCACTATTTACTTATACTCAATGATAGCTAAAGCAGTCATTAAGTTGTCAATTACAGTCATTGAACATGTAGTTAGTTTGAAAACTGGGTGTTTCTTTTGAGTTGCGAAAATTCGCGTAAACTGTATGACGTCTCTGACGTCTAGTAGATAGTATGTTGGCTTATTAAATGCGAGCTCGTGGGTCAACCCCTGGCTCAGCCTTGTAATGAACTTACCTGACGATAGAGGGAATATATGGAATACTTTTCCAAATCGGAAAAATCAGCATGAAATTCAACAAACCCTTGATGGTCCAACATACCTGGTTGCCGAATTTCAAAACTGCTGTGTCCAGCAGAAAAACTAAGAAACTATTTAAGTTCAAAAAGGGAACGATTCAGTCTCATGCAATTGGCAATTTCACTGACAAGCTCAGTCTGCCCCACCAGGATTACTGCACATGTTGCCATAATGTCGAAGAAACGGAATCGGTGCAACACCTTCTATGAAAGTGCCCTTTACTTCAGAACAGACATCATCAGTTTTTGGGTGACGAAACGTTCGAAGAATAGTGGAGAAAATGCCACTAAGAGAACTGACCGGTTTCATCCGAAGCTCGGGGAAGTTTAAACCCACCGCTAACGGATCATTACAAGGGGACTAACCTCACACGCGGTAACACTGCGGGAACAGTAGAGGCAGATATTGTGTCGACGTATACGGGGTAAAGAGTCCATGCAATTCCTGACATCCTTTGATTTGACGAGATGGGATTCTAGCTTTTTTAATGTGGTTTTCCTGAGCGCACTTATATACTAAGAGAACTGACCGGTTTCATCCGAAGCTCGGGGAAGTTTAAACCCACCGCTAACGGATCATTACAAGGGGACTAACCTCACACGCGGTAACACTGCGGGAACAGTAGAGGCAGATATTGTGTCGACGTATACGGGGTAAAGAGTCCATGCAATTCCTGACATCCTTTGATTTGACGAGATGGGATTCTAGCGTTTTGATTGTGGTTTTCCTGAGCGCACTTATATACAATTAAGTTCGAAGGAGGCAGATCCTTGGTGCAGCTTGTACAATAACAAAAATCTCTGACTGTAGTACGCTGGTCTGGTTAGGTAATTTGTATGACCCGTTCAGTGCCAGTTTATGGGAATAGACCCCAGGTCCAGTTCCACATTAAATTTTTAAGCTATCGCTGAAGATCGTCACCCATTCTTTCCGTGTGATAGTGTGAGTTTTGTATGTTCGTCCGAAAACATTTGCTGGTACCATGAAGTCACACTAAAACCTGGTTTATTCGGTTTTACTTGATAATATGTTTATTAGGATTTTGTTTAGGATTAAACAACTATTTGTGAAGGAGACTCAATTATTAGAACAAAAAGATGAACGTAAGAATTCTAATAAATCTACATTGTCAAGGAGGAATAAAACCAATGAATTTAATTATTGTTTCGAATACGGTATCTATAACGTAACTTAAAAAAAAACCTGTTAAAAATAAACAAACTTGTTTAGTGTTCTGAAGAAACCAAATTCCGGAGATCGCATTAAAAAAAAACAAAAAAAAAAAATATTTAAAAAATAGCCGTAAAAATATTTCAAAGAAAATTATTTCTTGAAAATGTCAAAGAGAAAAAACATGAAACATAAAATGTATTCCGGATAAAAATAAAATACATCTTTTGCAAGTAAAAGGCTACAGTTTAAGCCATAGAAGAAGATTTTAATCTCATGTATTGTAGTTAATAATAATGGCAACATAAAAGGTATATAGTTAAACTGAAAACTAAAAAAGAAAACAAAACAAACATCTGTCCAAAAGGTCTGGCTACCAATTCTACAAAACTGTATGTCCCTGTGTCTGTTTCCTCTGTTTGCCAGTGTACATCCTTGTGTTTTTGCTGCCACAAACACGCAATTCGTCATGGTCACACTTGCTGCAATTTGAGTATGTAAAAAGGGAACCGCTGTGAAATTGTTTCCCATTTCTATTCAGTATTTAATTTTGTTTTTTTTTTTCTATATTTTCCTTACAGTAGTTTTTATTATTTTCATTCCACCATCCCAAACTGTTGAGTGAATATGAGTCTTTTTTTAGGCCTCATGCTGGCTATATCTCTGATCTCTCTGTCTCTTGTATCGGTTGGCTCTTGGCTCTTTATTTATTTGTTTTCTTTGTGTTTCTTTTTTTTTTGATTGTATTTAATAGTTTTAAAAATGAGTTACACGATCTCTTTCATTCATCTCCCTATTCATTGTAAAATGTTGGCAATTTTATCGGTAGATTTTAACATTTTTTTCCAGCTTTTTTTTGCTATTTTTTTTTGTCCAATTTTCGGTTTAATTTTTCCTATTGTTTGGCAAATTTTAACAAATTATGGGATACTCTTACACAATGAAATTTACAAAATGGAAGTGAAAAGCAAAACTAAATGACAATTTTTTTTCATCATATGATTCATTCAGTGGTTTATTTTAAGACTTTTGTTTGAACTATGAAATGAATGTAAAAATTCTTAGAGGTGACAATGGCCTGGTGGTCTGTAATAAGAGATTTAGAATGAAAATTTTTAAGGTCATTTACGCTGTAAAGATCAGTATGAAAAGCAGTAAAACAATAAGAAAAAAATAGTCAAGGATTTTATAGTCGTCATCCATTCCAAAAAGGTAAGGCTTACCTTCTACCACAATGCGTTTTTTTATGATATTAGTTGAGTGAATAGTTGCGAGGAGTAAATATTGGACACTTGAATTTAATTTAAACAAACAATTTTGTATTGTAGCCACCTTGATTGACGAGTTCAAAGAAACAAACCGTAGATCTCGTAAAATGAAGATCTGGATGAACAGGAGTCATTCAAAATGATTAACGTAAAGTAGCTATTATACTGGCGAACTTCGTCTGCAATCACGACCTTATGAGAGAGAGTGTTTTGCTATTCCACTATCGAATACTTATCAGTTCAGGTTTGCAAACACGAATATACACAAGACGGTTGGTTTGCCATCAGGCCATGTTTGCTAGCGAACTGCGCTAGTATAATAGGCCCTTAACAAATATCCATAGTGCTTGCAAATTTCTGAAGGCTTGTCAATCACGTATAGAACTAGGAGTATAAAACAGACTTACACATGTTTGATAACAGAATTACAAAGAAATGGTGAAATTTATGCAGTAGAGAAAAGAAGAAAAAAAAAACCGGTCCCTTAAGTGTTTATTTCATCTAAAAACTACCACTCTCTCTAGTGGGCTATATAGCTGTTGGATCAAGGATTCGAAAACAGTTTTCGTGGCGGGCGGATAACATTTGGGACCAGTGATATTGCCGACGAATCTAACTTTTTTATACGAGCAAAAATAGTGCTATATGAACATCGATAAAATTCAATAAAATTCAAAAAGTTGCGATTTTTGGACCGATTGGATCAAGAATTCCAAAATAGTATTCCTTACGGTCGGGCGCTACTTGTAACCGGAAACTTAACCGACGAAGCTAATTGTTTTCTTCAAATGAGCAAAAAAAGTGCTCTATATAAATCGGTCCAAATCGAATAAATTTTGACTTGTGGGGGAAATGGGCCTAGTGAACTGGATAGCCATGACAGCAAGGATTCCAAAACAGTTTTCCTTACGGTTGAGCATTCACTTTTTCTCCAATTTACTTTCGTGATTATTTAAGATTTTTTCTTCACTTTTTCAAATTTTTTAATTACGTTAACAGAGACTGTAAAAAAAGAATATAACTTTCACAGCTAACTTCTGCCTTCCTATCATTAAATTAATTTAAAGAAAACACAGTATTTGGGAGATATGGCCGTAGTCTATGAAAAATATTTCGAAATATTCCAGATGACATTCATTCATACATAATCCTTTATTCAGGATTACAACCTAGCTTCTTATATTGTGTGTGTTAATTTTATACATGAGTGATGGGGGGCCTACAGTTTAAAGTCGGTTCCGAACGACAGATTTTTGAGAAACTTTTTCATGGCAATTTTATTTATTTATTTATTTTATTTATTTATTTATTTTATTTATTTATTTATTATAATTAACATAACACAACAAGATTTTAATCTTATAAGTTATAGTGCTATGCTTAGGATCAATAAGATATAAAACATAAAAATATAAAAATAATTGTAAAGTATAAGAAATTAAGCAAAAAAAATAGCAAATTAATATAAGAAAAAAATTAATAAAAATATTAAATTTAAGTAGAAATATAATTTGAAGCAATTTAGAAAACAAACAGAAATAACTAAAAAAGTGAAAAGAAAGAAAAAATTAAGAATTATAAAAATATAAAAAAGAAATATTTACAAAAACCAGAGTAAGAAAGTAAGGATAAATATTTAACCGATATAGTAACCATACTAAGGAAGTGACATACTTTTCATTAAGAGAATAATTTAAATAACTCCTTTTTGAACGCATTTGCATTGCCTAACTTTTGTATGTAATTCGGTAGGGAATTCCAGAGACTTGTGGTGTGTATAAAAAACTGACGCTGTGACAGAAGAGTCCTGTACCGTTGTTGAATAATCTTCATACCCCGGAATGACCTAGCAAACTTGACTCGGCCCAATAAATATTCCGGCTGTCCCGTATTAATAATCTTATGGAATAGAATGAGGCATTTAATTTTCAGAAGATTATCAAATTTCACCCCAGATATCTGGTACGCTAAATGAGAAATATGATCACGGCGACCTTTAAGAAACACATATCTTGCTATATTGTTGTATGCCAAGTTTAGTTTGCGGTTGTCATTACTATCGCAATTTGCGAAGATTTCGCACCCATACAATAGCACAGGAATTAAATAAGTTTTAGCAAGTTGCATACGAATTGCAAAAGGAGTTGAATCAATGACCGCCCATAAGTTCCGAAGCATGCTGTATATTCTGCCAACAACAACGCTTATATGGCCAGACCACGATAATCTGTCATTAAATACAATACCCAGATTGGTAGCAGACTTGACATAGTCAATTTTATTTCCCCTGATACTCAAGCCCGGTATGGCAACCGAAATGTTGGCTTTCGAAAGTACTATACATTTGGACTTTGAGGGATTAATGCATAGTCCATTTGCCGAAGCCCAACTGTCAATCCTATCCAAATCACGGTTAACAGAGTGTAAACAAGAAACAATATTCTCCTTACGAGTACTGGTATAAATCTGCACATCATCAGCATACATATGAACACGGCAGTCAACCAAAACATCCGGCAGATCATTAATATACATACAGAACAATAGAGGCCCCAGAATTGATCCCTGGGGAACACCTCTACTAATATTACGCGAATCTGAAATATTACCATTCAGATGAACCTTCTGACATCTGTCCAACAAGTAAGAAAAAATTAGACTAGCGGCAGAATTAGAAAAATTAAACAGTTTCCGGAGCTTATTCAGTAATATTTTATGATTGACTGTATCGAAAGCCTTGGTGTGATCGAGAAGAACTAAAAACGCTACACTATTTACATCTAGCTCCAACCTCAGGTCCTCAACTACATTTAATAGAGCGGTAGTACAACTCCTACCTTTCATGAAACCCGACTGATTAACTGTCAAATAATTGTGACATTCCAGATAACCATTAATCTGTTTAGCTATAATGTTCTCCATTACCTTCGACAAAAAAGGAAGAATAGAATTATTTACACTCACACTTTTTGTCAGAAATATGCTGAGAAGTAGTCGCCGAAGAAATATTTATTCAGATTTCGTTTTGTTGGAGATGTCCGTAGCTTCACGTCTAATAATCCAACACACTACCTAGACAACGGCGACTTTCCAGATGACAATGCCCTTAAACTGCTCATGTTCGTGAACGGGTGGCACGTGGCATTGTCCTGTTTAAATTGTTTGTCGTTAGTGTCCAGGCCAAAAGAGTAAACACTCTCAACCTATAGTGCACGCCCTCAACAGTGATGACCTAGCCTATATAATTCACAAATAAATAGAAGCTGATGACGCCGCCAGCAGAATATCCACACTAAACAGTAACTTTTTTGAGATGTATTGGGAGCTCTTTAATCTCAGATGGATTGGCATTTAAAATGTCTTCAGTAGAGTTGAATAATAATGGTTTTAGGACCGATGTCTTCAAGTCGATATGACTATCACAGTTCAATACCTATTTTCAGCTGTAAGAATTTATTTAATTAGCTTGACTTGATCGAAACGCGAATGGATGTAATCGATTACACTTTACTGTTAATGCAAAATTTCTAGTCAAGTGCATACTTTAATTGGAACAATAATTTGACGTTTAGCGTCAAATACTGGAGCCTAGTGTATGTAATGCACAGCTAATCGGCGTAATAAAAAATTTTGGAAAAAGTTAGAAATTTTATGGATATTACGGTGGTGTAAGCGAATTTAACAGGTGAGACATAAAGGAGTGGGAAACTGAGTATAACATTTTAAGGTTTAATATACGATGTTGACCGTTTTGGTATGTTAAAATTTGGAAAGCATTACGTAGTATAGCGTTGGATATTTTGATATATGATACCAAATGCAGCGGTGTAGAGTGCACTGGAGTTAATTAAGCAGAAATTTTTAAATCAAGAAATAAGTGGACGGCCATAATCTGAATTAATATAGCGACACAGATAATGGAGTGGAACTCTCAAGGTGATAGAAAGAGAAAAATGGAAAAAAGCACTAATATGTACATACCTACAGGTGTATGATTTATTAGCAATACATTTTACAGAGGAGGCTAGGACAGCTCAGTGTGGTAATAATGGAAAATGAGTAAAATGCTCATTTACTTCCTACCTTAAGGCACATGGTAGGTAGGTAGGTAAAAGTGGCTGATCACTCAAGGATTAAAAGCGGACACACTTAGGCCACACACAGGGTCCATTGTGATACCATAGTTTCCCATTTCCCCCTTAGTCCAGGAACCACTCGGAACTTCCGTTGAAGCGACTCCGACTGCCTCTATATAGAGCCCCTTTC
Source organism: Sarcophaga caerulescens (assembly GCA_927399465.1). Lineage (NCBI taxonomy): Eukaryota > Metazoa > Arthropoda > Insecta > Diptera > Sarcophagidae > Sarcophaga > Sarcophaga caerulescens. Next base: position 53,416,403 of record OV656873.1, read on the forward strand.
CTAGGTGCCCCTTTCTCTTCAGACAAAGTACCGGTTCCGATTTAATTGCGAAAAAATTTCACATACAACCGTTCCTTCCAACTTGGAGCCATCTGTGTAAATTTGTACAGAGTTCCTTGCAAAGTGCGCCGTACCATTCCTCCAGACCTCTTTTTCCGGAATGGATGTTTTAAAACTCATTGAGAAGTCGCATCGTGGTGTCATGTAGTTAAAGTCAAAGGCACATATTTCCCCTACTTTATAGATTATTTGTCAAAATGAGCATAAGGTTTACATAGAGGTTCCAGTAATAATTTGATCTCAAATATACTTTCTGTTGATAAATTGAAAAATCTTTAAAAAAAAAAATATTGACATTTTCTTTCGTTTCAATATGCCAGAATAATTTGATTTTCTTTTCTTTTCAGACGTGGTGTATCAAATGTATAATATCCGCTTATCTAATATCATTATCATTGCGGTCGTTAGTTGTGATAATCTAAGCAAAACCTTTAACAATACAAAAGAAATTTGTGCAAAACTAAACTTTAACCTGTTGATCTCAGGCGATCACCATAATAGAGGAAACAATGGATTTTCCATTGCCTACCACTTCCTAGTACGCTTTGCAGAACTGTTTGCATCACCACTTGTTATGGTGTGGAGGAATATGGCAAAAATCTAGAATCTATTTTAAATCTCTCTGTAGTACATGACATTTTCTGTTGCTATGTTACATCTCCGTTGCTAGCTCATCTTCCTTAAGAGGAATACAAAGGTAAGACAAGATTGAGATTTTTTATAAAAGATATGCTTTATCCATAAATGTTAATTTTCATAAAACAATATACGAAAACAATATTATGCAAATTTGTTTAACATTTAAACATGAACAATACTTAATAACGAACGAACTGTATCGTATGGTAATGATATTGTTAGTTTAAGTTTTTAAATTAAATTGCATCAAAAGATTTGTTGTTGTTACTGTTTTTGTTTTTGTTTTTTGCTCCTCCTTTCGAAATGTGGCAGTTACAGGAGCTTTATTAAAATGTTATTCCCGAATCTCGTCTAAATGAATAGTAACGAAATTGACCTTTGGTTTTATTATTAAAGCATTGACCTTTTCGGTTTTGCACAACAAGAGATTGCCTTAAATTTAATACGTGATTTTAGTGCCTTGTTGATACCAATAATATTGTTTTACCATAATCGAAAAAGAACAAACAAATCCATGTATTTGTGATTGTAAAGTTGGTTTAGCTCGAAAAGAAAATATTATGGGTATTCAGGAGAGTTAGCGAAATTAGAGGCAAAGAACACAGGATCAGATCTATTCCAGATCTATTCTTAATTCATTTCTATTGTATTTAGAAAAGAAATTTCTTTCAAAAACAGATAAGCTGGATACCGGATATATCCTAATTTGTTGTCCATGTAGTTATAATAAGACATTTGGCCTCTGTTGATTGCGCTGGTCAGGTTTCCTTAATTGCAAAAATTTATGACAATGATTCGTTCCACCGCAATTTTTAATTTCCAGTAATTGTTCATGAGTCAGGATTACGACCTAGCTTCTCATGCCGCTTATGTAGTAATCGTTAATTTTATATATGAGCGGTAGGACCAACAGTTTAAAGTCTACTCCGAACAACAGAATTTTGAAAAACTTCTGAGTTTTTGCCAGAAATCTGCTGATGGATGTCTGACCAGGGGTTTGACCTCACGTCTAATTAGCCAACACACTACCTACTAGACTACGACTACTTCGTCCTGCTTCTTACTGTTTGGTATGGAACCGGCCGACGATTGTGGTTAAAAGACAATTTTTTGCGATCGCGTTCGTATACTTTTTTTTGGCATTGAAGTACATTTCAATCACACAAAATCTTCATTCCACATCCTTCAGCTTTATTTCGTTGCTCTATATATAGCAGGCTTGCAACTCTTTTAAAATATTTTTTTAAGTTACTTCCAACAATTTTGAAAGTTCTTCATAAGCTTGACAACAATTGTAACCTTAGAGTAATGCATACATAACATACATAATTGGTCATTACAACCCTTCAGTCAGGATTACGACCTAGCTTCTGACACCACTTATGTTGTGTGCGTTCATTTTATACATCAGTGGCGGGACCTACAGTTTAAAGTCGACTCCGAACGACAGTTTTTTTTTGAGAAGCTTTTCATGGCAATTTTATTTACTCTCAGAGTTTTCGCCAGAAATCTGCTGAGAGGAAGACGCCGAAGAAATATTTTCATATTTTCGTTTTGATGTCTGACCTGGGATTCGAACTCGGGCCTTCAGTCTAATAAGCCAACACACTACCTACTAGACTACGGCGACTTAGAGTAATGCAACTTATATAAAATTTTTTTTTCTGTGCCGTCGGCCGTGTCGAAATCCGCTTTTTTGAACTGCACAATGCTAAGGATATCCTTCGGTGGGCAGTGGATGTACTTCAGCTTCAACATTACCGAAGCAAACAACAAAAAGCCAGAAGATGTTTATGCCGGAATTATTCATTCTAGTCTTGTTCAACTACAGTTCACAAGTTTTTTAGATTCCCTAAAAGTAAGGAAAGATGCAATTTCAAGATTATGATTTTCTTTATCCAGTTTTTACTCTGACACCAGAATCTAACGTGATTACAAGCAAGTGCAGTGCATTTAATTTCGAGTTTTTTAAAAAAAATTTCTGTGGCATATTCCTTTATTGCCTTGGCATTGCAATGGAGTATTTTGTTTAACTTTTTAAGAGTTTTGTGATGTGTTTTAGATGCCGAATAAACCAAAATATTGCCATTGTCATTGCCCACTAAGAAAATTGGTATAGAAATCCAAGGCAAATCAAACAACTGGAGTATTTTTGGATAAGAAGAAAACCTTAAGAATTTAGATTTTGTTTATAGAAGCAAGAGAAATATATCATTTACCATCTGTTTTGTGCATAACAAATGACTGTCTATATTGGCAGCTGCATACGTCATGAGTGATTCTTTCACCCACTCGTTTCTTTTTTGGCCTTCTATATTCGTTTGATTATGTTACAAGTCTTTTAGAGTTTGTAACGACTAGGCGGACAAGTGTACATATGTATAACCTCCCCATGTCTGTATATTCACAGTTATATCTGTTGTATATTATGTTTCTAAGCGTCTAAAATTTTATTCATATGCCTAGACTTTTGAAACGTTTGTTGCACAAAGAAGAAAGTTCTTATGGACGTCAGCGTTCTGTCCATCTATTAAACCATTTTATCTTAGATTTTATTAAAACCTAACTTAATAAGAATTCGAAACATTAAAATGAAATGTGCATCATCGAAGTCGCCGTAGTCTAATACTTTGTGTGTTGGCTCCTTAGATGTGGGGTCAGACATTTCCAACAAAATGAAATAATAAAAATATTTCCTCGGCGACTTCCACTCCGCAGATTTCAAGCAAAAACTCTGAGAGTAAATAAAATTGCCATGAAAAGCTTTCAAAAATCTGTCGTTAGGAGTCGACTTTAAACTGTAGGTCCCGACGCTCATGTATAAAAATAACACCCACAACATAAGTTGTGTGAGAAGCTAGGTCGTAATCCTGACTGAAGGGTTGTAATGACCTACATAATAGGTAGTATATACAATAACAACAAAACAAATGTGCTAATAAAGTTCTATATGCACCAAGTCAAGTCAGTCCACCATATTGCCTAGAACTCTTTCTTATTGAGAGGCCTTAAAGAGCTTTTAAAAAAACACAAAGTTTACTCAAAAATTTAAAAGTAGTTTTATATGAAGCCGAGAACTTCCAATAAAATGCTAACAAATTACACAGTAAAGGCCCAGTAGAAGAAAAAAAAATTTAGAACCTGGGGAAGAACGCATTTTACACTTTTTTGTGTCTTAAAACTTTCTCAATAAATTTTATTCATTCATTAATTGGAATACAATTACAAATTATTACGAGCTGAGTAATATAGATCTTATGCTCGGTGTAGTGTAACGGACCTCTGATAAGAATCGAACCCACAACCGTCACGCTAATAGTCTAGCACACTACCCACTAAGACTACCGAAGTCCCCAATCACTATATTTTCGTCAATATAAATAAGGATTGAAATAATTTTACCATCAAGTTTTCATATACATATAACGTAAGTAGTCATTACAACCTTTAAGTCAGGATTACGACCTAGTTTCTCACACCACTTATGTTGGTTGCGTGTTAATTTTATATATGAGTGGCGGGACATACAGTTTAAACTCGACTCTAAACGACAGATTTTTGAGAAACTTTTCATGGCAATTTTATTTACTCTCAGAGTTGTTGCCAGAAATCTGCTGATGAGAGTAAGTCCCCGAAGAAATATTTTTTCATATTTTCGTTTTGATGTATAACCTGGGGTTTGAACCGTGGGGTTACGTCACTACCAACAAAGCAACTGGATTGCAGCGTCCTCTTCACCAGCAAGTTTAGTTTTTAAAAAGAACATTAAATGGCCAAATTTTGTCATGCGCTCTCCTTATGTTTACTTTCAGACTAAATTCTTTGCAATATAACACTCCAAATAGTGTAAAAATTATTTTGTTAACGCTCCCCTTAAGTGATCACCCATATTATTGTAGTCCTTTCTGCAGTCTGGGAATCATCATGCATAGCGTAATAAAATAATGGTGGCTTCAGTATTGGTTATACTAATATGGGAAATAAAATCTATTTATTCCTTGTAAACAAAAACACTCGTATTGACTATTTGAAATGAGATTTTTTTTACTGCGATTATATGGAGCATAAGAAATAATAATAAAAACGAAATGTTTTACAAAATCAAGCAGAGTCAGCATGATGGTAATATGATAGTATGTTTGATTCTCTGAGACTGTTTGTAACAGAGAATTAATTTGAAAACGATTTGTTAAAAATCATTAAAAATCATTAAAAATCACATGAAGTGATGCTTAAAGTACATAGATATTAAATGACGAACAATTCAAATGAAAAATAAATGAAAGGGAGAAGAAATCGACAATTTCGATTGAAAATTGTTGCGAAGTCGAATCACTTATTTACGTTTAATTTTTCACTCCTTTTTGTGGTGCCTAAATATTCGGCATATGGCAGTCGTCCAATACTAGTTGCTTACTTTTACTTGCTTTAATTCATTCATATGCAGATTTAGACTTACATTGTAACGTTCCTATTGAAATTTTTATGGTTTTGCAAAACAAAAACAAAAAAAAAAAAAAAACAAGCAAAAAAGTTTATAGTTTTGCTACTATTTAAAGATTAAAATTATAGTTTCAGTTCAAAGTTATGGCCATGTTCAGCTCTTTTGCATTTGTGTTAAGCGTGCAATTTACATAAGCGCCGCCGCCAATATGTTAAAAAAAAAACTGAAAAGAAAAAATGCAACTCTAAAAAGCAGAATAAAATTTATGTTGCATCTTGCCATGCGAATGCAAATATATTGCAGTTTTTTCCAAGACACAAAATTTCATGGTAAAAGCCACAACACAGTCGTTTGGCAGTAAAAGTAAGTTTTTTTATGTACTTTTTGGCTTTCGTCTCTTATGTTTTTGGCTTTAAAATATTAATAATTTTGTTAATGTCACCCAAACAGATACAAACACGTACGTTTCGTATCCATTTATGTTACATTTTAAGTTTCTTTCATATTTTTTGCTTTTTTTTGTGTTTTTCTTTCTATTCAAAGAATTCGTGCATTTTGTTTCATTTGTATGGGAAATGGAGTTGTTTTTTGCGTCCCTTTTCAACTGAAACGAAATCGTGATTTTTAAGCATTCAAACAATGATAAACAGTAGTATTAAGCAAATTTTCTTTAAGAAACTTTTTCCATCCTTCATCAATTGATATGCAATATTCATTAAAAATCAGCTAAGATAAGTACGAGTTCATTAAATAAAAAATGATGCTCTCAGAATACAATCTTCGCTCTGAGATCCCAATGTGGTTTTCCAAATGCTGAAATTAGTAGACTTAGATTGAAGCGGACTATAGGACTAAGGGATTAACATTGAAAACACTTACTCAATGAAAATGAATGAATGACGGAACATTCACAATAAAACAACAAAATCTAGAAGATGTTTCCGAATTTCTGTTCTCTCGACGGTCTTTTAACTCCATTAGAAGGATGAGGACGATTCAAAATCTTTACATACATACATACATGATTGGTCATTACAATCCTTCTTATCAGGATTACGACCTAGTTGGTCACATCACTTATGTTGTGTGTGTTAATTTTATGAATAAACGACAGGACCTACAGTTTAAAGTCGTTTCAGGACAACGGATTTTTTGAGAAACTTTTCATTGCATTTTTATTTACTCTCAGAGTTTTTGCCAGAAATCTGTTGAGAGAAAGTCGCCGTTGGAATATTTTTTCATATTTTGTTTTGTTGGACATGTCTGACTTGGGGGTTTGAACCGTGGCCACACGTCTAGTAAGTGAACACACTACTATTATTATTTTATTTTTATTTATTTTTTTTATTTTATTTATTATTTATTATTGTCGTGTAGAGATACCTTAGTACTGTCACCATACGCTCTGTTGTATTCTCCCCCAACTTTTTAGGGTATCCCTCTGTAGTCTCCACAAATCTTAATGTCCAGACAAACTTCGCAATGCTGCTAGCAGTCAACAATGACAATTATCTGTCTAGCACCTGATATTCTGGCAGGCGTTTCCTCCTGGAATGCATTAATGTCCTACGGCTTCCAAGAATCATTCTAATGATTCATTCTCATCATTTCCGACACTATATGTTGGGTTCGAAACAACTGTCATTCTGACTAAGTGTACTCTAAGCTTACAGCGCCTGTACACAACAATATGCAACACAAGCCGTGCGAGAAGCTAGATCGGCTGAAGGGTTGCAATGACCAATTATGTATGTATGTCGGTACATAATCGTTACACATACAAAACCTAAAAAACTACTTCAAGAACAAACCAAGTAATTTGAAAACAAAAAAAAAGAATAAAATTTTCCCAAAAAAATTTTAGGGAGTTTTTTTTCCTTGTTTTCAGTTGTAACAGCTGTTTTTTAGTATATTTCTTGTGTTCTTTTTAATTGCAGCAATTATATTTTAATCTGTATATTATCAGTAGCACCAAATGAACAACTTAATAGAGTCATTAATTCTGTTTTGTATTCTTGCTTTATAACTTCTTTATTCTTAATTCTTTGTTGTTGTTGTTTTTTATGTTTCATATTAAAACTTATCATTTATTAACTGTTCTCCTCCTAATGTTCTTTTCAAAAAATTTAATCATAACATTTTAATCTTAAAACATAAATGTTTGCTTTTTCTGATTATTTCGACAAAAAGAAAAAAGACTTTCTTTCCCTGCTTTTCAAGATTAAATAAAATTGCCCGTAATTATTACTACAGTACGGTTTCAAATGCTAAAGCCAGAGTTGATTAATTTTTATAGGGTGAGCCATTTAAAGGTTTAAACTAAAAATGCAATAAAACAAAACCAGTTTGAAATTTTATCAAATTTATTGTTTTATTGTGAAGCGCAACATTATTTCATTCTGTGGCTGGCCTCAGAGTACCTCATTCGATCGGAGCAATTTTTGAGTGTATGTGGTCGTATCTCGGCAATGACATTACGAATGTTGGCCTTCAAACGCTAAATTGTGTCTAGTTTGTCGGGATAACATTTTTCTTTAACGGCGCCCCACAGAAAATAGTCCAACGGTGTCCAATTGTAGGTTCTTGGCGGCTACTTGACATCACCATTTCAGCTAATTGAACCACCATCAAACGCTTGACGAAATAAATACATTGTGGCATGAGATGTGTAGCAGGTTGCACCATCCTGTTGAAACCGAACATCATTCACATCAATACCATGGTATGATAGGTGTAATGGTTGTGCCGTCCTCATTTTCAAAGAAATATGCGCAAGTGATGCCTTCGCTCGAGAAGCCGCACCAAACAGTCACTCGTAATGGGTGCATTGGGGTGCATTGTGGGTTTTCTGAGCTCCAAACACGGCAGTTTTGCTTATTAACGTACCCACCAAGATGTAAATGAGCTTCACCCGAAAATATGATTTTTTTTTTTTGAAAAAATCGACATCATCGTGCAGTTTTTCGTTGGCCCATCTATTCCAATAAATCTCAACGTTGCTTAAGTGTAAATCGATTCATTACGTTCAGTGGAGATAATATACTGAATTTTGTGACAAAATAGAATTAGTGTTGCCAGATTTGAAATAACCGATGGTTCAACTTTAAATCGATAGATGACTCACCCGATATCTTTGAAAATTACACTTGACCATATGCTTTATGACAGACAGACAGACAGACACCGTCTGTTTGTCTAATGCCATTGGTAATGCTGATTTTAAACATCAGGTTTAATTTAATACATCATTGTCATTATTTTTTGTAAACAATTTAATTTTTTGTCTGCTTTTTTTTCTTTCTTTTTGGTTGTTGTCTTATGACTTTTCTAAAAAAATTGTATGTCTAAATAAATAGTTAGTTAATCTATAATTTTCAAAGTGATTTGAATAGTTTTTTTCCGATTTTTTTTTTTTTTTTTTAGCAAATTATAGTATTTTTGTTAAGCCATTGCGCTTAAAATTGTTGTCTTATACTGCCTGCATTTGTGAGGATAGATGGATGTATGATTGGTGGGCTTAGTTTATGGCTTGACTGTTTTTGGCCAAGCCTAGTTTTTTGTTTTTGTTTTTTTTGCTTTCCACTGCTTTAATTTGCTAATTTTTCCTGACAAGCTACAGTTGTTGTCTTTGTAGTCAGCATTTGACGCTTCGATTGTTAGACGATTCATGGAAAATTCAAAAATTGTATATGGTTTTGGTTTTTTGTTTTTTTCCTTTAATTGTATGTGAAACAATTTTAAAAATAAAATAAAAAATGGCTAATGGCTGCATTGCCACATGAGAGAAATTATTTTGACTTGAGAAATTAAAAAAGTCTTGTTTATATTGTATCAGAACTTAAGATAAAAAATTATAATCAAACTTAGATTTTGAGGAAGAGTCTGCATAAAAACGCAGGAAGGTTGATTTAATCATCAGCAGGCCACCGTTCCAGACACTAAGCGTTTTGGGTAATAATCCCAGTATATACATAAGATCAACCTTGGCACTAAAGCTACGGATATAACAACTTTTTCGTTCACATAACATAACATGCATGCATAATTGGTGATAACAAGCCTTTAGTCAGAACTACAACCTAGCTTCTCACACCACTTATGCTGCGTGTGGTAATTATGTACATGAGTGGCGGGACCAACAGTTTAAAGTCAACTCCGAACGATAGATTTTGAGAAACTTTTCATGGCAATTTTATTTACTCTCAGAGCTTTTGCTAGAGATCTGCTGAGAGGGACACGCCGAAGAAATATTTTCATTATATTTTGTTTTGTTGGATAGCTCTGACTTGGGTTTTGAACCGTGGGGTCACGTCTAATAAGCCAGCACACTATCTACTAGACTACGACAGCTACACTTTGTAGCTATATTTCCTTATTTAAATTTCAAATATTTATTGCTTCATGAGGTAATTATCGCTCTTCATTTTACTGGGATCGCAGCTGATTGTTATAAAAATCGACCACCAGTTGCAACTACCCAAAAGGTGGGTGGCGGGAGCTGCAGTTTAAAGTCGACTCCGACCGACAGATTTTTGAGAGCCTTTTCATGGCATTTTTATTTTCTATGATATGGTTGCAGTTTATTATTATTTGTTATTGCATTGAAGAGCCAAACGATCTAATGTATTTCAGTCAAACTTTATAGGAATCTCTATAATGCCTCCTGTAAGCCGATTGGAAATGTCAATTCCTTGCCTAGCGCCTAAATTTCAACCATGTGTTTCCTTCTGGGTTGCATTAATGCCTGACAGGTTCAAACATGTTGGGCCCGATACTACTCCCATTCTGAATAAGTGTACTTTGAGTCTACAATGCCATGTCGAAGGACCGTTTATTAACCTCAGGTAATTTCTTGATAATCTGAAGCAGGACCTAGATATCCTCTTATTGTAATTTCTCAGCAAAAGTTGAGATTATCTCAAACACACTTGATTGCAGAAGAGCCTTTGCCTTTCTTTATATTCCCTTTTGTTGAACATCGTCTGCGAAACATCAGCCCCTACTCCACAGAAAGGTTCTAGAAGCACTTCTCATCGCAAGCTCGTTGCTTGCTCATTGCCAAAAATCCCCACATGACCTTGGACCTAATAGAGAGTAACCTTACTCTGTTTACTTAGCTGATTCAGCTTCTTCAGAGAGTCTTCGAATGGCTACCTAACTGTCAGACAATAGTGTTATGTACAGTTTTTTTTTTTACCTCCTATCGAAGTTGAATTGAGTACTTCTTTCAGTGGTATAGAGTTCCACTTGGAAGATAACCGCGAGTTTCCTCATGAGCTCTAAATATTTCATTCTTCTATTGGCAATGACGAGATTGAAGCCCAGACCACTTATTCCAAACAGTCTTTGATGTCCTAATCGAGTTATATTGACCCCCCTATGATTTTCTGATCTAAATAAAAAACGATAAAAAACGATGTTTATTTTAAATTGACAACATTCAATTCAACAGTTGCTCTATAATTTTGCTCCTTACTGTACATCACGCGATTAATCTAAACACTTGTGCAACTTTTTACACACAATACCCAATATTTCATAATAATGAGTTTTTTATTACTGTCAGTCCCTTCAAAACAAATTTACTCCCACACTGTAGTACACGCTTCTGTTCAGCAATCATGATAATCCTTAAGAACAAAAAAAAAACAAAAAGAAGAAGAAGAAGAAAAGGAAAATAAATACCAAAGGAAAAAATTTCATTTTAAATTAAAGGACCACCTCGACAACTCCTATTGTTTGCTCTGGTCGGTCCTGTGTGTGTTTTACAGCCTTTATTGGATTCGTTAAACACTAAACAAGAAGTGATGACCTCCCTAAGCAATAATTCGGTACTGCCAAGTAAACATACGAGAAATGAAGGACAAGAAAAAAGCAAAAACAACACTTACTCGTTATAATTTCCTGTTGTATCTTTCGTTTTCATTAAGCGAAATAGTGAGAGAAAAAAATCTTCTTCGATATTTTGACCTTTTTATCATATTTTTGTTGTTCTTCTTCTTTATTTACGATTCTTCTGTTTCGTTTTACGTTTTTAGTGTCTTTTCTTTGTTTGCACTTCCATTCAGCTCAGTTCTATTCTGTTCTATTGTCTTGAGTTTGGTCGATTGTGTCGTATTGTTTTCACGAAATTATTTTCGCACTAAAGCGACTTGAAATTGTTAGCCAATCTTGGCAATAAAAAGAAATTCTGCAGATGGAAAAAAATTGTGAAGTTAACAACAGTAATAACAACAACAACAACAACTACATAAAGGGATTTCTAGGTAAACAATTGTCTTAAAAAAAAAAATCAAATAAAGAAAACAAAAAACAAGAGCAACGACAACAATAGTGTTCAGGACGGAAAAAAAGAAAAGTAATGTAAAGGCTAAAAATGAATTTTGGAATTATGATTCGCAAGAGAAAAATGCAAGCAATTCTAGAAACTGAACGTTTTTTAGGGACAGCGTCCTATCCTTTATACTCGGTGAACATCAGGTGTCGGACAGAAATTTGTAGTCTTCAGACTTCTTTTCGAGATCGTTTAAGGGAGTTTAAATAGAAATCTTGGTAATACTGCTCAAGCTGGCGCTGTTTGTAAGGTGATACATGATTTAAAAGACGGTCTTCTCCTCCTGCTTAGGCCCACAGCTCTTGCAGGAGTCATTTGACGGAATGCCAAGTCTTTCGGCATGTCTACCAAAAGGACAAGAGCCTGTGAGAATCATTCTTGGGCGGTGGATGGTCATGCGATTTAAAAATAGCAGTGTGTTAGTCATATTGTGATCCATACCAGAGTGTCCCAGAGAGTCTAGCAATATTTGACATACCCTGCCAAAGACATTGAGTCTCTCTGTATAACGAGCGGATAATATTCAATTTCTTACAGATTATTTCATTTAAATGTTGCCCAAGCTTCTGGTATAGTCTGCCCATTCCAGACAACCAATTTTGACATACTTATTCTATTCTGTTTCTGTTGGTAACTCACCAATAACAACTATAATGTTGTCTTTTAGGGCTGAAATTGTGTTTGGCTTGAGGCTGTTTAAGAGAAACTTTATAAAGCCACACAAAAGATTGTCTAGTTCGGCTTCAAAACGTGAAAATAACTGCTAACCGAACTCAGCACTCAGTAAGTTAATGGTGTCACGTGCCGTGTGTCATGTTGAAACCAAATGTCAACCAGGTCTAAACGTTGCATTTGAACTAATATTTAGCATTGCACTCGAAGGAGTATGGTGCAAGCAATAGTCGGCTCCCAAACCACACCAAACGTTTCATCTTTCTGAGTGCCATTGTATAGCCATTCTACTACCTCTGGCTGTGCTTTACTCAAAGTTTGGCGAGGCTTTTTATTGGCGTTCCATTTCACAATTTCTAGAATAAATGCCTTTTTGGCATTGCCACATGCCACGAATCTTTTTAACACTGAAAAAATTGAGCCGAAAAACCAAATAGCGAAGTAAGTCTTCCCCTATTAAACTTATTTTGTCATAAGGTACTCATATTATAGCATAGCATACTAGTTCGTCTATGAGAATTCGTCCCTAATGTACTGTTACCTTTTAGTGAGATCTACTTGAGAGGAATACTTCTTCTCTTTTTTGTGATGTTAATGACGAAATATTATCTTTTGTTTCTGGCAAGTAAATGCAAAACTTTATTCAATTTTATCTTTCCTTAGACACAAACCTTTACCAAAAGAAAGTATAGTATTTAATACTGAAGTTACTTTCCATTTGTGTTGAAATACAAATTTTAATTATTCTTCTCTTTTCTTTTGTTCTAACACTCCTTCTCTGCTGGGAGTCACTTCTTTACTTAATAAAGATTTTTGAAAAAAAAGATGAAAATTGTAAAAAAAAACTCCCAAAAGTCTTTTTACTTGCAACGAAACGAGTAAGATGAATATGAATAGTATGTAACAAAAGTAAATCTCAAGAATTATCTTTCATATAAATAATTTCAAAGGCAAAAATATTAAAAAGCACTTACATTGTATGAACGTATAAATAAGAATTTTTCTAACATGTCCATTAAATTTTGTTACTTACTGTTACAAGCCTTTAGAGGTCTTTTATTTAAGCAAGTGTTGTAAATACTTTATCAGTTTTGGGAAAACCATACAAAAGAGAAGTTTAAGTGGACTTTCACTTTTATTTCGTTTCGTTGCTGCTTTTCTTGTTTTCTTTTGTTGTACTCATGTATTTCATTTAATTGCCACAATTAAGATATTTTCTTCAATATTTCTTTTGTTTTTTGTTTTTATCAACTTTATATGTTTCTTTCTTTAATATTAATTACAACGTTAAGGTTTTTATACCCTACGGCACAATAGATAAAGTAGGGTTATAATATGTTTGTCTGGATGTTGAACAAAAATGCCTTTAATGAGGACTTGCGAATCGCCTCGACTTTGATGTGAAAAATATCCAATATTACCTACCAACACATGGCAGTTTAACTACATATTGTGGAGTCCGAAAGTTTCGAATTTCTGGGCATAAAATTACTATGCGATGTTAGCATATCCTTTAGCTGTAACTATACTTGTTTTACTTCTAATAGGGACTTCCGAACTTAGACAGTTAACAATAGCCATCTTGTTAAAGCTTTTAAATTAGATAACATTTATGCAGTCTGTTTTGCCAAATCACCATGGATAACCATAGGCAACGACATGTGTATTCATTGAATACACTCTGGAGAAGCTAAAATTTATTGAAAAATCATTTTCAGTGATGAAGCCCATTGCGGGATGATGGGTACGTAAACAAATTTGTCGAATTCGGAAAGATACTAATCCACATTAGATTCAACAGTGTTTAATGTATCTCGAAAAAGACAGACTCTTTGTTGTGGATTTTAGACTTCCAAAGTTATCGATCCATATTTCATTGAGGACGACGTTCGTCAGGGCAAGGGCAGTGCCCCGTAATAAACCCAATAACTAACCTTAAACTGGCCTTATCCAAGCCCAGCAGCAAACCTGTTCTTACATTGTCCATAGCAGGCCATAGACACCTAGAAACATAACAACCCAATCCATTCCCCCAACGCCTCTGCTCTTCCCCTCTAATGACGCCGTAGAGGTGGCATATTGGGGGATCAGGATCAACAATTAAATCGCCCTCAGAAAGTGAACCTAACCTAGCGAGCGCATCCGCCGTCTCATTACCGAGTATTTCGAGTATCGGTCTATTAAATTGAAAAAGTGAGTTCAAATAATTTCGAACAGGGCTATAGCTAACTGTCAAAAATATTGTATGGAATATACCGTAAAATATTGTCGGACTGACTTTCATTTACTGCAACATTAATGATTACATGAAGTATTTTTTTTTATATATAAGACAGCGTGTGTTGTTAATTGTTAAAATTAAGTTCATAATTTATCCAAAAAGAGCAAGAAAAGGAGGGAAATTAATTGGTTTTTCTTTGCCAATTTATAACACCTATGTTTGAGCAATCAATTAAAGGTTGATTTATATTCTCGACTTTTTTCCTTTTGACTGCTTACAGTTTGAAATTTTTGGTGAGTAATAAATGAAATTATTTGTGAGGGATTTGATTTGTTTTCAACACCAAGCAGAAAATATAGTGAAAGTGGAAATGAATTTTAAAATATTTGAGTTATTTCTCACATCGTATTGTATAGCCGGAGCATTTCTTAAGAAAATTAAGGAAATTCGATAAAATAAATTATTTATTTATTGCAAATGATTATAAATTATAAGGCCGAGTATTTAACACCAGTATAATAGACCAGAGTCTCTAGTGGAAATCAAGCCCATTAATCTCATACTAACTCTATTAGAACTCTATCTACTGCAGCCCCAAGACATTCATGAATTAATGAGAATTTTCTATGAAGACATTTAAAATCGTACATCTTGATTTCTCCGGCTTCTTTAGTTCTTATATTTTTGGCGGGAATACATACATACATAATTGGTCATTATAATCCTTTATTTAGAATTACGACCTCGCTTCTCACACCACTTATGAAGTGTGAGTGGCGGAACCTACAGTTTAAAGTTGACGCTGAACGACAGATTTTTTTTTCTCAGAGCTATTGCCAGAAATCTGCTGAGAGGAAGTCGCCGAAGAAATATGTTTTCATATTTCGTTTTATTGGATAGGTCTTGGACTGTGACCTCACGTCCAATAAGCCACAGCACTATCTGCTATACAACGGCGACTTCAACGATATTACTATATTACACACATAATGGCATCAGTAAATATAGGTTAGGTTAGGTTAGGTTAGAGGACGTGTACTTGTCCGTTAAGACCAGTACAATACCCGGAGGTCGAAATTGACCCATTGTACAACGTCCTTGGAGAGGGAAGGAAATAGAGGGAATAGGATGAAAGGAGGGCATAAGGGTAAGGGGAGGATGGGAATCACACAGAAAGAAACAGACACAAACAAGGGTTGAGCGCGCGACTATACTTATGAAGCCCTAGCACCTCTCAACCAGCTCAAACTGCTAATGAATCTGTGGAGAGCCTTGATGTCGGCTCTCGACACAGAACTCAAGCTCTCAAAGAAGGCTCTGCCAAGGGTCCTCAACCTCAACCTACCAAGGGCTGGGCAGTTACAGAGGAGGTGTTCGATAGTCTCTAACTCCTCCTCATCGCAACATACCTTGCAATAGTCCGGCTGGGATCTGTTCCAGATCCCCGTCAGCGACATAATCTCGCAGTGCCCTGTGATAAAACCGACAACCAACCTTACGCTGGCCTTAACCAAGCCCAGCAGCCAAACCTGCTTAAGGGTGCATGCAATCAATTTGGCTTTGGGCTCATTTTAAAGAGCAAAGATCAATTGTCAATTTCTGGCAATAGCTATGGTTCTAGCACGTCAGTGTTTAGCTCTACAATTTTTCAAAATCTTCTTTACAACGTAGACGGCTAGGCCGCCGTAGTAAATATAAGTCTATACACTTTAAATTTAGAGATGAAAAACGCTTAATAAAAGACTCGATATAATTCACGTTTTATCTGATTGGGCAACAGTTTATGCATTTGTATGGCAATGTTTTCCATCCAGTTCCGTTTGCCTCTATGTGCTCAAATCCTTTATTCTACAGTATTTGTTCCAGTGCTTGGGCTTTTTGTTTTTTTTTTTTTTTTTGGGATACATTGTACGCTGAGAGCAACCTATATTTTCTCTATCATTGTTGTACGATTTTCATTGATATGCACTGTAAGCAATTATCAATTGAAATTTCTAAAGATGAACACATTTTTTTATTATTGAATTCCAATTTTTGATTTTGTTAAAAAAAAAAATTATATTTTAATACTCAGAAGATAAACAAAAATTTCAAACTATTTGATTGCTTTAAGATTATTTGATCACATTTAATGACCAAGAGAAATGAAATTAAGTTATCAAAATTAAATGCGTAGATAAATTAGTCCACACATTAAAATTGATCGCAATTAAAATTTAAATGTTAATTTTTCAAAATAAAGTGTGTATTTATTATTCATTAAAATTAAGCAAATAAAACGTTAAGAAAATGAATCTAAACATCGACGCTATTCAGTTTATTATGAAATACATGACGTCGTATACATATGTATTTAATAAAATATTCACCTAAATCGATAAGAAGCTTAAAATTTTTTTTGAACAATAAAAAGATAGAGTAGGTAAGCCTAACGATATAAGAGCGTATATGATAATAGATTTTGTAAGGCAATATACATATATTGCCTCAGCTAAATTCCATGATTTTAATCTTGTTAATGAAATGGCAACTTATAACAAGGAAGAGAAAACATTATCTCAATTGAACGATACGAAAAATAGTACGGAAAAGCCCTAGCGCTAGAACAAATACTGTAGAATGATTTGATCTCGTAGAGACAAACGGAAATGTACAAAACATTGCCACATGTTCCACAAACTGTTGCCGAGTCGGGTAGAACGTGAATTATATCGTGTACTTTCATAAAGCTCTTCCTGTCTTTATATTTAAAGTATGTGTGAGATGTCATCGAAACGTTTTATTCATTTCAAAGACCAATTAATGCCATTAAAAATGCCGCCACGGCTTTCATAGGCTTAGCGCATTGGACGAAATGTCCAATTTTACATAACTCTGGCGCATAAATCAAACTGAATTTAGCTGATGGCATGGGCTTGTTGGCTCTCAGGACCGGTTGGTGGGTTATTTGCATCTGCGATTTAAGGGACCTCCACAAGATAAGGTGTAGTGAGATGACTATGACCTCGCTCAAAATCGCTCGTGAGGCAGGTTAAATATGGACTAAGCTGTCTGGCCGTCCTGTGGTGTACAAATCACCCAGTTCAGGCCATAATAAGTTGATAATCATCGATCTCTAAAGCTTGCCGTAAACAGTAATTACTAGGCCACCATTCTTCTCAAACAAATATTGATCGATGACGCTGCCAGCCCAAAATCCACACCAAATACTGATTTTTTCTGTATGCATTAGACGAACCCTCTTGGATCTCATACAAATTGGAATCGTTACAAAAAAAACAATTATATTTGTTAACGTACCCATCCATCCAGATAGGGGCTTCATTGGGATGAGTTGCCAATTGCTTCAGAGCCATACCATTAAACATGTGTATTCCTTTTCAAAAGTTCAGTGATGAGACGACTGTAGAGTCTTAATAACTGGAAGAGTTTAATGTATAAGTGGGTGAATAATTTATAAATGGCTTATTGAAAAAGCCATCATAGTCTAGTAGGTAGTGTGTTGGCTTTTTAGACCACGGTTCAAATACCAGGTCATGCATCTCCAATAAAACGAAATAAAATTGCCACGAATAGTTTCTCAAAAATATGCCTGTCGGAGTTGACATTAAATTGTGGGTTCCGCCACTCATGTAAAAAATTAACACCCATAAGTGGTGTGATAAGCTAGATTGTAATCCTTACTGAAGGGTTGTAATGACCAATTATGTACGTATGTATATTATTGAAGATGAGAAGGAAATTCGCTGGACATAATCATTGTTTAACTACAGTTATTTTAATTAGAAAAACTGTCGCTTAAATGATTTTACTTTACATTTATATGAATTGGAATCATTCCAAATGAAGAGTCGGCTAATTTTAAGACTGTCGTTGTAGTCTACAGGGTGCATGGTGATGCCAAACAATCCTTGCCACAAGAACTTTCATGATAATGCTGAATAAATTATTAAAATTCAAAGGCAACTTATTTTTTAACGAACCATTTACCACCTCCCTATGACTGCCACTTTATTGAATTCTAATTTAACTCTCCATTTCATTAATCAATCAAATTTTTTTAACCTTTATTATGCAAATATTTTGCCTGATATTGGTTAAAATCATTAGTGGCACAGACTCATACACTATGTACCTATCACATACATGTACTTCTACTTCAAACCATTAATCAACACAAAAAAAGATTTTTTTCCAAAATTTTCCGAATTTCTCATCAACACCTTCTATTAAAATGCCACATCCATGGCAGTCTTTTTAAATGCCATTTTAATGATCCAGTCGGGTTGATCACAATTTCAAATGAAACCGAAATTCATTCAAAACAATTCGTGAGCTCAAGATATTTTATGATTGATTGCATAGCAGGCCATAACAACTGGGTATTAGAATTCAAAGAGTTTTAATATGTACGAGTACATATTTCCATATACATATTTTGGATGATTAAAATGATGGTGTTGGCCTCATCTTTTTAATAAGAATGGCCCCTATTTCTAAGTTTATATTAGAAAATTTATGTGTATGTGTAAGTGTTTTTGAAAGGGGAATTTTCAGTTTTCATTTAAACTCTTTTTGTTTTTGATTTTCTTATTTTCCTTTAGAAAACCACACGCTTGACCCACATTTTTTTTCTAAGTCACCACACATATATCCATCCATCTCCTCCATTCATGCATTGTCTTGTCGAAGAAGATCTAAACGTTTCATATGTACATACGTTTCGTACGTATGTACGTATGGATGTGCAAGTGCTATGAAAACTTTAGGGTGTTATTGTTGTTGAAGATTTCGTTTGTTTAACACCTCCTCTAACCAACCATTGTTGTAGTTATTGTTGATGTTGTTGTTATTAAGAATACATTGTTGTTGCATTGTTAAGAATCATGTAGGAAAAAAAAAGTTGTTTTTGTTGTTGTTGTAAAGTATTGTTTTAACGTCTTGCACAAGTTAGTTTTGAAAAGTATTTGAAATATTGCAAGATTTATTTTTTTTTTGATGAAAAACTGCAGTAACCAATAAGGGAAGTAACCCTGTCATGGCATGTATAAAAACTAACAAATCTGAGTGGAACATTGCGCTATTAGCAGTTTCGCTGACTAGCTAAGTCTGCCCTACCAGGATTACTGCAGAAGCTGTCATGTTGTTGAGGAAACGGAAACTGTACAAGACCCTGCACTTCAGGACAGACGTCATGAGTTTTTGGGTGACAGAACGTTTGAAAATCTGGACAAAGTGGCGAACATGCCTCTAAGCGAACTGGCTGGTTTCGTCTGGAGCTCAGGAACGTTCATACCTATCACTAACAGATCTTAACAAGGGGACTTACCTCACACTGGGTGACACAATGGATCATATCGACGCCTCCATTCCATAACGTTCTAAGTCTAACTTAAATACTGTCAAAATTTGGTTAAGATGGGCCTATCCTTTCCGAAGTTATAGGGAAAAATCTACTTAGAATACACATATATGTAGTCGTATGTCGCGTGAAAACTTTGAGAGCTCATAACTCAAAACACACTTTTTCGACTTAGAATGTTATAGAACGGAGGCGTCGATATGGGCCACCGAGTGAACTTTCCTTTCCAAGCTTCCCGCTAACCTAACCTCAGAGTTCTGATTAATACCTACTTTTTCCGAAAGACCAAGGACGATTAGGTGCGAGAGACAGTAGTTTGTCAGCTGAGAATGTCAAACGATAAACTATGTAACAACTCTGTAACTGAATGAAATTGGAACATATAACAGAGTGTTTATGATTAAATCTAAGCTCGTTAAGGAGTGTCGCCACTACCTCGTCATTCTCTCTGGGCGCTTCATCTCACTTGTCTGGGTTTCTAGGTACTGTCACATTCCAAGCAACTGCATTCCAACGACGAGCTCGCCAGAGCTGATGCACTCGATTAAATTAGCCATCGGGCGGAAATTCTTTCGGAACGCCAAACCTAACCTGGGCCAATGAAGAATCTTGCTCCATTGCCAGACTCAGTAGGTCCTCGATGTATAGAAGGCGCACCAACCAACTACTCGGACTGATCGTAATGTCATATAGATTATAGAGGCCATGCTTACAGGTCATTGCGTTATTGCAAGACACGCAGAAAGACTGCAGCTCCCGTCTAACGACTTCTGCCTTGAGTGTAGATCTGCTGAAGAAGAGGAAACTGTTATCCACTTTCCTTCTCAATGCCCATCTCTTGCGAGTTGCAGATAGAGGTTATTTGTCAGCTTAAGGGATTTATCATCCATTGATGTCAAGGATGTAACTTCGTTTATTAAACTTTCAGACTGGTTTTCCAGCGTAGAGTAGTCGTGCTTTTAATGCGCAGCCTTTGCAATTTCCAACTTTTTCCCTAGTTTGATGGAATTCGGTTAGTACAGGGACTTTCCAGCGACGTCACAACAAGCCGCTATTAGTGTTCAAGTGAGCTTTGGTAATCAAAACTACCACTTCAAACTACCAACTTACCTAACACAGTGTTGATGGTTTGTGGACATGGGGCTCATATTACAATTAGACACTAAAGGGGCTGAACATGAAAAAATACGTCCGAAATTCTTTTTCTAATAAAAGGAACAGAATATCTTTCCTGGTTAATATTAAGTTTTCAAACTTTTGTGTGGATATATAGTGTAAGATATATATGACATATGACGTCATATGATGGCCAATTTCAATCCAATTTTATTTTTTTATATCTTTTGGTTAAAAATTTATTGGCTTAATATAGAATTATATATATAGGCTCCTTTAGAAGGCCACTTTCATGCATACATATATGCATAATTGGACATTACAACCCTTCAGTTAGAACTACAACCTAGCCCCTCACACCACCCATGTTGTGTGTGTTTACTTTATCCATGAGTGGCGGGACCTACATTTTAAAGTCGACTCCGAGCTACATATTTTTTGAGATTATTTTTCATTTCAATTTTATTTACTCTTAGGGTTTTTGCCAGAAATCTGCTGAGAGGAAGTCGCCAAAGAAATATTTTTTTATTTTTTCGTTTTGTTGGAGATGTCTGACCACACTACCTACTAGACTGGGGCATCTACTAAGTCGAAGGCAACTTTACCCAGTTCATGTCAACATTGATTGGTGTTTTCACATTTTTCTAGAGGTACCTTCCCTCTAACGCTCTCAGTGAACTGCTCTCCAGCAGAGCTTTTAAAACCAAAGTGCTTGTTTGGTTTTGGTTTAAATCATTGTTTTAACATTTTTCCTTCTTTATTATTTTTTTTTAACATTTTTTCAATAGTTTTTGTTTTGAAACTGATTTGAGATAAAACACATCTTGTAAAACACATACATATGTATGTGTGCACCCTTGCCCGTACACCCCACCCATACCTACGAATATAAGTGCCTTATAGAAAATCATACATTCGATCGTTCATCTTGTTTAAATATTAAAAAAAGAAAAAAAAGCCCTCTCAATTACAAAAGACTTTGGGTCACTCGAAGTTATTTGAAATATTTTTAATGGGAATTTAAATTCGTTAGTTACTTACCATCGACAGACAATAGGTTAATTCCTTTCGATAACGATAATTTTAATTAATTAAGATGCTAATAAATCGATAAATAAGCATAAATTAGATTTTATTTATTATTTCAATAAATTTCGTGTGTGTGTGTGTCTGCATGTGTTTAGTTTTCTCATAAAATTTATTTGATTTGCATAATTTAATTATTTCAGACACAACAACAACAACATTTGTTTGGTCTCTTTTTTGTACTAATAAATATGCTTTGTTGTCATTGTTGTTGTTGTTGCGTTAGGGCTTCTCTATTTATTTTGTAGGTTACCTACAAACATAAATACTTTCTTTTTATTCGCCCAACAAAAACTAATTATTTTACAAGAAAAACAAAAACAGGAATGGTGGAAGAAGAAAAAAAGGAAACTTTTTCTATGCTTTTAACACAATTAGTTTCTAGAACAATTCCTGAAGCTAGAAAAAACTCAAACAGTGGTTAAATTATAAACAAGTTGTTATTGTTGTTGTTGTTGTGTCTACCTTAATTTGTGCTTTGTTAAGTTTTTCGTTAGTACGCCTCTTTAACACCCATTTTTAATAGGCCTCATACGCACTACAGGACTTTTGCTTTCACGCACAAACCTTTTTCAGACTCTCCGTCTTGCTGTTTTGCAAAAGGACTTTTATTTTACGCTTAAGGATATTTATGTTACTGAACTGCTGCCAAGCAATGGCCTATTTTTTTTTTTTTTTGTTAGTTTGCAATTAAGTCGCAACTTAAACTATTGGGTGTGTGCATAAATTTTGTGTTGGCCAATCTCTTTGAATTCTAATAAATCGAGCCTAGTACTTTAATGCAATTTTAATTCAAATTATAGATTTTAAAAAGGATTGAAATTAAAGTCAACTTGGTCCGACAACAAACTCACACGCATGGAAGTGCAGCTTCGCTCAGCACAAGCTAGTTTTAGAAGTGATCTACGTATTACTACTGGGCAAGCGTTTGAAGTACGCTATCCGATTTGCATTTGAATATAACTGCAAAATGTTAAAATTCTTTAGAAGTTTGCATCTTTAATCCGTAGTTGCTATAAGAGTTTCCAGATATCTCTACTGCTCGATAAAATTTGAGCCGTTCATCACGATGTCAGTCTAATGACATGGTTATTATTTCTTATCAGCACTGCTTTCCTTGCAATTATTGTCGCTTTTTTAAGGAGAGCAATCGGAAATGACGGTGCTGAAATAGAGTGTTTTGAGCAAATGAACAAACATACTGTGATAGGATTTCATAACCATTATAGACTAGAGGAGTTTTTTCGTGGGCACCTAAAATAATGGATACATTTTAGTCTATACCTCTAACTCTACAACATGATCGAAAAATTAATGTGTGCCTCAGTTAGGATAGGAAGCTTATCAATCAGCTATTTAAACTGGATTGTACGGACTATTCTCACGAGTTGTTCCGTAATGGATTGATACGAAGAGAAATTACGTTTGCCTCTGCAGATTCGATTACAGATTCGAAGGAGAGTATTCCTCAATATATTTGCCAGTGTACCATAAATCTCTATTTTCACGCGGACTTTTACTCACCCTTTCTCTATAGTCTAACTTGACAGCATAACGATCGCTAGTTTGATTAAACTTTCAGAATGGCTGTCAGCTTTATCCTATGGACATCATGTTTTAATAGAAATTTTAATGCAATTTGTTAAGGCCAGTTAATCAGGGCTAGGCAGTTTGCTTGAGGGCACACAGCTACATTTGATATCAGACCGATGAACTGTAAGCCATCAAACTGATTAGCATAAAAATAAAATCCGACATTAAATCTGTTTCAGACGGAATACAGCCTCTGGTAGCAACTTCTGTTACAGAACTGATGAAAGAAGATGAAGATGAATAGGCCATATTGTAATAAGATCTCACCTAATATCTGCAATCATGATTAACTGGAACTCTTAAAGTATTAGTAGGCAAGTACGACCTACATTTTTCTGGTAAAGGTTATGACAAAAAAAAAGGGACGCTATGGCAGTAATAAATAAAGATGGATAAAACGCGTTACGTACTGGACTTTCGCCAGTATTTTTATGTTTTCTCCAAGACTATATTTGAAAGTGACGTGAGCTTATTTTATTTTTTCGATACACCACTTGACCAGCAGTAAACTTAAAGCTTATTTACAAGAAAATTAACTCATGGTCTGTCTTAAATACAATGTTGTCAAACAAACAATTCGAAACACAATCATAAATCTATAAATCCCCACGTATTGGGTTTGAATTGAAAATGAGAAAAACTGAACGTGTTATTTCACAAGAGATATTAATACTGGTAAATACGCCCTAAACGCTAATTATCTTGAGCTCGGTATCATAAACAACTGCTTACATGATATAAAGCGTTGACTTTAACATGTTTGTATGGAACATATTTGTATGCAACAAAGATCTATTGGAATAAAACGTCATTGAGTGATATGTGTGTGATTACTGCACAGCACACCTTTTTATTTATGACCACCATCTGTAGGCACCATCAGTTGCAGTAGTAATGAACAGACTGGCGGTTAAAATAGGCCCTTTTTGACCACCACTATATTCATTCATTGTGTGGTGTTACATCAAATTAATACGAATACGAATATATTTTAAGGAATTATTTGCATTTAATTCGATGCTGTTCACTCACGTTCACGAGTGCAGGTAAAAATCAAATGAAATCATCAAAATCTTAAACATTTTTTTCTCTTCTGTCTGTTAATTTTTAAGGTGTTTTATCTTGTTTTTAATCTCAGGCCCTGCTCACTTTTTTTCATTTGCATTGAAAATTTATGTTTCTGTGATCATATCATTGCAGCGCTTAGGATGTCTTACAAGGGAGTGAGTATCTTGTCTCTGTCTCATGTATTGATAAAAAAAAGTAAATGTATCTTTAAGAATATTATCAGATACATAAACTACAAGATACATAAATAAGATTAACTTATATGGACCCCTTTATTATTGTCTTACTTCTTTCTATTAAAGCTTTTCCCATAGTTTTGTCTTAATAGAGTTGTAACTTTAATTCGGCTGTTTTTTTTTTATCGATCTTTAGATTTAAAAAAAAAAAAACATTTTAAAGCGGCTTTTAGAAACATAAAAGCATACATGAGGACTCAGTTGATCTCTGTAACGAATATTATGAAGTCATGAAGTAGAAATGTTAACCGGAGATTAAATTTTTTTTTATCAAAGCTACTCTTAAATGCTAACACCTTTCTGATTAAGTAGAAACCACGATAGGACATGTACATATAATTGAACGTAAAACAGCTTAACTACTCTAAAATTAAAAAAAAAAATTAGAAGCAGGAAAATTATAATGAAGAAATCAATTAAAATTCTTGTAAGTGAAATAATTTACTCGGTTTGCATAAAACACCTTTGTTCAAGCAGTTGATTACATACATAATTGGTCATTACAACCCTTCAGTCAATATTATTGACCTAGTTTTTCACACCACTTATGTTGTGTGTGTTAATTTTTATACATGAGTGGCGGGGCCTACAGTTTAAAGTCGACTCCAAACGACAGATTTTTTGAGAAACTTTTCATGGCAATTTTATTTACTCTCAGAGTTTTTGCCAGAAATCTGCTGAAAGGAAATTGCCGAAGAAATACTTTTTGTATTTTGTTTTGATGTCTGGCCTGGGGCTCGAACCCTGGCTTTACGTCTAATAAGCCAACACACTACCTACAAGCAGTTGATTTCTTTTCCGAAATAAGTTAACAAAAAAGGCTTCAAAAGTTCTTTTTTCTTTCTTGGTGCTCAAGAGTTTACAAATAAATTAAACTGTGCGCAATCTTTGGCACGTGTTGCAGTTTTCTGCTAAAACCAATTATTAGTGAATCATTTAATGATAAGGAGTCATTGTTTATTATGATTACACTTTATGTGGAAACATCTTTAAGTCTTTCAATGAAATTCATTAACATGAAGTCTTTTAAAAGCCTTCATTGCATAAATTGTTGTCTCTTCTAAGTTAACAAATTCGTTTTAACGTTCTCGGCTGCAACAGTGTTTTACTAGTTCGAATTCGCCCACTTTTACGATGACTTTAGTAGATCAACGTGCACAAGGTGCTTAGACATACGTTGTATGAAGAACAATGGCGATCGAATTGAATTCTTTTAAAATAAGATTTAAATCACGCTTGCATTAGACGTCATTAATTTTTTACAAATTATTTTGAAATTTTCTCTAACAAACTACGCCACTAAGACTTGTAAATAAACTGAGAGGACTACAATGGATTGTATGATCACAGTATAATGACATCTCTTTACGACGACAATAATAATAATAAAACCCCCTTTTATATCTATTTATTGAGTAATAAGTTTGTGTAAATTTCTATTCCAAATATCTGCCAAAGTAATTTGTTTTTGTTCTTCCCGTTCTTCATGTTCTCAGAAAATATAACAACCAAGAGTATGATGACTTATTAAGGCCTCCTTTAGTGATCTATTTCTTTCTCCGCTTTTAATTTGTTTTAAATTTCGACACTTTTTCCCAAATTGTTCTTTAATTTTTTATTAAAAATTTTCGTTTATATTTTTTTTTTAAGTTTTCTTTACTTTGATTCCTATGTATGTGGTGCCACCATAAATTAAAAATTTCTTCATTTTCTTGAATTTATAAATTTTGTTTTTCTTTTTTATTTCGTTTATCTTTGATTAGTGATTTTTATGGTTAATTTTGTTGGTAATTTGATCGTTTTTATTTTCTACATTTAAATCAATTTCGTTTCGTTTCATTTCAGTTTCTTTCTTTTTTAAAATGTTTTCTTTTCAAGATTTATTTATCACTTGATCAAAAATTTACACTTCAACAACATGTTTTACACACAGAAACTTTATTTTGTTATTTTTCTTTCTTTTGAATTCTAAGAACTTCTAAGAATTTTTAGAAGTTTAGTTTGTTTTTATTAAGAATTATGCTAATTTTAGGGTTTTTAACATAATTTGACTTTTACATCTAAAAAGTTTCTAATGGCTGTATTTAAAGAAAATTAAGAAAACTGTCAAATAAAATTTTTCCAAATTAAGTTATACGACAAGGTCTCCTAAGAGGCCTCTAAGAACTTTACGATCAATTAAGAAATTAAAGAGGCATGTAAAGTTTTCTGTTCTTTTTTTTAAATAAAGGAAGCAGGTAGAAAATTCAATTTAAAATTGGATTTTAAACATCGAGATCTATGTATTTGTTATTGTGAGAGTTTGAAATGTACCCACTGCGATAAAAATCTTAGCATAAGTCTTTAAAGAGGCTTCACACTTAGAAATTTAATCTTATAGCGAATTTGTTATCGGCGATAGCGAAAGCACTAAGTATTGACCAAATGCATAATTTCTTTTTATCCTTTGTAATTTTTATCTAGCAATATTAGATATTAAAAACATGGGTCAATGGGATAAGCTTTCCTCATGTGGTTTTACTTTCGTTTACTCTGCAATGATAGGTTAGGTGGCGGCCTAACCACTTATGTTGTGTGTGATAATTTTATACATGAGTGGCGGGACCTACAGTTTAATGTCGACTCCGAACGACAGATTTTAAGAACCTCTTCATTGTAATATTATTAACTCTCAGAGTTTTTGGCAGAAATCCGATGAGAGCAAGTCGCCGAAGAAATATTTCATCATACTTCGTTTTGATGTCAGACCAGATGTTTGAACCATGGCCTCACGTCTAATAAGCCAACACACTACCTATTAGACTATGGCGACTTCATATAGGAAACTATTCCGGCTCTAAAAGAAATCTTGTTATTGCATGAATACTTATATTAGAGAGAGCAGTCGATGGTGACAGAATATGGGAAATCAATAACCTTCACGCATGTAATACATGAGGCGAAAGAAAGTGTCTTCCTTCTATTCAAGAAAATGGGGAAGTTTGTAGAAATATAGTATAAGAATCGTTCCTTTTCTTATCTATTTAGGCTAGCAGAAGCTGACAATATTGCACGTATCCTCATTTTCCCAACGAAATTGATTCTTCCTGTTAAACTACACAAGAATATCTGATTTAATAGAGGCAAGCGGAACATTTATGTCCAGCAACATGTCGAAAATTATGAACTCTGTACTAGTCCTAGGCAGCTTTTCTACAATTCTATTTCCCACGATATTTTTCCATTCTACAATCTATTTAAGAATTACTTTTGAATTATCCGTAATTTTCCTAAAAAATCTCTCACATTTATGAACGAGAACAGACGTTTAGGTGACGTTCATTGGGGACTCGATCGTAGTCTGTTCAAGAGATTATCAAGGAATATATTGCATTGGGAAAGTGAAAGTATTCTACCAAACGTGAATATATGTATGTGTGTGTATAGTAAAATAGAAACCAATTTTAAAAATTAAACTTTCAATTTTCATTTACATAGTAAAATAAGAGATAAGAATCTTATTTTAAGACAGCCTACTTTTGTGACAAACGTATAATAAATTGATAAAAAAAAATAAATTCTCTTTCATTTTAAAATTCTATCAATTTTTGTAATAGATTTTCCTAAAAATAACTTTTATAACCATATTACGATTGTATAAATACCTACTCATGACACAAGATCCTCTACTACATACTTTTTTTTTTTTATAAAACGTTGTTAAATTTCAAATATTTATGACTTTCTAATAAATTAATGGCGGAAAATATAACATGATGTCGTCGTCGTCTTTTTCTACACCTCTGATACGATGATGAATTTTTTTAATTTTATTTCCTCAAATACCAGAACGAAAACGTAAACCGCCAACACCTTTAACTGGAACACATGCATACACATACTCATATGGGAATGCCTTGTTAGGTTGATAATATTAATGCATGTGTAGTAAATATTTTATTACACTTTTTGTAAATTTACAGTGGGTAACAAAATTGGTTGTAACGTCTGTTGCCCTTAAATGTTTTGTAGTTGTGGTTTTAGGTTTCTTGAGCGTACCACGCAAATTACAAACAATAGCAGGGTTTTTGCATTATATTGTATACAAGTCTTCCGTGAAAAATGCGAAGGAGTTAATAGTGCTCTAATCTACGAGTTACCATTAGAGAAGATTGTGACGACAATGAATTTAAGGTTGTCTCTGACCGCGTAAATTTTACACCAAGTATTCAATTATGATTTTGAAGCATCAGTTTTACTTGAGTATGTTCAGGAGGACAAGGCGCTGATTGACTAGTTTAACTGGATTAACTTTATGCCAAAGCATAAGTGGATACATTTCGGTGCATACAACATAACAATAAAGGACAATGTAAACAGGGATTGTGTGTTGTGTGGGTCATGACCATTCAGAAGTTCTTGAAGATATTAGCCGACGAAGGACTTAAATCTGTGACGCGGATAACTACTGATCTAGCTGGTCCATACGTAGGAGAGACAGAAACTCTACAGAAGCGTAATTAGACCCTTATGTACTCATGTTTCAGTACTGTTGTGGACATCGTTTGATTGGAAGTGCAGGGCCACAAACTTTTTTACCAGAATAAAAATGGGAAGCCATACTCCCTTAACAAAGATACAATATGACAGGATGCCTAATATAATACTAGCAACCAATTGCATCACCTTGATACATAATCGAATGCCTTGGTCAAACAGATTTATTGTGCAGATGTCCGTGGTTACTTGTTGCCACACACATATCTCTAAACATAAATGGAGGACTGTACTGGGCCTTTATATATCGGGTCCGCCATCTAACGTTTTTTTTTTTTCAACTAGTGCTTATTTCCTGAATGGTAACACTTAGCTCATGTCTGATTTGACAGATAATTAGTTTTATCCTTCCGCTGAACGAATATGGTTGTGTATACGCTTGAACAACGCTGGGAAATATTGCGACATTATGTACTTTGAAAATCATGTAATCAATGTTGCAGAATGTGTGCGAAAATTGCGTACGGATTTTGGAAGAAGAGAAGCACCGTCAGCTCCGTATGTTCGTTATCTTGTGAAAAAAGTGAAAGAAACTGGCATCCTCATCGATAAACCAAAGCGTGAAAAGCCAAAAACAGTGCGTACACCCCAGAATATTGCTGCAGTGGCAGAAAGTGTGCGTGAAGCGCCATCAACATAAATTCACCGTCGTTCTCAACAATTGAACGTTTCGGAGACATCATTGAGGCGAATTTTGCATAAAGACCTTGGTATGACGCCATACAAAGTCCAATTGGTTCAGGAGTTGAAGCCAATTGACCATCCAATGCGTTTTCGCTTCGTTAAGTGGGCCTGCGATCGACTTACAGAAGATGCCGATTTTGGCAAAAAAAGATGAAGCTAATTCTGATCTTGGCGGGTATGTAAACAAGCAAAATTGTCGCATTTGGGGCACAGAAAACCTGCACGCATACATTGAAAAGCCGACGCACCCAAAACGAGTCACTGTTTGGTGCGGATTTTGGTCCAGGGGCATAATTGGGCCACTTTTCTTCGAAAATGAGCAAGGCGTGGCCGTTACAGTCAATGGCGATCGTTATCGGGCCATGTTGAACGAATTTTTGTTCACAAAAATTGAAGAGAAGGAAATTGGCAACATTTGGTTTCCACAGGACGGCGCTACGTGCCACACAACCGAAGCTACACTCGATGTTTTGCACCCTGTTTTTGAAGATCGCATTATCAGCCGCAGAGCTGATGTCGTTTGGCCACCTCGGAGCTGCGATTTGACACCGTTGGACTATTATTTGTGGGGTGCCGTCAAAGATAAGTATTACGCCGACAAGCCAGAGACAATTGACGCTTTAAAGGACAATATTCGTGTAGCCATTGGTGAAATACAGCTGCACACAATCGATAATGTGCTTAAAAATTGGACCGATCGTGTAGGCTACTGCATGGCCAGCCGAGGCAGCCATTTGAATGAAATTATTTTCCGTTATTAACCGGAAGGATTGTACTTTCAAATCAAAAAAGAAATTTGAAAAAATATTCAGTAGTTTTTTTTAAAGCATTTTCAAAAAAAAGAAGTTATTTAGCGGACCGTTTATAAGAATCAGAAACCAAACGATTTCTATGACAATTGAAGCCTAATAGAATATCTCAAATACAGCGTACGTAAGCTAGATATGTCAACATACTGACAAAATGTAAATGGTGAGCGTACAATATACCTATTTAATAGCGTAAGAGTTTGTCGATACGCATGAGACTCTTGGTTGGTCTTTCAACCTACATAGCTATCTAACTAATTTTGCTTTTGCATTGTGTCTGTCAAATCAATGACCATAAGACGTTTCCAGAATTTTTAGCTATAAGCCCTTAAGGATTTCAAGAGTCTGAGGCTTGTTGGCATTGACGTTAGACTTCAAGGAAACCCAAGCAAAAAATTTTAGAATGGTTAAGTAAGGCGATCTTTCTGGCCAGTAGAAGACAATTACCTTTAGGTCATTTCTGGATAAAAGCAAACATTTTTTTATCAGGATAACACCAAACCACATACATATATTCACAATGAGTGTCCCATGACTGCAGCAGATTGGTTGATGACTTCTTATTCATTCATTCATTGTTTTCTTGCTTAAGATAAATAATGTTTAATAAAGAATTCAATTCTAATTCAAGTTAAAAACCAGACAGCGAAATTCGTTTGACTTCATTCTTTAGCAAGACATATTATTTAGTATTATCCGAGTAATAAATAGGATAGAGGCCTTCCTTATCAATCGTTGCGAACTTTGTGCAGCAGCAATTTTGGCATTTAAGAGAATCCCCTGCAGCAGAAAATATATGCTCCTTGACGCTCTGAATTAAAAGTATATTTCGAAAATTATTACAATGCATTGACTTTTACCACACACTGTACTCCTTGTAAAGTATGTATTCATATTTTATGTTTCTTTTTTTTCCCATCGGAAAATATCATCATCGTGTGATTAATTTTTAACAATTTTCCACAGAACATCACAAATAACAACAATTTAAACAACGAGATGAAATGTAATGAAGGCGACAAAATTTGGTTTTTAAAAACTGTCAACAACATGACTGCCAACATAAGCAGCAACATATAAACACACACACACACACTTTGATTCAAAGTTATAGGGATTTGATGCCCAGGATACGGTTGTTATGTTTTTGGTTGTAATTTATTTTACTGTGAAGAATTTATTATTATTTTTTTTAATTTTTTAAACGAAATTGAATTTCTGAAATGTAAGAACATCTGTTTATGTTCGATGATGATTATGGTTCCATCGCTATGCTAGTTGGTAATAATTCCGTAGAGGTATGTAGATGGTGGTGTTGATGAAACACAAATGAAGCATGTTTAATGTCATTTTACATGATTGATCAAATTTATTTTGAATTTTTTACATTCTTTAAACCATATTTTAGCAGGATATGTATTTGCAGAAATATTAAATGAAATTGAGATTCATTTTGTAATTCAATATTAAAAAAATAAAAAAAGAAAGAGAAATTCTGGCAACGAAGCATATCGGTGGTCTCATGCAGAAAGTCCCTAACTCGCATATTTTTTTCTTTTTACAAAATTTTTGTGAGAAGGTGTATTTGTGTTAAATGCATTGGAATCACAAAAAAAAAATCAATTTCGAAAAAATTGTGAGTTAGGGCCTTTCTACATGAGACCAACGATATATACTTATAATGGCAAAACAAAAAAATGTAATTCTTCTTTTTTATGATTAAACTTCCATATCACGCAGCAATGACTTAAAGCGCTGATAATGTATGAATGAAAAGCTACCGTAGATATACCCTTTGAAAGTTAGTAGAAAAATGCTACAAAAAGTGCTGAAAATTATGTTCAATTTTCAGAACAAAAATGCCAAACGTACCATTAAACTATTTTTTATAAATTTGTTAAGCTATCTCCGTGGTGATTTGTTGCCACACGGAAATCTCCAAACATAATAAGAGGTTCGGTCTAGGCCAGAAACCAAATTATGTCTCTGGTTACTGGACCATAATATGATCTCTCAAGCACAGCATTCATATTTTCGGGATTTCATCATATTGAGAAAATTTGTTTTATGTCTCTGGTTGCTGGACCATAATAGGGCCCCTCAAGCCTAGCCTTAGTAAGATCAAGATGTCAACGTATTGACAAAATGTAGTTGGTACCTCTAATGGTAAGCGCACAATAAGTCTACTTGATGACATAAGT
Organism: Sarcophaga caerulescens; assembly: GCA_927399465.1. NCBI lineage: Eukaryota > Metazoa > Arthropoda > Insecta > Diptera > Sarcophagidae > Sarcophaga > Sarcophaga caerulescens. The sequence goes on from OV656873.1 coordinate 53,449,464, forward strand.
GTTTGCCGATATGCATGAGATCCTTTGATTGGTCCCCGATCTATTAACCTGCATATCTACCTGCTTAGTTTTGCTTTTGCGTTGTGTATGTTGGCAGTTAAATTGTCTATTACCTTAAAATTTTAATATCCAACCAGATAGAATATCCAAACAGGTGTTATCTTGGATCGGAAACTGAAACGGAAACATCATCGCGTCTACGAAAGTACATGGATCTTGGCTCGTATGTAGAATCATTAACTAGCTTTACAATATTGTCCCTTAAACCCTTGTATACTAATGCTTTGGAAAAGTGATGGACGTTAAATGATACAAAGTGTGATAAAATAGTTATGTGATAAAATATTTTTAGAAGAAGGTAAAATCACGACAATGCCAGCTATGGCACTACAAACCAATTGATGTGGGCACAATATATGCAGGCTCTTATGGCTTATGGGCTGCAGTTTATGGAGAAATGGCAGCCGGAGTTATAAAGTATAACACCTGAAAGGTCATACGCATACTATAATCGATTAGAATGACATACATATCAGTTAAGATGAAACACTAGAGATGCTGCAACCCTGACAGCAGGCCGAGGGGGTGCTGGTGTCTCTAAGCTGGATATCTATGTAATAAAACCGGAAAACAAGCTATAGTGTTGCCTACCTTGTCATAATGCTGTTACGCGGGTGGAAGTACATGGAACATAAAGTCGAGGAGTGTTTTAAACTGCAAAAAAACAATGAACGAATCTACTCTTTGAATCATTTGTTTACCAAGTGCTTTGAAATAAAAAGGCAAATAAATTGAACATGGAAAATGCATAACCTTTTTGGGTAAATGAAAATTGAAATAATATTTCGCATAGAGCACTGTGCATCAACGTCAAAGCAAAGGATTTTACGAAAAAAATTTTAGTTGAGACCAGGCGATGAAAATCTAGTTATCCAGAAGTGCCTATTGAGTGGGGAAGTCGCCGTAGTCTTGTAGGCAGTAAGTTGACTTATTAGACGTGATGCCACGGTTCAAACTCCAGGTCAGACATGTCCAACAAAAAAAAAAAACGACAGCAGATTTCGGCCAAAAACATTGAGAGTAAATAAAATTGCCATGAAAAAAATCTGTCGTTCTGAGTCGACTTTAAGCTGTAGATCCCGCAACGCATGGATAAAGCTCAGCCTAGCTCAGCTATATTAAGCAAAACGAAATATAAAAAATATTTCTGGGACGATTTCCCCTCAGCCGATTTGTGGCAAAAAATCTGAGAGCAAATAAAACTACCATGAAAAGTTTTTAAAAATCTGCCATTCGAAGTCGACTTTAAGCTGTACACAACATAAGTGGTGTAGAAATTGGTCTAATATCAATGCAGATGGCCGGACAGGTCTATCAGAAAGGCAATAATCGTACAGACTTAGTGCCGTCAGACAGCGGAGTGCGTTCAAGTTGTCGCTGAAAGTCGTATATTAACTAAGGCTTTCAACTTTGCTTCAAGTCTGGTTAAAAAAGTCTAATTAGAGATTTACAAATAAAACTATCGATCTTGGTTAGTTGAGGTCTAGGTTAAGTTATGCCCAGGAATCTGCATTCCTTTCCAATTAGATTGTTACAATAACAATAAGTTGCTGCAGTAAGCAGACCGCGGACAAACATTTTAAATTTTTAATAAAAGAAATAAAATATTTTCCAGAGGTAAATAATCAATGCTTAAAATGCTTTCAATAACTTCTTACAGTTGTCCTTCGTATAGCACGGTTAATTGGTATTGTGTTAGATTGAGACCATATTATGCGAAACTATAAAGTCAAAGCAATTTTACGTATAATATTGAAAGCGTGTTATATGAACACCGTGTTATATCAAACGTGTTTAACGAAGCTGTGAAGTAATGTAAGTTGATGCAATGTATACCGAAATGTTACTCGTGGAATATCGAAACCACTACGTGCGGTGTAAAGTTTTGCGAAAGCTGAAATTTAAGTGAAAAACTTGATAAATCTCAAGCATTTAATCAAAAACAAAATTATAAAATATCGAAACCGTATTAAACAACTACCGTGTTGTATGGTTACCAACTGTAGATTTAAAATTTTCTCAAAAGCCCTCGTTCTAATGCGTTTGTTGGTTGTATTTTTCGGGGTTGTTTTAATTGAATTTCTAAGGCAAACACAAAAAGGTCAGTTTCAGAAAGAACTGAAGAAACACAAAAACAAAAACAAAAAAAAATCGAAAATGAAATCTTGCGTAAAACTTTCGCTGAAATCTACCTTCCGATGATAGCATGAAAAAAAAGGTAACCAAATCAAATTAAAATAAAAATTAAATTTCTGAAAGTATTTCAAAAATTCGTTTTGCATTTAAAATATGTGAAGCAAATAAGGGGTGGTAATGAACTAAAAAAAACCAACAAAAAATTTACAGTGTTGCATGCAAAAGGGGGTGGTTTGACTTCCTAAAGTTATTCAAGTATGTATTTTAAAGTGAACGGGCAAAATGTGAAATGAAATTAAATTAAAACAAAATAACTGAGAGGTAAATAAATGGAAGAAAAAAATATTTAAAATATAACCTTGATAAATTACAAAACAACAACAGCAGCAGCATTAATGCACGTGTTACTCTTATAAAAGAAAATTAAAAAAAAAAAAACGATACGAATCCTTTTTCGTATTAAATTCAGTGAAAGCGTAAGAAACGTGAGTAACATTTTCAAAAGTAAGAAAAAACTTGAAAATTTAAGTTTTATCATAAATTTCTAGATACATTTCAAGATATTAGAATATATAGTCAAGAAAAAAAGTCTTCATACACCGGTGTAAAAAAGTCTACGTATGTATACTGGTGTATGTAGACTTTTTTCTTTGACTGTATTTATGGGTTTTAACGAAGTTGTATAGGCATTCTTTTAAGAACACAAAAGTTAACAAATGTACTTGAAATATACCAAGAAATTCCTGTGGAAAAAGCTTATTTGACCGAATTACTATGCTAGGCTTAGAATCATCAGACAGCGAGATATTTTGTAATCAAATAATTAGAGTCATATTGGACCGATACTTTATCAAATCTACTCTTCATATCTTTACTGTTGACAAAATAATATTTCACTTCTTTTTTATTCTCTTTTCAGATCACGTTATAGCCCGTAATCAAAAGGCTGCCAAACTCCAACCAGATTGTTCAAATGTTGACTGAATTAACAGATACCTGCTGACAGAAGCGAGAAATTCAAAAAATCAAGAACTTATCAACTTATTATATGTAAGTATTATAAAAATATTTATTCCTACGATAAATATTAAAATTTCATGTCGTGCATAATAGCTCCCTCTACGTTCTTGCCTATTAGCAGATATGTGTAGTACTTCATTCCGAAAGGGAAGTAAAGTTAATTAATCACATAAATCTATGGTTTCGACGAAACTTTCATCACATTATAATGCTTAGAATTTGAATACAAAAACATTTAAATCGCTCTTCTCTGAATTAGTTGCAGCACCCGCTCTTCATCGCAATATCAGGCGGTATCTTGCCTATGATATGTGTTCTAAAATGGTCCAAAATTATAGATTTGCTTAAGTAGAGGTGGTCTGATGCAACTACCAAGCGGGAAATGAGTGTAGGTTAGGTTAACGGGTAGTTTGTAGTTCACTGGTAAGTTCACTTGGTGGCCATATGGCCCTTGTGTTACCCAGTGTGTAAGGTAAGCCCCCTTGTCAGGATCCGTTAGTGGTGGGTTTAAATCACCCCGAGCTTTGAGTGAAACCCACCAGTTCCCTTAGTGGCAGATCTTCAAAGGTTCTGTCACCCAAAAACCGATGGCGTCTGTTCTGTGTGTTCTTTTCTCGCATAAAAAGAGGTGAACCCATTCCATTTCCCTACATCATGGCAGCTTCTGCAGTAATTTTGGTGGGGCAAATCGAACTTGTCTGCGTAATTGCCAATAGCGCACTGTCCAATTAGAATTTCCGTTAGAGAACGAACCATTCTCTTGTCGAACTCAAGTAGTCCGTTGATTTTGCTGCTGTCGGCTGCCAAATTCAAACGCAAAATAGTCATAAAATCAACAAATCCGTATTATCCACCAGACTTACTTTAACAGGAACTATATGTTCGGCTGTACATACTTTACGATAATTTAATGGCCCAATTATCAATCCCTTGGTGTATTTTTCTACAATAATTTTCTACTACATTCTACTAAATACCATCGGGGCTATGATAATGCAGAAAGCTGGACATATATGATGGCGTCTACAAGAAAGCTTAAGCTTTCATACGAAGGCCATATTTGTACTGGGTTCTGGTGAAACAATTTGTGACCCTGGTTGATACATGTTCCCATAGCCTGGAGATGATGCGCGCAAGTGCCATCTCATATCGAATCCGTAGTCCAATCAATTGGACGGCGAGTTTTGTTTCCAATGCCCTTATCGCTCCACTTATTCCTAAACAAAACATTTTTTAAATCCTCTGATTTGTTCAAATGCGGCAGCACTTCCCATCCAACGATGTGCACAACAATACGGAAGCATAAGGTCGTAAGGGTCTAATTAAGCTTCTGTAGAACTTCTGTTTTTCTTGAACTCTAAAGTCCCATTTAGAACCTATGCCTCTCCGACATATGGACCAGCAACTGCTGAATTTTGCTGCTTTATCGTCCAGATTCGGATTCGGTTCGGATTCTTACCACTCAGTAGTCATTCGCGTCACTGGTTTAAGTGCTTCGTCGCCTAACATCCTCAAGAACTTACGAATAGTCATGACACACATGAGCAGATAAAGTATGTCTCAGTGGGTTGTTCTCCTCTTTTAATTGTCCCTTATAGTTAAGGTCGTCGTATTCAAATAGGTAGTGTGTTGGCTTATTAAGCGAGAGCCCTGGGTTCAAACCACAGCTCAGCCATCTATAACAAAAATGTTTCTTTTGGCGACTTCAGCATAATTCCCAGGAAAAGTATCAAAAATCTGTCGTCGTATGAAGAATCTGTCGGTGTAGCTACTCATAGATAAAATTAAAACACACAACGTGGGTGATGTGAAAATCTAGGTTGTAATCCTGACTAATGACCGCTTAAGTAAGGACAGAAGAACCTAAACTGTTTCACCTCTTCTCTGATATTTAGGTTACATCAGAACAAAGATTGTTTTCTAAGAGAAATTTATTCTTGGCAGGACTTGTTTTTGATACAAATGTCCAGTTGATGCTATCCTATGACTATTGCACGTGGAGCACTAGAATCTTAAAGAGTAAGATGAATTGGTCATATTGTAAGACAACATCATAGGTTATCTCCAGAAATCACATTGACTGACATCTACAAAGTTTACTACAGAAGATAAAAAAATTTCTTGTCCAAGCAAATAATATTTGGACGTATTTGTTGAAGTTCTATGACTCTTGAAGGCAAACTAGGAATCTTGTGTTATTTTTTTCTGTTCCCAGGCCTAAGGAGAAGATTTACAGCCCTTGGGAATAGATAGACGTCGTAGTAAAGCTCAAGCATTGGAACGAGACTGAAGAAATATTGAAAAATATTTTTGAAGCAAATTCAACCCGTATTGAAGTATAGTTTCAATAGACGGCCTATCATATCGTCAACAAAATGTTATGAATTAAACTACATTTTCTTCTGTAGCCCTTTAAAGCACCATCTCAGTCGTTATTATTGTATTTCGCCTTCAAATGTTTAAGTATTGGAATGCACTCAAGTTGAAAAATTCATTTGTCGATAAATAAGAAGAAAAGAAGAATAAAATAATATTTGTTCGTATTTCATATACACTTATTAAGTATAAATATTTGCTTTATCTTTATGAAACATTTCAAATATTATCCTTAGCAAATACAGCAAGAAATACCCGAAAAAAAGGATCTCATTTGAGGGTGGTTTTCTGAAATTCATACGGTTTACTTAAGGTTAACAAAAAGGATTTCTTTTTCTTATGGGTTTTTTTTCAAACGAAATCTTTATTGAAATCCTTGTTACTTTAATTTTTTTGTAAAGCATATTCAAAGCATGAAAGTAATTTTTTTTTTGTATAGGGTGGGCCATTTAAAGCAAAAACGGTTTGAAATTTTGCCAAATCTATTTTTTTTTTGTCACGAAGTACAATTGCTCCAGTTAGATGTGGAATATTATTTCATTCATATGACTGCCGCGGCTGACCTCACAGTAATCGGACCAATTTTCGTGCACTTTTTCGAATGTATGGGGTCATATGTCGGCAATAGCATCAGGAATGGTGACCTTCGTGCTCAATGGTTTTTGGTTTGTCGGGATAACACTTTTCTTTAAAGGTGCCCCACAGAAAATAGTTCAACGGTGTCAAATCGCAATTGAATTAATTTTTTTTATGAACACACATCACATCAGTACAAAAAAATCGGTTATCATGGTGCGATAAGTGTCTCCCTTAACCGTAATAGTTGCGCAGTCCTCATTCTCAAGAAATATGGACCAATGATGCATCCGCTCTACAAGGCACATCAAACAGTCACAGTAATGGGTGTATTGGCCTCTGTAAGACTACATATAGGTTTTCTGAGCCCCAAAAGCGGTAATTTTGCTTGTTGATCAGAAAAGATGATTTTTTTTCTCGTTGGCCCAATAAATCCCAACGTTGCTCAACCGTAAATCGATTGCAGGCAATATACTGAATTTTCTGACAGAATAGAATGACATAAGTATTTCACGATTCGAAATAACCGATGGTTAAAATTTAAACCGATAGATGGCCAACCCGATAGATTTATTTGTGTATTTGATTGAGTTTTTCATGAATGACTGAATTGTTTTGTACACACAATATTTCCGTTTCTTCGTTATAATTTCTATCCTTTTTTTCCATCTTATGCCTCGATGCGTTAATATTTTTTGACAAATTCATTTGGTTCTCGTAAACGAGAGAGAGGGATTTCGAAAAGGTTGCAAAAAGTTTTATTCATTTTTAAGGTTTAAAAGGTTTTGGAGAAGTCTTAGTTTTTTTTTGGAGAGTCTAAAATACCTTTTTGCTGCTCGTAATTAGAAAATAACACCCAATAATTATTATTACAAAAAATTTCCTTGATTGTTATGATTTCCTTTAGAAACGTATTTTTCTTTTGGTTGGTATGTTTATGGCCAAATAAAAGTTAACAAGTAGAAAATTTTAATAATGGCTACCAAGTTGTTTTACGTCTTCTTTTTTATTTTGGCCTGAAAGTGACCCAAATATGTGCCGTTTATTTAATGTAAAAGTTTTTAGGGAGTTATTGTTCATTTGAAAAATTTTTCTTAATAAAAAAGTTTTTTTTCAACATGATTTTTACTTACGAATAATTTTTTTCTTCAATATTATTGTTTAGTAACTTACCTGGAAAGAGAAAGAAAATAGAATAATTAATATTAAAAAAAATTCTTTACATGGTACCTAGGCTGGTACAAATAATGTTGATTACATGATCCTTAACAGAAGTTGGCGATACCACCAACAAACTTCTTTGGAATTATTGAAGAAAAATTCGTTTCACTAGTTAACCATGCAAGAGTATGTAGAACGAACTGCAGGGTTACAAGAGCCTAATGGCCAAAATTCTATAAGAACGAAACTAATGCTAAGCATAGGTAGGCGAGAGATGAGAGGTATAGAAGTAGTACTAACGGACATGGCTCCTTCAAAAATAGGAATACCAGCTGCAATAGGGATGTCTCTGATTCCTGTGGGCTATGTAGGGAGAAGTCGCCGTAGCCTAGTAGATAGACGTACAGCCAATCTGAGAGTAAATAAAATTGCCAGAAAAAGTTTCTCAAAAATTTGTCGTTCGGAGTCGGCTTTAAAGTGTAGGTCCCGCCACTCATGTATAAAATTAACGCACACAACATAAGTGGTGTGAGAAGCTAGGCCGTAATCCTGACAGAAGGGTTGTAATTGCCAATTATGTATGTATGTATGAAAAGATGAGAAGTGTAGAAGGAGTACTAACGGGGCCTTTAAAAATCAGATTAGCAGCTGCAATAGCGATGTCTCTGATTCCTGTAGGCCATTGAATGAACAGAGAAAACAGCGAATTATTTTTGAAAGTCTCTCTCCCTGTCTGCAGGTACATAGGCAGTGAAGGCTAGATAGTCGTGTTGTTGAGGGTTCATAAACAGGATAAACTGGCTTGGCTACGGGTATATCTTACATACATACATAAATAATTGGTCATTAAACCCTGTCGTCAGGATTACAATCTAGTTTCTCACACCACCTATATTGTGTGTGTTAATTTTATACATGAATGACGTGACCTACAATTTAATATCAATTCCGATCGGCAGATTTTTGAGAAACTTTTCATACCAATTTTTGCCACAAATCTGCTGAGAGGAAGTTGCCGAAGAAATAATTTTTCATTTGTCGTTTTTTTTTTTTTTTTTTTTTTTGGAGATGTCTGACCTGGTATATGACACACACCGTCGTCTAGTAGGTAGTGTGTTGACCTATTAGGCATCAGGCCTCGGTTCAAACCCCAGGTTAGCCATCTAAAACAATTCGTATAACACATCTACCGAGACACTGCTACACTCAAAATGCCTAACAATAGCTTGTGCAGAAGATGTAACGACTAAATGAAGAGAACAAACTGAACATATTCTTTGTCAATGTGCATGTCTGCGACGAATAATTTGCGGATATTCCGTATATAGAGACAGAACTTGTACATGCAGCGATAATTTGGCTTATACGCTTACCTGCATTAAATTGTCCGAACGGCTGAGGAATTATAGACAACGCCAACTTTAATAAAAGCCAATTAAACTATACTTAATACAGCTAACCAAGTAACCCCCAGGACATTTTCTTTTTGCAGAAACAAAATTCATATTTGTAATCTAATGTCAGCATAAAACAGTTTCAAAAATTTCTTTCCTTCATTTATACTCCATAACACAACTGAGCGTTTAATATTCCTTTAATTTCGTCACACTTTTCCAAATACAAGCAATTCGCAATGCATTTCCTCTTCTGCCACTTGTGACCACCTAACTGACCTTTCTTAATTTCCTTGCTAATACACTTCATTTCTGTTATTCACACTTTAGAAGCCAAACAAAAAATAGCAAAAAAGAGAAGAGAAAAAATCCTTTTTAAACCGTTAGCGTCACCAAAATGTCTTTCTTCGTGTGGCTTTTGTGAATTTATTACATCCGTTAGTAACGTTTTCAAATTTCCGTTATTTACTAAAGTTGCCCGTCTGACTGCAACAGTTAGTTGCAGTTCTACCCTTTTGAACTTGCACCACATTTCTGCCACATCAGCCTTGTCGTGTGACCGAGAAGAGGAAGGAGGAGTATCAAAAGCTTAAAATTTACAGATAAACATGGCATTTGAAACCAAAACAACAACAACTCAAACCCCAGTGTTGCAGCAACAATACGCTTTTGTTGAACATATGAAAACCCTCGCGTGACAAACACTGCCACATATGCGAAGTGCATGCGTATGAGCATGTGTGCTCTGGCAACATACAACAATACGGCTATTGTGTTATGTTTAAATGTTTTACGACGCTGCTGTTATTACAATGATGTTTGGCGTGGCGTTATTGTTTGTTGGCTGGCCTTCTGTCTGTTTGTCTGTCTGGTCTTTCATTCATTTAAACATCCATCCAACCGTTTTCCTTTCGGTTTTTTTTCTTGTTTTTGTTTTGAAGTCTTATTGTTGGTCCACATCCTGACAGTATTTACGAGTATTTGCTGCTGTTGCTGATATTTCTGTTGTCTGCCCCATCATTGTTGTTGGCTGTGGTGGCTGCAAACATATTGTGGTATTTACACTGTTTATTTTCGATTCGTTTCCCTCACTTTTTTTTTTTTTGTTGACAGTGTTTTTTGTTGCTAACGCTATTGTGGGAGTACCATCAACAGTTGATAAAAGGCACGGTATGTCAATTATTGTGATTTAAAGAAAATTTTTAAACATTTTCATTTGTAAGTGGTAGAATTGATTCAAATAGGAAATATACTTTGATTTTAATTCAATAGACAGTACTTTTAAAACATCAACGATAAATTAAATTAAAACACTTCCTTTTTAGTTTGTAAAAAGTTATATTTTTATAATTTATTTCTTGGATACATTTTCAAATTCCGGTGACTTTTGAAAGACTAAAAACATGTTGAGTACTTCTAACTTCTACTTGGCATCAGTCAGATTGAAGATATACAGTGTAATATATCTTTACCAAACGATTTGAAGTCTGAACTCAACTATATTTTCGATAATTCGGCCATTTTAGTCATTGAATCAGTAGAAAATGAAAGACAATAAGTTGTGTAGATCTTGTTGTACACATATGTACGTAATTGGGCATTACAACCCTTCAGTCAGGATTACGACCTAGGTTCTCACACTACTTATGTTGTGTGTGTTAACTCTATACATGAGTGGTGGCACCTAAAGTATATAGTCGACTCCGAACGATAGATTTTTGGGAAACTTTTTATGTCAATTTTATTTAACTCTCAGAGTTTTTTGCCAAAAATATGTAGAGAGGAAATCATCGCAGAAATATTTTTCCATATTTCCGAGATGTCCGATCTGGGGTTTGAACCGTGGTTTCACGTTTAATAAGCCAACACACTACCTATTAGCTTGTGGTGACTTCATTTGTTCGAATACCAAGCAGAAATTTTTCTTCAGTAAAGATTTCAGATTTCTTCATTGTCAGCATTTCAAGGAATTCAAAGGTGTAAATGAAGGGATGTATTTTTTTTTTTCATTTTTTACATTCGTACAAACATTATTGACATTTAGCATACTTTAAACAGATTTATGTTCTGCACACATAAAACATATGAAGCTGACATGAGGTCGCCGATAAAAATAATTTTTTTTTTTTGAAAAACTTAAAGCTTAGGTTTGAACTCGTCAACTAAGTCAACATAATATCCAGTGTACTGCGACGAGTTTGCTATTAATGCTGACTTCCAAATGAACGAGCCTTTCATAACGCCATAGTTTAAGTTTACAATTTATGGACGCTGGTCAAGACGCCTGCTTTCTATTTTATATTCAACCTATCCTCGTTCGCTCTTAAAAGAATGAATTTAAAATGGTTTTTATGTTTTGCGATGACTTTAATTATTACTCGTGAGCTACTAATATGTATCAACATCATCAGTGGTCTCAAAGAAAAAAGAACATGATTTTGTTGCAGGTTTTCCAAAACTTGTGCTATCTTGGACACGTTTGGTGCATTAGAATGAATATTCAGTTCCTTTCATAATTTGGTTTAAAGTAATTATGTTGATAAATATATAAATTTGGTCAAAACAAAACTGCTTATGTTGTTATTAAAAAACGTACTGGTTTAGTTTAGATCAGAGTACCTTAAACTGCCACTTGCTGTATGCGTTTTGCGTAGCCCTTTTTTACGAAATTTAGTATCCAACTTTATAAAGATATTTCTGGAGTTTGTGTAATAGAATTATGATCATTTCGATGGGTTGTGAATTCGATTTCCATTAGAGACTCTGGGCTGTTACACTACGACGAGCATTTTGGCAATTCGATATAATTTGTAATTGTATTGTAGTTCTTAAATAAAAAAAAAAATTTTAAATATTTTTGTATTTAATAGGAATCATTGACTGCAGAAGTTGTTTATTTGTTTATCTATGAGCTCATGCTCTCGTATAGATTAATATGTGATATACTCTCTAAAATAAACATGATTGTTAAAAGGACTGTATTACACAAACTCTATTGATAAGCAAAATAAGCAAAAAACCCCTTAAATTATTAAATAATTACTTTAATTTATTATTAGTTTGATTTATTTGTTTGTTTTCATGTTCTTGAAATTCAATTCCTCATTATCACAAAATTTTTGTGATAATTTTTTTTTTTTGCTGTCTGACAATCAAAAATTGTATCACATTTCTTCATAAATTGTGTAGCAATTAGAACACAAGCAATGATAAAAAAAAAACTAAAAATTCTACAGATAAAGGCATAAAGCAAGTGAGAGAATTCTTTTTAATATCCATCATCACATGTGACTGTTTGATTGTGTATACAAAAGTGTGCTGTGTGCCACACTTTCTTTATTCTTTTTCTCATTTTTTTTCATTGTGTGAATGCCACAAACAATATGCCACACAAAACTAAAGTTCTTTTAATCTTTTTTTGTTTTCTCAAATACAGTATTTAGCCTCTAAAGAGTTATCGTATAGGGAGCAATGGGAAAAAACCTGCTGATTGAAAGTGATAAATTGTTTTGATTTTCAGGGGAGCACGCCTTGTACAACCAAATGGTTTATATTCCTTGACACATAAACAATAAATCGTTTTTACTGAAATGACGGCAAATTTCAAAAACAATCCTTTGAAATTAAGAATAAAAAAAACAGAAGAAAAAATAGTTTTAAACAAAATAATATCGTATGTTTAGATTATCTTTCAAATACTTATGATTTAAAGGTTCTAATTAAGTTATGATTAAGCATTGTGTACTCAGATAGTAATTGCACTCATTTCCAAAATACAACAAATTTTGTTGATATTAAATTAACACCTCGAATGTTTATTACAAAAAATAAAACATGAAGAAGACTTATTTTCCATGAAATTCTTTTTTTTCTTCATAATTAAGTTCTACAGAAATTTTATAGCTATTGACCCCAATATGGGAGTCCATAAAATCTTTTTTTGAAAATTTTTTTTTTATTTTTATTTTTTGTAAACATTTAAAATCCATTAATATGCTGATCGTAAAAATATTTTTCATTGAATTCATAAACATTTTTTATGCCATTAGGGAATATTAAAAGACTTGTTTATTTTGGCCAACAATTTTGAAAAGGTAGGAACAACCTTTTGTCACAAGTCCTAAGGGATAGATGTTTATAGAGCAAATTAAAAAAACAACAAAATTTTATTTGAATATAAATAATAATATAGACGCAGTATAGAAATTTAGAAACATATTTCATACGCTTAATTACAGCCTTATTAGACATGAGACCAACGTTTAAACCCCTGGTCAGACATCTCGAACGAAATTTAAAAAAAAATATTTCTTTTGCGACTTCCTCTCACCATATGTCTCGCAAAAGCTCTGTGAAAGTAACTAAAATTGTCATAAAAAGTTACTCAAAAATCTGTCGTTCAGAATCGACTTTACGCTGTAGCTTCTGCCACTCATGTATAAAATTAAAACACACAACATAAGTGGCGAGAGGAGCTAGGTTGTAGTCCTGACTGAAGGGTTGTAATGTCCAATTATGTATGTATGTAATTACACCTACCAAACAGATAAAGAGATTTCAATCAATTCATTTAAAAGAAAAATAGACAGGGGTTAATATGTATTCAATGCTACGATAATACACATCTCGTATATTACTCTTTAGCGATTCCTGTTTCTCAAAAAAATATACTAACCTAACACCGTATAGTAGTTTAGATGCTTCTGAAAGATGAGTTTACATCAACAGTGACAGTAAAATAGGCGTTTCAATGTTGTTCAATGCTATAAACCTGCGCTTGGCCACCTGTCTTTCGACTGCACACTGTAGAGTCGGGATACACGAATTCAGAATGGAGGTTTTTCGAGCCAAGAATCATCGGAACATATACCTGGAAGCTGTACTTGCATTGCAGAGGAAAATACCTGACAGCATATCAGGTGCTATGTTAGAAGTACTAAGGCACCTCTTCGTGGCAGTTATAGTAATAATAAATTCCTGCGCAGTCGTGCATAAATTAGACATCGAAAACACTACGACATCGGTGAAGTGCTTATCTGCTTTTGTTTTTCTTCCGTTTCAACAGTCCTACAACAATAGTGATTCTGCTGTATCAACTTTAAGTGGCATGGTCATCTAGTCAAAATGGTCACTAACCTGGATTCGTATCTTTTACTGTGACTTAGGCACACACATCAGCCTTTGCCTTTCCAAATTGTAGTAAAAATTGAAGACGTCGTTTTTAATAAATCCTAACAGAGATATCATGAGACCGGTTTATGCCTTTTTTCATACATACGTACAAGCCTTCAGTCAAGATTACGACCCAGCTTCTCACACCACTTATGTGGTGTGTATTAATTATATACATGAGTGGCAAGACTTACAGTTTAAAGTCCGCTTCGACCTTAAACCGGACCGGCATTCTGGTTTGTGTGAAATGGTTAACTGATATTATTGTTATGAAGAACTGAAAATTCTGTATCCACAGTCTGTTCGGCTGAAGACCTGCCAGTTGGTTTAGTAAAGTAATTTCAGAGTAATTCCTCTGCAGTTGTAGTAATTTTTCAAGTCTCCATTTTACGGTATCTAAAGGTTCATAGTCGCATAAATCTGAGTGTATTCAAAACATATGCTCTTGGCTACAAACAATCAATTTCTCTCGTTTTTTAACGAGTCAGGCATGTATTTTTTCAAAGTCTTTGGAAGATACACTAAACTGTAGACGATGCTAAAAAAAAATTAAGAGAAATACAGGTCAATCAATCATTCAATAGGGAGTCTCGAAAATAAGTTCGATAAAAGGGTCCATAAAGGAATTGAAAATAAATTGAAAAATAATTCTATTTCCATATGGTTTTTGTTCGGGCCGATTTGTGCGAATATATCGTAGACCGAAATTAAATGACGCGGGTTTTAAAAATAAAGTGGCAAACGCACATTAAACACATGGATTAATGCTTGATTATGCTTGATATGTCTCAATGATTTCAATAATCCATAAATGTTGGCATTGATGATAAAACTGCTCAGTACAGCCAAGACAATTGAGAAAACTTAATTAAACCAAATAGAACGGCTTATTCTGTCGTTTTTTAATTGATCAACACAACTCTTTAGTTAGGATTTTAACCCAGCTTATCATATCACCGATGTTGTGTGTGTGTTAATTTTATCCGTGAGTAAAGGGACATACAATTTAAAGTCAACTCCGAACGACGGATTTTTGAGAAACTCTTCATGGCAATTTTTATTAGCTATCAGAGGATTTGCCAGAAGACTGTTGAGAGGAAGTCGTCGAAAGAAATATGTTTTCATAGTTCGTTTTGTTCGAGGTATCTGAGCCAGGGGTTGAACTGCGGACTCTCGCCTAATAAGCCAACACATTACCTACTAGCCTAACGCGATTATCAGGGTATTTTTTAAGTTTACAAATCCCACAATAATAAAATTATATTTCCATTTATTGTTCTCCAAGCAAAAGTCTTCCGCAAAAATGCAATAAAATTTAATATTCATTCGCGCATTAAACACCCGTAAACACTTGTTAAACTTTTCGAACTGCCGGTCATAAATTTTCCTCTAAACATGCCGAAAAATAGTGAAAGTATAAATTTAGGAGAATTAACGTTTATAAATATTAAAATTTCTATAAATAATTTGTTTAAACAATGAAATGCACTAACAATTAAAGAAAAACTATGTTACGATGCAATCCAATATAAAAACGATTTTTTAATTTTGTGTTAAAAACTATTCGAATAGTTTATGGCTTGAGGTGAAAACCATTAATTAATAAGACCAAGGAAAAATAGCTTGAAATTGTTAAGAAATAAATTTTCTTAAAACAAAAAACAGATCAGGTGCAATAGACATTTGAAACAGTAAAACACGACCCAGATTTTTTGGAAAAATTTTGAATTTTTTTTTTTTGATTTCGTATTCGAACTACACTTCCACTTCTACTACTTCCAGCCACTGTAAACAAAATTTTGAGATTTTAACAAATGCAAGTAAATGTGATGCTTTTTTATGTCCATTAACAAATGATAAAATGTTTGAAAGAAGAGCCCAAGAAACTGTTTCAAAATGTAAGAAATTTTGGTTTGGTTTCTATGAAATTTATGTTCTCAAGTTAATTAAACTTTCAGTTCCTGGAAAACCTTAAATTGCTCCTGCACACACACAGTCTATGTTAAGTGATGCCTTTATTCTGCCAATTATTTGATGTCAAATCAAAGTACTATTTACGTAAAATAATTATTAATTATTATGAAAATTTAATTACAACAAAAAGAAAGTCGCGGTTAGCAACAAATGCCACCCTTTTATGTGGGTTTTCTCCCAACTTTTAGCCTGGTTCGTTAACAAGTTGAAATACTTTGGTTACCAACCAACCGCCAGCTAGTCTGCTTGTCTGCCTGATTTTTATTTTATTATTATTTTACTATTTTGAAATTGTAATTACTTTACCACCACCTCTCTGCTCTCCTACGCCGGTCGCATCACTGTCACTACTAGACCGTGAGCATTAAAGTCGCAATTAAGTCGCAGTTCACAAGAAAATCGGGGGACAATCAAAGCATTTTTAATGGTAGTAAAGGAAAAAGGCAAGCAAAACCAACACTCTGTGCAAACCTGGCCACAAAACTCAAATAAAACAATAGAAACAAAAGCAAAACTTTATTGCCAAGTTTGTTCTCAGTTTCCTTTTTTTGTTGTGCTCCTTACTGAGCCCGGCAGGCTGTTAATGTTTGAGTTGATGGCGATGTCTCATAAGCACAAGGCTTTTTGAAAGGGAAAAGGACATGGCAAACAAAATGGAAATCTTTTAAAGATTTTGCAAAGTTTTATAAAAAGTGTTTAAAACGAAATGATTTTTTAATAGAGATTTAAAATTAAAAGAAAAAATATAATTCTATGATTTAAAAAAATATTTTTTAGTTGCCTTAATCACAGTAAAAAAAAAATTTGAAACTGTCTTGAGATTCAATTTCGAATCAACTTATTCCATATTCGCAAACTGGAATTCTAAAAACGTTATATAGTATATGGGGTGGGCCAATTAAAAGTTTCTATTTAAAAATGCAATAAAACGAAAAGATTTTAAAAATTCTGCTTCGGTTAGAAATGGAATATTATTTCATTCAGATGGCTGCCGCGGCTGGCCTTACTGCACCTTATTCTTCGGACAAATTTTGGGATCTTATCTCGTCACTGGCATCACGAATGTTAGTCCTCAAATGCTCAATTGTCTCTGGGTTGTCGGCATGTCACTTCCGTTTAAGCACGCTGCACGGAAAATAGTCCAACGGTGTCAAAACGCAGCTTCTTGGCGGCCAATTGACATCACCATTTCGGCTAATTAAACGGCCATCAAACGTTTGACGCAATAAATCGATTGTAGCATGAGATGTGTGGTAAGTAGCACTATTTTGTTGAAACCAAACATAATTCACATCAATACCATGAAGAGGGGGTACAAGAAAATCGGTTATCATGGTGCGATAGGTGCCTCCGCTCCACAAACCGCACCAAACAGTCTCTCGTAATGGGTTCATTACGTCATTGGTCAATGGCTTCTGTAAGACCACGTGTTGGTTTTATGAGCCCCAATACGGCAATTTTGCTTATTAACGTACCCACCAATATGAAAATGATCTTCACCCGAAAAGATGATTTTTTTTTTTTGGAAAAATCGACACATCGTGAAGTTTTTGTTTGGCCCAAGACATCCCAACGTTAGGTTAGGTTAGGTTAGAGGACGTGTACTTGTCCATTGTGACAAGTACAGTACCCGGAGGTCGAATTGACCCATTGTACAACGTCCTAGCTTCTCACACCACTCGTGTTGTGTGCGTTAATTTTATACATGAGTGGCGGGACCTACAGTTTAAAGTCGACTCCGAACGTTGCTCAAGCGTAAATCGATTCCTTATGTTTAATAGAGATAATATACTGAATTTTGTGACAGAAGGACATAAGTATTGTCAGATTCGAAATAACCGATGGTTAAAATTTAAATCGATGGATGGCCTACCCTATATAAGCCTAAATAAATACTGTTTGGCAATCTTCTAGTTAATCTTGGATATGTTGTCGAGACAACTCTATTTCTTCTTTCCAGTTCCGTCCTTTTTTTCTTCATATGTTCTTGCCTAAGGCTCTACAGGAAAATACAGGTAGTCAGAGCATTGTAAACAGCGGTTCACAATTAATTACCGGGAGCGGTTTACTGGCACAAACTCTGAGAGAAAAATAATATTACAATGAAAAGTTTTTCAAAAGATTGTTGTCCGCAATTGACTTTAAACGGTAGGTCCTGCTACTCATAAATAAAATTAACAGACACACTTGGTGGTGTGAAAAACTAAATAGGTTGTAATCCTGTCTCAAGGAATGTAGTGACCAATTAAGCAAGTAATTCCCTAGAATTCTTTGAAATTCTTAAAACATGTTTTAGATGCTGTTCTGATAATCATTGGGAAGAATTGAATCTCGACTAATATCCAGACTTTTAGTTAGAGCGATAACTATAAAGTATGACCAAGTTTTATATTTTTATCTAAATAGAATAGTTTGATGCTTACAAGAGCAAAAAATTCTTAGAGTTTGAGTAGCAGAGTAAATTCTAATATATATGTATTTAGTATTCTACTGAAAACCAAAAAATACTATTCGTCCTTGTGCCTTTTCTGTTTGTTTGCATGTGTGTCTGTCTGTCATAATATTTATTCTCCGTCAACAAAATATCGTAATTTATTAAATGTTTTCATATACAAGTTTTCTTTTCTTCGGTATTTAAAAGGGATGTTGCCAGCAATTGTTATTAGCAGTAGAAGTTGGGTTTTTTTTTTGTTAACATAACAAACAACATGTTGTTGATTTTTTCCAGAGACTAAATAAGAATATAAAATACAATTGTGGGAAAAATTATATACAAATTTTGGTTTCTCTTAAAATCAAACTCGTCAATGAATTGCTGCAACTTACTGGCAATGTTACATTTACTTGCGGTCTGTCAACTTCTAGAACTAGAAATGTTGTTTTGTAATTGTTATTTTATATAAAATTCAATTCCATGGTATCAGTTCACATTAAATTTATGTAGCATGAGATGACCTTAAAATTGTTACTTTTATGATTTGATTGTTAATAAAGCGCCGCTACAGGTGCGTTTCGTCTGCCGAAACAATTGTCTTTCAAAGTGTCCAGTTAAGAACACATGATTTCGTATTTCTATAAAGAAAATCGTAATTTTAACAAGGTTAGCTTGCCGTTCACAGGCATTTTCACTCGGTGGCCCATTGTGTTACTCAGTGAGAGATCGTTCTGTGGCCCAAAAATCGATGACATTATTTTGAAGTGCAGGGCACTCACATAAATGGTGTTATGCCGATTCCTTTCCTTCCACATTCTGGTTGCCTCTGCAGTAATCTTGGTGGGGCAGACCAAGCTTGTCAGTGAAACTGCCAATAGTACAGTGCCCCGTTTAGAATTTCTGTTAGAGTGCGAATTGTTCTCTTGTCGAACTCAAGTAGTCCTCTGTTGTTCCTGCTGCCCACTGTTGGACACAGCAGTTTTTAAATTCTACAACCAGGTATGTTGAACCACCCACGGTTTTTGTTGAATTCAATGTTGCTTATTCCAATTTGAAAAAGTATTCCTGTAAGAGCTTATACTCCTTAGACATCTCCGATCCTTTCCGTGCCTATTCGTCCGACTCTTCGTTTCCCTCTATGCCACAGTATCCCGGAACCCAGTAGAGACATGTGTTGTTTCAAGTATGCAGTGTAGAGAGTCCATGCAACTGCTGATTGCCTTTGATTTGACGAAGTGGGATCCCAGCGCTTTGATTGCTGCTTGATTGTCCACACATATATTATAGTTCGAAGGAGGTTGGTTCCGGGTTTCAACAATACGCGCAGCTGGTTTAATAGGTTCGGAATGTTGTTCACTAAGGATGTCGCTTTACTGCTGAAGACGCTGTTTCGAAAATCTGGCTACACTTCACTTTGCATTACTCATTGAAGAAATTACTGACAGCTTAGACGATATATTGATTTTATCACCTTACTTAAGAGGTAAAATCGTCTATTGATGATGGTGGTATTGTATAACTTTATGCACAAGGTTTTCCATAGATTTTCTATAGGTTGACTACCTCGAAGGAATGCAATACTATTAGCAATATGATGTCCTGTTGTCCTCTTTGTGCCTCTCACTGTAATTCTGTGAACAATTTTTTTTTTGTTTTTTTTCTTTCTATTCTGCTTGCTGCCATATTTCAAATTAGAAAGACTTCTCTCCATAAATTACTTCCTATTTCTGCTACTGTTGGTCGGTCGACCACTTTTACTCCTGGTTTTTGTATTTACAAAACGAAAATAATTTATGAAATGGAAATCAAACAAAAGAAGCAGGAAAAAAACAAGAGAAATAAAAATAAACAATTAATTTATTAAGTTCTGTTGTTGTTTTTTGTTATTATTTGTTGGTAAACAAATTTTGTTTTTGGAATCCTAAATTCAAATAAAAAAAATTGGAATATTCGTGATGAATTTGTAATAAAATCATGTAAAGTGGCAAAGAAATGCAAACAAACCTCCTCCAGTTCTAGCAAATGTAAAGTTTTGTTAAAAACATATTTTAATTTGTCAATATGTTGTAATGTTTGTTAACTTTTGTGCTAGATTGCATCTGAACTATTGTAAAATCTGTCCTTTTTAATGAAGCGATTTAAGTTTTTACTGGTAGCTTGAAAACGTAAACGTGTTTAGTTGTTCTAATAAACTTAACTTTTCATTCTCTCTCAGACTGCCTAATAGGCCCATTATGTACATATGTATAGAATATTTTTCAAATCTCCGCCACGGCTTCTCTAGAAACGCATCCAAAATATCAAATTTTCTATGACCCTGACGCATAAACCAGGCTGAATCTGTGTGGCTAAGTATCCTGGACTATTTTTATGAAAGTCTCTGTGAGTTATGATTTATTTGTCCAGCGTCGAGTCTAACAGAGAAAAAACGCACAATCTTAGTAGCCAACTCACAACTTACGTGAGAATCATGTCCTCAAATCGCTCGTCCAGAATATTCAATGCGGCCTGAGCTACATATGTAGCGCCATTCTATTAAAACCCCCTTCGTTGATGTCCAGATTGAGGCCTGGCCAACATCGCTCTCAAGGAAATATGAATTAATAAAGCCACCTGCCCAAAATTTATACCAAGTCTCACGAGGTCAAATCGCACGATTTCGGTGGTCAGTTTACATAGCCTCCACGGAAACTGACCGTTCAGAATATTCTGTAGTACATCCCATTGAAACCACATGTCATTGGTATCCAGCTCAACTAATTCAGGCCAAAAGAAATTGGTCATCACAGACCTACAGTGCTTGCAGTGCACAGTGATAGATTGGCCAATACCGTTCCTAAAAAAAAATTGGACCTATGACGGCATCAGTACAAAATCCACATCAAACTGTGACTTTTTCAAGACTCTTGGTACTCAAATGGCTTGGCTTCGTTCCAAATCCGACAATTTTGTTTGTTTACGTACCCATTCATCTAGAAATGCTCCCCATCGCTGAGGGTAATTACTCAGACACTTTCCAGTTTAAAGTTTTTGCAGGTGATCTGATGCCGCTACTCGTGGTATATCCATGATGCGTGGGAAGCAACCTGAGACCTTTAATGGCACTTAGCTGAAATAGAATTAGGCACCTCAAGGCTAACCGTATGGTTGAATGTATATATGTCTGAGGATGTAGGCTATCCAAGCAATTGTAGGAGATGGTTTTACTTAAGGAGCAAAAGCTCCTCGTGTATGAAGATAACATCGAATTTAATTAGCAAAGACAAAAACCAAAAAATTTTAATGTTAAAGTTAACAGAGCAATGTTAAGTGGTTATCAGAAGGAAGAAATCACCCAAATATACGATATCGGGAAATGGAATGTCTACTCCATTCCTTAAAAATTATGTCCCACACGTTCCTGACTGGAACAGCTTCTCTGGTAATTCGGAAATTCTTTTGAAAATTTGAAAAATTTAGACAAAAAAAATTTATTTGTTTTAACAATGTCTGATCGATATTGTGGAAAAACCGTACTTGCTGCAGTTAGCCCGCTATATACATATTGTAGCCTAAGGTGTCCTAGTTAGTGGTATATCTCAAATAAATTTGGAACTTGATAAATTGGGCATGAAAAACTCACTCTGTTAACAGTATCTGGGAAGGATGATCGGTATTGTGGATAAATGAGAAACTGACCTACGGAACATGTAGTTGCATGTAGTTTTAAGAAACTGACTGTCCGAGAATTGTATCTCTATTGAATGTTATATAATTTACAAGTAGCACTGTTAGATTCTTAAGACGACTATATGGAACTGAATTAAGAATATTTCGAGGCATCAACTGACTACTCTAATAAGATACTTAGACTGTTTATCTATTCAGTGCTGTATCGAAATCGACTCGAAAATTTGCCGCAATAGAGCAGATATTATCGTTTAAACGATTCTTCTACCTTAGAATTGTATTGGATTTTCTTTGAATTATTAAAAGAAAATCGGTTATTAGACGCGAGCAAAAAAAAAGTTGAATGTTGAGGATTTATGAAAGGAAAAACCACTGCTAGACCAAAAGAAAAAATCAATTTTTTCAAGAGCAACTTTATAACGCGGTATCGAAAATATTTTCTTAAGAAAGTCGTCTTCAGGCAATTATTCATAATAAAACTGTCAGCATATACGTACATATTTTGGATCCATTGAAAAGATACTAAAATATTCTGCACAAATTTCCCATTGTTGCCATCAAATGAAATAAAACCAGATGCTATGGCCATTACACTTAAATGAAAACAATAAAAATATACACGCACACATACGAGTATATTCAACAAGATCTCTGAAGGTGTCAAAAGGGGAGTGTCAGTAATAATACAGGTACGACCATAAGCAATAGTTAAAATAATGTTGGCTATAGAAATAATAACAACAATAACAATATCGCACTATAAACATATAATCATAAGCCAATTCAATATTTCCTTACTACCTGTCTTTCTATTTCATACGAAAGCAAGTCAATGTACATACTCGTATACAATCGGTGCTACAATGTAATGAAATTTCTTTTTTTTTTGCTCTTCTACAACTTGTAGCAGAACGTTGAAGATGCAACAACAATAGTGAATAGTTTGTATTCGAAATGCAGCTGCTTGTAGCAACTATAAATGCTGTGGAGTAAAAAAAAAATTATGAAAATTGCATAGAATCGTCTGCTTAACATGCAAAACCAAGAAAAAATGTATTATTCTTCCAATGTTTAAAACACTTTATAACTGTTTTTAGCTTTTTTAAAATCGTACGTTGCCAGGTCATATGATCGAAGAGGCATAAATGCTGTAACAATGGTATTTAAAACTTTACAGTAAGACATGCATGGCATTCTATAGGATCTTTCAACAGGGAGTTCGAAACCTTGATAGTTGATAACGGCCTTATGGTTGAAGCAACACCTTATTGTTAAAGTTATCACTGCACATGGTAGTGAAGACCAAAGCTTTAGAGACTAAGGTTAGTCGAATGGGAGACAAGTCTAATAAGAAATTCAGTAGAGAATTTCAGGAACTAAGGACTACCTTCTTAACTGTCTCCAGTAAACACGAAGATTTTCGAAAGTGCTTTGCACCAAGACATAATGCCAAAAATGAGTGAGGTAGTTTGGAGACAGTATACCCTCTAGAAAGAAGGACTGTTTTGTAATACGCAGATGGGTCAAGCATGGATCTGGAATCTGTTTTGCGCGATCACTACAGAGAGCCAAAAACAAAGACTTGTATGTATTGCCTGAATGTGCTCTGAGGTTGACCTTAATTTTCATCAAATAATCATTTTTAGCAATGTTTTGCTCTTCATTGAAAAACCAGCTTATGTCTGAACAAACAAAATTTTCGAATTCGGAACGATACCAATCTCACATGAGATCCATGAGCGTTCAAGCATCCGGAAGAAGTCACTATTTAGTGTGAATTTTGCGTTAAGGGCGTGTTCGGTTCATATTTCTTAAAGAACGACGTTGACCACACCATCTCTTTAACGATCGCTGATTACCAACTCCTTTCGGCTTGAGGTCGAGGATTTGGACGGTATTACGTACCATACTGCTTATGCCACAAAGGATATTCCGCACATGCGATTTAAGAATATACTTATATCACGTGGAGGTGATTTAAACTGGTCACCGAGGATGCGCGAAAATAACTCCGTTCGACTTTTTCATGTGGGGTTTTCTGAAATCACAGGTTTAGATGGATAAGTCACAATAAGTCCTCAAAGCCAACATAACCTTCCCATTGGACAAACTCGAACTTATTTATGCGTTAGAGCAATGGAATATTGGACATCGGATGCTCTCCACACCATAGAAGTCATGATGGACATTTGAATGATATTATATTCCACAAATTAAGCCATCAATAGGTGATTCCTCTCCTTCACGCTTAATTTAAATACAGGAAGCGTTTAAAAAAGACCCTTTATAACTGATGTTGCTTGGCAAATATCTCCAAATAGGAATGCAAACAAATTTTTATCCCCTGGTAAATGAAATAAGGTAATATAAAAAGCATCATTTAAGAGACGACTGTAATATTATCATACACTAAGTGAATGAATTAACAACGTCTCTTATCAACTTTAAAAGGCGACTGTAGGATTGACTTCCACTTAGTGAAAGAATTAGGAACGTTATTTAACAATTTCGATAATCTATTGAGAGTAACACATGGAAGATCCTGCCCTTTCTCCCTTAAATAGACTAGAAGTTCTAGCATTTTCTAGTAAATTGCAAAGCAACTTCTTTATACGTGATGTAGAAATTCTGAAAGTATAAGTAGACACTGTTATTCATAATAGTTTGTGTCATCAAATAAGCTTAAGAGATTCTAATAATATGCATAATGAAGTCGGCGTAGTATAGTAGGTGAAGTGTTGGCTCCAACGAAATAAAATATTTCTTCGGCGACCTCCTTTCAGCAAAAACTCTGAGAGTAAATAAAATTGCCATGAAAAGTTTCTCAAATATCTGTCGTTCGTCCCGCCAATCATATATAAAATTAACACACACCACATAAGTGAAAGGAGAAGATAGGTCGTAATCCTGACTGAAGGGTTGTAATGATGTATGTATGTATGTGTGTCTTATAGTCTTCAATATAAACAAGGAGCAAAAAAGAAATCAAAAATTCATTTAGGTTCTATACATCTCCGATCCCTGGATGTAACTTATCAGTTATCTTGTCTAATCTAACTTGATCAAAAATCAAAACAGGACATATTACGTCACTACTTTGAACCGAGTGCCCCCATAACACCTTAGCAATTTTCATTTATTAATCGTTTTAACAATAAAATTTCATACTTTTCTTACGATAAGATATCCTATAAAACCACTAGAATGCCTTACTTTGCCATTTCCTTTAACATGTCAATTATTTCAAGAGAATATTTCAATTCTCCCAAAAACCATTACAGATTATTCTAAATCATAAGAAGCACTATAAGTATCGTGGGAAATTTTAATTGCGTTTAAAACTGATTACAAAATGAATTTGTAAGAATGCGATTTCAACTACAGATTGAGATAAGAAATCCATTTGAGTAATTGATTTTGAAAGACAACCATTTGTACGCGAAGCAATAAAGCGAAACTGAAAATGGTTTCAATACAAATGGACTGACTAACCAACCATAAACAGATTTTAATTCTCTTGTAAATTATTTTTTTTTTCTGTTTGTTTTTTGGTTTTGTTTATGGAGGTTTAAGGCGGCATTTTACTTTTTACTAAAGGCCACTAAAACAGCAGCAAAAACTATTGCAACAACAACAGCAGCTTAACAAGTAACAAATTAATAAATCACAGATCTTAAGTTGAGATCAGCTTGCGTTGCTCTTAAGAGAGAAAGAAGAGGAAAAAATAGGCAAAAATCGAAATGGATATTCATACTTAAGATGGCAATCAACCTGTTGTTGTTAAAATGCAACAAGTAGCCAACAACAAAAATAACAATAACAAAAGCAATAGCAATAGCTGTGGCTAAAACAATATCTTGTCAGTCTTAATATGGGAAGTTGCATAAACATACAGCTCCCGAGTAAACACTTATACATGGGCTGTACATGTTGCATGTCGCCATTAATTCATAAAAAAAAATTCTTTTTTTCCTCCAACTTTTTAAAGAGTTATAGCAGCTGATGCAAGCAGCTGAATGTGTGCTTGCGTTCACTTAAGTGATTCTTCTCGTTAATGGTCCATGTGTAAGCGGCATTACCGCTTAAACCGTCTGATATTCATATTCCTTGCAGCCTTTTTTAGGCACTTAAAAACAACTTTGGAAGTGAGCCTATTCCTATTCCTTTTAGTTGCAGAACAAACAGTTGTTTATTTAATTTTCCTATAACTTTTTAATGTTGTAGTTGTTGTCGTTGCTTTTTGTTTTTAGTTTCTACCTTTATAAGCGGCTTAATTCTCTTAAGCCATTGTCGTCTATCCATTTAAGAGGACCAGCACTTGAAATATGAGTTGAAAAATGATTGAAAATTAAAACACAGGAACACTGCAAATTTAGCCACTCGAAATGCTAAAATCGCATGACCACAACATAGAGAGCGAGAGCTCTTATCTTTGTTAAGAGAGAAATCGAAAAAAAAAAAATTAACATCATATGCTAAATAAACACTTAATAACCATCAAGGATAATAACAGCAATCGATAATTAGCATCAGCTATGTGCAATGATTGCTATTTGAAAGCATTTAACAATAATTTCTTTACAAAATATAACCACGAAATGTACATATGTAGGTATTGTTTTATTTCATTCACAATTAATTAATATGTAAGCACCTTAAACAAATAGCCTCTTTCATCAACCTTTTTAAACTGTTAAATAAATTTCAATTTCTTTTCAGATTCTAGTATCCAGCCTAGACGCAAACCAAAAAAATCTTTGATCCGAAAAAAATTATCTGATCCTGAGCGCATAAGACATAATAAAACAGGTATGTGTCAATTGTACCATAATTAGAATCTTTTCATATTCTGTGATTAAGAATTTAAAGCAATTTTCATTGAAGTCTGGGAGTCCTCAGAATATATAGTGCAAGAAGGACTCCCTATCTTTTACATGTATGTGAAAATAAATTCGAATTTAACTAGCAAAGACGTAAACCAATAATTTCAACAGAGCTAATGTTAAAGTTAACACGGCAATATTAAGTGTTTCACAGAAAATACAAAAAATGTTCAAAGAAGAAATTACCCAAATATATGATATTGGAGAATGTATTCTCTATTCTATTCCATAAAAAGTTATTCTCCACACGTTCCTTACTGGAACAGCTTCTGTGGTAATTCGGATATTCTTTTGAAAATTGAAAAACTTTGATAAAAAAAAATTATTTGTTTTAACAATGCCTGGGGAGTTTGATCGATGTTGTAGAAAAATGGGACTTGCGCATGCATTCTAGTGTGTCCTAAGGTGTCCCTAATACAACCTAATTAGTGGTATATCACAAATAATTTAGGAACTTCAGAAATCGTGGTTAAAAAATCTGAAATCTGTTAACAGTGTCTGGGAAGGATGATCAATATTGTGGAAAAACAGAACTTGCCGCACGTATCCCCCATATATCCATGGTATCAATTTTTACTCTCTGGCGTTACTTGAGACCGGAGATGTAGGCGATGAAGTTAATTGTTTTCTTCAAATGAGCTTATCGACCAAAAAAATATAAGTCGTCCAAACAAAAATTGCAAATCGTCGTCCAAAAAAAAAAGAAAGTCATCGACAAAAAAGCAAGTCAAAGTGACAAAACAAAAGCAATGCGGACATTTTGCTCGATTTATATAGAGAACTCTATTGGTTGCTGATTTGATTAGCGTCGTCTTTATCTCCAAGTAAAGGTCGACCGTAAGGAAAACCATGACTATCCAGCCCACTGTGACCAATCCCCCCTCAAATTTCTTTTTTATCAGATTTCAACTCATTTATATTTCTAATTCAACATAAAGTAAGCTCCGTCGCCTATATCTCCTGTCCAAAGTAACGCCCGACCGTCAGGAAACCTGTTTTGGAACGCTTGATACCATGGCTATCCAGTCCTCTAACTCCGTTTCCTCTCAAGTTCATTTTTAACCCGATTTAGCCGGATTTATATAGAGCACTTTTTTTTCTCATTCGAAAAAAACAATTGGCTACGTCAGCTAGATCTCCTGTCCCAAGAGTTTTCCGGCCGTAATGCAATCTGTTTCGGAATCCTTGATCTAATAGCTATCCAGCCCACAAGGTCTGAAAACCTTGATTTATAGGGTTTTATTCACCAAAGGAGTTTGGTACGTAATACCAAATGCTGTTCTTCCTTATCTTATTCTGATATTATAAGAAAATTTATAAGTTTGTTTAGCGATCGGTTATAGTCGGTGGTTTGTTTTGTTTGATAAAGTCAAAGAATATACTGTGCATTATAATTCGGCGAGTGTATACTGAGCTATTTTCTTTTTTCTATTGAAAATTGATTTCAGTATCGTAGTTAAATAGTGAAGGACTTTAATCTCTTTTAATATCTCATTGCATGCTTGATCTTTCCGATTTCTTTGTTTTAGATGTCTTAAGAAAAACCCCCAGTTTTGTTTTTTGAAATAAGCTATTTGAAACCCAGAAACTCTTTAAGAGGACCAGCTGAAAGTGTAAGTGAAGCTATTTGAAACAAACCCAGCAACTCTCCAAGAGCTTCAGCGGATAGTCTAAGTATCTGATTGTGTTCCGTATTTATACTCATTAAATCTGTCGTCTGACCCAAATGCAGATTATTCTACATCTTCATGAGATTATGCTCCAGTAAACTGTCAGGTATGATGTCATGATAATCATTGTTTTTTTTTTTACTGATATTTGCCATCTGCAATATTGTCTTCATAATGCGAACTTTTTTAAACGATTTCTTTAATTGTAATTATTTTCTACAATATTTCTCAATACGTAAATGATGACTAATAAACATTTATTTCAAATCATACACTCATTTAAAGGTCTCTCGAAAGTCTATTAAAATAACATAAATTAGCAGATGTTTGCATAAAATATTGTGAAAAAAATCTTCTTACAAAAAAATTTACTTTTATACTCATCTACATACATATGTATGTACATACATACATATAAACAAAACCATATTCTTTTTGTTCCAAGTAAAGAAAATAAAAGAAAAACAAAAAGAACTTATTAAGCCCTTTAGGCCAAATGATTGTCAATACTGACAAAATAGAATTTTTGTTTTGGCAACAAACCGTATAAAATAAGAAAAAGTTCATGTTCATGATGTGTCTCAAGCAGCATCATAGAAATTAATGAATGAATGAGGAAACGAATGGAAAAAAAGACGTAGAAGAAGAAATGAAAACGGGACCACTTCATATGAAGCGTATAAAGAATAGTCAACATACATAGCTATACACAGAAGAGGCCTGAACGTTTGAAATTGACGGTGAAGATGATAATGATGATGACAATCATGTTTTATTTTTTGTTGTTATCGTTTTTGTTTTTTCTATTACATCTCTGAAGAAACATCATGTTTTTCAGCATCCTCATCATCGTCATCATTGCTATTGTCATTCATTTGTATGAGTTTGTTTAGCTTGTTTTTTTTTTGATTTATTTTTTTTGCACAGATTTGTTTGCCGAATTTCGGTAACAAAAAAATTCGTGTTTCCTTGTATAGGCATTCGCATATTTTTTGTTCCTGATTTCGATAGCTTTTTACAAATCCTTTTCTAGGCATTGTTTTGTCAGATTTTCAAATCATTTTTTGGGTTGAAACAAAAAAAAAAGAAGAAATAAAAATCGAAATCTCTTGTCCTCAAGGCATTTTGGTTTATTACCTTTTGTCTAACATAACACACATACATACATGCGTACATATACATACATATGTATGTATAAATTCTCTCTGTTGCTTTGTTTATTACATTCTCGTTTTAATCAGTAGGTTTTGTTTTTTTTCGTATTTTCGTTGATTCCATTGTGTGTATCTGTTTTTGGGCAATCTCATATAAAATTGAAATATTTTTTCCATTCCGTACATTGTCCACTTTTAATATGATTGTTCTCGTTGTCCCTTGTTTGATCCTTTTTTGTGAACTTTTTTTGCAAATAGTTTAGAATACATCATTCAAAATCCTTTTCTAATCCTTTTTGTTTTCCAGTTAAATTTACTTATTGATACCCGAGGCTATAATTTCGTAACCAAAATGTTTTTTTTTCTTTTCTTTTTTTTGGAGGGATTAAAACGATAAAATTTCGCATAAAATAAAACAAAAAGAAATGTTAAAAATTCTTTTAAATTTGTTAATGAAGAATAGTTTTCTTTTTTACTATAAATATATTTAAAATTAAAGTTCAATATGCAATCTAATGTCTTTGATCAAGTCATTATACTACTGTGGGTACAGATTGAAAATTTTTAATACTCGAGAGATTGTTACCCTTATTTTATTTACATGAAATTACTCCGTTTCGTGACCTATTTGTTTTGAGGTGGAGTCTTTTCGAATATATATTGTAATTATTATCCATCATCTGTAAGCAATTATCACAGGAATTTCGGCAACGATATTGGCTTGATTTCTTATTGCTTCTTTTACTTGTCGTTGCAAACATTCTAACTGCCATTTGCGAGTGTGATCACTTTGATTATATCCCCAATGGTTTAGATTCTAGATTTTTGACAATATTTTCATGCCGTTTGTTTCTCTCCACTCTACTCTATTACAGTGTATTTTTTAAGAGCTTACTACCTTTAACTTTAAATAAAACAAATGTTCAATTTTTCATGATTGTATCGCATAAATCAGAATGAATTCAAATATTATGTTGGTTTTGAGAATTGCTGAGGTTTGTAGCTTATTCGCGTACACCTGCGACCTAAGAAAATCCCTCAACAAAGAGTCTCATGGGACAGTTCCACTTCCACATAAGATCACCATGCCCTCAAATTGCTCGTGCATAATATCCTGCGTGACATGAGCTGTGTGGCTTGTTGTGTTGCAATGGC
Organism: Sarcophaga caerulescens; assembly: GCA_927399465.1. Lineage (NCBI taxonomy): Eukaryota > Metazoa > Arthropoda > Insecta > Diptera > Sarcophagidae > Sarcophaga > Sarcophaga caerulescens. The sequence goes on from OV656873.1 coordinate 53,480,298, forward strand.
TCATTATAACCTTAAACTGTAGGCTCATTACACTATATGTCATAGACTGGTTACTTACTAAGGAAATTCGTCACTGAGGCTGAATTTGTGGACCGGTAAACATCTTGCTTATCGTTGCTCTATTTCTTATAGTCTTATAGCGACAAAAATATAAAATATACGATACATACATACATACATAATTGGTCATTACAACCCTTCAGTCAGGATTATTGACCTAGTTTCTCACTACGATACAATTGTGACAAAATGGCTGCGACAATTGATTGTAATATTCGGTTTGATCACAGAATCTAGTGTTTCCTAGGTTTCCTGTCGATTCATTTTATTTAATCCCAGAGTTACTGCCTTTAGACTTCTGAGGTAAAGTAGTCGAAAGAAATATTACTTTTTCATCTTTCGTTTCGTTCATTGGGTTAGCTTGGACCAAATTTAAGAAACTTGGGTTTGGTGATTTTAATGACAAAAACAGGGTATTCGATACGGACTTTGACCTGAGCCCAGCAAATAAATCTCTATCGCCATCATATCAGACATTATTGATATTGCCAAAATGTGAAATTTCTCTTTATAGAAAATTTTCTTGGAATAAATCTCAAATCGGTTGTATTGTCTGGCTTCTAGCAACATCTTGTTAAATCCACATATCGCCAAGTTCATAAAATTCATTTGCAACTCAAAAAGTTGGCTATCTTACGGCCATAGCGCACCAAGTTGTTGGTAACGATTCTTCCAGGGCAACTTTTTGGATTAATATGGTTCAATGATACCTATATACTGTAATTCCAGACAAATTTTTTCCAAACGTAATGTTGTCGTATTCTAGTTGGTAGTATATTGGCTTATAAGACCTGAGGCCGTGATTAAAACCTCAGGTCAGACTTCTCAAAGAAAACGAAATATGAAAATATATTTCTTCGACGTCGACTTGAAGTCGCCGTAGTCTAGTAGGTAGTGTGTTGGCTTAATAGACTGAAGTCCCGAGTTCGAATCCCAGGTCAGACATCAAAACGAAAACATGAAAATATTTCTTCGGCGACTTCCTCTCAGCAGATTTCTGGCAAAAATTGCCATGAAAAGATTCTCAAAAAAAAAAAAAAAAAACTGTCGTTCGGTGTCGACTTTAAACTGTAAGTCCCGCCACTCATATATAAAATTAACGCCCACAACATAAGTGGTGTGAGAAGCTAGGTCGTAATCCTGACTGAAGGGTTGTAATGACCAATTATGTATGGATGTATGTATGTATTTCTTCAACAACTTCCTCTCAACGGTGTTTTGGCAAAAAATCTGAGAGTAAATAGAATTGCCATGAAAGATATCTCAAAAATCTGTTATCTGGACTCGACTAAACTGTAGGTACCGCCACTTATACATATATAAAATTAATATAAATAACAGAGGCGGTGTGAGAACCTAGGTCGTAATACTGACTGCGGGGTTGTAAGTAATGTCTTTTCACAATCACTACCAGAATTTTCGAGTTCCGTATGCGATAGTGTTTCTTTTAACCGAGTTTCATCAGTAAAGGACATTTTGATCTAAAAAAGTCAGTATTGAAGGCCTGTTACTGTCACATAATTGGTCATTACAATCCTTCAGCCACGATTACAACTTAGCTTCTCACACCACTTACATATATTCTCTGTGTTAATTTTATACATGAGTGGCGGGACCTACACGAAAATTTCATTTGACTCTTAGAGTTTTTGCTTTGTGTATAAAATTGAAAAAAAAAGAAAAATAAATAAAATAATAATAATAAAAAAAAATTGTGCGGTGATGTTTTGTAACGGCTCTATGTTCCTTAAAACAATAATTATGAATAAATTGCTGACAACCAAACCAGCTACCATTTCTTATGGCTGCCAAAAAATATTGACATTCGGTGAATATTTTTTTTTAATTTTTTGTTCAAAAATTTTTTGTTAAAAAAAAGAAAAACCAAAAAAAAAATTATGTTCCAATACAATGCCAATTAAATATGGCATTGAAAATCAATTTCTATAATTGCTGCAATTATTTTGATAGTTATGATGATAATGATGAGCGTGAGCAGCAGCGGCAGTAAGTGATGTCCATATTGGAATTTTATTTATTTGAATGTCAAAAGTTCTCATAAAAAAACGAAGAAAAAAAACATACTCGCTTGATAAGTGGATAATTTGTGATTTCTCAAGTGGCCATTAAATAAAGCCTGTCTTCGCATGTCTGGCTTAAACAATGGAAACAAAAAATTAAAAACTCTGAAGATAATTTGTAGGAAAAACAAAAAATTAAATGTGAAACACGCAAATGTTGAAAATAGTTTTCAATAATTACACAAAATGCTGTATATGGTGAATAAAAACAAGCCTTTATAAAAATTATACATTTCAAGATACAATCATATGGACAACCCAGCGAAAGTTTTTCACAGCATAAACGCACATAAGCAAAATAATGTGTGTGTTATAAAAAATTATTTTCATTATTATAATTTGTTCATAAAATTAAATTCTTTTTTTTTAATTTACAGTCTTTACATTTGCTGGGTTATGGCCTATAATTTTTTTTTTTGTTCACAGACATTTAATAAGATTAATGATTTAATGCGTGTAAAAATAACTTAAAGTTTGTTGTTTTATTTATAATTTTTTGGTGATTTTTTATTAATTTTTTGTTCGTCTCCTTTTCTTTAATGAACCATAAATTTGTTAAAATTTTAAATTTAGATGAAAACAAAACAAAAAATAAACAAACACTGACTAATAAATTAGAAGAAGAAAAAAAAAAACAAACCCGAAATCAAATTTAATTTAAATAAAACATCTATAATTTTAACCGCACATACTGCTTCCACTGGCCATTCATAGGCACGGGGCGTTTCTTTGCTTGTTTGTTAAAGAAAAAAACACGAAATAAATCCATCGTCAGTATAATTTAAGATAAAAAGCGACATTTTTTTTAATAGAAAATAAAATATTTGGATAAACAAGAAACATTATTTATAAAGAAAATATAGGAAAAAAGCTGTTGCGGAAAATCAAAGAGATTTTCTAAAATTCATTTTCTTAACAATGTATTTTTGTTTAGCTTTTTTCTATAAAAATGCTAAAAATTATGAAATCAAAAACAAGCACCGGGTGTCTGATTATGAAATATTTTTTCGTTGGGTGATAATCATATAAAAATATGCGGCGTACTTTTGAAAAAAAATTTGCATATTGCAGGGATAAAAAGTTTTAAATCTTTTGGTTGCCTCTTGTTATTCCTTTTCGTTTCTTAGGGAAACCTAGATAGGATCGCCACAAGGCATCATCACTCCCATTTTTTTTATTATTTTTTATGCTTTCACGGAGACAGACAGTAATTGATAGTGCTTGTTGCCACCAATATACCACTCAACTTTTGTATACAAAAAAGTATGAATAAATCTTAAGTCACATCAATTCACTACTTATCCAATATTAAAGCACGTATTAAATTAGAAATCTCAGCTAAGGACAATATAGTATTGTATCATCAATATCAACAACATGTTAACAAACCGCCCTATGCAGCTGTGTGTTATATAACGCTTTTCCATATTTAACACACCTTGAAGCACAACAAAGCAATACCTTCAAAATCTAATTTCCGTGATCCAGTCATGTACAGAACGTCGAAGTCTAGTAGCTGAGCTATTGGGTTATTAGACAAAAGCGCTTGGTTCAACCTCTGGTCTTTGATTTCCGTTCTCTGAGTTAAATGCCAAGTTACACGAAAAGAGGTTTACTTCAGTAAAATCAGAGAGAAAATATTACAGAATTCTATTCGTATTTTAAAACTGAAAGTAAAAATTTTGCAACAGTTTTTTTTTTTTTGCGTTAAATAAAAACGTTAGTAAAACACCAAAAGACAATGAAACGAATGGACAGAACTAATGGAACTTCTGTCAAATTTGTTTAGAATGCTCTCATTACATACTAAGTTTACGCAATACTACCCACTTTCTTCTACATAAAAGTATGACATGTCGTACGACTTATGTACCGCCTAAATCCTCCTTGCCAAGAAATCATGCACATGCCATAATCTTTGGCGATTTCCGTCTTGTTTCAAGCGAATACAATAAAAAGTGCTCGTTATTACTGCGATTTTTAAGATCAAAGATTAAGATTAATCCACTTTTATCGCAAGACGTTCGGCCGTAAATATAATCGGCCATAAATCTCGTAGGTTACAATGCAGTCGACTAGAATTTGTATAAATTTCTCACATTGGCTTTTATATTTAAGTATATTTTATTTATTATGGAAATTTTTTTAGAAAATTTCATTATTATTTACATTGTCTGAAGTACTCCATTTTATTTTTATATTGTATACATACACCCGTGTTTACTTATGTTTTCATCTTTGCAAACAAATGCAAACGAATCCAACTTTTTTTTTTTTTTTTTTTTTTTTGCGAATGTCCATTAAAAACTTATGGGAACATTTTCATAATGATACGAATAAATAAATAAATAAAGAAAAAAAAAACTAAAAAAAAGTAAAACAACAAGAATATGAAACAAATAAAATTATTTAAAAATATAATCACCTGAGAGCCCCAAAAGCACAATAACTCTTTAGGAGAAAAAAGAAAAATTTCATAACAAAAAATTCTTATCCAAAATGGAAAAACAGAACAACAGAATAAACAAATAAATCCTGTCCTGCTTTCCTTTTTTATAAAAAAAAAAAAAAAAAAAACAGCACAAAAAGACAACAAAAAATTTTGCCAGTCAATATAGACTTGCCAAGTCCTCATAATTTTCTGTAGCCACTGGCATTCAAAATGAAATGGGGTAAAGGATAAGCCGTTTCATGTACCGTTTTTCACAAGTCGTTCAGAAAAAAAAGGATGCAAGTTTTATAAGAGTTTTCCACTTCAATTTTAAGATTATGTTATACAAGTCAGAGTATAGAAAATAAAACAAGAAATAAAAGGATAAGTGCTCTGTCCTTTTTTCCTCAGTGAATGTTTACATATTTCGTTGGCGACGCTTCTCATTGTTGTCCGAGTAAAAAAGAGAACCTAAAAAGGAGTCTTGACAAAAAAAAAAGAGTGACAAACACTCTACATTTTTTCATTTTGCTTAGCTTTTATTTATTTTGTTAGAATAAAAGAACAAATAAAAGTGAAAGTTAATGAATGAATGAATGCGATTTGGTTGAACCAAAGGACTTTATATAACCAGATATTGTACGAAGGAATTATGTTTTGTCATAAAAAAAACTCTTTCATAGCACGTTGCAAATTTTGTCTACACTGGTGGCCATACGTAGCAGATACTAAGATTTGTCCGATGATAGTTGGTTTATGTTACATGCAGTAGAAACTCGATTCGTCCATGCAAGGAATATTGTGCATTTTACGTACAGAGAGACAGACTACTGACATAATTCCCTCCTTAATGTATTGTGCGATTCGTTGGCCATGAAAAGATGTGATCTTCGTGGCAGTACAAGTCCACTTGCACTGCTTGGAGCACATTCCGTTGAATACCAATAAAATATTGAAATGTAAACCACATTATTGAGATACTCTACTGAATCAATAAAGTTTTATTTGATACTTTCGCTATCTGCTGTAAGAGCTCAAGAATTTACAAAATATACTTCTAGGCTCCAGCCTATACATGATATTTGAATTTTAATTCTGGTCGCGTAGAATTGTTGTTGTGATATTAGATGGTGTAAGTGAAGGCGTTTGACACTAGAAAACTAAATTCGAGTTTGCTGCGGCAATTTTCTCATATCTCATACCGTTATAAACTTTTGTTCACAACTGTATTTATCCTACCATTTCTTATATAATTTCTGACTGCGTTGTAATTTAAAAACATAAAAAACATGAAATAAATGTAAATTTTTAATTAGTTTTTGGAAAGATACTCTTTATTTAAGAAAGTCATCGTTTATTGAAGTCGACAAAATAATGAAGGTATTTACAATGGCAAGTGAACACAAGTGGCAAGTGAAGTTAAACTATATAGCTGACTAGAAGTCAGTTTAATGCATCACGTCAGAAACAGTAGCTTCTGATCTTTACATAGACCATAACACTACGGTCCTTTAGACATTCTTAGGGTAACGCTGCAAGGAGGCTATTACCGCCGAACACATTGAGAAAGTCCACAAAATAATTTTGTGTGACCGAAAACTGAAAATGATCGACTTAACTGTGATTATAACGGTTTCAAAGGAATATGTTGCAGATGTCCTGAATATTAATATTTATGCACTAGAGCTCATAATCGACCAATAACCAGATTTGATAATTCTGAGCATTTTTTTTAAGCTGCCCTACAATAAAAAGTTCAAATTTATGCATTAATATGCGACAATGGATGAAACATGGCTCCATCATATGACACTAGCATCAATACAATCGAATGAAGTCGCGAAATTTTTTTGTGTTGGCTTACTAGACGTGAAACTACGTTTCAAACCCCAGCGAATTCCGCTCAGCGGATTTCTGACAAAAACTCTGTGAGTAAACAAAATTGCCATGAAAAGTTACTTAAAAATCTGTCGTTGGAAGTCGTTTTTAAACTCTACGTTCCGCCACTTGTTTTCTTAAATTGTTATCAAATAAAAATGTTAAACAAAACTAGACACTTTCCCGATGTCTAGTTCAGTACAAATTTTTGTATGTATGTATGTGTATGTGTATGTAGAGTATTTTAAATACTATTCGATAAAACATTTATGCTCATATAAAATGCAATTGTTGTTATTATTATTATTATCATTAAATACTTGATGTTATAATTGCTGCTTAAAGCATTTTTACTCTTGTTGTTGTTGTTTTATTTTCCCTTTCTCTATTTGTATCCCTTTTTTTCTTTAAACACTCTTTGAAAATAGAAAACGACATGAATGGCAAAAGGAACCCTCTGTTATGTAAACAAACAAAATTGTTGTTGTCAACATTGGAGTTATTGTTGTTGTTGTTCTCATTGTTAACAATGACCAAACGGGCCACATATGATTTCATATATAAATATGACCTTAAGGCCACTCACATACACATCCGTATGATTTAAACCGACCAGTCAAAAGGGATTATAAAGTGCCTATCCTCCTTTAAATACCTACAACGAGACACATGCAGTAGGAAAAAAAGGATTTTGCCTTCGTTTAGTATAGAAGGGAGCATGAGTTAATGTCTTTCAAAAATATTCTTCTCATTATTTGTCTGTTTTTATCTGTTTTCCTTCTCTTCTCAATTTCCTTCTATCATTTGACCTTTTTGGCACTCACCATCACCATCACCATCATTGCAAGTCTTTTGAAGCTTTTTTGTTATAAGCATTGTTGTTAGCGTGTTTATTTATATTAAACACTTCAATATTTTTGTGTTGTAAATGTATAAGTAATGTTTTATCCTTTCACACACATGCACACTCAGAGAAAAACTGGTTGTGTATGTGTGCATTTGTTTAGTCGAGAGAAGAACAATATTACGATAAAGCTTATTATGCTTATGCATCTGTGTGTGTTTACATTATTACTGGGGTTTTTTTCTGTCTTTCTTTTCTTTCAGTTCAATTGTTTGTGTATGTGTAATTGTTGTATTTACTGTTGTTGCTGTTAAAGTTATTGTATTTACTGCTGCAATTGTTTGTTTGCATATTTGTTTACGTTGTTTGTTTTGCTTATTCTGTTCTGTTCTGTTCTGTTCTATTCTCTTGTCTTCTCTCATTTTGTTTATTTGTCTGTTTGTTTGTTTACTTTACCATAAGGCAGTTAATTGGATCACAATATTTTTGAGAATGAGTTCATCAAATGGAATCTGCTGTTATCTCTTTAACTCAAAGTGTTGTTTATATTTTGGCGGCCATAAGACAGTCATAAGGCAGGGAAGCATTAGAACAAGAAGGTATTCAATACTTGTTTGAATGTAAAATTTAAAGAGATTTAGAAGTCAATCCTATAGACCACCTATATCACCTCAAGTACTTGTTGTCGCCCAAGATTTGTGTGATTTGTGTTGCCATTTGTAGCGCATAAATTATACAATTTATTAATAAACAATGAATTAAATGTCTGTCGTTCGGAGTCGATTTTAAACTGTAGGTTCCGCCACAAATGTATAAAATTAACACACACAACATAGTAAGTGGTGTGAGAAACTAGGTCGTAATCCTTACTAAAGGGTTGTAATGTCAAATTATAGACGTATGTATGTATATATGTAATATCTGTGAGATATAAATTGCTTGCCTCTCTATAGAAGAATGCAAAACTCACATAAGAATTCATTCGAATTATCTGTATCTGTATCAGCTTCTGCAAGAGTGCTAGCTCTATGTTCTTATCTTCAATATCCTAGTATCCAGGAACACAAAAGATGATAACCATTGAACATCTGGCCTGCAGGTAATCGCTAGATATTCTTATACAATATTACCATAGACGTGGTATGCTCGCGCTTTAAGGATGTAAGAGACGCTTTATTGTCTGAGAATATGTGAAGCTCAGATGCTGGTGGATTCACACAATATTCGCCGCTTCAACTGATGGCGCCGATTGTCCAAAAATTCACATCAAATACAGGCTTTTCTAGTAATGTATTGGATGCTTTCGTATGGATTGTGGAAGTTTGTTTATCCAAAAATGAGCCTCATTATTAAAGAAAAGAATTTTTCATTGAAATTTGGGGTCAGTTGCTGCTCCAGAGCCCTAATTCAGCGAGGATACATCGTTGTCTACGATTGTCCACAGTGATTTAATAAGACAGACTGAACAAAGTGGAAATTTATTAGTACCTTGATAGGTTTTTTGACGTATTATTGCGCTTTCAGTATTTGATACAGCAGCACCCTTCCTTTCGACAAGGTTTGTAGTAACTTAGGAGAGCCCGAAATCTGTTAAGCATATTCCGGACTCCAATGTGCAGAGTACTAGACACAAGATTTTTGGCCGGGATTTCTCTAGTGGCTTTGCCTTTTATAAGATTTTTGTTACTGAGAATTTCAAATCTCTTGTTTACTGTTTAACAGATTTAGAGTCAACAAAATGACCATTATTGACTCACAAATTTCAGAAGACTGTCTTGAAAGAGCCTGTAGGTACACAACTACATTCCACGTATAACAATTCCAACAAAATCGATTAACTTCTGAAGTGGCTGTGGTGATTGGTGATGTGAAGTAGATCACTTATGATAAGTCACTGGGTGCCTATGATTCTCAATCACCAAAATTTTGCATAATTTTTTTGAGGGGAATCTTTTACCAATAGCTTCTTCCCTTCAGACACATACTTAAAACACATTCCACAGCAATACAACACCCCATTATAATCTTTTGAGTGCTTTTATATTCATCGCTTCAACTCTTCCAAATTAAATTATTTTTAGAATGGACTTCAGCTCCTTTTGAATTGCTTTTTATCGAAACATAATTCATTTATTTCAGGCGCTTTTAAACAAATATGATATTTCTTATGCTCGCATATTTTTCTATTGATTTATTGTGTTTGTTTTCTTCTATTTATGAATCATTTATGAACAGCCTCTGTAGTTAGTAGCTCGCTACTGGTCTTACATTTTTTTTTGGCATCTTCGTCTTCTTTTTTTTTTTTTAATCTTATTATAGAGAAACGTTAAAAATATTATTATTGTTGTTATTATTTTTTTATTTATTTGCTGTTGTTGATGTTTTTCTCATATTTCGTTTATTTATGGTGTAAATGGTAAATATTTACAAAGAAAACAAAAAAAAAAAAACAGAGAATTTATGTTGAATGATTGAATCCAGCATATTGTCTAGAAGCCAATGATGATGGTGTGAATAAGAGTTGTAAACAATTTTGGTTTCTTTATTATTTTCTGTATTAAAATGTTTAGAAGCCAGTTTATGGCAATTTTTATGCTGTTTTATTCTTGGTTTTTTTTTAATAGTATTTGTTGTTTGTTTATTCACATGAAATTGGCAATTTTTTCCAGTAGACCTTAAAGAAAATGGTCCATAAAACTTTAAACGTTAATTGCATAGAGAGTATGCCACTCAATAAAGGCATTGCATGTCATAAAAGTTTGATAAAAAATTTTATTGTGATTTTATATTCCTCAACCACTTATAAGGTGATAAGAGCACCAACAAATTTTGAAAATGTTAACATATAAACAAGATAAATAAGCTACAAGGACTGAGTCTGTTGTGTTGAATTGGTATACTACGGGAGTTAGTTTTTAAATAAAGAAGAACACTCTTCTTGAGGTAACGATATCAACTGAAGTAAATGCATTTACATATATACATACATAATTGGTAGTTGCAACCCTTCAGTTAGGATTACAGCCTAGTTTCTCACACCACTTTTGTTGTGTGCGTTAATTTTTATACATAAGTGGCGGGACCTACAGTCGTCTCCGAATGATAAATTTTTGAGGAACTATACCCAGTGGCCAATGTCACTTTATGATCCCTATGAGGATGATGTCTATAATAAGTTGCCGAAGTCTTCTGTGTAGTGTGTTGGCTTATTAGCCGTGAAGTCACGGTTCAAACCCCAGGTCAGACATCTCAATCAAAACGAAAATATGAAAAAATATTTCTTCAGCGACCTCCTCTCACCAGTCTTCTGGCAAAAACTCTTAGAGTAAATAAAATTGCTATGAAAAGTTTATCAAAAATCTGACGTTCGGAATCGACTTTAAACAGTAGGCCCCATGTATGAAATTAACACACACAAGGGCCGTTCCTTGACCCTAGAGAAGTCAGTTGACCAAATTTAAATTGAATTCAGTGAGAGAAATTAGTCTGTTACACATCTGGAGTATAAGCCACTACTCTATATAGTGATATAGAGTACAATTAGCCGTGTATAATTATAAAATTTTCATTTGCGAAGTTTAATCGATGCCATTTAGTTATGAATAGAAATTATTTTTACCGTAAAACTACAACTGAAATAAGTTTCATTAAAATGTTCATATGTTTCCGAAAATTCACGCATTTATCGCAAACACATGGTTTCATAAAATCAAACACTTTATTTAAATGAAAATTACCCACCTCCTTCCACACTCCCCCATAAAAAAAAAAAACAAAATTTTAGTTCTGCCTCAAATTATTATTAACTGGCATATGTTACCGAATACAATTGCACTCTCTATGGGTAGCATAGAAACACATCCTTTATATTTGATTATAACTGCCCGTTCTCCACCCTCTCCCTATATGAGAGTTCATGCAGAGAATTTCTTTCGTCTATTTATGGAATGTATGGATGTGGATGTGGGGAATGGTAATAAAATCATAATTGTGTGGCAGAAAATTTTCTGCTTAATTTGCACAAAAACATTTAAAACATGAATTCAATTAATTTCGAATAGATTTTCAACAAAATTTTCGCTTACCTTTACGGAAAATTTCGTCATGGTTTGTTAAACGCTTTTGTTCATTACCATTACCGTGCCACACAAATGTACAATTTTAAACGATATACTAAATAGGGATAGAGAAATTTGGTTGCAATTAAATTGAAAATATTTTAATTCGATATTTTTAATTAGCCGAGCTGAAATTGGATTAAACGATAATTTCGTATTGGTCTAAGAAATGTGCATCATCAACCAAAAAATGCAAGTCATCGACCAAAAATTGCAAGTCATCGACTAAAAAATTAAAGTCATCAACCAAAAATAGGCAAGTCGTCGTCCATAAAAGTGAAAGTCATTGATCAAAATATGCAAGTCATCGACCAAAAGATGGCAACGAATTAATTTCCTATTGGCCTAAGAAATGTACGTCATCAAAAAAAAATCTAAGCATCGACCAAAAATGCAAGTCACCGACAAAGTCATCGTCCAAAAAAAAACAAGTCATCGACCAGAAAATTCAAGTCATCTGCCAAATAATGCAATTCATCGACACAAGTAAAGAAAGCCATACACAAGAAAAGCAAGTCATCATCAAAAAGACAATTTGTTGTCCCTCAATGGAAGAAAACAATTAGCGTCGTCGCATATATGTTCGGTCCATAGTAATGCTCGACCGCAAGGAAACCTGTGTTGAAGTCCCTGATAGCGCCACTAGTCCTATTTATCCAACAAGTCCATTTTTTATTGGATTTAGGCCTATTTATACAGAGCACTATTTTTTCCTTATTTGAAGAAAAGAATTTGCTTCGTCGCCATATTTCTGGTTCCAAGTAACGTCCGACCGGATAATACTTATCTTGTAGCTATGAGCGGAGCGTATGCTATTAATATTTCGATTAAAAACATTAGCATCAAGGAGTTAAAAACTGAATAGCTATAGATGCTCCATTACAATTGTTTATGCATTTACGGCTGGTAGACAGTGTTTTCATATTCTTATTCGGTTTCTGTTTCCAGTTTCTTTAATCGGTGATACATCTTCGGTATAAATGTATTGTGTTTTAGTACTGTTAGTACAGGTAAGCTCATTGAGTCCTATATATATTTAACCAATTCATGGTATATTTACTGGAGGAAGATCGGGAGGCTTTCTGGATTTAACATTTAGATGAAAATCTGTAATTTTTTAAAATTTTGAAAAACCTGAATAACACCTGATTGTTCTTTTGCCGAACGTTATAAACCTTATACTACGCCATTATTCTGGTCCAAAGATCTTTAAACTTTAGGTCCCGCCACTAATGTATAAAATTAACACACACACCATAAGTACGGTGACCATCCGTCCACTATTATAGCGGACAGTCCGCTATTTTAACCTCCTGTCCGCTATGTTTTTGCGTCCGCTATTTGTTCGCTATTTAACCACACGTAACTCCTAAAAAGTATTTATTTTCCAAAATGTCCGCTTTTGTCCATTTTTTTCACCAATTCGGTAAAAACGATAGAGTACTTTCTTAAACCAGAAAAATGTCCAACAATATTGTTTAATTCTTTTAATGATCCTTTTGTTTTGTCTTGGTTATTACTTAAGTCAAGCTAGTGTCTTCCATAAATATATACTGCTTTTAGAAAGTCAACATATTTCAATGCCTGAAGCGGCTATAATATTAAAAGAATTTAAATCAAAGTTAATAGAACTTCACAATGAAGTATTTTTACGACTTAACGTACAAAATTGTTTAAGGAAAAAGTTAAAAACTTTTACAGAAACTGTATTAATTACCTGAACCAATGGAATGAATCTTTTAAAGAAATTAAGGGACTTGCTTGGATATTGTTAGATGGTCTTCAGTTCAAAAGTCGTTAATAAAGGTAACAGAAATCAGAAATGATTTAAATATAAATAATAACGAAATTTTTGATGAATTCACTTATGGAAAAAATTATGCAAATGCTGAACAAATAGAAATATGGAAACAATCAGCATTAAATCCCGATAAAAAGTGAGTTAAAAAATTAAAATTTTTCGAAACGAAAAATATTCCTTATAAAAACATTCTGAAATTAGTAGATTTTTCATCTGCTTTGCCAGCATCTAACGCACCAACAGAAAGAGTTTTTTCAATATCTAACAATATTTGGTCTTCCGAAAAGTTCCAAATGGGACTAGAAACTTTAGAATCTCTTTTGACCATAAAATGTAATTTTGAAATGGACTGTTCGGAATTTAAAACATTTTCATCAAACAGGCCCAATACTTAAAAAAAATACATTCTGTAGAGAAATATCAGAAGTAAATTTATACACATAAGTATATCCATTTGTGTGTATGTATATGTATAAATTTAAATTTGTGTATATTATTTGTACCTATTTATGCCTGTATTTTAAAAATGTGAATTATAAGAAATGAATTTCTTTTTATTTTTCAATTTTTTTTTCTCATGGAAATAATGGTCACCGTATACATAGGCTACATAGGAAGCTACATACATATCCTGACTCCAGGCTTGTAATGACCTATTAAATTTGTACATTAGAGCGACTCACCAAAAAAAGTCCTCGATATACCCCAATGAAAATGAACCTTGGACTTTTTGAAGATGACATTTAAAATATTTCGACTCCAGCTTTGACCTCTCGTGAGCTGGACCATTTTGAAAAAGGGTCTATTTTTGGATGTTTTGTTAATTTGACAATCTGTTTCCTTACCAACATATACAATATGTATATCATAAGAAAGGTTTCTTTAAGGCGCGTCCAACTGTATATACAATTTTTCCAAAGAAGATCATCCATGTCCTTTTTTAAGGATATTCTGTTGAAAAAAATCGGTTTCTGAATTTTTTGTTCGGGGTTGTTGTAATAATAATGCCAAATTAACATATTTTAATATTTAGTCGATTTAATTAAATACGGGTCTCAGCTTTTTTTGAAATTCGCGCTAGTCCAAGGTTCATTTTTATTGGGGTACATCGAGCACGAATTTCGCTTCCATACAACTTGAGTCGCTCTAATGTACATATGTGTGTATATATGATACACTCCTTTAAAATCCATTTGATATTTACCATTTGATGTATAGGGGACCATCTGCAACAAGTCTTTAAACCGCGAACTTTCCTAGAGTTTTTAAAAACATGAAACAAGAGCAGAAATTGAAAGGCCTCATAAATTTTACCACAGAGTATTTTACTTGCAAGAGCAGCTTAGAATATAAACAAGAGAAGAACATTTTAAAAGATTCATAAACGGAATTACTTTTATCACAACAAACATATGCGGAAAATTTTATTTCGATGACTACGAAGGCAATTGCAAAAGTAAATCCAATAAAATTTTATAGGGAAACCAAATTTTATTTACAAATTGTGTATTGAACTGCAATAACAACGAGTTATTTACCCTTAATAAACAATACCTCAGATATAAAGAGAAAAATAAAATATGGTGTCACGCTTCCTATACGAACAGATAGATAGCATAGAATCATATCTACAGTAGCCGTAGACGTAGCACATTGGTGGTAGTGATAACAGTAAATCGTTGGTATTACATTGTAAATAGAGTTCCAAACAGGAGGAAGAAAATACAATACATAGAGACTATATAGTAAATGATTTTGTTTTTATTCGACAATTTGCTTTGTGTGTTTGTCATTGTTTTTTTTTTTTTTTTGCCGCAACTGCAGTTTTTGGTAAATATTCTCACATTAACTAAAGTGTGCATTTGTATGTGTTTTCTCGAATATTTCAATGTTTTTGTTTTTATCGTGTATTTTTAATACCACAACATGCCTTTGTGTATGTATTGATGGAGTTTCTATTTTTAACTTTCTCTTTGCCTCCTTCTTTTTCTTTTGTTTTTTTTTTTCAGACTAACACACATACATACATTCATTTCCTGGCATGTACATATCTACTGTATGTGTGTATGTTTTCCATAAGTCGCCGTTGCAATTTAATGCCATCGGTGGTAATTTCGCTTAAATATTGTGCATTACGCAGGATATTTGTTTTGTTTTTATTCTCTGTTTCAGGATATTCTTTTCTCTTCTTTTGTTTTTCTCTATTTTTTTGTATTGTTTTTGTTATTGTTGTTGTTGGTGTTATTGTTATATTTTAATACACTGCGTGCCTTGGTGTTCTTTCATTGTATTTTTAGTTGATTTCCTCTTTTTTTGTTTGGCATAATAACGGATATTAAAGCATGTTTTTCAGCTTATTTTGTGTTTTACTGAGGCCAGAAGCTCTGAGATTTGTTTTGGGAAACAAATTAATTTAAAATAAAGGAAAATTTAAATGCATTTTGAAGAGAAATGTTTGCATATTTTGTACGTTTTCTTTTACGGTTTTTATTGAAATAAGATTCTTTATTTGTTTTCAGCAAACAATTCAAAATATTAAGTCCCTGCTGAAAATATGGAAATACAGTGCACGCGCGCTAATGTGAAGTAATTAAAACTGGCGTTGTTCACTTTTGCGAATTGTTCACATTTCCGAATACCGAAAATTTTAAGAGAATTTTACCATATTTTAAACAAAAATCATTATTTATGATTTTTTTATAATTTAAATTTATAATTTAATCTTCACAAACTCTCTTCACAGTATCTAACGTTTCAAATTAAAAAAAATTCTGTTCAAATTATAGGGCTTTTTACATTTTTTCATCTTTTAGAGTAGCCAATGAACGAAAAAACTGTTCACATTAAGCGGTGTTCACATAATGCGGTGTTCACATTAGCGCGCGTGCACTGTATTCTGAAAGTTGTTAGCTTCAGCAGGAAAAAATCTACGAAATGTCTTCGGACGAAGTTTAAGGTTTAACGGAAAAGATGAAGAGCTTTTAACGATTGATACTTAAAACTTCCTTTTTAATTTATGTGCTTGTGGATCCAATTCGGTTATGTGCAAGACTTTAATACATTAGAAAAGGTTCTGTTTACATACATACATAATTGGTCATTACAATTCTTCAGTCAGGATTACGACCTAGTTTCTCGGCTTCCGTTTATGATTCATAATTGTATAGACCTTCCAAAATTCTGAAAAAAACCCAGTCTTTCTTAATTTTTGGTCCGCCCCAAATTGAATTTGAACTGAACGGCCATGGTGTAGTGATTTGACTGCAAACCCTGGCGGTTCATGATCGAATCCAGAATAAGCCGTACAAATTATCATTTGATTTTTGAATTTTAAAAGTTAAAACGCTTAATCACACTAACCTCAAAGAAATCTTAGTAAGATTATGAAGCGACATCTCTTATTAAAAAGTGGAGTTCAATGAGAAAAGCCCTTGAGCACTACATCTCCAACGACAAATGACAACCTTATCATCTTAGGACCTGCCACATTTGATCAATCAGCTGTTTATTCAGCTTTGGAAAAATTTTATTGTCGAAACTGTAGCTGTTTCACTGACTATATATCCAGTACAACAAGTACACGAATGATATTATAAAATGTTCTCTTAGAAATGGCAATCGTTTTTGTTCTGATCCATTCACAATTCCTTTTAATTTTAATTTGAATTTTACAAGGAAGTAAAACAAAGTAAATACTTGCAATAACTTACTTAATTGATCATTAAAAACACTCAGTCAGGATTACAATCTTTCTTCTTACCCTACCCAGGTTGTGATTGGTAATTTTATCAATGAGTGGCGGGATCTACACTCAATATCCTACGACAGAGTTGAGAAACTTTTCATAGTAACTTTATTTATTCTCACAGTTTTTGTCAGAAGACTTATCAGAGGAAACAGCCAAAAGAAAGATACATTTTTTTCTCATTTTGTTTTGTTCGAGATGTCTGAGCGAGGGTTTGAACCACGAACGCTTGACTAATAAGCCAAGACACTACCTACTACGGCGTCTTCAATTAGCAATTGAATGAAAAACAAAAAAATATGGGGGAATTCTTTTTGACAAATTTACAAGTTCTGTTCAGAAGTGCTGTTTCGACTTCTCTTTCAGTATCAAACTCAAGCAAAAAATATTTTGAGTTCTCAATCAGATCATAACAGCAGTTGCTAAAATTGGATTGTGCACTTTGAACTAGAACGTACTTTTACTTCAAGCTTTGGAAAACTAAATCTTATAAGATGCACTGTTTCGCCTACTGGTTTACCGCAATCCATCCTGATATAACAAATGCTGGTACATCATGAATTGTATTGCAATCGCAACATATAATCCGAACACTTGGTCTGGCTGATTGCCTTGATGCTTCAAATGGTTATCGATAAGATCAATGAACGCCTACATAATCAATTATAAGGCTATTAGAAAAATTTCATCATTCTCATTTGCTTTTTATTGAAACTTTTTGCTGCTAATTAAACAAAAACAGTTTGCAGTGTATCTCCTTGCTTTCAAGACTAGATTTCTAATGATTTTTACGCAGGGTAAGATTATGTTTGCACTTGTTGTTAAGTAAGCAGATATCAGCAAGGCTTTAAAAACTGGAGAAACGTCGAACAAATTGTTAAAACGATTTTTTTTCCAAAAACTTGTGTTTAGTATCAAAAATTAAATTCACCCCGTAACTCCACACAGCAACATATTTTACTGATTAAAGTGAAAAGTTTTTCCGCCAGTGCAAAGTCTTATACGGCTTCTAATTTTCCTTATTTATGGCCCATGCATCAAGCAGTTCCAGTGATTAATTTTCACAAAACAACGCCTTTTCTATGTAATATTTAGCTAATGAAGAGTTGTTCTGTTCTCTCCCTTCAAAGGAAAAAAAAAATTATCTTCAAATTTAACTTAAAATAAAGTGTTCCTTCTGTAGAGTTCTTGTTAAAATGCAGTGAGAAACTGCCAGCATCCTGGAAAAGTTACTCAAAATTCACAACATTTTAGGAACGGTTCTGATGATGGGAAGTGAATACATGACTCTGGACTTATTTTTACTCCATAACAGGACATAATTTTTCAAATTTCTATTGTCCTAAGGCAATGAATAATTTTTTAATCCAACCGAATTACTTTTACAAACACTGGAACACATCGAAACGCTTCTAGGACATATAGGACTTAAAACCGTAAGCAAGCTACTTGCTTGTGGCCCTCAAACTGTAAAGTGATCTTCGAACTTTCGAACATAAGCCCATTAACACCTGCATAATTTTATTTTGTATATTTTGTTCAATACTAAACAATCCTTTAAACTTATATTTTCCATAAAATTGAAAAAAAAAAAAAAAACGCTTCACATTTCCTTTTATTAACATCCACCAATTTTTACCTTCTCAATTAAAGCAACACAATGCAGACAATAAAGGAACCCTATTTTGTTACGCTGATGTATGGCAAAATCTTTTGTTTGATTTGCTATTTACCACTAAATTGACAGACAATATATACTCGAGTGCGATTTCGAAACCTTTTTTTTTCAAATACAAAAGGCAAAAATTATAAAAAAAAACAATAACAAACAGAAAACGTAAATTATGTCCGATAAATTTGTTGAAATTAAAACCGTGTTAAACTCGGGTAAACGCCTGCTGTTTTTATTTCTCGTATTGTGTATGCCTTTCTCAATTTTGCAATCGTGCAAATTGTGGTACCAGAATAACGCACAAAAAGCTGAATAATTATTGTGTGTTTGTGCACTGAGTGTCAGAGAAGGTGATCTTGATTTTTAGTTCTCTGTTCCTTCCACAAACATAATGACAGGGGTTGGTGTATGTTTTTTTTTTACATTTCGATTCGGTTTATTTAATTTGTTATGTTTGAGATCTTACGCAGTTTGTTGTTTTATGGGTTATTATTGATTGTTATTGTTGGACTTGCTGTTTGTGCCACATAGAAATATTTTTTATCTTGGAGAAAATTTTATTAACCTTTTAACTGCTGTTGTAGTGCTTATTTGTCAAACATTTGTTAAACATTCTAATCTGGTACTCAAGTAAAAGTTAGACTCTGCGAATGACAATGGCAGATTTAATGTTAAGTTATATGAGTGGAGCTTGATTGGTTTACTGTTAAAAAAAATACAAATTTGCAGTATTGGTCAAGACAAGACTTTCTTCAGCTGTAAACAGATCAAACATATCTGAGAAATTAAAGTTTGAGCGGCTCTATATTACACGGTTTGCTGTGGTCTTATATATGTGTGCATAGAGTGGCTTGCATCCCCAGGTATTACTTGTTCAAATTCCTCGTTATAAAATTGGACTTTATTCTAATATTCACCTTCGTTCTTTACATTTGATTTATTTCATAGGTATTGGTAGTGGCGTTAGCTCAAAATTTCCTGCACATGACTTTGATTTTTTACTTAATTGTGATCAAAAGAATCATGACTTCAGTTTCTACAACAGAGTAGACTTCATGCATGTGTTGAGTATCTTAAGTTTGGTCTGTCTGGAATTTATCCGCACAGATTATAATCATCTAAATGCCTTGCCTAATTAGTCATTACATTAATAGGTTTAACATCCGTTAGTTTTATCAATGAGAGAAGGAACCTACAGTTTATCGTCGTCACTACTTATAGGATGGTATTCTTGAATGTGAAACAAAGGCCTCGAGGTACATGACTTGGAAAAATAGTCCAACTTTTCTATTCCAATGACGTCGCTTTATTAATGGACAATCTGCTAAGGATATAGAAGCCACGAATTATAAGCAATAAACTGTAATGGATACGAAAATGTTAAGTTCAGATTGAGGGTAAGACAAAAAAGCGGTTTAGTTACAAGCTGCTGAAGAATTTGGGACTTAGCCTATCTCTATTCTATCTCTAATTTAAATAAAATAAAGTGTGTGTGATATACTATCGAAATTTTATATTCGTTTGAGGACCTATTTTTGGAATATGTACATAATTGGTCATTACAACACTTCAGTCAGGATTACGACCTAACTTCTCACATAAATTATGTTGTGTGCGTTAATTTTATACATGAGCGGCGGGACCTACAGTTTAAAGTCGACTCCGAACAACAGATTTTTGAGAAACTTTTCATAGCAATTTTATTTACTCTCAGAGTTTTTGCCAGAAATCTGCTGAGAAGAAGTCGCCGAAGAAATATATTTTCACATTTCGTTTTGATGTCTGACCTGGGGTGTACCTACTGAACTACAGAGACTTCATTCTTGGAATACAACTTTGTTCAAATGTCTGCCACTGCTTCTCTGAGTGCAGTTATCTGAAATGTCGTACAATTTCCGGCCCATAAATCTGACTGAATTTAAACGATGACATTGGTTATGTTGCCTTTAAGGACCGCTGTGACTTGAGGCTTATTCGCTTAAACCTGTGACATAAAGAAAACCAATCACGAAAAAGTTAAATTGCATTATCTCGTTGGCCAATGCGCATCACCTTCATTTTCGTAAATCATTTGTACAGAATATCCAATGTAGCATGAGCGTCGTATTGGAACCCCATGTTGTTGGTATCCAGATCAGCCCATTCAGGCCAAAAGAAGTTCGTAATCATCGTCCTACAGGACTTGCTATTGACAGTGATGGCCTGGCAAATGTAGTTTTCAAAGTGATATGGTTCGATTAGGCCGCTAATCTAAAAGTTATTAGATGCCCTTGGATCTCATGTACCTTGGTATTGTCTGAAATATGAGTCTATGCTGATTTGGCGCGACAGATTGAATAAATAGCAACAAATTGGCAGATGTAGCTTCAAGAAGATGGCCGCTATCAACTGTGAAAAGTCCCTGTTGGAATACGCTTTACTTATTTGACATAGACCCTGGAATCAGAAAATGTATAAACAAGAACTATCTTTTGTTACAAGAAATAGATGTGTGTAAAGTTAGCTACGAAAGATATATTCTTTTTTTTACATTAAATGTTATGTTAACAGCCACTGTTAAGTTAACATAATTGAATACTTTGGAAAAGGGAAGAAAGAAAATCGAGTAAAAATCACAAAAATAGTGATAAATTGAAAAAAAAAAGTATGAAGGGAAGACAAAGCTAAACCTTTGAATTTTACAAAAAAAAAAAAAAAAAAAAAAAATACGAGAATACAAATTTGCCTATTGGAGGTAATAAAGTTGGAAATTCAAGTGTTTTTTTTCATCAAAGATGTCCTTAATAACTTGGGCAAAATTCGATTACATTTAAAAAGGTGCGGTTTTCTGACCTTCTGAGCTATCGGTTTAAGAATTCCAAAACAGTTTCCTAAAGGAATAATAATCCTAGCAATTTCAACAGTTTATAAAAATTATATTCAAAAAACACGAAGTAAAAACTGCACCAAAAAAGTTTATAAGCCAGGCTCTTTATTTTTTAATTAACAAGTAAAAGAAATCAATTAAACAAGGAATCTTACTTAATGCAATATAGTCCTTTGACTTAAAAAGTGTATTCCTTAAACTCAAAAAAAAAAGAATGTTTTCTACACGGTATTTATTTAAAATATTCAAAAACATTTTGTTCAGAAATCCCTTTTTAATCCTTCATAAATTCTCATTTCTCTTAGGAAAAGGAACAAATAAACAATATGTTTCACAAAATCAAATATTCATAATGCTGTTAACGATTATTAACAAACAGTTTTTTTTTTTATTAAATTACCAAAAAAAAAGGGGGAGAAAAAAACAGTCAATAAAATCCGTCCTTTTGGGAGAAGGCAATTCAACCACCAAGGGCTGGCTACGTTAACAAAAGCATTGTTGGCATAATGGAGTAGTAACTGACTGGCTGTTGTTGTTGGTTAATTTTATGTCTTTAAAGAGCAGAAAAAAATAACTTTTTCAATTAAGATGCTCTTTTTTTCGGCTTAAAACATTTTCTATTTAAACCACACGAGGGGTTTTATTACATAGAAACGCGTGCCAGTGAGTTTTATAGATACACACACACACAAATAATATCGTATTTATACAAAGGCTTAGGCTTAGGCTTATCCATCTCTGTATAACATTAGACACGTGTTATGTGCACCCAAACATTCTTTGTTAGTTTTTACAGGCAAGAGTATCCTTTTTTTTGATTACTATACGTTGTACATAGAACTGACGAGTTGGTTATAATTATTAGAAGTTTAAGGCCTAAATGAACAGCAAACTCGTTACATACTGTATGTGTGGGAAAACCCATTTTAAATCAATTTTACATGTGTAAACAACGCATTTTTTGGAAAACTTTTCTCTACACTCTAAAATAAATTTTCCTTAAGGCGTTCTTTATGCCTTTTAAACATGCACATGATTTATGTGTATAGACAGACAGTTGTCTATAGACAGGCAGTTCGATGAAGTAAATGTCTGTTACAGTGATTTGTACATTTCGCAAATTGTTTATTATTCTTAGAGACACAACATTTGCCCTTGTGGCAGTAGAAATAAAAGACTATAATTGAACAGAAATTAGCATTTGGCATGAATTTAATATAAATTTGAAACCTTGACATTAAGTAGGCTTTTAAACTCATGGCTAAATATTTTATACAGTTTTATACTCTTTTTATTATGTATGTAGGGTGGGTCAATTAAAAGTTTTAAATTTAAAAATGCAATGAAACAAAAACGGTTTAAAATTTTGGAATATTTATGTTTTTGTTGTACAATTGTTGTTCCGTTTAGAAATGGAATATTATTTCATTCATATGGCTGCTGCGGCTGGCCTCGCAGTATCTCATTCGATCGGACCAATTTCCATGCACTTTTTCGAGTGTATGGGGTCGAATCTTGGCAATGGCATAACGAATGTTGGCCTTCAAATGTTGAATTGTCTCTGGTTTGTCAGCATAATACTTTTCTTTAACGGCGCCCCACAGAAAATAGTTCAACAGTGGCAAATAGCAGCTTTTTGGCGTCCAATTGACATCACCAATTCGGCTAATTAAACAGCTATCAAACGTTTGACACAATAAATCGGTTGTTGCATGATATGTATGGCAAGTTGCACCATCCTGTTTAAACCAAACATCGTTCACATCAATACCATGAAGAACGGGTACAAAAAATCGGCTATCATGGGGCGATAGGTGTCTCCATTGACCGTAATGGTTGTGCCATCCTCATTTTCAAAGAGATATGGGCCAATGATGCCTCCGCTCCACAAGCCGCACCAAACAGTCACTCGCATTGACTTTTGTAAGACCACGTGTTGGTTTTTTGAGATTTAATTCTGCAATTGCAGAATTGTCGTCCTGAGCGGCAATTTGGCTTATGAACGTATCCACCAAGATGAAAATGGGCCCACACGATATTTTTAATTGAATTTTGCTTTTCAAAAACCTTATATTTTTTAAAGTTTAGGATGGAATTGGTCTACTGTAGCAGGTCCTTGTTTGATAGAATCGTCACATGTCGTTGCTTAAAAGCAACACTATCTCAGAACATTTATTGGGTGTAGTGGTAAAGAGCCATACTTATGGAGTGGTTCAGAACTTTGTAATCTGATGGTTTAGTAGAGGCAAACGCCGAAGTTTATCACTGTAACTTTTGTTGTACACTCTACAACTAATAAAAAGAATGTAATGTATGCGTATCGTAGCCTACTGGGCAGTGCACTATTCTGTAAGTGTGAGGATCGTGGTTTTAGTTGCCACAAGCGGCTCTGGCCTTTTACAGTACACTTTGTCATTATGTCCTTTGGCCCTTTCGGCAAAAACAACACCATTAACAACAAAAAACATGTCCTTTTCATCGATAAACCATGTTCAGCGAAGAAGCCCGTTTCTGGATGAATGTGTACGTGAACAAACAAAATTTTTGAATTTGGATCGATTTGATCCACATGAGATCTAAGATCGTCCAAGACATACATAATTTGTCATTACAACCCTTCAGTTAGGATTTCGATCTATCTGCTCACACCATTTATGTTGTGTGTGTTAATTTTATACATTAGTGGCGTGACCTACAAACCGACAAAGCTCATGTTACATTGGAAATACTGCACGAGCGATTTGAGGGCATGGTTATCTCACGTGAAAGTGATATGAACTGATCACCGAGATCGTGCGATTTGAATCCTTCAGACTTTTTGTGCTGTTTTCTTAAGTCGCATTTGTATGAGAATAAGCTGCAAATCACAGCGGCCTTCAAACGCAATACACATAACCCATGCCATCGGTCGAATTCAGCTTAATTTGTGCGCCAGAATCGTGGAATATAGGACATTTCGCTCCACATAGAACATTTGAAGGATTTTATATTCGACACAAAATGGCAAACGAATAAAAAATGTCGACGATATCTCACACACTACGGGTTATTTAAATTTAAAGGTACGATGAGTTTAATGACAGGATCGATATCTTCGACCAGAAAAGAAGCTTGCAACGAAAATTCAAGAGCCGAGAGATACATTTCAAAGTCATGAACTGCTAACAAGTGCTCAATAAGTACAGGAATACATTTTCGGAGTAAGGTGTGCGAAGGTTAGGGACCTTTAGATTAGATTGTATGGAGAATAAAATACCTTCTGATCCAAGAATACAATTTTACAGACCTGAATAACTTTTTTGGGCCCCACTGTTAATATTGTTCTTTTCTGCTTGTAAGGCTCATTATTTATTTTTGATTGAACAATTCTTTGAACACTCTTTAGTGTTTATGATTTGTCTAATAGGCCAGTAAAATTCATATTCATTAGAACCAAAATGTTGTTTTGGAAAATTTTACAACAACACTTCCTGGACAAACAATCAACCAAATGGCTGTAGGCTGTAGAATATGAGAAGTAACAAAAAATCGAAATGAAAACTACAAAAACAGTTAAAGAAAAATGCTTAAAAGACTAAACACAACATAGCAAAATTCTATTATAAACCAAATACTAGAAAACCGGAGGCTTTTTTTTTTAATTTTCTTTGATAACAATTTTTAGACTCAAACACTTGCCTGTTTATCTCTCACTGTGTGACTGTGTGTCTGTCTGTCTGTCAGACAGGCTTTATGACTACAAAACTAAATGGCATAAAAGAATAAATCTTAGAAAAAAAAAAAAAAAAAGACAACTAAAGAGTAGGAAATGAATGGGGTTTGAGGTGTCGTCTGCAAATGAAATTGATTTCAAATCGAGTCAATGTGTCTGACAGCGAAGAAAATCAAATGAAATGAAAAGCACGCCAACTTAACCAGCCAATGATAATTTACAATTCTTTCATTACCACACATTCGTTTAACATTCAACGTCATTGAGTATTTGTATCTGTAAGCAAACGCTAAATCATGATCATGTTCAAAAGAGTTTTTATTTTTATCATAAAGCCTAAATGAGCGGAAGCTTAAAGCGTGTAAATGATGGTTTAATTAAATCACTTGATGTTTATTCTCTTTCGCTCTCTCTCCGTTAATGGTCGCTTATGTTTATGCATTACAAGTCAACTCTTTGTCATGGTTTTCTTTCCATTTTCCCCTATTTTGTTTTCAATACACATACATACATACCTACATATAATAGGCTGTCATTTATCTATTAGCCATGTCTTTGAGACAAACTCACTCCATAATAAATATCGCATTCAGTTATTTAATGAGTTTTTAAATGTTATACGATTTAAGATACGTTTGCCGTTATCGTTGATGGTGGCCACGATACTTACTAAGGCCAATAAATGGCCACGATTAGAAGTGTTTAAGCGTTCGTTTTAATTATTAATTGCCATCCATACGAATGGTTGGCCAATTTGCTTTACGCATTTTATAGTGGTTTTACAAAGAATTTGATTTGGTATACGCATCTTTGGTTTTCCATGCCATTAAATTGAATTCTCATTTAGAGAAGCCAGAAAAATTAGCAGGATTTAATAGCCGCAGCATAAGTCAGCTTTAAAATTTTTCTACTAGAGAAACGATATGTGGGTTTTAATTTACAAATGAATGATAATCATACTAATAAAGAATGTTTGGAGGCGTCTCTCATATCATGGAAATTTTTTATACGTTTGAAACACCTATTGACAGTATTATGTATGGAAGATAACATCGTTGAAATGTCCATCAAGACTTCTCCGGGTGTAGGGCATTCGAAAGTACATATTAATTTTTCCGTGACTCTGACATATACTCGTAAATCAGAAATTTAAATTTAAATAACCCGTAGTATGTGTGAGATATAATTGAAATTTTTATTCGATTGAAAGACCATTTTGTTTCGAATATAAAATCGTTCAAATGTCGGACATGACCTCTTTTTCATGATTCCGGCATATAAATCAGGCTGAATGATATACAATAATCCGGAAATTGAAGTCACCGTAGTCTACAAGTAGTCTGTTGGCTTATTAGACATGAGATCAGGGGTCAAACACCGGGTTAGACTTGGAGACTTCCCCCCTTCAAATTTCTGGCCAAAACTCTGAGAGTAAACCCAATTGCCATGAAAAGTTTCTCAAAAGTTTACACTTATGGATAAAATTAACACACAACATAAGCGATGTGAGAAGCTTGGTCGTAATCCTTACTGAAAGGTTGTAATGACCAATCCAGGAATAGTGTCAGTTAACTATTTCACCGGGATTTATAAACTGGATTCAGGTTTATTGCCTGCCTTTATAATTAGTGCTCTAGGCTTGGATTACATTAAGACGCAAAGAGCGGAAACAACGCATCTCTGTCTTATTAGGACTAAGAGAAGTCTGATACTTTTCGTTGTTTGGAAGCAACACCTTCTGGGGAAGTGTATTCAGATTGTTGTATTGTCTGTTGTGGTGAATAAATGTACTCCTTGAGTTGCAGTTAATTATTACTGATTTTCATGAAAATGTGTAGAAATTTTAAAATTTAAGATTTTTGTGATTTTGATTTTTTTTTTTAAATTTTAGCTCAGATTCGAAATCGGCCTCGAAAACCCCCGTATGCAGGTTTTAATCCTTATTCAGTGATTACTAATAGTTTTGGTCAGAAAATGTAGTCATGCTACTTATAGTGTGGTGGTGTGATTATTTAGAGGCGGGTTGATGCCTCTTAATTTTTTTTTTCTGATTCGAAACAATTCTAATGACCACTCTACTGTTCAGTTCTACTGACTCGACCCTGGAATGCTTGAGTTTAAGTAGAACCTGATTCTATGTATAATATTAAAGATCTTTCAAGGACTTGAGTCCATTTAAAAATTGTTTCTCTTATTTACTCAGAAAACATAATAAAACAACACCAAGGATAAGAGGTAGGCTGTGGGGTAAAAAGCTAAATATTTTTGGTAACAAAAATCGATTGAAAACAATCTCAATTGGAGCGCAAGCATACGAAATTTTACATTTATTTACCAGTCATTTACGTGTTTTTTTAAATTTATTAAAAAGCCTTTTAGTTTTTTAAAATTTTATTCCTAGCTTGAAGGATTTCGTTTTGGTCCTATGAATAGTAAGATTTGTAATTATGGGTTGTAAATTACTTAACAGTGATTGAATAGTGACTTAATAAACATATATTTCTGAATACAGAAGACTGAAATGCCCATTTAAAATCATTGATCCTGTAATTATTCATTTACCGGCAGCAACAATTTACTTCAGCACGTGTTCGTTGCTCTACAAATCTTTTGAAATACGACATGATTAATGGAAATGAGCCCCCTTTTAAAGGATTCTTAAGCAAAAGAAAAAATTTATTTTCTAAAAATCCAACATATGTTGGAAAATTATTTCGAAGAAAAGAAAACTGCACTCAATTAAATTGATCAACTCAATGAAGCATTTAATGCAACACGTTTTCAAAAAAAAAAATAAAAACAATAACTACAGATACCCACCCTAATGTTGTTAATACGGCTTAAGAACTTTGGCAAACAAAACTGTCTAAAAACAAAAACACAAACAAACTTTTACCAAAAACTTCTACAACTAAGGGTGAAAGCAATAGAGAGTCACGTGTTGTAATGAAAACATAACATAACATAAACTATTAAATATTGTTGTTGTTATTGTACTTACTTTTACATTCATTGGCATCACGTGCCGTTGCACGACCCCAGGGACGATCAAAATGAAATGGCTTGCAACGTTCACAATCGCGACCGGCCGTATTGTGTTTACACTCACAGGTCAATATGCCATGATGATCGGTGATACATTTGGAGGCATGCCCATTGCACTTGCAACGTCCCCCCACTGAAAAATCGGAAACAGCATAATGTAAACCGGAACTGGCAGCCAATGCTGTGGACGAGCCGCCTATAATGGAGT
Source organism: Sarcophaga caerulescens (assembly GCA_927399465.1). Classification (NCBI taxonomy): domain Eukaryota; kingdom Metazoa; phylum Arthropoda; class Insecta; order Diptera; family Sarcophagidae; genus Sarcophaga; species Sarcophaga caerulescens. The sequence continues at coordinate 53,508,759 of OV656873.1, forward strand.
TGGTCTGATCCAAAGAATTAATGATCAACGAATTGGGTTCATTGTATTTGCCCGATTTCATGTCGCCCGCTTTATCCGCAGGATTATCCAGCGTAATTAAAGCATTCGCATCGGGCATTTGCAACCGATGGAAGATCACTCTTATATCGGTGGCAGTAACCCAATCTTGTAGTACCGGGGAAGCATCTAAATCCTTGGCCGAGGGCCTGCCATCCAGAGTACTGAATGCAATGCGTGAACCTTGAGAACTGCTCATCATATCACTGGTGTGACGGTGGGAATCTGTACAACGGGCCTCCTGCTCGTTGTGCTTATTAATGGTGGCCCTATTTGGCCGTCCATATACACGGCGACATTGAGAGCTATAGAACTGAAAGGGTTGCCAGGTTTTGCCATAGTCGGAGCTCTTATATATGGCTATGGAATCGGGTTTAGGAGCCCTGGGACAAAACTGAAGACTAACGTAAGTCAATTCATATTTTTTGCCCAGCGTTAAGGTAAGCGTAACATTATCGGGCGGTGCATTGGGATTGGTTACCGGTGCTATGGGCTCCGAACGCCAGCAGGTAACATTATTCGAATTATTTAAATCCGTTAAAGCTACTGCTGAGAATCTCTTCTGAGGATTGCTATTATCACAGAGGCCGCAGGACATTTCCTGATTAGTTGCAGCCAATTCACAATATCTTTGTGGCTTTTCTAAGCCACAAGTACTGGATGCCAAAACGGGAGCACCGTAGGCGGCATTTACAAAATCCGGTACACATTTGCAAGCCTTATCATTGTCATAGCAGGGATCCGCAGGCGCTTGGGCAGCAAACATTTTCAAATACACATCTCTGGGTATGGCCTCTACAGTCACTGGACTGATTACAGCCATTAGCAAGAGGCATATTAAGTTTGATATCATGATGGTCGAAATGGTGGATTTCATTGTCGTATGTTGGGTAAGCAGGTGGTGGTGGTAGGTTTTTATAGAAACCTTGACACGATCACTTAATCTTTGGTTTAATTGTAGTTTAATTAACGGGGTTTAAGGATGGTTTTTAAAAGTCAAAAAGTTTTTAAAAGCATTTTCCTTTTAATGTTTTATGTTTGTGTAAATTTTCTTTTAATTTGAATTTTATTTATTTTGTAAATGACTTTTAAAATATTTTTCTTCTTATTTTTTTTCTTTACAGATATCAGTTTCCATAATTTAATTGATGGTAAGTTTTTGATTAATTTTTCTTTTTAATTTGGGTACTTTTTAAATCCTTGAATATTTTTTGACAATTAGTTTCTAAAATCATTTCCTTTTACACAAGTGTTTTAACTTTTAAGATTTTTTGTTCTTTTCAATTTACAAAATTAAATTATTTTTTAAATTTCTTCAATGAATTACACAAGATTTTGATTTAAATTTTTTTCCATTCTTTAAATGAGTTTTCAGAATCAATACTGTTTTTTAAATTATATATTTTTTAAATTTTTATTTTTTTTTTAATTTTTTAAAATTTTGTTTATAAAAAAAATTAATTTTTTTTAATTTAATTTTTTTTTTAAATTTATTTTTTTAATTTTATTTTTTTGAATAATTTTTTAAGTTGTTTTACCTTTTCATTCTTTTAAAGTACAAATTTTTAAATTTTATTCATTTTGTAATTTTTTTTTTGTTTGTTTTATATTGTTTAACACAGTTCTCGAGTTATTTGAATTGCGTCAAACTTTTTCTATTTATTTTTTTATTTATTTATTTTATTTATTTATTTTATTTATTTATTTTATTTATTTATTTTACTTAATATAATTATTTAATAACATTATTTTGTGATAATTTTTAATTTAAATTAAAATGTATTATGTATGCAATTGTAAATTTTAAAAACTGTTTCTGGGAGGAATTTTTTTAATTTTAATTAATTTAATTATGTATTCAATTTTTTTTTTTTTGCGGAAATATTATATTTTTTTTATCGAAAATTGAACTTGACGTTCGTCATTTGTTTTCAAAGTTATTTTTTCTTAAATTATTTTGTTTTTATAATTCTTATTTGCAATTTTGAAAAGGTTTTTAATATTTTTTTAAATTATTTTTTACGTTTTTTTTTCTTAAAATCTAAAAATTTTTCGTTTGTAAACGATTTTAATTTTTTTTTTTATTTTTTATTAAATTTTAATTGAAATTTCTTTGTTTTCAAACAGAATTTTCGAAAAAATTCAGATTTTAATATTATTTTTTTCTTTTAAATAAAATCTATAATTGTTTTTTTTTGCTTGTAATACACTTTTAAAATTTATTTATTTATTTTTTTTTTTAATTTTAATTGCAATTTCTTTGATTCCAAATGGTTTATAATAATGGCGCTGCCCATTTTCAAAATCAGAGTTTTAAATAATTTTATTTTTTTTCGCCTGCGCCTGCTTAGCAGTCTAATTCAAAATAAATCTCCTCGAATCCAATTTTCTTACAATTGTTATAAGAATTTTTATTTTATTTTTCAGTAAATGTTTTGCAACATAAATTTTTTTTTTTATGAAAATATTGAGAACTTGTCGATAATTTCTTCTAATTGGTTTTTTCTTCATGAACTTTATTTAATTTTCGCTTTTGGTTTCGTGTTTTTATTTTTTTATATCTTATACACAATTTTTATATTTTTTTTTTTTTTTAATTTCGTTTTAAATTTTATTCATTCTTTTCATTAAAATTTCATTTAAAAAAATTTTGAATTTTTTTTTTAATAATTTTCGTAAATTTTCCTTTTTTCAAATTTTTTTCGTTTTAATTCTACCAAAAATTTCTTCGCTTTAAAACCACTGTCATCGTACCGTTTAGACAAAAGGAGCTCGCGCAATTACGCAACGTAATAATAACCGTTAACGCACTCTCTCACAACGTTCGAAATGTACCGCTATTGCAATGCGTTTACGCGCAAAATAAACCCGCCAAGCGCAATTCGAAATTTGTTTATTTTTTGTTTCTTTTTTGATTTGCGTAAGAATTTGTATATAAAAAAACGAAATTCAAGCGTAATCGAGTCGATAATTGCATGCGACGTTTTGTAACGTCAAGTTCAGCTGCCTGTTCACAGTCAACTAAAAACACACATTTTTTAGCCGCTATATGACAAGATGATACACGCGCACACCCGTTCATTCACGTTCGTTTGCTGGCCGGCTGGCGGCTGCTGTGCTATGCTATACGATGATCTGAAGGCATGGAGAGCATCGCACACACGAATAACATAAACGAACACCATCACCCACCGTTGAAGAGTTTGCCTGTTCGCGTAACGGATGATGCAGGGTTCGCTTTTTTCTTTTCAAAATTTTTTTTCTCAATTTTGTTTACTCGTTTTACTAAGCCAAAGAGTCATACAGACAGCTAGTCAATTGGTCTGGCGGTGCAACCATTTCCAACTGTAAACACAACATTTTGAGCGAACCTGGTTGTAGACTCACATGTTGCTTTACGGGGAAATTGTTGTGCTTGGGAAAAACTACCTGATGCTAAAATGGAAAATATGTTAAAACGGAAAGGAAAGGTTTGCAGCCATGCTAATCACAAAGTACTGTTATAATTTTCCATTTTATTTACGCACACAATGAAAACGAATACTCTTAAATTCAAATATTTCACGATTTTGTGTTCTCTTTCAAAATTGGATTTCTCTTACAATTTAAGAGTAATGTGGTGTATTTCATAGAAAATTCAACTTTTACGAGTTGCGCTGTTTGTTTCGTATTATTTGTTATTGTTGTTGTTGTTTTGGTATGTGGTGTATTTTATCTTCTGTTTTTCCCTCGTTTGAAAACTAGCAGGTGGTTTATTTTTCAAAACTCCACTTATTACTCCTTTTTTAAATTTTTTTATGCGCTCTCTCTTCTTATGGTTGTTTATTTTTATAATTAGAAAAAAATTTTTATTTACTCTCTTTGTTTCTCTTAATAACGTGTCTCTGGTAATTATTGTTTGTGGAAAGTATTTGTTTCCATTTGAAAATGTTCATAAATATGGTCGGGTTTTGAATTGTTTGAAAGTGAAGTTCTAGTGTGAGTCTCGTATCAGCATTTATGCCAATCAAATGTTAATTTTATTTCATTTGGAGTCTGATTCAGATGCAGATTAAGCTTTGTGGTTAAATATTAAAACTGGTTCAAATAGTTTTATTACTATTTAGTTTTTCTAGTTAAATGGCCCGAAAATATCAACATATTGCGTATCATGCGTATCTTGCATCTTAAAAGAAGTGGGTGTAAATGTAAACCTTTTTAAATCGTTTTACTCTTTTATTTACTTGCCATAAAACTAACAATGTTTAGTAATACAAATCAGTTTAAATATAAAAAAAAACCAAATCGAACATATTTGGTCATATTTTCTATGGATGATGCAGTGCTCTTCTCGTGTACAGTGTAGGAAGAAATAATAGAAACAATGTTCAACAAAATGGTATCAAATTTTCTAAACTGAGCTTGTGGTAATAGAAATCCTTTTACAATTTTTCCATATACAGATAACGCGATTTCATATTCTGTTTTAATTTGTTCATCTTTACAAAAAAGTTAATTCGCCTGAAAGAAATAATAGGAACACCTTCATTATTTATGTAAAAAATAAAGAAAAAAAACCGAATACTTATACAGAAAATAATTAAAACTGATAAAGACAGTGCTAATCTAACCAAAAATACTTTCAAGTATTGTAATTAGTATTAGACACCTCTCTAGGTGTCTTAGTACTGCGACCTGATGAACTCCGCCAAGCTTTATATGGTATCTCTATAATACTCACCGTCGCCGTAGTCTAGTAGATAGTGTGTTGGCTTATTAGACGTAAAGCCAGGGTTCGAGCCCCAGGCCAGACATCAAAACAAAATACAAAAAGTATTTCTTCGGCGATTTCCTCTCAGCAGATTTCTGGCAAAAACTCTGAGAGTAAATAAAATTGCCATGAAAAGTTTCTCAAAAAAATCGGTCGTTCGGAGTCGACTTTAAACCGTAGGTCCCGCCACTTATGTATAAAATTAACACACACAACATAAGTGGTGTGAGAAACTAGGTCAATAATCCTGACTGAAGGGTTGTAATGACCAATTATGTATGTATGTATAATACTCACACTATCTCATTCAAACCTATTGCTCGGAGAAATTTCAAGATGCTGCTCGTTATCAACAATAACAATTCCCTGTCTAGCACATGATATATATCCAGGTGTTTCTTTTTGGGATCCACAGGTTACAAGAATATGTACCATCGGCACATAAAGGGTGATTTTTTAGCTATTATCTTTTTGGCAACACTGGTTTAAACAGCTCACGCACGTTTCGTGTTTTGTTTTACTGTCAAACATCTTCAATTTGGTCTATAATTTAATCATGAATCGTTTTACAAACGAACAACGCTTGCAAATCATTGAATTTTATTATCAAAATGGACTCTTGGAAAGTTGGCCGAAGATCCACTTCTTTATCGAAAAATTGTGTTCAGCGACGAAGCTCATTTTTGGCTCAATGGATACGTAAATAAGCAGAATTGTCGATTTTGGAGTGAAGATCAGCCAGAAGTATTGCAAAAGCTACCAATGCATCCAGAAAAAGTCACAGTTTGGTGCGGTTTATGGGCTGGTGGCATCATTGGACCGTACTTCTTCAAAGATGCTGCGAATCGTAACGGTTTTAGACAATTTTTTTTTTTTTTGGCTATGTTAAAGCTCATGTCTATACCGCATGTCTAGTCCGCTTCAATTGACGCATTGGAAGACAACATTGAAGCATTTATTCATGAGATACCGGCCGAAATGTTGGAAAGAGTATGCCACAATTGGACTAAGCGGATGGACCATTTGAGGCGCAGTCGCGGTCAACATTTGCATGAAATAATCTTCAAACATTAAATTATATGGACCGTACTATCGATTCAAATAAAGATTTCATGCATTTTTCTGAATTTTATATGTTGTTTTTTTTGAAAAATTTCCTATAGCTCTTAAAAAATCACCCTATATATAGTAAATTCTCATCTTCACAGTGACTCGAGACAATGACAATATCAGATAAGTGAACCTTAAGCGAAGTCACCGTAGTCTAGTAGTAGTAGTGTTATGGCTTATTAGACGTGAGGCCACCAGACATACCGAAATATGAAAAATCTTTCTTCTCGGCGACTTTCTCTCATCAGATTTCAGGCAAAAACTCTGGAAGTAAATAAAATTGCCATGATGACTGGATAAAATGATAAAATGAACACACACAACATAAGTGGCGTGAAAAGCGAGGTGGTGATCCTGACTGAAGGGTTGTAATGACCAATTATGTATGTACTTATGTATGTATGCAGACTCAAAGCAGTGCCCTGTCAAAATATCGGTTACAAGTTACCCAGATAGTCTGATGCATAACTCATATCTTCTCTTATTGTAGTTTTTCAACAAAAGTTTCAATTACCTTAAACTCGATGGGTTTGAGAGGAGCCTTTGCCACTCTTCATCTTCCTTTCGTTGGGCATTCTATTTCCAAACATCCGCACCTACTCCAAACACTACTACCTCATGCAATATAGCCAAAATCGTTTACGTTATGTAGGCCGTTTCAGCTTCTTGATGAAACCACAACCCATTAAGTCCATAATGTTCAACAGCAACAACCAGCGGATTTCTCACGGCCATGGCGCTCTGAATTGATTGTCATGATTCAATTCAGAACACAATGCGCTCCAAATAGTCATATTTCCGTATGCAATTACTTTTCTACAATTACTTCTGGATTCTCCAAACCCCATACATTAAAGCTTTGCTTGCTTGCTTAATCTTGAAAAATTAACTTCGAAACTCTGTTGATGTAAAAGGTCTCCTCGGACCTTGAAAGTTTATGGTACCTGGTCTCCAAGGTGAAGAGTCTCTAGTCGATAGAATTATGTCGGTAAGGGAATTAAATATTTTTTATTAGCATGTCAATACAGCGCAATACAACGATTATATGGGATTAACACTTGTGTTGATCTGGCTGTTTTGTCTAAAAGGCTCAGTTCCGAATGAGCCTATCATCGCAGATGTAAAGTTGAAATTCCTCTGTGACGACTCTTTGCAAAATATATTGCTACAGTAAGATCGTATGAGTTTGGAACTTAAATAGTCAGGCATGAACGGCCATAAATAATTCATTCCTCTGTTAATCAGACAAGCTCTTTAAATATTTCTTTACTCATCAATGAATAACGATTTTCCCACCATTACGCAGCTACCGCATGCCTCGTAAAGGCCTTAAAATTCTAAATTTTTAATTTAAATTAAATCCCAAAAAGTTTATTATAAAATTTAAATTGCGCACTATTAAATGGTCAATAAAACTGCCAGCGTTTTGTTCATGGTTTTGAAACAAGAGGCAATTTTTAGAAAGTATTAACCCACATATTCGGCACATTTATTTTGTATCTCTCGGCCAGATGTTGGCCAGCCATAAAACTGCAATCAACGAAAATGAAAACAAACAATTAAAATTTGTTTAACAAAATCTAATGTGAGGATAAGTAACCAATGAAACGATAGCGACTGACCTCTACTTAAATGATGAAAAGGGGTTTCAAATAAATTAAAACAAGAGTTATAAAAAAACAACAAAAACCTTGTTAAAAATCATAAACTACCGAAATACGTGAGAAAATAAAAAAAATATGTGTGTATTTGTGTGTTTCTGAAATATGTTTCTCATATTTTGTGTTCTTAAATCAAGAAAATGAAATGAAATTTCTAAAGATCACAACGATTATGGCTGTTGCATATGAGGCATGTGTTTTGAAGCATAGTTTGCCAAATGTGTGAACACGCATCCTTAAAAGCAAACAGAAAAAAAACTTAAGGTATTGCTATGTGTTCAGTTGTTTTCTTTTAACATATTTTAGAGAACCTCTGTCTGCCTGCCTGCCTGCCACAACGGCAGTCGTGTTGTGGCAAAGAAAGCAACTGCGCGCAAAAAAGTCTAAAATAATAATAAACATACATAAATTTTATAGTTGTTATCTCACAACTACCACTCGCATGCCTATGCTATACTATACTTATGGTGCCATCTCTTCACACACTCATCACCAATGTGCCTCATCATAGTGTGGCGCAAACGAATAGAAAGTACATTATGACAGTATGGCCCCAAAAATAAAAACAATAAATTTTCTGCCGAAAAAAATGCATGACACAACAACAACACCAAAAAAAAGTACAACAAACACCATGAATTTAATTATTTTGAAGACAGATCCTTAAAGGAATGTATTGTTAATATTACCGCTTTTATACAGCCAGGAATATTAGAATAATATTGCAAATATTTAATTATCACTGCTTATCGTCAGCTTAGTATAATTTCTAAGAAAGTTTGATCAGCCACATGTATCTGGTGTAGCCCATGAACCTCTAATATTTGAATATCAGGAGATTCTGGGGCCTTTTGCCTATTGTGTATTAATTAAGACCGTTCATATGTTTTGCCCAGCGTTAAGATAAGCGGAGGGCTGCATTGGGACTGGTTACCGCTGATATTGGTTCCGAACTCCAGCAGGTAACATTATTCGAATTATTTAAATCAGTTAAAGCTACTGCTGAGAATCTCTTCTGAGGATTGCTATTATTACAGAGGCCACAGGACATTTCCTGATTGATTGCAGCCAATTCACAATATCTTTTTGGCTTTTCTAAGCCACAAGTACTTAATGACAAAACGGGAGTATCGTAAGCGGCATTTACAAAATCCGGTACACATTTGCAAGCCTTATCATTGTCATAGCAGGGATCCGCAGGCGCTTGGGCAGCAAACATTTTCAAATACACATCTCTGGGTATGGCCCCTACAGTCACTGGACTGATTACAGCCATTGGCAAGAGGCATATTAAGTTTGATATCATGATGGTTGAAATAGTGGATTTCATTGTCGTATATTCAGTAAGCAGGTGGTGGTGGTAGCTTTTTATAGAAACTTTGACACGATCACTTTATCTTTGGTTTAATTGTAGTTTAATTAACGGGGTTTAAGAAATATTTCCGAGATTCAAAAAATTTTTATAAGCATTTTCATTCGGAGATTTTATGTTTTTTATTAATCAAAGAAAGCTTCTGATATTGATAAAATCAGCAAAAGTAATGTTATAGAGTTGTTCCACATTGCCATGACAATTGTTCTGCTCTTTTCTAATGCCATCTTAGGATTGATTTTTAATTTAAACCAACAAAGATCATTAGATTAGGACCATTAAGTTCACTTTAAAAAAATTGTTAAAACTACTGCCTTCTAATATACAGCCAATATTATGGTAGCAGATGTGTTGTGAGCAATTAATTTGGCTTCAGAAAGAAGCGTTTTCATATCGATAAAGGGTAAAATTTTATGAAGTCCCTCACCTTACATGATATGTCGGACTGTCCCTATGGATAAACCTACCTTATCGGCTTATCGCGGAAGTAAACCACCCTTGCAACGCATTTGCATTATTTCGAGATGGTACAAGTAGCAGCTTTCTCTTATGCGATTGCGTCTAAGTCAAATTTCTTCTTGTACAGCAAATGTTGCACAAATTTTCTTACTGCGTCCGAGCTTTCTTTATTGTATTTTCAGTACACTAATAAACCCGCTAGCTGTCTCAAGGTAATGATGTCGCTCAGCCCAGTGATTACACATAATTGGTCATTACAACCCTTCAGTCAGTATTATGACCTAGCTTCTCACACCACTTATGTTGTGTGCGTTAATTTTATACATGAGTGGCGGGACCTACAATTTAAAGTCGACTCCGAACGACAGATTTTTGAAAAGCTTTTCATGGCAATTTTATTTACTCTCAGAGTTTTTGCCAGAAATCTGCTGAGAGGAAGTCGCCGAAGAAATATTTTTTCATAACATGAGCGGCGGGTTCTACATTTTTAAGGCGACTCCGAACGACATGTTTTTGAGAATCTTGTTCAAGGCAGTTTTATTTACTCTCAGAGTTTTTGCCAGAAATCTGTTGAATATTTTACATATTTCGTTTTGATGTTTGACCTGGATTTTGAACCGTTACTCCACGTCTAATGAGCCAACACACTACCTACTAGACTAAGGCGATTTCAACTTACTCTTATACCATAGCTCATAACACTGATCATTTCGAAGCGTTTAGGTGGAACACAAAAAATAATGTGAATGAGAATCTTTTTATCATATAGCTTGCAGTTTATTACATTTTCTAAATAATAGTAGTTTGAGACTTCATTTTTTTTATTTTTAAAGACTTCATTCCTTTAGATAATGTTCTGTGGGAACCAATATCTACAAAATACGTTCATACGCACAACTGGTTAAGTAAATATAACAGAAACCACAAAATTCTAATTAACTGAAATTGACCAAATAGCAACTAAACAACAACAACAATAACAAGAACGAACAACAAACAATGCAACACAATGAAGCAACGTAAGCAACTTCAACAAAAAATTTCATTTTGAAGATGAACAATTTCAAGCAGTCGACAAGATGACTCTTTAACTTAATGTTCGTATTTAATGTTGATTTCATTAAGAAATACCCACTGAAGGCATTTTGCAAGTTGCTACCAACTATAGGGTGATTATGGGCCATTTTGATTTGCTCATATTGAATTTAATTCAACCAGATGAGTATTATCGGCTATGATGCACTGATAAACTAAAATATTAAAACACTGGCTGACTGACTAATAATATGGTTGAATGGCATACATACCTATGTACATATATGTATATGTGCGCCATATATGTATACTATATGGTTGGTTTTAACCCACTTATCTGCGAAACCATAAGTACTAATTGCCAGTGAATATATACACACAGAGAAACGTGCATATGCTATTGCTGTGCCACAAGAAATAATCGTCGCATGAATTTTTTATCTGCAACATTTAACTTGCCACACTGCCTGCCCTTATTCAATATGCAGCGATTGCAGCATCGCCACAATAAGCCACAAATCCAGTAAATCCCTTTGAACCAATGATAATGATGATATTGCTGCGCATGTTGAACTGACTAAATTAAGAAATTTGCCACGATAAATTGATGATTGCCAAAATTGATGAGTTTCATTAACAATAGCTCAATAAAACAAAACAGAACAAAACAAAAATCCACGTTTCATTATCATCTTCATGGCGACTAAAGGATGATGGTATATGTCTTATAAGAGTTTATGTAGGAGATGATAATTCTTCGTGGAAAAGAAAAGAAAAAAACGAATGATTTGATTTCCTTTGTCTTCGCTTATCTTCAATTTGTAGGCAATTTAAAGGAAATCGATAAAATTGTTATAATCATTGGATTAGTAACACAACTTGAAGGCTATAATCTCAAAAGAATCACAATTAAATCGGAAATAAAGGTAAAAGGAATATGAATTTTAAAAACTGCAGGAAAATCATATTTTGTAGTATGCATAGAACCAAATGTAAAAAAACGCCTGGTACGTTAAAATAGCCTTGTATTACTTGGCATATCGTTTACAAAACTATTTCAATTCTGAGCACGCTATGAACATCGAATATAATGTTCATATTTAATGCTATTGAAATTACAACATAGTATGCCATAGTCTCCATAGTATGCTATTTCTGACTATTCTATTTTGATGTACATTAAGACCTACGATCTAATTTTTTATAGAGTGCTACGTAAGTCATAGCGCTTACCATAATAGCAATTTGATATTTTATTGCATAGTTTACAATTCAATTTTATTTTAGTTATGTTACTCGAATATAAGTAGTGTGAGCAGCTAGATTGTAAATCTGACTGAAGGGTTATAATGACCAATTATGTGTGTATAATGTATGCTACTCGTAAGGGTGCCATGCCATTTAGTTTAAAAAACAGTGTCACAACAAAAAATAGGATTATATAGTTTTTATACCAATTTATATACAAATACAGCACCTTAATAATAGATAAATATTAATTTTTTAATGTAATACAGTTTTATAGCATATTCCGTACTATTTTTGTTGCTCATCATGCTATTCCGGGTTTTTCCTTTATACTACTCTTTGGCTTTTAATGCTATTTGTAGTATAGAAATCGAATATTTTTTATTATGCTATTTTGCGTAAAATAGTAGATTTATATACTTAAGTTGCTAATGCTATTCGGCGTTATAATTGGTCTTTATCCATTTAGTTTACTTTTCTTTATGATACCGTATTGTATTTGCTATACCCAATAGTAAAATGCTATTTTTCTAAACATATAAACGAGTTATTTACTTGCTTACTTTATTGTTAATTCATGAATTCAATTTTTATTAGATATGGAAAAGCGGAATCTATTAAAGCTTAAAAGATTTTTATTTAGAAAGATAGGCCCTCTTGACCATTTGATTAAATAATGTATCAACATATAATAGCATTTAATTGATAGCGAGGAAGCGCCATAATTGATAGCGCTATATATCGCTGACTTTCAAAAGATTAGTACTATAAAGGTACTACTGTTAATACTTGGTCGTATAACCAATGAAATAAAAGTTTACAAAGAACACAGAGATAACTTAAAATCTCGGATTTACTTGATCATTGTCAAAGATCTTTAATTGGTTCCAAGTCATATTTTAGAAATTACATTCGTTTTTACTCATTCTTATCCTGGTGTTTCAAGGCTTAATAAGTTCTCTATGGCCCTGTGGGTTCCAGCTCAGGGTATGAATTATGGCCTTCCCAATGTATGAAGACTCCAGATCAACTTCAGCATGCATTTTAGTTAACCAATTCTCAAAATTTGCTTTAGACACTTTGAAGAAGAATTGTAGTATTCTTTGTGGTAGTTGAGCTGTGCTCCAAATAGTGCAACCATATAGAAGTTTTGAGTTGACAATGTAATTATAGATTTTTAAAGGAAACTTATACCCCCTACCGTCTAACAGGCACGTAGATGTCGTCCACGTAGTCGGCATCACACAGTAACTAAGTTATATTCCTATCACCAGATAGAATTTTAGATATATAATGCCGACACGTTTTCACACTTATACTGGGTGGTACTTAACTTTTGTTTATCTTGACTATACTATTTTGACAGTAGACAAGCCTATTGAATGCAATATAGTCTACCACAGCAAAGTTCATACAAAGGAATGGAATGTATCGATATATGCAGTTAAAGAAAAAGGCCTTTTGCGGGCCTGTGTACCTTAACATATAGGAGTTCATGCTATTCATAGTTCTATTGTGAGCGTTAAATTAATATAAGCTCTTACTTACCATGCCCTTTTAATTGGTCATTACATGCCTTCAGCCGGGATTACAACCTACCTTCCCACGCTACCCATGTTGTGTGTGCTAATTGTTTTTATTAATTTTTTAAAGCCAACTTACTACATAAAATCTTTTTCGCTGTAAATACATCCTTCGATTTAGTTTCTCTTTTCTCTCTGTTTCCCCTTAAATTCCCTATATTTTCGTTTAGAATGGCAATCCTATTCGATAAGAACTGTATTACATTGTTGTTTTACTTCACTTTATTGCCATCCCACAATGTTAGCTTAAAACTGCTTTAAAGCAGAAAGATTTTCTTACGTTTTACTTACTGTCTGTCAACAGACAGTTGGCCTCCATGCATTTGGGTCCCATGTGATCCTTATATTTTCAATATCTTCATTCTATCTTAAAGCCAATCATTTTGTCTTCATTTATCTGCATTTTATGTTTATTATTATTGTTGTTGCTGTATCGAGAAAAACAAATAAACTGCTGTTTAAACGTTTAAATTGCAACAGAAAAGAAAAGAAAAAAATCGCTTTTAAATTATAGATTCCACTGATTACACCACTGAAAATGATGGCGCGAGCAATTTAATTCAAGTTACAACAACGAAAACGAAAATAATCATTAAAAATATTGTTTTTAACGGATGGAATTTATTGAATAAGATAAAGTGGTGGGAAGATATTGAACGGAATGTTGCCCCATTGCATAGGGAAACATTAATTGCTGCAACTTGTTAATGTGCTCGATAATAAGATAAGATATCCCTGTGCTGCATTGTTATAACGCGGAAAATGTTTTTGTGCTAAACTTTGACTCTCATGGCAAGGAAAGTTCTCTGAAACACTGATTTACTCAGGCAATTTCTCGACTTTACTGAATGCCTCCCTCCTTCTTTACTTACTTTACATTACAACCGTTTAGTCGGGATTACAACCTAGCTTCTAACACCGCACTGCTGACGTTTTCTTTTCTTGTTTCTTGTTTTCTTTTCTTTCCCGTAAACAATTTTTCAAAGGGAAGAACGCATAGAGGCTATCTTAGCTGCTAATGACTACTGCCATATTATCCTCTTAAGACTCCAGTGTCTATCTCTAGTCTACCCACCTACAACCTATTTACTCAATTAATTGATCATTACAACCCTTTTAGTCAGAATTACGATCTAGTTTCTCACACCACTTGTTTTGTGTGTGTTAATTTTATAGATGAGTGCTCAATGCTGTTTATGTTTTGGGAACTTAATCCTGAAACAATTTCGTCCTACGAATCAGAAACTTTCGCTCCAATCAATTAAGTGTTGAGGTCAGCGTCTGACCTTTTAAAGCGGGAATGAACTAACCGATGTAGAGTTCCGTATGTAGCTTGCAAACTATTGAAATGACCATAACACACAGTCCATATTATAATGGATAAAGGATATTTCTTTTCTAAATCTCATAAGCGAAGCATAAGTCCCCGTAGCGTAGTAGGTAGTGTGTTGGTATATTAGACATGAGGCCTCGGTTTAAACCCTTGTCCAGACATCTCTGGAAATATGAAATACGAAAAAAATATTTCTTCGCCGACTTCCTCTCAGCAGAGTTCTGTCAAAAACGCTGGGAGTTAACAAAATTGTCATGAAAATTTTCTCAAAAATCTATCGCTTTGAGTCGACTTTAAACTGTAGTTCCCGGCACTCATGTATAAAACATACATATACAACATTAGTGGTGTGAGAAGCTAGTTCGTAATCTTGACTGAAGGGTTGTAAGGCTCAATTATGTATGTATGTAGGATGTAACACTTAGCTTTATTTCAATTCAATACTTTTATGGTTAAGTTTACATTTAGTTTTAATAATTAAATACTTTATTATAATATAGTTCAGTAAATTAAATTAACTTATTTGGGTAAAAATTGTAGGCTATAAACACTTTAGTTTTATTACAGTTCAACACTTTTATGTTTAAGTCTACATTCAGTTTTAATAATTCACACTTCAGCACAATACAGTTCGGTAAATCAAACTAACAATTTATTTGGGTTTACACTTCACTAGGCACGACTATTCTTCCTGACGTCAACTTCACTACTACTCTTCCCTCATAAAAACCTGTCCGTTTTTCCCTATCTGTCTCAAAAATACCCACGCCACTCAAATTATAAACCGCTACTTGAGCGCAAAATCACGCCACTTACAATCCCGTTAG
This sequence comes from Sarcophaga caerulescens, assembly GCA_927399465.1. Classification (NCBI taxonomy): domain Eukaryota; kingdom Metazoa; phylum Arthropoda; class Insecta; order Diptera; family Sarcophagidae; genus Sarcophaga; species Sarcophaga caerulescens. The sequence goes on from OV656873.1 coordinate 53,524,194, forward strand.
TCCTCTGTCACGTCATGTAGCCGGCAAACACGAAACGGAGGGTACCCTACATTCGGCCCTCCTGACGGCAATACGGCCCGGATTGCCACACTTTCATAAACTCGGCCACGGTAGTGGTTCTATTAGGGCCCTCATGGTAACCCACTTTCTCGACCTCGTACCTTCCGTGAGGCAATTTCCTTACTATTTTATATGGGCCAAGGTATTTACCTCTTAACTTAAGGCCACTGCCAAACTGAGTGCGCTTAATGGCCACCAACTCGTCTACGGCATACTCAACCTCAGGCTTTCTTCTGGCATTATAAGTCTCGCAATTCTCCCTCTGAATTCTTCCAATATTCTCTTTAGCTTCGGACCTCATATCTTCTCTTTCTTCATCAAATTCTCGGACGGCTTCATCTTCCAATATTTCTCTAAGGTTGGGGTAGTCGGGCAATCTCATTTCCACCCCGGTTAGTAATTTGAACGGGGATACGCGGGTGCTTCTTGGAGCACTGGAATTAATGAACATTTGGACCTTTCTCACGTGTTTGTACCAGTTCTGGGGCGTCGCAGTGCACAATTTTGCCAGCATTGGTACGACTATTCTATGTATTCGCTCAACCTGACCGTTCCCACGTGGAACTCCTGTGGTAATCAACAGGTGCTGGATATTCTCCTGAACGCAGTAATCTTTAAAGGCCTGTGAAGTAAATGCTGCTCCGCGGTCGCTTATTATTCTTCGAGGATTTCCAAAAATAGCAGATTGCCTCTCCAAGGATTCGATGACCGTCTTGCTGTCAGTTGACTTCGTTGGATGTAGCCACACGAACTTCGTAAACCCATCAACAACCACGAACAGATGATTATACGCCTTCTTAGTAACTTCCATTGGTCCAACATGATCGACATGATAAGTCGCTAGGGGTCGATCGTCCTTATCTATTGGGTTAAGGTAGCCCTCTTTCCTGCCTGTTTTCGACTCGGTGATAAGGCACTCGATGCAATTTCGTACAACGTGCGGCACTTTTGCAGCCAACCTCGGTATATAGTACTGCTTTTCGATCAACTCACGTGTCTTAGAAACACCAAAGTGACCCTGGTTGTGCGCTAACTTGATTATCTCCTCTTCCAACTGGACCGGTATCACGATAAGGTCCTTCGTGGGATCCTTGTATAGTACTCCGTTCTGTATGTAATAATCTTCATATGCACCATATTCCAGCACTGCTCTAATGGCCTTGGTACAGTCGTCACTCTCCTGTGCGCATCTGATTCTGTGGGTAAGGCTGCTTTCAACGACCAGGCACGCCATACGGCTCAAAGCATCAACGTGCCTCATTCTAGTTCCGGATCTGTGTTCAATCTCATAGGAGAATTCTTGTAGAAACATAGCCCACCTTGAAATTCTAGCAGGCACATCAACCTTGTTCATCGTCAGTTTAAACGCGTTGCAGTCAGTTACTATTTTAAATGGTATGCCAAGTAAGTATACTCTCCACTTCTTCAACGATTCTACCACAGCTAACACCTCCAATTCATAGGAGTGGTACTTCTCTTCGTACGGCTTTGTGCGTCTACTCATGTACTGCACTGGACGTAGATCCTGTTCGTCTAAACTTCTCTGCAAAAGCACTGCTCCATAACCGTGCATGCTGGCATCGGTATGCACCTCTGTAATTGCGTCGGGGTCATATAATTTCAAAACTGGAGCACTGACAAGAGCCTCCTTCAACTGATGACAGGCCAGCAAGACTTCATCATTGACTGCAAATTTCACGTTCTTCCGCAACATATCGGTTAAAGGCTTCGCCACTATCGCATAACCCTCTATAAACTTCCTGAAGTAAGAAGTTAGACCCAAAAATCTCTGCAGGGCTTTCCGGTCGGTGGGGATCGGGAAGTTTTTCACCGCCTTGATCTTCTCTTCCGCTGGCTTTATTGAGCCCCTCTGAATAATATAACCAAGAAAATTAACTGTACTGCGTAGAACCTGACATTTCTCCCATTTAATGCGTAACCCGTTCGATGCAGCTATCTCCAACACCTTTACAAACCTTTCCAGGCCCTCGACCATATCCTTAGCGGGAATAATGACGTCGTCCATATAAACTACTACCACACCTTCACGTATCAAATCCCTAAATACAGCTGTTATGAATCTGGTGAATACTGCAGGCGAGTTGCTCAAACCAAATGGAGCGAACAGAAACTCAAACTGCCCATTGTGGGTGACAAACGCCGTATATTTTCTCGAAGATTCCTCCAACGGCACATGGAAAAACCCATTTCGTAGGTCCAATGTCGTGTACAGGTTAGCCGTTTGTAGTTTGTCTAACACCTCATCCATCAATGGCATGGGGAAATGGTCCCTCACAACTTTCTGATTCAATTTCCTGTAGTCGCAGCATAATCTTTTAGTGCCGTCTTTCTTCGCAACCAAAACGATCGGGGATGCGTACTCCGAAGTACTAGGCTGCACAATTTTTTCACGTAACCATTCCGCAATCTGATTCTCAACGATTACTTGATCTGCGATTGGTAAACGTCTTGGTCGATGATAAATTGGTATGTCATCCTTCAACACTATGTTCATCTTTACCGGGCTCTTCATATTCCGTCTGGGTCGATATTCGGTTATTGCCCTCTCTATCTGGCTCCCGATGGAGGCATTCAGGTGTTCCAGATCGACTGGGATATCTGGCTTGTACTCGTCGATGTTGAAACAATCTCCCGAAAATTCATTCGGAACTGTATTCCCTTTCATCGGCATTTTGAACCACGCTTCACCGTTCGATATGGTCACATCAGCTTTGCGTATCAAACTATTTCCCAACATAATCGAATGGTTAACATCGCGTTCCCCAACAACATAAAAAGTTACCTCTATATCCAAGCCATCAACGCGAACAATCTCATCAAACCGACCCAACGTGACTATAGCGCTATCACCAATACCAAACAATTTCACTCTCTCCGGTACAAAATTTATCTCGCCCAATACGAACAGCATGTCAAACCGTATTATGCATACATCACACCCTGTATCCACCAACGCGGTCAAATCTTTACCACGTATCACAATATCCTTGAATATCAAACCCGGTCCCTTACGAACCATATTCACTTGGCTACGTTCCGTTTTAACTTTATTCTCCACCTTGGAATTAGGGCATTCAAAGGATCGATGGCCAAAATTCCTACAAACGAAACATTTGGGTTGTCTCTCGGGGCAATTTTTAGCAATATGGGATCTTCCGCCACACTTATAACACCTGATATCAGCGCCACCTGCTTCTCCTTTCGATACACTGGACTTCTTCGGCACAATCATCGGCTCTTTCCCCTTGTATAACGACTGGGAAACTGGCCGTGTCTTTTCGTACACTCTGATCATCTTCTTCAGCTCGCCGATACTGCCGGCCTGATATAGCACCGTCTTACTTGATCTCGAATCTGGTATGCCCTCTATGAAATATTCAATTACGCTCCTTTCATCTAAGTTAATCTGGGCCCCAATTTCCATTATGGCATACAAATATTCCATCAGTGTCTCGTTCTTGTTCAAGCGTCTGTTCTGAATGCGACGAATAACCTCCGCTGCTGAAAACTGCACACCGAACTCGTTCTTAAGAGCCGTTTTCAAAGAACACCAGTCACGTATGCCCTTTTGACTCCTGACAAACATTTTCGCGGCCCCAGTCAATAACTGCTTACCGTAGACATAAAACTGTAGTTGTGACCAGTTCAGTATACTGCCCATCTCCTCGAATTCATCTAGCCACCGAATAACGTCAGGTGAGCTAGTGCCAGAAAACTGGGACAGACTCTCCTCCACATCCTTGAGGGTGTACAAGCTTCTTTCCGACCGGTCATTCCCGACAATCTCACTATCGGCCCGCCGCGGAGAGCCTCCTGCTCTGGCGCCCTCCGCCACTTCACCGCTACAATTGTCCGTAGTCCCGCCCTGGTCCGTTGAATGTAGTCCTAATCTTTCCAGAAGTCGCCTCTGCAAATCCTCTTTCAAACCCTGTGTCCCTAAACCTAACTCCACCAGCCTTGCCCTAAGGGCACCAACACCCATACTTAAAATCTCCTCACGATCCATACTACCTCCTCACCAAACTACTCAAGAAATTAACCAACGCGTGAAAACTGTAAACCCAAATGTTACAATAGAATATTAAATCAATTAAATAATAAATCAAAAAATAGAATATTAAATCAATATAATAATTAATCAATCAATAGAATATTAAATCAATAAAATAATTAATCAATCAATAGAACATCAAATCAATAAAATAATTAATCAATATAAAAAAAAAGAATTCAATTGTCTCAAAATTCGTCAAATACAAATAATTCAATTAAATATTCAAGTTAATAATAAAAGTTCAACCGATTAGTTAATCGTTCAATTAAATTTCAATTCTCTTACTCTCCTCTCTTTTCTTAAATTCTCAATAAAATCATTCAATTTTAATTATATTCTCTTTTCATAAAAAATCTTCCAATTAAAATAATTAAATTATATCAAATGATTATGTAAAAAAAAACTTTCAAATATTATTTTAATTTATAATGAAATTAACATGAAATAATTCTACTTATCCGATAACTGCTTCACCCCACTGTACTTTATTCTGCCACACTGTCCACCGCTCAGCCGCAGCCCTCAATATCCGCCAACAAATTCAATAACTCTGCTTTACTCACAGCAATCCACCTCTCGTTACTCACAATGCAAACAGCGCAACTGCAACCCTCAACATCAAATTCAGCAACTCAGCTTTACTCACAGCAATCCACCTCTCGTCACTCACAATACACAATACTCTCACCGTACAATCAGCTCAACAGCAACTGCTAGCATCTCACACACAGCACTCAACACCGCCATCAACACAGCACTCTCACTCAACGCAGTCAACACAAGGGTGTGGTTTCACACTATTTCCAGCAACAGCATTACGCATCAGTTTTCCTTTTCTCTCGAAGCACTCTCACTCTCTTTGTTTTAATTTGGTGGTGGGTTTTTTTTTTCAAATTTACTCGCTCTCATAAGTTTTCAACGGAAGAAACACTCACTATAGGCTTGATCTTTTATTACAGCTCTCTCTTGAATCTCTTTTCTAACGTTCTAGAATATTCTTTTGGGCTGTTCTATTTTCTCTTCTTTTATGCTCTTTTCCTTATTTGCAACCACTTTTACACAAAGGCCTCAATAAGTATTCCAATGTTTACAGCGAAAATTTCAACTATTTTTACTGCACACGCACAAACACTAGCTTAACTGTTTAACGCCGATTAAAATGTGTTGTAATTCTGTTTGAGCGGAATTTTTCGTTTTCTCTTCGTTTTGTTTTCTTTCTCTTTAACCACTTCAACACTTTTCTTTCAGTTTTTTCTTTTTATTATGTTAAATATTGTTTTGTAAACTGTTATTGTCGTTTTATGTATACTTAATGTATTGTTTCATGTATATTTTATGCTCAGATTGTTCGATCCCGGTTGAGCCCCCAAAAAATTGTAGGATGTAACACTTAGCTTTATTTCAATTCAATACTTTTATGGTTAAGTTTACATTTAGTTTTAATAATTAAATACTTTATTATAATATAGTTCAGTAAATTAAATTAACTTATTTGGGTAAAAATTGTAGGCTATAAACACTTTAGTTTTATTACAGTTCAACACTTTTATGTTTAAGTCTACATTCAGTTTTAATAATTCACACTTCAGCACAATACAGTTCGGTAAATCAAACTAACAATTTATTTGGGTTTACACTTCACTAGGCACGACTATTCTTCCTGACGTCAACTTCACTACTACTCTTCCCTCATAAAAACCTGTCCGTTTTTCCCTATCTGTCTCAAAAATACCCACGCCACTCAAATTATAAACCGCTACTTGAGCGCAAAATCACGCCACTTACAATCCCGTTAGTCCTCTGTCACGTCATGTAGCCGGCAAACACGAAACGGAGGGTACCCTACATATATGTATGTATGTATGTATCGAAGCATAATTTCCTCTCTTGAAAAGTGAGTTTCCGAGCCAAGAATATTCAAATATAATAATTCTTTGCATTACCAAAACGATATGGACGATAATAATTTGTAACATTCCATTATTTTGTATTGAATTATTAGCAAAATCGTATATTTTATAGAAACCAACAATTAGTCACAAGTTATTTGACCACAAAAGCAGCAAACAACCACAAATACAAAGAATTTCATAATGACTTAGCCATGCCAAATAATATCGAAATGAAACGATGATATACGGCATACCAAGCAAAGATACACAGACTAAATAAATATTTTTAGGAATAAAAAAGATTTAAAGAATTTAAAAAATTCCCGAAAAACTAAGCAGAATTTAGAAAGACAATGATTTTCATAGACAATGAAGATGATTTCCAATACACAATGAAACATGACTGGATATGACAATATTTAAAGGCTATAAATGCATGAAACAGCAATGCCTACTACTGCTGTTGTACAACGATGACAAGAATAAAAACAATTGACTTTATATTGTTGGTAGACAGTAAAAGAGAAAGAGACAGACTTTAAGTCCTTAAACAAAACACCACAATCATGCTTAAAATCTATGTTGCTTCAATTGTAACTGTTTGACCATTAAATGTAACACATCGTATTTCGGCCAATCTTACTCACCGACAGGCTGGACTGGCTGGTAATCATTAAATGTCTCTTAAAATTTATAATCTTTTACAAGGCATTCAATACATACAGCCAGTCATTATTGGCTACATCTTGCTATTTGATCACACCAACAACGAACAACAGCCGACAGCCAACAGCACTGACAGACAGTATTAATGGCATCTTTATAATAACGTGTAGGTTTATGGCGAAAATCATCATCATTGCCAGCATTCTCATTCCCATTCTCATTCTCATCAGATGTATGATATTAAAGTGTATAAACATGTTTACAATGGCCATATCCTACCATCTTAAATGGCCAGCATCATAACCAACGCCATTACCATCAGCTCTGTCAACACCAACTCATCATAGTCATCAGCATCGTCAACATCGTTATGATTTTCTTATCTTTTCTTCTTCGGTTTTATAAGCTTGAAGGGAGTCATAATCCAAAAATGCATTTTGTTAATGATCCTGTTACTATGTATGTATGTATGTGTGTGTATGCGTGTGTTAATTTCTTATCTTCCCCCATTTTCATCTCATCGAATCGAAAGTATTTCCAGGAAAAGAATTTAAAATCTTTTAATCAACATTGATTTTTATTAACAACCTTGAAGGTTTTCATTGAAATCGTGAGTAAAATATTATACTTTGGACCATAGGCAGTTATGGCACATGGTTATGAAATCAATATGTTTTAATTAAAATCGTTTTCTGACACGATGGATCCACAAATTCATATCTTAATAAGACATCTCTCCTTTACAGGAGACACACACACAAGAGTAGTGAGGGTGCATTGTCTATAAACTATTCAGTGTTAAATTTGAATTTCAATTTGAGCATACTTTTCAGGACAGATTTTTATTCGTTAAGAAAATATATGTGAATATTGGGTGTCTAATTTAAAAATGCGTGGTCTGGCGAATATAAATATTCCATTATTGCCATGGTTTTCAGTGTATGTACTGCTGCTTGTCAACGTTAATAAACAGCTGCTTGGGTGAACGAACCCATTGTCAGTAATAAAGGGTGAGCCGTGTAAAAGTTTAAATTTAAAGCCGTAATAAAACAAAACGGCTTCACAAGCCGTACCAAACAGCCACTCGTAATTGGCTTCTGTAAGACCACGTGTAGGTAACTGAGCGCCAAATACAACAATTTTGCTTATTACCCTACCCACCAAGAGGAATATGAGCTTCGTCCGTAAAGATGATTTTTGGCAGTTTCCCGTTGGCCCATCTAACAAAGCGCAAAGGAAACAGATGGTCGTGCGGCTGCAGCTCTTGAACCAATTGAACTTTGTAAGACGTCATACCGAGATCTTTTCGCAAAAATCGACGTAAACTGATTCATGAAATGTTCAATTCTTAAGGACGACGACGAGTTTGTGTTGATGGACTCCCACGCACATTCTCAGTTACAGTTTCGATATTTTCGGGTGTATGCACTGTACGAGCACGTGCATACCGGGCAAGTTCTTCTCTGCGACTAAATTTTGTACGACATTTTCTTGAAATTTCCGACCAATTGTCGTTTCATTACATTCGGTGGACATAATATACTGAATTTTGTGACCGAATAGAATGAAGAATGAAGAAGTATCCCGCGAAATCTTGCTCAATTGCCAAACAAACTTGGTTCGTGATGTATAGGAGAGACGTACCAACCAACTACTCAAACTTGATTGCAAGGACTACGGCTACTGTCGAGGTTGTGGATCTAATGAAGAGAAGGAAACTGTTATCCACTTTCTTTGCCAATCCCTAAGTCTTCGATTTAGGTTATTTGGCTCTCCATTCCTCATTAGCTTAACGGACTTATTACCCATTGATATTAATTATATAGCGTCGTTCATAAATCTTTCAGGCTGGTTTCCAGCTTAGGGGAGTCGTGCCTTTAGTGTACAGCCTCCGAGCTGACCAATTTCTCCTATGAGTGCCGTGGAATTTGATCAGTACGGGTACTACGCTTACCTGTGTCGTCACAACGGACCGCTATGAGTGCTCAAGTGAGCTTTTGGTATCAAAGCTACCACTCCAACCTAATCTAACCTAGTCTGTTCTTTGTTGTAGAACTTTTTAAAGTGTGACATTGTGAACCACTATAAAGAAAATTTCCTCTTTTTGGTACTACAATTGTGCCTAAAAGAGAGTAGAGGTGAACGACCATCTTCCAATTTAAGGACTATTTCCAGAAAAAACTTTTTTTTTTCGAAATAAGGCTGACATTGTAACTCTTAAAAAATAACAACAACTTCAAAGTGTCAATATTCATCTGCATATAAAACGAAATGTTGGCTTATCTCTTTACAAACTTGGCTTAACCAAATGTTTGTATCTGATAGGATTTGCTTTTCGTTTTGCAAATATTTTGCCGACATTCGCATGTGTTTGCTGTACAATTTACATGTTAAACCAGAGCTGGATATTGACTGGGTTTATAACACTTTTTGTCTACATCTTCATATCCATAAACGGCTCTTTATTACCACAAAAAACTGGTATGCGGCTACAGTGTTATCTTGCCTTCTGTACCTTTAACCAGCACATGTTGCTCTACGAATGAATAAATATGACAGGGTTTTGAATAAGCGAGTAGTGTAGGTCAGTGTTATACATACAATTGCATGAGAAAAAAAAGTAAACAAAACTTTTAATCTTGGCGTTTATATTATACTTTCGAAGCATTTCTTTACGTTTTATTGAGCGAAATATTTATTTCGGACCCTTTTCCTGCAACTACGTCGGAACATATTTCCATGAAATTTTATTTGACCAGCAAATAGGAGCCTCTACTCCACTACTCTGCAGGGTGCAGTGTTGGCGGTAGCGGTGGTGTAAATGACGACTGTTGCTCGCCGACACAGACATACCGCACATGTGCAATGCAAAACAACAAAAACAGAACATTTTACGTTTTAAGGCCTGAAAATAAGCGATTTATGGCCGGATTTGTGGCTTATTTCGCTTGTTGCCTTCACTTGTTGTTGCATTCAAATGCTTTTTTTCTCTTTATTTTGGTTTTTATTTCCCATTTCAGAACATTATTTTTGCCTGGCCATCAGTTTTTGCGTTTTAATATTTTTTTGTTATTGTTTTTGGCCATTACGTTCTGTCCGTTTGGGGTGAACATTTTTTTTTTTGTTAACATGTTGCGTTCGTTGCTTATCTGTTGATTGTTTCTGGCCACATTTGGTGCACAACTTAAATTGCATAAAAAACCCATCAAAAAATCGTCCAAAAATTATAAAAAAAATAGTCTTCTTTGCAAAACGTTAAAACAAAAAAAAAAAAAAAAAACAAATTCATTTATAAAATTTGCTTAAAAGCTATTGTATGAATGAGTCCATAAAAATTTATGTTTAAACTAAATACTCGTAAATGCAACATAAACTGGACATTTTTATGATGCAGGACTTTACCACTAATGGGTCGTATAGTAAAAATACAAAAAAAAAATAAAATAAAAATAGTGTGTCATAAAACACCTGTAGATAAGTTTTGAAAAATAACCAGAGGTTCCAATTTATTGGTTTAAAATAAAAAATAAATGCAATAAATTTATAATTTAATTAAAACGTAAATGCATCTTGATTGTCCTTGAAATTGGTACAATGTTCACGTATGCATTCTGATTCTGATTCTGATTCAGCATGAGCATCAAACTGCTTAATTTGCTTCTGGGTTTTGTGGGTAATTATTTGGCATTGATTTGGTTTTTAAACTCATCATTCACGCACACATAATTGGTCATAACAACCCTTCAGTCAGGATTACGACCTAGCTTCCCATGCCACTTATGTTAGTGGGACTTACTGTTTAAAATTCACTCCGAAAGACAGATTTATGACCAACTTTACATGGGAGTTCTATTTACTCCCAGATTTTTTGCCAGAAATCTGCTAAGAGGAAGTCGCCGAAGAAATATTTTTCATATTGTTGGAGATGTCTAAGCTAGGGTTTGAACCGTAGCCGTACGTCGAATAAGCCCACACACTACCTACTAGAAAACGGCCACCTAATCATTGTCAAAGTTGTCTTAAATGGCTGACGCTTGGGGTGAGTTTATTCAATGAATTTTCTTCATTCTTCTTTAATTTTAACTTTCTGTCACCAGATGCCACTGCCATTAAGCGATTTTCAAAGCCGTCCTTTCATATAGTTAGGGATCGTCCTTTTCGGCTAGAGTTCCAGATTTTGTAGTTCAGTGTCGCCTTTTGTCGTCAGCTATACTTCAAGTACTTAATATTACCTTCCGAAGTTAGACGTTGAGTTTTATAAACTTCAGGAGGTGATATCTTTCTCATAGTTTAATATTTTTTTGTATTCATAACACCTCATCTGATGATATCACAGCAACTTTTAATCAAGTCGCAGAAAAAAAAACTAGGGTACCGGGTGTCCCAAAAAAGAGAACTCAAACTGAAGTTACTTACTTAATTGGTCCTTACAACAAATTAGTCAGAACTACAACCTAGCTTCTCACATCATTCATGTTGTGTCCGTAAATTTTATCTATAACTGAGTTTAACGTCGACTCCAACCACAGATTTGAGAAACTTTTCGTAGGTCCCGTGACTTATGTATAACATTAACACACAACATAAGTGGTGTGTGAAGCTTGGTCGTAATTCTGACTAAAGGGTTGTAATGACCAAATTGTGTATATAACCCCATGTATTTTATTTTTGAGAGATTGCTGTGTTTGCTAGGTTGCATTTATTGTGTTTATACATAGCATCAGGGTTTTCCGAAATATTTCTTTTTTGTATAACCACGGACTCTCACTACCAACACACTACGGCATCTTCATTCTGCATTTAAATAAAAATAAAACTACCTTAAGACTAACTAACTAAGCTAAGAAAGTAAAGTTGAACGAAGTGATAAAGCAGAAGCACAACGTGGTTCTAAATTATGCAGATGATATTTCTCAATTGTATTATCGCAAAGATTTACAACATTTAGGCAAAAGTGGAGAAAATTTAGAGGATAAGCGTGCAATGTTGGACTTTATGTTGATATATCAGGAAAACCAAAGCCATGAGAATTAACAATAACGCAGTAATAATATCATCACGGCTAACTAGTCGACTACGTACAAATGGAGATAACAGGCTCAATAAAGCCAGACCGGCATTCGGACGACTTCAATAAGTATAGAGAATCTGTCATATATATAGACTAACTAAGCTTAGAATATACAATGTTTTCGTATACGGATGTAAAACCTGCCTCAGAATCGCATGTGAGACATTTTAGTCTTAAACATCAGCCACATGGACCTCTGAAACATGATTTTGTATCGGCCATAATATCTGAAAGAATCCTAATTCCATTAGAAGGCGATGAACTAACATGAGTAAAACGTGTAAGATGGAGATGCTTTATGGAAGCCGTATGCTCCTAAGAGTCTATTTTCTTGTACATGTTAAGTTAGGCAAACAATATATTTTGTACGACTTATGAATTGTTTATTAAAAGGGTTCAAATCCCAGGTCAGACATCTTCAATAAAACGAAACAAAAAATTAAATTAATTAAAATTAACCCACTCAATATAAATGGTATGAGAAGCTAGGTCGTAATCTGACTGAAGGGTTGTAAACACCAAATATGTATGTGCATATGTAGAAACAAAATGGTGTTATAAATAAATATGTAGATGGATTTAAATCATACAAATTTATGCTTCTTCAATGAAATATTTTATACTGTAGTTCAGAAAAATCAAAATTATGTTTCTGTAAATTTTACTTTAAATTTCATATCGCTTTGACATATTTTACTCTTCTTCGTTTAAACCAATATCGCCAGAAATCCAAGGTAGAAAAATCTTTTATTTATTGCATTTCCTATATTTGTTGCTATTTTGCTTTCGCCAATAATTTGAAGAAATTTAATAGTTTGCAAGCGTTACCTTTTTGCATCGTATACCACATGTATCAAGAATTTTATTTTTTAGTTTTTTAAGCTGCCAGTGATTTGTGGGGAAGGTAAGCTCAACCAATCTTTATAAAACAAACGAATAAGAGTATCGAAATGACTGCCGAATAAAGTTTGTAGATTTTTTTAATTGCTAGCGCTATCTTGTGTATTAGATATGCATATATGTACACTTCAAACGTTTTTTTCTAAAATGTGAACTTCATGACTTAGTGACCCACTCTCATAAGTTTTAATAACCCCGAGATTTTGTCATTTCATGATCTAACGAACAAAGCCGATAAACTCTGTGATTCTGGTAAGTCTCGTTAGTACCAGAAATAAATTGAGTAATCGGGAAACTAATTGCTCTTTTAAAAGAGGAACCATTTTGTGGTTAAGAACGGATGCCGAGACAAAAGCGGGAGTTTTTGATCCTACAATGAAATATTTCGAGTTCATGGGAAAACAACCCAATCAGAAGCCTATGCCACAGAAGGTGTACTAAAATCATCTTGTATGGAATGTACAAACATTCACGCGTCTTTTATGAGGTTAAATTCAAGATAGAATTGGAATGCCTGGGAAGTCACAATCAGGTAGAGAAAATGGATTTACCCTCTGCTGGGTCCCAGATCATATAATAAGCTTTCTAGGAGTAGAGCTCTCACGCCGAACCAGAACCTTTCTGTGGAGTGGTTACATATGATTGGAAAAATATACGTAAGGAAAGGAATTACCTGATACCAGTAGCCGGTCTTTTGGTAGGTCATTGTAGACGCAGAGTACATTTATTTAGAAATGGGGTTGTTTCGAACCGAAAATTTAGATTCTGTGACAATAAGAACGCATCACATTCTTGAAACCAGTGAGGCGTTAATGCATCCCAGAAGGAAACACCTGAATGCATATCAGGTGCTGGGGAGGGAATTATCCTTGTCGACACCGCGAAGTATTGTAAAGTTTGTCACGCAACAGTCTTGAGATACCAGTTCTATGGTACCCCTTCAGGACAATAATTGTAACAATTTGCAATAATCTTTTCTGTGAAATTGTGGATAGGATAACTTCCTTTAAACCCTCTAAATATTTGATTGGTAAATCCGTTTCTAAAATTTTCTGCACTAGTTTTTTATTTTGCGGCTGAAAAAATTGCCTCAATTTTGTAAAATTCGTTTAGAGTTCCACATTTTTTTTTTTTTTTTTCCAAAACAAACAAAATATCAGATTTTTTGCAATTGCTGATATTGTTGTTGTTAATAAAAAAATATTTGTTTTATTCATTTCATGTGTCACAATTTATTTTCTTTGATCATAAATTGTTGTTTAAATTTTTTTCTTGTTTTTTGTTTTTTTTTTTTGAAGGTTTATAACGGAGTGGAGGGAGTTTTGCATTCATGGAGTTTTGTTGGAAGGTACACCTTTTGAGCTGTTTGTTTATTGGTATGTAAAGGTCTTACCTTAAGTCTTAAATCTTTTTATTATTGTTGTTGTAGTTGTTGTAGTAGTTGTTGTAGTAGTAGTTGCCATATTATTATTACTAGATTGCTATCATGGGTCATAAATTTTCATATTGTTGCAGAAAGAAAAGTGCAAAAAGTATGTATGAATGCGACTGCAACTACAACTACGAATGTAACTACAACTACGATTACAATTGCAATTACAAACATAGTATGTGTTTGTATGTTTACCTACACCTCTATGGTCTTCACGTTTTTATTCCTTTTTTTGTTTTTTTTCTTTGTAAAATTTCTGGTGTTGTTTTCATTGCATTTTAGTATCACACTAAGGCTGTCGTATTTTATTATTTATTTTGTGGCATTCAACTAAAATGGTGCGAAGAAAAACAGTGGGGACGAGGAATGCAAGTAAAACTCGTAAAATAGGTTCGAATAATGATTACTTAGACGATCATAAGTGGTCATTACAACCCTGCAGTCAGAACAACAACCTAGCTTCTTACAGCACTTATGTTGTGTTTTTTTAATTGAATACATGAATGGCGGGACATACAGTTTAAAGTCGACTCCGAATGACAGATTTACTTGAGAAACTTTTCATGGCTATTTTTCTTTACCCTTAGAATATATGCCAGAAACATGCTGAGAAGAAATCGCCGAAGAAATATTTTTGCATATTTCGAGTGTGTCAGAGATTGATCTTGGAATGAATCAGGTTAATTTGGCAGCCATGTTAAGTGCACCACACGTAGTTGAGTGAAGGTAGTAGCAGGTGTATTATTACTTCACATATATTTTATTATACGTGTAAAATTCCTTGTTGGCATTTCTATGTCAAATTTCGCCTCAGTTTTTAACTGTCGGAATATTACAAAGAATATGTTCTCTGAACTTTTCAATAATCTCTTTATTGAGCCTATTATTTCCATTTGCTTCTGTGCCACCATTCGTTTACACTGTGCTTCCCGGATAATAGATTATAGATAGACTAATCTACTTAGTCGACTAGTTGGACTTGATGATGTTGTAAGTGCTTTTGTTCATAATTCGTTTTGTTGGAGATGTCTGACCTGGGGCTTGAACTGTGGCCTCACGTCTAATAAACCAACACACTTCCTACTAGTGTACGGCGTCTACTAGTCAACATATCATGATTCATTGCTTATTCAATTGTGCCTTCTTTAAGTAAATTTCAAATTTTTATTTTTTTCTCTTGTCATATTATTATTTAGAGTTTTGTCCCACTGTTCCACATTTTTTTTTGGTTAATATGAACATATGATAGTTTTGTTTTTATTATTTTTCCCTCTCCACATATTAAATATTTTTAGGTCGTCACTATTTCATACAAGAGATTTGATTCATACATACATATGTCTTGGTATTCTTTTTGTTTGGCGGTTTACATTTACTTTGATTGTGGTTGACAAAGGGATTCCTTGATAAATGATGAGAGAAAATTCCAAAAATCAAATATGATTTCCAAAATAATTCTCCATCAACACATTCTTAAGGCAATAAATGAAAACTTTACTCTTGATCTCAATCAGCATCTTCATCATCCTCATCGTTACTGTAACGCCATCCACATAAATTTGCTAAAACTTCGTTTGAAAAAAAAAGACGGAAGAATAAAGTGAAAAGCATTTAAAAAAGTTTCGAAATTATAGTCAATAAGAAGTCCCCATATTACCATTTAATTATCAATTTTCAAACAATTGTTTGTCTGGGCCATAGAGGCACTCTGCGAAAACGTAGCCTTGAGCCTCTTAAATACTGTGACACAGCAAACACCTTTGGCTTGAGGAATTTGTAATTATAAGTTGGAATATGACCAGAAAAACAAAAAGCCCAGCATGAAAGTTTTCACGTGTTGTAATGGCAGTGGATTTATTTCGTTTTTGATGGTGATGCTGATGCTGCCACAGCCATTCTTTACCTTTCAATGTGTTTCGTACGTGCTTAATTGTCTGGCAGCAATATTTGTACAGCAGCAGGCAGTATCATCATCGTCATCAGGTATTCAGTGCCCATAAGCTTTAGTTTGGCTTTGGTTGCTGTTTCTGTGAGTGGTTCTAGCTGTTGTTGTTGTTGTTGTTGGCGGTAGATATTTTTGTTGATGTAGCCAAAACAATTTAGTTGAACTACTCGTTTTTGGCTCATCTCATTTCAGCCTTTAGTTAAATTGACAATTGCCCATATTGATGTCAGTTGGCAATGAAAGTGTGCGTCAGAGGTGGATTACGGCATAGTTTAGTTGAAAGCAAATAAAAAATTTTGTATGTATTGGTTGACAGCGATTGTATCATGCACTACAATGGTGTGGAGTTTTTGGATTAATTTCTCAGTTTAAATGGTTACTCGAGCATCGTTAGAGTTGCTACACTTTGAGCCAATTTCATTTATTTCATCCTTTAGTAATTACAAAAGAATTTGCTAAAGAGTCAGGCTTAAAACCTAATACATAGACAATAGGTTCAGGCATTCTGTCGAGATGTCCTTACATCCTTTCATATTCACGAAAGCATCTACTACAGATTGAAGCTTATAACCCACATGTTCCAGAATTTTATTGAGAAACGAATCAACTTAATTCTAATTTGCAAAACTTGCCTGAATATGACAACAGTAGGGTGAAATCATCTTTTCACTCCATTAATGTTAAACTCTAGCCATAATGGTCACGTAGTTCTTGGCCAAATATTGAACAGCATTTGCATGACAATTAATTTTCTTTTTCAGTTGCTTCTTATTGTAATCGTTGGCTTAAGAACCAAATTAAATAAAAAGGATTAAAAACTCAAATTTAACGAGTAATAAAAATAATTAAAAAACAGAAATGAATCTCTAGACGATTTAAAAAATAATGAAATGTATTTGTGAGATGTACTGTAAATTTGTTTGCGAAAAAAATTTTTTTTTTTTAATTTATTCAACGTTTTAGCCTTCCGTTGTAATAAAGAAAGACGCCGTAATCCAATAGGTAGTGTGTTGGCTTATTAGACGTGAGGGCACGGTTCAAACCTTAGGTCAGACATCACCAGCAAAACGAAATATGAAAAAATATTTCTTGGGTGTCTTCCTCCCAGGAGATTTCTGATAGAAACTTTGAGTGTAAATAAAATTCTCATGAAAAGTTTCTCAAAAAATCTGTCATTTGGAGTCAACTTCAAACTGTTGTTCTCGCCGCTCATGTATAAAATTAACACACACAACATAAGTGCTGTGAGAAGCTTGATCGTAATTAAGACTGAAGGGTCAATTATGTATGTATGTATGTATTGATGCCATTGAGTGGGGAATAAAAGTCAGTTCAAACTGAAAAAAACTGTCCGCAACAACGTCTCTGGGCGAATTCTGAATTCGAAATTTACAATTTGTTATGATTCTGGTGCATAAATTAAACTGAATGTGGCAGATGGTGTGAATTATTTAAGATTTGAGAACTGCTTTGGTTTCTGACTTATTCGCAAATACTTGCGACTTAAAAAAGCCCCACAATGAAAACTTTAATGGGGTCAAATCGCACGATCTCGGTAGCCATTGTCAGGAGCTGTGTATCGTCGTCCTGTTGTCGTTGGCCATATGTCGTTGGTTTCCAGATTAAAATACACATCAAAAAATGACTTTTTCGAGATGCATGTAGCGCTCTTGGATCTCATGTGGATTGGTGTCTTCTCAAACTCTGCAATTTTGTTTGTTGACTTGTCCATTCATCCAGAACTAGTCCTGATCGAACCATCTAGCGAACATACTTCGTTCTATATGGTCGTTTACCTTCATACCCAAGTTTCGACGTCAAGTTGTGGTCTCCCAAATGCAGGGTTTTTTGTGAGCAACGGGATATCGACTGCCTCCAAATCTCTCATGGACATGGAATTCTTTATGGAAAATTTTGTGTTTCGTCGACGTTCAGAAGAATTCCGTTTAGCGTATATATTTAAAATTTTTTTTGAATACAGTCCTTCCAGATACTTAAAACCTAGGCGATGACATAGAAAGTGTCTTCTCCATAATATCTACACTCGGAGGTCTTTGTCTTATGATTACGACTTAAGTTCATCCCTAGATCTGCATATCCCCTCAAAACACCTAATATCCTGCTCAGTTCATTCCTAACCGAGTTAAACAAATTTATGTTTTCATAGTCCCTTACTGAACCATGGGTATTTTAGTCCACACTGGTAATTAGGTTTTTAATCCTCCGAAAGGCCTTGAATTTTATAGAGCCACCTGATGTAATGTTCTTCCTAGTTAGTTGTTACCTAGACCATTCGCTTCTTTATTTCCGACGATCATTTGGTGACTGTGCCCTCAATTAATTCGTATTGTAGCAAGGCCGGAAAACCCGTTAAATACTTTAAGAAAATGTAAATCCTAAACCTCGTATTTGGACCTGTGGTGAAAGTGAATGAGTCGTAAAAAAACGGAAAAGTACACACTATAACTCATAAGAAATAAATTCAGTACCTTGTGTTCTAGGTCATAACTTTGGAGAAACGATTCAATCTTTTTGATCCTATTCTGCTTATAAAAATCTCTGAAATTCCACAGTTCAGAAGAGTAGGCTTCTTTTCTGATAATCGTAAATTACAACGTAGAAAAAAAGGTATTGCTCTGAAGTACTAAAACGCGCTATTGGTGGATTGTTCTAAACTATTACAATAAAAGTGCTGTTTTTTTGAATAATTTTCAGGGTAACCTAAGTACCTTATTTAAGAGAACTCTCTCTAAACGAGAAAATAAATAAATTTCATCAAAAAATTGTATTTAATTCCTATAATAACTTCCACTAAAACTTATCAAATTTATGAAATCAAATTTGAATCTAAATTGAGATCTAATAGCTCCACTAAAATTGTTATCTTCATGGTTATGCATACAGTTTTCATTTTTCTTTACGCTTTCCAGCAATATTTTATTTTCTATTCACTTCAAAACAAAAACCCACACATATCCAACTCACTCCCGGCTAAACATACTGTGGTGAACCTAAATTATTTCGCCTTTTTGCGCTTTGAAAGTCTATGAGGCGTATCATATGGTGGTGGCGGTGCTCGAAGAGGAAGTTGGCATTTTACCACAATTTTTGTTTTTTTCTCTGTTTCCTTTCACTCTATTGTATTTTGTTGTTTTGTTTAGAGGTTTCCTTTGTATTGTTTGCAACCAAGTTGAATATTTTTTTTTTTTTTGTATATTAAAGGGACTAAAAATAATATTTTTTTGTTGCATAGCCAGGCATATGCATGTAAAACTGTCAGATGACATTTTCTTTAATGCAATTTTTAATTCAGCAAAATTTTTCGTTCATTAAAAAAGAAGAATCTCATGAGCAATTTCTCCATGACCCAGAAATAAAACATGCAACTTTTCTCGTTGCCATTAATTATTATTTCTTATGAAAATTTGCCATTATTTTCGAATGCTTTTAAAAATATTTTTTTTGTTTTTCCATTTATTTTTGACATAAATCCTTTGCTAAAACTCTTGCTGCTACTCAACTTGAATAGATTGACAAAGTTTAGTCAATTATTCAAAAGTTTTTCGCTTGGCATCAGCGTAAACTTTAACGTAAATGTGATTACAACAACTAAAAATTTCATTTCCTGTCTTTAAAAACACTACACCAGAGCATAAAACTACATGTAGGCTAACACAGCCTTCAGTTTCATCCCCAAATATCGTTATGAATAATAGTCGTTGCCATTATTATTCATTCATTCATAATGAAATGTATGCATGTGCAGTAATACTCTTTACTCTGGAGGAGCAGCTTAAGATGCATTAACACACAAACAATTGTTTTAAAAACTTATTAAAATTTATGGAGCCTTAAAGGCTGGCAAGGACTCTCATTTATAGTCGAAAACATTCAATGGAAAGTTTTATACAATTTTGTAAAGACATTTGTGTTGTTAGCTGGCAATGAGTAATAAAAAATGCAAGTGACTCTTGAAGTTTTACAGTTCAAAGTTCAGGTTTAGGAACAGCATTTGACAACTTTTCTGGTGGTTTTTTTTAAAGAATTTTAAATAACTCAGGATTTAATTTCTTTCTGAGGGATTTTTATTTACTTTCAGATTTTTTGCCAGAAATCTGCTGAAATTGAGGAAATCGCCGAGGCAATATTTGTTCATATTTCGTTTTGTTGGAGATGTCTGACCTGGGGTTTGAACCCAAGCCTCATGTCTAATAAGCCAACACACTAAGGGCTCTGACCCTTACAAATTTCAGACTGTTGCTTGGTGTCGACAAAGACCAATTACTTGCGTAACAGCTGATATGTTTACTGGAGGTGTTTTCTCCAGAGATGCATTAAGGCCCCACAAGTTCCATTCATGATTCATTCTTATTATCACAAATTGTACTCTGAGTCTATAGCGCTCTGTCAAAAGGCAGGTTGCTAGACTCAGTTTCATCTTGCATAATCTAAAGCGTGACTCAGATCTCCTCTTATTTTAGTTTACCAACAATAGGTTTGATTTTTTCATACCCTTTGCCTCTCTTTATCTTCTTTTTCGTTGGGCATACCTTTCGAAGTCGCCGTGGTCTAGTAGGTAGTGTGTTGGCTTATTAGACGTAAAGCCAGGGTTCGAGCCCCAGGCCAGACATAAAAAAAAAAAAAAAATACAAAAAGTATTTCTTCGGCGATTTCCTCTCAGCAGATTTCTGGCAAAAACTCTGAGAGTAAATAAAATTGCCATGAAAAGTTTCTCAAAAAAATCTGTCGTTCGGAGTCGACTTTAAACTGTAGGTCCCGGCACTCATGTAAAAAATTAACACACATAAGTGGTGTGAGAAACTAGGTCAATAATCCTGACTGAAGGGTTGTAATGACCAATTACGTATACCTTTCGAAACAATGCTGCGTCTTCACAGAAAATTTCTGGTCCATCGCAAGCTCGTCTGCTTGCTCATTGCCAAGAATTCCCACAATATCTAGTTCCCAGCAGAGGGTAGCCTTATTTTCACTACCTATTTGATTTAGCTTTTCTAGACAGTTCCATACTATTTTCAATTTAATTTCATAAAGCCTTCTTCTCGAGAAGCGGTCTGATTGTTGGAATTTGTATCATACATCTTCCCATCCAATTGAGTGCAAATGCATTAATCGAATAAGTTTGAAGGAATACCTTAGCGCTCATCGTAGAGAGAATATTTTCGGCTATGAACAACAGGAAACATTTCTAACGTTAACGAAGATCTTGAACATTCTGCTGATCTTTCAACTTCCTTAAAATCGCTAATTGTACGTTGTAGAGTCAGAACAAGTGGCAGAACCAAAAAAAATCATATTTAAGGAAGATCCAAAACGACTCTTGCATCTCTTACGAAAGGCTTGATGACTCATCAGGGTCCAATTATTCATGGCTTCGAACCAGTAAGGATGTAAAACTAAGGCTCTCTCTATCGAGGGATTGAATTCGACAAAATGCTGAGGAGTGAATTCGTGCGATGATCTAACAATTTCCCTCCTGTTTCAAGACCAAATTCACTTTTCCTTAATTTTTCAAACCAGCATGTTTTCGCCATAAATCCTTAGTTTAATTTCTTCCTCGTTAAATTAATTTCATTACAATCGCACGGTAAACACTTACTTATTGAATATATTTTTGGGATTATTTTAATCATAAATTGTTATAATTGCTGCCACTAATTTAGTGCGGTCTCCAAATGGCTGTTGCTTCAATCAAATAAATCATTTACGGCGAGACATGTTTTAGTGTGTAAAAGTTTTTCCCACAAAAAAGTACTCCATTTGAGGTTGTAACCCATAAAATGTGAAGACCAGTATCCAACATATGAAATTCGTAACGGCAACAAAAGGAGAAATAAAGGATTCTGTTCGCATGAGTCCTTTATTGCCAGGGAGTGAAATGGGTGTATAAGAGGAGAAAAAAGAAAAGAGTAGAAAGGAAAATGAAACAAAACAAAAAGGATGATTTTTGTACTTGACATTTATGATATTGGAAAGAAATCAACGTCCTTGATGCGAGGGTAGTCTTCAAATTGCTTATGCTATTTTCAAAATAGATTGCGTCGGCTTTTTAAAGGACTTTTAAAATATTTTCTCCCAGGACTTGAAAACTCTCAAAAATTTAAAATTGCTGTGAATTTATAAAAAAATATAGGGTGGGTGATTTAAAAGTTTAAATTTAAAAATGCAATAAAACGAAAATGGGTTGAAATTTTGCCAAATTTATAATATTTTTTTTATGAATCACAATTGTTCCGTTTAGAAATGGAATATTATTACATTCATACGGCTGGTCTCACATTACCTCATTCAATCGGACCAATTTTCGAGTTTATGGGGTCGTATCTCGGCAATGGCATCACGAAATGCCAATTGTCTCTGGTTTGTCGGCATAACACTTTTCTTAAAGCGATCCGCAGAGAATAGTCCAACAGCCATCAAAAGTTTGCCGCA
The DNA here is from genome assembly GCA_927399465.1 of Sarcophaga caerulescens. Taxonomy (NCBI): domain Eukaryota; kingdom Metazoa; phylum Arthropoda; class Insecta; order Diptera; family Sarcophagidae; genus Sarcophaga; species Sarcophaga caerulescens. The sequence continues at coordinate 53,546,685 of OV656873.1, forward strand.
ATAAATCAATTGTGGCTTGACATATGTGTGGCAAGTTGCACCATCCTATTGCAACCAAACATCGTTCACATCAATACCATGAAAAAGGGGTTACAAAATAATCGGTTATCATGGTGCGATAGGCCTCTCCATTGACCGTAATGGTTGCGCCGTCCTTATTTTCAAAGAAATATGGGCCAATGATGCATCCGCTTTACAAGCCGCACCAAACAGTCACTTGTAATGGGTGCATTGCGTTCTGCAAGACTACGTGTGGGTTTCTGAGCCCCAAATACGGCAATTTTGCTTATTAACATACCCACTAAGATGAAAATAAGCTTCATTGAAAAAGACGATTTTTTCGGCACAATCGACATCTTTGTTCAGTTTCTCGTTGGCCCATCAAGCGAAGCGAAAACGAAGCGGCTTTAACTTTTGAACTAATTGAACTTTGTAAGGCGTTATACCGAGATCTTTTAGCAAAATTCGACATAAACCGGTGCGTGAAATGTTCAGTTCTTGAGAACATTGACGAGTTTGTGTTGATGGATTCTTCCCACGCATATTCTCAGCCACAGCTTCCATAATTTCGGTGTTCGCACTGTACGAGCACGCTTACGTCTTGAGCATCAACAACGAAACCAATTTCACGAACTTTAGCGATAAACTTGCGAACACCAGGCACTGTTGGTCCTTCTCTGCGATCAAATTTTGGACGACATTTTCGTGCAATTTCAGACTTATTGTTTTTGTTTTAGAAATAAATTTGCTCAAGCGTAAATCGATTCATTACGTTCAGTGGAGATAATAAACTGAATTTTGTGACAGAATAGAAGGACATGAGTATTGCCAGATACGAAATAAACGATAGATCAAATTCAAACCGATAGATGACCCACCCTATATAACACTGATACTATTAGAATACCAAATGAAAGTGAATTTTGACGATGATAGTTTTATCTTGTTTACACGACTTTTCTTTACCAGAAAAACCATCACTTGATGTACACATAACGTTCCATAAGGAATTGTGTTACTTATTTAACTGAACTGCGAATTTTCCACACTCACCTTGTATTTTTCTCAAACGCGCCAAACCGTTAGCTTTATTTTGCTGTTGTTCTTTTAAAGCAAAACCTGCCGTATAGATCCTTTCACCAGCATAATCATCAACGACTTCGTTACCATCATAGCCAGTATCTTCACTCTATTGTTGCATTTAAGTGCGGCCTGTCTTGGCTGCCTGTAACTTTCATATACATGCAAGCATAATGGCTTGGAATATGTTGCTGGTGCATTTTGGTTTTATAATCTCCTGGGCGAAAAGAACATCAGCAACATGTTACAAAAGAAAAAAACGAAAATATTAAAAACAAGCAAAATACAACGTGTGTTGCCCAAAATATTCTCCAACAACAACAGCTTACGTTGCCTTTTTGATAGTTTTGAATGATACTGATGACGACAACAACATTGCTGTTGGTGGTTAAATAAGATTCATACACCGAAAACTCATTATTAAACAAACTGACTGACTCATAAGCCAGAAACATTTGTGGACATTATGACTTTACTGCTTCACATACATACATACCTACATAAAGTGCTTTTCATAATTATAGCACCACCCTAATTTTTGGAATTTCTGAAAAGTACATTACTAATAACAAAAACAAAACATTTCATTATGTGTAGTGTTAACGTAAAAGAAAAAATAACACTAAATTTTTCAAATTGTTACCGCAATTTTTACTTCAGTATAAAAATTAAGATTTTTGGTCTTTGCATAATTATAGCACCATCAATTCTGAAAAGCGGAGAAGATAAAATTATTGATTTTTTTTATTGTTTTGTTGTTTCTAATAATAAAGGTAATATTTAATTACACATTCCGCCCAAGAAAATGTTGAGTGGTGTTGGAAAGGGACAGATTTTAGTTTTAAAAGACCAATCTCTTTCAGTACGTGTCTTCACAAGAAATATTGGAAGATCTCACAAGGTGGTCATAAATTTTCTGTAAAACGCAGACGGATATGGTAAGACCAAAGAATATGGATATAAAGAATGCGCATTATGTAGAAGTAAAATTTCTTATGGCGGGATGTACCAGTAAGACCCGCTCTCACCAAAATCTCTTTTAAAAATCATTTCTTGATGAGGGAGGGAAGACAGGAGAAAAATAAACACAAACAAAGAGCGTAACAATGTGTTGCTCTCATCGTACGTATGTATATGCGTATATACGATTATGTATGTATGATCGTTTTTATTGTTTGACCAAAGACTATAAATATGTAAAGATGTTGCACACAGTGTATTTAAAATTGAATCGTCGTTCTCACTCTCATGTTAACTGAGAGAAAGAAAACAAAAAAGACTCAGTACACTTATTGTACTCAGAGAACTTATTATACTTAGAGAACGTATTGTTCTTTTCTCTAGGCAATTTATTCTCATATGCGTGTATACGTGTGTGCATGTATGTATACATACATTGCCAAATAAAACAATAAACAAACTGAAAAATTTTTTGTTTTCACAAAATATATGTGCAAATAGCCTGTGGAAAACAAATATTACCGTTTGTTTTATTGTAGGGTAAGAATATGTGTTTTATTGTTGTAGAAATGAAATTATATCGATTCGCACCGAATTATAATGTTATTTTTTAGACTATTCAATTATGTATGTATGTATTTACCATATGTGTCTATTTTTGTATAGAATGAAGTTGTAATAAAACGAATGCTTTTTTTGTTTAGTATTTATTAAATTTATTTATCATTTTAATGGTTCAAAATTTTAACTTTTTCCATACTGCATAATTTGAATTTGTATGTTTCCCATGTGGAATGCTTCCGTAGTAAAACAACAATTAATAAATTAAGCATCTCCATTCTGTGTTTATAACATTCGTTATTTTCATCAAACCAAGGAATAAATTGTATTTTTTGTGCATTTTTTGTATTTTTTGGCCAACTACAAATGTTTTTTTTGTTTTTTTTATAGATTTATTTTCTAAAAAAATTTTTTCGAAGACTTATATGAATTTTGCAAACTTCAAAATATAAATCAGATGGAGCGCACAAACTTCCAAAGTCGGAATCTTTTATATAATTTTTTGCATGAACGAACATTTCTGAAGGATATGACAAAATTTGCGCTGGTTTGATTATATCCACACGACATTTAACGCAAGATATTCGTTGAGCTATGTAACCAACAAAATATCGACTTGATATTAATTCAATTGGCACATTGTTGGACGTAAAACAATCGGTGCCTTCATTAAAATATTCTTTATTTTCATCGTATATATCTGCGACATCTATATCAGGGGTATGTGTACTTTCTGATATATTTCCAGTCCTATCAATATCTTCTAAAAATATGATTTATGATTTTAATTATATATTATATTTATTAAACGTTTTGTTTGAGCATGCACTACAATTTTTAAATTCACACTTTTTATAAAACAATGTTTCAGTTTTTCATTTTCAAATGTCAACACAAAATATGGATTTTTTATTTCGGTGCGAATCGATATAGTTTCATTTCTACAACAATAAAACACATATTCTTACCCTACAATAAAACAAACGGTAATATTTCTTTTCCACAGGCTATTTGCACATACATTTTGTGAAAACAAGACATCTTTCAGTTTGTTTATTATTTTATTTGGCAATGTACAAGCACACACGTATACACGCATATGAGAATAAATTAGAGAAGAGAACAATACGTTCTCTGAGTATAATAAATTCTCTGAGTACAATAAGTGGCAGTAGCCGTACTGCCATCGACAAATTTGGCACTGGCAGTGCAACATCTTCATATATTTATAGTCTTTGATCTCATCGCGATGAGAGCAAAGAATGAGAGCAACGCATTGTTACGCTCTTCGTTTCTGTTTACTTCCCTCCTATCTTTTTCCCCCCGCGTCAAGAAATATTTTTGAAAAATATTCCAAAATATGTTAAGATGCACATTCTTTATACTTTATTTTCTTTGGTAAGACGAAACATACGGGTCGCCCAAGAAAGCTTTCGGTGCGCATCGCATCTAAAATCGCAAGGGAGATTTCCGGTACATCAAAAAGTTGCTGTGAAATTTCTCAAGTTCTTGACCAGCCCGTCAGCATTTTAACCGTCTGGTGAAAAGTTAAACGCAATCTTAACATCGAAAGACAAAATTGGAAGTTTCTCCACATTTACTTCCTATGCACAAAAAAGAAAGATGCGAATTTGCAGAACTTAACATGGATAGGAATTGGGAGAATGTAAGAGTAATTTTTCAATAATAACAAACAATGAATATAAAATTTTTTGTCTTCAGATCATATTCTCTGATAAAAAAAAAGTGAACTTAGATGGACCAGATGCCTATCGATACTACTGGCGTGACCTTAGACAGGAACCAAAGTATTTTACTAAAAAAAATTTTGGGGGAGGTAGTCTCATGGTTTGAGGGGCTATTTCTTCAAGTGGTTGCCACGAACTTCAGATTCCATCCATGTATATGAATAGTACAGAGTACATACTGTTCTTAGCTGTAGTTTGCTCCCCTTCTTGAGAGAAAATAATGAAAAAAATTATGTTTTCCAACAGGACAATGCCAGAATTCATGTCAGCAGACTGATTATGGAATGATTTCGTAACCAATCTATTGAGGTTTTATCGTGGCCAGCTTGCTCTCCTGACATGAATGTTATTGAAAACGTTTGGGGAATTCTTGTCCGAAGGGTATATTCAAATAACAGACAATTTACCAGTGTTGAAGATTTGAAATTAAAAATAATCGAAGAACTGGGGAAAATAGACGGAGAAATATTGAATAATCTTTATACGAGTATGAAAGATCGAATATTTAATTTAATAAGCTCTAAGGGAGGGATTACTAAGTTTTAAGTATCAACATTTTTGGTAAATAAAGCTTCTTATTTAACAAAACTGAGACGGGTGCTATAATTATGCAAAGACCAAAAACCTTAATTTTTATACTGAAGTAAAAATTGCAGTAACAATTTGAAAAATTTAGTGTTATATTTTCTTTTACGTTAACACTACACATAATGAAAAGTTTTGTTTTCGTTATTATAAATGTACTTTTTAGAAATTCAAGAAATTAGGGTGGTGCTATAATTATGAAAAGCACTTTATGTACATGCATGTAAACGACTCCTTTTGTGTTACTTTTCTGTGTGTGTAAGTGTTTTGGAGTCCTTTTCAAGTTGTGTTCTTTGTTTTTTTTTTTGTTTGAGTTTGCCAAGTGTTAGTTATTTTTGTCAACCATAGATGGATGATGTTACCATCCATAAGAACATTGTCATCATCATCGTCATACATCAAGTTTTTTGACATGAAGTGTAAGTAATTTCCTTTGAGGATTGGTTGGTGGTTAGAAACTGCCTGGTTGGTTGATTTCCTAGTTGCCTTCTTAGCTCAGCTTAAGTGTCGGTATTTGTCTGTGTGCTTCAGAAAATAATGAAAAATTCATTACACAGATGGCAAAGTGATTAAATTTGATTTTAAATTATCAGGACAGAAAAACCTGAATGAAAATTTTAAAGTTTTAAGCGTAATTTTTTTCAAATTAGTGACATCCTTTCCTTCATTATTGTGTTTTTAAGAATATTTCAATCGAAAATATTTATTTATTTCATAATCACAGACCAGACTAGCACACTACACAATGCAGTAACAAGACATATTCAATCGGTGGTAAGAAGGTTGAAGTAGACAATTATCCGTCCAGTGTATAACCTGACAATACGATACATAACACTGGTTGATCCATCTACCATAGCCTGGAAACTATACGCTGCAATTTTCTTCTCATATCAAGTCCGTACTTCAAGCATTTGGAGGAAGAGTATTGTTTCCAATACTATGTAAATATTATTATCGCATCACTTATTGCTAAACAACACATTCTTAGAGCCTTCTGAATTATCCCAATATAACACCCAACCTTTCTTTTCTGTCGTGAATCCTGAATTCAAGCTCTGCTGAAGCATAAGTAGGAATAAATCTAATTACGCTTCTGTAGAGTTAGTGTGTCACTCTTGGGGTGAGGCTTTTGCTGACCTATCTTCCAGATGTTATCTCCATTTCTATTTCCTATCCAGGATAAAACCCAAGTATTTCGCCGTTGTCTAGCAGATAGTGTATTGGCTTAATAGACGTAAAGCCTCGTTTCAAACCCCAGGTCAGACATCTCCAACAAAAACGATTTCTGATTTCTGGCAAAAGCTCTGTGGGAGTAAATGAAATTATGTATGTATTTATATATGTTACGTTGGCTATACTGTGTCAAGCGACTATCCGTCCATTGTCTTAATTATACTCTGCTCATGCTACTTATGACCATTGTTGATCTATCTTCCAAAGCTTGAACACGATACACCGTAAGTGTTTTCTTATATCGAGCCAGTGTATCTAGCGGCTGGAAGAAGAGTATTATTTCCACCTTGTAGGTGATATTATTATAGCACTATTTATTCCTAAACAACGCTTCCATCGAAGTTTCTGTATTATTCTAATGCTAGTGAATAAGTTTATAGGGGTCTAATTATGCTTCTAAAGAGCTAGCGTTTCATTTTTGGAGTGAAACCACATTTGGCTTTTGCTTCCCTAGATGCTGTTTCCATTTCGATTTGCTATTCAAGACAAAGCTTTAGTATTGCAACAGGTTTGATAATATAACTCTTTGTAAAGGGGAGGACTGGTTCTAGTCGCCGTAGTCTAGTAGGTAGTGTATTGGCTTATTAGACGTAAAGCCCGGGTTCGTATCCCAGGTCAGACATCAAAACAAAATATAAAAAAAAAATATTTCTTCGGCGACTGCCTCTCATCAAAATTCTGGCAAAAACCATGAGAGTAAATAAAATTGCCATGAAGAGCTTCTCAAAAATTCTGTTGTTTGCAGTCGACTTTAAACTGTAGGTCCCGCCACTCATATACAGGGTGGGCCAAAAGTCACGAAGGGGTTTAATCGTTTAATCGTTCTTGGGAATCTCGTGGCTTTAGTTCTTGCACTAACTGCAGCTTGTATGGGAAAAGATGTAAATTTCCCTTTAATATTCTGCGTAAAGACCGCCGAGACCTTTGCAGCTCAGCAGAGCGCCTTCGAGTTGATGTTTCAGGATTCTCCTCAACACTCTCCAGAACGCGTTGAATATTTGCTTCATTAATTACAGAATGTGGTCTTCCGCTTCGTGGAAGATCCCTTAGTGAGCCTTGTTCCTGAAAACGTGTCACTAATTGATTCGGATGGTGAATTCCGCCCATTAAAATGACGACGATAGGCTCGTTGAGTTTGAATTATTGATCGATGATGTTCAAAATAAAGTTCTATGATTTTGGTTCGCTGGATAACGTTGTAACCTTCCAAAATTAATCTCCCAGATTTATTTTACAAGTCCTAAAAAGAAAAATAAAAAAAAAATTAAACTAGAAAAGTTATTAATTTTTCAAATCCCTTCGCGACTTTTGCCCCACCCTGTATAAAATTAACGCACACAACATAAGTGGTGTGAGAAGCTAGATCGAAATCCTGACTGAAGGGTTGTAATGACCAATTATGTATGTATGTAAAGGGGAGGACTATCATAATGAGCCATGTTTGTTTCACTTGTAGTAAACATATTTCGGTATTATCAGGGCTTACGTTTAGAACTCTAGGTCTTGGCAAGGTGTATGCTATGTTCAGAACGTGTTAAGCTCCTCTGCATAGGTTGTACGCATTCTCACCTATATATTGTAGGTTAATATTCTCAAGACACTATGAATAGTGGTGGTCCATATTAGAGTTAAAATTATACCACCCTAGCGTGTTCCCCCCTTCACATTGTTCCTATGGAGCAATGAACTGAAATCGGGAATGAGAAAAATTTTATTTGTTTTACAGATTCTCATTTCGTTGATAAATTGCAAATCACAAGAATCCCCAGTTGATTTAGGAGACAACACTCCTCTTTCAATATAAAAATATCATGAAAATATTGTGAATAAAATTAATTTTGAATAATTTACATTCAATAGAACAGAACTTACACGATAGATTCATTGATTTCTAATACAAAAATCTCATTTAAACGTCACCCGCTGTTTCACAGTTTAATAATCAACCAATCATACTATTTAACAGCGATTTTTACGTATCTCCTATTTGGATGATTTTGCGTTTGGCTGTGCATCACAATTTTGATAAAATATTTGGAAAAATAATAAAAAAAAAATAGTTTAAATGTCTGTACGAATAAATGCATGTGCATTACTCAAGCGTTATTAATTTTTCCGTTTTTTTTTTTGTTGTTAGAAATTTTTGGCAATAAATGTTTAAGCTCAATAAACGTTTACGATTTTTTCAATGCGCTGCAGCGGTATGTGTTGTGGGCATTAAAAAGCGATATGTTTTCGACGTTTTTTTTTCTTTATTTCGTTCACATTAAATTGCAAATTTGTCATGAAAAATTGAGAAAAAAATTTATTGCAAGAGAGTAGTTAGTCGTCGTTGGTATTGCTTAACAATATTTTTGTTGAACGCGATCTGCTGCACAAAATCAACAGCATGAAATATTTATGAAAGAGATTTATTGGAAATTTAATTATTTAATAAATATTAACTGCCACTAGCGGTAGTGGGTAATTAAGTTGAGTGATTTTTAAAGGATTTGTTTGGCAATTTATGGCGAAATAAATTTTGTTTCTTATTTTTTTTTTTTTTAATATTGCTTCAATTAACATGGGGCTTATATGGTATTGTTTGGCTTAGTTGGGTAAATTTTGTTTGTTACAAAAAATATTTTTAGAAAAATTATAAAAGAAAAACTGATATTAAGTCAAGGTGCTGCATATGATAGAATGGCTAAACCTTTCCATTTCTTATGAATTATTTAATATCAATGTAAAGTATATAAACTAGAGCTATCAATAAAAATTCCTATTTTGTGCTAACGTCATCACTCCTTCTCAACTCTTGCCACTGTTGTTTACTTCGGCCGCAATTCGTTTTCTTCATTTACAAGCTGGGCATCGCCACTGTTCCCTTACGGGTTCAAATTTGCCATACATGAAGCTAATGAAGTACCTGATTTGTCTTATAAAGGTATGATCGATTTCTTATTTCATTCGTTAGTTGTTTGTCCCAAAGCGTGTTATAAGATATAGTTCTTGAGAATACGTTGGTTCACGAATACTTGAATATTCCGCATATTGCAACTGGCAGCGTTCCATATTTCGCAGTAGCACAAAAGGTTAGACTTTATATTCGCATTAAAGATTACAATTTCCGTATGGAATTTAATGATTGCTAAGCTGATTACAAGCTGGCCAAATATTTTACATGTTTTCTGCATACTATTGTCGAAATTCTCACCCTATCCGTACGAGATTCGCAAAAGTTTAAGTTTAGAAATACAATAAAATAAAAACGGTTCTTTAACGGCGCTCCACAGAAAATAATCCAACGGTGTCAAATCGCAACATCTTGGCGGCCAATTGACATCACCATTTCGGCTATTTAAACGGCCATCAAACGTTTGACGCAATAAATTGATTGTGGCAAGAAATGTGTGGCAAGATGCGTCATCCTGTTGAAACCAAACATCCTTCACATCAATGCAATGAAGAGCGGGTACAAAAAAATCGGTTATCGTGGTTAGTATTGACCGTAATGGTTGCGTCCTCCTCATTTTCAAAGAAATATGGGCATATAAAGACTCCGCTGCACAAACCGCACCAAACAGTCACTCGTGTTGGGTGCATTGGCTTCTGTAAAGTCACGTGAGAGTTTTCTGAGCCCCAAATACGACAATTTTGTTTATTAACGTACGGACCAAGATGAAAATGAACTTCATTAATTTTTTTTGGGCAAAACCGACATCATCGTACAGTTTCTCCTTGGCCCAATAAATCCCTACGTTGCTCAAGCGTAAATCGTTATATTTCGTTCAGTGGAGATAATAACTGAATTTTGTGTCAGAATAGAATAACATAAGTATTGCCAGATTCGGAATAACCGATGGTTCAAATTTAAACCGATAGATGGCCCACTCTATATAATCTTCCCAAGATAGAATTATTGGTACATACCCACTATTTCACTTGCACCAATTGCAGCTAAATTCCGGGATGATATAGTAACACGGAAGGATTTTGCCTTCAAGCTAGTAAACCAAGGAATTCTGCCGCGATTTATAATCTCATCGCTAGATCACAGTGTCTTTAGTAACTTAAGAGGAAAATAACTGTGGTTTCAAAGTTTTCTCAATGCCCAACCAGACATATACTCTCGTACATATAGCCAGTTTTCCAAAACTGCCCTCCCTTGCTTCAGGAAGTCAGTCCGTCAATTATTGCCTGCATAATCAAGATTATTCAGACGATCCTGCAATTTTCAAACTCCTCTCCTGGGCGTTATTAGAAACTCGTTCAAAGTACGTGTCCAGCACAATAGAAATAGGAGAAGACATAGCTATGTCGGACATCTATCCCAAGTTTTACCGGTCGACTCAACAGTTAGCCATGTTATATGCCACAAGATGCGTTGTGGCCTTATGAGTTTTCACACGTTATGAAGCATACGATAAAATGTGCGCACTACTCTATTGATTGTTCCACAACACCATGTGTGATTTTTTAAATGTTGATTGGGTCTTGTTCTTGCCTTTAAATTGGTGTTCTTTTAATCTTTATTTGGATTGCCCGTCTCGTAAATTTATTTCAAAACATTCCAGAACAAGAATGACAAAGATTGAAAGGAATACCCAGTGGTGCATAGTATGAAATTCAATATTTCTGTCATTCTGTGAAATGAAAAATAATTTTATTTTCACTCTAAACCTTAACCACATCCAGATTTGTTTATAATTTATTACGTTTTAATGGTCTCACATGAATTAAAGTCACTTAAATTTTAATTTTTCAATCATTCACTCAAAATCAAACCGCTATCCGACGATATTCAGCAGATAAAAATAATTTTTAAGGCTAAAACAACAACAAGAGCTTTAGATTGTGATATATTTTGTATGAAAACATGTGACTTTTTTTCTTTCATTTAGTATGTGTTACAACAACAACAATATGACCATGATCAAACCGCATAATCTTTTGAAAATGGCAGCACTTTAAATACTAACCGAAATTTTGTAATCGGCTTAAATCATGTTAAATGCTACTTTGACTATTTAAATATACAGACAGTCATAAAAAGTGCAACAACAACAACAGCAACAACTGAAAATAACAAATTATAGCTGAAAAATAAACAAACATGATAAACACTCAAACACACACATGCTTACACTTTCATTTGCTTGCGTTTCAAAATACGTACACAAATTACGAGGGCGTTCCTAGAAATACCGGGTTTACAAGGAAAATGCGATAAATTTGCGATAATTTTCTTTATTTCTCGTCATTACCTTCCTTTTTTTGAGGCGGTGAGGCGCAGTGTTTAAATTACTTGACTGCTAACTGAAGTATAGCAGGTTCGAACACAGGAAGCAGACGAACAATTTTCCAACAAATCATAGAAATCCTCATGAAATCCCAGAGCGTGCATTATGGAAAAGTCTCAGTTTGGTGTGGCTTTTGGGTTAGTGGCGTCATCGGTCTAAATTTATTTGAGAACAAGATTGGCCATCATTATCATCGGTGAGCTCTATAGGTCAATGATTGCAAACCTCTTTTTGACCCAAATTAAATGATCCGGGCACCAACGACATGTGATTTCAACAGCATGTTGCTACGTGCACCAAATCTCAGGCCAATTGGATATTCTACCCGATCGATTGGAGGTCATGTTCATCTCACATCAAGGTGATGTACCACTACACCAAGTAAACTACGTCAACGAGATCGTGCGATTTGACCCCATTAGACTTTTTCTTGTCGGATTTTCTTAAGTCATAGGTGCATATGAATATGCCACGACCTACAGCGGTCCTTTAAATTAACATAACCCACGCCATTGGCCAAATTGAGCCTGGTTTATGCATCGGTGTCATGGAAACTTGGATATTTCGAATACATTCAACCGAGAGATGTCATTGCGGACATTTAAACGGTGCTATATTCCACACATAATGGCATCAGTAGATTTTTCAAACTAATAAAAAGTTTCGATGATATCTCACACATACGTATGTATATAATTGGTCATTGCAACCCTCCAGTCAGGGGGTTACGAACTAGCTTCTCACACCTCTTATGTTATGCGTGTTAATTTTACACATGAGCGGCGGGACCTACAGTTTAAATTCGATTCCGGATGACAGATTTTTGAGAAACTTTTAATGGCAATTTATTTTTATTTACTCGCAGAGGTTTTGCTTGTTTGGCTGTGTTTCGAACCGTGGCCTCACGTCTAATAAGCCAACACACTACCTACCAGACCACGGCGATTGTCACAAACACTTTATTTTATTTAAAGGAAGCTCTTGATGAAGTACCCGATATCATGTTCATTATTGATGTTATCCTCTCAAAGAGAAAAAGTTGTCTGGTTGGGACTGAAGACACTTAATTTTATAGATTCGAAAACCAAGTTCAACATTTATTCTCTAACAATCTCGGTTTATATGCGTCTGCAGGATATTCCGGTTTCTTTGCCTGTTTGCTTCTTTTATTGCTTTTAGCCGTTTTGCGTAATTCTCTTTACTTGCTTTTCCACCTGGGAGGAAAATAACGTAGCAGAATAGGCCAACAAAACAATCTGAGGGTTTAAAACTTCCAAAAAACATTTCATAAGTTAACTTCAAAGTAGTAATTTTTGTCAAACTACTGCCTTTATCTAAACGTCAGTTCGATTAATTTTCATACAGCCCTCGTACACGCAAAATATTCTGATAAAAAGAGAGACATATTAGCAACTATTAAATAAAACATTTAAAAAAGAATGGGAAAAAATATTCACTACACACACACACAATATTTTAAGCTTTAACTGTATGTAGTTGTTTCCACTCATACATATGTATATGCAGTGTTAGCGAATTTATGCAAGTGTGTTTGTGTATTCATGGACATTATTTTGTTTTTTTTTTTTTTAGAGCAAAATAACGCTAAAACCGTTTAAATATTAATGTACAAGTATGACATTTTTTAGATATTAAAACATGAATACATCTATAAAAAACATAAACAGGGCGTTTTGTCGATTTCGTCGCCAGCAAAAGAAGAGTTAAAGGGCTAGAAAAGATATGAAAACATGATGTTACATTTAAGCCATCAATATAAACATTTTTACCAAATTGCGGAAGCAATAAACTAAATCATCATTTAAACAAGATACACACATACATACATACCTATACATACATACAATCGCACACATATTTGTACCAATCTGTTCTGTTCTGTTGTACGTATCTGTTCAACGCAAAAAGAGTGTGATAAGGATTACACTTGTAAAAATAAAAAAGTCAAAGGATTATTTCATTAATGTGGATACCGTAGTGAGTAGAACTCTCTTCAACTGTGCTTTGCCCAGACGCACATAATATTGGATCTTTCATTAACCACTTCCTACCTCTAAAATTAAATAAAACAAAGAGTGTGTGAAGTCGCCGTTGGTAGTCGTAGTAGGTAGCGTGTTAGCTTATTTTACGTGAGGCCTCGATTCAAACCCCAGGTCAGACACCGCCAATAAAACGAAAACTGAAAAAATATTTTTTCCGCAACTCTCTCTCAACTTCTCAGCAAATTTCTAGCGAAAACTCTAAGAGTAAATAAAAAATACAATGAAAAAGTTTCACAAAAAATCTGCCGCTCGGAATTGACTTTAAACTGTAGGTCCATCCATTCATGTATAAAATTAACACACCCAACATAAGTGGTGTGAGAAACTAGGTCGTAATCCAAACTAAAGGGTTGTAATGATCAATTAAGGTGTGTATGTATGTATGTGTGTGAGGTATCATCGAAATTTCTGATTCGTTTGAAGGACCTATTGATGCCATTATATGCGGAATATATTGTCGTTCAAATGTATGCCTTGACTTCACTGGATGTAGCACATCTTAAATATCTAATTTTCCATGACTCAAATGCAAAAATTAAGCTGAATTTGTTCGAAAGCACGTGCTATGGCTAATTCACATGTACCTGTAGCCGGTTTACTCACTTCCATGTGGGATGACCATACCATCAAATCGCTCATGTAGGGTATCGAATAAGGCACGAACTGTGTGGCACATAGCTCCGCCCGGTTGAAATCATTCAGATCATCCAATTCAAACCAAAACAATTTGGTAATCAGCGACCTATAGGTTTCGCCATTTGGAGTAATGCTCTGGCTATCTTCCTTCTCAAACGAATTTGAAGCAATGACATCGACAACCAAAAAACCACACATCAAACAGTGAAATGTTCGGGATGTATGGAGCACTCTTGGATCTGATGTGGATCATTGATATCGTCTCCAAAATTCGACAATTTTGTTTGTTCACGAGCTTATTCTATCTAGAAATGAGTCTCATATTGATGATGATTTTTCAATATAAATTGACGAATGAGTTGCCAACTGCTTATGGGCCCGTTGTTTTGTTTTTCATGGTGGTTTGGCAAAACAGACTAAATAGATGACAATTAATTTGGCTTCGATGAGATATCCGCTATCAAATATCAATATTCGTTATTTTCACTAAATTTTAAGGAAACTTGGCATAGTCTGATCTTGATCATCAGGTTAAAAAGATGCCGATTAAGTCACATATTTTACAAAAGAATTGTATACGTATTTTGAATGTCATCAAATAAGTTTGATGGAGAAACCCCTTTAACGGAAACCGAACTTCATTAGCAATAAAGAAAAACTTTTTTGTGAGATTTCCACCTTTATCCGATAAATTCCTAGTCACGTGAATTGCTGGTTGATTTCGAAAGAAAAATTATGGTGATTACAATTGTAAGAATTTTATAATAGTAGTCAATGAATGGATAATAGTCTGTGATGGTGGCCTTGAGTCTGGACTGTAATTTTATTTTTAGGAATATTCCTCAAAAAATTTAAAATTTGTGTTGGAAAAAATTTGTTGAATGTAGCAGGCGTTTGGATAAGAGTTATGTCAACGCTGACTATATATCAGGCGGCAACAATTGGTGTGATTGGAGCATAAAAATGGCACTATCTAGATTGTCCGCATAAATAATAAGAAGAGCCACCTGCTCCAACCAACCAAAGCTGAAGATAGGTGGATAAAACCCAATGTAAAGAGATTCAAAGTCGTCTGGTATTGAGATGAGCAGTGTACAAAAGCTATAATTGGTATTTCAGGAGCATATAGTATATTTTTACAACACCATGGTGAAGATGATAATCAGAGCTTTGTTGGCTTGTCCGTAAAATAATTGGGTACATCATATCACAATTACTGTAAAAACTGAGATGACAAGGAGCTGTAGAAACTGCGGAAATTTTTTTCTGATCTTAAACCATGACTCCCTATGCTTTCGATTTGCAATGGATTATCCAGATTTACTATACTGGGATAAAACAGAATTACAAGTAGAGATTTTAAGCTTAAAGTAGCATAATGAGTGCAGATTATGGGCTCATGTCAGTTTTATAGACACTTGTGAGAAATTAATGAAATACGATTACTTTACATCAAGTAACAAAATTAGATAAGTTCGTTGAATTGAACACTCGTTGTGTGTTTTTATAAATAAATGGTACTAAGGAGAGAACGAAGGTTCTAAATAAGTTTTTCAAAATTCATTCTCCAATAATGTAAAGCACTCACTTAAAATTGCTTTCGATATTTTGAAAAAGCTAAATAAATTCCTTAGAAATTCTTGTTGTTTTTGCTCACATCATTCATTTGGAAGTCATTAGTCGTCACTAAATTATATTCATCATAAAAAAAAAATTTTAAAATCAATATTTCATCATGAAAGGCGTTAAGAGACATCCTTAGATTGACAGACAGACTCAGAATAAATCCCTGAGTCTTGTTGAGCTTGTTTGTTTTAAAATTTGCAGATCAGAATTAGCTTATCCAGAGCTATTGTTCATGAGGAGTTTTTCTTTAATTTTTGCAAATTATTCTCAGTGTACTCATCCCTATTACATTAGCAAATAACCATTACAACGACATATGTTCTGACATTATTCAACAGCGACGAGCGATGAAGCAGTGTGCTCCCTCCCTGTACAACAAATACAAATATGCCTTTAATATTTGACTTTTTTATCTACCCATACAACGAGAAAATGTGATGTTTGCATTGCTAAATATTTCGACGATATTTTCATTGTTGCCATTGCTATTGTTGCTGCTGCTGCTGTTCAACTCGAGTCAAGTTATAACATTAGAAAAATATTTGGCGAAAGGTTGATCCCACTCGAGAACGGAATGAGAGTGACAACTGACAACAAACGGACTGTCGCACATTTGCGTTGATTTGTACGATTTGCTATATTTTCTTGTATGCTTTGCTTTGCTATTTACTTAATTTTCATTGCCCTGCGTTGCCATTCCTTTTTGCGCTTAAATCTTTTGCTTCAAATAGAACGAACGACTACTGTTCAAAGGGTATTTTAAAATGTTAAACACGTCTAATCCTTTGAGAGCTGTCAAAGCGAAAGTGTATGTGCACACAATTACAAATATTTAGTCGTCGTTAAAGGGAGAGCAGAGGCAACAGCCGACCATCAGGAACAGTCATCACTGGTGGCAGTAATAGAGGGAAAGCAACATTTTTTTTTTACTCATCACCTAAATTTTTATTGTTGACACAGCATATAGAGCGAGCTATATTTTGTAAAATGTTATGAACATAAAACGATTGAGAAGAGCTGTACATGTGTAAAAACATCAAGTTATTATGTGATGTGAAATAAAGCTAGCTAGGGCGTATGTTACTTAGTTAACAACAATTAAATATTGGTTGCAGAATTTTAACAAAGCTAGTTAGAATTTAGCATCGAACTCGTGCCATAATTATGGTAGTTTTTAAACCAAAAATTTTCAAGTATATAACCAACTATAGGGTATTCCTTAAGAGCCAATTTTACATAATGATGCTCGAAGAAAGAAAAAAAATTTTGAATATAATCATTGAAATGAATTTTGAATGTGAACTGTCTTCGACAGACAACATGTTGTTGCGAATTTTAAAAAGCTTCTCGCCTCATACATGTTTAAACACAAGGAATATAAATTCTGATTGCATTTTACGGGCCAACAAACAAATTAGAATTTAAGTCTGACCCTTCGTTTTCTATTTGCCCATTCTTGAGTTCTTAAAAGTACAAACGTTTTCTCTTTCAATATTTATTTTGGCTAATAGTTTAAACCACAATAACAATAATAAAGGCAATCAGCAATAACCTTCAATGGATAAGGGGGACATTACTGAAGGCAACTGCTACATCAAGAACACCATGCTGATGAGAACATGTGGAAACAGAAGTACAAACAGTAACATTTGTTTTCTTTTTTTATTCTCCCATTTCTTTTTTCTTTCTTTTGCTAACGACCAACATTTTCTAAAAAGAAACTGTAGCTGTGGCAACAACAAACAGCATTTCATTATTTATGCATAAAGTGAAGGCAACATTTGTTTGCCCGGGTGTTGTGTGTGTGTGTATGAATTATACACACTTACAGATATAATTCATATTCATTCGTTACATTACTTTTAATGTTTTTATAAGTCGTTGATGTACAAAAGGTAAAATAAGGGGCGAGGGGAGACTTTATGAGTGATATTAAACATGAATGTTTTAGACACACCTTCTGACAGTTTAGACTCATCAACCTGTATCGAGTCACATACATGCAAAATCACTCATCGAAATTTTTGAATCATACAATTCATACAAATGTGAGACATTCTACATGAAAAGTGAAGAAAATTGAGGAAATTTATAATGAAATTTTTATTCGTTATAGTCGCTGTTACGTTACCGTTTTCACTTCAAAGGGTAGTGTAATGAAAAATTCAATTGAAAATAATTGGTCGCACAAACTTCACTCATTTACATAAGAGAGATGGCTTAGTAAACCCACTTGCAGAGAGACTAGACAGATCAAACCCGAAATGGAATGTCCAGAACAAAACTTGTGTTAAACCGGATCGCAGTACATCTTAGGAACCTCAAAGCAGTTACAGTGTGACGTTGGCCACCGGCTGGAAACATGTCAGAATGATTTCTACAAAAGAGATTTGAAAACCTAAGAAGACAAATTCTTCAGCACACAGAATTTATTGCTAGCATGTGGAATCCACACTTTCATAAAACTACCAGGTGTTACAATTGTATCACGGAAGAGATACTATTAGTGTTACAACGAAATCTTATAGGACCAAGCAAGCTGTGCTCATAGAGACTGTTTATGTTTACAGTTTTCAGCTAAAATTCTTCATTGCATTTTAGTTTCCACCAGATTGTGTATAATGTTTAGATCGCTAGCTCGTTAACCATGAAGTAGTGTAGGGGTTTTTCCACAACATCACAACAGAAAAGTCTCGCGGCGTCAAATCGCATGACCTGGACAGAATCAGTAGGCTCCATGATTTTGATAAATGCTTAACAACGTGACTTAGTAACAAAAATAAATGGAGTAAAAGCAATGTACTCTCTTAAATTAGAGAGAATCTTGTGTTATACCGATGGATCAATAACAGATCTTGACACATTTGGGGGAGTTTTTGGTGCCAGAATAAAATGCTTCAATTCCATGCGGAAACAAACTTCCAAATCTGTGCCATTAAAATTAGAAATACTTCTTTGTATTTCGTTTTGTGGGAGATGCCTGACCTGGGGTTGGAACCGAGGTCTCACGTCTAATTTGCAGGACTTCGAGTCCCTTCAAATTTCTTTATAACACTTTAATAGTGGCCTGGTTTGAATAGCGACTTTTTAATGAGTTTCAATTATTTTTACACGTTCTTTGATTGTTAAATGATCTGCATTTGTAAATGTCAAACCTTTCACTGAATATACATCGCTTCTGATAGAAAATATGGAACACTTGACAGCATCGCTAGACTGACAGTTTAAAACCATAAAATTCCAAATCTAATAGACAATTTGACATATGAACAGTATGATATGGGTATGGCTTCAATAAACGACAATCCATCATGGATTACAGTAAATATTGTATAACCCTGCTGGCTATGATTCTGGCTTTTCTGTCTATAATTTCCTTTCGTATTCCTCTCAAAGCATTATTTATTTAAAATTTTTTTTTTTTGAAAATAATATTCCGCTAATTTATTTAACGACAATGTGAAATCACCTGCATGGTCATAAGGCAGCCATTATGTGAATTTTTAATGTCACATTAGAACTAATTGAGGGGTTCACTTTTAATTTGTATTTTAACATGTTTTTTCTATATTCTTTTTTTTTTTTTTTTTTTGTATGTGTTTTAATACTTTACAGCAGGAATCAACGCAATTAAAACAATTTATTTTTATAAGTCTACCATAGAGATATTGACCATTAATTTATAAAAAAAAAGTATGACTTTTTAATGAATTTATTACTGAAGGAGATTACACGTGGTTAGTGGAATGAGAGCCATATACGGCCATTATAAATTTATGTTAGTTATTCTGACGCTAATTATTGTTTCATATCAACGCGTTCAATTGATGGATTTTTAAATATTTATGTTTTACAACAAAAGCAATTAAAAAATGAAAGTGTTAATTTATTAAGAAGATAAGTTGTATCCTAACTCACTTTAGATGGATCTAAGTCTAGCAGAAATAAAATTTTGGGTATGAGATCGTAGCAGATCGTATAGAAATCATATTAAAATTACCGTTTGGTGTATACTTCCTGGACTCAAAATAACAGCCTTAGGTAGATAGAGGTGGTTGTCCTATCAAAAAAGATAAATGGACACACTTAGGCCACATACCGAAAAACTTGAATCCTTATACGTGGTCAGGCAGGTTAATAGACCTTTCAGAAGATCAGATAGTATACTACATATAACTTCTTATGCAGTCCTATCGTTAACATTGATAGGCTAAAAAGAGATCATCACATTGGATCTACATATATAGGTGCTAATAAATAAATGCCGCTTGAATGCAATGGCGAAACATTGTACTTTGATCCTTGTTTTATTGCGCGAATTTGTAAGCATTAAACCGAGTATCAAATACTTGTTTTTCATTTTATTCACATGGTCGGTGTCCACTATACACGTTTATGCAGAGAACTTGTTTGTGTTATGCCACAGCAGATGTAAATTCATTGAGAAAAGGAAGACTCTTTTACAAAAGTCATACGCGTATCCTATTTGGGATTTAGGATGATTACTGGTAATTAAAACACTGACCTACTATAATAGATTTTTTTTATTTTATTTATTTTTTTTTTTTTTTGATGAATTTTCCGACTTGATATCAATTGTTGTCACAAGAATTTATAAAGCAGTGACCAGTAATCAATCCAACCCATTACAGTTTTAAATAAGGAGAAAGGGACACCGATCATATGATTAATGTCCGTGTTTAGCGGTTTGAGTATTTGTTTTAGGTAGCCTATCAGCGATCTAGTTTCCCCTATTGTTCGTAGCATCCAGTTAATTGTAATACTACAGTCTTTCGTCATTTGTTTAGGATACGTCAGTCATATACTTATCAGGATAAATGTCGTGTAGTTCAATATATATCCACCAGAATTCGAATACCTCCTCCGCATACTTTGTAATAAATTAACCACTTCAAATCGCTCCAATTTCTATAAACATTGCCCTTGAGAATAACATAAGATCTTTTATAAAGCGCTTCCCATCTTTAAATTAAAATAAAATAAAATAAAATTTGTTTGAGATGTCATCGACATTTTGAATACGTTTAGAAAATCTATTAATGCCATTATGTGTGTTACATCGTTCAAATGCCCGCCACGGCTTCTCTGGGTGGTAAGCATTTGAAATTTCAATTTTCCATGACTCTGACACATAAGTTAGGCTGAATTTTACTCTTGGCATGAGTTATATTGGCTTAAAGAACCCCTTTGTGGTTGTAGCTAAGTCTGCAAACACAAAAGTAAAATTCTGGTTTGGATATAATTTCGCTTGAACTTGAGAAGATCATGACATCAAATCACTTGTGCAGAATATCCAATGTGGCTTGAGTTATGTGTCCTGTTCTGTGAAACCACATATCGTTCATATGCAGATCAACCAATTCAGGCCAAAATAAGTTGAATAGGTCAGCCTAAAAACCACACCAAACAACAACTATTTTGGAAGACAGTTTGTTCGAGAGTTTGTTCAAGTACTCATTCATCCAAAAAACCAACCTTATCGCTGCTGAGCGCATGCAAATCATTGTCTATTGTTATCCGTGGTGATTTGGAAAAACAGACTCAAAAAAAAAAAAATGACAGCCGAGTTAACATGCAATTGGCCTTTATTAACTGCCAAACTTCAGAAGCCTTTTTTGGAAAATCATTAATCAAAATTTTTTGTTTTTTTTTTCTACTGCCCTCAATTTAAATCTGTACGCAAAGCTCTAAGTCAAATTCGTGTCATGATTGGAAGCACGCTCAATACTTTTCCCCAAGGAGATTTAAGAATAACATCTCTTCAGCATGCCCTGTAATACTATAACCACATGATAGGCCTGTATATTACGGAAATTTTATCCTGGAGAAAATGCTACGTTCAGTTCGAAGCAAAACTTTGTATCTATTCCCTTGATAGAGGAGGTACTTCCGACTTACAAGCTCGATAGATTCGTCAATGAAGACCTCAATCCGATTCCAATCGTCATATATTCAAAAGGGGAAATTAATTAAACTAATCGGAAAGAAGATTATCAATGTATCCCACCAGACCACATAAATCTAAGCCTAAAAGTCGAGATCTTAGCAACTTTTCCATCTATTATGTCAAGAGGTAGCTCTTTTCGGCTTATCTTTAGTGTCTCGTTTAAAATGTTCCAAAAGCTTACATAGTAATAAACAATTGTCTTGGGACATAACCATCAAACTATTGCTCCATAAACTAATGTGGGATTGACCACCATGTCGAAAAGTTAGGCACAGCTCTTCTACAAGGGAAAATTGTATCAAATACTTTGAAAAACTGCGGATGAATGAATATTTAGGCCACGTGCATTATTAAGTCCATAGAAAGACCTTAATACTAAGCCCTATCAGATAGTTTAAGCTTTAAGTTTTATTCAAACTGGCTAATGGGAAAGTTACCACTCCATACTTCCTTCTGAAAAGTATGAGCCCTAACCACTATTAATTCGTACACAGATCATTTTTCATCAATGTGCTATTGAAATATGTATATTTTCGGAACTATAATGACTACACAAAAAAATTTATAATTTTCTTAAAGATCATTTTATTCTCTTTAGAAATACATTAAAAAAGTTACATATTATAAAAAGGACTTCTTAAAATACAAACAAAAATGAAAGTTCATTATTTTAAACAAAAATATTGTGACCACAATTAATTCGTACAGTCGCCAATTTTCATAGTTAGAATTTTGTTACACCACCTTTGTTTTTTAAAACGGCCTCGACCCGTTTTGGCATGGTACTGACTAGTTTTTGGCAGTCTTCTGGGGTTATCGAGTCCCAAATTTCCTGAATTTTTAACTTTAACCTGTCAACAGTCCGTTGAGGTTCATTTCGAAGTTTTCTTTTCATAAAAGCCCACACATTTTCTATTGGATTAAGGTCTGGACTAGAAGATGGCCAATCTAGGACCCCTATTCCATTTTCTTCAAGCCACTTTTTCGTTTTTTTCGCAGTATGGGAAGAAGCACCATCCTGTTGGAATATGTATTCCCCGCAGTCTGCTAATTTCGATACCGATGATATCAGATTTTCCTCCAGGATTTTTATATATTTTTCTGCATTTACGATTCCATCTATGAAATGCAGCTGACCGACACCTTTTGAGGACATACATCCCCATACCATAACGCTAACTGGAAACTTAACTGTACGTTTTAAGCAGTCTCTATTGTATGCCTCGGTGCTTTTACGTATTACCCTTTTTCTTGCATCACCAACACATACATCAAACTTGGATTCGTCGCTAAAGATAATGCTGTCCCAATGCCAAGAGCGTCTCTCTTTGCTCCATAATAGGCGCTTTTTCATTTGAACTGCGGTAAGCAATGGCTTTTCCTTGGCCTAAAAAAATTTTATAAATTATTAAGTTGATCTCGAAAAACCGGTTTAATCTTTAACTAACTTTATAAAAATAATAACCTATGCTTTTCATTTGCAGTCGGGTCTACTCACGTTTTACGGGCTTTCCAATTGCTTCCGACCACTTTAAGGATATATCTCGAACAGTGCTTCGACGATTTAGTTTGATGATCTTTGCCAAAGCTCTTTTATCGCGATGACTTATTCTGGAAGTCCGGCCTCTGTTTGAAACATTATTGCTTAAATTTCCACATATTTTATATTTTCTAATAATACTTTGTATTGTAGATCTTGGGATTTTAAGATCAGTCGATATCTGCCCATATGTCATTCCCGATTTGAATTTATCGATGCCATTTTTTAGAAATGATTAAAATAAAATGTAAAAGTTTTTTTTGCTCCTTTACATTCCTATTCTCCTATTGTAACGGTACATTCAAAATTGTTGTTTACATTTTTATTTTTTAGTTAGCTTGAGCGCAATTTATACACTGAACGAATTAATAGTGGTCAAATATTTTTTAATAAATAATAAAGCCCATTTAGTTTACTTAATTTTTCTAACATTTTGAAACAGAACTTAAGAATATTTCTAAATCAGATTATAGGAAATAAAACGACCTTTCAGAAAAGTATAAACTTGTTGGTGTAATTAACATAATTAAATCTTTATTCTGGCGTTTGGTGCTAAAGAGCGAAAAAATACATGGTGTACGAATTAATAGTGGTTAGGGCTCGTAGCTGCCTGGTTTTAACCGGATTACACTAGGGACGTTCCTTCTACATTAGTGTCATTTCCAATCGATTACACATAATGTTCATACGGCATTGATAAGATTTTGCATACATGCACATACATAATTGGTCATTACAACTCTTTAGTCAGGATAACCACCTAGCTTCTCACACCACCCATGTTGCGAGTATCAATTTTATCCATGATTGGCGGGACTTATAGTTTAAGGTTTTTGATAAAGTTTTCATGGCAATTTTTCCTTTATTTACTTTCAGAGTTATTATCAGAAATCTGCTGAGAGGAAGTTGCCGAAGATATATTTTATAATTTTGCTGGAGATGACTTGCTTGCTGCTTGAACATGGTCTCACATTTAATGAGCCAACGGACTACATACTAGACTATGGCCACTTTTATTGATGAGATATTGATCAGGTATGTTATAAACATTGTATATGTCTAGTTTATAAGCATAACTTTTTTCTGTTTTGTTAACTGCTTTAACTATAAGGCTGCCCCGACAAATGGCTTGCCAGAGAAATTAGTTTTGCTCTTCGTAACAACATTTAAGGAAAATCCTTCGAATTATGTTGTTTTTTTTTTCTTTTTTGTCCAAAAAACTCCAAATATAAATCGCTTCATTAATTCTCGTGAAATTAATCACGTTTTGGACACCAGCAACCACAAAATCGATGGGTTAACTTCAGAAAGAAAAGAAACCAAAAAACAAGAAAATTTATTATTAACTGTCTGTTGTAGATAGAGTCTGGCAATTTTTTTTTGATGGAGTTTTGAAAGAAAATTCCTTTTTCTTTCTTTATTAGGATTTAAATTTTTTTCTTTTTGTTTCTTTAATTCCTGCCGATTTGTTTAAAATAAAACGAAAGAGGTTTCAGCAATAAAGTGTAGTGAAGCAACAAAACCGAGTTAAAAAAAGGATGTTTTCCTTGTAACAAAAACATGATAAAAAAGACTTAAAAACGAAAAAGAAAAGAAAGAAAAAAAACACTCAGCATCTAGACTTCACACCAATTTAAGTAACACTTAACAAGTATAAAAACTAAATTGCACCCACAAGTAAAAGAAGAAATGAACGAAAAAAAAATTAAGAGAAAAAAGAGTACGAGTTTAAAAAGCTTGTTAAAAGGTACAACATTTTATTTCCATTGATTCTCTTTTTTCTCCTACAACTTCTTACAACCATTCATTTCATTTACACTTTTATTCATTTTGTTCTATTCATTGCTTACCAAAAAACGAAAAAGAAAAACTGGCTTGAAAACAGAAGTACACTTTTAAGTGCTTTTTCTCTCTCTCTCTCTCTAAACGAAAAATAACCGAAAGAAAACTTTCAGTTTTAGTAGCCGTTTTTCATTTTCTTTGTTCAAATTTTATTCTTCAAATTTTTTTTTTTTTTTTTTGGATTTTACCGTTTTACTTCAGATTTTCTGCCAGTTCATCTAGGGATAGTTGTTTGCTGAAATTGTTTAAATTAAAAAAAGGAAACTAAAATTGCTTATAGAATTTTGCCAGAGAAAGTATTTTTCAATGTTATGAAAGCAAAATGTTAGCATAGTTTAAGTTGTTTGGTTATCATAAAAAATGTTGCATACTTTAAAGCGTTTATGCGATGAATTTAGATAAAAACTATTTATTTAAGCATCATTTAAAAGCTTTTTAAATAAAACTTCATTTTAATTTGTTTTTAATTTTAAGTGGTTTTTAATATTAACTGTGAAACATTGAATTTAGTCCTAATGTTAGATGACTCCCTTAATGGATGATTACAACCCTTCAGTCGAGACTATGACCTACACTAAGAGAAAAAGCTGCACTCCAGACATGAATTTCATCACTTGATCAATGAAATTATTCATTGTTTACGAGCTAACGTAGCCCTTCACTGGATTAATGGAGAATGTTCCATTATTGGCATGAATGTGGATTTTAACTCCACTTTGAAACTATTTCATTGATGAAATGAAATTATTTTTTAAAGTAGTGAACAAGTTTCATAAACGCCATGAAGCAATTCTGCTTTTTTTTTGTCTCCATTGTGAAAGTATTTCACTGATAAAATGAAATTAAATATTTTTTGCAATGATTATATTTCATAAACATCATGAATAAATTTCGTTTCAAAAATGATATTATTTCATTTAAATCATGTATGTATTATGATATATATTTCTTTGTTTTTATGAAGTTGTGTTCCTATTAGAAATTAGAAAAAACTTTTTTTTTTATTTTAATAATAATATATTTTTTATTTTTATAAATGTACTTTTATACATAAAAAACAAAACAGATTTCATAGAAATATATTATATAATTACATAAATTTAATTATAAAGTACTTTTATACATAAAAACTAAAGATTACGATTTCATAGTAATTCATTATATAATTACATAAATTTAATTATAAAGTAAATTAGACAATTAGATACATTGAATTCAATAACACTTTAAGTAAAAAGTAATTTAATATAAAATAGTTTACATATATATTATTTTGGCATTGCAAATACATTCTTACCAATTGTGAACCAATCGACCCTTTGTAATGTGGCCATTGTATAAGAGCTTCCTTTATATTTCTGCACTCAGTATGTATTTGGTTAATTCGGAATTTTGCACAACCGGACCATGTTGCCTTCAAATCTTCCACAGAAAGGTTGTCATATTTTAAGCTTTGTAAGCACATTTCAGCGTTGTCTTCGGGTGCTGTAGGGAAAATATATATATTATAACTTATTATGTTTGTAAATTAAGTAGTATTACCGAATTTATTCTTGGAATTCAGAACTTTATTTGTAGATGGTGAATCTGTTTGGAACAATTTCAACTTGCCTTTATTGTTATGAAACAAACAATTACAGATCTTTTCAATTATTAAATTAATTTATATTATAATTGCTCAACGTTTTAATAATATACATAAAAACAGTTTTTAATTATTTAAATATGCAAACACTTTACTTGATGAAGTTCACAACACAAATAAAAGTGGTGGTTGATTTTTCTTGTCTCTGCACAAATAAGATCAACATAAAAAGGTGACCAGTTTGTAAATTAGCTTTTACAATGACGTCGTTGACGAAACAAACTTTGAAAAACATAATACTAATGTGTGTATTATAAACAAACACCTACACCAACTGGTAACCTTAAAGATTTTTATTTTTTTTTTCTCCTTTAAATTTACTGTTGGTTTTGGTCAGCAAAAAAATAACAAAGAATAATAAAAAAGTGGTTTGACAACTATTAATATGAAGATGTGTGACTACAGCAACAAAAATAGCTTCTTAATTTCTATAACGAAGATTGTTTCACTGCATTCATTAATAATGTTCATTGCACGTGTGAATCACATTCATGCTTGTAAACAAATAAAAAAAAATGAGAACAAGGGGTGAATAAGAAAGAAGGGTAAAGATGCAAAATTAAAAAAAATAATTGAAGAAAATTCATTGGATTATGGAATGCTGTTCATAAAATTTTTTGTCAATTTAAAAAAATCAATAATTCATAATTATATTAATAAAAATATATTTAATTATATTCGTAGTGCATGTTAATTACAATATTATATAATATAATTTATGTGTGATAGGAATTTTTCTCAAAATTTACGAAAAATTAAAGTTCGTAATTTTAAAGACAATAATTTCATTTAAACAATGAATTACGAAATTTTTCAAAAAAGGATGTAATGAAAGGTTTCATTATACTCCCGAAATTGCTCATTATACTAATAAAATCCTTCATATATTCGATGAAGAACATCTGATGAACGCGTTTCATAAGATAAATGTAGGAATTTTCTCTTAGTGTAGCTTCTCACACCACGTACGTTGTGTGTGTTAATTTTATATATAAGTGGCCGAATCTACAGTCTCCGAACGACAGAGTTTGGACAAACTTTTTCATGACAATTTTATTTACACTCCGAGTTTATGCAACAGATCTGCCGATAGGCAGTGGCCTAAGGACAATAAAACGAAATGTGAAAAATATTTCTTAGGCTACTTCCTTTTAGCGGCAAAACTGTCAGCAACGTTAGACTGTAGGTTCTGCCATTCATTGATAAATATGGGTAGTGTAGTAGGTAGTGTGTTGGCTTATTAGACGTAAAGCCAGGGTTCAAACCCCAGGTCAGACATCAGAACAAAATACAAAACTGTATTTCTTCGGCGACTTTCTCTCAGCAGATTTCTGGAAAAAACTCTGAGGGTAAATAAAAAAATTGCCATGAAAAGTTTCTCAAAAATGTGTCATTCGGCTTTAAAATGTAGGTCCCGCAAGTCATGTATAAAACACAACACATGTGGTGTAAGAAACTATAGGTAGTAATCCTGACTGAAGTTTTATGTATTTATTTAGGTTCAGGCAGGATGTGTCGAAGAGCCTGAGCCCATATATTTTTTGTCTATGGCGGGTTTCGAGGTAGAAAGAGTCACATAAAAGCTCCAGGACCTTTCAAGAACATTCTCCCTGCACAACAGCTTGGAGCCGAAGATAAGCCTCAAATTTTTACCCCGAGGAGATGAACTGAGTTCAACATCCTCCGGCATGGGAGGAGTAATTCTCTATGCTAGTAAGATTTCAAAAGTGATGTTTGGTGGCTTCGAAAGTATTTCGGGATGGACAGGTATGGATAGAAATCAGTAGAACTTACCGCCTTAAAGTGCTTTTTCATCAGCGACAGCACTCTGCTTGAGTAAAGTCTACATTTTTACAATCCGCGGAAGTACAGAGAAACCGAAAATTCTAATCAGAAGCTTAGATTGAATATGCATAGAGGTAGAGATAAGGAGATGAGGGCTTATAATGTTCCGTTGACTCTTATTGCCTAATTGAAAGAAATAGTGATAAGAAAAAAGGGTCGTCATACTTGTATATCATACATCATTCTATTTTTAAATTTTTTCTTGAGCTTTTGCGCTTAATTAATCCAACAGAAATATAAATGGCGTCTCATTTTATCTGTGTTTTTATTAAATGACAAATAAATGCAGGCCTTCATCTTAATTATTATTAAGAATGATATTTAAAGCGACTTAAAAGTACACACACCGTACTTTTTTTTAGTGTAATAAAAATTAAAAACAATACATTTTAATAAAGAATAGAAATATCAGCGTTTTCCCTCCCTACTAATAGCGCTGCCATACGAATACGTTTCGAAATGTACGTTAAGAACGAAACACACTGCAACTAATTACAAATAATAAATCACAGAATTCTACAACAGAAATTACTTTGGTACTCATGCACACCAACCAATGAGTATTAGAAGATAGATTAACTTAAAGAACTGACAGACAGAACAGATATGGAACAGAAGTGTGAAACTAAGAGGAGCCATTTAAAGTCAACTACTGAGGTTGCTTTTCATTATTGAGTACGAAATACACTTCTTTCGCATACTGGCATACCATATGGTTTATAGTGTGGTTGTTTGAGCAGAAAAGTTACCAAGTAAAGTAACTGGTGATGTATTGCCATCATTACATGATAAAACATTGTGTAATAGATTACCTGTAACAAGTGAAGTACCAGATTAAGTACCATAAATGAGGAACAAGAAAAAAAAAACGCATAAGACAAAAGCAAACACTACGTAAAAGAAACAGCATAAAATGGAATGGAAACATTTTTTAAAGATGTTCATTCAAGAGATTTTCTTTTTTTTTTTTCATGTTTATCCAATTATTTTTTATTTCCTTCAGAACTTGGACAAAACTACAAGCGGCAAATTACAAGTGGAACATCGCACAATAGAATTTGGTAGCAATGGATTGTTAAGGTCCCATGATGCACTGGGAGTTAAGGATAACAGAAGAGATATTGTTGCAGTAGGGTGAATATATTCAGTGTCGACTCGACACACAATTGACCATTACAAACCTTCAGTCAGCACTACGACGACCTAGCTTTATACATCACATATGTTGTGTGAGTTAAGTGGTGGCACCTACAGTTTAAAGTCGACTTCGCATGAAAGATTCGTGAGAAACTTTTTCATGGCAATTTCATTTACTCTGAGTTTTTGCCAGAAATCTGCTGATAGGCACTCGCCGAAGAAATATTTTCTCAAATTCGGTTTTTTTGGAGATGTCTGACCTGGTGTTTGAACCGTGGCCTCATGTCTAATAAGCCAACACACTACCACCTACTAGACTAGATGAGAGCCTGTGATTCAAAACCCAGCTCTTGACTGTTACGAAATTTGGAAAAAAAAATATATTCTTTGTCGTTTTCCTTACAGCGGTAAACTGGCAAAAGTTATCCGAGTGTAAATAAATTTGGCATGAAAATTTTTGGAAATCTGTAGTTTGGAATCGACTTTAAACTATAAGTCCTGTTTCTCATGAATAAAAATAACCCACACAACGTGGGTGGTGTCAGAAGTGAGATTGTAATCCGCACTAAAGGGCTGTAATGATAAATTTCCAGAATTTTTTATTATTCAGTGGAATGTAAGGACACAGATACCACTTACTTTTTTTATGCGAGCTATAAATGCCTCCTTGAACTCAAACTTAATAAAAAAAAATAAATGTTTGACCATCCCCTTAAAGCTTTGTAAGCACATAATTTACGGACCAAAAACCATTGTCCCTAATTTCTCCTGTGCTATGTATGTTATTATCCTGCTAAGCCTCAGCCTGCTTTACTTGCGGTGCGTTGCGCTTTATTTATTACTACAGCAACGTTGAAAAGTATCACTACTTGGTAGCTACTTAAGTAGACAACAATTTCAATTACATACTCATTTTGTGCAGCATTTGATACCAGGATGTCCGTACGTACGTACATCATGGGTCACTGCATTAATGAATGAAATGATAATTAAGTTGCAACAATAGTTGCACAAGTCCATATAAATATTTTAAATGTCTCTTCACGTACTCGTATGTATATACGCGCCTCGAATTGAAAAGAATTTCGAATAGAACTTATAAAACGGACATGCATGTGTAAAATGATGCCGCTTAAGTATGCCATTAAAACGAGGGATGATGACAATGGTGATATTAACGTTGTTAAAATTGTTATTGCCAGGATAATGTGGCCGTACAAGAAAACAGTTTATTACCCATTTAATCAAAAGTGACACACAGAGAGAGAGAGAGAAAGAGAGATAGGGAGTGAAAAAGAAAGTGAAAGAGATAGGGAGGGTTAAATAAGTTAAAACGCAATTATTCACTGCCACCGTAAAGTTGACATGTCAAAGGCTTATTTTTAAAAAAATAATCAACAATTTAATGTGTAGTTCACTTTATGTAGCGTCTTCATTTGTTATTTCATTTTAATTATCTGGATAAGTAGGAGAAAAAGTGACAGAAATTAATCCTGAAGTAGATTGTTTGGCAAGATTGAAGTGATGAAGCCATTATACATCGCATGTCCTGATTAACAATGAACGAAATTGATAAATTAAATTTATTTTAAATTGTGTAACAAAGAACTCTGTTTATAGAGTGATAGGTACTTAATTTTTTACTTGTAATTAATCTTTACGAATTAATGCCAAATAAGGTTAAATGACGGTTAAATAAGCGTATAATTCAAAGGGTGAAGGAATATATTTTTCATGCAGAATATCTCTTAAATCTTTTGTGTTAAAAAAATGGTTCGCAATTAAATTTAAACATCAAGAGATAATTTAAGAATTCTGTACGAAAAACACAATACATACATACATACATACATGATTGGTCATAACAATCCTTCAGTCAGGCTTATGACTTAGCTTCTCACACCACTTGTGTTGTGTGTGTTAATTTTTGTACATGAAAGTCGACTCCAAACGACAGATTTTGGAGAGAGTTTTTGCCAGAAACTGCTGAGAGGAAGTCGCCGAAGAAATATTTTTTTTCATATTTCGTTTTCTTGAAGATGTCTTATTTGGGGTTTGAATCGAGTCCTGATATCTAATAAGCTAACACACTATTCACTAGACTATGGCGACCTGCTTGTACATGCTAATAGTCTTTCGACAGTTCTTTATGGTGCATACAACTTAAGGAAAGCAGGTGTCACACAATGTAACTACAGTGCACGCGCGCTAATGTAAACTAATTAAAACTGACGTTGTTCACTTTTGCGAATTGTTCACATTTCCGAATACCGAAAATTTTAAAACAGAATTATACCATCTTTTAAACAAAAATCATTATTTATGAATTTTTTTATAATTTAATCTTCATATAATTTAATTAATAATTTAATCTTCACAAACTTTCTTCACAGTATCTAAATAGCAAATGAAGAATAAATATGCAAGCAGATGTACTAACACATACATATACATATAAGTATATGTACACCTAAAACGGAGATTCCCGTAACTAATAAACACAGAATTTTAACGTTTCATATTAAAAACAAAAAATCAGTTCAAATTATAGGGCTTTTTACTTTTTTTTCATCTTTTAGAGTAGTCAATGAAGCAAAAAAAATGTTCACATTAAGCGGTGTTCATATAATGCGGTGTTCACATTAGCGCGCGTGCACTGTATTAATTTCTAGACTAGAGGCGAGAGGACAACACCCACGATGTTAATTTGCGCCATGCAGAATTAATTTCATAGTGAGCTTATCCTGTAGCAAACAAGTAACTCTTGCGGCAATTAACTTTAACTCAGTAAATAGCTAATCTAAGGAAATACTTTGGCAGCCTATGATCATACGGCCGTATTCCCCAATATTTATAGATATAGTCGCCACAGTTTAATAATGTAAATCTTATACATGAGTAGCGGGACCTACAGTTTAAAGTCGATTCCGAACGGCAAATTTTTGAGAAACTTTTTCATGGTAACTTTTTACTTACTCTCAGAGATTTTGCCAGAAATCTGCTGAGATGAAGTCGCCGAAGAAATATTTTTTCATATTTCGTTTTGTTTGAGATGTCTGACCTGGGATTTGATCCCCGGCCTCATGTCTACTAAGCCAACACACTACCTACTAGACCACAGCAATCTGCCTGCACATGGCTATAGTTTAACCGACATTGCTTTATGGTACATATAACTTGCTGGAAGCAGCTGTCATACAATGTAATTCCAAAATTCTAAGGGAAGAGAACGACACCCATAAGGTTATTTTGCGGCATGCTGAATTAATTTCCTAGTGAGTTTGTCCTAAAGCAAGAGCCAACCCTTTAGGCATTAACTTGAACTGGGTAAACTGATGGTCTAAGCAATTCTTTTCCAGCAGTCAAACATCTTTAACAAAATGAAGTACAAAAAAAAGATTTATTTACTTCCTCTTAGCATCGAAAGTCTTAGCGACATGGAAGAAGCTACTTTATATTCCTGACTAAATGATTGCAATAATTAAGCAGAAGTTTAGACACTGTTATACCATGTAGAGATTATTGAAATGGGAACCCAGAACCTGTTCCAAATCAAGTGATATGCCAAAGGTTTCGAGAAAATACTTTTAAATCTCTGGCAAGCTGTGCTATAAATTATTGTTTTGCCATTAAAAAGATTTTTTTATCACAAATTTTATCAGATTAAAAAAGATTTTCTTAAATTTTGTTGTAATTACCCAATAAGTTCTTTCGTAGAATGTTTTATTCAAAAATTCTTCGCTCGTAAATTTGTTTCTCACTTCGTTCGTGTTCCCTTTTTTTGCTTACTTTTCCACTCTGTATAGTTCACAGTAGAAAATAACTTTTTAATCCCTATTTCACAACATTGAATGTAATTTATGGTTTTGGCTTTAAATTAAATACAGTTTCCAAATGAAAGTGTCTGTCGTTCATCGTTTCTTGTATCACTAACAACAACAACAACAACAACAACCCATTAAATTCTAATTTTAGTTTTAACTCAAAAGTTTTTCACATTAAATGCCCAGGACAATAACTTTATGCCTCTCATATATGCATGCAGAGGAAGAGATACTAAATTGTATGTATAGTAGTTAGTAGGTGCACTCATATGTGTGCATGTACATATGTATGTGTAACTAAAAGGACCTCTTGTACAACAAGCATGTATCCTGACAAGGAGACTTTACAGATGGAGACGTGTAACGTAGTAAAGAGTAACAACACTTTATAATCGTTTACGACGTTGATAACTAATTGCAATGTAAATAAATTACCAGCATACAAGAATATTCAAGAACGGAAAGGCCTACTAACAAATTCTATACTTCCTGAAACGTTATACTCATCTGGTATGTACAATCCACAGGTACCTACAATATGAGCAATAGTCAGGGACATTTTTTTAGACATTCTGCACTAAAATAAATGTAACGAGTGAATTTTTTTTGAGATTTTTTTTTAAGATAGCTTCTCATAGCACTGCACTGCAAACATTTTGGATCGGCAATCTTAATTCTAAAACCCTTCTTGCAGTTGTTTGAAAATCAGTTTCCCACGTCATGATTTTATCATCTCTCACACTTCTTTTTGAAAACAGATCGATTTTGTTACTTTTCAGCAATACAACTTTATTATGTTGAGTTTCTCACTTTTCGGGATACAATTTGGTTTAGTTGGATTAGTTAACACTTCATAGAATACAAGCTTATCTCCAATTAGCCACTTAGAGCTGTCTTAAGATAATAGATAAAAATGAACTATTTCAGAACTGAAGTAAGCCATTGAAGATAGGAGAGAACGTCTGGCTGCTAGAACTATCATAAAAATTTTCGATTGACTTCCTTTTTCAAGCATTCCCACAGCTTCTGTAGTGAAGGGTAAATCTCTTTCTCCTATGTACTACATTTTATCCAATGATCCATGTGCACGATCATAAGTTTGTAAATAGAAAACCGGTGCATCTGATACTGCAATACATAGGCCAGTAAGCCCTTGATTAATACAGATCCAGTTTTCTACATCCTTTCTTGAAAAAAATTAGAGAGATGATGAAATATTCTACATCCCTTGTGGCGCTCCTGGTAACTTTATTAATTTCTTAATTTATTAGTTTCTTAATTTCCAACAAAATCTCGATGTTCAACGGCCTAGATTACAGTAGGACGAATACTTTTTTTTTTTTTTTTTTTTTTCGAACGTCCCCGACCACACACTAACCCACCCTCACCCGACCACGGAGGGCTCGTCCCCATTACGTAGGGACACGTACACACTACAGTCCGGACTGTAGCGGGTAAAGGAAAAGTAATGGCAACGGGAACATAAAACAGCTACAGAACTTAATCACAAGCTGAATAAAGTAACAATAAACTACGTAAGACAAGAACGAAAATACATTTTTATATAATAATTTACAAATTAATGCTAGCATATAAGCTACGTTTAATATTACAAACATTACAATTAAAATCAATAAAATCATAATATAAATTAAAATCATTACATAATCTACGAAAAGAAAAATTAGCTCCATAGTTCGTTCTATAGAAATCGAAAGAAAGAGGACGATAGTGCCGTGAAAATCTTGCTGGAATACTGAAATTCAGGTTAGAAAGCAAAAACTCAGAATCGATATCACCTTTAACCAGATTAAAAACAAACCCCTAAAACAGCCCTTCTACGTTCCAAAGTTGGAAGTTTCACCAAATCTAATCTAACCTCATATGATGGAAACCCATTGGCATAATCCCATCCTAGGCCACGTAAACAGAATAATAAAAACTGCTTCTGCACAGACTCTATTGAATCACTATGACAACGATAGTGTGGATTCCAAATAATAGACGCATACTCCAAAATAGGTCTAACAAGTGAAATGTACAGTAGTCTTGTTATATAAAGATCAATGAATTCCCTAGCCCATCTCTTCACAAAACCAAGAACAGCCCGAGCCTTGCCAATCATCACACTAATATGATCAATAAAAGACAGTTTCATATCCAATAATACTCCCAAATCAAGAAATGTAGTCACAGTTTCCAAAGGGCAAGAATCAATCACATAAGTGGACGAAATTACGCCTCCGCGAGAGAAAACCATGCATTTACATTTTCTCAAGTAAAGATCCATTAAATTAATTCTGCACCAAGTTACAAACAAATCAATATTTCGTTGAAGAACAGCCTGACCATGATCATCATCAAAAGTATAAAATAATTTAACGTCGTCAGCATACATCAGAATATTACAATCAGAAATAGCACAAGGAAGATCATTAAGAAACAGTAAAAACAGTAAAGGACCCAAATGGCTACCCTGCGGAACACCAGAAGTAATATATACAGTCTTAGACAATACATTCCTAAACAATACCCTCTGAGTCCTAAGGTAGAGGTAGGAAAAACTAAAATTAAGTTACAACTAGGCGAGGCTAGATCAGTGACAGCAGCTTAACTGTCACGTCGATTTTCCCTAGAGATGGAGCCTTTTCAAATCAGTGGTGATAAATCCTTTGCTAAGAGCATCTCACCACTCACAGAAATCCATGGGGTAGAATTAGTTGAATCACTAAGTTGTACATTACTTCCAAAGAAGTTTTTAAAAATCATCATAGTCTTGTAGGTAATGGGTTAACTTGATAAGTCGAATGCCACCAGCTCACACAACTCGAATAAAACGAAGTATAAAAACAATATTTCTTTTGACAACTTCCTCTCAGCAGAAATCTAGCAAAAACTCTGGGAGATAATAGAATTGCCGGGAAAAGTTTCTCAAAAATCTGTCGTTCGGATGAAAAAATTAATACACGTAACATTGGTAGTGTGAGGAACTAGGTTGTAATCCTGGCTAAAGTAATATAATGACCACTTAAGTAAGCAAATATCTAACAGAGATTCGACAAATGGAATGGGTAAGTTTGTAATTCGGGGCGAACAGCCTAAAGTCTGTTTTATCAGGCATGATTTAACTAGCAAATCTTGATAAAACAGCCTCTAATATTCTACTTATAACTAACTGAACCAAATAGTCTACTACTTCCTTTACATCACTTTGTAGATTTTTAACGACTACTCGGCAAAAGCAAGAATAGGCAAGACCGCCTCCCCTTAATGTCTTTACGAGGAAGGATAAGTAATTAATGATGATGCAGAGCACACTGTTTTCGAATGTGCACGCTGGCGGAGCTATCGCTCTGTACTAACGTCAATAATTGGAACGATCACGGCCGCTAACATTGTCGGAGTTATGATTGCGAGTAGAGAAAATTGGGTCTCAGTGTCGAATTACGTGGATCGCATTCTAAGACTGAAGAAGAGAGAACTTGAGGCTGCAGAACGTGTAGGCACGCCGGCATAGATGATACTGGCACACGTGTCAAACGAAATTCGAAACAGGGACCTGGACGTAAGGAATAGTGGAGACACTTAGATGTCTCCTCAACTTTCGACACGCAATCCGGACGCGGATATGAGCACGCAGGGGCCAAAGGGTCAAAAGGACTCCACTCCGAAGTAATACCACCGTAGTTCCGGAGTGGGCACAACAAGTCCACGAGATTTAGTGGGTGAGGGCCCCACACACGGAGGATGTGACGACTCGTCTATGGTGCGGTTAGGTATTTTTACCCCTCCTCGGCGAAAAAAAAAAACGACTACTCGGCAAAAGCGAGTTGCCCTTTGCAAAAATGTTAGGCACTAATTATAGCGTGCTTATCTGTCAGCAGTTAATAACGATTCGAACCAGTGGAAATTGTGTCTTTCTATCGTAAAGTGCATTTATAACTCACTCAATACCAATAAAGGAGACTGAAGTAAATTGCTTGAAGCTACTGCTATAAGAGTGGTGTCTGAATAGATTGCCTTACCCTTTTCACGGCCCTAACTATCTACTGCACCCAAAACACCTTAATAACAAAGGAAATAAGACCAATTGTCTTAAAAACTTTAGCCATCACATAGCTCTTCTTTCTTCATTTGTTAGACTTTTAATTGATACTTAAAGAAGTGGAGAACTTTTGCTGCAGGATAAAGATCCCAAAATCATCACCCAAATTATAACATGCAAACGCAAAGTCTTTAAATGAGAAAAATTGCTAATAGCTCAGGCTAAGGAAAGTATAGTGGTTGCAGGTATTCGATATTCTTTTTAAGAGGCATATAGAAGAGATCTGTTTGTTTTGCCGCTTTATAAGAAAATATTTCCAAAAAAAGAACTTAATATGAAAGCATACAATGATCAAAACTGCCTCTACCTGCAGTTTATAGCCACAAAAGATTTGCTAATGGAGGCCAATGTTAGCCACTACAGCGTTTCATTCATTCATTTGCTAAAATTTAATTTTTAAAATATGTACACTGTTTAGGTTTTAAATTGCAGACATATTTCATTATCTTTTCTGTAAAAGTGTATGTGTGTGTGTAAATTGTAAAAGACACCCATACGAAGACAAACATTTTCTCATATGGCCATTATCCTTCATAACAATTAGTGTTTTATGCTGTTGTGTACGTACATACTTATGTGTTGTATTGAGAAATTCTTTCTTCTGGTTTTTTCTCTCTAACTTTCTAACACTTTGTCTTTTCAACTTGGTTGCCTTCCTGTATAACACTTAAAGGCTTCGTTCTTTTATTATTGTTGTTGTTTTGATGTTATTGCAAGGCATTTGCAAAATATGGATTGCATGCTAGACAATCCTTGTATTTGCCATTCGTGTTTATAGATGATGTTGGTAATGAAAGTTTGTTGAAATATTGAGAATTTAAACAAGAAAAATTCACTCTCACATGCACTCAAACGCAAAGCCTTAAACTCACTGCAATGGTTGTTTATGTGAAGGGAAAACTAAAGTTTTTGCTGGCAATGTCCTGTAGCAAATGCAGAGAGTGAGAGAAAGAGAGAGTATATAACTTTGAAATTCCAACACTAGCAACACTTCTTTTTTTTTTTTCTTTTTTCTTTAGTTATGGTTTTGCTTTTAGACTCGAAAACCTTAATTTTTATTGGAGTCTACAAATTTTCGTTTGGAAAAGTTTACAGGCTTTTTTCTCTCCCTTTTTTATTCTTTTTCCTTTCTGCTTTCTCTTTGAGTTTTAACATTATTTATTATCATATTACATGTAACCCAAGGAAATATATGAATATGGAATGCTTTTTAAGTACTAGAATATGAAGATGGATGTGGAGAGCTTAAGTGCATATAAAGAGGTTTTTATGCAGTAAGGGATTCTGTAGTTCCAGTCTCTATTGATTATGAGGCAATGTAATAATCACAAAATTTAGGATTTAATAGTAACGAGCAACTATCTTAGTAAGTAACTTTGTTTTCAGTCATGACAGTGAAGTTAGCTACGAGAGTTATATTTTTTTTTTACGGTGTATGTTATGTTAACAGTAATTGAAAAATTTGAATAAAAGAATGAAAGAAAATCGTTTAGAAATTACAAAAATTTTGATAAATTGAAGAAAGAGTGATAGATAAACCTTTGAATTTTACAAAAAAAAAAAAAAAAAAACAAATTATATAAAAATAACAATTTTTTTATTGCAGATAATAAAGTTGGAAAATCAAATATTTTTACCAAATATGCCCTACAAAAATATGGCAAAATTCGATGAAATTTAAAAAGATGCGGTTTTCTGACCTAGTTAACTGGATAGCTATTGGATCAAGGATTCCGAAACAGTTTTCGTTGCGATCGGGTAAACCTTGGGATCGGAGATATAGCCGATGAAGTTAACCTTTCATTTAACAAAAAATGCTGTATTAAAAGTCGGGAAAAATTCGATAAAATTTAAAACGATGCGGTTTTCTTACCTATTGACTTTAAAATTAAATTAAATTTAAGAAACATATGTATTTAATATTGCTTGTCGCCGTAGTCTAGTGGGTAGTGTGTTGACTTATTACACGTAAAGCCCGGGTTCGTATCCCAGGTCAGGCATCAAAACGAAATATGAAACAAAATTGTGCAATTCACACGACTTTGTATCGTGTATGTTGTATTGAATACTCTTGGTTGTTTGTGAACGCTCAATGCTATGTTGTATTGTGTATTTCGTATTCCAAATGCATTT
Organism: Sarcophaga caerulescens; assembly: GCA_927399465.1. Classification (NCBI taxonomy): domain Eukaryota; kingdom Metazoa; phylum Arthropoda; class Insecta; order Diptera; family Sarcophagidae; genus Sarcophaga; species Sarcophaga caerulescens. Next base: position 53,586,501 of record OV656873.1, read on the forward strand.
TTTTGGCATTCAAACAATTTGATAGCACGAAACCAACACAACTTTTAAAAAACATATGAAAACATATACACATTGTTTTCATTCACACAATTTGATTTATATTTAATATATAAAGAGAAATAAAAAATATTAAAAATTGTTATTAAAGTATTTAGAAATAAGAATTAAAATTAAATATAATGGGTTTTTTTTTGATAATTTTTCCCAAATTTAAATAAATGATATGTAATATAAAATAAGTCTATAAAAACTGCTGTAAATGATTAAGAAGAAAAATTGTTTATAAATTGATTTCTTAAAGTTAAGATATAATTATTGTAAAAATGTAAATATTTCTGTAACAATAAAATTGATTTAAAAAAAAATTAAATATGTATACTAATTACCCTAACAAAGAACAACAACAATAAATCCTAATTTTTAATGTCAATTTAAAAAATTAAAAAAAAATTAGTTTACAGCGAATGAAAATTTAGAAAAATAAATTAATATTAAAATAAAAAATTTTAACAAATAAAACTATGTCTAATACATATACAATATATTTATTCATTAAACTTCATTAAAAACATTCATTTGTGTACAAAATTATTTTACTACATATGTATACATAGTTACAGATTTTATGACAATGTATTTTTAAATGTATATTCACATTTAATTATTTCTTAATAATTTAAGGGCCATTATTACAACTTGCTGTTAAACTTGGGTTTAGTTAAAGGTAACTTTAGCTAAAGTAAACTTTAAAGTCACCTTTAACTTATTTTCGTTATTAAAACCTAGTGTTAAAATAAAGTTAACTTTTTCAAAAATATGGCAGTGGCGGAGCAATGTCGATAACACTGCTCAATAAAACAAGTTTTTTTTAAAACGCAGTGGCAATGACGGGCTTCTGTTTTTTCTCGTCTTTGCCCATTTGGTTTATATTTGCAGTTGCCATATTGAAAATAATATATAATATGGGATGTTCAAACATAAACTTAACTTTAAAAGTTAGAGGTAGGATGATCCTCCCTTTAGCTTAACGCTCATTTCTATCTTATTGCCCACCTCTAATAAAAAGGAAAGCAATTTATCTGCCCGTTAAAATCCTCCCTTTAGTTAATGGTAAGTTGTAGTAATGCCCCTAAGTTTAATTTATTTATAATTTTCGTGTAATGTCTTATTAAATATTTATGTATGTTGTTTGTACATATTAATTAAAAGAATAGAAAAAAAAAATTAAAGAAATATATTTATTATTAATATTGTACATTATAATTAAATAAGAATAATAAATAACATAATTATATATTGAAAAAGAATAAAATAATATATAATTAAAAAATATAATAAAAAACAAAAGTTGTCACTAAAATGTATGTAAACCAAAATGTTATTCAATTAAATAAAATATAGTTACAACTAAACAGAGCCTGACGCTTATAGAAATTACTTCATTCATGTAAGTCTCACAATTTCGCTGGTAACATTTCGAAGTAAGATGACATTTCTTATACATACCATTCGGTCGTTTATAAACATGGACATGTACTCTTCATTTAGGAAATCAGTACTTTACAATTGCATCCGAAATCTAAAGAGGGCGTGACATTAGGGACGTTTATTTAGTATCACAAAAATTCCAGAGTTATATTCTAACTCATGGTATACAGTTTTTCATCATAAATTCAAATGCTTAAACTCTTGCTTATACGGCATCAATTTTCATAAATTCGGTAGCAACTGAAAGCTAAGAACCTAGACTTTCATTTTCTTATATTATTTTCCACGCCTATTGATCTTCCTCTTCTTATTTTTCTTCGAAACGTGCAAAGTTAGAAGCTAATACATTTAATCTATCTAATAATGATTCAGTGGGCGTGGCACTTCTGGGTCTTAGGAGTAAATGTAAGTTTAGGTCCTTAGCTTTTGTTTGCTACCGCATTTATGAATATTGATGCTAAATAGGCAAAGTTATAAGCGTTTACATTTAATTTGCTTAAATATTATAAAGTGGGCGGGGCAAAATTGTAAGATTTACAGTGAAAATTAAAGTAAATGTGTGTAGCTTTCACTTGATACCAATTTTATAAATATTGCTGCCAGCGTTATAAAGTTATAAGAAGTTAAAGAAAATACTTTGCCAAACACCCCCTTGCTACGCAATTCTGTTCGCCTGGTAGAACAAAAAATTTTTGGGATGAAATTTTCGCAAGAATTTTTGGTGTTGGAAGTGTAAAGTATTTTCTTTAACTTCTTATAACTTTGTAAGTAGAGCACCAATTTTTAAAAATTTGGTATCAAATAAAAGCTAAGAACCCGGATTTTAATTTTCTTACATTATTTGCCACGCCTACTCATCTTCCTCTTATTATTTTTCTTCGAAACGTGCAAAGTTAGAAGCTAATACATTTAATCTATCTAATAATGATTCAGTGGGCGTGGCACTTCTGGGTCTTAGGAGCAAATGTAAGTTTAGGTCCTTAGCTTTTGTTTGCTACCGCATTTATGAATATTGATGCTAAATAGGCAAAGTTATAAGCGTTTACATTTAATTTGCTTAAATATTATAAAGTGGGCGTGGCAAAATTGTAAGATTTACAGTGAAAATTAAAGTAAATGTGTGTGGCTTTCACTTGATACCAATTTTATAAAAATTGGTGCCAGCGTTATAAAGTTATAAGAAGTTAAAGAAAATACTTTGCCAAACACCCCCTTGCTACACAATTCTGTTCGCCTGGTAGAACAAAAAATTTTGGAGATTAAATTTTCGCAAGAATTTTTTGTGTTGGAAGTGTAAAGTATTTTCTTTAACTTCTTATAACTTTGTAAGTAGAGCACCAATTTTTATAAATTTGGTATCAAATAAAAGCTAAGAACCCGGATTTTAATTTCCTTACATTATTTGCCACGCCTACTCATCTTCCTCTTCTTATTTTTCTTCGAAACGTGCAAAGTTAGAAGCTAATACATTTAATTTATCTAATAATGATTCAGTGGGCGTGGCACTTCGGGGTCTTAGGAGAAAATGTAAGTTTAGGTCCTTAGCTTTTGTTTGCTACCGCATTTATGAATATTGATGCTAAATAGGCAAAGTTATAAGCGTTTACATTTAATTTGCTTAAATATTATAAAGTGGGCGTGGCAAAATTGTAATATTTACAGTGAAAATTAAAGTAAATGTGTGTAGCTTTCACTTGATACCAATTTTATAAATATTGCTGCCAGCGTTATAAAGTTATAAGAAGTTAAAGAAAATACTTTGCCAAACACCCCCTTGCTACACAATTCTGTTCGCCTGGTAGAACAAAAAAATTTTGAGATGAAATTTTCGAAAAAATTTTTTGTGTTGGAAGTGTAAAGTATTTTCTTTAACTTCTTATAACTTTGTAAGTAGAGCACCAATTTTTATAAATTTGGTATCAAATAAAAGCTAAGAACCCGGATTTTAATTTCCTTACATTATTTGCCACGCCTACTCATCTTCCTCTTCTTATTTTTCTTCGAAACGTGCAAAGTTAGAAGCTAATACATTTAATCTATCTAATAATGATTCAGTGGGCGTGGCACTTCTGGGTCTTAGGAGCAAATGTTAGTTTAGGTCCTTAGCTTTTGTTTGCTACCGCATTTATGAATATTGATGCTAAATAGGCAAAGTTATAAGCGTTTACATTTAATTTGCTTAAATATTATAAAGTGGGCGTGGCAAAATTGTAAGATCTACAGTGAAAATTAAAGTAAATGTGTGTGGCTTTCACTTGATACCAATTTTATAAAAATTGGTGCCAGCGTTATAAAGTTATAAGAAGTTAAAAAAAATACTTTGCCAAACACCCCCTTGCTACACAATTCTGTTCGCCTGATAGAACAAAAAATTTTGAGATGAAATTTTCGCAACAATTTTTTGTGTTGGAAGTGTAAAGTATTTTCTTTAACTTCTTATAACTTTGTAAGTAGAGCACCAATTTTTATAAATTTGGTATCAAATAAAAGCTAAGAACCCGGATTTTAATTTCCTTACATTATTTGCCACGCCTACTCATCTTCCTCTTCTTATTTTTCTTCGAAACGTGCAAAGTTAGAAGCTAATACATTTAATCTATCTAATAATGATTCAGTGGGCGTGGCACTTCTGGGTCTTAGGAGCAAATGTTAGTTTAGGTCCTTAGCTTTTGTTTGCTACCGCATTTATGAATATTGATGCTAAATAGGCAAAGTTATAAGCGTTTACATTTAATTTGCTTAAATATTATAAAGTGGGCGTGGCAAAATTGTAAGATTTACAGTGAAAATTAAAGTAAATGTGTGTGGCTTTCACTTGATACCAATTTTATAAAAATTGGTGCCAGCGTTATAAAGTTATAAGAAGTTAAAGAAAATACTTTGCCAAACACCCCCTTGCTACACAATTCTGTTCGCCTGGTAGAACAAAAAATTTTGGAGATTAAATTTTCGCAAGAATTTTTTGTGTTGGAAGTGTAAAGTATTTTCTTTAACTTCTTATAACTTTGTAAGTAGAGCACCAATTTTTATAAATTTGGTATCAAATAAAAGCTAAGAACCCGGATTTTAATTTCCTTACATTATTTGCCACGCCTACTCATCTTCCTCTTCTTATTTTTCTTCAAAACGTGCAAAGTTAGAAGCTAATACATTTAATCTATCTAATAATGATTCAGTGGGCGTGGCACTTCTGGGTCTTAGGAGAAAATGTAAGTTTAGGTCCTTAGCTTTTGTTTGCTACCGCATTTATGAATATTGATGCTAAATAGGCAAAGTTATAAGCGTTTACATTTAATTTGCTTAAATATTATAAAGTGGGCGTTGCAAAATTGTAAGATTTACAGTGAAAATTAAAGTAAATGTGTGTGGCTTTCACTTGATACCAATTTTATAAAAATTGGTGCCAGCGTTATAAAGTTATAAGAAGTTAAAGAAAATACTTTGCCAAACACCCCCTTGCTACACAATTCTGTTCGCCTGGTAGAACAAAAAATTTTGGAGATGAAATTTTCGCAAAAATTTTTGGTGTTGGAAGTGTAAAGTATGTTCTTTAACTTCTTATAACTTTGTAAGTTGGGCACCAATTTTTATAAATTTGGTATCAAATAAAAGCTAAGAACCCGGATTTTAATTTCCTTGCATTATTTGCCACGCCTACTCATCTTCCTCTTCTTATTTTTCTTCGAAACGTGCAAAGTTAGAAGCTAATACATTTAATCTATCTAATAATGATTCAGTGGGCGTGGCACTTCTGGGTCTTAGGAGCAAATGTAAGTTTAGGTCCTTAGCTTTTGTTTGCTATCGCATTTATGAATATTGATGCTAAATAGGCAAAGTTATAAGCGTTTACACTTAATTTGCTTAAATATTATAAAGTGGGCGTGGAAAAATTGTAAGATTTACAGTGAAAATTAAAGTAAATGTGTGTAGCTTTCACTTGATACCAATTTTATAAATATTGCTGCCAGCGTTATAAAGTTATAAGAAGTTAAAAAAAATACTTTGCCAAACACCCCCTTGCTACACAATTCTGTTCGCCTGGTAGAACAAAAAATTTTTGAGATGAAATTTTCGCAAAAATTTTTTGTGTTGGAAGTGTAAAGTATTTTCTTTAACTTCTTATAACTTTGTAAGTAGAGCACCAATTTTTATAAATTTGGTATCAAATAAAAGCTAAGAACCCGGATTTTAATTTCCTTACATTATCTGCCAATCCTACTCATCTTCCTCTTCTTATTTTTCTTCAAAACGTGCAAAGTTAGAAGCTAATACATTTAATCTATCTAATAATGATTCAGTGGGCGTGGCACTTCTGGGTCTTAGGAGAAAATGTAAGTTTAGGTCCTTAGCTTTTGTTTGCTACCGCATTTATGAATATTGATGCTAAATAGGCAAAGTTATAAGCGTTTACATTTAATTTGCTTAAATATTATAAAGTGGGCGTTGCAAAATTGTAAGATTTACAGTGAAAATTAAAGTAAATTTGTGTGGCTTTCACTTGATACCAATTTTATAAAAATTGGTGCCAGCGTTATAAAGTTATAAGAAGTTAAAGAAAATACTTTGCCAAACACCCCCTTGCTACACAATTCTGTTCGCCTGGTAGAACAAAAAATTTTGGAGATGAAATTTTCGCAAAAATTTTTGGTGTTGGAAGTGTAAAGTATGTTCTTTAACTTCTTATAACTTTGTAAGTTGGGCACCAATTTTTATAAATTTGGTATCAAATAAAAGCTAAGAACCCGGATTTTAATTTCCTTACATTATTTGCCACGCCTACTCATCTTCCTCTTCTTTTTTTTTCTTGGAACCGTGCAAAGGTAGAAGCTAATACATTTAATCTATCTAATAATGATTCAGTGGGCGTGGCACTTCTGGGTCTTAGGAGAAAATGTAAGTTTAGGTCCTTAGCTTTTGTTTGCTATCGCATTTATGAATATTGATGTTAAATAGGCAAAGTTATAAGCGTTTACACTTAATTTGCTTAAATATTATAAAGTGGGCGTGGCATAATTGTAAGATTTACAGTGAAAATTAAAGTAAATGTGTGTAGCTTTCACTTGATACCAATTTTATAAATATTGCTGCCAGCGTTATAAAGTTATAAGAAGTTAAAGAAAATACTTTGCCAAACACCCCCTTGCTACACAATTCTGTTCGCCTGGTAGAACAAAAAATTTTGGAGATGAAATTTTCGCAAAAATTTTTGGTGTTGGAAGTGTAAAGTATTTTCTTTAACTTCTTATAACTTTGTAAGTAGAGCACCAATTTTTATAAATTTGGTATCAAATAAAAGCTAAGAACCCGGATTTTAATTTCCTTACATTATTTGCCACGCCTACTCATCTTCCTCTTCTTATTTTTCTTCGAAACGTGCAAAGGTAGAAGCTAATACATTTAATCTATCTAATAATGATTCAGTGGGCGTGGCACTTCTGGGTCTTAGGAGCAAATGTAAGTTTAGGTCCTTAGCTTTTGTTTGCTATCGCATTTATGAATATTGATGCTAAATAGGCAAAGTTATAAGCGTTTACACTTAATTTGCTTAAATATTATAAAGTGGGCGTGGCAAAATTGTAAGATTTACAGTGAAAATTAAAGTAAATGTGTGTAGCTTTCACTTGATACCAATTTTATAAATATTGCTGCCAGCGTTATAAAGTTATAAGAAGTTAAAAAAAATACTTTGCCAAACACCCCCTTGCTACACAATTCTGTTCGCCTGGTAGAACAAAAAATTTTTGAGATGAAATTTTCGCAAAAATTTTTTGTGTTGGAAATGTAAAGTATTTTCTTTAACTTCTTATAACTTTGTAAGTAGAGCACCAATTTTTATAAATTTGGTATAAAATAATAGCTAAGAACCCGGATTTTAATTTAATTACATTATTTGCCACGCCTACTCATCTTCCTCTTCTTATTTTTCTTCGAAACGTGCAAAGTTAGAAGCTAATACATTTAATCTATCTAATAATGATTCAGTGGGCGTGGCACTTCTGGGTCTTAGGAGCAAATGTAAGTTTAGGTCCTTAGCTTTTGTTTGCTACCGCATTTATGAATATTGATGCTAAATATGCAAAGTTATAAGCGTTTACATTTAATTTGCTTAAATATTATAAAGTGGGCGTGGCAAAATTGTAAGATTTACAGTGAAAATTAAAGTAAATGTGTGTAGCTTTCACTTGATACCAATTTTATAAATATTGCTGCCAGCGTTATAAAGTTATAAGAAGTTAAAGAAAATACTTTGCCAAACACCCCCTTGCTACGCAATTCTGTTCGCCTGGTAGAACAAAAAATTTTTTAGATGAAATTTTCGCAAAAATTGTTTGTGTTGGAAGTGTAAAGTATTTTATTTAACTTCTTATAACTTTGTAAGTAGAGCACCAATTTTTATAAATTTGGTATCAAATAAAAGCTAAGAACCCGGATTTTAATTTCCTTACATTATTTGCCACGCCTACTCATCTTTCTCTTCTAATTTTTCTTCGAAACGTGCAAAGTTAGAAGCTAATACATTTAATCTATCTAATAATGATTCAGTGGGCGTGGCACTTCTGGGTCTTAGGAGCAAATGTATGTTTAGGTCCTTAGCTTTTGTTTGCTACCGCATTTATGAATATTGATGCTAAATAGGCAAAGTTATAAGCGTTTACATTTAATTTGCTTAAATATTATAAAGTGGGCGTGGCAAAATTGTAAGATTTATAGTGAAAATTAAAGTAAATGTGTGTGGCTTTCACTTGATACCAATTTTATAAAAATTGGTGCCAGCGTTATAAAGTTATAAGAAGTTAAAGAAAATACTTTGCCAAACACCCCCTTGCTACACAATTCTGTTCGCCTGGTAGAACAAAAAATTTTGGAGATTAAATTTTCGCAAGAATTTTTTGTGTTGGAAGTGTAAAGTATTTTCTTTAACTTCTTATAACTTTGTAAGTAGAGCACCAATTTTTATAAATTTGGTATCAAATAAAAGCTAAGAACCCGGATTTTAATTTCCTTACATTATTTGCCACGCCTACTCATCTTCCTCTTCTTATTTTTCTTCGAAACGTGCAAAGTTAGAAGCTAATACATTTAACCTATCTAATAATGATTCAGTGGGCGTGGCACTTCTGGGTCTTAGGAGAAACTGTAAGTTTAGGTCCTTAGCTTTTGTGTGCTACCGCATTTATGAATATTGATGCTAAATAGGCAAAGTTATAAGCTTTTACATTTAATTTGCTTAAATATTATAAAGTGGGCGTGGCAAAATTGTAATATTTACAGTGAAAATTAAAGTAAATGTGTGTAGCTTTCACTTGATACCAATTTTATAAATATTGCTGCCAGCGTTATAAAGTTATAAGAAGTTAAAGAAAATACTTTGCCAAACACCCCCTTGCTACACAATTCTGTTCGCCTGGTAGAACAAAAAATTTTTGAGATGAAATTTTCGCAAAAATTTTTGGTGTTGGAAGTGTAAAGTATGTTCTTTAACTTCTTATAACTTTGTAAGTTGGGCACCAATTTTTATAAATTTGGTATCAAATAAAAGCTAAGAACCCGGATTTTAATTTCCTTACATTATTTGCCACGCCTACTCATCTTCCTCTTCTTATTTTTCTTCGAAACGTGCAAAGTTAGAAGCTAATACATTTAACCTATCTAATAATGATTCAGTGGGCGTGGCACTTCTGGGTCTTAGGAGAAAATGTAAGTTTAGGTCCTTAGCTTTTGTTTGCTACCGCATTTATGAATATTGATGCTAAATAGGCAAAGTTATAAGCTTTTACATTTAATTTGCTTAAATATTATAAAGTGGGCGTGGCAAAATTGTAATATTTACAGTGAAAATTAAAGTAAATGTGTGTAGCTTTCACTTGATACCAATTTTATAAATATTGCTGCCAGCGTTATAAAGTTATAAGAAGTTAAAGAAAATACTTTGCCAAACACCCCCTTGCTACACAATTCTGTTCGCCTGGTAGAACAAAAAATTTTTGAGATGAAATTTTCGCAAAAATTTTTGGTGTTGGAAGTGTAAAGTATGTTCTTTAACTTCTTATAACTTTGTAAGTTGGGCACCAATTTTTATAAATTTGGTATCAAATAAAAGCTAAGAACCCGGATTTTAATTTCCTTACATTATTTGCCACGCCTACTCATCTTCCTCTTCTTATTTTTCTTCGAAACGTGCAAAGTTAGAAGCTAATACATTTAATCTATCTAATAATGATTCAGTGGGCGTGGCACTTCTGGGTTTTAGGAGAAAATGTAAGTTTAGGTCCTTAGCTTTTGTTTGCTACCGCATTTATGAATATTGATGCTAAATAGGCAAAGTTATAAGCGTTTACATTTAATTTGCTTAAATATTATAAAGTGGGCGTGGCAAAATTGTAAGATTTACAGTGAAAATTAAGGTAAATGTGTGTGGCTTTCACTTGATACCAATTTTATAAAAATTGGTGCCAGCGTTATAAAGTTATAAAAAGTTAAAGAAAATACTTTGCCAAACACCCCCTTGCTACACAATTCTGTTCGCCTGGTAGAACAAAAAATTTTGGAGATTAAATTTTCGCAAGAATTTTTTGTGTTGGAAGTGTAAAGTATTTTCTTTAACTTCTTATAACTTTGTAAGTAGAGCACCAATTTTTATAAATTTGGTATCAAATAAAAGCTAAGAACCCGGATTTTAATTTCCTTACATTATTTGCCACGCCTACTCATCTTCCTCTTCTTATTTTTCTTCGAAACGTGCAAAGTTAGAAGCTAATACATTTAACCTATCTAATAATGATTCAGTGGGCGTGGCACTTCTGGGTCTTAGGAGAAAATGTAAGTTTAGGTCCTTAGCTTTTGTTTGCTACCGCATTTATGAATATTGATGCTAAATAGGCAAAGTTATAAGCGTTTACATTTAATTTGCTTAAATATTATAAAGTGGGCGTGGCAAAATAGTAAGATTTACAGAGAAAATTAAAGTAAATGTGTGTGGCTTTCACTTGATACCAATTTTATAAAAATTGGTGCCAGCGTTATAAAGTTATAAGAAGTTAAAGAAAATACTTTGGCAAACACCCCCTTGCTACACAATTCTGTTCGCCTGGTAGAACAAAAAATTTTTGAGATGAAATTTTCGCAAAAATTTTTTGTGTTGGAAGTGTAAAGTATTTTCTTTAACTTCTTATAACTTTGTAAGTAGAGCACCAATTTTTATAAATTTGGTATCAAATAAAAGCTAAGAACCCGGATTTTAATTTCCTTACATTATTTGCCACGCCTACTCATCTTCCTCTTCTTATTTTTCTTCGAAACGTGCAAAGTTAGAAGCTAATACATTTAACCTATCTAATAATGATTCAGTGGGCGTGGCACTTCTGGGTCTTAGGAGAAACTGTAAGTTTAGGTCCTTAGCTTTTGTGTGCTACCGCATTTATGAATATTGATGCTAAATAGGCAAAGTTATAAGCTTTTACATTTAATTTGCTTAAATATTATAAAGTGGGCGTGGCAAAATTGTAATATTTACAGTGAAAATTAAAGTAAATGTGTGTAGCTTTCACTTGATACCAATTTTATAAATATTGCTGCCAGCGTTATAAAGTTATAAGAAGTTAAAGAAAATACTTTGCCAAACACCCCCTTGCTACACAATTCTGTTCGCCTGGTAGAACAAAAAATTTTTGAGATGAAATTTTCGCAAAAATTTTTGGTGTTGGAAGTGTAAAGTATGTTCTTTAACTTCTTATAACTTTGTAAGTTGGGCACCAATTTTTATAAATTTGGTATCAAATAAAAGCTAAGAACCCGGATTTTAATTTCCTTACATTATTTGCCACGCCTACTCATCTTCCTCTTCTTATTTTTCTTCGAAACGTGCAAAGTTAGAAGCTAATACATTTAACCTATCTAATAATGATTCAGTGGGCGTGGCACTTCTGGGTCTTAGGAGAAAATGTAAGTTTAGGTCCTTAGCTTTTGTTTGCTACCGCATTTATGAATATTGATGCTAAATAGGCAAAGTTATAAGCTTTTACATTTAATTTGCTTAAATATTATAAAGTGGGCGTGGCAAAATTGTAATATTTACAGTGAAAATTAAAGTAAATGTGTGTAGCTTTCACTTGATACCAATTTTATAAATATTGCTGCCAGCGTTATAAAGTTATAAGAAGTTAAAGAAAATACTTTGCCAAACACCCCCTTGCTACACAATTCTGTTCGCCTGGTAGAACAAAAAATTTTTGAGATGAAATTTTCGCAAAAATTTTTGGTGTTGGAAGTGTAAAGTATGTTCTTTAACTTCTTATAACTTTGTAAGTTGGGCACCAATTTTTATAAATTTGGTATCAAATAAAAGCTAAGAACCCGGATTTTAATTTCCTTACATTATTTGCCACGCCTACTCATCTTCCTCTTCTTATTTTTCTTCGAAACGTGCAAAGTTAGAAGCTAATACATTTAATCTATCTAATAATGATTCAGTGGGCGTGGCACTTCTGGGTTTTAGGAGAAAATGTAAGTTTAGGTCCTTAGCTTTTGTTTGCTACCGCATTTATGAATATTGATGCTAAATAGGCAAAGTTATAAGCGTTTACATTTAATTTGCTTAAATATTATAAAGTGGGCGTGGCAAAATTGTAAGATTTACAGTGAAAATTAAAGTAAATGTGTGTGGCTTTCACTTGATACCAATTTTATAAAAATTGGTGCCAGCGTTATAAAGTTATAAGAAGTTAAAGAAAATACTTTGCCAAACACCCCCTTGCTACACAATTCTGTTCGCCTGGTAGAACAAAAAATTTTGGAGATTAAATTTTCGCAAGAATTTTTTGTGTTGGAAGTGTAAAGTATTTTCTTTAACTTCTTATAACTTTGTAAGTAGAGCACCAATTTTTATAAATTTGGTATCAAATAAAAGCTAAGAACCCGGATTTTAATTTCCTTACATTATTTGCCACGCCTACTCATCTTCCTCTTCTTATTTTTCTTCGAAACGTGCAAAGTTAGAAGCTAATACATTTAACCTATCTAATAATGATTCAGTGGGCGTGGCACTTCTGGGTCTTAGGAGAAAATGTAAGTTTAGGTCCTTAGCTTTTGTTTGCTACCGCATTTATGAATATTGATGCTAAATAGGCAAAGTTATAAGCGTTTACATTTAATTTGCTTAAATATTATAAAGTGGGCGTGGCAAAATAGTAAGATTTACAGAGAAAATTAAAGTAAATGTGTGTGGCTTTCACTTGATACCAATTTTATAAAAATTGGTGCCAGCGTTATAAAGTTATAAGAAGTTAAAGAAAATACTTTGGCAAACACCCCCTTGCTACACAATTCTGTTCGCCTGGTAGAACAAAAAATTTTTGAGATGAAATTTTCGCAAAAATTTTTTGTGTTGGAAGTGTAAAGTATTTTCTTTAACTTCTTATAACTTTGTAAGTAGAGCACCAATTTTTATAAATTTGGTATCAAATAAAAGCTAAGAACCCGGATTTTAATTTCCTTACATTATTTGCCACGCCTACTCATCTTCCTCTTCTTATTTTTCTTCGAAACGTGCAAAGTTAGAAGCTAATACATTTAATCTATCTAATAATGATTCAGTGGGCGTGGCACTTCTGGGTCTTAGGAGCAAATGTAAGTTTAGGTCCTTAGCTTTTGTTTGCTACCGCATTTATGAATATTGATGCTAAATAGGCAAAGTTATAAGCGTTTACATTTAATTTGCTTAAATATTATAAAGTGGGCGTGGCAAAATTGTAAGATTTACAGAGAAAATTAAAGTAAATGTGTGTGGCTTCCACTTGATACCAATTTTATAAAAATTGGTGCCAGCGTTATAAAGTTATAAGAAGTTAAAGAAAATACTTTGGCAAACACCCCCTTGCTACACAATTCTGTTCGCCTGGTAGAACAAAAAATTTTTGAGATGAAATTTTCGCAAAAATTTTTGGTGTTGGAAGTGTAAAGTATGTTCTTTAACTTCTTATAACTTTGTAAGTTGGGCACCAATTTTTATAAATTTGGTATCAAATAAAAGCTAAGAACCCGGATTTTAATTTCCTTACATTATTTGCCACGCCTACTCATCTTCCTCTTCTTTTTTTTTTCTTGGAACCGTGCAAAGGTAGAAGCTAATACATTTAATCTATCCAATAATGATTCAGTGGGCGTGGCACTTCTGGGTCTTAGGAGAAAATGTAAGTTTAGGTCCTTAGCTTTTGTTTGCTATCGCATTTATGAATATTGATGTTAAATAGGCAAAGTTATAAGCGTTTACACTTAATTTGCTTAAATATTATAAAGTGGGCGTGGCAAAATTGTAAGATTTACAGTGAAAATTAAAGTAAATGTGTGTAGCTTTCACTTGATACCAATTTTATAAATATTGCTGCCAGCGTTATAAAGTTATAAGAAGTTAAAAAAAATACTTTGCCAAACACCCCCTTGCTACACAATTCTGTTCGCCTGGTAGAACAAAAAATTTTTGAGATGAAATTTTCGCAAACATTTTTTGTGTTGGAAGTGTAAAGTATTTTCTTTAACTTCTTATAACTTTGTAAGTAGAGCACCAATTTTTATAAATTTGGTATAAAATAAAAGCTAAGAACCCGGATTTTAATTTAATTACATTATTTGCCACGCCTACTCATCTTCCTCTTCTTATTTTTCTTCGAAACGTGCAAAGTTAGAAGCTAATACATTTAATCTATCTAATAATGATTCAGTGGGCGTGGCACTTCTGGGTCTTAGGAGCAAATGTAAGTTTAGGTCCTTAGCTTTTGTTTGCTACCGCAGTTATGAATATTGATGCTAAATAGGCAAAGTTATAAGCGTTTACATTTAATTTGCTTAAATATTATAAAGTGGGCGTGGCAAAATTGTAAGATTTACAGTGAAAATTAAAGTAAATGTGTGTAGCTTTCACTTGATACCAATTTTATAAATATTGCTGCCAGCGTTATAAAGTTATAAGAAGTTAAAGAAAATACTTTGCCAAACACCCCCTTGCTACGCAATTCTGTTTGCCTGGTAGAACAAAAAATTTTTTAGATGAAATTTTCGCAAAAATTTTTTGTGTTGGAAGTGTAAAGTATTTTCTTTAACTTCTTATAACTTTGTAAGTAGAGCACCAATTTTTATAAATTTGGTATCAAATAAAAGCTAAGAACCCGGATTTTAATTTCCTTACATTATCTGCCACGCCTACTCATCTTCCTCTTCTTATTTTTCTTCGAAACGTACAAGGTTAGAAGCTAATACATTTAATCTATCTAATAATGATTCAGTGGGCGTGGCACTTCTGGGTCTTAGGAGCAAATGTAAGTTTAGGTCCTTAGCTTTTGTTTGCTACCGCATTTATGAATATTGATGCTAAATATGCAAAGTAATAAGCGTTTACATTTAATTTGCTTAAATATTATAAAGTGGGCGAGGCAAAATTGTAAGATTTACAGTGAAAATTAAAGTAAATGTGTGTAGCTTTCACTTGATACCAATTTTATAAATATTGCTGCCAGCGTTATAAAGTTATAAGAAGTTAAAGAAAATACTTTGCCAAACACCCCCTTGCTACGCAATTCTGTTCGCCTGGTAGAACAAAAAATTTTTTAGATGAAATTTTCGCAAAAATTTTTGGTGTTGGAAGTGTAAAGTATTTTCTTTAACTTCTTATAACTTTGTAAGTAGAGCACCAATTTTTATAAATTTGGTATCAAATAAAAGCTAAGAACCCGGATTTTAATTTAATTACATTATTTGCCACGCCCACTCATCTTCCTCTTCTTATTTTTCTTCGAAACGTGCAAAGTTAGAAGCTAATACATTTAATCTATCTAATAATGATTCAGTGGGCGTGGCACTTCTGGGTCTTAGGAGCAAATGTAAGTTTAGGTCCTTAGCTTTTGTTTGCTGCCGCAGTTATGAATATTGATGCTAAATAGGCAAAGTTATAAGCGTTTACATTTAATTTGCTTAAATATTATAAAGTGGGCGTGGCAAAATTGTAAGATTTACAGTGAAAATTAAAGTAAATGTGTGTAGCTTTCACTTGATACCAATTTTATAAATATTGCTGCCAGCGTTATAAAGTTATAAGAAGTTAAAGAAAATACTTTGCCAAACACCCCCTTGCTACGCAATTCTGTTCGCCTGGTAGAACAAAAAATTTTTTAGATGAAATTTTCGCAAAAATTTTTTGTGTTGGAAGTGTAAAGTATTTTCTTTAACTTCTTATAACTTTGTAAGTAGAGCACCAATTTTTATAAATTTGGTATCAAATAAAAGCTAAGAACCCGGATTTTAATTTCCTTACATTATCTGCCACGCCTACTCATCTTCCTCTTCTTATTTTTCTTCGAAACGTACAAGGTTAGAAGCTAATACATTTAATCTATCTAATAATGATTCAGTGGGCGTGGCACTTCTGGGTCTTAGGAGCAAATGTAAGTTTAGGTCCTTAGCTTTTGTTTGCTACCGCATTTATGAATATTGATGCTAAATATGCAAAGTAATAAGCGTTTACATTTAATTTGCTTAAATATTATAAAGTGGGCGAGGCAAAATTGTAAGATTTACAGTGAAAATTAAAGTAAATGTGTGTAGCTTTCACTTGATACCAATTTTATAAATATTGCTGCCAGCGTTATAAAGTTATAAGAAGTTAAAGAAAATACTTTGCCAAACACCCCCTTGCTACGCAATTCTGTTCGCCTGGTAGAACAAAAAATTTTTTAGATGAAATTTTCGCAAAAATTTTTGGTGTTGGAAGTGTAAAGTATGTTCTTTAACTTCTTATAACTTTGTAAGTTGGGCACCAATTTTTATAAATTTGGTATCAAATAAAAGCTAAGAACCCGGATTTTAATTTCCTTACATTATTTGCCACGCCTACTCATCTTCCTCTTCTTATTTTTCTTCGAAACGTGCAAAGGTAGAAGCTAATACATTTAACCTATCTAATAATGATTCAGTGGGCGTGGCACTTCTGGGTCTTAGGAGAAAATGTAAGTTTAGGTCCTTAGCTTTTGTTTGCTACCGCATTTATGAATATTGATGCTAAATAGGCAAAGTTATAAGCTTTTACATTTAATTTGCTTAAATATTATAAAGTGGGCGTGGCAAAATTGTAATATTTACAGTGAAAATTAAAGTAAATGTGTGTAGCTTTCACTTGATACCAATTTTATAAATATTGCTGCCAGCGTTATAAAGTTATAAGAAGTTAAAGAAAATACTTTGCCAAACACCCCCTTGCTACACAATTCTGTTCGCCTGGTAGAACAAAAAATTTTTGAGATGAAATTTTCGCAAAAATTTTTGGTGTTGGAAGTGTAAAGTATGTTCTTTAACTTCTTATAACTTTGTAAGTTGGGCACCAATTTTTATAAATTTGGTATCAAATAAAAGCTAAGAACCCGGATTTTAATTTCCTTACATTATTTGCCACGCCTACTCATCTTCCTCTTCTTATTTTTCTTCGAAACGTGCAAAGTTAGAAGCTAATACATTTAATCTATCTAATAATGATTCAGTGGGCGTGGCACTTCTGGGTTTTAGGAGAAAATGTAAGTTTAGGTCCTTAGCTTTTGTTTGCTACCGCATTTATGAATATTGATGCTAAATAGGCAAAGTTATAAGCGTTTACACTTAATTTGCTTAAATATTATAAAGTGGGCGTGGGCAAAATTGTAAGATTTACAGTGAAAATTAAAGTAAATGTGTGTAGCTTTCACTTGATACCAATTTTATAAATATTGCTGCCAGCGTTATAAAGTTATAAGAAGTTAAAAAAAATACTTTGCCAAACACCCCCTTGCTACACAATTCTGTTCGCCTGGTAGAACAAAAAATTTTTGAGATGAAATTTTCGCAAAAATTTTTTGTGTTGGAAGTGTAAAGTATTTTCTTTAACTTCTTATAACTTTGTAAGTAGAGCACCAATTTTTATAAATTTGGTATCAAATAAAAGCTAAGAACCCGGATTTTAATTTCCTTACATTATTTGCCACGCCTACTCATCTTCCTCTTCTTATTTTTCTTCGAAACGTGCAAAGTTAGAAGCTAATACATTTAACCTATCTAATAATGATTCAGTGGGCGTGGCACTTCTGGGTCTTAGGAGAAAATGTAAGTTTAGGTCCTTAGCTTTTGTTTGCTACCGCATTTATGAATATTGATGCTAAATAGGCAAAGTTATAAGCGTTTACATTTAATTTGCTTAAATATTATAAAGTGGGCGTGGCAAAATTGTAAGATTTACAGAGAAAATTAAAGTAAATGTGTGTGGCTTTCACTTGATACCAATTTTATAAAAATTGGTGCCAGCGTTATAAAGTTATAAGAAGTTAAAGAAAATACTTTGGCAAACACCCCCTTGCTACACAATTCTGTTCGCCTGGTAGAACAAAAAATTTTTGAGATGAAATTTTCGCAAAAATTTTTGGTGTTGGAAGTGTAAAGTATGTTCTTTAACTTCTTATAACTTTGTAAGTTGGGCACCAATTTTTATAAATTTGGTATCAAATAAAAGCTAAGAACCCGGATTTTAATTTCCTTACATTATTTGCCACGCCTACTCATCTTCCTCTTCTTTTTTTTTCTTGGAACCGTGCAAAGGTAGAAGCTAATACATTTAATCTATCTAATAATGATTCAGTGGGCGTGGCACTTCTGGGTCTTAGGAGAAAATGTAAGTTTAGGTCCTTAGCTTTTGTTTGCTATCGCATTTATGAATATTGATGTTAAATAGGCAAAGTTATAAGCGTTTACACTTAATTTGCTTAAATATTATAAAGTGGGCGTGGCATAATTGTAAGATTTACAGTGAAAATTAAAGTAAATGTGTGTAGCTTTCACTTGATACCAATTTTATAAATATTGCTGCCAGCGTTATAAAGTTATAAGAAGTTAAAGAAAATACTTTGCCAAACACCCCCTTGCTACACAATTCTGTTCGCCTGGTAGAACAAAAAATTTTTGAGATGAAATTTTCGCAACAATTTTTGGTGTTGGAAGTGTAAAGTATTTTCTTTAACTTCTTATAACTTTGTAAGTAGAGCACCAATTTTTATAAATTTGGTATAAAATAAAAGCTAAGAACCCGGATTTTAATTTAATTACATTATTTGCCACGCCTACTCATCTTCCTCTTCTTATTTTTCTTCGAAACGTGCAAAGTTAGAAGCTAATACATTTAATCTATCTAATAATGATTCAGTGGGCGTGGCACTTCTGGGTCTTAGGAGCAAATGTAAGTTTAGGTCCTTAGCTTTTGTTTGCTACCGCAGTTATGAATATTGATGCTAAATAGGCAAAGTTATAAGCGTTTACATTTAATTTGCTTAAATATTATAAAGTGGGCGTGGCAAAATTGTAAGATTTACAGTGAAAATTAAAGTAAATGTGTGTAGCTTTCACTTGATACCAATTTTATAAATATTGCTGCCAGCGTTATAAAGTTATAAGAAGTTAAAGAATATACTTTGCCAAACACCCCCTTGCTACACAATTCTGTTCGCCTGGTAGAACAAAAAAATTTTGAGATGAAATTTTCGCAAAAATTTTTTGTGTTGGAAGTGTAAAGTATTTTCTTTAACTTCTTATAACTTTGTAAGTAGAGCACCAATTTTTATAAATTTGGCATCAAATAAAAGCTAAGAACCCGGATTTTAATTTCCTTACATTATTTGCCACGCCTACTCATCTTCCTCTTCTTATTTTTCTTCGAAACGTGCAAAGTTAGAAGCTAACACATTTAATCTATCTAATAATGATTCAGTGGGCGTGGCGCTTCTGGGTCTTAGGAGCAAATGCAAGTTTAGGTCCTTAGCTTTTGTTTGCTACCGCAGTTATGAATATTGATGCTAAATAGGCAAAGTTATAAGCGTTTACATTTAATTTGCTTAAATATTATAAAGTGGGTGTGGCAAAATTGTAAGATTTACAGAGAAAATTAAAGTAAATGTGTGTGGCTTTCACTTGATACCAATTTTATAAAAATTGGTGCCAGCGTTATAAAGTTATAAGAAGTTAAAGAAAATACTTTGGCAAACACCCCCTTGCTACACAATTCTGTTCGCCTGGTAGAACAAAAAATTTTGGAGATTAAATTTTCGCAACAATTTTTGGTGTAGGAAGTGTAAAGTATTTTCTTTAACTTCTTATAACTTTGTAAGTAGAGCACCAATAATTATAAATTTGGTATCAAATAAAAGCTAAGAACCCGGATTTTAATTTCCTTACATTATTTGCCACGCCTACTCATCTTCCTCTTCTTATATTTCTTCGAAACGTGCAAAGTTAGAAGCTAACACATTTAATCTATCTAATAATGATTCAGTGGGCGTGGCGCTTCTGGGTCTTAGGAGAAAATGTAAGTTTAGGTCCTTAGCTTTTGTTTGCTACCGCATTTATGAATATTGATGCTAAATAGGCAAAGTTATAAGCGTTTACATTTAATTTGCTTAAATATTATAAAGTGGGCGTGGCAAAATTGTAAGATTTACAGAGAAAATTAAAGTAAATGTGTGTGGCTTTCACTTGATACCAATTTTATAAAAATTGGTGCCAGCGTTATAAAGTTATAAGAAGTTAAAGAAAATACTTTGGCAAACACCCCCTTGCTACACAATTCTGTTCGCCTGGTAGAACAAAAAATTTTGGAGATTAAATTTTCGCAACAATTTTTGGTGTAGGAAGTGTAAAGTATTTTCTTTAACTTCTTATAACTTTGTAAGTAGAGCACCAATAATTATAAATTTGGTATCAAATAAAAGCTAAGAACCCGGATTTTAATTTCCTTACATTATTTGCCACGCCTACTCATCTTCCTCTTCTTATTTTTCTTCGAAACTTGCAAAGTTAGAAGCTAATACATTTAATCTATCTAATAATGATTCAGTGGGCGTGGCACTTCTGGGTCTTAGGAGCAAATGTAAGTTTAGGTCCTTAGCTTTTGTTTGCTACCGCATTTATGAATATTGATGCTAAATAGGCAAAGTTATAATCGTTTACATTTAATTTGCTTAAATATTATAAAGTGGGTGTGGCAAAATTGTAAGATTTACAGTGAAAATTAAAGTAAATGTGTGTAGCTTTCACTTGATACCAATTTTATAAAAATTGCTGACAGCGTTATAAAGTTATAAGAAGTTAAAGAAAATACTTTGCCAAACACCCCCTTGCTACACAATTCTGTTCGCCTGGTAGAACAAAAAATTTTGGAGATTAAATTTTCGCAAAAATTTTTTGTGTTGGAAGTGTAAAGTATTTTCTTTAACTTCTTATAACTTTGTAAGTAGAGCACCAATTTTTATAAATTTGGTATCAAATAAAAGCTAAGAACCCGGATTTTAATTTCCTTACATTATTTGCCACGCCTACTCATCTTCCTCTTCTTATTTCTCTTCGAAACGTGCAAAGTTAGAAGCTAATACATTTAATCTATCTAATAATGATTCAGTGGGCGTGGCACTTCTGGGTCTTAGGAGCAAATGTAAGTTTAGGTCCTTAGCTTTTGTTTGCTACCGCATTTATGAATATTGATGCTAAATAGGCAAAGTTATAAGCGTTTACATTTAATTTGATTAAATATTATAAAGTGGGCGTGGCAAAATTGTAAGATTTACAGTGAAAATTAAAGTAAATGCGTGTGGCTTTCACTTGATACCAATTTTATAAAAATTGGTGCCAGCGTTATAAAGTTATAAGAAGTTAAAGAAAATACTTTGCCAAACACCCCCTTGCTACACAATTCTGTTCGCCTGGTAGAACAAAAAAATTTTGAGATGAAATTTTCGCAAGAATTTTTTGTGTTGGAAGTGTAAATAAAGTATTTTCTTTAACTTCTTATAACTTTGTAAGTAGAGCACCAATTTTTATAAATTTGGTATCAAATAAAAGCTAAGAACCCGGATTTTAATTTCCTTACATTATTTGCCACGCCTACTCATCTTCCTCTTCTTATTTTTCTTCGAAACGTGCAAAGTTAGAAGCTAATACATTTAATCTATCTAATAATGATTCAGTGGGCGTGGCACTTCTGGGTCTTAGGAGCAAATGTAAGTTTAGGTCCTTAGCTTTTGTTTGCTACCGCATTTATGAATATTGATGCTAAATAGGCAAAGTTATAATCGTTTACATTTAATTTGCTTAAATATTATAAAGTGGGTGTGGCAAAATTGTAAGATTTACAGTGAAAATTAAAGTAAATGTGTGTAGCTTTCACTTGATACCAATTTTATAAAAATTGCTGACAGCGTTATAAAGTTATAAGAAGTTAAAGAAAATACTTTGCCAAACACCCCCTTGCTACACAATTCTGTTCGCCTGGTAGAACAAAAAATTTTGGAGATTAAATTTTCGCAAAAATTTTTTGTGTTGGAAGTGTAAAGTATTTTCTTTAACTTCTTATAACTTTGTAAGTAGAGCACCAATTTTTATAAATTTGGTATCAAATAAAAGCTAAGAACCCGGATTTTAATTTCCTTACATTATTTGCCACGCCTACTCATCTTCCTCTTCTTATTTTTCTTCGAAACGTGCAAAGTTAGAAGCTAATACATTTAATCTATCTAATAATGATTCAGTGGGCGTGGCACTTCTGGGTCTTAGGAGCAAATGTAAGTTTAGGTCCTTAGCTTGTGTTTGCTACCGTATTTATGAATATTGATGCTAAATAGGCAAAGTTATAATCGTTTACATTTAATTTGCTTAAATATTATAAAGTGGGCGTGGCATAATTGTAAGATTTACAGTGAAAATTAAAGTAAATGTGTGTAGCTTTCACTTGATACCAATTTTATAAATATTGCTGCCAGCGTTATAAAGTTATAAGAAGTTAAAGAAAATACTTTGCCAAACACCCCCTTGCTACACAATTCTGTTCGCCTGGTAGAACAAAAAATTTTTGAGATGAAATTTTCGCAACAATTTTTGGTGTTGGAAGTGTAAAGTATTTTCTTTAACTTCTTATAACTTTGTAAGTAGAGCACCAATTTTTATAAATTTGGTATAAAATAAAAGCTAAGAACCCGGATTTTAATTTAATTACATTATTTGCCACGCCTACTCATCTTCCTCTTCTTATTTTTCTTCGAAACGTGCAAAGTTAGAAGCTAACACATTTAATCTATCTAATAATGATTCAGTGGGCGTGGCACTTCTGGGTCTTAGGAGCAAATGTAAGTTTAGGTCCTTAGCTTTTGTTTGCTACCGCAGTTATGAATATTGATGCTAAATAGGCAAAGTTATAAGCGTTTACATTTAATTTGCTTAAATATTATAAAGTGGGCGTGGCAAAATTGTAAGATTTACAGTGAAAATTAAAGTAAATGTGTGTAGCTTTCACTTGATACCAATTTTATAAATATTGCTGCCAGCGTTATAAAGTTATAAGAAGTTAAAGAAAATACTTTGCCAAACACCCCCTTGCTACACAATTCTGTTCGCCTGGTAGAACAAAAAAATTTTGAGATGAAATTTTCGCAAAAATTTTTTGTGTTGGAAGTGTAAAGTATTTTCTTTAACTTCTTATAACTTTGTAAGTAGAGCACCAATTTTTATAAATTTGGCATCAAATAAAAGCTAAGAACCCGGATTTTAATTTCCTTACATTATTTGCCACGCCTACTCATCTTCCTCTTCTTATTTTTCTTCGAAACGTGCAAAGTTAGAAGCTAATACATTTAATCTATCTAATAATGATTCAGTGGGCGTGGCGCTTCTGGGTCTTAGGAGCAAATGCAAGTTTAGGTCCTTAGCTTTTGTTTGCTACCGCATTTATGAATATTGATGCTAAATAGGCAAAGTTATAAGCGTTTACATTTAATTTGCTTAAATATTATAAAGTGGGCGTGGCAAAATTGTAAGATTTACAGTGAAAATTAAAGTAAATGCGTGTGGCTTTCACTTGATACCAATTTTATAAAAATTGGTGCCAGCGTTATAAAGTTATAAGAAGTTAAAGAAAATACTTTGCCAAACACCCCCTTGCTACACAATTCTGTTCGCCTGGTAGAACAAAAAAATTTTGAGATGAAATTTTCGCAAGAATTTTTTGTGTTGGAAGTGTAAATAAAGTATTTTCTTTAACTTCTTATAACTTTGTAAGTAGAGCACCAATTTTTATAAATTTGGTATCAAATAAAAGCTAAGAACC
Source organism: Sarcophaga caerulescens (assembly GCA_927399465.1). Taxonomy (NCBI): domain Eukaryota; kingdom Metazoa; phylum Arthropoda; class Insecta; order Diptera; family Sarcophagidae; genus Sarcophaga; species Sarcophaga caerulescens. The sequence goes on from OV656873.1 coordinate 53,610,136, forward strand.
CGGATTTTAATTTCCTTACATTATTTGCCACGCCTACTCATCTTCCTCTTCTTATTTTTCTTCGAAACGTGCAAAGTTAGAAGCTAATACATTTAATCTATCTAATAATGATTCAGTGGGCGTGGCACTTCTGGGTCTTAGGAGCAAATGTAAGTTTAGGTCCTTAGCTTTTGTTTGCTACCGCATTTATGAATATTGATGCTAAATAGGCAAAGTTATAATCGTTTACATTTAATTTGCTTAAATATTATAAAGTGGGTGTGGCAAAATTGTAAGATTTACAGTGAAAATTAAAGTAAATGTGTGTAGCTTTCACTTGATACCAATTTTATAAAAATTGCTGACAGCGTTATAAAGTTATAAGAAGTTAAAGAAAATACTTTGCCAAACACCCCCTTGCTACACAATTCTGTTCGCCTGGTAGAACAAAAAGTTTTGGAGATTAAATTTTCGCAAAAATTTTTTGTGTTGGAAGTGTAAAGTATTTTCTTTAACTTCTTATAACTTTGTAAGTAGAGCACCAATTTTTATAAATTTGGTATCAAATAAAAGCTAAGAACCCGGATTTTAATTTCCTTACATTATTTGCCACGCCTACTCATCTTCCTCTTCTTATTTTTCTTCGAAACGTGCAAAGTTAGAAGCTAATACATTTAATCTATCTAATAATGATTCAGTGGGCGTGGCACTTCTGGGTCTTAGGAGCAAATGTAAGTTTAGGTCCTTAGCTTGTGTTTGCTACCGTATTTATGAATATTGATGCTAAATAGGCAAAGTTATAATCGTTTACATTTAATTTGCTTAAATATTATAAAGTGGGCGTGGCATAATTGTAAGATTTACAGTGAAAATTAAAGTAAATGTGTGTAGCTTTCACTTGATACCAATTTTATAAATATTGCTGCCAGCGTTATAAAGTTATAAGAAGTTAAAAAAATACTTTGCCAAACACCCCCTTGCTACACAATTCTGTTCGCCTGGTAGAACAAAAAAATTTTGAGATGAAATTTTCGCAACAATTTTTTGTGTTGGAAGTGTAAAGTATTTTCTTTAACTTCTTATAACTTTGTAAGTAGAGCACCAATTTTTATAAATTTGGTATCAAATAAAAGCTAAGAACCCGGATTTTAATTTCCTTACATTATTTGCCACGCCTACTCATCTTCCTCTTCTTATTTCTCTTCGAAACGTGCAAAGTTAGAAGCTAATACATATAATCTATCAAATAATGATTCAGTGGGCGTGGCACTTCTGGGTCTTAGGAGCAAATGTAAGTTTAGGTCCTTAGCTTTTGTTTGCTAAAGCATTTATGAATATTGATGCTAAATAGGCAAAGTTATAAACGTTTACATTTAATTTGCTTAAATATTATAAAGTGGGCGTGGCAAAATTGTAAGACTTACAGTGAAAATTAAAGTAAATGTGTGTAGCTTTCACTTGATACCAATTTTATAAAAATTGGTGCCAGCGTTATAAAGTTATAAGAAGTTAAAGAAAATACTTTGCCAAACACCCCCTTGCTACACAATTCTGTTCGCCTGGTAGAACAAAAAAATTTTGAGATGAAATTTTCGCAACAATTTTTTGTGTTGGAAGTGTAAAGTATTTTCTTTAACTTCTTATAACTTTGTAAGTAGGGCACCAATTTTTATAAATTTGGTATCAAATAAAAGCTAAGAACCCGGATTTTAATTTCCTTACATTATTTGCCACGCCTACTCATCTTCCTCTTCTTATTTTTCTTCGAAACGTGCAAAGTTAGAAGCTAATACATTTAATCTATCTAATAATGATTCAGTGGGCGTGGCACTTCTAGGTCTTAGGAGCAAATGTAAGTTTAGGTCCTTAGCTTTTGTTTGCTACCGCATTTATGAATATTGATGCTAAATAGGCAAAGTTATAAGCGTTTACATTTAATTTGCTTAAATATTATAAAGTGGGCGTGGCAAAATTGTAAGATTTACAGTGAAAATTAAAGTAAATGTGTGTAGCTTTCACTTGATACCAATTTTATAAATATTGCTGCCAGCGTTATAGAGTTATAAGAAGTTAAAGAAAATACTTTGCCAAACACCCTCTTACTACACAATTCTGTTCGCCTGGTAGAACAAAAAATTTTGGAGATTAAATTTTCGCAACAATTTTTGGTGTAGGAAGTGTAAAGTATTTTCTTTAACTTCTTATAACTTTGTAACTAGAGCACCAATTTTTATAAATTTGGTATCAAATAAAAGCTAAGAACCCGGGTTTTAATTTCCTTACATTATTTGCCACGCCTACTCATCTTCCTCTTCTTATTTCTCTTCGAAACGTGCAAAGTTAGAAGCTAATACATTTAATCTATCAAATAATGATTCAGTGGGCGTGGCACTTCTGGGTCTTAGGAGCAAATGTAAGTTTAGGTCCTTAGCTTTTGTTTGCTAAAGCATTTATGAATATTGATGCTAAATAGGCAAAGTTATAAACGTTTACATTTAATTTGCTTAAATATTATAAAGTGGGCGTGGCAAAATTGTAAGATTTACAGTGAAAATTAAAGTAAATGTGTGTGGCTTTCACTTGATACCAATTTTATAAAAATTGGTGCCAGCGTTATAAAGTTATAAGAAGTTAAAGAAAATACTTTGCCAAACACCCCCTTGCTACACAATTCTGTTCGCCTGGTAGAACAAAAAATTTTGGAGATTAAATTTTCGCAAAAATTTTTTGTGTTGGAAGTGTAAAGTATTTTCTTTAACTTCTTATAACTTTGTAAGTAGAGCACCAATTTTTATAAATTTGGTATCAAATAAAAGCTAAGAACCCGGATTTTAATTTCCTTACATTATTTGCCACGCCTACTCATCTTCCTCTTCTTATTTTTCTTCGAAACGTGCAAAGTTAGAAGCTAATACATTTAACCTATCTAATAATGATTCAGTGGGCGTGGAACTTCTGGGTCTTAGGAGAAAATGTAAGTTTAGGTCCTTAGCTTTTGTTTGCTACCGCATTTATGAATATTGATGCTAAATATGCAAAGTAATAAGCGTTTACATTTAATTTGCTTAAATATTATAAAGTGGGCGTGGCAAAATTGTAAGATTTACAGTGAAAATTAAAGTAAATGTGTGTAGCTTTCACTTGATACCAATTTTATAAAAATTGGTGCCAGCGTTATAAAGTTATAAGAAGTTAAAAAAAATACTTTGCCAAACACCCCCTTGCTACACAATTCTGTTCGCCTGATAGAACAAAAAATTTTGAGATGAAATTTTCGCAACAATTTTTTGTGTTGGAAGTGTAAAGTATTTTCTTTAACTTCTTATAACTTTGTAAGTAGAGCACCAATTTTTATAAATTTGGTATCAAATAAAAGCTAAGAACCCGGATTTTAATTTCCTTACATTATTTGCCACGCCTACTCATCTTCCTCTTCTTATTTTTCTTCGAAACGTTCAAAGTTAGAAGCTAATACATTTAATCTATCTAATAATGATTCACTGGGCGTGGCACTTCTGGGTCTTAGGAGCAAATGTAAGTTTAGGTCCTTAGCTTTTGTTTGCTACCGCATTTATGAATATTGATGCTAAATAGGCAAAGTTATAAGCGTTTACATTTAATTTGCTTAAATATTATAAAGTGGGCGTGGCAAAATTGTAAGATTTACAGTGAAAATTAAAGTAAATGTGTGTAGCTTTCACTTGATACCAATTTTATAAATATTGCTGCCAGCGTTATAAAGTTATAAGAAGTTAAAGAAAATACTTTGCCAAACACCCCCTTGCTACACAATTCTGTTCGCCTGGTAGAACAAAAAATTTTTGAGATGAAATTTTCGCAACAATTTTTGGTGTAGGAAGTGTAAAGTATTTTCTTTAACTTCTTATAACTTTGTAAGTAGAGCACCAATTTTTATAAATTTGATATCAAATAAAAGCTAAGAACTCGGATTTTAATTTCCTTACATTATTTGCCACGCCTACTCATCTTCCTCTTCTTATTTTTCTTCGAAACGTGCAAAGTTAGAAGCTAATACATTTAATCTATCTAATAATGATTCAGTGGGCGTGGCACTTCTGGGTCTTAGGAGCAAATGTAAGTTTAGGTCCTTAGCTTTTGTTTGCTACCGCATTTATGAATATTGATGCTAAATAGGCAAAGTTATAAGCGTTTACATTTAATTTGCTTAAATATTATAAAGTGGGCGTGGCAAAATTGTAAGATTTACAGTGAAAATTAAAGTAAATGTGTGTAGCTTTCACTTGATACCAATTTTATAAATATTACTGCCAGCGTTATAAAGTTATAAGAAGTTAAAGAAAATACTTTGCCAAACACCCCCTTGCTACACAATTCTGTTCGCCTGGTAGAACAAAAAATTTTTGAGATGAAATTTTCGCAAACATTTTTTGTGTTGGAAGTGTAAAGTATTTTCTTTAATTTCTTATAACTTTGTAAGTAGAGCACGAATTTTTATAAATTTGGTATCAAATAAAAGCTAAGAACCCGGATTTTAATTTCCTTACATTATTTGCCACGTATACTCATCTTCCTCTTCTTATTTTTCTTCGAAACGTGCAAAGTTAGAAGCTAATACATTTAATCTATCTAATAATGATTCAGTGGGCGTGGCACTTCTGGGTCTTAGGAGCAAATGTAAGTTTTGGTCCTTAGCTTTTGTTTGCTACCGCATTTATGAATATTGATGCTAAATTGGCAAAGTTATAAGCGTTTACATTTAATTTGCTAAAATATTATAAAGTGGGCGTGGCAAAATTGTAAGATTTACATTGAAAATTAAAGTAAATGTGTGTAGCTTTCACTTGATACCAATTTTATAAATATTGCTGCCAGCGTTATAAAGTTATAAGAAGTTAAAGAAAATACTTTGCCAAACACCCCCTTGCTACACACTTCTGTTCGTCTGGTAGAACAAAAAATTTTGGAGATTAAATTTTCGCAACAATTTTTGGTGTTGGAAGTGTAAAGTATTTTCTTTAACTTCTTATAACTTTGTAAGTAGAGCACCAATTTTTATATATTTGGTATCAAATAAAAGCTAAGAACCCGGATTTTAATTTCCTTACATTATTTGCCACGCCTACTCATCTTCCTCTTCTTATTTTTCTTCGAAACGTGCAAGGTTAGAAGCTAATACATTTAATCTATCTAATAATGATTCAGTGGGCGTGGCACTTCTGGGTCTTAGGATAAAATGTAAGTTTGGGTCCTTAGCTTTTGTTTTCTACCGCATTTATGAATATTGATGCTAAATAGGCAAAGTTATAAGCGTTTACATTTAATTTGCTAAAATATTATAAAGGTGGGCGTGGCAAAATTGTAAGATTTACAGTGAAAATTAAAGTAAATGTGTGTAGCTTTCACTTGATACCAATTTTATAAATATTGCTGCCAGCGTTATAAAGTTATAAGAAGTTAAAGAAAATACTTTGCCAAACACCCCCTTGCTACACAATTCTGTTCGCCTGGTAGAACAAAAAAATTTTGAGATGAAATTTTCGCAACAATTTTTTGTGTTGGAAGTGTAAAGTATTTTCTTTAACTTCTTATAACTTTGTAAGTAGGGCACCAATTTTTATAAATTTGGTATAAAATAAAAGCTAAGAACCCAGATTTTAATTTCCTTACATTATTTGCCACGCCTACTAATCTTCCTCTTCTTATTTTTCTTCGAAACGTGCAAAGTTAGAAGCTAATACATTTAATCTATCTAATAATGATTCAGTGGGAGTGGTACTTCTGGGTCTTAGGAGCAAATGTAAGTTTAGGTCCTTAGCTTTTGTTTGCTACCGCATTTATGAATATTGATGCTAAATAGGCAAAGTTATAAGCGTTTACATTTAATTTGCTTAAATATTATAAAGTGGGCGTGGCAAAATTGTAAGATTTACAGTGAAAATTAAAGTAAATGTGTGTAGCTTTCACTTGATACCAATTTTATAAATATTGCTGCCAGCGTTATAAAGTTATAAGAAGTTAAAGAAAATACTTTGCCAAACACCCCCTTGCTACACAATTCTGTTCGCCTGGTAGAACAAAAAATTTTGGAGATTAAATTTTCGCAAAAATTTTTGGTGTAGGAAGTGTAAAGTATTTTCTTTAACTTCTTATAACTTTGTAAGTAGAGCACCAATTTTTATAAATTTGGTATCAAATAAAAGCTAAGAACCCGGATTTTAATTTCCTTACATTATTTGCCACGCCTACTCATCTTCCTCTTCTTATTTTTCTTCGAAACGTGCAAAGTTAGAATCTAATACATTTAATCTATCTAATAATGATTCAGTGGGCGTGGTACTTCTGGGTCTTTGGAGCAAATGTAAGTTTAGATCCTTAGCTTTTGTTTGCTACCGCATTTATGAATATTGATGCTAAATAGGCAAAGTTATAAGCGTTTACATTTAATTTGCTTAAATATTATAAAGTGGGCGTGGCAAAATTGTAAGATTTACAGTGAAAATTAAAGTAAATGTGTGTAGCTTTCACTTGATACCAATTTTATAAATATTGCTGCCAGCGTTATAAAGTTATAAGAAGTTAAAGAAAATACTTTGCCAAACACCCCCTTGCTACACAATTCTGTTCGCCTGGTAGAACAAAAAATTTTGGAGATTAAATTTTCGCAACAATTTTTGGTGTAGGAAGTGTAAAGTATTTTCTTTAACTTCTTATAACTTTGTAAGTAGAGCACCAATTTTTATAAATTTGGTATCAAATAAAAGCTAAGAACCCGGATTTTAATTTCCTTACATTATTTGCCACGCCTACTCATCTTCCTCTTCTTATTTTTCTTCGAAACGTGCAAAGTTAGAATCTAATACATTTAATCTATCTAATAATGATTCAGTGGGCGTGGTACTTCTGGGTCTTAGGAGCAAATGTAAGTTTAGGTCCTTAGCTTTTGTTTGCTACCGCATATCTGAATATTGATGCTAAATAGGCCAAGTTATAAGCGTTTACATTTAATTTGCTTAAATATTATAAAGTGGGCGTGGCAAAATTGTAAGATTTACAGTGAAAATTAAAGTAAATGTGTGTAGCTTTCACTTGATACCAATTTTATAAATATTGCTGCCAGCGTTATAAAGTTATAAGAAGTTAAAGAAAATACTTTGCCAAACACCCCCTTGCTACACAATTCTGTTTGCTTGGTAGAACAAAAAATTTTGGAGATTAAATTTTCGCAACAATTTTTTGTGTAGGAAGTGTAAAGTATTTTCTTTAACTTCTTATAACTTTGTAAGTAGAGCACCAATTTTTATAAATTTGGTATCAAATTAAAGCTAAGAACCCGGGTTTTAATTTCCTTACATTATTTGCCACGCCTACTCATCTTCCTCTTCTTATTTTTTTTCGAAACCTGCAAAGTTAGAAGCTAATACATTTAATCTATCTAATAATGATTCAGTGGGCGTGGCACTTCTGGGTCTTAGGAGCAAATGTAAGTTTAGGTCCTTAGCTTTTGTTTTCCACCGCATTTATGAATATTGATGCTAAATAGGCAAAGTTATAAGCGTTTACATTTAATTTGCTAAAATATTATAAAGTGCGCGTAGCAAAATTGTAAGATTTACAGTGAAAATTAAAGTAAATGTGTGTAGCTTTCACTTGATACCAATTTTATAAATATTGCTGCCAGCGTTATAGAGTTATAAGAAGTTAAAGAAAATACTTTGCCAAACACCCTCTTACTACACAATTCTGTTCGCCTGGTAGAACAAAAAATTTTGGAGATTAAATTTTCGCAACAATTTTTGGTGTAGGAAGTGTAAAGTATTTTCTTTAACTTCTTATAACTTTGTAACTAGAGCACCAATTTTTATAAATTTGGTATCAAATAAAAGCTAAGAACCCGGATTTTAATTTCCTTACATTATTTGCCACGGATACTCATCTTCCTCTTCTTATTTTTCTTCGAAACGTGCAAAGTTAGAAGCTAATACATTTAATCTATCTAATAATGATTCAGTGGGCGTGGCACTTCTGGGTCTTAGGAGCAAATGTAAGTTTAGGTCCTTAGCTTTTGTTTGCTACCGCATTTATGAATATTGATGCTAAATAGGCAAAGTTATAAGCGTTTACATTTAATTTGCTTAAATATTATAAAGTGGGCGTGGCAAAATTGTAAGGTTTACAGTGAAAATTAAAGAAAATATGTGTAGCTTTCACTGGATACCAATTTTATAAATATTGCTGCCAGCGTTATAAAGTTATAAGAAGTTAAAGAAAATACTTTGCCAAACACCCCCTTGCTACACAATTCTGTTCGCCTGGTAGAACAACAAATTTTGGAGATTAAATTTTCGCAACAATTTTTGGTGTAGGAAGTGTAAAGTATTTTCTTTAACTTCTTATAACTTTGTAAGTAGAGCACCAATTTTTATAAATTTGGTATCAAATAAAAGCTAAGAACCCGGATTTTAATTTCCTTACATTATTTGCCACGCCTACTCATCTTCCTCTTCTTATATTTCTTCGAAACGTGCAAAGTTAGAAGCTAATACATTTAATCTATCTAATAATGATTCAGTGGGCGTGGTACTTCTGGGTCTTAGGAGCAAATGTAAGTTTAGGTCCTTAGCTTTTGTTTGCTACCGCATTTATGAATATTGATGCTAAATAGGCAAAGTTATAAGCGTTTACATTTAATTTGCTTAAATATTATAAAGTGGGCGTGGCAAAATTGTAAGATTTACAGTGAAAATTAAAGTAAATGTGTGTAGCTTTCACTTGATACCAATTTTATAAATATTGCTGCCAGCGTTATAAAGTTATAAGAAGTTAAAGAAAATACTTTGCCAAACACCCCTTTGCTACACAATTCTGTTCGCCTGGTAGAACAAAAAATTTTGGAGATTAAATTTTCGCAACAATTTTTGGTGTAGGAAGTGTAAAGTATTTTCATTAACTTCTTATAACTTTGTAAGTAGAGCACCAATTTTTATAAATTTGGTATCAAATAAAAGCTAAGAACCCGGATTTTAATTTCCTTAGATTATTTGCCACGCCTACTCATCTTCCTCTTCTTATTTTTCTTCGAAACGTGCAAAGTTAGAAGCTAATACATTTAATCTATCTAATAATGATTCAGTATGCGTGGCACTTCTGAGTCTAGGAGCAAATGTAAGTTTAGGTCCTTAGCTTTTGTTTGCTACCGCATTTATGAATATTGATGCTAAATAGGCAAAGTTATAAGCGTTTACATTTAATTTGCTTAAATATTATAAAGTGGGCGTGGCAAAATTGTAAGGTTTACAGTGAAAATTAAAGTAAATATGTGTAGCTTTCACTTGATACCAATTTTATAAATATTGCTGCCAGCGTTATAAAGTTATAAGAAGTTAAAGAAAATACTTTGCCAAACACCCCCTTGCTACGCAATTCTGTTCGCCTGGTAGAACAAAAAATTTTTTAGATGAAATTTTCGCAAAAATTGTTTGTGTTGGAAGTGTAAAGTATTTTCTTTAACTTCTTATAACTTTGTAAGTAGAGCACCAATTTTTATAAATTTGGTATCAAATAAAAGCTAAGAACCCGGATTTTAATTTCCTTACATTATTTGCCACGCCTACTCATCTTCCTCTTCTTATTTTTCTTCGAAACGTGCAAAGTTAGAAGCTAATACATTTAACCTATCTAATAATGATTCAGTGGGCGTGGCACTTCTGGGTCTTAGGAGAAACTGTAAGTTTAGGTCCTTAGCTTTTGTTTGCTACCGCATTTATGAATATTGATGCTAAATAGGCAAAGTTATAAGCTTTTACATTTAATTTGCTTAAATATTATAAAGTGGGCGTGGCAAAATTGTAATATTTACAGTGAAAATTAAAGTAAATGTGTGTAGCTTTCACTTGATACCAATTTTATAAATATTGCTGCCAGCGTTATAAAGTTATAAGAAGTTAAAGAAAATACTTTGCCAAACACCCCCTTGCTACACAATTCTGTTCGCATGGTAGAACAAAAAATTTTTGAGATGAAATTTTCGCAAAAGTTTTTGGTGTTGGAAGTGTAAAGTATGTTCTTTAACTTCTTATAACTTTGTAAGTTGGGCACCAATTTTTATAAATTTGGTATCAAATAAAAGCTAAGAACCCGGATTTTAATTTCCTTACATTATTTGCCACGCCTACTCATCTTCCTCTTCTTATTTTTCTTCGAAACGTGCAAAGTTAGAAGCTAATACATTTAACCTATCTAATAATGATTCAGTGGGCGTGGCACTTCTGGGTCTTAGGAGAAAATGTAAGTTTAGGTCCTTAGCTTTTGTTTGCTACCGCATTTATGAATATTGATGCTAAATAGGCAAAGTTATAAGCTTTTACATTTAATTTGCTTAAATATTATAAAGTGGGCGTGGCAAAATTGTAATATTTACAGTGAAAATTAAAGTAAATGTGTGTAGCTTTCACTTGATACCAATTTTATAAATATTGCTGCCAGCGTTATAAAGTTATAAGAAGTTAAAGAAAATACTTTGCCAAACACCCCCTTGCTACACAATTCTGTTCGCCTGGTAGAACAAAAAATTTTTGAGATGAAATTTTCGCAAAAATTTTTGGTGTTGGAAGTGTAAAGTATGTTCTTTAACTTCTTATAACTTTGTAAGTTGGGCACCAATTTTTATAAATTTGGTATCAAATAAAAGCTAAGAACCCGGATTTTAATTTCCTTACATTATTTGCCACGCCTACTCATCTTCCTCTTCTTATTTTTCTTCGAAACGTGCAAAGTTAGAAGCTAATACATTTAATCTATCTAATAATGATTCAGTGGGCGTGGCACTTCTGGGTTTTAGGAGAAAATGTAAGTTTAGGTCCTTAGCTTTTGTTTGCTACCGCATTTATGAATATTGATGCTAAATAGGCAAAGTTATAAGCGTTTACATTTAATTTGCTTAAATATTATAAAGTGGGTGTGGCAAAATTGTAAGATTTACAGTGAAAATTAAAGTAAATGTGTGTAGCTTTCACTTGATACCAATTTTATAAAAATTGCTGACAGCGTTATAAAGTTATAAGAAGTTAAAGAAAATACTTTGCCAAACACCCCCTTGCTACACAATTCTGTTCGCCTGGTAGAACAAAAAATTTTGGAGATTAAATTTTCGCAACAATTTTTGGTGTAGGAAGTGTAAAGTATTTTCTTTAACTTCTTATAACTTTGTAAGTAGAGCACCAATTTTTATAAATTTGGTATCAAATAAAAGCTAAGAACCCGGATTTTAATTTCCTTACATTATTTGCCACGCCTACTCATCTTCCTCTTCTTATTTTTCTTCGAAACGTTCAAAGTTAGAAGCTAATACATTTAATCTATCTAATAATGATTCAGAGGCGTGGCACTTCTGGGTCTTAGGAGCAAATGTAAGTTTAGGTCCTTAGCTTTTGTTTGCTACCGCATTTATGAATATTGATGCTAAATAGGCAAAGTTATAAGCGTTTACATTTAATTTGCTTAAATATTATAAAGTGGGCGTGGCAAAATTGTAAGATTTACAGTGAAAATTAAAGTAAATGTGTGTAGCTTTCACTTGGTACCAATTTTATAAATATTGCTGCCAGCGTTATAAAGTTATAAGAAGTTAAAGAAAATACTTTGCCAAACACCCCCTTGCTACACAATTCTGTTCGCCTGGTAGAACAAAAAATTTTGGAGATTAAATTTTCGCAACAATTTTTGGTGTAGGAAGTGTAAAGTATTTTCTTTAACTTCTTATAACTTTGTAAGTAGAGCACCAATTTTTATAAATTTGGTATCAAATAAAAGCTAAGAACCCGGATTTTAATTTCCTTACATTATTTGCCACGCCTACTCATCTTCCTCTTCTTATTTTTCTTCGAAACGTTCAAAGTTAGAAGCTAATACATTTAATCTATCTAATAATGATTCAGTGGGCGTGGCACTTCTGGGTCTTAGGAGCAAATGTAAGTTTAGGTCCTTAGCTTTTGTTTGCTACCGCATTTATGAATATTGATGCTAAATAGGCAAAGTTATAAGCGTTTACATTTAATTTGCTTAAATATTATAAAGTGGGCGTGGCAAAATTGTAAGATTTACAGTGAAAATTAAAGTAAATGTGTGTAGTTTTCACTTGGTACCAATTTTATAAATATTGCTGCCAGCGTTATAAAGTTATAAGAAGTTAAAGAAAATACTTTGCCAAACACCCCCTTGCTACACAATTCTGTTCGCCTGGTAGAACAAAAAATTTTGGAGATTAAATTTTCGCAACAATTTTTGGTGTAGGAAGTGTAAAGTATTTTCTTTAACTTCTTATAACTTTGTAAGTAGAGCACCAATTTTTATAAATTTGGTATCAAATAAAAGCTAAGAACCCGGATTTTAATTTCCTTACATTATTTGCCACGCCTACTCATCTTCCTCTTCTTATTTTTCTTCGAAACGTTCAAAGTTAGAAGCTAATACATTTAATCTATCTAATAATGATTCAGTGGGCGTGGCACTTCTGGGTCTTAGGAGCAAATGTAAGTTTAGGTCCTTAGCTTTTGTTTGCTACCGCATTTATGAATATTGATGCTAAATAGGCAAAGTTATAAGCGTTTACATTTAATTTGCTTAAATATTATAAAGTGGGCGTGGCAAAATTGTAAGATTTACAGTGAAAATTAAAGTAAATGTGTGTAGCTTTCACTTGGTACCAATTTTATAAATATTGCTGCCAGCGTTATAAAGTTATAAGAAGTTAAAGAAAATACTTTGCCAAACACCCCCTTGCTACACAATTCTGTTCGCCTGGTAGAACAAAAAATTTTGGAGATTAAATTTTCGCAACAATTTTTGGTGTAGGAAGTGTAAAGTATTTTCTTTAACTTCTTATAACTTTGTAAGTAGAGCACCAATTTTTATAAATTTGGTATCAAATAAAAGCTAAGAACCCGGATTTTAATTTCCTTACATTATTTGCCACGCCTACTCATCTTCCTCTTCTTATTTTTCTTCGAAACGTTCAAAGTTAGAAGCTAATACATTTAATCTATCTAATAATGATTCAGTGGGCGTGGCACTTCTGGGTCTTAGGAGCAAATGTAAGTTTAGGTCCTTAGCTTTTGTTTGCTACCGCATTTATGAATATTGATGCTAAATAGGCAAAGTTATAAGCGTTTACATTTAATTTGCTTAAATATTATAAAGTGGGCGTGGCAAAATTGTAAGATTTACAGTGAAAATTAAAGTAAATGTGTGTAGCTTTCACTTGATACCAATTTTATAAATATTGATGCCAGCGTTATAAAGTTATAAGAAGTTAAAGAAAATACTTTGCCAAACACCCCCTTGCTACACAATTCTGTTCGCCTGGTAGAACAAAAAATTTTTGAGATGAAATTTTCGCAAACATTTTTTGTGTTGGAAGTGTAAAGTATTTTCTTTAACTTCTTATAACTTTGTAAGTAGAGCACGAATTTTTATAAATTTGGTATCAAATAAAAGCTAAGAACCCGGATTTTAATTTCCTTACATTATTTGCCACGTATACTCATCTTCCTCTTCTTATTTTTCTTCGAAACGTGCAAAGTTAGAAGCTAATACATTTAATCTATCTAATAATGATTCAGTGGGCGTGGCACTTCTGGGTCTTAGGAGCAAATGTAAGTTTTGGTCCTTAGCTTTTGTTTGCTACCGCATTTATGAATATTGATGCTAAATTGGCAAAGTTATAAGCTTTTACATTTAATTTGCTAAAATATTATAAAGTGGGCGTGGCAAAATTGTAAGATTTACATTGAAAATTAAAGTAAATGTGTGTAGCTTTCACTTGATACCAATTTTATAAATATTGCTGCCAGCGTTATAAAGTTATAAGAAGTTAAAGAAAATACTTTGCCAAACACCCCCTTGCTACACACTTCTGTTCGCCTGGTAGAACAAAAAATTTTGGAGATTAAATTTTCGCAACAATTTTTAGTGTTGGAAGTGTAAAGTATTTTCTTTAACTTCTTATAACTTTGTAAGTAGAGCACCAATTTTTATAAATTTGGTATCAAATAAAAGCTAAGAACCCGGATTTTAATTTCCTTACATTATTTGCCACGCCTACTCATCTTCCTCTTCTTATTTTTCTTCGAAACGTGCAAGGTTAGAAGCTAATACATTTAATCTATCTAATAATGATTCAGTGGGCGTGGCACTTCTGGGTCTTAGGATAAAATGTAAGTTTGGGTCCTTAGCTTTTGTTTTCTACCGCATTTATGAATATTGATGCTAAATAGGCAAAGTTATAAGCGTTTACATTTAATTTGCTAAAATATTATAAAGGTGGGCGTGGCAAAATTGTAAGATTTACAGTGAAAATTAAAGTAAATGTGTGTAGCTTTCACTTGATACCAATTTTATAAATATTGCTGCCAGCGTTATAAAGTTATAAGAAGTTAAAGAAAATACTTTGCCAAACACCCCCTTGCTACACAATTCTGTTCGCCTGGTAGAACAAAAAAATTTTGAGATGAAATTTTCGCAACAATTTTTTGTGTTGGAAGTGTAAAGTATTTTCTTTAACTTCTTATAACTTTGTAAGTAGAGCACCAATTTTTATAAATTTGGTATCAAATAAAAGCTAAGAACCCGGATTTTAATTTCCTTAGATTATTTGCCACGCCTACTCATCTTCCTCTTCTTATTTTTCTTCGAAACGTGCAAAGTTAGAAGCTAATACATTTAATCTATCTAATAATGATTCAGTGGGCGTGGCACTTCTGGGTCTTAGGAGCAAATGTAAGTTTAGGTCCTTAGCTTTTGTTTGCTACCGCATTTATGAATATTGATGCTAAATAGGCAAAGTTATAAGCGTTTACATTTAATTTGCTTAAATATTATAAAGTGGGCGTGGCAAAATTGTAAGATTTACAGTGAAAATTAAAGTAAATGTGTGTAGCTTTCACTTGATACCAATTTTATAAATATTGCTGCCAGCGTTATAAAGTTATAAGAAGTTAAGGAAAATACTTTGCCAAACGCCCCCTTGCTACACAATTCTGTTCGCCTGGTAGAACAAAAAAATTTTGAGATGAAATTTTCGCAAAAATTTTTTGGGTTGGAAGTGTAAAGTATTTTCTTTAACTTCTTATAACTTTGTAAGTAGAGCACCAATTTTTATAAATTTGGTATAAAATAAAAGCTAAGAACCCGGATTTTAATTTCCTTACATTATTTGCCACGCCTACTAATCTTCCTCTTCTTATTTTTCTTCGAAACGTGCAAAGTTAGAAGCTAATACATTTAATCTATCTAATAATGATTCAGTGGGCGTGGCACTTCTGGGTCTTAGGAGCAAATGTAAGTTTAGCTCCTTAGCTTTTGTTTGCTACCGCATTTATGAATATTGATGCTAAATAGGCAAAGTTATAAGCGTTTACATTTAATTTGCTTAAATATTATATAGTGGGCGTGGCAAAATTGTAAGATTTACATTGAAAATTAAAGTAAATGTGTGTGGCTTTCACTTGATACCAATTTTATAAAAATTGGTGCCAGCGTTATAAAGTTATAAGAAGTTAAAGAAAATACTTTGCCAAACACCCCCTTGCTACACAATTCTGTTCGCCTGGTAGAACAAAAAATTTTTGAGATGAAATTTTCGCAAACATTTTTTGTGTTGGAAGTGTAAAGTATTTTCTTTAACTGCTTATAACTTGTAAGTAGAGCACCAATTTTTATAAATTTGGTATCAAATAAAAGCTAAGAACCCGGATTTTAATTTCCTTACATTATTTGCCACGTATACTCATGTTCCTCTTCTTATTTTTCTTCGAAACGTGCAAAGTTAGAAGCTAATACATTTAATCTATCTAATAATGATTCAGTGGGCGTGGCACTTCTGGGTCTTAGGAGCAAATGTAAGTTTAGGTCCTTAGCTTTTGTTTGCTACCGCATTTATGAATATTGATGCTAAATTGGCAAAGTTATAAGCGTTTACATTTAATTTGCTTAAATATTATAAAGTGGGCGTGGCAAAATTGTAAGATTTACATTGAAAATTAAAGTAAATGTGTGTAGCTTTCACTTGATACCAATTTTATAAAAATTGCTGACAGCGTTATAAAGTTATAAGAAGTTAAAGAAAATACTTTGCCAAACACCCCCTTGCTACACACTTCTGTTCGCCTGGTAGAACAAAAAATTTTGGAGATTAAATTTTCGCAACAATTTTTGGTGTTGGAAGTGTAAAGTATTTTCTTTAACTTCTTATAACTTTGTAAGTAGAGCACCAATTTTTATAAATTTGGTATCAAATAAAAGCTAAGAACCCGGATTTATAATTTTCTTACATTATTTGCCACGCCTACTCATCTTCCTCTTCTTATTTTTCTTCGAAACGTGCAAGGTTAGAAGCTAATATATTTAATCTATCTAATAATGATTCAGTGGGCGTGGCACTTCTGGGTCTTAGGAGCAAATGTAAGTTTAGGTCCTTAGCTTTTGTTTGCTACCGCATTTATGAATATTGATGCTAAATAGGCAAAGTTATAAGCGTTTACATTTAAGTTGCTTAAATATTATAAAGTGGGCGTGGCAAAATTGTAAGATTTACAGTGAAAATTAAAGTAAATGTGTGTAGCTTTCACTTGATACCAATTTTATAAAAATTGCTGACAGCGTTATAAAGTTATAAGAAGTTAAAGAAAATACTTTGCCAAACACCCCCTTGCTACGCAATTCTGTTCGCCTGGTAGAACAAAAAATTTTTTAGATTAAATTTTCGCAACAATTTTTTGTGTAGGAAGTGTAAAGTATTTTCTTTAACTTCTTATAACTTTGTAAGTAGAGCACCAATTTTTATAAATTTGGTATCAAATTAAAGCTAAGAACCCGGGTTTTAATTTCCTTACATTATTTGCCACGCCTAATCATCTTCCTCTTCTTATTTTTCTTCGAAACGTGCAAAGTTAGAAGCTAATACATTTAATCTATCTAATAATGATTCAGTGGGCGTGGCACTTCTGGGTCTTAGGAGCAAATGTAAGTTTAGGTCCTTAGCTTTTGTTTGCCACCGCATTTATGAATATTGATGCTAAATAGGCAAAGTTATAAGCGTTTACATTTAATTTGCTAAAATATTATAAAGTGCGCGTAGCAAAATTGTAAGATTTACAGTGAAAATTAAAGTAAATGTGTGTAGCTTTCACTTGATACCAATTTTATAAATATTGCTGCCAGCGTTATAGAGTTATAAGAAGTTAAAGAAAATACTTTGCCAAACACCCTCTTACTACACAATTCTGTTCGCCTGGTAGAACAAAAAATTTTGGAGATTAAATTTTCGCAACAATTTTTGGTGTAGGAAGTGTAAAGTATTTTCTTTAACTTCTTATAACTTTGTAACTAGAGCACCAATTTTTATAAATTTGGTATCAAATAAAAGCTAAGAACCCGGATTTTAATTTCCTTACATTATTTGCCACGGATACTCATCTTCCTCTTCTTATTTTTCTTCGAAACGTGCAAAGTTAGAAGCTAATACATTTAATCTATCTAATAATGATTCAGTGGGCGTGGCACTTCTGGGTCTTAGGAGCAAATGTAAGTTTAGGTCCTTAGCTTTTGTTTGCTACCGCATTTATGAATATTGATGCTAAATAGGCAAAGTTATAAGCGTTTACATTTAATTTGCTTAAATATTATAAAGTGGGCGTGGCAAAATTGTAAGGTTTACAGTGAAAATTAAAGTAAATATGTGTAGCTTTCACTTGATACCAATTTTATAAATATTGCTGCCAGCGTTATAAAGTTATAAGAAGTTAAAGAAAATACTTTGCCAAACACCCCCTTGCTACACAATTCTGTTCGCCTGGTAGAACAACAAATTTTGGAGATTAAATTTTCGCAACAATTTTTGGTGTAGGAAGTGTAATAAAGTATTTTCTTTAACTTCTTATAACTTTGTAAGTAGAGCACCAATTTTTATAAATTTGGTATCAAATAAAAGCTAAGAACCCGGATTTTAATTTCCTTACATTATTTGCCACGCCTACTCATCTTCCTCTTCTTATATTTCTTCGAAACGTGCAAAGTTAGAAGCTAATACATTTAATCTATCTAATAATGATTCAGTGGGCGTGGTACTTCTGGGTCTTAGGAGCAAATGTAAGTTTAGGTCCTTAGCTTTTGTTTGCTACCGCATTTATGAATATTGATGCTAAATTGGCAAAGTTATAAGCGTTTACATTTAATTTGCTTAAATATTATAAAGTGGGCGTGGCAAAATTGTAAGATTTACAGTGAAAATTAAAGTAAATGTGTGTAGCTTTCACTTGATACCAATTTTATAAATATTGCTGCCAGCGTTATAAAGTTATAAGAAGTTAAAGAAAATACTTTGCCAAACACCCCTTTGCTACACAATTCTGTTCGCCTGGTAGAACAAAAAATTTTGGAGATTAAATTTTCGCAACAATTTTTGGTGTAGGAAGTGTAAAGTATTTTCATTAACTTCTTATAACTTTGTAAGTAGAGCACCAAATTTTATAAATTTGGTATCAAATAAAAGCTAAGAACCCGGATTTTAATTTCCTTAGATTATTTGCCACGCCTACTCATCTTCCTCTTCTTATATTTCTTCGAAACGTGCAAAGTTTGAAGCTAATACATTTAATCTATCTAATAATGATTCAGTGGGCGTGGTACTTCTGGGTCTTAGGAGAAAATGTAAGTTTAGGTCCTTAGCTTTTGTTTGCTACCGCATTTATGAATATTGATGCTAAATATGCAAAGTTATAAGCGTTTACATTTAATTTGATTAAATATTATAAAGTGGGTGTGGCAAAATTGTAAGATTTACAGTGAAAATTAAAGTAAATGTGTGTGGCTTTCACTTGATACCAATTTTATAAAAATTGGTGCCAGCGTTATAAAGTTATAAGAAGTTAAAGAAAATACTTTGCCAAACACCCCCTTGCTACACAATTCTGTTCGCCTGGTAGAACAAAAAATTTTGGAGATTAAATTTTCGCAAGAATTTTTTGTGTTGGAAGTGTAAAGTATTTTTTTTAACTTCTTATAACTTTGTAAGTAGAGCACCAATTTTTATAAATTTGGTATCAAATAAAAGCTAAGAACCCGGATTTTAATTTCCTTACATTATTTGCCACGCCTACTCATCTTCCTCTTCTTATTTTTCTTCGAAACGTGCAAGGTTAGAAGCTAATACATTTAATCTATCTAATAATGATTCAGTGGGCGTGGCACTTCTGGGTCTTAGGAGCAAATGTAAGTTAAGGTCCTTAGCTTTTGTTTGCTACCGCATTTATGAATATTGATGCTAAATAGGCAAAGTTATAAGCGTTTACATTTAATTTGCTTAAATATTATAAAGTGGGCGTGGCAAAATTGTAAGATTTACAGTGAAAATTAAAGTAAATGTGTGTAGCTTTCACTCGATACCAATTTTATAAATATTGCTGCCAGCGTTATAAAGTTATAAGAAGTTAAAGAAAATACTTTGCCAAACACCCCCTTGCTACACAATTCTGTTCGCCTGGTAGAACAAAAAATTTTAGAGATTAAATTTTCGCAAGAATTTTTGGTGTAGGAAGTGTAAAGTATTTTCTTTAACTTCTTATAACTTTGTAAGTAGAGCACCAATTTTTATAAATTTGGTATCAAATAAAAGCTAAGAACCCGGATTTTAATTTCCTTACATTATTTGCCACGCCTACTCATCTTCCTCTTCTTATTATTCTTCGAAACGTGCAAAGTTAGAAGCTAATACATTTAATCTATCTAATAATGATTCAGTGGGCGTGGCACTTCTGGGTCTTAGGAGCAAATGTAAGTTTAGGGCCTTAGCTTTTGTTTGCTACCGCATTTATGAATATTGATGCTAAATAGGCAAAGTTATAAGCGTTTACATTTAATTTGCTTAAATATTATAAAGTGGGCGTGGCAAAATTGTAAGATTTACAGTAAAAATTAAAGTAAATGTGTGTAGCTTTCACTTGATACCAATTTTATAAATATTGCTGCCAGCGTTATAAAGTTATAAGAAGTTAAAGAAAATACTTTGCCAAACACCCCCTTGCTACACAATTCTGTTCGCCTGGTAGAACAAAAAATTTTGGAGATTAAATTTTCGCAACAATTTTTGGTATAGGAAGTGTAAAGTATTCTCTTTAACTTCTTATAACTTTGTAAGTAGAGCACCAATTTTTATAAATTTGGTATCAAATAAAAGCTAAGAACCCGGATTTTAATTTCCTTACATTATTTGCCACGCCTACTCATCTTCCTCTTCTTATTTTTCTTCGAAACGTGCAAAGGTAGAAGCTAATACATTTAATCTATCTAATAATGATTCAGTGGGCGTGGCACTTCTGGGTCTTAGGAGCAAATGTAAGTTTAGGTCCTTAGCTTTTGTTTGCTACCGCATTTATGAATATTGATGCTAAAAAGGCAAAGTTATAAGCGTTTACATTTAATTTGCTTAAATATTATAAAGTGGGCGTGGCAAAATTATAAGATTTACAGTGAAAATTAAAGTAAATGTGTGTAGCTTTCACTTGATACCAATTTTATAAATATTGCTGCCAGCGTTATAAAGTTATAAGAAGTTAAATAAAATACTTTGCCAAACACCCCCTTGCTACACAATTCTGTTCGCCTGGTAGAACAAAAAATTTTTGAGATGAAATTTTCGCAAAAATTTTTTGTGTTGGAAGTGTAATAAAGTATTTTCTTTAACTTCTTATAACTTTGTAAGTAGAGCACCAATTTTTATAAATTTGGTATCAAATAAAAGCTAAGAACCCGGATTTTAATTTCCTTACATTATTTGCCACGCCTACTCATCTTCCTCTTCTTATTTTTCTTCGAAACGTGCAAAGTTAGAAGCTAATACATTTAATCTATCTAATAATGATTCAGTGGGCGTGGCACTTCTGGGTCTTAGGAGCAAATGTAAGTTTAGGTCCTTAGCTTTTGTTTCCTACCGCATTTATGAATATTGATGCTAAATAGGCAAAGTTATAAGCGTTTACATTTAATTTGCTTAAATATTATAAAGTGGGCGTGGCAAAATTGTAAGATTTACAGTGAAAATTAAAGTAAATGTGTGTAGCTTTCACTTGATACCAACTTTATAAATATTGCTGCCAGCGTTATAAAGTTATAAGAAGTTAAAGAAAATACTAATACATTTAATTTATCTAGTAATGATTCAGTGGGCGTGGCACTTCTGGGTCTTAGGAGAAAATGTAAGTTTAGGTCCTTAGCTTTTGTTTGCTACCGCATTTATGAATATTAATGCTAAATAGGCAAAGTTATAAGCGTTTACATTTAATTTGCTAAAATATTATAAAGGTGGGCGTGGCAAAATTGTAAGATTTACAGTGAAAATTAAAGTAAATGTGTGTAGCTTTCACTTGATACCAATTTTATAAATATTGCTGCCAGCGTTATAAAGTTATAAGAAGTTAAAGAAAATACTTTGCCAAACGCCCCCTTGCTACACAATTCTGTTCGCCTGGTAGAACAAAAAAATTTTGAGATGAAATTTTCGCAAAAATTTTTTGTGTTGGAAGTGTAAAGTATTTTCTTTAACTTCTTATAACTTTGTAAGTAGAGCACCAATTTTTATAAATTTGGTATAAAATAAAAGCTAAGAACCCGGATTTTAATTTCCTGACATTATTTGCCACGCCTACTAATCTTCCTCTTCTTATTTTTCTTCGAAACGTGCAAAGTTAGAAGCTTATATATTTAATCTATCTAATAATGATTCAGTGGGCGTGGCACTTCTGGGTCTTAGGAGCAAATGTAAGTTAAGGTCCTTAGCTTTTGTTTGCTACCGCATTTATGAATATTGATGCTAAATAGGCAAAGTTATAAGCGTTTACATTTAATTTGCTTAAATATTATAAAGTGGGCGTGGCAAAATTGTAAGATTTACAGTGAAAATTAAAGTAAATGTGTGTAGCTTTCAGTTGATAGCAATTTTATAAATATTGCTGCCACGTTATAAAGTTATAAGGAGTTAAAGAAAATACTTTGCCAAACACCCCCTTGCTACACAATTCTGTTCGCCTGGTAGAACAAAAAATTTTGGAGATTAAATTTTCGCAACAATTTTTGGTGTTGGAAGTGTAAAGTATTTTCTTTAACTTCTTATAACTTTGTAAGTAGAGCACCAATTTTTATAAATTTGGTATCAAATAAAAGCTAAGAACCCGGATTTTAATTTCCTTACATTATTTGCCACGCCTACTCATCTTCCTCTTCTAATTTTTCTTCGAAACGTGCAAAGTTAGAAGCTAATACATTTAATCTATCTAATAATGATTCAGTGGGCGTGGCACTTCTGGCTCTTAGGAGAAAATGTAATTTTGGGTCCTTAGCTTTTGTTTGCTACCGCATTTATGAATATTGATGCTAAATAGGCAAAGTTATAAGCGTTTACATTTAATTTGCTAAAATATTATAAAGGTGGGCGTGGCAAAATTGTAAGATTTACAGTGAAAATTAAAGTAAATGTGTGTAGCTTTCACTTCATACCAATTTTATAAATATTGCTGCCAGCGTTATAAAGTTATAAGAAGTTAAAGAAAATACTTTGCCAAACACCCCCTTGCTACACAATTCTGTTCGCCTGGTAGAACAAACAATTTTTGAGATGAAATTTTCGCATACATTTTTTGTGTTGGAAGTGTAAAGTATTTTCTTTAACTTCTTATAACTTTGTAAGTAGAGCACCAATTTTTATAAATTTGGTATCAAATAAAAGCTAAGAACCAGGATTTTAATTTCCTTACATTATTTGCCAAGCCTACTCATCTTCCTCTTATTATTTTTCTTCGAAACGTGCAAGGTGAGAAGCTAATACATTTAATCTATCTAATAATGATTCAGTGGGCGTGGCACTTCTGGGTCTTAGGAGCAAATGTAAGTTTAGGTCCTTAGCTTTTGTTTGCTACCGCATTTATGAATATTCATGCTAAATAGGCAAAGTTATAAGCGTTTACATTTAATTTGCTTAAATATTATAAAGTGGGCGTGGCAAAATTGTAAGATTTACAGTGAAAATTAAAGTAAATGTGTGTAGCTTTCACTTGATACCAATTTTATAAAAATTGCTGACAGCGTTATAAAGTTATAAGAAGTTAAAGAAAATACTTTGCCAAACACCCCCTTGCTACACAATTCTGTTCGCCTGGTAGAACAAAAAATTTTGGAGATTAAATTTTCGCAAGAATTTTTGGTGTTGGAAGTGTAAAGTATTTTCTTTAACTTCTTATAACTTTGTAAGTAGAGCACCAATTTTTATAAATTTGGTATCAAATAAAAGCTAAGAACCCGGATTTTAATTTCCTTACATTATTTGCCACGCCTACTCATCTTCCTCTTCTTATTTTTCTTCGAAACGTGCAAAGTTAGAAGCTAATACATTTAATCTATCTAATAATGATTCAGTGGGCGTGGAACTTCTGGGTCTTAGGAGAAAATGTAAGTTTAGGTCCTTAGCTTTTGTTTGCTACCGCATTTATGAATATTGATGCTAAATATGCAAAGTTATAAGCGTTTACATTTAATTTGATTAAATATTATAAAGTGGGTGTGGCAAAATTGTAAGATTTACAGTGAAAATTAAAGTAAATGTGTGTGGCTTTCACTTGATACCAATTTTATAAAAATTGGTGCCAGCGTTATAAAGTTATAAGAAGTTAAAGAAAATACTTTGCCAAACACCCCCTTGCTACACAATTCTGTTCGCCTGGTAGAACAAAAAATTTTGGAGATTAAATTTTCGCAAGAATTTTTTGTGTTGGAAGTGTAAAGTATTTTTTTTAACTTCTTATAACTTTGTAAGTAGAGCACCAATTTTTATAAATTTGGTATCAAATAAAAGCTAAGAACCCGGATTTTAATTTCCTTACATTATTTGCCACGCCTACTCATCTTCCTCTTCTTATTTTTCTTCGAAACGTGCAAGGTTAGAAGCTAATACATTTAATCTATCTAATAATGATTCAGTGGGCGTGGCACTTCTGGGTCTTAGGAGCAAATGTAAGTTAAGGTCCTTAGCTTTTGTTTGCTACCGCATTTATGAATATTGATGCTAAATAGGCAAAGTTATAAGCGTTTACATTTAATTTGCTTAAATATTATAAAGTGGGCGTGGCAAAATTGTAAGATTTACAGTGAAAATTAAAGTAAATGTGTGTAGCTTTCAGTTGATACCAATTTTATAAATATTGCTGCCACGTTATAAAGTTATAAGAAGTTAAAGAAAATACTTTGCCAAACACCCCCTTGCTACACAATTCTGTTCGCCTGGTAGAACAAAAAATTTTGGAGATTAAATTTTCGCAACAATTTTTGGTGTAGGAAGTGTAAAGTATTTTCTTTAACTTCTTATAACTTTGTAAGTAGAGCACCAATTTTTATAAATTTGGTATCAAATAAAAGCTAAGAACCCGGATTTTAATTTCCTTACATTATTTGCCACGCCTACTCATCTTCCTCTTCTTATTTTTCTTCGAAACGTGCAAAGTTAGAAGCTAATACATTTAATCTATCTAATAATGATTCAGTGGGCGTGGCACTTCTGGCTCTTAGGAGAAAATGTAATTTTGGGTCCTTAGCTTTTGTTTGCTACCGCATTTATGAATATTGATGCTAAATAGGCAAAGTTATAAGCGTTTACATTTAATTTGCTAAAATATTATAAAGGTGGGCGTGGCAAAATTGTAAGATTTACAGTGAAAATTAAAGTAAATGTGTGTAGCTTTCACTTCATACCAATTTTATAAATATTGCTGCCAGCGTTATAAAGTTATAAGAAGTTAAAGAAAATACTTTGCCAAACACCCCCTTGCTACACAATTCTGTTCGCCTGGTAGAACAAAAAATTTTGGAGATTAAATTTTCGCAAGAATTTTTGGTGTTGGAAGTGTAAAGTATTTTCTTTAACTTCTTATAACTTTGTAAGTAGAGCACCAATTTTTATAAATTTGGTATCAAATAAAAGCTAAGAACCAGGATTTTAATTTTCTTACATTATTTGCCACGCCTACTCATCTTCCTCTTCTTATTTTTCTTCGAAACGTGCAAGGTGAGAAGCTAATATATTTAATCTATCTAATAATGATTCAGTGGGCGTGGCACTTCTGGGTCTTAGGAGCAAATGTAAGTTTAGGTCCTTAGCTTTTGTTTGCTACCGCATTTATGAATATTCATGCTAAATAGGCAAAGTTATAAGCGTTTACATTTAATTTGCTTAAATATTATAAAGTGGGCGTGGCAAAATTGTAAGATTTACAGTGAAAATTAAAGTAAATGTGTGTAGCTTTCAGTTGATACCAATTTTATAAATATTGCTGCCAGCGTTATAAAGTTATAAGAAGTTAAAGAAAATACTTTGCCAAACACCCCCTTGCTACACAATTCTGTTCGCCTGGTAGAACAAAAAATTTTTGAGATGAAATTTTCGCAAGAATTTTTGGTGTTGGAAGTGTAAAGTATTTTCTTTAACTTCTTATAACTTTGTAAGTAGAGCACCAATTTTTATAAATTTGGTATCAAATAAAAGCTAAGAACAAGGATTTTAATTTCCTTACACTATTTGCCACGCCTACTCATCTTCCTCTTCTTATTTTTCTTCGAAACGTGCAAGGTTAGAAGCTAATACATTTAATCTATCTAATAATGATTCAGTGGGCGTGGCACTTCTGGGTCTTAGTAGAAAATGTAAGTTTGGGTCCTTAGCTTTTGTTTGCTACCGCATTTATGAATATTGATGCTAAATAGGCAAAGTTATAAGCGTTTACATTTAATTTGCTTAAATATTATAAAGTGGGCGTGGCAAAATTGTAAGATTTACAGTGAAAATTAAAGTAAATGTGTGTAGCTTTCACTTGATACCAATTTTATAAATATTGCTGCCAGCGTTATAAAGTTATAAGAAGTTAAAGAAAATACTTTGCCAAACACCCCCTTGCTACACAATTCTGTTCGCCTGGTAGAACAAAAAATTTTGAGATGAAATTTTCGCAAAAATTTTTTGTGTTGGAAGTGTAAAGTATTTTCTTTAACTTCTTATAACTTTGTAAGTGTAGCACCAATTTTTATAAATTTGGTATCAAATAAAAGCTAAGAACCCGGATTATAATTTCCTTACATTATTTGCCACGCCTACTCATCTTCCTCTTCTTATTTTTCTTCGAAACGTGCAAAGTTAGAAGCTAATACATTTAATCTATCTAATAATGATCCAGTGGGCGTGGCACTTCTGCGTCTTAGGAGTAAATGTAAGTTTAGGTCCTTAGCTTTTGTTTGCTACCGCATTTATGAATATTCATGCTAAATAGGCAAAGTTATAAGCGTTTACATTTAATTTGCTTAAATATTATAAAGTGGGCGGGGCAAAATTGTAAGATTTACAGTGAAAATTAAAGTAAATGTGTGTAGCTTTCACTTGATACCAATTTTATAAAAATTGCTGACAGCGTTATAAAGTTATAAGAAGTTAAAGAAAATACTTTGCCAAACACCCCCTTGCTACACAATTCTGTTCGCCTGGTAGAACAAAAAATTTTGGAGATTAAATTTTCGCAAGAATTTTTGGTGTTGGAAGTGTAAAGTATTTTCTTTAACTTCTTATAACTTTGTAAGTAGAGCACCTATTTTTATAATTTTGGTAATAAATAAAAGCTAAGAACCCGGATTTTAATTTCCTTAGAAGCTAACACATTTAATCTATCTCATAATGATTCAGTGGGCGTGGCACTTCTGGGTCTTAGGAGCAAATGTAAGTTTAGGTCCTTAGCTTTTGTTTGCTACCACATTTATGAATATTGATGGTAAATAGGCAAAGTTATAAGCGTTTACATTTAATTTGCTTAAATATTATAAAGTGGGCGTGGCAAAATTGTAAGATTTACAGTGAAAATTAAAGTATATGTGTGTAGCTTTCACTTGATACCAATTTTATAAAAATTGCTGACAGCTTTATAAAGTTATAAGAAGTTAAAGAAAATACTTTGCCAAACACCCCCTTGCTACACAATTCTGTTCGCCTGGTAGAACAAAAAAATTTTGAGATGAAATTTTCGCAAGAATTTTTGGTGTTGGAAGTGTAAAGTATTTTCTTTAACTTCTTATAACTTTGTAAGTAGAGCACCAATTTTTATAAATTTGGTATCAAATAAAAGCTAAGAACCCGGATTTTAATTTCCTTACATTATTTGCCACGCCTACTCATCTTCCTCTTCTTATTTTTCTTCGAAACGTGCAAAGTTAGAAGCTAATACATTTAATCTATCTAATAATGATTCAGTGGGCGTGGAACTTCTGGGTCTTAGGAGAAAATGTAAGTTTAGGTCCTTAGCTTTTGTTTGCTACCGCATTTATGAATATTGATGCTAAATATGCAAAGTTATAAGCGTTTACATTTAATTTGATTAAATATTATAAAGTGGGTGTGGCAAAATTGTAAGATTTACAGTGAAAATTAAAGTAAATGTGTGTGGCTTTCACTTGATACCAATTTTATAAAAATTGGTGCCAGCGTTATAAAGTTATAAGAAGTTAAAGAAAATACTTTGCCAAACACCCCCTTGCTACACAATTCTGTTCGCCTGGTAGAACAAAAAATTTTGGAGATTAAATTTTCGCAAGAATTTTTTGTGTTGGAAGTGTAAAGTATTTTTTTTAACTTCTTATAACTTTGTAAGTAGAGCACCAATTTTTATAAATTTGGTATCAAATAAAAGCTAAGAACCCGGATTTTAATTTCCTTACTTTATTTGCCACGCCTACTCATCTTCCTCTTCTTATTTTTCTTCGAAACGTGCAAGGTTAGAAGCTAATACATTTAATCTATCTAATAATGATTCAGTGGGCGTGGCACTTCTGGGTCTTAGGAGCAAATGTAAGTTAAGGTCCTTAGCTTTTGTTTGCTACCGCATTTATGAATATTGATGCTAAATAGGCAAAGTTGTAAGCGTTTACATTTAATTTGCTTAAATATTATAAAGTGGGCGTGGCAAAATTGTAAGATTTACAGTGAAAATTAAAGTAAATGTGTGTAGCTTTCAGTTGATACCAATTTTATAAATATTGCTGCCACGTTATAAAGTTATAAGAAGTTAAAGAAAATACTTTGCCAAACACCCCCTTGCTACACAATTCTGTTCGCCTGGTAGAACAAAAAAATTTTGAGATGAAATTTTCGCAACAATTTTTGGTGTAGGAAGTGTAAAGTATTTTCTTTAACTTCTTATAACTTTGTAAGTAGAGCACCAATTTTTATAAATTTGGTATCAAATAAAAGCTAAGAACCCGGATTTTAATTTCCTTACATTATTTGCCACGCCTACTCATCTTCCTCTTCTTATTTTTCTTCGAAACGTGCAAGGTTAGAAGCTAATACATTTAATCTATCTAATAATGATTCAGTGGGCGTGGCACTTCTGGGTCTTAGGAGCAAATGTAAGTTTGGGCCCTTAGCTTTTGTTTGCTACCGCATTTATGAATATTGATGGTAAATAGGCAAAGTTATAAGCGTTTACATTTAATTTGCTTAAATATTATAAAGTGGGCGTGGCAAAATTGTAAGATTTACAGTGAAAATTAAAGTAAATGTGTGTAGCTTTCACTCGATACCAATTTTATAAATATTGCTGCCAGCGTTATAAAGTTATAAGAAGTTAAAGAAAATACTTTGCCAAACACCCCCTTGCTACACAATTCTGTTCGCCTGGTAGAACAAAAAATTTTCGCAAAAATTTTTTGTGTTGGAAGTGAAAGTATTTTCTTTAACTTCTTATAACTTTGTAAGTGGAGCACCAATTTTTATAAATTTGGTATCAAATAAAAGCTAAGAACCCGGATTTTAATTTCCTTACATTATTTGCCACGCCTACTCATCTTCCTCTTCTTATTTTTCTTCGAAACGTGCAAAGTTAGAAGCTAATACATTTAATCTATCTAATAATGATTCAGTGGGCGTGGCACTTCTGCGTCTTAGGAGCAAATGTAAGTTTAGGTCCTTAGCTTTTGTTTGCTACCGCATTTATGAATATTCATGCTAAATAGGCAAAGTTATAAGCGTTTACATTTAATTTGCTTAAATATTATAAAGTGGGCGGGGCTAAATTGTAAGATTTACAGTGAAAATTAAAGTAAATGTGTGTAGCTTTCACTTGATACCAATTTTATAAAAATTGCTGACAGCGTTATAAAGTTATAAGAAGTTAAAGAAAATACTTTGCCAAAAACCCCCTTGCTACACAATTCTGTTCGCCTGGTAGAACAAAAAATTTTGGAGATTAAATTTTCGCAAGAATTTTTGGTGTTGGAAGTGTAAAGTATTTTCTTTAACTTCTTATAACTTTGTAAGTAGAGCACCTATTTTTATAAATTTGGTAATAAATAAAAGCTAAGAACCCGGATTTTAATTTCCTTAGAAGCTAACACATTTAATCTATCTCATAATGATTCAGTGGGCGTGGCACTTCTGGGTCTTAGGAGCAAATGTAAGTTTAGGTCCTTAGCTTTTGTTTGCTACCGCATTTATGAATATTGATGGTAAATAGGCAAAGTTATAAGCGTTTACATTTAATTTGCTTAAATATTATAAAGTGGGCGTGGCAAAATTGTAAGATTTACAGTGAAAATTAAAGTATATGTGTGTAGCTTTCACTTGATACCAATTTTATAAAAATTGCTGACAGCTTTATAAAGTTATAAGAAGTTAAAGAAAATACTTTGCCAAACACCCCCTTGCTACACAATTCTGTTCGCCTGGTAGAACAAAAAAATTTTGAGATGAAATTTTCGCAAGAATTTTTGGTGTTGGAAGTGTAAACTATTTTCTTTAACTTCTTATAACTTTGTAAGTAGAGCACCAATTTTTATAAATTTGGTATCAAATAAAAGCTAAGAACCCGGATTTTAATTTTCTTACATTATTTGCCACGCCTACTCATCTACCTCTTCTTATTTTTCATCGAAACGTGCAAGGTTAGAAGCTAATACATTTAATCTATCTAATAATGATTCAGTGGGCGTGGCACTTCTGGGTCTTAGGATCAAATGTAAGTTTAGGACCTTAGCTTTTGTTTGCTACCGCATTTATGAATATTGATGCTAAATAGGCAAAGTTATAAGCGTTTACATTTAATTTGCTTAAATATTATAAAGTGGGCGTTGCAAAATTGTAAGATTTACAGTGAAAATTAAAGTAAATGTGTGTAGCTTTCACTTGATACCAATTTTATAAAAATTGCTGACAGCGTTATAAAGTTATAAGAAGTTAAAGAAAATACTTTGCCAAACACCCCCTTGCTACACAATTCTGTTCGCCTGGTAGAACAAAAGAATTTTGAGATGAAATTTTCGCAAGAATTTTTGGTGTTGGAAGTGTAAAGTATTTTCTTTAACTTCTTATAACTTTGTAAGTAGAGCACCAATTTTTATAAATTTGGTATCAAATAAAAGCTAAGAACCCGGATTTTAATTTCCTTACATTATTTGCCACGCCTACTCATCTTCCTCTTCTTATTTTTCTTCGAAACGTGCAAGGTTAGAAGCTAATACATTTAATCTATCTAATAATGATTCAGTGGGTGTGGCACTTCTGGGTCTTAGGATCAAATGTAAGTTTAGGTCTTTAGCTTTTGTTTGCTACCGCATTTATGAATATTGATGCTAAATAGGCAAAGTTATAAGCGTTTACATTTAATTTGCTTAAATATTATAAAGTGGGCGTGGCAAAATTGTAAGATTTACAGTGAAAATTAAAGTAAATGTGTGTAGCTTTCACTTGATACCAATTTTATAAAAATTGCTGACAGCGTTATAAAGTTATAAGAAGTTAAAGAAAATACTTTGCCAAACACCCCCTTGCTACACAATTCTGTTCGCCTGGTAGAACAAAAAAATTTTGAGATGAAATTTTCGCAAGAATTTTTGGTGTTGGAAGTGTAAAGTATTTTCTTTAACTTCTTATAACTTTGTAAGTAGAGCACCAATTTTTATAAATTTGGTATCAAATAAAAGCTAAGAACCCGGATTTTAATTTCCTTACATTATTTGCCACGCCTACTCATCTTCCTCTTCTTATTTTTCTTCGAAACGTGCAAGGTTAGAAGCTAATACATTTAATCTATCTAATAATGATTCAGTGGGCGTGGCACTTCTGGGTCTTAGGAGAAAATGTAATTTTGGGTCCTTAGCTTGTGTTTGCTACCGCATTTATGAATATTGATGCTAAATAGGCAAAGTTATAAGCGTTTACATTTAATTTACTAAAATATTATAAAGGTGGGCGTGGCAAAATTGTAAGATTTACAGTGAAAATTAAAGTAAATGTGTGTAGCTTTCACTTCATACCAATTTTATAAATATTGCTGTCAGCGTTATAAAGTTATAAGAAGTTAAAGAAAATACTTTGCCAAACACCCCCTTGCTACACAATTCTGTTCGCCTGGTAGAACAAAAAATTTTTGAGATGAAATTTTCGCATACATTTTTTGTGTTGGAAGTGTAAAGTATTTTCTTTAACTTCTTATAACTTTGTAAGTAGAGCACCAATTTTTATAAATTTGGTATCAAATAAAAGCTAAGAACCCGGATTTTATTTTCCTTACATTATTTGCCACGCCTACTCATCTTCCTCTTCTTATTTTTCTTCGAAACGTGCAAAGTTAGAAGCTAGTACATTTAATCTATCTAATAATGATTCAGTGGGCGTAGTACTTCTGGGTCTTAGGAACAAATGTAAGTTTAGGTCCTTAGCTTTTGTTTGCTACCGCATTTATGAATATTGATGCTAAATAGGCAAAGTTATAAGCGTTTACATTTAATTTGCTTAAATATTATAAAGTGGGCGTGGCAAAATTGTAAGATTTACAGTGAAACTTAAAGTAAATGTGTGTAGCTTTCACTTGATACCAATTTTATAAATATTGCTGCCAGCGTTATAAAGTTATAAGAAGTTAAAGAAAATACTTTGCCAAACACCCTCTTACTACACAATTCTATTCGCCTGGTAGAACAAAAAATTTTGGAGATTAAATTTTCGCAACAATTTTTGGTGTGGAAGTGTAAAGTATTTTCTTTAACTTCTTATAACTTTGTAAGTAGAGCACCAATTTTTATAAATTTGGTATCAAATAAAAGCTAAGAACCCGGATTTTAATTTTCTTACATTATTTGCCACGCCTACTCATCTACCTCTTCTTATTTTTCATCGAAACGTGCAAGGTTAGAAGCTAATACATTTAATCTATCTAATAATGATTCAGTGGGCGTGGCACTTCTGGGTCTTAGGATCAAATGTAAGTTTAGGACCTTAGCTTTTGTTTGCTACCGCATTTATGAATATTGATGCTAAATAGGCAAAGTTATAAGCGTTTACATTTAATTTGCTTAAATATTATAAAGTGGGCGTTGCAAAATTGTAAGATTTACAGTGAAAATTAAAGTAAATGTGTGTAGCTTTCACTTGATACCAATTTTATAAAAATTGCTGACAGCGTTATAAAGTTATAAGAAGTTAAAGAAAATACTTTGCCAAACACCCCCTTGCTACACAATTCTGTTCGCCTGGTAGAACAAAAGAATTTTGAGATGAAATTTTCGCAAGAATTTTTGGTGTTGGAAGTGTAAAGTATTTTCTTTAACTTCTTATAACTTTGTAAGTAGAGCACCAATTTTTATAAATTTGGTATCAAATAAAAGCTAAGAACCCGGATTTTAATTTCCTTACATTATTTGCCACGCCTACTCATCTTCCTCTTCTTATTTTTCTTCGAAACGTGCAAGGTTAGAAGCTAATACATTTAATCTATCTAATAATGATTCAGTGGGTGTGGCACTTCTGGGTCTTAGGATCAAATGTAAGTTTAGGTCTTTAGCTTTTGTTTGCTACCGCATTTATGAATATTGATGCTAAATAGGCAAAGTTATAAGCGTTTACATTTAATTTGCTTAAATATTATAAAGTGGGCGTGGAAAAATTGTAAGATTTACAGTGAAAATTAAAGTAAATGTGTGTAGCTTTCACTTGATACCAATTTTATAAAAATTGCTGACAGCGTTATAAAGTTATAAGAAGTTAAAGAAAATACTTTGCCAAACACCCCCTTGCTACACAATTCTGTTCGCCTGGTAGAACAAAAAAATTTTGAGATGAAATTTTCGCAAGAATTTTTGGTGTTGGAAGTGTAAAGTATTTTCTTTAACTTCTTATAACTTTGTAAGTAGAGCACCAATTTTTATAAATTTGGTATCAAATAAAAGCTAAGAACCCGGATTTTAATTTCCTTACATTATTTGCCACGCCTACTCATCTTCCTCTTCTTATTTTTCTTCGAAACGTGCAAGGTTAGAAGCTAATACATTTAATCTATCTAATAATGATTCAGTGGGCGTGGCACTTCTGGGTCTTAGGAGAAAATGTAATTTTGGGTCCTTAGCTTGTGTTTGCTACCGCATTTATGAATATTGATGCTAAATAGGCAAAGTTATAAGCGTTTACATTTAATTTACTAAAATATTATAAAGGTGGGCGTGGCAAAATTGTAAGATTTACAGTGAAAATTAAAGTAAATGTGTGTAGCTTTCACTTCATACCAATTTTATAAATATTGCTGTCAGCGTTATAAAGTTATAAGAAGTTAAAGAAAATACTTTGCCAAACACCCCCTTGCTACACAATTCTGTTCGCCTGGTAGAACAAAAAATTTTTGAGATGAAATTTTCGCATACATTTTTTGTGTTGGAAGTGTAAAGTATTTTCTTTAACTTCTTATAACTTTGTAAGTAGAGCACCAATTTTTATAAATTTGGTATCAAATAAAAGCTAAGAACCCGGATTTTATTTTCCTTACATTATTTGCCACGCCTACTCATCTTCCTCTTCTTATTTTTCTTCGAAACGTGCAAAGTTAGAAGCTAGTACATTTAATCTATCTAATAATGATTCAGTGGGCGTAGTACTTCTGGGTCTTAGGAACAAATGTAAGTTTAGGTCCTTAGCTTTTGTTTGCTACCGCATTTATGAATATTGATGCTAAATAGGCAAAGTTATAAGCGTTTACATTTAATTTGCTTAAATATTATAAAGTGGGCGTGGCAAAATTGTAAGATTTACAGTGAAACTTAAAGTAAATGTGTGTAGCTTTCACTTGATACCAATTTTATAAATATTGCTGCCAGCGTTATAAAGTTATAAGAAGTTAAAGAAAATACTTTGCCAAACACCCTCTTACTACACAATTCTATTCGCCTGGTAGAACAAAAAATTTTGGAGATTAAATTTTCGCAACAATTTTTGGTGTGGAAGTGTAAAGTATTTTCTTTAACTTCTTATAACTTTGTAAGTAGAGCACCAATTTTTATAAATTTGGTATCAAATAAAAGCTAAGAACCCGGATTTTAATTTCCTTACATTATTTGCCACGCCTACTCATCTTCCTCTTCTTATTTTTCTTCGAAACGTGCAAAGTTAGAATCTAATACATTTAATCTATCTAATAATGATTCAGTGGGCGTGGTACTTCTGGGTCTTAGGAGCAAATGTAAGTTTAGGTCCTTAGCTTTTGTTTGCTACCGCATTTCTGAATATTGATGCTAAATAGGCCAAGTTATAAGCGTTTGCATTTAATTTGCTTAAATATTATAAAGTGGGCGTGGCAAAATTGTAAGATTTACAGTGAAAATTAAAGTAAATGTGTGTAGATTTCACTTGATACCAATTTTATAAAAATTGGTGGCAGCGTTATAAAGTTATAAAAAGTTAAATAAAATACTTTGCCAAACACCCTCTTACTACACAATTCTGTTCGCCTGGTAGAACAAAAAATTTTGGAGATTAAATTTTCGCAACAATTTTTGGTGTAGGAAGTGTAAAGTATTTTCTTTAACTTCTTATAACTTTGTAAGTAGAGCACCAATTTTTATAAATTTGGTATCAAATAAAAGCTAAGAACCCGGATTTTAATTTCCTTACATTATTTGCCACGCCTACTCATCTTCCTCTTCTTATATTTCTTCGAAACGTGCAAAGTTAGAAGCTAATACATTTAATCTATCTAATAATGATTCAGTGGGCGTGGTACTTCTGGGTCTTAGGAGCAAATGTAAGTTTAGGTCCTTAGCTTTTGTTTGCTACCGCATTTATGAATATTGATGCTAAAAAGGCAAAGTTATAAGCGTTTACATTTAATTTGCTTAAATATTATAAAGTGGGCGTGGCAAAATTATAAGATTTACAGTGAAAATTAAAGTAAATATGTGTAGCTTTCACTTGATACCAATTTTATAAAAATTGGTGCCAGCGTTATAAAGTTATAAGAAGTTAAAGAAAATACTTTGCCAAACACCCCCTTGCTATGCAATTCTGTTCGCCTGGTAGAACAAAAAATTTTGGAGATTAAATTTTCGCAAGAATTTTTTGTGTTGGAAGTGTAAAGTATTTTCTTTAACTTCTTATAACTTTGTAAGTAGAGCACCAATTTTTATAAATTTGGTATCAAATAAAAGCTAAGAACCCAGATTTTAATTTCCTTACATTATTTGCCACGCCTACTCATCTTCCTCTTCTTATTTTTCTTCGAAACGTGCAAAGTTAGAAGCTAATATATTTAATCTATCTAATAATGATTCAGTGGGCGTGGCACTTCTGGGTCTTAGGAGCAAATGTAAGTTTAGGTCCTTAGCTTTTGTTTGCTACTGCACTTCTGAATATTGATGCTAAATAGGCAAAGTTATAAGCGTTTACATTTAATTTGCTAAAATATTATAAAGTGGGCGTGGCAAAATTGTAAGATTTATATTGAAAATTAAAGTAAATGTGTGTAGCTTTCACTTGATACCAATTTTATAAATATTACTGCCAGCGTTATAAAGTTATAAGAAGTTAAA
The DNA here is from genome assembly GCA_927399465.1 of Sarcophaga caerulescens. Taxonomy (NCBI): domain Eukaryota; kingdom Metazoa; phylum Arthropoda; class Insecta; order Diptera; family Sarcophagidae; genus Sarcophaga; species Sarcophaga caerulescens. The sequence continues at coordinate 53,646,013 of OV656873.1, forward strand.
GAAAATACTTTGCCAAACACCCCCTTGCTACACAATTCTGTTCGCCTGGTAGAACAAACAATTTTGGAGATTAAATTTTCGCAACAATTTTTGGTGTAGGAAGTGTAAAGTATTTTCTTTAACTTCTTATAACTTTGTAAGTAGAGCACCAATTTTTATAAATTTGGTATCAAATAAAAGCTAAGAACCCGGATTTTAATTTCCTTACATTATTTGCCACGCCTACTCATCTTCATCTTCTTATTTTTCTTCGAAACGTGCAAAGTTAGAAGCTAATACATTTAATCTATCTAATAATGATTCAGTGGGCGTGGCACTTCTGGGTCTTAGGAGAAAATGTAATTTTGGGTCTTTAGCTTTTGTTTGCTACCGCATTTATGAATATTGATGCTAAATAGGCAAAGTTATAAGCGTTTACATTTAATTTGCTTAAATATTATAAAGTGGGTGTGGCAAAATTGTAAGATTTACAGTGAAAATTAAAGTAAATGTGTGTGGCTTTCACTTGATACCAATTTTATAAAAATTGGTGCCAGCGTTATAAAGTTATAAGAAGTTAAAGAAAATACTTTGCCAAACACCCCCTTGCTACACAATTCTGTTCGCCTGGTAGAACAAAAAATTTTGGAGATTAAATTTTCGCAAGAATTTTTTGTGTTGGAAGTGTAAAGTATTTTTTTTAACTTCTTATAACTTTGTAAGTAGAGCACCAATTTTTATAAATTTGGTATCAAATAAAAGCTAAGAACCCGGATTTTAATTTCCTTACTTTATTTGCCACGCCTACTCATCTTCCTCTTCTTATTTTTCTTCGAAACGTGCAAGGTTAGAAGCTAATACATTTAATCTATCTAATAATGATTCAGTGGGCGTGGCACTTCTGGGTCTTAGGAGCAAATGTAAGTTAAGGTCCTTAGCTTTTGTTTGCTACCGCATTTATGAATATTGATGCTAAATAGGCAAAGTTGTAAGCGTTTACATTTAATTTGCTTAAATATTATAAAGTGGGCGTGGCAAAATTGTAAGATTTACAGTGAAAATTAAAGTAAATGTGTGTAGCTTTCAGTTGATACCAATTTTATAAATATTGCTGCCACGTTATAAAGTTATAAGAAGTTAAAGAAAATACTTTGCCAAACACCCCCTTGCTACACAATTCTGTTCGCCTGGTAGAACAAAAAAATTTTGAGATGAAATTTTCGCAACAATTTTTGGTGTAGGAAGTGTAAAGTATTTTCTTTAACTTCTTATAACTTTGTAAGTAGAGCACCAATTTTTATAAATTTGGTATCAAATAAAAGCTAAGAACCCGGATTTTAATTTCCTTACATTATTTGCCACGCCTACTCATCTTCCTCTTCTTATTTTTCTTCGAAACGTGCAAGGTTAGAAGCTAATACATTTAATCTATCTAATAATGATTCAGTGGGCGTGGCACTTCTGGGTCTTAGGAGCAAATGTAAGTTTGGGCCCTTAGCTTTTGTTTGCTACCGCATTTATGAATATTGATGGTAAATAGGCAAAGTTATAAGCGTTTACATTTAATTTGCTTAAATATTATAAAGTGGGCGTGGCAAAATTGTAAGATTTACAGTGAAAATTAAAGTAAATGTGTGTAGCTTTCACTCGATACCAATTTTATAAATATTGCTGCCAGCGTTATAAAGTTATAAGAAGTTAAAGAAAATACTTTGCCAAACACCCCCTTGCTACACAATTCTGTTCGCCTGGTAGAACAAAAAATTTTCGCAAAAATTTTTTGTGTTGGAAGTGAAAGTATTTTCTTTAACTTCTTATAACTTTGTAAGTGGAGCACCAATTTTTATAAATTTGGTATCAAATAAAAGCTAAGAACCCGGATTTTAATTTCCTTACATTATTTGCCACGCCTACTCATCTTCCTCTTCTTATTTTTCTTCGAAACGTGCAAAGTTAGAAGCTAATACATTTAATCTATCTAATAATGATTCAGTGGGCGTGGCACTTCTGCGTCTTAGGAGCAAATGTAAGTTTAGGTCCTTAGCTTTTGTTTGCTACCGCATTTATGAATATTCATGCTAAATAGGCAAAGTTATAAGCGTTTACATTTAATTTGCTTAAATATTATAAAGTGGGCGGGGCTAAATTGTAAGATTTACAGTGAAAATTAAAGTAAATGTGTGTAGCTTTCACTTGATACCAATTTTATAAAAATTGCTGACAGCGTTATAAAGTTATAAGAAGTTAAAGAAAATACTTTGCCAAAAACCCCCTTGCTACACAATTCTGTTCGCCTGGTAGAACAAAAAATTTTGGAGATTAAATTTTCGCAAGAATTTTTGGTGTTGGAAGTGTAAAGTATTTTCTTTAACTTCTTATAACTTTGTAAGTAGAGCACCTATTTTTATAAATTTGGTAATAAATAAAAGCTAAGAACCCGGATTTTAATTTCCTTAGAAGCTAACACATTTAATCTATCTCATAATGATTCAGTGGGCGTGGCACTTCTGGGTCTTAGGAGCAAATGTAAGTTTAGGTCCTTAGCTTTTGTTTGCTACCGCATTTATGAATATTGATGGTAAATAGGCAAAGTTATAAGCGTTTACATTTAATTTGCTTAAATATTATAAAGTGGGCGTGGCAAAATTGTAAGATTTACAGTGAAAATTAAAGTATATGTGTGTAGCTTTCACTTGATACCAATTTTATAAAAATTGCTGACAGCTTTATAAAGTTATAAGAAGTTAAAGAAAATACTTTGCCAAACACCCCCTTGCTACACAATTCTGTTCGCCTGGTAGAACAAAAAAATTTTGAGATGAAATTTTCGCAAGAATTTTTGGTGTTGGAAGTGTAAACTATTTTCTTTAACTTCTTATAACTTTGTAAGTAGAGCACCAATTTTTATAAATTTGGTATCAAATAAAAGCTAAGAACCCGGATTTTAATTTTCTTACATTATTTGCCACGCCTACTCATCTACCTCTTCTTATTTTTCATCGAAACGTGCAAGGTTAGAAGCTAATACATTTAATCTATCTAATAATGATTCAGTGGGCGTGGCACTTCTGGGTCTTAGGATCAAATGTAAGTTTAGGACCTTAGCTTTTGTTTGCTACCGCATTTATGAATATTGATGCTAAATAGGCAAAGTTATAAGCGTTTACATTTAATTTGCTTAAATATTATAAAGTGGGCGTTGCAAAATTGTAAGATTTACAGTGAAAATTAAAGTAAATGTGTGTAGCTTTCACTTGATACCAATTTTATAAAAATTGCTGACAGCGTTATAAAGTTATAAGAAGTTAAAGAAAATACTTTGCCAAACACCCCCTTGCTACACAATTCTGTTCGCCTGGTAGAACAAAAGAATTTTGAGATGAAATTTTCGCAAGAATTTTTGGTGTTGGAAGTGTAAAGTATTTTCTTTAACTTCTTATAACTTTGTAAGTAGAGCACCAATTTTTATAAATTTGGTATCAAATAAAAGCTAAGAACCCGGATTTTAATTTCCTTACATTATTTGCCACGCCTACTCATCTTCCTCTTCTTATTTTTCTTCGAAACGTGCAAGGTTAGAAGCTAATACATTTAATCTATCTAATAATGATTCAGTGGGTGTGGCACTTCTGGGTCTTAGGATCAAATGTAAGTTTAGGTCTTTAGCTTTTGTTTGCTACCGCATTTATGAATATTGATGCTAAATAGGCAAAGTTATAAGCGTTTACATTTAATTTGCTTAAATATTATAAAGTGGGCGTGGCAAAATTGTAAGATTTACAGTGAAAATTAAAGTAAATGTGTGTAGCTTTCACTTGATACCAATTTTATAAAAATTGCTGACAGCGTTATAAAGTTATAAGAAGTTAAAGAAAATACTTTGCCAAACACCCCCTTGCTACACAATTCTGTTCGCCTGGTAGAACAAAAAAATTTTGAGATGAAATTTTCGCAAGAATTTTTGGTGTTGGAAGTGTAAAGTATTTTCTTTAACTTCTTATAACTTTGTAAGTAGAGCACCAATTTTTATAAATTTGGTATCAAATAAAAGCTAAGAACCCGGATTTTAATTTCCTTACATTATTTGCCACGCCTACTCATCTTCCTCTTCTTATTTTTCTTCGAAACGTGCAAGGTTAGAAGCTAATACATTTAATCTATCTAATAATGATTCAGTGGGCGTGGCACTTCTGGGTCTTAGGAGAAAATGTAATTTTGGGTCCTTAGCTTGTGTTTGCTACCGCATTTATGAATATTGATGCTAAATAGGCAAAGTTATAAGCGTTTACATTTAATTTACTAAAATATTATAAAGGTGGGCGTGGCAAAATTGTAAGATTTACAGTGAAAATTAAAGTAAATGTGTGTAGCTTTCACTTCATACCAATTTTATAAATATTGCTGTCAGCGTTATAAAGTTATAAGAAGTTAAAGAAAATACTTTGCCAAACACCCCCTTGCTACACAATTCTGTTCGCCTGGTAGAACAAAAAATTTTTGAGATGAAATTTTCGCATACATTTTTTGTGTTGGAAGTGTAAAGTATTTTCTTTAACTTCTTATAACTTTGTAAGTAGAGCACCAATTTTTATAAATTTGGTATCAAATAAAAGCTAAGAACCCGGATTTTATTTTCCTTACATTATTTGCCACGCCTACTCATCTTCCTCTTCTTATTTTTCTTCGAAACGTGCAAAGTTAGAAGCTAGTACATTTAATCTATCTAATAATGATTCAGTGGGCGTAGTACTTCTGGGTCTTAGGAACAAATGTAAGTTTAGGTCCTTAGCTTTTGTTTGCTACCGCATTTATGAATATTGATGCTAAATAGGCAAAGTTATAAGCGTTTACATTTAATTTGCTTAAATATTATAAAGTGGGCGTGGCAAAATTGTAAGATTTACAGTGAAACTTAAAGTAAATGTGTGTAGCTTTCACTTGATACCAATTTTATAAATATTGCTGCCAGCGTTATAAAGTTATAAGAAGTTAAAGAAAATACTTTGCCAAACACCCTCTTACTACACAATTCTATTCGCCTGGTAGAACAAAAAATTTTGGAGATTAAATTTTCGCAACAATTTTTGGTGTGGAAGTGTAAAGTATTTTCTTTAACTTCTTATAACTTTGTAAGTAGAGCACCAATTTTTATAAATTTGGTATCAAATAAAAGCTAAGAACCCGGATTTTAATTTTCTTACATTATTTGCCACGCCTACTCATCTACCTCTTCTTATTTTTCATCGAAACGTGCAAGGTTAGAAGCTAATACATTTAATCTATCTAATAATGATTCAGTGGGCGTGGCACTTCTGGGTCTTAGGATCAAATGTAAGTTTAGGACCTTAGCTTTTGTTTGCTACCGCATTTATGAATATTGATGCTAAATAGGCAAAGTTATAAGCGTTTACATTTAATTTGCTTAAATATTATAAAGTGGGCGTTGCAAAATTGTAAGATTTACAGTGAAAATTAAAGTAAATGTGTGTAGCTTTCACTTGATACCAATTTTATAAAAATTGCTGACAGCGTTATAAAGTTATAAGAAGTTAAAGAAAATACTTTGCCAAACACCCCCTTGCTACACAATTCTGTTCGCCTGGTAGAACAAAAGAATTTTGAGATGAAATTTTCGCAAGAATTTTTGGTGTTGGAAGTGTAAAGTATTTTCTTTAACTTCTTATAACTTTGTAAGTAGAGCACCAATTTTTATAAATTTGGTATCAAATAAAAGCTAAGAACCCGGATTTTAATTTCCTTACATTATTTGCCACGCCTACTCATCTTCCTCTTCTTATTTTTCTTCGAAACGTGCAAGGTTAGAAGCTAATACATTTAATCTATCTAATAATGATTCAGTGGGTGTGGCACTTCTGGGTCTTAGGATCAAATGTAAGTTTAGGTCTTTAGCTTTTGTTTGCTACCGCATTTATGAATATTGATGCTAAATAGGCAAAGTTATAAGCGTTTACATTTAATTTGCTTAAATATTATAAAGTGGGCGTGGAAAAATTGTAAGATTTACAGTGAAAATTAAAGTAAATGTGTGTAGCTTTCACTTGATACCAATTTTATAAAAATTGCTGACAGCGTTATAAAGTTATAAGAAGTTAAAGAAAATACTTTGCCAAACACCCCCTTGCTACACAATTCTGTTCGCCTGGTAGAACAAAAAAATTTTGAGATGAAATTTTCGCAAGAATTTTTGGTGTTGGAAGTGTAAAGTATTTTCTTTAACTTTAACTTTTGTAAGTAGAGCACCAATTTTTATAAATTTGGTATCAAATAAAAGCTAAGAACCCGGATTTTAATTTCCTTACATTATTTGCCACGCCTACTCATCTTCCTCTTCTTATTTTTCTTCGAAACGTGCAAGGTTAGAAGCTAATACATTTAATCTATCTAATAATGATTCAGTGGGCGTGGCACTTCTGGGTCTTAGGAGAAAATGTAATTTTGGGTCCTTAGCTTGTGTTTGCTACCGCATTTATGAATATTGATGCTAAATAGGCAAAGTTATAAGCGTTTACATTTAATTTACTAAAATATTATAAAGGTGGGCGTGGCAAAATTGTAAGATTTACAGTGAAAATTAAAGTAAATGTGTGTAGCTTTCACTTCATACCAATTTTATAAATATTGCTGTCAGCGTTATAAAGTTATAAGAAGTTAAAGAAAATACTTTGCCAAACACCCCCTTGCTACACAATTCTGTTCGCCTGGTAGAACAAAAAATTTTTGAGATGAAATTTTCGCATACATTTTTTGTGTTGGAAGTGTAAAGTATTTTCTTTAACTTCTTATAACTTTGTAAGTAGAGCACCAATTTTTATAAATTTGGTATCAAATAAAAGCTAAGAACCCGGATTTTATTTTCCTTACATTATTTGCCACGCCTACTCATCTTCCTCTTCTTATTTTTCTTCGAAACGTGCAAAGTTAGAAGCTAGTACATTTAATCTATCTAATAATGATTCAGTGGGCGTAGTACTTCTGGGTCTTAGGAACAAATGTAAGTTTAGGTCCTTAGCTTTTGTTTGCTACCGCATTTATGAATATTGATGCTAAATAGGCAAAGTTATAAGCGTTTACATTTAATTTGCTTAAATATTATAAAGTGGGCGTGGCAAAATTGTAAGATTTACAGTGAAACTTAAAGTAAATGTGTGTAGCTTTCACTTGATACCAATTTTATAAATATTGCTGCCAGCGTTATAAAGTTATAAGAAGTTAAAGAAAATACTTTGCCAAACACCCTCTTACTACACAATTCTATTCGCCTGGTAGAACAAAAAATTTTGGAGATTAAATTTTCGCAACAATTTTTGGTGTGGAAGTGTAAAGTATTTTCTTTAACTTCTTATAACTTTGTAAGTAGAGCACCAATTTTTATAAATTTGGTATCAAATAAAAGCTAAGAACCCGGATTTTAATTTCCTTACATTATTTGCCACGCCTACTCATCTTCCTCTTCTTATTTTTCTTCGAAACGTGCAAAGTTAGAATCTAATACATTTAATCTATCTAATAATGATTCAGTGGGCGTGGTACTTCTGGGTCTTAGGAGCAAATGTAAGTTTAGGTCCTTAGCTTTTGTTTGCTACCGCATTTCTGAATATTGATGCTAAATAGGCCAAGTTATAAGCGTTTGCATTTAATTTGCTTAAATATTATAAAGTGGGCGTGGCAAAATTGTAAGATTTACAGTGAAAATTAAAGTAAATGTGTGTAGATTTCACTTGATACCAATTTTATAAAAATTGGTGGCAGCGTTATAAAGTTATAAAAAGTTAAATAAAATACTTTGCCAAACACCCTCTTACTACACAATTCTGTTCGCCTGGTAGAACAAAAAATTTTGGAGATTAAATTTTCGCAACAATTTTTGGTGTAGGAAGTGTAAAGTATTTTCTTTAACTTCTTATAACTTTGTAAGTAGAGCACCAATTTTTATAAATTTGGTATCAAATAAAAGCTAAGAACCCGGATTTTAATTTCCTTACATTATTTGCCACGCCTACTCATCTTCCTCTTCTTATATTTCTTCGAAACGTGCAAAGTTAGAAGCTAATACATTTAATCTATCTAATAATGATTCAGTGGGCGTGGTACTTCTGGGTCTTAGGAGCAAATGTAAGTTTAGGTCCTTAGCTTTTGTTTGCTACCGCATTTATGAATATTGATGCTAAAAAGGCAAAGTTATAAGCGTTTACATTTAATTTGCTTAAATATTATAAAGTGGGCGTGGCAAAATTATAAGATTTACAGTGAAAATTAAAGTAAATATGTGTAGCTTTCACTTGATACCAATTTTATAAAAATTGGTGCCAGCGTTATAAAGTTATAAGAAGTTAAAGAAAATACTTTGCCAAACACCCCCTTGCTATGCAATTCTGTTCGCCTGGTAGAACAAAAAATTTTGGAGATTAAATTTTCGCAAGAATTTTTTGTGTTGGAAGTGTAAAGTATTTTCTTTAACTTCTTATAACTTTGTAAGTAGAGCACCAATTTTTATAAATTTGGTATCAAATAAAAGCTAAGAACCCAGATTTTAATTTCCTTACATTATTTGCCACGCCTACTCATCTTCCTCTTCTTATTTTTCTTCGAAACGTGCAAAGTTAGAAGCTAATATATTTAATCTATCTAATAATGATTCAGTGGGCGTGGCACTTCTGGGTCTTAGGAGCAAATGTAAGTTTAGGTCCTTAGCTTTTGTTTGCTACTGCACTTCTGAATATTGATGCTAAATAGGCAAAGTTATAAGCGTTTACATTTAATTTGCTAAAATATTATAAAGTGGGCGTGGCAAAATTGTAAGATTTATATTGAAAATTAAAGTAAATGTGTGTAGCTTTCACTTGATACCAATTTTATAAATATTACTGCCAGCGTTATAAAGTTATAAGAAGTTAAAGAAAATACTTTGCCAAACACCCCCTTGCTACACAATTCTGTTCGCCTGGTAGAACAAACAATTTTGGAGATTAAATTTTCGCAACAATTTTTGGTGTAGGAAGTGTAAAGTATTTTCTTTAACTTCTTATAACTTTGTAAGTAGAGCACCAATTTTTATAAATTTGGTATCAAATAAAAGCTAAGAACCCGGATTTTAATTTCCTTACATTATTTGCCACGCCTACTCATCTTCATCTTCTTATTTTTCTTCGAAACGTGCAAAGTTAGAAGCTAATACATTTAATCTATCTAATAATGATTCAGTGGGCGTGGCACTTCTGGGTCTTAGGAGAAAATGTAATTTTGGGTCTTTAGCTTTTGTTTGCTACCGCATTTATGAATATTGATGCTAAATAGGCAAAGTTATAAGCGTTTACATTTAATTTGCTTAAATATTATAAAGTGGGCGTGGCAAAATTGTTAGATTTACAGTGAAAATTAAAGTAAATGTGTATAGCTTTCACTTGATACCAATTTTATAAAAATTGGTGCCAGCGTTATAAAGTTATAAGAAGTTAAAGAAAATACTTTGCCAAACACCCCCTTGCTACACAATTCTGTTCGCCTGGTAGAACAAAAAATTTTTGAGATGAAATTTTCGCAAAAATTTTTTGTGTTGGAAGTGTAATAAAGTATTTTCTTTAACTTCTTATAACTTTGTAAGTAGAGCACCAATTTTTATAAATTTGGTATCAAATAAAAGCCAAGAACCCGGATTTTAATTTCCTTACATTATTTGCCACGCCTACTCATCTTCCTCTTCTTATTTTTCTTCGAAACGTGCAAAGTTAGAAGCTAATACATTTAATTTATCTAATAATGATTCAGTGGGCGTGGCACTTCTGGGTCTTAGGAGCGAATGTAAGTTTAGGTCCTTAGCTTTTGTTTGCTACCGCATTTATGAATATTGATGCTAAATAGGCAAAGTTATAAGCGTTTACATTTAATTTGCTCAAATATCATAAAGTGGGCGTGGCAAAATTGTAAGATTTACAGTGAAAATTAAAGTAAATGTGTGTAGCTTTCACTTGATACCAATTTTATAAATATTGCTGCCAGCGTTATAAAGTTATAAGAAGTTAAAGAAAATACTTTGCCAAACACCCCCTTGCTACACAATTCTGTTCGCCTGGTAGAACAAACAATTTTTGAGATGAAATTTTCGCAAAAATTTTTTGTGTTGAAAGTGTAAAGTATTTTCTTCAACTTCTTATAACTTTGTAAGTAGAGCACCAATTTTTATAAATTTGGTATCAAATAAAAGCTAAGAACCCGGATTTTAATTTCCTTACATTATTTGCCACGCCTTCTCATCTTCCTCTTCTTATTTTTCTTCGAAACGTGCAAAGTTAGAAGCTAATACATTTAATCTATCTAATAATGATTCAGTGAGCGTGGCACTTCTGGGTCTTAGGAGCAAATGTAAGTTTAGGTCCTTAGCTTTTGTTTGCTACCGCATTTATGAATATTGATGCTAAATAGGCAAAGTTATAAGCGTTTACATTTAATTTGCTAAAATATTATAAAGTGGGCGTGGCAAAATTGTAAGATTTATAGTGAAAATTAAAGTAAATGTGTGTAGCTTTCACTTGATACCAATTTTATAAATATTACTGCCAGCGTTATAAAGTTATAAAAAGTTAAATAAAATACTTTGCCAAACACCCCCTTGCTACACAATTCTGTTCGCCTGGTAGAACAAAAAATTTTTGAGATGAAATTTTCGCAAAAATTTTTTGTGTTGGAAGTGTAATAAAGTATTTTCTTTAACTTCTTATAACTTTGTAAGTAGAGCACCAATTTTTATAAATTTGGTATCAAATAAAAGCCAAGAACCCGGATTTTAATTTCCTTACATTATTTGCCACGCCTACTCATCTTCCTCTTCTTATTTTTCTTCGAAACGTGCAAAGTTAGAAGCTAATACATTTAATCTATCTAATAATGATTCAGTGGGCGTGGCACTTCTGGGTCTTAGGAGCGAATGTAAGTTTAGGTCCTTAGCTTTTGTTTGCTACCGCATTTATGAATATTGATGCTAAATAGGCAAAGTTATAAGCGTTTACACTTAATTTGCTCAAATATCATAAAGTGGGCGTGGCAAAATTGTAAGATTTACAGTGAAAATTAAAGTAAATGTGTGTAGCTTTCACTTGATACCAATTTTATAAATATTGCTGCCAGCGTTATAAAGTTATAAGAAGTTAAAGAAAATACTTTGCCAAACACCCCCTTGCTACACAATTCTGTTCGCCTGGTAGAACAAACAATTTTTGAGATGAAATTTTCGCAAAAATTTTTTGTGTTGAAAGTGTAAAGTATTTTCTTCAACTTCTTATAGCTTTGTAAGTAGAGCACCAATTTTGATAAATTTGGTAGCAAATAAACCACAATTTCATTTTCTTATATTGGTTGCCACGCCTACTCTTCTTCTTCTGCTTCTTCTTCTTCTTCGAGAAGTACAAAGTAATAAGCTAATATATTTAATCTATCTCAACATGAGTCAGTGGGCATGGCACTACTGGGTGTTAAAAGGAAATGTAAGTTTATGTTCTTAGCTTTCGTTTGCTACTAAATTTATGTAAATTGATGCTAAACAGTCAAAGTTATAAGAGTTTACATCTAATTTGCTTAGAATCGAACCCATGGTACACAGTTCTTCATCAAACTCCTTCAAGCAACGTAGTTATAGCCATAAAACCAAAATTATTTGTAAGAAAACCACCTCCTACATAGTTCTGTTCGCCTGGTACGAGTATATGAGAAATAAATGTCGCTGGTAACATTTCGTCGTCAGATGTCATTTTTTACACAGACCTAAAAGTAATTGGGGAATGTGAAGGATAGTTTTTTTTTTGTTATTTATTTATTTAATTCATGTAATTCTTACTACAAAAGTTTCAGTGGTATACTTATACGAGTGGAGAGTCTTCGTAATCTAATGGGATTCAGGTTATCTTTAACTCTACCTGGTTATTCAGGAACAGCCTGAGAGTAGTGCGCTCATTGAAGACTTAAGGACATTAGTACTGAAAATAAATCAAACTTAATATGTGAATTTTTTTATTAGGAGCACGAAGCAGCACAATACATACTTTATATCTGTGTGAAGTTAATGCTTCGGACAGCATCCTGTGATACTTTGTTACATGGGGGTTAGTAAACATGAAAGCAATACCTAAGTACCTCCACATAACATTAATAATAGGCAATGGTGCGGATTGTTTGTTTTGTTGCTTTTGACGGAATAATTGCTATCTCACAGGCAAAATGTCATTAAAGATGAAGAGAAGAACAGATGGTACTTCTTTGCCTAATTTGAAGAAAGATTTTGCAACCACTGTCTGGATCATTATCTTGGCCTTTGATGCTTTTCAAGCATCATTAATTTAATTTAGAACGCTTTTAATGCTTAACAAGATCGAATCGAATCAGAGATGCAAACATAATATGTCATTACAGTGCACGCTCGCTAATGTGAACACCGCATTATATGAACACCGCTTAATGTGAACATTTTTTTGCTTCATTGACTACTCTAAAAGATGAAAAAAAGTAAAAAGCACTATAATTTGAACTGAATTTTTTTTTTAAATTTGAAACGTTAAAATTCTGTGTTTATTAGTTGCGGGAATCCCCGTTTTAGGTATTTATTCTTCACTTGCTATTTAGATACTGTGGAGAAAGTTTGTGAAGATTAAATTATAAAAAAATGCATAAATAATGATTTTTGTTTAAAAGATGGCATAATTCTGTTTTAAAATTTTCGGTATTCGGAAATGTGAACAATTCGCCAGTTTTAATTAGTTCACATTAGCGCGCGGGACTGTACAACCCTTCAGGCAGGATTCCAACTTAGCTTCTCACACCCCTTATGTTGTGTTTGTTAATTTTATACATGAGTGGCAGGGCCTACAGTTTAAAGTCGACTCTGAATGCCAGATTCTTTAGAAACTTTCATGGAAATTTTTCTTCACTCTCAGAGTTTTTGCCAGAAATCACATTTTTTTTAATCTTTGGTAACTTCTAGAATATATGATGGGGTACCAACTACTGAAGAAATAAAGTTTAAATCAGGAATACTTTTAATTCAGTTCCCTACCGTTATTATTAGAAGAGCGACACTTGATGACATTATAAAAGACCATTGTTTTGCACATCACTGTTATCTGAATTATCACATAAAAAAATTCTTTATGGCATAGTTTTTGGCGCTTAACATACTTGCTGTTTTTTTAATTCCTAATATTTTATTATTCTCCTTAAAATTTATACCCGAAACGAATTTTTGTTAATGTGTGTGTGTGTGGCTATATGGAACAGACTGCTTGTATTTGTGTACAAGAGATGTGTGTGCTCTCTATACATCAAATTAATATAATGTTTTTCTGTTTTTGTTGCTGGTTTGTATTAAAAGGATGTATTGTTTTGCATGCTTACTAAACCAAATGTCTCTTCGAATGCAAGATGCCGTTTTTAATACTCCCAGGATGTGTGTGCATACATACATAGTTGTATACACAATGTATGTTGTCTATAAGATAAGCTGTTCGTTTTAAAGGAATACACAGGATGTGAAGTTGTTGGCTGCAATTTCCTGTAGTATGAACTTCATTCTTAAATATAATGCATGTATCGTACGAATAACGTATTCATTCACATATCAAAAGTTTTCTTAGGGGGATATGATTCACTGTGTGCATTTGCATTTAGATTTTGCTTATTCATGTGCCGTATACATATGTACATCTGACAGACATCAGTTGGACTAAAGTTGTGCTTAGATTTGCTCGAATAATAATTTGATTTAAAATGTTTGTGGTCCATAATTTCTCATGAGTAAATAAAATGAGTCGTTTTACTCGTATAATAAATCTTTCACTCGATCTGTGCTGTTGTGTGTATCTTTTTTAAGCCGGTAATTTAGAGATTGGCAAACATCACTTACAACTGAAACCATTTATGGACTGAAATGTTTATTCTTGTAGTCAGTTATTGTGGTAAATCATATGGATTATCATCATCGATGTGTTGTTTTTATGATGATTATAGGTTTTTATTTATTTTAAGTAAATATTTCAAGAAAAAATTGAGTATTAAAAAGAGTTATTAAAAGCCTTAAAGGAAATTATTAAATACATCGGTTGACTGTGATTAGAAAAAAAGAAGGGAAGGGAAATTTGGTAAAAGAAGTAGAAACAATGATTTCTTTCTCATATAATGATAAATAAGATGATACAGCACATTTCGATCTTGAAGGATCTTGGAGTTTTTGGGTATAACCAATAGTAGTTAACGTTTTTAAGATATGAACTGCAATAAACCGTTCTCAAATCCTTGGTAATTATCTTAATCTGTCTCTGTAGGACTGACATATTTTGACATATTTTGCCATCGGCAGACACTGTGATCTGAAAGGTCATTTGTGCCCTACTTTAGTCATAAATGATAATCCAAATGAGTAAAAACAAAAAGAGCAGAAGGTACTGTGTTAACCGCAATTGTACCATGTCATACAATTGGAAATAGAAAGATTCAAAATGAGGATGAGTATATAACTAGAACGAACAAGTTCATTTTCTCTGAGATATAAATCGTAATTGTTCGGATTTAGATTGATTGACCGAATTGATTGGATATTTGTCTGCTTTAAACCATATTCATACGAGTCGCAGTCATTGGACAAATAGAAGCTGCTTGGATCATTCTAATATTCAAACCATTAGAATATAGCTAACTATAGAATGGTATATTCCACCTGTGTAGTGAATTGAATACATACATACACACATTACAACCCTTCAGTCAGGATTAAGACCTAGCTTCTCACGCCACTTAAATGGTGCTTATTAATTTTATACATGAGTGGCTGGACCTACGGTCTATAGTCGACAGCGAATGACAGATTTTTGAGAAAATTTTTCATGACAATTTTATTTACTTTCAGAGTCTTTTCCATAAATCTGCTGAGACGTCTGATCTGGGGTTTCAACCATTGCCTCACGTCTAATGAGCCAAGACACTACCTACGAGACTACAGTGTAATTGATCAGGTTGAAAATATGTAACCTGATCCTATTTATCACATTTAGGTTGCTGAGGACGTGTGCAGTGGTATTTTACTCTTTTAGAGAGAGCCGACACTTTTTGCTAGTCAGGATACTTAACCCTTTAAGGTGAAATATCGGTTCAAAGTATTCCCAGAAAGAAATGCCATTGTTTTGGAAATGTAAGTAATCGTCTTGGCACGTAATCGATTTGTATATCTGAAAATTTAATTATTTGCCCTTGTGTAGATTTATTCCTCTTTATACCGAAGTTTCCTTACTTTACAGTACTTGGCCATTCGCCTATAAATACATAAGTACAGTCGTCCTTCTATTGGGTCCAAAGACTTCCGCCACTGCATCTGTCTCAGTATTTGATGCATCCGTACGTCCATTTGTGGCTGAATAGGTAATTGAAGAAATAAAATTCCCGAATTTAGCACGATACCAATTCACAAATTCCAATGCTTTCCGAAAAAGTCACAATTTGTAGTGGATTTTGTGGTGGTTCATATATCTTAGAAAAACGTTTGCCACACCGTTACTGTCAACGAAGAACGCTTTAGGTCGATGATTACCAACTTATTTTGGTCTTAATTAGAATATTTGTGTACCAATGATATGTGGTTTTAACCGAACGATGCTACGTATCACACACCTCATGTAAGATTGGATATTTTGAAATAGCGATTTGAGGGCATGGCCATTTGGTGATGTGGACTGACAACCAAAATTGTGCGATTTGACTCTGTCTGACTTTTTCTTATGGGGTTTTCTCAAGTCGCAGTTATATGCGAATAAGCCACAAAAGACTGAGGTTTCAAAGCCAACATAACCCAAACCAGAGTCATATAAAACTGGACATTTCGGATGAGCTCCACCCAGAGCAGCCGTGGAGGGTGTTTGAATCATGTTGTACTCCACATCCATCTCCATCCAATTTAAAGGAAGCCCTTTCTTTACATGAAAAAATTCCCATGTTTGAAGTAATTTTAAAGAGGAATTAACTCAGACAACTGTTTAAATGCAACAGCAACAACAATAACAATAATAACTTGCAAAAATCGTAGTGCGTTCTTCATGTTCCATATGTGGATGTGTGTGTAACCGTATTTGTGTTCAGAAGAATAAAACAAGATTTCGTTGCATTAAGGTTGTGTTTGTGTGAGTGTTTCAATAACATCCGGTTTTAATAAAAACACAAGCCAAACACAGTACACAGTTGGCAGGATGTGTAAAAGGATGTGTCTTGCTTGTTGGGGTTTTTGTGTACAAGGAAAAATATAATTTCTGTTAGTGGACAACAATAACATGTTGAATACAATGTGGCCCACAATGAGTCTGTGTATGGGTGTGCCTATAAGGTTAAGTTTTCAAAATAATTGTAAAATTGTATACAAACGCAGTAGTAATACGACTACGCTTTAAGCATTTAAGGTTTTACAATGAGAAAGTGTTTGGGCATGTACGTACATATGTATGTATTGAGTTTGTGTGAGTTTATGTCCTTTTAAGGAGACATGTTAGTGGCTGTTACTTGATGCTTAACGGAAATACTCACTTAGCCAAAAACACAACTACTCTACGACATTTCTGTAAAGCAACAATATAAACAACAACAACAGCAGCAACAACTATATTAATATTATTAACGAACAAACAATAGCAACAATAGTTACATACAATACATATTTGATATACACTTACACAATTGCATGCGGAACTTAAATTTGAACGCTGTACCTGCAGGATACAGGGTGGCTTAGAAAATTATAAAGCCGTTAGGGATTTTTCTTTTGAGTTATTAGTGCACTCACCCTGTATCTTGGCTAATGCTAATGCTTTTGTTAAACTAAAATGTTATCCTTGTTTGTTAAAAGTTTATGTATCCGTCGTCCATCTCTTGGTGTGTTCGTGTTTATTGGCGTAACAAATTTAGCTGTTGTTGTTTTAAATGATAATGTACGTAGTATTAGATTTCTATTGGCTACACTTAGAGTAGACTATTCAATTAATACGAGGGTTGAAAGTTGAATTATAGTTATAAGCTGCACCATCTCCCATAGTTCTTCTTCATCTTTATTGTATACATAAACCCGGTGGTTATCGGCACTGTGTAAGAAAACATTGCTATCGTCGCCGTACTCTAGTTGGCTTATTAGACGTTAGACCTCGGTTCAAACGTCAGGTCAGACATATCCAACAAAACGGAGTATGAAAAATATATCTTCGGGGACTTCCCCTCAGCGGACTTCTAGCAAAAACACTGAGAATAAATAAGTTTGTCATGAAAAGTTTCTCAAAAATCTATCGTTCGGAGTCGACTTTAAACTGTAGATCCCGCCACACAACATAACACACAACACAAGTTGTGTGAGAAGCTAGGTCGTAATCCTGATTAAAGGGTATGTATATAGGTTATGTAAGAAATGGAGATAGAGTTTTATGATAACAGGTTGGCCAACGTCAGGAGACATTGGTCATGCTCATATTACTCGTATTTCGCTCTTGTAGTAATGGGGAATCATCAGGAATTATGATTTACTTAACACAACCACTGTCCACATGCCACAAGCACAAGAGTTTTACAACCTTAGAGAGTTGTTTCTAATTTTTTACGAAGCGTGAATTTTTGAGAGGGACGGTGCCCACATTAAAACGCACTTTTTTTTATTCTAATGTTGCATTTCCTCTTCATCGTTGTCCACCACACTGCTTCAGTAGTTTGAATACATCTAATTTCGCTTCTGAAGGGCCAGTATGTCATTTTTGGACTAAGGCCCCATTTAGAATCTATAAGTCTCTTACATATTGATCAGCACCAGTAGGCCTTTGCTACCCTTTCCAGGATGACATTCCAGTATTTCACCTGCTTAAATATTCTAATAATATTCTAATCTGAAGTCGCCGTAGTCTAGTAGGTAGTGTGTTGGCTTATTAGACGTTAAGCCAGGGTTCGAGCCCCAGGCCAGACATCAAAACGAAATACAAAAAGTATTTCTTCGGCGATTTCCTCTAAGCAGATTTCTGGCAAAAACTCTGAGAGTAAATAAAATTGCCATGAAAAGTTTCTCAAAAAAATCTGTCGTTCGGAGTCGACTTTAAACTGTAGGTCCCGCCACTTATGTATAAAATTAACACACACAACATAAGTGGTGTGAGAAACTAGGTCAATAATCCTGACCGAAGGGTTGTAATGACCAGTTATGTATGTAAATATTCTAATCTTTTTGTTAAGAAATCAAGGGCTATCATAATCGTCTTGCTTGTAAATAAACATATTTCGGTCTTATCCGAGTTTACATTTAAATCTATAAGGCGTGCCCAGTTTTATGCCACGTTCAGAGCTCTCCTGCGTAAATGTTTCGGTTTCTCATCCTTCTGCAGTTTTAGCACGTCGTCCGCGTAGCAGACTGCTTCAAGTCCTAAGTAAGTTAATATCCTCAAGAGACTGTGTAGTTATAATCCACATGAGGGGAAAAAGTATGCGTCTCTGAGGTGTTACCTTTCCTTTTCACACTATCCCTTATCGCTGTGTTATATTCACCACAATTTCTCCCTTAGCAGATGGTCAATCCATTCTATCAACGCCTGGTCCACCTGAAACCCGTCTAACGAGTGACTATGATATAGTAGTGTTGTTATTGGCTGTAAATATATTTAAAGTTTTTCAAACAACCCTCGCATTTAGTTTTCCAAAATTTATAAACAAATTTTATACCAGGATAATGTCTCTCTTAAAATCGTGTGTAAAACCTGTTACTTTTATTCGGCGGCAATTACTGCACTGCCACTACAATTACTCTGTTGTTGTTTGAAACGTATCGAAACGAAATCATCAGCAGCATCATCGTCATTGCTAACGTAGCCATTATTATCATAAGGATCATTTCGAGAGACAACAACAAAGCCTACTTAAACTACATTTACATGAAAAGCTTTCAAGAAGTTAAGAATGATAATGCCGATATACGAAGAGATGAAAGTATTTGTATCGTTATATTAGTGTTAACCACACGTGTATACACTTACTTACTTACACAACAACAAAAGTTAAGAAGTATCAAAGTTTAAGACACACCAATACACAGATAAACTCACATACACACACTTTAAAATGCTTGGGACACGTACTCAATTGCAAGAGAATGGCTACACAATGGAAAACGTTAAAAAGTAGTGAAATGAGTTGAAAGGTACCAAAAGTACTCACTAATTAAAGTCACTTAAGTAATAGTGTTTTGAGGTACTTTAAGCACTAGCAAATAGAAACAACAACAACAGCAACAGCAACAATAACAATATTAATAACAATGGCAATGGCAAACTAACATGACATGTACTTAAGTGTACATGATGGCGGAGGAACCGAAAGAGAGAAAGAGAGTGAGAGAATGAGCCCATTTTGTATGTGAAGGATATTAATGTTGCTTGTTTGTTTGCTCTAAAATTAACATGAAGTACTTACATGACTAATAGTTTGTTGTTGTTGTTGTTGTTGGAGATGATAATAAGAGTATTAGTAAATAAGTATATGCCTGTAAATACTCTCTCTCGCACTCGCACACATGCACTCAAGTAACCATTAAAGTATTTGTATTAATGTAAGTGCTGATTTGTTTTTAATAGGTAGGGAAAAACGTTTAATTCTTTTCATGGAAGTAAGTTTTATTTTTAAATAAATTTTTTTTGCTACTTTTGGAAACACATAAAAGTCTCTTAAGTGGCTAACACTGGCTTCAAAATTATTGCTACACGGCTAACGCTTTACTAGTCCATCACGAACAGTTGACTTTTCTACACGAAAGTGTATGAAAGACTTCAGAATCTATGCATATATATGTACACATGAAAAGTTTATTCCTTTACCTGAACTTTTCCACAAAACTGGCATGTTTGTAGAGTTTGATGGAAACCTACTGTAGAAAATGGTTGTCCGTGAATAAATCTTAGACTGCAGAAGTTGGTAATATTCACCTCAGCTACGACAATCGTAAGAACAAGTCAGCCAATAAATTTTTTCGTTTCACTTCGTAATAAAATTTGGTTTTGAAATTCCGATATTTATGTCTTGGATAGTCGTTACAATATGGTGTTCATTTTCTTAGTGTTAATCAACACACAAATTGAAGTGAATCCCGGGTGAGTAGAAGTGGTTTTTCCATCTTATTTTCGGATACAAATTATATTGAAAATTGAGGTAAGTATGTAGGCTTCTGCAGAAGATGTAGCAATAGTATTAGTTGTTATAAACGTAGGTTCGAAACCATTTAGAACGGATACGATCCTTGTGATTATCGATGGCTAAATGAAATATTCATTATTTCCAGGTATTAGTGAAGTCGTAGTAGTTTAGTAGGTAGTGTGTTGATTTATTTGACGGGAGGTCACGAAATATGAAATAAATATTTCTTGGGCGACTTTCTCTCAGCAGATTTCTGGCAAAAACTCTGAGAGTAAATAAAATTGCCATGAAAAGTTTCTCAAAAAAATCTGTTGTTCGGAGTCAACTTTAAACTGTAGGTCCCATCACTTATGGATAAAATTAACACACACAACATAAGTGGCGTGAGAAACTAGGTCGTAATCCAAACTGAAGGGCTGTAATGACGAATTACGTATGTATGTACAGTGAAGGACTAAAGTCTACATGCAACCCCATGTAATGGTATTCTAAAAAAAACACTTAGTTAATAGAAAAATTAATGATACAGTTTTTTTCGTAAATCATCTTTATTCATAAAAAAATAAAAATTAAATTAATTCATTTGTCCTTTGCTTTTACTTAGCTTAAGAAGCTTAGCTAAAAAATGTAAAAAATTGTGGTTGCATGTAGACTTTACTCCTTCACTGTATGTAGTATGTATTCGTGTCAAAAAGTGTGTCAGCGTAACGAACTTTTTGATAAAATAAACTACGTATGCCCAATATTAGTGATACAAGCCAAAGGCTCACTATTTGACTCCTATGTACCATAAACTGACATGGAGGGCCAATATAGAGAGCATCTAAGGAAATAGCAGGCATGCCATAATGGTATGCAGAAGGCTTGCAGGGAAATCCTGGGGATGAAATCTACTGCAGTGGATATGCATATATCATAATGGTCACTCCAATAGTGAAGTATGAAGCAATTGTCTGGGCAGATGGAACTGATTTGAAAACACCCAAAAATTGAGTTGGACCAGATACAAGGACTACCATCATAAGTCGGCGCAACGAAGTCAACTTCATATACTTTTAAAAAATATGATATTTTGTGGTGCAAAAATGGGTCAAGAACGCATCTTGGAATAGGTCCAGGATTTTTTTCTTCGCAGATTGAAACTTTAGGAGCCCTTGGGGAAACCCTATACCAGCGAAAGATGTGCCCAATTCAATTTGGATAAGTGGTACAAAAGATAAATGACAGTTAGACCGTCATTCGAACAATCGACTCTAGTAATGTTAAATCGGTTAAACCGAAAATAATATAAGACCACTTCACGTAGTTAAAAATAGATTTGTATTGAGAAAGAGATAATTTTTTTTAACCCTATAACAATTCAGCTATTA
Source organism: Sarcophaga caerulescens (assembly GCA_927399465.1). Lineage (NCBI taxonomy): Eukaryota > Metazoa > Arthropoda > Insecta > Diptera > Sarcophagidae > Sarcophaga > Sarcophaga caerulescens. Next base: position 53,667,552 of record OV656873.1, read on the forward strand.
TATGCAGAAAAATAATTGAAAAAATATTAAACACAGCCTGAAATATGAAGCATTATATGTAACATTTCATTATATAATATAGTAGGCGTGGCATTTGTGGGCGGAAATAAATTTTCCTAAATAGCTGATGTTTTTTTCTATTCCATGGCGAAAACTCATTGTCATTATCTCTTATAGTTTACAAGTTATAAGCAAAAATGTTAAATTGTTTAACAAAAAAACACTTTCTGCTGGGTTCTGTTGGCCTGGTATTGGCAAAAAAATTTTTAACGATTTTACGGGCAGAAAAATTCTGAAAAAATTTTCTCCAATTTATCAATGCATGTGCACATTCACAATTTCTTCTATCCTGGTCGAAAGATACCAGAGAGGTGACTTGTCTCAGCCATTGAAATCTGCACAGCGAATGATGTTTGAGAAATGGTAATAAGGCAACTAACTCTTCAATGTAATATGTGTACTAGCAGGCGTGTTAGTAGTGAGTATATGGGCTTGAGGAGAGGATATCGATACAATGGAATATTTTCCATATCTTTGATCAGCTTTTGGACTCAAGAGATCGAAATATTTTATGAATGGCAGACACTCTACCAAACATTATTCATCTAAGAAAAGGAGAGGATTTTTATTTGCTGTTGTAAGTCCTTGTATGCCACGTCAGTGCATGGGAAGTCAGTCCATTTCGACGATGGTCCCCTTCTTGTAACGTAGCTGTCTACCTAAGAGAACCACTACTAAACGTGAATACAATCAAACGCTTTTATATAAAAAACATGAAGAAGACTCTTCGAATTTGGGCACAGCCTAGTTGGAATAGAGAACATATCTGTACTATTATGCGATAGATAAGGCTGTCCCCTGTGATCATAGTAGAACTTTTTTATTAACCACATAATTCACGGATGCGATCTGTCCATGCTAGATGAGGATTAGTTAGCGCCTAATGAGACCTTAACCAAGAAGATTAAGTTTTTAATATCAGGACTTTTGTAGTGACTGTATCGATATGGAAGCGGATAAAGCTCCTGCTATCATATTTGAATTTAACTGAATTGATTTGAATTGAAAAAATATTAAACTTAGCCTGAAATGTTAGGGGCATTGTATATAACAATTCATTATTAAACATAGTAGGCGTGGCATTTGTGGGCAGAAATTTATATTGCTAAAAAGCTGATGTTTGCTTCCATACTATGGCAGAAAGCAAAATTGGCTATATAGGAACAATAAGGTTACCTACCCTCTTCTGGGTTTCAGGACAAGTGAGAATTCTCTGTAAGGAGCAAACATACGAGCTAACAAGGTGTAGGATCCCATCTGCACAGTGGTAGCGAATATTTAGAAAGGTATGCTTAACGAAAGCGAAGATAAGGAGAAGGAAAGACTCTTCTTAAACCAAGTAGGTTTGAGGGCACTTGAAAGTTTAGTTAATAAATTACAATAAGAGGAGATCTGAGTTATGCATGAGACTATACAGGAATGACTTAAGGTTCGTAAACGGTTTCTGACAGGGCACTATTGATTCAAGGTGCACTTACTTAGAATGGGAGTTGAATCAAGCGCAACATGTAGATTCCGAGGCAATGAGAATTAATCATTGAAAAACATTTTTTTTATGTTTGGAAAGCCGAAAATCGCTGAAAAGCCTAAACACTTTTAACTTTATGCCTGGTATATAGCCAGGTTAGCTTAGGTTGGCGTGGTAGCTTTGATACCAAAGATACTTGAGCACGTATGACAGCCAGTTGTGACGCCACAAGTAAGATCAGTCCCTGTACTGACCGAATTCTCCTGAACTCATCGAAGAAGTTGGTCAGCGAAGGGCTTGCAAATTAAAGCTGGAAATTAGCCTGAAAGTTTAATAAAAGAACTTGTATCCCTGATATCAATGATTGATACCTCCTTTAAGCTAACAAGCAATGGAGAACCAAATAACCTAAATATATCGCGAGAGATGGGCATTGCCAAAGCAAGTGGATAACAGTTTCCTCCTCTTCAGCAGACCCACAACCTCGGCATATGTCGTTTAATGAGAGCTGCAGCCTTTCTGCGTATCTTCCCGTTACGCAATGACCTGTAAGTATGGCCACTGTGGTCGTGAAGACATTGCGATCAAGTTTGAGTAGTTGGTTGGTACGTCTCCTATCCATTGTGGACCAAGTGAGTCTGACAATGGAAATGGCGTCCTGAAAGAATGTTTGCTTGATGTAAGTACCATACTCAATTCGATTCGCGGGGGTCCCGGAAGGAGTGTAACTGCTCTGGCGAGCTCATCAGCTCTACAGTTGCTGTGAATGTCTCTGTATCCAGGGCTTCTAACGCTGAAGCGCTGAGAGAGAACGTCGAGACAACGGCTACACTTTCGGGCTTAAATGTTGAAAGTATGTGGATACATTTCGAGCTCTTCAGTAAAATTAAAGTTGTTTTACCTTTTAAGCAGATTTCAAAGATCCTTCATCTGTAACATCCACGGCCGTGATTGTTATCATCCCACACCCTTGTACTCCTATAAGCCCTAACATCGATTTTATCTAGCAAACGACGAATTTTACTTTTTCCCCTTTCGGTTGAAATATTCGTAGAGCACACAATTATGAGTTGCCTTTTAATATTTGCTTGTAAGATTATGAGAATTAAATGGTTTTTGTTTAATAGTTTTCGACTTTTTAAATGGCACAATTAAATAAATGCAACCCATTAAAGCTGTTGTTGCCACAAAATGCTTTGAATGGAACAAATTTGAGTTTAAAATGTAACTTTTTTTCATGCAATTGGATTGGGTTTTCTGTTCTTTATTTTTCATTCACAAATAGAATTTTTTTATTAAAACTAGAAACAATATTTCATAAAACATTCAATTCAATTTCTATTACTAGCATAGAGCTGTTCATTCGCTCCCTTAAAAAAATATTCAATTTGTTACGCATGAACACTCTTTGCCAAAAAGTGCACATTGCCCCCCATACTTATTCGTTTAAGATTTTTATTTGTTGAAATCACCATAAAAATATTGATGCGCTACGATATGATACCGACCGATACCTTTGTGCAGGTATATTATGGTTATTTAATATAAACTTTTTTATCTATTTTGAAATAAAAAGCAAAAAGGTAACAAAAATATTAAAAATTTTATTACAATTCACAGGACATTGCATTTTTCGAATTGTGGAGGTTTTATTTCCATTTCATTTTAATAAAATTGAAAAACGTGAAAATTCAATGCAGCCGCGTTGATAACAACACAAAATTTCTACTCTAATCAGATGTGCCAGCGAACATGCCGCAGAAGGTTGTCTGCAAAAGTTGTAATCAAATTAAAACCTCAAAGGCTGTATACTTTTAAGAGTGCCTGTTTAACTTCTTAACTATTTTGGCTTATCTAAACCGTATTTTTAATAATGTTTTCTTTGTATTCCATGTTAATTTCTTAATTTCTAGGTTGCATGAGTTCAAATCCTGCAAGATGGAAATAAGTTCAAGAGATACAAGCATTTACACTTCGATTCAAATAATCCAACTGTGATATCCATGTAGGTTGAAGTCGCCGCACTATAGGAGCTAGTGTGTTGGCTTATTAGACGTGCGGCCATGTTTCAAACCCTAAGTCAGACATCTCTAACAACACGAAATATGAAAAAATACCTCCTCTGCAGCAGATTTTTGCAAAAACTCTAAGAGTAAATGAAAATTGCCACGAAAAGTTCCTCAAAAAAATCTGTTATTCAGAATCGACATTAAACTGTATGTCCAGCGACTCATGTGTAAAATCACGCACGCAACATAAGTAGTGTGAGAAGATAGGTCGTAATCGTGACTGAAAGGTTATATTGAGCAATTATGTATGTAAGTGGCCATTAGATTCCGGGTATCTCTGGAGGAGGTATTGTACATCCGACGCTTACCCTCATATAAGTTTCAACACATGAAGACATCGAAGGTAAAAATAAAGCAAATGCATTTTAAAAGGCTAATACAATGGAAAAGTCAGATGAATTACCACGTATGATTGGCATGCCTTTGACGAGGGGCAAATAAATGGCCTCACCTCAGATATTTGCAAAGAAAAGATGGGATAATGAACTCATTTGTAGAGAGACAGATTTCGACCAATAAGGATATACGCCAGACCAAATTTTCATTGAATCTGAACACAGATCATCTTAGGGACTACATAAGACTTATAGAGTAGGAGCAAATTCCTGCAGACTGAGAGAATCTCACAACGCCGTTTAAAGAAACTGTAATGACGAGGAAGAAGAGAAGACTGTAGAAAATATTATTTACAAAAAAGCGATTTAAATAAATTACACGCCTTTTGTTTTTGTTTTTCGAACGTCCCCGGCCACACACTAACCCACCCTCACCCGACCGCGGAGGGTTCGTCCCCATTACATAGGGACACGTACGCACTACAGTCCGGACTGTAGCGGGTAAAGGAAAAGTAATGGCAACGAGAACATAAAACAGCTACAGAACTTAATCACAGGCTGAATAAAGTAACAATAAACTACGTAAGACAAGAACGAAAATACATTTTTATATAATAATTTACAAATTAATGCTAGCATATAAGCTACGTTTAATATTACAAACACTACAATTAAAATCAATAAAATCATAATATAAATTAAAATCATTACATAATCTACGAAAAGGAAAATTAGCTCCATAGTTCGTTCTATAGAAGTCTAAAGAAAGAGGACGATAGTGCCGTGAAAATCTTGCTGGAATACTGAAATTCAGGTTAGAAAGCAAAAACTCAGAATCGATATCACCTTTAACCAGATTAAAAACAAACCCCTAAAACAGCCCTTCTACGTTCCAAAGTTGGAAGTTTCACCAAATCTAATCTAGCCTCATATGATGGAAACCCATTGGCATAATCCCATCCTAGGCCACGTAAACAGAATAATAAAAACTCTATTGAATCACTATGACAACGATAGTATGGATTCCAAATAATAGACGCATACTCCAAAATAGGTCTAACAAGTGAAAAGTACAGTAGTCTTGTTATATAAAGATCAATGAATTCCCTAGCCCATCTCTTCACAAAACCAAGAACAGCCCGAGCCTTGCCAATCATCACACTAATATGATCAATAAAAGACAGTTTCATATCCAATAATACTCCCAAATCAAGAAATGTAGTCACAGTTTCCAAAGGGCAAGAATCAATCACATAAGTGGACGAAATTACGCCTCCGCGAGAGAAAACCATGCATTTACATTTTCTCAAGTTAAGATCCATTAAATTAATTCTGCACCAAGTTACAAACAAATCAATATTTCGCTGAAGAACAGCCTGACCATGATCATCATCAAAAGTATAAAATAATTTAACGTCGTCAGCATGCATCAGAATATTACAATCAGAAATAGCACAAGGAAGATCATTAAGAAACAGTAAAAACAATAAAAGACCCAAATGGCTACCCTGCGGAACACCAGAAGTAACATATACAGTCTTAGAAAATACATTCCTAAACAATACCCTCTGAGTCCTAAGGGAGAGGTAAGAGTTAAGCCAACGATGAATAATATCAGGAATACCGATTAATCAAATTATTATCAAATGATCATCAAATTATCGCAATGGCTGAGAGATGCCAGGCAGTAGCTGTAATTGTATGATGAAATAGATTCCATCGGTTTTGTAACAGGACCTTATAGAACGCAACTAAGGTCTGGTCATTGAAGCGACTACCAATTTAACTCAATCTAACCTAAGGAGCTTTTGAAGTAGAACCCCATGTTTTATAATATAAAATTCATAATATTGTGATCAAATTCTTCTACCACCTGTACCTCCAGTATCTCAGTACTATCGTTCCTCTATTAATAGGCTTTTTTGTATTCAAAATTTTTATTTCATTCTTTAAGTTTAAAAAAAAATCTTTTATTGTTTTTTCCATTTTCTCTCTTTTTGTAGTTTTTGTGCTTCCATGTTAATAACTGAACAACATTACACACTTGTTCACTGAACAATTCATTCCAATCCATGTTATTCTATTGTTGTTGCTGATGTCGTTTTTATTGTTGTTGTTGCAGCAGTAAGTAATTGGAATTTTATAGACCATTGACCAGCATGTGGTAAAAATTTTGTCTTGTAGTGTGAAATGAAAATGATTTTCATTTTTTCTATTTTTTTTGTTGCTTTTTTTGTTTGGTTTCAACATTTTATTTGCAAATTATGCGCTTTTATGTCTTTAACACCGAACATTTAACGATTTATGAACAGGAATATATTTTTCTTTTTTATTTTACAATTTTAACATATTTTTGGTGTCATTGTTGTTGCTGTTGTTGATTTTATTGTACATTTATGATTATTACTTTCATAGTTTAATGCATGTGGTTCTTTTGTCCTACGATATCAATTGAAGCGGCAATACAGATGTTTCTGCTGGCAGTGTAAAAACAATATTCAATTGAAGTTTTAGGGTGCACCATTAGCGATTAAGGTTTTGACGATGTTGACGTATGTTGAAAAGATATGGGACACTCCATTTGAATGAAGACTCTTGTCCCCCGACCCAACATCTAAGCTCCACATTTCTGTTTCCAATCCTTATTTATACTGATGACGAGATAAATACACAACAAGCATTTAGTAATCGAGTTTGGTTCGCCATGCTCTGACAATGTTACATCAAAGAGTAAATGGTATCCATCGTGGTGTTTGCACGCGCGCAAGATATCAAAAAATCTGTAAAATTTTGGCTGTTAAAACTCGATCTACTTGGCTATAAAAAAACTCGACCTTACGAGTTTCTTTTGTTTTCTGTTTGAATTAGGAAAATAGGTTCTGGGAAGGAGGACAGAGGGGGTAGTGTTTGTGGGTACCAGATTTGAATAGTTTTATATTACAAGTGGCAGGAAAGACCTCCGCAGGTACACAGAATGCAGTAACTGCGGATAATCCGGCTAATGAACGAAGTCCGTAATGCAATGAGCGATCCACTGGATGTGCCCTGCGAGAAATAGGGTGCTAAATAAGAATACACGATTTTCGGGAACAAGTCCCTTATCTCGCAAGAGCAAAAATCCATAGTAGTAGCGATAGAACAGTGAAATCACTTTGCTACGATGCCTTAATGAGTCAACAGGAGAACCTACCGCAATTAATAGGCACATTCGCCTTCTCCTGTATGCGGTTGAGAAGACTTGCCGTGGTTCAAAAACCAGATCAGACATAAAAATATTAATTTCGACCACTGTCTCTCACCAGTTGGCACAAATTCTGAGAGTAAATAAAAAAGTCTAGGTTAAGCTGTAGGTCTCGCCGCTCATGAATAAAATTAACACCCACAATATGAGCCTTCGTCTCGGCTAGGTCGTAAGGGTTATAATGATTTCGATTATTGAATTCAAATTAAATTTAAAGTTTTCTCAACAGTCGTCAATTATGCTTATTCTATTAGAAGCTTTAATTTTTTTATATTTCAGTTCCACTAAACACTTCTCAAAAAACATATTTTTTAAGGGACACCCTAACAAACAACATTAAATTGTATTTTTCCTTTTTTGCATTGCTTTTATTCCATCTTTTATTAAAGTTTAATTTTCTACTTGAATTCTTAATACATAGCAGAAAAGATGCACAAACACACTGGCACCCGAGTCCATACAAACACATTCAGTCATATGCGAATACATAAAAACACTCTTGATTTTAAATTTGATGTTCACCACCTGCTGGCTTCTTAACTGAGTCGGTTATTTTTCTCATTGGGATACCGCCTCACTTATCACTTGTAAAAGTTTAACATATTCCAATATAGCTCTATGTCACATACACACATGTACATGTACACACACAAACAAACTTATAAACAATAACAATAATTTGTTGTACATTTTTATTGTTTCTTAATTTGTTGCCAATTTTATGAGTGTGTGCATTTGTGTATGAGTTTTGAATCATTATTTACATGTTTGACAATGTATGTGTTGGAAAAAATGAGAGGAAACAGTTGATGGCAACTAATTAGTAAAATTTTCTGATAAACTTTGGCTGTGGTCTACATTTGAACCTGTCGTGGTTTTTTAAAAAGTTGCTGCATGCCATAAAGGAAACTTTATCAAAATGTTAAATCATAATTTCAAAGAACAATTAAGCATAAGGCTTATAGTTTTCCTCTTCTTTTCCCTAAGACTGACCCTCATAGAGTTTATTTAGCCGCATAAAAAAAAAAAAGTCTAACTGATGAAACTATTCGAGGCTTCAAACAGCTCTTGCAAATATCGTTCCCAGAAACTGCCATGAATTCACATGAATTCACATGCATTAAAATGGCCGCCACAGCTTCTCCAGATGCGCATCCTAAATGTCTAATGTTTCATGACATTACAGCATTACGACCTAGCTCCTCACGCCTTATATTGTGTGTGTTAATTAACTACTAAAGTTAAATAACGATTCCGAGCGACAGATTTTTGAGAAACTTTTTCACGGTTTTTATTTACTCTCAAACTTTTTGCCAGTCGCCGAAGAGATTTTTTTCATGTTGCGTTTTGTTGGACATGTCTGTCCTGGGGTTTGAGCCGTGGCCTCACGTCTAATAAGCCAACACACTACAAAATTCAGATAATCCAATTCAGGCCAAAAAAAAGTTGGTAATCATCGACCTATACTACTTGCCGTTGGCAGTAATGGCCTGACCAACGTCATCCTCTAAGATATTTAAACCGATGACTACATACATATAAATATACATAATTACTCATTACAACCATACAGTCAGAACTACAACCTAGTTTCTCACACCACTTATGTTGTGTGCGCTAATTTTCTACATGAGTGGCAGGACTTGCAGTTTAAAGTCGATTCCGAACGAAAAATTTTTTGTGAGAAACTTTTCATGGCAATTTTTATTTACTATCACAGAGTTTTCGCCAGAAATCTGCAGTGAGTTAGTAGTCGTTTTGGTGGAGATGTCTGACCAGGAGCTGGAGCTGTGGGCTCACGTCTAATAACTTCAACCAATAAATTTTCCGTGTCAAAAGCCATACTAAACAGTGACTATTTCTCTATGCATTGCATACATCTCATGCGAATTGGTATCGTCGCAAATTCGACAAATGTTTTGTTCATGTGCCCAATCCAGAACGGAAGCACGTGGTAGTTTTCACGAAAATGCATTTTGATAAAGCAATTTTGTTAGTTGTACAAGTTCTTGAGGGCTATATCCGTCCATGGTGATTTGGCAAAACAGACTGAATAAATGGAAACTAATTTAAAGGATGTAATTTGGCCGCTATCAACTGTCAATGTTCGGAAGTTCCCATTGGAAGACTCGATACATCTGATTAATCAGTAGTAGGTGCAACAAGTATTGTTATTCTACTTCAAAACCTCCAAAAAATCACATTTCTCTTGTGATTTTATCAATAATCATAGTAATGAATCATTTATTACTAATCAGCAGTCGACAACTGTTCACTGTAGGATGTATGCCCTTAAATAAATGTGTTAAATTGATTCTTTTTTGCTTTCATTTTTTTTTCTGTTTGCGTTTGTGTTTGTTGTATTGGTTTTATTGTTTTTTTATATTTAATTGTTGTATGTAAGTAAGAGTATTATTATTGTTGTTGTCGTAATAGCTATTGTTGTTGCTGTATTTCTTGCACATAAATCAGGATTAATTGCGGTTAATTGGCAGTATTTGTGGTAATAAATGTTTTCAAGTCAATACATATTCAATTGGAAAAGGGGAAATTTAAGTTTTCTTCCTTTTACAACCAACTTTTATTCTTTTTTTTTGTTGTATTATTTTCTGTAATTATGTTTTTGTAATGTGTTCACTTAAATGGCTTTCACTGTATATTTGTTTCAGTGTGTATTTGAATATGTTTGGTTTGCAAAAAAAAAAAATGGAAAAAATTGGCTTTAATTGACCATATTTATGGATTATTAATTATATTCCGTCTGTCCGTTGTTTTTTGTCTTTATTTTGCTTGTTTTTTGCTCACTGGCATTTAATCTATTGCGGTTATTAATTACTTTAATATAAAATTCTTTTCCTTTCCTCTTTATTATTGCTAAAGTTTTTATTATTGTCGAAGCCCATAAATTCTAAAACAAAAGTTAGTTTTCGAAAATTAATTACCCGCGGTTCAACAATTTCATTCTGATGCTTTAAGGTAGACAGGTGGCCATTAAGAAGAAACGAAACTAATTGATGTAGCCTTTCCTACCATGAACTTTGATCTTAAAATCATATGACGTAGAAGTAAATACTTAAATCACACACACAACATACATGTATATAGACCAACATACACACATAATTGGTCATTACAACCCTTCAGTCAGGATTACGACCTAGCTTCTCACACCACTTACGTTGTGTGATGATTGGCGGAAAGTGCAGTTTAAAGTCGACTCCGAACGACAGATTTTTGAGAAACTTTTTCAGAAATCTGCTGAGAGGAAGTCTTTAAATCCAACCGGGCTCTAGGACAATTTCTTACCCAACTTCCTGGATTATGTGCTGCATATTGTATATTTGTATTAAGTTTTTAACTTCAATGCAACGAACACAGACATGGCAATGTAGGACTTTAATGAGTTTGCTCGAAAGATAACTGATGACTCATGATAGCAACTTTGTTGTGTGTACGTTAAGTCTGTGACCATTTTAATCAATTCGTTACATATTTTGAAATTATTTTCACTTTACCTTTACCTTCTTCCACTACTTTCTATCTCTAAAGGATTTTCCTTTGTTCTATAACTTATTGACTCACGTATTCAATGCAGCAGTCCATAGCGAAATTAATGTCATTTGCAGAGGGTTTTGTTATCTTTCTTGGTCTGCCAAACACTTGAAAAATAAATATTTTTCTGCGTTTTTTGACGCTATAATGCCGTTGAGCGCTTCAAAAGCTAAGAAAAGAAAATCATTTATAATGTTGTAAATCCCCAGAGATACATTTGACTTGCGTTGCGTGCCTCCTCATACTAATGCCAGCATTCTTGGGTGGCAATAGTCAGTCGTGGTAGTGGCATTGGCAGTGGCACTATGCTCTTATTTTCTTTTGTGCATAACGTCTTCAAAACTTAGTGTTTTTGTTTACGTTTTGTTGTTGGTATTTGATGTTGGTTTTATCTGAGTGCAAATTAAAATGATAAATCGTTACGTCAAGGCAATACTTCAGCACTTGCCTTTCTCCTTTTTATGTATAAAGTCAATCCATCCACAAAAATCTATGAAAGAATTGAAGCACAAAAATATCCTGTAAAGGGTGAGCCATTTAAAAGTTTAAATTTAAAAATCTAATAAAGCAAAAACGATTTGAAATTTTGCCAAATTTATGTTTTTGTTGTAAAGTACAATTGTTCCGGTTTGGTTATTTGATCAATATGGCTGCCGCGGCTGGACTCACAGCCCCTTATTCGATCGGACTAAATTTTGAACACTTATTCGAGTGTATGGAGCCGTATCTCGACAATGGCATCACGAAAGTTGGCCTTTAAATGCTCATTTGTCTCTGGTTTGTCGGCATAACACTTTTCTTTAACGGCGCCCCACAGAAAATAGTCCAACGCTGTGAAATCGCATCTTCTTGGCGGCCAATTGACATCACCATTTCGGCTAATTGAACCACCATCAAACGTTTGACGCAATATATCAATTACGGCATAAGATGTGTGGCAAGTTGCACCGTCCTGTTGAAGGCAAACACAGTTCACATTAATACCATGAAGAGCGGGTACAAAAAATCGATTATCGTGGTGCGATAGATGTCTCTATTGATCGATATGCTTGCGTCGTTCTCATGTTCAAAGAAATATTCGCCAATGATACCTCCGCTCTACAAGCCGCACCAAACAGTCACTAACAATCGGTGCTATGGCTTTTGTAAGACCACGTGTGGGTTTTCAGAGACTCAAATACGGCAATTTTGCTTATTAACGAACCCACCAAGATAAAAATGAACTTTTTTTTTTGGACAAATCATCATCATCCTGCAGTTTCTCATTGGCCCAACAAATCCAAACGTTGCTCAAGCGTAAATCGGTTCATTACATTCAGTGGAGATAATATACTACATTTTGTGACCGGATAGAAAGATATACATAAGTATTGGCAGATTCTAAATAACCGATGCTTCACATTTAAACCGATAGATGGCCCATCATATATTTTTAAAACTTTCCTCCCCATCATAGACCCTTAACAATTTATAATTTTTATTTCTTTTCTATTTGTTGTCTTTATCTCTGTTATTTTCATTCCTTCTTTTTTTTACTTTCCCCCAGACAAACAATTGTTAACCTGCTTATTCCTATACATACAAAGGAAAGTGAGTGAGTTTTGAAGAGACTATAAATCCTTCAAAAGAAATACCAAAAAAACTCTTTTGTATCTCTGTATTGGTTTTTTTGGTTTTATTTTTGTGTGGTTTCCTTAGCTAATGTGCGTGAGAGTGTGTGTTTCTATTTGAGTGTATTTGTGGTTGATTGTAAATAATCGAAAATTTTAAAATCTTCTTTTTCTACATGTTCCATCATAATCAAATCTTCTGTAATAAATTTACGTTTTTCATTGAAAAATGATATGCTGGAATTGAAATGAAATGGAGAGAATGAATTGTCCTTCTCCATGTCGTCGTTGCCTTTGTTATGTTGCCACAAGTAACTGCCTCGTGTCAGGTGTTTTGCGTTACTGTAAATAAATTAATGAATTAAATCTGATTCCATTCTTTTTCTCCATATCATATTGCCTTATCGGTACGAGACATTCTAAATGTTTGCACATTTGCTTTACAAATGTCATAAGGAATCTCATTTTGATTAATTCGAGTGCCTCTTTTGAAATATTTTCCTTGGTATAATAATATAATAAATATCCTACAACCTTATCAAATAACTCATTATTAATCCAGTGCATTCAGAGAGAGAGAGAGGGAGAGAAAGAGATGATACAATTAATATTTGTTTAAAATAATAAATTTGAGATTGTAATGAAATGCTGATGAGTCAAAGAAATATTAAAAAAAAACTCAAATGTAAACCACATCTGCAACTTCATATGAACGTGTCCTGCCAAAAACATCACTTACATATGCAAGAAGTTAATGGGAGTGAGCCTGATGGATCGATGTTACTGAATTGAGATCATGTAATAGAGACAGCCGTTTCTATACTTTGGGAACTTAATTACCCAGATTTACGCAAGCGGAGTAGTATTTCTTCGATAGAAAAACTTTAAATCGCCACGAATGTATGGAAATCTCACTCAGATTGAGTAATAAGCTGCTAACTTAGCAGGTATGTATGTTGTGATATGTCCCTAAGGAAATATTAAATCCGTCACCTCAGTAAGAAGACTGTAACCACTTATCGAAAATTCTGAATGTAGATAGCATTACGACGTAATGATTGAAAATGATGGGCCTTCAGCCCTTTATTGAAGACGCAGTATTTCCAACTCAGAAAATCAAGCAGATGTCTTTGGCCAATATATCACCTTACAATTAGCAAAACTCGGCTGCATATTGAATATACACCGTATGAAAGGACAGATTATAATAGTTACATATATACCTGCATACATACATAATTGGTCATTACAACTCTTCAGTCTGGATTACGGCCTAGCTTGTCACACGAGCTTTGTTGTGTGCATTAATTCAGTGATTTACTCTCAGAGCTTTTGCCAGAAATCTGCTGAGAGGAATTCGCCGAAGAAACATATATTTTCATATTTAGTTTTGTTGGAGATGTCGGATCAAGGGTTTGAAACGTGGCCTCACGTCTAATAAGCCAACACATTACCTACTAGACTACGGGGACTATACATAGTAGTCACCATCACTTAAAGATAGGTGAGTTTTCATATCAAAGGGGATTTGATCTACAAAAATTAAACAATAGTGAACTGACAATACTTATGTCATTTTATTCTGTCAAAAAATTCAGTATAATAACTCCACTGAAAGTAATGAATCGATTTACGCTTGAGCAACGTTGGGATTTATTGGAAATTTATTTCCAAAACAAAGACAATTCATCGAATATTGCACGAAAATGTCACACAAAATTTGGTCGCAGAGAAGAACTAACAGTGGAAGTTTATTGCTAAAGTTACTGAAATTGTTTGCATTGTTGATGCGACAAGACGTGAGCGTGCTCGTACAGTGCGTACACCCGAAAATATCGAAGCTGTGGCTGAGAGTGTGCGTGAGAATCCATCAACTCGTCATCGTTCTCAAGAATTGAACATTTCACGCAGCACTTTACGTCGAATTTTAAGAAAATATCTCGGTATGACGCTTTACAAAGTTCAATTGGTTCAAGAGTTGAAGCCACATGACCATCCGCTTCGTTTACGCTTCGCTAGATAGGCCAACGAGAAACTGCACGATGATGCCGATTTTGGCAAAAATAATATCATCTTTTCGGATGAAGCGCATTTTCATTCTTGGTAGGTACGTTAATACCCACCATTCATGGCATTGATGTGAACGATTTTTGGTTTAATGGGGCAACTTGCCACAGATCTCATGCCACAATCTATTTATTGCGTCAAACGTTCGATGTCCGTTTAACTAACCGAAATGATGATGTCAATTGGCTGCGATTTGACACCGTTGGACTATGTTCTGTAGGGCGCCGTTTAAAATAAAGTTTTATGGCGACAAACCGCAAACAGGTGAGCATTTAAAGGCCAACATTCGTGATGCCATTGTCGGGATTCAACCAACCCTATACACCTGAAAAAGTAAACGAAAATTGGTTCGATCGTATGAGATATTGCAAGGCCAGCCGCCGCAGCCATATGAATGAAATAATATTCCATTTCTAACTGGAACAATTGTACTTTTAAACAAAAACATAAATTTGGCAATATTTCAAACCGTTTTTGTTTTGCATGTTTAAATTTAAACTTTTACATGGCCCAACCTTTATAAGCAAAATGAAATTTTTGTTAAAAAATTTATTTTAAAATATTACAGACTGCCATGAGTCCTTATTTACGTGTCATTTCATGTACAATTTGAAGAAATTTCTTTTGTATTTAGAATATCTTTTAAACAGCTTATCTTCTTAAAAGCCAATATCCATAATAAGCCATAAATTTATTTGCTTAAACTGAATAGAAGTAGAATTTTATTCAATTCAATTTGTGAAATTCAAAAAAAAAAGAGAAAAGTTATGTAAAATACACAAACGATGTAGATTTCTTTAAATATTTTTTTTTACTTCCTTAAATCCATAGAAATTAAATAAACGAAATGCAAAGGAATATAAAGGACATGTACGAGTAGCAATTCATATTGGTTTCCTTTAAAAATGCAAACACAACAGGATTTTACAACATGTCCTGCTTTGTATCCTGGAAATACCTGTACAAATAACTGTCATTATATTTTGTTATTCAAAAATAAAAATATAAAAGTGAAGCCTAAAATAAACTTAATTTTTTATCTCCTTACTTGTAACCCAAGAAAGAGAGAAAAAAATGGTATGTATTGTACACCCCCCTTACAAATAAAGTATCGTATGGCATAAAGCATCATCTTTTCATTCATACCGAAGGACACGATGAACGACTTAACAGAAAGTGGGGAACTAGGAAACTGGGGAAACTTATATTGTATCATATCTTTATCGGCTTTAAAAATGAATTGTGGGTGGGGCGCAAGTTACGAAATCTTCAACGTTAGTGTGAGCCTGTGAACCTTTTTTTAATTCGTATTTTAAAATTCAATACGTAGGTTAGGAAGCATCATATCAGCAGGCAAAATACAAACAAAAATTGTTTCATTTTCTTTAAATAATTTTTAAAGGGAATTGAAAGATTTTTATACATTTTTCCCCCGGAATTCATAACCTATAAAATTGAAATATTATGAAATAAAGCACACATGCTAGCATAAGGGGCAAAAAAAGGGTGTTCAAAAGAACTAACAAAAATTAAAAAAAAAAAATTTAACAACTATACATACATAATATTTGTGTATTAACACTAGAGATCCCGTAAAATATTTTTAAAGGTTTTATGGATGGCAGATATATTGTTTTGTATTGTATTGTTGTGTAGAGACCCTAAACTACTAACGCCAAAAGATCTATTTTTACTGCTCCTAACCTCTGTAGAATTTTCCTATAATTTGTTCCACAACGCTGTTTTCCTGATGATGCTCAAGATGCTGTTCAATGTCTGAAAGTATAACTCCTTGCCTAGTACTTATTAAACACACAGGTGTTTTCTACCGATATACATGAAGTATGTGTTTTGACGAATCGTTCTTCTCACCACATTCTTTATGTATTAGGTTTGAAGTAAAGTTTAGATTAGGTTCACTTTCTGAGGCGACTTGATAGTTGATTCTGATCCTCCAATCTGCCACTTCTACAGCTTCATCACAAGATGGATCAGGGAGGAAGTGCAGAATAGTTGGAGGAATGGATTGAGATGTTATGTCTCTGGGAGTTTATGGCTTACTTTAGATTGTGCTAGAACAGGTATGCTGCTGGGTTTGGATCAGAGATCAGGAACGAGTATTCAAAACGATGAGTAGATTCGAGTCATACTTATAATTTCTGATACATATACGCATTCATACTTATTTTAATATCATACTCATACTACTCATACTCAAAGTTGGAAGTACTCGTCGTATTCATATTTAACAATACGCATGATGTTATTGACTTCGACTCGTCTCTACTTAACATTTACACGAAGCACAAAATAAGTATGATTCGCGTACGAACACTACTATACTCACAAGAAGATTGTGTGTATGCTTTGCTTGTTGTCTTTGTCTTTCCTTTCTTCTTTGTTTGTATATGCAACAATAACAAAGGCTGTAAATTTTGATGAATGATTCGAGCCACTCGAATCACTAATAAGTATTATAAGTATTTTTCTAAATTTATGAATCTAAATAAGTAGGCGTATGAATCAAACAATGAATCGAATGTTGTGAGTTTGATGTCAACGTTGTACTCATACTCATTGCAACCTATACTTATAAATCAATGTTGTAGCGAGTACGAATGAATCAGAGTAGTTGAATTTCAATACTCTTGACTCACTCATACTCAAAATTTCATGAGTACTTATGAGTAGCGAAAATACGATTCATTGCTGATCTCTGGTTTGGATAAGACCAGCCTGAGGTCAGTTATTGGTTTTATTACAGATACTGACAAGTACAGACTATGGTCCCAGACTATTACAGGGTAAGTTGCGAAGAGAGAAGTTGGAGACTATCGGACACCTCCTCTGCAACTGTTCAGCCCTTAGCACGTTGAGGTTGAGGACCCTGTGCAGGAGCTTCCTTTGGAAATTCTGCTGAAAGCTGACTTTAGAGCTCTCCATAGATTCTTAAGTAGATTGAGTTGGTTGAAAAAAGCTTTGGCATCAACGTTATTGTTGGCTCTTTGTTGTGGTTCATATTTTTCCTCCGTTTCCTATGTCGTTCTTTGCCTACCTCTTCTCATTTTCCCATTTTCTTATCTTATTCACTATACTCTCTCTCTCTTCTAGGAAGCATTTACAATGAGTCATT
Organism: Sarcophaga caerulescens; assembly: GCA_927399465.1. Taxonomy (NCBI): domain Eukaryota; kingdom Metazoa; phylum Arthropoda; class Insecta; order Diptera; family Sarcophagidae; genus Sarcophaga; species Sarcophaga caerulescens. The sequence continues at coordinate 53,685,087 of OV656873.1, forward strand.
TTAACTTCTGGGTATTGTACTTTTCCCAACGGCAAGTACGCGTCCTCAAACCTAACCTAACCTAGGTTTGAAGTGATTTATCCTCAATACAAATGTTTTTTGAGTCTATAATGTACGAAGTCACTACGGTTCTCAGGCTATTTCTACCTAATCCGATAAAGGATACATCCCGCTATGAAAGTCTATCAAAAGTTTTAGATTGTTACTAAAATCCACTGGTTTGAGAAGACTCCTCGTCCTTGGTAAAGATAACTAAGGATTGTTGTTGATTACAAAACTTTTCAATTTGTGCTAGTTTTGAGTCTGTTTACATTACAAATATCACAGCAGAACTAACATTAACCGTCATTTGATTGATACCTACATACATACATACATAATTGATAATTACAACCCTTTAGTCAGGATTACGATCTAGCTTCTCACTCCACCTACGTTGTGTGTATTCATTTTATATATGAGTGGAGGGGACTACAGTTTAAAGTCGACTCCGAATGACAGACTTTTAAGAAACTTTTCATGGCAATTTTATTTTCTTTAAGTTTTTGCCAGAGATCTGCTTAGAGGAAATCGCCGAATAAATATTTTTTAATAATATTTCGTCTTGTTAGAGAAGTTTGATCAGAGGTTTGAACCGTGACCTCACTTCTAATAAGGCAACACACTACCTACAAGACTACGGCCACTATATTTTATTGATGGGTTTTAAGAAACCTTATGTATTTGGAACAGACATTACTTTACCAGAGTAAAAGGCCCAAAATGAAGTCGTCATTCTATTTTGTTCTTGTCAAAACTTTTTCTTTCTTTGTAGGTGGGGTTTTACTTCCTCCGATTAGGATTTCGCCTATCGCCTTTCTTTGATTCCCCAGACTACATTACCTGGACGGAAAATAACGAATTGACTATAGCATTATCGTGTCATTCTTCTGATCACTTTTGCCTTATAAACTAGAACTGTTGTTTTACACAAAGAGTCAGTTTATTGGGAATACTAGTGTTAATTTATTAGTGAATTTAACGAACTGAAAAAAAGGTATCGAATACCTAAAACAAATACGAAAAAGGTTTCTTGGATATGATGTTACAAAAAACCAATTTTATTAAACAACAAAATATTTTTTATAATTTATTTAAATATTCAAAACTTATATTTTGTTTAACTTTTTAAATTCTATATTTTAAAGAGAGAGAGAACAAATTGGTAAATATTTTCATTCAATTTATAGAATTGAAGTTGCTAAAGGCATCAAGTCAATAAAAACTGTGAAAACCTGTCTTTGCATATCCTTGACGAAATTAAACTTTGCATTTCCATATTAAGTAGTAGCAGAACGACAAGAGAAATATTTATAACTACGCACCGACACATGTGCATTTACCATACACCTACAATTATTCAACGAAACATACCCAAACCGTTGATAATTAAATTTATTAGCGTGCATATGGCAACTTATACTAACCATTCCATGAGACAAGTATCGCAGTACTAGTAGTAGTATGTGTCAACTGGTGAAGTGTTGAATATTGTATCCTTTTTTTCTCTTGTTGTTCTATTGCTCTTTATGTTCTATTTTTCTCTATTTTTTCCGCTTTTTTATGTTAACTTTCTTTTTATTTCAATTATTTTTATATTTTAGTTCAAAATGAATTAAAGTTTGTTATGGAATTTCCATTATTCTGTATCACGTCTACTACTGGTGTTTTAATAAAAAAAAAAGAAGAAAACATACGTGTCTATACCAACACGTGTTTGGGGGGCAGAATGTCTAAACTTATGGTACATATATGTGGCAATTTTACAATTTGTTTGTGTTTTTTTTTATTATGTGAGTGAATTGAAATGCCACTGTATTTTATACAGTGGTTTGTTTATTTAGTCAACTTAGTTTTTTCCTGGATAGTCTGATGGGTGACTCAAATCTCCTTTTATTGTAATTTCCCAACTAAAGTTTTGATTGCCTTAAACACACTTGGCTTAAGAAGAGTCTTTGCCTCTCTTTATCTCCACTTTCGTTGAACACATCTTACCCCATATCCAACTCCACTCCACAGAAAGATCTGACCCCTTCACAGGCAGAGAAGTCCTCTTCCTTGCAGGCTCGTCTGCTTGCTCATTGCCGAGTGTTCTCACATAACCTGATGTCCAGCAGACCTTATTTTGCCGACCTAGCTGATTTAGTTTCTCCAGACAATCCCATAATATCTTCGATTTGACCCTTTAAGAGTCGAGTGTTCGCATGGCGACTGAATGTCAGAGAGTATAGCTATGTTCTGTCTTTTATATCTCCTATCCAAGTTGAATTGAGAACATTTAGCCATGGCGCAGACCTAGAAAATACCCGCAAGTTTTCTCATGAGCTAGAAATATTTCACCATGACCCCCAGCTGTACACCACAAAATAGCCTCTCTTTTAAACTACCATAATCATCGAGTCTAGTTGTCCTGTCTAGAAGACAGCTAATCGGTTTCTTCGGTCACGATATTGATTAATAAATTTCATGTTATAAATACTTGTCTTCAATCAGCCTTAATCATAGTCTTGTAGGAAAAGTTTTCATTGCCCCTTTCATGCCAACACACTAGTTACATCGGCGCAAATTCGATTCGCATGGATACCAATAACTTTGTTGATCGGCAGTTAGCAGCGATGGCAATGGCATTCAGAAGTACAACGTCTGGTACTGTTTTGAACTGCAATATCAAAAATTTTTTAGCAATAGATACGGCATATAACAGTAAATAGAGGACATCTAAAGGAGATACTTCATATGTCATTGTCCAGCGTGAATTGGTCATTACAACCCTTTAGTCAGGATTACCACCAAGCATATTACACTACTTATGTTGTGTATGTTAATTTTATCCAGAAGTAGCAGGACCCACAGTTTAAAGTTGATTCCGATCGACAGATTTTTGAGGAATTTTTCATGCAGAGAGAAAGTCGCCGAAAGAAATATTTTATTATTTTTGAGATATCTGACCTGCGGTCACGTCTAATAAGCCAATATGCTATCTACTAGACTACGGTGACTTATTTTTTGAACTAAACTTTACTAATTAAGGATGTCTTAGCTGTATGCTGATAAAACTTCATTGCGATCACTTGCCTTCAAACCACCTACTTATTTTATTTATTTTATCGACATATCATGTGTGAGGTTTGGAGGCGAAGTGAGATTTTACTATTGAACACAAGGATTACCTCGAACATATATTACACTCAGGTAACCATGCCTCTATAAATAAGTTTTTTTATTTCCACACCACTGTTGTATTCCACCTGATTCTAGTTGCTATTCTAAAAAAATAGTGCCCAACACCAAATGTTTTTAAAAAACTAGCGCTTACCAAAGTGTGAAACTCTATGAATGAACGAATGCAAAATGCAATGAATGAATGTTGCATTGCTTTTAAAAGCACTTTAAAAAAATGTATTCTGAATTCTAGAAATATTATTGGAGTTTATTTTCACAACCTTGTTTCCTTTTGATTTTTCTTATTTTCTTTTTATTTATTTCATAAATAGTTTTAAATTTTTTTGTTATTATTCCTGTAGATATTTTGTTGCCATACATTTGGGTGGAAGAAGAAAAAAAAAATAAAATAAAATTTGTAGACTCGTCTGTCATACTTTGCGTGTTTGACGATGGTCCTTAAAAAAATTCATGACGATGGATGGTTTTTGCCGGGCCATACAAAGCTTATGAATACTCTATTTAAAGTAACAAAAGGCTTATTTTTTGTTTTTGTAAATTGATAAGGAAAAGGTACAAAAAATAATGAATTAATGGCTCTATTTTCAGGTAAGTGGTACAAAATTGCAAAGGATTTATAATTTCACAACTTTTTGTCTAATTGTTGCATAATTGGCAATATTATGAGAATAATTTTAATGGGATTGTGTACTTAATGAGGTATTTAACTACTTGTAGTTCCTGTCACGAAACAAAACAGAAGATACTTTTTACGGAAACCTCGGATATGCCTATGATAGTCGTCCTGGCCATGATATTACAACCGTTACAGAAGATTTAAATATTAAAAGAGGCACAAACAATATCTTTAGTTATACGACGTGAAAGCATAATCTGCTTCGGAAGAAAGCTATGCTTTAAGAATATATTGGCAAGTCGTCGTCCAAAACAATGCAAGTCATGGACCAAAAAATCCAAGTCATCGATTAAAAAAATCCAAGTCATCGACCAAAAAATGCAAGACATCGACCAAAAATGCCAGTTATCGATCAAAAAAAACGCAAGTCATCGACCAAAAAATGCCAGTCAGTAAACCAAAAAATGCAACTCACCTTCTAAAGAAATGCAACTTGCGCAAAATAAGAGATTTTTTTGCTTCTATATATCGGGTCAGCCATCTAACGTTTTTTTTTTTTTCAACTAGTGCTTATTTCGTGAATGGTAACACTTAGCTCATGTCTGATTTGACAGATAACTAGTTTTATCTTTCCGCTGAACGAATATGGTTGTGTATACGCTTGAACAACGCTGGGAAATATTGCGACATTACAAGTAGGCCTCGCTTAGCACGTACTCTTTTTAACACGGCCTCGGTCTAACGCGACTTTGTTCACTTTTTCGGTTAACGTAACCCCCGTGTTCAACGAGGCCTACCTGTACTTTGAAAATCATGGTAATGTTGCAGAATGTGTGCGAAAATTGCGTACGGATTTTGGAAGAAGAGAAGCACCCTGACCCATATGTTCGTTATCTTGTGAAAAAAATTAAAGAAACTGGCATCCTCATCGGATGGCATGAAGCGCCATCAACATCAATTCACCGTCGTTCTCAACAATTTAACATTTCGGAGACATCATTGAGACGAATTTTACATAAAGACCTTGGTATGACGCCATACAAAGTCCAATTGGTTCAGGAGTTGAAGCCAATTGACCATCCAATGCGTTTTCGCTTCGCTAAGTGGGGCTGCGACCGACTTACAGAAGATACCGATTTTGGCAAAAAAAATTATCTTTTCAGATTAAGCTCATTTTGATCTTGGCGGGTATGTAAACAAGCAAAATTGTCGCATTTGGGGAATAGAAAACCCGCACACATACATTGAAAAGCCGACGCACCCAAAACGAGTCACTGTTTGGTGCGGATTTTGGTCCAGAGGCATAATTGGGCCATTTTTCTTCGAAAATGAGCAAGGAGTGGCCGTTACAGTCAATGGCGATCGTTATCGGGCCATGTTGAACGAATTTTTGTTCACAAAAGTTGAAGAGGAGGATATTGGCAACATTTGATTTCAACAGGACGGCGCTACGTGCCACACAGCCGAAGCTATACTCGATGTTTTGCGCCCTGTTTTTGAAGATCGCATTATCAGCCGCAGAGCTAATGTCCTTTGACCACCTCGGAGCTGCGATTTGACACCGTTGGACTATTATTTGTGGGGTGCCGTCAAAGATAAGTGTTACGCCGACAAGCCAGAGACAATTGACGCTTTAAAGGACAATATTCGTGAAGCCATTGGTGAAATACAGCAGCAACACAATCGATAATGTGCTTAAAAATTGTACCGATCGTGTAGGCTACTGCATGGCCAGCCGAGGCAGCCATTTGAATGAAATTATTTTCCATTATTAACCAGAAGAATTGTACTTTCAAATAAAAAAAGAAATTTGAGAAAATATTCGAAATTTTTTTTAAAGCATTTAAAAAAAAAAATTATTTGGAGGACCCTTTATATAAATGCATTTTAACTTAATGAGAATTATTAAAGTCCATTTAACTAAAATTTCATTTTTATCCGCATTTACATAGAGAACTTTTTGTTGCTCATTCGACATTTATATCTCCAGTTCTGAATAGCACCCGACCGCAAAGAAACCTGTTTTGGAATCGTTGACACAATGTCTATCAAGCCCAGTAGGTTTATTTCCCCTACTAGGTCCATTTTTATCCGATTTTGATCGATTTATGCAGAATACTTTTTTTTTACTAATTTGACGCTGTATCTCTGGTCGCAAAGGTTATCCGACCGCTATGAAAACTGATTTGAAACCCTTGTGACTATGGCTATTCAGCCTACTACGTCCATTTTCCACACTTGGTCCATTTTTTATCCGATTTTGACCGATTAAGAGTACCTTTCTTTTGCTCATATCATATCATATCTCCGGTCCCAAGGGTAACCCGGCCGTAACGAAAACTGTTTTGGAATCCTTGGTCCAATAGCTAAACAGCCTAATACGTCCGAAAAACCAATAAAAACAAGGACCGTTCCATATGTCTTATAATAAAAAAAGTAAAAAGTTAAACTTTAAACTTAGAAAACTCCAAGCGATTCAAGAATTTTAAAAATTTAAATTGTTTTGGAATTTTATTCATTAAAGTCAACAAGCTTCACTTTGTATTACATCAAAACGACCACATTTTCTCAAACTTTTTACATAAATTTAGTAGAAATACTCATGTCAAATCGTGTATGTTTTATTGCAAATGTGATTGAGCCATTATTTTAATCGTTCTTTTATTGCCAAACAACATATGTTGACCAAAAAACAATATCCTTTAAATTGCCAAGGAAAAAAAGGACAACACATTGCAACCTGTATGCCACGTTATTGTAAGTGAACTATGTACCATTAGAAGTTTGCATGATATGCTACCCAGGCTAGCTAGACAGGACAAGACAAGACGCATAATACATAACAAACTTATTACAAGAAAGTTCAAAGCAGTATAAGCAAAAAGGACATGCTGCTACATGCAACATTAATAATAAAAACAATTTTAAAGAAAACAGAAACAGAAAGAATTGTTTAAAAACCTGTAGAGCAGACATCTGCAGTGTATTCCTTTTCTTCTCATTTTCTTGTTTTCCTTGGCAAAAGGCATTAGAAGAAAAGAAAAGAAAAGATGCAAAATGCAAAAAAGGAAAATAAAAGTGATTGTTATTTAAAATGTAAGTAAAGCTTGCCTTGTTCCACACACACTCTCGAACGTTTTTCAGCAGAATCTTCGTCTCACATACCAAGCTATTCACTTTTTTTTTTTTTTTTGAAAACTACTTTGGAAGAAAGGTTAGAATGTGGAGAGAGTCTTGTCTCTTTTAATATTTTATTTGTTGGCCACACAGGTTGCATAAATCGTTTTTGGCAGTCAAAGTAGCATTATTATTTTACTTTTTCTTATTTACTCACTTTTTTTTGTCCTTTTCGAAGGAGTTTTTTTTTATCCTTTTCAATTTATTTTCCTACTCTCAGAAATTCTCTCAGATAAAGCAGAAACTTTCATATTCGATTCCTTTTGAAGTTGCTTCTGTCGTATACCCAGCAGAGTCAGCATATTTCACAAGGGATTTCGAATTATTGAAGATGACTTCGTTTATATAATGAAGTCATTATTTACGAGGGTTTACTGTATTTCCTGTTTTGATGAGCTGAATTTTTTTTGCAATAGTTTGCATATATTTGTTGCTGCATACTATGCTTTTTTATTTTATGCAGACATTGAGGATATAAACTGAACAGCCAGACACTGCTACTAGAAATTAGAAAAAAAAAATTAAAAAAAATTATTAAAAATGTGATCAAAGTCGACTAATCGAATAGCTTAAAAATGTCGATATTTTCACGTTAGCTATTACAAATTCAAGAGTGAAATGTGCAATGAATGCCTTGGACATTGACTATGTTTCATTAAAAGTATATTTAGTGGTAAAATGATTTCAATATTTTTTCTAATAGGGACTCTTTAAATTAATAAAGGCATTAGCAATAGATTAACAGCTTCTTTAACCACTTGTGCAAATTGGTTGCCAAACATAATTTATTTATCGTACTTAGATCTTCTTATTTGCTTTGCTAATAAAGGCTAGGTAGATGGATAGGTTGAATAGGAAACGATCCAAACACAGGATCTAAGAGCGCATACCCATCGTCATAATATCTGTAACCAACAAGTCGGCAAAATGTCACCATTTTAAGTAGCCATACTTCTTATAGGATGTCTGTATCATGTAAGAATTTCGCTTGATTCTTCCAGTACACTCCCAAGAAATAATTTATTTCTGGTGTAGTTATTGCTCTAAAATATTTGCTATCTAGAGCTCACGAAAGCTGGGCAATGAGATCGTTTTTATGTCTCACCAGATGCCCTGCTTTCATCATTGCACCACGTTACTATACTATTTTTGCAATTCTTCCTGTTGTGTTACTCTTCATGTGGCACTTTTGTCTGTTTTTATAGTTTGGTTTTCGTTCCAATTCAAGGTATTGTGATATTTAGGTCTCTGTTACATAATGCTCTTGGTCTAAAACTGGATCCTTACAGATTGCAACTAAAAACTGGATTCTTACAGATTGCAACTCCTTAGTCAGTACGTGTATTAATTTTAATAATGAGCGGTGGGACCTTGAGTTTAAAATCATCTCCGAACGACAGATTTGGTTTTATTTTATTCTCGTTGTTTTGTTCAAGACGTCTGACATGGAGATTGAACGACGTTGTCTCGTCTAATAAGCCAAACCCACTACCTACTGGATTACGGGGACTGTATGCTAGATTATACATACATTGGTAATTACAATCCTTTAGTTAGGCTTACGACCTCGCTTCGCAAATATTTCCTCGGCTACTTCCTCTCCGCAGATTTCTGGCAAAAACTCTGAGAGTAAATAAAATTTCCATGAAAAGATTTTCAAAAATCTGTCGTTCGACGTCGACTTTAAAGTGTAGATCCCGCTACTCATGTATAAAATTAACACACACAACATAAGTGGTGTGAGAAGGAAGTTAGGTTGTAATCCCCACTGAAAGGTTTTAATAACCAATTATGTATGTACATGTATGTACGATGCCTAGCAAATCGATGTTATAATCCTTTAATAATAATCTTTTGAAAGTGCAGTCATCACAGCAAAGATTGTCAAAAAATGTTGGCTAAGCCTGGAGGAGATAGCGAAACATTTGACAGTTGCCTTAATATGGTTGTCTAAACACAAGAATATTGAAAATAACAATATAGCTAACGCACTTTCTAAATCTGCTACCGCAACTAAACGAATTCGGCCATACGAATGTGGGCTTCTTGTCTGAAGAGGCAAACAAAGGATTTAACGGAGACGGAGACTTATTCACAAAGGAGTGGTGAGAAAATGTACCCACTTGTACAGCGACCAGATAAATCTAACTACTGGATATATGGAAGGCAACGTTATCGCTATAACCTACTAGCGGTCATAATAGGTCCCTAGTCATACACTTCACTTCTTATTTGAAACTAAGCTTTAGATAACCTTTAAAACAACATACTTTGCATACGAAATACATTAAGTAGAAAAGAAAGAATCCGTACATTTTGCCCCATGCTGTTACAAAGTTGTTACAAATGATAGATGCTGTCTGTAGCGTGAAGTAAAATTTTGTTTATTGGCTTAAGTCCAAGTCCAAGTCTTTTTCTTACTTGCCAAAAATCCTTATTTTTTTTAAAGACTTTCTTTTATTTTTCTCTTCTTGCTTTGATTATGTATGAGTTTGTTTGCATCGTGAAGAGATGCAAAAACTTACAAAAAAACAAAAAAAGTAGAGAAACGAAGTTAAAAGGAATGAAATAATAAAAAGTGTCATTTACAGGTGGAAATTTCTATAAAAAGAAGAAGTCAGTTAACTTAAGCTGACGTCTAAAGGATTTTTGTTCTAACGTTCTGGCAAAAAACTTGTTGTAAAACATTGTTTTAGCCAAAGAAATTTATGTACATATGTTCCTGTAATAAAAACCTTGAATTGAAATATAGATTGGAAAGAAGCACTTAAATTTGAACAGAAAATAAATTCATTGACCCCTTAAAAGAAATATTTTTAACATGACATTCTTAATTTAAATATCCAAAAAAATCAAAAATTTATTGTACAAAATATGACATACACAAACAAAATTTGACAATAAAAGAAATCCTCTCAACAAAAAAAAAAGTAACAATTTGTAATACAAACATTAAAAAAAATTTCTAAAGGAACAACAACAAAAAACACTCAAATATTTATAGTTAATCTTTCCGGCACACAGAATACAAATTCACACCTACCGTACACGTTCCTCTAGCCGCTAACAATAGCTTTCGATATAAAAAGAGAAGAAAAAAAATAAGAAAAAGTGATCCATCTTTGTACCTTAAAATGATGACGATGAAACAAACAAAACAAACATGCTACAGCTTGTTGAACAAATTGTATTTAATTTATGCCGTGGCATGACTCAATCTTTAGCTCAATCTAATGACTTTCAACAATAAATGTTTTTCTATTTATTTATTGTTGCATGTTGCAGCAACATCTGAAACTGTAGCACGATCAAACTATAACTACGGCAACAAACTGAAAACAATTTCAAGTCTATTGTGTTTTTTAGGCTACAATCACCTTTTGTTTTCCGGATACTGTGTGGCTTCGTATGACTCCCTTTTATGTTGGAATTTATTTTAAAGTGGTCCATTGAGATTTAAAGGTCGTTAGGAAATTTTCAAGTACTCTTCGTTGTACAACAGCCAACAGCAAACTTCATTTATGAAGTCGCGGTGGTTCAGTTGGTAGTGTGTTCGTCGCCAGGTTAAACATCCCGAATGAAATGAAATATGAAAAAATATTTCATCGGTGACTTGCTCTCTGTATGAGTATCTATTTTAGTTATTTTTGTAGCCATAATTTCAGCCTGTCCTACAATCAATCAATTTAAAATTAAATCACTCAGACAACATTTCACATCCGATCTTAACATGTGACTTTTATTTGTCAGCGTACGCTTGAATATTTTTTGTTAAAAAATCAGGTTTAAATATGTATGTGGTAGTGAATTTGGGAATCCAAATTGAAAGTAGCTAAGCTTAGGCATGGATATTTGTAGGATGGACGTACTTATGTGATATCCAAGTAAGGCGCTACGATCGTTATACGATCTAAGGGAATTACCATATCTGAGGAGTTTGTTCACAGTATAAGGAGTGCGCACGAAAAAAACTGGACTTACACTTTTCGTTATAGAAATAAAACTAATAAACGAATTTTTCTCGTTTTATATTTCAATTAAAGTAAATAATATTTGAATTCTTTTGTGTATAAAATTTTTTTTCGACAAAGGTCTCAGAGCATCCAACTTTTTGAGCCACTTTTCTTTCAGACATGTTAGGGTGTTTTTTGAAAAATACGTATTATTTTACTTGCTTTGTTTTGGTCGGCAAATCCTTTTTTTCTTCCACTTCCACGCTTTCTCTCAATACTCAAAGACTCCTTATATTGTTTTATTCTTACCTTAGAAACTGTTTCTTGGTTAACACCTGCGAGCCTAGCAATCGTTTTTTGTAAGTGGCGAGGTTTTTCATTGAAAATTTCAATTATTTTTTTACGACATTCTTGTTGGGTGCCCATTTTCAAAAAACTAATTTTGCTATTGCAATGAGATTTAGCACGTGGATTTTGAAACAGATGACTAACAAAAACAATGTAACGGTATTAATTTTTTTTAATTATGATAAAAGTTATAAGCTTAAAAGTAGGCCCATTTTTTTTTTGTGCGCACTCCTCATTTTGAAGTTTTTCATCTGCACACAATAAGCACAAAGGTACTACGTAAGGACACATAATATATATAAAATAGAAAAATCACTCATTAATCATATTGATTGTAGTCGCCGTAGTCGAGTAGGTTGTGTGTTACCGTTTTGGACGTATGGCATCTCCAACAAACGAAATATGAAAAAATATTTTTTTGACGACTTCCTCTCAGCAGTTTTTTTTGGCAAAAACTCAGAATAAATAAAATTGCCATGAAAAGTTTCTCAAAGACAGTCGTTCGGAGTCGATTTTAAGCTGTAGGTCCCGCCACTCATGTATAAAATTAAGACACACAACAAACGTGGTGTGGGAAGCTTCGGTCTTAGGTAATCTTGACTGAAGTTTTGTAATGATCAACTATGTTTCTAAGCGTCATGCCCAGAGACGTTATCCTCATCAAACTGTGATTGTGGAACAGCAGTAAACCTTGGTTTAGAATATAATAAAAATAATTTTAACCTTATTCTGCTCATTACTTACAAATTATTATTTACTTATAGCGCCTGTATGGTAGTATTTGCTAACCGATATTTAATCATAATCAATAATTTAGATCGTAATAGATGCAATGCTTTAAATCTCACTTAATGTGGTTGAATTTATTAGTCTTTCATACCACCGTTGAACGTTAATTTGAATCATAAATTTCAATTTAAATCAATTTCTTTGTGATAAGAGAGAAACAAAGTTTTTCTCTATTCTGCACTCGATCCAATGAAAGTCGAGTTTGGGCCTAAGATTAGGACTTAGAAGTAATATCTATGGTACGTACTTGCATATTTCAAGAGAATTTATATGTAGCACATTACATTCAATAAGGCAATGTATGATATTTATGTATAAGACTTTGAGGGCATGCCGATCACAGCAACAAAAGATGGAAAATCATTTAGGGGACAACTTATTGTAGTGCCCGTCCAGTCTAGTAAATAAAGGTATTGTCTAGGAGAGAGAGTCAAGGGCCAAAAGGTTGATTTCGAATGTATTTGACGTTGCTAAGAAGACTTGCTTATTTTTTTTTTTTTTGATTTTGTATGTTCCTCACTGAAGGACCTGAAGTCCATTCTAATGTATTTTAATTAAGAGATAAAACCAACAGTGAACATTGTAGGAATGTTAGTATTCAATCAACAAAAGTACCTTATAATTACACCTAATACATGTTCACAGAAGTCATTATCTCTCAGCATGAACAGATGGCAAAAACCAATCATTCTACAGGCAGTGAAATAAATTCCAGGTTATATGAGAATTCAAAGGTTACACAGAACATTTCAGTGGAATGGCAACATAATTTTGGAAGGAAGTAATATTCAAAAACGAAGATAAAGCGAGACGAAAACTCTTCTCAATCCAGAGGGGGTTTAGAGAAGCTAAACATTTCATTATGGATCAACATCAACAATGACATATGTTCATTGAATTGTTTCTGGAGCGGAGGTAAAAAATTAGAGTCAAGTTTTCATCGAGAAGTGGGACTCATAGTTGAAGATGATTTTGATATGGAATTTAGAAGGATTCTAGTTCATATAAAATCCAAGAGCATCCAATTCATACCGAAAAGATCACTGTTTGGTATGAATTCTTTGCTAGTGGCGTCATAGGCCCATTTTTCTTTGATCGACCAAATTCTTTTGGTCTCAATTGAGTGATCTGGATACCAAAGACATGTTGTTTTAACAGGAAGACGCTGCGTGCCACATAGCTCATGCCTTATTGGGTATTCTGCACGAACGATTTGAGAGCATGGTCGTCTCACGTGTGAACTGAATACATACATACATAATTGGTCATTACAACTCTTCAGATAGGATTACGGCCGAGTTTCTCAAACCACTTATGGTGTGTTTATGTTAATTTTATACATGAGTGGCCGGGGACCTACAGGACCTACGGGACAGTTTCTTTTGACAATTTTTATTTATTCTCACAGAGTTTTTGCTAGAAATTTGCTGAGAGGAAGTTGTCGAAAGAAATATTTTTTCATATTTCGTTTTGTTGGAGATGTCTGACCTGCATTCACGTCTAATAAACCAACACACCACTTTATAGGCTACGGCGACTTCTCATACACACTTTGTTTTATTTAAGTTTGAATATTGAAAGTGCTTTATGAAAGACCGAATAGGAGTGTAATATAATTATTCGGGCCTTTTCCAACATTCCATAGGTGCATTTGCTGGTATTGACTGCAATCTTCTATCGAAATGAAGACTGAACGAAGCTGTATAATCCTCAAAAGTTGCCTCAAAACACATATCGCTCCTTTATTGCAACATAGTCATATCTCAAAAAATTAAAAATTTGTAGTTACTTAAAGTTACGGTCCCAAGCTGAACCGAAGTTATAGCAATTAGAAGATCATAGGACTTATGTCTTGAAAACTTAAATGGCATTTTGCCAAGTTCAAGTTTTTTTGAGATATGACTATGTTGCAATAAAGGAGCGATATGTGTTTTGAGGCAGCAGTAGTCAATACAGCAGTGTTAATGTTACGAAATAAAGGAAACATAAATTGCATCCTACAAGTAGGTAGATAGGCATGTTGAAGTAGTAGCTTTGATTACCAAACATAGCAGCCCGTTGTAATGCCACAGCAAAGCGCTGTGCCTAAACTAACCGAATTTCACTAAACTAAACAATCGAAAAATTGGACAGCGCAAGGGCTGCACAGTATCCTACAGGAATGCCAGCAGAAGGTCATAAAATAATATTGAAAATTCCAAAATTTCCTACCAGGCATTACCAAGTTATTGTTATACGCTGTATTCAAAGTGAAAATTTTGTAGTCGTTTTTGAAATAGAAAATATAGTTCAGGTTACCTAATTAGGTGCTACATATTTAATATGCGTATAATTTACAAACATTACAAGTACAACAATGATTTGTTGAAAAAAAGTACGAAAAAGGTACTTAAACGCACGCATACTCATAGTAAAACTGTTTAAAGCTAAAGAAGGTCCTCTGGGGCAAATTGTTTAAAGTGGTCTACAAATTGAAAGTGCACAAATATACATAAATAATAAACCAATAAATTATAGAAAAGCAACAACAACAAAAAGGAAACATGCTGTTGTTGTTTTTACACCGGCTAAAAACAAGCACTTTAAAATGTTTGTTTGGTTATAAGCCAGAAGATATTTTCATGTTTATTTTTACAGGGGGCTGCACATACAAACTACAAAGTGTTGAAAGGTTTTTTATTTACATATGAGTACCTTCGAGGAGTTATAATGTAAGAGGCTCTTTACTTTATTGAATTTTGGCCAGTAGAAGTAACAAAAAACATTAACACCTTGAAACCAAATTGGTAAAATATGGCTAAAATAGATGAAGACGTTTACACTTTAGTTGGTTATTCAAACAATCAACAAGTGAGTAGCCACAATATACAACAGCATGCATGGTGTGAAATGAATATTTCATTCATTATGAATAAAAAATAGTTACAATATGCAGGTGGATGGATGGCATGTCATAATATTGACATTTATTAGAGGCTGAAGGCAGGGTAAACATTAAGTGTTAAACTCAAGCAGACGTTGTAGTATATTTTATGATTTTTTTTAATAGATTTTCAAAATATTGTATAAAAAATAATGAAATATTTTAATGATCTTAAAACACAGTTTCTAGACGCATGTCGTAAGGCATAATATCTCTCTCATTTAAACTTTATTTAAGGCTTTACTGCTAAAATTTTGTATTTCTTGAGTTCTAAAAGCAAGTATAACAAAGGTTCGTTAAAATGAAAATCAAAATTTTATCTTTTGATAGACCCTCAACATAAAGAAAAAAAAAATGAAAAAAATTTTGGTGAAAAAAAAAGGAAAACAAAATTGATAAGACAAAAAAAAATAGAGGAATAGGAACACAATTCAAATATGTAAGTCACGTAGTTTGGCTAAAATAATTCAAAATGCTTACATTTACACTTACTATTACCACAAATAGTAATATGAGTGCAATACATACATAAACGCTTACACACATGCAAACTTATCAGACTTACAAACTTATTTACTTACATATACAAACAATTACAGTAACTTCTCTTTTTTCCTTTCTTTTTTTTTTTTTTTTTGCAAATATTGTAAAGTGAAATCTTGATCCAAGAATGTTCCACCTTATAATGTCATCAGTTTTCAGTATTTCGGAAGTCAGAGCCTTCTAAGCTTTTTTAGCTTTAAGAGATATCAACCTCACCGCAAACACCCGAGGTTTTTAAACAAACGGCATCTTGAATATATTGACCTGGAATCTCTTAATGATCCATTCTTTTTTCAATTTCATAGGAGTGAAATGCATCTCCGTGATCGACCTCGGTTTTTATCATTAATTTTACTACTCTAGAGCCTTTCTATTTTTGTACTTTTTTAACGAGTAACGCTTAGGAGATTATCTCTAGTCACCGTAGTCTAGTATGCTGGCATATTAGACGCGAGATAATGGTTCAAACTCCAGGTCAGACATCTCCAACTAACTGAAATATTAACAAATATATCTTCGACGACCGCCTATCGGCAGATTTCTGTTAAAAACTCTGTGAGAGTAAATAAAATTACCATGGAAAGCTCAAAAATCTGTCGCTCGGAGTCAACATTAGACCGTAGGCCTTGCCACTCATGTATAAATTTAACATACAACATAAGTGGAGTGAGAAACTAGGTCGTAAAAATGACTGAAGGGTTGCAATGCCCAATTATGTAAGTTTCCCACTTTAGCGCCTTTCTTTTTTCTTTTCTTGACGAATAACACTCAGGAGATGAACTCTACTGATGCAGACCATTGTCTTAGAATTATGAAAACAGGTTGTGGGAGAAAGAAATCTCTTATCCTGTGTATTCAAAAACTTTTTTTTTTTTAATAAATATTTTCTTTTTCTACATTTACTTGCAGCAAATTGAATTTCGTATTTGCGCCCATGTTTTCCCATCGCTGTTACAAAAAAAGTAAACAAATCATCAAAGAATTCACTTAAAATGTGTTGAGTAAGTATTTTCGTTTTTTTATTTTTTTTTTTTTATTTTTCATTTTCCATTTTCTTCTTCAATTTCAGTTTATTTTCTTTACTTTTCATATCTTCTTTTCCCCTCCCAAAACAGAAAATAGAATTTTTCTTTACATTTCAACAATGGACGTGTGAGTATTTTCGTATGTGTTTTGAATTCTTTTCAGAAAAATTTGTTTCTGCTTACACTGAGCATTAAGTCTTCGTTAAGATATTCCACTGTGTAGTCTTTTTAAGAGCTTAATCGAAAGAAAAAGCATAAAAGATTAACACCACTTGATATAGAAATGAAAAAAAAGAAAAGGAAAATAAGGAGAAGGAGAAGGAAAAATAGAATATTTAGTCATGATTATAAATAATGTGATAAGCCAGAGTAAAATTATTAGTTTCATATACATACACCCTCTTTCATTTCATCCATCCTTATAGTCATTAGTATGAGGCTAATAAATTAGTGGTTTGAAGTGCATGTATCATGGCTACTTAGTAGATTTATTCCTTTTTTCATTTCATTTTATTACGAGATTTTTTATGACTCTATAAAGATAAGCCATGAAATTTGCTTGTCAAAATCTTATTAAGTAATGTTCAAGACACAAAAGCCTTTGTATCAATTAATAAGTCTCAAAAAACCATATTTCGGCATAAGCAAATATAGGACAAGTGAACTTAATTATTAAGTATCTATTAAGCCAACCATGCCATAAGAATTAAGATCCTTTTGACAGCTTGAAAAGCGATTCTATCAAAAGGAGCTTGAATTTCACAAGATTGTGTCAGTGGATTTGGAAATAAAATACACGTTAAAAGTCGCCTTAGTCTAGTAGGTAGTGTGTAGACGAGATGACCCAAACATCTCGAACGAAACCAAATTTAAAAAAGCAGCAGCAGATTTCTGACAAAAACACTGTGAGTGTAAATAAAATTACCAATAAAATGTTCCTCAAAAATCTGTCGTTCGGAGTCGACTTTAAACCATAAGTCCCTCCATTCAAGTATAAAAATTAACACACACACAACATAAGTGGCTTGGGAAGATATGTTATAATACTGGCTGAAGGGTTGTAAGAACCAATTATGTATGTATAGGTGTTAGAACCAAGCACAAATAAATTTCTCTTGATTGTACAGAAACAATTTAAAAAACTTTGGACACATTTAACCTGATTAGACATTTAATTTTTAACATATTGCAAACTGCTCTGAACCTATGGATGGACATTAAACGGATGGTTTTCAACAGCATTAATGGAGTATGCGCAACATCTATGCTGGTCAGTTAATTCTATTTTAGCCTTGTATGCGACCACGTTGTTTTTTGTTTCTATTTTCCATTTAAACAAACACGCATGTGCACCCATTCGTATTGAAGAAACAGCACATTAACCTAATTAGCACTAATTGACATTAAACAACCTCTGTAGCGTTTGCGGTACTATGATATTCTATTAGCAACGATATTCTTAGCAACAATTAATATTGTTGAACTAGTTTAGGTAATTTTATATTCGTTCATAAGAATCCATACTTGGATTTCGCAAAATTATTACTGGACTTATTCATTTTTCAAATAGTTAGTAGTCAAATGATGCCGTCAAATCGTTACATTACTCTTTCTGAAAAATTCTCATGAAAAAAGTTAAAATTGGTCAAGTTATGTGATTCGTTGCACCATGTTATTGGAACCGCATATCCTCCCGCTTATTGTCTTCAATTATTGCAGGCAAAAAAAGTTTATCGTATGATCATAGGCCTACAGACTGGCGATAACAGTTCTTCCATTGATGTTTTCAAAAAAAAAGCTTGAGTTAAAGAGCACCCCAAGCGCCATATGGGAAAATTTTGCTTGTTGGCATACCAATAAAAATTAGCCATAAAAAGATTCTCAAAAATCTGTCGTTCGGATTAGACTTTAAACTGTAGGTCCCACCACTCATGTATAAATTTAACAACATAAGTGGTGTAAGAAACCAGATCGTAATCCTGACTGAAGGGTTGTAGTGACCAATTATGTATGTATTATGAATGTATTCGTATACATACGACAATATGACCAATACCGACCCAATACGATATTGAGAGCTATTAATCCTAAAAACAAGCGCTGTACTGTTAAAACCATATATCGTTGGTATTCAGATCAGCCAATACAGATATAACGAGGTTGGTAATCTTCGCCCTATAATGATGGCCTGGCCAACGTCGTTTTCAAAAGAATACGGACCACTTAAAGTCCACACCAAACAGTGACTTTTTCGGGAAGCATTATACGCTCTTAGATCTCATGTAAGTTCCTGTCGTCCCAAACTCGATAATTTTGTTTGTTCACGTACCCATTCATCTAACAATGGGCTGAGGCTGAAGATGGTTTTTCAATGAAAACAAAAGTCAGTTGTCAACTGCTCCTATCGTTGCTTATCTTCAGTTTGTGAGTCAGTTGAATTTTGTATGGGTGCAGGGCCAAGTTACAACGCAAAATTCGCCAAGTTGTACTCCACGAAAGGACGATATAACAAAATCAATGTCCATGTCTTCATTGTACAGTTTAATTTACCCGTACAGGCCAAAACATTTTTTGTTTTTCAGTATTAGCTGTGCAGAAGGGTTTTTAGGATCTTGAGAGTATTTGTTAAATTTAATTAAACGTACTGAACACAATCTTTGTTGTTGTATAAGATTTTAATTACTTGGCAATTATTTTCTATTTTTTTTTTAATTTTTCTTTTCTTATTCAATTACTGTCATCACCCTACTATTTTGGTCATTTCGTGAGTTCATAAATTTTACCATTTCACTAGCACGTCGTGATGTCGCTTTTAATAAAACCAAATGCAACATGTAGCCGCTTCATAAACGGCTAGCGATGAGCCTCTTTTCACATTTCCAAACTCGACAAACAATTCAATTCCTGTACCAAGGAAAAGTTCTCGTTTTATTTTCTTTTTACACCAAAAAACTGAAAAAACGAATACTTGAAATGGAAAACTAAAAGGAAACTTTTGTAAGCACGTACTTACAGTAACGCTAGCAAACATAACAGCAACAGAAAAAGTGTAGAAATGAAAAAAATTGAAGAACACCAGGGGAAAATTAAAAACTTTTTACTTTTGAGACGCAGCAGACAGCATTACCAGAAATGCATTTTAAATAAGCCTTCGTTAACAAAACAATTTTCAAGAAAATAAGCTGATATTTACAAAGACATTACGTGGGACGGAGTGCCAACCAGCGCTCTTACTTTCTCCAATTTTCAAAAAAAAAGAAAATTTTAGGGAAGAGAGTGCTGCTTTCGCGTAACTAACTTAAATTGAATATTTTACCAAAAGTGGAGAAGAAGCGGAAATAATTTTTTTCTTACTTTTGCTCAAATACAATTCGTATTGCAGCAGCAACAACGACAACAGCAGCAAAAACATGGCCCAAAGTGTACAAGATTTAACATTGAGTGTCTTCGACTCATATTATTAAAGAAATTGTTGGTATTCTAGACCACCATTCTATAATGGCCACCAAACAAATGGAACGAAAAAAACCCAGAAGAAAAAGAAAAAACAAAGTTTTGCCTTCAACTGATCCTGGCAACGATGACTGCCTGTAATATGAGTAGAGTGTAGAAGAGAAAGAGTAGAAGAGCAAATAAAAGTGTTGATGTTGGCGTTATTTACCAAATTGCGGTTGTAGTTTCTGTGTACGTGGTCAGCAGGAATTGCCAACAAATAAAAACACTAGCAACACCAGCTAAAAACTTAATACGTCAAAACTATTTCTATATGGCTGGGGATGTAATGACTAAAGCATCATCCGTATCGTCATCGTCTTCATCGTCAATCTCTACGAAATGATATACAATGTAAATATGGTGTAAAATCCTTGGTAGACCATGTATTTATTTGCTGCATTGCCCTAGGACGTAGACATTCATTTTCAACTAAATTTATTAATTTTTTTTGTTATGTTTTAAGGGGGAATTTTTAAGTAATTTAAGTTTAACCATTTATTGAATTGAAATGTTATCAATACAAAGATAAATTGCTGTTGGCCAAACCATGTATGCCATAGCATAATGGTCTGTTATAAACTTTACATTTAAAAAAAACTGATAAGTTTACATTTAGGGCCATTATTATTGCCGTTTAAGTGAACTTTAAAGTCACCTTTAACTTATTTTCGTTATTACAACCTACAGATAAAATAAAGTTAATTTTTTCAAAAATATGGCACTGCCGGACCAATGTCGATAATACTGCCCAATTAAATAAGTGCTTTAAAAACGCAGTGGCAACGACGTGCCTTCTTATTTGTTATTTTTATTCATTTTGTTTATAAAATTTGTGTGTTAAGATTTCAGTTTTTTTATTTTTGTACCTATAAATTTTATTTAACTCCGAGAAATCTGCTGAGAGGGAGTCGAAGAAATATATTTTCATATTTCGTTTTGTAGGAGATGTCTGACCTGGGGTTCGAACTGTGACCTCACATTTAATAAGTTAATACACTACCTACTAGACTAGGGCGACTTCTTGCCTCTTTATAATTTCTGTAAATCTGTAATTTTTTAAGTTTTTTAGGATGTTTTTAAGGATTATGATTGCAACAAGAAGTCCAATTTACTCTTTCTAATCTAGGCAAAGTGGGCCGCTTAAATGTCCCTACACACGTTGATGTGTTTTCAGGCATCATAGGAAGATCGTAATGAGACGACAGCCATTATAGTGTAAGTTGCAATCTGACAGTTAAAGTAGATCGGTTTCAGTTCTTGTCCACTTTTTTTTTATTAACAAACAACGCTCAGGAGATGCCCCTACTTATGCAGTGCATTATGTTGGATATAGGAACCGATTGAGGGAAGGAGGCAAAAAGGAGTATTCTTTTTGGACGTTGAATTTTAATATACTTATATTGTATGTTGCAGAAAAAATTTGTGCGGGTGGAGCCTTCCAGATACGAATAGTACGGCTAAAGAATTAATTCTGCCTTAAATGCATTGTGCGATCAACTGGCCAATCTACGACAAACGGATGTGCTCTGCGAGGAAGACGAGTACTGGGTATGAACAGGGCTCTTTATTTCGCCAGAGCAGAATCCGCTGTAATGGATGGACTTACTGTATAAAATACCTTAGCTCATCAAGAAGTTGCTCCTTGACAAAAATGTAATGATTTATGGCCCGTGGATTCATGACTAAAATCACACAGTTTAGAAAATATTTAAATGCCTATGAGACTAAATTATTTCTATTAATTTCACTGTCATGAAACAATGAAATCTTTACCTAGCAAATTTCTACAATTTTCCAACTTCTGGAAATCGTAAAACTTTTAATTAAAATTTCATGTTCTAAGCATGTTCCATTGAAACCAATTTACAACTGCTCACATAGAAATTCTCCTTAATTAAGCAAATCCCCAAAGTATGTAGTAACTTTGGTACACATAATCATCTTAAAAGAAAGCAGCATAAATTCTCAAAATATTTAAATTATTAATAAATAACTGTATAAAGTTATTGCTGCTGCTGTTGCTACTGTTGCTTCCTTTATTCTTTACTTATGCAAAAACAAATAAAATTATTCTGAGTTGAGAGAAATACAACCAGAAAAAAAGGATTTAAGAAGTGTATATAAAACTTAAAAATCATTTAGAAATCCAACAAGTAGTTGTCGTAAAATGTTCATTTTTTATTCATACGACCAGTAAAGTATATGAGGGAAAACCCAGTAGCAGCAGAAGCAACAACTACAGCCGAAATCTCTTACAAATGTTGAGTGCTTGTAATAGTTTTACTCATAAATTTTTAATAGAATTCATAAAAAACCATAAACAAACTTTTTTTGTTGTTGTTACAACAACTGCTTAAATACATTCATCCATATAAGAACGTAGAACAACAACAAAACAAGAAGAAAAGATCTTCAAGAATATTTTATTTTCCTCTACAAATTATTTTATTTTTATTCTCCTACAAATATGGACATGAAATAGACATTTTTTGTTTAAGTTTTGATGTTTGGAAAAATGATTTCGTATTTTATTTCGATTTCTTGTCAAAATAAAACTTAAAAAATGTTTACGTCTGCTTGCTATCCTCGCATTGTAGCTGCAAGTGCTGTGTATATGCAGTAGAAAAAGTTTTAAAATTTATTCGATACATCATTGGCATCAGCATTATCATCATCTTTATTTGTGCCAGCATGTATGATTTTACGAACGTATGTACTTATGTACATACCTACGTTTAAATGCATTTACTTATCAATAGATTTGTATGGTACGAGTATGAACCAATTGATAGATAGACAGACAACAGCAGGCTGCTGATGTTAAACTCTGTCTCGACTTAATGTCTCGTCGAGATGTCACACAATATCAACGGTAGCGGTAAGAAGAAAAAAAAAAAAAAACAATCGAATAAAAATTGCAACTGTAAACTTTGTCCAGAGCGGTAAATAAATTTTTGGAGGGTTTAAGCTCAATCTGATATCCGACAGTTCTTGTATAATTCGTTCTCAGCCGGGTAGCTAAAAAAGACCGAATAATGATATCTGTGAGACTCCTTTCACTAGAATGCAATGTCAATTTCGATTGCCTTTGCCACTCTTTATCTATCCTTTCGTTGAGCATACCTTTCCAAACATCCGCTGCCACGCTTGCCAGCACACAAGCACAAGCTTGTTTGCTTGCTCATTGCTTAGAATTCCCACATGACTTTGCATCGAACAGAAGGTAATCTTATTTTGCCTACATAACTGAATCAGTTTCAAAACACCCAGTCCCTTACTAACTTTGATTTAAATAACCACTAATTGGATTGTATTGACGAATCCCTGGACTACAATCCTTATATAGCCTTGATGACCGCATCAGATCACAATCTCTGCAATTATCCATCATCCTCTCTAGAATTCTAGTATTTATTTTAAATTTTCAAAAGCATTGTAGCATAGTCTTACCGAATCTATGTAACACTGCAACGCAAACGTTTGCAGAATATTTTTTTCTTTTGGAGCGTAATACATATTTTATCGACCGACCGAGTTCTAATATTTATTTAATGGAAGTACCATGATCACATACGTTGTGTATACATATTGTGTATTCTGTTAAATATATAACATTGCTCTGTTAATATTAACATCGATGGTTTTTCAAATTTATCTTCACACATAGACCAACATTGTATGAAACGTTTGTCAGCTATAGTCGTTTGTGTACTTAATTACAGAGTCGTTTGCACAAATAACAAAGCACTCAAATGTAATCGAAAAGTAATTTTCATTTAGTTCATTACTATTTAAGAATAACTAAATGAAATTGTATTTGGAGGGTTCTGTTAGGCATCCTTTACGACTACCATTATAAAGGATGATTTTTTAGCTATTATCTTTTTGACAACACTGGTTTAAACAGCTCACGCACGTTTCGTGTTTTGTTTCACTGTCAAACATCTTCAGTTTGGTCTATAATTTAATCATGAATCGTCTTACAAACGAACAACGCTTGCAAATCATTGAATTTGGCATCATTGGACCGTACTTCTTCAAAGATGCTGCGAATCGTAACCTATACAGACAAGCCCCCTTCATTTGACGCATTGTAAGACAACATTGAAGCATTTATTCGTGAGATACCGGCCGAAATGTTGGAAAGAGTATGCCAAAATTGGACTAAGCGGATGGACCATTTGAGGCGCAGTCGCGGTCAACTTTTGCATGAAATAATCTTCAAACATTAAATTATATGGACCGTACTATCGATTCAAATAAAGATTTCATGCATTTTTCTGAATTTTATGTTTTTTTTTTGAAAAATTTTCCTATAGATTTCGATATAGCCCCTTATATCGGTGACTACCATTCTATCGATACAAATTTATTTGTAAACTTATGTTCCCCGAGAGGAACAAACATTTTGATTTCGTCACTCTTATTCAAACTCTTAAGCAACTTTACCTTATCATAGTTGTTCTACATGTCGTAATGATTCTGCATGTTATGATATTTTTCCACAGCGTGCACAAGAGTTTTTAGTCCACACTTATAAGTCGATTGCCGTTTAATTACTTCCTTACAATTTTAAACTAGACTTTGATTTTATGTTTTCGGAAACTGCTTTTTTAGTTGCCTTGATCGAATGTCAAAAAGCCGTATTATGGTTAGTAGATGGAAGCCTAGTTTGATTTTAGTTATATTGAATAGGTACTCAAACCAGTTCCAAGGTCCTAGATTTAGATATGTCCAGGATTGTCGGTATCTAGTGATGGATTTAGAAATGCTTGGTATATTTTTAGATATTGCTGTAGATTCTCTTATTTGGCTAAGCAGATATGGAAGTCGCCGTATTCTAGATGCTCGTGTGTTGGCTTATTAGACATGCGGCCATGGTTCAAAGACCATGTCAGACGTCAAAAAGGAAATATAAAAAAAATATTTTTTCGGCGACTTCCTCTCAACCGATTTCTGACAAAAACTCTGGGAATAAATAAAATTTTACCATGAAAAGTTTCTCAAAAATATGAAACGAAATATGAAAAAATATTCCTTCAGAGACTTCCACTCAGCAGTCTTCTGGCAAAAACCTCTGTGAGCAAAATAAATTTGCCATGAACAGATTCTCGAAAATCTGTCGCTAGGAGTAGACTTTAAACTGTAAGTCCTGCTACTCATGTTTAAAATTAACACACACAGCTAGTTCGAAATCCTAACTGAAAGGTTGTAATGATACGCTACGATAGGGAAATTTTAAAATCTAGTTAACTTTGTCCTCATCGCTCCATTTATTACCAGGTAGCACGTCCCTGGGACCTTTCGTAGTGTTTTCATGTTGCTCTTTCTATCCAACTATGCCCACTGTATTACTGAAGTTTATGTTAGCAAAGGCTTAACTTCACTCCTGAAGAGCCAGGATATAACTCTTTCCTGTAGGATAGATACCGTTATATTGAGATTTACATTAAATCCCTTTGGATATTCCCAATTATTATGTAAGTGCCACTATGCTCTACTAAGCCTGTTTTATAGAATAATCGCCTTAGGATAGATGTGGTTTCCTTCACCAGATGAAACAAATCGATCATTTCTTTTGTGGATATATCGATTAGAATAATCACAGCCATATTAAGAAGGTAGTGTGTTGGCGTATCAGACATTTTCAACAAAACAAATTATGGAAAAATATTCCTTTGGCAACTGCCTCTCAGCAGTTCTTTCTCTTCTGTTCCCATTTAGAAAGGACAGTTTCCACTATTGCTCCTGCAGGTTTGAAATTTATAAACTTCACTTAAAATTAGATAACCCTATTGGTCTCAAGGAAAACAACTCATCTCCCATAAGAGTTGGCAAATACTTAAACTGTCTTTGGACCATTTTGTCCGTATGTTAGCTAAAGTTAAAAATTTTTCGGTAACCTGCACACATACGCATATACTGACCCCTTCTTCGTTCTGTGAGTGCTACAGCTCTGTTCTCTTAAGTTCATGTGTAGTGCCAAGTCATAGCCAGAATGGTTTGTGCTTTTCAGTCACTATAAAAACCGAATAAATTCAAGTTTATACTCTCAAGTAAAATATTGATGACATAAGTTTACGGTATTTAGTATTGATTTTGATATGACAACATGAAATTTATTTCAAAATTTAAATAAACTTGTAAATATACAAATACATGCACACTCTTAGCAATTTCAATGTGAATAAAATACTTATGTTCAAATGGCTGCAACAAGAAAAAACCATTGAAAGTTTATAACAAAAATACTAAAACAACTAAAGAAAATAAAAACTTCTGTTGAAAATGTAAAAAGGAGTAGCACAACACATGATTGAACACAGATTTCAGACGAAAAAAAAAACCGAATAAGAAAGAATGAAAAAAAAAGAAGAAACAATTGCCTTGAATGTATCAACAAAAAAAAAAGAAGGGCGATCGTAAAGAATGTGTGAAATGAAAAACACAAACAGTTGCAACAGATTCTCTGGCACTTTCTGTGCAAGAAACGGCAACAAAACAAAAAACCTGCAAAAAGAAAAGCAAAAATGCCATTACAGAACCCAGAAGCAAAAATTTATTTCAACAAACAATCGAATGCCAGTGAAATGACCGTAGAGCATTATTTACAACAACAACAACAAATCCATTTTGGCCAAAACATGTAGCCAGCGTTTCATTTTTTCTTTTCTTCATCCTTTTTTTATTCACTGCCAAGAATGAAAAGAGAATTTTGTTGGACGTTCTTAAGGGACTGCATAAATATGGGCTGGACTCTCTCTTTTTCTTTTTTTTTTCTTTTACTGAAATCAAGTGAAATTTGGATTTATTATAGGAATGTAAGTAAGTTTTTAAAATTAATTACAGTGGTGGATACAATTATAGCATATTTAGTTTTATTTATGTTGTAAAAGAAAGGATAGAATGAAAGTATTTTTTACAGTCGTATAGATGAACTGGCATTGACGTACTGAAGAAGGAATCAATAGGGAACTCGTCAAATAAAAGGATTATAAATTCCAAACTAATCTTACTACCATAAGAAAACTTCACTGGTTAGACAAACGAGGTGTGATAGATTTACACAGAAATTTACAAATTACATCAAGGCGAAATTGTAAATTAAAAGCTTACCGGAAATAACTACGACATTTTATGTCCCTCACATACATACAAATCTTAAGGGTCGGTAGAATTCTTTAACCTGGATTGGCTTTCCCCACCGCCCGTATAACTTTGTAACTACAAATTTGACAATCTTTTTAATGTCAATTAATTTACTTACAGAGCTTTTGCTACAAAACAGCTTAGAGGGGGTAGTCGAAAGATGCTCTTGTTGAGAACCCACGTCCATGAACCCAGCATCCTATTCACTAAAGTGCGGTTACCAGCTCTTACTAATGTGAACAGAAATTCTTCTCAAAATGGCGTTCTCTTACATATACACAGAATATATTTGCCCCTACCAGTGAACTAATTGCTTCCGTTAAGCGAAGTGCTTATTCTAAAACTATTGACATACAAAACCTACAATACAAAGATTGCAGCAAACCTCAGGTTGACCACAAACTACACCTCAGCGATATTATCATTGTTATTGAGGTGAAGAAGTACCTTAGAATTTCGACCATATAATGTTTCCTTTCGACATACAGTAATGCCCCACAGGTTTCAAGAACATGTTGCGACTCGATACGACGATGAAAACTCTGAAAAATTGTACTCGGTCTGATACATAACTCTGGTCTTCTCGTATTGTAATTACCCAACACAAATTTTAATTGTTTCAAACCTTACAGATAATTGACTTCAATAAGCTGTTCGATGTATGTATATCAAGTCCAAACCATCACATTGCCACCCCTTAAGAAGCTTCATGCCATCTAAGAAGCCTATGCTGACTAAGAAGCATTTAAAAAAGAGGTTTATCTGATTGATTGCAACGTAGTCTCAGATTTTCTCAACTTTTTGTTTGTTTTAGGTTGGATTTTGCTAGAGCACATATGGATTGGACTATATCCAAATGGAGAACTGTTTTGTTTAGTGATGAATCTAAATTTAACTTACTAAATTCAGACCAAAAGTAAAGCGGCTACATCCTCGGTACTCAAAAGTCACAATAAAGCATGGGGGTGGCAATGTGATGGTTTGGACTTGTTTTTCGGCCAGTGGTGTTGGTCCCTTTGTAGAAATTCAAACAAAAATGGACCTTTTTGTTTACAGAGACATTTTAGCCACTCAATGCTTAACTATGCTGAGGGGAAATACCACTTCGATGGGTGTTTCAACATGACAATGACCCAAAACACTCATCGAAGTTTGTCAAGGATTGGTTATCAGCTAATGGGGTTCAAGTCTTGGATTGGTCACCTCAATCGCCAGACTTGAATCCCATAGAGAACCTCTTCGGCAATGTAAAACGGAGAGTTGGACCTCGACGCTTTAAGAATAAACAGGAGTTGATGAACTGTCTAAAATCAGAGTGGGAAGCTATAACAACATCTATTCTATCAAATCTTATTGAATCTATGCCTAAAAGATGCGCTGAGGTCGCAAGAAACAAAGGATATCATACCAAATATTAAAAGTTGCTTAGGTTTTGAACAGCGAATTTTTAAGTTAATTTGGTTTTTATTTTATTATAACTTCTAAAGAAATGGAATTTAATTTTTGTTGTTATTTTTAGGTTATAGCCACATTGTGTAATAGTAGATAAAATAAATATTTTCTATACATTTATTTAAAAAGAAGATATGTGTCCATTATTACTTAGTGGGAAAAAGTTGCTTAGGTTTCGAACAATACTGTATATCCGCATTCCAGAGGTCATGTAATTGCGAACTCTACTAAAAAGGATAATGTGGCCTCAGCCTTCAATAATATTTCGCACAAGGTTATGGGAATACTTGTTGTTATTCTTCGTTAAGATCTGTAGAAACCCGAGTTACTCAGGTTCATGCTTTAGCTTGAAATCTAGACTACTGAGAAAACAGATGAACTGATTTACATTTCTTTTAGAAGCTAAAAAAGATTGACATTTTTGTGAACAGGATTTCATTTCCAATTTTCATATACAACTCTTTTCAGTTATTGTGGACATGGAGTAAAGATGTTTTAAGCGGTGGAACATATAAGTTATAATGGTAATGAAATGGATTACGTAGGTTACGAATGAAGTGAAAAAAGGTTTTGTATTATAATGAAGATTACAATGATTCTAATAGATTCTATGTGAACAAGTTGATGATAAAAAGGCAGCCTTCTGCTTAGTCCTCGAGACAGTGCATATCCGTCTTGTTAACAATGCCTTGAAGCGTTTGGAATATTATTTATAAATACGATCTACAAATCTTTCTCTAGTATGAAACTAGAAAGCGCCAATATCTGTTCTGCTTGGGTGTTCGTTCTTAAACCCATTACGTTTTGCTTTTTGCCAACACTAAAATATCCAAGGATTTTGCTATTATTTTAAGCATACTTTTACACAAAAACTTGCAATTTCATTGTTAGTAATAAATTGTAAAATAACTTTACAAAGATATTAATTTAGTTCAGAAGACATTATAAAATAGGTTTGAATAAATTTTTTGTAAAGGAATTTATCACCAGTAATGACGCATTTTTAACTTGGAAAACGTTTCAGAGAAAAAATGTTTGATTTTGTTTTAAAATCTTATTATCACATACAATTCATGTAATTCATTAAGTAAAAACAGACTTGAATGCTGAAGTGCATTATCTGTAATTAGCAATATGATCCGACTTTTATAGTGACATACTTATCAGTTGAAAATAAGCAGACAATTTAAAAACCGATAACGCTTCAAATGTTTTGAATTCCAAACTGAAGAAGGCAAAGGTGGTAATCTCACAAGCTGAAGAATATGTAGACGCATTATACAATTAACCATGATCAATAAATTATTTCATTTATTAATCATTATGAACTGAGTAACTTACATTTTATGTGCGATGTAGGGTAATAGACCAGAACTTTTGGTGGGTATGGAAATAATCACCATCACGATAATAATCTAGCACAATACCCACTAGACTACTAGGGCACTCAATCAATAAAATATTAGCCGCTAATTAGCAATTTAAAACAACACATAGATATCTATGAGTCCAAACTGCTAGGTTGAAATCGAACCAGCGGGCTACGTAACTGTCGATTGTAACAGATTCATTGAAGAATGTCGACCATTAAAGGAGACTGCAAATTATCCTTGAAAGTCTAACTAAAGATTTGACAATCGAGTGACAAATGGAAAGACGGCCAACTGTTTGCCAGATTTGTTATAATCTAGAAAGAAGATAGAGTCTTCAGTGTCTTAATACTTGATAGCTCTGGAACGTTCCTCCCACCTTTAGAAACCGTGGTAATTTTGTCCGGTGGAAGTCCCCCACTAATTGAGGCTTTTAATTGATTTACATCTCGTTAAAAAATATTTTTGAAATGGTCAACAAACCACTGTACTCGTCCTGCACTCCTTATTCTTATTAACAGAGTACTACAATGCTCATAAACAGGCTATCATGCATGTACGTCAGTCAGTACCTTCCAGCTATATTAATCGACCCAATTAGACATAAGTAAACTGATTGGATTTATGATAAGTAGCTCGTGAATTTGGTTCAAATTATGTCGACAATATGTGTCTGCCTGCTTATAACTTTTCAGTTATGTTCGCTAATTTGAATCATACAAATTTACTTTTGTCGATACAAGCCCGTATATGAACTTAAGTGAAGTAAATGTTCTTTGCAATTACACCAGCAACTGTATGTGCATGTGTACAATATTGACAAGGAGTAAATTGGTAATCGACCAATCATTTAAACACTAACACTGAGAACAGCAAAACAACTTCGCAGAGTCCTAAAGAAAATTGCAGTCTATTCAAGAAAACTTGAATATAACTTGAGTAATAGGAAAGAAATCAGTAAGCAGACTCCGTAAAGAAGGTTGCCTTAGTATGTAAAAATTCGTTATGAACAATAAAATTAGAAGCCAATTAATTTTCAAAAACAAAAGGAAAGAGCTTGCTTACTTCCCTATAGAAAAAAAACCCTTAAGAAGTTCATCTATGATATCCTAGATAGTTTCACTGTATACCACCTCATGTCATGGAAGGAAATCAGTGAAGAATTGAAAGAATTGATGATGGAGTAGATGTATTTCTCTTATAACTGCTATGATCACTTATTCCTACTTATTACTATGCTCTTACTCGACCACGCGATCTATTGTGATTCAATACATCTTGGTAGGGTATCTCGTATAATGTCACCTCCAAGCCTGAAGTATCCCCTGGCAATCTTTAGGATGCTCCTTGGTGTCAACAATTACATTACCCTGCCTAGCATATCATATGCACCCAGACTTTTTCCGTTTGAGATGCTCTGGTTCCAAGAAAGTGTTTCGCTGATTCATTCCCTTTGTCAGAGAATCTACATGTTGGATACAAGATAATCCAAATTCTGATAAAGTGTATCCTGAGTCGACAGGTTGGTTTAAAACACTGGTTACCAACATCAGATAACTCCTGGATAATCTGATGCATGACTCAGGTCGTCACTTATTGCAATTTCCCCACAGAAGTTTCGATTGATTTCAACCCATTCGGTATGAGAAAAGTGTTTAACTCTCTTTATCTTTCCTTCCGTTGAGTATATTTTTCTCAACATCCGTTTCCACTCCACAGAAAGGTTCTGGTCCCAACGGCGGCATGGAAGCGTACTTGTCTGGTCATTGCCGAGAATTCTCACATGAGTTACGACTCAGCAGAGGGGTTAACATCTCTCTGATCACTTTTCCACATGGATTAGGTGGAATTTTTTCGGTTTACCAACCTATGCGAGACACTTGAAAAGAGAGAAATTCATAGCAACGAAAGACATAAAAACTATAATCTTAGAAGAACGAAAGTAACCCCAACAACTGCTTACGAGAAGTGCTCCTAGAATTTAAATATTAAATCGAAGGTATTGGTGAATAAATAAATATGTTCTCTTTTCCCTTTGCTTGCTATTTACTTGTTAATTTAAATTTATTCCACTTAGAAAAAAGCAAAAAAAAAAAAGAGAAAATGTTGACGTATTGATTTTACCAACATTTTCCATGAACTATCCTTCATCTAACATTACTGGCTTAAGGATAAACCAATTATATGGACTGTCATATTGCCCGTATAACAAACCAAACCGACAATGAAGGGTTTAACAAACACAGGCAGAGAGGGTAGGGGAATGAAATAAAATATTTTATAGTTTAGTTTGTCGATTGTCAATAATGTCCCTGCGGAACATTTTTCAATGGCATTTTATTTTCTCTGGTTGTACGATTTTTATGAAAACTAAAGTTTGTTTTCTTCTTGTGCTTCCTCTAACGTTTTCCACTCTTTTGTCTTTTTTCATTCCGTTTTGCTTCAATATCATATTGGAAAGAAATTCGGACCATTTTTCTTTACTTTTCGATAATATTTTACTCTCAAGCTTGACTGCTGGAGTTTTCCTACTCATTCGTTACAGATTTTTACAAGCTACCCGGTATATCAAATATTGTCCGGGGAAGAAGAAACTAAAAATGAAGGAAAAGAAAGGAAAAAAATAATGAAAGAGAATCTTCTTTATATGTATTTGAGGCCATTATGTGTGGGTATATCTTTGGTAAATAACTGTTGAATTGAGTTAAACTGCATTGATGCAACAATCAGTAGCAGTAGAAGCAACCAAATACTGCCAACAATAGTGGTTGTGGCTAGAGAAGATAAAGAGTGTTACAGTTAGTAGGTGTTGAATGCTAATAAGCTGCCAGTTTTTTTATTTCAAATTGATTTCTTGAAATTAAAAGAGGGAATCAGCGTATGAGTCAAATTTCAATCATTATCACGGGAATTAATTGATGAATATTGATTTTCAAAGTCTCTAATGTTAGGGGATGCTTTGAGGTAGGCTTACAAAAAAATTTCAAAACCTGAGATCACTCGTTCCTGAAAATTGTCATGTCATGTGACCTGAGACACAGTTTTGTTGGAGTCACATGGAGTCCAGTTCATAATTCTCAATTATCGACAAAAAAAACATGGGTTATCACACGGCCACAGCACTATGAATATACAATAGCAGTTTTTCAGGAGTCTTTATTGACACATATATGGTCTAATGAAATATACGGCTCCAGATCTAATGTAACAGTGAATTTATTTGCCTGCAACAGTATGTCCACAATCACTTCTAGACACATATGTGACAACATGCGCTTACATATCAAACCAGCGAGAAAGAAATGGGTTTCATCGTTGAAGAAAAATTTGTTTGAAAACCGTCATTGAAAGAATATCTACAGACTGAGAGTGCAGGATGCTGTCCGCATTGTGGGACAGCTATTAATAACACACCCTATACTGTCATACGAAATTTTATATTCTCTTCTTCTATATTTTTGTAATCGATAATAGTTAAAAAAACAACAACAACAAAAAAATCATTGTCTAGTTTCGGTAGAAATTTTCCTTTATATATATTCAAGTTGTTTTTGCCATATTTTTCTGGTTTTGTAGACTGCATTAGAACATGATGCCAAAGATACTTACATATATACAGTGACAACAGTACTTGTCTCACTTATAATCTCATTCTGTTTAACTGGCAAACTCTTGTACCTTTCTATCCAGCTTTCACTGTAAACATAGTCTGTTAGATTGCTGGTCGTTGTGCCAGTATGAGTATATACATATTTATATGTGTGTGTCTTTATATATTTATTTGAAAATTTTCAAGTGGAATATCAACTTGACATACAAATCGTTTAAGTTTGATTTGTTGAAATTGAAAAACTATAGGTTGTCTCGTTGCCAATCGAACTATCTATGGGGACTTTGGAGATGAGTTGAAATTTAGTTTTAGTTTTTCTTTTTGTTTCTCTTTCTTTTAATATATTTTATTTCTGTCTATTTGCTCAACTGTCCGTCTCTGTGTGTACACAGTATGTTCAGGCATTTGAAACTCTATCAACAGTTGGTAAAATATACTTTGTATAGTCATCAGTCATTAATAAAGTTTTGGCAGAAAAGTTGTTGAAAAATTTCTACCGCTTCTACCGTTTTGGGTTTATAATTTTATTTAGTTGTAGTAAACAGTAGTAAAGCAGTTTAGAAAGCAGGACCGCTCAAAGTAGAACAAATGATACGTGCACATCTTCAGCCTTATTTGAAAGGCTATACCGACCTAGGTTAGATTATGTAAAAAGAGAAATTTTGATGAGTTTATGTGGAAATTCTGAAATCAAATCTAAGAAAATATTCTCTAGAGTTGCTTTGTAAAGCAATAGCGAAACATGCTAATTGCCAATGTTCAAAATATTGGTGGAGACGTTTTTATAGGATCCTCAGAGTTGAAACATTCACAGGATAGCACTTTTCTAACCAATTTTCTTTACATGCATGAAGGAAAGCCTCGGAATTATTACGAGCTCTATAAAATACTAGTAGTCGCTGTAGGCTAGTAGGTAGTGTGTTGGCTTATTAAACGTGAGGTCACAGTTCGAATCGCAGGTCCGACATCTCCTATAAAACGAAATATGAAAATATATTACTTCGGCGACTCCCTCTCAGCAGATTTCTTGCAAAAGCTCTGAGAGTAAAAAACATTGCCATGAAAAAGTTTCTCAAGAATCTATCTTTCTGAGTCGAATATAAACTGTAGGTCCCGCCACTCGTGCGTACAATTAACACACACGACATAATGGTTTATAGCTTACTGGCATGCACGTGCGACATCAGAAAACCCCACATGAAAAAATATATTGCACGACCTCATTGACCAGTTCACATGACCTCCCCATGAAATGACCACGCTCACTCGTGCCGAATATCAAAAATGGCATGAGTATTGTCGTAACCACATGTCGTTTACCAAAAAATTTGGTAATCATCAACAAATTGTACTAACACTGAAGGCATGGCTCTCATCATTCTCAAGGAAATTTCACTCTAAACACTAACTTTTACGGAAAGCCCTTAGATTTGATGTCGATAGCGTCCCAAATTCGACGAATTTTGTTTGTTCACGTACCCGTTCTCATACAGAAATGAGTTTGCGATGAAAAATAGGATCAGTTGTCAGTTGCTTCAGTGTCCATTCAGTGAACAAACGTCGTTGTCTATAGTCATTTACATTTAGTGTCTGCATTAGTTGAATTTTGTCCGAACTTTGCAGGCCCAAGTCATGATACAAAACTCGCCAAGTTGTGGTCTGCGAAAGTCCAGATCTTGAATCACGAGCGCGAAATCGACTGTCTCAGATGCATATATAATTGGTCATTACAACCCTTCCTTCTCACTGCACTTATATTGTGTGTGTTAAAATTATACATGATTGGCCGGGCCTACAGTTTAAAGTCGACTTCGAACGACAGATTTGTGAGAAAGTTTCTCATGGCAGTTTTATTTACTCTCAGAGTTATTGCGAGAAATCTGCTGAGAGGCAGTCGTAGTAGAAAATTTTTTTTCATACTTCATTTCAATGAAGATGTTTGACCTGATGTTTGAACAATGAACTCACGTCTAATAATCTAGCACACTACCTATTAGATTACGTTGGCTATAGATGTCAAATTGTCCTACAAACTCTCATGGATAGCGACAATGTTTTGTGCAGATCTTGCGTTTCGTCGTTTACTGCACTATTCGTTCTGTCCTTTCGGTAGAACGACTATAGTGATTATCCCTGAGCACAATACCCATTTTGATAGAACAAGTTCAGTATTTGTACGTATAGTTGAATGCTATATCCGTCCATGGCGATTTGGTAAAATAAACCGAAAGGATGACAACTGATTTGACAGATGTAGCTTCAACAAGGTTGCATTTGCCTACAGATAGAACTGCGATCGCGATCTGTAGTCACAATTCTCTCAATGCATTACTTGGACTATTCTTATGCCTCAGTTGTCAAGTGGTGTACCGATATTTCAACCACTGCTTCGAATCAACGAAAAGTACTATGCGTAGCATTCATCAGCATTATTTCATTTTATACTGTAACCGCTCTTGTAAGTTGAAAAAAAAAACGGTAAACAATTGCAAAAAGAATAATAATTCAGCAGACATTCTAAGCAAATGTCGTATTAAATGTAAATTTTTTTATACACAGTTTTAATTTTTAAATCTTTTAAGGCTCAAAATCGTTTCATTGTAACCAAATACCACATGCATATGTATGTATGCTGTTGGTAGTATAAAAAACAAATTGTCCACAAATAGTTTGTAAATGTCATCTAAAAATGACAAAGTTTTCGCTGAAAATTTAAAACGAGTAAGAGAAGCTGTTACTTTTCTTATCTTGAAAATCTCATTTAAAGAGAATATCTTTGACATCGGTGACATCGTTTCTTTAGGTTAAAAAACATGTCATTTGTAGAGATGCATCTCATCTCCACTGTGGTCCACTACACTGACTGTTTCTTTTAAATATTTATTAATGGGAGGGGGGACAAAAAGTTGAAAATGTTGTTACAAAAAATTTAATACGATCATAATAAATGGGTGTGCGTGTTGGCAATTGATTACAATGCGTTGATAACCAACGAGCACAAAAGCGTATAAAATAGCATTTACAAGATGCCCCCAGACCATATAATCCTTTATATGTGTTAAGGATTTGCAAACAATGTCATTATAATACCTTGTAAAATTCAAAATATACTCACACACACATACGGATATAAACAGACATTGAGATACATATGGTATGTATGTATATACAGCAGGTAATATTTGATTAGTAATACAAAAACATGTCTCTGGCTGTATATTCTACACAGAGATGTATTACGGTCAGTCCGGTTTTGAAAATAATTACCATGGTTTTCTCACAACTTGTATTATTTTTGAGTCTAGAACTATTGAGAATAGGCCTAGGATAGAAGGGTGAGCGATAGATTCATGCGTAGATGAACTTTTTGTCCTGGGTTCTACTTTCTTGTTGTTTGATTGTTCAATGCACTTCTGTTGATGTATCTCATGGGCAGTCTATATGAGAAACCGATAATATCTCTTGAGTTATACATGCTTTTAGGTTAGGTTAAGTTAAGCAAGTTTACTCGGTGGCCATCTGATCCATTATGTTACCCAGTGTGAGGTAAGCTCCCTTGTCATAATTGGTTAGTGGTAGGTTTGAACCACCCTAAGCTTCGGTTGAAACCGGCCAGTCTCATGCTTTTCTTAAACTTAAAAAGCTTTTGTGATACTAGTGTGACATTCTATTAACTCATTAGCAGAGTGAGGAGGTAAAATTTCAACTTGAGTCTTAAAAATAAAGCATTGCAGACATACAGATTGATCGAGATCACCAACTTTTCCAAGCATTCCTTATCCAATAGTGAATTAAGCATTCAAGTCAATTATGACTTGAATTGCCCTATAATGCGGCTTATTGAATCGAGTTTTTTAAACTAGGTTCCAATACTAACAGAACCATGCAGTTAGAGGGCTTTGAACATAATCTGACATATTATTACTGCCGTCAAGAGGTGCCTTTAGTATTGCGACCATGCGATCTGTTATATTGTCATCCAACTTTACAAGATATACCTATAAAGTCTCTTTCAAGCCCTGGCAAGCTTCGGGGTACTACTCAGTGTCAACGAGGACAATTCCCAGCATTTCTAGAACGCATTAATACCCCATAGCTTCTAAGAGAGTGTTCTGACGATTCTTCCTCATTGTCACAGATCCTGCACGTTGAGCTCACAACAATCTCCATTTAGAATAAGTATTCTCTGAGTCTACAGTGCCCTATTATAAGTCAAGTTATCAACTTCAAGTTACTCCTAGATAGCCACGCATCAAATTTTAATTTCTTCGTAAAAGTTTTTATTGACTT
The DNA here is from genome assembly GCA_927399465.1 of Sarcophaga caerulescens. NCBI lineage: Eukaryota > Metazoa > Arthropoda > Insecta > Diptera > Sarcophagidae > Sarcophaga > Sarcophaga caerulescens. Next base: position 53,723,049 of record OV656873.1, read on the forward strand.
AAAACCACTTAATATAAGAAGAGCCTTTACCTTGTTTTATACTCCATTTCGTTGAGCAAAAATCCTCTTCCACTTAACAGAAGGGTTTTGGGCCCCTCAACATGGAAGCTCCCATCATCGCAAGCTCATTTGCTTGCTCATTGGCGAGAATTTCCATTTGACCTGGCACCCAGCAGAGGATAACTTTTTATGCTTTTGATGCGAGATAGAAAAGATGAACTCCAGATTGGCTACTTTATGGAGTGACCACTTAATTGATGCCTTTGTCACTCTTGGAGCTCATGGAAATGGAAGTGGAGTGGTGTTGTGTTAAATGCTTTCTTTTCAAGCAATCGAGGTTCAAACCATGAGGAAGTCGAGTAAAACTCATCATCTTTCCGAATAATAAATACGGGAATGGGATGAATACGAACATCGTAGGAGGGACAGGCAGAGCAACCACTTGAAAAAGAGTGACTCATCGAATGAGTCAATTTCCTAATCACTACACTCAAGACATCAATTAAATATATTTTCTCAGGGAGTGTTATTAGAGGCAATTCAATCATCCTAAAATCTGTAGCAGTAGACCTGCTAACCAGGAAAAACTTACTGAAAGGAAATAAATTAAAGCAGAGATAAAATTAAAGTCGCGTTAGTCTAGTAGGTGGTGTGTTTACTTATTAGACGAGAGCTCGTGCTTTGACCTCTGGCTCCGACATCTCAAATAAAACGAATGGTGACTTCCTCTTAGCAGTCTTCTTGCAAAAACCCATGAGAAGTTTCTTAAAACCTGTCGTTCGGAGTTGACATTAAACAGTAGGTCGCACCGCTCATGGATAATAGTAACACACACAACATAGGTGGCGTCAGAAGCCATATAATGAATAATCCTGAGTAAAGGATTGTAATACCAAATTAAGTATGTAAAGATGTAATTAGAAGATGAAGGATTTATAGCACATCAGAATTTAAGAAAATGTACGAAAAAACGCATATCTTCTCCTCTATGGCTAGAAGAGCTTAACTCCATTGATTAATATTTTCTTACTCCTGCAAAACGAGTCTTTCATTTATTGACTTCCGTTGGAGTTGTAGAGGAGTAGGCAAATAACTTCTGTGCTATTATTGTGATATGTACAGTACTAAGGAAACTTAAGTTGAATACATTGGACTTGGAACTCCCAAATTTTACGCTCAAATGAATAAGACCACTTCTCTTCTGCTCTAATGGAAGCGATTCTATTTCCTTTAAATAAATTTCTGTATTGCACTGTATTTCTAATTAGTATTGACATGCTGCACACACATTACAAGACCAAGACAATGAAGATGAATCTTCGCATAATAATAATAACAAAAACCAACAACAACAATAGCAAATGTATGAAACAACAACTATAATAACAATAACAAATAATGCCTTAATATAGGAAATCATTTTAATCTAGAACTTCTGCTGTCATTGTTACCGTTGTTGTTGTAGTTATTGTTTTTTTATGTTGCATACAAATACAAAATATGTATGTATTCAACAAACATTCGTACATTATGCAGCAGTAGAAGAAGCTTTTACTTCCACATAAAAACCATTTTCAATGTGCCACAACAACTGCTGAATGTAATAAAATTACGATACAATGCAATGCAATGTGGTCTCTGGCACGCAGAATAATCAAAATATTCTCACAAGTGAAATAAATGCAAGTATGACGTGTGTACATATGTATGTATATTGCATGTATGTTGCATTATATTTATGTAATGCCATATGTGTGTGTATGGGCAATGCGCGGCATTATAATGGCAATACAAAGTGACTTCTTGATGATGCTGCTGTACGAACAGCAATAGCAACATTTTCTTTAAGAGTTTTCTGTCTTTATATGGCATTGATGGCAAAATGCATTCCCGTGAAAGCAATAAAATTTACAAAAAAATTATAAAATTATTCGCTGTATGTGAATGCGCTCGTGTATGTTTCAAACGCATCCATATTATGGTTTCAGCTACAAGGACTCATTTATGTTATTTCAAACACATACACCCATAAATAACTGCAGGCACATTTCCTGATGAGAACGTAGTGGGACCAGCTTAGTTTACTTAATTCAATTGTATATTGAATTATTATTGTGTGATACAAAAAATATATTTTTTTGGCCTCATCAAAACCCTCATCAAGACGTCTCTAACAAATAATATGATAGAAATATTTCTTCAGCGACTTCTTCTCTGCAGATTTCTGGAAAAAACTCTGAGAGTAAATAAAAATTTGTACAATGGGTCAATTTCGACCTCCGGGTATTGTACTTGTCTTAACGGACAAGTACACGTCCTCTAACCTAAATAAAATCTCAAAAATTCTGTTGTTCGCAGTCGTCTTTAAGCTGTAGGTCCCGCCACTTATGGATAAAATCAACACACTCAACATAAGTGGTGTGAGAAGCTAGGTCGTAATCCTGCCTCAAGGGTTGTAATGATGTAATGTATGTATGCATGTATATTGGATAGGATATTATTGGTATAAGAGTCCTGTTTAATTTAAATTTTTTTTGTATTTCGACTTTATTTCGGATAAGATTTGGTGCAGGGTATATGACTAGTAATCTGGCTTTATGAGCTTCAAGAGTTGCAATTCATTTAGATTTTATACCACCTCAGTGCATTTATCTGCAAAGCATGTTTCTTACAGACATAAAGAAAGCTTTAATGGCTTCTGATGTCAAAAAAAAAAAAAAAACTTAAGCAATGAGAACTGTACCTACAAACCTTTGTTACTGCTTTAACAGACTCGAAACATTTGGTTAAATCTAACAACAGGGGACCCCAGAACATTTTTTTACTACTCTGATAGACCCCGATGTATTTGGTGTCCCTTTCAGAAGAATGTGAATGAGGCGTCTTTCGAAGAACGCCTCGGCATTTGAGTTGAAAATACTTCCCTTGAACCTCACTTAAATATCAATGAAACAGGTGAAGGTTATGGGTTTCCAGCCGACAATCCTTCTTCCCATAACCTGCCCTGATAGTCTATTTAAAGGAAAACCCAAATATCAGGTTGGCCATCTATTGCTTTAAATTTGAATCATCGGTTATTTCTACTCTGGCAATACTTATTTCATTCTATTCTGTCACAAAATTCACTATCTTATCTCCACTGAACGTAATGAATCGATTTATGCTTGAGCAAAGGTGGGATTTATTGGGCTAACGAGAAACTGCAGAATGATGTCGATTTTCGAAAAAAAAAAAAATATAATTTTGTCGGATGAAGTTCATTTCCATTTTAATGGGTTCGTTAATAAGCAAATTGTCGTATTTAAAGCTCAGAAAGCCCACATGTGGTTTTACAGAAGCCAAAGAACGCACACATTACGAATGAATAGTGCGGCTTGTGTAGCCAAGACATCATTGGTTCATACTTCTTTGAAAATGAGGACGGCGCAACCATTGCGGTCAATACAGACACCTATCGCACTATGATAACCGATTTTTTGTACACGCTCCTCACGGTATTGATGTGAACGATATTTGGTTTGAACACCATCTAATGCCACAATCGATTTATTGCGTCAAACATTTGATGGCCGTTTAATTAGCCGAAATGGTGATGTCAATTGGCCGCAAATAAGCTGCGATTTGACACCGTTGGACTATTTTCTGTGGAGCGCCGTTAAAGAAAAATGTTACGCCGACATACCAGAGGCAATTGAGCATTTAAAGGCCAACATTCTTGATACCATTACCAAGATACGATCCCATACAATCGAAAAAGTGCACGAAAATTAGTCCGCCAGCCGCGGCAGCCATAAGAATGAAATAATATTCTATTTCGAATTGGAACAATTGTACTTCACAAGAAAAAAAATAAATTTGGAAATATTTTATTCCGTTTTTGTTTTATTGCATTTTTAAATTTAAGCTTTTAAATGGTTCACCCCATATTTTTTAATACAGTAATTAATTGTGTTGCATGATAGAAAAGGAAGGAATTGTGAGTCTAGATGCTGGGGGTTCCCTTTACTTGACGTAATTGGTCATTAAACCTTACTTACGTACAGTTTAAAGTCGACTTCGAATGACAGATTTTTAAAAAAATTTTCATAGCAATTTTATTTAGTCGCGAGAAAGAAGAGAAGTCGCGTAAAAAATAGTTTTTCTAATTTCGTTTTATATGAGCCAGGGATTGAACTACGGACTCTCCTCTAACTAACCAACATACTATTAGACTATGAAATCTTCATTTAATATTACCTGTAACTGGTAAGTCATGAATTGTACTATTTTACGTAGAAAATGTTTGATGATGTGTTTGTAAATGAATTGAATGTGGACTTCCCATTCCCTTTCTATAGCAAATGAAGTCTTAAACAGTTTTCTGTTCGTCGAATACTGCAGTCGTAGAAAAAAAATTTTAATCCGCTATTTTCCTAATAAACACTCTCATGCTCTCTTTCAGAAACCAGCTCTCTGTACTAACGTGACATGATACAGATGACAGTGGAGGACCCCATACGTTACAAGTATAGCAGCAACATCGTTCATAAAAACATCGATGATTAATGTTTAAGAAACATCGATGTATCGTTTGCATCCATAGGTACAATTCGTTTCTGAATGCGATCTTTTGCGTACATTTTTCAAAAATTTTAGTTTTAATTCTAGTGCAATAATCATACCCAAATACATAACCCAAAATGTGGGTTCCCTTGCCAATAGTGGTCACATTATAATCTTCTCTGCATTATCATGAACCCTCGAAATAGTGACAATCATGATGGAGTGAATGAAATGAGATGACTGATGAGACAAGTCAACATAAAAGTGATTTGAGTTTTATTATTCCTTAACAACAACAACAACAACAGCAACAACTAAAGCAGTGGCAATAACAACAAAAAACAAAAATACTTAAACTTTAAAAATCGTTTCAACGATACTGGAAAATAAATCAATTTTATTAAAGAAAAGAACCGTTGCAGCGTTTAATTTAATTTAGAAATGATGACAATTATTGGCAACAAAAAAATGAAAGAAAAAAATTGAAAAAACGAATCAAAAAACAAACTGAAAATTGAATTGCAATGAAATAAAAACATTTTTATTATTGTGTTATTGTGTGTTGTTGTAGTTGTTGATGTTGTTGTTGCTGCTGCTGATTGTATTTGTCTTTTACAAGTGTTAATATCGGAATCTAAAATGTTTTTGACCAAATACGTTCGCCAGACCATAAATATTTGCTTCAATGCTTCTTTTTTTCTTCGTGTTTTTATTTATTCCTTGCGACCATTGTTGTTGGTTGACACTGCTGAACGCGGTGGCAGCTTAACGCTTAGCAAAAAAGGAAAAAACGCACCAAAAACAATACAAATGGAAAGCAAACAAACAAAGCAACAAACAACAGCCATCACAGCAAAAGCAACAGAAGCCCGAGCAACAAATTCCCAAGTTGTTGCAATAAAAATGCAACTCACATGTGACAACGATTTGTACTTTAACTCCTTTTATGGCGGACACGTTAGCCTCTGTAATACCCTCATCACAAACAAAACAAAACAAAGAGAAACAAACAAACGAATGGAACGGACGCACCAACTATGGAAAAAAGCGACTAAAAAAGAAACAAATAAAGAGACATTTATGCTGAGAGATAGGGTATTTAAGTAATTTCAGAAATAGGTGTAATAAGGATCATGTTGTCGGGGAAGATTCCACTACTGGGTCATCAAGAAAGGAAGTCGGTTATATGATAATGAATTTTAACCAGACTCCTGGAGCTTATGTATATCATAAACCTGGTGGATAGTTATCCTTATAGGTACTGGACAGCCTTTGAAAGTTCTTCAGTGCAACTGGGAATTATTCTGCTTAAAATCACACACAAGATGTTAGCAGTCACAACAAAAGGAAAGGCTTCAAAGTGGGGCGAGACTTCACGAGAATAACAGGCATGCTTCGGACTAAACGGGATCAAGCAAGCCCTCTTCGCATTTTAACAGAACTAACTGTTGAATAGCGTAATGCTCTGTATTTTAAGGTACCATTAGACGAACTGCCATCTGGAATACCTAAGAAAATGATTCCAATTATCGGAGCTACATATGTGCGAGGAGGCAGAATACCCATTTCTTCAGGCTTATCAGTCAACCAGACAAACAATGAAGTGAAACTACCTACTCGACTACGGTGACTACAAGATCTCTAATAGGCAGGTAAAGCCAGAAGACTTCAAAAGATTAGCGCCTACCATTCGAGTTTATAGACAGCACAGTGATAACAAACAGACGTAAACAGCAGACTCAATAGTGTGAAAGCGGCATCGGGATAACATCAGTCGGTATGCACAAACTCAGAAACATCCAGCATCTTTTTTATTAAGAAAGTCTTGAGTAATTTTACTTCTTTTCCGTTCATTTTGGTAGTCAAGCAGCTGGTTGGTCTACACTGTAGACTCTACAGTAAAATCTATTGTTGCACCGAATCAAAGCCTTTTCTGAAAATATATTGGGTTCTCCTTCATGCGTATGCAAATCCGCTGTACAAATACTTTAAACGCTACACCACGCCATCACCCCCGTGTTATTTTTACGATCATTTACATTAGATTCACGGTACTCTATGGACACAATGGACAACATTGTATGGGTCTGTATAATCTGATTATTAAATATTCTAAGTAAGCTTTCTAGTAGTCGCCGCATTCTAGTAAATAGTGTGACTTATTAGATGTAAGGCTTCGGTTCAAACCTCAGGTCAGACGACAAAACGAAATATGTACAAATATTTCTTCGGCGACTTCCTTTCAGCAGATTTCTGGCAAATACTCTGAGAGTAATCAAAAATTTCCATGCAAAGTTTCTCACTTCTTTTCACAATCTATATTAATGATTTAATTGGACATTTGTTGTTTAGTAGGGTACATATGTACGCCGATGATGTGCAAATTTACATTAGTGCTGACAGAAATAATATTGACGAACGTGTGTCTAGACTTAATGAGGATCTTAAACGGGTACATAATTGGACATGTGCGAACGGTCTTTGTATCAATCCCACTAAATCTAAATGTTTGGTAATAACTCCTAGATCTATGAAATTTTCTATACGGCCTGAGATTTTTTTTAATTAATCAACTGGTTGAAATTGTTAGATCGGCTAAGAATCTTGGGATTATTTTTAATTATAATCTGACATGGAAGGATCATGTAAATTATGCCTCAGGAAGAACTTTTTCTATGTTGAGAAATTTGTGGAGGACACAATACTTTACTCCACTTAGGGTGCGTAGGTTGCTCGCTAAAACTTATTTAATTCCTGTTTTGCTATATGGTTGTGAAGTATTTGCTTCATGTGACTGTGCTAGTCTAAGGAAATTGAATGTGGCTTATAATGCTGTTGTAAGATATGTCTATGGATTATCAAAGTACGACCACGTATCTAATTTTGGGAGGTCACTCTATGGTGTATTATTTAGCGACTTATTGAAAATAAGGGTTCTGATATTCTTAGATAAGATCATTCACACTCATGAACCGGACTACCTTTTTAGGAGGCTGTCATTTACTCGTTCTCATATATTAAATGATCTTCAGTTCCGATATCGATCTCTAATATCCGAATGGCAATTCTTCATCTATTCTAAACGTCTTTGGAATTCATTACCCACGGGCACAAAAATTATAGGTAATGCTTTGCAATTTAAAAGGGCTCTATTTAAATATTATTCCTAAATATTATTTATATACTTTAATTTTATTTTATTTCTTTTTTTTTAATAATTTTATTTTATTTCTTTTTTTTTAATAATTTCTGGAAATTTTTTATTTGGAAATTTTTTTTTTACTAATTTGTTGTACGTTCTAACTTTAAACAAATTTTTCACGTTTTTAAACTACGTGCTATAATAACTTTATTAATTTTTTGTTCTTTTAACTGTACATATAATTTATATTATTGTTTCCAAAGGGATTCAATAGGACATGTTATTTTTTTTTTCAATTTATCAAATTTGCTTATTATTGGAAAATAGAATGCAAATAAATAATAAAAAAAAAAATTTTTTTTGTTCTATAATTAATATTAGTATTTAAGCATATTTTAAGCATAAACTTTCTTTTGAAGCGCGGATTGACCTGACTGCCTTACTAACTCCTATCACCCCATTTCTTGCAATTTGTTAACCACTCTCTGAACTCTATTTCTCGAAAATCCCTTAAAGTTTAAAATTTTTTCACAGAAAACGATTTGCTCTAAAACACTTGGCAACCATCATTATATCTTCTAGTTACACCTCACCACTACCATATAAATCGCATTGTAACTCCGGTGTATAAAAATCTGGTACGATTGTTCGCAGTGATGATGTGACTGTTACTGTGTCCTGCTGCTTGTGTTACTGATGCTACTGATGATGCGTACGGTTTTCAAACTGTATGAAACATTCAAAGCTTAAAACCCCATCGCTTAAATAACATCTTCTCCAGCTAAAACCAAAATGGGTAAATGAAAAAAAAAAAAAAAGAATAAAGACCCAAAAGCCATGATTGAGAAAGAAAAAAAATTTTACAAAAAGATGTCTTCTTCTTCTGCTTGTTTTGCGATTTGTAATGTTCGAGACAGAACAACCAAAAAATCAGTTTGTGATTTCGTTCCAATGCAGTTTATTTAGATTTCGATATTGAATTGTATTGTATGTCCCTTGTCCATGTATTACTTCTTTTTTTTGTTTGTTTGTTTTTCTTTAATATTCCTTCCACTGTATGCTGCGCTGCATTTCTTTCGAGATCTTTTTTCTTTGAAATTTTAAAATTCTCAACCATTGCATGGAAAGAAATCAATTTCAATAAAAATAAAACTCATGTTGGTTTTTGTTATTCCTGTTGTTGTTGTTGTGGTCAACAATAACAAGAAATAGCCATTTTTGGTAACACAATTTTTATTGCTGTTAAATTGTATTCAATCGATTTTATGGTAAGGATTCCATTTCTTTTTTTTTTATTTTTTTTTTATTCTTATTTGTATCGCTTTCTACGAACTCTTCCGGTAGTCGGTTTAATTTTATTAGTGGATCTTCAAATAAATATTTTGCTTTCTTAAATTAGACAGAAACAAATAAAATAAATCGCACTTCAGTTTTATAAAACAAATTAATTTGACACGTTTTGAATTTTGAATACAGAGTAGCCGACTAATATGAATTTGAAAGTGGAAGGTTCACAAACATTTGGACAGAGCTCGGTCTAGATAAAGCTAGATGGCAACCTTTTAATGTTAGAAGCTGCTACTGTAGACAAAAATCTGGAAGAAGTTTCTCAAAAATCTGTTGTTCAAAATCGACTTTAAGATACTCTTGTATAAAATTAACACAAACCACATAAGTACAGAGATTTGAGAATCTAGCTCGTAATCCTGATCGAAGGGTTGTAAGGACCAATTATGTATGTATGTACATATGTAAGTTCGGTCATACGGCAAGCTGAACACTTAATAGCTGTGATATATAACTGCCCCAGTATTAAAATCATTTTCACGGTGAAAATCATTTATAACCATATAGGATTAAGAATAATCAAAAATATTTTCAGGTGGATACTAAACTTCATTCCATTATTTGCTAAGATCGATCTCAAAATTGCTTATAAAATTAGAATGTTTATGAATACTCAAAAACTTGTTTTGTCAGTAACTTAAAATTAAACCAAAACAATACAACAAATTTTTGAAAGCCATCAACCATCAGCCACGGACTAAGCTTCCCTATAAGCTCTAATCAGCACATCGATTACAATTCGTTTCAATAATAATTAAACAAAGTGAAATAAATGACGATTTCGACCCCGATAAACAGATTTTTGAAAATCCTTTCATGACAATTTTATTTTACTCGCTGAGTTTTTGCCAGCAGACTGCTTTCGGTTTTCGGGAATAGAGGAAATGTGAACTGGCTACCGAGATCATGCTGTTTGACCTCATTAGACTTTTTCTTTTGGGTTGCACAGTTGGACAAAGATACCATGGCGGAGTATATTATATTCCCCACATAATAGCATCAAAGTCTTTCAAACACACACTCATACATACATAACTGGTCAATACAACGCTTCAGTCAGAATTAAGACCCAGCTTCTCACACCACTTAAGTTGTGTGTTAATTTTATACAGTTTAAAGCCGTGTCCGAACGACAGATTTTTTTAAAACTTTTTCATGGCAGTATTAATTTTACACTCAGAGTTTTTGACAGAAATCTGCTGGGAGGCAAACTCCGAAGAAATATTTTTTTATATTTCGCTTTGTTGGAAATGTCTCACCTGGGGTTTGAACCATTGCCTTACGTTAATGCGCCAACACACTAGAAAATAGACTACAATTCAGTCATCGATAATTGGACGCTTGCACAAAGAAGCCATGGCGGACGATATCAGTCAGCTGTTCTAATTACCTCTTTGTTCCGCTACAAGCAAGGCATTAGTTGCTATTTTTAAGTGGCTTCTCTCTATCTTCCTATTAAGGCAGAGGACTGAGTTGGTGGCAGTAAGAATCAATGCAGTTAAATTCTGACCAAACTTGGACCATGGAGATGCTGCTATTCTGGGAAGACATAGACACACTAGGATCGGTTATATGATTTCTTAGAATTTTCTGAATAGAAAATTTGGGTTTAGAATCCATATATTCTATACATTATCATCAATAAGCATCAATAAGTCTTTCAAACACACTTAGATACTTTCTTTTGCTTAAATTTAAATATAGAAAATGCTTAATGGATCTATTGGACTTTCAAACGACTAAACAAGTTCTATGATACACCACACATACTTTGTTTTATTTAAATTCAAAGATAGGAAGCGTTCAATCGATAATATCGGGTTATCGAACTTGAAATTTTTATTTCCACTTTACATGTAAACTTGTAATTTTCAGATTATCCTTCTGATGAGTTCATAAAGTATTCGCCCACTCACTTCACTATGCCTTATATTCGTTCCTTTTGGTATCACTGTGAAGAACGATTTCTCTACTATTGATTGTTGTATCTGCATGTCACTATGGTTTCAAAAAAGGTTCTCTCTGTAGGCCTATTTGTTGTGAGTGATGTACATAAATACATACATAATTGGTCATTACAAATCTTTAGTCAAGATTACTACCTAGTTTCTCACACCACTAATGTTGTATGCGTTAATTTTATACATGAATGGCGAGACCTACAGTTTAGTTAGTCAGTCGATTCCAAACGACAGATTTTTGAGAAACTTTTCATGACAATTTTATTTACTTTCAGAATTTTTGCCAGGAGAGGAAGTCGCCGAAGAAATATTTTTTATATTTCGTTTTGTTGGAGATGTCTGACCTGGGGTTTGAACCGATGCCTCACGTCCATAAAGACAACACACTACCTACTAGACTACGGAGGCTACATATGAAATTCCAATGAAGATTAATAAGTCGATTTCTACTCTTGAACGGTTACAACCACTCAATATCGTGTTGTCTTCATTGCTACTAATTGATCCCGATGGTATACTGCTAGGGGTTCATTAACACAAATAAAAATATATTTTTTTTTTCAATAGCTTAAGTATTTAAAATAAAATCTTCCATTAAATTTTTCAAACTGCAAATCGAAATTATAAATTTCCTTACCTTTTTTCTTCAGTTTTTGCTTAAATAAGAGAAGAGTCCTTAAGCAGCATGAATGTTTCGTTTTTAATTAAATTTTTCCAACAAATTTCTTCTTCAATTCCAAGTGAAACTGTTAATTAAAACATCATTTCAATTCATCAAATGCGCATCATGTGTGAGAATACAAGCATAACTGAAAAGAAAAAGGAAGAAAAAATAAAAAAAATAAAATCACTTCACAACATGAGAAAGTTATAGCACAAAAATACTAAGAATTTTACAAAACTTGCAACAGAAGCAACTTCAATTTCGTTGAGATTTTTCTTTTCTTTTCATGTAAATTGTGGTTTATTATGCCTGATATGGATGGTTTCATTTAAATGTATGCATTTACACACATACACAAACAGCAGAGATGAGAGGATTCCATTACACTCTTTTACACACACACACACACACCCATACTATAATATTTATTTGTATTTTAACCCATAGAGAGGTTAACAAATTTTCACCAGCATGCATTTCCATTATTTTGTTCGTTTGTTATTTTTTCTCTACGTAGTTTAGTAGATGTTGCAACAACATTTACAAGAAGCACAACAACGACAACAACAACTACAGCAAATATAAGACAAAAATGGAAAATAGAATCATCATTTGTTTTTGGACGGAAATTGTTTCTCTTCTTTGAATGTTTGTTTGAAAAACACATTCGAACTCCATCTCATCATTATGCAGTTGATGAGAAAATGTAAAGAAAAGGCTGCTGTTTGTCACCCAAACACAACTCTGTTAATACAAGAATTTTCATTTTGACTGGCGTTTTTCTATTTCCAGTTCTTCTCACTGTTTTTGCTTTTTGACAACAAAAAAAATTTTTCTTAGACTGCAAAATGAGAAGATTTCATCGTAGATGTGATGAAATGTAACAAAAGAAAGACAACGGCTGACAATACGAAATTGTACTGAAATTTTTTTTTTTGTTCTGGCAATGGGAAAGAATGTTGCTGTCCTGACTGTAAGGTACTCTATACATGGACTTATGAAAAAATTAAAATCCATTTAGACGATCATGACCCCTATTTGCCGCACAAGGTTCCCGTGCTGTGCCAATATGTATTGTATTATATGACAAATAATATTGAGGGATATTAGCCTCACTAACTTGAATGTCGTCGATTGGTCGATTGATGGAATAAATTTGCATAATTGGCCAGTTCGTCAGGATTACGGACTATTTTCTCACTTTCGCTTTATGTTGTGTGCGTTAATTTAATACATGAGTGGCGTGTCCTACAGTTTAAAGTCGATACCGTGCGACAGATTTTTCAGAAATTTTTCATGGCATTTTTATCTGATCAGAATTTTTGGCAGACATCTGCTATATGGAAGTCGCCGAAGAAATATTTTTCATATTTTGTTTTATTGGAGATCTCTGACCTAGGGTTTGAACCGTCAACCCACGTCGTCTAAGAAGCCAACACACTATCTACCAGACTACGGCGACTACTCTTCTTAGGCAATAAATATTCTTTCCAAATATGCAGAACATATTTCCCGAGATTACGCCTCTGTATGGCAAATTAAGGGACCTGAAAAATTATACTCAATACTTTCTAGATGACAAAATAATGCCTATTATTGATAAATAATGATACTGTTTTTCATTTCTTTACTTCACCAGATCCAACAGAAGTCATTACTTAAAAATAATTAGTATTTAGCTCTTCAAGCGTATATACAGAGACCCTTAACAACTCTAAACTTTAGAGAGAATATATTGTATGTACAATAAATCGTAGCACGACCTTAGTTCTCCAGCAATTGTTTACAGACCACAAGAAAGTCTAACAACATCGTTTTCATCGGCTATTGCCGTCTACCAATTAAGGTCAAAGAGGAAAATATTACTTTACTTATCCAAATTTAAATACATTTGAAATAATCGATGCCTCTGAGTATAAGTTTTGCTTGATGGGCCTATCAGAGTAGACTTCTATCATGAAAACTTTATAGAAGTCTGAAAGTTTTGAGGTTCATATATGCCATGAAAATCCAGCACACATATCTGTTACCAAATTCTCTTTATGATACTTCTACAATTTACAGGCACTCGTTTCTAGGTTTGCATATATTTTCACACTGTCAGTAGTATTTTCTTCTTCTTATTCTTAAGTGTTGACCTGTGCCATTTTAAACAATATTCGATACCGCTTCCATTCTATTTGGTAAATAGAACAAATCCCACCTTTACATTCTTTTAAATTCTTAATACATCCTTAAGTTTGTTCTCCTGTTGATGACTGAGCCCGCATTATACATTTTTTTGAACCAGAAGAGTCCAGAAGAATAATATCATCTGTAGATGTATATTATCTGTAGTTACTTGCAAATCCCTTCAGATAGCATGAAATCGACTTTGTAACTTTTTATGTGTTAGTATAACTCGTTCTAGTTAAACTAGCTTACAATGTAGCCAGAAAAATCAATATTCTTTGCACCTACGTATAGAATTACTTATCTAATGACCCTCTCTACACAAGAGAAGCGATATTAGGAATAGACCAATGAATGGATTGTGATGTCAATTAGTTTCCACATTTCCTAGTCACACAGGTTCACACATTACTTACTTACTGAATTGGCAACCCGATTATCGGATTTCGGCCCTCTCCAGTACATTCTTCCAGGCGCCTCTGTTTCTGGTGCATCTTCGCCAGTTTGTCACACGAATCGATCACAGAACGTCCTCAATTTGGTCCTTCCAATATAGACAAGTTCACCTTCTCCATATCAAATAAACGTTCCGCCGGGACATCCTATTCCATACGAACGACATGGCATTCAATATATATTAAGTTGTATCTTTTAATTTCTTGCCATCGGATAACTTTAGATGGTACAGCTTTTGCTCGAACATGTACAATTTGAAGGAAAAATACTAAACTTTGTTATGAAGGAAAGTGAAATGAGACGTATGCCTTATAGTAGAGTGCATATCGGAAAGATATAAAAAAATATTCGCCTTAAAATAACTAAACATTCTAGAGAAGACTGTTATCAGCAGCTAACCTTCATGAATTCCAACTTGATGCACGATGGATGATTGTAACATACACTTCTTAAATTACGTACACACACATATACACATAGAAATGCCGCCTAAAACGTAACGCTTAATGTATAGGTATGTGAATCACATAATGTGATACATGAAGATGAGTATGCTTTCGTTGTGAATGTTGTTGCAAATTTTTTAAAAAGTAATGCGTTGTAATTTGTTGCTTTTTCACTCTGTACAAAAATGTTTCTGTATCCCTTTAAAAATGTTTGCTCTGCAGAGAGCTTAAGAATGAAAGAAATGGAGGGGTTAATAAAAAGTAAAAAAGAAACTAAAAAATATTTCGTTGTCTACAATACATTGCACTGCGACATGTCTGCCAACATTCAAATAAAAAGAAAAATAGAGTACCAGCTAGAAAAAAAGAAATAAGAAAAACGAATCAGTTGAGAAAGAAAAAAAGAAAAAAAAACACAGGATGAAAATTAAAAAAGAAAATGTTAAAAAAAGGGGACAAAAAAAACAGCAGCGATAACAACAACAACTCAAATGTTAACGTTGTGGAAACCACAAATTATTACACGCGAATGCATTTTAGTTACGCTCAATACAGCTAGAAACATCAGCTCCTGCATATATATACGCACACACATTTGCATTCTCACACACACATACATACAAATCCTTACACACACAATATATTTTCATTTGTTTTTACAGCACACTTTTAGGATTTTATGTTCTACAAGGTGCTGAGTTAAATTAAACAAAGAAGAACAGAAAAATGGGGTAAAAAAACATGAAAAATAAAGAATAACAAGCCATAGAAAAACAGAAAGCAAATGCGCGCTATGATCAGGGCTGGCATCGGTTGCAGAGGAGGCCTTTTTGTATCCAAAGGCTTTTCCTTTTTCGGATAAAAATTCATGTGTTTAAAGGGAATTTGTTGCACTGTGGTATCATAGTCTAGGAGGGGCTGCAATGACATTTTCTAGAAAAGAACTTCGAATTCAAACCTCAGGTCTGAGGTCTTGAAGAAACTAAATATGTAGCCTTATCGACGACCTACTATCAATAGCGTTCTGCAATAAAATTTAATAACTAATTAATTGCCATGAAATAGCTTTTCAAACCGACCTTTTGGAATCCACTTTAAACTATCGTGGGTACCACTACACTCATATGCAAAGGGGAATTTGAATTTGTATATACCTTCCATCGTTCCCCATCCTCCCACTTAATCCAAAATATAAAATATATTAAATATTGGGGTACTAGCAGTGGATTAAGACTTTGTGTGGTACAGCATTTCCACAGGATATGATATTAGGTCAAACTGATACTTCAATTTTCCCAGAAAATGTTACAGACTATTGTTCTAGAAAATAGGTTTAAAAAAAGGGTGAATAACCCTTAATGCAATCAAATGTGCCATGTCTTGCCTCATGGTTAGACCTATATGCTAATGATGCCTAAAGGAAATGATGTTAAATATCTTGAAATACACTTGGTTTGCCGTTTGCCATGAACTCATCACATTGATTTGAATATACTGGTAAAAAGCAGAAGTATTCCAATTAACGTTGTCCTATTCTAGTAGGAGGTATATTAGCTTATTAGACGTGAGGTATCGATTCAAACCCTAGGCCAGACTTCACCAACAAAACGAAGTATAAAATAGTATCTCTTCAACGACTTCCTCTCAACAGATTTATAGCATAAACTCTAAGATTAAAATAAAATTGCCATGAAAAAGTTTCTCAAGAAATCTGTCATTCGGAGTCGACTTTAAGGCTGTAGGTCCTGCCACTCATGAATTAAATTGACACACATCTTAAATGGCGTAAGAAGCTTGGTCGCAATCCTTACTGAATGAATTTCAATTCATTGGCGCATTTCTCCCCTTTGTCATATCGTCATTTTGCATATTGGATCTTAAGTTATTCAGCTCTGGATTATAGCAAGCATTTCTAAAGCCATAAAACTATAAATAAGACGATCGAATATTCTTCGATACCAATATATGTATATTGATATATGACGAACTTCATCATACACCAGAAATACCTGCTGAAGTCAAATAGCCGAAATATCTTGGGTATTCGACAGACGACGCCGCCGTAGTCTTGTAGGTAGAGTGTTGGCATATTAGACGTTAGATCATGGTTCACACTCTGGGTCAGATATCTCTAGCAAAACGAAAAATAAAAAAAAAATCGGTTATCATGGTGCGATAGGTATCTCCACTGAACTTAATGGTTGTGCCGTCCTCATTTTCGAAGAAATATGGGCCAATGATACTTATGCTCCACAAACCTAACCAAAGAGTAACTCGTAATGGGTGCATTGGCTTCTGTAAGACCACGTGTGAGTTTCCTGAGCCCCAAATACTGCAATTTTGCTTATTAATGTACCAATCAAGATGAGAATGATTTTTTTTTTTTTTGGCAAAATCGACTTCATCGTGCTGTTTCTCGTTGGCCCACCTATTGCAATTAATCCCAAAGTTGCTTAAACGTAAGTCGATTCATTACGCTCTGTGGAGATAATATGCTGAATTTTGTGAAAGAATAGAATAACATAAATATTGCTAGATTCGAAATAACCGATGGTTTAAATTTAGCACACAACATAAGTGGTGTGAGAAGCTAGGTCTAGCTGACTGAAAATTTGTAATGACCAATTCTGTATGTATTAAGAGCCCTTATGTATCCGGGCCTTTGAAACATTTATTCTGTGTTACCATTAGAAACTTTTCTAGTACATAGGTTTTAATGAAATTAAAACAAAACCCGGTTATAATTTTTATTATTTTTCACATTTCTTATGCCAGAAGTAAAAAACGAAGCTAAATTTCAAATTAAATTTCAGAGAGATTAAATATGAGACCCATTTAAAATTAAATTAATTTACGTCACAACTTCTATGAAATCTGATTTTGAATACTTTTCTTCATTAGCAAATAGTGTTAGTACAGCTGCAATATAGGTTTTGGTGATGATGTTCCTAGTGGCGTTATCTCTGTTGCTGCTCTAAAACTGATGTGTAGCTTTAACATTTGCTGGATTATCTACTCAGCTGTTGTTTCTTCTTTTGCATCGTCATTTAATTTTTTTTTTTTCTTTTTATGCTCATGACACATGGGAATGTGGCTGGCTAAAGTATGCTTATGCTTCTGCTTTAGTGCGGTTCGTTAACCTCATAAATATGTTACAATTTTATAATCAATAAAATGTGTATTAAAATCTATTGCTTTTAATCTATAAAATTAATAATTTCGCATCGTCATCATCCTCTTGCATTGACATTGTGTTTTATTCTGCGTCTGCCTGAGTCTCTAAATTCTCTTGAGCCACCGCGTCTGGCAGAAACTATTCAACTTTATCGATATGTTTAGTTTTTCTTTCGTTTTACATGAACATAACTTTGTTATATCTTTACAGTAATACTCTTATCCAGTATCGTGCAGTTCGTTAAATCATCTGTGTGTGTGTGTGTTAGTATTTTAATATTCCTGGGGTTTTTGTTGTTTCAACACTCAATGGAAATGTGTCATATGAGATGATAGTTCATTATTGTATTTTTGTTTTATTTTCTTGTATTTTTATTATAATATTTTTGTCTGTTCCTCTCTCTCTCCATAATGATAACGATTATCCCTATCAATAAAATTTGTTGTGACGTATTATCATGAATTTATAGTTTCTTTTTTTATATGATTTAATACAGTGTGTCGCATGTTTCCCTTTTTTTTTTTTGTATTTACATGTTATTGTTTCGGAAGCACTTGTCAATTAAATATTAAGTCTGGTTAAGTGTTTAAGGGTTACCAGATGCATTATAAAAAATATTTCTTTTTCAACTTTGCACAATAAAATACGAAAAAAATTAACAAAATATCTGCGATATAGCACAGAGTATAGAGACTGATTAACTAAGAAGAGAAAATATGCAAATGTTTTTTGATTTGATGTTATGAGACTGATTAATAAGTTTGATGAATCATTCAAAGTTATTCACAACTGCACATACACCATATACGGAAACTACAATATATTGGCAGAACACTGTTTAGTTTCAAAAGTGGAATCAAATCGGACAAATTGTTGTCTTATTTAACAACTTTTGTATGGCACTGTAGTGAGTTTGATAACGATGTCTTTCTACTTCTGGCAATTACGAGAAGAGATTCATAAAGTAAAACATGATTAGCAGATTCATCTACATACATACATACATTCATTCAAAATTACGACCTCACTTCTTACACCACTTTTGTTGTGTATATTAATTTTTATATGATGAGTGGCGGAACATACAGTTTTAAAGTCAACTTCGAACGACAGATTTTTGAAAAACTTGTTCATTTTTATTTTTACTTTACTCTTACTTTTACTTTACTCTTTATTTACTCTTACAGAGTTTTTGCCAAAAATCTGCTGAAAGGCAGTCACCAAAGAAATAGTGATCATTCAACATCAAAGTGAATGGTGTGCACATAAATAATATACGTAATACAGATGGTATAAGAAGTCGCCGTAGTCTAGTAGGTGATATGTGAGGCCATAGCTGAAACCCCAAATATCTCCAACAAAACGCTCCGTCTCTGCAGCATATTTCTGGAAAAGCACTGAAGGAAATAAAATTGCCATGAAAACAACAATCCAACGCTTTAAAAGATTTGCTGTTTAAAAGATTTGTATTAATTTTTTAAATAATGGCAAATCTCTATCTTTTTATGAGAACTTTAAGTTTCTAGCTGATACAATATGAACTTGAGTTAATAAAGCACAATCAACTGCAAGTGTGGCTCAAAAGTAGCTAACAGTAGTGTTAAATATAAATGCCGTAGTCTAGTTGGTACACAATTCACATTACCACCCTCTGAGATGACCACGTGCACAAATGTCCCGTGTAGTGGAGTGTGAACGTAACTCGGTCCTGTTAAAGTCTCATGTCGTTGGTGTCCAGATCATCCAATTCAGGCCAAAGGAAATTAGTAGTAATCGACCTTTAGTGTAAGCCGTTGACAGTTCTCAAAAAATATGGGCCGATGACACCGCCAGCTCAAAGTCCAGACCAAACATTAATATTTTTCTGGTCTTATATTGATTAGTATCGTCTCTTATTTGTTTCTTTCATTCAGACATGAGACTCAGATTAGGGTCAACTGCCATCTGCTTCAAACCACATGTCATTGTCTCTGGTCTCCATGATGAGTTAATAAGCCAGACTGAATAAACGGCAACTAATTTGACAGATTTAGCTGTAACAAGATGGTCATTATCAGTTGTCAAATTTCGGTAGTTTATTTTAGAAGACGCCATCGATGTCCGTCTATATGTCTGTATAGATAATGTCAACAATTACTCACAATTTTGAACAAATTTATAACCATCGTTGCTTAAGACCTTGTGTTCAAAACTGGCCTGTCGTATTATTCGAAACTGATAGAATTGTTGGATCCCAATCAACACAGATTTTTGGGAAAATTTTAAGGTAAAAAAAAAGAATTAAACTGAAATAGAAAAAACCTGGTCACCTTAAAATCTTTATTTCAAAGTCCAATAATCTTACTCAAACAAATTATTGATACATCAACATCGTGAAGTGAAACAATCAAGTAAAAATCAAGAATAAATCATTTGTTAAAGCCAGACGACTTATCAGTGAGTAATTTGAAATGCATGTGGTCGAGTACTACTTGGCAAGTGGGGGAAAAACAATCAGTGTTAAAGACGCCTTCACCAAGTGAACACAGTCACCCAAACGGAAAGCAAACACAAATATTATTTCATAAATTATTTTAATTTATTTATTTTAATTATTAAAGAAAGAAAATTAAAATCGAAATGTTAGGCAACACCTTAAAACAGTTGTTAATTAAAAACAAAACCTCTATCGAAACCACTTCTCTAGGGCTAAAACGTTTTATCAGTGCTTCAGTGGAAAGTGAGAAATTTATTGTTGTAAATGAGGAAAATGATGTGGATGTAACCCTAAATCCCTCAAAGGAAACATTAAAATTTCCCGGTGTCTGGTTACGCGATAACTGTTACTGTGAGCAATGCTTTCATCCAACAACCAAATCACGTAAACATGACTGGAATAAATTTGATGTCAAAGTTAAAGTCGACAAATTGGAAGTGAGTTTCTATTTTAAATACGATTTAAAAATATTCTCTAAAGCTGCCTTTTCTTCAGATAAATAATGACACAAAACAATTAATTATTGATTGGAGTGATAAGCACAAATCGGTGTACGATTTGAAGTGGTTACAAGAACGAGCCTTCAATGATAAGAGGCGTGAACGTTATTTGAATGATTTCTATCGTCCCAAACCAATACACTGGAAGGGTTCAGAATTTGAAAAAATTGTTGAAACTTTAGAATTCAAAGATGTCATGCATAGCGACGAAGGTAAGTGGGGAAGGGAATTATCAATTCTCAATTATATTTTTGAAAAGGTAAAAAATTTTAATAAAATACCGTACTGACTACAAATGTCTCGAGGTAAGTGTTACTGTAACGTTCTTGAGAGTTTTCTCTGTTACTTTCTGTACTTTGCTGACTTTAACGAACTTGATTACCACGACTAACAGTTGTCTCAGACATTAGCATTTTTCCATTATATTTTTTGCCGTTAGATTCCATTCACAATTGCCAGAACTCCATAATTTTGTTGGTCCCTCAACCGTCAGTACTGTTTTTCCATCTTTATTGACACTCTATTATGTATTCTGTCTCTGAGAACTTATCATCGCACCTACCAACTTGAATCTGCAGTAACTCTCTCTTCTTGGCTTTGTCAGATTTACGTTAATCGATTCCATCCGGAATTTGAACACCTTTATTGCTTTATGCTCTAACCCCTCCTTGCTTAAAAATTGAAGACTATCAAAGCTTTTGCAGTAGCCCTAGCGATTTAACTGTTTCTCCTCGACATTTAGGTTTCAGTCGACAGGACCCCAAACTTTTTACCCAACACCAGTTAAGATTCAAAGCTCTGCAACACTTGGCAACTGTCCATAACTTTCATCGAAAAATTATCTTCAGCGATGAGTCTCATTTCTGGATGAATAGATGCATGAACAAACAAAGTGATCGGCTTAGGGACGACCCGATAAGCAGTTTTGAAATTCGATATGTTGACCGCCTTTGGTTTGTTGAATTCTCTGCTGCTTTTTCTAATTTGAAAAAGTATTCTAGTAGGAGCGGATATCCCATCCATCGTATTTTTCTCAGACGTCACCGATCCCTTTCATGCCAGTGCGTCCGCTTTTTCGTTTCTTTCTACGCCACATTGTCCCGGAACCCAGTAGAGTAGGCGGTTGTTGTATACGGTGTAGCGAGTCCTTGAAACTGCTGACTTTTATGAAATCCACCCATACGATCAAGTTCAAAAGAGGTTGTTTCCTGGTTTTAATAATACGTGCAGCTTGTTCGATAGCAAAAATCTCCTCCTGAAATACGCTGGCCTAGTTCGGTAATGACAAGCCATGCATTTGGTTCACTTTAGAAAACATGGAAATTATGCGTTAAATGTGCACGTGGTTGATGGGTGGGAATCTTGAAACAGCCCTTCTTCAACAAGAAGGGTAGAAGAAGATAGTCTTCAACTATCCACTTAAAACCGATCGAATATAAGATCATACAGAACGCTGTGGGAAAGAGCTTGAGCCACGCCAATCCGAGTTGAAATTGGTAAAAGATGTTGAAGTTCGATTGGCAATGTTTTAGAGAAGCCAAATTGAAAATCAAGGTGATTCGATTGTAAAGACCAGGGTTTACGTAAAGATTATTTAACTGAAAATTTGTTAAATTTGGTCGACTGGTTTGACTTGTTTGAGCCTATCTTTAACCAAATAATTGATTCATTTTACCCATACACGTCGAACCTAGATCATAAAAAGGGACTTGTGTTCAATACTGTACGTGTTTTGCTTTCTTTAATGTATTGTAAGCAACACCACAAAATCACCGCCTGCCGTATTGTTGTCGATTTAAATTTTTATTTCAAGTCTAATTTATTACGATTATTTAATTTTACAATGTTATCCTCCTTTGTTACAGATTTTCTATGAGAGACACTCACATAAAATTTAAAAAATCTTTCTGTTTTATAGCCCTTAAGAAATGGCTGGAAGCTTTGGCAGTACGTGGTGTGGTCATGATAAAAAATTCTCCCATCGAACAGACTGTTGTAAGGCAATTAGCGGAACGTGTTGGTTTTATACGCCGTACAACATATGGGTAATTACAACAATAACAACAAAAGAACTTAATGCTTACAATTGAATTCAAATGAAATAAATTTCAATTAATGGCCATCACACTTCTTTTTATTCTTGTTTCTTACAGTGAAGAATTCATTGTTCAATCAAAGCCGGGTGCTAAAAATTTCGCTTATCTATCGGATCCTTTACCTTTGCACACGGATTTGCCGTATTATGAGTATAAGCCCAGCTGTAATATTTTACACTGCATGGTGCAATCGAAATCGAAGGGCGGCAGTAATTTATTGGTCGATGCCTATCACATTGCCGATCGCATGAAGCAGGAACATCCAGAGGATTATAAAATTTTAACTGAAACTGTAGTGGATTGGAATGATATTGGCAGTGAAGACGACAAACATTTTCATAATATTTGGCGTGCTCCTGTTATATGGTAACACATTTTTATTTTTTTTTTTTCGATAAATTCTGCAGGTTAATACGAGGCATGGTAACTTTATTTAGCAAATTTATTGTCAAAAAAAGTTTGTCATTTGGCTTGACAAAAGGTTTTCTCATGCCCTTGCCTTACCTTTTTATTCTTTAAAAGACGTACTTTTGTGGTTGTACATATTTGTTATGGATAAGGATAACAGGATGTAAAGAACCTTTCAATTTGAAAACAACTTGTGTTAGCGATAAAACCTCAACGGTGGTACAGTGTGTTAAGTTGGTAGAGCTATAAGCACAGAATAGAAATGTTTAAATTGTAGACACTTTATAAACGTAAAAAAGAATCGACGAAGGCCATAAAATACTTGGTGGACGATAACAGGTTGAACTTCGAGAACTTGAAATTCATCAACGAAATGACAACCGTGCCGTTGGCAGCACTGGTGAGAACAATACCAAATATTGCAGGACCAAATCCATTGAAGAGATACGTGATATCAGAAGTCACACATACAGCTTCTAACACCAATTATGTGGTGTGTGATATTTAATTTAGAAGTCGTCGTAGTCTAGTAGGTAGTGTGTTGGCTTATTAGACTGAAGGCCTGAGTTCGAATCCCAGGTCAGACATCAAAACGAAAATATGAAAATATTTCTTCGGCGAATTCCTCTCAGCAGATTTCTGACAAAAACTATGAGAGTAAATAAAATTGCCATGAAAAGTTTCTCAAAAAACTGTCGTTCGAAGTCGACTTTAAACTGTAGGTCCCGCCACTCATGTATAAAATTAACGCACACAACATAAGTGGTGTGAGAAGCTAGGTCGTAATCCTGACTAAAGGGTTGTAATGACCAATTATGTATGTATGTATGTATGTATGTGATATTTTATACATGAGTGGCGGGACTTACAGTTGAAAGTAGACTCCGAATAATAGATTTTTGGGAAAGTTTTCGTGGCAATTTTATTTACTCACAGAGCTTTTGCCAGAAATCTGCTGAGAGGAAGTCGATAAAGAATTTTTTTATTTTTCATATTTGAACCGTGGCCCCACGTCTAATAACTCAACACACTACTTAATAGACTGTAGCGACTTGTTTATTAAGGCTCAGAAGTAACGATTCCTTGGCAGTTACCGCAATATCCTGTAGCTTTCGCCTATGAAGAACTGCTCACTCGCTGAAATTTTTATGTGTTGTGTCCTCCTCCAGTGTTGCCGTTTCAGTAAAGAGCAGGTAAATTGGAATAGTTGCGGACTTGTAGATCCAATACAAAAATACAATACACAAATTTTTCGGCAAAACTCTTCGAGAGGCTGATAGTTCGCTCATCTTGTACGTTTTTAATCACATTTTCTGTTAATTAAGAAATCAAAAGACAAATTGCGGTCAGATTTTTCTTTTTGGCATTAAACTTCTGCAAGTTTTAGTTTTAGGACTAAAACAAGTTTCTTCTGTATGTAACACATTTAAATTGTATACATGAGTGGTGCCACCTACGCTTTAGAGTTGACGCCCAATGACGACCATGCCTTCAAGTCTAATAAGCCAACACGCTTCCAACTTCATTTAAACCTAACATTCCCATACATTTTTAAATGTTTCAAATTCTATCAAAACAAAATTCTATCTCCTTTAAAACACTGTGACACTAAGTTTAAATAAAAATACGAATGAACCCAGCAAACTCTAAAATAATGCCTCATTCCCAACAAACATATGTTTAATAACAACAACAATAATGGCATGAGCGATATTTAAATACGATATGAAATTAAAAAAATAACAAACAAATCCTTTACGTAGTTGCACTTGGTTACTCATGCAACCATGAAAAAATAGCAAAAGGAGCTAAAATCGATTTTCAATTTATTTATTTATTGCAATTTTTTCTCCTCTTTTTCGCTTTTTCTACCAACATTCCCTATTTCCTTTTGCGCCAATTTATTTAAAAAAATGTCTGTAAGTGTTTAAGGACTGGGAAGGAAAAAACAGAAGAGAGCGAAGAGTGTAGGAGAACTCAAGAGATAAATGTCGAGACAGTGCCGGAGTATTTTTGAAAACATACCAATACATTTTATCGCTTTGACACTTCATTTACTGCGACACCACTTTGGGAGAGAGCGCAACTCCCAATAGAACTTCAACGGTAGTCACCGTGGCAACAGGCATGGAATGGCACCACTAACACCACAATTTATGGGAAAATTTATAGAACAGTCGGGTATCTGTAAGTTTTCTTTTTATTTTTGTTGTTTTTTCATTCTTTACGTCTCCTGTTTGTAAAGTTTTGTAAAATATTTTCTCATTTATTTTCTGCCTCATACATCAGTTGCCTACACCTCTAGCGCACAGTTTCGTTTCAAACAAAGAGAAATTCTTGAACGGATTTAAGAAATTCAAAAAATTTTCTTTAAGAAATCCATAAAATGTATAGGAATAAATTTTTTTTTTATTTTTATTTCCATTTAATTTGACCGTTATTTGAATAAACTTTTAAATTTGTTTGTTTGTTTAAGCCTCGATAAGGATGGAAACTACACGCGCATAAATCACAGTATTCCCCAACGTGACAGTCACTTTTCGGTACCATTGCAGCAAGTAATTCCCTGGTACGGAGCCTATTCCAAATTTGTACAACTCGCACGTAAGGACGCCTATGCATTTAAAACAAAACCTGGTGATGTCTTGACTTTCAATAACATACGCCTGTTGCATGGCCGCGAGGGTTACGATGACACCGAGGATAATGTGCGTTATATTGTCGGAGCATATTTGGACTGGGATATTATCTATTCGAAACTGAGAGTATTAAAATCATTGGAAAAAGAGCAATCTTTGTAAATGTTTGACTTTGAACAAGTCGCCTAACTGAAGTGGTGTTTTCTTTTCATTGGAAGTAAAAGAAATTTCAAAATTATAGGCCTGTGAACCGCATTGCCTTGTTGTTGAGTTGTTTGTATCTGTACGATAATATTTTATTATGTTCTATTAATAAACACCATAACATTTGAAATGGATACAAATTTTATTACTAGTTTGTTCACGTCACGGGTTGAAAGATAAAAGAGAAATTCTTATTTCATTATAGTGCTCGGACTACGCCGTTTGTGTAAGTTTTTGATCACTCCTCACCCATTTAGCTCGTTATCGATATAATTCAGCAGCATTGTCTAAAACGGTTTGGATCGTTGAGGTCTACAGGGACCAAAATGCATCAAATAGTTAGCTTTTAGGATATACAACCACTTCAGATTTTTTTGAGACCCGTATGGAACAATATTTCCTTTCGATATAACCAGAGAATAAGGACAAGATTCAGGAACTAGAGTGTGTTGGCATAACAGATGCAATGAAAACCTGTCCTACACCGACACTGGAGCCTCTGTTGGATTTAAGACCTCTGCTTTTAAGTCTACGACTACGATACAAGTCTACCGTGAATTTCACCAATAGCACCCGGGGGTCGAACATCTTCGGCTTTTTACACAAATAGGGCACGAACATCAACAATGTTCGTTAAAAAGAGCGTAAAATTGCATTCAGTTGCTATCAGATTAATAAGTACACTTGAAAATATTACTAACAATTTTCCTCTGGGTTAAGACGTGCTTCTCACAACGACAGTCACACTTAATGATGTTCTCTTTGTGCCCACCACTGTCCTAAGTAATATTAAGAAAATTGGTATTAAGTACTCTCTCTCTCTCTCCCACACTAAATATTCTAACCACTTATGTACGGAAGTTTAGGAAACAGGTAACACTGTGCACACACTCAATAGACATTGCAATTTGCAAATAACAACAATACAATTAAATTTGCATACGTCATTAAAAGAGCATGCTATTGGTGAACTTTCTCCTATTTTAAGAAAACTAACAACAACAACTGCATTGTGTAATATTGTTTGTGTTGTACTTCAAAAAGAAAACAAAAAGATAAAAACCCGCAGCAACAGCTAATCACCATTATTACGATCTTGCAACATGATTATGATAGAGAAACCCTTTACGACGTTAATTATTATTAATGAAGATGCGTAATACAGAACAGGGATCAATAAACCCACAGAGTACATATGCAAATGGTAATAGTGAGAGAGAGAAAGAGGAAAGTAAAGAGTTTATGAATGAGAGAAAAAAAGTTATTTAAAAATAGAGAGCCTAACAAAAGCATGAACAATCATGTTTACAGCAAACAGGGGAAAAAATCTGATTGTTGTTGTCATAAAAAATTCACATATTTTTGGTGCCTTATAAAAATAGCACCGGTAATTAAGAATGTTACAATTATAATACAATTATAATGGCGTTAAAGTTTTGTTATTGTTTTACCTGCTTTTTGCTTCTTCTTCTGCTTTGATGAACAACTTCCTTCTTTAGCACACATTTTATAACACTTTTTATCACACAAACAAACACACGCACTTACACTTAAACTACCCTCATGCATTTAACACTTTTTTATTACATAAGTATTGAAAATAATTAACTTTTTTGATATAATTTTACACTCACACATACTTAGACTCATACTTAACACTTTCCACTCATTTTATTTAAATTATTCAAAAAACATTTAAACGAATTTTAATTCTTTCGCGACAATTAATAATTTTCGGCGCAACTCGAACAATGGACGTGAGTTACACTCTCTAAATAAACGGTTAAACACTTATTGTTATTGCCTACGATATTGGCACATGATGTTGTTTGTTTTTTTGTCTTGTATTTTTTTTCTTTTGGTTAGACTCTCTTGCTCTCTGACTGACTCTGTGCTACCAGCGTTTGTTGTTGTTCTTGCTTTACTTAAAAATGAAGAAACATTTGTTCAAGTTCACCAATATCATGCTCTTATAATGACGTATGCAATTATAATTGCATTGTTGTTGTTTATTTTTATGATTCACTCACGGCTCTCTATTTTCAAATTGTAATGTCTATTGAGTGTGTAAACAGTGTTACCTATTGTCCTTACTAACTAAGATGCTCTGCACTTTTTGTTCGTTTTTTAATGTTAAGGAGGGGATATAGGTCAGTTACATATGTAAACTGTTAATGTACTTTTAAATTAAAGAGTCCCCTTTTGCACTATATGAGTACCAACTAGACAAATCCAAAGTTGGCAATACTAAAGTTTATTTGCTTTGTTTGTTTGTCAGTTAACCGCTTACTTCGAGAGCGTAACTTGCGTCGATTGTTGTAGTGGCGTCGAAAATAATTAATTGTCGCTAAAGAATTAAAATTCGTTAAAATATTTATCAAATAATTTAAATAAAATAAGTGGAATGTGTTAAGTATATGTCTGTGTAAATGTGAGTGTAAAATTATAACAAAAAAGTTAATTATTTGCAATACATATTTAATAAAAAAAGTGTTAAATGCATAATGGTAGTTTAACTGTAAGTGCGTGTGTTTATTTGTATGATAAAAGTGTTATAAAATGTGTGCTAAAGAAGAAAATTGTTCATCAAAGCAGAAGAAGAAGAAGAAGAAGCAGAAAGCAGGTAAAACAATAACAAAACTTTAACGCCATTATTATTATAACGCTCTTAGTAACCGGTGCTATTTTTAAAAGGCACCCAAAATATGTGAATTTTTTATAACAACAACAATCAGATTCTTTTTTTCTCCTGTTTGCTGTAAATATGATTGTTCATGCTTTTGTTAGGCTCTCTATTTTTAAATAACTTTTGTTTTTAATTTCTCTCATTCATAAACTCTTTTTTTTTGCACTTTCTCTCTCTCACTATTGCCATTTGCATGTGCACGCTGTGGGTTTATTGATCTCTGTTTTATTTTACACATCTTTATTAACAATAGTTAACGTCGTAAAGGGTTTCCCAACCATAATCATATTGTAAGATCGTAATAATGGTGATTAGCTGTTGCTGAGGGTTTTTTATTTTTGTTTTCTTTTTCAAAACAATGCCTATTTGTTGTCTATGCTGAATAAGTATGTCTGTTTTGCTTAACAAAATTTTCTATGGAATTTTATGGAATTTTGTTGAAAAAATTAAAAATATTTTTCTTTTTAAAATAATTTTTTTTTTTGTCAATTTATAAATACAAACGTAAAATAAAAAATTTTATTTGTTATGATGCTTGCAAAAGCAAATGCTTTAACATCGAGCTATGGAAGAAAGAGAAAGAGAGAGAGAATGTGTTGCGTTTTATGGTACAAAAAACTAACCTGCTATCTTCTGATAAGAAAAATACTAACACTACTGTTTGAAATAATACTGCAGTAATGTTATGGTGATGTTAATAAAATATCTTTTTATATTTTAAAAATTTTTTAAAATTTTAAATATTTTCTAATATATTAAATATTTTTTAAAATTTTTAATATTTAGTAATATGTTAAATATTTAATATTTAAATATTTCATGTTTTAAATAATTTTTTGTTTAATTTTAAATATTTTAAACATTTTTTAATATTATAAATATTTTTAAATATTTCTTGAAATTATAAAAATATTTTAAATATTTTTTAATATTAAAATATATAAAAAAATATATAAAAAATTCAAATATAATTGAATTGTGTTATATACTGCATATCCTTTTTGAAGCATGAATAAATTTATTTTTATTTATTTTTTAACTTAAAAACGCCAGTTAGTATGAACAAATTGCCCATGAAAAATTGGTGACTGACAGTCAAAACAAATTTGATGTGCATTTCTTTTGTGTTCGCTCATGAAGGCATTTTCTTGTCTTCGGCTTGAATATTTCACTAAATTGGCTTAAGTTTTGGTAACAATGTCTCCTCAATTTTGTTTATTAAAAAAT
Organism: Sarcophaga caerulescens; assembly: GCA_927399465.1. Taxonomy (NCBI): domain Eukaryota; kingdom Metazoa; phylum Arthropoda; class Insecta; order Diptera; family Sarcophagidae; genus Sarcophaga; species Sarcophaga caerulescens. The sequence continues at coordinate 53,753,190 of OV656873.1, forward strand.
AAAAATTTAAATTTTATAATCCTTTACATGTGAATGGCTTTTATGAAGTAATGATATGTATAGGGTGGGCCATTTAAAAGTTTAAATTTAAAAACGGTTTGAAAATTTGCCAAATTTACTTATTTGTTATGAAGTACAATGGCTCCACTTAGAAATGGAATATTTTTTCATTCACATAGCTGCAGTAGCAAGCCCCAATGTACCTCATTCGATCTGACCAATTTTCAGGCTTTTTTTACAGTGTATGTGTTGGTATCTGGACAATGACATCATTGACCGTAATGATTCCTCCTTCCTCATTCTCAAAAAAAATATGAACCAATGATGCCTTGTACCACAAGCCGCACCAAATAATCACTCCTAGTGGGTGCATTCGCGTCTGCAAGACCACGTGTGGGTTTTCTGAGCCCTAAATATGGAAATTTTGCTTATTAAAACCTTCGTGGTGTTCTGATGTACCACTTTCCATCCAAATGTCCCTGCAGAAGAGGTAGTATTAATAGCATCAACAAAAGCCTCTCCCATCTTCAAGTTTATACTGAACTTATCCATCCTTTTGAACTGAGAAATATTAAAGAAGACAAATTAAAAGTTTTCATAAGCATGTTCCTTTGTGATACAATAACAGTTTGCAATACAAAAAAACTTCAGTACAAATTATTATTACCTGCAATTTAAAGTTCCTTGAAACTAAAAGAATGGATGTGGAACTATTATTCGTAGTCCTTGTTCTCTTTTTCGCATTTGCTGCTACAACAACAACAACAATTTATTTATAGATAATAATGCTTTTAAAAAATAAAAATAGCACAAGAAAACTTTTAAACAATTTAAAGCAAAAATAAATATACTCGGAGGAATGTCTTACGAAAAGGTGATGGTAGCTTCAAAGGATGGGGGCAGAGGTAGAGGGGCGTTTAGAATATGACAAATAAAAAGTAACAGTTTCAAAAGAGAATTTAAACTTTGACACAAGACATTGAAAAATTATGTTCTTTTATGCAGGAACAAAAAAAAAAAACGAAAAGAAAAAAGAAACTTCGAAGAGGATGAGGCAAAAAAAAACAGACACAATAACAATTCCCCAAATGATAATTATTTAATGTCTAGCAAAGCAAAAAAAAAATATTAAAGGAAGAGAGAGAGAGAGAGTGGGCATAAGGAAGACAACAACAACAATAATAATACGATATAAAGAGAACATTAGTGAGCAGTATTAAATAAAGTTGTCAAGTGTTTGGCCTATTCAAGCAATAAAAAAAAATGGGATTGAAAAGATTTTTAAGTTCCTTTGCCTTAAAATAGCAAGGATTGTTAGTGGCTAAAGGTGAAAATCTTTTAAAACTTCATTGAAACTCAAGTTAATGACTTTTACCATAAGTTAACTTAGGGAAAGATGGTCAATATGACGATGATGACAATGATGATGAGGAGGAAATAATAATAAAAACTTTAATTTTCTTAAATAGGGATTTTCAAAAAACATTATCATGATTTAAGGAAACGAACTAATCCGAGAACTTGAATATAAAGTACAATGCGATATTGAAATCATAAATTTGATTTCGTATAGGACATCATTGTAAAATATTGCCTTTGGTTGCTGTATAATGATTAGAGTCAAAAATCAAATTAAGTATTTTAAGTACTCACTTATTTTATAATAATTATTACGAGCTGAGCAACATATGCCTTATGCCAGTACAGAATCTCTGGAGGGGATTGAACCCACCACCCTTACACCAATAAACCAGAACCCTACCCAGTAGTTTTGCATGGCAGCCAACGAAATATAGGTACTTAATATTTTCGTTGACCATCAAAATATTGACTTCAGGAGGTAGATAGATAGTGGTGGTTGTACTTAATCTCGAAACATCTGTAAATATCTGTTCAGGATTAATGAATAGGTATGTATATAGATGCAATAAAATCAAATCAAATTTATATAAGATTAGATTAGATCCATCAAAATCAGCAGATTTTTGGAAAAAACTCTGAGGGTTAATAAAATTGCTATGAAAAGTTCCTCAAATATCTGTCGTTTGGAGTCGATTTTAAACTGCAGGTTTTGCCACTCATGTATAAAATTAACACGCACAACATAAGTGGTATGAGAAGTTAGGTCGTGCATAATTATGTTGTATATCTACAAGATAATTTATAGAATTTAGTACCTTTTAGAACACTGCAAACCGAGATATAGGTAAGATACTCCCTTGTCGCATGTTACACCATGGAGTAGTAAACAAAATTACTGTGACAGTCTGTGATGGCCTAAATATAGGGAAGACCATGAACTGTTTAAATCTGTAGTAAAATTAGCAGGATTATAGGTTTATTTTCGAGATACTAAGTGTAATTGGGCAGCGCATATATGCCATGTTAGAGGATGGAGTGCATTCCATATTGTTGTCCTTCATTTGAATGGCATTCTGGATGACGTTTTACCAAACATTACTGATGAAAGAGGAGAAGATTAGAAGAAATTGAGGAAATAAATTCACAAACGTATTTTATGAAGTTTATATCCATCAAATGTGAGCGCGTAAGACATGCAACGTTCGTTTTTGGATGGAGGACTCGTCTGTTCGATAAACCTTTCTACTTATATATAGTAGAAAACTCTTGTGGACTGTAGGAAGAGCCGCTACATTCCTGAATGGCAACTTGATTGGCAAACTGAGGAAACTGCATTTGAGGAAACGGCTGCAAAAACTCGATAAACATCTTCTTATGCCATTGTCTTCTGTTACTGAATAGTGCTGATATTTTGATAATATTCAAGTTTCTTTGGAGCAACCCTAAGCGGTTAATAGGATTTCTTTTTGCCGTCCCGCCAAATATGGACATAATTACCACACACAGCACAAGTGGAGTGAGAAGCTAGGTGAAGGGTTATATTGGACAATTATGGACGTGTGCACCCATGTGGTACCGCACAAAAAATTTGTATTTTAACGATTATAAGATTTTTGATATTCAGACCGGTCAAATCCTATATTGGCTAGCACTAACAGATCCTTTAAACGATACATTAAACTATTCAGACCAACTCTATGAAGCGTTCCTTGCTGTTGATATCCAACTCGGTAGATTTTTTTATCTTCACTTTCATACTTTAAACTTAATTCCTCGACTTGCTTTTAAAGTAATAAATTCGTTGCTTACTTTACTAAATCTCTTTGGCAATTTAATTTCTTTAACAAAATTTTAGTCTCTAGAAGGTATGACATAATGGAAGCATCCATCTTACAAGTGCCAGTTTATTATGCGAATTTAAAATGTGACTTTAAGTGGCATTATCTTAAATTTCTTTATACATCTTCATATCCTTCGCTTCATTTTTATTTAAAACGCAATTTATTATTATGATGATTATTAATATGATTTTCATTTATAAATACACTCTTATGTGAAAACACTTCTTTTAATATTTTTCGTAAATTCAAGTGTGACTGACTATGTGAACGAACGCACGTTGACGGATGTTAAAGGAAGTAAAAGCGGGCGAATGTATTCCTCTGTGTTTCCTTTAGGTAGGCTGCCATCGTCTAGCCCTGTAAAGACCTTTTTCTTTTGTGTTTTTGTTGCTTTTGTTGCTTTTGTTGTACATTTTTGGTTAATGGTCTATATGAGCGAATGTTGCCATAAGTAATTGCCTGGAAAATTGAGTTTTTTTTTTGCTGTGATAATTTTAAAAATACATGGGCATGTGAATTTAATGGAAAATTTTAAGTGAATACCATGCTAAAGAAGTGGTTAAAGTAACTTTTCATTAACAAAACTTATAAATTTATTTTATTCTATACAGTTTTGATTGTAATTTAAAAATCCATACTCTTTGATCTAAATATCAGAAAACTCTGTAGAATATTGCAAGAAACTTATATGTACCTTCCACTATAGCTTTAAATCCTTTAAAGAAGTATCAAACAATTTCTATATATCTTTACTTTTTAATCTGCCCAGTTTCGCAAATTTATCAATTTAGAAAGGCATTATAATTTATAGATAACATACGTTAAGGAAGGGTACCAAAAAGTACTAAAAGCGGCAATAAAACGTACTTAAAATTTTACGAAAGACATGTGAAATACTTTTCATATAATAGTAGCAAATAATTTAGACTTAGAGTTGATATATTTATTTGTTCAGAATATATAAAATAACAATATATAAAAACAACAATTTTCATAACTTTTGGTACCAGTTCGACATCTTAAAATAGCATTCAAATGTAAGCTGCACCTCTTCATTGTTTGCAGATTTTTCTCGACCAAACTATTTTTTAAATTAAAAAAAATGCCAGTCGCCGTAGTCTAGTAAGACAAAAAATATTTCACCGGCAGATTTCTTGAAAAATTTTTCCGAGAGTAAATGAAATTTCCATGAAAAGTTTCTGAAAAATCTGTCGTTCGGAATCGACTTAAAACTGCAGGTCCCGCCATTCATGTATAAAATTAACATACACAGCATAAGTGGTGTGGGAAGCTAGGTCGTAATCCTGACTGAAGGGTTGTAATGACCAATAACGCTATGTAGTTATTTAAATAAGAAAAATTCGAAGAAGGGCACTGATTAATCAACTCTTTAATTCATTGAATGTCACAGAATTCCAGTCACAAAATTCTTCTTCTTCTTATAAAGAGATCCTTTAGATATCGCTTCAGGGGTGGTGATAAGAATGTTTTTGGTCCAAAATCGTATTTCTTATAATAATCGAACGAGTATAGATACTATTGCGAACAGGAGCAACCAATTAGTATTAAACATCGTAACGATTTGCTTTAGGCTGATAATATTGATATAAACGGAGCGAAAACACATGAAGCACAAATTAAACATCTTGCAAATACATATATACGAGCTGATAATTTTCAACACCATGTCTCTGAACAACAGAAACAAAATACAGCCAATTTCATTGTTTACATCACACAACTCTACAGAAGAGACAGGAAGATGATCCTTTTTCAAAAGTTCAGATTGTGAAAAACTCCTCAGGAAATGGATTCACAATACTAAAGCCGCCATTATATTTCAAAAATAGTTTTCAACTGAGATCCACATGGAATGCGAACCGATAGTCGACTGAGTAGGATGTGCCAAAGACACGGGTGAAAAGATAATTAAACATGGTATTGAATTGAAAACATTTTATACGGCATAGGCGACAACTAAGAAATGCAAAAGCATACCTTAGAGCTATGAAGTGGTAAGTTCATTTTCTTTTTCGCCAATTGTATCATTTTGTTTTAACATACAAATGCCGCATAACCGTAGAATAGTATGCGAGTGCTACAAATAAGCAGTTTTCATTTTTGAAAATAACCAACGGAAAATATCCAACGAACATCCCAGAACACAGACGTCTTAGCCTTGATTGTGTAAGTCTATGTACGTAAGTCTTCGACATTGTTCTGTTTAAAGCACAACTTTCTCTTCAACAAATTTTCATCAATATACTGCGATGTGTAGTAATTTTTTAAATCTTTAGGTCTTGAGCAATAATCGGCACATCCAACTAACGATCATCTAATATGTTTTTATTGATTTTCTTAACTGTGCGAACCATCAGTAAATCGACTATCCCAGTGCTTGTTTTTCTAGTTCTATGGTACGTTAAACATCTTTATATTATGAGCTCAATGTGCTATTGTAGTAGTCTAGTGGTTAGTGTGTTAATCTGCGACTGCTTGTGGGTTGGATTACTACTAGGGTCTTTAGTCAAAATTGTGGACTATTCCTGATTACTTCTTCAATGAACCATATTTAGTTTTAGTTTGAACTGATTAAATTAGTCATACATATGTATGTACATACATACATAATTGGTCATTACAATCCTTCAGTCAGATTATGAACTAGATTCACACACCTGCCAGGAAAGGCAATTTTTACTAACTTTCAGAGTTTTTGTCCAAAAATTGCTGAGAGTGGCCGAAAAAATATTTTTTCATATTTCGTTTTATGGGGATGCCATGCCTGGGTTTAAACCGACATTTATCTCTAATAAGCCAACTTTTACTTAAAATGACACCTCTGAAGTGGGTGTGTACAGCTTTAGGAGCTCATAGAAGTATGGACCTATTGATCTTATCTTCTGGCAAAAATCTCTGGATACTTTTTACAAGACCCAATATGTTATATTAAAAATTGTTGATTAATAATTTATTTATTAAACTAAATTCTACTGTTGCTAGTTCATTGAAAACCAAACCTAGCTTTTTATTTCTATTTTGTAATCCCATTTAAAAAAAATTTAAAATTTCTCTTTTCTTTATATTTGTGTTCTGCTCAGTTATACTAAATTTTTATTAGATTTCATTTTTATTCGTTTTGTTATACAAAATAAAATAAAGAAAAAAAAAAGAAAACAAATATTGTATTAAAATATTTTTTTTTGTGAAAAGTATTAAAAAAAATTAAAAGAACTGCGGTGTTCCCTATTTCGGATATTGTTTTCGAGTCATATAAACTTTTTCATCATACTCGTACAGTGAGTAAGCAAGTTTCGTTGATTTTTATTTGCAATATCGGGATTTTAAGGTTTACGAAGAAGAAAACTTTGCTTTACGTTGTTTTACAGACTTTTTCCGGTAATGGTTTATACGACTATTGGATTGGAAGCAAACACAGCCTCACTCAACTCAAGAGTGTTGAGGGATTTAACATTTTGGTAACAGCAAGCAACAACAACAACAACGAAAAAAAGGAAAGTTGTTTGTTTTGTAAATACAAACTCGTAAAAAGAAAAATGATTGTAAAAAACAATCTCTTTTATACGGGAGTTAAAGGTTCTTTTCATTTCTTTTTTAACTTTTATTTTTTTTTTTTTTGGTTCTGCTGATTTGAAAGAGCAACAACGTTGTGCTGTTTGTTGCCACTTTTGGTTGAAAGTTTGTTTGGCAAGAGAGCGAGAGCAAGAGGCTTTTAAAAATTTGTTTATTTTATAACTTTAACAACACATAAGTAGACTTAATAACCATGTTATAAAATATTTATGATATCAGCACATACACTCGCTGTGGCAAAGTCTAATAAGGACCTTAATTTAATAGCTCTCCAAGCACAATACACATTCAATAGTACTAAACACACACACATATACATATATAAAGGAAAAGGTTAATGGCTGTTTTTACAATTCAAGAGGTAGATAAGGTTGTAGTAAAAAGTTTTCACATTGAAATTAAGGAATATTTAAATGCGGGTGTTATAATGCAATTTGAAATTTATTTCAAATAGAATTTCAGCCATTAAAAATATTAAATAAATCCTTTATAGATACCTTAAGACATTATTAGTTTATGAGATAAATTATCTCATAGAAAGCGAGGGGCTTCATCCATCTCTGTTTAACGGCCTTATATGTATTTCGAAAGTTCCAAATTTATTTGTAATTGTTTTATGTTGATTTTCATTATACATATACATATTGTCTTGCCAAATAAACCATTGTTACATGTTAATATTTAGAACAAATAATAATTACTTTAATGCCCAAGGTAAACTTTATAATTGTAACTTAAAATCAATGAAATTAAATTCAATTTTATTTTAATTAATAATTAATATTCTCCAGATATTGTGCAAACACTCATGCCGTGCTGTGTTAATTTTGAAAAACAAAGCTTTTTAATTGGCAAACAAATACAAGACAATAATTGATCAATCAAATGATGCATGCATATGCCTGAACACATAATAATCATAATGAAGAAAGATGCCTTGAAATTATTGTGAGGAATAATATCAAGAAAGAGAATTAAGGATTACAAAAGAAATTGTTTGTATCAGTCTAAGGAAAATGATTAATATAGCGACTTTAATTGAGTGCTTCTTGTATTAAAATTTAAAAAAAACTATATTCGTTCCGTTCAAATGTCCGTCACGGCTTCTCTGTATGGAGCGCATTTGAAATGTTAAATTCCCCATGACTGTAGCATAGAAATCAGGCTGAATTTGAACGCTAGCGTGTGTTATGGTTATATGAACGCTGTGGTTTATTGCCTATTCGCATATATCTACAACTTAAGAAAAGCCTCACAAGGGCAAACCACACGACTCCAAGTGAGGTTACCAAGCCCTCAAATTGCTCTTGCAGAATATCCAATGTGACAAGAGCTTTGTGGTGCCAGTTGAAATTACATGACGTCGGTGTCCAGATTATTCAATTCAGCCCCAAGGAAGTTGGAAATTATTCACCTATAATGCTCGCGGTATTTTTTGACTCCACTTGTTCGACTGTGGACTGTATTTAAAGGTGTGGGGGGATGTGGCGACTCCTTGGAACCAAAATTGGGTTCAGATTTCTGGCAAACAAAGGGAAAATTAGCAAAAAATAAATGGTCCCAAATAAAAAATAAAAACAAGCAACACTTTCCTTTTTTTGTTTACTTATTCCTTTCGTGCACTGTGTTTTATTCACAATATATTTTTTTTCTTCACAATTTTCTTTCGTCACAATATTTTTTATTTATTCCAAAACAAAACAATGGCCGAATGCCTCAAAATTATAAAACAAAAACCACTATTTAAGAGTTATTGATCCTTATGGATCCAATCAACGAATAAAAAAAAAGTTATTAAAAAACAAGAAAAAGATTTAAATCCAAAAACAACTCTAATGTTAAAATATAAAAAAGCTTAATGCTACACGTCAGCGCCCTCTGTTGCCAATTTACCATCGTTTAAACAATCCTGTTTATGTCGCCAAGGATGGGAAGTTAGGACTATCAGACATAAACACCACTTATGTGTAAAATTAACACACACACAATAGTAAGTGGTGTGAGAAGCTAGGTCGCAGTCCTGACTGAAGGGTTGTAAAGACGAATTCCGTGTGTATGTACTTAGATTACAGAGATAAGAATTCGAGCTGGAGATTGAAAAAAAATTTATGGAATCTTAAATGTTAAAAATTCGTTACCTTTATTTGTCATTACTGCATAGTAATACATTTCCATTTAAAAAATTGTTTTCTTTTCGTATGTTCATTTACGATAGTAGTGAACCCACTGTGCATTTCTGTTAAGTGTATATGTGTGTGTGAGCATATGAGTATAGAAAAGTGCCTTACTTTGTAACAAGTGTTTGTGTAGAATCTACTTTGCCGACATTCAAGAGAAGAATAACGAAACGAAAACAAAATATAAAGAGTAGAAAAAACAAAACGAAATAAAAAACAAAAATTCTTTTGACACACACACATTGGCACACACCTTGAGTTTAACATGTAAAAATTCCGTTAAACACAATGACAACGCTGTTTTTCTCCACATGAATATCCACATTCTCTATTCTTTGCTTTCGTATACTTTTAGGCATGTTAAGAAAATGTAGACGTTTTATTTTCAAATTCTGCTACATATTCTGGCTGTATGCGTAAAAGTACTACAAAAAATGCCAACACTTACAACCGTCAAACAGATCCCTAGAGATATAATTTTTTTCTTGTTCTGAGGCTTAGGATACGTTTAACGTTTGATACAAACTCAAAAGATGCTGTTAAGAGTTTGTCTCTCGTTGTGCCCTCTATCTCGTACTATCTCCTTCAGGGTGATAAAGGCTTAATCCCTTAGGAAATTAAAGGAAGAAAAAAACAACAAGCAAAGGAGAGTCGTTGTGGAGAAAATTTTATAAGGAAGGAATTGTATAAATACCGTTATATAATGTTTATAGGATATATATAGGATTTTTTATTTCTCTTGTTTTCTTATTTACTTTATTGGAGGCATTGTTGAATTGAAAAAATATATAAAAAATTGACGCGAGTATAACCTGCATCTTGAATCTCATTCGCTGTTGGTGATTATTATTGAACATTTCGTTCATTCTGGAACGTAGAGTTGATTGTGAGATGATTAAGTAATTTTTGACAGTAGGCAGGCTTCTGAAGAATTCAGCGGTAAGACGTTAAGGTTATCATAGATTAAAATTGGCGTACCCCAGAGTGAAGTTCTCTTCAAAATTCTCTTCAACCTCTACCTTTCACTGCTGCCACAGTCTCCCATATTACAAAATTTTGCCGATTATTTTTGATGACTGCGCCAATAAATTGGTACTGAGATCGTAGTTTAGTAAGGATCGCTCGTATTATTATTTAATTTGGTCATTATTATCCTTATGCTTAGAAGACTTATGTTAGGCGGCTCAAATATCTGTTCAATGTTCAGTTTTTTACAACACTTTAGTCGATAACAACGCTCTCTCAATTTTTTACTACAATAGAATATAAATAACACTATTGACCGGTAAAGTTACTTTACGCTAAATTTGTACTTCAATCTGGCAACTTCTAGAACCTTACCTGTTGACTTGTCACTGTTATTTTTGTCTTTCTATGTTTGGTTGAGTTTCTAAGTGGTTTTGCTATTGAAATTTATTCTTTCTTTATCACAATTGGGCAGCCCTTGCGCTTGCCAACTTCTTCCTCTTCCCTGGTTTTGGTAGAACTTGGTCAGTACAGAGACTGCTTTTACCTGTGGCGTCACAATGGGCCGCTATTCATGCTAAAGTTTGATTTTTAATATCAGAGCTACCACTCCAACCTAACCTAACTTTATCTCAATTATCTTAATTTCTTTGTTGTTTTGTTATTGTACTTTCTTTATTGTTTTCTTATAGTTTGATACCAAGTGTCTTCGCAACAATTATCTTAAACCAGTTTTGCTAGTTGTAGTGGACATTTGTTTCAAATACAAATCAAAAACTGCATGGATTTAAATACTTTTGAATGATAAACGCTTCAAGCGATCTCTAAAAGAAGAATACAAAATTCAATTCCAAATAAGAGCTTAAGAACACTGTCTTTCAGCAACCAAAAATTTTCATTTTTTCCTATTGATAAAACGAAAATACTTTCCCTTTCCTACTTCTCATATCAGTTTTCCTTTTCTTACATATTCTTGCCTTAGGCAAAATAATCTTTTTCGTCCTTTTTTTTTTCTTGCATAAAGGATTTATTGAACACGATTTTTTGTATGTGCGCATATTTTTCTGAAATGTAAGCCTATTGGATGTTTTTTAGAAATTAAAAAAAGGAACTGTAAATAGAAAATTCTTTTGCGTTTCCATTTTAAAAACTCAACATGCCTGTGTTTTATAAAAGAAGTTCTAAAAGTTCTTTACAAACTTTTCCAATCGTTTTTTATCTCAATTGCAAAGCAATCGCTACGTATGGAGTTGTATAAACGAAAGTTTATTGACTAAAAATGTCGATTTGAATTTTATTAAATGTTTTCTTTCTTGTGGAGCAATTTGCTCAAAATGCTTCAGTTGAGCGTAATAAATTGTTACCCGACAAGCAGTTTGTTCGAAGAGAGAAAAAAAAACATTTAAGTTGACACCTTAAGTGGCGTTTATAATAGAAAATAACTTTTCCGTTTTCTTTTATTGCCAGCAAAACGAAAAACTTCTATTGATAGGAAGAAAATTGCTTGTCAAACCATTTAAAAGTTGTTAAAAGTTAATAATAAGAAATAGAATTTGTATGCATACTTTTATGGATCAATATAAAATTAAAATTGTTGTAGCCTTTAAGGCGCTTGTTAAATCTAGTGCTTGTTGTATTAAAAAGTTTGTAGCTCTCTTACGGATCATAAATCAAATACTTATCGAATAAGCATAATTTGAATTGAGCGCGTAATAAACTTAAGGGCATCTGTTACGAAAGTCGGCGGGTATAAAAATTTTGCAACAAATTGCATTTGAAAGAAATGTAATCAGAGTTTGAAAAAAGTTTGTCAAAAGTTTTATAAGTTGACAAAATGGTTAATTCTTAAGAAATAATATCAATACGAGTATAAATTTCTTTTAAAGGATTTGATCTGAATCTAGTGGTGTAAAGAAGAGAATACAAATTTTGATTTTGATTCACTTATAAGATAATGGAAGTAAGAACGAATAATTCCAGATTACTCAGCTTTCGTTTCTCTATGACGTTTCTACCATAGTGTAACATAATTTAGGTTGGGTTAATTGGAAGGAAGATGAACTGATAACTTTTACTTCCCCACTTGCAGAATGATTCTGTCCTTATTAATGAAAAGATGTCACAAGTAATCTTTCTTTTTCTTTACATAATACAGATGAGTCGCAGACTAAGTAATTGTCTACTTATAAAACTCCATAACAGTCAATATTGAGAATCTTCAATTTTGTCACAATGGTTCTTGTTACCCAATGATCTTTAAGTTCCCCGACTAGCATTCAATGACAAATCATAGAGGTTTAAGGCCTCATATCCATCGGCGTACACCGAAACCAGAATGTAAGCTTGTTGTTGTCCTATATGAAGTCTGTATCTTGTAGAAACTGGAACAGCATTTATCAATCCACCACTCGGAAATGAGCTATGTCTGGTATAGTATTCTCTTTTAAATATTGGAATCTCCAGGTTACGAAGCCTTCAGTTCTTTCGATGTTTTCTCCCAATGACCTACATTCATTATTATTTACTAGGCCTATGGGATTCAGATGTACGTTTATGGTAGAGTATACCACAGGAGCGCTTAAAAGTTGACACACGTCACCTTTACTTAGTTTTTTTGGTTCACATCTCATTAGAATTGCTTAGAGTATCTTATCCTGAACGCTGAGATTCTGGTCCCCTCTCTGCCATTATGTAAATTGTTTGCCGCAGAATTTTTCTCGTAATCCTATATCCTATATCTCATGGCATGTTGGCCTATTAGATGTGAGGTCATGGTTCAAACCCCAGGTCAATATAAAATATAAAAAAAAAATATTGGTTCGGCGACTTCCTCTCAGCAGATTTCTGTCAAAAACCCTGCGAGCAAAAATAATTGACAATAAAAAGTTTCTTAAAAAAATCTGTGGTTCTGAGTCGACTTTTATCTGTGGATCCCGCTACCGAAACAAAACAAAAGTTTTGTTAGGAACTGACAATATGAGGAGATCTCAGTCATGCAGCAAACTATCCAGGAAAAATCTATAGTTGGTAACCGGTCCTGTGGCAGGACACTATATACTCTGGATATACTTATTCATAACTGGGGTTGTTTAGAGCCCAACATGAATATCCTTTGACGATGAGAATTATTAATCGCAACATATTCCTGGAACTTGTACGACATTAATGCAAACCAAAAGGAACACTTGGGTGCATATTAGGTGCTAACGTCGAGCAGTATCCTGAAGTTTGCCAAGGCAATAGGCTTGGAGCAGATATTATTGGGATACCCAATAAAGCTGGAGGACTACTAAGTACTGAATATAATATAATAGGATCATAGAAGACAAATTTTTTTTTTTTTAAGTTGAAAATAACACAACTCGCATAACACAAATATCCTGCATAACACAAATATCTTTTATTAAATTTTCTACAAAAAATATATACATTTTCTTTAAATCAAAATTCTTTAACCTCTACTGGTGGTAATCATTTATTTTTTTTATATTTAAAAGGCACGCAATGAGTTCATAAAATATAATTTTTATGAGATTTTTAATAATGAATGTTTTAATTTTCATGCTCATAAAACCGCAAAAATTGCGTAAAATTTTCGTTTTTTCTTAACGCCTTTAATGTTTTTCCTGTTAATGAACTCATTTAACTTTAGATTTCCGTTTCCCCCTTTTATATCCTGCGTCTACTGTCGTCTGTGTTAAAGTGTACGGCATAAGACTTGTAACACTTTCACTTGATTTTTTTGTTTTTTTTTCTTTCATACAATTTAACAAATTCTAAGGGTTGTTATTGTGATTGAGGAAAATAAAGTCTGAGAGAAGAAGAAAATCAAGATACATATTAAAAATTAAAAAAAAATAAGCGACCACCCGTCTAAAAGTCCAAATGCGATTTCTAAAGGAAATATTTTCACAAAACCCCACAACAATGTTTCATAATTTCGTTTCCCTTCAATGTTCATTAAAAATAACAACAAAAACGTAAAATACCGGAAAACTCTCCACAGCAGCATAAAAATTAGTACAATTGGTCCGGTATGACTTATTAATACCCTACATGAGATAAATTTTAAAGATTTCAGGTCACTCACAACCATCGTGGTTTATACATGAGTGGCGAAACTACAGTTTAAAGTAAACATCGACCGATAGATTTTTAAGAAACTTTTCATGGTAATCTTATTTTCTCTCACAGAGTTTTTGTCAGTAATCTGCTGAGAGGAAGTCGCCGAAGAAATATTTTTTCCTATTTTCGTTTTAACTGAGGCCTCACATCTAATAAGCCAGCGCACTACCTACTAGACTACGGCCACTTCTAACGGAGAATGCTCGAGCAAATCTTTCGTCTTAGTTATAGAGCGCTGAACATGACTTCTTAACCGATTACTTGTACCTTAATTGCGGCGTACTGATGACGCTGTAGTCATATTGGCTTATTAGACGTCAGCTCATACATCTCGATTAAAACGAAAAATTAAAAAATATTTCTTCGGCGTCTTCCTCTCAGCAGTCTTCCTCTCGGAGGCAAAAACTCTGAGGGTAAATAAAATAACCATGAAAAGTTTCACAAGAATTTGTCTTTCGGAATCGACTTACGTGAATCGTACAGTGTGAGAGGCTAGATCGTAATCCTGACTAAAAGATTGTAAGGACCAATTAAGTAAGAAAGTAAGTACTGGATCAGAAGTTGGTATAAAAAAGGAAAGAAAAAACCTCTTTGTGATCGAACTTATCTTAGTCATTGTATTAACCAATTTTGCGCCAGTTTTCCTTTCTACTTTCGATCGACAAAATCCGTTTGAAGTTAAAGTCCTTTTCCTGGTGAGCAAATCTCAAAGCATGCAACACAAAAATGTAGGCTCATTGAAAATAATTTTGGAATTCTGCGTCTGGACCATACAAACTACGTCTCCGTAGCATAAAACATATTAGTTTTCAATACTCAATCATTTCCTTTAATAAGATTAAGGCCCTGCCTTTTTATTAAGTTTATGCAGCTAAGCATGTGATTAGTCCTATAATAACGGGGTTGCGACCTAGAAAGTCTTTTGACTTTTTGAACTTCACTCCTCTTAGCTGTAAGGCATAACTCTACTTCTGTCAACTATCAAAATTTGAACACGCAGCGCCAATTAATTACTGCATAGGTAGCTCATCCGCTCATTTTAAATTCTTCGGATTTAAGCTAAAGTGGCAATTATTGATCTTTAAACCTAAGAAAGGCAGGGCGGAAATTGAAATTGGAGTATGACATTAAAATTGAGCCAAAATTGGGACAAAGGGAGATTTAGGTTAGAGGACGTGTACTTGTCCGTTAAGACAAGTACAATACCCGGAGGTCGAAATTGACCCATTGTAGGGAGATTATGTTGTAAAAAATGTTGTAAAAAATCCTTTCATCCAAAAGCCTGTTTCATTCCAAAAATTATGGACTTATTATGGACTATCTCGCGTATAGGGCAGTTGTTGTATTAAGTCCTAATTAAATTATTCTTTTTCCCAAGAGGTAATGTCCATAGTTCTTGTGTTTTTTTCTGAGGAGTCCCTCTGAAAAGTCCCTCTCAATAGTTTATTTGTAGCGTATGGAAATCGACGTAGTCTAGTAATATACGTGAAAAATCTAGCTAAGGGTACTCAACAAACAATAGATAACTTGCACAAAATTTCATTCTTTTAAGACTCTGCTTTTAACAATTGAGTAAAATGCCAAATAACACCAACAACAACAGCAACATCACCATTATCATCATCATCATCATCGCCGTCGTCGTTGTCGTCATCGTCAAACAATAAGCTTTTATAAATGCTTCATAAGCGCAACGAATGAAATTTTTAATTCAATTAAATTGAAAAATCGAGACGAAAAAATCGAGTCTTTCCGTTCCGTCATTCATTCATTTTTTTACACGTTCGTTTCGTTAGGAAAACGCGCACTGTTTGGTTAAGGGAATGGGTGGAGATGGATGGCAGAGATTTAATTTAACTTTGTTGCCCATAATACGGCTTGTTAAGGAAAGGGATCAAAAAGCGATTGTGTTTTTTGTGTAGTGAATGCAGTGCCAGTATTTGTTGTTGTTCCATACGGCAAAGCACAATAATATTTGGCAATAAATATGGCTAATATTTCTACTCCTCCACACGCCTTTCTTTAAACAAAAAAAAAAAAAAAATAATGGCCTGCTCATGTATAGAAATCTATAGAAATTTCTAAATAGAATTTTTGTATTTCCAACTGCTGTCTGGGATTATGGGAACAAATGATGGAATTATTTGTGATTTTCTGGTAGGAGAATGAATGTGCGTTCAAAGAAAAATTACGTAAATTAGTTCAAAATCTAAGTATTTTTTAAAGAAGAATTATTTCAGGAGATTAGCTAAATTAATACTTTACGATTATGGCGAATGTTAATTATGTTCGTACCAAATTAATTAGGATTACAAAAATCTGTGTAAGTAAAAGTATTGCTTTCAATGTTAATTATTTAAATCTCATGTTGTATGTAGCACCTACTCATGGAATCAACATGAAGAAAATAGTGAAGAAAAGAAAATCTGCAGTGTATTCTGCAATCTGCAGTGTATCTCTTCTCTACGGCTAACTATTATCGAAGCGCGTTCATTGAAGGGTATCTGTCAGAGCACTCCTTGACAGCTTTATCTTAAGTCTTACAAGTCTGGTGTAGTGCTTGAGAAGAAGAATAGAAAGTCTCCAGGTTTACCTAGTCAATTCGCACGGGCTCATATAGCCAAGAATATAAGTGATGTTAAGGGCATTTCAAAGCGATAGAAGCTACCAAGGATACGGCTAAGGACAACGGTTTTTAGAACATGCGACCTCATATGTTTAGTTTGGAATAACTTGATTAATGTAACTGAAACAAAGCAAAGAAATAAAAGACAATAGATAAGATGATTTGTTATAGTTCTAGAGTGCTTTAAAGAATGAAAGTCCTACTATAAAAAGCCTTCTGTGACTTCGTCAACTCAACTCTAGTATCATTTCAAAACTATTAGCAATAAATTTTGGGGAACCATAAGATATTCTAACTCTAACAGTTTACTTCTTTTAACACTAATTTCTATTCCTAACATATATATTAATTGATTTCATTTTCTTGCAGATAATCGCTCAATTTTTGCAATTTAAAATATAATTTAATCGATAACATACACTCACTATACACATATGCATGTAGTTTTCTTTTATGAACCATGTGTCGTATACTGTAATTAAAATAAGAATGCTTTGCTATTTTCTTTTAAACTCTACTTACTATCACTTTTCATGGTGTGTATACATACAATGTCTTCCATAATTAAAATTTATTTAAACAATAAAATCTTTGTTTGAATCTTTTTTACACCAGCTTTCTTCATCTCCCTTGATGTCTTCCGTTAAATTGCCATGAAAGACAGTTCCGTGCCGCTTTCCAAGTAAAACCGTTCTCCGTAAAATAGGGTTATCCATTTCGTGGTTTCAAAAGTAAACGTAAATAAAACACATATAAAATATTTTTTTCATGGTATTTCTTTTTTATTGTAAAGTTTGAACGTTGACATTATGTGTGAAACACTACATTATTTAAATGACCTCCACGCGAAGTGTTGCAAGCATTGATTTATTTGAGGTAATTTTCGACCACTTTTTGACACATATTGGGCGGTATCTCAGCCATAACTTGACGAATGTTGTGCTCAAGAGTTGAAATTTTATCTGCATAAACACAGTCTTTCGCGTAGCCCCACAAAAAAGTCTAATGGTGTCAAATCGCATGATCTTGGTGGCCAGTTGATATCGCCACGACGCGGCCAGGAAATGTCTCTTGCAATAAAGCCATATTCGATCGAGTTGTGTGGCATGTGGCACCGTTTTGTTGAAACCACATATTTTCCAAGTCGTATTCTTCAATAGCAGGCAAAAAAATGTCGGTTATCATATGACTATAACGCTCCGAATTGACGGTGACAGTCGTTCCATCGTCGTTTTCGAAGAAGTAATGTCCAATCACACCTTCGGACCAAAGAGCGCACCAAACAGTGACTTTTTCTGGATGTAATGGCCTCTCTTCAATTACTTGAGGATTCTCAGAACCCCAAATACGACAATTTTGTTTATTAACATAC
The DNA here is from genome assembly GCA_927399465.1 of Sarcophaga caerulescens. Taxonomy (NCBI): domain Eukaryota; kingdom Metazoa; phylum Arthropoda; class Insecta; order Diptera; family Sarcophagidae; genus Sarcophaga; species Sarcophaga caerulescens. The sequence goes on from OV656873.1 coordinate 53,771,253, forward strand.
CCACCGAGTGTGAAATGTGCTTCATCGCTGAAGAAAATTTTGTTCGAAAAATTGCTGATACCCACGATACGTGGCTGTGGCAGAATCACCATTTTTGTAGTAGGTTTTAATAATTTTTATGCGTTGTGTGATAGTTAAGCGATCCATTTTCGTCAATGTCAGACTTTCAACTGAAAAGAAAAAAATTAGTTTCACAACTTAGTTTGACAGATGTCGAATTCCAGTCCCATACTTTTGAAACCACGAAATGGATAGCCCTTTACAACAGCAGCACCAACAAATATGTTAATTTTTCTAATTTTCAAACAAAAGCTGAGAAAGCTGAGTAAATCCCTTTATAAGTTTTTAATTAAAATTAATGAATGAACCAGCACAACGATATCCCAGGAAAAGATTCTTTACGTGGTTGGTTGGTTGGTTGGTAATAAATAATGGTCGTGTTAATAATAAAATAATGATTTAATAACAAACAAACTGCATAATAATTAAAAAACAGAAAACAACAAGAACAAAAAATATTTAATAACACTGATTCATTTCGCTGGATGAATTCGTACGGAACTCGTTTATTTATGTTTCTTTGGGGTTTTTCATTTTTCCCATTTCATTAACGTTTCCGGTTTTCCTACAAAAACAAAAAAAAAAAACAGTAGTCCACAGTTGCAATTCGTATACTTTAAGGCGGTTCATATAATTTCTGTTACACTCAGGCATACATATTTTGTATAATGCTGCCACATGAAGTAAACTTCTCTATAAGTTTCGTATTTGGTTTTTAATTTCTGAAAATACTTCTAAGTGTGGGGATTTTCCTCACAATTTTAGATTTATCTTTTAATTTCAAAGGATTTTCAATCATAATTCAATTTCAAAATCTTTTCTTAACATTTGCTTTCATCTGCTCAACCATTCAAGTCCAGATATTAACAAATACTTACGAAAGAGGCTTAAAAAATATAGGAAGGAAAACCTTAAATTGTCGAATTAGCATTTAATTTGATATATTTAATTCATAAAAATTAAATATACATACGTAATCCTGACATAATTAATTTTATACAAGTGAGTGGCGATAACTACACTTTCGAATGACAGATTTTTGAGCATTTTTTTTTACCAGAAATCCACTGAGAGGAAGTTGCCGATGAAATATTTCTTTCATATTTCGTTTTATTGGAGATGTCTGACCAGCGGTTTGAATCGTAGCCTTACATCTCATAAGCCAACACGCTACCTACTAGACTACGGCAACTTCATATAAGAAATTAAGCCAATGAAGGTGTTTTGGTAGAACTTTTCCTCTTGTAAAATAAATACTGACACCCTTTTAATTTTTGGGATTCTTCGACAAACGAAAAAAACATATTGGAAGTTGTGGCAACATTGATTCAACATTATAGAAGCTAAACTGAATTATTTAGTGATGGGGAAAAAAATTAATTTATATACTGCAGGTTATTTTTATAGCCGCTGCCATTGCTGGACTTTGAGGGTGATGTTCGTTAAAGAACTACGAATTCATATTGGCCTTTCTTCTACCCATTATGCTGCCTGCCGTATTGTTATGCTCGCTGGTTAATAAATATTTGTTGTATGAGTATTACGAGGTCGAGCTTATTTTCTAAAATTTATGTTCACGTTTATGTAAAAAATTGTTTTAATTATGGAGTGGAATGCCAAATAAGTTTATAATTCTGCATAACGTTGCAAATAGTAAAACGGAAAATTGTTAGAAAATTGCTTAATTCTTAGGCAATAAATAAGTTTATGTGCGTGATTACTCTGATTTATAGAAGATTTTTCTGGAAAAAAATCAAAAAATTTTGATTGAATGGAAAGTGCTTGAACTGAGACTTTGTCGAAGCTCAAGTTGTTAATAATTCGGCCAATTATGCGCTGCCAAATATTGAAACCAAATATCTGTACTGCAGACTATGTCTGCTTGTCATGATACAGTGACCACCAAGAGCTTTTGCAGTTGGTAAGAGATGTAGACCGCAGCTTCACTATGTACGAACTAATTGAGGTCTTCTGTTCCTTGCACCTGAACCGTCACGTAGCGACATGCTTTGTCACTTCAGGGATAAGCCAGGCTGTTTAGACAGGCTGACTAGCGTTTAATAATGAGAGTGTGGGCACTAAGATTGATTTTGAGATTGCTGTTCACAACTGTAATAAATCACACACTAAAGGTCTCCGTCTCTCGGAGTATGTAACACCAACTCATGCAACCAACATGAAGAAACTTGTAATCTGCAGTTTATTCTCTTCTCTCAGTCTAACTATTATCGAATCTCGTTTATTGAAGGGTATCTGTCTGAGCACTCCGTGACAGCTTTACCTTAAGTCTAACAAGTCTGCTGTAGTGCTTGAGAAGGAGAATAGAAAGTCTCCAAGATTATTTAAACAATTCGTACGTGCTCAGATGGCCAAGAATATAAGCGCTTTTAAGGGTATTTCAAAGCGAAACTGGTCCATAGTTGCTACCAAGGATAGGGCTAAGAAAAGGAGGAACGAATCAGAGAAGGGTTTTGAAGCAACAGCATATTATACGGCGGCCTACAAGGAGGTAGCCATTGATGATCTCCAAGTTGTGTTTGTAAAAGTAATAACTTGTTGCGGTAAGGAAGTGTGGGCCTTTTGGAGAACCTGGGATCAACCTGGGATGTATTTTAGATTCCAGTGGATTTGTTAACTGAAGGTTATTGAATGTGCAGTTTAGTTCCGTTTAGTTTAGTTCATGGAGCGTCTTACACTTAAAATCATTTCAATTTCAGGATTTATAAAGCGGTTACTCAGAATTGAATAATTTCCATAGTTCTAAATTTCCATACGTTTTAATAAATGACTTTGCCCAGGGACAGCGCTTAACCACTTTGATGATTATCACAAATACTCAATTGTCTCTGGTTTGTCGGCATAACACTTTTCTTTAACGAAGCCCTATAGAAAATAGTCCAATGGTATCAAATCGCAGCTTCTTGGCGGCCAATTGACAGCATCATTTCGGCTAATTAAACGGCCATCAAACATTTGACGCAATAAATCGAATGTAGCATGAGATGTGTGGCAAGTTGCACCATTCTGTTGAAACTAAACATTGTTCACATCAATACCATGAAGAGCAGGTACAAAAAAACCGATTATCATGGTGCGATAAGTGTTTCCGTCCTTATTTACGAAGAAATATGGACTAATCATGCCTCCGTTCCACAAGCCGCACCAAATAGTCACTTGTAATGCGTGCATTGGCTGTAAAGCCACGTGTGGGTTTTCTGAGCCTCAACTACGGAAATGTTGCTTATTAACGTACCCATTAAAATGAAACTAAACTTCATCCGAAAAAATGTTTTTTTTTTTTTTGTCAAAATCGACATCATCGTGCAGTTTCTAGTTGGCCCAATAAATCCCAACATTGCAAAACCTTAAATCGATTCATTATGCTCAGTGGAGATAATATCATATCATAAGTATTGCCAAATTCGAAATAACCGATGGTGCAAATTTAAACCGATAGTTGGCCCACCCGATGTGTTGGAAAAGGGGTTAAGCCTGAGAAACATTACAATATTTACTCATTTTTGTAACCTTTTTTTCATTTCTTCTGTTATAACGATCGGTATGAAGCTTTCGAAAACCTATTGCTTCTTCTAAGTTTGAATTGGTCCTCCATCTAACGAACTTAGCTCCGAGTCACTATTCCTTGTTTTCAAATCTGAAGCAAAGGTTAAGCGGAAATAAATTCGACTCCAATGATAAAGTTGTTCCAAAAAAATTATTTTGTTTTGAAAATATGCAGGAAATTAGTGCAATACTCCTACTAAATACGCAAAGAATTCCAAAGAATTTCAATAGAAATGCATTGCTTTTATATTCCTTAAAGCATTTACCTCACCTTGTTAACAGTTTTAATTGAGAAAACATTTTTATTTTATGGATAAACGAAAACAGCTGTGAATTAAAACGTGTTGAGAATTTTATTAAGTTTTTCGTTTTAAAATACAATGAGACTAATAAGATTAATTTTGTTTGATATTTAATTAATACATATAAAAATTCTTTTAATATATAAAATCATGTGAAAAAAAAGATTAAATAAACACGGCCGTAGTAGTAGCAGGTGTTAAATGTAGCTTCAGGTTATATTTTCATTGCTTTCAACACATTGGCTGGCTGCTTTGCAATGTTGCTTTATATACAACAACCTTACCCTCTACATTTCTACGTATAGTTCTCATTATCTTTATTAAATAAGAAGTGTAGGTAGTTATGTATGTATATACGAGTATCTTGGGTTATGATTCATAAAACTGATGATTTGTTTTTGTTCTTTAATTTTTCTTCTTCCTGTTAAGAATTCCTTTTGCGTTTGGGTAACAATGCTGGGTTGGTTGGTTGGTTAGTTGTTGCCTGTTGGGTTGTATGTTATATTGAGGTTACTTCCTTCGTGGTAATTTTATCTTTGCTAAATTGTCTTTTAATTAGTACAACGTATATAAAGTTAATTATGTATCAGCAGCTTCCGTAATAATATTTAGTTTCTAATGAACGCCAACATCATTGTCATGTTGCCGCGTCCTCCCTCATTTACTTTAAACATTATTCTCGCTTTGCCATTTAACTTGTGCTCATTGTCGGTTCGTATCCTTAAAAATTCTATAAATTTGATTAAACACCGACCAACAACGCTCCAACCCCCCAGCGTTCATAGTTTAAAGTATTTTTGCCCTATTGTAGCCTCACTCCTTCCTTTTGCCCTCACCGTTTAGCATAAAAAAGTTTTCATTTCATATTTCAGTCCATAATTCATTTATATTGGGTGTTCCAACAGGCACTTTCGAATTTTTTTTGATGTTAGATTCGTCAAATTAATTTCTTTTTGTCCGCCCATCTTGCGATCTCCATAAGCGTCCTTCTGAGAGGGCTACTCGCAATGTGGTGGATAAATTTTAATTCACTGGTTTAGAAAACGATAGACCAACGTCAACGATAAGCAAGATCTCCGAAAACACAGTCGCTGTTCATGGTAGTGCGAAGGAGAATCGGCAGTAAACAATAGAACAATGTCGACGATAAGCAAGATCTGCCGCAAACACAGTTTCTGTCCATGGTAGTGTGCAGGGGAATCCGCGGTAGTCGATTTCGCATCGCTCACAAGCACTGGCCCTTTCTCAGACCACGTCTTAGAGTATTTTGCTTCGTTAACTAAATTCTTTTGGCTATAATTCTATGTTCTGCACGCAAACGAGATATGTTTTCAAGATGAGACGATGTGTCATACATCTCACGGATGCAAACGACATGTGTCTTCAATAGGACGACACACTGTTCCACACAGCTTATGTCACATTGAATATTCTGCGCTGACCACCGAGATCCTGCGTTTTGACTCGGTTTTACTTTTTCCTGTGGGGTTTTCTTAAGTTTCAGGTGTATGCGAAGAAGTCCCAAACCACAGCGATCCTCAAAACTAACGTAATTTATGCCAGATTCGATATTTCGAATGCGCTCTACACACACATAATGGCGTCTAAAAAATTTCGAAGATGGTACACACTTTACTTTGTTTCATTTAAATTAAAAAATTGCCAACGCTTAATGAAAGACCCATGTATTTCTATTTTTCTTCGCGTACAATATGCGCTTTACGTCTTAGTTCTAAAGGAAAAAATGAAAATCTTTTTTTAATTGTTTCATAAATTTCCACGTTGTCAGTTGTTATTAGATTTCACCATTGCGAAGATTTATTTCATCGCCTTACAATAACGCCAACAATAAACCGTATGCCCCTGGAGGAAGAGGATGTTTGTGATTCTTTTAACATTTTTAAATGGAAACTCAAAGGGGATTTCTCTTGGTATTTTCTATTGTTTTCATTAGGAATTAACAAAGTATCTGAAAATAGATAGAAAATTAATTAACAATTAAAGTTCAATTGAAAATTATGGCCTTTTGAAACAAATTTCATCGGGAAATCGACAACTGTGTTTTTTGTCTTAAACTTTTCATAACAAATAGAACTTGAAGCTTAAATTTAATTTATTTAACAAACAGTGGACCGTAAAAGTCTAAGTAGTCCAATATATTTTGACAAAAAAAGTCCCCACAGACTTAATACTCTTGCACAAAATCCCGATATGACTTCAAGAAAGTATTTGGGATATCATTTGGAAGAACGGTTACGTAATCGCTAAACCTTAAACAAAAGTCAACCGAAAAACTTGATCATGGTGCCATCAGAAAACACTAAACAAAACTTGTGCATTCAATTTCAAATGGATTAAAAGGAGTGCTTGACCTTAAGGGATATTCTACTAAATACAAGGGATAATATTTTCATATATTAGGCCTTTAAATTTTAAATTTACTCAGGGTTCTCTATGGGAGTACCTAAGAAGTGGGAAACTGTAGGGCCGACGAGCTCGCCAGAGCTGGTGCGCTCCTTCCAGAATCCTCTTCTGTTGAAGTGGGTATACCACTTGCCTCGGTCAAGTTGACCATTGCGCGGAAATTCTTTCGGGACGCCAACCTATCCTGGGTCAATGAGGAGTCCTGCTCCACCGCTAGGCTCACCTGGCCCTTGATGGATAAAAGGCGTACCAACCAATTACTTGGTCTTGGTCGTGACGTCATCTCGACTACAGTGGCCGTGCTTACGGGTCATTGCGTCATGGGTGGACACGCGGAAAGAATGAGGCTCCCTTTTAACGACTTGTGCCATGGATGCAGGTCCTCTGAGGAAGAGGAGACTGTTATTCACTTTCTTTGTCAGTGCCCGTCTCTTGCTAGGTGTAGATATAGGTTATTTGGCTCCCCATTCCTTGTTAGCTTAACGGAGCTATCATCCATTGATATCAAGGATATAGCTTCGTTCATCAAACTTTCTGGCTGGTTTTCCAGTGCGGAGTAGTCGTGCTTCCGTTGTGCAGCCCTTGCGCTGACCAACTTCTTCCTTTTCCCTGATTGTGGTGGAACTTGGTCAGTACAGGGATTGCGTTCACCCGTGGCATCACAACGGCCGCTATGCGTGCTCAAGTGAGCTTTGTGACATCAGAGCTACCACTCCGACCTAACCTAACCTAAGAAGTCATCTGAAACTTTTCCTTATTTTTCTCTTGTTTTATGAAAAACATTAAAAAATTGTTTGTTTTATAATAAAACAGAAATGAATTAATAAATAAATATGTATATAAACTATAAATTTTTATACAAACTTTTGGCTAAATTTCTTGAAATTGCTAAAATATATTGCTAAAATATATAGTCTTAATAGACTTTTGCTGTACATATGTATGTACATAATTGGTCATTACAACCCTTCAGTCAAGATTATGAACCTAGTTTCCCATACCACTTATGTTGTGTGTGTTAATTTTAGAGATTAGCGGCGGATTCTACAGTTTATAGTCGACTCTGAACGACAGATTTTTGTGAAACTTTTCATGGCAATTTTATTTACTCTCAGAGTAAAGTCGCCGAGGAAATATTTTTCCATATTTCGTTTTGCTGCACATGTCTGACCTGGGGTTTGAACCGTGGCCCCATGTCTTATAAGCCAGCACACTGTCTGCTAGACAACGACGACTACAAGTTCTTACGATTACATTTCAATTAATTAACAAAAATTATGAAAAACTTTTCTAAAACTGAATTGTAATTATTGCTCCCTACATAAGTATTGTTTATTAATCGTAATTTAATTTATTGTATAATATTTGTTTATGTTTAACAAATTACTTGTAATTATTAATACTCTGCAATTCAGCATTTAATTGCTTTTACTTACCGTGGTTCCTAATGAAATCCAATTAAATAAATGACTTATTTTTAATGGGATATTGTTTTAATTATTATTTTCCGATTATAATTTTTTCTTTTACTCTTTTTTTCTTGTTGTTGCTTTTTTGCTTATTTATTCATTTACTTTTTATTGTTGGCTTTCCTGTAATTGTTGTTCCATATAATTTATTTTTATTAATTAGTTTCTCTTGTTTTTTCTTTCTGTCTTTATTTATTTGTTCTGCTGCAGCTGCTGTTGTTTTTGCTGATATTTATTCATTTGAAATATAATTTTTCTTTGGTTTTTTATATTGTACGCCATCAGTAAAATAAATAATAATTATAATAATAATTAACATTAATAATTAACAACTTATTAAATTGTGAAACAACTTAATAATCATGTTAATGGCAATCGTATCGAATTTTTGCTAACGAATCGATTTTTATTGTTGTTGCTTTCATTAATTAACTTACAACAATTCCAGTGAGTAGTAGTAAAATTTAAATTCTTAAGTTAATAATTTCTGTTTTTATTTATTAAAACTTAGTTTTATTTTCTTCATGTGAAATTTTGTATAGAAATGTAAGCGATAGAGACAATCTTCATCAATAAAAAAATTTATTTTAACAAAAATTAAGCGAACATTTTCCATGATCCATCAGGTTCTTTTAAAGATACCATTTGTGTGAAATATTACGTACATACATGCATACTTAATCATCACAACCATTCGGTCAGGATTACGACCAAGCTTCTCATACCACTTATGTTGTGTGTGTTAATTTTACTCCAGTTTAAATTCGGCTCTGAACGACAGATTTTTAAGAAACTTTTCATGGCAATTTTATCACAGAGGTTTTGCCGGAAATCTGCTTAAGAGAGATCCCCCTAGATATACATATGTTGGAGATGTCTGACCTCGGGTTTGAATCGTTGCCTCACGTTTAATAAACCAACAACTACAGCGACTTTTTTGGAATATAACAACGTTTAAGGTCTGTCACGGCTTTTCTGGTTGGAGCGCATTCGAAATGTCCATTATTCAGGCTGAATTTAATCGACGACATGGGTTATGTTGGCTTTGGTTCGTGGCTTATTCGCATACACCTACAACTTAAAGATGATTTTTCAATGAAATTAAGAATCATCAGCATTCGCATCACGTGAAAAACGGAGCTTAGTGGTATTCCGTTAAACTAAATTGCACAAAAGCTGACAACAATTGCGTGATTTCTCTACATTGGAAATCCTACTGATGTCACAAATTCCGTCAGCTTTTCCTGTTTAGCTTTAGACATTGGCCGGTTAGTGAACGGGATATCAGTCAAAACTCCAAAGAAATGCATTAATCCGTCGACCCTTTGCTAAATAAATAATCCCACTGATTAGTCGACAATGGAGATTGGGATCTAAGTGGATTTAGTAGAAGCTCCGGATTGTTCCAGGACTAGGGAAAATAAATAACTGGGGCATCACAATCTGCCATTCCTACTTACTTACCAAATGGGATTTAAACTCAAATTGCTAGGATTTGTGACTAGATATTTCCAGTCCCGTCCGTGCCTTTTCGTTACTCTTTTCGTTACCCTCTATGCCACAATGGCCCAGAACTCAGTACAGGCGGGTGTAGTGTCGACGTATACGGAGTAGACTGCGCATGCAACTCCTGACTCCTTTTAATTTGACGAGGTGGGATCCCAGCGCCTTGATTGCTGCTTGACTGTCCACATTTGCGATGAAGTTCGAAGGAGGTAAGTTCCTGGTTTCAATTATACATGCAGCTTGTTCAATAGCAAAAATTTTCGCCTGAAATAGGCTGGCCTGGTTAGGTAATCTGTATGATCCGTCCAGTGCCAGCTTATGGCAATGGACCTCAGATACAGTTCCATATACCATTTTTAAGTCATCGGTTAAGATCGTTAAATCACCGTCACCGATGACAGCTTCAGCAAACCTTTCTTCCTGTGTGGTAATGTGTATTTTGTATGTTCGTTCGAAAACTGTCTCTGGTACCAAGTAATCACATCTAAAACATAGGTGATTTGGTTCTATTTCATGCAGTATCGAAGCGTGCCCTACCGTACATGGCATAAACATATCTGAGGACTTACGCCTCAATGTAGTTTTAGCAGCTATGTTTTGGAGGAAGACATCTAATAGTTGTAGAGTCAAGATGACCCCAACGTCAGCCTGCTGCGTAGTTTTACAGGCAACTAATAGGGACGTTGTAGTCGCCGTAGTTTATAAGGTATTGTGCTGGTTTATTAGACGTAGGGCCGCAGTTCAAACCCCAGGTCAGACGTCTCCAACTCCGGCGACCCTGAGTAAAAACTCTCAGAGTAAATAAAATTTCCATGAATAGTTTCTCAAAAATCTGTCATTTGGAGTCGACTTTAAACTTTAGGTCCCCCGACAATAATGTCTAAAATTAACGCACACAACATAAGTAATGTGAGAATCAAGATCGTAATCCTGAGTGAAGGGTTGTAATGACCAAATTATGAATGTATGTATGTTCCTTTCTGGTTGTCATCAAATCACACGGTAGTCTGCTACAAAACGAAATCAAAACACAATTTAAATTACAAAGCTTGATCAAATTTTGACAGACACAGTTTGGTGACAACATTATTACTCTTTTTGTTAAAATACAAAAATCACGGACTTTTAGATCGGCTGTCTTATCAAAAATTTACGTATTTCATTATATCGCACCTGAACTAATGCATTAATTAAAAACCGTCAGGTTAAATATGCCAATATATTGAACAAAATATAAAACAATGGTATTGTAGTTTATTTTTTTTTGTAGACTCAATTGTACTCCTTTTTCAACATTGCCTTTTAATTGCTTTAAATAGTAAATAAAATAATTCAGGAAATTAAGTTTTAAAAAAATAAAAAAAATGTTTTGTGGATTTTAGTTTCACACTATTAGTGCCAGTATTAAATTATAATTTTTTATAAAAACTAAAACTAATTATTTAATAACACTTGTTGTGGTTTAATATTTATTTTCTATTATTTTTTGTGACATTATTTTGTGAAATTTTTTCCAAGCAAAACATAATACATTAGATTCCATATTTGTTTTGTTCTATTCAAAGGCAAACTATGCCGAGTACATAAACGGAAGTCACAGTATTTTAGTATGTATTTGTAGTTGTATTTGTTGAATTTAATTGACGACATTTTAATATTAAATTCAATATTAAAAATTGTTTATAATTTAATCAAATAAATTTTTTCTTTTTATTTTTTGTTTAAACTTAATAGACTTTTAGAGTGTGGCAAAATAATTTTAAAACGTTAAAAGTTTTATTAAAAAGAAATAAAAATGAAATGAATTTTTTTCCAAAACATAATTCGATTTAATGGAATTTATTTTAAATTTAAATTTTATGCATCAAAAAAATATTTAAAAATAGAAAATGTATTGGAGAGAATTAATAAATTTGTAATGTTATATGTACTACACATATAATAAATTTGATTCAAAAAAATGCATTTTAATTAATAAAGTGGATTTAAAAGTGGAATAAATTAAACAGCAAAAATCATATAAAAAAATACAGAGAGAGAAAGCAAAAGTTGTTATTTTATTTATAATAAATAAATAAATATAATAAAAAAAATTAAATATTTTTTTAAAATAATAAATTTGTTGACAAGGGTCTAGAGATTGTTTTGTTGTATTTAATTTTTATTTTTATTTATTTCCCGTAATATTGTTCGAAACTGACACATGGCATTAAAAATTCATTAACATATTTTACAGACCCCCATTATTGCTCATGTTCAACAATAAAAATAAAAAATTAAAATAAAAAAAGTGAAACAAAAATCATCAACAAGCCATAAAAATAAAATATGTTTTCAAGAATCATAATATAAAAATATCAATTTATATGTTAATACAAGTATTGTACTGTTTACAACAAAACACAAATAAAAAAAAAAAAAAACAAAATGCATGTTTTTTATGCCTTTTTTTCTGTATTAAAATTGTAACAAAAAACAAGGTGTTGTTGCATTAAATCAGTCTCATTCATGATATTTACAAAAAAAAAATGGGAATGCATGATTGCGGTTTGATAAAAACGCTATAGAATACACCCTAATCTATAGAACTGTAAATTGAGTTCAATTGAAATAATTATAAAAATTTAAGGCAGCGAATAAAGTCTGGGGTTTAATCGTGGCTTAAATTAAGCAGCCGTAGTCTAGTAGGTAGTGTGTTGCCTTGTTAGACGTAAGGCCACAATTCAAACCCCAAATCAGACATCTCCAACAAAACGAAATATATAAAAAATATCTCTTCAGCGACTGTCTCTCAGCAGACTTCTGGCGAAAACTCTGAGAGTAAATAAAATTGCAATGAAGTTTCTAAAAAACCCGTTCTTCGAAGTCTAAATTAAACTGTAGGTTCTGCCACTCATATATACATTTTACACACACAACATAAATGGTGTAAGAAGCTAAGTCGTAATCCTGGCTGAAGGGTTGTAATAACGAATTATGTATGTATGTAACATATTTCCTAAAATACATGAAGTAATCTCTGTGTGTTGATGGCTAGCCAGGTATCGGATGAATTATGAGCTTTAAGGGCTTTATGACGACATATATGATGTTAAACTCAATAAATTCTAATGGACTAGTCGTTCTTATGGGTAATAATGCGAAAAAAATTTGTTTATAATATAACAGAAGGAAACCACAACAGAAAGATGAAGGGAAAAAGCAGCAGATTGAATTTGACTTTCTCAATTTTATGTCAGGTCTTCCAGAAAGACCTTTGGCGATACCAATTCACATTGATTCCAAGAGCTTCGGTTGCATTACGAAAAAATCACTGTTTTTGGTGGATTTTGAGCTGGCGATGTCATCAGTTCATATTTCCTTAAGAACAACATTGGCCAGTCCATCACTGTCAACGGCGAGCACTATAAGCCGATTAGTACCAACTTCACAGGTGTACACGAATAAACCACAAATTGGCTCGGAGCTCAAAGCAAATATAACCCATCTAATTGGTCAAATTCAGCCTGATTTATGAGCTAGAGACATAGAAAATTGGCCTTAAAAGGTTACATGTTCCACAACTCGTACATTTAGAATATTTTGCAAGTATTGCGAGTGCTGCCAATGCGAAACTCCCCGCTGACAACGAATGGCGCCACTTAACAGACATAGATAGTGAATTGCACCATTAAACTGGATTGGCAAAAAATATAAACCAAGGTTATAAAATTATAGTTCCTTGGCAGTTCTCTGACCCTGACAGATACATAGCAGAACATCAACCACGAATACCTCAAAAAGGGCAGGCAGCGCCACCTTTTAAGAAATATTAGTAAAAACTGAACAAAAGTTGTACGTCCACTAAACTCTCAGAGCGTGTTACTTATTGTGGGTGTCAAACAACTTTTACTTGAGTTCATGAGGGAATAACTATTTCCGGTTGGTTCTTGGCTATGAGATATTTTAACATGAAATTAAGCCCCTCAACAATTGATCTCATCATTACTAAAAATTGTACGAAAATTCAAAATATTTGTGAGAAGCATTGATCATTAAAATGCTGCTCTAGGCAGTGCTACATTCGAGTCTTTAATGTAATAAAATATAGTGGGAAGGATACCCATAGATATTTAATTGCTACTCTGTTACAAAAGTGTTAATAGTCCTAAATGCTACACTAATTATCCATTATTTGGAAGGTGTAGTACAATATCACAACCGAACAACATTGAGTAAAACCGCAGTCACCGTACAATGAATTTAATAAGATAAATACACTAAAATACACGCTTTTCCTGTTTTAATTTTTATTATTATTATTTTTAATGCATATTTTTATTTTGTTTCATGTCTTTTTTTGTTAAATTTTCTAGAGCAGTGTTTCTAAATTTCTGCTCACATTATTCCTTAAAATTAATGAAGCCGCAGTAGGTAAACTTACATTCAATAGCATATCGTATGCATTTATCAATGGTCCTGGATGGACTTGTATGGATAAGAAGAAGACTGGTAGTCAGTCTCCCATTATCAAATCGCATGCATATCTATCGCACAAATGTGATTTTCATGGGCCACTGTCCTATTAGGAAATATGACAACAGATTTGGTTTTTTTTCGGATAACTCCTGCAGGAATTGAGGGTCTTTCACCTCATGTGTCAGTGCCGTGTTCTTGACATAAACGTGTGGAGATTCTTAACCTTCCAATTCTATTTCATTTTCTGTCATCGTTGATTGAACTCATTTATATAAAAAAAAAATATTTATGCTGGAGTAGAGTTAGTTTTCTAAAGAGAAAGTAGGATCCAGGAATTGAGTATTAATTGCATCAAGTGATACCTTGGCCTTCAAAGAGAATGGGGCTTCTAACCTAATCCAATATTTGCGTCAAAATTTTGAGTGTTTCTTTTATTTGAAATATTTTATTGAGCTTAGCCGTACAAGCTTCCCCATTTGAATAAATACAGATGATTGTTGTGATTTTGAAGCAAACCAGCGTAGTTCAAAACGACCATAATGGACTGAAAATTTTTTGCATAATTGCAAAATAGATGATGAAACAGAAATATTTGTGAACCTCTGTAAATATTCTGCTCTTTTAATTTTCCTTTTTTTTGTAACAGTTTTCATGTGTAAATTGAAACCGTATGATTGTTACCGTGGTTGTGTTCGGTTTCAATGTTGTTAATGTCACAACATAATGTCAACAACATAAACCATGTATCATATGGTTGTTGTTAACAACATTCGCAGATTTTGCACACACCAACAAAATCTTTCATTCATTCATTCACTCAGTATTCATTCAAATTTACATCAAAATTCAACGAAATTTCTACATGCGAAATATTCTATCGTGTAACAAGTTATATGCATAAATACGTATGTATGTTTTTCTTTTCTATTACTTGTTGTTATTCTTTCTCTTATTCTATTATTTAATTTGTATCTTTTACAATCATGTAGAGTCAGATGGTGCTGGTGTAAAAAAATTTTAAATCCCACAACAAATTGTAACAGAATTACGTTCGTCTTTAGCTTTTGTTCGCTTTTTTTTTTGCCCTTTTGTGTCCAAATCAAATTGCAAGTTGTTTTTCATTTTTAACAACATATCCATGTAGTTAATCTGTATAGACTTTCATTGAGTAATTAGAAAATGAAATTTTAATTTAATTAAAAAAAATCTATTGAAGGTGTAGATAATTGGGCGGTATTTTTTAGTGGGGTAGAATACATGTGTAAAGTAACTGATGTTCACAGGACTAATGCTACAGACAAGTTGGTGTAAACATTTGTACGGAAACTAATGAAGAAAAGTTCTGTGAACAGTTTCTGTTTTTGAGCTAATTGAGGCGGAGGCTTTATAGTCGCTTTTGATTATATTACAGTTTGCCATGTTGTTTTGTGGCTTGCTGATAATTTTCTTGTTGCGCTAACAAGATATTTAACTGAAGCATATAGTACTGCAGCATAGTTTTTGTGGCCAGTTTGTGGGAATTCCAGTCAAACTCTACTGGTTTTACTTGTCTGGATATCATTTTTGTTCTTCTTGTCACATACATATCATACATCATACAGACATAATTGGTCTACTAGGAATTGTGTTGGCTTATTGGACGTGAGACCTCGCTTCAAAATCCTGGCCCAACATCTCCAACAAAATGAAATGTGAAACAACATTTCTTCGGCGGCTTCCCCTGAGTAGATTTCCGGCAAAAATCCTGTGAGAGTAAATAAAATTTGCCATGAAAAATTTCTCAAAAAATCTGTCATTCAGAATCGACTTTAAACTGCATGTCCCAGTACTCATGTATTACATTAACACACACAACATAAGTTGTGTCAGAAGCTATGTCGTAAGATTTAATGAAATTGCTATTTTGGCTGGAATAAAACCTCTTAGTTTTATAAAATTGGAAAAATCGTATAAAAAATCTTTATGAAGTTATATCCCCAGTTCATTATCTTCGAACTTTTTACTGATCTGGGTAATCTGCTGTTCAAAAATAGCCACAGAGCATCTCCTGCACACTGAAATCGATGGGACATAACTTTCGCTGAGCAGTCGATCTACCTCAGTTGTATTATTTTTCAAATTGGGACAGTATTGTTCCAAATTCAATATTTACGTTGTTTTATTCAATGACCAAAGAAAATGAATTGACAGCTGTTTATCCTAACATGCTATAAAGTTGTTAAAGACACAAACCATGTCACTCGTCTATATAACTCACCCTCACATGAATGAATATTTAAATTCCCAATTTTTATTAAATTTTTCTTATAAATTCATTCAAATAAAAACAATAATTTATTGTGTTCACCTCATTTACTAAGAAAATTAAATTAAAACGAGAAAAAAAAAACTGAAATTCATTAATAACACACATAAAGTAAGATTGACTTTAAAAAGGAAAACCAAAACTAAATTTCTCAGAAGTGGACAAACAAAAATCTATTTTAAGCAAAACAAACGACAAGAACAAGAACAACAGCAAGAAATTTTGTATACAAAAAAAGGTAATACAGAACATGTTAAATGTCAACAATAGTCCAACAATACATATCAGAAAAACAGTAGAAATAAAGCAACCAGCACAGTACATACATATGTACATTGTACATATAATGAATGAATGATTTACAACATCACGGTCATGGTCATTCGAAATGATAAATTTGTTACTAAAACTTTAATGTCTAACACACTAACACTCTGTAATATCAAGATATATGTGTATACGTTCCGATAGACAGACAGTCAGAGACAGACAGTTGGACAAACGATTGTTATAGATATTTATTTAGTTTTTAATTTTTTTTTTCTCTTTTTTTCATTTAATTTCTTACTGAAACATGTTTGTGAATGTATGACTGACAGACAGTCTAATGCTGGAAATCTTTAGTGCTGACCCATGCTATTCGGAGACAAAACAATAGGAAAAATAGAAACAAGTTAACTGTATTAAGGGGGCTTCATTTTAAATATTTTATAGAACATTGGATAATCAGCTGTTATAAAGAGCTCATTTAGAGAAAATCTTAGGAAAGTCTTGAAATGCCATAATGGTATGCAGAAGGCTTGCAGGGAAATCCTGGAGATACAACCTAGGAATTATGCAGTACACTGGATGGGTACCATATACCATGGTGATCAGACTAATAGTGAATTATGGGGCCGAATGAGCAAATCTGTAAACAGCTTATATGAAGTTGAACAATATTCAGAGACCAGCGTGTCTAGGCACAACAGACTCAATGGGAACCTGCCCTACGGCGGCGCTGAAGACTCTGTTGGATTTAAATCCGCTGTAACTAATAGTGCAGAACAGATCATTGGAGACTATAGTTAGGTTGATGGGAGAAAAGTCTAACATGAAATTCTAAATTTCGTAACCTAAGGAATCGCTTAGTTGACAGCTCCCTCCTTTACTGTTCTGACAAGACATCGCAATACTATTTGATAGTCAGGCTGACATTTGAGCACTCGGCTTGGCTATACTAATTAATTTGTTACTGACTGGAGAAACTGAATTTAACTAGGTAGGCCTGGTAGCCTTCTACTTAGTACCAAGTCATGTCGAAACTCTCTGCAATAATCAGGTAGAAGAGCTTTCTGTGTAGTGGAGCGAATATTTGGAAAGGTAAGCTCAACTAAGGGTAAGTTAATGAGGTATAAAAATTGTTTGACGCAATCAAAACTATTGCTGGGAAATTACAATACGAGAAGATCCGAATCATGAATCAGACTACCCAGCAATAATCTGAGGCTGGTAACCGGTCTTTTGGCAGGGCACTATCGGCTCAGAGTACTCTTATTAAGAATGGTGGTTGATTCTAGCCCAATATGTACATTCTGTGGCGATGAGAATAAATCTTTGGAACACATTCTTGGAACCTTTGGGTCATTAATGCATCATAGAGGGAAGCATCTGAACGCATTGTCAAGTACAAGGCAGAGGATTGTCATTGTTGACACCGCACAGGATTCTAAAGTTTTTCGAGGCGATAGACTTGCAGGAAACATTATACGGATACCGTATAATGGTGAAGAAGAGTACATTAGATCGTATGGCCGCTGTACAAAGGTGTCTCTCTGTCTTTGTACCAAAGTTGTTCGTATTAATTTTTAAGAGGATGGTAGAAAGAATTAAAATTTTGGCACTGGCAACAACTACATGGCTGAAGTGATGTACTAACATTATCGGCATTAAAGTATGTCCTCATATCCGGGTAGTAAAATTAGTTTTGTTTCATATTTTGTTGTTCTCTTTTATTTTAAGATAAAATTGCGAACATTTGCAAAGAAAACTTTTTACAGCGTGTACCTCCCTAATGTCTTTCTATATTTATTTATAATTTTACTGTTAATTTCCTCTACTACACACCTCCTTCCCTCTCTCTGTATTGTTTTGTATTTGTCATTTCGTTGTTACATGAACCCATAACCTCATTTAGCTATTTTGACATTTTCTGGCTATTGTTGTACGTTATTAGTGAGCGGTTGGTGTTGTTGTTTGGTAATCATTAAGATCCTTAAATTTTTGTTTGTTTTGGATATTATGTCAGGATTTCTTTTACATATCATATTATATAGTTTCAATACTAAATTAGTCATTAGAACCTTCAAGTCAGGATTATGACCTAGTTTTTCATACCACTGTGTATTAACTTTATCTGTGAGTCGTGAGACTCGGAACGACTGATTTTTTTGAGAAACTTTTCATGGCAATTTTATTTTACTCTCAGAATTTCTGCCAGAAGGCTGCTGGGAGGAAGTTAGCGAAGAAAATTTTTCATATTACGTTGCGAATTGTACCATGACCTCTGGTCTAATAAGCCAACACACTACTACTACTACTAGACTACGGAGCCTTGAGCATCACTTCGCCTGATTTTTGATCGGAGAGTACTGTTTATCCTCAAAAGCCTTATAATCAAGTTGTTTAAACCAATTGAAACACAAATTTAAATTTGTTACTGTTGTACCTTTTTTGAACACTTATTGACACATTTCAGACCTTTCAGTATCTCTTAGATCACACGATGACAGGACCGTTTTCGAAGTGTGAGTTTAACACTTTAACTAGAATGCGAGTTAAATAGTAAAGCTTTAGCAAGCTATATCCACGAAAACTGCAATGCGTTCATATACGTACTCGTACATACATAATTAGTCATTACATCCCTTCAGTTAGGGTTACGATCTAGCTTCTCACACCACTTAAGTTGTGTATGTTAATTTTAGACATGTGTGGCGGGACCTACAGTTTGACACCGAACGACTGATTAGTGAGACACTTTTCATGGCTAATTTATTAACTCTCAGAGTTTTTGCCAGAAATCTTCTTTATCGTATTTCGTTTTGTTGCAAATGTCTGACCTGGGTTTTAAGCCATGGTCTCATGTCTAATAAGCCAACACACTACCTACTAGACTACAATGCGTTAAGCTGTTATCGAATCTGTTGCAGTAAGATTGGAGACTTGAATGTACGTTTACTGACCTGCTCTTTCATGATTCTGGAAGTTGTCTCAGGCATATACATTATATATCACTGACAAATCTGCTCCCTTATAAAATACCGGTTGAAACTCGTAAAGAACACTTGGATTGTATTGTCGGACTTAAACATTTGGTGAAGAGAAAACTAAGCACTGGTTATCTGATATCACCATTTGTAGCATATGCAAGCTAAGTAGAGAATTGAACTCTCAAAGTTTTATAATTACTGGATACTGTATTATGTTGGTACTAACTAGAGTTCGTAACGCATAATAGAAACATTGTGTACTTTAACGCATATATGTACATAGTATCCTTCCACTGAGGCCGTTGCACTAAGTCTAAACCTCTAGATAAATATTTTCGAAATATACGAAACATCTTCCGGGCAAATACAATCCGGAATACAGTACTATGACTGGTACATTAGGCTGTCATTCTATAGTTTTCTCACTATACACCGTAGTCTACTTTATCATCTGCTAATACCCTTCACATCAGCTTCACTTGTTCTTTTTATATTCGACGCTATGCACTGGAGTTAAATTGTCAGGGTTTTGGGAAAAAAAGAGCACAAGGCAGTGACATACACTCGTGTGTACAAAAATATTTCATAAGTGTAGGTGTTGTCATGAAAAATATAAAATGAACATGGATTTTATGTGACATGTGTACTGTGGCGTAGAATTAGTTTCAACATGAAGAAGAAGAAGAAAACTTATGGATTTATGTGATTATTTCCTTTATACTTACACACATACATACATACGTCGTTATTTATTTAGAGATTCAAACAAAAACTGACATTTTGTCCAAAAAAATATTTTTACGAAAAGAAGAAAAAGAAATGAACTTAAACTTGTAAAAATTAATAAAAAATTCATTGGTCAAAAAAGGAAACAAATGAAAAAAGGGGACAGACAGGAAGAGGGATTCACAGATTAAAAGGAGAGACGTTCAAAATCCCCGAAAAGATTAATGGGCAAACAAATGAACATTGAATTGGTCAGTGAAATTGAAATGATGAAGATGGAGGTGGTGGTAGTGAATTCGAAGCAGATCCATTCGTTATGGTTATTAAATGTTTAACACGAATTAATTATAATTGAATTTGATTACTTCACACAACAGACAGATATGCTGCACAATGAGCAAATTGAATAACAATGAACAAAAGTGGACAAACTAAGAATGTTCGTTTACGATAATGAATGGATGGGTGGAATGAAATCGTATTTTGGAAAGTTTATTTTTGTTCAGTCTTTCGTTGATGCGTTGCATTGTTTTGTACGTCATTAAAATTAAAATTAAAAATGTGAAAATAATCTACAAAATCCTGTATTGTACATACTTTTAAAAAAAAATCACTTGTGTAAAAGCCAGCTCACTGTAGTGCTTACTTTATTTCAATTGCATACTTTTCTACGAATATTTTCTGAAATTAAACTTCTATATACCATATTGTGAATTGAGTATTTAAATTAAGCAAAAATGATTGGAATTCAAAAACATTAAATTGAATAATTGCTCATTCATTATTTGTCGATTCTATAGAAAATATTCTGCATTCCGAGAGCAGAAATCTTATCTACTCTCTCGTTGATAACAGCTGTTATTTTCTGCTTGTCGTTAGGCCAATGTATAACGATATTCAAATGAAATAGAATGTGGAACTGAATCTAAGTTCTATTTCCAAAAGAACTCATACAGATTACTTAACCAGGACAGCTTATTTCAGGCAAAGATTTTTACTATCCAACAAGCTGCACGTATGATTGAAACAAGGAAACTACATCCTTCGAACTTGATACTATGTGTGGACAGGTAAGCAGGGATCCAGCCCACCTTGTCAAATCAAAGGGTGTCAGCAATTGCATAGACTGTCTACACCGTACACCCGCCTCTACTGGGTTCCGGGCCGCTTAGGCATCGAAAGAAACGTAAAGGCAGGGGAACTAGCACAGCAGAGATGTTAGAGGGGATATATGTATACGCCCCTACAAGATAAATTTTACAAAATGAAAAAAGCAGCATAGAATTCAACAAACCATAGATGGTCCAACATACCTGGTTGCCGACTTTCAAACTGCTGTGTCCAGCATTGGACAGCAGGAAAACAAAGGAACTATTTGAGTTCGATAAGAGAACGATTTGCACTTTAACAGGAATTCTAACGAGACATTGCCTTATTGACAGTTTCGCAAATAAGCTCTATTTACTTACTGCAAACGCTGCAAAGATGTGGCAGAAACGGAATCGCTACAACACCTTTTATGAGAGTACCCTGCATTTCAAGACAGATGTCATCGGTTTTTGGGTGACAGAACGTTTGAAGATCTGGGCAGGGAGGGGAAATGTGGGTTTCATTCGATGTTTGCGGTGATTCAAACCCACCACTAACGGATCATGTCTAGGAGCCTTACCTTACACTGGGTAACACAATGTGTCACATGGGCCATCGGTTGAACTTGTCTGTGAACGCAAACTACCCGTCAATCTAGCCTAACCTAACCTACGCCAGTAAATTCGTTTTTCACTTCCAATGATGCTTAAATCAATGATGCAGCTCTTACGGTTAAAACCCCATGTCAGACATCGCCATCAAAACGAAATATGAACGAAAAAATATTTCTTGGACGACTTTTCCCTCATCAATTTGGCCAAAATCACTGAGAGTTAATACAATTGCCTTGAAAGAGTTTCCCAAAAATCTGTTATTTGTAATCGGTTTTAAACTGTAGGTCCCGCCACTCATGTATAAAAATATGTGTGCATGTGTATATTGTCACCACTGAAGTAGATGGTGCAGAGGCAATTCCATAGTATACGTTGGCCTTAGTCCATGATTGGTTTTTCTATTTTCCTGTGAAATAACTTTCTAGTCTGCTATCAATAGTTGCCAAATACTGCTAAATAATCCAGTGGCATCAAATATTGACATAATTTAACTGAGATACATATCGAGTGGGCCATCTATCGGTTTAAATTTGAACCTAGCAATACTTGTGTCATTCTGCTCTGTTTAAAATTCAGTATATTATCTCCACTGAACAACTTTGGGATTTATTGGACCAAGGAGATACAGCGCTATGATGTCGATTTTGTCAAAA
Organism: Sarcophaga caerulescens; assembly: GCA_927399465.1. Lineage (NCBI taxonomy): Eukaryota > Metazoa > Arthropoda > Insecta > Diptera > Sarcophagidae > Sarcophaga > Sarcophaga caerulescens. Next base: position 53,793,674 of record OV656873.1, read on the forward strand.
AATCATCTTTTTGGATGAAGCTCATTTTCATTTTGTTGGGTACGTTAATAAGTAAAATTGCTGTATTTGTGGTTCAGAAAACTGACAAAAATAATTAATTTGATTTTTAATTTGATACTTTCAAATTTCCCACCCTATATGTCTTTGGGCTAGAGCAGTGTCGCCATTTAAGTTAAGAGCCCTTCATTTAGTATCAGGTTTTTACGTATTAATTTAAAACTATTTTATTACAGTATTATTAATATGTTTGTTTTTATTGTTATTATTTAATTTTTTTTTTATTTAATTTATTACAGACATAAATTAGATTCAATCTTAAAATTAAAGTTAACGAATTTTGAAATACACAAAAAAGAAAATACGTTAACACAGCCTAAAAGAAAATGTCAATGATGATATATTTTGTATTTATTATTGTTATTATTATTATTATTATTATTATTGTTGTTGTAATTTTACAATTTTTCACTTATATTTTAAGTAGATTTCTTTACGTTTTATTATATTTAAAATTCTAATTAATTTTTTTTTGGTTTTTTTGATTAATTTTTACGTGTTTTTTTGCTACTTTTACTGCTGGCTGCAGCAACCCTACCATTTAAATTATATACTCGTACTATAATTTTTGTTTTAATAACCACACTATCATTATAATTATTTTAAATTTTAATTATATTTCTTTCTTTGTTGGTTTTTCTTGTTTTTTAATAATTTTCTTTTTATGAAACATAGAGACGAAGAGAGAAAAAAATTCTGATTTAATTAATTAAATAAATAAATATAGAAAAATTAATTGAAAATAAAAGCAAATTATTATTAAAAATAATTATTAAGTATTTATGTATTATTGTATGGAGATTTTAATATCAAAAAAAAAGGAAAATAAAAAATTAAACAAAAGATTTCATATGAATAAATGGAATAAAACAATAAATTTTTACAGCTTTTGTTTATTTGCCATACAATTAAAATCCATTGCTTTTAACATTATTTTCCCTTTAGGGGATTTTCATTGAATAATTAATTAACCATGATTTTACATACCATGTCATGGTACCACTCTTTCTCTCTCTCTATCTTGACAGCCATAAGCATAAATAATTATGAATATTCATATGATTTTTCCTTATTTTTTTTTACATTTTCTCTCACATTAGTTTTGACCATAATTTTGTGGTTTGGTCTGAAATATTTTTTTATTCCTCGAAACCAGATAATTTTTTTTAAGTTTTTCCCCATGGCATTTTTAAAAAGAGAAAAAAATGTTAAATTTTCATTTGTGTGATTGTGTGAGTGAGTGGTGGTAGTCTGTGCTGTGCACAGAGGAAATTAAGGAAAATTATTAAAGGAAAGCAAAAATGAATTCAAGTGCTGACTGCTTTTATATGAAACACTGTTTATTCAGAGTTTTTCTGTTAATGTTTCATGGCCTGTATAAAATGCAGAGAAAATGAGCGAAAATTTTTATAGGAAAGCAGAAATGAATTCAAGTGCTGACTGCTTATTCAGAGTTTTTCTGTTAATGTTTCATGGCCTGTATAAAATGCAAAGAAAATTAACGAAAATTTTTATAGGAAGGCAAAATGAATTCAACTGCTGACTGTTATTATATAAAACACTGTCTACTTAGAGTTTTTGTATTAGTATTGTATGGTCTGTATAAGTATTTTTATTATCTACACTTGTAAACATAATTGATCATTACAACCTATCTTCTAACCCACCCATGTTGTGTGTGTTAATTTTTATCCATAAGTGGCGGGGACCTACAGTTTAAGATTGGCTCCGAACAACAGACTTTGGAGAAACTTTTCATGGCAATTTTATTTTCTCTCAGAGTTTTTGCCAGAAATCTGCTGAAAGGTAGTCGCCGAATAGTATTTTTTTAGATTTCATTTCGTTTTTAGATATTTGGGCTAATGTTTGAACTGTAGCTTGACGTCTAAAAAGCCAACATATTACCTACCATAACATCAAAAACATTTGTTTGTAGTAAAATCTGTAATTCTTTAATTATTTTCAAATATTCTTTAAAACAAATTAAACAAAAACTGTCTCTTTGTTATATATGATACCATACATTTCCTATGTTTAAGTAACTTGGCTTTGAAGTCAATTTTTAAAACAAAAAATTAAAAACTAAATTGTTAAATTACAATTGAAAATTTAAATATAATTTAAATACTACTTAATAAATGTTATTCTTGTTTAATTATAATATCCTTTTGCCTACCTCATCATTTGTGTGTAAATGTGTGTGTGTTGTATAGTTCTAAGTGTTAGTAATGTTTTGTTTTTTGTTTTCATACATTTTTTATTTTAAATATAATTTGTTTATGTGTTTGTTTAATATTTTATAATATATTTATATATATTATGTATTATATTTGTGTTGTTATTATTATTATAATTTATTTATTGAGTTACAGCATAATACCAAAGAAAGTTAAAAATTTGAGCAAACTGTACAATTTATACAAAAACCTATAACGTTCCAAATGTACGAAATTAAAATCGGCTTTCACATATTCCGCTTCCGGTTCGATTCAACTACATTTACGCGCTCGCCGTTGAAAACGTTTCATACGCAGTGACCATTCGTCTTTCCATTCCAATACAACCGAACTGGGACCAATCGCTAAATAGCCAGGTGCTGCCTCTGAATCACGTCCCAATATTAAATATGATCTGTAACAAGAGAAAATTTAATTGGAAATTAAAAGTTTTATCAATCAATTTAAATTTTTATTTTTAAGAATTTTTTTTTTCTTGTAAATAATCAGATCAGTCGTGAAATAGGATTAAATTAGAAACATTAACCGCACTAGTATATTGGTCATTACAACCCCTTCAGTCAAGATTACAATCTAGCTTCTCACAGCACCTATGTTGTGTGTGTTAATTCTATAGTATACACGAGTTGCAGGACCTACAGTTTAAAGTCGACCCAGAACGATAGATTTTTGAGAAACTTCTCATGGCTATTTTTTTAACTCCCAGAGATTCTCCCATAAATCTGCTGAGAGGAAGTCGCTGAAGAAATATTATTTCATATTTCGTTTTGTTGGAGATGACTGACCTGGCTTTACGTCTAATTAGCCAACACACTAACTAATAGACTGCGATAACTACCATGCCTTTTATAGTCAGCAATATTTTTATATAAACTTCTATTCTGGCCGAAGTCCTATCTGTCTCCCACAATATAAAGACGTAGAAAGATTGGTCAGGGCCATCAAATTATAAATTGCGCAGAGTGCTCTCTTCCTAGATGGCTCCGCTATCTAAGGTAGTAGTACCCTCTTAGCTAGATACTTAGTGATAATAAGAAATAATGGGTAAATGACACAAGGCACCTCATCAAGAACTGTAATCTGAACTTAAGATCACTACAGATAAAGGGGCTGAAATAAAAGGATAACGAAATAAAAGGATACAAAGACTGGACAGTAAACTAAAGTAGGGCGATCATAAGTACAGTATTTTAAGGAGATACAATCATGTCATAAAGATATGCAGAAAACTTGCAGGGAAGTCGTGATAATGCATCTTGAGAATTGTGCGTCGGATGTGTAACATGAAGATGATGTCGCCGTAGTCTAGTAGGTAGTACGTTGTGTCATTAGACGTGAGGCCACGGTTGTCTTCTTTCCTTTCCGCTCAAGAAATCAAAACCTAAGTTGCTTGCATGAGGTTGAATTCACTGACTGATTGATGTAAAATGCTTGGCAGTACAACACATCTAACATAGTCTGGATAACGAGAACACAAATATCACAGAGAGAAAGAACAGGATGAGATGTTTTTCCTTTATGTCGCTCAAGAAAACAAAACCTAAGTTGCTTGCATGAATTCATTGATTCACTGATTGATGTGAAATGCTTGATTGTGTATCAAAACCTACTACTATGGTTTTCGGTTTTCTTTCTGCTGACAGCCTCTTCTATTTACTAACCTCATAAAAATCTTGTAAACTAATAATAAAGGTTATAGGCGAAGATTAATAAAACCTAAATGCAAGAGAGTCGTCACTCAGCACTGACTATTTCGGTCAATAACGTTTTGAAAGATTTTTTTTACGTTTTCTTCATGCCGCACTATGCTAGCTGTTGGTATCTAGGAAATTGGCTAACGTATGAGATTCTGAAATTTATTTAACCTACCCTTCGCAGTTAAATAACAAATGTTCTACAGCGAAAAAGTTAAGAATCTACCAGGAAAACGTCAAACGATTGTAGATAACGATGTGAATTAAACGTGTAGATTTAATTTAGAATTTAGAAATTAGTTGTACTTACTTGTTTAATTTAATTTTTGGACACTGGCATTCTAAACTCTTGCGCGGCACCAGCCACATCATGTGACCCCTGCTTAGCATTGAACTTGTCGTACCAGACATGGCATTTCGTTTAAATATCGTTTGAATATTGATTTCGTATTTGAAAATTTCGTTTTGGCGTTCAATTGAAAACTTCTCAGTGCTAATGTCTTGGGAAGCACGGTCATGGCCAATGACTTTGGCTAAAATAGCTGCAATAATTAAGAAAGAAAAATAAAAAAAACAAAAATGTTTTTTGAAGCATGTACAACACAATTCTTAGCGTTTAAGCCTTAACTATAGCAGAATCAAAGTTACTCACCATAATCTTCCATGCAGAATTTATTTAAATTTAATTTTTTCGGTGTTGCTTTACATTTGCCACAATCTGTTGCATGTTTTGTGAAAGAACAACAAAAAAAATTGAGAAACAAAAAAGAAAGAATGAAAGAAATGAAAGAATGAATCAAATAAAGAAACGAAATCATTTTAACATTTCTTTTCCATCGTTATAATATTATGATAGTGTAAAGGGTGGGCCATTTAAAAGTTTAAATTTAAAAATACAAAATTTACGTTTTTCTTGTGAAGTACAAATGTTCCGGTTAGAAATGGAATATTATATCATTCATTATGCTGCGACTAGCCTCACAGTACCTTATTCGATTGGACCAATTTTTGTGCACTTTTTCGTCCTGTATGGGGTCGTATCTCTCCAATTGCGTCACGAATGTTGGCCTTCAAATGCTCAATTGTCTCTGGTTGGCCGGCATAACACTTTTCTTTAACGGTGCCCCACAGAAAATATTCCAACGGTGTCAAATTGCAGCTTCTTCTTGGTGGCCAATTGACATCATCATTTCGGCTAGTTAAAGGACCTGTGAGTGAGATGTGCGGCAAGTTCCACCATCCTGTTGACTCCAAACATCGTTCACATCAATACCATGAAGAGCAGGTACAAAAAATCGGTTATCATAGTGCGATAGGTGTCTCTATTGACCGCAATTGTTGCGCCGTCCTCATTTTCAAAGGAGTATGAACCAATAATGCCTTGGCTTCCCAAGCCGCATCAAACAATCACTCGTAATTTGTGCATTCATTGGCTTCTGTAAGACCACGTTTGGGTTTTCTTAGCCTCAAATACGGAAATTTAGTTTTTTTGGCATCGACATCATAGTGCAATTTTTCGTTGGACCATCTAGCGAAGCGGATGGTCATGTGGCTTCAGCTCCAACATTCAACAGTCAATTCTTGAGAACGATGACGAGTTTATTCTCGCATAAATTCAGCTACAGCTTCGATATTTATGTACGCACTGTACCAGCACGCTCACGTCTTGGTGCATCAACAATAAATCCAGTTTCTCGAACTTTAGCAATAAACTTGAGTATTCCCGGCACTGCTGGTCTTTCTGTGCGACCAAATTTTGTACGAAATTTTCGTACGATTTCCGTCCAATTGTCTTTGTTTTGAAAATAAATTTTTATTAAATTCCAACGTTGCTCAAGCGTAAATCGATTCATTACGTTCAGTGGCGATAATATACTGAATTTTGTGACAGAACAGAATGACATAAGCATTGCCAGAATCGATATAACCGATGGTTCAATTTTAAACCGATAAATGGTACACCCGATACATATTTACATATTTGCATCTTCATTGCAATGTTAAAAGAGTAATGTGTGTGTGTGTGTGTTGCAAGAAACTTACATTTTTTCATTTCCTCTGCTTGGGTGGGTTCTCCTCTATATTCACTGACCGCTGCACTTTCCGCTTGTATCATATTTGCATTTGTTGGCACTTCTGTTAATTGGGTCGTACAACAACAACAGCAACAACAACAGTAACAGCAACATCAATATAGAGCAATATGTTGTTGTTATAAAAGATTAAATAAAATCATCATCATCAGCATCAGCAAACAGCCAACGATGAGCAGCATCCAAGCATTAAGGATGTACATACGATTTTATATGAAATGCCACAAACGAAATTAAAAGTATAGCAGCAGCAGCAACAATAATAAAAAGGGAAAATAAATATAAAACAAGTTAAAAAGATAAAAGCAAATAAGTTAATAAAAATCAACAATAAAAGAAACTTTATTTTTTAATAAAAAAATACAATTTTTTTCAATTTTATTTTGTTTGTTTAATAACAAGAACAGAAGTAAACAAACAAAGAAACACTCTTTCATTCATATACTCATACACTAGGTGTGCTCTACATAGTATTGTGGCACAAATCAGAATTAAATTGCTTGCTTTCGTAGTAACTAAAGCAGCTGCCAGAGTATTCAACTAAACTCCGGATCAAAAGGCTGACGTTTTGTCAGAAAATTTTTGTTGCTGAGTGTATATCTTCGTACGTTTTTCTTTTGTTTATTTAATACATTTTTATTTTTCATTAACCACACTTACTTATACAGGGTGCTACATGCGATCTCGTCTGTTGATAGCCTCTGGCACAGCGATTACATGTAAGACCAGTAACACCTTCTTTGCAGGGGCATTGACCACTTAAATGATTACACGTCTTACCAGTTGAACCAACGGGATGGCAATCGCAACCTGAAATTTAATGGAAGCAAAACATTAACCACATAATTCAATATAAAAATGAAGAATAAAAAATCATACATGTCTACATAAAAGCAAAGTACCACGTAGGCTAAAGTTTAGCCCCATTGTGATAACACAATTATATTGCAACCCAAGGATCAAGGATCCCTACAGAAATTCGTCTCACGTTTTAGAGAGAGCTGAATCAAAAATGACGGAAAATGAGGAGTTAGGTTAGGTTGAATTAGCAGTCGTTTAAATCGACATAGTATATTCCTATAATGTTTCGTTGTAACACAGTAAAATTCATGTAGGCTCTCAACCATCCAGAGACTTATAGGAACGTATGAATTTTATTCAAATAGCCTTTGGCTAACAATGTTCTGTTAATAAATACTGGGTACCCAAGAATTCATCTGATTCAATACCTAAGCGGCAGAGAATGCCTGAGAAGATGTTCCACGATCTCCCCTTCTTCCTGGAATGAATCCACGTCATTAGACGAGAAGTCTCTAATCGCCATTCTAAATTCTCAGATTTGCAGCATTTTTTCAATTGAGTATTTCAAATAACGCTTAAATTGGAGTGGAACAGAGCGCACTAATGATCAGGAGAGTTGACTTCTTGCCTACTGAGTCAGTCATTCTACAGTGTGATGTTGTGTGTGTTAATTTTATGCATGACTGGCGGGACATATAGTTTAAAGTCTACACCGAACGACAGATTTTTGAGAAACTTTTCATAGCAATTTTATATTACTTTCAGAGGTTTTTGTCAGAAGACTGCTGAGAGCCAGTCGCCAAATAAATCTTTATTCATTCTTCGTTTTATTCACGATGTCTCGGGTTGGAACTGTGGCCTCACACTACCTAATAGATGCCACCTAATACATGCCACTTTATCATTTATAATTTTCACACGGTAGAAATCCGAAATTTTTTTAAATTTGTTACGATGTCCAGGCAAGAATTATGATTGCCACAAGAAGTCCAATTTACTCTTTCTAATCTAGGCAAAGTAGGCCGCTTGGCTGTCCATGTACACGTTAATGCATTTTCAAACATCATAGGAAGATGGTAATGAAACTAATGTCTTTATAGTATAGGTTGCAGTCTGACAGTTAATGGAGATCAGTTTCAGTCCTTATCCAATTTATGATGGATGTATTTATGGAATAAAATGACAACACACTACCTACTAGACTGCGGGCAATCAATTAAGGATAGGCAACAACCATCAACAACGCAAATAAATTTTCGTATGTAAGATAATTTTACTGTTGTAGTGTTAAGACTTGATTATCGTTGTGTCTTGGTTCTCAAATTCTTGGCTTTTGGCATTCATCTAGATCGAAAATTTTACTTCAAGATTGAGTTCCTGTAAATGGCAGCTCGTACAAGAATCAAAGCCAAATGACCTTCTTTCGTGCGGCATTTTTGCTGATTAGAAGTTATTATCAAAGGATTGTACTAAGTGATGAAGCTTATTTTTGGTGAAGAGGCTTTTCATAACAGTTTAGTCATACACGAGTATTTTCTATGAATTTAAGTGCAATATTTTTGAACATAAAAATATATGCAACTAAAGTGTCATTTAAAATTAATTAAAAAGTAATTTTCATGTAAAACAATGCACTGCATGAGTAGGGGCCATCCCCTGAGTGCTGGTTTCACCAAAAAAAAAAAAAGTTTTTGAAGTATTTCCACAGAAAATTTACACACAAAAATACTCTTCAAATTTAATGATTTTGCACCAGCATCGTTATTATACGAGAATTAAATTCGTTAAAATAAAGTGTGTGAAAAATAGTTTCATGGGTCCATTAAAATGAACACTTTAAACAATATTTTAAAGGATATTCTATGTGTTTGCATCTATATAAAACGAATTAAACAAATGCCATCAAAATAAATTCATTTGGAAATGAAAACCACATAATTTGGAGCCACTAGAACAGAACACTCAATCGTTGTTTTGGTAAAATTGTATTTAGATGAGAGCCAGAGATGGAGATGAATGGATTTATGAAAAAATAATTTTTTAAAATAGAAGAATGCGTTCCTTTAAATAAAACTATGAGGATGTGAGATATTAAAGGATCTATTGAGGCAAATATTGTTGGAGATATTTGAAGATTGTGCTTCTATTTGAAAGACCTTCAAAATGATTGCGATATTCACCTAAATATTATAGGAATTTATGTAGTATTTCATGTGATTAGACAAAAACCTGAGCTTCTCCGGAGAAATCAGTTCATTAACCCACTTGCTTACTATGCTGGCAAAAACTTTCGGAGTAAATAAAATTGCCATGAAAAGTTTCTCAAAAATCTGTCGTTCGGAGTCGACTTTAAACTGTAAGTCCCACCACTTAACGATGAATTTAACGCTCACAAAAGATTCTGACAGAAGGGTTGTAATGACCAATTACATACATATGTATGAAACCATTATCTTTTTATAACCCAAGATTTAAATAAAATTTGCTTCAGCTCTTGAAAAATGTGAAATCGGTTTTCAAAACATGATGCACCTGTGCTTGAATCTTTAGAAACTCTTTCCGTGATTAGTACAATATAATCTCAATGGTTTTTTTTTTGTTTTTTGACATTCGTCAGCCTTTAAACAATTAGAACACCAAACACGTTGACATCTTATGCTAAGAAGCGACGATGATAAGAGCCAATAATGACAATTTTCTACCAACCAAATTGAATCCATTTAAGTCTACCCAATTAAATACAACTTAGAGATCAATTTATTAAATATCGTTATTAGAATGGCTCTAATACGAAGGCACTAATGGAGCTATTGTACCTAAATCGCCTAAATATGAAGCAAAATAGATCCTAAGAAGGAACACTATCTAAGAATACAATAGTACTGGAGGGGCGACTGTTGACTCCCTATGAACAAACCACTTCGAATGTTTTGCAGAAGAATAACTTTAACCCCTTCGTACATAGGTCATAATAATAATAATAATCACTCGTGGAATTTGTCCAGACCATACTACACTGTTCCTCCTCACTGTATATTTCCTGTAAGGTAGCCGCATCAGGTATAAAATGTACGATTCTGTTAGTATTGGCCTTGAATCGCCTAGTGTATGTAGCGCGTGTGCGTGTAAAGTGCCCTTAGTCTAGATGGCAGAGTGAAGGCTTACTAGACGATAACACTTCAAACTTTAGCTCTGACATCATGAAACATCTGTCAAAAACTCTGAGAGAAAATAATTCTAATAAAATCTTTTCAAATCTGTCGTACGCAAGCAACATTAAATTATAAATCCCACCACTCATAGATAAAATAAAAACGCAAAAAATGAACGATGTGAGAAGATAGGTTGATAACCTGACGAAAGGGTTGTAAATCAATATGGAGCGTCTGAGCGCTGTGTCTAATACAATGAGAAGAAATCATATTCCCATTTATTAATGTTTCCGCTACAGATAAGTAAATACCCTATCAGGAGTTGCATTCCGCAGAACACCTTTGTGACCAGCGAAATGTCACACTGCTCCTCTAGACCAGGGCGAGGACTGTGATGGATTATTTGTATAAGAATTTCAAATCCAGATAATCTGATGGTCGAATTTTTAAAGCTCGCTGGCTTATCGGAGAATATATTTATCGTACAGTCCCTGATTCCTGTATTTATATTTATTTGGCAACAGATGAAATTGTGTTAAATTTTGCCCTTAGTACGTATTCGGGCACATTGCCAACCAAAATGTAAAATAAGATACCAACTTTCAAGGGCAGATATAGAAAATTATTATGACCCCCCATATAAAACATCCTTCTATTTTATTTGATTTCCATTATCAAACAAGAATTCAAGCCTGCTCTCTGTCCATCATCATCATTTGGAGTTCTTTTTAAAAAAATTTACTTTTTTTCGTTCTGTAAAATTCATGTGTCCATCTTCAGTCCGTTCTTCTATACGTTTATATTCATACATCAACAGTTCATTGATATTTTCCTTCAGTCTTCTATTTGCCCACTTCATTGTCAATGCTGCTACCATTCTGTTGCTTTTTAAATGGAATTTTGCTTTTTTAGTTTTTGTTTTTGTACTTGCTATTCACAATGAGGGATCCGGTCCAGTGTGCTTTTGACTTTGATAAACAATGTCTTCTCCATAAAAAAAAATGGTAGAAAAAAAGGAACGACAAGAAATCCCATAGAATCGAATCATATTTGAAATTCTTTTCTATTTCCATTCATTATTCACTTATACTATGTATTGGTATTTTGTGCACTTCACTTCAGTTTGATTTACATTCAGTTCAGTTCGATTTAGATTCAGTTTAAGTGTGAGTATTTTTCTATTTGTTTTCATTTCTATTCGATTTCTATTGTTATTGTTTTTCTTCCGATTCCTTTTGTTCTATTTTTTTCTTTTTTTTTAGCATGGGAGTATTCGAAGAATTGTTTAATAATAGACTTGATTTCATTATTATTTTATTATTGGTAAAGAAAAATTCTTCATAAAGTTGTTTAAGCATTATTAAGTGGGTGTGTGGTAAGACTCAGTCAATAAGATTTACAGGAATTCTGCCACAAAAGAAAAAAAAATGGAAAAAACCTCGAAGAAAATTTTTCTAAAATATGAAAATTGAAATTGTCTTTTAGAAAAACGAAGTACGTGTGTTGGCTTATTAGACGAGTGCCCGTGGTTCAAATTCCAGCTCAGACATCTTAAACAAAACTAAATATGAAGACAATTGGGCAATTCACACGACTTTGTATCGTGTATGTTGTATTGAATACACTTGGTTGTTTGTGAACGCTCAATGCTATGTTGTATTGTGTATTTCGTATTCCAAATGTATTTTTTTGGCATTCAAACAATTTGATAGCACGAAACCAGCACAACTTTTGAAAAGCCTATGAAAACATATACAAATTTTTTTCATTCACACAGTTTGATAGCACGAAACTAATACAACTTTTAAAAACATATGAAAAAAATGTGTATAAGTGTACACATCATACACTGTTGTATAATCGTCCAACAATACACTCAATACAACGATACAACGGCTTGTGTGAATTGCCCAAATATTTATTTCGACAATATTTTTTTCGACTTTCGAATCTTCTGGTACAAAATTAATTTAAAAAATTTGATACTCTCGACATGGGTGCTTAAGAAGCTAGTTTATAATTCTGCCTCAAGGCTTGTAATGACCAATTAAGTAAGTATGTAAAGAACTTTATATGTATACCTAGAGTTTGTCCACGAAATGAGAGCATACTTCTGTAGCTGTTCTATGGCATCTGAACTCCGGCATCACTTGTTGGATGTATACAACAATTGTGTCTGTGAAGTCGCCGTAGTCTAGTAGGTAGTGAGTTGGCTTATTAGACAAACCCCAGGTCACACATCTCCCATAAAAGGAAATATGAAAAAATATTTCTTAGGCGACTTCCTCTTAGCAGATTTCGGGCAAAAACTCTGTGAGAGTTGATAAAATTCCTGTGAAAAATTTTTCAAAAATCTGTAGTTCGGAATCAACTGTAAACTGTAGGTCCCGCCACTTATGCATACAATTAACACACACAACATAAGTGATGTGAGAAGCTAGGTCGTAATCCTAACTACAGGGTTGTAATGACCAATTATGTGTGTATGTTAACTATCCCAGAACCCTTTTACCGAACACACATTGTTGTCTATCGGCACCCAAACTGAAATAATGACAACTAATTTGACGTATATATGTAGCTGAAAAAAGATGACAGTTATAAATTGACAAATTTTGGAAGCTAATATTGGGAGTACTAATATAAACGTTTCTCAATTTTAACACCTACGAATGGAATTTTTTCAAAATATTTTCTATTTATTTCATAATTTTAATGACTTAATTTTAGTTTAAGGTTCAATATGTAAATGACGGAAAACAATTATTTTCTGTAAATAATAATTCAAAATTAACTTCAAATGCATTTGCTTTCCTCTTTTTAAATTGAAAACCAATTACATTAACGTGTACTTACGTTTGCATACTTTACGATGATTAAGCGGTTTGGTATTGTCTCTGTAGAAACCTTCACGACAATAATGACAGTATCTTCCGGTTGTATCGTGCTGGCAATTATAGCAGACACCGCCCGATACACGTCCAGATAGTTTATACAATTCCAAATTGAAGCGACAGCGACGGGCATGACCATTACACTGGCACACTGTAAAGAAACAGAACAGAAACGAATAAGAAATCAATGATGTTTATAATGTTAACACAAGTATTTACTTCTCTAAAGAACATTAGAAAAAAAATTAGAAATAAAAATAATACCACATAGTTAATAACTGCACTTAAATTCCAATGAAATTGCTCTTAATTTGCCACAAACAATTTTGTGTGTGCCATGCCTTCTCTTGTCTAAAGTGGCACAAATTGAGCAGCAGGCTTGTAAAAGGTTTTTGGATTTTCAATTGCATAAGAAATAAACACACCAGACAGTGCAATTCGTATAATTAAATGAAATCAATTGGAGAATTCCTTGTAAGTGTTGCAGTCTTTTCAATTTGTGCAACCATCATTTCATTTAAGTAGTTGCAATCCAAGTACACACAAATGTTAGCAACAAATCTATGTTGCCACCACCTTAACATATAAAAACAGCAATAATCAGCCAACACTTTTGGTTAGTATACGTACGTATGTAAGTATGTAAATTTCTAAATCGTTGTTCATTTTATTTTTGTTGTATTTGCTATTAGAATTCATCATCATCATCATTGAAATAATTGCACTCCAAATGACTTTTCGTAAAATGTTTTAGAATTTCGAATTTTGTTTGCATTTGTTTGTGTGTGTAGGTGTTTGTATCTTCAATTTATTGCTAAATTTTCTATAAAATTCATGTTTTTCGACAATTTGTACAATAATCAAAACAAGAATAAAACCAAAAAAAAAAAAAAACAGAAATGTTGCATGAATTTACCGCATGTTAAATTATTTTACAAATTCTACAACAACTGCCAATATTTAACACGCATACAAACAAACATTTTATTTGTACATCTACAAGAACAACACTTAAATATAAACGAGGGTGTTTAGTTAAGACATTAGTAAGTAAGTTATTTCCCTTGTGCACATTCCTTGATGTAGCGATAAAACAGCGAAATACAAGCCTCGTTTAGATGCATATCAAATGAATCAATAGAGTTGTTACTCTGTTGCCCATAATCATTTCGATCTGTGTTGCATGCAATCGATAAGTCTCAAAATCGAGTTTAAGGCACCGGCTCATACATTAGAGTTGTATTCCTTTTTTAGACGATATGAGTGGTGTAACTAGTAAGGATATCAGATGAGGTGAAGTATATCTTGTAACATCTTAAGAAACCGACACGCTTTAATTTTTCTATCGAGACGTGCACAATTCCAGCGAATATCGTATCAAAATTTTATACCCGGGCAATAAAGGGATATGCTTCTCAGTACTTACACTACTAGTTACAGATGATGTGTTATTATTGTCGTGTTTATGAGACAGTAACTGCATTGAGCTATTTGATCATTAGAGTCGGCCCATTCTGATATTGACTGTAGGTCGTATCTCCATAGGGCTTCATCTGCAGTAGTCCATTAATAAAAATTAGAAATAGAGTTGCAGTTAGAATAGAATCTTGCGGAACTCCCCGAATTAAACTGAGCTTACTTGATGGAATGTCATCCACAATAACAGGTATATTGCGATAGTTTGGAAATCTCGTAATAAATCGAGTGAACTGACTACCGGCATCAAAAGTAATAAGTTACAATAAAAGTGCACCATGCCATAACCCCTATCAAATGCTGTGGAAAATTCTGGAGCTATAACTACACAAATAGTTACGAATGCTACAATAGATTTCGAAACACAACTACATTGGCGTTAAAAAAGCCGACGCACTAGCAAAAGCAGGTGCAACGGAAAACTCAAGTCAATTCATATGTCCGATTGACTTTCTTCAGCAGAGGCGCAAACAAATCGCGGGGATAACAAAGTCACTTCTACAGAGACCAATCATATCTGGTCCAATAAGGACATACATACATATATACTTGGTGATTACAACCCTTTAGTCAGGATTACGAGCTTCTCTCACCACTTATAGTGTGCGTGTTAATTTTATACATGAGTGCTGGGACCTACATTTTAAAGTCGACTCCGAACGACAGATTTTTTTGAGAAACTTTTTCAGAAATCTGTGGAAGAAATAATTTTTCATATTTCCTTTTGGTGGAGAAGTCTGACCTGGGGTTTGAACCGTGGCCTCACGTATAAGCCAAAATCCTACCTACTAAACTACGGCGTCTTCACTATGGATATATGTCGAACAAAACTTCCATTACAGCTGATGAGAATCCATTTTAGGAATCTTATATCGGTTATAACGATGCACTGTCCATAAAACCAAAGACTCGCAATACCTCACAATGACTTCTTTTTTTTTTTTTTTATGAAACCAGCACTCAGGGGATGGCCCCTACTCATGCAGTGCATTGTGCAGGTTTTTTAAGAAAGGTGGAAAGGGGGAAGATGCGAACGGCAAGGAAACGAGTTGCTGCTAGGTTACTATAAAATGGCCAGTGACCTTCACCATAGACAGTCTACAGGCAATCGTCCCCAAGAAGCCCGCAGTTTATCACACCACTTATGTTGTGTGTGTTAATTTTATACATAAGTGGCGGGACCTACAGTTTAAAGTCGACTCCAAACGACAGATTTTTTGAGAAACTGAGAAGAAATCGCCGAAAAAATACTGTTTGTATTTTTTATGTCTGGCCTGGGACTCGATCCCTGGCTTTTACGTCTAATAAGCCAGCACACTACCTATTAGACCACTGCGACTTCTGCAGAAGCTGTATTGATGAGGTGGAAGAGGTGATCAGAGAACATCTTGGCAACTTATTGCGATAGTTGGGAGCTGCATTTCAGGATTTCGTCATAATTGTATGGCGAAATTGGTACTATCTGTGATAGAACCGAACTTTATAGGACCCAAGAAAGTTATGCTTTTCGCAGAGGCTACCAATTTAAACTTTCTAACTTAACTTGGGAAAAAATAGAATTCAGAGAACAAAACGATCTTCACTAATAAACCCAATGGCAAATACAAAAAATGTTCACTTATGGCATCTTTTAATTTTTTTGTTTTGCAAGGAAACAACAGATGGCAACACTATCATCCTAGAACTTTCTACAGGAACCATTCATCTGGTTAGCTTGGAAAAATTTGCGTAATTGCATCGCATTAAAGAAATGAGAGAAAAATGATTCCTCATAATATATAAGTTGTAAGTTTTTCTGTATCCACCCTCGTACATCTCCATATAATCTAGCATTGGTGATGAATTTACATACTTTTTAGGATAATCATGTTGATGTTTTAAATGAAAATGTAATTGTAAACCATTACAAATACCTACGCAAACTAACATATTTTTACATACACACACTGAACAGAAACACATACAAATGCATACAAATCTATTTATTACATGATTACATATTGTATGTGCCTGGGCAAATGTGCATGGAAATTTTGTGGCAATATTTATTCGTATTGCATGGAATGCAATTGTAAATGAATGAACGAATGAATGACTGAATGAATGAAAAAGGTGTTGATGCTTTTGGTTTTCAATTGACTTTAGCTGATTACTACCAACAGTCCAATGGTCCAACCATATCGACACAAACCCAACTAACCAACCATTACTGATTCATGGCACTCTGTGTACACCAGATTATGATGGAATTTTACAGGCATTTGTTGGAATTCTTTTTTAAAACCCTTTTCATGTGTTGTTGTTTTTGTTTGTTGCTGTTGCTCTTGCAATCTAGAAAATTATAGAGGAATTGAGAAATTGTTTTTGTACAATTATTATGATTGTGATTGTGTGTTTGTGTGTGTAGATCTAGCATTGAACCTTGTAATTAAATTTAAAACCACAATTTTATTGTCAACCAATGGTGTGTGTCAGTGTCGTCGATGTGCGGTAGATGAAGCCTTATATTCTGTACGAAATTTTTTGCTTTTATTTTACAGATAAACGGAAATAATTCTGTGATAATTTAAATAAAAATAGTTGAGTTCACTTGCATGGAATGCCATGAAAACCAAAGTGTGAAAATTCAAATTGTTTATATCTGGAAAAAAAATAATATTTAAAGAAAAATGTTTACAGAGATTTAAATTCATAGCAAAAGTGGGTATTGTATCGATTTGTTTTAGTTATCAACGTGAAGAAGGAATCTAATATTCAACAGTTGTCTAATATCCTTAGTGCCAAAATATTAAAAAGTCGCCGTAGTTTACGTTGTAGTGAGTTGCGTCATAAGATCTGAGGGCATAATTCAAACTCCAGGTCAGACATCTCCAGCAAGACGAAATATGAAAAATATTTCTTCGACAACATCCTCTTAGCAGATTTCTGGCAAAAACTCTGAGAGTAAAATAAAATTGTAGCTCGGAGTCAACTTTAAACTATAGGTTCCGCCATACATGAATAAAATTAACACACACAAGCTCGGTGGCGAGAGAAGTTTGGTTGTAATCCTGACTAAAGGGATGTGAAGGGCCAATTATGTATATATGTATGGTTTGTGTCTTTAATAACTTTATTGAGAGAACATCTACATGGCAGAAAACATACATGCTTCTTCTTCTACGTCTTGAAGCAATAGGCGAAGAGGAATTTATGACTGTTTAACAACTGTAGAAGCCACTAGCGTTTAGCATGAATACTCAGAACGCAATGTTTAGCAGATACACCAACATTGCCATGGAGCATGTTCCTTTGGATTTTAACGAGACATTCTGTGTACCTAATATCTAACGATGACAAAATTTTCTGGACAACTTTGCGCGCATTCTAAGTCTCCCACTCGTTGTTAACGGAATATTTTACTACACGGTGTACCCTAAGATTTCTGGTAGTCAATGGGATGGCTTATAGCATGAATATCTAGAACGCTAGAAGTTGGTCTACAGCAAAGACACCTCCAACGCTATTGAGCATATTCCGTTGGAGTTTAAGGAGATTTCCTGTACAACTTCTATCTGACGTTGTTCAAAATTTGATGGCAGGCAATAAAAAGAATTCACATTGGTCGGTAGATTTACTGTATGTGGCTTATCTAGTGTCTTAGTACAGCAATACGTTGTATTCCTATGAACCGTTTACACACATGAAGATGTACTCCTTTAGATGCAGTCCTTTACAATCTTATCCAAAATCTAAAGAGGGCGCGGCATATTGGGCGTGAATTTAGTATCACAAAAAGACTTTTTTCGAATACATGGTACACAGCTTATCTTCAAACTCTTTCCAACAACGGAGGTATAGCCATAAAACCAAAATCATTTGTTAGAAAACCACCTCCTACATAGTTCTGTTCGCCAGGTATCTGGGAAAAAAATGTCGCTGTCAATATTTCGTCGTCAGATGTTGTATCTTATACATTCCATTCGGTAGTTTACATACATAAATAAACATGTGCTCTTCAGTTAAGAAATCAGTTCTTTACAACTGTATTCAAATCTAAAGAGGGCGTGGCATTAGGGGCGTGAATTTAGTGTCAAAAAAAGCCAGACTTCTATTCAGACCCATGGTATACAGTTTTTCTTCAAACACCTTCAAACAAAGGAGTTATAGCCATAAAACCAAAATCATTTGTCAGAAAACCACCTCCTACATAGTTCTGTTCCCCTAGTGTCTGGGAAAAAAAATGTCGCTGTTAACATTTCGTCGTTAGATGTTGTATCTTATACATACCACTCGGTCGTTTACATACATAAATAAACATGTACACTTCAGTTAAGAAATCAGTTCTTTACAATTGTATTCAAATCTAAAGAGGGCGTGGCATTAGGGGCGTGAATTTAGTGTCACAAAAAAGCCAGATTTCTATTCGAACCCATGGTATACAGCTTTTCTTCAAACACTTTCAAACAAAGGAGTTATAGCCATAAAACCAAAATCATTTGTCAGAAAACCACCTCCTACATAGTTCTGTTCGCCTGGTATCTAGGAAAAAAAATGTCGCTGTTAACATTTCGTCCTCAGATGTTGTATCTTATACATACCACTCGGTCGCTTACATACATAAATAAACATGTACACTTCAGTTAAGAAATCAGTTCTTTACATTTGTATTCAAATCTAAAGAGGGCGTGGCATAAGGGGCGTGAATTTAGTGTCACAAAAAAGCCAGATTTCTATTTGAACCCATGGTATACAGTTTTTCTTCAAACACCTTCAAACAAAGGAGTTATAGCCATAAAACCAAAATCATTTGTCAGAAAACCACCTCCTACATAGTTCTGTTCGCCTGGTATCTGGGAAAAAAAATGTCGCTGTTAACATTTCGTCGTCAGATGTTGTATTTTATACATACCATTCGGTCGTTTACATACATAAATAAACATGTACACTTCAGTTAAGAAATCAGTTCTTTACAACTGTATTCAAATCTAAAGAGGGCGTGGCATTAGGGGCGTGAATTTAGTGTCACAAAAAAGCCAGATTTCTATTCGAACCCATGGTATACAGTTTTTCTTCAAACACCTTCAAACAAAGGAGTTATAGCCATAAAACCAAGATCATTTGTCAGAAAACCACCTCCTACATAGTTCTGTTCGCCTGGTATCTGAGAAAAAAATGTCGCTGTTAACATTTCGTCGTCAGATGTTGTATCTTATACATTCCATTCGGTAGTTTACATACATAAATAAACATGTGCTCTTCAGTTAAGAAATCAGTTCTTTACAACTGTATTCAAATCTAAAGAGGGCGTGGCATTAGGGGCGTGAATTTAGTGTCACAAAAAAGCCAGATTTCTATTCGAACCCATGGTATACAGTTTTTCTTCAAACACCTTCAAACAAAGGAGTTATTGCCATAAAACCAAAATCATTTGTCAGAAAACCACCTCCTACATAGTTCTGTTCGCCTGGTATCTGGGAAAAAAAATGTCGCTGTTAACATTTCGTCGTCAGATGTTGTATCTTATACATACCACTCGGTCGTTTACATACATAAATAAACATGTACACTTCAGTTAAGAAATCAGTTCTTTACATTTGTATTCAAATCTAAAGAGGGCGTGGCATTAGGGGCGTGAATTTAGTGTCACAAAAAAGCCAGATTTCTATTCGAACCCATGGTATACAGTTTTTCTTTAAACACCTTCAAACAAAGGAGTTATAGCCATAAAACCAAAATCATTTGTCAGAAAACCACCTCCTACATAGTTCTGTTCGCCTGGTATCTGGGAAAAACAATGTCGCTGTTAACATTTCGTCGTCAGATGTTGTATCTTATACATACCACTCGGTCGTTTACATACATAAATAAACATGTACACTTCAGTTAAGAAATCAGTTCTTTACATTTGTATTCAAATCTAAAGAGGGCGTGGCATTAGGGGCGTGAATTTAGTGTCACAAAAAAGATAGATTTCTATTCGAACCCATGGTATACAGTTTTTCTTTAAACACCTTCAAACAAAGGAGTTATAGCCATAAAACCAAAATCATTTGTCAGAAAACCACCTCCTACATAGTTCTGTTCGCCTGGTATCTGGGAAAAACAATGTCGCTGTTAACATTTCGTGGTCAGATGTTGTATCTATACATACCATTCGGTCGTTTACATACATAAATAAACATGTACACTTCAGTTAAGAAATCAGTTCTTTACAATTGTATTCAAATCTAAAGAGGGCGTGGCATTAGGGGCGTGAATTTAGTGTCACAAAAAAGCCTGATTTCTATTCGAGCCCATGGTATACAGTTTTTCTTCAAACAGCTTCAAACAAAGGAGTTATAGCCATAAAACCAAGATCATTTGTCAGAAAACCACCTCCTACATAGTTCTGTTCGCCTGGTATCTGAGAAAAAAAAATGTCGCTGTTAACATTTCGTGGTCAGATGTTGTATCTTATACATACCATTCGGTCGTTTACATACATAAATAAACATGTACTCTTCAGTTAAGAAATCAGTTCTTTTCAATTGTATTCAAAATCTAAAGTGGGCGTGGCATAAGGGGTGTGAATTTAGTGTCACAAAAAAGCCAGAGTTCTATTCGAACCCATGGTATACAATTTTTCCATTAAACTCCTTCAAACAAAGGAGTTATAGCCATAAAACCAAAATCATTTGTCAGAAAACCACCTCCTACATAGTTCTGTTCGCCAGGTATCTGGGAAAAAAAATGTCGCTGTCAATATTTCGTCGTCAGATGTTGTATCTTATACATAACATTCGGTAGTTTACATACTTAAATAAACATGTGCTCTTCGGTTAAGAAATCAGTTCTTTACAACTGTATTCAAATCTAAAGAGGGCGTGGCATTAGGGGCGTGAATTTAGTGTCAAAAAAAAGCCAGACTTCTATTCAAACCCATGGTATACAGTTTTTCTTCAAACACCTTCAAACAAAGGAGTTATAGCCATAAAACCAAAATCATTTGTCAGAAAACCACCTCCTACATAGTTCTGTTCCCCTAGTATCTGGGAAAAAAAATGTCGCTGTTAACATTTCGTCGTTAGATGTTGTATCTTATACATACCACTCGGTCGTTTACATACATAAATAAACATGTACACTTCAGTTAAGAAATCAGTTCTTTACAATTGTATTCAAATCTAAAGAGGGCGTGGCATTAGGGGCGTGAATTTAGTGTCACAAAAAAGCCAGATTTCTATTCGAACCCATTGTATACAGTTTTTCTTCAAACACTTTCAAACAAAGGAGTTATAGCCATAAAACCAAAATCATTTGTCAGAAAACCACCTCCTACATAGTTCTGTTCGCCTGGTATCTGGGAAAAAAATGTCGCTGTTAACATTTCGTCGTCAGATGTTGTATCTTATACATACCATTCGGTCGTTTACATACATAAATAAACATGTACACTTCAGTTAAGAAATCAGTTCTTTACAATTGTATTCAAATCAAAAGAGGGTGTGGCATTAGGGGCGTGAATTTAGTGTCACAAAAAAGCCAGATTTCTATTCGAGCCCATGGTATACAGTTTTTCTTCAAACACCTTCAAACAAAGGAGTTATAGCCATAAAACCAAGATCATTTGTCAGAAAACCACCTCCTACATAGTTCTGTTCGCCTGGTATCTGGGAAAAAAATGTCGCTGTTAACATTTCGTCGTCAGATGTTATATCTTATACATACCATTCGGTCGTTTACATACATAAATAAACATGTACACTTCAGTTAAGAAATCAGTTCTTTACAATTGTATTCAAATCTAAAGAGGGCATGGCATTAGAGGCGTGAATTTAGTGTCACAAAAAAGCCAGATTTCTATTCGAACCCATGGTATACAGTTTTTTTCCAAACACCTTCAAACAAAGGAGTTATAGCCATAAAACCAAGATCATTTGTCAGAAAACCACCTCCTACATAGTTCTGTTCGCCTGGTTTCTGAGAAAAAAATGTCGCTGTTAACATTTCGTCGTCAGATGTTGTATCTTATACATTCCATTCGGTAGTTTACATACATAAATAAACATGTGCTCTTCAGTTAAGAAATCAGTTCTTTACAACTGTATTCAAATCTAAAGAGGGCGTGGCCTTAGTGGCGTGAATTTAGTGTCACAAAAAAGCCAGATTTCTATTCGAACCCATGGTATACAGTTTTTCTTCAAACACCTTCAAACAAAGGAGTTATAGCCATAAAACCAAAATCATTTGTCAGAAAACCACCTCCTACATAGTTCTGTTCGCCTGGTATCTGGGAACATTTCGTCGTCAGATGTTATATCTAATACATACCATTCGGTCGTTTACATACATAAATAAACATGTACACTTCAGTTAAGAAATCAGTTCTTTACAATTGTATTCAAATCTAAGAGGGCGTGGCATTAGGGGCGTGAATTTAGTGTCACAAAAAAGCCAGATTTCTATTCGAAACCATGGTATACAGTTTTTCTTCAAACACCTTCAAACAAAGGAGTTATAGCCATAAAACCAATCTCATTTGTCAGAAAACCACCTCCTACATAGTTCTGTTCGCCTGGTATCTGAGAAAAAAATGTCGCTGTCAACGTTTCGTCGTCAGATGTTGTATCTTATACATACCATTCGGTCGTTTACATACATAAATAAACATGTACTCTTCAGTTAAGAAATCAGTTCTTTACAATTGTATTCAAAATCTAAAGAGGGCGTGGCATAAGGGGTGTGAATTTAGTGTCACAAAAAAGCCAGAGTTCTATTCGAACCCATGGTATACAATTTTTCCATTAAACTCCTTCAAACAAAGGAGTTATAGCCATAAAACCAAAATCATTTGTCAGAAAACCACCTCCTACATAGTTCTGTTCGCCAGGTATCTGGGAAAAAAAATGTCGCTGTCAATATTTCGTCGTCAGATGTTGTATCTTATACATAACATTCGGTAGTTTACATACATAAATAAACATGTGCTCTTCAGTTAAGAAATCAGTTCTTTACAACTGTATTCAAATCTAAAGAGGGCGTGGCATTAGGGGCGTGAATTTAGTGTCACAAAAATGCCAGAGTTCTATTCGAACCCATGGTATACAGTTTTTCTTCAAACACCTTAAAACAAAGGAGTTATGGCCATAAAACCAAAATCATTTGTCAGAAAACCACCTCCTACATAGTTCTGTTCGCCTGGTATCTAGGAAAAAAAATGTCGCTGTTAACATTTCGTCCTCAGATGTTGTATCTTATACATACCACTCGGTCGCTTACATACATAAATAAACATGTACACTTCAGTTAAGAAATCAGTTCTTTACATTTGTATTCAAATCTAAAGAGGGCGTGGCATAAGGGGCGTGAATTTAGTGTCACAAAAAAGCCAGATTTCTATTCGAACCCATGGTGTACAGTTTTTCTTCAAACACCTTCAAACAAAGGAGTTATAGCCATAAAACCAAAATCATTTGTCAGAAAACCACCTCCTACATAGTTCTGTTCGCCTGGTATCTGGGAAAAAAAATGTCGCTGTTAACATTTCGTCGTCAGATGTTGTATTTTATACATACCATTCGGTCGTTTACATACATAAATAAACATGTACACTTCAGTTAAGAAATCAGTTCTTTACAACTGTATTCAAATCTAAAGAGGGCGTGGCATTAGGGGCGTGAATTTAGTGTCACAAAAAAGCCAGATTTCTATTCGAACCCATGGTATACAGTTTTTCTTCAAGCACCTTCAAACAAAGGAGTTATAGCCATAAAACCAAGATCATTTGTCAGAAAACCACCTCCTACATAGTTCTGTTCGCCTGGTATCTGAGAAAAAAATGTCGCTGTTAACATTTCGTCGTCAGATGTTGTATCTTATACATTCCATTCGGTAGTTTACATACATAAATAAACATGTGCTCTTCAGTTAAGAAATCAGTTCTTTACAACTGTATTCAAATCTAAAGAGGGCGTGGCCTTAGTGGCGTGAATTTAGTGTCACAAAAAAAGCCAGATTTCTATTCGAACCCATGGTATACAGTTTTTCTTCAAACACCTTCAAACAAAGGAGTTATAGCCATAAAACCAAAATCATTTGTCAGAAAACCACCTCCTACATAGTTCTGTTCGCCTGGTATCTGGGAAAAAAAATGTCGCTGTTAACATTTCGTCGTCAGATGTTGTATCTTATACATTCCATTCGGTAGTTTACATACATAAATAAACATGTGCTCTTCAGTTAAGAAATCAATTCTTTACAACTGTATTCAAATCTAAAGAGGGCGTGGCATTAGGGGCGTGAATTTAGTGTCACAAAAAAGCCAGATTTCTATTCGAACCCATGGTATACAGTTTTTCTTCAAACACCTTCAAACAAAGGAGTTATAGCCATAAAACCAAAATCATTTGTCAGAAAACCACCTCCTACATAGTTCTGTTCGCCTGGTATCTGGGAAAAAAAATGTCGCTGTTAACATTTCGTCGTCAGATGTTGTATCTTATACATACCACTCGGTCGTTTACATACATAAATAAACATGTACACTTCAGTTAAGAAATCAGTTCTTTACATTTGTATTCAAATCTAAAGAGGGCGTGGCATTAGGGGCGTGAATTTAGTGTCACAAAAAAGCCAGATTTCTATTCGAACCCATGGTATACAGTTTTTCTTTAAACACCTTCAAACAAAGGAGTTATAGCCATAAAACCAAAATCATTTGTCAGAAAACCACCTCCTACATAGTTCTGTTCGCCTGGTATCTGGGAAAAACAATGTCGCTGTTAACATTTCGTCGTCAGATGTTGTATCTTATACATACCACTCGGTCGTTTACATACATAAATAAACATGTACACTTCAGTTAAGAAATCAGTTCTTTACATTTGTATTCAAATCTAAAGAGGGCGTGGCATTAGGGGCGTGAATTTAGTGTCACAAAAAAGATAGATTTCTATTCGAACCCATGGTATACAGTTTTTCTTCAAACAGCTTCAAACAAAGGAGTTATAGCCATAAAACCAAGATCATTTGTCAGAAAACCACCTCCTACATAGTTCTGTTCGCCTGGTATCTGAGAAAAAAAATGTCGCTGTTAACATTTCGTGGTCAGATGTTGTATCTTATACATACCATTCGGTCGTTTACATACATAAATAAACATGTACTCTTCAGTTAAGAAATCAGTTCTTTTCAATTGTATTCAAAATCTAAAGTGGGCGTGGCATAAGGGGTGTGAATTTAGTGTCACAAAAAAGCCAGAGTTCTATTCGAACCCATGGTATACAATTTTTCCATTAAACTCCTTCAAACAAAGGAGTTATAGCCATAAAACCAAAATCATTTGTCAGAAAACCACCTCCTACATAGTTCTGTTCGCCAGGTATCTGGGAAAAAAAATGTCGCTGTCAATATTTCGTCGTCAGATGTTGTATCTTATACATTCCATTCGGTAGTTTACATACTTAAATAAACATGTGCTCTTCGGTTAAGAAATCAGTTCTTTACAACTGTATTCAAATCTAAAGAGGGCGTGGCATTAGGGGCGTGAATTTAGTGTCAAAAAAAAGCCAGACTTCTATTCAAACCCATGGTATACAGTTTTTCTTCAAACACCTTCAAACAAAGGAGTTATAGCCATAAACCAAAATCATTTGTCAGAAAACCACCTCCTACATAGTTCTGTTCGCCTGGTATCTGAGAAAAAAATGTCGCTGTTAACATTTCGTCGTCAGATGTTGTATCTTATACATTCCATTCGGTAGTTTACATACATAAATAAACATTTGCTCTTCACTTAAGAAATCAGTTCTTTACAACTGTATTCAAATCTAAAGAGGGCGTGGCATTAGGGGCGTGAATTTAGTGTCACAAAAAAGCTAGATTTCTATTCGAACCCATGGTATACAGTTTTTCTTCAAACACCTTCAAACAAAGGAGTTATAGCCATAAAACCAATCTCGTTTGTCAGAAAACCACCTCCTACATAGTTCTGTTCGCCTGGTATCTGAGAAAAAAAAAATGTCGCTGTCAACGTTTCGTCGTCAGATGTTGTATCTTATACATACCATTCGGTAGTTTAATTGTAGTTTAATTGTATTCAAATCTAAAGAGGGCGTGGCATTAGGGGCGTGAATTTAGTGTCACAAAAAAGCCAGACTTCTATTCGAACCCATGGTATACAGTTTTTCTTCAAACACCTTCAAACAAAGGAGTTATAGCCATAAAACGAAAATCATTTGTCAGAAAACCACCTCCTACATAGTTCTGCTCGCCTGGTATCTGGGAAAAAAATGTCGCTGTTAACATTTCATCGTCAGATGTTATATCTTTTACATACCATCCGGTCGTTTACATACATAAATAAACATGTACACTTCAGTTAAGAAATCAGTTCTTTACAATTGTATTCAAATCTAAAGAGGGCGTGGCATTAGGGGCGTGAATTTAGTGTCACAAAAAAGCCAGATTTCTATTCGAACCCATGGTATACAGTTTTTCTTCAAACACCTTCAAACAAAGGAGTTATAGCCATAAAACCAAAATCATTTGTCAGAAAACCACCTCCTACATAGTTCTGTTCGCCTGGTATCTGGGAAAAAAATGTCGCTGTTAACATTTCGTCGTCAGATGTTGTATCTTATACATACCATTCGGTAGTTTAATTGTAGTTTAATTGTATTCAAATCTAAAGAGGGCGTGGCATTAGGGGCGTGAATTTAGTGTCACAAAAAAGCCAGACTTCTATTCGAACCCATGGTATACAGTTTTTCTTCAAACACCTTCAAACAACGGAGTTATAGCCATAAAACCAAAATCATTTGTCAGAAAACCACCTCCTACATAGTTCTGTTCGCCTGGTATCTGGGAAAAAAATGTCGCTGTTAACATTTCATCGTCAGATGTTATATCTTTTACATACCATTCGGTCGTTTACATACATAAATAAACATGTACACTTCAGTTAAGAAATCAGTTCTTTACAACTGTATTCAAATCTAAAGAGGGCGTGGCATTAGGGGCGTGAATTTAGTGTCAAAAAAAAGCCAAACTTCTATTCAAACCCATGGTATACAGTTTTTCTTCAAACACCTTCAAACAAAGGAGTTATAGCCATAAAACCAAAATCATTTGTCAGAAAACCACCTCCTACATAGTTCTGTTCGCCTGGTATCTGAGAAAAAAATGTCGCTGTTAACATTTCGTCGTCAGATGTTGTATCTTATACATTCCATTCGGTAGTTTACATACATAAATAAACATGTGCTCTTCAGTTAAGAAATCAGTTCTTTACAACTGTATTCAAATCTAAAGAGGGCGTGGCATTAGGGGCGTGAATTTAGTGTCAAAAAAAAGCCAGACTTCTATTCAAACCCATGGTATATAGTTTTTCTTCAAATACCTTCAAACAAAGGAGTTATAGCCATAAAACCAAAATCATTTGTCAGAAAACCACCTCCTACATAGTTCTGTTCGCCTGGTATCTGGGAAAAAAAATGTCGCTGTTAACATTTCGTCGTCAGATGTTGTATTTTATACATACCACTCGGTCGTTTACATACATAAATAAACATGTACACTTCAGTTAAGAAATCAGTTCTTTACATTTGTATTCAAATCTAAAGAGGGCGTGGCATTAGGGGCGTGAATTTAGTGTCACAAAAAAGCCAGATTTCTATTCGAGCCCATGGTATACATTTTTTCTTCAAAAACCTTCAAAAAAAGGAGTTATAGCCATAAAACCAAGATCATTTGTCAGAAAACCACCTCCTACATAGTTCTGTTCGCCTGGTATCTGAGAAAAAAATGTCGCTGTTAACATTTCGTCGTCAGATGTTGTATCTTATACATTCCATTCGGTAGTTTACATACATAAATAAACATGTGCTCTTCAGTTAAGAAATCAGTTCTTTACAACTGTATTCAAATCTAAAGAGGGCGTGACATTAGGGGCGTGAATTTAGTGTCACAAAAAAGCCAGATTTCTATCCGAACCCATGGTATACAGTTTTTCTTCAAACACCTTCAAACAAAGGAGTTATAGCCATAAAACCAAAATCATTTGTCAGAAAACCACCTCCTACATAGTTCTGTTTGCCTGGTATCTGGGAAAAAAATTGTCACTGTTAACATTTCGTCGTCAGATGTTGTATCTTATACATTCCATTCGGTAGTTTACATACATAAATAAACATGTGCTCTTCAGTTAAGAAATCAGTTCTTTACAACTGTATTCAAATCTAAAGAGGGCGTGGCATTAGGGGCGTGAATTTAGTGTCACAAAAAAGCCAGATTTCTATTCGAACCCATGGTATACAGTTTTTCTTCAAACACCTTCAAACAAAGGAGTTATAGCCATAAAACCAAAATCATTTGTCAGAAAACCACCTCCTACATAGTTCTGTTCGCCTGGTATCTGGGAAAAAAAATGTCGCTGTTAACATTTCGTCGTCAGATGTTGTATCTTATACATACCACTCGGTCGTTTACATACATAAATAAACATGTACACTTCAGTTAAGAAATCAGTTCTTTACATTTGAATTCAAATTTAAAGAGGGCGTGGCATTAGGGGCGTGAATTTAGTGTCACAAAAAAGCCAGATTTCTATTCGAACCCATGGTATACAGTTTTTCTTTAAACACCTTCAAACAAAGGAGTTATAGCCATAAAACCAAAATCATTTGTCAGAAAACCACCTCCTACATAGTTCTGTTCGCCTGGTATCTGGGAAAAACAATGTCGCTGTTAACATTTCATCGTCAGATGTTATATCTTTTACATACCATTCGGTCGTTTACATACATAAATAAACATGTACACTTCAGTTAAGAAATCAGTTCTTTACAATTGTATTCAAATCTAAAGAGGGCGTGGCATTAGGGGCGTGAATTTAGTGTCACAAAAAAGCCAGATTTCTATTCGAACCCATGGTATACAGTTTTTCTTCAAACACCTTCAAACAAAGGAGTTATAGCCATAAAACCATAATCATTTGTCAGAAAACCACCTCCTACATAGTTCTGTTCGCCTGGTATCTGGGAAAAAAAATGTCGCTGTTAACATTTCGTCGTCAGATGTTATATCTTATACATACCATTCGGTCGTTTACATACATAAATAAACATGTACACTTCAGTTAAGAAATCAGTTCTTTATAATTGTATTCAAATCTAAAGAGGGCGTGGCATTAGGGGCGTGAATTTAGTGTCACAAAAAAGCCAGATTTCTATTCGAACCCATGGTATACAGTTTTTCTTCAAACACCTTCAAACAAAGGAGTTATAGCCATAAAACCAATCTCATTTGTCAGAAAACCACCTCCTACATAGTTCTGTTCGCCTGGTATCTGAGAAAAAAAATGTCGCTGTCAACGTTTCGTCGTCAGATGTTGTATCTTATACATACCATTCGGTCGTTTACATACATAAATAAACATGTACACTTCAGTTAAGAAATCAGTTCTTTACAATTGTATTCAAATCTAAAGAGGGCGTGGCATTAGGGGCTTGAATTTAGTGTCACAAAAAAGCCAGATTTCTATTCGAACCCATGGTATACAGTTTTTCTTCAAACACCTTCAAACAACGGAGTTATAGCCATAAAACCAAAATCATTTGTCAGAAAACCACCTCCTACATAGTTCTGTTCGCCTGGTATCTGGGAAAAAAATGTCGCTGTTAACATTTCGTCGTCAGATGTTGTATCTTATACATACCATTCGGTAGTTTAATTGTAGTTTAATTGTATTCAAATCTAAAGAGGGCGTGGCATTAGGGGCGTGAATTTAGTGTCACAAAAAAGCCAGACTTCTATTCGAACCCATGGTATACAGTTTTTATTCAAACACCTTCAAACAACGGAGTTATAGCCATAAAACCAAAATCATTTGTCAGAAAACCACCTCCTATATAGTTCTGTTCGCCTGGTATCTGGGAAAAAAATGTCGCTGTTAACATTTCATCGTCAGATGTTATATCTTTTACATACCATTCGGTCGTTTACATACATAAATAAACATGTACACTTCAGTTAAGAAATCAGTTCTTTACAACTGTATTCAAATCTAAAGAGGGCGTGGCATTAGGGGCGTGAATTTAGTGTCAAAAAAAAGCCAGACTTCTATTCAAACCCATGGTATACAGTTTTTCTTCAAACACCTTCAAACAAAGGAGTTATAGCCATAAAACCAAAATCATTTGTCAGAAAACCACCTCCTACATAGTTCTGTTCGCCTGGTATCTGAGAAAAAAATGTCGCTGTTAACATTTCGTCGTCAGATGTTGTATCTTATACATTCCATTCGGTAGTTTACATACATAAATAAACATGTGCTCTTCAGTTAAGAAATCAGTTCTTTACAACTGTATTCAAATCTAAAGAGGGCGTGGCATTAGGGGCGTGAATTTAGTGTCAAAAAAAAGCCAGACTTCTATTCAAACCCATGGTATACAGTTTTTCTTCAAATACCTTCAAACAAAGGAGTTATAGCCATAAAACCAAAATCATTTGTCAGAAAACCACCTCCTACATAGTTCTGTTCGCCTGGTATCTGTGAAAAAAAATGTCGCTGTTAACATTTCGTCGTCAGATGTTATATCTTATACATACCATTCGGTCGTTTACATACATAAATAAACATGTACACTTCAGTTAAGAAATCAGTTCTTTACATTTGTATTCAAATCTAAAGAGAGCGTTGCATTAGGGGCGTGAATTTAGTGTCACAAAAAAGCCAGATTTCTATTCGAGCCCATGGTATACATTTTTTCTTCAAACACCTTCAAACAAAGGAGTTATAGCCATAAAACCAAGATCATTTGTCAGAAAACCACCTCCTACATAGTTCTGTTCGCCTGGTATCTGGGAAAAAAAATGTCGCTGTTAACATTTCGTCGTCAGATGTTGTATCTTATACATAACACTCGGTCGTTTACATACATAAATAAACATGTACACTTCAGTTAAGAAATCAGTTCTTTACATTTGTATTCAAATCTAAAGAGGGCGTGGCATTAGGGGCGTGAATTTAGTGTCAAAAAAAAGCCAGACTTCTATTCAAACCCATGGTATACAGTTTTTCTTCAAACACCTTCAAACAAAGGAGTTATAGCCATAAAACCAATCTCATTTGTCAGAAAACCACCTCCTACATAATTCTGTTCGCCTGGTATCTGAGAAAAAAATGTCGCTGTCAACGTTTCGTCGTCAGATGTTGTATCTTATACATACCATTCGGTCGTTTACATACATAAATAAACATGTACACTGCAGTTAAGAAATCAGTTCTTTACAATTGTATTCGAATCTAAAGAGGGCGTGGCATTAGGGGCGTGAATTTAGTGTCAAAAAAAAAGCCAGACTTCTATTCAAACCCATGGTATACAGTTTTTCTTCAAACACCTTCAAACAAAGGAGTTATAGCCATAAACCAAAATCATTTGTCAGAAAACCACCTCCTACATAGTTCTGTTCGCCTGGTATCTGAGAAAAAAATGTCGCTGTTAACATTTCGTCGTCAGATGTTGTATTTTATACATTCCATTCGGTAGTTTACATACATAAATAAACATGTGCTCTTCAGTTAAGAAATCAGTTCTTTACAACTGTATTCAAATCTAAAGAGGGCGTGGCATTAGGGGCGTGAATTTAGTGTCACAAAAAAGCTAGATTTCTATTCGAACCCATGGTATACAGTTTTTCTTCAAACACCTTCAAACAAAGTAGTTATAGCCATAAAACCAATCTCATTTGTCAGAAAACCACCTCCTACATAGTTCTGTTCGCCTGGTATCTGAGAAAAAAAAATGTCGCTGTCAACGTTTCGTCGTCAGATGTTGTATCTTATACATACCATTCGGTAGTTTAATTGTAGTTTAATTGTATTCAAATCTAAAGAGGGCGTGGCATTAGGGGCGTGAATTTAGTGTCACAAAAAAGCCAGACTTCTATTCGAACCCATGGTATACAGTTTTTCTTCAAACACCTTCAAACAAAGGAGTTATAGCCATAAAACGAAAATCATTTGTCAGAAAACCACCTCCTACATAGTTCTGTTCGCCTGGTATCTGGGAAAAAAATGTCGCTGTTAACGTTTCATCGTCAGATGTTATATCTTTTACATACCATTCGGTCGTTTACATACATAAATAAACATGTACACTTCAGTTAAGAAATCAGTTCTTTACAATTGTATTCAAATCTAAAGAGGGCGTGGCATTAGGGGCGTGAATTTAGTGTCACAAAAAAGCCAGACTTCTATTCGAACCCATGGTATACAGTTTTTATTCAAACACCTTCAAACAACGGAGTTATAGCCATAAAACCAAAATCATTTGTCAGAAAACCACCTCCTATATAGTTCTGTTCGCCTGGTATCTGGGAAAAAAATGTCGCTGTTAACATTTCATTGTCAGATGTTATATCTTTTACATACCATTCGGTCGTTTACATACATAAATAAACATGTACACTTCAGTTAAGAAATCAGTTCTTTACAACTGTATTCAAATCTAAAGAGGGCGTGGCATTAGGAGCGTGAATTTAGTGTAAAAAAAAAGCCAGACTTCTATTCAAACCCATGGTATACAGTTTTTCTTCAAACACCTTCAAACAAAGGAGTTATAGCCATAAAACCAAAATCATTTGTCAGAAAACCACCTCCTACATAGTTCTGTTCGCCTGGTATCTGAGAAAAAAATGTCGCTGTTAACATTTCGTCGTCAGATGTTGTATCTTATACATTCCATTCGGTAGTTTACATACATAAATAAACATGTGCTCTTCAGTTAAGAAATCAGTTCTTTACAACTGTATTCAAATCTAAAGAGGGCGTGGCATTAGGGGCGTGAATTTAGTGTCAAAAAAAAGCCAGACTTCTATTCAAACCCATGGTATACAGTTTTTCTTCAAATACCTTCAAACAAAGGAGTTATAGCCATAAAACCAAAATCATTTGTCAGAAAACCACCTCCTACATAGTTCTGTTCGCCTGGTATCTGGGAAAAAAAATGTCGCTGTTAACATTTCGTCGTCAGATGTTGTATCTTATACATAACACTCGGTCGTTTACATACATAAATAAACATGTACACTTCAGTTAAGAAATCAGTTCTTTACATTTGTATTCAAATCTAAAGAGGGCGTGGCATTAGGGGCGTGAATTTAGTGTCACAAAAAAGCCAGATTTCTATTCGAGCCCATGGTATACATTTTTTCTTCAAACACCTTCAAACAAAGGAGTTATAGCCATAAAACCAAGATCATTTGTCAGAAAACCACCTCCTACATAGTTCTGTTCGCCTGGTATCTGGGAAAAAAAATGTCGCTGTCAACGTTTCGTCGTCAGATGTTGTATCTTATACATACCATTCGGTCGTTTACATACATAAATAAACATGTACACTTCAGTTAAGAAATCAGTTCTTTACAATTGTATTCAAATCTAAAGAGGGCGTGGCATTAGGGGCGTGAATTTAGTGTCACAAAAAAGCCAGATTTCTATTCGAACCCATGGTATACAGTTTTTCTTCAAACACCTTCAAACAAAGGAGTTATAGCCATAAAACCAATCTCATTTGTCAGAAAACCACCTCCTACATAATTCTGTTCGCCTGGTATCTGAGAAAAAAATGTCGCTGTCAACGTTTCGTCGTCAGATGTTGTATCTTATACATACCATTCGGTCGTTTACATACATAAATAAACATGTACACTGCAGTTAAGAAATCAGTTCTTTACAATTGTATTCGAATCTAAAGAGGGCGTGGCATTAGGGGCGTGAATTTAGTGTCACAAAAAAGCCAGGTTTCTATTGGAACCCATGGTATACAGTTTTTCTTCAAACACCTTCAAACAACGGAGTTATAGCCATAAAACCAAAATCATTCAGAAAACCACCTCCTACATAGTTCTGTTCGCCTGGTATCTGAGAAAAAAATGTCGCTGGTAACATTTCGTCGTCAGATGTTGTATCTTATACATTCCATTCGGTAGTTTACAGACTTAAATAAACATGTGCTCTTCGGTTAAGAAATCAGTTCTTTACAACTGTATTCAAATCTAAAGAGGGCGTGGCATTAGGGGCGTGAATTTAGTGTCAAAAAAAAAGCCAGACTTCTATTCAAACCCATGGTATACAGTTTTTCTTCAAACACCTTCAAACAAAGGAGTTATAGCCATAAACCAAAATCATTTGTCAGAAAACCACCTCCTACATAGTTCTGTTCGCCTGGTATCTGAGAAAAAAATGTCGCTGTTAACATTTCGTCGTCAGATGTTGTATCTTATACATTCCATTCGGTAGTTTACATACATAAATAAACATGTGCTCTTCAGTTAAGAAATCAGTTCTTTACAACTGTATTCAAATCTAAAGAGGGCGTGGCATTAGGGGCGTGAATTTAGTGTCACAAAAAAGCTAGATTTCTATTCGAACCCATGGTATACAGTTTTTCTTCAAACACCTTCAAACAAAGTAGTTATAGCCATAAAACCAATCTCATTTGTCAGAAAACCACCTCCTACATAGTTCTGTTCGCCTGGTATCTGAGAAAAAAATGTCGCTGTCAACGTTTCGTCGTCAGATGTTGTATCTTATACATACCATTCGGTCGTTTACATACATAAATAAACATGTACACTGCAGTTAAGAAATCAGTTCTTTACAATTGTATTCGAATCTAAAGAGGGCGTGGCATTAGGGGCGTGAATTTAGTGTCACAAAAAAGCCAGGTTTCTATTGGAACCCATGGTATACAGTTTTTCTTCAAACACCTTCAAACAACGGAGTTATAGCCATAAAACCAAAATCATTCAGAAAAACACCTCCTACATAGTTCTGTTCGCCTGGTATCTGAGAAAAAAATGTCGCTGGTAACATTTCGTCGTCAGATGTTGTATCTTATACATTCCATTCGGTAGTTTACAGACTTAAATAAACATGTGCTCTTCGGTTAAGAAATCAGTTCTTTACAACTGTATTCAAATCTAAAGAGTGCGTGGCATTAGGGGCGTGAATTTAGTGTCAAAAAAAAAGCCAGACTTCTATTCAAACCCATGGTATACAGTTTTTCTTCAAACACCTTCAAACAAAGGAGTTATAGCCATAAACCAAAATCATTTGTCAGAAAACCACCTCCTACATAGTTCTGTTCGCCTGGTATCTGAGAAAAAAATGTCGCTGTTAACATTTCGTCGTCAGATGTTGTATCTTATACATTCCATTCGGTAGTTTACATACATAAATAAACATGTGCTCTTCAGTTAAGAAATCAGTTCTTTACAACTGTATT
Organism: Sarcophaga caerulescens; assembly: GCA_927399465.1. Classification (NCBI taxonomy): domain Eukaryota; kingdom Metazoa; phylum Arthropoda; class Insecta; order Diptera; family Sarcophagidae; genus Sarcophaga; species Sarcophaga caerulescens. The sequence continues at coordinate 53,829,329 of OV656873.1, forward strand.
CAAATCTAAAGAGGGCGTGGCATTAGGGGCGTGAATTTAGTGTCACAAAAAAGCTAGATTTCTATTCGAACCCATGGTATACAGTTTTTCTTCAAACACCTTCAAACAAAGTAGTTATAGCCATAAAACCAATCTCATTTGTCAGAAAACCACCTCCTACATAGTTCTGTTCGCCTGGTATCTGAGAAAAAAAAATGTCGCTGTCAACGTTTCGTCGTCAGATGTTGTATCTTATACATACCATTCGGTAGTTTAATTGTAGTTTAATTGTATTCAAATCTAAAGAGGGCGTGGCATTAGGGGCGTGAATTTAGTGTCACAAAAAAGCCAGATTTCTATTCGAACCCATGGTATACAGTTTTTCTTCAAACACCTTCAAACAAAGGAGTTATAGCCATAAAACCATAATCATTTGTCAGAAAACCACCTCCTACATAGTTCTGTTCGCCTGGTATCTGGGAAAAAAATGTCGCTGTTAACATTTCATCGTCAGATGTTATATCTTTTACATACCATTCGGTCGTTTATATACATAAATAAACATGTACACTTCAGTTAAGAAATCAGTTCTTTACAATTGTATTCAAATCTAAAGAGGGCGTGGCATTAGGGGCGTGAATTTAGTGTCACAAAAAAGCCAGATTTCTATTCGAACCCATGGTATACAGTTTTTCTTCAAACACCTTCAAACAAAGGAGTCATAGCCATAAAACCAAGATCATTTGTTAGAAATCCACCTCCTACATAGTTCTGTTCGCCTGGTATCTGGGAAAAAAATGTCGCTGTTAACATTTCATCGTCAGATGTTATATCTTTTACATACCATTCGGTCGTTTACATACATAAATAAACATGTACACTTCAGTTAAGAAATCAGTTCTTTACAATTGTATTCAAATCTAAAGAGGGCGTGGCATTAGGGGCGTGAATTTAGTGTCACAAAAAAGCCAGATTTCTATTCGAACCCATGGTATACAGTTTTTCTTCAAACACCTTCAAACAAAGGAGTTATAGCCATAAAACCAATCTCATTTGTCAGAAAACCACCTCCTACATAGTTCTGTTCGCCTGGTATCTGAGAAAAAAAATGTCGCTGTCAACGTTTCGTCGTCAGATGTTGTATCTTATACATACCATTCGGTCGTTTACATACATAAATAAACATGTACACTTCAGTTAAGAAATCAGTTCTTTACAATTGTATTCAAATCTAAAGAGGGCGTGGCATTAGGGGCTTGAATTTAGTGTCACAAAAAAGCCAGATTTCTATTCGAACCCATGGTATACAGTTTTTCTTCAAACACCTTCAAACAACGGAGTTATAGCCATAAAACCAAAATCATTTGTCAGAAAACCACCTCCTACATAGTTCTGTTCGCCTGGTTTTTGAGAAAAAAATGTCGCTGTTAACATTTCGTCGTCAGATGTTGTATCTTATACATCCCATTCGGTAGTTTACATACATAAATAAACATGTGCTCTTCAGTTAAGAAATCAGTTCTTTACAACTGTATTCAAATCTAAAGAGGGCGTGGCATTAGGGGCGTGAATTTAGTGTCACAAAAAAGCCAGATTTCTATTCGAGCCCATGGTATACAGTTTTTCTTCAAACACCTTCAAACAAAGGAGTTATAGCCATAAAACCAAGATCATTTGTCAGAAAACAACCTCCTACATAGTTCTGTTCGCCTGGTATCTGGGAAAAAAAATGTCGCTGTTAACATTTCGTCGTCAGATGTTGTATCTTATACATACCATTCGGTCGTTTACATACATAAATAAACATGTACACTTCAGTTAAGAAATCAGTTCTTTACAACTGTATTCAAATCTAAAGAGGGCGTGGCATTAGGGGCGTGAATTTAGTGTCAAAAAAAAGCCAGACTTCTATTCAAACCCATGGTATACAGTTTTTCTTCAAACACCTTCAAACAAAGGAGTTATAGCCATAAAACCAAAATCATTTGTCAGAAAACCACCTCCTACATAGTTCTGTTCGCCTGGTATCTGAGAAAAAAAATGTCGCTGTCAACGTTTCGTCGTCAGATGTTGTATCTTATACATACCATTCGGTAGTTTAATTGTAGTTTAATTGTATTCAAATCTAAAGAGGGCGTGGCATTAGGGGCGTGAATTTAGTGTCACAAAAAAGCCAGACTTCTATTCGAACCCAAGGTATACAGTTTTTCTTCAAACACCTTCAAACAAAGGAGTTATAGCCATAAAACGAAAATCATTTGTCAGAAAACCACCTCCTACATAGTTCTGTTCGCCTGGTATCTGGGAAAAAAATGTCGCTGTTAACATTTCATCGTCAGATGTTATATCTTTTACATACCATTCGGTCGTTTACATACATAAATAAACATGTACACTTCAGTTAAGAAATCAGTTCTTTACAATTGTATTCAAATCTAAAGAGGGCGTGGCATTAGGGGCGTGAATTTAGTGTCACAAAAAAGCCAGATTTTTATTCGAACCCATGGTATACAGTTTTTCTTCAAACACCTTCAAAAAAAGGAGTTATAGCCATAAAACCAATCTCATTTGTCAGAAAACCACCTCCTACATAGTTCTGTTCGCCTGGTATCTGAGAAAAAAAATGTCGCTGTCAACGTTTCGTCGTCAGATGTTGTATCTTATACATACCATTCGGTAGTTTACATACATAAATAAACATGTGCTCTTCGGTTAAGAAATCAATTCTTTACAACTGTATTCAAATCTAAAGAGGGCGTGGCATTAGGGGCGTGAATTTAGTGTCACAAAAAAGCCAGATTTCTATTCGAACCCATGGTATACAGTTTTTCTAAAAACACCTTCAAACGAAGGAGTTATAGCCATAAAACCAATCTCATTTGTCAGAAAACCACCTCCTACATAATTCTGTTCGCCTGGTATCTGAGAAAAAAAATGTCGCTGTCAACGTTTCGTCGTCAGATGTTATATCTTATACATACCATTCGGTAGTTTAATTGTAGTTTAATTGTATTCAAATCTAAAGAGGGCGTGGCATTAGGGGCGTGAATTTAGTGTCACAAAAAAGCCAGACTTCTATTCGAACCCATGGTATACAGTTTTTCTTCAAACACCTTCAAACAAAGGAGTTATAGCCATAAAACGAAAATAATTTGTCAGAAAACCACCTCCTACATAGTTCTGTTCGCCTGGTATCTGGGAAAAAAATGTCGCTGTTAACATTTCATCGTCAGATGTTATATCTTATACATACCATTCGGTCGTTTACATACATAAATAAACATGTACACTTCAGTTAAGAAATCAGTTCTTTACAATTGTATTCAAATCTAAAGAGGGCGTGGCATTAGGGGCTTGAATTTAGTGTCACAAAAAAGCCAGATTTCTATTCGAACCCATGGTATACAGTTTTTCTTCAAACACCTTCAAACAACGGAGTTATAGCCATAAAACCAAAATCATTTGTCAGAAAACCACCTCCTACATAGTTCTGTTCGCCTGGTTTCTGAGAAAAAAATGTCGCTGTTAACATTTCGTCGTCAGATGTTGTATCTTATACATCCCATTCGGTAGTTTACATACATAAATAAACATGTGCTCTTCGGTTAAGAAATCAGTTCTTTACAACTGTATTCAAATCTAAAGAGGGCGTGGCATTAGGGGCGTGAATTTAGTGTCACAAAAAAGCCAGATTTCTATTCGAGCCCATGGTATACATTTTTCTTCAAACACCTTCAAACAAAGGAGTTATAGCCATAAAACCAAGATCATTTGTCAGAAAACCACCTCCTACATAGTTCTGTTCGCCTGGTATCTGGGAAAAAAAATGTCGCTGTTAACATTTCGTCGTCAGATGTTGTATCTTATACATACCATTCGGTCGTTTACATACATAAATAAACATGTACACTTCAGTTAAGAAATCAGTTCTTTACAACTGTATTCAAATCTAAAGAGGGCGTGGCATTAGGGGCGTGAATTTAGTGTCAAAAAAAAGCCAGACTTCTATTCAAACCCATGGTATACAGTTTTTCTTCAAACACCTTCAAACAAAGGAGTTATAGCCACAAAACCAAGATCATTTGTCAGAAAACCACCTCCTACATAGTTCTGTTCGCCTGGTATCTGAGAAAAAAATGTCGCTGTTAACATTTCGTCGTCAGATGTTGTATCTTATACATTCCATTCGGTAGTTTATATACATAAATAAACATGTGCTCTTCAGTTAAGAAATCAGTTCTTTACAACTGTATTCAAATCTAAAGAGGGCGTGGCATTAGGGGCGTGAATTTAGTGTCAAAAAAAAAGCCAGACTTCTATTCAAACCCATGGTATACAGTTTTTCTTCAAATACCTTCAAACAAAGGAGTTATAGCCATAAAACCAAAATCATTTGTCAGAAAACCACCTCCTACATAGTTCTGTTCGCCTGGTATCTGGGAAAAAAAATGTCGCTGTTACCATTTCGTCGTCAGATGTTGTATCTTATACATACCATTCGGTCGTTTACATACATAAATAAACATGTACACTTCAGTTAAGAAATCAGTTCTTTACCATTGTATTCAAATCTAAAGAGGGCGTGGCATTAGGGGCGTGAATTTAGTGTCACAAAAAAGCCAGATTTCTATTCGAGCCCATGGTATACAGTTTTTCTTCAAACACCTTCAAACAAAGGAGTTATAGCCATAAAACCAAGATCATTTGTCAGAAAACCTCCTCCTATATAGTTCTGTTCGCCTGGTATCTGGGAAAAAAAATGTCGCTGTTACCATTTCGTCGTCAGATGTTGTATCTTATACATACCATTCGGTCGTTTACATACATAAATAAACATGTACACTTCAGTTAAGAAATCAGTTCTTTACCATTGTATTCAAATCTAAAGAGGGCGTGGCATTAGGGGCGTGAATTTAGTGTCACAAAAAAGCCAGATTTCTATTCGAGCCCATGGTATACAGTTTTTCTTCAAACACCTTCAAACAAAGGAGTTATAGCCATAAAACCAAGATCATTTGTCAGAAAACCTCCTCCTATATAGTTCTGTTCGCCTGGTATCTGGGAAAAAAAATGTCGCTGTTAACATTTCGTCGTCAGATGTTATATCTTATACATACCATTCGGTCGTTTACATACATAAATAAACATGTACACTTCAGTTAAGAAATCAGTTCTTTACAATTGTATTCAAATCTAAAGAGGGCGTGGCATTAGGGGCGTGAATTTAGTGTCAAAAAAAAGCCAGACTTCTATTCAAACCCATGGTATACAGTTTTTCTTCAAATACCTTCAAACAAAGGAGTTATAGCCATAAAACCAAAATCATTTGTCAGAAAACCACCTCCTACGTAGTTCTGTTCGCCTGGTATCTGGGAAAATAAATGTCGCTGTTAACATTTCGTCGTCAGATGTTGTATCTTATACATACCACTCGGCCGTTTACATACATAAATAAACATGTACACTTCAGTTAAGAAATCAGTTCTTTACATTTGTATTCAAATCTAAAGAGGGCGTGGCAGTAGGGGCGTGAATTTAGAGTCACAAAAAAGCCAGATTTCTGTACGAGCCCATGGTATACAGTTTTTCTTCAAACACCTTCAAATAAAGTAGTTATAGCCATAAAACCAATCTCATTTGTCAGAAAACCACCTCCTACATAGTTCTGTTCGCCTGGTATCTGAGAAAAAAAATGTCGCTGTCAACGTTTCGTCGTCAGATGTTGTATCTTATACATACCATTCGGTCGTTTACATACATAAATAAACATGTACACTTCAGTTAAGAAATCAGTTCTTTACAATTGTATTCAAATCTAAAGAGGGCGTGGCATTAGGGGCGTGAATTTAGTGTCATAAAAAAGCCAGATTTCTATTCGAACCCATGGTATACAGTTTTTCTTCAAACACCTTCAAACAAAGGAGTTATAGCCATAAAACCAATCTCATTTGTCAGAAAACCACATCCTACATAGTTCTGTTCGCCTGGTATCTGAGCAAAAAAATGTCGCTGTCAACGTTTCGTCGTCAGATGTTGTATCTTATACATACCATTCGGTCGTTTACATACATAAATAAACATGTACACTTCAGTTAAGAAATCAGTTCTTTACAATTGTATTCAAATCTAAAGAGGGCGTGGCATTAGGGGCGTGAATTTAGTGTCACAAAAAAGCCAGATTTCTATTCGAACCCATGGTATACAGTTTTTCTTCAAACACCTTCAAACAACGGAGTTATAGCCATAAAACCAAGATCATTTGTCAGAAAACCACCTCCTACATAGTTCTGTTCGCCTGGTATCTGAGAAAAAAATGTCGCTGGTAACATTTCGTCGTCAGATGTTGTATCTTATACATTCCATTCGGTAGTTTACATACATAAATAAAAATGTGCTCTTCAGTAAAGAAATCAGTTCTTTACAACTGTATTCAAATCTAAAGAGGGCGTGGCATTAGGGGCGTGAATTTAGTGTCAAAAAAAAGTCAGACTTCTATTCAAACCCATGGTATACAGTTTTTCTTCAAATACCTTCAAACAAAGGACTTATAGCCATAAAACCAAAACCATTTGTCAGAAAACCACCTCCTACATAGTTCTGTTCGCCTGGTATCTGAGAAAAAAAATGTCGATGTCAACGTTTCGTCGTCAGATGTTGTATCTTATACATACCATTCGGTCGTTTACATACATAAATAAACATGTACACTTCAGTTAAGAAATCAGTTCTTTACATTTGTATTCAAATCTAAAGAGGGCGTGGCATTAGGGGCGTGAATTTAGTGTCACAAAAAAGCCAGATTTCTATTCGAACCCATGGTATACAGTTTTTCTTCAAACACCTTCAAACAAAGGAGTTATAGCCATAAAACCAAGATCATTTGTCAGAAAACCACCTCCTACATAGTTCTGTTCGCCTGGTATCTGAGAAAAAAATGTCGCTGGTAACATTTCGTCGTCAGATGTTGTATCTTATACATACCATTCGGTAGTTTAATTGTAGTTTAATTGTATTCAAATCTAAAGAGGGCGTGGCATTAGGGGCGTGAATTTAGTGTCACAAAAAAGCCAGACTTCTATTCGAACCCATGGTATACAGTTTTTCTTCAAACACCTTCAAACAAAGGAGTTATAGCCATAAAACGAAAATCATTTGTCAGAAAACCACGTCCTACATAGTTCTGTTCGCCTGGTATCTGGGAAAAAAATGTCGCTGTTAACATTTCATCGTCAGATGTTATATCTTATACATACCATTCGGTCGTTTACATACATAAATAAACATGTACACTTCAGTTAAGAAATCAGTTCTTTACAATTGTATTCAAATCTAAAGAGGGCGTGGCATTAGGGGCTTGAATTTAGTGTCACAAAAAAGCCAGATTTCTATTCGAACCCATGGTATACAGTTTTTCTTCAAACACCTTCAAACAACGGAGTTATAGCCATAAAACCAAAATCATTTGTCAGAAAACCACCTCCTACATAGTTCTGTTCGCCTGGTTTCTGAGAAAAAAATGTCGCTGTTAACATTTCGTCGTCAGATGTTGTATCTTATACATCCCATTCGGTAGTTTACATACATAAATAAACATGTGCTCTTCGGTTAAGAAATCAGTTCTTTACAACTGTATTCAAATCTAAAGAGGGCGTGGCATTAGGGGCGTGAATTTAGTGTCACAAAAAAGCCAGATTTCTATTCGAGCCCATGGTATACATTTTTCTTCAAACACCTTCAAACAAAGGAGTTATAGCCATAAAACCAAGATCATTTGTCAGAAAACCACCTCCTACATAGTTCTGTTCGCCTGGTATCTGGGAAAAAAAATGTCGCTGTTAACATTTCGTCGTCAGATGTTGTATCTTATACATACCATTCGGTCGTTTACATACATAAATAAACATGTACACTTCAGTTAAGAAATCAGTTCTTTACAACTGTATTCAAATCTAAAGAGGGCGTGGCATTAGGGGCGTGAATTTAGTGTCAAAAAAAAGCCAGACTTCTATTCAAACCCATGGTATACAGTTTTTCTTCAAACACCTTCAAACAAAGGAGTTATAGCCATAAAACCAAGATCATTTGTCAGAAAACCACCTCCTACATAGTTCTGTTCGCCTGGTATCTGAGAAAAAAATGTCGCTGTTAACATTTCGTCGTCAGATGTTGTATCTTATACATTCCATTCGGTAGTTTATATACATAAATAAACATGTGCTCTTCAGTTAAGAAATCAGTTCTTTACAACTGTATTCAAATCTAAAGAGGGCGTGGCATTAGGGGCGTGAATTTAGTGTCAAAAAAAAAGCCAGACTTCTATTCAAACCCATGGTATACAGTTTTTCTTCAAATACCTTCAAACAAAGGAGTTATAGCCATAAAACCAAAATCATTTGTCAGAAAACCACCTCCTACATAGTTCTGTTCGCCTGGTATCTGGGAAAAAAAATGTCGCTGTTAACATTTCGTCGTCAGATGTTGTATCTTATACATTCCACTCGGCCGTTTACATACATAAATAAACATGTACACTTCAGTTAAGAAATCAGTTCTTTACAATTGTATTCAAATCTAAAGAGGGCGTGGCATTAGGGGCGTGAATTTAGTGTCACAAAAAAGCCAGATTTCTATTCGAACCCATGGTATACAGTTTTTCTTCAAACACCTTCAAACAAAGGAGTTATAGCCATAAAACCAAGATCATTTGTCAGAAAACCACCTCCTACATAGTTCTGTTCGCCTGGTATCTGAGAAAAAAATGTCGCTGGTAACATTTCGTCGTCAGACGTTGTATCTTATACATTCCATTCGGTAGTTTACATACATAAATAAAAATGTGCTCGTCAATAAAGAAATCAGTTCTTTACAACTGTATTCAAATCTAAAGAGGGCGTGGCATTAGGGGCGTGAATTTAGTGTCAAAAAAAAAGTCAGACTTCTATTCAAACCCATGTATACAGTTTTTCTTCAAATACCTTCAAACAAAGGACTTATAGCTATAAAACCAAAACCATTTGTCAGAAAACCACCTCCTACATAGTTCTGTTCGCCTGGTATCTGAGAAAAAAAATGTCGCTGTCAACGTTTCGTCGTCAGATGTTGTATCTTATACATACCATTCGGTCGTTTACATACATAAATAAACATGTACACTTCAGTTAAGAAATCAGTTCTTTACATTTGTATTCAAATCTAAAGAGGGCGTGGCATTAGGGGCGTGAATTTAGTGTCTAAAAAAAAGCCAGACTTCTATTCAAACCCATGGTATACAGTTTTTCTTCAAACACCTTCAAACAAAGGAGTTATAGCCATAAAACCAAGATCATTTGTCAGAAAACCACCTCCTACATAGTTCTGTTCGCCTGGTATCTGGGAAAAAAAATGTCGGTGTTAACATTTCGTCGTCAGATGTTGTATCTTATACATACCATTCGGTCGTTTACATACATAAATAAACATGTGCTCTTCAGTTAAGAAATCAGTTCTTTACAACTGTATTCAAATCTAAAGAGGGCGTGGCATTAGGGGCGTGAATTTAGTGTCAAAAAAAAAGCCAGACTTCTATTCAAACCCATGGTATACAGTTTTTCTTCAAATACCTTCAAACAAAGGAGTTATAGCCATAAAACCAAAATCATTTGTCAGAAAACCACCTCCTACATAGTTCTGTTCGCCTGGTATCTGGGAAAAAAAAATGTCACTGTTAACATTTCGTCGTCAGATGTTGTATCTTATACATACCACTCGGTCGTTTACATACATAAATAAACATGTACACTTCAGTTAAGAAATCAGTTCTTTACATTTGTATTCAAATCTAAAGAGAGCGTGGCATTAGGGGCGTGAATTTAGTGTCACAAAAAAGCCAGATTTCTATACGAGCCCATGGTATACAGTTTTTCTTCAAACACCTTCAAATAAAGTAGTTATAGCCATAAAACCAATCTCATTTGTCAGAAAACCACCTCCTACATAGTTCTGTTCGCCTGGTATCTGGGAAAAAAAATGTCGCTGTTACCACTTCGTCGTCAGATGTTGTATCTTATACATACCATTCGGTCGTTTACATACATAAATAAACATGTACACTTCAGTTAAGAAATCAGTTCTTTACCATTGTATTCAAATCTAAAGAGGGCGTGGCATTAGGGGCGTGAATTTAGTGTCACAAAAAAGCCAGATTTCTATTCGAGCCCATGGTATACAGTTTTTCTTCAAACACCTTCAAACAAAGGAGTTATAGCCATAAAACCAAGATCATTTGTCAGAAAACCTCCTCCTATATAGTTCTGTTCGCCTGGTATCTGGGAAAAAAAATGTCGCTGTTAACATTTCGTCGTCAGATGTTGTATCTTATACATACCATTCGGTCGTTTACATACATAAATAAACATGTACACTTCAGTTAAGAAATCAGTTCTTTACATTTGTATTCAAATCTAAAGAGGGCGTGGCATTAGGGGCGTGAATTTAGTGTCACAAAAAAGCCAGATTTCTATTCGAACCCATGGTATACAGTTTTTCTTCAAACACCTTCAAACAAAGGAGTTATAGCCATAAAACCAAAATCATTTGTCAGAAAACCACCTCCTACATAGTTCTGTTCGCCTGGTATCTGGGGAAAAAAATGTCGCTGTTAACATTTCGTCGTCAGATGTTGTATCTTATACATACCATGCGGTCGTTTACATACATAAATAAACATGTGCTCTTTGGTTAAGAAATCAGTTCTTTACAATTGTATTCAAATCTAAAGAGGGCGTGGCATTAGGGGCGTGAATTTAGTGTAAAAAAAAGCCAGACTTCTATTCAAACCCATGGTATACAGTTTTTCTTCAAACACCTTCAAACAAAGGAGTTATAGCCATAAAACCAAAATCATTTGTCAGAAAACCACGTCCTACATAGTTCTGTTCGCCTGGTATCTGGGGAAAAAAATGTCGCTGTTAACATTTCGTCGTCAGATGTTGTATCTTATACATACCATTCGGTCGTTTACATACATAAATAAACATGTGCTCTTCAGTTAAGAAATCAGTTCTTTACAACTGTATTCAAATCTAAAGAGGGCGTGGCATTAGGGGCGTGAATTTAGTATCACAAAAAAACCAGATTTCTATTCGAGCCCATGGTATACAGTTTTTCTTCAAACACCTTCAAACAAAGGAGTTATAGCCATAAAACCCAGATCATTTGTCAGAAAACCACCTCCTACATAGTTCTGTTCGCCTGGTATCTGAGAAAAAAAATGTCGCTGTCAACGTTTCGTCGTCAGATGTTATATCTTATACATACCATTCGGTCGTTTACATACATAACTAAACATGTACACTTCAGTTAAGAAATCAGTTCTTTACAATTGTATTCAAATCTAAAGAGGGCGTGGCATTAGGGGCGTGAATTTAGTGTCACAAAAAAGCCAGACTTCTATTCGAACCCATGGTATACAGTTTTTCTTCAAACACCTTCAAACAAAGGAGTTATAGCCATAAAACCAAAATCATTTGTCAGAAAACCACCTCCTACATAGTTCTGTTCGTCTGGTATCAGGGAAAAAAAATGTCGCTGTTAACATTTCGTCGTCAGATGTTGTATCTTGTACATACCATTCGGTCGTTTACACACATAAATAAACATGTACTCTTCAGTTAAGAAATCAGTTCTTTACAATTGTATTCAAAATCTAAAGAGGGTGTGGCATAAGGGGCGTGAATTTGGTGTCACAAAAAAGCCAGATTTCTATTCGAACCCATGGTATACAATTTTTCCATTAAACTCCTTCAAACAAAGGAGTTATAGCCATAAAACCAAAATCATTTGTCAGAAAACCACCTCCTACATAGTTGTGTTCGCCAAGTATTTGGGAAAAAAATGTCGCTGTCAATATTTCGTCGTCAGATGTTGTATCTTATACATATCATTCGGTCGTTTACATACATAAATAAACATGTACACTTCAGTTAAGAAATCAGTTCTTTACAACTGTATTCAAATCTAAAGAGGGCGTGGTATTAGGGGCGTGAATTTAGTGTCACAAAAAAGCCAGAGTTCTATTCGATTCCATGGTATACAGTTTTTCTTCAAACGTCTTCAAACAAAGGAGTTATAGCCATAAAACCAAAATCATTTGTCAGAAAACCACCTCCTACATAGTTCTGTTCGCCTGGTATCTGGGGAAAGAAATGTCGCTGTCAATATTTCGTCGTCAGATGTTGTATCTTATACATACCATTCGGTAGTTTACATACATAAATAAACATGTGCTCTTCAGTTAAGAAATCAGTTCTTTACAACTGTATTCAAATCTAAAGAGGGCGTGGCATTAGGGGCGTGAATTTAGTGTCACAAAAAAGCCAGACTTCTATTCGAACCCATAGTATACAGTTTTTCTTCAAACACCTTCAAACAAAGGAGTTATAGCCATAAAACCAAAATCATTTGTCAGAAAACCACCTCCTACATAGTTCTGTTCGCCTGGTATCTGAGAAAAAAAATGTCGCTGTCAACGTTTCGTCGTCAGATGTTGTATCTTATACATACCATTCGGTCGTTTACATACATAAATAAACATGTACACTTCAGTTAAGAAATCAGTTCTTTACAACTGTATTCAAATCTAAAGAGGGCGTGGCATTAGGGGCGTGAATTTAGTGTCACAAAAAAGCCAGAGTTCTATTCGATTCCATGGTATACAGTTTTTCTTCAAACGCCTTCAAACAAAGGAGTTATAGCCATAAAACCAAAATCATTTGTCAGAAAACCACCTCCTACATAGTTCTGTTCGCCTGGTATCTGGGGAAAAAAATGTCGCTGTCAATATTTCGTCGTCAGATGTTGTATCTTATACATACCATTCGGTCGCTTACATACATAAATAAACATGTACACTTCAGTTAAGAAATCAGTTCTTTACAATTGTATTCAAAATCTAAAGAGGGCGTGGCATAAGGGGCGTGAATTTAGCATCACAAAAAAGCTGAGTTCTATTCGAACCTATGGTATACAGTTTTTCTTCAAAATGTAAAATTTTTTTTGTGTTTAAATTTTATCGAATTTTTTAGGAATTTAATAGAGCTTATTGTTGGCTTATATAAAAAGTTAACTTCGTCGGCTATATCTTCGAGCCCAAGAGGTACCCGACCGTAACGAAAACTGGTTTGGAATCCTTGATGCAATAGCTATGCAGACCACCTTTTTAAATAGGGTTAAGCGGTTTCCGCAGGATAGGGATATGCGATCATAGCTCCCTCGGAGCCCCCAGCCTCTACCCTATCAAGACCGTTAGTGCGTGACATCGTCACATCCTGCTAGAGGTGGCCCTGCCCTTAACAAAACACTACGGATCTAGACTGAGGAGTCAATAAACACCTCCCTCTCAGCCGGGGTGACTATGGCTGACCCCTCCCCCCTTTTGGCACGACCCTTTTCTCTCCTTTCTGACCACTCCTATCCCCCTATTTCTGATTTTGATTGCTCTGAGCTGGTGGCTGTAGCTTTCTGGACCTAGTTGTGTATGCACGGTAGCACCGGGGTGAAACCCGGTGTGAACGGCTCCAGGCTAGGGCTACAGCTGCCCCCGTCCCGTTAAAACCCTGGCAGGCCTCAAAGTACGTTCCTTGTCCGTCGCCGTTAAGTTGGCGGTGTAGGTTCGGTTGAGAAGACTCCCGATTAGTACCCGGTCTGGCTCTGAGCAACTGTCCCCATAAGGGCTGATGCCAACCCTCGCGTGGCCTCCCTGCATGCATAGATAACCACGGGACCATTTAAGGGTAACTACACTTTGCGGGCAAGGATAGCGGCTATGAGTGGGGACCCACTAGCAATGAATACCAACTCTAACAGACCACACAAACCAGCGCTAACTCAAAAGAGTGAGCGCAAAGCATCCACTGTTACAGGTGGACGCACAACCCTCCCTGGACAGGCACCTGTCAAAAAGGCTGTCCCAACCTCTAAAACCAAGACCCAAGCTTCCACTTCAGTGAAACCCTTGGCACACAAGGCTCCGGCTGCGAAGCCGTTCCCTAGTGTCGCCACACCTTCGACCCTGGCACCTTCTACCGAGGCTCCGTCTACCTCTAAGGCTGCTGCGAACATGTCCACGCACTCTTCGGCTGCCGCCAAGGCATTGGCAGACAAGTCTGCCGAGCAAGCCCCTGACACCAATCCATCTTCGGGTGTCAAAAATACCGTGAGTGCTAGCGTTAGGGCATATAGAACTCGCAGATCAGCCATACGGATCATTGCGAGATTTGGCTCGACCGACCTCTCTCCTCTCAGAGGACGAGAAGGGTAGCCTTGCCTGGGCTAAGGCCCATCAAAATGATCGCCCCCCCGGCTCTCCGATTACGGCAGAGACGGCCCCAAAGAGGCAAAGATCAATCGAGCTTAACGCTCCACTCCAGCCTCCCAAACGCCCAACCTAAACATCCCCCCCTGCAAGACCCCGTCCGTCGACGCTACCCAGACGTCCTGACCCCAGCAAACCTCCAAAGCCTTTAAGTGAGGTATTAAAGGAAGGTTTGACCTGGGCAATCGTTGACCAGAGCCACCCTGATGGTTCCATTGCTCCCACCAAGTGGAAGCTGGTGGAACATGCGCTCTTGGACGTCTTCCTTGGAGTAATGGACTCCAACCCTGGCCCTTCACCCGGCTGTACTGATGCGGGGTGGTATCAAGGGCACATCAAGATGATAGCTTGCTCGGATCTCCGCTCTATGGAGCTCTACAAGGAGGCTGTCAGTAGGATTGGTAAAGTCTGGCCAGGAGCTAAGCTTGCTGCCGTCCCTCCGGACCAGATCCCCAACCGCCCCCGATCCAAGGCGAGAATTCCGACCGGACCATCAGACCCGGAAACCATGCTGAGGATCCTCAAGGCCAGCAACACGGACCTGCCCACCCATAACTGGAGGGTGGCTAAAGTTTCTGACCAGTGGGGTGATTACCGCGAAGCGGTGATCATTCTGAATGAGGAGTCACTTCCGCTTATCAATGCCCGAGGGGGCGTGATAAAATATGGTTTTAGCTCAATCGAGCTAAGGGTCTATAAGTCGGATTCCCCCGTTGCCGCACATCCCCCAACAGAATCCATCCCCGTAGATCCCGTCCCATCCCAACCCATCCCACGGAAGCCTACCCCATTTGACCCTGCCCCACACGACCCTACCCCATCCGACCCTACCCCATCCGACCCTGCCCCATCCGACCCTACCCCCGGACCCCTCGAACCCGTCGAAGACGTCGAGTGTAGAAGCGTGTGTAGTCATTCTTCTCGACGCTCCTCATCCAGCATGAAGTCCAACTCTGAGCTGGTGGGGGAATTCTTCGACGGCATTGACATTGACGCGGGTGCAACCGCACCGTTGTCGGACGAAGAGGACGCTGACGTGATAATGGTTGATTCTCTGACTAATGCTGAGAATCATCCAAATCAATCTACAGCACTCTAAAACAGCCTCCGCCGCTCTGCTCCTCCGACTGACAACCAAAGAAGCAGAGCTCGTTCTAGTCCAAGAACCCTGGATTGTAGACGGTAAGGATATCATATAACATCAAAGGATATCGCTTAGCGTATATCCAGAACTCAGGTAAGCCTAGGGCTTGTGTCATGGTTAAGAATAGTATTAACGCTCTTCTCCTTCACAGGTTCAGCGATAAGGACACCGTCACCATGGTCGTCGAGATGAACTCGATGACCATCTGGATCACGTCATCGTATCTGGCGCATGACTATGGGCTCTCTCCCCCTCAGGAGCCCATCGGTCGACTAGTGGCAGATGCGAGACTGCGCGGAGTTCCGGTCATCATCGGTGCTGATGCCAACTCCCACCACACGATGTTGGGCAGTTCCGGTACCAACGAACGGGGTGAGTGCCTCTTTGATTTTATTATGAGTAATAACCTAGTCATAGCTAATCGGGGCGATGAACCAACCTTCCTTACTTCAAACAGAAAGGAGGTGTTGGACGTTACTCTGGTCAGCTCCGATTTCTCTGCTAACCTTAAGGACTGGTTTGTATCTCAGGAATGCTCCTTTTCCGACCATAGCCAAGTTTACTGCGACTAGACTTAATGCTTTGTCTCGCTGGCACATTATACCTTCTGGTCACTCCACTATTCTGGAGGTTGATCCGGTGGCCCCTGTGAACATGGACTATATCACTGCTGAATATTGTCTTGACAGATGTTTCCACTCTCTGATTCCGAATAGGAATGACTGGAATCCTAATACGGTCGTCCCCCCGGAAGTCCTGGATATATATACCGACGGCTCTAAAATCGACAATGGTGTTGGAAGCGGTATCTACTCTGGGAAACTGAACCTGAATATTTCTCTCCGTCTGCCGGACTACTGCAGCGTGTTTCAGGCGGAGGTGATGGCGATCTACCGGGCCGCTCAATGGATCCTCGTCAACGATGCTTTCACTCGCGTCTCGGTCTTCTCTGACAGTCAGGCCGCGTTAAAGTCTCTATCGGGTTTCGTGATTAACTCTAGGATCGTTAGGGAATGTCGTCGCTGTCTCGACCTTCTTTCGGGGCGCTTCACCAGTGTCTCTTTGGTGTGGGTCCACGGGCACAGTGAAATTCCGGGTAACTGCAGAGCCGACGAGCTCGCCAGAGCTGGTGCGCTCCTTCCGGAATCCTCTTCTGTTGAATTGGGTATACCACTTGCCTCGATCAAATTGACCATTGCGCGGAAATTCTTTCGAGACGCCAACCTATCCTGGGTCAACGAGGAGTCCTGCTCCACCGCTAGGCTCACCTGGCCCTTGATGGATAAAAGGCGTACCAACCAATTACTTGGTCTTGGTCGTGACGTCATCTCGACTACGGTGGCCGTGCTTACGGGTCATTGCGTCATGGGCAGACACGCGGAAAGAATGAGGCTCCCTTTTAACGATTTCTGTCGTGGATGCAGGTCCTCTGAGGAGGAGGAGACTGTTATTCACTTTCTCTGTCAGTGCCCGTCTCTTGCTAGGTGTAGATATAGGTTATTTGGCTCCCCATTCCTTGTTAGCTTAACGGAGCTATCATCCATTGATATCAAGGATATAGCTTCGTTCATCAAACTTTCTGGCTGGTTTTCCAGTGCGGGGTAGTCGTGCTTCCGTTGTGCAGCCCTTGCGCTGACCAGGGACTGCGTTCACCCGTGGCATCACAACGGGCCGCTATGCGTGCTCAAGTGAGCTTTGTGACATCAGAGCTATCACTCCGAGCTAACCTAACCTAACCTTTTTAAATTTTATCGAATTTTTTCCTATTTATGGAGGGCATATTTGGTAAAAATACTTGATTTTTCAACTTTATTATCTCCAATCAGAGAATTGTTATTTTCATATATTTTTGTTTTTTTGTTTTTGTAAAATTCAAAAGTTTAGCTTCGTTTTCCTAGCATTTTTTCCACCAATTTATCACTATTTGTGGGATTTTTAATCGATTTCCTTTCCTTACTTTTGCAAATTTTTCAATTGCATTAACTTAACAATGTCGGTTAACATAACATTCACTGAAAAAAAAAAGAACATAACTTTCGTAGCTAACTTTACAGACATCACAAAATCTGCCATTAACAGGTTTAGAAACCAGAAAAAAATTTCTTTTTTTTATTTTCCTCAAATTAAAAAACAATTTGTCAAGCTTGGTTTTTTTTGTTGTTGTCACCAACAACATTTTGTTAATTTTCATAAAATGGTACTCTTAAGCAGAACAACTCAAAAACTTTATTCACTCTTTTTTCCATCATGATTCCAAAGTCAATTTGTCATTTTCCAGTAGAACGAAGCATCAATCATTGGCATCTAAGAAGCCTTTTCGTTTTTATTTTTAAAAACTTACACTTTCAAGAACAAAGCGGAAAAGGGACAGAAATTATGATGAGGGATAAGAGGGCACTATTTGCAACATTAGCAAGTGAATGTAAAACTAATCGAAAAGAATGAAATAATATTTGATTGAATTTTCATTCTACAATATGAAAGAATATTTGATTGAATTTTCATTCTACAATATTGTCGATTTAAATAATTATTATTTTTGTTGTTATTTTTTCTATTTTATTTCTGAATTTTAATTATAATTTCCTACGTTAACTTTATTCAAATTAAGTGCCACCCTCCCAAATAGTAAAACTCGTACCCCAAATATGTCTTCAACATTCATTATGAATTTCGTTTGTGTTTCATAGAATATTGATGACTTTTCAGCGCATTTATGAATTTTTAATGAATCTTTATTGTAGCATGAAGTTCGTTTTGTTTTTCTTCTTATTTTCTTAAGATAACTTGGAAGGGAGGAATGAAGATTATAGTGTGGGATTATGTTTTCTCATCAATAACAAAGATGATGAATATTGTAGTACAAGCCAAGCCAGCCAGATAAAAGGAAAGTGAAAATAAATCTGATTTGATACTTTAACTCAAAATAAGCTTCTCAACTGGTTTATTAATGTGGCATGGGGTCTATTCTGCTGTTTTTATTGAGTATTTCTTTTCAATTTAAATGATTAAATATGCATTAGCGCCAAAACAATTGCCTAAACGCTACAGTCAACGCAGTGGCGGATGGAGTAGGTATTAATATTCATAAGTGTCTTAAGTGGATTATGTCGACAATGTTATTGTATTCGTATCAAGGCTGGTATGATGATGTGTCTGCGACAAATGACTGCCTGGGCAATCGAAATGGGATTTAAGGCCTTCAGTAGTAGCTACTAAAGAGATTGGGCTGAGAGTTTGTGTGCGTTATTATCGTATTTCTATTGTATTGCTATTGGTCAGTCAAGCTTGTCTCCTGGGCAATATAATTTAACGAAATAAAATTGAACCCAAAGGGAAATTTAAGCATTGTAAGAGACAAAGGCTTAAGTCTGTGACAAATTTCATTTCAAATCATAAGGTTTGTCTATGCAAATCGTTTTAAGATTTTCAATAATTGTGGTCAAATAAGGAGTGCGCACTAAAAAATTGTTCATTCATAAAAACTTAACTTAATTAAAACTAAACGAATGATTCAACACTGAATATAAGCTCTGGGTAGAGCAATTGGTTGGAGTAGGAAGCACAGTTCATTCGATACGGTCAACGGAACATCTTTCAGGTGGAAGTGTCCGCCAGCCATCTGGGCTACACTAAAGACCATGAAAGATTACAATATCTCTGCCAGAAATTTTAGCATATTTTCTGATATCGAACAGGGTACTAGATTTTCATAGAAACGAAATTGGTCATTACAAGGTTTTAGTCAGGATTACGGCTTAGCTTCTTACCACTTATGTTGTGTGTGTGTTAATTTTATACATGAGTGGCGAAACATACAGTTTAAAGGCGACTCCGTAAGACAGATTTTTGTGGAACTTTTCATGGCAATTTTATTCATTCTCAATGTTTTTGCCAGAAATTTGTGGAGAAGAGTAGTCGAAGACATATTTTCTTTGTATTTTGTTGTATTGGAGATATCTGACTTGGGGTTTGAACAGTGGCCTCATGTATTTTAAGTCAAAACACTACCTACTAGACTATGACGATTATATGTTCAGAGAAATACAATTGTCGGCCGTAATGGCAAATCGATACAACATATGGCTGTACTGAGAGTTTAAATGGGCCAAATGTAGAAAATCCACCAAATCGAATTCTTTATATTGATTACCAGTAATCTTAGGACTGATCATGTGGTAAAATATTCCACTAACAACGAGTGAAACACTTTGAATGCGTTGAAGATATATCTGCTAAGTATATATTTTTAAGAGTACTCATACACTCAAACCTCACTGTGGCTATAGTGAAACACTATGCTCTTCATCAAAAGGATGAGCAGCTCTCTGACGTAACCCTTTTCATCAGTTTGAATTACAAATTGGTAGAACTCGTATAATGTGTCGTCGAGCAACAATTGGCTTATCTTGGTTAATCTAAATTCATGATCAACCGAACAAAACCGTGTCATACAACGGACGTCTGTAGTCTAGTAGAATAGTTTACTTCAAAGAGTTCACATCTCAGCTGTGGTGCCTTTAATAACAAATTTGTAAGAAGAATATTTCTTACGTTGATCTGTTCTCAGCACTATTTCGGAAAAACTCAAAAAGTAAACTAAGTAGGATACCCCGTTTATTTTAACCAGACTTCGGGCTGTTTGTGTGGCTTCACTAACCCAAATATTCAATAATCAAGTAACTTTGCTCTTAAAGGATCCTGCATGAATGGATCGAATTGTATTTATTAGTCGCTGGCATCGATAGCTGTATAAATCCTAGGCAAAATGATAAGAGAACAATAGCTGCGCAAGATTAGCAAGCAGGGTATGGACATGAGTCTCCATAGTATAGAATGGTGGTGTGTTGACTTATGAGAAGTGAGGCCATCGGTCAAACCTCAGGTCAGACATCTCCCGCAAAACGAAATACGAAAAAAATTAATATTTCTTCGATGACTTCCGCTCAGCATATTTCTGGTTAAAACTCTTAAGAGTTAATAAAAATTGCCATGAAAAAGTTCTCAACAAATCTGTTGTTCGTTGCTACTTTAAACTGTAGGTCCCGCCACTCATGGATAAAATTAAGACAAACAACATAGGTTATGTGAAAAGCTAGGTCGTAATCCTGACTGATGGATTGTAATGACCAATTACGTACGTAAGCCTATCATGACTTCAATTCCGATTGAAATTTGATTCACGTTTTCCAATACAAATTTAGTTGATTTTTATTGATCCATCACTCTTACAAGGTTTTTTGAAAATTAATTGAAACAAATGTTGTCAATTTAAAATCGTATTAAACTGTAAATATCGCCCTGATAAATTTTAAATTTTTGTCTTTAACGATGTCCGCCTTTTTATTAATATCTGTCTGCCTACGTTTTTCGCCTTCTGTCTCTCGTATTTGATGATATTTATGATGGCACTAAAGGCGTTACACTGTTTTTGAATTTCATCGGTATAGAGTGGGGCTGTCTTTATTGTTTTTGTTTCTTAAGACAGTATGTAAGTTTCATTGTTTTGTCATCGTTAACGCTGTCATAATAATGATTTCCTGTTTCGCAATTCTACCACAAAAGAATCCTTTTTTCATGCTACGCTTCTCAAATTGATTATACGCGTCGGTGTCTGAACACGGTGTTGCAAAAAAAGAAAAAAACTAAAAAGGGCGTCTTTGGAAATCTATGAGCAGAAGAACAACAAATAAAAAAAAGTGTGGGCATAGTTCCATAAAATTGTATTTTGTTTCTGTACACTTTCATATCGATTTTAGGCAGCCTAGTCTATAATTGTGATTAATTTTTGTAAAGGCAAGTATTGTCATCATCATCATTGTGATTATTATTTGGTATGATATGGTGATTATTTTACAGGTTATTGTTATTGTTGCTCTTTGTAATTGATATCGATATTAATGTTTTCGTTTAATGTTTATAATTATTGCCACAATTGCTATGCAGCTATTTTCATTATGAAAATTAACAGAAAAAAACATAAACATTCTCTAGTTGTTGTGAACAATTTGTTTAATTGATTGTCTAGGCTGGCATTTCAATAGTTTTTCTATGAATTATTCATAAATTTCAGGGAAATTAATTATTCATTAGAAACGTCTATACCTGCTGTTTGTAGTTGTTGTAATAATAGTTGCTGTCGTTGTCATTGCTTTAATGAAATATTATCGATAACTTGCCTTTTACTCGTTGTCCCAATGTCATTAATATAATTGTGTTTGACCATTAACAATATTATAAAAGAAATATTTATTAAATCGTAATTGTATTCTTCTATTTTTTGTAAAAAAAAAAACGCTGAAAAATACCAGGAGACTATTTAAGGTACTAGCAAAATACGGAAGTCAAGTGTCTTAAGAGTAACACAGCTTTTGGAGGCATTGCCAAGAAATTCTTCAGTGGACCTGCAAACAAAATTCTCAGGAGCTTGAAATTATTTGAAATAAATCTTCATAACTGTCAACGTTATAGCATTTTAACAATAATAAATAGGCACCAATTTTTTCAATAACATCTTGTCATTTAGAAAGTAATTCTATTATACCATCCTTGCAAAAACCTACATTCCTAATGGGGTAATAAACTTTTAAAAAGTCTTTTCTGGGGAAAATTCCATTAAAGAAATTATTCGCCACTGACAGAAACAGGTGATCATTTTATGTGACTAGATTCGGTCTCCTCCTTTCTCACTATAAATGCGTCTAGTCTGGTATTGTGAAACTAAACGTGAAACGTACCGCTATTGATACCAAAATCGTTCTCGGAGATTTTAATTCGATAGCCCCACAAGGAATCGTGTTTTTGCTGCAATGTCTGGGCTCGGAATACTGATCATTTTATGTGACTAGATTCGGTCTCCTCCTTTCTCACTATAAATGCGTCTAGTCTGGTATTGTGAAACTAAACGTGAAACGTACCGCTATTGATACCAAAATCGTCCTCGGAGATTTTAATTCGATAGCCCCACAAGGAATCGTGTTTTTGCTGCAATGTCTGGGCTCGGAATACTTGCGAAGCTGATAAGGCTATGCAGAATGACGTTGAGCAATTAGTGCAGCTGCTTCAAAGGAAGAAATGAACCTCTTCGAACCTTTTGATACCGTGCGAGGTTTTAGGCAAGGCTATCCCTTATCATGCGAGCTCTTCAACTTCGTCATGGATAGTGTTCTGCGTAAGGCGGGAGTGCATCCCAATGGCACTCCAGTTGCTTGCGTGCGCTGACAACATTGTCATCATAGGGAGTACCAAGCGAGATACTATTGAACGGGAGTCTATTAAGATGTGTTTGGCAGTAGGTTAGAGGACGTGTACTTGTCGACAGAGACAAGTACAGTACCCGGAGGTCGAATTGACCATTGTACCCATTGTTGGGTTTGGCAGTAAATGAGGGCAGAACGAAGTACATATTGTCAACAAGAAGGGAGATGCGGCATAATAGATTCCAGATTACGGACACTAACTATACATTCGATATAGTCAGTGAATCTGTTACCACCAGAAATGATGTTATTCTAGAGATCATGCGTAGGCTCACTGTTACCAACAGGTGCTACTATGTCAATAGGAAATTGAGTAGCAGTGACCTTTCTCGTAAGACATAAGTAATACTCTACAAGCCGATCATCCTTTCCGTGCTTCTTTATGGCGCAGAAACATGGACACTACTATGTACTGACGCAGCATCCTTGACAGTATTCGAGTGAAAAGTCCTACATAAGATCTTTGGTCCAGTGCGAGTTGGCGATGGCTTCCGCATCCGATCCAACAATGAGCTGTATGAGCTCCTGAACGATGTGAACGTTGTGCAGCGTATTAACATCCAGCGGCTGCGCTGGCTCGGCCATATCGTTCGAATGGAGGAGGATGCTCCGGCGAGACAGGTGTTTGATGCGGGAATATGCGGAAGTCGGTGAAGAGGACGACCTTGTTTGCTGTCAAGGACCAAGTCGAGGAAGCCCTCTCATCGATTAATGTAGCCAACTTTCGAAGGCGCGCAAGAAGCAGGGGCGATTGGAAGAATGTGCCGAAGCAGGCCGAAATCCGAGAATCGGATTGTTAATGGCCAATTAAGTAAGTAAGTAAGAACCTCTTTATTGTTTTTCCATAACAAATGGCTTCCTATTCACTGCAACTTCACCTTAATATACTAAAAGAAAGCCTAACCAAGCCCTCTGAGAAGGTGACTTTTATTGGAAAATTTGTATTCACTTCACTTTATTATGGCTATAGCCTCAGCGTGTATACTATATCACATCCTCATTTTAGGAGAACATATGAACTTAATAAGCAAAAGTGGAAATCGTTATCATAAACTTTCATATCCAAAAATATCTGAGAGACTAAGTAGAAGGTTAGGTTAGGTTAGAGGACGTGTACTTGTCCGTTAAGACAAGTACAATACCCGGAGGTCGAAATTGACCCATTGTACAACGTCCTTGGAGAGGGAAGGAAATAGAGGGAATAGGATGAAAGGACAAAAAGTAGAAGCTTAGAAGGAGACAGGCGTTGTCGACTTCTCCAGTGATTGACAAATCCTTAATATTTTATCGCGAATGTAAACAATAAACACGTACTACAAATACACATCGTCAACCCTCTTTATCAATTGATAACATTAATTTTCCTTTCATAATGACAACCATTAAAATTAAATCCAGAAGCAATGAAATAGAAACCAACTGAAATAAATTGTTAGAACGAAAAGAAAATAATGAAATAAGAAAATCATAAAAAACCATAATTCAAGTAATAAAAAGTTATACAAGTTATGAATTAACAAAAGACCTTTTGCAACAATTAAAAGTTATAGCAGAAGTCATTGTTGTACGTCTGATAAAGTAAAAACTCTGTGGCAGTGCAACTCTATAAGCAGTACACACAGAGAGAGACCTTTAACTTTGCAACATTTGTTGCAAAATCGTTCGAAAACTTCATGCAGAAGTTATGACAGCTAAAAATGACAATACTGTGGGGGTAATGATTGCTGAAGAGCCAGCATATAATAATACAAACAGCAATAACAACAACAACACCGACAACAACAATTTATTGTTGCAGATCGAACAGAAAGAAATAATTCATAAAAATCTTTAAACGTAAAACAACCTCAGAGGGACTGTGAGTGCGTGTGTGTGCGTGTGTGTGTGCGAAAACGTCGCCAGACTTCATTCCAATAAATGAAGTCAACAATAAAATGAAGATGAAGATGAGGCTCATTGGAGCATTCCATAACTCAAAGTGTTGGTATTGCTACATCACTTGTTATATTTTGTATGGATGTTGCACTTTGTGTAGGTGTAGTTACTTGTTATTGCATTTCATTGTCATTATTATTGCATGATATTCATACGATTCCAAGTATCAGAGCAACATATACACTTTTGAAGACAAAAAAGATTATTTTTATAATGATAAGATACAATGACAACAACAAATAATTAAGAAAGAAAAGAAAAAGTAAATAGATATTGTGATATTACATGCGATTGAAGATGCAACAGTATCAGTTTAGATTACGTTTGTTGTTATTAATAATAAAACGAACTTTAAGAAGAATTAAAGAATAAAAAAAGATATAAAAAAGATATTAAGAGGAAACCCCAGGTTAGACATCAAAACGAAAATATGAAAAAATATTTCTTCTGCGACTTCCTCTTAGCAGATTTCTGGCTTAAACTCTGAGAGTAAATAAAATTGCCATGAAAAGTTTCTCAAAAATCTGTCGTTCGGAATCGATGTTAAACTGTAGGTCCCGCCACACATGTATAAAATTAACAAACACAGTATTTGTGGTGTGAGAAGCTCGGTCGTTATCCTGACTAAAAGGTTGTAATGACCAGTTAAGTATGTACTAGGCAATCTATTGCCAAAACTGTTCTAGGAAGGTAATAAATTAATAGGCAACGAAATAATCGAATGAAGTTTTTTTTTGCGATTAAGCTGAACGAAATTTTAAAGGTGGCTTGGTGTGGTAATAGGTTTGAATGCGTGAACGATTTTCATTACAACTCCATATTAAGAATTCAGAAGACCACTAACTAGATGCTTTGCATATGATTACATCAACCATGCAAATCATAGAAATGTAAGAAAACGCTGTATCTTGACAAAGAGTAAATTCCATGAGAGTAGTTCCTCACCTTTATAAACAATACAACAACCCGATACATTTTCAAAGAGGCCAATTTTTCTCCGCAACAACAGACGGAAATCATATAATTCTAGAACTCTAGTATTCTGCATGAAACTTAAGAAATAATACGACTATGGGGGAAGGCAGGAAAGAATTTAAAAAAATTACAAAGTAAGGCCATAAATACATTCTAACTAAACATACCGCATTATTACCACATGAGTTATGAAATATAATCTGTAAAGCATCATTCTTCACCGGGAATTCGAAATTATTTTAGTTTTCAGCACGTAGTAGTCAGAAGTCGCCGTAATCTATGGCGTAGTGTGTTGGCTTATTAAACCAGAGCTTGTGGTTCAATTCGCTGCTCAGATATCTCAAATAACACGAAATATGAAAAAAATATTTCTTTCGATAACTACCTCTCAGCAGTATTCTGGCAAAAAATCTAAGATTAAATAGAATTGCAATAAAATGTGTTTTAAATCTGTCGTTTGAATTAGGCGTTAAACTGTAGGTCCCTCCGCTCATTGATTAAATTAACCATACAACTTGGGTGGTGTGAGAAGATAGGTTGTAATAGGGTTGCGATGACCAATTAAGTAAGTGAGCAGTCAGATCGCTATTATAACACGTCTGATATGAGAAAAGGAGTGATATACTCTCCGTAAACAAAAAAGTAAAGTGTCCTGGAGATGAATTTCTTTAAAAAGTCCATTAATCGAATGATTAAAACAAATACCGGACCAAACATACATACATAATTGGTCATTACAACCCTTCAGTCAGGATTTCGACCTAGCTTCTCACGCCACTAATGTTGTGTGCTTAATTTTATACATGAGTGGCGGGAAATACAGTTTAAAGTCGACTCCAAACGACAGATTTTTGAGAAGCTCTTCATGTCAATTTTATTTACTCTCAGAGTTTTTGCCAGAAATCTGCTGAGAACCAGTCGCCGAAGAAATATTTTTTTCATATTTCGTTTTCGAACCCGGGTTTTACGTCTAATAAGCCAACACACTACCTACAGACTACGGCGACTACAAACAAATAAACATATGTGGATCGCAGATTTGAAAAAAAAAAAAAAATTGTGTGGAAAAATCCAGACATATTTTGATGAAGCGCACTGAGAACTAGCTTAAAAAATTTTGTTTACCGATAATTTTATGGAAAAATTTAACAAGAAGAGTATATGCAGAGTCATTCAAATATGCTTCTCAACTGATTTATTCGCAAAAAATTCAAAAATTGTCCTAAGATTACCAATAAACAGTTTTGGAAGCTGTTGTAAACCCATTCAATCGTTTAATTTTCAAAACCACCGGTGAACTTTCTCAGTCCCTAAAGCTAAAACGATCCAAATCAGGCTTTGAAGAAATTTAAAAGCATTCATATGCCTTGAAAAGTGGCCCCCCTCCGGCATTTCTTATTTCAAACCGATGAAATACAAACTGGTGATTATTTTAGAAGATATGTTCTGCCACAAAAAAAATCCTAACTCCCAGTATTCATGCTGTGGCCAATGTAGTAAGTGGAACCACTGATGACTGGTCCCAACGACTTTAGGCGGTTGCGAATTTATATCCCTGTTAAGTATATGTATGGTACCTCAATATACACAATTTCAGCTATTGTCCCCTGTGTATATGTAATTGGATTGTTTATTGAATGTTGTGGTCATGAGGGATTTCGCTAATTGTGATGTAATATCTCTTAAGAGCTGAAGCTTTCTGGAGTTTCTATGACATAAGCTGCAGATATTATTCTCACTAGATTTTTGAGCGGATTACTTGAAGGGAGATTGAAGCTTTTTGATTCTTAAAATTCGAAAATCAAAATGAAAATTGTTTTCATATTCTGTCGGATTCGAAACTTATTGATCTGTGTTTAAACCTTATCTCTGTCACCTTACAAATAAAAATTATTCTCGATGACCCTCTCACAACAGCCAGGCAAAGATTCAAAGAATAAAATAATTGCAATGAAGGTTTGTCCCACCACTATCGTTCGAAATCTTTAGGTAACGTCACTACTTATGGATAAAATAGAGAACTAGACTAAAGGTTTTAAATATTTTAGCCAAAGTGACCAACTCCAGCATTTCCCATAGAAGCTGTTTCGTACTCTGATAAATAAAATGAAATGCATCATGTATGTACACTGTTTGAAATGTATAACGTCTTAACTAGTCATCATGCCTAACCTGCCTAAGTAGGGCAAATTAAGAATATATTTTTTTTAAATTTTTTAAAATTGAAGTCCTTTCGTTTTCATGTTTTCCTTGCGAAACTTATCAGCGACATTGAAAATACTTTTGAAGGTGGGTAGACAAGAGCTTTTCTAAAGCAGTTCTTCAATAAATTTTCTCCTTTTTTTCTGCTTAAGTTGCGAGAAATTTTAACCACAGTTTCGCTTATCTGACACAAATAATGGTTGTTTCTTTATTATTATTAACAGTCTTCCACTCTCTATTGCTTAAGAAATTTCTTATAAAAATGCCATGACAACGACGATGTCCATTGACAATAAATTACTTTGATCAGCATCATTCATTCAATAATAATGGTCAGTCAATGGCGTACTGAAAGAGCATAAACATGACTGACAACAGTTGCAGTTGTAGCAACTTTAACAAGCGTTTATGGAAAGATTATTTGAAAAAAAAAATTGTGTTTTCTGGATGGAGACTTCTTACAATTCTATTTTGATTGTCAATATAATCATGTCAATTGGATTTAAAGATTGTTGCGTAAATGCAGCAAAGAAAAAAAAGTCCGGAAAAAGGTATTGTTAGGTGCTGCATGCTGAACTTGTAAAGATAAGCTGAGCACTTGTTATGGCTTTATTAGCTTTAATATTTTTATTGTGATGTGGCAAGTAAGTGGGTGGTAACATCTCTGTGTTGCTATGTTTTTATGGTGTGGGTTTTTAGCTTTTGTTTTGATTGCAAAATCCTCCGCTACGGGTTCTCTTTATTGTTGTGCTTGCAATGCCAATTCTTAAATAATTTTCTTCAATTCATGGCAAAACTGTTACTTTTTTTCGTTTTTCTTTTTTCGATTTCCTTTTTTGCTTACTAACTGCCTAAAAGTCCATAAGTATGGCAATAAATAATATTTTAAGAGGATTATAAGCATTTATGATTACATTCAGACATCCATAGACACTTCACTTCACTTCGTCTCACTTCTACACTTGAATTTCACACAAACGATACGATGTGTAATGGACTGACTTTCTTTCGTTTGAATTGGCAAAAAAAAAAAAAAATACGGGAAGAACAAACAGGGCATAAAATAAGCAAAATAAATACGAAATAAATAAAAAAAGAATATGACGTTAAAGAAAATATATTTTGTTGTTATTTATATCGTTTTATTAGCTTTATTAGGCTTTTTTTTGGTATTTATAAACAGGAGAATTTCCTATTGCCGTTCCTTTTCTAACCGATCATATTACCAGCCAATTAGTGTGGAAATCTAACAATAAATAGAAAATAATTTTTTTTTGACGCATGATTATACATACGCGCATATAAATATATTGAGAATTATGTTCAATTAAAGGCTGAACAAAATTTGTTATCTTTAGGCCATTGGCCATAGAGGACATGGCTAAGTATTGTAATAAATTGTGTTTCTTTAAGGCAACATTATGTAGCAAATTTTAATGCTGAAAAGTGACATAAACGAGTCGTAAACATAATTAAGAATCTTTATACTGAATGGGACAAAAGAAACAAAAACCAGCTAAGAAGCCTTAGATCCACCAACTGCCAGCAAAACCTCAAACCAAGCTTTGCCACTACTACGGTTACCATTGAAGACTTCCTAAAACTATCAATAAAATAAGTGTCGGGTAAAGATGAGCACTGGCG
Source organism: Sarcophaga caerulescens (assembly GCA_927399465.1). Lineage (NCBI taxonomy): Eukaryota > Metazoa > Arthropoda > Insecta > Diptera > Sarcophagidae > Sarcophaga > Sarcophaga caerulescens. The sequence goes on from OV656873.1 coordinate 53,858,817, forward strand.
CAAAAAATAAAAACTGTGTTAGAACACCGTTGGTTTTTCGACACATATCAACTTATCTTAGTAATCAACTTATAAAATGAGGAGGTTTATTATGTCAATAGCAGAGATAAAAATTTAAATATATAAAATGCCAGTGGTTACATACGTAACAGAGATCAGCAATGAGTATTCAAAACGATAAGTAGATTCGAGTCATACTCATAATTTCTGATACTTAGACGCATTCATACTTATTTTAATATCATACTCATACTACTCATATTCAAAGTTTGAAGTGCTCATCGTACTCATACTTAACAATACGCATGATGTTGTTGATTTCGACTCTCCTTTACAAGAACCACAAAATAAGTATGATTCGCGTACGAACACTGCAATACTCACTAGAAGGTTGTGTGTTTGCTTTGCTTGCTGTCTTTGTCTTTTCTTTTTTCTTTGTTTGTAAATGCAACAACAACTAAGACTGAAAATTTTGATGAATGATTCGAATCACTGGAATCATTTATGAGTATTATAAGCATTTTCCTAAATTTATGAATTTGAATGAGTAGGCGTATGAATTAAACATATTTCGAATGTTATGACGTTGTATTCATACTCATTGCAACTTGTACTAATAAATTAATGTTGTAGCGAGTACGAATGAATCAGAGTAGTTGAATTTCAACACTGTTGACTCACTGATACTCAAAATTTCATGAGTACTTATGAGTAGCGAAAAAAGGATTCATTGCTGATCTCTGATACATAATTGGTCAATACAATCCTTCAGTCAGGATTACGCCCTAGCTTCTCACACCACTTTTGTTGTGTGAGTTAATTGTGTATATGAGTGGCGAGACATACAGTTTAAAGTAGATTCCGAACGACAGATTTTTGAGAAACTTTTCATGGCAATTTTATTTACTCTCGCAGAATTTTTGCCAGAAATATGCTGAGAGGTAGTCGACGAGGAAATATTTATTCATATTTCGTTTTGTTGACGATGTCTGATCAGGTGTTTAAACCGTGGTCTCACGTCTAGAAAGCCAATACGTTACCTACTAGACTACGACAACTAAACTTGGTTTTATAACTTAACATGTGTTTATAAAAATATTCCTCAACTTATTTTACAAATTTTATTATTACCTGTTTGTTTTCGTTTTTGTTTATTATTAAACTTTTATCTTTAAACCAATTTACCTTTTGTTTCGGCTTAAAACGTTATCTTTATGTCACATTTTCATAAATTCAGTTGCATCGTTATCATGCAACACATTGTTTTCTTTCAACTTTAATCCTTTTTCTATTTTCAAAATTCTTATTCTTATTCTGCGTAAGTACTTAAATAACAAATAAACTTAAATAAAGAATAAAAAAATTTAAATAAACGATAAAACATGAACGAAGAGCATATGTTTGTGACAATCATAATCTTTAAATATAACAAAACGCTTCATAACTACTGCTATTGCTGCAGACAGAGACAATACGCATTGAAAGTCTTTATTTGTTCTTAGTTGTTGTGTTGTAGTTATGAAAGTATAAATATTTTATTATTGCTTTTTTGTTTGTTTATTGTTTATTATGACGACAAACAAATACTCAACTTAAATCCTTTTAAATCCCTGTAGTTTATTGTGTACAAACTTTTCTTAGTTCAGTTCTTTTAAATGAAATTAATAAACGAGAAACTATAAAAATACTCGAAAACAAACTATTTATTGTTGCATAATTTTTTTTATTGGAAGTAGAATTTAAAATACAATTACAATCTGTGGGTGGAACAATGAGGACACAGTAAATTAATTAGTATTTTCTGTTAAAGAATATCCATCCATCCATCCATAATTGGTCATTACAAACCTTTCAGTCAGAATAAGATCTTACTTCTAACACCACTTATGTTGCGTGTTTTAAATTTATAAATGAGTGGCGGCATCAACAGTTTAAAGTCGACTCTGAACGACAGATTTTTTTTTTTAGAGAAAGTTTCATGGCAATTTTATTTACTCTCAGAGTTTTTGCCAGAAATCTGTTGAGCGGAAGTCGTCGAAGAAATATTTGTTTCATATATACATACGCGCATATAAATATATTGAGAATTATGTTCAATTAAAGGCTGAACAAAATTTGTTATCTTTAGGCCATTGGCCATAGAGGACATGGCTAAGTATTGTAATAAATTGTGTTTCTTTTAGGCAACCTTATGTAGCAAATTCTAATGCTGAAAAGTGACAGAAATCTGTTTGAACTAATAAGCCAATACACTACATCAACTGAACTGTGGCGATATACATGATATTCACAGGCAGCTGAAAAATCCTAATTTGAGAAAGAAGTTGCTTGATTGCTAGGCTCACTATTCAACAATTTTTAAAGACACGTATGAACGTATCTGTCACTGCATCTATTCTCACAAATCACGGCATAATGGGTTGACATGCTAGGTGCCATCGCTTTCGTCTTCTGCACAGGTTTTAACTTGGCTGAAGAAGGACAGAGTATTAATCATTTCGTTTTCCACTGTTCGTATCTGTCTCAACACAAGCTTTTGTCATTTGGCTCTTCCTTTGGAAGGTATGACGGCCTTGTATAATTTGTTCAACTGCTGTCAAGATAAATGTAAAAATGATCATTTTCCCTTTAAGAAAATTTCTATAATTTTAACCCATAAACCTAGATAAGCCCAACACAAAATATTTAAATTGATTTCTAAATCCATTTAAAGCCAACAAAATGTAGCAAAACGTAACACATTTTCGCTAAATTTAAATACAATGAAGTCTTTATCTTTGTTTTCCTTTTGAGTTTGAGTTCGAAAATAATTTCAAATAAATTTTGTGTAACTAAATTAAGTAGCGCAATAAAATACGGCCAAGTATTATTATTCATTTATTTTTTTTAGCATTTCCATAGAGAAATGATTTTTTCTTACAAAAAACAAAAACATGTTTTATTTATAGCTTTAGTGAATAGTAAAATATTGGCTATTTTCAGTTGTAAAAGATAAATTTTTTACGTGTAAACGTACAACATACCAAAGACCATGCAACCAGCCCACTCAACTTATTAAAAATTAAACTCGTATCTCTCGTATCATGAAAGAAAAGAAGTAACACTCATAGAAAAAGCCATAAGCCCACGTGAATAGCAGGGAAATTGCAATCGTAAAAAATTTCACCCAATTACTAATCAGGTTGATTTTGGTGAAAATTTACAACACATTCGCTCAATTCAATTCACATTTACATGCTGTTCTGCTGTTCTGCTGTTCTGTGACACAAGGTATTCGATTACAAACCATTGGTTGGTTTAGAATTTCATGTCGTTCATAAAAGAGACAGAGAAAGAGAGAAAGAAAAAAAACCTGAGCGAGATAAATTTAAATTTGTAAACTTCCTTTAACTGTAAGGTTCAAGTTTTCTTTATAACAGGAGCGTATTGAAATTGAGAATTGGAGAGGGTTAAGTTCAATAGTGTCCATATTTCTAAGAAACTCCGTAATTTATTCTGCTGCAAAACTAAAAAATAATCTCTACTATAGGGTATCATTAAGTCGAATTTGCGGGTTATAAAATACGTTTTTCCAATTTATATTTGAAATTATTGGCATTTATTTAATTTAAATTCATTGACAAACTGTTCATAATAAATTTCGAAATTAATGAGCCGTATATTGGAAATTGTTTCAAAACTTATAGGGGGCTCCATTGAAAAAATATTCGAGTATTTTAGCTTTTTTTTAATTAAGTCGCTAAATATAAATGTGTTAGAACCTTAATAATTCCTTAATTACATGCGTTTTTACGTTTTTCAGGTGTAAATAAGAAATTATGGAATCATACATCAGTGGCTGATTTACTGGATGTTTTGAGCAGTAATTGGTGTCAACGGTCAGAAATAGCTACACTATCACAAATCTGTTTTAAATTTGGATTAGTAGGGTCATACATACATACATACATACTTAATTGGTCATTACAACTCTATCAGTCAGGATTACGACCTAGCTTCTCACATCACGTATGTTGTGTGTGTTTATTTTATACATGAGTGGCGGGACGTACAGTTTGAAGTCGACTCCGAACGACAGTTTTTTGAGAAACTTTTCATAGCAATTTTATTTTACTTTCAGAGTTTTTACCAGAAATCTGCTGAGAGTATGTCGTCGGAGAAATATTGTTTCATATTTCCGATTTGTTGGAGATGCCTGACTTGGGGTTTCAAACGAGGGGCTTCACGTCTAAAAAGCCGACGCACTACATACCAGATAACGGTGACTGTATGACCTTACAAATACAACAATACCGTTTAGAATTTCTGAAGAGCTTTAAGCCTCAGTTGTACTATCGGTTCTTAGCTTTTCAATTATCCTTACAATATTACATTTTGATTAGTTTATGAAGCTTAAAGATTATAAAATTCCAGCAATTTCAGGATTAAGACCTTCGAACTTACTTATTTACTTACTAAATTGATCATTAACAACTCGATTAACGGATTTCGGTTTGCCGCAAGAGCGGTCATACGCTTGTTCTCCAGAATGACCTTATTTTAGGTGGCAACGGCAGAGCCAAGATAAAAAAATTCATTGACAGCAACGAACGTACCGCCACTCATCTATAATATTAATACACACAACATAAGTGGTGTGAGAAGTTTCCTGACTGATGGGTTGTAATGACCAATTGTGTGTGTACGTATGTATACATAAAATTCGTAATACTTGCCACACTAATCAAGAGAAAACGTTTCATTACTGGTAACCCTAAAAGCCAACGTCATACACAACCAAAACCAAAATTAAAAGTCAAACAGCTTGTCATACTTATAAGGAAATTATGTTTTACATTATTTTTGTAGGCTTTTTCTTTTGGTTTTTGTTTTTGTTTTCTTAAAACAAATCGAAATGACAACAAATGTTATAATTTTGATTACAATTTCTCAAAGACGACATCTCGTTTGTATTTATTTATGCATGCATTGTAACTAGGGAGCGTATTTTATGAACAAAATCCAGTGGGTAAGCGACCGTTAATAAATATAACAAAACTGAATGAATGAATGAAAATTTATGATTTTCATTAAAATTTACACGCATGAATGGAATTGAAACCTTAAAACAAAAACGAGCTTTAACAAATGGTAACAAAATTTAAACAAATAATAAAATGAAATACATATGAAATAAACAACTTAAACGTGTGTAAAGAGTGGGCTATTTAAAAGTTTAAATTTAAAAATGCAATGAAACAAAACCGATTTGATATTTTGCCAAATTTATCTTTTTGTTAAGAAGTTCAATTGTTCCGGTTAGAAATGGAATATTATTTCATTCATATGGCTCCTACGGCTGGTCTAACAGTACCTCATTCGATCGGACCAATTTTCATGCACTTTTGCGAGTGTATGGGATCGTATCTAGGCAAGGGCATATGCTGGCCTTCAAATGCTCAATTGTTTCTGGTTTTTCGGAATAGCACTTTTCTCTAACGGCGCCCCACAGAAAATAGTCCAACGGTGTCAAACCGCAGCTTCTTGGCGGCCAATTGACGTCATCATTTTGGCTAATTAAACGGCTATCAAACGTTTGACGCAATAAATCGATTCTGGCATAAGATTTGTGACAAATTGCACTATCCTGTTGAAACCAAACATCGTTCACATAAATACCAAGAAGAGCGGGTACAAAAAATCGGGTATCATGGTGCAATTGACCGTAATGGTTGCGCCACTCCACAAGCCGTACCAAACAGTCACTCGTAATCAGTGCATTGGCTTCTGTAAGACCGCGGGTGGGTTTTCTGAGCCCCAAATACGAAAATTTGACTTATTAACGTACCCATCACGATGAAAATGAGGCTCATCCGAGAAGATGATTATTTTTTGCCAAAATCGACATCATCGTGCAGTTTCATGTTTGCCCAATAAATCCAAACGTTGCTCAAGCGTAAATCGATTCATGGAGATCGCATTCAATGGAGATAATATACTGAATTTTGCAACAGAGCAGAATGACATAAGTATTGTCAGATTCGAAATAACCGATGGTTTAAATTTAAACCGACAGATGGCCCACCCGATATATTTGCCAGGCAATTAAGTTCAAGTTTTTTGAATTTTTTCCCACTTTTTTCTATTACTTGAGTGAAATTTTCTTCACACACAGAAGAGGAGTCACTTTCAATGCATGCAGCGAGTGTTTTAGTGTTTAGGCGTATGATTTGTATGATTTTGTAAAACTTATGTTCAACACATTAATGTTTAAATAGCACCAGTGTTTGTCTCAATGTGGTTATAATTTGTAAATTTTCAAAAATTTCCATTCCATATACATATGGAATGGATTTTATTGCGCTTTTTAAACTGCCACAATGAAATTAAAATGTGTGATAAATGTCTCGATAATAATGAATTTATAGTCACATGCCATTCAATTCTTGTTTTTAACACACTTTAATGGTACATCCACGACACGTTTATTAAGAAATTCGTAATAAATATTCACAATAATCATTTGAAAGAAAGGCGGTTGTTGTAAAAAAGAAAAATCAATAAAATTGTCATAAAAAAAATTATTACGAATGCAACGTTAACAACAGTTTTAGGTGTTTAAAATTGTTTATGTATACTTGGTGGTGGTGGTAATAATTTTTTAGTCAAAAGCAGGAAGGAAACATGAGATGCCAATCTCTTAGGGGCAGACAAATTGTTGTGCCAGATTAACAGACATTTGGTCTGACATATGCATAAAACTCTTTTAATTTGTTTTTAGAACAATCATTGAGGTTGTGTTGCCATAAAGTTTGACAAAAACCGATTTTCGTTTTTATGTAATCGCTTGTGGTGACATTAATGTGTTCAATGGTTTCAAAATTTTAAATAAAAGTCCAACTTAAAAGCATTAAATATCTGGTGCTTTCTCAGCTGCATGTGAACTATTAATAGCCATGGTATGACAGCTTGGAATATCATACGGTATTGACATTTGACAACGATTCCAAAAGTCGCAAAGCCTTGAAGAAGACTCCGTTACACCGATTTGTTGTCGTAATTGACTTCTAAGCTTTTTTCTTCGATTATGTGAAGAATGTTACATAAGGATCTTGAGTTACGTACAAGAATTGATGTATGCTTGCAGGGAAATTTGGGCGATGCAATCTTGGACTTATGCACTACATGTATACCATGACGGTTAGACGAATAGTGACCTATGGGCAGATAGAACAAATTTGAAAACAGCTCAAATGGAGTTGGAAAAGATACAGAGACTAGCGTGTATTGGCATAACGGGGAGAATGAATCCCACAGCGGCACTGGAGGCTCTGTTGGATTTATGTCTGTTGCATACTGCAGTGAAGACCAACGCTTTGGACTCAGAACGGACGTCATCGATTTTTGCGTGACAAAACGTTTGAAGATCTGGGCAGGGAAGTGGCCGCTTTTATCCGGAACTCGTGGTGATACAAATCCACCACTAACGGATAATGACAAGGGGGCTTACCTCACAGTGGGCGACAAAAATGGGCCACTGAGTGAACGGCTGGATTTCGTGACCTAAGGAACTGAATGCTTGACAGCTACAAAACTTAAAGAATACGATTTTGTTCACCAGTCAACAGTTTGGCTGGAAATAATTTGATTAATAGAACTGAAATAAAAGAAGGAAGATGGGAGAGGGTTTTTTTAGTCCTTTGCTAACTATGTGAACAAGAAAAAAAAAGGAAGAAAATAAATCATTTAACAAGTAAACTTTCTAGTTAACCAATTACTTCGTATGAGGGGTGATTTTTTAAGAGCTATAGGAAAATTTTTCAAAAAAAAACACATAAAATTCAGAAAAATGAATGAAATCTTTATTTGAATCGATAGTACGGTCCATATAATTTAATGTTTGAAGATTATTACATGCAAATGCTGACCGCAACTGCGCATCAAATGGTCCATCCGCTTAGTCCAATTTTGGCATACTCTTTCCAACATTTCAGCCGGTATCTCACGAATAAATGCTTCAATGTTGTCTTCCAATGCGTCAATTGAAGCGGGCTTGTCTGTATAGATATGAGCTTTAACATAGCCCCACAAAAAATAGTCTAAAGGCGTTAAATCGCACGATCTAGGCGGCCAATTGACCGGTCCCGAACGTGAAATAAAATGTCCATTGTTACGCGTGCTGTGTGGCATGTGGCACCGTCTTGTTGAAACCACATGTCATGCAAGTCAAGCTCTTGCATTTTGGGCAAAAAAAGTTGGATATGATCTCACGGTAGCGCTCACCATTCACAGTTATGTTACGATTCGAAGCATCTTTGAAGAAGTACGGTCCAATGATGCCTGAAGATGTTTGACAGTGAAACAAAACACGAAACGTGCGTGAGCTGTTTAAACCAGTGTTGCCAAAAAGATAATAGCTAAAAAATCACCCTTTATAATCCATGTAACCGTAATTTCTATTTATAAAACAATTTTCCATTAACGAAAAACACAAGAGACGACAAGAGTAATGTAACCATTTATGTTTCGTGTGCAATTTGTATGTTTTAATTTCAGTTGTAGCACATCTTAATGTTTGTGCAACAATTTGTTGCATATACTCACATAAATAAGTACATGTTTAAGTGTTTAAATAAATAGACAATAAAATAACAACAACAACATTACATAACCTAAAGTACAGACAATGATTTTGTTTATGCCAATCAAATTGCTTGCAACAAGCCAAACGGACAGACAGATATTCAATGATTTGCAACCATATCTATGCACACACGCTCTATTACCTATGGCATCTATGCAAGTGCATATGTATGTATAAATGTCAGTATATGGTATGTGAGCATGTAAATAGTATTTGTTAGATGTCATGTAGTTTTCTTTTAAATGCAACACACACTTTTTAAAGTTCCTTTTTTGCTTTTTCTTCATTTTTTTTTTTGCTGTTTGTATGTTGCAGGCCAATTTAACAAACAACATTTTCTTTTACGTTTACATGACATTAAATGTCTGCAAAATGCTGAAAAATGCGTCTACAAGTCACTAATTTTTTTTCCTGTTCTTTCATTCTTTCTTTTTCCTTTTTCTTTGTACATTATTGTTGTACTTGTTATCGGTTTTTTTTTTTTGCTTGCAAACTTGAACTTGCTGTGGCAGATCATTAGAGAAAGGGAGAGCCTGCAGCAAGTCATGTTGTAGTATGCATTTCCTCTTCGAGACCCCAAAAATATTTACGATGCAACGGAAAGTGGCATTAAAATTAAGGCAAACGAAGACAAGTAAAATGTTACGAAATCTATTTAATTTCTTCATTTTCTTTTTAATATATTCGTACTTGGAGATTTTACGAAGTTTTACTCATTTTTTATACGAGTGCATTTTTTATTTTCATTTTAATTTTCTTTTCTTTTTGGATTTTTTCTTTGTTCCGAAACAATTATTCAATTTTGCTGTCGTATGCTCTTTCATGTTGATGCCACTACTGCTGCTGCAGTTTATTGCTAACAATTAAATCCCACAGCATCATTAGTTTTAATTGTTACATTAACATTGCTGATGTCGCTGCTGTAGCTTTTACTGTTACGCGTGCTGTTAAGGATTTTCAATTGTTTCTCGAATTTTTACTGACTGCAGTTTCATACGTTATTCACTTTCTGGTATTTTTAATTTTTTTTAAGTATTTTGTTAAATGTCACTACAAATAAATACCTTAGGCGGCGCCACTTTTTCACAAAATTGAAGAAAATAATTCAGAAAAAAAAGTTACAACAAATATTGGCTTATCTTCTGTCATTTTGTTTGGCGCAAATGTCATGAAATTGGAAATAAATGTCAAATTGGAATCACGGAAGTGATAAATGAGTAACAAATTGTCTTTAATACGCCGCAAATAAGAGGTCTTGACTTATGCTTGAGGAAAGAAAGGAATTTCTTAAAAATTTTTAAACATCTTATAGATCTTATATATGTATGTATGTATGTAAATGTATTCCCAGACATATGTATATCAAAAGTACACTTGCTTCAATAACTATAGAACACTAAAACAATAAACCACAATTATTACAAAATGTAATCTATGTAATACCTATCAATTATGTTGGTATTGTGTTTGTTTGTTTATTAGACGAGACCATAATTGGTCATTACAACCCTTCAGTCAGGGTTACAACCTAGTTACTTACACCACTTATGATGTGTGTGTTAATTTTATCCATAAGTGATAGGACCTACAGTTTAAAATTGATTCCGAATGACAGCTTTTTTGAGAAACTTTTCATTACAATTTTTATTTTCTTTCAGAAATTTTGCCAGAAATCTGCTGAGAGGCAGTCGCCCAAGGAATGTTTTTTCATATTTCGTTTTGTTGCGGATGTTTGACTTGGGATGGATGGTAATACCTATCTAATAGTTGTAATCATTCAATTGTTGCTTTTTGACAATGATGCCTTTATTCCACGTAAAACGTAGCTGTTCTTCCTCCCATTCTGATCTAATTTGAGTCTGAAAAAATTCCTCTTTGTCAGAGGCAGCGTGGAGTAGTGATTAAAATGCTCGACTATGTACAATCTCAAGTAAACCTGGTAAAACTCTGAAAAAGACGAAAAGAATTCTCGTCATACTTTTCAAAATTCTAAAATTAAGAGCTTAAATACAAATAAATCCATCTAAGACCCCAGATCCTTGGTCCCTCGCAATATCAATGTAAACATCGCTAGAACATCGTAGGCAAGTCAAGCAGTGAGAAAAAGTTACCTACCACTGCATCTAATGCAGGTCCTCAGAAAGCGTTGTTTCTACACATCAACAAATGGACTTGGTATCATCGTAGAACCTGTTCAATCATCTCCTCAACCCGAAAGTCTCTCATACAAAGCAGAAAAAATAATAAAAATATAGAGACATGCTTTGCGGCAGACCTATGTCCTGGTATGTTTATTCCCAGTTTTTCACGCTTAAATTTTATTTCATTTAAACTGAAAAGGTTATTTCATTGCCTTAATTAGCTGTATCTATTATGATAGTTCTTCGTAATACTACATCCATTTTATCGTGTGTGCAGCCCTGTTTCTAACCCCTGTGATTAGCGACTACTTGCCTCTTGTCACACTTGATTTTCCTCATGTTATGCTGATGTCCGTCCTGGTTGTCGACTCCTTTCAGCAATTTTCTGGCAAAAGTTTTGCTTTTCGGAATTAAAATTAAACTGTATGTCTGACTATCCAAATACTTGTTCTCTCCACTTATTTTATGCTATGGTTCGCTGCAGGGAATTTCATTTAGCTCGGGTTTGTCTTTCGAAAACAAATGATTTTTATAATGGTAGCATATCGGAAGTCTTTTATGCATGTATGAGCAGTACGAAACTCTAGATGGCTGTGTAGCAAACACCTCCGAATTTCGGAACAGAACTAACCATAAAAAAACCTGTACACAAAATGTGTTGGTGGTTAAAAATTTCAAATCAATAAAATTGCAATAAAAAATTATTACGAATGCAACGTTAGCAACAGTTTTAAGTGTTTAAAATTGTTTATGTATACTTGGTGGTGGTGGTAATAATTTTTTAGTCAAAAGCAGGAAGGAAACATGAGATGCCAATCTGTTCGAGGCAGACAAATTGTTGTTTCAGATTAACAGACATTTGGTCAGACATATACATTAAACTCTTTTAATTTATTTTTGGAATAATCATTAAGGTTGTGTTGCCATAAAGTTTGACAAAAACATAATTTCGTTTTTATGTGTCCAGTTGTGTTGACATTAATATGTTCAATGTTTTCTAAATTTGAGTTAAAAGTCCAACTTAAGAACATTTAATATCGGGTGTTTTCTCCGCTGCATGTGAACTATCAATAGCTATGGTATGACAATTTTCAGTTGTAATCTGAATGTGATACCATTACCAAGCGAATTATCAAAAATTTTATAAAAAACATCTGCGAACATGTGCTAAATTTAGGTCCTTCCATCATTTGTTTTCTTTATTTTATGGTATTTAAATTTTCTCCTTTAACTTCCGTTCTTTGTATTGTTTTTTCATTATTTTGATTCAAATTTATGTCAAACAGCTTGAATCTCTTATCTATAAAAAATTTTTTTTTGTCAAAACAAAACCAAAATGAAAATTATGATCGTTATTTACCGCAAATCCGTTAAAAATCTTTATTTCCGCCTAAACAGTATTCAAAATACTTCACACACACACAACAACACAGTCCAAATAACAAAAAGCGAAATTTTGACACCAACCATGGCAAAAAGCAGAACCAAACCAGAGAATCACCACTACAAGTACCGCAAAATTATAATTTGAATGCAACAAATTAAAAACGAAAATAATGAAAAAGAAGTTGCTTAAAAACAAAAACAAAATTAATTTCTTTACAAAGATATTAAAAAGAAAGAAAAAATAGCAGACAGACAGAACAGTCTTGTTGCAATCTGTATTTAAGAATCGCTAAACAAACTGCCGTGTGTGCGTGTGTGTGCTTACAACAGACAAAAAGAACAAGAAAAGTAATAAAAAGTAGCATATGAAGCCGCACAATATCACAAACTCAGTGTATATGTACATACATACAACATTTAATGACAGCAGGCATGCAACAAATGCTGCAAGTTGCTCTTATTACGGCTGCTGCTTACACTTCTTCTCTTTGTTTTTACAATTTCTTTCCTTTAGAGTTACGCTGTAGCAAAACGAGGTGGGGAAAGTTATATAAACTTCATATTTGTTGTTGTTGGTGTTGTTGTTTCTATTTTGCTTTCATTCTCTCACTAAGCTGGTGTTTTTTTATTCATATTTTTGGCGTTAAATTATAACCGCAACAGCAAAGACAAAGGAAAAGAGCAGTCAGCCAGCTGACTGGCTGAAGCTGTTCAAACAGCGCACAAAGAAAACGAGGAAAAGAGGAAAACTTCAACAGCTAAAAAGAAAATTAAACACCACCGCATAAAAGAGTGTGGTTTCCAGTAACAGCGGCACAAGCAGCAGCAGCATTGGCCACAATAAAAAAACAAAATGTTGCACAATGTTTGTTTGTTTGTTTGTTTTGTATATCTTTTCATTTTTTTATTTTTCTTGTTGCATGTCTTTTCATGGTGTATCTATGTGAGTATTTTTATTACAACACTATGGAAAAATGAACTCCGCTACAGGAAGCTAGTAAAACATGTATCACAGAAGAAGTTTAAAGGGAAATACGTAAGTACGGAATCCTTAATTCACAAGTCCAAATAGAATATAATAAATGAACAGAACGACTAAAGTCACTTGTCAACACACTGATTGGACCTTATCAGTGCGGCTTTAAACCTGGTAAGTCGACCATTGACCAGAGATATTCACACTACGTTAAATACTGAAGAAGACCAATGAAAAACATGTCGACACACACCACATTTCTGTCGACTACAAGGCAGCCTTCGATAGTGCCATAAGGAATCATGTCTTTGCTGTAATGTTTGAGTTCGATAAACCCTTGAAGCTGATAAGGCTATGCAGAATGACATTGAGCATCTCCTGCAGCACCGTCAAAGTAGGAATGGACCTCTACGAACCTTTCGATACCGTGCGACCGGTTTCAAACAACACGATCCCTTATCATGCGACCTCTTCAACTTCGTCATGGAGAGTGTTCTGCGGAAGGTGGGAGTGCATCGCAGTGGGACTATTTTCCAAAAAAGCGTTCAGTTGCTTGCGTACATTGACGATATTGACATCATAGGGCGTACCAAGCGGCATGCTATTGAACAGGAGTCTACAATAAGCAAAAGGAAGTACATGTTGCCGACAAGTAGGAACATGCGGCGTTTTAGATCCCAGATTACGGCAGATAACTATACGTTCGATTTAGTCAATGAATTTGCCTTGGCTCCGCCAAGAATGATGTCAGTCTCGAGATCAAGCGTAGGACCACTCTTGCCAACAGTTGTTACTGTGGTCTCAATAGGCCTCTCTCGTACAACAAAACTAATATTATGTACAAGACGCTCATCCTCCCCGTGCATGGACACTATAAACACAGATGCAGCAGCCTTGAGAGCATTCGAGAGAAAAGTCCTACGCAAGATCTTTGGTACAGTGCGAGTTGACAATGATTTCCTCAGAGATATGGAGATTGTGCAGCGTATTAACATCAAGCGGCTCAGCTATGTCATTCGAATGGTAGAGGATGCTCTGCCGAGACCGGTATTTGATGCGAGGATTTCAATTGGAAGTTGCATTGGTGTGACCAACTGGCAAAAGCGCACAAGAAACAGGGGTGCCTGGAAGTATGTGTTAAGGCAGGCCGAAATCCGTTAATGTCCAATTAAGTAAGTGAATGAACAGATGATTGAGAACGCTTGAAAATTAAAAGCTTGTTTACTTTTTTATAACTCAAAAAATATTGGGTGTTTTAAAAATTTTGGCAAGATATTTACCCTACAGTCAATTCCAAACGACAGCGCTTTGAGAAACTTTTCATGGCAATTTTATTTTATAGTGACAGAGTTTTTTCCCAAAAAAAACTGCCTAGAGGAAGTCGCCGAAGTAATATTTTTTCTTTTTTCGTTTTGTTGGGGGTGTTTGACCCTTAAGGTGGCCTCACGTCTAATGAGCCAACACACTACCTACTCGACTTTATTGCCTTCATTGCGATATAAATTTACTGAAGCCTTTTCCAAATCTAACAAACTTTTCTGGCAGAAGCATGCAGCAGTATTTAACGTGGCGCATGAAAAATATGCTGCACAAAGCATTCGGAGACACAACTCTCTCATACTCTGTGTGTATTAGTGATTCTGTTGTGTTGGTGTGCCTATATAATTTTCTTATTTCAATGGCTTTTTAATAGCAATAACAACAACGACAACAACAGCGGCAAAAATCAAGGAGGAGGCTGTAAAATAGAAATTGCTTTCAACGCCCTTGTATGGTGAATTATTATTATGTGTGTGTGTAGTAAATATAGGGAAAGTACAGGATTGTTCATTTGAGTGTTGATGTTGTTGTTGCTGCTGGAAAATCTGTTTTTATTATGGTGTATAAGAAGTTTAGTATTTATGGCTGTTGTTGTTGTTGTTATTATTTGGCATTTTTAATTTACTCTTCAGAATTTCTTTCCTTTTTTTTTGCTTTTTTTCTTTTTTCAATTTACAACTAAAAGGCTGGTTTTTCAATAACGGCATAGTGACAATATAGTTGCAGCTGCAGCAGTGTAATATACAACAACGTGCAACATCATCTGTTGCAAACAGGCATATTAAATGCGTTTAAGATTCTAAAGATTTCATAGCAATTTGTTTAAAAATTTTGCACAGCTTCTATAGAAGATTAAAAATGAAAAAAAATTTCACCATCAACCAACCGCTAAACAAAATCGTGTCTGGTTTATAAAAAATTTAAAAAAAAAAGAAAATCCAACTGTGGAGGGTAAGTGTAGAGGCAAGGAAAACATTTAAAACATTTTCAATATTCCACCAACAACATGCAACACAATGCCAAGAAAAACAAGCAAGCAACCGATGATGATGAGCATTTAGATGATTGCTTTTGATTATAGTACCGTGAGTAGTACCGGAGAAGATTGATTGATTGTAGGTTGAGTCACTGCTGCTAATTTTTCAATGCCTATACCATCACATATGGATGGATGGGGTGACAATGTGATACTTGCCACAAATGTGTGTGTGTGCAAAGTGTTGCTTATTTAATATGTGTGGTGGATTTTTCTACTTTTTTAGAAAAGAATATGATAAATAATGACAAATCGTGCTTTTAAAGGCGCCAAAAACAATTTATGCAATAGACATTTAGAATCATACACAGTTTTCTTAGATTTTTCTGTCTGAATATTTACAGGAAATTGTTGTTGGAAAATTAGTTACAAATTGCTGACACATTTATTTGTACATCGATGTAAACATACATACATTGTGAAGCTGTAGCATGCTTTTCCCTTTAAAGGAATGATAAGAATGAGGAAATCGATTAAAGATAATACGGATTGGTATCCGATTTTATTTCGTTGGATTTTAAATAATTTGAAACTCAGTTCATCAATTTTATGCAATGTTAGTACTGTTCACATGATTCCCAATGTAAATTTACATAATTTGTAACCCACGATACTAATAAAATGCTTCTTAAGATTTCTTACAACATTTCAGAATTAAAGGCTGAAATGAACAATTTCGTTTAGTTGTATTGCTGTTGCCGTTTTAGCAAAGTTACGATAAAAATTGGTACATAAGACGTTTTTACATGGCTTCAAATAATTTTAAAACATTCTTCGAATCAGAAAGTCAAGCCAAAGGCAAGGCAAACCTAACTTTAAAGAATTTTTTTTAAAAAATTTTAAATTTTATAAGTTTCGTTGAAATAACTTTTGAAAAAATTTTTGCATTAAAACTACAATATTTGTTGTCTACTGCTACCTTAATCAATTCAATTTATGTCTGCGTTTACTGATTTCAAGTTCGCCTATTGGGAAAATGCATGGTCATCAGTACTCTTATGGTAGGTTGAGTAGTGGATCTGAGTCCCGCCAACTATTCTCTCATGGAAGCAGCAAAAAATATTGTGCACCCGATGGTCTGAGTGCCGTCTACCATTTTCTTACGGAAGCAGTAAAAAGTACTGTGCACCAGGTGGTCAGCAGGTTTGACTTGCGCCTACTATTCTCTCATAGAAGCAGTAAAAAATACTGTGCACCAGGTGTGATAGGGTCTGAGTTCCGCCTACTATTCTCTTATGGAAGCTGTAAAAAATCCTGTGCACCATATGGACATAAATTGTGACAGGCTGGATTTAATGTGGATCTTATTGTTTCCCCCTTTCAAAATCATTGCTTCGCAGACAGCCTGCTAATCTTATCGTTTATGACCATCTACACCCGACCCGGTATCCAGTAAATAATGGAAAGTCTGATATCTCGAATGTTACTGGGATACCGCCGAAAGCCATACCTGGTTTATTGACAAGAGAGTACTTAATAGTCACCTTGCAAATGGAGTAGCTAATCAGCTGGCGGGCCGTCGAAAATTTCTTGGTCAGGAGCACGGTGTATTGTCTGACTGATATCCTTGGTCTCCTTATGAAGATGGTCAATACTAATTATATTGTATTGTCAATGGTTGTCACCATCAAGCCGGAAGTAACAAGTTGTTAAATTGATCCTTAAGAGAATTCAGAGGGCCTCATAGAGGCACTATGTTCAATCTTTTGATATAAGTTGATATACGTGTCCTGCATGATGGACACAGTTGACTATGAAGGCTATAGAGTTAGCTATATATGTTTTTAGAGGATATCTTCGTACATTTCTTAATAAACTACTTTTTCTCTTATTAGTATAAAAGCTGTAGCTTGCACTGATGACTGGTCCCCATTGGTTTCGAGACGTTTGCCTCCAGTAATGAGGGAAATCCTGGAGGGCGCTTAGCAAGCAGCTGGGCCACTAATAGAGGTAATTAGTCAAATGACCGCAGTGTTTGGTTTAACTCTGATAAAACCGAACTTATGTTGTTCACAAAGAAATACCAATCACCCTCGTTTCGAATGAATAGATAATCTCGACCATAACAATGGCGTGTAGATGAGCGAGTGAAAGAAGCTCGTGTTGGTTCTTATTCCTGATGGTCTATATTTGGCCGAAGGTATCTAGTGTTAGATTAAAGCCCTACATAATGGTAGAGGACTACGTACTTACTGGCCTTCCTAAATGTTTCGCCCAATCTAATCCTCTACTCATTCCTTATAGGTAGTGTGTAGACTTTTTAGACGTGAGTTCACGGCTCAAAACCCAGGCTGGAGTACTGGGGTAAATTTTTATATTGAATTTTAAAAATTACGAGGATTTAGGTTCACCAAGGCTTAGCCTCCTTTTTTTTTTTTTTTTCAATGTTTATTTAATATATATTTAGAACAAAAATTACAAACTCCAATAAACAAAAAGTATCTTGATATTTTTTTTTTTTTATATACAAAGTCCCATTTTAAAGAGCACTCAAGTATAAGACGTATTTGGTAGTAAAGTTAGTTTTTCAGTTAATTAAATATTAGTATACGTGTGTACATAAAAGTTTTGGTATCCAGGTTTAATGTAAGCAAAAAGATAATAAAAATCTTACTTTTATATTTGTAAAGATAAAATAAAAGGTCAAGGGTTAAAATTAAGTAATTATTATTGAGTTAGCCACCAATATTTATTAAGATTCAGATTAGGTTTAATATTTTTATCATCAAAATAAATACTAGTGTCAAAACGACAGTTTTCAGATGTTAGTTCGTTACAACTTATAGCTTTTTCATTGGATCGTCTGTAAATGTGATAAAGTATGGGAATACCATCTTCGTTTTGAATAAAACCATTTTTATCAAGATATAGAAAAGCCTCGGGAGGGATGAAACCATTTTCGATTGTTCTTGAAATATATTCCTCGTCAGCGTAGTAAGGAGCCAAAATTAAATTGTTCTCAATGATATTTGAGCTGTTTACAATGTGATTTCTTATGATATGAATAATAAAGTTATCAAATCTAGATATTTTGGCTTTTTCATAAAGGATTTTGTTTGAAATGTATTTTTTGTAGTTGCTACTTTTTGATCTGTACAATGAAGTACAACATCTGAGACATTTCCTTTCGAAAACACGAATCTTCTCCATATACGAGGGGCAAATATTAAACCAAATTTGGCAGCCATATGATAAAATTGGTCTAATCAAACTCTGATACATGATGATCTTAACCCTTGGTTGTATATATTTAGAAAAAAAAAATTTTTTGTATACAAAAAATGCATTTCCAGCTTTTATAAGTTTCCGATTAATGTGGTTGTAAAAGTATAAAAATTTATCTAACTCTATTCCTAATAGCCTAACACTTTGTTTCACGGGAATGTTTATATTATCTGTGGATCTAATACCAAATGACTTCCAATTTCTTCGAATATTACTGATACATCTCCCCACAGGTGGCCTAAAAAGAATACATTCACATTTGTCCAAATTGATCTTCATGTGCCAATCTACAGAATATTTTTCAATTATCAAAAATTTATTTTGCAAACCGTCATTAATTTTGTCAACTGTATTGTCAGCATGATATATAGTTATATCGTCTGCGAAGGCTATAATATTGTCCATTTTATCTAGTAAATCTAACAAGTATAAATTAAACAGTATAGGAGAATTAACAGTTCCCTGTTGTAATCCGTTGACAATGGTGAATTTTCCAGTACTAACTGATTGTTTTCCATAAATTGAGAAAGTTCTGTTATTTAGCATGTTATGTATAAGGATTACGAAATGAAATGGAAATTCATATTTGAGCAATTTAAAAATAAGGCCAGGAATCCAAATATTGTCAAAAGCTTTTTCAAAGTCAACTAAGCAAGCGCCAGTATATAAAGATTTGTTAAGATTCCATTGAATATTTGAAACTAATAAATGAATTGCGTGTACTGTTGAATGCTTGTATTTAAAGCCAAATTGTCTTTCACCAACTAACTTATTTCTCTCGCAAAACTTGATTATAGTCATATTGATACATACTTCAAAGACTTTGCTTATGTTTGGAAGCAAGCTTATTGCCCGTAAATTCCTTGGATTTGATGCATCCTTATCTTTCTTGGGTAAAACTATCACTTTGGCTTGCTTCCAAGCACGGGGAAAGTAAGCATTATTTAGCATGTTATTGAAAAGTAACCCATATTTGAATATTAAATTTTCGGGTAAATTACGCAATACAACGTTGGGGATATTATCAACTCCTGATGACAATTTAGGTCTTAATTTTTTAAAAATTGATAAAATTGTATCTTTTTGAACAAAAATGTTATTTAATTGAGTTTCGTTTAAGTCATCTGCTTTATTTGACTGTGAAAATGTTGTCAAGGTTGAAAAATTGTATTCATATTGCATTTTTTCCTCCAAAAAATCATTGAAACGACTATCAACTTCCAGATGTACTGTATTATCAGGATCAATCTCCTTAAAAGAGTGAACCGATTCCAAAAGCGAACCAAATATATTTAAGTTTTGCTCTTCCCCGTAAATCAAATAATTCTCACCTTCCTTTTCTAGAACTTTGGGGTCAATACCACCGTTTCTTAACAATCTTTCATCCTCTAGAGGAATTCTCAGAATATCTAGTTCGAAAGGCCGTGTTGGCTTAAACTGTTTTCTCACTTCACCAAACATATTTGATGAGTCCTTAGGACTCAATTGTTTAAGTCTGTCTTGAAAATATTTATTTATTGAGATTATAAAATTGTCGTTAAGGAGTTTTCTAATTAGCTTCAATTTCGCCTTCAGAACTTTAATTTCGGATTGTGTTAAAAAGATTTCTAGTCTATTGAAACGTTTAATCCTGGTAAGAATTTTACTTTTCTCTACCTGTAACTTTTTAATAATCGAATTGGTGAATCTTTCAGTCGAGTCATGTGTTTTATGTTTTGGAATTGATTTGTCCATGGCTTTTATAATATAATCGTTCAGTTCACGCAAATAAAAATCTATTTCGTTATTCATTAGATTCCTATCATTCGGAATTATAATTATACCATTAGTTTCTCTTAACAACAAATTTCTGAACTTCTTCCAATTCGTTTTCTTAAAATTAAACATTGCTCCGGGAGATTCTTCAAAGAACGAAAGAGGGTGGTCATTTTCAACTCCTAATAATTTGATTTTAACTGCATCATGATCACTATCATATCCCACAGTCTCGAGACAATTCATGGAATCATTTGCCCTATACAACTTCAGTCTCGAATCAATTATGCACAAGTCCAGATAAGAATTACATCGTGGGTATGATGGACTACAAGTCGCAAGTAGTTTACATCTAAATCTTATTTCGTAATCCACTATCCATTCTTTCAAATGGTTTCCTTTAGTGTTCGACTCTGAGTTTTTCCAGTCAGTATGTCTGCAATTTAAGTCGCCGGCTAAAATATAATAATTATCCGTATTTTCCAGATTCATCGTTTGAAAAAGACTTAAAAGCTCTGATTTGAAAAGATTGCAATTGTTCCCCGAAGGGTAATAGGCAGCTATAATGAAAAGTGTCTTATTTGGACAAAAAGGTATTTTTACTACAGATGTTTCCAGGTGTCTATAAAGATTGAGGTTTTTATTACTGTGATGACAATATTTTATTCCTTTTCTGATCAGAATAGCTGTTCCTCCCCCCCTTTTAGCATTCCTTCTATCGTTTCGTATAAAATTATAGTTTTCAAAATTCAGTTTGTGTTTGGAGTTAAGTTTTGTTTCGTTAATTAAAACTAAATCTGGATTGTTATTATTTAGGAATACACTAAGGTTGTATCTTCTACTTAGGTTAATTAAGGAGTTAATATTTATGTGGATAATATTTAATTCTTTTGCAATTGTTTCAGCCATCGTAAATAATTAAGATTCAATCATAGAGTAAAGAGCATCTATTCTAGACGATTGTAATTGTAATTGTTTGTTCAAATTAATAATTTGGTTAGATAAGGCTTGTACTGAGTTATTTAATTGTTCTAAGATATTATTAATTGTGTGATTTGAGTTAACATTTTGTGGCGTAAAATTATTTTTTAACATATTGGCATAACTTATATTATCATTAATAATAATTGGGGAATTTTGTGTCCTTTTGTCTGACAACTGTTGTTTTTTAGCCCGTAGCTTTTGCTGAAGCTCCTTATACTTTGGACAACCTTTGTATGATGCTGGATGACCATAACTATTGCATAGCACGCAGAAAAGCTTCTCTCTTTCAGTTGCTGGAACCTCTTGTAACGAACATTTACCGATTTCGTGATTATCTTTACATTTAACGCATCTACGTGGTAGGTAACAATTTGAAGCACTATGCAGGAAGCTTTGGCAATTTCTACACTGTGCTATTTCAGATTTACGTAGGCCTTCCCAATGGATACAACGATATAGCAGCCCCTTGATTCTTTTGAGTTCACTAATTTTACTCTCACCGCTTATTTGAACCATATAAATTGGTAAATTATGTCCATTGGCATCAGCTCTTTTAGTTGTAAATGGACTTACTTTAATAAAATCCAAATTTTCATTTTCAAATTTCTTTAATTCAGTTAATATTAAATCAGGATTCATTTTGGCAGTTAAGCCCTTTAACAAAAATGTTTTTGTTTTTAGATTTTTCGGAGTAAAGGTGAAAAATTTTGTTTTGGTTTCGAGTAGATATGCTCTTATTTTGGAATAATCGTCTATCGAAGAGGTGAGTAGTTGAATTTTACTGTTATTATATTCTCTTATCTTGAAATCATTTATATTAAGGCCTTTCTTAACGAATTCTATAAGAGAGTTAGGATCCACATCAAAGATGTAGAGTGGAGGTGTTTTTTTATTTTTATTTTGATTAGAGTTCGTTTTTTCAACGTTGTTATTGTTATTATTATTGCTATTACAAGCGTTATTATTGGTTTTGCTCTCAGTAGTTGGAGAGGTAATTAAAGTATCAGTTTTGGATGTTGTGGGTACTTCTCTATCTTGCACATGTTTTTTAAATTGTTGTATTACTTCGTTATTACAATTTTTTCCATCGGCAAGAAGTGCCCAATAATTATTTTTTAATTGTTTAGGTGTTGATTCTATCATTGTAACACTTTTTCTTTTGCATGCCTTTTCTATTTTTGGTGTATCAATAGATTTATTTTTTACATTGTTTTTGTCACCGTTTGTAAATGAGTAAAGAGCATTATGCTCACTCATACTTAAATTAATTTTTGTTTGTTTATGAATAAGAGTCTATTTCTCTTGGAATTTATTAACAACAATTTTACACAAGAATATGAATATGTAAAAATGACAAAAAAAAAAATAAACGATAAAGAATTTTAAGCAATGATCCACGTCCGTCTATCATGACAGTTTGAACGCGACTCAAGGCTTAGCCTCCCTTGCCTCCAGTATGTTCTCAATATCGTGGTAAAATTTTAATTAATTTGTCATCGAATCAAATGCATTTTGATAGTATTCTTGCTTATAATTAATTAATTAAATACACAAAAAATTGTTGCAATACATAACAGAAAAACAATTCTATTTGCAGCCCCTACCCTACAATAGACTATTTCTGGACTTAACTTCAAAATTTAAAAAGAGAATGATTTAGTTTAACTTATGGTTCAATCGTTTGAAATTTAAATATTTTTACATGGATTCTTCGCTTCACTCTTTTATGATTTCATTCGATTTAAGATTTTAATCGTATTTTTTTCTTTTACGGTTTCATTTCAATGCTTTTATTTGCTTCCTTCAATCCGATAAAAAAAATGAACACAAATTGATGAATCCCTGATTATTTTCTTAAGGTTTCTATAATACTTTTTCTTTCTTTTCGTTCTGTTTTTTTTTCAGTATTTTTCTTTCCAGCCATTGGCTGAATGGCATGAGCTAAAAGTGTGTCGATTGTTGATTTGACTAAGGATAGAAGCCGATGTTGGAGGATATCAGCTTGCAGTATAGCTTTGTAATGCAAAGAGGAGAGAGAGAGAGAAGGATAGAAAATGGAAAAGAAGAAGATTTTTATTGAATTTGTGGCATTAAAGAGGCATTTGGAAAATTATTTTTCTACTGCAAGTATTAAACAGATTAGCAATGATTTGTTCAAAGTCTCAACAAAACTGGGCAAAATAATGTAAAGCAGATGCAAAATTTTATAGGGCCACTCACAGTTTCTACATTTATTTATTATTCTTAACACCTTCACTTTGTTTAATTGCACAAAAACAACAAAAAAAATAATACAATAAACATGGCCAGATGTGCATATATAACGTCCATCACTAAGTGCAACTCCGTTTTATGAATGTCTTCTATGGCTTGCACGGCAAGATGATTATAAATGTTGATTACTTAAGCTGAAAGAGCTCATAAAAAGAGGTCATGTGGGTAATTAAAATTAAAATTTAAATCTTCAATAAAAAAAAAAAATATTTATTTATTAACTAAAATTGTTTTAAACATCAAGAAGAAAAAAAAAACATACTCAGTCGTTCAGTTCATTCATTCGTTGCGCATATTAGCTTTGGCCGTAGCATTTAATATTCACTATATTGTATTGAGGCATTACAACTTGTTACTGCCTGGTGTTGGCTGCCATGCAACAGTGTTAAAACATGTGCCCATATTTATTGCACACGACCAAAAACAAAAGATATACATACGTAAACAGCAGAATATGCAAAACACCAGCAACAAATTATTGTTGATTCAGGCATTAAAGTCGATTTTGCAATTTTATTGCTTAAATGCACTGCACATTAATGAATTATGACTTTTCCAATGCAGAGGACGTGCAACACACACACACAGTGCCAAGTGCTGTAGTTTAATGTTGCAATAATAGTTTCTCCTCCTCCTCCTTATTTGTTTTTTTGTTTTTCTTGCTTTATGAAGTATTTAACGTTAGTGAAGTATTTTATTTTTTTTTTATCGTTTTTCTATTTGTTTTCAAGTTTTCTGTTAAGGTTAACAAAACGTTATTTATTGGAAAGCAATTTTATAGCAAATAATTGTTATGTCCATAAAACATAAAGAATAACTTTCAATGGAAATTGTTTTCTCAGGATTTTCATTTGTTATACGAGGAAGGTGAGAAAATTAATCAATCGAAGGTATAGATGGCGGTAAATATTATAATTTTGGTGCAAACAAATATTCATTGCTATGCAATTCAATAATATTATTTGCAGCTATAAACAATTTCTACAGACGTACATACGTACATAATTGGTCATTGCATCCCATTTAGTCAGGATTGCGACCTAGTTTCTCACGCCACTTATGTTGTGTGTGGTAATTTTATACATGAGTGGAGGGACCTACAGTTTAAAGTCAACTCCGAACAACAGATTTTTGAGAATCATTTCATGGCAATTTTATTTATTCTCACATAATTTTTGCTAGAAATCTGCTGAGAGGAAGTCGCCGCCGTATTTCGTTTTGATGGAAAGGTTTGACCTGGCGTTTGCACCGTGGCGTCACGTATATGTCCAACACACTACCCACTAGACTATGACGACTTTTCTCTATGTAGTCGATTCAGCTTCTCCAGTGCCCAATATTATCTTAGATATTAACTCAAAAAGCTCGAAAGGCGGCCGGACAGTCACACATTATTGTTATGACTGTATTTGAATTTGAATTGAGCACATCTTTCGATGGCTTGGGCTTTCGCTTAGAAAATACACACAAGTTTCGCCAAGGTCTAGGAATATTTTATTCAGAATACAAAAGCTCCTGCTCCGATTCGAAGATCCGCTTTTGCCCCATACTTAATTGGTTTTGGTTATTAAGTCCCTTTCCAAGCATTTCAATAATTCATAGTATCCACTGGTTCTATCCAGGGGACAGTTAAGAAGGGAGCTATCAAACAATTAAAACATGTGATATGACTATTTAGGATATACAACAGCAGAAAGATTTTTGCTGAATAAATTGTGAGTTGATCACGATTAAACGCAGCCAGCTGATACGCATCAGTAGCTGGAGTACATCCCACCGCTATATAGTGCCTCCCATATTGTTTACTATGAAAGTGATCACTTTGTTCGAGGTAAACGATAGAAGTATTAGGCAAAAAAAAGTATTGTGCAAAAGTAGTTAGCAAAAGAATCAATTAGCTTCTACTCACGCCAAGGCTCAAATAAAGTTGACGACATTACATCATTTGTAACAAATTTAATCTTCTATTTGATAGAAAATATTGGCACGTTAAAGGAGAGGAAACCTCATTGGTGTTTATTTCCCTCAAACCCGATTGAGCTTCTGATGAACCAGTAAAGCCTACTGGTATCCAACGACGCATAAACGGCCTGTTTTGCATAGAAATCTTTTCTTTTAACCCGGATAAAAACTGAGGAAGTGAGTAGCGGTTTCATTCTCCTCTGAGTCACTAAAATTTCTGTAAAAGTCGTAACTCAGAAAACCTAGCCTACTCATGTGTTCACCTATAAGACATCGACTAGTAATCACTCTAAATATTACAAGCAGATGGCTTTTATGCAGCTCTACCATGTTTTATCACAGTCAGGTTTGAATCATAATCACGTCAATTACAGCTAACAGTACTCGCCTTAAACCACATCAACACATGGAGTTTGCACAGAAAGCGAGTTACAGCTGTTGATTAATCGACTTTGACAAAACACCAATTAACGTGGATCTTAATACATTAATTCACGAAAGTTGTATTCTAAACTACAACTTGTAGCGCAAACGACAACACGTTGACTCAGAACTGCGTGGCATATAAGAAACGAAATGAAGACGTGTAAATAAGGTATGGAAGGCAACACGGATAGCATGAGATCTGAGCAAGTTGAAGAATTTAATTGAGGCTGCTACCAAACAAGAGAAAGCGGAAAATTATCAGAAATCCAAAAATAGAAATATACTTGGAAAATGCTAAAAATGAAATGAAAAAAAATAGTCACATTACGCCGACAGATATCGATCTGTTTTAAAGAGACAATTCTTATAGTTTTTTGTTGTTTGAAAGTCTATACATCGTCTGGGAGTTAAGTTAAAGAGAAAACTGTCTTATATATCACAATAATATAACGACTAATATACATATGTACCTCTACTTTAAACAAAGTTAACATTTATCCCTAAACTATGAAGTCAAGTGATAACACTCTGTTGCAATTGTTTAATAAATTCAAAGTGCTAGAATTGGCTGTAAATAACAAAGATTATAATTTTTCTGTTTTACCAATAACAAGTTTTTATCCCTTTGAGTTGTTTCTCTAACCTAAAAATAATAAATAAACATTTCCGCAATGAATAAAAGAGGAGAAAAAATCAAAGGGAACCTACAGATCCATAAAAATCTTGTTGAATTTAATAAAAATATTTTCATGTGGTAAAACATTAGTTTTTCCCTCAAATAAATTATACGGATTAGTAGTAACAAAACATAAATTTGTAATAAATACGCACAGTGGGTGTCTGGATATAAAACAACAAATAAATTATTAGGAAATGAATTGGTGTTGAGTAATTTTTTAATGGCATTTCATTTTAAAACAGTCGAAATGAAAGTTTAGTTTTTCATCGTTCAAGAATTGCATGTCATAGACCAGTGTTGAAAAATTCAGTACTTTTGTACTTTTTTCAGTACTTATTAATTTCAAAAATACCGCAGTACCCCCGCGACGCTCTCAGTACTTTTTCATTATTACATATTTTATGTCTTGCGCTTTTCAGCTATTAATGCAACATGTTAGCAACATGTTCAACGGAATGCTAAAGATAGATTTAGGCTTAGCCCCGGTTAGCCAAACGTCCGTGGAATGTATATTTGTTTTTAGAACACGTAAAGAAATGAAAACGCTTACCTAACCGTAATGTAATTTCGGTAAGCATATGCATTGCCCTTCATATGTTAAAAACGAACGTATGTCACAATACGTTCCATCCACGTTTGACTAAACGAGCCTCTTACATTTTGTGTTATGTTCCGAATCAGCTGTTTTTGTTTTATATGTAGGGAACACGTATAAGTCGTTAGTTTTTCTGTTCCGTGCCGTATGTGTATTAAATATAAATAAATGAATTCCAAAACGATTCCAAAACAGGTTTTCTTACTGTCAGACGTTACTTGGGACCGCAGATGTAGGCGGAGAAGCTAATTTAGAAAAATGGAATTGTGGTTTTTTAAGTTCAAAAGTAAAAATTTTAATAATTCTCATTTAGTTCATGTGCATTTATACAATATATATCCAACAAAATGTCGTATTTTTCGCAAGTTGCATTTCTTTGGTAGATGATTTGGATTATCTTGGTTGATGACTTGGATTTTCTTGGGTAGATGACTTGCATTTTTTTGGTAGATGAGTTCCATTTTTTGGTCGATGACTTGCATTTTTTGGGTAGATGACTTGCATTTTTTTGTTTAGATGACTTGCTTTTTTTTGTGGATGACTTGCATTTTTTGGTCGATGACTTGCATTTTTTGGGTAGATGACTTGCATTTTTTTTGTTTAGATGACTTGCATTTTTTTGTAGATGACTTGCATTTTTTTGTATAGATGACTTGCATTTTTTTTAAGTAAATGACTTGCATGTTTTTGGGTAGATGACTTGCATTTTTTTGGGTCGATGACTTGCATTTTTTTGGTAGATGACTTGCATTCTTTTTGGGTTGATGACTTGCATTTTTTGGGTGGATGACTTGCATTTTTTTGGGTAGATGACTTGCATTTTTTTGGTAGATGATTTGCATTTTTTTTTGGGTCGATGACTTGAATTTTTTGGGTCGATGACTAGCATTTTTTGGTTGATGACTGGCATTTTTTTGTACGAAATTTGTAAATGAATTTTTGAATAATTTCTTTTTTTTATGTTTTATCCCCAAAATGCTTGCAAATTCAAAATTCTTTTTTGAAATATCTATTTAAAATTTTTTGTGCTTGGTTCGAATCGGTTCTAAATTATTAAGGAATTCATTAATTTTTCTTCTTTTTCAAAAGTTGGTTACAGACGATCAATTTCGAAACATTTCAGTATTTTTTTATTATTACAATTTTATGGTTTTCCCCTTTCCACTATAAATGGACTTAGGCGGGCTATAATGACTATAATGCTAAAGGTCTTTAGCCTCGGGTTAGCCAAGGGCTAACTAACGTATGTATGTTCGCTTTTAGATTACGAAAGGTTGCCGAATGCTAAATGAATGAAAAAGTAAGTTAGTTTTTCTATTCCATTCCGTACAGTATTAAGTATAAATAAATATATTTTTATAAAAGTACCATTTAATACAAAAAGGTACTCTTTCAATTATAGTTCAGTACTATTTCAAAATTTCAATTTTGCAACACTGTCATAGACGAAAAAATGTAAATCATCATCCAAAAAACGCAAGTCATCATACAAAAGAATGCAAGTCACCATCCACCAAAAAATGCAAGTTATCGGCCAAAAAAAAAAATGCAAGTCATCAATGATGATGACTCATCATCCAAAAAATGCAAGTCAGCGACCAAAAAGTGCGAGTCATCATACAAAACAATGTAAGTCATCATTCAAAAAATGCAAGTCATTGGCCAAAAAAAAAATGCAAGTCATAACAAAATAACAAGCAAGTAATAGACCAAAAAAATGGAAGTCATCTACCAAAAACTGCAAATCATGGATCAAAAAATGCAAGTCATCTACCAAAACATACAAGTCGTGGACTAAAAAATGCAAGTCATCAACCAAAGAAATGCGACTTGCGGAAAATACGACATTTTGTTGTATATTTATATATAAATGCATATTAACTCAATGAGAATTATTAAAATTGTTAAGTTCAACTGAATTTTTATCCTACTTTGACCGCTTCATCATATCTCCGGTCCCAAGTAACACCCGACCTTCAGGAAACCCGTTTTGGAATCCTTGATATTATGGGTATCCAGACCACTACGTCCAGTTCCACCTTAAGTCCATTTTTTAACCCATTTCGCCCCATTTATACAGTGTACTTTGTTATTGTACACATAAGGCATAATAGGACTCCTCCTTATGAGCAGCCTTATATGGCTTTAATGGACATATTTGCATGCAAAGTACAATAGTCAGTGAAGTAGACCAGCTGCGGTCATGCCAAATGACATTCAATTGCAGATTTTCACCATGATATTGAAAATTCTCTTGCAGATAGTGTGAGCGTTACACTGTAGCCATTGAAATATTTTTAGTTTTTAATGACATCAAAGGCCTCTAAATAGAAGGCAATTTGACTTTTTAGAAACACGACCATGTAACAGTAAAAAAAATTAATAAATTTGCAACACATCTAGAAAATTAGAGAAGATGGGGCAAAAAAAAAAGAAGTGAACAAACGAACACACGTGTTGATTTAAAAACGCTAAACGCACTCTCATAAATCTATTTACAAAACATTGTATGTTTATTTATTGTTGTTGTAGTTGTTGCTCTTTTCATAAGCTGCTTTAATGGCAATTGTGTGGGATCTGTTATTGCAATTTGTGGTTGCTTTCATGTTTTCTGTCTCTGATTCTTATAGTTTGTATTCATGCAACATTATAGCTGAAGATTATGTTGGGGGATTATACTTTAATTTTGTTGTTGTTGTTGTGCGTTTCCCTCTTTATTATATTTTTTTAATAATTTATTAATAAAACAAAAATTATGTGTGTCTGTCTGTCAGCTTTGGTTTGTTTTACAAACAAAAATTGAATATTTTTTCACACCATATGCCATAATCATAGACTGGTTGGTTGGTTGTTGTTGTGCTAGGCCAGCTTTGTATGATGCATTCAAGGCACAAACGATTATTATGTTGCACGTACTGGGTACACACATGGGTATTATACATATGTACGACTGTGTATGCTTATAATAATGTTGCACTTTTATGGCTGTGTTAAATGTATGAATGTGCTAAAGTGGGTAATAGAAGACGAAAAGGGGTGGAGAGAATGGGGACGGGGACGTGGGGAACCTAAAGATAATGAAAAATAATAAATAAACAAATTTGTTAATGGAATTTATTATTATAGAGTGTATAAAGTAATAAAATGTGAAATTGTAATACCCAGTGTTACATCGAACCATACATACATATGTATATACAGTGAGCGTCAAAAGAAACTGTACATTAAAAAAATATACATTAATAAATTACCTTTATTTTTTATTAAAATTATTTAATTGTCAGTTTTTAAAATTGAAACAAAAGAAGAAAAAAAATTACAAAAAATTTCAATATATTATCAAATTTTTTCGGGCACTCTCTTTAAGTGGTAAAAGTTGAGTTTGGTGATTGTTAGAATTTTATACTTAGTGCATAGTTTCTTTTGACGCCCACTGTACATGCATTCATTCATACGTTTGTATGTCTGGCTGTGCCCCAATGCATTGCAGAGTATACATACATATATAGTATACTGATGTCAGACAAAGTAGTTTTAGTTCACTTGCCATACTTGTGTTTCAAAACGTCTCTTTTTTTGGTTCCATTAGGACGCCTAGGAAGTGTTAATTTGTGAAGGCGTTAAAATATGAATGAAAAAAATAATTTCTAATCAAATCGTATGTTGCATATCGTATTTGATGTTATATTTTATTGCCCTATAATTTATGAATTTATCGCTTATTTCTTGGTTGAATGATTTAAACGTTTTAAACATTTTCAATACATTTTTGGAGAAAGTTTTCAATTTCATGGGAAAATTAAAACAAATAAAATCAGAGTGTCGAAGGCTACAGATAATCATAAAACATATTTGTGAACATTTTTATTGCCATTATTATCAGTTTTAATGTTTTTTATGATTTGATATACTCGACTGTCATAATTTATGTACCATTAAAGGGAAGGTAACTTAACTCTATTACTGTAAGTCTCTAATTAAAGTTCAAGAGAAAGTTTAATTATTAAATGTTTTTTTTTTATTTTAAAGAGGAGTAAAAAGGAAATCAAATAAATTGAATTGTAGGTGTTCAGTTGTAAACTAATCTTTTCAATAAGAATAAGATGCCTTTATCATGGGACCTGTTCTTGGTATTGTGACCGTAAGGTTAACGACTATAATGTTTGCAAATATTTCTCATTATCTCATATCTTTAGTGATAAAAATAATTTAAAGGCTTTACATTTTCATTCCTGCCCGGTTTTCTTGAAAGATTCTTATAAAATCACTAAAAATCGCGAAAATCTACAAAAAGCCTTAAGGGTGGAAAACGGATATTAATGTTCCAACCTAAATATATTCCCATATCCGATGTTAATTTGAGAAATTCATAAAATAAAAAAATCTGTTGGACACGTATGAATATAAAAAGAGGACGAATTCACTTCCATTCTTATATCGCATGGCCATCTACAATAGCGACTCGAACGGGCCATTGTCCTTTTGATATGCATGCGGAAATACTTGACTTTCCGCCAAATGACTCGGTTTGAAGAGGATTACGAAACTGTCTTTTTCCTAATGTGACAGAGAGACGGAGGTTTTCCACGTCTCTCTTTCTGACATTTATAATCGTCCTCTCTAATATAAAGATTGTTGCATTGGCAATTGAATTGATTGTGATGTTAAAATGGATTTAAGTGTTGGCCTATGTGGGAACTCTTTCTTTTAGTTTTATGTTACAATTTTCGATATCTTCAGGTGATATGAAAAAGTGTTTATAGTTTTTCACTACAAGCACGATAAGCCAAGCTTGCGAGGACGAGAACTTCCACGCCTCTGCTGGGACAAAACTTTTTCTCAAATGATGTAGGCTTGAGGCAAACAAAACTTTTCTTGGGAAACTTTAATAAATATAAATCTCGAGCTCAACATGACGATGAGAATGAATTATCGGAACACATTCAGCATTAATGCATTTGAAGAAGTAATACCTGGATGCATATGAAGTGCTTGGCAGGGAACACCGAACAACATCCTGAAATTTACCAGCGCAATAGATTTGGACGAGATATTATACGGATACCCTATACAGTTTGAAAAGAGTACAATAGACTGTAACGCTGCAGTACTAATACACATCTTCTCGACGATAATAGTAGTCATCAGCTCCTGCTCAGTGTTGATAATACCAGCAAGAAATATAATAGGAAGATTAGGCCGGCAATATTGCTCACCTAATACATGTTAAGAGAACATTGTTTCACCCAAGATGTTCGTGTGAAATGGACAAAATTTTTTTACTGAGAGTTTTCTCTTCACTCTTTTCGAAAAATTTGCTCGGAAAATCTCAATCGGAATATATGTGGGAAAATCAATTCAATTTTTATGGAACATATACCTATTGGCAGTTCTGCTCAAGTTTGTCCAGACAAAGTATAAAATTAAACCGAATCGAACTGGAAGTTGTCTCAAAAAAGCATTTTCGCCCATCTACATGCAAAAACGTTTTGTCGGGACAAACATTTTGTTCAAACAATATCAGTGACCCCAGCTTGATAAAAAAGCAGATTAAAAGAGATAAGTTGTGTCCCGTATAGCGTTATTCCCAAAATATTGAGATGTTCGTCTTACGAAAGCTGGGCAATGACACAAAAAGTGGTGCTTCATTGTTTCGATGTCTTTACTTGCATTCTTAAACTAAGAAAAAGGAAATCATACTGTACAAGGCACTAATACTATTCATGTTGTTATATGTGTGCCGAAACATGGGTATATTCTTTAGCAAATTTAGCTGATCTTGGTATTTTCCCAAAAAAAAAAAAATGCTTCGTTGAACGTATGTTGTTTCCTAATGCAGTCATTGAACGAAGTATAGATTTAATGGCATCAGTGATGTAGTCCAGAGCAATAAATTCTAACTCCTGTGTCGGTTTTACCATGTCGTACTTATATGTGATAGCGTTCGGGTCAAAAGAAGTTTCGATAATGTGCCAGAGTGAAGAATCAAGGGAAACTTAACGTTTCCAACTCTAGAGCAAAAGCACATTAAAACGCTGTCATTCCGTCTACAATTGAGGTTAAAAACATAAAAACATACAGACGTGAGGCCACGGTTCAAACCCCAGGTCAGACATCTTCAGCATAACGAAATATGAAAAAATATTTCTTGGGCGACTTCCTCTCAGCAGATTACTGGCAAAAACTCTGAGAGTGAATAAAAATGCCAAGAAAAACTTTCTCATAAAACTGTCGTTCGGAGTCGGCTTTAAACTGTAGGTTCCGCATATTCATGTAAAAAATTAACACACACACAACATAAGTGTGTCGTAATCCTGAATGAAGCGTTGTAATGATTTCGACTACAATTGAGGCTAAAAACACACTGATTATAATATAGCCATTTGAGTAAGAGAAAGTACTGTGATCGCACTTGGATGGATTTTTGTTTGAAACCTTAGAAATGTTAAACTAATATTGTAGATTTAGCACAGATCTTTCAAATACATTAAAATATGTACATATACATTAGGCATCACATGTTGTCGTGCTCTAATTTACTTAAAATTTTTTTTCTTATAAATTGTTGACTCCTTAATGTCCTTAAACTCATACTGTATTGCTGCATATAAAATACGTTTCTAAATATTCGTTTTTTTTATTTTCATAAATTCATTACAATTAATATTCATCATTGTGTTCTTTCAATTTTCCTAGAAAGAAGGAAGAAACATTAATTTTATTTACATAACAAAATGCCTAATAATGCCCTCTGGCATATTTTATCATTAAAATATGTATTTTAACTGGTGTCTACAATATGTATGTATATGTACGTGTATGTATATGCTTCAGTATCTTTTTTTCGTAAAATGAAAACAAGGAAAAGTAGAATTAACAAAATCTTAAATGAAAAATAGAACAAAAACCCCAAAAAAAGTGAAGTGAAATATTTATTTACAGAGCACAACTGCCAACAGCATCAGAAACAGGCAAGCAAACAAGCAAGTCACTCAGTTCAGTTGAGCTTCAAAGTAGCACAAAAAGGTTTATCCGTTCCATTTTTTTCTATTTTTTTCTCTGGGAAATCTAATGAAGTTAAACTTTAATTAAACACAAACACACACATGTAAGCATGCAAGCATACATGAATATGTGAAGAACATGTGTAAGGAGGATAAGTAAAATATACGGATATCAAATTACACAAGTAAGCACACACACACACAGTACACGATACACATGACAGTCTTTCATGTGTGTGGCAGCAGCAGTTGCATGTATTAATGACAACAATACCAGCATAAGCATTAACAGGCAGTTTTTCCTTTTTTTTTTTCTTCTTTTTTTGTCTCTCATCAGATATCCGAGTATTTTTTAGATGTTTAACGTTTTCGTTACTCCAGATCCCATAACTAATTCATCATTTTGAAAAATTTTCATTTGGTTTTTCTACTTTCTACCTCTCATCCTCTTTACTGTTGATAAAATATTTGTTGGCTGGTGCTCCACATGTTTTCTTTTTTTTTCTGTATTTTTTCAGGCTGCTGGATATGTTTTGAGACTTAAAATGTTTCACTTCCATAGAGATTTTGTTACTTATTTTTGTTCTTGCTGTTGTGTTTCTTTTTATTTTTTTTTTTTTGCTATGTTACCGAGATTATAGCCTTCGGTATGAAAAATTTTCATCATTAGCATACAAAACTTAAAGTTTGTAACCATAAAACAGGCAACTCGGTTATGAATTTTATAAATTTCAAGGAAATTATAATTAAAAAATTTATTTAAATTACTTCATTAAATAATTAAATGATTGACAATTACAAAGAAAAAAAAAATCCGAAATGTCATCACTCTGATGCATAAGAATTTGATCGATAGTATGGTTTATGTTGGCCTTGTGAACCGCTGTGGCTGGGCTTTCTTTACAAGAAAGAGTCTAACGAAGTCTAATCTCACGATCGCAGCGGCCAGTTCACATCAATTCTATTTGAAATCGTTCGAGCAGGATATTTAATGTGACATGAGCTAAGTTGAACTTTGCAGTGAAACCACTTGTCGCTGATATCCGGATTATTCAATTCGTGGCAAGAAAACTTGGTAATCAACAACCTGTGCTCGCCGTACATGGCTGTTTTCGCCAACATAGCTGTTTTGAATGGGTGTGGAAATGGGAATTAGGATCAGTAGCCACCACACACTTTAATGAAACAATTTTATTATATGCACCTGTTGTTTAATTCTAAGCCCGTCCATGGTGATCTGGCAAAACAGACAAAATAAATGTCAACTAATTTGAGAGATGTCGCTTCAATAAGCGGATCTGTATTAACTGTCAGAATTTGGAATCCCCTGTCCGAATACCCTATATTACACTGGATTACAAGGATTGTGTTTACATATATAATTGGTCATTATTAGAATATAAACAAATGCTTGCCGAAATACTTAATAAGCATTTTTTATGTAAATGTTGCCAGCGGGTACGCCGTAGATGGTTCATTTGACAACTTTTTTCCAACATTTTGGCTATTACCTTACCGATGGAAACCTTGATGTTGTCTTATTCTCACAGAATGTTGTTCAGTATGGTCAAATGTTTTGATTTTGTACGCCAATTAACTGTTCTAACCGTGAGACTAATTGTTCATGAACTTCGTTCCTGAAGAGAATAATGATCCCGCGTGCCATGTGATATGAGACAATGCCTTGTTGAAATTTCACTCCAACCAGCTTAAAGTCTTCTTCAATTATGGGCAAAAACAAATCAATCATCATGACATATCCTTGTTCCCAGGACTGTAATCTTGGGCATTTCAATGATGTCGCCGTTCTATACACTGCATACGTACATAATTGGTAATTTAGTCAGGATTACTACCAGGTATCTTAAATATTGTGTGTGTTAATTTTATACATAAGTAGGGAATCTCCCAGCTTACGTCTACTCCGAACGACAGATATTTGAGAAATTTTTTCATAACAATTTTGCTGAGAAAAATGCTGAGAGGAAATCGCCGGTAGAAATATTTTTTCATATTGTGTTCTGTTGGAGATGTTTGAACCGTGGCCTCACGTCTAATAAACCAACACATTACATACTAGACTATGGCGACACCCTGCACTAAACAATTAATCTTTTGGAGAACTCTTGAACTGCTGTAGACTGCTCTTCACACCAAATTTAGCAATTATGTTATGCTATGCCTTAAATATTATTTTTTTTTACATTTGAAATAAAATCCTGCCTAAAAATATAAACTGCTAAGGAATATAATTTGAATCTTTGTTCGATTTTGCATTCTGTATTAAGATCATAATAATAATGCTTAAAAATAAAAAGAAATGCTCTTTGGAATTATATTTTTATTGTATATTTAAGCAGCTTTCCTTACAATTTACATTTAAAAAGAAAGTATTCAATTCTTTTTAACCATTTAAAGAGATTGAATTTCCATTTCTCGTTAAACAAACAAAAAAAGTTTTTTTTGTGTTGGGTTTCCTTTTGGATAAGAAAAATTAATGTTTACGGATTAGTAAGCTTTAGTTGAGCTAAAGTCTTTAGCATAAACAACAACACAAGAACATGAAAAACATCAACAGAAACAGTAAAAGCAGCAGCATTACCGAATATACCAGCAACATCATTTCAAACTTCATCTTGACAAACATTTGTTTTATTTTTTTTTGTAAAAACTCCTCCCCTTTTTATCAAGCAACGTTTAGCTGCTGTATCGGTTTGCATTTGGATGAATTATTTCCCTGCTCTGCATATGATTACTCAACCAGCAGCAGAATTTATTTTCGTTTTCTGTGTTTTTGTCGGTTTTACTCCAGTTTTGCTTGATGGTAACGTCGTCAACACTAATGATTTTGAACTTTAAATACCCTCAGCCATGTATTACATTGAATTTAAATATGTTTTCAAGAAATACACACACATTTACACATGCTTATGGCATATTCATAAATACAAACACATGTTGATACAACAACAGATTGTTTTTCTTCATTATAAAGAGAAACAAATACAGCAAACATATGTAAGGGTATGTTTGCATGTATTTGGTGTATGTAGAGGAATGTCAAAAATTCTGTATTTACATTTACAGTTAAATTTATACAAAGTCTATCAACAATCATATGTAAATTTGAGTATGCATATATACATGCATGTGTATACGCCTTAATTCTTTTCTGTAAATGTAACAAAACATATGTGTTCCCGTATACAAGCGTAGGCAAATATATACTCTGGGGCTTTACTCAGATGATGATGACTTAAGCTAAACAGTTTCCATCATCATCGTCATCATAATCGTCATCATCATTATCCTGGTTGCCTTGTGCAACATCAATCAACATTTCGTTCTTTTCTTTTTTTTTTACTTTGCCAGACTAAATTCTCATTTTTTTTTCTGTTTTTGAAAATTAAATATTTTTTCTACACAACTCAAGTTTAATTCCTACTTAAAAGTGAATAAATTGTTTGGATTTACATTTTAAGTAAAATTGCCACATTTCGCTTTGTTACTTAAGAGCAAAAGGGATTTATTAATTTTAATTACTCACTTTACATTCCTTTAGATCTGCCAGAGATGTGACTCTACTGTTGTAGATAAAGTCTCTGTGAATGGATGCATGATTTACTTTCTTTATATTTCTTAATTTTCAAGTGAATTAATATTTCAATATTCATCATACGTAACTATGTGTTTTCCTTAAATAATATCAATCATTCGTCCTGTTAGCTCTTTACGAGGGAATATAGCTACTGAAAATTGGATTGGGTGTACATCTATATGTTTTAATTTGAACCATCGGTTATTTTGAATCTGTCAATACTTATGTCATTCTACTCTATCACAAAATTCAGTAGATCATCTCCACTGAACGTAGTGCACCGACTTACGCTTGAGCAACTTATTATTTATATGAAATTTATCTACAAAACAAAGACAATTGTAGCATAGAAGGAACAACAGTGCCTGGTATACGCAAGTTTATAGATAAAGTTGGTGGAACGGGTTTCAATGTTGATGCGCCAAGACGAGAGCGTGCTCGTACAGTACGTACCACCGAAAATACCCAACCTTTGACTGAGAGTATGCGTTAGAATCCATCAACATCAACTCGTCATCGTTCTCAAATATTGAACATTTCACGCACCAGTTTCCGTCGAATTTTGCTACAAGATTTCTGTATGACACATTACAAAGTTTAATTGGTTCAAGAGTTAAAGCCTTATGACCATTTGCTTCGTTTTCGCTTCGCTAGATGGGGCAACAAGAAACTGCATGATGATGTCGATTTTGTCAAAAAAAAAACATCTTTTCACATGAAGCTCATTTACATCTTGGTGTGTACGTTAATAAGCAAAAGTGCCGTGTTTGGGGCTCAGAAAACCCGCGCATGGTCTTACAGAAGTTGCACAATGCACCCATTACGAGGGCCTGTTTGGCCGGCTTGTGGAGCGGAGGCACCGTTGGTCCCTATTTCTTTAAAAATGAGTACGACGAAACTATTACGCCTATCGCACCATGATAGACAATATTTTTGTATCCGCTCTTCATAGTATTGATGTGAACGATGTCTCTTTTCAACAAGATGGTGCAACTTGCTACACATCTCATGTCACAATCGATTTATTGCGTCAAACGTGTGATGGCCGTTTAATAAGCCGAAATGGTAATGTCAATTGGCCGCCAAGAAAATGCCTTGAACTATTTTTTGTATGGCGCCGTTAAAGAAAAGTGTTATGCTGATAAACCAGAGACAATTGAGCATTTAAAGGCCGTGATACGACTCCATACATTCGAAAAAGTGCACGTAAATGGGTCCGATTGAATGAGGTACTGTAAGGCCAGCCATGGCAGACATATGAATGAAATAATATTCCATTTCTAACCGGAATAATTGTACTTCACGACACACAAATGAATTTGGCAAAATTTCAAAGCGTTTTTGTTTCTTTGCATTTTTAAATTTAAACTTTTAAATGCCCCACCATCTCTAAGTAAAAGTTTTATTACAATATTATTTTCATATTTTGCTCTTCTTTCATTTTATAATGCTTATGAAAATTATTATCAAATATTATTAAATTTAATATTATTTCCATAATTAAATGCTATTTAAAGAAAAGCAAAAGAAAATTCTAATTTTCTATGCATATTGAATTGTACATGGCGTATGAGTAATATTTAATTCACAAAGCGAGAGAGAGAGCGAAAAAACAGTCATACGCCAGAGTGGCTGTAATGGCATTTGAAATGGCTTTTATCAAGACCAAAGATTGCATGTAAAACCATGTGTCTGAGCCCCATACACGACATTTTTGCTTATTACCGTACCACCCACCAAAATGAAACTGAGCTTCATCCGAATTTTATTTTTTGGCAAAATCGACATCATCGTGCAGTTTTGCAGGCATGCAGCTTCAGCTCTTGAACAAATTGAACTTTGTAAGGCGTCATGCCGAGCTTTTTTTTCAAAATTCGATGTAAACTGGTGCGTGAATTGTTCAATTCTTGAGAACAATGACGAGTTGATATTGATGGATTCTTCCCATGCACACTCTAAGCCACAACTTCGATATTTTCGGGTGTACCCACTGTACAAACACACTCACGTCTTGGCGCATCAATAATGAAATAAGTTTCACGATAAACTTGCATATACCGCGCACTGTTGAAGGACCAACAAAATTTTGTACAACATTTTCGTGCAATTTCCGACCAGTTGCCTTTGTTTGGAAATAAATTTCCAATGAATCCCAACGTTGCTCAAGCATAAATCAATTCATTACGTTCAGTGTGATAATATACTGAATTTTGTGACAGAATAGAATGACATAAGTATTACCAGATTCGATATAACCGATGGTTTAAATTTAAACCGATAGATGGCCCACGCGATGTTCATATTCATGTCCATCATATGAATTCAATAATTCAACATAAAGATTTAAAACATTTTTATTAACAAAAATTTATTAAAAATATGTGGGATAGATACATATAATTTAAATAAAATAGAGAATAATAATTATATAAAATAAAATCCTAAATTTCCAATGCCATAAGCCATAAATGGATCACATGGCCGATGAAACTAGCAGACAAAGATGGACGTTGGCAAAGAATAAAAATTAATAAAATTATTAAATTAGGAATGTATTTAACAAAGTGTTGTATCTCCAGTAAATATTTTTCTTCCTTTCTTTATTAATAAAATGCCAGTGTTTTTATCTTCAATAAATTATTAATTTTGTATTGAATTTGTAAATGAACATCTGCTATCTGTATAGAGACATACATATAAGAGACACACATACAATTA
The DNA here is from genome assembly GCA_927399465.1 of Sarcophaga caerulescens. Lineage (NCBI taxonomy): Eukaryota > Metazoa > Arthropoda > Insecta > Diptera > Sarcophagidae > Sarcophaga > Sarcophaga caerulescens. The sequence goes on from OV656873.1 coordinate 53,899,519, forward strand.
TGAAATAAAATATTTAATTGTATATCCAATAATTTGTGTACTCGTATGTGTTTTTGTGCCTTTGTTTGTGTATGATTATGAATAATGCACGTATTAACATGTCTTCTAATAAATATTCATGTGAATAATAAAATTTCCGAAATTTCATTATAAATGTACGAATATTTGTTGAAATCTGTTTATGTTGAGTAGAGTACAGTTTAGTAGGTTATGAGGGAGAGAAAATAGAATATAATTAATTTAAAATAAATAAATATGGCTCCCTCTCTCTCTCTTTCTCTGTCTCTCCGTGTGTGTGTATGTGTGGTATAATTAACACAAATATATGTTGAAGCATGTTTTATAAACATGCCAAAAGCATGCTACAGAATTTTAGTTATTTATGGAATACAAATCACTGAAGTTTTAATCTCTCTGAGAGAGCTTAAGAGAAAACTACTGACTTTTTAGCTTTTATGGAAATTTTTATGTATTTAATAATTCCATTTTTTTAAGTTTTTTTTATAGTCTTTACTATGAAATTCAATCAGAATATTTAAAACGAAAACATAATTCATAACATATCGATTTCCAAAATGATGGATCTAAAACACATGGATTGTGTATGTATATGATTAAAAAGGAATAATAAAATTTTTTTTCATGCGAAATTCTATTTAATTAGAGAAACTCCATAGTTACTACAGGATGAAAATTATACATATGAAATAGTGATAATAGAAGCCCTTGTCGTAGGAGCCATAAGTATTCTGTAAATCGAAAAAATTTACGTCTGTCTCCTCTCAGCAGATTTCTGGCAAAAACTCTGAGAGTAAATAAAATTGCCATGAAAAGTTTCACACAAAATCTGTCGTTCGGAGTCGACTTTAAACTGTAGGTCCCGCCACTTATGTATAAAATTAACACATACAACGTAGGTGGTGTGAGAAACTCGGTCAATTATCCTGACTGAAGGGTTGTAATGACCAATTATGTATGTATGGGGTTTTGTGGTTACGTGCTGCAAGAAGAAATATTGATTTTCTACAAATTGCAAATTGGATGTGATAATAAAGAGAGTAAATAAAATTGCCATGAAAAGTTTCTCAAAAATATCTGTCGTTCGGAGTCGACTTTAAAACTGTAGGTCCCGCCACTTATGTATAAAATTAACACACACAACATAAGTGGTGTGAGAAACCAGGTCAATAATCCTGACTGAAGGGTTGCAAAAACCTTCAAAACGAAAAATGTGATAATAAAGATGATTTATTGAGTAACCATAACCCACTGAAAAGTGTTTAACGCAAAATCTAGTTGAAATCGAATCTACAAACTGACTGGTCTATTGGTGATCCATAAACGCGATACGGCATTCAGGACACCAGCCTTTCATTATATTTGAAATATCGGTAGAAACGAGTACAAAACAATAAACCAATTTAAAAGCTCAGGTTAAAATATTCTCAATTGATCACTCTGTGTAATGTAATTTTGCTTGACGTTTTATAAGATTGAAGTTCTACAAATCTCTGGAAAGTTATATTAGTATAACAAAATATTTATGTAACATTTTATGGTATATGTAAATTATTATGGAATATTAAATAAATACCTGATTTCATTGCTTTTCATAATTTAGCTAATTAAACTTACCTGTAAAGAGAAGAATAAAAATAATGTAAGAAAATTAAATACAAATATTCACCAATTAAATCCAAATGTTCAGATATACACCTTTAATGCGTAAATCGCAATAAACGCTCAATATTTCATATAAAGTTTCAATTAATAATTGCGCAATAAATACGCAATTTGTTATAATATTAAGTAAAACTTAAAATACAGCATTGTCATAAGTGTGTATAGTGAGTATATTACAATTAACCAAACACTTTCTGTTGATATTTGACAACTCAAATGTCAACAACGACAAACAAACACTAATAAACTAACAAACGACACTAATTTTCGCAACCAAAATAAAAAAAAATGTTGTTGTTTACCAGCTGTCAAATGAATATTGAGTAACCTGAATTGCGTATATTATTATGTCTAAATATTTAAAATATTGTACTCAATTAACCTAATATTGACGTAATAAAAGCACATATCTGAACATAGTATAAGGTTAAAAAAGACTTATTAGCTTACTTATCAATTCAATATTACTTTAATAGACTAGATTTATATCGACTTAATATCCAATACTAAAAACTACTAAAATATTGATTTTGATAACAACAGTTATAAATTCAAAAATAAAGTTAAATAAAACATACACAGAACAATGTTTTCGATTAAACTTTCTTTTCTTTATTGATTTTTTAATTTAAATGACCAACTCTGTATTGATTTCTTTTGAACTTTCGATAACTTTTTAGAAAATTTCGGGCGGTATTCAATTCTCTGACATTAGGAGATTATTCACGTAGATGTGATCTTTGATGTAAAAAGATTCAACGGTGTCAGGTTCTATAAAATTAGTACCTAATTGAAGTCAACAAAACGTAAAATTACTGTTTTCTGGACATTTTTGACCAACAAAGTCAAAATCAGTCATATTTTTTATTTCATTTATAAATTGTGTCGCTAATGGCACAGTCCTGTTGAAACCATATACCTTAAATTATAAACGTCATAGATTTTTTCCACCTACAGAGCATATGTAAAGCGTGCCAAGAATTCAAATTAGACACAATGTCTAGTGCACGAAGTATTGCTAAAGAACTTTGTTCACTAAGTTCTACACTTTCTAAAGAAGTGGAGCTGATTGACGTTCTTATGATGTACATATGTTGTTGATTTTACTCTCTTGGAACATCAGAAATTAGAACATTAGAATGAGGATGATTTTTTGAAATTTTGAAATTTTTAAATAAAATTTAAATTTCAGTGTTTGAACTAAATTTTCCACAAACCAATTACAATTGATTCCGTTCTTTTAAATTATTTTTAGACGTAAAAGTGAAAAAAAATTTTTCTTCAATGTAAACCACTTCCTTATTTTTCTTAAAGAACAATTCAGTTGACGGTTTCTACTTAAATTATATGCGCCACTTAAAGTAGTGGCTGAGAAATCAATAAATACTGCATATACACATGTGCTTAGAAAAGCGCCACTTGTGAAGCCAATACATTTTATTGCACCATATTTAGAAACATCATGCGACGACTCGTGGTTGTACATGCTGTAGAAATAAAACAATAATAAAAATGAAAGCTATTTTAAGACACATTTCTTATTAGGCAAAGCAAAAACAAGTAAAATAAACCAGAAAATGGGTTAAATAGCTGACCAGCCATAAACATTCAAATGTTTACCTCTCTTACCACTCACCAGCACCAGCACCAGGTTACCACCATTTAATAGAATTTTTCCCAGATACCATAACTTTTTTTATATGCGATTATTTAAGGCAAAAACGTTATTGCCTTGTGTTTTTATTTCGTTGGAGTTTAAGAATTTATTACCATTTCGGTTTTCTGCGTTAAGAAGCCGGTAAATTTTCGTTAAAATGCCACACATACCCGTTTACGTATGGCACACAATGACTTTCGTTTTAGATATCATGCTGATTTTATGCAGGAATTTTCAATTCCTTTTTTTCTTCTGTTTTATTTGTTTTATTACAGAACGGCTTAAATACCCCACTAAAGTAGGGGAACTGTAATTCGTTTAATAGAAAATAAAAATAAACGCATACTTCCTGCTTAGAAAAGAACTTAAATAAATACAAACGTTTAAAGCATATAAAAATGAAAATAATGGCAAGAAAGGGATAACTTATAATGCGGGGAAGTATAGCTAACACAATAGAGAGTTTAGAAGAAACTCCAGATACACTCAGTGTATAGAATAGAAACAGTTTCGGAGAAGTCTCATTAGGGTAATTAGATAACAATGGGGTACGCAGGAAGAAAACTGTAAAATTGTATATGGATACAAAACCAAGCATCCCAGGTTCATATGCAACAGAATACCGAAAAATTCTTATGATGGTTGTTTAGAATTTTTAAAATATATATTAAAAGTTTTTATACCTCAGTTCCACTAGATATAATTATTATATACATACATACATACATACATATGTATATAATTGGTCATTACAATCTTTCAGTCAGGATTACGACCTAGCTTCTCATACCACTTAAGCGGTGTGTTTTAATTTTATACATGAGCGTCGGGACCTAAATTTTAAAGGCGACTCCGAATGACAGGTTTTTGAGAAACTTTTTATTAAGATGATTATATCCCCAACAGAAAAGGACCGATGTTTACTTTTAGTTTCAAGCTTTGGGAACTTAAAATCAGTACAACAGGAATTCTTCAGGGTAAGACAAGTCTGGAAATCTTTGTTGATTTAACTATTAAACTATTCCACTAAGAAAGGGCGATAGTTGAAAGCTTCAACTGTGGAACGGTTGTCCAGAATTATGTTAAATAATAATGGAGAAGTCGCCGTAATCTATTACGCGACTTCAGACATTAAAACGAAAATATGAAAAAATATTTCTTCGCCGACTTCATCTCAGTAGACTTCTGGTAAAAAACTCTGAGAGTAAATAAAATTGCCATGAAAAAATCTGTCGTTCGGAGTCGACTTTAAACTGTAGGTCACCAACTCTAAATGAATTGCCACAATAAGGACGGGGAGAATTGTATGACAGCCATGCTACTGAAAGTTGCTTTCGAATCAAAGTTTTATTTGTAATGAATCAAAGAATATTTGCGAGCTTCGACTGTTCGATAAACTAACCTCAAAACTCCATGTTGATCTAATGGGGTTTCAAGATAAGACTTATTGTTAACCTTCACCAACTTTATAGAGTATCCATATAACATATACTCCAAACCCATTGACCTGACAGACCTTCGTTTGATGCCCTACCCAACAGCTGATATAAATCCTTTTGGGAAATATCCGTCCCGATATGTTTCCTCCTGGTATACATTATTGTCCACAGATACCAAGAATGCTTTTCGATGATTCATTCACAGAATCTATATGTTGGACTCGAAATAACCGCCATTCTGAATAGTGTACACTGTGTCTACTGTGCCCTGTCAAAAGACCTCAGGTTATTCCTGGATAATCTTAGGCATGACTCATATCTCCACTTATTGTAAATTCTCAATAAAGTAAATCCCACTATTTATCTTCGCTTTCGATGACCATATGCACTCCACCACTTCATAGAAGAGTTCTGGCTCCATCAAGGACGCGGAAGCTCCCATCCTGTAAAGCTCACCTGCATGTTCACTGTCGAGAATACCTACATAACTTAGGGGCTCAGAAATAGGTAAACTTATTTTGTACAGCGGCTTTAGCTTCCCCAGAAATTTAACTTTCTATCTTCGATTTCACCTCAAATGAGGTTAAAAAAATTAATAAAGCATACCATATGGCATACCTTCCTCTTTTAAAGCTCTCCATATTTAGTATACAAGTTATTCTATTTGTTTTATTTTGTTTTGGCTTAATATCAACAGAGAATTTATTTTTCTCTGTTTGGCTGACTGGCTGGTTGGATGGCTGGCAGACTGCCTGCCTGCTTGCCCATCCGCCTTGACTCTTGGTTAATATTCCTGTTGCTTGTATTTCTTATGCTGTTGTTGTTTTTTGTTGTTGTTGTTGTAGTTTATGTTGCTGTTTGCTTATGTTATTGCTAAACATCTCTACAATATATTGCAGCTGTTGTAGAGCATTAAGTTGGCAACATTCACACGTTTATTTTGTTGGTAATAAATTTTAATGTTGCCACGCTAAACATGAACAAATATTGGAAGAAGAAGAAAAAATTCAAATAAAACACGAAATACGAAAATAAAATGAAATTAACAGAAAAATTCTCGTTTCCAATCTACTTGCCAACTTCTACGTGGGTGGTGATTATTATTTTGGAGACTCTTTTGCTTCGTACCACAATACCTTATTACGAAGTCAATAACAGAAAACAAAAACAGCAACAGCAATAACAACAGCGAAAAACTTAAAATTGTGACGATGAAGATGAACACTTTTTTTCTTTGAGAATTTATTGTTACGAGCATTATGAGAATATTATGCGCTTGTTATTGTTGTTGCTGTTGTTGTTGTTGTTGTATTCGTATATGAATTTAATTAAATTTTATGACTTTCTAGAGATTTTTATTTAATTTCGTATTTACACTTAAAAGGGAGGGGTCTTTAGTTTTCATTCATTTAAGGCAATACAAATACAAATTAAATGGTTAACAGCAGACTGAACGAAGGATACGTGGGATGCTATATGCCAGGAATAATTTAAGGGCATTACTAATAAGTTATTAAAAACATTATTAAACTTGAACATTTTGTTCACATGACAATGGATTTAAAGAGAGAAATAAACTACAAAAATTGGAAATTACAAACCATGTCATTGGAATTTTTAAACTTAAATTGTAAGCCTAAGCCACCCATCTGAAAAAGTAGTTTTTTCAATAAAGATTATGGAATATTCACAGATTATTAGATTATTCACTTACAGGTCGTAATCAGCGTTATTTTTAGTTTTAATGCGTTTAATTTATACACCGTTGTATGTAGACTTTTTTCTTTGACTGTATCTTTTCCGGTCCTGATATATTTTATTACAGGCTGTTGAGCACAAATTTATATTGAATTACTTAAAGCTGAAGACAAAACACTGGTTCATAGTTAATAAAATTTCTATCAGCAAAAACCACACGCCCAAATAATTCACTCATGACCGAGACTCTCCAGACGAAACGCTCCGCAGCAATAAACTCTCCAACTTAAAAACAATAAACATCGTAGGAAGCTTACGCAAGCGCTTCTCATAGAGAAAAGGTAGCACTAGCTTCACACACCACTTGTGCTGTGTGTGTTAATTGTATCCATTAGTGGTCGTGACCTACAGTTTAAAGTCGACTCCGAACAACAGATTTTTGAAAAACATTTCTTGGCAATTTTATTTATTCTCACAGAGTTTTTGCCAGAAATCTGCTGAAAGGCAGTAGACGAAGGAATTTTTTTCATATTTCGTTTTTTTTGGAGATGTCTGATCTGGGGTTTGAACCGTGGCCTCATGTCTAATAAGTCACCTCTACAACTATTAACTACACTACGGTGACTTTACTCCAATGATAGATTTTATTTACCAATAAGTTCTCTGGGTGAGCAGCTTCGGACACGGGCAAAACGGCACAGAAAATCTCGCCAAGGCTGGCAGCTCTGCTTAAACTCCAGAGAAATAGGCTTAGCACTGTTGTCAGAGTTATTACGGGGCATTGCATTATAGGAACGCATCCGATAATTGCTGCAGAAGCTGTGGAGAAAAGGAGGAGTATGAGACTGTTTTTCACTTACTGTGTACAAACCAGGCACTTGGAAGGTGGAGAAAGAGCCCTCTGGGTGCCTACTATATGGAGGGTCTGGAGGAATTGTCATGCCGTGATATTGGCAGCGTGAGACGCTTCATCGGAAGCTCCGAATGGTTCCTGGATTAGGAGAAAATGTGAAACTGTGGTAGCACAATGGGACCTGTGTGTGGCGTAAGTGTGTCCGCTCATAACTCCATTCAGGGGTCAGCCACTTCTATCTACCTACCTAGATTCGCTGCGTAGAATGGAATTTTTCATTCACATTATGACATGAGTGAAGTTGGTTTTGAAGACCGCTGTGGTTTGCGACTTGTTTGCAGATACCTGCACAAAAAAGACTAATGAAGTCATATTGGACGTTCTCGTTGGCCCGTTCACCATTACTTGTGATGATTGTGCTCTTAAATCGTTCGTTAAAATTTGGCACTTACTGCCATTCTGTTTGAAATCACATGTTGATGTCCAGGTTAATTATATCATGCTAAAAAAAACATGTCTATAATGCTCGCCATTGGCAGTAATAGCCTGTCAATGTCGTTGCCAATGGCTTTATATGCCATTTGTTATTGATTTGGAAAAACTGATGGAATAAATGGCAACTAATTTGACAGATGTAGCTTCAAGTGCCAAAGTTTGGAAGTCATTGTTGAAAGAACTTATACTGCCAAATAGGAGGCAGTAGGTACTATCTTCTGAAAACAACAATCCTTTTGAATTTAATTCTTGTGATGTATTAATCAAATATCAGCTGTATGATTAGATTTGAACGGCTTATTTTGTCTGAAATCGATTTGAATTTAATTCCCTGTTGATTTTCTGTTGTTTGTTTTTTACGAAATGAAATGTAAGTCCATAAAACTATTCGAAAACTATTTAAAAATATTTATTTTTATTTAGAATCCATATCTCTCTGCCCTAAACTGGAAGATTAAAGTTCAAACAACATGTTCTCTTTCATCTTTTCTATTTCTTTTTCAAAACCAAACCGATATCCCTAATATTCCATTTTAGTTTACAAAACTGACCTGCCTTACAGCCGAAGTTAGTGAAGCTTTGAAAATTGTTGGCTGAATACATGCTGTATTCGAAACTAGAAAAAAAAAACAATTTTTTTTCCAAGTAAGTCAGTTGTTGTTCAATTAAGGACAACTTTGTATCAACTATTTTACATATAAAGTTGTTGCAAGCACAAAAAACAAAAACCTTTTACCAAATGCAACAAAAAAAAGAGAAAAAACTCAACAATTTTTTTTTGCTGAGGCACTTTTGTTCCAAATTTAAATACTCCCTGGAATACTAAAACAACAACAGCATAACATAAGCATGTTGTGTAAACAAAATTTTAGTAAAAGTTTATAAAAATACTAGATTTATAAAGTTTTAAAATAAACACACACATACATACATACATATGGACATACACCCAGAGTATTAAGCACATTTACAAATTTTTATAGAGAAAATCAAAAAAAAAAAGTTTAAATAATATTGTAATGCAGTTTGATACAGTTTTAGTTTTGTTGTTTTTTTGTATGCATTTTTAAAGTTTTTAACAAATTAAAGGCAGTTTTGTTTCGTTTTTGCTTTTCAATAAAATTATGCCAAGTAACCTAAACAGCATGCGGTGAGAGATTAGTAATCATTTATTTTTATTTTTGGAAATTTTAATTCATTCTCTCTTACGAACATAACATCAAGTACAAGCAGCAATTATTCATGTCCAATCACGATTTTTAAAATATCATCCTGAGATCCATTGCATTTGAAAGAAAAATGATTTTTTTTTTCAACAGCAACTGAATAAGAAGAAATTTTTATAATGAACTGGAAGATTAAGTGACAAAATCATCCAAGGTTTTATAGGAGGGTGTATGAGACAAAAATCCTTTCTAATAACCAAAGTCAAGCAAAAGTTACGAATCACAGTCCTACTAGACATAAACAAGTGCTTGCAAGGAGTAATTAGCATATACTGGGATTATAGAAGTCGACCGTCGCAGTATTCTAGTAGGTATTGTGTTGGCTTATTAGACGTGAGGCCACGGTTCAAACTCCAGGTCAGACATCTCAAACAAAACGAAAAATGAAACAAATATTTCTTCCGCGACTTCCTCCCAGCAGATTTCTGGCAAAGACTCTATGAGAGTAAATAAAATTGCCATGAAGAGTTTATCCAACATCTGTCGTTCGGAATCGACTTTAAACTGTAGGCCCAATACCACTTATGTATAAAATTAACACACACAACTTAAGTGATGTGAGAACATAGGTCGTAATACTGATGTGTACAGACCGCTATGATACAATAAACAAGTGTCTGCAAGGAGTAATTAACGTATTGTATACTAGGCTTATGGATGTCGCAGGTATCTCACTACTGTTTCGACTTCTGTAGAACTAGGTCAAAAGTGGCTGCCATAAATCTTGTAGAGGACATGACGAGGAGAACAATACAATTCGAGAAAATACTATGTGTCGATAACATTGAATATTAAGAATAAATTTAACTCAACAAGTTGGTGCAGTAAAAACCTAATAAAAGTAGTGATGAACCATTTTTTTAATAATACGCCGTTATACAAGGCGGTCAGTAACACCGTGTTTAGGAAAATTTTAGTAGAAAGTCCGCTATTGTGAGTCAACTTGTATCACGAAATATTAAAGTTGAAGTAGCGCAAGGCTAAGGAAACATATGCCAAGTACAGATTTTTGTGATTGAAATGAAGAACCATTGCATGTGGCTGGAATGTGTAAACTTATAATTGGAAGGACCCATAACAGAGACGATGTTTACGAGATGATGCAAGTTGGATGAATCGAAATTGCTACTACAGACGTTATAAAATATCAGGTTGTGATAATCGATAACAAATCGACCTTTAAACTTACTTACTTAATTGGCTATTACAAGCGTTTAGTGAGGATTGCGACCTTGATTGTCATACCACCCACTACGGGATGTACAATTTATCTAGAAATTGTTTAGGTTAGGTTAGGTCGAAGTGGTAGCTCTGAATATCACAAAGCTCACTTGAGCACGCATAGCGGCCCGTTGTGATGCCACGGGTGAACGCAGTCCCTGTACTAACCAAGTTCCACCAAAATCAAGGAAAAGGAAGAAGTTGGTCAGCGCAAGGGCTGGAAATTGTTTACTATCAGAACTTTTGACAGAAAATTCCTGTGAGGGAGTTTTTGTAATTTTTTTTTCCAGATGTCAGAGCTGAGATTTCAACCCACCAGTTGTTTTCCAGTAAGCCAATACCCGACCTGCTAGGCTACGGCGACTTGAACTGTATTTGGCATACGGAATATTCGTGGTTCTAGACAAACCATGCAGTGAATTCGTTGGTTATAATAGTGTCCAATATGGGTGATCTAAGAACAATGCATTCAGTAAGGTTAACTCGTTTGAAATAAATTATTAACGTGTATATCAAGAAAGTCCATGATGTCTGTTTTGCAAAGAATCTGTTTCGTATACCTCTTTAGGCATCATGCATTGTAGCGGGCATAATACCTATGAATGTAATAACCCGAGAAGAACAAAAATGAAGCCTCGCAGTAATGATTATAACCGAAAGAAGACTATTCATTAACAATTTGTAAAGAAAGTGCTGGACAATGTACATACAAACTAATTCCAAACGTAGAGAGATTAATGAACCACACATTCGGAATAGGTACCTATCACCTGACTCAGTTTTTGAACTTTATTGATTCTGATAAAATGACTCATCGAAACATACAGCCTATGCAGAACAGGACTAAAATGTCTTCACAAGTTACATATTTGAGAAGGATCACAATAGATTAAAGGATTTTTAGAGCGAAGCTTGTGAACAGAAAATAATAGCACTTGAGAAAGGCTGACACCGAACGACAGTGTTTATATTTTAAGTAAACGAAGAACCAGCATAATCACGAAGCCAATGATGGAAGTAAGATCAACACAGTGAGTTCAATACCAAATGGTAATACCAAGACGTGCTATGTTGAGGAGTCCCGCTTAACATGTGACAAGGTTTCTATTCCCACTGCAAAAAAAAAAAATTGGAACACTGTAAACAAGACGACTGTAATCTATAAAAACAGACTAAGAACCCGAAACTATTGCCAAAGAGCGAAAAATGTTCTCCAACGTTTACAATTGATCATCAACTGTGCTCCATCGACGACTGGAAACAAGTTCTTTGATCAAACGAATAAAAAAAAATAATTTTATCACACATTATCACAATCACACTTATTCTGGATGTCGTCGTCGTCGTCGCCGTCATCGTCGTGACCAAAAATGATGTCGATAAAAACAGAGTCGACAAAATCAGAGTCGACACAACACAATATCGACGGCGTATTGACTCACAGTATACCAAATGTGTGTCGACAGTCATCTATAACTGTCAATAACGACAAACAGAATACCAATTTTAAACTGTCGACGCAAGACGACGTCGACGACGACAACCAGAATAAGGGTGAATATTTTTGGTCAAACATCGGAGAAGGAATGCAAAGCGGTCAGTAGATAACGACGGTCAAACACGGTGGAGAGATAATGGTTGAGCGCATTTCACCGAATTTAGCAGGTCCGACAGTTTTGATAGAGAAAAAAGTGAAACTTCTAAGAGCTTAATGCCAATGGCAAGACTTAAAGAGGATTAGGAGGGGGAAGAAATATGGCTAACAAAGTAGCCATTTATATATAAATTTAGTCACGTTTCTAAATAATTGGCATCAAATGTTTTTATTACTTTATGTCTCAATGTATGGTAAGAGTGCATGTACTGCTACGTATTAAAGTGTTAGTGTGTCAACGCAAATATTTATAATATTCATGACTTTGAAAGCCACATATTCCATAGCACACATACACACACACACACCCATATACTTAAATTTTCTTTTTGCTGGGCCATACATTTTATACATATTCCCACAGTTGCACGTACCAACGAACATATGCGTTTAGCCAAATATGTGTGTATGTGGGGAAATTCCTGTATAACTCTTTGAAATATTCTCTCAGGTATGCAAAAGAGAAAAGTTTTTCCAGTTCCTTTTTTTTTCTTTGCTTCTTTTGCCGTTTGGTTCTTATATTTTATTTTTATGATCATAAAATGCAAATGAAACGTGGCTTTTAAACAGGTGCAAAATACTTGACTTTTTTCACACAGTGATACACTGCCAGACATACATATGTATGTACGTACACCTATGGAATAAGCTCATTGGTATGTATGTAAAATCATTAAATTCACATACCTAAACATACATACACATGCACAAACGTACACATACATACATACTTAAACGTATGCCTTTAAAACATTCTCTGACTTCCGGTAAGGCATTTAAAAGCATACAAATATTTATAACAGTATCTCGGCGTGTATGTATGTGATGTGTCAATGAGCGTGTGTGCATTTTTATAACTTTTTATTAGCATGTGTCCCGTATATGTGTATGAGTGTGTGAGAGCAGGACAGAGAGCATAACTTTAAAGGAGTAGAAATTAAAATAAAATGTATGAATGTGAGTGTGTATTATTATCACAAAAGATCACAACATTTACATTAACACTCTTTTACTACCTTTCTCTCCCTTTTGCCGCTCTCTCTTTCTCTGTGTGTGCTGGTTTTTTAACTATTCATACACACAGTGTTGGTGTTGGTGTTATTCAAATATGCTTTATTGCTTTCATATCCTTTCAAATATTCATGTGTATTCTGCACGTATGTGTGTGCATGTGTATAAATTTCAATACTTGAGAGCGCCAAATGAATGTTTCCGTTAATGATTGGGAAAGTTAAAGAAATTGTGTATGTGTGTAAGAGTATATGTATGTATGTGCAGGTTTACCATCAAATTGTAGTGTGTAAGTGTGTATTTCTTGTACTTTTTCTTTTCATTGATACTCAGCAGGACTGTGAATACAAAATATGACATGAAAATCGAAAACAACATAAAAAATATGTATTTCAATCAATAAAATATCAAAAGAGTTATGCATTTGGGTTAAGTGGAATACTGGATATGTTTTGCTGTAATCTACGGTTGAAGGTATTTTTGTGAATACCAGGTGCTTTTGAAATTATTTTCACGTTTTAACCGAATATGATCTCAAATTTATTTCTTTTTATTTTACTCACTACAAGAATCTTCTTAAAGCGTTGAGTGAATAAAACCAACTATTTTGTTATGGAGGAAACAAGCGAAATTTTTTGAATTTTTAGACGCTATATCTTGATTCTTCTCAAGTATAAAATTACTGTAAAATCGATGATAAATTTTTATTTTAATTGCTTAAGAATAGTTTACAATTTTGTTGTTGTAATATTTATTTTTAATACTTAGGTTAGGTTAGGTTAGCAAGTAGCTTGCCATTCACAGACCCATATGGCCCATAGTGTTACCCACTGAGAGGTAAACCCTCTTGTCACCAAACGTTAGTAGTGGTTTTGAATCGCCCCGAGCTCAGAACGAACCCGGCCAGTTCCCTTAGTGGCATGTTCGCCACGCCGCAGGCTTCTGTTCTGAAGTGCATGGCATTCGTATAAAAGGTGTTGTACCAATTCTATATGCTCCACACCGTGGCAGCTTCTGTAGTACTCAAGAAGCAAGCGAAACTGGCAATAGCACAGTGTCCCATTAGAATTTCAGTTCGAAGGCTTACCGTTCTATTGTCGAACTCAAGTAGTTCCCTGGTTTTTCCGCTGCCTAATGCTCGACACAGCAGTTTTGAAATTTGTCAAACAGATATGTTGGATCACCCACGGTTTATTGAATTCCATGATGCATTTTCCAATTCGGAAAAGTATGCTTGCGGGGGCACAAATATCCCCTCTATCGTCTCTTTCGCAGACTTCTCAAATTCTTTCCGTGTCAGTACGCCCGAATTTTCGTGCCACTGTGGCCCGGAACCCAGTAGTGCCGAGTGTTGTGTCGACGTATACGGTTTAGATAGTCTATGCAACTCCGGAAGCCCTTTGATTTGAAATATTAGGATTACTTTTTCTAAAAAATCGATCCAAAAGTTTCTTCTGAAACTTTTACCAAAAATGGTTTTAAATAACAAACCAGAAATACTAGGAAGCAGTCTAAGAGAAAGTTCAACACATCAGAAGATTGTCCAAACATCTGGACAATAAATAAAAAACGTATTATTACTGAATTAAGGTAAATGGCCGAAAGTGTCCTAGCAGCCAACTCTCTTTCTTTTTAGTTTAATTGGTGAATTATAAACATATTCCCAAGGTAAGGAACTGTTTTGTATAATGGATGGAATCATTCGCGCTGCCCTACATCGTTTGGTGCTGAGTTTCTAGGTCATATTCAAAGTTCACAGTTGTCTCCATATATCTGTGAAGGAGTTAGGGATGATCACTTAGCGGTTAGAATTTAAATTTCATTTACTATTACAGTTACAAGAAAGATAAGAAATCAAAAGCTTTTATAACAAAGTTTCTATAAACTTTTCTTTAAAAGATACATAACTGCAGCTACTGAGACAGCCTTCCATGTGACTTTTGACTGTTATTGGGGATTTTTAAAAATAAAGAAGGGGACACAAATTAAGTGTAAAAGAAAATTGTTGCTAAATGCTAAAGAATATATTTAAAGGAACACAAACTCTCAATAAACTTTGCCTATATTGTAGGGTTTTCTTTAAAAATTTTTGTTTTTTCTCTTTTTTTTTTTTGTCACACTCTTAATGTTAGCCAAGGTTTGTTTTTAAAAACATTGTTTGCAACTGCAACAATAATGGAAACAGCAACAACAACAATGAAATAACTAAATACCAAATAATAACAAAAACTACAACAAAAGAAAGAAAAAAAGAAAAAGTCAAGAAAGAAAAATTTATTAAATGAAAAAGAAAAACACAAAGACAACAAAAAAAAAAAAGAATGAAAAAATAACGAAAGTTTTCATGTACAAAAGCAATGAATAATGGGAGAGAAAGAAAAAAAGAAGCGAAGTACAACTTATGGCAACAGAAACTTTATTTTCTTATTGTTTATGCTCATTGCTGCTGCTGTTTATATACATGTTGCTACTTGTAGTCTGAGAAAAGGTAGCCAAAGTAATATTTGTGTAGCATTATCGTGAGTAAGTGGGTGGATGGTTGAGTTAAGTGCACGTTCTATGCAGGTAATTTAATGACTTTAGAACTTTGTTACTTTTTTCCCGTTTTTTGTTGTTGTTGTTAGGAAACCTTTTATATTTTTTTGTTACTATTTCTGCGAGCATGTTGTTGTAAGGAAACATCTGCTGTAAGTTGTAATATTTTTTTTTGTATCCTTTTTTTTTTTTTGTTTTAAAACTTGCCTGCAACAAACGATGAGTTTTAGTTTATTGCTGTTAATGCAGCTGCCTCTTATTTCTCTCTCCATTCTCTTATTGTTTCTCCCTTTTTTTTTTGATTTACTTCTGTTTGCTTGCTTGTTGGTAGTGTGGCTGTATGTTGCAATAAGTTAAGGAGAAGAAATAAACCAAGTTGTTGTAAAAAAAAGAAAACTTTTACTTAACTTTTGTTGCCACCAATAGCAGCAACAACAACAGCAACAACATTTTATTGTTTAATAGTTTTCCTTTTCGTTTTTCAGGAGACTTCTGCTTTTTCATTCATAGTTGTCGCGTGTTACTACACTGACGTCCATGCATTTATTTGACAACAAATTCGAAAAAGCATCTACAAAAAGCAACAAAGAATTCTTATGCAATTTTTAAAGTTTCGATGCCGTTTAATTTATAGTCATTCAGCCTTTTTTTATTTCCTTACTTTTATTAACAAATTTCTTTAGTTTCTTGCTGCCTGTTAAATGTCAGTCACTTTTAAAACTCAGCTTCAGACACGGTACTGCAACTAGCACTTTGAATTTTTTGTTGTTTTTTTTTTTATTTTCTTCTTTCATAACAAGAAAACAAGAAGTTTTTAATTTAATGAGTTTGACAAATTTTAACACAGATTGCTACTAATTACTTTGAGTGCCATGACCAGGCTGACAACGAGAGCTCTGAATAGAACTGGTTGGCTGACTGGCTGGCTGGATGACTGAAAAGAAAACTTTTCAAGTTTTAGTTGTATTGAAACAAAGTGTAGAAAAACATGAGCATATTATGAAAATGTTCAAAAAATGTTTAATAGATTTCTTTAAAAACAACAAACAAAGCAATGAAAACATTTTTAAAAGCCATTAAATGAAGATACAAAGTGACACCCCATTGAACGTATACGTAACATTTAATTAAATTGAAGTAACACTCATACGATAGGAGAAACTTCGTTTGTCTATCGCTATCGTATGAGGAGGCATCAATTTAGCTAGAACAGATCTGTAAACATGTAAAAACTTTACTCCGGACATTTACTCACAAATATCGGGTCTTTCATTAAGCGATTCCTATTTTTAAATTTAAATAAACCGGGGTATGTGCGCGAGTTATTATCGAAATTTGGTATTCGTGTAGAAGGCCAATTAATGTCATTTTGTGTGGACTATAATGACTTTCAAATGGCCGCTACGACTTCTCTGGATGGAGAGCTTTCAAAATATAAAATTTTCCATTACTCTTAAGTTAAGGTAAGTTAAGAAAGATAAGTTAAGAAAACCTCACACAAGTTCACATTATCTCCACGTGAGATGACCGTGCTCTCAAATCGCTTGTGCAGAATAGAATACCCAATGAGACATCAGCTGTATGGCAAGTAGCGCAGACGTAATGAAACCACATACCTTTGGTTTACGGATCATAAAATTCAGGACAAAGGAAGTGCGTAATCATCGATCTAGAGTGCTCTCCGTTGACACTGATGGTCTCGCCAACGTCATTCTCAAAGAAATATGGACGCCCGCCCATGATCCACACAAAACAGTGACTTTTGCGATATGTATTTGACACTCTTCCAGCTCATATGTATTGTTATTGTCCCAAATTCGACAATTTTGTTTGTTCACATACCCATGAACAAACAGGCTTTATCGCTGAAGATGATTTTTGAATGAAAATTAGGTTCAGTTGCCAACTGCTGCGGAACCAATTCAAGGAACACAAGTTGTTTTCTACGGTAGTTGCTTGGGTGTCGGCCGAAGTAACGATACAAAATTATTCAACTTGTGGTCTGGGAAAATTCGAATTCTTGTGAGCAACGTGAAATTGATTGTCTCAGATTCTCCTGCACACTTTTACGGACAGCAACACTTTTTTGGGCAGGTCTTACGTGTCGTTGACGTATGGCTGTTGGTCGATCATTTACGTTCGGTAGGATAATTAGGGCTATTGTAAAATGAGCCAAGCGCGTGGTACGTTGTCTTAGCAAAACAACCATTTTGAAAAAAAAAAAAATTATTATTTGCACGTGTTGTTGAATGTTATAGGCATTCACGGTAGATTGGCAAATCAAACTGAATAAATGACAACTAATTTGACAAACGTAACTACAAAAAGATGGTCGTTATCAATGGTCAAAGCTCCAAACTACACGTTGGGAGATCCTAGAAAAGATGCTAAATGCAACACTGAACGACTGAACTACATTACTTCTCTCGCCATATAGAGCTTCTCTATTGTAGAAAAGATTGCATCAAAGTCTGTTGATAAAAGTTGCAATTTTTCGGATGCGAGGTTTGATCGCTCTTCATAAAAGTAGAAGAATGCCCAGCGTGAATATAACAAAAGAACTAGGCAGTCATTAACAAACAGGTAATGAGCCAACATAAGTGGTGTGAGAAGCTAGGCTGTAATCCTGACTGAAGAATTGCAATGACCAATTTGGTATGTAAAATGGAAATCAATGCCCAAAATATATCACATATCTGTTTAGCAGAGGTGCAGTTCTTTTATAGCTTTTCCTTTAAATATTATCTCCTTCACAAATCTACTGTTTACTGCTATCTTTACCATTTCTCATTAAAATATATTAGTTTTCGAAAAATTGTTTGCATTACCAATAAAATAAATAAAAAAAATTATTTCGATAGTATTTAGTTTAGAACGCAAAAGTTATTTAACTTTTCCAATTTTCCTTTGCCACATTTGCCAAAATCTATGGTACATAATTCTATCAAAAATTTATTACCACAACTGTTGTCTCCATAATTTCAAAATATGTTGCACGAAAACTAACAAAAAAAAATTTTTTCCCTTGCAGTATTACTGCCTGCTTCAAGTTCATAATAATTTTTAATATGGCTTTTCCCAAAATACCTTGGAAAACTACTACTTTTGGAAAACTATAAATTCATGTGCCAAACTTTGCAACTTGAGTAGCGTTTTGAACTCTGCTCCTTTTTTTTCCCGGTTCAAAATTATAGTTTTTCTTATAACTTTTCTCTTTTGCAGCCACTGCCACTGCCTTTTCATTTTGTTTGGGCGCACATATTTGTTCAATACTTGAAAGTTTTCAATATTGTTTTTGGTTTGCTTTATGCCACGTTGTTGCCAAAGCAACAATAACAATAAAATCGCAAAGAACTGCAAAATGAAATAGAAAATGTTCTTGTCATTTATGGTGTGCAACATTTGCGTCAACTTCAAGAAAGTTGCATAATAAAATAAAAGAATCGGTACTCTGAAGTTGGTTGGATAATAGTGACGCTGCAAGAAATCTTTCAAATGAACAGTGAAAGTTTTAAAACTTCTTACATATCTTGCCTAAGGTCGCAAACACGAATTGTATAACAAATTTTAAATTTTTTTTATTTTGTTTTTTTATTTTTAAATACAAAATATTTTTTTAGAAATTTTTTAGAAAAATTAAAGAGAAAACATAAAAAACATCTCTCTAAAGTATGTTTATATGCAAGCAGATCTTATCATCTGTACAGAGTAACAGATTGTCCTGGTCTGACACACAACTGGCCAGGCAAATATCCATCGGAATATTGGATAGATTTCCCTTACGTAGATTTGAAGCGAGCTTTACCAAGCCATTTTGTGGTAGAGGCATTATTCTATTAGTTTTAGAAATTTTTAAGCATACCACTGTTTCAATTAAGATGGTTCTGTAAAGATTGAAACAAATTCTAATTTCAAGATGCAGGGTTCTGTCTCTTAGTTTCTGCTACGTCATGAAAAATGTGGATTGTCGGCTCTTATCATTATTACTATCCTCCAGTAAGGATTACGACCTAGCTCCTCACACCACTTATGTTGTGTGTGTTAATTTTATCCATAAGTGGCGGCGGAATCTAGAGTTTAAACTCAACGCCGAACAACTGATTTTTGAGAGACTTTTCATGGCAATTTTTAGTTACTCTCAGAGTATTTGCCAGAAATCTACTGAGAGGAAGCCACCAAAGAAATATTTTTTAATTTTTTTCGTTTTGCTGTACAATGGCGTGATGTCTAATAACCCAACACACTACCTACTCGATTTAGGCTACTTCGCACATACACTTTGTGCTAATTAAATTGAATGAAAGAGAGCCTTTTGATAGGACCTGAGAAAGCTCTGTTTACTAATCTAATCTAACCTAATCTGTCCTTTACTTTTAAACTCAACTATATAATGAAACTAATTATAGGACTTCTGCCTTGCACTGGTCAATATCAAATTTGTTGTTATTAGGCGAAATATGTTTGCATTTAAAAGTTTTTATTCCTGTGAATAGATCCAAAATATAAAATATGTGGTAAAATATGATATTTAAAACACATATTTTTTCTAATAAGTATATCCCTTATTATAAAAGAATAAAAAAATAATAAATATTTTCTAAAATATAATAAAAATATATGAATTATTTAAATAAACAAATACATATTTATATACATACACACATATACTACATATTGTATTTCAAAAAAAAAAAATTATTACAGTCTGGTAATATTTCCTGCAGACATTAAATAAATGTAAGCAAAAGCAACAGGATATTTAAACAATTTTAAATGCATGTACGTATGTAGGTATGTATCGTCCATTTTATTATTTTACTTTTCATTTACAACAAAATACTGTAAATAATTGAAATTCTATTTTATTTAAATTCTTGCATTTAAATAAAACAAAATACAAAATAATTGTCTTGGGGCGAAAAATATTTTTTTTTATTGGCAAATAATGTTGCAGAAAATGTAAATATTTTGAGAAAAAAACAAAAACAAAAAAATTGTAAACAATTAGAGAGAAATAAATAATAAGAAAATATTTTAATGACATTAAAAATTTGTATAATATTTACAGAAATTTGGAAACAATACGTATCTCGATTCAAATATTTTGCATATGGAAATAGAGAGGAATGCAGAACATGCCATGGAAGCTATGTGGTTAACAGTTTAGAATAATTTTCTTATATTATTTGCATCAATTGAAACAAAAATTTTAGTATATATGCAGTACGAAATTAGCAGATCCCAACTACAGATGGCGGAAACAGTGTAAAACGAATTACTCTGGAGGAAACTGATAGTCTAATACAACGAATGTGTCAAGTTTATTTTTTCGAGTCCTCTAAAATAACTGATCTCAGCTAGCCTCTAAACATAGAAAAAACTTGTTAACCTGGGATAATTAAATGCTATCTCAGACAAAGCTATTCAGTCTCATAAGTATTGTACACATCCTGCTATTATGCTGTTCCTAGTTGAAAAAACACGAACTTTTTATTCATTTGAAAAACCTATTAATGTCATTATGAGTGAAATATAAGACCGTTCAAATGTCTGTTATATTGAAAATCATATATACTTAACTTTAAAAGTTACCGGTAGGATGATCCTCCCTTTAGCTTAACGCTCACTTCTACCATATTGTCCACTTATAATAATGAAAAACAATTTATCTGCCCGTTAAAATCCTCCCTTAACTAACGGCAAGTTGTAATAATGGCCCTTAGTCTAGTAGGTAGCGTGTTGGCTTATTAGACGTAAGGCCACTGTTCAAACCCCAAGTCCGACATCTCGAACAAAAATGAAATTCGAAAGAAATATTTCCTTCTTAGCAGAATTCTAGATATTCAGCCGGTATCATACTAATGGCAGCTGTAATGTTGCCTTCTAGGTCGGTAATAGTATGTAGTCGACATGTCACTGTACACAAGAAACTGTAGGTATCCCAGAAAGAAAAATAGTCTAATGAGGTCAAAGCACATGATTATAATCTCTGACAGTAAATAAAAATTGTCATGAAAAGTTTCTCAAAAAACCTGTCGACCTTAACTTTTGGATTCCATAGCTCATTTATAAAATTAACACACACATCATTAGTATTGTGAAAAGCTAGGTTGTAATCCTGACTGAAGGGAACGGTCTTTATATGAAATGAATTATACAGCAAACCCCAACCATAGGAAAAATCTGAGCTCCTGGTAGCAGTTTGTCTGCTGCTAATATAAAACCCTATCACTAAATGTCGTATGCTAGCCGAGAGGTAGATTTGAGTATTCTTCATTATATATTTACTTCTGGTACCTTTTTGTTGGAGTTGATGAATTTAAAACGCAACAATGCAACTCACGTGTTGACATCACTGTTTTATATTATTCTTGAATTCTCTTTTATGTTTGTATTCTTAATTCTTTTCTCATTCCAAATAAAACTGTCAGCGTGATTACACATAAGAATTAGAAGCGTCTTTTTTATTTCGAGAAAATTCCAATAGGTTATGGGCCCAGGCACCCAAACCTAAAGCGCGTTAGTTAAAGAAAAATTGTTTTCATTTTTGAAATTGCCTGTGTGGCTAAACAAGTTGGAAAAATTAAATAGAAGATGAGTTCTTCTATATATAATATTGAAAAGCTGAACAAGACAAATTATGACTCATGGAGTCTCCAGATGAGAAGCGTTCTTGTGCACCAAGACCTTTGGGACGTCGTGTCAGGCGAACAAGTAAAGCCTGAGGCAGACAATGAAGCCGCACAATTGGAAGCATCACGGTGGGTAAAGAAAGATGACAAAGCTATGGCAACAATAATTTTGTGCGCAACACCTTTGCAAATAGCACATATAAAAAACAGCAAAACTTCAAAAGAAGCATGGACTACATTAAAAGAGATCCATCAGCCAAAGGGCCCTATGCGCAAAGTTGAATTATTTAAGCAGCTATTGTCCATGAAGATGAATGATAACGAAGGTGTCCAACAGTACATTTGTAAGTTCACGTCAATAGTTGAAAAACTAGCAGAAATTGGAATTACACTTCAGGAGGACCTATTTGTAATAATGCTATTGGCAAGTCTACCTAAGAGCTACGAAAATTTTGTGATTGCTTTAGAAACACGCGATGATCTTCCTAAGCTTAGTACATTGAAGGTCAAATTAACTGAAGAAGGTGAGCGCCGTAAAACAAACAGCAATGAAGTTGATAATGCTGACAGTAGCGTAGAAGCATTTATGATTCGAACGAACAACGGTAAACATCAAAATTTTGTCAAAAGGCGTAACAACAACGAGAACAAGAACAACAAAACAGCTATGCGCAAACCTTCTAGTTTCAGTTGTTACAATTGCGGTCGAAAAGGTCATTACGCAGCTCAGTGTAAAGAAAAGGAGAAGAAAAAAGAGCAAACACAAGCATCGTTTTCTGCTCTCTCAATTTTGAACTCAACTGTTTTTAAAGCAAATACGTGGTGCGTCGACAGCGGCGCTTCGTCACATTTATGCAGCAGCCGAGAAATGTTTATATCGTTTAGAGCACACGACGAAAATATTTGTATGGCAGATAACAAATGTGTAAAAGCAGAAGGCATTGGAAAGGTCTGCATAAAAACTGCTACTACTGACATCGAGCTAAATGACGTTTTATTTGTGCCACAATTACGGTGCAATTTTATATCCGTTGGAAAAGCAGTTGCAAATAATTACTCCGTCATATTTACATCGAAATCGGCAAGGATTATTAACTGTAGTGGTGAGATTATTCTTAAGGCAAATAAGGTCGGAGACCTTTTTATTTTTAATGCAACTTCTAATCATTTATTTTTTACATGTGATGAACGTGCTATGACATGGCATAATCGCTATGGACATATGAACTGCGCTAGTTTGAACGAGCTGGTCAGGAAAAACATGGTGCTGGGTCTCAACGTTAAGTTTCCTGATGCTATAAATTGCCAAATTTGCATGAAAAGCAAATGCACAGTCAAACCTTTTTCACCTTCTGAGAATCGGGCTAAAGATGTGCTTGAAATAGTGCACACCGATGTATGTGGACCGATAAACAAGCCATCGAACAGCGGCAACCTGTATTTTTTAACATTCATCGACGATAAATCCCGTTATGCATTTGTGTACTTTATCAAAACGAAAACCGAGGTTTTTGATAAATTCTGTGAATTTAAGGCAATGGCAGAGCGCCAAACGGATAAGAAAATCAAAATTTTACGAAGTGACAATGGCACAGAATTTGTAAATCAAACATTCAACAAATTTTTGAAGCAGACGGGCATTAAGAGGCAGTTAACTGTACCACATACTCCTCAACAAAATGGCGTAGCCGAACGTTATAATAGAACTCTAGTGGAGATGGCTAGAAGCATGATTGTTGCAGCTGGCGTGGATGAAGCACTGTGGGCGGAAGCCATAAATACGGCAGCGTATTTGAGGAATAGAGCACCAACAAAGGCACTGTGTGAAAAAACACCATATGAGGTGTGGTTCAATCGAAAGCCTAATGTATCGCATTTAAAGACATTTGGGTCTATTGCTATTGCATTAGATAAGAAACACTATGGAAAATTTAGGCCAAAGGGCAAAGAATATCTGATGGTCGGATATTCTGATGAGTCAAAGGCATTTCGCTTGATGGATAAAGCCACACGTAAAATTATTGTGAGTCGTGACGTCTACTTTGTAGAAACACTTGCAAAAAATGAAAGCCTCGAAGTCGTCATCGAAAATGAGAATGAAAATTGCGTCGAGCTGATGAATGAAACCGAAGAAGTTGCTGATACATGTGCCGACCCAGAAAATCAAAAGATGAAAAATGAAGCTATGGTCAAAATTGGACCAGGTAGACCAAAGAGATTACTAACAGGCGTTCGAGGTAGACCCTGTAAGCAATATAATGTGATAAACTTTACGCGCGCTGGTGGTATTAAAGTTCCTGAAACTGTTGACGAGGCACTAAATAGCGAGTATGCAGATAACTGGTGGCAGGCGATGCAAAGTGAGTATCAGGCACTTTTGGTTAACAATACTTGGGAGCTAACAGAGTTGCCACAAGGACAAAAGACAGTAGGGTCAAAATGGGTATTCTCACTAAAAACAGACAAAAATGGCAACGTTGAGAGATTTAAAGCCAGACTGGTGGCAAAGGGCTGTTCCCAAACGTATGGTGTGAATTACACAGAAATTTTTTCGCCTGTGGTACGATACGAAACCATACGCATGGTTTTTGCTCTCGCTGCAGAACTCCAATTGCATTTGCATCAAATGGATGTGTCAACTGCTTACTTGAATAGCGAGCTTAATGATGATGTTTTTATGGCGCAGCCAGAAAGATTTGTTGACAAGAATTCCCCACATTGCGTTTTAAAGTTGAAAAAGGCTATCTATGGTCTTAAACAGTCTGGACGACAGTGGAATCAAAAGATAAATTTAATTCTAAAAGATATTGGTTTTTCCCAATGCGAAAGTGAACCATGCCTGTACGTAATGAGGAAAAATGGCAACTTCAGTTTGATAGCACTATATGTTGATGACTTACTAATCGCTAGTTCTGATATAGATGAGCTTAACCAGATTAAATGCAAAATATCTCGAATTATTGATGTTGTAGATAAAGGCGAAGTAAGCTATTTTATCAGTATGGAAGTTGAAAGGGATGATTCAAAGGGTGCAATACGAATTAGTCAACGTGCACAGATAAGGCAACTTTTACAACAATATGGAATGGAAAATTGTCGACCAGTGGCAACACCGTTAGAGCCCAAATATCAAATTAGGTGCGATAAAAGCAATTGTGAGCGAATTGATCCTGTCCAATACCAGTCTCTCATCGGCTCATTAATGTATATCGCATTGCTAACACGTCCAGATATTTTACACTCTGTGTGTAAGTTATCGCAAATGAACACTGATCCCCATCGAGAACATATGCTTGCTGCGAAACGCGTACTTAAATATTTGGGCCATACAATGAATGTACAGTTGGAATACTCCAAAACCGGTCAACCATTTCACGGTTATGTGGATGCTGATTGGGGTGGTGATACCACGGATCGTAAATCCTTCACAGGTTATACGTTTACCCTTGCTGGTGGAGCAGTCTCATGGCAGTCCAAGAAACAATCGACTGTGGCACTAAGCAGTACAGAGGCTGAGTACATGGCCTTATCATCTGCGGCTAAGGAGGCCATTTTTCTGAAAAAATTACTTAGTGAAATTAAAATTTTTGGTGATGATCCAATTACTATACACTGCGACAACTTAAGCGCAATACATTTGGTTAAAAACCCAGTTTACCATAGCAGAAGTAAACACATTGATATCCGTTATCACCACATCAGGGATGTACACAAAAATGGCGAGATACAATTAGAGTATTGTAATACGGGCGATATGGTCGCAGATATTTTTACAAAAAATCTTTCGAAAATATTACATTTAAAATTAATGAAGAGTTTGAATTTGACTGTATAGATACATTTATACATATATATATATTTTTTTTTGCTTATTATTTATGTTATAATGTGAACACGTGAATTGAGGAGGAGTGTTGGAGTTGATGAATTTAAAACGCAACAATGCAACTCACGTGTTGACATCACTGTTTTATATTATTCTTGAATTCTCTTTTATGTTTGTATTCTTAATTCTTTTCTCATTCCAAATAAAACTGTCAGCGTGATTACACATAAGAATTAGAAGCGTCTTTTTTATTTCGAGAAAATTCCAATACTTTTTTAAATGGAAAACAAAATAATTTCTCTCCTGTCGTTTTTTTAAAATATTTTTTTAGGTGATTTCTTAAAAGTGACCATCACATGCTGTTCCAAAGTATTATTAAAAACCCTTATCAAAATCCCAAAGTCTTTGATTCTTTTTATAGTTTTTAAATTAAATTCTCTTTGTAATCCTATTAGTAAATAAAAGAGAGAAAATATTTCAAGTATTTTAAGCAGAAAAAAAACATATTTCCTTCAAAACCAAAAAAAAGGAAATATATGTTCAGGTCCTTAGAATAAAAGTAAAATTAACTAACAAAAATTGAGAAGAGAAGAGTAAATAAATACAAAAAACAAAAATAAAAGTTTATAACATAATATTACAACATGTGCCATATCATGGTAACCATTAAACAAACATGCAAATCCTTTGATCCTTAAAAAGGAAAAAATAAATAAATTCTAAGCGTACATATGTATTTATATGGTGCCGGTGAGTTATTGAAAATCAAAAATAATTTTTTTTTTTTAAATAAACTTGAGGATGAAAAAAGAAAACGAAAACACATGTAAACTCTGTGAACTGAATGGCTATACGGTTTTACACTCTGCCGACAAATGAACATCTGTCGGGTTATCCATTTAGTGGAGTCAAAATTTCCAAACTGACAAGGCTGTTCTTTTATAATAATTTGCCTGATCATTTACCCATTTCGGAGTATGGATCCGTTAACAACCGAAAATGATGTAAAACTGACTACACAAGTGGTTGCTCAAAGGTGGCCTTTTATCGTGTATTACAACATAATTATGGTCGATATAACTGGCCTATTGTGCGTAGAAACTGTTCGAGGAGACTAAGGGCCGACCACCACTCATCTTATAGTCCGAACGCCTTAGGCCAACAAACTTGTCAAAACATGAATTCAGCAAAACCTGCTCCATTAAGAAAAAATCATTATTACGATCCTCACCGATGGTTACTACAATGGAATGGAATGGAATTCCAGACGGAAATTTTTGCTACTAACAAGCTGCACTTATGATTGAAACCGGGGACATAGACACTGCGCTATTGGCAGTTTAGCTGACATGCTCGGGCTGCACGGCCATGATTACTGCAAAAGCCGCAATGATGTGAAGAAACCAGAATCGGTATTATATGAGAACGTTTGAAGATCTAGGTATGGTGGCGAACGTGCCACTAAGAGAACTGGCTGATTCCATCCGGAGCTCGGTGTGGTTCAAACTCACCACTAACGTATCATGACAAGGGGGCTTATCTCACACTGGATAATGGACAATATGGGCCATCAAGTGAACTTGTCTGCGATCGATAAGTTACCCAACGAGAGAAGAATGTTTTTTTAAAGACCATAACTGGAATTATTCAAAAAAGACATGGGATTTGGTACTTTCAAATGCAATACAGGACATTTGTCCATAACAAATTTCAAAAAAAATTTGATGGAAAAAGGCAGACGTCTTCAACTCAAACGTCTAAATGTTGCTTATCGACTATAACATTTTTACCAGGAAGAATTGATAAACAGAATAACAGTATACATGCACAGAAGGGGTCCATCATCCAGCATCAGTCATGGTTTAGTGCGGTCTCTATGGATCTACGAATAAGGCATTAAAACTTCAGCCAAAGTTTACAAAGAAACCTTTTTTGAAAGTGCTGTAAGACCATAGACTTTCCAGCAGGTTTCTGCTCATAAAGCTAAAAAGACTCAAGCCTGGCTCTGAAACAATTTACCATACTAGCACTCATATACTTTAAAGAGGCAGTTCTAATTTGAACCTACGTCGCAACCAATTTTGGGCAGTTCTAAAGTTTGTAGTCATTGTAGTCTAGTAGGTAGTGTGTTGGCTTATTAGACTTGGGATAAATATCTCGAACAAAATGAAAATAAGAAAAAATTATTTTTTCGACGTGTTCCTATCAGCAGATTTCTGGCAAAAACTTTGAGAATAAATAAAGTTGCATTGAGAAGTTTCTCAAAAATCTGTCGTTCGAAATCGACTTTAAACAGTAGATTGCGCCGTGTATGTAAAAAAATAATTCACATCATATCGGGTCCGCCATCTAACGTTTTTTTTTTTTCAACTAGTGCTTATTTCGTGAACGGTAACACTTAGCTCATGTGTGATTTGACAGATAATTAGTTTTATCCTTCCGCTGAACGAATATGGTTGTGTATACGCTTGAACAACAACGCTAAGTGGTCCTGCGATCGACTTACAGAAGATGCCGATTTTGGCAAAAAAAATCATCTTTTCAGATGGAGCTCATTTTGATCTTGGCGGGTATGTAAACATGCAAAATTGTCGCATTTGGGGCACAGAAAACCCGCACGCATACATTGAAAAGCCGACGCACCCAAAACGAGTCACTGTTTGGTGCGGATTTTGGTGCAGAGGCATAATTGGGCCATTTTTCTTCGAAAATGAGCAAGGAGGCAATGGCGATCGTTATCGGGCCATGTTGAACGAATTTTTGTTCACAAAAATTGAAGAGGAGGATATTGGCAACATTTGGTTTCAACAGGACGGCGCTACGTGCCACACAGCCGAAGCTACACTCGATTTTTTGCGCCCTGTTTTTGAAGATCGCATTATCAGCCGCAGAGCTGATGTCGTTTGGCAACCTCGGAGCTGCGATTTGACTATTATTTGTGGGGTGCCGTCAAAGATAAGTGTTACGCCGACAAGCGAGAGACAATTGACGCTTTAAAGGGCAATATTCGTGAAGCCATTGGTGAAATACAGCTGCACACAATCGATAATGTGCTTAAAAATTGGACCGATCGTGTAGGCTACTGCATGCCCAGCCGAGGCAGCCATTTGAATGAAATTATTTTCCATTATTATGGAAATAAAATATGGAATTCCAGGATTGTACTTTCAAATAAAAAAAGAAATTTGAGAAAATATTCAGTAGTTTTTTTTTAAAGCATTTTCAAAAAAAAAGTTATTTGGCGGACCCTTTATAAGTGGTGTGAGGAGCTAGGTCGTAATCCTGACTAAAGGGTTGTAACGACCAATTATGTATGTATTTTTAAAGGACATAGTTTGCCACAAAAGATGCTCTTACATTGATTATCATTACAGTCTACAGTTCTGATCCCTACTAATTTGAAGGTGTGTACGATTATTGATAAATGGCTAGTCCGACGTAAGGCACATGTGAAATCCAAATCATGATCCAACTAAATATTTCGCAAATGAAGGCAAGGTCCAAGTACTATAATGAAACAAAAGTTAAATTGAAATCTTAGCTTTATGTGTGTATTTTATTTAATTTTACACTTGAAACCCAATGAAATATTTATTTATTTATCTGGTCCCCCTTTTTTTCTAAATCAAAAGTTTGTTTACTATCTCCTCTTGCCTTGTCTAAAACTAAATTTCTTTACTGTCTATCACTCTCTCTCTCTCTCTCTCTTCTCTGCTGCTCTACATTAAGTTTTTTAATGTATGTCAAGTTTTCTTCTCTACAATACATTTACATACATAAATGCGTATGTTTGAATGATAATGTACATTTGTGAAACAGTGTGAAAGGGGCAAAGAGAGAGAGAGAAACTTAATGAGTATTTGTTTGTACATGTACTATCCAAATAAGCCTTGTTTTGTTTTGTTTGTTGTTAAACAAATAGACAAACAAATGCAAACAAGCACACGAATAAACATGCACATTAGCTAGTTAATATGGTGTATTGTGTATATGGGTTGATGATGTATATATGTATATGACGGTGAGTGGGAATAATTTGAGTGTGTGCGTTTATGTTCTTTTGAGTTGTGCTGATTATTAGCATTCAACATTTCAATTTGATGAAAAACTCTTTGATTTGATTTTTTTGTTTTCGTTTTTTGTTGATACGACAAACTTATGCCCTTATATCCACAAAACCTTTGGCACAAACAAATTTTAACTATAAAACAAAATCTTATAGTAGCTGTGAACAATAATGTTATTTCGTTTGAATGTTTATATTTTAAGGGGAGCCCTACAGTATAAGTCATTAATTTAATTCATGGAGGCGGTAAGTAATTCCTTAAAGGGTTTATAAACATAAAAAATAAAAAAATTCAACAAAATTTATGAAAATGGAATTTTAATTACAGAGGAAGGAGTGGTAAATAATTCAGAGTAAGGGAAGAAGAGAAGACTTTCCGAAATAATTAAGAAAACATGTTACATTAATAAAATCAAAAAATTATGTTCAATTTGCAAATTACAAATGATTGATGGAGTTAGTGGTCCTTAGCATATAAATAAAACATATACTCTCGTACATAACTGATCATTACAACCCTTCAGTTAGGATTACGATCTAGCTTCTCACACCACTTATGTTGTGTGTGTTAATTTTATACATGTCTGGCGGGTCAAGTCGAATCCGACCAACACATTTTTAAGAAACTTTTTATGGTAATTTTTATTTACTCTCCCAGAGTTTTTGCCAGAAATCTGCTGAGAGGAAGTCGCCGAAGTTATATTTGTTGTATTTTGAAGTTTGAACCGAGGCCTAATGTCTAATAAGCCAACTTACTACTTATTAGACTACGACGACTAGTATCATCATATTATTTACATAAAACTCCTGAAATTGCTAAAATATATAATGGGTACCTAGCCTTTGCTGTCCACTGTACCTACCATGGTACTCGTAGTATATATCAGGTGGGCCATCTATCGATTTAAAATTGAACCATCGGTTATTTCGAAATTGGCAATACTTATGTTATTCTATTCTGCCACAAAATTATTTCCAATAAACGTAATGATCGACTTACGCTTGAGCAAAGTTGGGATTTATTGGAAATTGGTCGAAAATTGCACGAAAATTTTGTACAAAATTTGGTCGCATAAAAGAACAGTAACCGGTATACGCAAGTTTATTGCGAAAGTTCGTGAAAATGGTTTCATTGTTGTTGCGCCAAAACGTGAGCGTGCTCGTACAGAGCATACAAAATATCGAAAATAACGAAGCTGTGGCTGAGACTGCGCGTGAGAATTCATCAACATCAACTCGCCATCGTTCTCAAAAATTGAACATTTCACGCACCAGTTTACGTCGAAATTTACGGCCCATATTTCTTTGAGAATGACAGTCAATTGAGACACTTATCGCACCACGATAACCGTTTTTTTTTTTTTGTATCCTCTCTTCATGATATTGATATGAACGATATTTGGTTTGAACAGGATAGTGCAACTTGCCAAAAATCTCATGCCCCAATCGATTTATTGAGTCAAACGTTTGATGGCCGTTTAATTAGCCGAAATGGTGATGTCAATTGGTCGACAAAAAGTTGCGTTTCGACACTGTTGAAATATTTTCTGTGAGGCACCGTTAAAGAAAAGTATTTTGCTGACAAACCAGAGACAATTGAGCATTTGAATGCCAATATTTGTGATACCATTGCCGATATTCGACCCAGTACACATGAAAAAGTGTATGAAAATTGCTGCGATCGAATGAGGTTTTGTGAGGCCAGCAGCGTCAGTCATATGAATGAAATAATATTCCATTTCTAACCGGAAAAATTGTACTTCACAACAACAAAATAAATTTGGCAACATTTCAAACCGTTTATGTGTTATTGCATTTAAATTTAAACTTTTCAATTTTCCACCCTATATATGGAAAGTAAATAAAATTTTTATATGAAATTATCCAAAAAATATAACCAAAAATCATCCAATCATCATACAACTAACCGTAGTGACCCACAAAAGTCGTAACCACTGTTGCTTGAGCCTTAATAGCAATGAAAACTCTCTCTCTCTCTCCCTCTCTCTGTGGTACATTTAAAATTCCTTATTGTTGTTATTTAAAAAGGAGATGCCTAATAAAAGTTTCGCAAACTATTCAACTTTAGCACAAACTTTTCCAAATACGGTTCATAAAAAATTCAAAACAGAAATCCTTCTAATAAGGATTCCATTAAGTTTGTTAAAGAGCAAAGAAAACCTTTTTTAAATTGCCTGCCTGCGTAGCCTGTGGCCAATAGGTCTCAAGGAGAAGGGATAATTTATGCGCATATTAATTGTGACCTTGAGCCAATAACTATTTAATTAAAAACCCTTTAAGTTCATTAAGACCCGACTAGAGTTTCTTGTTAATGAACTTTCTTCGAGTGTATGCTGTTTGCGGTATTAAGAGTCCCCATGTCTTCTCTCGCATCCCTCCTACGTTCGCTTATGGTCCATTTCGAATTTAATACAGAGAATGTTTAAATTTCTCTTTTTTTAGTTGTCGGGTAGAATGAATAATTTAATATCCGTTTTGGCTTTGTTTTTCACTTTTTTCGGGGTCATTGTTATTACTTTATTTCGACTTTATGAAATTTTTTCGCATTTTTTTTATGATTTTTTGTATTTCTTCTTCTTTAAGTACGAAAAAAATTTTATTATTAAAATCCGTATGCTGTATGGAAAAGAAAGAAAAAAGAGGAAAAGATTTTAGCATAAAAACAATTTATAGTTCATGAATTTCATTAAAATCAATGACATAGATTTCGAACATACGACAGGCTGGTAAGGAAGAAAAAATACGATTTTAGAAATGAAAATAAAACAGTAAACATCAGAGCATAATCAGATGGCGACAAAGGGAAGATGAGATTTCATGCCTACAATCCTTCAGATCTATTATGTCCTCAACACATTACTTCAAATCCTAAAGAAGATTCATAAAAAATAAAAGGGAACACACCATCTTTTTATCCACTATAAGGCAGCCTTCGACAGTCCAATATTTTGCTGCAATGTCTGAGTTCTGTATTTCTGCGGCGCTAATAAGGCTAAGGAGAATGACAGTGAGCAACTCCAGTTGCTCCGCCAAGGTAGAAATGAACCACTCAGAACCTTTTAATATCATGTGAGGTTTGAGACAAGACAATCCCTTATTGGTGTGTGTAATGCGGAAGACAGGTGTACATCTAAACGGCATTATTTTCATCAAAAGTGTTCAGTTGCTTGCATATACTGACAACATCGGCATAATTGGGCGCACCAAGCGATATGTTACTGCTGCCTTAGGCGCTATTGAACTGGTCTATGGAGGTGGATTTGGCACTAAATGAGGGCCAAAAAAGTTTATTTTGACCTACATGTCCCTACATCTCCCGACTCTAGATACATGAGGAGTATCAGACCCCATATTACGGCCAATAAATATACTTTCGATGTAGTCTGTGAATTTCTTTATCTTGTCTCTACAGTTACCAACAACAATGATGTCAGTATGGGGTTAAAGCGTAGGATCACTCCTGTCAACTTCGGGTCCCAATAGGCAATTGAGAGCGGTGACCTCTCTAGTGCGGTGAAAGTGAGAGTCTACTTATCCTCTTCTTGCATAAGAATGGCCACTATTAAGCACCGATCCAGCAGCCTTAAAAGTCTTCGGGAGTAAAATTCCATGTAAGATCTTCAGTCCAGTGTGAGTTAATAATGATTTCGTGTGTATGAAAGAGTATATTTCGACAACACCGGCATATGATTAGGGGATTAATGGAAGCCGACGTAGACGATGATGACTTTATCTGCGATGGAAATCCGATGAAATCTGAATTCTTGAGCATACTAGACCACAGCAATCTTTTTGAAATGTGACAATGTAACCGCCTTCATGACTATCATAAAGAGAATGAATAAAAAAATTTGGGTGTTCTACAGGAGACTAGAATTCTGAAAAATTGTATATTCTGTTTCATTTCTTTTCTCTCCCACTGTATGAGTGTAAATTTGCTTCTGATTTTGATATCTTGCTGCTCTTAAACTATTGAATTTCGATTATTTTTTCCGTTTGTTTCCTTTCATTTTTTTTTTTCTCTTACTGGAGATGCTTAAGAGAGTCATCGTAATATTATTTTCCTTCCGTCTTAGTTAAACAAAATCCAGTTAAACTTTATATCTGTGTGTACATATTGCATATACATAATACTGGAAGAAGATTTTTGTTGATTTTTTTCAGCATATTTTATGAGCATTCCGATTTTATGTCTTGATTGTTCGGAAAACAATTTCAGTTCAAGTCCTTTTATTTAAGGACTTTTCGTTGTATATTTTTCTTTTTTCGGAGGAGTGCAGAAGAAAAATTTAAATGAAATATAAGAGCACAGTAAATATACGTTTAAAGTCAAAAGAATTGGAAAATGATGAAAGTATGGAATTAAAAATCCTTGGGAAGGATAAAGTGCCGTTAATAACGACAAGGATATTTGATTTTATTAACATTTTTATTCATTAGTGTTAACAAATTTTTAGTATTAAAGAAAAACAATTAAAAAACCTCCTTTATAACTGTTAAGATCATTGAAATAACTGTAAACAAAAATTCAAAACCTTTTTGTAATAAAGTAATCTTCAAGCAACTTTCCTACAACCGTTCACCTTTGTACGCCTCTCATATAAACCATTCAAGAGATATTTATCTTGTTTTGAAGGCTTTACCTACATATTCATACAGCTTGTTTTTAACCTTTGACCCACATTTAAGCATTTGGCAATCAATAGCAACAATTCACAGCCATTTACATGGAAATTTTCACCTCATAAACAAGTAAAATTGTAAGAAATGAACACAAACGATTTGTCTGACTTTACATGCATACATCTATACATACCATCATAAAAAGGTGTATGTGTGTACAGGTAAGTGTAATAGGAGTGTATGTGTGAAATTTTAAACCTCCACTTAACAATTTTCTTTGAATATTTTTTGTTTGTTTTTTTTTTTTGAAAGGGGCATTACATTACAACAAGTACCGTTACACACTCGAAAATAAATTTGATGAAGGATTTCATTAATTAAAGGAATATTCATCAAACCAATTAAAAATAATTTGATTGAATTGAATAAACTAAATTCAATAAGAGATAATAAATAAGGATTTAATAATTTCGAATAAGGAAGACTTTAACTGAATAAATTGTAGTTCACATCGTTTCATTCAAACTCTATTAAAATTATAATTGATCCAATCTATATGTAACACAGTTGATTATAATATTAAAAAACATATCGTCAAGGCATTTTGTCATTTTTCGGACTACTTTTTCCAGCAACTGTCAGCGACTCTTCTCATATATGGGTGTTCGAAATTATTCTGTAATAAATTGGTGGAAGAGGGTTTAAAAATTTAATATCTCCGGTAGTATTAATAGCATCTAGCCCCTGCATAGCTTGTTTGAAAGTTGACACAACAAACATCACCTTCTTAATAAATTCCCACTATTCTGGTAAAAGTTATCTTCGTTTCAAAAAGGGTTAAAACTCAAAAGCAATGATATCAGGTCCTCCTATCTTTGAATTTAAATAAAAAAGAGTGTGTGTGTGCAAGATAATCGTTTAATCGTTTGAATGACCAGTGGATGCCATCATGCGCGCAATATAAAGCCGTTCAAATATCCACCAGAGTTTCCAAAAGTATTGCGCACAAATCACACTGAATTTCAATGATGGTATGGGTTCTGAAGTCACCGTAGTCTAGTACTATGTTGGCTTATTAGATGTGAGACCACGGTTCAAACCTCAGGTCAGACATCTGCAATGAAACAAAATATGAAAATATTTTTGCGGTGACATCCTCTCCGTAGATTTCTAGCAAAAACTCAGAGAGTGAATATAATTGCTATGAAAAGTTTCTCAACAATCTGTCGCTATCGGAATGGACTTTAAACTGTAAATCCCGCCACTCACACACAACATAAGTGCTGTGAGAAGCTAGGTTGTAATCTGACTTAAGGGTTCTAATCACCAATTATGTATGTATGTGTGTGTATGGGTTATGTTGGCGGTAAGGACAGTTGCGGTTTGTGACATATTCGCACACACATAGGACTTACGAAAACCCTACAAGAAAATGACTAACTAGGTCAAATCACTTGATGTCGATGGCCACGTGAGACGACCATGCTCAAAAGAATAGCTCGAGCAGAATATCCAATGTAGCATTAGCTCATCGGCATG
Source organism: Sarcophaga caerulescens (assembly GCA_927399465.1). Classification (NCBI taxonomy): domain Eukaryota; kingdom Metazoa; phylum Arthropoda; class Insecta; order Diptera; family Sarcophagidae; genus Sarcophaga; species Sarcophaga caerulescens. The sequence goes on from OV656873.1 coordinate 53,935,698, forward strand.
TTGCGTCGCCCTGTTTAAACCACATGTCGTTGGTATCGAGATCAACCAATTTCGACCATAAATAGTTGATTATCGTCTATCTGTAGTGTTTGCTGTTGACAGCCCTGGCATGGTTAACTTCGCTGCCAGCCCAAAATCAACACCAAACAGTGACTTGTCTGGGATGCACCAGACGTCCTTCATGAAAAAATAAAAATTAATAAAACATTAATCTCTGAGCTGTTTAAGTATGCATAATTAATTCGTCTGAGGTCTAAGCCTAGGGCGACAGTGAGCACAGAACAACCAACCAGACAAATATTATGGCATCTAGTAGATCGTTTAAAAGAGTATAAGACAATATAAGATATTGTCAGGCACTGGAGTAACCGTTTTGTACAGCGTATATTGTATGTGGCTGGAGATACATATTGCAAAAGATTTCAGAGTATCGTCCAGACGACGTGCAACAGAATTAAACAGCAGTTGAAAACATTTACAGAGAATTTTGTTGAAAGACTCGATGATGTGTCATTAGAGCACGAGTGAAGAAGCCTGTTTCCATATTCATGGATACCAGAAAGTTTCTATAAAGTGTGGTATGTACAATGGACGATTCATTGTGCCTTATTTCCTCAAAGGAATAATGAGCAAAAAAAACTGCAGTAAACGGTGACAATAAAGGTGCAAACCTAACTGCATCGGACTCCACTAGATTGGATTGATTGCAAAGCGGCATAGATAATAAATTATATTGTAGGCGCACTCAGACGACTTTACTCATTTTGTTGCAAATAATTTATTTCTTTCTTCGAGTGTATGAAAGAAATTGATATCGCTATGATTTTCCTTTCAAACAATGGGGAATAAAAAACGAAAAAAAAACGTTACCAGCTTAAATGTCAAAATGGCAAAACATTTTCCTTTATTTCTTATTTTCCCCCCTTTATTTCAGTTTTAACTTTCTGCAACAACGTATAAAATTTTTCTTTAAGGAATTGAGTAACTTTATGGTAAATTACATACGAATAACAACAACAGGCAGCATTAAAAACAACAGAAACATTTTTATGCAAGTCAAATTACAGGTGATTTGCTTGCTGGAACGAAACGAACGAATATAAAGAAAATTTCATGATATTAGGGGAGTGACAAGGCAGCGTTTTTACTTACTTTGCATTAAACAGTTAAGGAACAAAAAAAAAAAAGAAATTGAAACCAAAAAAAAGAAAAAACATAAAACATGCGTATGATGAAAAAAATTACTTAAAAAAGGAATGACAACGAGAAAGAAAAGAAATTGCCATGAATAAATCAAACTAAACAACGATTTCCCAGTTTATATACTCGTATACGCCATGTATTATGAAAATAAATATAAGAAGTCATGATTTTTAAGTAAAAATCAAAACAGCTTTGTTTTTCGATTTAAAATAAAAATAAAAATATTTTTTATTTCCTCTTACATACAAAAAAAACCCAACTTTTTATGCGAGTTAGCAATGACTATTAAAAATCAGAGGAAAAATATGAAAAACTGTGAGAAGACATAAAAATTTACATAAAAATTTATTCTTTTTTTTAAATTCCTTTTTTTTTTATTAAAAAATAAGAAAATTTTCAAGTGTTTTCATACTCAAGCTGATGCTCTTGTTGTTCCTTGAATTTATGCAGATTGTTTGTCTTGGCAAGTGTTACACTCTTGCTGCTGCCATCAGCTGAATTGTGTAAATTTGCGTTTATTTAGTCTAGTGCTTCAAGGGTGTCAATTGTAAATCCTTAACTAAACCATGACGGAAATTCAAAGCAAAGAATGAATAAAAAAAATACAACATTTTTCCAGTAGTTTGCACTAAACACTGACAACGAAATACGACAATATAATACGCTAAAGTTTAAGGTCACAGAATAATAAAATAAGAATTTAAATTCATCATCAGTTTCACTGCTAGAGATATACGATATACAACTAAAGTGGCAATTCTAAGACGATTTATGAATAGAAACATTTCATATCAATTATAAAAATTTATTTTAAAATATTTTTTATAAGACCAGTACTCAGGAAGTTATCATCTCCAATCTGCAATGTGTAGAAAGAAGAGACAGGAATGATTTCTGCAGTACGAGTGTCTCTCATGCGAATAGTTCAGCTAAAGAAAAATGTTTACGTTGAACGCAAAGTAGGATCTAGTGTTCATCGACCCCCGTTGTAATAGTGATAGAATTCAACTAACACTCATACCGTAACTATAGGGTGGATCATTTATCGGATTCAATTTAAACCATCGGTTATTTCAAATCTGGTAATACTGAGTATATCATTCTATTCTGTTACAAAATTCAGTATATTATCTCCACTGATCGTAATGAATCGATTTATTTTTGAGAAACGTTTTGGTTTATTAGGTCAAGGAGAAACTGTATGATGATGTCGATTTTGACAAAAACAATCATCTTTTCGGATGAAGCTCATTTTCATCTTTCTGGGTACGTTAATAAGCAACCCAAACGTTGTCTTACAGAAGCCAATGCAACCATTTTGAGTGGCTGTTTAGTGCGGCTTGTGTAGCGGAGGCATCATTGGTCCATATTTCTTCGAAAATGAGGACAGCGCAACCATTGCGGTCAATGGAGATACCTACCGCAGCGTAATAACCGATTTTTTGTACCCGCTCTTCATGGTATTGATGTGAACGATGTTTGGTCTCAACAGGATCAATTGATCTATTGCGTCAAACGCTTGGTAGCCGTTTAATTAGCCGAAATTGTGATGTCAATTGGCCGCCAAGAAGCAGCTATTGGACTATTTTTTATTGGGTGCCGTTAAAGAAAAGTTTTATGCCGACAAACCAGAGCATATTGAGCATATCGGCCAATATTCGTGATGTCATTGCCGAGATACGACCCCATACACTCGATAGAGTTCGCAAAAATTGAATCGATTGAATGAGGTACTGTGAGGCCAGCCACGGCAGCCATATGAATGAAATAATATTCTATTTCTAACCGGAACAATTGTACTTCACAAATACCTGGAAATTTACGAGCAAGAAGCAAAATAAAGGTCAGAAATAAAAAAAAAACACTTAAAGAAAGATTGCGAAACAACTAGGCTTGAAATAAGGGAGTAATAAAAAGTCAGTCCATGACGAGACGTGTCTATGTATTAGGAGGCCTGGAGAATGAATTATTTTTGCAGTGGATTGAGGAAAGTCCCAATAAAAACTAATGATGAAATAAAAGGCAATCAACCGTTAAAAAAAGGGTGTTGAAACTCCCTCTGACCGAATTATATCAAATTTCCAATTGGAAATTATACTTTGTTTGATGCTGCGCTTTTTTGGTGATACAATTTTAGTCAAAGCTTTAGTAGCTTTCGTCTGCGATTGTCGTCCTCTTTCGGTTTTTTCGGTTTTCGAACCATAAAAATATATTTTTCAGAATTTAATGAAAAGTTGTAATTGGCGTTCAATATTTAAACTGATTTCTTATACACTAATCTTAGCGTTTAGTTTCTTTTAGCTGATTAACATTACGAATTTAAGATTATTTAACTAATGAAGAGAATATTATACTGAATTGATGTATAGTAGACAATACTGGTATTTTTATGACTTCTAAAGATTATACACGATTTCAGAGCGCTATATTGAATGTTGTTGGGTCAAGAATCATTATCAGGTTTTGCTTTTTTAAATCACAGTGACAGTGAAGATTCTTCAGTAAACGGTTAAAAGGTTACAGCAGAACAGGCTGCTAGGAGTTCCAGACCAAACCATCTCCTTCGATTAAATGCTCTGCGACTTTTTTATAAAAACACATGAGAAGTCGCCGTAGTCGAGTAGGTATTGTGTTAGCTTATTAGACATGAGGCTTCGGTTCAAACCCCAGATCAGACATCTCCAAAGAAACGAAATATGGATACATTTTTCTTCGGCGATTTCTGGCAAGAACTCTGTGAGAGTAAATAAAATTTCTATGTAAAGTTTCTCAAAGTCGTTTGGAGTAGACTTTAAACTTTAATTAAAATTTAATTGAAGAAGAGGCAATTATTCTCATAGTTCCATAAGGCCATAGCAGGACATTCGGTTACCATTATTAGGCCATTTCCTGAACTGTAGTTCAATATAATAAGTGAACCTCTACAGTATTAAACAATGTCTTCTTAGCTCCATCTCCGTATTAGACTTCTGACATCTGCTCACTGGCATTGGCAACCAGAGAAGAAATTATAAAATTTACGTCGTCGCTAACAAAGGAGTATTGATCGAACATTGTCTCATATATTCGAAATCAGAAAGAATTCCTAGACTCTACTAGGATACCTTCTATCAAAGTTTTATTTAGATTTACCAACGCATAATAGAACCCAACATGGCATCATTCCTTAAGCATATTGCCTGCTACTACTACCTCTAGCAGCAAAAAGCGACAAGAGCAATACAATCGAAATTCGTAAGAATTCCATGTTATTTGTTGTTATTTTAACTTGTTTCCAATTGTTGTCTACCCTATTGACATCGCCTGATGTCGGCTTAGTGGTATTGTTATTGTTGTAGCCAGTATTTGGTTGTAATGTTTAAATATCCGCTTTTAAGCACTTTCTACAATTGTCTTACCAAAAAGTCATTTCCTTCTTCCCTGCCCTGTAAAGGAAAAGCGAAGCAGAAAGGATATTTCAAATGATGATGATGATGAGAAACAACAATTTTCTTATTCCTGTAAATATTTTTACTTTTCAGCGCCCCAATGTCGGTGTTGAAAATTTCCTTTTCTTTACAATTGAAGTAGCTGTGCAATAGAAAAAAAAGGAAAAAGGAAACTATTTTCGTATTGTGCCATTGTATTGGTAATTTATTTACACATACACTCATACATACATAAACAATCATAGACAATTGCAAATATTCGATAAGAGAATAAAAGTATTGAAATTGAAGGTTCAAGCATTTCGCTGTCGTCATAGTTTTAAAAGGACTCGTGGTATTTCGAAAGCTGGGTGTGTCTATTATATGGTAAGAAAGTTTATCTTTTTTCTTTTTGTATACAATACGTTTGAACACTTAAATAAGTGGATAATAGGAAATTTCCTCAATTTATTTGGTTCTTTGGTTAATTTTTTAAAGTTGTTTTCTTGTATTTTAGCTACACTTACTTCATCAAAAAACAAACAAGAAAGGAAATTTTTAACAAATTATTGGCACACTAGACAACAGAAGTTGAATCACACTGACGGGATATTCCAAAATATTTTATTCAAAACGAACAATTTTCGAGACTTAAATCAGCAGGACATAATTTAAACACCTCTCTATGGTCCTCACTAATGGAATATGTTCGATTAATATCAAGTTGATGAAAACAACATAAGCGAACGATGCATAAAACTACTCACAAAAGGCTGCGAAGAGAGGGTAATTGAAAGAAGTACTTTTTTAAGATGTCAGAGTTCAGGTTTGAAGTCAGAGCCCTTGTCTATTAAGCCTCTACACCACGTAATAGACTATGGCGACCACCTACTCTCATATAAAGGGTGATTTTTTAGCTATTATCTTTTTGGCAACACTGGTTTAAACAGCTCACGCATGTTTCGTGTTTTGTTTCACTGTCAAACATCTTCAGTTTGGTCTATAATTTAACCATGAATCGTCTTACAAACGAACAACGCTTGCAAATCATTGAATTTTATTATCAAAATGCGTACTTCTTCAAAAATGCTGCGAATCGTAACGTAACTGTGAAAGGTGAGCGCTACCGTGAGATGATATCCAACTTTTTTTTTGCCCAAAATCCAAGAGCTTGACTTGCATGACATGTGGTTTCAACAAGACGGTGCCACATGCCACACAGCACGCGTAACAATGGACTTATTGAGAGGCGAGTTCGGTGAACATTTTATTTCACGTTCGGGACCGGTCAATTGGTCGCCTAGGTCGTGCGATTTAACGCCTTTAGACTATTTTTTGTGGGGCTATGTTAAAGCTCATATCTAAACAGACAAGTCAATTAACGCATTGGAAGACAACATTGAAGCATTTATGCGTGAGATACCGGCCGAAATGTTGGAAAGAGTATGCCAAAATTGGACTAAGCGGATGGACCATTTGAGGCGCAGTCGCGGTCAACATTTGCTTGAAATAATCTTTAAACATTAAATTATATGGACCGTACTATCGATTCAAATAAAGATTTCATGCATTTTTCTGAATTTTATGTGTTTTTTTTTTTTAATTTTCCTATAGCTCTTAAAAAATCACCCGTTACATACATACATACATGGGTAATAACCCATCACTGTGACCATTCTTTTCCTGCATAATCTTTATAATTTGCGATTGCTTAGTCTTAGCAAAGGAATCTGCGGTGCATATTATTCTATTCAATATACTATGCAGATGAGTTCCTCTCACAAATTTTAAAGGTTATTGCTGTTTAGAATATGCAACAAAATTCAGTCGTGCAACAAAAATTTAAGGAAATTTTTCCATACAAATTTTTTTAATTGTATTTCAAATACGGCCATAATATTAGTATTTGTTGAAAATATATTTTTAATGCTTTAATGTATGTGCCACATTTTCTATTTAAAATAACAATAATTTTAACGCATGTCGCTCTCATTCTGATGGCAGCAAAAACTTTTTATGCCCAGTATTCGTATTTGCATTCATTTGGATGTGAGTACATGAATAACTCTACACAGTACCTTTGTTACTTATTTTTAGGTTAGGGTTACAATTTGTTACACAATAAATTTTTTTCTTTTTGTTGGAATCTGATTTCACAGGTATTAACTTACTTCACAGCGGTCTTAAAATAATTCACAACTGCAAACAAACAATCTTTTTAAAAATGATGGTTAGTGAGTGAGTGCAGTGTAGTTGAAAATCCATTTTAAATTTGTTACTCTGATACCTTTAAGCTGCACGAGAAAAAAAATCCCACAATTTATTTAAATGGAATGCCAAAGCCAGGTAGCCTAAGGGTATGGAAATTGAAATTCTTGCTTGTGTTTCATTTAAAAACTCGTTGAAGAGTATGAAATAAAAAGAAAAAAAATTAATTTACATACCAATCTGGTATTATCTCAAGGAAATGTTTTTTTTTTTTTTTGTTTAAACCAAGCCAACGGGGGAGGGTGGCTGTCAGCCACAAATTCATTATTAAAATGATTATTTAAAACGATATTTTGTTGGTCTTTAAAGAAAGAGGACCTGGTGGAAAATCTTTATATTTTTTCTTTTATTTTACGTATGGCACACTTTTCAAATAAGTGAAATGAAGTTAAAAAGAATTTCTTTCTTTAATTTTAACCACAAAATCTTTTAATATTGATGTGCTCAAAAAAAAGAAAAAAAAATCAAATTTTTCTTACTCAAATGCCGTGCTTCTCACTCGTCAATACTGCTGTCGTAATTACTAATGTTCACGGTGTTTTGAATTTATAGTTCCTGTGGTTTTTAAAGAAATTTTATAGATTGACAGTGATCCCCAAATAATTTTTTTTAAATTAATATATGAGAGTAGGTGGTTGCCGTAGTCTAGTAGGTGTTGTATAGGCTTACTAGGCGAGGGCTCTAAGTTTAAACCTGAGCTCTGACATATTAAAAAAGTATTTCTTTCAATGACCCCCTTTTAATAGCCTTCTGAGAGTAGCTTAATGCATCGTCCATTTATTTTGTTTTCATCTACATGATTTTAATCGAACATTTTTCATTAGTGAGGGTCATAGCCAGGTATTTAAATTATTTTTTTCTGATTTAAGTCTTGAAACTTGTTCGTTTTAATAAAATATATACATACATACCTACATAATTGGTCAATACAACCCTTTAATATTTGGATCGCGCCCTAGTTTCACACCACTTATGTTGGGTGTTTTCATTTTTGTACATGAGCAGCGCGACCTACATTTTAAAGTCGACTTGGCAATTTTATTTATTCCCAGAGTTTTTGGCAGAAATCTGCTGAGAGGCAGTAGATTTTGTTGTTTTGGGAAGTGTATTGCAACAAGACTTTCTAACGAAAATGTAAGGCATATTTTGTGAAATACAGATGGTTCAAGGGGGGATATCGAAGCAGAAGTAGGAATTTTATGGAGAAACTATTGCAATGGTAGTCCAAATGGATGCCTAATAGGACCCAATTAGTGAATTATTAAATTTCGTTTTTAAGTTTTAAGTTGCCGCCACCACCCGCCCTCCGAGTACCATTTCATTTAATTATTCATAAATAGCAATGAAGTAAATGGGAATTACTTTTGGATTTCATTTGGATGCTTTGTTAATTGAACGAACGACTATATAATTAAGTAAACAAACGATTCTTTCACATTCTTTGTGTGTGTGATGTTCAATTCGACAAATCCAATGTTTATCAATGCTAATATCTATATATTAAGAGAGCAATGTTATATATTTAACAGAATACACAATATGACAATATAGCATATGTGATCGTGGTACTTCCACTATCTAAATATTAGAACTCGGTCGGTCGATGAAATATGTGTCACAAGCCAAAAAAAAAAACATAGATTTAGCAAAATTATGCTACAATACTTTTGAAAATAATTACTAGGACTGTAGAGAGAATAATGGAGAGATTGGAATGTGGCGGAAGCATTAAGCTATACGGGAATTGCAGTCCAACGATTCCCTTCGAGAGGAGTAATTCACATAAGCACTTAGAGAAAAAATTGATTTGTATCAGAAAATATTGTGGTTTACACAACAGTATTGTTGCTAAATTAAAATGAAAAATTTACATATAAATTATGTTTGTGGGTCAACATATACATAAAAACTTCTGAAAAAGTTTTCTTTCGAGTTTTAGATTTTTTTTTTGTTTTTTGACAAAAGTTTTAAAGTTTTTATGGAAACAAAACATTTGTTCATTATTTCTACAGCGGCAAAGTATGCATAATCAAGAACTATTTTTTCTTTTAATGACTAATAAACTCCTAAAGCTACCACTTCTCTTATAAGACCAGGATGATTTCAATCAGCTTTAATGACCCGATGGCCTATAACATTTTATGGCGTTTCTTTACAAGTGGAAAAACGAAAGAGAATAATAAAAAATAATCACAACAAAAAATCAACAAAAACTCTGCACTTAAAAAGAAATTACAGTTAAAAGAAACATTAAAATGGATTTCAATAGAAAGAAAGAAGGAAAAGCTGGGTTATTAAATCGCAATGACACAGAAATTCGAGTTTATACAAGTAATTTCTTGTCATAACTATACAAAGTTTTGTTTGGGCTTATTTTGAATTCAAAATAAATATTTTCATTATTTGAATTTAAATGTAATTACTTATTTAAATATAAAATCGAATGGAAAATTGTAAATTGTAGATTTTCTATATGTAAACATACATATGTATATTCAACTTAAGCAATAAAGTTTATTTGAGTTAATGTTACTAAAACTTACAGAAAGGGCTAAAGCCCTCATCCTAATTTATACCGATTAATCACTATTCCCATAAATGTACATACATACCTAATTGGTCATTACAATCCTTCAGTCAGGATTACGACCTAGCTTCTCGCACCACTTATGTCAGTATGCTTATGTGCTAATGAGTTGGGAGACTCCGAAGACAGAAACTAAAGCAAGAAAATTTTATTTATTCTCAGAGTTTTTGCCGAAGAAATATTTTTTCATATTTCGTTTTGATGTCTGACCTGGGGTTTGAACCTCACGTTTAGTAAGCCAACACACTACCTACTAGATAATGGCGACTACTATTCCCTACATTGTTACTATATGGGAATAATTAACCCTTTGACGGACTCTGACGTCTATAGACGTCATAACAAGGGTTTCTGGGGGGACATGACATGTATACACGTCATAAATTGTTTCCTTCATAAAATCATTATAAAGCAAGTGTCCCACGGATAGGCCTCCTAAAATTTTGGTGTCCGTTAAAGGGTTAATAATAATTATAACTATATGGGAGTAAGTAGAGAATCTCCCGTGTTGTAGATCGTATGGAACCCTTCTTCATCATATCAATTTTTAACAACACTATAGCTATGTAACACGATACGTTCAAACATGAATCTATTGCATGGTACCAAAGAGCACAGTTGAGCGTCAAAGTTAAAAACGTTTATGAGGCCCCTCAATTGTCGGCGCCTACTTCTAAATGTTCGCCTTGATAGTAGAAAGTTTATTGGCGCTAACGACCCTGATATCTCGAAAACAAATGGAAACATTATTTTATTTTTCTTTCACCAATCTTCTGGCAAAGTTTTTGGGAGAAACTAAAATGCTTGATCTATTGCCTGGAGGAATATGCTGACCCTATTTAGTCACTTATGTTAAGCAATTGTAAATTATAAAGAGTATGGAGAATAAGAGAGGTCGTCGTGTTGCATGTTGACTTAGACCAGAGCTCGTGAGTTCAAATCTTAACTTTGACATGAGGAAATATGAAAAAAAAAAAATACTCTTTGCGGACCGACGAATGTACATTCCGCGGACGTTTCGCTAACCGGGACTTAATAGTTAGCAGGCGACCGTTTTAAAGAGAAGCAATTTCTGTTAAGAAAGCAGGAGTGCTGTTTCACCGAGACAATGTAACGTGTCACAGATCAATAAGAACGATTGCACTATTGCATGAATTCAGTCAGATCTAGAAAATTCGGTGAGTGTGAAAGCAATGCCAATTAATTATCATTTGGTGACGATTTTTAAAAGAAAGCTACAATCTTCCTTTTTTTTGTGATACTCTACAGCCTCGATTAAGCGAATTATAGAGTATCATATGCCTAGATTTGACCGATTCAAGCTTTCTTTCTTCAACGCTTTTTAGAATTAAACTGTGACTGTGTATACAAACTAACTTTAAAATTAATGGCCCTTTTTTTCTCCAAAACCAAAAACGTATAGCGTGGATGGCTGTGGCAAAAACCAGGCCAAGAAAATAAAGCTGTTAAATGGCTTAAAGTCAAAATACTCGCATAAAGTCGTTAATGCGCGTGGCACAATTTTATTTCACTTTAAGTTTTTTTCTTTTTTTTGTTTTTCTTTTTTTTTTTGTTGCCATTTATTGTAGAGTTTGTGTTAATTCAGCAATTGCTGTAGTTGCTGTTGTTGACTTTACTTTCCCAGAGGCAAAAACTAAAAAGTAATGGGCCTTCGTTTCCTTTCGTTAGATTCTGAAATAGAAAAACTACACGAGATATTACAGGTTCCCCTGCTAACGTGCGACTGACAAATAAAAAAATATAAATTTTATGTGAAAAAAAAACAACCGTTGAGGGGATCTAAAGGCGTAACGCCAGTTGCGGAGGGTAGTAATCGTGGTAGTGAGGAGCCAGAAATAAAAACAAAACAAAAAGTCATCTTAAAGTGTTAAAGCTTATGTTTACGATAATCGCCTAAAGCCAAACTAAATAAATAATTTGATTTCCTTCTTTCGTTTCTGGTGTTTTTCTTTTTATTGTTGTTGTAATTTTCTTTTGCCATTCAAAGACTAGAAGCCACGCAAATACTATCAGCCACAGTTGAAAATAGAGACATGAAACATAGACAGCAATGGCAGCGTCTAAATGTCTCTAATTTATGGTAAGAAAAACGGGTAACAAAAAAAAAAAACGGAGAATAATTTTATTCATTGCCTACTGCTGCTTCAAATCTTGTTGTTGTTGTTTAAAAATTCATTACGTTTTAGTTTTTTGTTGTTATTTTTCGTACTTTTCAACTGATTAGTGTAATTTATTTAAGACCATAATTTAACAAACACAGTTTGAAACATGAATAATCAAATCGAAACTCATAAAATTTGCTCTAATGAATGCAGGCAAAAAGTTGTTGCCATGAGACCAACTAAGTTTTTCTATGCCCCATCAATTACTATGATACTCGGACAATTTTCTTTGACTAGACTAGGCCTGTCTAAAATTTGTGGATGCTCAAAAAGTCCTCGCTTTCGGTTCCAAATTTCAGACAAGATGTCCACCGGTGGTTTCTTTTTTCTCGTTATTACAGTTTCTGCAAAAGAAAAGTTAATGCCACATTATGACCGCTAATGTGAATAGCAATTAAGGGTCCCATTTGTCAGAACTCTTTACACCCGCATAAATTTTGTGAGTTCATTTGATTGAAATAAATCTTGCTATTGTAGCAATTCTTATTTTGGAGAGTACGAGCAAGGATGATAGAAAATGACAGCTTAAGAATCTCTGCCCCTTCTTGGTAAAATTAGAGCACTGACACATAAACTGAAGGATAGTCTGTCCCTGCTTCTCAGAGTCACATTTCCTGCAGAAGTCATTCGATGGAATTCCAAGTCAATAGGCATGCCTTCCAATAAAACAGTTACCCGTGAGAATAGCAATTGGGCAATGAATACCCTCCGATTTATGGACAGAATTTGAGAGTCCACATAAAATAAACGGAGAATATCTAGTTTAACTAAGGCAATCGGAATACAGTCGTCGTAGTCTAGTAGGTAGTGTGTTGGTTTATTAGAAATTAGTCCCACGGTTCTTACCCAAGGTCCGACATCTTCAACAAAACGAAATTATAAAAAATATTTCTTCGCCGTCTTCCTCTCACCAGATTTCTTGCAAAAACTGTGAGAGTAAATAAAATTGCAATGAAAAGTTTCTCAAAAATTTGTCGTTCGGTGTCGACTTTAAACTGTTGTTCCTGCCACTTAAGTCTAAAAATTAACACACACGACATAAGTGGTGTGAGAACCCAGGTCGTAATCCTGGCTGAAGGGTTGTAATGTATGTATGTATGTATAGAATGTATCTGAGAGGATGGCAAAATTAAAATCAAACATCCTGTTCAGTTTCAGTTGGTCGCATTCATCAAATTGAACATCAGAAGTACCTCCGATTTTATTTCAACAACGGTTGAATACAAATGTGAAATGTAAATGGGTTGCAAACGAATGAATTGAAATGAAGACATTAACGTGGTAATAACAACAAATAAAAAAAGAAAATCATACATACCACAGATGCTGAAATATTGCACTCAGAGAGAGCACAGCAGCAAAATGATACAGAAGGCTAGCAACGTTAAAATAAGCAGCTGCCTACTGAGCATAAGTGTGATTATTATGCTGTTGATGAGGCTAATAATTGTGTGATATTTTATGCTTATGGGAGTGGATATAAAACCCAACACATATCCAAATTTTACAAGAAGATAAAAAATAAGAAGGGAGAGAGAGTGCAGGATGGACAGAGAATAAGACCAAATGATATAAAAATTCTTATCAAATGAAAATCAAAACATTTTTAAAAGCAGGCATCTAAGCAAGGCTATTGGAAAAGTTGAAGAATTATGGGCGATTTTTAAGATAAACACGAGGAAGGTGAAGAAAAAGTTCAATTTGGAATACAATTTCTGATTCTCGAAATATTTAAATATCGGGTGGGCTATTTAGCGGTTTCAATTTAAGCCATCGGTTATTACAAATCTGGCAGTACTTATGTCATTCTATGGTGTCACAAAATTCACTATGTTATCTCTACTGAACGTAATAAATCGATTTACGCTCGAGCAATGTAAGGATTTATTGGGCCAAAGAGAAACTGCACGATGATTTTACAAAAAAAAAAAAACAAATTCTCGGATGAAGCTCATTTTCATCTTGGTGGGCACGTTAATAAAGGAAATTGCCGTATTTGGGGCTCAGAAAACCCACATGTGGTCATACAGGAGACAATGCACCCATTAAGAGTAGCTATTTGGTGCGGCTTATGGAGCGGACGCATCATTGGCCCATGTTTATTTGAAAATGAGGACGACACAATCATTACGGTGAATGAAGACACATATTGCACCATGATAACCGATTTTTTTGTACCCGCTCTTCATGGTATTAATATGAATGGTGTTTGATTTCAATAGAATGGTGCAACTTGCCACACATCTCATGCCACAATCGATTTATTGCGTCAAACATTTGATGGCCGTTTAATTAGCAGAAATGTTGATGTCAATTGGCCGCCAAGAAGCTCTGATTTGACACCGTTGGACTATTTTCTGTGGAGTTCCGTTAAAGACAAAGCAGAGACAAGTGAGCATTCCAAGGCCAACATTCGTGATGCCATTGCTGAGATACCACCCCATACGGCCACACGCGGCAGCCATATGAATGAAATAATATTCCATTTCTAACCGGAACAATTGTACTTCACAGCAAACAAATACATTTGGCAAAATTTTTTTCTTCTTTTTTGGTTTTTGTTTTCTTACATTCTTAAATTTAAACTTTTAAATGCTCCACCCTATATTAAATAAGAATAAAGGCACCTTTTCAAATTCTAACCTCGTATAAACTTTTTTGGAAAGAAAAATTGCTTTACAAACTACAATAAAATAAATATGGGGCCTGCTGCTTGGACGAGAGTAATTTTTGGACTCTTAATGTTGTAAGATTGTAAACAAATATCGTTGATTGTATAAATGTATGACAGTATGTTAGAGTGTAGCGCGGTTCAACACATTAAAATTTATGTACAAAATATTTTATGGTACAAAAACAACAACGTTTGAAAGAAGGCCATTACATTTATTAGGAGATTGTGGCACTATAGCTGCTGCCATTGCAGTGGCAGCTTAACCAGTAAAAGATTCATGCAACTTGTGTGCAACATTTATCACAAGTGTCAAACAAATGCAGCCAAGTTCACTATAGGCAATGCAATGCTTGCAATGAATGTATGACGACAACATCATCGTTGTCGCTACGAATGCCATTGCAACTGTATGTAGTCACATACAGTTTTAACTGTTTAACTACACACAGCAAACATTTTTTTTCCATTTTTTTTTTCTCATGACCGATCATTATTTTTCTTTTCGTTGTATTACGGCTACTGTTTGAATGTGAAAGAGCGTTTTTGGTAAATGAACACACACACACTTATAGCCGTAAATAGTTGCTCTTACAACCATTAAATAAAACTCCAGAGAAACTTTTACAAAAAAAAAAACAGAAAAAAATTGCTGCAAACAATAGCAACAGTTGCTGGTAATAAACAAATATTTTGTGCAACAGAAAAACAACAACAAAAAATGCTTATTTTTCTATTCAAAATGAATAATTTGATCCATAAAGACCGTTTTGGCTGAAAAGAAAAATGATTTGTAAGCGAAAATTTGTTTGGATTAACGTGCTCATTACATTATGCTGTTAACTTGGCTTGTGATTTTTCGGTCCCCTGACTTGGGTGTTTAATGGTTTGCGTAACTAAAAAAGTTATCATAATGAAATATTGCAAGAGTTTATAGACAAAATAATGGTGTTTTAGATTTCGATAAGAAGGCGCAAGAAATACTTACACGTTCCGATTGGCATGATAAAAATTTGAAGGGGGACAGATAATTTAAAATCAATTCAACTTACCTGCAAAGAAACAAAGAAATATTATGTGATTAATAATGAGATATTTAGATAAGAAACGATTTCGTATAAAATTTATTCAAGTTGTGTTAGAGAAAATCGATCGTGTAATACAGGTAGTATGTCTCTAAGGAAATGCTTAATTTGTCATACGTATGGTTTACATAGGCAGTTTTATGACACAGTTTAACTATTAAAAGCAAGTCATATGCTTACCTAGAAAATACATTAAATTACGAGGAAAAGCAATTTTATATTCTCTAATGCGTCCTACAAAAGCAATGGATTATCACACAAGAAAGGTTGTAATAAAAGCGCATACACTGACAATGTTTGTTAACATATTAAGTTACAGTCTTAGCAAAGGAAAAGCAAATCAATAAATTATAAACGCTTTGAAGATCAATAAATTTGTGTACTCATTCACTAACGTTCTTTTTAATCTCCAATGCTATGAGACGAAAAAAATTTGTTTTGCTTTTTTGAAGAACGATTTTTTATAGTTTTCATTAAAAAATTAAGCAGAAAAAATCAAGTCCTAAAATGTAAACCAAGGGTATAGTCTTAGATGGAAAATTTAGGCACAGGTTTTCATACAGAAAGTCGCAAGACAGGATGATGATGTACAAGCGTGCTATAAGAAGATAAACCGATACAGCTCTATGTATAGAAAGAAAATTATTGCAACTGCATGAGTATTAATTTAGTCAGAGCATACCAGTCGCCGTAGTCTCGTATGTAGTGTGTTGGCTTGTTAAAGATGAGGCCAAGTTCAAACCCCAGGTCAGACATTTCGAACAAAACGTAAAATAAGAAAAATAATTCATGGGTGACTTCCTCTCAGCAGATTTCTGAGAAAAAAATCTGTAGTTCGGAGTCGACTTTAAACTGTAGGTCCCGTCGCTCATGTATAAAATTAAATATTGAACACCTAAATATCCTGAAGGCTTTTGGCACTGCCTTCTGCCTTTTGACTTCTGAACGTTCTTTCCGGAAAGTCATGTTTGGAAAAGTTATAACTTCTTTCAGATTGTTGCGGACCGTTGGAAATTGAATGGAACTATGGCTGGTAAACATTTTTCGGAGACTGTGAGCCTTGTTTATACTCCATAAGGCTACTGAATCATGGCAGTATCTTCTAGGCGGAAATGTCGGCCATACAGACTGCGGTTAGGATTATTAAAGATGTGAATTTCTCTGGAGAAGACATTAGAATTCAAACGGCTATCAGAGCACTGTGTTTATAACTCTCGCAAGTCTCTCTATGAGTTAGCAGAAACGGTTTGACATTCATAACATACGTGTACCGTGATATTCCAGGTAGTTGTATGAGCGAATGAATTCTACAGGTGTGATATAACCATCGAATTCCTCAGCGAATTGTCCACATTGGAATCCCCTATGAGAACTTGCAAACTTATAATTAACAATGCAGTTATAGATTGCGTTAGCAATCTCAGACATGTTACTGGTC
Source organism: Sarcophaga caerulescens (assembly GCA_927399465.1). NCBI lineage: Eukaryota > Metazoa > Arthropoda > Insecta > Diptera > Sarcophagidae > Sarcophaga > Sarcophaga caerulescens. The sequence continues at coordinate 53,952,540 of OV656873.1, forward strand.
ATAGGTATTCCCATTGCTTCGGTTAATTTGTATATTGTCTACTCTCTCTACGAGTAGGCTCAATCTCGTTGAGAGCAGGAGCAATATTGCCACACTTTTCTGGACACGTATGGACAGGGAAAGAACTCACTTCTGTCCTTAAATCGTATGGTCATTTGTCATCGTTGGGTCATTGTGCCCATTGTACCGAAAGACTTGCCATTCCAAATAACTAACTTCTGCAGTAGCTGAGGGTCTGAGGGCGACGAAGAGACTGTCTTTCACCTCATGTGTCAGTGCCCTGCTCTTGCCATGAAGAGACGAAGGTTTCAGACGTGTAATTTTCTGACATCGTTGACCGAGCCCTCTAATATAAAGATTGCTGCAATAGCAATATTTATTTTAGATTCGGAATGGTTTTCTCTAGGGAACAGTTGACCCCGGGTAGAATTAATTGTGGTATCATCCTTCAAGGGGGTCCACCACCTAACCTAACCTAACCTATAGATTCTGTTAACTTTGGATACGCGTTTTCTTATTCGATCAGAATATGGCAGCATATGTGGCCACAAGTGGATAGATTGTGTATAAAATGTTTTCCAAAGGAGTACGTTTAGCATGGTTGTTGGGGTTGTTACTGTATATTGCATTATTAGCACTCATGCAAGACGTACTGGTTATGGACGTATGGCAAAAAGCTTTTACGGGACCTGTATAGTTGCTTTTTTATTGTTTAAGTGTGTCTATTCAATCGTCGTAGTCTAGTAGGTAGGACCCAAGATAGACATCTCCAACAAAACGAAATATGAAAAGGAAAAATATTTCTTCGGCGACTTTCTCTCAGCAGATTTCTGATAAAACCTCTGAGAGTAAATAAAATTGTCATGAAAAGTTTCCCAAAAATCTGCCGTTCGGAATCGATTTTAAATTGTAGTTCCCGCCACTCAAGTATGACATTAAAACACACAACATAGGTGGTGTGAGAAACTAGGTTGTAATCCGGATTTAAGGGTTGTAATAACCAATTATTATATGTAAGTGTGTAATCCAACCACCTCTACTGACCTACCTACAAAAAAGGATTTCGAATATAAATTCTCCAGTTCTCATGCATCAAGGAATCCGACTGACCAGTTGTTCGTTCGATATAAATTCAAAACAATTCGTAACTCATGGAGAAATGTCGTGTCGGTTTATTAATTGAAAAATTAAGTTCTGTATGCCAAATAAAAACGTGACGTGACTTGCCTTAATGCCTTAATGTGTCTTCATAAAGCGACAAAACTTTAATAAATTGAAAAAAAAATTATTTTTTTTATTCGTGTTTTTTAAATAAAAATATAATTATAGGACTACAAAACAGACAGACAAATGGTGCAAACGCGCACAGGCATAATATTCGAACAACAACAAAATGATCATAATGATGTGGATGTTAAAAACTACACGTACTTGAACTGTTATTTACGGGCGTACAAATTTAAAAAAATTGAAAAAAAATTTTTCATTCATTTCACTTGAAAAGGATCCATCCATTGAAACGATAAATTGAAAAAGAAAGAGAAACAGATACAGACACTCGGTGAACGAAAAACCCAAAACAGAATCCATAAAATGCATGACAAAAGGAAGCCACTAGTGGCATGTGTATTTAGTAGATTGTTTATGTTGCACGTTTGCTGCTGTCGCTTTAAAAGCCAGAGTGCAAAAGATATTCTTTTTATTTCACAATTTTTTTTATCTGTTTTATTTTCATTTTTATTTCGTTTTTTTTTTTTTTTGTTCGTCATTTATTTTAGTTTCTCAATAAAGCCATGAAATAAAAAAAAGAAAAAAACATTTTTTTTGTTTAAATAATTGTGCGTGTGAATAAATCTCAAGTGGTTTATTTCGTTTCGTTACGTTACGTTACGTTTAAGAACTGTGAAATGTTTGATGCTTCATTTACGTTCATTCATACAATGAAGCACAACGTTATGTGCATACATTCCACTGCTTTCATCCATTCTCATAAACATGCAATGAACATATTCATCCATATCACTTATAATGATGTTGATGTGGATTATGACAACTTTGTTTTCGTGCGTTGTACTTGGTGTTGTTAATTTTTAAGGTCGCTTTATAGTTTGTTTTCTTTTTAAGGCACTCTAAAGAAGCCGGTTGGAAATTTTGAACATTTTAAAAAAAATTTGTTCGGTAATTTTTGAACACTACTTTGTGTGGGGTAGTCATCATTATTCTTTGTGGATTCTTAAACACGTCGTAAAAAACGTTCAGTTGCTTGCGTAAGCTGACGACATTGACATCATAGGGCGTAAGAAGAGAGATGTTACTGGTGACTTTACGTGCGGCGTATTGGATCTCAGATTATGACAGATAACTATATGTACATTCGATATAGTCAAGGAATTTATTTATCTTGGCTCCGTCGTTACCACCAAAAATTTTGTCAGTATGGAGATCAATCGCAGGATCACTCTTGCCAACACGTGCTACTATGGTCTCAATAGGCAATTGAGTAGCAGAGACCTCTCTCGTACGACAAAACTAATACTGTACAAGACGCTCATCATACCCGTGCTTCTTCATGGCTTAGAGGCATGGACACTATTAAGCACTGATGCAGCGGTGTTGAGAGTATTCAAGAGAAAAGTCCTACTTAAGATCTTCGATCCAGTGCGAGTTGACAATGATTTCCGCATTCGATTTAACAATGAGCTGTATGAGATTCTTAACGATGTGGACGTTGCGCAGCGTATTAACATCCACGTCTTCGCTGGCTCGGCCATGTCGTTCGAATGGAGGAGAATGCTCCGGCAGGACGGGTATTTGATGCGGAGATTTATGGAAGTCGGCGAAGAGGACAACCTTGTTTGCGTTGGAAGGACCAGGTCGAGAAAGCCCTGTCATCGATTGGTGTGACCAACTGGCGTAGGCGCGAAAGAAACAGAGGCGCCTGGAGGGACGTGTTAAGGCAGGCCGAAATCCGTTAATCGGGTTTCTAATGGCCTGCTAAGTAAGTAAGTAGTACACAACATAAGTGGTGTCAGGAACCTAGATTGTAATCCTAACTAAAATGTTGCAAAGACCAAGGTGAGGTCTGGGTCGTCTCAAATCGCTAATTCTTAAAAACTTAATTTCGACAATATTGACAAATAAAAAGAAATGTATTTTGATCGCGATTAATATAAACCGCATGCATTCTAGAATAAACAGCATTTTGGCAACCCCTCGTTCAAAAATTTCCTACGGAAAGTGTGTTATTTAGGACCCTAAATTATTTTTCCGAATTTCCTATTGGGTTTGTTTAGGGTTTCATTTAGTTTTGTTTGTTATTCCTGAGTCTTTTCATCGTTGTATTAATCATTCATTCATAAATTATTTTTCTTTCTTTGTTGCTTCTTCTTGATTTATATTTCTTTTGTTGTTGTTGGTGTTAAGTTATGTGGATAATTTGTTATAAAAATAGTCTCCTACATAAACAATATGAATATGTGCACTTGTTTGTATATATATACGAGGATGGTTACAAAATTAGTATACATCACGACAGTATTTAAAAAAAGTTGATTTGAGAAAACAAATTTATTTAACAGATGCTTTATGTTTCAAGCCTCCATCTTCCTTTTTTTCTTCACTTATAAACGAAGCTTCTCTAATGAATGACGCTTCTCTAATGAATGATGCTTCCCTTATGAATGATGCTTCTCTTATGAATGACGCTTCTTTTTTGAAAGATGCTTCTCTTATGAATGACGCTTCTCTTATGAATGAAACTTCACTTATGAATAACGCCTCTCTTGTGAATAACGCTTCGACGTCCGGCCTCGTCTTTCTATTCTATTTGCCAGTAAAATTTCGAATCATTCAAAAGTAACTCTTATATGGGTTTTGTCGGAAATTGCATTGCTAATGACGATACGAACACTACCTCTGGCATATGATAGGGCTAGGTATTCCAATTCCCTTAGCGAGTATTCTCTGTTCGTTTTACAGGGCGGCTCTACTTTGTTGTCTACATGCAATTAAGTTCAATATTGCTCGACTGTGTTGGTGAAGATTGATTTCTGAAATCCTGAAACCTGCGTAAGTACGGACCCTATAACTTTGTTGTCTGGAAGGAGGTAAGTTCAATATTGCTTGACTGTGCTGGGGAAGATTGGTCCATTTCTGTGCTGAAAGCGCTTGGCATCGCAGAATTGTGATTCTGATTGACCACTTGCCTCATTACTTGCCGACAGACTTGGCATTTCATCAAACAGTTTCTGCTGGATCTATGGGTCTGAGAGGGAGGAGGACTGTACTATGTTTTTGAAATGAAAATACGAAGGTTTTGAACCTTTGACTTTCGGTCGTCCTTAACTGAATTCTCCAATATAAACAGAAAAATTTATTCAGGAGTCTGGTTGGGCTTCTTTAAGTAATTTTTGATGCCGGGGTTGGATAATAATTGTGGTATCCCAATGGGCCTACAGGTTAACTTAACGCTGAACCTTGTTTTTGTGTTGGACTTTATAGCGATGACCAAATTTTCAATGACTATGTAGACTCTAAGCGTCTAGCTTGTGCATTCGATTCTTAGCAGAAACTCTGGCCTGTGGCACTAGTCCTAGTTATAAAATTTGTTGTAGGCGAACTAATTTGGAAACTACCCCCGTACACATAGTATATATGAGGGAGTTTATAACCATAACAGTGAATACAAATAATATAAAAAAGAATAAAAGAGTAAAGAATTAAATAAAAAGTGAACAAAAAAAATGTTGTCTACGTGTCATTTCATTTATTTTATTAAAAAGAAAATCGAGAGAGAGAGAGAGAGAGACAGAAAAAATAACAACTGGAAAAACATCAACAACAACATAAACGTGTGAATAAAGGAAGAATATTTACTACTGTCCTCCCACTAATACAACATACATGTATGTATGCGGAGAAATATACAAATAAAAACACACATGCATTAGCACATATACACACACACATGGATAAGGATCGTTTCATTATGATTATTTCAGGTCTTTTTTTGTATTGTATTGTAAGAGAAAAATTGTATGAATTGCTGTGGCGTGTATTTAAATCCCTTGTATTTGTTCGAGTATATGTGTGCATGCATGTGTGGACGCGTGTTTGCTTATGATAATAATCTTGATTTCATATTCATTTTTCTTGTGATTCGTTTTCTTCTTTTCCTTCTTGAGGATATTTGCCATTCCAACTAGAGAAAATATTAAATTTCTCATACATTTTCATTTCATGGTAGTTAAAGTGTGAAAACTTTTATTTGTTTTCTTCCTTTTTTCTCTTTTCTTCCTTTAGAAAAAAATAAAACTGAATTACAACCATAAAAGCCTGTTTGTTTTTCTTCGTCTATCATTTCAGGCTGCAGCAGATTGAATGTACGTTTGGCTCCTCGTGTGGAAGTTTAAAATGCTGCACTGCAGTTGACCATCACTGTTGTCTTGTTATGGCGTATTTGCTTGCATTCAAGCTTTGTTCTGCTGTTGCTGGTTTGGTGTTTGATTGCTTGTGGGTTGGCTTCATGTACTGTTTGCAATTTCTTTTCGTTGATTTCAATCGCACTGCCAGCCGTTACAGACATTTACAAATGTTCGCCAGCAATTTGCCATTGTTGACAGTTGCCATTGGTTGTTTATTTAAAATTTGTGAGTATTTTCTTCAATTCTTTGTTTTTATTAATATTTTTCTCATTATTATTGTTATTTTTTTTTAATATTTATTTTCTAAATATTAAATGGTCTTTAAAATGAAAAATTTTGTTTTTCTTTTTCAAAAGGAATGAAATTTAAACATATTGAGTGCATTTCTTCTTTCCGATATGAAATGTACAATGGAAGTTACCAGGCCATGTTTAACAGTCGCCTGAAATCCTTTTTACAATTTGGTAAACCTAAAATTTTGCATAGAATCCAATGAATTCAAAAATTCCAAGGGAATGAACAGTTTCAAGTCCAAAAAAGACGCCTTTTAGCCCTAGCATCACAGGATTGTGATGGGGCATATGACACCACTCCTGTATTCTAGCAGACAGAAGTTTATATTCCAGTTATTGGACCACCTATCGGTTTAAATTTGAACCATCGGTGAATTCGAATCTGACAATAATTATGTCATTCTATTTTGTCACAAAATTATCTGAACGTAATGAATCGATTTACGCATGACCAACGTTCGGAATTATTGGAAATTCATTTCCAAAACAAGAGAATTGGTCGGAAATTGCACGAAAATGCCGTACAAAAGTTGGTCGCAGAGAACAGTGCCCGGTATACGCAAGTTTATTGCTAAAGTTTGTGAAACTGGTTTCATTGTTGATGCGCCATTAGGTAAGCGTGCTCGTACAGTGCGTACACCTGAAAATATCGAAGTAGTGGCTGAGAGTATGCGTGAGAATCCAACTCGTCATCGTTCTCTAGAATTGAATATTTTAAGCACCAGTTTACGCCGAACTTTGCGAAATGCGCCAACGAGAAACTGCACGATGATGTCGATTTTGCCAAAAAGAATCATCTTTTCGGATGAAACTCATTTTCACTTTGTGGTACGTTACAAAACTACCGTAGTTAGTACTTAGAATACCTACACGTGCACCTACAATGCATTCATTATGATTGACTCTTTGGTGCGGCTTGTGGAGCGGAGGCATCGTTGCCCCATATTTCTTTGAAAATGAGGACGGTGCAACCATTATTGATTTTAACAGGAGGGTGAAACTTGCCACACATCTCATGGTAAAACCGATTTATTGCGTCAAACGTTCGATGGCCGTTGAATTAGCCGAAATGGTGATGTCAATTGGCCGCCAAGAATCTGCAATTTGACACCGTTGGATTATTTTCTGTGGTGCGCCGTTTAAGAAAATTGTTATGTCGACAAACCACAGGCAATTGAGCATTTGATTGCCAATATTCGTGATGTCATACAATCGAAAAAGTGGACGAAGATTAGTCCGCTCGAATGAGATACTGTGAGGCCAGCCTCGGCAGCCATTTGAATTCACTTTATTTCACAAGAGCAAAATTAATTTGGCAAAGTTTCAAACCGTTTTTGGTTGATTCCATTTTTAAATTTAAACTTTTAAATGGCTCAACCCTTTACTACTATCTGTTGATTCCTGACGATCCATAATGATCAATCTCCAACGGGCTCTACACAAAACATGAGGTTTCGAATTTACATCATTACGAAATTATGTAAATTGATATCGGCAGTGTGACCTGGGAAAATGTTTCAGGCAAGCTTCAATGAGTTTAATGTTATCCAAGTGAAAATTTCTACTATACACACGACTGTGAAATCCTGATTACAAGTTGGTGAACATCTCTTAATCAGAAGGCCCAGTTATGAGAAGAAAGAGAGGAAGATTATCTCTGTAGGATCATGGATATTAAATCCATGTTTGGAGGCCTTTTCCTTTTAGGCAAGACTAAGCTAGAGCCAAGGAAATCAAACTTCTATGTAAAGTCAACAAATAGAGAAGGGTTCTATATGTAGAAACTGCGTGGAGACAGTTTCAGTAACTTGGCGTCTGTTTATCGTTAGAATCTAATGATTGATTAAGAGTTTAAATGATCTGTACGTGACTAGAATTGATGCACATTAAGGCACTCAATCGATCTTAATAATAATGTGTTCTCAATCCATTGTCAATTATAGCGATGGACATTACGAGTTCGTTAGGATTTGTTTAGATCTGAGAAACATCGATGCAGGTGTAGTCGGTCAACTCATTCCCATGCCATTGACTGACCTAAGATCGTTAATACTAGCAAATATTTGAGCTACTGCTCTAGAGGTTAAACTTCAGCACATCATGATTGAGCTTGTGAATAAACAGCATTCAAGCATATTGCATGACAGCAATCAAGCATACTTCAATCCTCTGAAAAAAACTTCCTTTACTTAAATAAACAAAAAATCCTTCAATTTAAAAAAAATTAAGATACGCAAACACAAAAATCCAGGGTCATATTTTCTTCATACATTATTTTAATGAAAATATGCTGCATTATTTATGCTTCTTTTTATTATTTTAAATCCACTTCTGATGGATTCAGACAAATAAACGAAAAACATCAGTGAAACAAACAAACGAATGAACGATGCAACGAATGTGGCAAAGCGAACTATATGAACTACTGACTGACTGCCCTTCAGCAAATAATGTTCTCTGTTTGTTATTCTTCCCATACAGAATTACTGCAGACTATTTCCGACTGTTGCTTCTTCCTTCACAGATTTATTCTGAACCACAATTCTTAACATATTTCCAGAGATAACTGTATGGTAGTGTGTGTTACTCCGATTGCTGTTGTACTTTAAATATCTTGGCCTTTTCATTCTTATTTTTTTTAAGTCTGTTGGTTGGTCTGTCTGTTTGTTTTTTTATTTTTGATGTCAGTTCGACAAGTTCTTGTTAAAGGCCACATTCACCATTGGAATATGGATGTGTATGAATGAAAGCATGCAAGATGGCAACTATTCGTGAAGCAATAAATCGTACTTATGATTATTTTTCCTCAAAAATAAAAGAAGATGAGAAGCTGTATTAAAGTAAGAATGTAAAGTATACATAAATTACACTGCGAACTCTCTTGACAATGGAAACAAGTTGTTTTTGAAAGCAGCCCAGGTAGATGTGTTGAATGCATTTAAATGATTTGATGAGTAAATTTTAAGGACGACATTAGCAGAAACTGTTTCTTAGGGATCATTACTTACAATAGAAGGTTTTCGAGTGTTTTGGCAGCTCAATAACCTATTAAACTGTTAGCTTTCCCATCACTTTCCATTACTTGGACCTAAGTAAAGATGTGAAGATCGTTTATCAGTATACCACCGTTTGCATCTAACCTAACCATTTATAACCCTTAACCTCAAAAGTCACCATGAAAGGAAGTAGGATTTAACAACATGTGTAAATAATAACATTTTTTCATTTATTCGAGCCCATTGAGGCCAATTTATAGATGAATGGGATTAGGTCAGGTTAGGTTAGAGGACGTGTACTTGTCGACAAAGACAAGTACAGTACCCGGAGGTCGAATTGACCCATTGTACAGCGTCCTTGAAAGGAAGGATAATAGAGGGGATAGGAAAAAGGAGAGAAAGTAGGAAATGGAGAATGGGAAGCGGATAAATTACACAGACTAAAAACAAAACAAAAAATGGGAGAACGCGACTACACTGATGAAGCCCCAGCACTTCTCAACCATCTCAAGCCACTAATGAATCTGTGGAGAGCCTTGTTGTCGGCTCTCGACACAGAATTCAAACTCTCCTCTTCTCAACCTCTATTTGCTAAGGGCTGGGCAGTTACAGAGGAGGTGCTCGACAGTCTCCAACTCCTCCTCATCGCAACATACCCTGCAATAGTCCGGCTGGGATCTGAACCAAATGAATGGTAGCGTGAACAAACAAAATTTACGAAATTTGAACAATAGAACTCCACGTGGCAACCAAGGCCATCCAATCCATTCATAAAACGTCTCTATTTATTTAGTGCCAATTTTAGGCTGACGGCGTCATTGATCCATATATCCTTGTATGACTTTACCTACGCCATTTTTGTGAACGACAAGCATTTCAGGTCGATTAGACTTAGACTTAGGTCAGGTTAGACTTTTACTTCTTTGAGTAGCAGGTGTATGCGAATAAGCTACAAACCACTACAGTCCTCAACCTAATCCATTGCATTGGACAAATTCGTTGGAAAATAATATACTCGGAGAGGGTGAGGTGTTGTAAGCTACAATCAACAAAGTTCTTACTGCACAGGCGTACATATATATATCAACTGATACCTGCCGTATTTTGCATCGTATGTGTGCCTATGTGTGAGTATTTTTATTATTATTATTGTGGTATTCAAAGTGCTTCTTCAACTTATGCTTCATCTTCAATAACGACATTTAACAATTCGACAGGCATCACAGCAGCAACAAAAGCAGTAGTACTTGCATCAGCAATAAGAAGTTCTCAGATGCATTCTCTTTAACAATTGAAAGTACATTTTATTCCAACATTTTCTGTTTTTCTTTATTTTTTTTTTTTTTTAATTTTTATGACCAACGTATTATTTTTTCTATTTATTTTTAAATCTTATTGTGGTCTGTTAAACAATATTTGTTTTCAGTACATTTTTTTTTAAATTCTTCTGCTCTGGTTTCGTTTTTCTCGGTATCTGGTTTTGTAGATTTTATTTAAGTTTTGTTTTGTTTTTTTTTTAGAAACGGCAGTTGAAAAACGCTCCATTGTGTTTGGATCCTCAAGTGTCGAATATGTCTGTATCAGATTCTCTTTACCACTCTTCTAAGCAATTGTAGTGAAGTGTTTAGTAGAAGTACATAAATAAGAAGAAAAAATCGCTGATATTTGCCGGAGAGTAGGCTGAGAAGTGAGCGAAAGTGAGATGCAAAAGTATTTAAAACTGATTTTTGCATAGGTTAGCTATTGAATAATATATTTTGTATGCACTCGAAATATCTACAGATCGAATTAAATTAAATTAAACTTATCTTTAAAACTTCGGGTGGATATTTCAAAGTATCCTCGGTTTTCAGTAATGTCACTACATATGTTGAAAACTCGATGTCATGACTATTTATATTGAGCATGGAAGTTGCCGTAGTCTAGTATGTAGTGTGTTGGCTTATTAGACGTGAGGCCACGGTTCAAACTGTAGGTCAGACATCACCAACAAAACGAAATATGAAGAAATATTTGTTCGGCGACTTCCTCTCAGCAAATTTCTGGCAAAAATTCTGAGAGCAAATTAAATTGCCCTGAAAAGTTTCTCAAAAATCTGTAGTTCGGAGTCGACTTTAAACTGTAGGTACCGCCACTCATGTATAAAATTAACACACGCAACATATGTGGTACGAGAAGCTAGGTCGTAATCCTGATTGAAGGGTTATAATGGCCAATTATGTATGTATGTATGTTAGTATTTAGGTTAAGAGTTCATAGTAGATTGTAGCATACTAAAAAACCTTTTAGAACGCCAACTCCTCTGTGACTACTGGTTTTGCCTCTTCAAAGGGATTTGATAAGGAGCACGGTAGCGTGTTTTACATTCCTCACTTTTGATCATCTGTCAACAGAAGGATTAGAAATGAATTTTAGAATGAAATTTAACAGATGGGAACTCCAGATCTAACTGGCCTTTATATCAAATTAAAAGTGTAGTGAAATGAGTAAGCGAAGCTTGATAATTGCTTCATAGCTGTCTCCAGTTACGTGCTTCTACTGCTATGCAAAGTATTTCTAGCCAAACAAAATTTTTCATTAAATCGGAAATGAAATCAAAATATTTGATTTTCTACACATTTTAAGAAAATCTGCAAGCCATACGCTCAATCTGACTCGATTCCCATATTAATTTGGACTCTACAATAACAAACAAATACACAAACTGAAAACCACAAATGTACAGACAGACATACAAAGCAAAAAATACCAACGCACAATAACAACAAAAAGCTTCAAATATTAATTTCTATACAATTTTCATTTCAATTTGACCATAGACATGGAAACTCAAACACAGATTATAACAACTGGCATACAAACAGGCAAGCAGACAGAGGGCCAAGTCTGTCAGTCAAATAATCAAACGCTTGTTCATTCATTCATTCATTCGTTCATTCCTGTACTAATGCCTTATAGTCCTTTCTGGAAAGAGACCGGCAGACTACTAGCTCTAGTGATTGTTTGCAAAAACACAATAACCGAGAGAATCTTATAGAATTGAGCTCTGAAAGGCACTGCTGCATGCCAAAGCATTTTTGGCATAAACAATTCAATTAAAATCAAATTAGAGTTTGTGTTTCCTCTCGTCCCCCCACTCTCTTCCGTAACTGGCATTACTTGACTTCTCTTTTCTTACCAACATTTCATTTACCAATACTGCCTCAATGACGTTGACTTTGATTGTTGGCAGCTTTTGATTTTGATGTTTTTGGTATTCGTAAGAAGATTTTTTTCTGTTCTGCTCTTAGTAATGATGTTGTTGTTGTTGTTGATTTTAAAAAATATCATAAAAACAGACAAACAAAATATTGAAATATTGACGGCATTGCTTAAAGAATACATTAAAATTAAAGTAATGTGCGAATGAATGAAAGAGTCTCTGGGCGTTTTACAAATTTCTCTATCGTAAAAATTGTTTGCTCCTGTGGCAGTGGAAGGCTGTAATTTTTATTTAATTTTTATTGGCCTTTTAAAAAGGATATTTTTAATTGAAATTTCAAAAACAAACATTTTAAAAATTCTTATTTAAAATGTCTTAATTTCGAAAATGTTTACAATTCAATTTGTAATTAGAAGGAAAAGATGGAGAGGATGAGGTTCATTCAGGCCAAGTAGATGATATATTTTGGTACGAAAACTAAGAGAAAACTGTGTGAAGACAATTCAGGCGAGAAGTTAGGATGACATCAAAATGCTGGTACCCATCTACCTTAGACATAAATTACTCTACTATGGGCCACATCAAAGGGTCCCTAGTAGTGCCATTAGACTCATTCTACTGTATAGCTATAAATGCTGACTAACATCATGCCTCTCACAGTATTTCGTCAATTTGCAACTTCTTGACCTCTCCTTAATTAAGGTCCATCCTTGATTTCTCTTAAAGGTTTTCGTTTCAGGTTCCTAAGTGCCGAACAATAACAGAGAAATTAACCCGTAGACTCATCCACTATTTTTATTACATACAAAGATAAGTGGTCATTACAACCGTTGTGTCAGGATTACGACCTAGTTTCTCACACCACTCATGTTGTGTGCATTAATTTTATACATAAGTGGCGGGACATACAGTTTGAAGTCGACTCTGAACGACAGATTTTGAGAAACTTTTCATGGTAATTTTATTTACTAGATAAGTTTTTGCCAAAAATCTGCTGAGAGACAGACGCCATAGAAATTTTTTTTCATATTTGTTTGAACCGTGGCCTCACGTCTAATAAGCCAACGCCAACTAGAGGAATTATCTTTCATAGCATTTTCTATTCGATGTTGTATTCTCTTTTTCTTTTTTTTTTCGTTTAATAATTCGAATTTTAATAAAAAGTGATTTAAGTATTGTTTGTCTAAGAAAGCCCTCATTTACCAATTATTTCATTATGAAATAATATGTGTTCGCAGGAAAATTTATGAAATTTTTAAATGTTTTCTAAACTCCTGAGGTTTAAATACCCGTGCAGCAGATACCTTATAAAAGTTATTATAAATATTTAACACTAATTATTGGTTTTAAACTATAAAATGCAGTAACACCCCTTTTATAAAAAACGAAAAAAAAAACACTCTCAACATTAAAATGCGTCTGAAATTCTACACCGTAGAATAAAATCAATCAACCCACCTCTACCGGCATAATTAATATTCTGTCCAGCACACTGGCTTTAATTTTCTTTAGTTTCTAAAGATACGTTTTGTAAAGTAAAATTCAAACAGCAACAACAACGACAACAATATTCATGCATAAATATCAGTCTTAATAAATTAATTTTTAATAAATTGTAATAAAAAAGCAAAAAAAAAAAATGTATTCAAGAAATTCTACCGACAAATAACTGCAAGGACAGACAGACGAACGGACGGCTAGACAGGCAGACAGATGGTCAGTCTAGCTATTATACAGCTACTGAGGACAGTAGCTACTTTAAGAACGAGCACAGCACAAACAGTCACTGTATGAGTTGTTGTTTCTCTGACACTTACTTCCATATGCACCAGTCACCAGTGATTTTAATGAATATTTTCCCCTTGAACACCTTTGCTTAATGATTTATGTCTTACAACATATTTATTACAGAGTCTGACATTATAATAAAAGAATGAAAATAAATTCAGAAAAAAATTAAAAATTTTAATAAAAAAATATTAAAAAATAATTCTGATATGAATATTGGTTTAATTCAAATGAATACTATAGTCGGTGTTGCGAAATTAGCACACTTAAAAATGATACACGTTAACATCATTGTTTTGGTTTTAAAGAGTAGAATTCAGAGTTAAATATATGTATAAATATATCCAATAGTGATGGATTAGAAACCTAAATATAAAAGAAAGCGAGTATAACCTGTCTAACACCCAGGAGGCTTTGAAATAATATCAAGGGCTCAAGATATATCGAAATGCTAACACCGTTTACCTCCAACTGAAGCCGTATAGATAACTTTTTATTTCCATATACATACGTAACATCCAGATATAAAACTTATTTAATTAGTAGTCAAGATTACAACCTAGATTCTCAAACCAACCATGTTGTGCGTTAATTTTATCCATGAGTGGCGAGACCTACAATTTAAAATCGACTCCGAACGATAGATTTTTGAGAAACTTTTCATGGTAATTTTGTTTACTCTCAGAGTTTTAATAGAAGACTGCTGAGAGGAGCACGCCAAAAGAAATATATTTTTTTGTTCATAATTGTTCGAAATGTCTGAGCTGAACTGCGGGCTTGTGTCTAATAAGCCAATACACTACCTACTACATTACGGCGATTTCCAGTTACAAAAGCTAAAATATAAAAAATTTCCTTTGGGTGTAAAAATAATGCCAAAGAAATCGCAATTTTTAATTACCTAACCATTCGGGCTGCAAACTTCATCTTTTTGAAGATCCGAATGGCTCACGAGCAGAAGGCATAAGAATTTTGCATTGATTGAGTTATTTTCTTTGTCACCCCTGTTAGGAGCATACAGATTTAATCAAGCATATCCGTCATTCGTTGTTTAATGTTTTTATTTTTGCAGGTGAAATGTAATCGAGCATTGGTGCATCGTTTGTTTACAGGTGTACTTTACGCAGGTTTTCATTCTAGTCCCATCTGATACTAGCTGATGGTATTTTCTTGCAGATGGTGCTTGGCCGGAATATACTTCACGTGGTTCTGAAACACTTGTAGGGTTTTTGTCTAATTGTGTCTACTACTGGCCCTTTGTCGTCTTCGTAACATAAAGTATACATGCGTTAAATATTCTAGACTTGGTTTGTCTGGATATTTATGAACACCCCATTATTTTTGATTACAATCGCTAGAACACCTTGCTAAGTCAGCTGTTTGCATTTAATTTTTCGGCAGCATTTGCAACCACAGGCCAGCTAGATATCCAGAATAACTAAGAGGATTAACTGCATAAAACCTGCAATTGATAATTCGTAAATCTATTTTAGCTAACTTTCTATCAAACTTTGCGAAAGTGGAATACCAGTATTATAGCAATAAATGCAGACCCATGTGATCTTCCACAGAAAAAGTATAGGTTAAGATTAAGGTCCATATAAGAGCGATTTCTAATTCGTAGATTTATTTTTATCTTTCCTGCAAAGAAATTCAAGTTTTTCTCATTCTTTTCTCATCTTTTGAAGAGGATTTGGAAGGTGCCGACTGACACATTTCTGTTGACAGGAACATTACTGTTATTTCAGTTAAGAGACTGGAAATTTAAAATTAGGAACTTATTGACTCACTAATGTCGAACTGAATGTAAGATTGCCAAAAATAATGCCATCTGGGGAAATATTTCAAGCTGTTATAATAATGTGAAGTGGTGAGGAACCTAACTATGTATTGGTTTCCTTACAAATGGATTGTTTAAAAAGGTAATAAAGCTCTTTAATATTTTTAAAATTCGAAACTTTCATGAAGAAAAGTTCCTTCTCTTCCGATTTATATGCTGTTTCTGTAAGAAAAACAATTTCACACTCGATTTTGTTTGTGTTTTCCGTTCATGTGACATTGTTTGTCTTACAGAAACGGGCTCTCAGTTGAACCTGCGTTTGTAATTAAGTATTTGTAATGAAGCACTACTCGTCAACTCCCATACTTCTTGTGCTGATTCTTTTCAAGGCTAAAGTGAAATGAGTTTTCCCTGATCAGAGAACGGGTATTCGAATTGACATAGCTTACATCATTATTTGTTGTTGATTTTTCTTCTTTAAAAAAACAAAGAAATTATTTAAGACTGCAACAAGGTCAAATCTTAGCAGTACTATTTAATTGACCATGGCTGTATATAAACACTTATGTCTGCTTGTTTTTCTTTTTATTGCTGATGCACTGTGTGCTGTATAAATATCAATAAGTTGTAACAACAACTGCTACGATAGCAACAGCAACACCAACACCAACAACATTATCATCTTCATTACGTTCCTCGTCAACATTTTGTGTAAACACAACATCAACACCGACAGCCAATCACTACAGCAACAACAGCAACAAATTGATTGCAGTAACCA
Source organism: Sarcophaga caerulescens (assembly GCA_927399465.1). Classification (NCBI taxonomy): domain Eukaryota; kingdom Metazoa; phylum Arthropoda; class Insecta; order Diptera; family Sarcophagidae; genus Sarcophaga; species Sarcophaga caerulescens. The sequence goes on from OV656873.1 coordinate 53,968,803, forward strand.
AAATATCGACAGAAGACACAAATGAACGCAAAAAAAAAACAGAATTTCAACCAACAAGTCAAACTGCCACCAACAGAGCAAGAAAATCAACATTTTTTCAATTAAGACTTGATTAAATTTTTATTAATTAAATTAAAATTACAACAAAACCAATAACAACAACAAAGAAAAATACGAAAAAAATATATTCAAAGAAAATAAAAAAAATTTTCTTAAACAAATACTGTAGAACGACCAACCCGCAGACATAGTGACATACGCACGTACGCAACACATCCAACGTTAAATGGTTTATTACGAAAACTTCACAAATAAAACAAAAAAAGGAGAGTGAAAAAAAAACTCAAAAAGGCGATAGACGGGAAAAATAAACCGTTTAAAGGTGCGTCGCATCAATTTGAAAAACTTTTTCGAATCTTTTTTCTGTTTTTAATTCGAACGCGTCGTTTTAATTCCGTTTTGCTTATAGTCGTCGCTGGCCTGCTCAGACACAAACAATATAATAATGTCAGCAATATGTCAACAACAGATTGTCAGGTATCAAGACAGCAACAATAAAAACAAACAAACACAAAAATAATCCCCGCCATCATAGAATTGTTATGAACATCAACCAATTTTTCTGCTGTATTGTTTTTTTATTTTTTAAAAATTCTTTAGTTTTACAGAAATACTGGAAGAATGAATAAATCGTTATGGAATTGCAAATTAAAAGCGCAGTTTGAGTAGAAATTGAATAGAAAAACTGTTGTTCTAGTTTTATTTTCAGTTTCAGTTATTAAACTGTTATTTGAAAGTAGTTTACGACATACTTTTGTAATTGAGTGTCTGTCAGGGAAAGATACAGTGAAAGAAATATTGAAATGAACAGGGAGGCTCCATATGTTACCACCATATTAGCAATATTTGTCTATTTATGCATCGGAACTTTACATAACGTAACATAATTGGGCATTACAACCCTTCAGTCAGGATTACGACCTAACTTCTCACCCCACTTATGTTGTGTGCATTAATTTTATACAGTTTAAAGTCGACTCCAAATGACAGATTTTTGAGAAGCTTTTCATGGCAATTTTATTTACTCTCAAAGTTTTTGCCAGAAATCTGCTGAGAGGAAGTCACCGAAGAAATATTTTCATATTTTCCTTTTGATGTCTGAACAGGGGTTTGAACGCGGGCCTTCAGTCTAATAAGCCAACACACTACCTACTAGACTAAGGCGACATCATGGAATTTTATCTTCTTATATTATAGCTCAGATAAGCAAATGGTATCACCAAAACAAAGGATAAATTGCGTGATATAAGGGACAGAACTCGCCCTCGAAATCTTCAAAAGTTACGTGAGTGTTTTTGAAACTGTGCACCTGCTGCAAATGCTTTGTGCATACCAGCCAGCTTTCATGAGACGACACAGAAATCGAAAACGTATCCATAGATCGGCGTATCCACTTTGAGAACTTTGGTAGGCAAATCATATCTTCGCATAGCGGAAGTGAGACTTCAAAGTCGTCATAGTCTTATAGGTAGTGTGTTGGCTTATTAGACGTATGGCCACGGCTTAAACCCCAGATCAGACATCTCCAACAAAACGAAATTTGGAAAGATATTTCTTCAGCGATTTCCTCTCAGTAGATTTCTGGAAAAACTCTGCGAGTGTAAAATAAAACTGTCATAAAAAGTTTCCTAAAAATCTGTCGTTCGGAGTCGACTTTAAACTGTAAGTACCGCCACTCATGTAAAAAATTAACACACAACGTTAGTAATGTGATAAGCTAGGTTCTAATCCTGACTGAACGGTTGTAATGGCCAATTATGTATGTACATATGTATCCAAAGATCGAAGTACAAAACTTGCATTCACGAAGCTGAAGGAACTTTTGTGTCTGCACCAGTTTTGTCATATCCCAGAAAAAAGGTTTGTGCTTGCCAGCGAGACGAGTGGGTATGGGATAGACAGCGTTTTCTCCAGGTATTTGATGGAACAAAAAAAGGTCAGAGACTACTATAGTCGACCTTAATACCAGAAAAGAGTTATTACAGTGATAAATTTCATAAAGCACTATCAAAAGCATGAAAGTAAATTAACAGATCAAATAAGAATAGGTGTCTTAAAAGTTATTGCCTCCTTGAAAATAGAAAAGGAGATGATTTGCTATAAAGGGTGGGCCATTTAAAAGTCTAAATTTAAAAATGTAATAAACCTAAAACGGTTTGATATTTTGTCAAATTTATTTGTTTGTAGTGAATTGTTTCGATTAGAAATGGAATAAAATTTCATTCGTATGGCTGCCGCGGTTGGCCTTACAATACCTCATTCGATCGTACCAATTTTCGTGCACTTTTTCGAGTGTATGGGGTCGCATCACGGCAATGGCATCACGAATGTTGACCTTCGAATGCTCAATTTTCTCTGCTTTGTCGACAAAAAACTTTTCTTTAACGGAACCCCACAGAAAATAGTGCAACGATGTCAATTCACAGCTTCTTGACGGCCAATTGACATCACCATTTCGGATAATTAAGTGGCCATCAAACGTTTGACGCAATAAATCGGTTGTGCCAAACATCGTTCACAAACATCACCAAACATCGTTCACATAAGTACCATGAAAAGCGGGTCCAAAAAATTTTGCGGTAGGTGTCTCCATTGACCGTAATGGTTGCACCGTCCTCATTTTCAAAGAAATATGGGCCAATGATGCCTCCGCTCCACAGGCCGCACCAAACAATCACTCATAATGGGCGCAGTGGCTACTGTAAGACTACGTGTGGGTTTTCTGAGCCCCAATTATGAAGTTCCGACCAATTGTTTTTGTTTTGGAAAAAAATTTCCAATAAACCCCAACGTTCCTCAAGTGTTAATCGATTCATTACGTTCAGTGGAGATAATATATTGAATTCTGTGACAGTATAAAATGACATAAGTGTTGCCAGATATGAAGTAACCGATGGTTCAAATTTAAAGCAATAGATGGCCCACCCGGTGTAACCTGGAATCTTAAACTGGGGTTTGACAATTTCCAGCAATGACATAGACAATGGAGTACTTAAAGAACAACTACAACTCTTATAATCATCTAAGAATTCTTGTTATTTCTAATACGTTTACTTCTTCAGATCAGTTAGGCTGCGCAAAGCACAACGGCTTCCATGCAGTCTTCAAGTATCTCTTTAAATCAGTTAAAAATCTGCCTTTAGTTTACATATGGCAGTGCCTTTATTTAGTTTGATGGAGCTGAATAGAAATATAACATTTCAAATGCTATATATTTTTTTTCTTCAGTGTATTAGCTTTTCACGTGTGCAGATTATATACATGTGCAGAGTATATATGTACATATGTTCGCCTATAAGGTCTTAAGTTATGGAACGTTCAATTCTTCCTGCCATCAATTTTAAGGCACGCGTATGTCAGTCATTCATTCCCGATTGTCTGCATATTGTATTTCCCATTTATTTGATTGAGTAACTTGAAGATTTCCCTTTTCAGTTTCCTTTTAGAAATGCTATACAAAAGTATGTTGGCGTTTTCATTTTGCATTTTCTTTACAAGTCTTAAAGAGAAACTAATTTCTTTAGAAAATTTAAGGTGTAGTAATCCGATTCAAAATTAAACAGGGAAGAGGGAAAAATAAAATTTTCTTTAATTATTTTATTTATTTAGATAAACACACCCTAGTAATTTATTTGCCAGGGTCATAAATTTCAATGGATTTCTCAAACGCTTGAAAGGCTCACCAAAATAGCTTTCAATTTCATTGATAAAATCATTAATTTTTTTTGGTATCCGCGTTTATAGACGTCGTCGTGTGCTCATTTGTTCATTGGTGTGTTCATCATGACAGTCTTACAATTTTTTATGAAGGCTCACGCATATTGCCAAAAGAGTTTTACGGTTTGTCTTGATAATTAAAAATTATTTTTTTTTTGTTGTTATTCTCCAATTAATTAATCTTAACACGCTTTCAGTACTCCGTTCTCTATTGGAGTTAAAATATATTCGAACGCATAAAATTTAAAGCATAACAAAAATGATAAAGAAAAACTAGTGATTATTACCCTGAAAATTTTTGTTAAACACTGTATAAGTTATGTTGCAGCACAATCAGCAACGACACACATAAACTTTTATGTCACGCGATTGCGTGCGTAAAATTTTTCTGCGGCAAATCCGTTTAAAATATAAAGTTTGGAGTTTTATTTAGGATTATTTTTTTCAAACTGTCAATACTCACTCATATTTATTCTACCTCTGCATGTTGCAACATACCAAACGTACATATGTATGTGGCAACATAATGTGTTGTCTTCCAGACACTTCATATTATCGCCGCGTATACTTTTTTCGACATTTTCCTTCAAAATGGAGGTGATTATTAAGGCATTACTGTGCTGCCGTTGTATATATTTATTGCGTTCCAAAGCAAAAAGTTCACAAAATTCACTAATTCACTGCTCTTTTTAGTCTTTGGTTTAAAATTAAACTCCAAATGACTATATTAGACTTACATTTGTACACTTTATTGTAGTAAAAAAAATTCTTTTTCTATTACTTGCAAGCAAACTCACGTTAGTAAAATAATTTCAAGAATTTCAAAACGTACAGCAAATATCAAGCAGTAAATAATTCAACGCTTACGTAACAAAAGAAACTGTTTCTTTTAGGCATTTAGAGAAAATTTCAAATGGAATGGAATTCATAAAAAGTCTAATTATTCAGTTCAAAAAAAGCTTTGGAATTTCTTTAATGTAATTAAGCCACTGTCACAAGACGCGTGACACTTCTTTCAATAAATATGTAAACACTTATAAAATGACAAAACAATTTCACAACGCATGGCAAATATTTTTATATTTTAACATTGAATTTGAATGATTATACAAGGCATTCATGTGTATATAAAGAAATTTCGGAAATCTGGGGGGTTACTCCGTAACTCGATTCGAAAAGTAAAAGTATTCGAAAGGTGTTTTCGATAAGTAAATAAAAGCGTACTCTGTAAATCGTTCGAAAATTTTTATGGAAAAATAAAAGCGTACTCTGTAAATCGTTCGAAAATTTTTATGGAAAAACCAAAAATTAACTTGGCAGTACTTGATGATTACAAGTTTTAATTATAAAAAATGTTTAATTTTAATTATAAAATTGCCACAAACTAAAAGTTAAAATTTCAAAAATATATTAAAAAAGTGTTATAATGGATTGTGTGGCTTTGTGGATTCTGATCAGGTTATAGAGGAGAGAGTTAAAAGAAGGCTAATAAGAGATATATACATCTGATTTTATGAATATTGATAATAAGAGGTATGAAAAAAAATTGATCTGAAAAATTCACAAATATTTCCATTTTTCGTTATATTAAAAATTTTCGTCTAAGCCAAGAAGCTTTTGTATATGTCTTAGAAAGTATAAAAAGCGACCTTAAGCCTAGAAAAAGACCTACCGCTATATGTTCATCCTTAGTTTATATCTACTGCATTTAGCCTTGATATAATTTTGTAGTCGGCCCAAACCTAATAATAATTAAAATGTTTAATAACCCTTCGATAGACCGCACTCAAATATTCAACCCTAGAGGGTTACTTTTCTATTATGGTTACTCTTCGTTGAATCGACGAACACTTTCAGCCTAATTGGTTACTGCTCGTCGAATAGACGAAGCTCATTTACTCTTTGCAATATAATTCTTTTATGTTTGACCAAATTTCGCTCTTTTTATAAACAATCTTGATTGATATTACGAAAGCTTGTAGTGAGTAAACGTACCCGGGTCACCCAATTTTTTAATCCTGGATGGTCATTTTTGTACAGTAAGGTTACTCTTCGTCGAATCGACAAACAAAAAAAAAATTTTTTCGTCTACTGACTGCAAGCTTTTATTATCAAATAACGTTGTTGAAAAAAAGAGCGAAATTTGGTCAAACATAAAAGAGTTGTATGATAAATTGTAAATGAGCTTCGTCGATTCGACGAAGAGTAACCGTCCAGGGTTAAATCTATCTAAGCTTACTTTTTTCCAACCTTTAACATCTCGCTGCGGTGGACAAAGTGAATCCAAAGCGGTTCTAAGTTTATGCCACAGGTTACGAAATTTCTTTCTTGCATCCGGCACTTTTAGATGTCCCTTGGTCAAATCTGGATGCGTTTCGTATTGTTTTTGGTTGGTATATAAAATTCTTTTGGACACACTCCTTTGAGATTATTTAAATAATATTATTTTATTTTTATTTTGCAATATATTTGTATAAATTTAGTTAGATTTTAAACTTATTATTAGTTGTCACCAACACAATTGCTAACGAAAAATTTTCGAATATTTACTACGGTTTTTATGCTCGTTTTCGTAATACAGAGTGAGTTTTTTTTTTTTTGTTCGTACGAAAAGAAAAAAAATTGGTAGCACTTTCGAAAATTTTCCGTACTTTCGTATTACAGAGTACAATTTGTTCGAATACGTACATTTTAATTTTCGTATCGAGTTACGGAGTAACCCCCCTGTTTTAAGTTTATAATTCCATAGAAACCATTGCCATGATAAACCCACATACTTAGGTATTGATAGGCTCCGATTCATTTCGTCTTTACTACATGTGATGTATTCAAGTTTCTCCTGGGTTTAATAAACTTTGCACAAACATTCTGAAGATATATCTCCAGATTGCATTTATTTTTCCCCAGCTTGCGGAAAACTGTTTCATAACCAAGTGATCATTCAAAGCTAAACTATAAGGTCATGTGTTATGCCACGGCTTCCGCGATCTCTTTCAAACATACATACATATGACCTACTTTCTCACACCTCTTATGTTGTGTATGTTCATTTTACACATGAGTGGCGGAACCTAAAGTATTAAAGTCGATTCCAAACGACAGATTTTTGTAAAAACTTATCGTGACAATTTTATTTACTCTTACAGAGTTTTTGCCAGAAATCTGCTGAGTGGATGTTGCCAAAGCATATATTTGTTCAATTTTCGATTTGTTGGAGATGTCTGACTTGGGATTTGAACGGTGGTCTCACGTCTAATAAGCCAATACACTACCTATTAGACTATAGCGACAGAAAATAATTTTAATACCTGCCTGTGACCCTTACTAAAGGAAAATATTTGATTAACATCACGTTGATGAAAACGGAAAAACGGACTGTGCATTTTCCATAATCACTTTCATAATCAATTGACAACATTAATATTTTTTGCAATTTTTTTGCTTATAAATCCACATCAGTGGCACATCGGTAAACTACAGAGTGAATGAATTAACCAAATATGTCGTACCCACTGAACTTTCAGCCGAATTATCTACATTGGCAATAATAATATAGAGTCCGTTAGCAACGCATGGGTAGCTTTAGATGGTGCAGCAAATCTACCAATATTATATAAAAATCACACAGAAAGTTTGGTGACGCTCAAATACCATAGATTACTCTCAGTGTTGTAGTTCACATGACATTCTGCTATAACTCTTCATAAAGAGTTGCAGGTATGATAAAGGGCGAGGAACTGGTTCTTACTTATTATATTCATGCTCAGCTTTATGTCGTACGTGAACGAAGGAATCTTGAAACATTACGCAGATAACCGCACTGATCTGTCAAATATGGACATTGGCAGGTAAACGGCTTTATGCGATGTTTCAGACGGATCCAAAACATTGGGCCTTTTCTGCGCTTGAACGGCCACAACTAAACTTTTTTCCAATTGTATTTGTTGGTGAAGAATTCTCACAGTATGAAACGAATTTAGCCTGGTTTGATGATAAAAAATTTTTTACTTAATAATAATGTGAGTGTCAAACACTAACTTAAAGACACAATTTGTCTAAATGGTATGTGTTTGTTGATACAACCATTATAAATTTAAATAAAACATCAACAACATATCTTCTAAGATCGCACGATCTTAGTGGCCAGTTTACATCACTTCCATGTTAGCTGGTCATGCCCTCAAATCAAAAGTAGCGCCGCATTATTGAGACGATATGTTGTTGGTATCCAAATCATCTTATTACATTATTATTGTTGACCTATAGTGCTCAAGGTTGACAGTGATGAATTGTCCAAAGTCGTTTTCAAAGAAATATGGATCGATAATGCCGTTAGAAGAAAATCCACACCAAACAGTGACTTTTTCGGGATGCTTCTTCAAATTTGTTTGTTCACATACCCATTTATGCAGAAAGGAGCCCCATTGCTGAAGTGTTTGTTTTTTCGAAGCGAAGCAGAGTTTATGTAGCACTTGATAGCACATACCAACAGCAATTGAAGCATGCAGTGTTGTTAATACTACGGGGACTAGTTCTTCAAGTTTGGGTGACATTCTCAAGCTTGGTTCATCTAAAATCTGGACCGTTTTTGCAAAGACTTCAAAAACTCTGAATTTTTCCAAAGCTAAGCTAAAACCTTATTTCTTAACAGTGATTATGATTTTTCCACGGCCAGGCAATACTAATATTAGGAAGCTGATCTCTTTACTGAGAATTTACCAAAAGACCTGGTAGTTAATATACGACAATCATAACAAACCGTTATCATTGAGAAATTCTAATCGTTTACCTTTAAAAAAATTTTTGCATTTAAAACTCCATTACCTTTCCGTTAGAAGAGGAAAAAATCCATAAAAAAAATAACCCAACAGACAGAAAAATCTACACCCAGAAGCTGTGGAAAAACAATATTTTCCGCTACGTTATACGAATATCTCGAAAATGAATTGTTTCACGCCTGAGGCAGTCTCTTTTGCGTTTTAAATATTCTTTCTTGTTTCATTTTCTTATTCGTATGGTAATCTTTAAAGAAAAAAACTGAAAAAACTTCCACCTAAAGCTATAAAGGAGATGGAGGTTAAAGGGATAGTAAATATATAACTGAACTGTTAGTTACGGATTTTTAAACACAGACGCAGGATTTAAACATGATGCACAGACAACCAAATACACATACATACACGTTTGATATTTACCAGGTAGTTGAGCTTAAAAAATTTCTCGAATTTTGTTTCTGTTTTCCTTTTTCTTCTTTTTTCTGGTATTCTTTAGTCTGCTGTAACTAAAACTAAATTCTCTTGTATGCCTTGGTGAGTCTTAAAGCTCTAGCGCCTCACTAATGGCGGTTACATGTCAGCTCATCTCTAATACATACACACACTGCTATACTCATATCACATATACGAATACATAGGATATGGATGTCATCACTGTTGAAATTTTAATAATAAAAAAAGAGGAGAAAATAAAACGGAAACGAGTCAGCACTGCAGTCAACACAATGAATAAGAAAAACTATGGCATTGATTCTACCCCCTTCCAACTTTTTTTTGGGTCGCATAGAGAAATTCTCTTTCCGTTGCGTCATTGAAACACTGTGAGATCAACCATCCGGTTTATATTGAAAGGAAGAGATAGAGATGAAATTCATGTTGTTTTAGTTGCATAAACTATTTGTTGCTGTAGTTAGAATATTTTCAAATCTCAGAGGTCCAAACTGGAGCACAGGAGCACAGACAAAAATTTTAAAAATTTTTAAAAATAGAATCATAATTCGCGAATATTTCGGGAGCTTTTGAGCACTTAAAACGTTGGCTACTAGTAGCTCATTTTGATGGAGACTGTTAAAGCCTATAGGGTTCCAAGTAAGCATAGGTATTCCCATAGGTTCGGTTAATTTGGATGTTGTCCACCCGTTTAACAAGTAGGCTCAATCTCGTTGGGAAGGGGAGGGTACGTGCAATGTTGCCAGCCTCTGCTGGACACATATGGAAAGAACTGACTAACTAATTTCTGTCCCTAAATCCTGTGGCCATCCATCTCACAATGGCGATCCAACCAATGATTTCTGGAAAACCTGTGGATATGAGGAGGAGGGACAGACTGTGTTTCACGACATGTGTCAGTGCCCTGCTCTTGCCATTAAAAAATACGCAGATTTCTGACCTCTAACTTTTTGACGTCGTTGAGCTTCCTAATATAATGGTTGCTGCAATAATGGTTTTTCTAGGGAACGATTGATCTCGGGTAGAATTAATTGTGGTATCCCAATGAGCCTAAAAACATGCATACATATATACATAATTGGTCATTACAACCCTTCAGTCAGGATTATTGACCTAGTTTCTCACACCACTTATGTTGTGTGTGTTAATTTTATACATAAGTGGCGGGACCTACAGTTTAAAGTCGACTCCGAACGACAGATTTTTTTGAGAAACTTTTCATGGCAATTTTATTTACTCTCAGAGTTTTTGCCAGAAATCTGCTGAGAGGAAATCGCCGAAGAAATATTTTTTGTATTTTGTTTTGATGTCTGGCCTGGGGCTCGAACCCTGGCTTAACGTCTAATAAGCCAACACACTAGCTACTAGACTACGGCGAGCCTAAATGCTGGCGTAAATAGGACCTCTTCTTTCGAGGAGGTCCGCCGCATAACCTAATCTAACGTAACCATGCCTCCTTCAAGCATATTACCCTAATAAATTTCAGGATTATGCTCGGTGCGAACAAAGGCAATATCATGTCTAGTACTTGATATGAATCCAAAAGTTTCTTCCTGTGAAGCATAGGTTACAAAAATTTGTTCCGATTATTCATTCTCAGCATCACAAAGTCTACATATTGAGCTCGAGACAACCCCTATTCTAAATAAGAGTACCCTGAATCTTCAGTGCACTCTCAGAAGACCAGTTACCAACATCATATTATTCCCAGATAATCTGATGATTAAGATCTTCTTTTTTTATTGTATTACAACAAAAGTTTCGTTTGCCTTAAACTCACCCGGATTGAGAAGCTTCTTTTTTCTCTTTATCTTCCCCTTTGTTAAGCATAGCTTTCCAAACATCTGCTTCCACTCGGCAGAAGGGTTCTGGAACCATCAGCGATGGGGATACCCTCCTCCTCAAAGGCTCTTCTGCTTGTTCTTTGGCGGGAAGTCACTCAAGATCTGGTCAACAGCACAGCGTTTTTTCCTACTTAGCCCATTCGGTTTCTTCTGACAGTCCCATACTATCTTCAATTTAATCTCGTATGAGCCAAGTGCTTGAATAGAAGCCTAACTGTCAGACAGTATGACTATGTCCTGTCTCCAATAACTCACATTCAAGTTGCATTGAGCAAATTTTTGGAAGGTATAGTTCTACGCTCAGAATATCTGCATAAGATTCCCCATGAAATCAAAATATTTTATTCTAAAGGGCAACAGTCCGCGACAGATGTCAGAAATAAGATTACTTAACCCCATCAGTATATTTCAGACGAAGATATGTATTTGCTATCGAACAAGCTGCAAGCTTGATAGAAACCGGCGACTTGACTCCTTGGAACTTGATTATATGTGTGGACAGCAAAGCAGTAATCAAAGCGTTGGGATCCCATCTAGTAAAATGAAAGGGCATTAGGTGTTGTATGGACTCTATGGACTCTACACACCGTATGCGTCAACACAGCAACTGCATCTACTGGGTTTCGATCCACTGTGGCATAGAGGGGAACGTAAAGGCAGACGAACTGACACGAAAGGGATCGGAGAAGTCTGAAGAGCAGACGAGAAAAGAATATTTTTCCAAATTGGAAAAAGCAGCACGGAATTCAACAAACCGTGCGTGGTCTAACATACCTCGTTGTCGAATTTCAAAACTGCTGTGTCTAGTAGTAGACAGAAGGAACTACTTGAGTTAGACAAGGGATTGATTCGCACTCTCACAGGAATTCTAACGAACAACTACGCTGTTGGCAATTTAGCTAACAAGCTCGGCCTGTCCCACAAGGATTACTGCAGAAGCAGTCATTAAGTAGAAGAAATGGAATCGGTGTAACACCTTTTATGCGAGCGCCCTGCTCTTCAGAACAGACGTCATCTGACAGAACGTTTGAGGATCGGGCAAATTGGGGAACGTGACACCAAGAGAACTGGCCAGTTTCATTCGAAGCTCGGGATGGTTCAAACTCACCACAAACGGATAATGACAAGGGACTTATCTCATACTGGGTAACATAAAGGGCCGTATGGTCACCGAGTGAACTTGACTGTGTACGGCAAGCTACCCGCTAATCTAACCTTATCTGGTATTTGCTCCATTAAAACGCAATAAGAAGTGGATAAAACGGTGGAGAAAAGATTCAAGAGATTGTGGATTTTCATAAAATTTATTAAAGAAACAATTACAACCTCTTCAAATATTAATTTTTGTAGAAATTAAAATTATAGGGTCTTGCATTTCTTTTCTTGCTTTAAGTCTTAAAGTCTGTGAAAAAAATTTTCCTACGATCGTGTAGCGTTTATTGCATTAAATTCTTTAAATACTTCCATTCTTTAATAAAGATAAGTTGTGTTAGCACATTTCGCTAAAGGTTAAGGGTCAAATTTGCATCATAATTAAAGCAGTTGACTTGACAGTTTAATCTTATCTGTAAGTAATTAAACACAGATTGCCTTGATTCTGTTATTCTCTGTTAATAATATTTTTTCTTTTTTGTTTTTAAATTAATTGTTTCAACATTTTTCTTGAGACACAAAGAAAACTAAGCAACTGTTCCAACTGTTCTATTTTTATTTTTTTATTTCCCATCTTTTTCAATGAAATCTTTGTTAACTGCTCTGAGTAGAGGTAATTGTGAAGCAAAAAAAAAATAATAAAAAAGATTTCGAAATAATAAAACAATAATAATGTTATTAACCTTAAAAACAAAATGAATTATTATGAGCCATCAACCTAATTTAGAAAGACCCCTAAACAGCCGTAGGCTATACAGCATTTGTTGCAACGGAAAAAACTACACATACACACAACCAGTAAAATACTCATGGAAAATAGAACAGAGACCTGTTTGTATAAAACAAAAACGTACGTACAAAAACCGGAGCATAAAATGCTTTAAAAAGAAAAAAATGAAAGCAACTTTAACACAACATTGTTAACGCCCGCTAACGACGATGACGACTATCTATCTGCCTAATTGCCTAACGGTTAGAGCGACTGCTTAACCTGGCCCTTTTTATTTTTTGTATTGAAACTCCAACAGTTTCATTCTGTAGCAAAATAAGTAGAAATGCTAGTGATGAAGGGCTCTAGTTAAAGCTCTTTAACTTTGTTGCTGCATACAGTACAGTATGGTGGCATGTACAATGAACCCTTAATGCAATTGTAACAGCAACGACTGCAATATCTAAAACTAAAACAACAGCAATGGCAACACTAACATCTAAAACACCAAACAATAAAAATAACTGTAATGAACTACTTGTTAAGCTGTAAATGCCTGCAGCTTAACTGCAAAAAGGAAAAAAGAAACGAATTCATCATCAACATCAGCATCATCATGATAATTGTTGTGCTCTTCTAGACATCATCCTTAACTTCATTATCATAGACTGACACCGTCACACTGTTTAACAGTCATAATCTGTTTGCTAATGATGATGAAGAGTTGCTTGCTACTTGGCTAGAATAGTTCATAGTTTCCACTTGAAATAGTAACTGCTCTTCAGGATTTACTACTACTACTGGTGCTGCACAGTGACTGTAACAATTGAGGGTCTTTTCACAATGTAAAGGCGACGTGACCTAAAAGGAGACATTTTACATGCTATGTTAGGAAAACTTGTCCAATTACATACATAATTGGTCATTACAACCCTTCAGTCAGTATTATTGACCTAGTTTCTCACACCACTTATGTTGTGTGTGTTAATTTTATACATAAGTGGCGGAACCTACAGTTTAAAGTCGACTCCGAACTACAGATTTTTTGAGAAACTTTTCATGGCAATTTATTTACTCTCAGAGTTTTTGCCAGAAATTTGCTGAGAGAAAATCGCCGAAGAAATACTTTTTGTATTTTTGTTTTGATGTCTGGCCTGGAGCTCGAACCCTGGCTTTACGTCTAATAAGCCAACACACTACCTACTAGGCTACGGCAACTTATCCAATTGCCAGTTGTAATTACAGTCAACAGCAAAAGAAATGTCATGGTAAGAGTATTCTGATATCGACAATATAGCGTAGACAGGTAGAGAAAGAGTTGACAATATGCCATCATAGTCGATAGTCATCTAAAGAAAATAAAATTATGGTGACCACCCTTAAAAAAAATCGATCCATTTTTTTGTAGCACAGACATCAATGTCAGACCTGTATTATTCCTTCAATCAACACTGGAGACATATTTGGCACACAATTAAGCTTCTTTTTAACGAATTTTAGTGTGAAGAATTTCCTGAATTGTTGCCTGCTCAGCGATCTTCAATGCGATAGATTGTAAAGCCAATCAAAATGGTCCTAATACAACCTTTAATACACAAGGATGTATGTCACTGCCTTTGTTATTCAAGTTCATTGTGGGGACAACTTTTGACCACACATCGTGCCTTAAGAAAGGATTGGAAAATTAATCACTTTGAAGACCACAAATACACCGTGAACTCTGTTCTTCTTGCATATCGAAGAGAGCATATTCAACACATAATTAATGTCCTCTTCACAACATCTGCTCACATTAGTTCGCTCGTAAACATGAAACTGAGACTTTCGACTGTGAGCAATATTATCATAATTTCTGATGCAAGTGCCTTAGCAAATATTAAAATTTGAATGATGCAGGCGCATTAGCAGATATTAAGTCTTAAATAAGCAAGGCCAGAGCTTTATTGCCATCCATACAATGTTTAAATTCGAAAGTGCTATCTCCAATGACCGCAGTAAACTTATTATCATACACAATAGGTTGCTCAAAGGCACATGTTGCGAATTAAATATCTTTTACGGCCTGCTGTGGCCAGGAATGAGGGACTACTAAAGCTTCATTGCACAATTATCAGTGCAACTCCCACTAAAGATAACACCCAGTAAATCTCAGTAGTCCACAGGTACTATCCCAATTGTCCTCAAAAAGGGGACATGCCGTGCTTCCTTATGGCGCAGAGGCAGGAAAACTATTAACAGACGTCGGCACCAATGTCCCTCAGGAGAAGATTTTCTTAGGCTTTATATGTTCATATATTCTCTTTGTGCCGACGACTGACTATTAAGCACTGATGCAGCGGATTTGAGAGTATTGAGTTGGCGCTGATTTCCGCAATGAGCAGTAAGGATGCTCAACTATATGGCCGTTTTGCAGCGTATTAACTTCCAGCGGGTGCACTAGCATCGCTATGTAGTTCGAATGAAGGAGTATGTTCCGGCGAGACAAGAATTTGATGTGTGGACTTACGGAAGTCTGGAAGAGGACGACCTTGTTTGCTTTGGAAGGACCAAATCGAGGAAGCCCCGTAATCGATTGTTGTGACCAACTGGCGAAGGCGCTCAAGAAGCAGAGGCGCCTGGAAGGATGTATTAAGGCAGGCAGAAATCCGTTAATCAGGTTGTTAATGGCCTATTAAGTATGCAACTATGTAAGAGAAAAGGGCAAGTCGAAAATCATATTCAAATAGCAATAGAAATCTACTGAGAGACTTTGGAGGCGTTTGACCTGAGGTTTGTACCGTGGCTTCACGTCTAATAAGCCAACACCCTACCTACTAGACTACGGTTTTACAATTGTACAGCTTTAGTCTTGTAATATCATGATAGTAGGGGATCGATAGGAAACTTACTATACTGCCAATGTTTACCAGTCGAACTTTGTAAAGTCATGTAACTACTGACGTAAAATAGTTTCGATTGCAATCCCTAAATTCTAGCACTCAACCAATAACGCCCCCCATATGAAATACGTTCCAAAAATAAAAAAGCATTTATAATAGCAATTATTATGGTGATGACGATGCTGATGACAATGACGATGATGATGACGACATTTATGTTTGTTTTAGTGATGATGTTGTTGACGTTTGTGATGAATATTCGTAGAGAGAGTATATTTGATAAGCCAAAGTTGTGTTCTCAACATATTAAAAACAAGCGAAATAAAAAGAAAAGAACGCAACAAACGAAAAAAGAATAAAAACGGCAGAATATGATACAAAGATAAATATGAAATAAAAGGAAAAAAAATGGCAAAAAGCAGGTAAATTTAGAACAAAAACTAAAAATATGGCAAATGCAAGAAAACAGAAGGAAAAAAGTTCTGAGCAATGTCGCACTCAATGATGATAATTATAGTCACTGTAACACCATTAAGCCACATAGGGAGTATAGTTTTTTTTTATTGAAAGTATTTCATTTGGAGAACAGAAGGAACTAAAACAGAAAATAAACACAAAGGCAAGGATGTGGAATGATAAACAAAGTGTTTAAAGCGAGGCTCATCAAAAGTAGGTGAATGACATTAAACACACATATAAAGTAAGAGTTTGTAAATATAATTAAGACTTTAAGTAGAGGAAAATGATGTAAATGTTTGCAAAGTTTACCTAAAGTTTAATACATTAAATTTGAATTTAAATTTATATTTTATAAATCAAAAGGATATCCGATTATTCCTGAAAATATCTAATAATAACGTCTAATCGAATCTATTGCTTATTTCTACTCTTTAGTCAGGAATCCTGAATTCTGAATCCTGACTCAGGATTACAACCTAATTTCCTAGACCACCCGTGTTGTGTGTGTTAATTCTATCGGGACCTACAGTTTATCGTCAATTCCGTCTAACAAACTTGAGAAACTTTTAATGGCAATTTTGTTTACTCTCGGATATTTTGCCAGAAGACTATTGGGAGGAGGAGAAGTTGCCGAAAGATTTTTTTTTTTTTCATATTATGTTTAATTTTTTGTTTGAGATGTCTGAGCTGATTTCTCGTCTAATAAGCTAACACACTACCTACTAGACTACATTGACTTCGACAACATGACCAGCAGAGAAAATTGTAATTCTGCTAATAGGACTCCAATCACGTCTAATATATAGTATGAACTCTGTATGAAAAATTCTAGAGAATGCTTTAAAGAAAGGCAGATTCCAAATACTATCTTGGAACGTTGGTTTGTAAAGACTATAATATTTGAATCTGTAGAAATCTAGCCTCTTCTGCATTACTCTCTTTCAATAAAGAAGGCTTCCTATACTATAAATCAAAAAAAAAAATATTGTAGGAAGTTGGAGCAAACATTTAGTACTTCTAGGAAATCGGTTGCTTAATCTGCCTGTGTGCCAGCAGTTTGGTGTGGTAAAGTCTAATGTATCATATACATATGTATGTAAGTAAAGAACATTAAAATCTTATAAAATCCACGAAATGAGCAAGCAGACAAGCTTGCGAGGAGAGAAGCTGCAACTGCGTTTATGGAATCAGAACCCTGCTTTAAAGTGGGGACGAATGCTCACCGAAAAGGAAGATAAAGAGAGAGAAAGACAAATTCCAATAAGAGGAGATCTTTGTCATACATAAGGCTAATAACCTGGGGCTTGAAATCAGTATTATAAAAGGCCTCTATGGACTCAGGATACACTTATTCAGAAAGGGGATTGTCTCGAACCCTGTAAGTAGATTCGGTAGCGCTGGGAATGAATCATCGGAACACATTCTTGGAACCCGTAGCGGTATGCATTAATACATGCATAAAGAAACATAAAGATAAGGAGAGGCAAAGACTCTTATCAAACCAAGTGATTTCCCAACTTTTATCAAAAAAATACAATAAGAGCACAGGACACTATAGACTCAGGGTACACTTATATAGAATGAGAGTTGTTTCGAATGCAACAAGTAGATTCTGTGACAAAGGGACTTAATCATCGGAAGACAAGCATGGAATGTGCAAGGAATTAATGCATCACAGAAAGATACATACATCTGGGTGCACATCAAATGTAAGGTAGAGAATTGTCATTGTTGACAACAAGCAGCATCCTGAAAATTGTCAAAACAACTAGCTTGGAGGAGTCATTGTACAGATACCCTATAAAGTTGGAGGAGAGTACAATAGATCGTATGGTGGCAGTATTAAAACACCTCTTCACGACAGCAATAATAAAAATCACATTTAATTTCAACAGGTTCATACGAACACCTCAACGTCGAATATGGAAGCTTTGTTTAACTTTATAGGCCTCAGTGATATTGCATATTACCAAAGCTTACCGGGTTTTTATTGGTCTTCATAAAGAGAAAAAACGCAGTTATTGTTTATTATTTTAAAAAGAGAAAGGATTTTCTCCGTTTGGAGATTAATTCATCATCATCAGTTGAAGTTTTTTTTTATTTTATTTGTTGTTTTTATAAATGAAAAGTGAACATCGGCAATATTGTTGATGTGGAGTACAATAAATGAGAACGCTATGAAATAAGCTGTCGTATCTGGCATTAATTACGGCTGACAATGCTGTCACGAATTTCAGTTTTTTGTCTGATTTAAAACAAATTGAGTTTCTTTTTTTAGACAATTTTCAACTACCGGTGGCTTTTGTTTGGAAAACAATTTTTAACAATTAAAAACAAAAAAAAAAACTATCGTTACGCTCTATGGAATATATTGTTGAATTAATTAAAAATTACAGGTTTTGTTACGTACGTTATAAATAAAATAAAAAAGATTGAAACAATTATTTAATGAAAAAATCATAATCAAATCACACAAAAGAATTGCAAATACTGCAGGCTGTGTAGTCAGTCAGTAGTTTCAGCGGAATTTTGATAAAAATTTAAGCGGCTGTATTCAACAATAAATCAACGGCAACAAAACAAAAACGTGAAAAGAACAGTCCAAGTTTTAAAGTCACTGACCTATAAAATCACCACAAAAAAAAAAATTATTTTTACAAATTTTTTTTTGTCGCAAATTTTTTACTTGTGATACCCGATAATTTGTTTTGCTTTTCATGTGTGCCTTCGAAATAAAAATAAAAATAAAAAAATCATTAAATGATGACAGCATATTTGCATATAAAATTTGTTTTTGCTTCCATCGATATAACAAAAATATGAAAATAAAAAGCCCCTCAAATATTCAAATTGAACAGATGACAGAACTGTTTGTCATATAAAAACTAAAAATAAGACAAAAAGACTGTAAATTTTGCACAAGGAAAAAAAAAATCAAAAGAACTGGAACTTATTACATGACATAACAGACAGACTTGCTCAAAAACTGCCAAAATAATACATTTTTTTTGTTATTTGAAGAGAGTGTAAATGACAAGCAGCTGAATATCAAACTGCTAAAGACAAAAACGTCAGACAAATGCATATAAAAATCGACAATATCGTCAAGACTTACAATACGACATAGAGGCCAACATTCCGCCAAATGAATCATGGCAACGAAAGGGAGAGAGAGAGACACAGTAAGACAATGAAAACATGCATGACAGACAGCCTAAAAATAAAAATAAAATACTTCTCCTCCATATGATATTTGCATGAAGTCAGTCAGTCATTCAGTTTGTCTGTTAGTAAAGCAGTCAAACAGTCTATATTTTACTTCTTCTTCTTCTTCTTTATAGGCTTTTAAGGCCTTAAGGAAATAAACGTGGTAGGGTAGAGGGAAACAAGGGGAAAAACATGATTATTTTACACAAGAAAAAAAATGAATTTTATTAAGAATCCCCCAGAAGACAAGCTTTTACAATCAGAAAAAACAAGCAAAATAAACGAAAAAGAAGGGAAAAGCTAGCAGTTTGTCTTGTGCCTTATGCAGCCGGGTATTATAAATGAAAATCTTGGGTTTTCTACAGACACAACTGGCAAGAAACCATTTCAATCCATATGGATAAGTAATGGAAAGACTTACGGCATGCGACACAATTTGTTTGTTTTTTTTCCAATTGACAGCAGTAATGGAAAGCAGAATGCGAGAAATGCCAATACTGCACCAATTATGTTGCTTTTAATATGTGCATAAAATTGTGCATCATAGTGTTAAAATATAAAATATTTAAAGCAGTTTAAAAGTTAAAAATTGATGAAATCTTTCTACAAAATGTCTCTGAGAAATTCGATCCTTCCTGAGCAATTTAATTTCACTTCAGATTCGTAACTTTATTGAAAATTGTTTTCAATGTGATCAATGACCGACTTTTCAATCTACTTTCTTAAGAATTTCAATCGAAGGCTTGTCGTAACCGTATTCATACATACATATGGAAAAGCTATCGAAGTCGTCGTAGTCTAGTAGATAGAGTATTGGCTTTAGGCGTAAGGCCACGGTTCAAACCCCACGTCTAGAATGAAATATGAAAAAATATTTCTTCGTCGACTTCCTCTCAGCAGGTTTCTGGCAAAAACTCTGAGAATAAATAAAAATTGCCATGAAAAGTTTCTCAAAAATCTGTCGTTCGGAGTCGACTTTAAACTGTACCACTTACGGATAAAATTAACACACACAACATAATTGGTGTTTGAAGCTGATTCGTAATCCTGACTGAAGGGTTATAATGATATGTATTTGTATGTATGTATGGATACATTAAAAAAAATTTTTTTGAATTTGAGGCGATAACAATCTCCACGAGAACTAAGAGTGTCCAATTCATGCCGAAAAATGTAATATTTGAAGTTGATTTTAGAAAACGACAGGATGTCACTATCAATGGCAAGCATAATAATTACCAATGTCTTTTGGGCTCAGTGAAATAATCTAGAAGGTACCCCATCTCACATGGGGTAATGTGGCCACACGAGAGTGGAATTTCTGTAAATACAAACAACGGATTGCTTGCCGCTCGACTGAAGAGGACTGCAGATATTTTTCTTTAAAAGTACGGTCTCTCCCTACAAAAACGACTTTACAAACTAAATGTTAGGCACTATCTTCCTTAAGACAATAATAGTTAACGTATGATGAATACCTGGCCACTCCTTACGAACAAACAACAAACTGGATTAATGTCAACAGCTTACAAATACTTGTGGGAAAATGGACTCCCAATTCACGTGAGTGTTTACTTTGATATATCAAAATGGGTGGTCTTCTGACCCTAATTTTTATTGAAAATCATCCTCAGTGTTGAACACCATTTGCAGATGAATGGATACATGAACAAATAATTCACTTTAGATCAAAGAGCGTTCATTGTATTGCGAATAAATCACTGTTTCGGCTGGCGTTATCGTCGGTTCATTTTTTAAGAAAACGACTTCGGCCACACCATCACTGTCAACGGCAAACATTATAGGTCGACGATCATTAACTTCTTTTGGCCTGAATTGGATGCTCTGGACACGAACGACATGTGATTTAACAGGACAATGCTATGTGCCACACAGATCATGCCACGATTAGAACCGGTTGGATTCTTTTTTGTGGAATTTTCTTGAGACACAGGTGTATGCAAATAAACTACAAATCATAGGGAGTCTCGAAGCCAACATAACCTATGTCATCAATTAAATTCAGCCTGATTTGAATGCGCTTCTCTTCTAGAGAATTGGCATTAAAAGGTCCTTCAAACGAATAAGAAATTTCGATGACGCACGCTTTTTTATTTACATTTCAAAATTGAAGGTGTTTAAAGCAAGACACATTGTATATGTCTCTTGGGTAGTAGAACTTTTTATTGGCTGAGCTTGAAATAATATACGAGAAATAGTTATTTGTTATAAATATGACGACTTTAGAGTTGAAATTATTAGGCAGAAAGGCGATGCAAGGAAGTATCTTATTCGCGCCTTGCTCCTCTGACACTCGACCGAGAATTATCGGATCTGAATGTTTTTTTTTTAATTTTGTTCATAGAAACAGAAATTCTCAACGCCATTGATCTTCGACTTTTAATCTTTTTTACGAGAGGAAGCACAATCCGTCAAGGAAATAGTGCTTCTAACTGAAATGTCTAAGAATTGCAAAAGTCAGCAAAATCCTAAATTTGGACTGACATCTGTTAGTATATTTATCGCAAAAATTAAAAACTTGGTATACCTTGAGCTGTTTGCTAATTTATCCCGTTTATAACATTATTCTGTAACATCAAAAACAGAAAAGAAAAAAACAGAAAACTTAAAATGTTATCTTAAACTGTCATTTACCAGCATATCAATAACTGAACGCCAACACTTTGCTGCATTATCTTGCATTCATTTCAAAACGCCTTTAAACACTTCCTAAATAGATATGCTTAAGCAATGCTTTTAGCCTCGTAAGCAATAAACAATAATTTATGGATTTTTAATTTGTTTACTTCAACCACAAACTGTGACAAATTTCTTTATGGACTAGACAAAACAAAATCAATAGAATGGAGAGATGACAACCAAGCCAAGTCACATGAATTAATTATAAAATTTTCTAATGACGACTAACAACAGACAGTAAGTTAGTCAGTCAGTCTCCCATGAAAACCGCAGAGGGGAGTGTTTCATTATTAACAGAAAAGAGAATGAGAAAAAAAAGGTAAAATGATCTTTTAAATATCCCAACTCATTAAGGCCAATTAGTAAACAAATTATTTTCTGATAATTTTGATAGTTTTACTGGAAATATGATGCTGCTGCCGCTCATGCATATAATACATACATATAAATATATATATACATATATTTTATACATATGCTATATATATGTTTGTTTGAAAACGACAGCGATTTTTTTAAATTTTCAGTCTACATGATGGAAGCATCAGTAGATTAAGGTCAGTTTCGATACCTCAAAAGGGAGTGACAATATAATAAAGGCTGGGCCATTTAAAAGTTTAAATTTAGAAATGCAATAAAACAAAAACGTTTTGAAATTTTGCAAAATTTAGCGTTTTGTCGTGAAGTACAATTGTTCCGGTTAGAAACGGAATATTATTTCATTCATATGGCTGCCGCGGCTGGCCTCACAGTAAGCCTCAACAATGGCATCACGAATGCTCAAATGGCTAACAGTCTCTGATTTGACGGCATAATACTTTTCTTTAACGGCGCAAAAAGAAAATAGTCCAACGATGTCAACTCACAGCTTCTTGATTTTCGTGCACTTTTGCGAGTGCATGAGGCCGTATCTCGGTAATGGCATCACGAATGTTGCCTTCAAATGCTCAATTGTCCCTGGTTTATCGGCATAACACTTTTCTTTAACGGCGCCTGATAGAAAATAGTCCAACGGTGTCAAATCATGTTTGGCGCCCAATTGACATCACCCTTTCAGCTAAATAAACGGCCATCAAACGTTTGACGCAATAAATTGATTATGGCATGAGATGTGTGTCAAATTGCACCATCCTGTTGAAACCAAACGTAGTTCACATCAATACCATGAAGAACGGGTACAAAAAAGTCAATTACCACTGCGTGATTATTAACGTGATAGTTACGTCGCTCCAGAAACCGCACCAAACAGTCAATCGTAATGGGTGCATTATCTTTTGTAAGACCACGTGTGGGTTTTCTGAGCCCGAAATAAGGCAATTTTGTTTAATAACGTACCCACTAAGATGATTTTTTTTTTTTTGCAAAATTGACATCATCGTGCAGTTTCATGCAGTTTCATGCAGCTTCAACTCTTAAACCAATTGAACTTTGTAAGACGTCATGCCGATAACTTCTTGCAAAATTCGACGTAAACTGGTAAATGAAATGTTCAATTCTTGAGAACAATGATGGGTTGATGTTGATGGATACTGATGCACACTCTCAGCCACAGCTTCGATATATTCATGTGTACGCACTGTACGAGCACGCTTACGTCTTGGCGCATCAAGCAGTTCACAAACTTTATCAATAAACTTGCGTATACCGGGCACTATTGGTCCTTCTCTGCGAGCAAATTTTGTACGACATTTTCGTGCAATTTCCGATCAATTGTCTTTGCTGTGGAAATAAATCTCCCATAAATGCCAACGTTGCTCAAGAATGACATAAGTATTGCCAGATTCAAAATAATTGATGGTTTAAATTTAAACCGATGGATGGCCCACCCATTATAATGGTAATAGCGAAGCATACAGGGTTTACACAAATAATTAAATGAACATGAAACTGTGGTATTATTAATGTCATATTGAAAATGTACAAAAAGATAAAAGATGTCTAAACTATGGGACAGACAGACAACACACACTAGTGGCTATAAATTACAAACCATAGAAATTTATATACATATGTGTGTGTATGTTTATAAATCAGTGCTGATAGTTTTATTTGTTGATTTAAAATAATTGTCTGTGAATATTGTCGTCTGAAAGATTTTATGCTGTTGCTATTGCTGTTGCAGTTGCTGTTGTTTATCTAAACAAGTCAATAACGCAAGAGATGAATATATGGCAAGAACAAGTCATTTGAAGTCAACCATTTGAAGCAAACATGTGTCATAAAAATGTCAAACAATTAAGGTTTCCAATTACAGAAATGATAAACTGGACGTTAAAGATACAAAAATAAAATTTATGAATGTTGCCACGCCATTAGATGGCATAAATGTGAATGTCAACAACAAGTCGCAGCAATGGCAGTCGCAAATCAGATATGCCTTCAACATACAACATACAACAGCAATGACAACAATGGTAATGACCGATATTTCTTCATTAACGTCTCTTTTTTTCTTTCTAATATTTTCTTAATTTATTTGTATTTGAAGGCTAATAAACATACCAATATATGAATGAAAACAGTAACAACACCACGAGCCATAGCAAAGTTTTTTTTTTCTGTTAATTTATGGCTTAAAAATGTCATGAAAGAGAAAAAATTAAAACCAAAGTGTTGTAATAAATATGAAGAGATTAATAATGAAATGACCACAGAGAAGAAAAAAACAGAAAAGAAATCGAAACAACACAAAAAAAACTTTAAAACACCAGGCGCCTTCTTCTTCTCCTGTTGTGGCAGCTAAAGAAGCCACTAAGAAATAAACAACTTGCAACAAACCAGACAAAAAAGGCAAATTTAAATCAACGCCATCTCTATCACCATTATCACGTACAAACGCCTTTTTGTAGACTCAACTCAACACAGTGACAGTACCACATCACCTCGATTATGACCAGCAGCAAATAGTTGCAAGCGGCAAGCGGCAAGCAGCAGCAGCAACAGTAAGCTAAAATCTGTTAGTTGCAACAACAGTAAAACTAATTAAACAACCAATGGTGTCACAAATGACACTCGGTTTTATAGTTAAATATTAATAAAGTCATGTATATTCAACGTCATCATCATCACCACCATCACAGGCATTACACTGGCCGTATTATAGTGGTCGACAAGGCGTTACAGTGGGCAAGTTGAAGGTAAAATCGAGAGAAGTAAAATAAACAGAATATTGATAAAGAAGTAACGCGTGATCCCATCACTATTTTGAATTCCGAACCAATTTACTGTCAATTTGAACCTAAAAGAGATCAACTGGTCTAACAACAAACAATTTTTAACCAATTTTTTTATAAAAAATTATGATTCGATGTTTAAGTTCCATTGAAAGTTTATTGTCACACCTCCATGAAGAAAATTACAGTACGGATCAGCAATATGGAAGAGGAATCTGAAAAGTATTGCTCAGAGGGCCATTA
Organism: Sarcophaga caerulescens; assembly: GCA_927399465.1. NCBI lineage: Eukaryota > Metazoa > Arthropoda > Insecta > Diptera > Sarcophagidae > Sarcophaga > Sarcophaga caerulescens. The sequence goes on from OV656873.1 coordinate 53,994,171, forward strand.
ACCAAATTTTATTAGAGGCTACTAGAGAATACGTAGTGGATACTATAGGTTCTTTCATTATGAGTCACCTATCTTTAAATTTAAATGAAACAAAATGTATGTGCGATACATACATGCATACTTAATTGGTCATTACAACCCTTCAGTCAGGATTACGACCTAGCTTCTCAATCCACTTATGTTGTGTGTGTTAAATTTAGACCAGTGGTGGGACCAACAGTTTAAAGTCGACTCCGAACGACATATTTTTTTGAGAAAACTTTACATGGCAAATTTTATTTACTCTCAGTTTTTGCCAGAAATTTGCTGAGAGGACGTCGCTGAAGAAATATTTTTTCAAATTTCATTTTGATGTCTGGCCTGGGGTTTAAACCGTGACTTCACATCTTATAAGCCAACACACTAACTAGTAGACGGCAGCGCATGCCTTCAAATCGCTTGCGCAGAATCTCTAATGTGGTATCAGCTGTATGGTACGTAGCGACGTCCTATCGAATCCACATGCCTTTGGTGCCCAGATCTTGCTAATTTAGGCTTAAAGAGTTCATAATAATCCGTCGTCGCTGACACTAATGGCCTGGCTGAGAACATTCTCAAAGGAATATAAACCAATGACTCTTGGACTTTATTTATGGTGATATTATCCCAAATTGCACAATTTTGTTTGTTGGCGTACCTATTTATCCAAAAATTGGCCCCATCGCTGTAGATGATTTTTCCACGAAAAGCGTTCGATAGGGTCGAACAGAGCAACCCTTTTGATAAAAGAATTTTTAAATTTGCATATATTGTTTGAAAGCTATCTTCGTCCATTGTGATTTGGCAAAACGGACTGACTAAATAACGACTAATTTGGCAGAAATAGCTTCATCAAGGTGGCCGTTATAAACAGACAAAATTCAAAAGGTTCAGTTAATTAGAAGACCTCCATTATTGTTTCCATAAATAGAAAAAAAAAAAAGAAAATGTGAATACACTGCAGATGTGTTTGGGGGAGACGGAAAAGTCTATAAGAAAACATTGTTACTAGTCAGTAGCATTGAAAATGAATTTAAAATATGTTTTGAGAAAACTAAACTAGAAAGAAATAATTTGCTATTAGGGTTGTACAGTTTGTAATCGATCACTACACAGCTCACCAAAATGCTACCGATGTCCCATAAAGGGTGGAATATAGATCCGTCACAATACATCTTCATATTTTCATTAGTTAAGTGCTTTGTAGCTAAATAGATGAATTAGTTGGTTAAAACAGGTTCTCGTCTATAGTTGTCTAGGGACACCGCGATTTGCAAAAATATATTGTGTAGTTATGTTGGATATAATTGTGATTTCTTCCGTTCCTTACTTAATACTACGTTACATTACATAATCCTACGATAGTATACACGTGCTCTCTGCAATAAAAATTTGTTCGTTTATGTTCTAAAGTAAGAACTCAAGTCACTGTACTACAGTATAGAATACTAAGTCCAAGAGCTTTTTCCGAAACTATAATTTGAATACCAAACACTTCAAATGCTCCACTGTGCTTTGTTTAAAATAAAGCAAAACCGAGTATAAGCTGTACAAAATATTTCATTTTTTCTTTTTGAAAATTTATTAACAAGACAATGAAGCTGCAGATACTATTCCTCTGACTCTACCACTTTCCCTACTTTTAAAAGCATTGAAAAGACGATACAAAAAAAATACTCGAAACTAATGAAGAATAATGCCGTGCATTTAAATTTTTCAGTTTTCTTTTTTCTGTATTTTTTTTTTGTTAATAAAATAACATTTCATATTTAAAACTTTTGTTATAGTTGTAGCTTCTTCTGTTTTTTATTTGTAAGGTTTTTTTGTTGATTTTGTATATAAGTATGTACAAAAATTTCAAAAATTTTACAACTCCAACAAGTTGTTGCATTTGTTTCAACCGCAGCTTCCGTTCAGTACAATACAAAAGCCAAATAATAACGAGAGGTGTCACGAATACCACACGCTGATATGAAACTTTTATTATTCGCTCAATCAAGAGTTTAGTTTTTCAAAGTTTTATCTTAAACTTTTTAAGAAATCTAGATAAGGATATTTTAATCGTTTTAGACAGAGACTTTTTGTATAAATTAGGAGCGTTTTCACTTTCCTAGAATAATATTTTTTGTTTTGTACATTAATTGTTAGATATGTATGTAGATCAGATAAAGTCTTGAAAGTTGAAGCTACTTCCATTTCGCCCATAGAATTAATATCTCCAACCATAGCATATATCGGCCCTAGCGAGAGTTTTCTAGGTTTCAAGGACAGAAAATAATTGTTGAGGAGCAAACTCAGCGAAAATGTTATGTATGATATGATGTTTGCCTGTGCTTTCATAAGTAATCTATAACACAGCAACTCTTCTGACATTTGTTTGTTATACAGCATCTCACAATTAACAAACAAGTCCAAGTCTGCGTATGTATTTTTTTGCACGGTCGTGTAGTATAAACTCCAGAATAACTGTCGTGCAGTAATTTATGGATACAGTAAGTAGAACAATGATACATACATACATACATACAGTGGACTGCAAAAATCTTAGTACTCCAATATATTTTGACAAAAAAAAGTCCCCACAGGCTTAATACTCTTGCACAAAGTTCCGATATGACTTCAAGAAAGTATATGGGATATCTTTTGAAAGAACGGTTACGTAATCGCTAAACCTCAAACAAAAGTCAAGCGAAAAACTTGATCATAGTGCCACCAGAAAACACTGGTGCATTCAATTCCAAATGGGTTAAATGGAATGCTTGATCTTAAGGGATATTCTACTAAATAAAAGGGATAACATTTTCATATAATAGGCCTTTGAATTTTAAATTTACTCAGGGTTCTCCTTAGGGGGTTCCTATAGAGTCATCTGAAACTTTTCCTTACTTTTCTCTTGTTTTATTAAAAACATTAAAAAATTGTTTGTTTTATAATAAAACAGAAACAAATTAATAAAATAAATATAAAAACTATAAATTTTTATACAAACTTTTGGCTAAAATTCATGAAATTGCTAAAATATATTGCCGTACTAAGACTTTTGCTCTCCACTGTAATTGGCCATTACAGTCAGGATTACGACCTATGTAGCTTCTCACATCACTTATGTTGTGTGTGTTAATTTTATACATGAGTAGCGGGAGTGTTGTGAGTCACCCTCGCAACTTCAAATTTACTTTAAGTAGGTCATAAGTTAATAACATCAAAATGCTGACTAGCGGTTGTGCAACACCTGCAGACTTCCGCTGGTCAGCAAAATGATTAAGAAATAAGAATGAAACGGCAATAGTGCTGACTGGCAGTTACGCAATCATTGGTTTGTAACCAATGATTGATTTTCCCAGTCAGCAGTATTGTCTGTAGGTTTTTTAATATAAATAGTTAATAAGTTTTAGAATAAGACACAGTTTGGTTTAAACAGTTATTGTTATTGTATTAAATATACACTTTATAAAAGATCGGCCTGAGATTCCTACGGGACCCTCCAGGTTAGTAAATAAAGAATATAATAACCAAGTAAACCACAGTCTATTTATTGGCACCTCCTACGATTCCTACGGGACCCTCGAGGATTGGTGTACTATAGGCTGTATAACTGTCATTAATAGAGCCCTGCGCATCCTACGGGATCCTCCAGGGTTACTATAAAACGAATAGTATATCTGTAGCAATACGGATATACTATAACAGGAGCTACAGTTTAAAGAGTTGTGGCTTTTATACTTTTCTCGCATTTGTTTGTTATACTGGAACAAGTCCAAGTCCGCGTATCTAGTTTTTCGCACTCTCGTGTAGTATAAACTCCAGAATAATTGTCTTGCAGTAATTAATGGATACAATAAGTAAAACCATGATACATACATACATACATACATAATTTGCCATTACAGTCAGGATTACGACCTAGCTTCTCACATCACTTATGTTGTGTGTGTTAATTTTATACATGAGTAGCGGGAGCTACAGTTTAAAGTCGATTCCGATCGGCAAATACTTAAATAACTTTTTTGGCAATTTTATTTACTCGTAGAATTTTTGCCAGAAATCTGCTGAGGGGAAGTCGCCGAATTAGTTTTCATATTTCATTTTGCTGGATATGTCAACACACTACCTAATAGACTATGGCGACTTCTTTCAGTTACAGAGTAATTATTTCCGCAAATTTTCACACTATGCAGGTCCTAAGGTGGCAAAGTGTTAAAATATTTTTAATAAATTCTGCTCCCCTTGCTTTTGTATCGTGATGTGGCGTAGTCGGTTGCCCTTTTAATTTTCCAGCCATCCACCAAGAACACATAAAACGACATTTTGTTCCAACAGCACAGGCTACTAGAGAGACTACTATTCGAGTGATGCCAAGTCGGTAAGTGAGTAAGAAATTCACAGCAGACTGCCTGCTGACAAATTATGATTTATAATGCTTTGTAGTCTGCGCAAGAGTCTTTTTTTCTCCACAATTTCTGTTTCATTTTTGTTTGTATTCAAATTCCGAGTTTTTGTTGTTTTTATTTAAATTTTTCTCTTTTTTCCCTCCACACAGAGGGGACAGTTTTTCGTTATGATTTTATACAAAAAAAAAAAAAAAGAAATTTTTTGTTATTTTTATTTGAAAAATATTTCTGATCTTATTAAGTGAAAACAAAACAATTTAAAAGTGAAATAAAAAAATTTTATAAAGAGGGATTTGTCACATAATCTCGGGTGTTATACGGGGTTTTTTATCTTTTTTTTCTCTTCTGCCATACCTCTCCCATACCCGTTCATTAAAAGCCGCCTATATTTTGGTTTTAGTTTTTAAATAAAAGGGAGTGTATGTATATCGCCACCGCTGTTGCTTGTTATCATAATACCCAAGCAAAAATGCTAAATACGTGAACTAATTAGCGAGAATAAAAAAGAAAAAAGGAGAGGAAAGAAGCAGAAAAAAAGGTTCACAGCCGCTAATTTTATTTTCGATTTTTTTGTAATCAATTTTAAGCCTTTGAAATTCTGGGAATTTTTTCCTTTTTTTTTCATTATTACCACAGAGCTGAGGGTGTTTTTTTTTAAGTTATGATACGAAAACCTATAAATAATATTCGGGTTTTTTGTTAATTAATAAATGATGATTAAAAATTCATAAAATCAATGACGAATTCTATGTGGGTGGAGGAGTTTAAATTTCAATTTTAAAAAAATTATTCATGTGAGTTCGACTATCTGGGGCAGTACATTAGAATGCTAAGAATCATCCGTTTTTATTCTCGATAAAAATGGAACCCAGAAGTTAAGTTATGAATGTATACCATGATTGTCAGATCACTAGTGGCCCGGCTAGATAAAAAAAAAATTGAAAATAACTCAAATGGTCTTACAGCTGCGCTGCAGGCTCTATTATATTTAAATCCGCTGGAGATGGTTGTAAAGAACAGAACTTGGGAGTTTATGGTTAGATTGGTGGAAGACAAGTCTAATAAGCAGTTCATTACAGAATTTCGGGAGCTAATGAATCGATTAGCTGAAGAATTCTTATTTAATTTTCCCTAAAACAAAACCAGTAGCTACTTTGATTTTGGAAAATGTTTTTCAACGAGACTTAGTAACAAAACTGAATGGAGTAATCTGGAATCTACACACTCTTTTAAAAAATGGACAATTTTGTGGTATACAGATGGGTCAAGAACCGAACTTGGGACAGTAGCGAGAGCTTTTGTTTCCAGAATTAAATACCAAGCCGCTGGGAAAAGTTGGGTGTATCTTCTAATCTATACCATCGAAGGGTGTGTTCAATTCAACTTAGGTAGGATATATAAAAGACAGAATATAGGAATACTATCTCACAATCAGGTCGTCATACGATCACTCAACTCTTAAGATGTTAAATCCAACATAGTATGGGACTGTCTGAAAGCTGAATCGTCTGGCAGGGAAAAGAACGCTACCCTCTGCTGGGGTCAACCTCATGTAGAAAATCTGTGCAATGGCCAAGTAGATAAGCTTGTGAGTAGGAAAGCTTTCACGTCATTAATGGGACCAGAGCCATTCAGTGGTTTGGGAGTGGATGTTTGGAAAGTTATGATCGACTAATGGGAAGATATAGAGAGACAAAGACTCTTCTCAAATGTAGTGCGTTTGAAGCAATCGAAACTTTTGTTGCAAAACTACAATAAAAGAAGATCTGCAACAGTCTATCCAGAATTTGCCTGTGGTTGACAACTAGACTTTTGACAGTATGCTTATTTAAAATGCGGCGTTGAACCACGGTTTCATCCTGTCTAATATACGAAATAATATTTCTTCGGCGACTGCCTCTCGGTAGATTTCTGGCAAAAATATGAAAAGTTACTTTAAAATCTGTTATTCGGAGTCGACTTTAAACTGTAGGTTGCGCCACTCATAAGTGGAAGGAGAAACTAACTCGTAATCCTGGCTGAAGGATTGTAATGACCAATTATGTATGTATGTGTATAAAATACGAGTATACAGAGCAAATACAGCGTACTTTAAGAAGAAAATCTCTGAATCAAAACGTATTTCGCAATTATGCAAATTGAGTACATATAAAAGAAGAGTCAGAACAACCACCTCATGTAGATGCCGTCACTGACAAAATGATTAGTCCATGAAGCGAAAATATAGCAAAATTTATAAGACAATAGAGGTCAATGTTAAACTACATGTATGGTTTCATAGTTTGTGGCCTAAAGGGATGGCAATAACCCAGATAGACTACGTTGAAGGAGGCCTACGAATTATGAAATTGCAAACAAACAATAAGCCGAAAATAGTGAAAGTTTTAGAGAATTGTGGAACACACTTAATGTTTACTTGGCTGTAACGCTACTGGATGAGGATGATCTGTAGGAATAAATTATTACAATCTTAATATTTTCAAATAGAAAGTCTATTAAGCTAGCAATCTTCTCTTATGAATTGTATCAAACTATTCAATTATTTTCCATAAGTGTTGACATAAATTTAAACTTCTTTGATATTTCAATAGATCAGTGTTTCATATTTACTTACTATTGACCATTCAATTAAGAGTAGGCTGTACAGGCAAACACTTACCTAAAAATAAAAGAAAAAAAACCATCTTTTTAATAATTTATTACAATTTTAATTAAGAAAATATGTATAAGATAAGCAAAGATACAAAATCCGTATAAGCTTTCGAGTAATTTTGTGTTTTCTTAATAAATAAGTGTCTAGAGTTCAGATGTAAGCATCACATAAAAACTTTGCTACCTTAAAATATTTTGCATCGGATATGTACCATGATGGGCAGTTCAATAGCGACCTTTGGGTCATTGCTTAGGCAAGACAAACATTGCTTAAACGGAGCAATAAGAATCTGATATACAACGGTTCTAGAGGCTATATTGGATGTGAGTCCGGTACATATGGAAGTGAGCACCTAAGCTATGGTTAAAATAATGGAAAACCTGTCTAACACAAAGAGATATCGAACCTGAAAAATCCAATGACTGGGAACTTCCTCCTTTTGGGAAATTCGTCGTAACAAGACTGAGTAATAAGTGTATACTCAAAACTATCAAAAACCGGCACCTATCTAAAGATTTTATTTATTTTACCATGATGATTTAAAAATCAGAATGTGCAGAAAAAAACAATGCCTTCAAAGAATTCATTTCAAGCGAATTAAATTAACCGCATATTCAAACAGCCTGTAAACACATTCCCCTTCTCTCTCTCTCTCTCTCTGTACACTCCAGTAACATTTCCAAAAAAAAAAAGGGAAAACAATCCTTCAAACGACAAAAAAAAATAAAGGAAAGAAAATTTAAAAATGAACAAAAAAAAAGTGAAAAACATCAAAACAATCGAGCAACAAATACTATTAAAACAGTAAAAAAGGAGAAAAAATAAAAGAAAATTACAACAATGCCACTCGAAAAACAAAATGAAGGCCAAGCCTATAAATAAAAATATTGTTTTCCATTACATTTTTTTTGTTGCTTCTCATACGCCTTCTTTTTCTGCCTACTCTAACTAACACACGGCTACAGACAAGCACTCTTGAAATTGTCTGGAAATGTTCAGGAGTGGTTGGAAGGATGTACAAATATAAACAGAGTTGGGGTGCGAGTATAAGAGAGTCCTTGAAACAATGTTACAAAACGTTGTAATTGTAATTGAACAAGTGCAGTTACTGGTCATTGATGGTTAGTAACGAATACAACAACGATAATGTAAAGTTGACTAACAGAGTTTATGCTAATGAATCCAGTGTTGTTAATGATCATATAAATTAGCAAAATATTAGCAAAACCATAAAGAAACTAACATGACATTTTATTAATCGTGTAAAGGGTAAAATTTTTGTTAAAATTATAAAATTTTATAAATTTTTATGAACAACCAATTGAAAAATTGAATTCATAAAAAAGTTAAAGAAAGCAATCCAGGTTCGAATACACGAGAGTGAGAAAAATGTACATTATCTTTCATTATCCAAATACCATCATTAGAAGACACATGGTGATCCTATCATTCTAAGGCCTGTAATAGTACACATGCCACCTGTTTAGCTGACAAAAACTGGTTTAATGAAACTGAAGTAAAACAAATATTACTGTTGTTTAGAGGTGGCAGAATACTGATACCAAACAATATATTATACTGCTGCACCACATGATATGTTGCTGCAATATCTCCCCCAGTTTTTGATCAGGAGCCATGTATTAATGATAGTCAATATCAATAAATTGGTCTCCAAGCGATCCCTGTCCTGAACAATTGTTTTTGAGCCCACAATGCCCGTTCAGAAAAACAGTTATTATGGTATGCTCAATGAAAGGGAAGATAAAGACTATTTTTTCTTCTGAAAAACTACAATAAGAAAAGACAATCCAGGAATAACCTAAGCTTGGTAACAACTCCTTTGACGGCGCACTGTAGGCTCAGAGTACACCTATTCAGAGTGTGGGTTGTCTTAATCCCAACATCCTGGTCGGAAAACCAGATAGGTTTCAGGCTATTGAAAAGATATGCTCAATGAAAGGGAAAGAAAAGAAGAGCAAAGACTCCTCTCTCTTTTGGGAACCTAAAAGAGAACAGTCCTGAATAATGCACCAGACTATTCAGAAATAACCTTAGCTTGGTAAGGCTCATTGTAAACGCAGGGTACACCTGCGCAGTGTAGAGATTGTCTCAATCACAAGGTGTAGATTTTGTAGCGATGAAAATTAAACATATTGGAACACATTCTTGAAACCTGGATTGCATTAATGCTTCTCAGGAGAAAAACGATTGGGTGCATATCCATTGAAAGGCAGAGAATTGTCATTATTGGCACCGAGCATCATATTGAGCATTAGTCACCACAATAGGCTAGGTTGATGCACAATAGATCGTCAGGTCGCAGTACTAACAGACCTGTTCACGACGTTTATCTACAATCTAAATAATATCTTCAGGCTACTTCTGGATAGACTGATGCAGCATTAAAATCTCTTCGTACTGAACTTCCGCCTCTTTTTATTTGTCTTTTCTTTCTTGTAAACTTTTCCCAACAACTTTTCCCAACAACTTTTCCCATCAGCGACGTAAATTCTTTAGTCTTCTCAAGTTCATCTCTCACCTCATTGTGCTGAATTTCTTCAAGTAGTGGGAACATGCAGAGGATGCCTCTATTTCACATTCTTAGCCGATTCAGTTTGTCTTGACAATCCCACACAAATCTCGAGTAAAGTTCATACAAGCTGATTGCAGATTGACTGCTAGATAGTGGTGCTGCAGCTCATCCTCTGAAATTCCTATCAAACTTTAATTGAAGAAACCTTTCATTGACGATTCTAATTGGATGGTATCCGCGAGTTACGCCATGGGTTCGGAATATTTGACGACGCGACTCTTCCAACTTTTTATCCGTGACAATCGACTTGAGAGTATGTAGTCTACTAATTGCTCCTTTCAGTCTTATTTGCGTTGCGATGGACTCCTAAAAATTACAGAATTTACTGGTTCTACAGAAGAAGCAATTGAAGAGGGTGCTTTGTCCAATAAATTTTATTATTCAGTTTTGTTACGAAGCATTTCCCAAAATTACAGAGTTTGTTAGTTTTGCTGAACACAGATATTTTCAAGTCCTTGAATTTTTCAGATTCGATATCTCATAGTGGGAGACTTGTCTCTCATTCTCACAACCACAGCTTTGGTACTCGATGTAGCGGACTTACATCGAACAAAGCCTCTAGCACCCCTAAAGGTCAGATTCTTATTGCTCCGTTTATACAAATGTACTCACGTCTCTGTACTTTATCCAACTCAACATAAAATATCTAAAAATTTGTTTAACCCAAGCAATGATCAGAAAGTTCACAATAGAGCTGCCCAGTGCATATCCAGTAAATAGTCGGGGAAGTAAAATGAGCCAACATGACAGAAGAAGTAGAAAAAGAAATGGTAACGAATATCGTCTAATTTAAAAAGGTAATGATAGACGAGGTAAATAAAAAATCTGAAGGGGCCTTGCAGATATAGTTGAAGGCGTTATAGAGGAAGTAGCGATACTTGAAGACAACATTGGTGGAAAGTTTCCTGTCGACAAAAATTTGACGATATAGATAAGAAAACCTATAGTTTGAGACATCCAATAAGGTAGTACTCCTCTATCGGTGTTCAAATACCAATTTGATAACCCAGAGGCTGCTGGAAAAGGATGGAACTGTGAGGAGAAAGTTCTAAAGGGGAAAGCGACAAGAAACGGTTTCCGAAAGAAGCAAGAGTAATTATGGTGACAATGGCGCTTTAATGAAAGTTTGGTTGTGGTACACAAACGATATCACCTCTTCTACTGGCCGTGTATATTTCCATTTAGGTAATCCTATCCTTCTTTTAACTGACGCACTCAATCAAATAAGCAATCGAAAGAATAAATTTCAATTTAATTAAAGAAACGAAAAGGAACAGACTTGAAATTGTATGAGAGTCCTTTTAAATTCATTAAAAAATTTCTTAAAAAGCCAATATAAGTTGTGCACACGGTATTTATCAGGGAATAAAAAGTTTTTTGAAAGGCTGTAGTTATCCTTAAATGCCATCCCATCTAGAGTAGTTCCCTTAAAAGCAAAGAAACACGCACAAGTGCAAGAGAGAGGAGAAAAAAATTTCAAAAATCATTCAGGTAGAGAAGTGCGGAAAGCCTTTTGGTCAGAAAGCTGGTCATACGAACAATGATTGAAAATGAACCCCCAACCTTTGTGCAAACAACTGTTGGTAACAGTAAAACACAAAATTGAAAATTGGATAAAAAAAAACCAACAAAAAAATTGTTGGCATTGTTGCATGCTACACCACAGAGCTCTACTAAAATTGTCTATGGGTGGGTGGGTGTGAGTGTGTGTGTTTGTCTGCAGAAGACACCGGTCATATTGTAACTTTTGTTGAACTGACCAGTTGGTCTCAATGCAGAGAGAGAGAGAGAGAGGGCCATTTGAGGGCGTTTAATCATACAATACAAATTGAACACAAAAGGTTTCCGCAGCATAGGATGGCGGCCAGGTGGCATAAGAATTTATAAAATTTAGCTGTGGAGTCAGAGTAGTGGTTGTAGGTGCATACATACTACGTGTATGTGTAATCAAAATACAAGCCATTGTTACAACATGGTCAAGTTTAAAACAATGACTTTGTTTTCGTTTTGTTGCTGTTGTTGTTGTTGTTGCTGCTGCAGCAAACAAACAAACAAACGAAAAAAAGAAAAACTTTTGTTCAACAGTATGAATGGCAAAAAACAAAGTCCTTTAGGCTAATAACAGCACAAATGCAATCAAATAGAGACATAAACTTTGCAACACAAAACAAAAAAACCCAACCTTCTCCCCGGTATTGTTGGCTAACAAAATAGGCCTGCCTGGCTGGCTGGCCGGCCAATGAAATCATAGGCAAAATAAAAAGTGAAATTGTATTGAATTTAAAACTTTTAATAACAAAACTTTCTAGGTTTTTTTGTGGTTGTTTTAGGCTTTAACAATTGAAAGTTTCTCTAATTTTTTCTACAGGAAATTTCAATTTATTTTTTTACTACAACTCCTTTGAATAACTTTTCATATGTAAAACGGAATTGAACAATTGCTGAAAAGGAAAATGCCAATAGAAACTTACAGGCCACCTTCAATAGATGATAAATCAAAACATAAGGTTTTTAAACGAATAGATTTGTTTTATTTTTAATAAAAGTAGTATATAAACATACATGCATACATACATAATTGATTCATCAGTCAAGATTACCACCTAGCTTCTCACACCACTTATGTTGTGTTTGTTAATTTCATACATGAGTGGCGGGACTTACAGTTCAAAGTCGATAGATTTTTAAGAAACTTTTCATGGCAGAGTTGTTGCCAGAACTCTGCTGAGAGGAAGTTGCTGAAGAAATATTTTTTCGAATTTCATTTGTTGGAGATGTCTGGGCTCACGTCTAATAAGCCAACACGCTACCTACTAATGAGGAAGCAAATGAGGAGCAGAGCTGTAATCGATGGAGAAGGAGTGGATATTAGAAAGGTTATGCTCAACGATAATGAAGAAAAAGAGAGGCAAACACTCCAAGAGATTTGAATCAGGCCTCAGTCTATCCAATAAGAATATGAGGTTGGTTTTTCCACAGGGTATTGTAGCCTAAGATACTCTTATTTGGAATCGATGTTGTCTTAAGAACAGCATGTAGATTCTGTGACGATGAAAATAAAACATCGCAACACATTTTAGGAACCTGTGGGGCATTAAGGCATACTAGGAAGTGCTAGACAGGAAATCTTTGTTCTTGACACTGAGCAGCATCCTGAAATTTGTCAGAGCAATAGGCTGCGACGATGTCTTCTCAGCATATTTCAGACGAAAACTTTGAGGGGAAATAAAATAGTCGTGAAATTTTTTCTCAAAAAAATCTGTCGTTCGGGGTCGATTTCAAGCTGTAGGTCCCGCCCCACTCATTGTATTGAATGCATTGAAAGACGAATTCAGAAGAGTATTTCTGTAAAGACCAAACCTAAGAATAGATTTCAATCAAAATCATCACCAGGAATATAAAATCCGACTCAATTGCTGTTAATAAGAAAACCCTTGAGAAATATTCTCAACTTTTAAGCAAAGTTTTCAGGTATAAAATTAATTTTTTACATGCAAAGGCTTTCAATTTAAATTCATAAAAAGCAAAAACGAAAACAATAAATTGGAAAAATACTGAACACAAGACCGTCACTAGCAGTTATCGTTAACAACGGCATGAATACTATGAAAAGCATTATAGAGTGTGAAAATATTGTGTCCGCCTGTGTCTGTGTATGTGTTTTAATTAAAAATACAAAATTTCAATAAATTTTCATTAATTACGCTCAAATCGCTTATGAAACCAAATTCATAAACAACAACAAGAACAACAACCACAAACAAAAAACAAATACAAAAAACATACAAACCGACAAACATAGTGATTTAATACATATGTATCGCTGGTTCTAGAAATTCATTCGGAATGAAAGAGAGTGACTGACGTGCACACATGAACACCTTTCTGTATATTTTGTTTTATGGCATGAAAGTACCGTAGACGTGATGCATTCGTTGGATTTGGTTGAACTGCTCAATTTCAGATGTGTTGGATAAATGATTTGTTTTTTTTTACAGAAAAAAAAATATGCAGAGATTTTAAAGCAAGTGGCTGTTGGGCTGTCTGAATGGCTGAGTGAAATGAGTCAACAACTTAGACGGGCACACACGGTGTATGATAAAAGAAAATGGTAGCTTTTTAAAACGATGGTAGTTTATCCAATATAGAGAGCACATGTGTGGTGAAAATGTCTAATTTCCACGGGTTAAGGATTAACATGTCCTGCCGCACCATAAGCGATGGCAATGAGTTGTTTGACACTACGCAACGCATTCATAAAATCCATACTGAGTCACAATGTTGACTATCAATGAATGAATGATTTGGTTTCCAATACAAATGAGATCCAAGAGATTGTTTGGAACCGAAAAAGTCAATGTTTGGTGTTGATTTTAGGTTAGTAGCATCACGATCCATATTTCTTTGAGACCGATGTTAGACAGATTATAATTGTCAATGGCAAGCATTAGAGGTCGAACTTTATGAACTTATTTTCTCCTGAATTGATTACGCAGGACACCAAAGACATATAATTTCAACACTGATGTGCTTCGCGCCTCACAGCCCATTCAACATTGAATGCTCTGCATGTTTTGAGGGCATGGTCATTTCACAAAGAGATGATGTCAGCTGTCCGCCGAGATCGTGCAATTTGACGCTGTCAGTATTTTGCTTTTTGGACCTACTTCAGCAGGGTTATAAATTTCCATCTATCATTGCCTAGAAACAAGTACCGTCACCTATAGTCGCCGTAGTCTAATTGGTAGTGTGTTGGCTTATCAGACGTGAGTCTACGGTTCAAAACTCAGGCCAGACATCTGCAACAAAATGAAATATCAAACAATTCTTATTCGGCGATTTCCTCTCAGCAGATTTCTGGCAAAAATAAATAAATAAAATTGCCATGAAAGGTTCTCAAACTTCTGGCGTTCGGATTCGACTCTAAACGGTAGGTCTCGCCACTAATGTCTAACATTAACACACACAATATATGTGGTGAAGAGAAGGTAGGTTGAAAACCTGACTGAAGTCTGTGTGACGAATTATCTATATTAGTATGTAGATATATAGTGGTGAAGAACCACTATATTGTGTCCTATTCTACCTCAAGAGGTGGGGCTACCTTACCCCAGACTTACATCGTTGGCCTAACAATGGTTAGAAATGGATTTTACTTTTTTCGGAAATTATTTAATCACTGCATTACAATATTTCTTTGCAGGGTAGTGAGTGTCATAAATATTTTTTATATTGACATTGTCTATTACCACCCATCAAGCACAAAGCTAGTTACCAATAAAGTATGAGTCACTGAAAATATTAGCCAATGCACGACTTAGCTTCGAAAGGCTTCATAATCAGAATAAATTACTTGTGAACAAATCTATCAGATTAGCCTTCATTTCATAAGAAATTTAAGGAGCTGTTTCAATGAAAGTTACATGCACAATGCTTTCGAATGTGGCCCTTCAAATGCCACATCAATTATCTTACAAACATTTTCGGCTTTCAGAGTAGATGTCTGAGCTACACAAAGAATTACGTTTAGCTTAATTACGTTGAAAAACAATTTTTATTGTCAGGAATACTGCTGTCACATTACGGACTAGCAATGGCAACCCTAAGCCCAACAAATTGTATGTGTAAACCCAGACAAGTAAATAAATTTACCTGCATTGAAGTAACTATAACGTGAAGTTAATGCTCTGTATACGTTGGGAGCAGAAAGGTTCCAGGCGATCATCGTGGTCTCGAAAATAAACTGAAAAAAGTATGAAATATTATGTGACACGTTATGAAGCCGTAATACTTAATTATGACCACACACTTAGTATTTAAAGCCCATTTAGAAACCATTTGGCAAATAATAGTAGGGAAGATTTCTATCGCTCAGTTGCTATTCAGTCGTAGTCCATCTCTCATTAATAGAAAGATTCACTAAAAAATATTTCTTGCAACTTTGTTCTTGAAAGTTTTTGAACTGTTCGAATACATCCACCTCTGGTAAGCTTATTGTAAAATAAATAGAAAAAACTTTGCAATGAAATCGTTTGTATATGTATTTGTGCATAGAGTTTTCGTAGTATTTGTGTAGCCTATGAGGCAAGCATTAGTATCGGTTGTTCTGTACCTATACATGACATTTCTGTGGCATGTGTACTGCCATGACACAGCGTGTCAACAATTTAATTAACGGTGTTGTTTTGTTTTGTATTTGTATTTGTTGTAGTTCAATCCATGATGAATAGTCTTCGCTACGCTGTCTGCAGTTCTGTAGCTGTTGATGCTTTTGGTTTGATGGAAGCAATATGGCTGGTCACGATGTTGATGATTTTTTTTTTTTACCTGGCTATCGGGTATTTACTGCAATAAGCTGTAATAGACAGTGGCCAAAAAAAACAGCAAATATTTTCTGTTTTAAATTTGCATCATTTGCTAATCTCCTATGTGTCTGTCTAATGTCTGCTTTAATTTTTTTTTAATTTTTTCTTTGTTATTATTTTTGTTGTTCCATCATTATTACATTTTCTTGCAATCCTAATGTGAAATTAATTGTGATAATGTCTCTTGCAGCAGCAGATTTACTGCCTACAGTCCTTCACTTTCAGTCATTTCAGTCATTTACTTTGTCATTCAGTCATTCATTCATTTTTATGCTGCCTATTCTTTGTTATGTATGTCTCGCCAAACATGTGTTGCAGTTGCAAATGGGCTATAAATGAATGAATAAATGAAAAGGAATGAAAAGAATATTAAATTTCGTCATGTCATTATGCTTGTCGTTTAATTGTTTGTTTTTTACGGTTTTTTTTCCGTCTGTCACTTCTTTAATTTTGCTTCCACCAGACCCTTCTATTGACAATGCTTTAGCATTCAAATGACAGCTTATTTTTTGCTGTAATGACATAAACTTGTTGTCATCAAGGCGTTAAAATTCTCGAGTAAAAATGATATTTTTATTGCGGCTTGCGAATGAAATTCGATATGCCTGCAGTACAGTTTACCCCAGAGCGTATGATTGATATTAATTGCCTGCACTAATGACATTTACGGTAATAACCATGAATTTCTATAAATTCTTGAAATAAAACAGGTTTTTAAAAGCTTTGAATTCTGATAGAAAATTTTCTGTTTAGGTTTGAACATTTCTTTTTTTAAACCCAAGTAAAGAATTCCAAGTATTAAAAGGTATTACATACATATCCGCAATGTCTACCACAGATTATGCAATCGTAAGCAGAGAAAATTCTAACAACCTAATAACAATGATGCACAAAAGAGCTCAAGGTTGTATTGCATCAGAACAGAGCCTGCAAGATGTTATGGTAACACCGATAGATTATAAAACATCATTTCAACCAGGCATCAATTGTATCGTATGAAAAGTATTCATTGTTTGACGTCTATTTACAGGCAGAAATTAATTTAAGAGAATGACATTTTAGTTAATATATCGGGTGAGGCATCTATAGATTTAATTTGAACCATCGGTTATTTCTAATCTTGTAATACTTATGTCAAAAGAATTCTGTCACAAAAATCACTATATTATCTCCACTGAATGCGAATAAATCGATTTACGCTTGAGCAACGTTAGGATTCATTGGGTCAACGAGAAACTGCACGATGATGTCAATAATGCCAAAAAAATAATCTTTTCGGTTGAAGCTCATTTTCATCTTGGCGGGTACGTTCTTAAGGAAAATTGCTGTATTTGGGGCTTAGAAAACTAACACGTGGTCTTACAGAAGCCAATGTATTGACTGTTTGGTGCGGCATGTGGAGCGTATCATTGACCCATATTTCTTTGAAAATGAGGATGGCGCCACCATTACGGTCAATGGAGACACCTATCGCACCGTGATAACCGATTTTTTTTGTCACTGTTCTTCATGGTATTGATGTGAACGATGTTTGATTTCAACAGGATGATGCAACCAGACACACCTCTCATGCCTCAATCGATTTATTTCGTCAAACATTTGATGGCCGCTTAATCAGCCGAAATGATGATCTCAATAGGCCGCCAAGAAGCTACCGTTGGTTAAATTTTTGTGGGGTGCCGTTAAAGAAAATTGTTATCCCGACAAACAAGAGACAATTGAGAATTTGTAGGCCAATATTCGTAATGCCATTGCTGAGATACGACCCCATACATTCAAAAAAGTGCACAAAAATTGGTCCGATCGAATGAGGTACCGTGAGGCCAGCCGCGACATTTCTAACCCGAACAACAAAATCATAAATTTTAGAAAATTTCAAACCGTTTTTGTTTTATTGGGTTTCTAAATTTAAACTTTTAAGTGGGCTACCCTTTAGTTGGCGTAGGCTTGTATATGCCTGTCGTTCGGTAGGTACTGTATAGGTACTATAAATAGATTCATTTCGTTCGAAAAGATTGGAAATTAAGCAAAGAGTAAGGTGTGGTTTTCAGGAGCTTGGAATGAATTTTTTTTTTTTTGTTATTGTTATAATGTTTTATAATAACTTTAAGGCATTAGTCGATAAATATGCATTCCGTCATATGTCCCCTTGGATACGAGTTACATGGTTCATTGGATCAGTCGAAATTTTGTCTCCTTTTACAAAAAAAAATTGACCAATTGTCCTCAGTGATTGCTTAGCTCCAAATGGTCCAAAGAGTTGTTGGTTCGTCAGCATTAGACTTTACACAACTTCAAAAGAAGTCATCAAAAGGCCCTTAATTATTTTATGGATAGTGAGATTCATTTAAAGACAAGGAAACTGTCTTCTTCAAGACAAGTCTTGTCAGTGGTTTTGAATCGAAAAAGAGTAAAACTAGTGCGAAAACGTCACGATTATGGCACAAGAGTAGTTATAATTCATAACATATAACATTCATTGTAAACCTTTTCTAATGAATATTTATTTAAATTTCGTGCTTTTAAAAATAATTTTTATTTCTATCGCACCTTTAAGAATACATACACACCCTCCACACCACTTATTATTAATCATACGCAAAGGTATGGGAAAATTTAATTATTTTCACAAGGTCATATTGATTGTGTTAAAAAGAAGTGTCAAAGGCGTATTTAATTTAATTATTTATGGGCAAGACATAATAATTATGAATGAGCACTGTAATTAAGTAAAACTTATTAAAATTCATCATAAGCTGTGGGGTAGTTTTTATGACATTTTTATTCATTTTAGTGATAAAACTCTGTAAGTTGTTCACTTTGTTTCTTGAATCACCTTTTGGAATAATAAAAATATTAGAATCAATTTTTGATACCCGATCATTGTAATTATAATTGCTTTTATACAATCTATATATCTTATATCACTAAAAAATATTCACCCTATAAAAGCCCGTGACAACCAACAATGCAGTCAAATAAACTACTAACGAAAGACTTTTGAAAGAACTTTTATTCAAGAATTTTAAAAGCAACTCCAAGTAACATTTTGTAATTGCTTTAAAAAATTATTGTTAATTATCATTTCAAATAGCATAAATTTTATGGAAATCATTTAGTGTTTATTGTTTTCCTTGAACTAAATATTTGGCAAACAAAGGCGAAGAAAAATCTTTAAAAATATAATTAAACTGCACACCTAAGCAGCTCATCTGCATGAAATTTAATTTAATGAGCATGACATTAAAGCAAGTCATTAAAAATTATAAACTTTTGTAATGAACAACAATTGCTTTGCATTTCTGTTTAAAGTTAAAATAAAATATTCGCAGCAGAATAAAAGAAGAATTTTAAATTTTCTGAAAGAACAATCCACTTACAAAAAGTACCAACGAGAAGAATTTCAGCTGTTTTATAAAAGTACCAGAAATATTTAGAAATTCAAACAGTTTCTCACAAATCTATCGTTTGGAGTCGATTTTAAACTGTAGGTCCCACCACTCATGTATAAAATTAACACACCGTTGTGTGATGTGAGAAGTTAGGTCGTAATCCTGACTAAAAGGTTGTAATAATGTAACGTAATAAGTAGGTAAGTAAACATGGTACGTCCAAGTGCAATGTGTATGAAGCAAACAAGGCATTTTACATACAATAAATTCTGTATGTTAACAGCTAACAACTGAAACATAGCCAAATGTATACTATGCTATATTCTATACTTAGCTACTAATGGTAGAATACATATGCAGGAGCACCATATGATGGTTTCAAGTGCTATCACAGTCTTCCAATAAAAAAACTTTCATACTTGCATAGTTGATAACAGCCAAAGCTGTCCAATTAATTGTTATGTATTCAGTCTGTTTAGACAAAGTATTTGGGTATCATTCTGGACTTGAAACTGTGTTGGAAGAGGAACACGGAGGAAAGTATGAAGAAGACGATTAATGTACGTCTGTAAAATTACGTTTGAGAATAGATGGGGCCTGCAGCCTTTTATCATCCGCCGAATATATTATATATAGCGGTTGTACCCTACGGGGCATTAGTATGGTGGCAGACTTTACGAAAGAGAACTTATCTCGCTACGTTGAACAAGGTACAGTGGTTGATAGGCTTAGGCATCACGGGTGGTCTGAAGTCCACGCTGCATTCTGTCCTCGATGATATCTTGCCTCTTAAACCATTGTACATCTTCCTTCCAAACGTGGAGGCTAAAACTGTACTGAGTCTTAAGTTCTCAGATATGTTTAGGTCATGTACCCACCACGCTTCAATACTGCATGAAGGAGAACCGAAGCACCCAGACAGCAGAGATTGTTTTCGGATAAACATACAAGACTCACGGGTTGATTAAGCTGTTATCGGCGACGATTATATAATGATTTTCAGCGATAGCTCAAAAAGTGAATGCGGAACTGGATCTGTGGTCTATTCCGATAAACTGGCACTGAACGGGTCATACAGATTACCTAATCAGGCCAGCGTATTTTAGGGGAGATTTTTGCTGAAAGTTGAAACCGGGGACCTTCCTCCTTCGATGGTTAAATTTAAAGATAGGAAACGCTTAAAAACCCCTACATATTTTATACTTTTATACCTTTTCTTAGAAGACTACAGCGAAAACCACGTTCAAAATATTAAAATTTAGGTTTTAACTCTATATTCTCATTGGTAGGTCTTTAGATTGTTTGAAATATTTCTGCTACTTTTAATATGTTTTTTTAGTTATTTATGTACCCTTATCGTTCTTTACCAAAATTACAAATCTTTGTACCTTTGGTACTTTTTTGTGGGACTTTTCCCCCTAAATTTCAATTCCATCCTTTTGTTAAACAAACTAAACTGCCTTAAAATTCCATACAAAACTGCATTTCTGCCATGGCAATGCCAATACCAATGGCAATTAAGTTTAATATTTAATTGGCCAAAATGCAATTAATGCTCATAAAAATCATAAAAATAACGAATAATGAACAGAATGAAATTCTTGTGCAACATCTTTACCTCATCGACATAGATATCAATGAGCTAACGTGAAAGGAGAAAATTTTTTTAAAGATTTCCTAGAAAATTTTCTGCAATAAATTGGCCATAAAGAACAGCAAAAAAAACTGAAATTAAGACAAAGATTTCGTTTTTCCTGTGGCAATAATATTCGTAGAAACATAAGCCTTAAATTTAGACATTTTTACAACATGATTATTTAATATTATGGGCAGAAAAAGAAGACGAAGATGAAGGAAAAAGGAGTAGAAAAATCAAAACACAAAAATTAAAAGGGATTTTATGAAAATGGCAACAGAAAAAACAGAAAGCAAATGTTCTGACACACCACATCGTCCAGCAATTTAACGCATAATTTTTGCTGTTTTTTTTCTATTTTTACTCCTACTACGGCTGCTTATGATTTTCATCGTTGTCGGGAAATAAGAAGAAAAATGAAAAGAAGAATGAAATTCACCCACTATTAATATATAAAAAATAATTACTTGTCTAGTTAAAATACAACTAGAGAAAGAGAGGAAAGGATAGAAGACACACCAAATAGAATATATTCTGCACATGTATTCTACATGTGTGTTCTGTCTATCAGTCTGCTATTCCATCTGTCTGTCTGCCTGTCTGTCTGTTCATAATTAACCATCTTTTTTCTTGCTCCGTTGGTTGAGTTCGTCATAAAAATGTCTGGCCTGAGATTTTAAGATCTGGTTCTAGTGTGTTTCACAACTCTTTTCTATTGCAATACCATAGAAAGCATATGAGTGTGTGCCTTAAAACAGTAAAAGAAAAGCGAAAACTGCCTTAAGAAATTTAAAATTTTACAAGACGCATCCATTACGCTGTGTGGAAAACAAGAAACAGATTTGATTTCTACAGATGTTGGCTGTAAATAATAATGATGGGAATAACGCCCTTCATTCGCATGTAAGAGTTTCTTAGGCAACTGAAATGGGCAACTTTTGAAGAGTCAGGAAGCTTTACATTAGATTAAGCAAATGTAATGAATGCTTGGAATCATTTTCTTTGTAAATCAATCAAGTAATATATGGATAATGGAATTGACATGGTGTGCTGGCAACAAGTAGCTGACTAAAAACCGGAGTATTTTCGGTTAGAATGCAGGAGAAGATGAACCAATTTTCACTATGGTTTTTGACATTTTAAAAAACTTAGAAGGCTTTAGTGTCCTCTAACAATTTATCGGATGATTACTTCGAATCTGGCAATACTTATGTTATTATATTCTATCACAAAATTCAGTATGTTATGAGTACGTTAATAAGCAAAATTGCCGTTTTTGGGGCTTAGAAAACCCATACGAGGTCTTACAGCAATGCACCCATTATGAGTCACTGTTTGGTGCGGCTTGAGCAGCGGAGGTATCATTGGCCCACATTTCTTTGAAAATGAGAACCATTACGATCAATGGAGGCACCTACCGCACCATGATAAGCGATTTTTTTGTACCCGCTCTTCGTGGTATTGATGTGAACGATGTTTGGTTTCAACAGGATGGTGCAACTTGCCACACATCTCATGCCAGGCAACATTTCATTGCCTACAATTGTTGTTAATATTTTTGATGACAAAATTCCTTAAAATTACAACGACCGCGTGTCCAAAGATTGGGACTCATTCATTAAGAGGTCAAAAAAGGTCTTGCAAAATAAAATAGAATCTCTTTAACAACTCCTTTCTACAACAATTTTAAAAATACATTTGACCTGACACATAATTCTGTGTTTTGATTTAAAACTGCCTTCGAGCCGAATATTAAAATCTGAATCTAAAAATATAAATCCCCTTAAGGTATGGCTAACAAAAATAAACAAAATTCTGTTCAGTTTCTTTCTATTTTCTAACTCACACTCTCTGTCACTCGCTTTTGAACATATTTTCTTTACATTTCCTTTTACTACTTCCGTGCCTAATAAGTTTCCGCTCTGCTTTGTGGGTGTCTATCCAAAAACAGCCTGAGTATATAGCAGCAAATATAAAAGCATAATTTTTATGAAATTATTACGAAATTCTAATAATGACAACAACAACAGCAACAAACAAACAGTAACGACAACAAAAGCATTACAACACACAATATAAATGATGCTTGTAAATGAAATTATGCCTGCAAGCCAAATAAAGCAACATTCACAGCAAATGTTGCCAATGAATGCAAAATGTTGCTGTGTACACTGTAAATGCCTCTTCAGCATACACATACTACAGCACGCCCTGTAATAAATATGAATTGTATTCATTCACAACAATAGCAACAACAACGACGATGGCAGCAACAATAACAATAACAAAAATATAATATTGTCTGCTAATGATTTTTACAAGATTTCCATAACAATTCTAGACAAATAAACAGTCTCTCACTCGCTCTCTCAGTGTCGTAAATATCACAGCACTTGTAAATTATTAGGCTGTACTCTTAACAATTATTTTTTGAAAAGTAAACAGACAGAGAAATGTATTCGTATTTTTATATTAAACAGAGAGACAACAACAATATTAACAGTACTCTTACCATACCACTAAGATTTCTTTGAATTATAGAGAAGCCTGGCAGACACTGTAACACTCTTTCTAGTTCTAACAAACAAAAGCAGTAATGCCACAGGGGCTTTCAAACAAACATCATCAACAGCAGTAACAGCAACAGCAACAACAATTATAACAACGTAATAAATAACATTAGCAAGTCTAAAGAAAAAGAGGCAAAAATAACAAGTTTTTTTCGAGTTCTGATTCTGTATCTCTATTGTTTTCTCTGCTTAATAATGCTCTCATCAATTTTTTAACACATACAATATCATAAAATATGCCATCATAGGCACACAAACACATGTACACATCTCCACACATCTCCGTACATATAAATACATATTTATTTGGCATCAAGTATTTGTTTACAACACTTTTCACATACAGACTCATCACTCATGCACTCACTCTTACACTTGATTTCTATCGCAAGGCTAAAGAATGTCTAGAAGAAAAAGAGAATGTGGGTGCTAAATCAGGTGTTTACTTTCTCTTTATGAATAGGAAAGCCGGTTTATTTGTACTCTTTTTCACTTTTTTTGTTGTTTTTTTTTTTTTTTTTTGGTAACTTTTCTAATGAGCAAACAAAAACACATCTTAACATGACCTTTACTTGGTTCTATTTTATTTTTTTTTTCGTACAAACTTTTTACTTTGGAGAAGTAAAAGAGGTCGCTCTTTTGGCGGCCATTATTACTTTTATTTTCTTTTATTTTTTCCACTGTGTTGTTGTTGTTGCTTTTTGATGTTAATAAAGTGTTGAAAGTTTTTCTATTTTATTTACAAAGCATTTCAAACTTAGAATGAGAAATATTAGAAGAGGTTAACATATGCAAAGGTTAAGACTACATTGTAGGGTTATGTTCAAATGAGAAAGAGAGAGTTAAAGTAGGCGATAATATTGAAGGTGTAGTTATTATATTATTATACTCCTAAGCCGTATCTATACATGCACTTCATTTGTAAAAATTTCAGAGAGGCTAAAAGTTTTCATACATATTTGTTTACACGTTCAGAAAAGAAAAAGGCCAATTTTTTGGGCGAAGTTTTGAAAGAAGTATTTAAAATTAAGCACCATAAACAACGCTCGATATAATGAATAATACTCAAAAACAATTTAAGAATGCTGAAACAAAAACCAAAATGAAAATGATATAAACACGTAAGAAAGGTCGATTTGATTATTCCCAATTACAAATAGAAATGCTAGTACGACAAATGGAATCATCAGTAAGATACAATTTAGTCTGTATAGGATCTGTGGAATTGGCATTTGCCATGCTTACCAAAGAAGTGACAACGTTATACTATAGTTTTCAAATCAAATATTTACCCTCTCTACAGCAGGGTACAGAATCAAATAAGTTGGAATACTTTTCGAAACTACATATACTAATACAAATGAAAAATGTGAAACAATTCTATGGTAATTATTTATGAAAAGGAAACAGAAAGACAATCTTCAGAGACAGGTCTCTCTAGATACACTTGACCATAAGCAATTGACCGACTGCAGTAGTTGTGGACATCCATACATAATTGGTCATTACAACACCTAAGTCAGAATTATGACTTAGCTTCTCACACCACATATGTTGTGTGTTTTAATTTTATACATGAGTTAATTGTATACATTGCGAAACTTTTTCATGGAAACTTTATTTACTTTCAGAATTTTTGCAAGAAATCTGCTGAGAAGCAGACTCACGTTCAGAGTCGACTTTAAACTGTAGGTTCCGCTATTCATGTAATAAATTAATACAGACAACATAAGTGATGTGAGAAGTTTAGGTCCTTATTGAATGGTTCTGATAACAAATCATGTTTGGCGCAATTTACAAACATGCTGTTGCCATCAGCGATCTTTATTTCACTGAATGGTCTGTGCTTTCAAACCGAGCATTGGATGTCAATATTTAAACAATCATTGATGCAATATGTTCAAATTTATTGAAAGAAACAGTCAAAAATTGGACTGATCAAATGGATCACATAAGCTAAGATGCAGTCTTCACATGTATGCCGAAAATCAAATTTAACAAATAAATGTCAGGACATTATCTGTCCCCTTATAATAAAAAAGATTTCATTGCAACAATATTTCTTTTCTGAATTATGATTTTAAATGCTCAAGCTCTTAAAAACACCCATTGTAAGAGAGAACAGTCAGTTCAATTTGATTAACAGAAATATAAGGGGCAAGGATGTTAGATTAGGTTAGGTTAGAGGACGTGTACTTGTCGACTGAGACAAATACAGTACCCGGGGTTCGAATTGACCCATTGTACAAAGTCCTTAAAAAGGAAGGATAATAGAGGGAATAAGAAAAAGGAGAGGAAGTAAGAAAGGGAGAATGAGAAGCGGAGAAATTAAACAGGCTAAAACAAAACAAAAAGGGAGAACGCGACTACACTGATGAAGCCCTAGCACTTCTCAACCATCTCAAGCCACTAATGAATCTGTGGAGAGGCTTGATGTCGGCTCTCGACACAGAATTCAAACCCTCAACGAAGCCTCTGCCAAGGGTCTTCAACCTCCACTTGCTAAGGGCTGGACAGTTACAGAGGAGGTGCTCGACAGTCTCCACTCCTCAACATCGCAACATACCCTGCAATAGACCGGCTGGGATCTGTTCCAGATCCCCGTCAGCGACCTAATCTCGCAGTGCCCCGTGATAAAACCGATAACTAACCTTAAACTGGCCTTATCCAAGCCCAGCAGCCAACCTGTTCTCATACTGTCTATAGGATGTTACAATGATTAAATTCTTTGAATGAGATTGTCCAGAAAATTTTCTACTATTTGGAGAATTCTTAGTTTCTACAAAACTGTTTTAGAAGTTATAAGTTATAAGTAAAAATTGTGAGAAGTATAACACAATATAGGGCAACATGCATTTTAATTTGGCCGATTATAACTACTTTATCTGCAGTTTTGTTTAAATCTTCTTTAAAATAGTTTTTCTTTTTTCACCGCCCAGTAAACTATTTCCTATGATTGAGAGAAAATCAAAAAAAAAAAAAAAATATGTGTAAAGCTGCTGCCAATACTTCATGTTACTTGGCTGACATCACTGTCTGCATGTTTTCGTTGTTTGGCTGTTTGGCTGTTTGGCTGCTTGGCTGCTTGGCTTTTTGCCAAAGGTAGTCAGCTTTTAACAAACCGTCCTTGTGTCTGCAATCTTTTAATCTTTAAAACATATTTAAACTACTTTTAAGTCTAACATGAGAAGTTAAAACAAAAACAAAAACAATAAGAATATACATATTTTATTTCCACTGTATGAAGTTCTATCCTTTGCTCAGTACTACTTTGCTAAGTATCATCACAGACTATTACCACATAAGCCTAAAGCACTGATGATGTATTTCAAGTTAAGGAATATAGTTGTTTTTTTTTAATGGATAAATTCTCTATGTATGTATACATACATACATATGTATATGTATGTTGTAAAATAGTTTAATTTTTATAAAGGGTTCCTATGGAGCAATAAACTTTCATGAAGTAATTGTTTAATGCTGCAATAATTTTTTGGGGGTGTCTGCTATTCATAATGTTTTGTATTTGAAAATGTTTAAAAATTTTTAAATTGTTTATTTTAAACGTACAGTTTAAACTAAATTTATTTAAATTTTAAACTTCAAATTTCAAAAACCTTTAAATTGCATTTTAAAGATGAAAAATCACAGCAAGACTTTTATAGGGTACTTTACAGCATCACATTTTACTTTTTTCTTATGCGGCCTGTTTTACTTCTTCTTTTTTTGTTTCTTTTTACCAATTTAATGCCAATGCCTTTAGGCTATCTAAGGAATTAGTAGAAGATTTATTTCATTTTTCTATAAATTTTAAAGCCAATTTCTATATGTGGCAAACGCTGTATTCTTTTTTAAAGCCATAAATGCTGTCAGTAAAACGATAAGCATTCTTTAGATAAAGTCTTTCTTACAAGGGTTTTAGCCGATAAACATCCAGTACAACTAGGCTGAAAGGAATTAAGAAAACGATTTTAAGAAGAAACTCCTCTGTGGTCCATTATTAGTAGAATTTTTTTTCTTTAATTTTTTTTTTCATTGTTTTTTAAACGAATTAAAAGCGTATAGTCTTTGAGTTACAATTTTTATGAGAAAAATTATTGTTTTTCATACATTGGATTGGAAAACTTTTTTCACAATTAAAACCTCATGATTCTTCTCAGGAATGTTTCATGTTTTTAAGGCAGCAAAGAGTTCAATAAAAATCGACTCAAAGGGTTTGATTTGTGGCACAACTACTTGTTTATAAATTATCTCAGAGAAGTCAATTAAATTTGTGTATTTTTTTTACCCAAATCGAAAAATAAGAGCGTACTTACAGTACCTTAGTCGCAATATTCTTCAGTTTTGAGTTATTCGGTATTCTTCTTAAAAGTTTGATGATTGTACTGGGGATACGATCGTAACAATAAACTTACGACTATTTTCCAAGTCTTTGGTTACTTCTTCTCAGCAGATTTCTAGTAAAAACTCTGAAAAAAATTTCCCAAAAAATCTGTCGTTCGCAGTCGACTGTAAACTGTAATTTCCCCCACTCATGTATGACATTTAGACACACAACATGGATGCTGTAAGAAGCTAGGTTGTAATCATGACTGTAGGATTGTAATCTATAGGGTGAGTTTTTAAAAGCTATAGGAAAAAATTTCAAAAAAAAAACACATAAAATTCAGAAAAATGCATGAAATCTTTATTTGAATCGATAGTACGGTCCATATAATTTAATGTTTGAAGATTATTTCATGCAAATGTTGACCGCGACTGCGCCTCAAATGGTCCATCCGCTTAGTCCAATTTTGGCATACTCTTTTCAACATTTCGGCCGGTATCTCACGAATATATGCTTCAATGTTGTCTTCCAATGCGTCAATTGAAGCGGGCTTGTCTGTATAGACATGAGCTTTAACAAAAAATAGTCTAAAGGCGTTACGATTCGCAGCATCTTTGAAGACGTACGGTCTAATGATGCCACCAGCCCATAAACCGCACCAAACTGTGACTTTTTCTGGATGCATTGGTAGCTTTTGCAATGCTTCTGGCAGATCTTCACTCCAAAATCGACAATTCTGCTTATTTACGTATCCATTGAGCCAAAAATGAGTTTCGTCACTGACCACAATTTTTCGATAAAGAAGTGGATCTTCGGCCAACTTTCCAAGAGCCCATTTTAATAATAAAATTCAATGATTTGCAAGCGTTGTTCGTTTGTAAGACGATTCATGGTTAAACTACAGACCAAACTGAAGATGTTTGACAGTGAAACAAAACACGAAAGGTGCGTGAGCTGTTTAAATCAGTGTTGCCAAAAAGATAATAGCTAAAAAATCACTCTTTATAAGCCTCACACTGACAGATTACGGACTATTCATTTGAAGATTCAAATCGCATAAGTCCGTTAGAGCTATGTTGCACACAAATTAAGTAATAGTCGTGGCAAAACCGCATAGTATACTAAGGTTTGAAATCTTCATGTTGGCATAAGTTTAATAAAAAACACCAAACATCTGGAATTGTATAACCTCTTATGCAAAATGTCACCTCAGCCTTATTCTCTGCGAATCTCATTGCACCATCTGGTAAACAGAAAAAATCGGCCTCTGCAGCAGTTAGTACCAACGACGAAGCTGTACAACTCTTACGAGAATTGTCGGCTGCTGAGTGTCAAACATGATAATTGACTAACAGAATCCTTTGAAATTGAGCGAAAAAACCTATTTTAATATTGAACTTGTTTTGGCGTTCTCTACCGGCGGCGAATCTTTCTAACGTATCTAACCTAATCGAACCTAATTTTTCCGATCGTGAAGCCTTTTTCTTCAACCTCAACACATCTTAGCACACGTCGTTATGTAGACGACACGTTGCCAGTTCGACACTCAGAGAATAAATATTATAGGAAGTCAGACATCGTCACAATGTGACTCAACGAGCAGTATTCTTCACTACTAGACTCAATACAACAACTCTGTACAAATAAGAATCCTAATATATATTATAAATCTTTCTGTAAGTCTGTTTTTTTGTTTGTTTGTTTGTTTGTTTGTTTGTTTGTTGGTTTGTTTGTTAGTCAATCACGTCTAAACGCCTGGACCGATTTTCTTGAAATTTGGGATATAGATCGAGCTTTTGTCGGTGCAGGTTATAGGCTATAAATCTTTTCAAATTTTTTACCAAAAGGGGACAAAAAATGGGTCAAAGGGGGATAAAATGGGCAAAAATTAGTACTTTTATGCATAAATGCTTTATTTTATCTGTTTTATAGGTAATTTTTTACGATTTAGCTTGGTTAAGTTTCCCAAATAGCTATTGGAGGTGTTCCGTTACTAAAGTTGAACCAAAAGGGGTCCAAAAAGGGGGAAAGGGGCCAAAACCGGGCAAATTGAGTGCATTTATAGTTACGACTTAGAGTATTCAAAAAACTGGGTTGTTTTTTAAACCGGTTTCCGAATACTTTGAAAAATTGCATTTTTGAAGAAACCGGTTTCAAACCCGGTTTCGAAACCGATGAACCGGTTTTTTATTTATTGTTATTTTTAATGCAAAAATGACCCAATAATAATTTTTTTAAATTTATAGAAAAATTTGTACAATAGGGTGTCCCATGGCCACCCTTTTTGTAGAAATACCTCCCAAACAATGCCTGTTAACGCACTGATTACGAGAAAAAAATATTTTTTTGTAATCCTAATCCTAATATATATTATAAATCTTTCTGTAAGTCTGTTTTTTTGGTTGTTTGTTTGTTTGTTTGTTAGCCAATCACGCCTGAACGCCTGGACCGATTTTCTTGAAATTTGGGATATAGATCGAGCCATTGCCGGTGCAGGTTATAGGCTATAACTCTTTTCAAAATTTTGACCAAAAGGGGAAAAAAATGGGACAAAGGGAGAAAAAATGGGCAAAAATTAGTACTTTTATGCATAAAATCTGTATTTTATCTGTTTTATAGGTAATTTTTTACGATTTAGCTTGGTTAAGTTTCCCAAATAGCTATTGGAGGTGTTCCGTTTCAAAAGTTGAACCAAAAGGGGTCCGAAAAGGGGGAAAGGGGCCAAAAACGGGCAAATTGAGTGCATTTATACTTAGGACTTAGAGTATTCAAAAAACTGGGTTGTTTGTTAAACCGGTTTCCGAATAATTTGAAAAATTGCATTTTTTAAGAAACCGGTTTCAAAAGCGGTTACGAAACATATAAACCGGTTTTTTATTTATTGTTATTTTTAATGCAAAAATGACCCAATAATATTTTTTTTTAATTTTTTAAACTAATCCAAACTACATAACCCGCGCAACGCCGGGTACAATCTGCTAGTTTGTACATAATTTATATTTCCCCTTATTAATTAAAATTGAATTGAAATTGAATTGAAAATGAATTGAACTGAATTTTGAAATTGAAATTACTTATTTAATCCTATTTACCTATTATCTGTATCTATTATTGTTATTGAATTACATATATTGTGAATTAGTTAGAATTGAATTTATTGGAAAAGAGTTAACTAACACTGAAACATTCCAACATTCCAATTTATCTTTATCTTTTGTTTTTATAATTTATCCTTTGGATAATTTCTGAATTTTCGTAAAATCAAATTTGCACATTAAAATCACTCTTTTTCACAACGCTCATCTGATTGGTTACCTCTTAAATAAAATTGTGATAATTTCCAAATTTGAAATTAAATCATCTTTAATTTTCGCCACCCATCTCTAAAAGGTAAGTTCACTCAACGACCTTTAAAGAAATTAAGAAATTAATATTAACAATTCCTTCTTTCTCTTTTCTCATTCCATTAACCCTAATTATAATTACATTTGAGTAATTATAATAACAATTTCTCTTCAGAAGATTGGCCCAATTGTTTTACTCCCTATATCCCAATCTTCTCGAAGGGACTTTGTTTTAAGAATAACACACGCTATTTCAAACTCAGTGCACTTTCATACGATGAGTTCTTTATAGGCAAGGACATATGGCAACTACATTATTCTAGGACCTCGTACAATATAGTAATCGAACTTAATGAATCAGAAACAAACCCTAGAAAATAAGCAATTAAACAGGGATGAAGTCAGTTCAAGCGTGAACTGATAGGAACACTTTCTTAGTGTCGCACAATGGGGAGCACACGTCAACAACGCCAGGCGAAATGATTAGTGAAGTTCATCTTCCAGATAGGCTTCGGAGAAGGACGGTATAGATTATGATAGGAAATTATTTATCAAGACACTTCTGGTTGAGATATCATTGCTATGGGTTTTGTCTTCTGATTGGAACGGAATCCGACTATGTCTATAGTTGACGGTTTTTACATCGAAAATAGATCCATGTTGCTTGCGATCATTTACAAACGAATTTAAAAGAAAAAATGTACTGAAGGTCAGCTCAAGAGATCTAATATAGCCAAATACCAGTGGTCCAAATGATTATACAAATCTTCAGTGAACAAAATAATAAAACGTTTAATTTGTTTGAAATTTTTTAAACAAATTTTGTATCGTTTATTTAAATGTAAATTATTTATAAAGTCCAAAAAAAGATATATTTTTTCAAAAAAAAAATCCTCTCAAGATTGTTAACAAATTCAGTTTTATGACTTTAATCTTGGCTTACAAAATCAAACTGTTTAAAGTCTTGCAAAACCGTTTATAAAATAATAAATTAACTGACTTGTTTACAAGTCATTGAAAACTTGTTAACAATCATTATCTGAGACATGATTTTACATGACAATATGATGAATATCTCTCGCTCGTTGGCATTATGGGTGTGTTTTTTAAGCCATATTTTTATAACCTGCCATCGGAAACTTAATGACGATGATGAAACTTAAAGATGAAATTCAAAACCAAAGGCTAAATAGCTTAACATCAAAATGAAATTGTAATCAATAGGTCTTTGATAGATACAGGGTGTACATACATAAATAGATTAAAATGAAATAAACAATATTCCAAAAAATATTTAGAACATTTAAAAAAATTGTAAACCAGATGGTAATTTAGAATTATTTTAAAGCGTATACTGTTTTATTTCACAGTGTAACCCATCATCACGACTACCAGGCATATAAATTTAAAATTCTCCATAATTTTAATTGGGTACAACAAAACTATTTTCTTCTGTTAGGAATGAAAAACAAGCTCTGATTAATAACTGCTCGAGTTGACCTATCGGTTCTCGAATCGATCCTTTTGAATAAGGTTCTTTTCTACGCCGACTTCCACTGATTTTGTTATCAAAAACTCGCATCGCCAGAGGTAAAAAAAATGGAAGACATCATCAATCAAAAATGCACATCATCGACCAAAAATATGCAAGTCATCGTTCGAAAATTGCAAATCATCGACCTAATAAATGCAAGTCATCCCCCCAAGAAAAGTACAAGTCATCGACCAATATATGCAAATCATCGATCAAAAAATAAAGGTAATGGATCAAAAGAACTGCAAATTATCAACCAAAACCTGCAAGTCATCGTCCAAAATATGCAAGTTACTGACCTAAAAACCAAGCAAAATGCAAGTCATCAATCACAAAAATGCAAGTTGTCGACCGGTAAATGCAAGTCACCGACACAAAAAATTCAAGTCATCAACCAAAAATGTGCAAGTCATGAACAAAAAAAAATTAACATTTTGTTTGATATTTATATATAAATGCATATTAACTCAATGAGAATTATTAAAAATTTTTAATTTCATTTATATATGTACACACATATTTATATATAAAAAAGTTAGCTTCGTCCCAAGTAAGGCTCGACCCTATGGAACACAGTTTCGGAATCCTTGATACCATATCTATCCAGCCCACTAGGTCCACTTCCCCACAAGTCCATTTTTATATACGATTTTGACCGATTTATATGGAGTACTTTTTTTTGCTAATTTGACAAAAAGGTAGTTTCGTCGCTTATATATCCAGTCCCATTTAATGCCCGACCATAAGGAAACCGAGACGAAGTCTAGTTTTCCCATAAGTCCATTTTTTATCCGATTTAGCCCCTTTTACAGAACACTTTTTTTGCACATTTGAAGAAAACAATTAGCTTCGTCGCCTATATATCCGGTCCTAAATAACGCCCGACCGTAAGGAAACCTGTTTTGGAAATCTTAATGCTGTGGATATATGTAGCGGGCGGTACATACAGCAAGTCCCATTTTTCCCACAATATCGATCATCATACCCAGGCACTGTTAACATAGTGAATTTGTCAAGCTCGATTTCTCAAGTTCCAAAATTCTTTAGGATATACCACTAATTGGGTTTTATTAGGGACACCTTAGGCTACAATTTGTATATAGTGGAATATCTGCAGCAAGTCCCATTTTCCCACAATAGAGATCATCCGCCCCAGACATTGTTAAAGCATATAAATTCTTTTTTTTTGGTCTAAAATTTTCAATTTTCAAAATAATTTGCGGATTACAAGAGAAGCGGTTCCAATCAGGAACATGCGGGGCGTAGTTTCTAAGGAATGGAGTAGATATCGTATATTTGGGTGATTTATTCCTTGACTATTTTTTGTATATTCTCTTAACCACTTCACATTAGCTGTGTTAAAATTTTTGGTTTTTGTCTTTGGTAGTTAAATTGGAATTTATCTTCACACACATTCTGAATGAATAGGTGTGGTAAGTATAGCAGTCCTTAAAAGCTGGAGAGGCATCCTATCCTATCCTTGTATTTGCCACGATGCAAGACCACTACTTGTTTAAATCAACTTAAAATTACATTTATTGCATGACAGATTGTTTCAAATTCTCTTCCACTGCTAAAATCGGATAATAATTGATCTCATTCGCTATAAAAATTTAAATTTTTTCGTTGTCGTTTGAAAGTCTTAGTTTCAATTCAATTTGTACAGGATTTTAGAAATCTCCTCTACAATTCTTTAAAATCTAAAACCCATTCAAATTAATTTAAAAAAATGTCATTAAATTTAAAACCAAAAAAAAATTGCATTCTTCCAGACTTTGAACAAAAACAATATCAGGCGGTAATCCTATACAGAAAATGTCACATTAAGAAACATTTTTCCAAGAATGAAAAACCGGGGAGAAATACAACAAAAAACGGAAACTTTCCAAAACCTAAAAAAATCTCTTGCCGCATCCTTTAATGAATGGAATTTGTTAAACCAACTAAAAAGAGAGTTATTCCGTGTTTAAATGCTTATACATTTGTGTGTGAGAAGATGATAAATGTGGCAAAGGATGAGTTGAAAATGGTAAGAAGAATAGAAACAAAAACACAACAGAAAAAAAAAAGAAAAGTAAAAGAAGGTAAATGCCATGACTTGGCTCACTGTGTTCTCGCTACTACTGTTCGCAAAGCAGTCTGTAATACAACGTGCAAATGATACTTGAAAGTACAAAATACTTGACTTAGAGTCGAGTACAATATCAACCATAACAACAACCATAACAACAACAAAAAAAATAGAAAAAGAATTGAAAAAAGATACACTTTGTAATTCTATTGGAACGAACAGAAAAAAAACTTTAAAGGAACGTACTATGATAGTCGAGTGCTTCGTTTGTTGTCTATGGTTGAGATAAATTCCTTAAGATTTGTAGGCTTGTTGGGTAATTCTGCTGTTATTTTTTTTCTTAACTCTGGTTGTTATTGTATTAACAAGTACGTGCTGCTTTCCACAATATAATTTTCAAAGAGATTTACACACATGCTTACCAACGAAATACACACACGTGCACAGCAGTCACAATGGCGAAATATGTGATGAAAACATTTCAAATGTTGTCCATGAAAGGTAGTAAAGTCCGTAGAATATTTGAAGTCGCCGTAGTATAGTAGGTAGTGCAGGGACGTAAACCCACATCTCAAACGAAATGAAATACGAAAAACTATTGCTTCGGCGAATTTCTCTCAGCAGATTTCTGGGAAAAATTCTAGGAGTAAATAAAATTGCCATGAAAAGTTTCTGGAAAAAATATGTCGTTCGGAGTCGACTTTAACAACCCGTTTATCGGATTTCAGCTTACCTTAACACATGTTTCCAAGTGTCTCTGTTTCACGCGCATCATCGGCAGTTGGTCTTGATTTGACGTAATGTGAAGCTCTGGTCGATTGTAGACTTCCAAGGTCTGTTAAGGTCCAATCAGTGTTCTGTCGAGTGGCTTCAGTTATATACTCTATACGATCGCAGGAACCATATATGCAGTAGGGAGTAGGCTTCTGCCACTGTAGTAGAGGCTTAACGTGGGATCTCTCCTTTTTAGGACAGGACAAGAATACATGACACTGATGTGTTAATCGTTGGGCATACTTTCCTTTCGCCGACTGGTCGTTACCACCAGCCTTAAACAATTCAACGGAATGTTCAGAATGTGTATGAGATAGCTTTAAAACAGATAACTAGGCATGCACCCACACATAAGTATTGCACATAATTTATGATCAGTTTGTGATAGGAGAGCTAATGTTTCTAAACAAAATATAAAAAAACCCGTTAAAAGTCCTGCCACTTATGGTTGAATTGAAGGGGTCCAACATAGGTGGCGAGAGAAACTAATAAAAGGTTTGTATCGGCCAATAATGCATATATGTACGTGTGGATGTATGTGTGTATCAATTATTAAGTATTAGACGACTGCTGATAGCAGCCTAAAGCGCAATTTCCAGAGAAAAAAAAAAAAAAAAATTAAGGCCAAGTGGCTAATTATTGATTCCATTTCATAAATCAGTACATTTTCCTTTGGATTACACTTTTGGTCCCACTGTGCCATATTGAAAATGAATAACTCTAGAACCTGACTTTGATATTGATGTACAATATGCATGTTGTTGTTGTTTCCATTATAATACATCATACATCATACAAGTTACAATATCGCTTGCAGTTGCTGCTGCTGCTGGAGTATAGGAATTTTTCCAACATGCTCTCCTGCAGATACCAATGCAATTATGGGTACTCGGGGTTCGTGTTAGATGAAGAGAAAGTATGATAGTAAAACAGGGAGTATCAGGCGAAGACCATACATAAGTACATATGAAAAGATGCTGCTGTTATTTGTTTATTTTTTTCTTTTTCTTTATTTCTTATAGGTTTATGGCTTTTTTGTTATTGTTTACTATTTTTGTTTTTGTATTTTTATTGTTTTTCTTTTGTCTTGCCTTGTCTACAAGTTATTGTTTATATCTCTGCCTGCCTACCTCTGACTATACCTCTTTTCCGTGCCACTTTATTTCAATGTCTTACACCTTAAATACCTGGTTAAACATTTAAAGACTTTGAAAAAATAATTCTGGTTTTTCTTCACTTTAAGCTTCTGATTGTGACGTAAAAATTTTCAAATTCTTTATTCTCTTTCTCAGTTTCAGTCAGTTTGTGTTGTTGCATGCATCATGCATGACATGCCTTAAAAAATGTTTTTTTTTATTTCGTTAGAAAATATTCAAAAAAAATAAAAGGGATTTGAGATGTTGTTTCCTTGTATTTCTTTTCGGCAGACATTTGGTTCGTTTATTCTTATTTAAAGTACTCCGTAGTTGAGTATTTTAAAGACTGACTGACTATTCAGTTAAGTTCTGTTGTCAGTTCTTTAGAATTTTCAGTGACAAAAGGAATATTTGCTTAGAGTCACAGTAGAATTGTACAATAAGAAGAGTTTATTTAAAATTTATTTAATTTTTCACATTTGTTTGCTTATTTTTTCGTTTTTATTTCTTAAAATTTAAATCTCACTTGACAAGTGAAATATTAAGGTTGACAAAAAGAAAATTAAACAAGGGACTTAACAAAACGAAAAACTAAATTAGATTCCAAGAAACTAAAGACATTTTAGAGTAACAAAAGAGGCTATAATCGGTCCAACAAATAAATAAAAATTGAATATATTTTTAGGTTTATGACAGCACCTTCCTTTCATATGCAAATTACAGCAGGAAAATTTAATCATAGACTTGGTTGCTTAGTTGAGGTGTGCACGTCAGAAATGGTGAAGAAAATGTGCAAAATACTAGGTGATCTAGCTGAAGTGATGCGCATTCCTGGAAGTGCTACTCATTTCAAATTCACTAAAAATTTTAATGATCTTATCGTTCAAATGTCCGTCAAAGTTCGTTTGGGTCAGCCAGCATATCCGAAATTGCCAATCTTTTATAACTGTTGGCTTCCAGGACCTTAGTGATTTGTATCTTATTCGCATACACCTGCTACTCAGTGCAGTTCCACATGAAAAACTTTGATCCAATGAGCTGACCTGTTGACAACAAATATTGTCGGTATTTAGTTCATGTAGTTGCCGTAGTCGCCGTGTGTTGTTTTATTAGAGATCAAGATTCAAACCCGAGGACACACATCTCATCATCAAAACGAAATATGAAAAAATACTTCTTCGACGGCTTCCTGTCAGCAGATTTCTGGCAAAAACTCTGAGAGTAATTAAAATTCCCATTAAAAGTTTTTCAAAAATCTGTCGTTTGGAGTCGACTTTTAACTACAGGCCCCATCACTCATGGACAAATTTAACACTCAACATAGGTGGTGTGAGAAGCTGGATTGTAATCCTGACTGAAGGGTAGTAGTGACCAATTATGTGTGAATGAATGTATATATTACTCACTTAAATAACTTTAACAACCCGTTTGTCGGATTTCAGCTTACCTTAACACATGCTTCCAAGTGTCTTTGTTTCACGCGCATCATCGGCAGTTGGTCACAACAATGGACTTGAACCAGCGCAGCTCATACAGCTCATTGTTGGATTGGATGTAATCATGCACGCATAGTGCTTGCTGTTGACAGTGTTGTCTTGACCAACGTCTTTCTCAACAAACATAGAGCGTTAACGCCACCAACAAGAAAATCACTAAAAACGGTGACTTTCCCTCATGCTCTGGATGCTCATATGACCTGCATAAGTCATTTGCCGGAACTCCTACCAAAAGGAAAGTGTCCCATAAGATTGGCAATGGTGCAATGAATAGTCATGCGATTGCACGTACGCTCTGCTGCCAACTTGGATTCCACATGGAGTAGTATCGTCCCAAATTCTTTCAAATACTTTGTCTAGCATTTTGGTATCATCGCACCAGTATAAACTCCAGAACCGTAAGAAATGCGACTACGCACATGATATTTTTTAGTTTCTACAACATGGCGTAATTAAAATTCACTTTGTCTGGTGGGCAGGTGCCAGAAGCACTTAAATTATTAACAAAATTTATAAGTTTTTCAAAGAAACGATCAAGCAATCAAACAACAAACAACAAACAAATAAACATTTCCTTTTAAGTATTATACGTACATATATGTGTACATTAAATAATCAAGTGTAAATATATATGGGCAAGTGACCCAATTTTTAAAATCGATGTCTTCCGATTTGGATGAAATTTGTGAAATTTGTGGTCACTTAATGGGATGCGAGTGGAAAAACATCATCCTCTTCTGCATTTGGACTTTCTGGCCATCGATTCGAACAGACACCCAGTCTTTCATTCCTGGCATCATTCGACTCATATCATCTCGCTGATAAAATTGTGCTACTAGAGATTCAGTTTCGCACGCTAAAGTTTTTCCACTCGCATCTCTTTAAGTA
This sequence comes from Sarcophaga caerulescens, assembly GCA_927399465.1. Classification (NCBI taxonomy): domain Eukaryota; kingdom Metazoa; phylum Arthropoda; class Insecta; order Diptera; family Sarcophagidae; genus Sarcophaga; species Sarcophaga caerulescens. The sequence continues at coordinate 54,033,359 of OV656873.1, forward strand.
ACCACAAAGCTCTTAAAGGAAAAGAACTAAGCTTTCTTTGAGCAAAAAAAAACATCCATTAAAAAAAAATATAGTGCATATGGTAAAATTTAAAAACTTTTGATTTTGAGTTAAAATATTTTTTTATAGATATGGCTCTTGCTACTAAGTGCCCACAAAGATCTTAAAGGAAATGGTTTAAGTTTTCTTTTGAGGAAAAATAAAAAAAAACTCCATTTCGAAAAAAAATGGGGGAAAATGAAAATGGTACATGTGCCAAATATTGAAAAATCTTATTCTTGAGTTAAAAAATAATTTTTTTGATAGATATCCCACTCGCATCCCATTCAGCGATTATGAAGACCTTAAAGGAAATTTTATAAGCTTTCTTTTAAGCAAAAAAAAAAAAAAGGGCCCAAATTGAAAAAAAATTAAAAAAAAAATTAATTTTTAAAAAAAAATAAAAAAAAATTTTTTTTTAAAATTAAAAAAATTATTTTTGGAAAGATTGAAGAAATAGCTATCTAATATCCTTTGGAAAATTTCTGCTAGGACCAATAGGTGAAAAGTTACACACATTTTAAAAAAACCCTGTATGACCAAAATGTCCAACTTTGACCCCCTCTAACTCCGACAGTTCTTGCAAATTTCATCCAAATCGGAAGACATCGATTTTAAAAATTGGGTCACTTGACACGAAATTGCCCATATGTATTCTACGTTTGTAAAATTGTTTGTTTTTGCTTTTAATTAATGTTTAAACTTTAATGTGGAAATTTTGTTGTTTAAATGCAAATTATTTACACTTTAAACAATTACAGAAACAATAACAATAACAACAACAACAATAAATGCAGTAATAGCAACTAAACAATTTGAAATGTAAATAATTTATTTAAATTATCACTTGATTTTATTTAGTTGTTGTTATTGTTGTTGTTGTTGTATCTATAAAAACCATTTAAAACATTTTCAGTGTTTTTTTTATTTTTAAATGTGGCTCACCAGGTTGATTTTTTCTATTCCAAATACCGTTTTTAATTACATCGAGTGAATGTAATAAAATTGTGCACAATTTACTATTGTTTAGTGTGTGTGTGTTTGAGTGTATAACTTTTAAAACAATTTATTACTATTTTACAAGTATATTGTTGTTGTTGTATTTTGTTTATAATTAAGCGCAAATTTAACTTTTTTGGATTTGTTATAGCACTGAAGTCGCCATAGTCTAGTAGGTAGTGAGTTGGCTTATTAGACGTAAGGCTACGGTTCACGCCGCAGATCAGACATCTCCAACAAAACAAAATATGAAAATACATTTCTTGGGCGACTTCCTCTCAGCAGATTTCGTCGACGTATTGGTTCATCGCTTACTGAACCTGTGAGCTCAAATTGTGAATAGTCCTTTCGGAAAAGTGACTATGGCTCTCCCAAAATGGGTGAAGCACACATTGCATTGCCCGATCACGACACACATTTTGATAAAACAACTTAATTATTTGCATGTCGTAACTCGCCTTTAGTATTTGCTGAACTAAGACTTTTCAAATTAAGTCAAATTAAATAGGCCTTTCTCAGACATATCCAACAAAATAAAATACGAAAAAATATCTCTTCGGCGACTTCTTCTCAGCAAATTTCTGGTAAAAACTCTGTGAGAATAAATAAAATTGCCCTGAAAAATTAAAAAAAAAAATCTATCGTTTGGAGTCGAATTTAAACTGTAGGTCCTGCTACTCATGTATCAAATTAACACACACAACTTAAGTGGGGTGAGAAGCTAAGTCGCAATCCAGAGTAAAGTGTTGTAATGACCAATTATGTTTGTATAGTTATAAATTGGTTAGAAATTGTTGTTGGTTGAAGACTATAAAATATAATATCTCTGGTAATATTATTGCAACGAGCAACATAACTGCTTCTGTTTTAAAGATGTCACTTCAATCTTAACTTTACCAGGAAAAATTAAAATAAAATGGATTACCCTGTGAGAAGTTATTCAAACTTCAAATTCGTAATACTGCAGCCGTGCTTTACTTTTCTATTATGCGGAACTTAAAAGAAAATCGTATATAGAAGTTCGATGTTTGAGTAGAACCTGTATTGTTGTAAATATCACGGACAATCGGTCGATTTATTTTGAAAATGACACGAAATTTATGCAGTTTTAAAGCGGATGAAAAACCATGAAATTGTATTAGTTTTTCGTTCAGAAAACACTAAACTCGATGGAATGATGACTTTAACCCAAATATTATCGCTAAAAATGGCTTGGGTTTGGCTTAGTAAACCTCGTTTAAAATAAAGAAAAACTGTTTTCTTACAATTTATAGCCGATCTTACTTACAACCCTTTAGTCATGATTACAACCTAGTTTCCTACACCACCCCTTGTGGTGTGTTATCAATGAGTGGCGGGAACTACAGTTTAAAGTCGACTCCGAACGACACATTTTTGAGAAATTTTTCATGGCAATTTTATTTACTCTCAGAGTTTTTGCCAGAAGAGTACCGAGAGGAAGTAGCCGTAGAAATATTTGTTTTTATTTTGTTTTGTTCGAGATGGAATTAAATAATGATCTCTCATCTAATAAACCAGCACTCTACCTTCTAAACTATGGCGACTTGTTGGCGGTTAGGAAGCGAACCCCTTCGAAGAAGGGAGGTTCCGATCATCATTTCTAATTTTTAAAGATTATTATGGGCAGAAATAATTATTTACTCTGGGCGTTTTATATTTTTTGCTTTTACATATCTTTTTTATTTTAGTATTTCAAGCTATTAAAATATTTTTCTTTCTCACGCATAACCATAGAGATACTCAGTTTATTCAAATAAAAGAGAAAAAAATACTAAAAACGTGAGACAATTTGTTTAAAAATTTCCCAAAATAATCATTTCATCGTTGTTGTTATACTCGTAATAACGATAATTGTTATAACTAAAGTTAACAACTACAACAACAACCAAAGCAATGGTAATAAAAATAAAAACAATAACATTTAATTGTATCGTTGCAAATAAGTTTTACTCGTTCATTTAAAAATGTTTGTGAATGGGTCGTTTCCATTGTAAAATACTTCCATTGTGTTACCTTAATAGCATACCGAACTGGGAAAATGTTTATTTTATTTTTTTTTTAATATTTATTTCAATTTTACAGTAGAATACGATTATAATGAAGTGATTGTTAAAATCAAAGGAAATTTTTATTTCAAGCAGCCGCATAAAGGGATGTCTGTAACGCGAGAGATTATGCGACGCCGGAACGTAGCCTTAAGAATTTTGATCGTCAGTCAAGCAGTGTGCTCTCTTGCTCCAACTCTTTCCAATTTATTCAGACTAGGAAGGAAAAAACATATAACATAATAGTAGGTCTGTATCGCTCATCGCTCATTGTGCGTTTTAGAACAAATAAGACCTGACCGTGGGTCCTATTCAAACACAAAATCTTACAGTAACTTTGAGCGGAGGTTTCTTCGATTTTCACACGTGTTTACATACACACACACATACACAAATAGTCATTATAACCCTCCAATTAGGATTACGACCTAGCTTCTCATACCACTTACGTTGTGTGTGTTAATTTTTATACATGAATGACGGGACCTACAGTTTAAAGTGGACCCCGACGACAGATTTTTGAGCAACTTTTAATAACAAATTTACGTTACTTGCTGAGGTTTTCCCAGAAATCTGCTGATTTCATTTTGTTGGAGATGTCTGACCTGGGGTTTAAACCGTTTTCACGTGATTACAGTGATAAAACTAGGCCGCTACACTTGTTGTGATTTTCAAAATAAAATGTTCCTCCTTCTTTGTTGATTTTTTTTTTTTTTTTGTGGCAGACATTCAAGCTAACTTGGCCGTAGGTTACAAGTGCATGGCGATCAATAGCTAGCAGCTGATGCTCTTTGTGCGCTTTATAAGGAAATACTTACAAATCATTTAACCAAATTCTACGTAAAGACCATCAATTGATGCCCCATTGTATGACACGTCATGCAGTCGACAGTAAGAAGTCCAGACAAGCTTGGCCAAAATTTTGGCTCTGGGTTACCTACGCCCCATGTTGTCACTAATTTTTCTAAACATCCACGTGAACGGAGTAATAGTATGTCAATATGTAGCATATTTATAGAGAAGCAAAAGAAAGGATTCTTTATGTCAGCAGAATGTAGTGCCACCGAAACGGGCGTTATAACTCGAACTTCAGTGTATTTATACACTAATACATATTTAGTTACATAAACATACATACATACATAGCCATACAAATATTGTATAACCATTTATTTTCATATTTTCCTCTGTTAATTATTTTAACAGCAACAACTGTTGTAGTTTTTGTTGTTGTAGTTGTTGTTGTGTTAGCGGATAGTGGAGAATTGATTGATTGTGCATTTTTAATGTAATTTAGTTTAATTACCGTTAAGTGTAAACAATAAATATAAATTCAATAACTCACAGACTCTCTGCAATTGTCCATTTTTCTCTTTCCCTCCTTCTCTCTCTCTCGCTCTCTATTTGAAATATTAAAATACATATACAATCAAAAAAGTGAAGGGGTTATTTTATGCTGGAGTTTGCTCATAAAGTATTATGTTGTACTAAAATAAACTACAAAAAAACCGGGTATGCTTCGCCAGCCCAATTACTACGAACGGCGAAGAACTCCGTTTTACGATCATTTGACATTGAAGGTATTTATTCTAAATATTTGCAGCAGATTTATAATGCTACTTTGAATATCTCAATTAATTTTATTTAGAAAATTATTAGAATAATTTCAAATATGAAACGTCATTTTATAGCTCTTTTCTTTCATACAACAAAAACACTTCGGGGGTGACCACTGCTCAGCGAGTATATTGTTTTGAAAATAGGAAAATAGGTTGTGGGAAGATTGAGGGAGTTATTGTAGTTGTGTACAGAAATTATTTGCCTAACACTTGAAGGGAAAATGATGTTTCGATTATCATCATATGGCATGGTGGCAGTGTGCTATATTCTTGGGCACCACTTTATGTGAAATATTTCAAATAATTTTGCTTTACAACTTAACTTCTCTTCTCCTAAGGCTTATGATTTCTGATTAATTTTCCCATAAACTGAATAATTAATCACTAGTTTTGTGATTTATCATATCAAACCGAAATGCTTTGTACTTTTTGCCTCGCAAAACTTTTTTAATGAAAACTTTACTTCAAATTTTCATAAATTACGTACATTACTTAGTCTATTCTGGCTTATCTCTTCTAAAAAAATAAATTTATTCATAATATTTCATAAGACTGTTTTTTTATTCAACTCAAAATAAACCAAAAAATTAATTCAAACTGACTTTTTTGCTTGATTAACACAAAATGTAATTAATCTTCTAGACAAGTAAAGTAAAAAAAAGCAGGAAAAAAGGGTTTAACAAAAATATACGGAATCAGTTTTGTCTATATGTATGCTCATAATTCGATGTAAATGCGTATGTATGTTTGTTGTATAGGCTTCATTGTTTATACACTAGTGCGAGAATCTTCCTTACATGTTGGGAATAAATTACAGTGAAGCAGAGTGGAAGTCACCGAAGAAATACTTTTTTATATTTCGTATCATTCGAGATGTCTGATCTGGAGGTTTAACCGTGTTGATCAAAATCAACACCTACCTACTAGACTAGACGGTTACTTTCCAAAGGAGGTATTTTATCCAAAAGTCAGTATTTCATTCGTATTATTGTACTTCATGCATTTACGGTGTGGCAACTTCTAGAATATTGATGCTGATTCATTATGCCTCGTCTTTTCAATTTTATCTTTCAAAATTATATAGTTTTGTTATGTTAATTTGATTTTTATCTTGTCTTTATTATATTTCAGTGCCCTGATCTTGTCAGAAACCTCTTACTTTTTAACCGAACTCTGTAATATAAAGATTGCTACAATGGCAAGATTTATTTAGTATTCGAGGGATTATTTTTATGCCCGGATAGAATTGATATTCTAAATAGAATCTCGTCCTTTATGGGCAGTTCGCCACCTTACCTAACCTAATCATTGTTAGACCTTTTCTCCAGAACAGAATACAGTAGAGCATCGATTATCCGTGATTCGATTAACCGGGAACATCAATTATCCGGGATCGGTAATGAACAGAAACTTTTTTATTTTCAATCGATTATCCGGGATTACATCAGTTATCCGGGATCTTAAATGATTTGATTTTATCGTGTTGGGAACACTGAAATTTGTTTTGAAACACCTAACATGTAAAAAAGGGGAAATCCCTTATGTTTATGCTTTTCCATTTGTTTCTGAAAGTTTGACAGTGCAGGTTGTTATTGAGTAATTTGAGAATGTCACCAAAGTCAATAAAATCTACTAAAAGGCAAAGAAAAATGTTAACTATTCAAGAAAAGCTTAATTTACTCAACGAATATTTCAAAAATCATGTTTTGGTTCAAACAGATATATGGAGTTGGCACACAAACAATTTCCGATTTAATTAAAAGTAAAGATAAAATAATAAAATATTGTGCAGAAAGTGACTTAGTTATTGGCTTCAAAGAAAATCGAAAAAGTTTAAGAAGTGCCGTTGGGCCAAAAGTCGATCTTTCAACATACGAATGGTTTCGACAAGAACGTTTTAAAGGGACTCCGATTTCCAGTTTAATGATAATGGAAAAGAAAAAGTTTTTTCATTCAAAATTAAATCAGTATCGAGGATGGCTACAGAACTATAAAAAACTTATGTAAAAATGCGTATAAAGTTTTACCTCAATTAACCGGGAAAATCGGAAAATCAATTATCCGGGATACTCCCGGTCCCGACTATCCCAGTTAGTCGATGCTCTGCTGTATATTTACTCTCTCCGTGCTATGGTAAATGTAGTTCATAATATAGTCGCATATAACCAGTGTAAGTAACGTATTTGTTTTAAATAAATTTGCCACAATCTTTTAATTGAATAAATAATAGACATTCGATTGATGTATCATACATCAATATTGCAAAAAAAGCAGGGAAAAAAATTTCAGGAATAATAAATACCCGGTAAAAAGTTCATCTTGATATGAAAAAAACTAACAACAACAGCAAAAACTACTTGTCATTTCACATCATTTATATCATTTATTTTTTGCACTCTCGCTCTCTCTCTCTCTCTCTCTCCTTCTCTTGAAAATAATTTCCAACAAAAGTTTGATGACTTCTGCCAATAAACTGTTGTTGACGATGGCATTGCATAGAAGAGAGCTGACTGACATACCCTGACTTGATTTATGCTCATGTGTGTGTGTCTGTATGTATACGAGCTGTGACATCAACTCGGTAGTATTGAATGTCAATGTTTATGCAGCCAATTATGCAATAATAAATTTTATTATAAAAAAAAACAACAGCACTAACAAACTGCAATATTATTAAATTACTATCGTTTTGCTTATACACTTCTCACATGTACAATACATACATACATACATATGTATGTTCATACGTAGAGAGAGTGTATCCTCACATACCCATGTATGTACATATGTGTGCGATTGTAAGAGTGCCAGTAAAGTTTTTATAGGAAATTGTTGTTTCAATAAATAAATATCATTAGTTGAGTTTAATTTATTTTATTTATTTTTTTTTTTGCTGTAAAAGTATTTGCCGGAGAGTATTAAATTGTCTTTCCCAGCAATAGTTTCCTGATGTGTCAGAACTCAAATTGTTTCTGATTATTAATTGGCGTTTGTCAATAAATTTAAAATATTTCTGTTACAAATGCAAAGATTTTAACAATCAATTTTCCATTTCAACTTGTTTATGTGTATAAAAATAAATTATTTTGAATGTTTTCTGTTTGACAAACAAATAAATTTATCTGTATAACCTTTTTTTAATTTAATTCTTTTTCTGTTTCTAAATTTAATTTGCATATCAATACAAATAATGACATTTGAATATCAAGTAAATATTTATTTGCTCTATCGCTGTAACAGCAAACAAACGAAAAAAATAAAATAAAAAATCTATTGCCTGAAATAGGATTTCAGTAAAGGGTGGACCATTTCTATCAATTTAAACGAAAATTAAAATCATTGAAAATACAAAATGACAACGAAATACAATGCATTCGCGCAATATTTACAACACCTTCAAGTAAAAAGTTATGCTTTAGCAAGTTCCAGAACCAAAGTTTTAGAAAATATCTGGTAATCTCAGCAGATCTCTGGGTATAACTCTGAGAGTAAACAATTTTACCATGAAAAGTTTCTCAAAAATCTGTCAAGACTTTAAAATGTATTAATGTATTAAATTAACACACACCACGTAAGCGGTGTGAGAAGCTAGGTCATAATTCTGACTGAAGGGTTGTAATGACCATTTATGCAAGTATATATGTATGTATTGATAAAATATATGGTAGAGAAAAAGGCACCTAACAAAATGTAGAAATTCGAGTACAATTACTCTCTTAAATAAGTTGTTGGCGCAAAATTGTAAATAAGACCCTGCCCACAAGAATGCAAATTCGAGGCCGAATGAGACTTACGATTATGTTGTATAGAAATGTCACATGTTGACATGCGTCAACTAAGACTTCCACTTTGCTTCTTAGCTATATTCTGGACTTTGTAGATTACCAATGGAATTAATATTACTTATTGACTCAAGGGCAGAATAAAATAGAATAAAAAATTGTAAAATAGCATACATTTTCAACAAGATTTCTAATGTTGGCCTCAAACATTACTCCTAAACAATTAACACAGTTTCGTTAGTGCTTCAATAAAATTTTGTTTAACGAAAATATAACAGAGTGGTCCGTCTGATATCGTGCTAGGTTTCATAAAGGGTCCGCCAAATAACTTTTTTTTTTTTGAAAATGCTTTAAAAAAAACTACTGAATATTTTTGCCAAATTTCTTTTTTTATTTGAAAGTACAATTTTATTTGAAAGTACAATCGGTTAATAATGGAAAATAATTTCATTCAAATGGCTGCCTCGGCTGGCCATGCAGTAGCCTACACGATCGGTCCAATTTTTAAGCACATTATCGATTGTGTGCAGCTATATTTCACCAATGGCTTCACGGATATTGTCCTTTAAAGCGTCAATTGTCTCTGGCTTGTCGGCGTAACACTTATCTTTGACGGCACCCCACAAATAATAGTCCAACGGTGTCAAATCGCAGCTCCGAGGTGGCCAAACGACATCAACTCTGCGGCTGATAATGCTATCTTCAAAAACAGGGCGCAAAACATCGAGTGTAGCTTCGACTGTGTGGCACGTAGCGCCGTCCTGTTGAAACCAAATGTTGCCAATATCCTCCTCTTCAATTTTTGTGAGCAAAAATTCGTTCAACATGGCCCGATAACGATCGCCATTGACTGTAACGGCCACTCCTTGCTCATTTTCAAAGAAAAATGGCCCAATTATGCCTCTGGACCAAAATCCGCACTAAACAGTGACTCGTTTTGGGTGCGTCGGCTTTTCAATATATGCGTGCGGTTTTCTGTGCCCCAAATGCGACAATTTGGTTGTTTACATACCCGCCAAGATCAAAATGAGCTTCTCTGAAAAGATGATTTTTTTTGCCAAAGTCGGCATCTTCTGTAAGTCGATCGCAGACCCACTTAGCGAAGCGAAAACGCATTGGATCGTCAATTGGCCTTAACTCCTGAACCAATTGGACTTTGTATGGCGTCATACCAAGGTCTTTATGCAAAATTCCTCTCAATGATGTCTCCGAAATGTTCAATTGTTGAGAACGACGGTGAATTGATGTTGATGGCGCTTCACGCACGCTTTCTGCCACAGCAGCAATATTCTCGGGTGTACGCACTGTTTTTGGCTTTTCACGCTTTGGTTTATCGATGAGGATGCAAGCTTCATTCACTTCTTTCACAAGATAACGAACACATGGAGCTGACGGTGCTTCTCTTCTTCCAAAATCCGTACGCAATTTTCGCACACATTCTGCAACATTACCATGATTTTCATAGTAATGTCGCAATATTTCCCAGCGTTGTTCAAGCGTATACACAACCATATTCGTTCAGCGAAAGGATAAAATTAATTATATGTCAAATCAGACATGAGCTAAGTGTTACCATTCACGAAATAAGCACTAGTTGAAAAAAAAACGTTAGATGGCGGACCCTTTACAAAGCGATCTCATCAACTTTGTCATATAGAGTATTCATTGGCATGCCCGATCGACATTATTAGACGTAGCAAAGAAGATGTTATCGATGTTTTAAATACTACAGAACTGGAGTCTCCGAAGATGGGTCCAAACAAAGTACATATTATCGACGTGAGGCGGATTGGATCCTAGATTACAGCCTATAACTACACTTTCGACATTGTCAAGGTTAACAATGAAAATGGGAGACCAATGAAAACAGAGACCTGTCTCATTCAAAGAAACAAATGCTTATCGCTTATCTATGGTGTGGAAGCATGGACGCTGTTAAGCTTTTAGACGAAAGAGAGAAAACTCTAACGCTAGATCTTGGGTCTGGTATAAGCTTGCAATGATCGCTGCATCCGAACTAACAATGAGCTCTATGAGCTTTGTTAGACGCATTAACATGCAGCAGTTATGCAGGTCATGTCGTTTTAAGGGAAGATGATGGAATTACTTCATGCAAGAATCTTCACCTGGCGAAATAGTATACAAACTTGGCTGAGTTCGAAGTAAGTTGATGAATTATTTTCATCGGTTTCTGCACATCGGCTAGAGGTATGTCTGGTGACGTTAGAGCAAAATCCCAGTACATTTTCTGAGAGGGCCTCATTATTTTATTGTCGTAAAGAGGCGCTTCAGTACTACGACCATACAATCTGTAGGGTACATACATACATAGTTGGTCATTACAACCCTTCAGTCAGGATTTCGACCTAGCTTCTCACACCACTTCAGTCTAATAAGCCAACACACTACCTACTAGACTACGGCGACTACATAATATGTAGGGTATCCCTATAATATATTCTCCAAGCCTTTTGCTCTGACAAATTTCAGTATGCTGCTCCCTCTCCCTGCCTAGCTCTTGATATGCATTAATGCCATACAAGTTCCAAAAATGTGTTTCAGTGATTCATTTTCATCGTCACCGAATCTACTTGTTGTGCTCGAAACAACCCCTATTCTAAATAAGTGTACCCTGAATCTACAGTGCTCTATTAAAAAACCGGTTACGAACCTCTGGTTATTACTGGACAGTGTGGCGCATAACTAAAGGTTTTAAGAAACTCACTTCTTTCTAACTCTCTTTATTTTCCCTTATGTTATTATGTTATGTTCCACTCCACAGAAGGGACGTAACGACGTTGAAACTTCCCTACACGCAAACTTGTCTGGTGTCTCTGTCTGGTCTCACATGACCTGGAACATAGCAGGTAACCTTATTATTCCTATCCAGCCGATTCAGCTAGACGATCTCATACTATCTTTCGATGGCATAGGTTTCCGCCTTATTTGTAGTCATAGTTAGATGGCAATTCTATTATACTATAGCCTAGTAATATAGATCTGTTTAGCTGGTAAAACTAAATCTCCGAAGTAATTGGTTCTAACTTTCGTTTCACCCTGTATAACTGTATCTTATTACCATTCTGTCAGTGACAATGAATGACAATATCTCACTGACTCCATTATTGTTATTATTATTATCGTTATTGTTGTTATGTGTATGTATGTGCATGTGTGTGTATTGGGATATTTGGTATTTTGGTTTTTAATATAATTTCATGGTAATTTCCAGTTACATTTACATTTATTTGAATATGACATATTCAAAGAACAGAAATGAAGCGTAAAAAAACAACAACTGATGCTATTTGTTAGATACAGTATCCATTTACAGAGCATATTTAAACAAACAAAAATGTAAATCTTCTGTCTGTTTGTTATGTATGTATGTATTTTTTATCTTTTAAAGATTTTTTTTTTTTTGTTTTTAAGCATGAGAATTTTGTTTTACAACTGACAGACTGACTGACACTCCTTGTTGAACATAATGTAACAATATTTGTGGGCACAGGTAGTTAAAAACCTCAAAGATACAGGTAAAAATATAACGGTTTATAAGAAAACAAACGCGTTAACAACAACAAATAAAATCTAAAACAAGTCTTTATAAGAAACAAGAAAAACATAAAAAAAATTAATTAAATTTACAAGATTTGTTGAGAGAGATTTGTAAAGTTTAATGCCATTTTTTTAAATAAATTTAAACAAAATTCAATTGTACACCTTTTGAAGAAGAAGATTAAAATCTTTTGAAGTTTTCCTCGTACCAAGAATTTGTAAATTATTCTTAACATTTAGCCAAAATATATGAAAAATATGAAAAATCCCATTTAACACTGAAATTAATATTAATCATACGTCTTGGTGGCATTTAAAATGAAAAAAAAATTCTTCTAAAGTGTTACTAAGAGAATCAAGGTTTTATTTTTGTTCTTGTATTTTAATAATAAACTTTAACAATCATTCAATACTCACTCCTTTTCCATTTTAAATTAAGACAAATAGGTTTTAGAGACACTTACCTGAAAAGAAAATCAAATACAATGAAATATTATTTAATGAATAAAAAATGTAGGGATAGGTTATTTAAATAATGAAAATTTTTTAATATAAGCTTCTTGCAAACTTCTGTTTTTTATTTCCACACATTAATTTTTGGCCCCTAGAAAACAATGCACCTAAGAAAATTGTATGCAATAAATTGACTTTAGTGTCCATCGAATTTCGAGATGAATTTATCATGTGCTGATACAAACAATCATAAAAAAATCAGAAGTTATAGTAACACAATCTGCAAAAAAAAAGTTTTGAAATTAAACTGTGTCTTTTTATGTGAAGTCGCCGTAGTCTAGTAACTAATGTGCAGGCTTATTAGACGCAAGTCAAGCCCCAGGTCATACATCTTCAGCAAAACGAAATATGAAAAAATATTTCTTCGGCGACTAACTCTTAGCAGATTTCTGGCAAAAACTCTGAGAGTTAATAAAATTACCATGAAAAGCTTGGAGTAGACTTTAAACTTAAAGTCCCGCCACTCATATACAATTGACACACACAACATGAGCTGTGTGAGAAGCAAGGTCGTAACCCTGAATGAAGGGTTATAATGACTACTTATGTATGAATGCATGTTTAACAAAAAAAATCATTTTATTTTAAAATCTACTCTCCTTTAAGACAACTAAACTAATGTTTTGTAAAATAATTCTGTTCCTTCAAAAAATCTGTATCGGGGTTGTCATCGTTAGAGTCAAATCAATTCCTGTTGTAGGGTTCTAGGTCCGAAATTATAATTGAAGAAAATTGTGCTTTTTCTTTTCAAATTACATGATAGTGTATCAAAACTATCAAACTAAAACTGAATGATAGAAGACTGTCGATAGAGGCAATATTGCCCTTTCAGTTAAAAGGCGAAAAATTAAACAAGACATTGACCAAGACCATCTCCATATTGAAACAATAACCGACATGGCCAAGCAAGAAATTCCACAAAATAGCTGAAGTTAATTAAATTAACTGAAATGGCAGGAAGTCACAGTAGTCTGGCAGGTAGTGTGTTTGTTTATTAGACATGAGACCACGAATAAAACTCCAGGTCAGACATTTCCAACAAAACGAAATATGAAAAAATATTTCTTCGGCGAGCTCTTCTCAGAAAATTTCTGACAAAAACCCGGAGAGTTGATAAAATCGTCAGGAAAAAGTTTCTCAAAAATATGTCGTTCGGAGTCGACTTTCAACTGTTGGTCCCGCCACTCAAGTATGAAATTAACATAGACAACGTAAGTGGTGTGAGAAACTAGGTTGTAATCCTTATTAAAGTATTGTAATAACTGATTACGTATATATGTCTGTATGTACATATGTATGTATGACAGGTACTACTCAAAGTACTAGACATACTATAGGGAATGAAAATTGAAAAATAAGAAATATGCAAGCAGATGGAATTTGGTTTCCAAACGTTGCTCACCATTTAATAAAAACACCATCATGAAGATGAAACCAAAATTTTGTGCTGGATGAGACTTTTGTCTACCAGCTCATATCTATAATAGAGGAATACTCAAAGCAGTTGACTTATTTGGACAAGTTGACAATATCTCCACGTGAAATAACCATGCTCTCAAAACGCTCGTGCAGAGTACCTAATATGGTATGAGTTGTGTGTTACATAGCGCAGTCCTGTTAAAACCACATGTCATTGGTGTCCCGATTTTACAGTCGATACAAAAAAAAAGTTGGTAATCATAGACCTGTAGTGGTTGCCGTTGACAGTGATGGCCTGATAAACGTTGTTCACATACAAATTTGAACCAATGAGGTTGCCAGACCATACAGTGCCTTTTTTGGATGCACTGAACCGCTCGTGAATCTCATGTGGATTGGTAGCGCCCCTTATTCGACAATTTTGTTTGTTTATATACTCGTTCGCCCAGAAATTAACTTCATCACTGAAGATGATTTTTCAATTTAATTCTTTGCACGGCGACTGCCTCTCAGTAGATTTCTGTCAAAAACTCTGAGAGTAAATAAAAAATTTCCAAGCAAAATTTCTCAAAAATCGGTCGTTCGGATTCGACTTTAAACTGTAGGTCCCGTCATTCAAACACACACAATATAAAAGGTGTGAGAAGCTAGGTCGTAATTCTGCCTTAAGGGTTGTAATGACCAATTATGTATGTATGTATGTGTGTATTGTTGAATGCTTTATCCGTCCATGCAGATTTGGCAAAAGAGACTGAATAAATAATAAATAATCTGACAGATGTAGCTTCAACAAGATGGTCGTTAGCAACTGCAAAAGTTCGGAAGTACTTGTTTGAAGACCCAATAGAATCCTCTTTGTTTCATAGCACATTTTGCTTCCATTTTAAGAAGCCAAGTTAGTAAAAGCCATTGTATATGGAGTAGTATACCAAGTTACTCATTGTTTCAAATATTTGATTAGAATTTCTTTTAATTTCAATACCAACAATTGTCCCCAGAGGAAGTAGGAACGAAAAAAAAAAACAAATTTTATAGGAGAAAGAATAAAAATGCTTGTAATATAAAATTTTAATTTGGAAAAATTTTAAATAAACATTTCAGTAAATATGGTGTATTGTAGGTATTCATAATGGAAACAAATTATATGGCCGACTATTTATACTGCCTGTTTGAACCAGGAAAAGAAAAAGAGCATTTTGGCCTTCTTATTGCTAGGCTGTTAAATACAAAAAAAATTCTTTTGGTGGAGTAGAGTGGAGTGGTTTACTTCTTAAGACAAAAATACCAGTTTTTCTTTTTTTCCAACAAATAAATTTTTTAATATTCTCCACTAAATTGTTTGCATTTCTATTGTGTTTATTTTTTATTTGTTTTTTGTTTTCCGAAATTATTTTCTTTTCTTTTTATGATTTTCTGTTTAATTTCTTATTTGATTGTTAAAAGGTGGTTGGTTGGTCCGTTGGTTCATTTATGAAGTTGTAGTATCGCTTCAACAACACTTCTGGAATTGTTATTAAAAGCAAGAAATTTTTTGTTTTGTTTTCTGTTTTTCTTTTCTTTTTTAATTTTGTCTTGCTTTTATTATTTACAAAAGATTTTTACTGTTTAAAAAGAAAAAGAAAAACAGAAGAAATACTTTTTTCCATGCCTTCTATATTGTTTATATTATTTTGAGGGTCCATAAAGAAATCTTTGGCGTTTACTTTATTGTTTTTTTTTTTTTTTTGTTCTGTATTTTCTCTCTACTTTTTATTTTCTTTTTCCTTTTGCCAAGTGTTTATAAAAAAAAATAATTGACATTTATTGCATAATTTAAAGTACACACTTGTAGTCAGAGATTCAAAAAACAAAAGAAAATTTTAATTAAAATTTATTCAAGACTTTAAATAAAAACTTTTTTGAAAGCAAAGTGCAAATTATATTAAAGACTGTCATCTCGTAGTCGATACGGCAAAATTGATAAGGCTTGCCAAAGCGGTATTCACTTCTAATTCGTCTATTCTAAATCTAACATACGTTTACCTAAAGAAGGATAGTTCCAGAAAATACAATGTTTTCTTTGTCTGCCGCTAATTACAGGCATGTTTATGTATTCGTCCTGTATACCTGTATTCAATAACGACTACAAAAATCACTGCCAAATTGCCATAAGCAGTCTCAAGGACGAGTCTAGTAAGTAGTATCTTATTAGACGTGAGGCCACGGTCAGGCATCTGCAGGTCAAGCATCTTCAACAAAATGCTTCTTCTTCGGCGACTTCCCGTCATCACATTTCTAGCAAAAACTCCGAGAGTAAATAAAATTTCCATGAAAAACCTTCTCAAAAATCTGTCGTTCAGAGAAGGCTTTAAGTTGTAAGTTCCGCCATACATGTAGAAAATTAACACACACAACACATGTGGTGTGAGAAGCTAATTCGTAATCCCGCCTAAGGGGTTGTAATAACCAATTATGTATGTATGTATTAGAGATCAGCAATGAATCGTTTTTTAGCTACTCATAAGTACTCATGAAGTTTTGAGTATGAATGAGTCAACAGTGTTGAAATTCAACTACTCTGATTCATTTGTACTCGCTACAACATTGATTTATAAGTACAGGTTACAATGAGTATGAATACAACGTTGACATCAAACTCATAATATTCGAAATATGTTTGATTCATACTCCTACTCATTCAGATTCATAAATTTAGAAAAATACTTATAATACTTTTAAATGATTCGAGTGATTCGAATCATTCATCAAAATTTTCAGTTTTAGTTGTTGTTGCATTTACAAAAAAGGAAGAAAGAAAAGACAAAGATAGCAAGCAAAGCAAATACACAACCTTCTAGTGAGTATTGTAGTGTTCGTACGCGAATCAAACTTATTTTGTGATTCTTGTAAATGTTGAGTGAAGGAGAGCCGAAATCAACAACATCATGCGTATTGTTAAGTATAAGTACGATGCGTACTTCAAAGTTTGAATATGAGTAATATGAGTATGATATTAAAATAAGTATGAATGCGTATAAGTATCAGAAATTATGAGTATGACTCGAATCTACTCATCGTTTTAAATATTCATTGCTGATCTCTGATATGTATGTAACAAAGAAAACTGAACTGATTTGCACCAAACATTCTTTATATTTCAATCAATTTCTTTTCAAGCTTCATGCACTTTTCCAAGCTGAATTCAAAACCTCCTTTAATTTTATCGTTAGCAAGTCCTTTGCCCCGGATAATTGCTTTCAAATTTAGTATGTAATAGAAAGTAATAGATTGAATAGAATGGAATTAAATCAAGTGGCTCAGATATGTGAGAAGGAAATTTGATCTCCAATTCATTAACTTAGCACTTCAAATCCACATATGTGATCTCGTTTATGGTTTTGTTGAAACAACCATTTCCTTTATTCTTTTGACATATGTGAACTTTTTAAGACCAAATCTGTTGCATAAAACTCGATGCTTTAAAGGAAAAATATCCCATGAGTACTGATATAGAAAAAAGGCCATTAATATTATTGTTATTAATGTTATTGACTAATAGAACGTCATCTATAGTATAATAATATTCCACTTGTCTAGCAAGATAGCTCTTAGTCCTCTACTTTGGAAAAATAACGCCTTGCCATATATCATCGTCAGAAAAGAGAAACGTGTTACATCACGGGTGCTCTAGACTACAGACGCAGACTGGCCTTGAGATCAACTTGTCTCTACAACCACTTGACATCTTAATGCAAAACATGGCCGCTAAAACTGCACTGAGGTTTAAATGCTCGGATATGTTTAAACCATGTACGGTAAGGCATGCTTCAATACTGCCTGAAATAGAACCGAATCACCCGGGTTTTAGATGCAGAGGCTGTTTTCGAACGAACATACAAAATTCACACTCCCGCACAGGAAGGATGGTTTACTGAAGCTGCCATCAGTGACGGTTATGTAACGATCTTCACCCATGGCTCAAAAATGGTCAATAAGCTATCATTGAACGGGTCATACAGATTACCAGGTGGAGATTTTTACTATTGAACAAGTTGTACGTGTGATTCAAATCTTGTGATCTTCAGGATCTTTCCTCCTTCAAACTTGATTACACATATGTGTGGACAGTCAAGCAGCAATAAAATCACTGGGATTCGACCTAGTCAAATCAAAGAGCGTCAGGAGTAGCATAGACTTACTACATCGTATAAGTCGACACTACAATCCCCTCTACTAGGTTCCGGGCCACTGTGGCATAGAGTGAAACGAATAGATGAACGAACTGCCACGGAAGGGATTTTAGATATCTGAGGAAGTTGCGATAGATTGGATATATGCGCCCCTGCAAAAATACTTTCTCCAACTGTAAAAAGCAGTATGGAATTCAACATACTGGTTGCCGAATTTCAAAACTTTTATTTCCAGCAGGAAAAGCAAAAACTACTTGAGTTGGACAAGAGAAAGGTTCGCGCTCAAACAGGAAATATAACAGAACACTGCGCTATTGGCATTTTCGCTGACAAGCTAATGCTATTCAAGCAATGCTATTCAAAACAGACGTCATTGGTTTCTGGGTAACAGACCGTTTGAAGATCTGTACATGGCCATATTTAAACTTTTTTCCAAAAGGAATTATTTTTATATTGAAACAGATCGGTAATCTACCTTAGCTCTTTCGGTCGTATTTAAATATTTAAAGATTTTCTTTCAATCGGTACAAACAATGCAAACTCCACCATCACCATCTTAAATTTTCAATTAAAATTTAAATATTCCATGGCTTTACGCCAACCCCCAACCTCCAAAAAAACTGCTCATTAGTTAGGGGGAGGATGTATTAAAAACGTTTTTAATGATGGCATTTAAATGCAAAATACATAATTTACTCAAATGATTTATTGAAATTTTATTTGCTGCATGCGAATGCTGTCCAGCAGCAGCCATTGTTCATTGAGTTGGGTATTCCAAAAACGAAAAATTCTGTTTTTTTTCCAATTTTAATTGGTTTCATTAATTTTAGTGGGCAAACGCAAAAAAATAAAACACGATTCAAGAGAAAAATGTTAATTTATAGTAAATTTTTGCATAATGATGTTAAAGTATTTCCGTTTTTGTTGCTTTTAAATGTGGCAACATTAAACACATTAATCCGGTAATTAAATTAGAATGGAATTTACACTCTTTGTGTTAAACTGGATTTATCATTGAATAATCGTGAATAATATTAGGTTTTTTTGTTTTTTAATAAAAAAGTGTTGAGTAATTAAGCAATTGTTTAATTCATATTAAATATGAAAAATTAGTATAAAAAAAGAATGCATTTCCGAAGCGATGTACGAGGGGAAATTTCGGTTATGCCAAAACCCCAACAAATATAATCAACTTGTATCACAAGTGAAAACCGAACTTGTAGACAAGATAAGCAGATAAAACCAAAGAAGTCTGAAATCACAATTATTGCAAATATTATTAAAATATTGCCAATCAATATTTGGAGTATTACAAGAGTTTTTTGTCCATCATTTAAAATCCAGTGGGCAATTGGAAAATTGCTGGAAGTTTGGTTACAGGAGGTTTTTATAAAATACCGGAAAAGAGCGCGACCGTAGATTGCAATAACTGAAGACGAATTATGCTGATATAATTCATAAAATTCTTTGAGCAGGACAAAAATCACACACAAGTGGTCTTTGCCATTCAAAGAATTTTTCATCTTCTATGTTAAAATAAAACAAGCTTTGCTTCGACACTGTCCAGAAAAATCTCGGATCCATTTGCTTGCAGATTCTGCTGTCAAGAAGGCAAGTAAAAGGAGTACTTAATCTGCAACTGTGTACTTAATTCCCAACTACACAATACTACTGGATTGTTACTAATGAACCCGACAATTATAATATTACTAGAATACTACTATTCTACTAGACTAGTAACTATTCTACTTAACTGCTGCAATACTACTAGACTAATACTATTCTACTAGTCTACTACTATTCTCCCATGGTACTAATAAACTACTACAATAGACGACACCAATATTACTAGACTACTACTATTATAATAGACTATAGCAATACTACTAAATTACTATTCTGGTAAACCAATAACTAGACTACTATCATACTACTAGACAAGTAATACACTACTAGACTTCCAATATCCCACTAAACAACTAAAATACTGGTTCTGTACTACTACTATACCATTACTGTATTGCTATTATATTACAACTATTTTACTATTACTGCTTATTAAATTATTACTAAAATTCCATACTACTTCTATACTACTATCATACTGCCACTATACTACAACTGTATTGCTGTAATATTACTACTCTACTGATACTAAATTACTATTATAAAATACTACTCCTGTATTATACTACTACTATACTATATTCCTATTATAGTATGCTACTACTATACTATACTACTACTGTACTGTATGGTGTTATACAACTATTCCAGTGCTACAGTAAAAAAAAATAATTGGTCACTACAATTCTTCAGTCAGGTTTACCGCCGAGATTCTCTCACAACTTATGTAGTGTGTGTTAATTTTATACATGAGTGGCAGGACCTATAGTTTAAAGCCAAAAACTGGTTTTTGAGAAACTTTTCATGGCAATTTTATTTACTCTACAGAGTTTTTGCCAGAAATCTGCTGAGAGGAAGTCGCCGAAGAAATATTTTTCATATTTCTTATTGTTGGTGTGTGTCCAGTGGAAGTATATTACTTCTATACTATGGTGGTAGTACCGTACTCATCCTATGCTGCCACCTTACTGCTACACTCATATACACTATTAGAACTGGGCATGGGCGAATAGCAGAAGAAATCCTAAAAGCCGTGAAGGTTTTGAGATTATATGAGAAAGAATGAGTAACGGAAAAGTGGTAGAGAAGTTAAGTTATAGAAAATGACAATTCCATAGAGCACAGTGTCTGCAATGAAAGCGATTTTAGTTAGTTAAGACAACAAGACACTGAAATTCCAAAAAATAGAAATGTATGCAAAGTTATCTCTTCTAATTAAAAAAGTAAGAAACTCAATCGAGATTAGAGCTATAAGCACTAACACCCTATATACCTATTTGCACAGAAATCGGATCTTTTAACCATAGGGTAACATAACCAATGGACTAATATTGATCCTTATTACTAATTGCAGTGTAGAGTGTAGTTGGTCTTTTAATAAACAATCCTTGAGGGCGTACGTACTAATAAATAATAAAAAAGAGAAAAAATACTTTCTCTAGTACACAATATTAACATTATACCTGACCTGCCATGAAATCTATGCAGATATGTGTCAAATGCTTTAAGAACATCAATTTAGAACATCAATTAAAATGAGAAGAATTTCATTTCATTTCAAATTCTTTTATTTTATCACCCTTTTAGCGTATTTTTGACTCCCTATTTTAAAAGCGAGTATCTGGTTAATAAATTATTTGAAACATTTTTGTTTTTTTTATATTTTCCTTTTAAATTAATGAAATTTAACACCTTCATTTGCCAACAGCATCAACATCACAGCCACCATCACAGCCACCATAGACGACGCCATCATAGTCATTGTCAACGGCATCATCTTCAGCACTTTATATCACATTTGTCAGAGCATTTCATTTGAGTTTCATTGGCCCTGCAACATTTTTCCTCTTTTCTTTCTTTTTATTCTTTAATGAGAAATGAAAGCAGCGATTAAAATTGTCATCGTGTCAGTTTGGAAATAGAAAAGTTTTTACTCTTTCGTCTTTCCACGGTGTTTTTTTTTTTTTTTGTTTTTGCTTCTAATGATTTTACAAATTTTCACGCATTTTAATTTTAAAAACATCAATAAATAGAAGGTATTTTCCTAAAGTATGTGTGTGTTTTATGTTTTGTGAGTTTGAGTTTTTAAATGAAATAAAAAAGGCGACATTAGAAAGGCATAAAACACAGGGAATGGAAAATAACATGCCACATATGATGGCAGCATGCGGCAGCCGTAGTAGTAGACAACCCACAGCTCATTAAACCATGCGACAAACTTTAAACAATTTGCCGCAAAAGGTGTTCAAAAAATGGCTTTTCCTGCTCTCATTAGCCTCATGTTAATGCTGTCTTGCTTTTATTTCTCTTCAAAAGATAAAATAAAAACCAATAAAATATGCCACCCGTTAAAGTATGAACATAAATAAACTCTGTGAGTTCCATTTCCCAATATTCTCCCTTCATTGGCCCTACCCGCCCTTCATTCAAAAACGAATTTATTGACGTAATCCATAGCAATGCTTTTAGAGTCTTGTGCACTATATCACTACTTTGACGATTTTGTATCACGGATTCTTTGCTTCTCTTCTCTTTTTTTTTGGAAATTCAGCTGAGTCTTTGGCAAATAACTTCTGGATTTTGTTTTTTTTAGTTTCGAAAAAAGGGCCACACTTTCACTTCATTGAAAATTTATGATTTTTTTTGTTTTTTGAGTAGATCTAGACCAGCAGAATATTTAAAATTTTTAATGCATTTTCTTTAAAACTGCATTTAAATTATTGTACCACAGTTAACAGGAAAAAATGACTTTTTAATTCAAAAAAAAAAAAAAATTGTCAGAGCATTGTGGCAATGTATGGCATTAATATAGAACACCTGACATCATAAATTCTTTATGATCCAATATTGAATTTAATGGCAGATATTTATTGATTTTAAGTTCACATGTCGTACAGTTAGACAGCAAAATTTCAGTAAAATGACATTCCCAGCATTCATTTGCATATATTTCGCCTTCAAGTTCCAGAATTACTTGAAATAACTTATAAATAGTTGCAGTATTTCATTATCTTGTTGAAAAGTGCCATTATCTTGTCAGCAAATCTCTGAAGTTTACTCTACTTTATGTAATTGAGTACCTGAATTTGAAAAGTTTTATTTTCTTACTAATTAATCACCCTTTAGGAAGGACTAAGATTTCGCTTCCAGGCATCACCCATGTTATGAGTGTTAATTTTGACTACGGCGACTTGATTTGACTAGTCTTAGTTCAGTCAAAGTCGAGCAACGACGTCCATGTAATTAAATTGTTTTAATGTGTGCTTCATCCATTTCACGATCGCCACAGTCATCCTATCGTGAAGACTATTCACAATTTGAGTGGACCACACCTGTACGTCGACGAAAATCTAGATCTTCCGAAATCATAGAGGCTGAGAGTGTGCAGGAGAATCCGATACAGTTCATTTTACGTTGCTCTCATGAACTTGGCCATTCGCAGGCTACAACTTGGCAAGTTTTGCATCGTAACATTCAAATTACTCAGAAACTGTAGTGAAAAGACTATTGACGACATGTGTTTGCTGAATGGGCTTTGAGGCAATTGAGAAACTAACCCTAATTTTCATCAAAAAGTCATTTTCAATGATGAGACCCATGTCGGGATGTATGGGTACATGAACAAATAAAATTATATAATTTCAGATGATTGCAATCCTTATGAGAACGAAGTTGTTAGCAAGAGGATAAGAAGTAGACTGATTCACTTCTGTGCTTAAATCGCATGACAGCTCATCACACAATAGCCGTTCTTACGGGCCAATGTTCGTTTTGTAGGCGTTCTGAATGACATGGCATTCCATCAAATGTCTTCGGCAGGAGCTGTGGGTCTAAGGAGGAAGAACACTGTGTTTTATGTCATGTTTCGATGCCCTGCATTTGCCCTAAATGGACGGCCACTTTCGAACATCTTTCACCGACCTCTCTAATATAAAGATTGCTGCAATAGCAATTTTATTTTGAGCTCCGATTGGTTTCCTCCAAGGAATGTTTGATCCCCAGGTTGAATGTAGTATCGTAATGGACATACATAAATGCTGGCCCAAGTGGGACCTCTTCCTTAAAGCGGCATCCATTACCTTACTGTGTCTAACCTATCCTTAGATAGTTATTGGCTTAAAGACTTATAAGCAATTGTAATTAACGTTTATCACCTTCACTGAGCCCAAGCTAATATTCTACAACAGATTCGCGGTATAGGAAAGGAATTCTCCATAAAGAACCGAAAAGTTTCTCAAAACTCTGTCGTTCAGAGTCGACTTTAAACTGTAGATCTCTCACCACTCATGTATAAAATTAACAAACATAACATAAGTGATGTGTGAAGCTAGGTTGTAATCCTGACTGAAGGATTGTAATGACCAATTATGTATGCATGTATGAGTGGTGATTTGTTTTCCATGACCGAATGCAATCGTAATTAAACTTTATCGCCTTTATTAGGCAGTATATTTATTGACATGCTCAGGGTATTTAGCTCAATAGGATTGGGGCAGGCATTATAGGGAAACCGTATATGAAATAAATGCAGTGAAACTAATCATCTGGTTGCAGAACTTTAACACCTCCAAACAGCAATAATAATAAGCAAGGGTATGGTTCTACTTCAAAAGGAAAAATATTTGGCCTGGTGCCCTATGTTAGCAATACCGTACCCTCAGGAAACATACAAAAAGGATAAAATTCCAAGAGCTTTGCATACCATACCTTAAATTTTCTTTAACATTACAGACAGGATGCATTAAAGACATCTCCTGTTATTATTTATTTTATTTTCTTGTGGAAATATCGTGAAATTAAATTAAATTGAGTAAGAAAAAAATATAAGAAATTCCTAGGATTTAAAAGCTGTTTTAATGAAAACCACTTTAAGAATAATTTAATTTCTCTATCTAAAGTATAACTAAAGAAAATTGAAGCGATTGAGATTTAACTGTGTTTTATAGCCGGGTCTATATCCCACTCATCATCGTCATCATTCGCAACGTCAGACGATACGGGCAACAACCACAGCAACACAGCAGTAAAGCCATAAATTATTTCGGTGTTGGCAAATCAATTACAAAGCAATTTAAAATCAATTTTAACGAATTCTTCTTCTCTTTTCTGTTTGTACGCTTTGGTTTTAGAATCCCAAAAAAAAAACCAACAAAAAAACACCAACGATTACAGGCCCATAACCCCGACAAAACTTTTACAAAAATGTGGGGGGGATAAAGGAACACAAATTTTACTCGTAGAACATGTGTAAATAGAAAATCGACTTTAAAAAAATATTCATTCTATCCATACAAGTGCATACAACAAGTCAGTGTCCAACCAAAGACTGTTTGAACAAATCAATGGCCGTCCGTCATGAATGAAGACGATGGCCGAATATTTCATTTTTAAACACTTCAACTACCGACATGGTACTCGCACATACACACACACATACACACTTCTTCGACG
This sequence comes from Sarcophaga caerulescens, assembly GCA_927399465.1. Taxonomy (NCBI): domain Eukaryota; kingdom Metazoa; phylum Arthropoda; class Insecta; order Diptera; family Sarcophagidae; genus Sarcophaga; species Sarcophaga caerulescens. The sequence goes on from OV656873.1 coordinate 54,058,600, forward strand.
AATAGAAACACGCACTAAAGCATGATCTAAGCAAATATGGAGAATTTGAAAGAAATTGAGGAGAAGAAAAAAATAAAAAAGATGGAAATTTCGTTGAACATTGAGTTACATGTACAATTACCAGAGCAAATGGCCAAAAAAGAAAGGCAAAAAGAAACGTTAACATTAAGTGAAAACAACCAGCACTTTAAAACGGTTTTTCTTCCTCCTTTTTTTTTGTTTTATTTGGCTGACTGTTATAATGAAAGCCAAAGGCGATGCCAACAAAGTTGTTTAAACGGAGTTAAAATTACAAAAAAAAAAAAAAAGAAATAAACTCCGCATTTAAAAAAGAATATTTGAAAACACACGAATGACAACCAAAAAAAATAATTAAGAGGAAAGTAAGCGAATAGTACATCTATCTCCATCTCAACATATACCATTATGACCCTGGACGAGCTAAAAATTTGGACATTCAATCGTAAAAATGCCCTAAGCAGACAACCGATTTAAGTTCAATTAAAACATAATTAAACCGGAACTATCTCCTTGCTACCATTCTACATATAAATCAAGTCAGTTATTTCAGAATTGAATTGGGACTCGGAAAGGTTATTTGGGTTGAGATTTTGGTTTTAGCAATTTTGCGAAGAAAAAACAAGATGCAGGTGGTTTAATGTTACACTTACGGCTGTAATTTGGAATACTACCTTATTGGAGGTATTCATTATTATTTATTGTGGGAAAGAGGTACCATAGCACTGCCATAATACAGTCTACTGTTGTCCCTCATGCTTAATAGGATATCCCTACTACCCTGACAAACAACAATGCCTATTCCCTGCCTAGCATCTGGCGTATGTATACCCAGGTATATCATTTTGGTATGCATTAATGGGTTCATTAATGTGGAGCTAGGAACCATTCTCATCTTCACACAGTCTACATTTTGCACTCGAGACAACTGCTATTCCGAATAAGTGCACTCTGAGTCTACAGTGCCCTGTCAAAAGACCAGTTACGAATCTATGGATATTCACGAATAGTCTGATGCATAATTCAGAGCTCCTCTTATAGTATTTTCCCACAAAAGTTTTGCCTCAAACCTATTTGGTTTGAACAGAGCCTCTGCCTCGCTTTATCTTCTCTTTCGCCGAGCAACTTTTTTCAATATATGGCCCTATCAACAGCGTGGAAGCTCCACTTCTCGCAAGCAGATGTGTTTGCTCTTGGCCGAGAATTACCACTTGACCAGGGATCTAGCAGTGGATAACCTAATTGATTCAGGTTCTTCAGACAGTTCCAAACAGTCTTCGATTTAACGACATAAGAGTCTTTGAATAGATTCCTGACTTTTAGATAGTATGTCCTGCTTTTTTTACGTCCTATGTAAGTTGAATTGAGTACTTCTTTCGATGGAGTGAACTTCCGCTTAAAAAATAGCCGCGAATGTTCCTATGAGCTCGAAATTTTTCATTTTTGTGACCTAAACGGGAGCACAAATTATATCACGATTTGATTGAGTTTTTCGTTATCCTGTATATGAAGGCAAAAGTGGTCTTATATTGAATCTAATCTACAAAAAACCCTTTAAAATTGCTTTAAATGATATTGTATGAAACTTACGCATGGCAATGACAAATGCTCATTCAGCAGAATGCAAAGAACGTTGGGTGATATCAATAATTTTGCGACGAATCGGTTCAAGTGGAGAAATTGCTGTTGAGCCCATAGTGCACCTATCGCAACTTCTAGTGGCTACTGTATGTGGGGATACTTTCCCAAATTACTGCTAAAACTTAGTAATTTTTACTTAATACCATAACACAACAACAAGTACATAAAGTTTGAAGAAAAACATACAAAGAAAAAAATTAAAAACTTAATTGAAAATGAAAATTTTCATTTCGAATGAGAAAAAATTTTCCAAAACAAAAACAAAAAACTGAACAAAAATTATTACTACGTAAAGCTGTCTACACTAGAACACACTCATTACAATTTTTTTCTTTTCTTTTTTAAGTAGAAAGAAAAACGGGCGCCTCACTAACAACTCAACAAAAAAAAAGCCACCCACTTTGGTCCATCATTTCAACTTCAAGCACATTCAGATGCTGCTACACAAAAAACAAAAAACAAAATTTTGTTTCAATATTTCCATGTTCTATGTAAACATACTCCCTCCGATTTCGTATCCAAAATCGCTGTTGCTGTTGATAAAAAAGCTGTATGCTGAGTATATTGGTGGTCGCATGTTGTTGATGATGATGAAAGATGCGATGCGAAGATGGCAAAAAAATCATCGCATACAACTGTCTGCCAACGACTATCGACAAGTTTGTTTTAAAATTTTCCTCTTTGTTGTTGTTATTTTATTTATTTTCATTTCCATGAAAATTTGGTCGATTTTAGAAATAAAATTTTCTGAGTTGTAATAAATTTCAACAAAATTTCTGTGGTTTTGTTTGACTTTTATGTGAGTGGTTAGTGTTTAGCCGAATATTTGCAAAATAAATTTCAGGTATGAATTACAATTACAATCATCCATGGCATATACATATATCATTCGCATAAGTTTCATGCATTTTTCATTCTTAATTATATTCTAAAACTGGAAATTATCGCACAGTGTGATCAGGAAATTTAGTAATTAAAGAAAAACAAAATCTAATCTAAGAGGCAATAAAATTTGTTTAGAAAGGTATCTGAACTACGCACAATATTTTTAAATTCCTTATGGTTTATACAGTGGTATACTTTGGCATTCAAGCCCCTATGATGTTTACTCCATTTTCCGATTTCTTTGATATTATTTGAGCTTTTTACCTTCTTTGCAACTACTTTATCTATATATCTACTCTAAGTGTGGATAGGACCTTATTGCAGGCCCTCTATGTTCATAGTTTGCGGTTAAGTTGATCAACTATACATATGTCGAGAAAATTTCAAAAGCATTTATATTTCAAGATGCTACTCTGTGTTAACAACGCCCACTTCTTGCCCGGCTCCTGATGTGCTCATAGGTGTTTCTTCTTGGAGTGCATTAATGCCTCACAGGTACTAAGAATATGTATGTATGTTCTGATGATTCATTCTCATCATGACAGAAATTTCATGCTACGTTCGATACTATTCCCACGATTCCTAAACAAGTGTACTTCAAGCCTACAGTGCCCTGTAAAAAGAACGGTTACCGACTTCAGGTTATTCCTATGTAGTCTAAGCCAGGACTTAGATCTTCTTTTATTGCAATTTAACACCAAAATGTTTGATTATCTTTGACTCTCTTTGTAATTCCTTTCATTGAGCATACGCTTCCAAACATATGCTCCCACTCCACAGAAAGGTTTAGGTCGCGTAAGCAGAGTGGAAACTCCAAGCCACGTAAGCTCGTCTGCTTGCTTATTTTTGAGAATTCCCACATGACCTGGGATCAGCCGATTCAGCTTCTCGAGACAGTCCAATACTGTATTCGATTTAACTTAATAAGAACTGAGTGTTGATTGTCCGATAGCATTGCTACTTCACCTACATTCATAATGGGTTATTACAAACCTTCCGTCAGCATTACAACCTAGTTTCTCATATCGCTTATGTTGTGTGTTTTAATTAGAAACATGAGTGGCGGGACCCACAGTTTAAAGTCGACTCCGAAGTACAGATTTTTTTTTAGAAACATTTCATGGTAAATTCATTTGCTCTCAGAGTTTTTGCCAGAAATGTGATGAGAGGCAGTCGCCGAAAAATTAAGTTTTCATATTCAAAAACTCCCAAAATCTGTTCAGGCTTACGCTTTTCGTGCAGTAGTAATATTGAAAGCGCCAATTTCTATTTTTTTTTCTATCATAGTATTGAATCTGTCTGAAACTAATAGGTGGCGTAAGCTAGAGACTACATAGAAAACTCGTATAAGGTGACAATATGATCTTATCGGGGAATCGTCAAACGGTATGGAACAACTACTCTACCCATTGGAAAACGAAAGGTTGTGCTTGCAAGAAATTTCGAAAAAAACTGGTTCAATGAGAAGAAATACAAGCGATAGAGCAATGTTGACTTGCATTAATGGTGGTATCAGGAAGATTGCTTTGTTTGAATACCTTGGTAGTCGACTTAGAAAACACGTTGATATGAATATAAGTCGATGTCAATAGCATTGATATGCAGAGTTCCAAGCTTTGTTAATCTTATGTTGAACCGCATAAAATGCGCTAGATTTGTGTTTATTGTGGATCCCGTTATATTAATTTCTTTCTGCCTATCCTTTTGATCTCCACTGTTGTGGCAAAAAAATGCCGAAAAAATCCCAAACCATTCACAAGTCATTTTCGGCTGATTGTTTTTACGAATTTTTACCAAAAAATTCTGCAACCATTAATTGCTTATATGAAGCGGAATAGTATGGAAGCATATTTTTGTTTTTGTTATTTAACAACAATTATCAGTGAGCTGTGCAGTTGTTAATGCCTGTATTACAGCATTCAGCTTATTACGAGATCTACACTAGAGGACATGTACCTAACAGCAGCACCAACTCTTCAACTGAGTTTTAATTAAAGATAACAGTGCTTTTGATCAAATAATATACACTGTTTGATGAGCTGATATGACTGTTGCAAATAATTTTCTTTATTTACGCTTCATTTAGAAGTTTCATAATATTTGCCCCTGTCCCTCCCATCCAACAACGTTTTGGTACGAAATTTTTTATTTCCTCTGGTCTTGTGGTTGGAAAATAAAAGAAAAAAAAAATTTTATTTCAAATTGTGTGGAATGAATGGCATGCATATGGCAAGAATTTTAAGATATTAAATGGGGTGGTGGGTCAGGATGGCAGAGAGGCAGAGAGGAGAGTATGTGTAATTAGTTGTGTTGTGGTTGATTTTTTTTTTTTGCTTTTATGCTGTGGCCAAAACAAAAACTTTGATTTTGGTAAATTATTTCCTTTTTTTCTTTTCTTTTTCTCATGTTTTGTTTTACTATTGCTGTTGTTGTTTTCATTTTGTTTTTTTTTTTTCCTTTTAATTTCACTTACCAATTGTTTTTCGGATTTATATTCGAATATTTTTTTCTGTTCTCTCCCTCCAAACTTCAAAATGTCTTTAATGTACATTTAATGAGCGTAATTTGTTCTTTTTAATGTATTTCGAGAATGAAAACCAAGGAAGAAAGAAAGAAAGCAAACAATAATCCCGTAGAAAAGAAGAATACAGCAGCATTAAAACTAAAAGAGCAAATTTATTTGTACATAAACGCAGATGTAATTAATTGAGGGAGAAATAATTAAGAATTAAACGCAAGAAACTGTGGAGTGAAGAAACAAACAAACGAAACAAAACAAAACGAAAAGAAATCGCTGCTCTCGTAAAGCTTTTAAGTCAATAAGAGTCTTAAAAGAAGAAGCTGAAGTTAATGAAGTTATTGAAGTTGATTTGCCATTACAAGTGTCGACAGGCGTCTTAAAACATCAAGGCAACGGTTTTAACATCAGCGAGGAATATACAATATGACACGAAATAAGTTCAGTTTGCTGGTGCTTAAAGTAATGAACAAAAACGAAATGAATGAATGCAAAAACCTATGATGGAAAAGAGATTTTGCTCAGAAGTGTAAAATTAAAATCTATAAAGAAAATCGATTTTAGTTGCACAGAAGCGCGACTACATGGAAAGCATTGCGCAGGAAAGCAGTACCTCAGAAAATTACTTGAAGAATCGTATCACCTTACGATTGAGACAAACCCTTAGCTTTACACAATGGACACAGCACTTCTTATCAAGACTAGAGTAATGTTTGCCATCATTTCAACGATTCACCATGGTCCGTATACAATTTTACTTTTTCACACTTACTTGAGGATCATATATGTATGCTACACTCACAAGGATTTCCATCATGCAACAAAACTAGTGCACCTGCATAGTTTCGCATGACGCGACTGATATGAATATCACGAAAATAAAAGAAATGAGAATAGTCGTCGTAGTCTAGTAGGTAGTATGTTTGCTTATTAGACATAAAGCCGTGGTTCAAACCCTAGGTCAGACATCTCGAACAAAACGAAATAAGAAAAAATTTTTCTCCGGCAACTTCCTCTCAGCAGATTTCTAGCAAAGACTCAGAGAGTAAATAAAAAATTGCTATTGAAACGTTTCTGAAAAATCTGTTAGTCGGAGTCGACTTCAAAGTGTAGGTCCCGCCACTCATGTATAAAGTTAACACACACAACGTGAGTGGTGTGAGAAACTAGGTCGTAATCCTGACTAAAGGGTTCTGATCAGGTATGTATGTAGTAAAGAGAGTCGATAAAATGTGTCCAACTTTATCCTCTCACATATGTCTATGGTAGTGCAAACCATTTTTTGCAACATAGTATTGATATTAAAAGTCATTGTAGAAAGAGTCGGTATTTATAAAATTCCGAAGAGTGGCAGCCAAGGAAAATTCCAACTGGTGGGCTGTTTCATTTAATAACTAACTTGTGTGGAATTTATTACAATAGTTTACCTTGTGTTTTTGAACTTTTTAAAGTCCTTCTACTAACTCGATTGAAATAACGTAGACTACGAAGGCACGATATGTTAGACCCCGCATGAAAAGGAACTCAACGAGGTTGTTGCTTATCGTACGGAAAGAAACTTAAAGAACACCACCTAATTTCTCTTTTTTCTATCACAGTAATTGAATCTGTCTAAAATTAATAGGGACACTAACTGGTCCAAGGTAGAGACTAAGTGGGAAACTGTGTAGCCTTGTATGAGGCGACAATGTGATCCTACTGACGAATCGTCAAACGGTATAGAACAGTCCCTCTATGCGTTGGAAAACGAAAGGTTGGACTACAAGAAATTTCGAAAAAAAAAGAATTCAATGATAAGAAATATTGCGTTGCAATGATGTAGATATCGGGAACATTACCCGGTTTAAATATATTGATAATCAACTGGATATCATTCGATGTCAATAGCAGTAATAGTCTCCGCAAGCATAAATTCAAATATTTATTGCCCGTGGTTACATACATACACAATTGGTCCTTCAACACTTCAGTCAGGATTACGACCTACCTTCTCACACCACTTATGTTGTGTGTGTTAATATTATAAATGAGTGGCGGGACCTACAGTTTTAAGTCGACTCCGAACGACAAATTTTTTAGAACCTTTTCATGGCAATTTTTACTTACTATCACATATAGTATATCGTGTTGTTGGAGATGCCTGAACTAGGGTTTGAACCATGGCCTCATATCTAATAAGTAAACTCACTACCTACTAGACTAGACTTTGCCGGCTGATAGACGACGTTATTAATCAGGCATGAGACCTATGCTTAGTAGATTTGTGTATAACAGTCGTAATAACAATAACTCGTTGTAGATAAAATAAAATCTTCAGGAGCTGCAAACTACACTGCAATAGTTGTTCCAAAGAAATACATTCCGGAAACAGGTTAGTTGGCCCTGAATGACATTTGATTTCTTTTTTGTTTTTAATTTCATGCAACTATTTTAAAAACCCCCTGAGGTAATTTATATATTTTCTCTTAATTAAGTTAATAAATCATTAAATAGTTGCTGTGACTAAAAAAGGTATGCGTTGTCCAGAGGTGTTATATTTATTAAAATGATTAGAAAAAAAAAAGGAAAACAAAAATATTTCTAATCAAATGAGATAAAAATGCAAATTAAAATGTTTTGAGAAATAAATAATGAATATGCATTACGAGTTAAGACAGAAATAAACTATTTTCGTTACACATGAATGGCTTAAAGCCCGGCAGACAAGCTTAGAAACTCATAAGTTGTGTTAGAAAAAATTTATTAATTAATTTATTAAAACAATTCTGTTTAAAGAAAATGAATAAAAATTTAAAATAAAATAAATAATTAATTAAAAAGATTCTTTCTTCTTCTTTTTCTTTTCCCTCTCTCTCGCCCCCCCTCTCTCTGTTTCTCTTCACAGCACTCATGGCAACTAATAAATGGAATTTCAATTAAGAAATCTTAACGTGTCTAATGATTGTTAATAATGCGAGTATATGAATAAACAACTGATGTGGTGGTTTATATACATACCAAGAAAGAATAAAAATGTTGGAAAAAATTAACGATTTTAATTACTTTTCTTTGAATTGGAAAATTAAAAAGAAAAAAACACAAGCCATTAAATGTTTAAACACACGCCTTAAACAAACCGCAGCCAGTTGTGTTGTGTTGTGTGTCGTAGTCATAGTCAAAGCTGTTAAACAAAGCCAAAGTAATCAATGCCTCTTACTTATTGCATTAACTGTGGGATACCAATGCTGGCTATGTGGCACTGACCAAAACCGTATTTATTGTCATTAACCAAAACGATTTTAAAAACGTTTTAAACCTAACCCCCCTGCACTTCAATCGTAATGTACAATCGTCAGTCAGCATGAAAAAGAGCGAAAGAGAGCCACAGAATATAAAGCAACAGCTTCTAATACTGTTTACTGTGCAGCACTGTGCTGCTATGTTTAAACATCATGTGGCAGCTTAACTTGTGGCATACATGTTATTACCACTACTACCAGTTGTAGCAGTAATTACTAGTAAAAAAAAAGCAAAATAAAGAAGCAAAGCCATGTATATGGTTTAAAAGACTCGTGCCGCGTTTAAATAATTTTTTTCTCTTCTTTTTGCCTTCTGTTAATGAATATAAAATAGAATTCAAATGAATGCCTGCTGTTTAACACATGCTCTCATGTCTGCTGTTAAACATCCTCAATTTAAAAATTATTCACACATGCACTATCCTCTCCCCCCCCCCCTCTCTCTCTCACTCACTCTCTTTCTGTCTCTTTGATTATATGTTTTTATAGCTTTAATTTGTAGCTCCAATCGTTATGAATTTTTTTCCTGACAAAAATTAAAAAAATTGTCTCCGAAACTGGAATGGAATTCAATTCTTGATTTGAAAATGACAACTGGGTTGCCGATATATTTCTGTATAACTCTGACAAAGCCTTGAATATGTTTTAAAAATTTAATTTTCACTGCTTCACCATGAGAACAAAGAAAACTTAATTTTGTTTGGTTTATCGCCAGAATTAATTGATTTCGTTTAGCAAATCTTTGTGCAACATACATATAACAGCATTTAGAAGATATTTATATAGTTTTTGAAACTTTCAGAAATTGATTTCAATCTTTGATCTTCTTTAACTTATCATCGGAGAGAGTGTATTTGAAAGTTATAATCAGTCAGGCTCTGCTAGAAGATACCCTATAACAGTGTAAACCACCTGAGAACGTAAAACGTTAATTTTTCCACTCTATACACAGGAAATTATATAATAAGAGTCAACACAATTAGGCCATGCCACAAGATGTTGTCCTTCTGCTGGCGAAATTATCTGAGGCGGATATTTATAGCCAAGAATATGCAGATGATATAGTCCTCATGATTAGAGGCAAATTTGAAGAGACTCTCGTTGATAGATGACAGTGAGACTGAGAAGAAACTCGGACAAGACCACAATTGTACACAAACAGAACGGTGCAGAAAATCTAGCCAGGGCTGGTTAAAGGGCGTACGACGGCTCTGCTTAAACTGCAAAGAAGCAAGCTTAGAACTGGTATCGCGGTTATTACGGGACATTGCATGATGGGCACGCATGCGAAGCGCATTGGTCTTGGACACCTCGCAAATGATTTCTGTAGAAGCTGTAGAGATGAGGAGGAGGAAGAGACAGTTCTTCACCTACTGTGTACATGTTCAGCACTATGTCTGAGAAGACATACTGAGTACCTAAAGTAAAGTAAAAAGGATCTGGATGAACTCTCATGCATTGATGCTGGCAGTCTGAATCGCTTCATCGGAAGTTCCGAGTGGTTCCAGGGTACTAGGGGTAAAATGGAAAACTGTAGTATCGCAGTTAGCACTATGTGTGGCCTAACTATGTCTGCTCATATTCCTTGAGTGGACAGCCACTACCTACATGGTAGTCAAGACCAAAATATAAAATGAAATTCATTAAGGGATTTCTGGAGGACCTAAGCAATCGGTTGGCTGAAAGCTCTCTACTTAGCTATCCCCTGGAGAGAACCATGATTTTGGGAAATGATTTGTAATGAGACTTAGTAACAAAAATGAATGGAGTAGCTGGAAAGCTGCACTCTCTTTAAAATGAGGGATTATTTTGTGGTCATGGAACAAGATCAGGAGTTTTTGCCTGCAGAATGAAATATTCTGATCATTTGGGAAGACTTGCTTGCACCTTCCAAGCGTAAGTCTATGCCCACGAAGGATGTACTTCTAGGAGGTACAGAAGACAGGACATGGCAATACTATCTCGTAGTCATTCTCTAAATTATTCTTCAGTTTCAATCGTTGACGTCATGTTAGTTACTATAGCTCGTATTTCCCTGCATTATTTTGATAATTCTTCCAGGAGTATTCCTGCAAGTCAATTCGTCGTAAATATCCGAGTGAGCAGGGATATCCATGGTGTTTTCAAAACCAATAAAAGCCAGATACAGTAGCGCTGGCCGTTCAAGGAGGATTGAGGATTGAGTAGTTTGCGTAATCTGCATATATCACTTGTGTGAGTCAAATTCAGAATTTACTTTGTGTAGAATTAACTTAAAGTCCTCGGAGGAATTGATGTTTCCATAGCAGAAACAATTATAATAAAAAAATAATAAAAATATGGTATTAATTGGTTTAATCATTGATGAGTACGCAACTATAACACGGTTTCAAAGTTATTCACATTAAGTGTTCATATTCAACAATAATTCTGATTATTCTTGGCGATAATTTGTGGGACATGTCAAGCTAAGTTCCCCGTAATCTACTGTCCTCTTACAGGTAATTTTCAAGTCATTTATGCCTCCTACACCACTTCAATATGCTTTGAATTTTTTGCATTACTTTACACATGACACTACAAGACTTATAAAAATAACGAATAAAATAAACAGAAAAACAAAATCATACACAGCAAGTGCCGCATATACTAAGACAACATGCTGTGAGTATAACATGCAACTGCAACAGAAAAACAAACACAACACAGAAAGCAACACAACAACATCTATGACAACATAAAAATGTGGTATCAATGCAAATACGTATACGAATACTGTTGGCAGCAGCAGTACCACAATTTTATTACAAACTATTAAGAAGGCAACAATCAATACACGATATGATACCAATACGCTGCGATACGATACGATTTCGATGCATTAATTCATGTCCGTATAATACAGGTACCCCACACCCCCCTCTTGTTCACTGTATAAACAGAAATCCGCTTGGAATACCCTTTCACCTCTTTATCTTTGCTTTTGGCATAGTTTTATTGTTTTTTTTTTTCGTCTATTGAACTACAACAACAATTTCCTTGTCTATTGTCTCTGGTTTTGGTGTTGTTGTCTATGGTTTTTCGTTCAATATTTTATTTGAAATATCTTTTTTCCTTTTATTTTGAGTACTCAATACGGCACAGAGTTTTCAATTCAATTTTATTTGTTGTTGTATTTGAAGTGATTCGAAAGAAGAAGAAAAACAGAGGGAAAAACATACAAATTCACTCAAGTACTTGTTGTATGAAGTGTTTTGTATGATGATGATGATGGAACTTTTCTTCTCTCCTCTTAAATTCTTTGTTTTGAACGCTTTCATTTAGTTTGGATTTTGCTACCTTCAGCCTGCTTATCGGGTAAAGGTACCGGGTAAAGATGGTTTAAATGTAATTGTATCCGTCGTATCTATTTGCTTTTGAACCTTTTTTTGCTCTTCTCTTACTTACGACCTGTTTTTCATATTTTTTTTCTTTTCAACTTTATTTGGGTTTTGCGTTAAACAATTGTTTCATGTAATTTTTTTCTTAGTTGTTGTTTTTTATAATGACGTTTATGGTTGTTGTCGTTGTCGCTGTTGTTGTAGTTCCATAGTGTCTTCCGATAAAAAGCCTGGGGTCTTACTGGCATCGCTTGCATACATTTTTTTTCAATTGCAATTGTTTTTGTTTTAATTGTAACTCCATTTAAAGTAACAAGTAGAGTATAAAAGTGTTAAACGGCACTGAGAGAAATCAAATGCGAATAACAGTCCACAACAGAAAACAAAAAAATGTTCGATAGAAATGGAAATCTAAACCGCCATTAGCAACCCGATAAACGGATTTTAGCCTGCCTTAACTGCCTTCCAGACGCCTCTGTTTTTACGGGCCTTTGCCAGTTGACCATACCGATTGTCAATTTGACCCTGCCAAAGAAGATAACGTCGTCCGACTTCCCTAATACACACATAAATACATAATTGGCCATTACAACCCTTCAGTCAGGATAACGGCCTAGCTTTCCACACCACTCATGTTGTGTGCGTTAATTTTATACGTGAGTGGCGGGACCTACAGTTTAACGTCAACTCCGAACGACACATTTTTTAAGAAACTTTTTCATGGCAGGTTTATTTACTCTCAGAGTTTTTGCCAGAAATCTGCTGAGAGGAAATCGCGGAAAAAATATTTTTTTTCTATTTCGTTTTGATGCCTGACCTGAGATACTTTACGTCTAATAAACCAACACACTACCTACTAGACTACGGTGACTTCAAGGCTTCTACATCAGTGCTTAATAGTGTCCATACCTCTAAGCCATAAAGAAGCACAGGGAAGATAAGCGACTTGTAGAGTGTTAGTTTTGTCGTACGAGAGAGGTCTCTAGTACTCAGTTGCCCATTGAGACCATAGTAGCACCTGTTAACAAGAGCGGTCCTACGCTTGATCTCCAAACTTATATTTTATTTGCTGGTAACGGCAAGCCGAGATAAACAAATTCCCTGACTACATCGAAAGTATAGTTATCTTGGATCCAATACGCATATAAATATTTATTTTGCCTCATTTAATACTAGACCTATATTAATAAAGAACCGTTCAAAAGCGCTGAAGGCAACAGTAAAGAGATGGGATACATGCAAATGAGGTAAAGTTTCTGATTGTGGTCACCAAATTGACCTCTAGAATAATCCTTGTCTTGTTGTATTCAAGTTGATACTCAGCCGCCACATTGCCCCTCCTGCATGGCATACTACCATCTGCAATCCGAGCAGCACAGTCCAATCTCCTGGATTTTAAATTTGAGCGTACGTTGGGCTTGGAACTGACCAAGTAAAAACCTTATTCAATGAAAACCGAATCCAAACACTTAAATCAACTGATTAGTTTCAGTTTCCTGGTAGTAATAATTATATCAACAAAACTGTAGGTATAGTGGTGACAACTCAAGCTTAATTTTGTAAGAATACATCACAGTCTACTGAAAATATTTCCTGATGCTGTATCTAGAAAAATGACAGCGAGATTGATTTTCTGTTGTCGATCTGATAATTTTGATGATATAAAAGGATCTCGCTGTGGATAAAAGGATCTCGCTGTGGAATACATCACCAACCATTTGAAGGCTGCTAGTTTCATAAACAATTTCTATGTTTGGATGCCATAAGAATTATGGATCAACAGTAATTCTCGTACTACAATCTTATGTAATAAAAAACATGGATACAATGTGTCTACAACCTGGTCAAACAATGGGTTCTGATATCTTCTGTCAATAAAGTTGTCAAACAAGAAATTCAATTAAATCAGCCAGATTTGATCAACAGAAAATTTTGCATATTAATTTTGATTCCTAATTCTACAACAATACATATCTGAATGACAGTGTAATGATGCACCACTTGCGATGTTAGCTGACAAAGTGATATGAAATCATACTTTCAAAATATGTTTGTGATATAACCTCCATCAGTTGAATATGAAATAAACAAAAAATGTTTAAAATTTTTATATGAATTTAAAAAACCGACAATCCCGCAAAAAGAATGATCTGTGGCAACACTAGTGTTACAGTCATAGTTAATTAACAAATTCAGATAAGCTATTAATCTAAGTTTTAATCTAAATAGCGGGCTAACATACCCGCTGAGTCAACATATTATAAATTATTTAATGTCAAGTATTCTGATATTTATTGTATCTTTTTACTCACTCTTAGTCAGTTTTTAAAAAATCCTTTACTTACCTAAAAAGAAAAGAAATAAAAAGTTAATAAAAGTTTTAAAAATTAATTTAAGTTTAGCAATATAATTATTTGTTTGTCAGATATAATAAATAATAACAAGTAATAAAAACGTCTAGAATTATATAAACTTTGTAAAGGCAAAAACATCCAGCCGAAAGTGGAATGCATACATAGCCTACTATCCTAGTTTCGACACAATGTATATCGTGAATAGGAACTATTCCATGATTGCATTCGTATATTGCAAAAAAAGAATAAAAACAACTGCAACCGTTAAATAGAATTTCAGACCCATCAGCTCGGTCTACCCCATCAGGATTACTGCAGAAGCTGCCAGGATGTGTAAGAAGCGAAATCGGTACAACACCTATTATGTGAGTGTACTGCACTTCAAAACAGAAGTCATCGGTTTCTGCGTGAAGAACTAGACATGGTGGCGAACGTGTCACTTCTTCCGAAGCTCGAGGTGATTCAAACCCATCAAACAATCCCATCACTATGGGAATCAAGAGCGTCCAATGTAGAGAAATATTTAAATAACAGAAAACGAAATTTTTGTCTGTTTATTGGAAGAAAAACAAATCGACAAATCGCCATCTACTTCATTTAAAATTCAATTCGTTCTATTTTCCATTTTCATTCTTTTTTTCTTGGGGCTTTAATTTCTACTGGAGTTCAAGTGTCTGCAATTAAGTCCACTTAATTAATTTGATCAGTGCATTTTATTTTCTTTGATTCTTTTGCCCATCGAAAAAGAATTTTAATTTTTTTTTTATTTCCAGTGTTTAACTAAAACTTTTTTAGCCGTGTTGTCTATGTTAAGAGACTTTTCCTTGTTTTCATAACCACCATTTCAAGGTTTTGTTAGGTGTTATCAATTCGCTTAAAGGTTTGTAAATGCAAATAGAGTGTGAGCCATCTATGGTTTTAAAATTGAAGCATCGGTTATTTCGAATCTGACAGCATTTATCAAAAAAAATGTGATTTTAAAATCTCCCCAGACTCAAACCAAATCAGTTAACAGAGCTCTGTTATGTTACTAACAGAACTCTGTTAAACAATTAATTTGAGGCTGGGGAAGAAAAACAGGAAAAATTAATTAAATTCCTGGGTAAAATAAGATAAAAAAGCAAAAGTTGATAAAAATAAGTCCTATAGTTAATAACTGTTAATAAATATTGTGTAAAAACAATTACAATAAACATATAATCACACATTTCCGAAAGCTATTGTAATCCGATAAATAAATCAATATTGTGGGAAAACTGGACTGAGTGGGCGGATAAAGTAAATTGTTTTTAAACATTTTACGTCCCTTTAACTAAATCATGTCGCAATAGTCTAGTAGGTAGTGTGTTGGCTTATTAGACGTAAGGGTTAGACGACAAGACGATTTTTTTTTTTAATTTTTCCAATATTATCAAATTGACATACATACTATGTATATAAGAAATAGTACACCATACAGACTATATGCAAATGGTAGTCCAGAGGGTGCACTTTCCAACCGTGGTAGTGGGATAGCTGTACTAATTTTGAGAGTTGAGATTTATCGGTAAAAACGACCCCATGCACTCGAAAAAGTGCTCGAAAATTGGTTCGATCGAATGAGGTAGTGCGAGGCCAACCGCGACAGCCATATGAATGTAATATAATTCCATTTCTAACCGGAATAATTGTACTTCACAGCAAAAAAATAAATTTGGCAAAATTTCAAACTGTTTTTATTTTATTGCATTTTTAAATTTAAACTTTTAAAATGGCCCACCCTTTATATTCTTGAGCATATTGCGGACTAATAGAGTCTTCTCTTAAGGAATTGACGCATTTTTATTTTCTCAGACTTTGATCCGTTATTTAACTGATCATTTCACCCAGATGTAGGCGTGGCAGCAACGTTATGAACATATTAAAAATGTTATTGAAATATTTCTAAACAAAGTTGTGTGTTGTTTCTAAGGTAGAGCCTACTAAAGTCGGCTTTTCTGCGCTGTTTCTCAGAGTTAAATGCCTTTTCTGTTTTCATTAAAAGCTGTTCCATTTATTTAATGACATTATTGTATCTGCTTGAATGTTCAAAGTAATCGAATCCAGTCTTTTTTGTTTTCTTTTGCATACACTTTATTACATTATTTCCATTTCTCACCTTGTTTTCCAATTTTTTGTTCAACTTGCAATTGCTGTTTTTTGCTTCTCTTCTTAACTTCTTTTAGTTTCATTTACTGCCTGATTTTATTATTGAACGTCACCTTTTCTGTAGACAATAGCGCGGCACTGTTGCTATTGCTGTTGTTGTTACTGTTGCCAATACAAAATTTATTTCATTTTATTACATGGATTTCGTTTTCGATTTCTTTACAAATCATTCGACTCGGTCGGTGGTGCATCTCTGCATTTGAAAGAGTGATTTGACCCTTTGGAGGTAGTCTCGCCCTTTGCACACAGCAGTATGATTTTCATTGTCAGTGCAATATTTCTCTTCCCATCTTCTCCCTTTTTGTCCTCTCCTATCCTGATTCCCGGGCTGTATCATTCTCACAACGCCATCAAGTCTTTTGTGTGGCGTCTGTAGCCATTAATTTAAATTGTATTTGAAGTGTTTGGGTTCATTGGAATCGCAGTCGGTTGGTTGGCTATTGGGCTGCATTACTGACTGGCCGCTTGACTTGCAATTCAAGTACATAATCACACTCTCTTCCGTTGCCATTTCCAAATGCTTATTTTGCCTCTTCTTTTTTTTTCTGTTGTTCTTTGCATTAATTTTTATTCAAATCTGATTAACTTACTAAATTACAAATACAAAAGATTTATTGACTTTGACCATTTTTTCTGTGTGTGTGTGTTTATGGCCAAATAAAATTGTTGAACATGGCTAAAAGGGATTTTTTTATTTTTCGCAAATCATGGCAATAAAGTTGAAATTAATTCGAAGGTGAGAAGGCAGTAAAATTGGAGAAAATTGGATTTCATGCAGGGTTGACTTGAATAAGAGAAAAAAAAACATTTTTTTGTTGGTAAAGAAAGTCCAAACAAATTAGTTTGTCGATTATACGCCACAGGTGTCATAGTAAACAGTTAAAATTTTATTTTTATGAGGTATAGATATTATAGTTAATAGTGTTTCTAAAACTTTCTCTAGTTCCGACTATGGTTTGGTTTGGGTTTTTTTTAATGAATTTTAAAGGGTCTTCAAGTCGTAATAAATTTGTTTTCTCCATCACCACCTTTTTATTTATAAAAGTAGGCGTGGCAGAATTTTAATTTGCTCCACTTAATTGTTTCTTTACCACATCACTTAAAACTTCACTCTATTACAGTACGAGCTATGCCATAAGGGTACCCGTGCCAATTTTAGGAGTACTCAACCAAGTTGAGCTTAGGGCAAGGGTACTCAGTAGGCATCCGTTACAGCAACATCTAGGTTTTATTCTTTTTTTTCTGGGATTCTTACTGCTGCACAGTTCTGCAGTTCTGCTTCAGGGGGTGATCAGAGCGCAACTGTTTTTTCACGTGAATGGTGTTACCATTGTTATCTTGTGCTCGCTCCAGTTCTTTGTTATCTCCATGAATACATTTGTAGATCGAGTTCTTTTCAATTAGCAGCATCGCTTTCATCATGTTTTCAAGTATTTTCCATATCCGCTATTTGAGCACAAGACATTCCAATAGTTTCATTTTTAAAAGGACATTGGAATTATTTTAGTGAGCTTTTCTGTACAATGTAATTAGGTTAGGTTAAATATGCAGCTGTCATCCAGTAGATAGTGTGTTCGATTATTAGACGAGAGGCCGAGGTTCATGCTCCAGGTCAGACTTCTGGAATCTCACAAACCCAATTCTGACTAGACACATTCTGTCAATCAATTTTTGGAATATATTCTCTATTCCGGGCAAGTGTACCCCGGTTGTTTGTGTCATTTTATAACCGCTATGAACTTTCTAAGATAGATTCTGGTTAGTTAACCTGTATGAAATTAATGTTTAGATTCAACGGCTATTGGTGTTGACAGGTATGTCCTTATGACCTGCATTAATGGCTCTAATCTTCCCATTATGTGTTCTGATGATTTATGCTCATCATTACAGAATTTACATATTGGTCTCGAGACGATAAAAGGACCACCACTTATATTGTGTGTGTTAATTTTATACATTAGTGGTAGGACCTACAGTGTAAAGTCGACCCCGAACAACAGATTTTTGAGAATCTTTTCATGATCATTTTATTTACTCTCAGAGTTTTTGCCAGAAATCTGCTGAAAGGAAGTCACCGGCGAAATATTTTTTCATATTACCTTTTGTTGGAACTGTCTGATCTGAGATTTCTAGACTACGTCGACTTCAAACCCATTAATCAGAGTATAATCCTTTTCAGAGTTTGGCCTTTCAAACACCTCTAGTAATTCAGAAATTCTTTTGAAAATGTTGTTTGTTTTAACACTGTCTGGGGACGATGATCGATACTGTGAAAAAATTGTTGCAGGTATTCCACTATAAATCCATGGTATCAAGGAGTCTAAAACAGGATTCTTTACGTTCGGGCGTTACTTGGGACCGGAGGTATAGGCGACGGAGTTAATTGTTTTCTTCAAATCAGCAAAAACCGAAATTCTGTATAAATGGGCCTAAATCGGATAAAAATGGACTTGTGGAGGAAATGGACCAAGTGGACTGGATAGACATAGTATCAAGGAATCCAAAACAGGTGTCCTTACGGTCAGGGACCAGAGATATAGGCGACAAAGCTAATTTTGTTATTAAAATGAAAGAAAAAAAAGTTTTTTTGTGCCTTTGATAGTTAAATTCGAATCTTCATACACACGTACCAAAGTCATGTCTTACAGCGACAACAAATTTGAATCACAGAATAATTTTCAATAATTTCACATTTTTTTCTCTATTAAAAGAAATTCCTTTTTTCTTTTTGCATAATTCCACAATTTTTTTCTTTAATTTTGCCATTTCGTTTAAACACATCGTTGTTTTCTGTAATACCGTCTACAATTAAAACCTCAAAATCCTTTAATACTTAAGACTTGCTTTCTGTAGTACTTTGTTTGGTTGTTTGGTACACTCTTTTTCGGTTTCTTTTTTCTTTTTTTTTCATACTTTTAAGTACCAACAACTACTTTGACTTTGGCTTTAAGTTGGCTTAACAATTTTTTTTCACCACAATCTCTTCGTTTTTCCTTTCGTGTGTGTATGTATGTATGTATGTCTTACAAAAGTCAACACTAATTGCAATTTGTAACACAGTTATGTACACATATTCATACGCATACATACACGCAGACGAATATAATGCAACTATTTTTCTTGGTATTCATTTAAAAAGTTGTACGTTTATGTTTACATATGCAATTCCTTTTCTGTACAAACACAGTAAAGCAGACTAAATAAAGGACATTTCCGTATTGAGAGCCAAACCTCCTTTAGTTTCATAGTTCCCTGTTCTATGTGGCCACATCCATTTGAATGGAGTTGTTTCAAAAAAAAAGATTCTCTAAAACTGTATCCTTTTTTATGCGAATACGTTTAGAAAACGTACACAACAGCTTAGATGTTTGAAAAAAATTCCAAGTTTTTTCTCTCCCACTCTCTGTATCTCAAATATAAACGGAATTATTTCTCTTCGGGTGAAATGTACCGCTATATAAATACGGCAGTAGTAGCAGCATCGGCAGCGTCAGTGATATGAAATTAAGGAAAAAAAATGTTTCCAAGTAATTTTGTTTGGTAAAGGGAATCGTGCACAACCAAACAGCAAAATAGTAAAAAAAAAAACGTTTTCTTGGTATAACAGAGAGAGCATAATACTAAAGGCATAATACTAATGCATATATTCATAAACAGGGTTGCCAGGGTTCAGTTATAAGCGTAAAGATGTAGAAAAAAAAGGGTTTTGTTTTTTAAAACCTGTTTACTTAGGTCAAGGTCAACAAGAATGCATAGCAAAAAAAGTGTTGCCAGAACATGTCAGACAATGGACAAGATCTTCCAACAAGGACTTCCGACAGAGACTTTAACAGTTGACAAAAGCCATTTTGTTGAAACAAAATTTCTCAACTTAGTTGTCATTGTAGCATTCAACAACACGTACAACTAATGAAATTATTTCATCAAAATGGATATTCTATTCGCGCTTCACTTCTTATACCATCGCCATAATCGTTCTACCCACAGGACTATTTGCAATTTGATTGATATAATCCTGTCTACTGATTCAGCCAACGATTAACAAACACCCGTAGACGAAACGCAGAATTTGGCGAAAACATCTCCGCCTTCCGTGCATTTATATAAAATTCAGTTGATCCAATAATTTAATAAAAACGATCATAGACAACGATGAAAGGACTCTGGAACCGTTGGCAACTAACTCCAATTTTCATCGAAAAATCTCTTTAATGATGAGATACAGCAATCAAGAATGAGTAACCAAAACTGCTTAGTGGGCATTTTTTTTTTTAATTGGTCATTACAACCCTTCAGTCAGAATTACGACCTAGCTTCTCACACCACTTATGTTGTGTGTGTTCATTTTATACATGAGTGGCGGGACCTACAGTTTAAAGTCGACTCCGAACGACAGATTTTTTGAGAAGCTTTTCATTGTAATTTTATTTACTCTCAGAGTTTTTGCCAGAAGTCTGCTGAGAGGAAGTCGCCGAAGAAATATTTTCATATTTTCGTTTTGATGTCTGACCTGGGGTTTGAACTCTGGTCTTCAGTCTAATAAGCCAACACACTACCTACTAGACTACGGCGACTGTGTGGACTTCATGCTATAGAGCTCTAACAGCCTTGCTGTCGGTTGATACGTGTATTTCATCTCCACTGAACGTAATGAATCGACATTTTGTTCAAAATTTGGTCGCAGAGTAGGATTAACAGTGCCCGGTATACGCAAGTTTATTGTTGATGCGCCAAGACGTGAGCGTGCTCGTACAATACGTACACCCGAAAATATCGAAGCTGTGGCTGGGAGTCAACACCAACTCTTCACTGTTCTCAAGAATTCAACATTTCACGCACCAGTTTACATCGAATATTGACAAAAGATCTCTGTATGGCGCCCTACAAAGTTCAATTGGTTTAAAAGTTGAAGCAATCCGCTTCGTTTTCGCTTCGCTAGATAGGCCAACGAAAAACTGAACGATTATCTCGATTTTGCTAAAAAAAAAAGTCATCTTTTCGGATGAAGCTCATTTTCATTTTGGGGCTCAGAAAACCAGCACGTGGTCTTACATGGGATGCGGTTAGTGGAGCGGAGTCATCGTTGGCCCATCTTTCTTTGAAAATGCGGACGGCGCAACCATTACGGTCAACCTATCGCGCCATGATAATCGATTTTTTTTATACCCACTCTTCATGGTATTGATGTGAACGATGTATAATTTCAAATCGTGTCTCATGCCACAATCGATTTATTGCGTCAAACGATTGATGGCCCTTTATCCGAAATGGTGATGTCAATAGGCCGCCAAGAAGCTACGATTTGACACCCTTGGACTATTTTCTGTGAGGCATCGTTAAAGAAAGTGTTATGCCGACAGACCAGACACAATTGAGCATTAGAAGGCCAACATTCATGATGGCATTGCCGAGATATGACCCCATACACTCGAAAAAGTGCACAAAAATCGGTGCGATCGAATGAGATTCAGTGACGCCAGACGCGACAGACATATGAGTGAAATGATATTCAATTTCTAACCGCAACTATTTTACTTCACAACAAACAAATAAATTTGGCAAAATTACAAATCGTTTTTCTGTTTTACTGCATTTTTAAATTTAAACTTTTAAACGGCCCACGCTTTAGTATGTTTATCGATTATGTTCCACCGATTTCCCCAAATAAATTTAGCGTAATTTTCTTCATGGATATCTGGCAATCACGTCATTACTGAAAAACATTTCTCTACATCATGCCGAAAAGTAACACTTTAACAAATATTCCCATTTTTTATTTCACTTTTCTCCACACTTTTCAAACGTCCAACCTCTACTTGCAACAACATGTACAACATGTGCGTGAATGTTGAACTGTATGGGCAAGTGGGGCGATACAGTAATACAAGCAATCTTTTACTGCAGTAATACACAGACAACAACAACAACTACAATAAGTTACAACAACCTTTACAACAATAAGAATTATCCTTTACAACAGAAATCTGTACGTTTATTATTGAAGAAGAATTACTTTCATACTAATGCCTCTGCTTACAAAAACCATACACTCACACACATATGTATACATACACACATAGAGAAAGTAGAGATTTAGTTAGTGTATGTAAAAGAGTACGTTCCAATGAAAATCTAGAAATTTTTGAATACAGGCGAGTGTGTTAAATGGTAACTATGCAGCGACGACCATAATCTCTCTTAGAATGCCTTGGAAAAAGAAAAATAAATATACAGGCTTTAGAGGGCTGCCTTGTATGCGTACAAGCACAGGGTGGAGGTTGAGTTGTTGATGTTGGATGGTTGGTTGGCTGGTTTGGTTGGAATAAGTGCATGATGTAGGAAATCCTTGAGTATGTTTTATGTTTAAGTTAAAAACGAAGCATAAATTGTTGTTGCTATTGCACATATGTATTGTGATTGTAATTTTGCGTGTGTAAGACTTTTTCCTAGATTTTCTTTTTAATTTTTTTTTCTTTCTTTTTATTTTTATTCCTTGTCGTTTTTCCTATTTCACTTGAGTGTCAGGCCTTAATTAATGATATTTCATGTTGGGGAATAATCTTAACTCAAAAAACCGAGACATACAGAGGGACAGACAGGCTGATTAACTGGGAAATATGGCATGTAAAGTCTGCCGTAAAGCAAAATTGAAGTAATGGGAACGGGCTTAAATACATAAAAGAAAATATAACCAAAAAACCTCGTCAGTCTTATCAAATTGTCGATTTAGCTAAACAAACAAACCAACAAACAATGTTTAAACCCAGGCCAGACTATAAATTACCAAACGATTAACTATTTGGGGATTCTTTTTACCTCCCCTTCAAAAATTGTGGAAATTAATCAAAGAAAACACCAACAATTGTTTGGAAAATGCCACTAAAGTAGAAAAAAAAGAAAGTCATGAACAAAATCAAAGACACCTTCGGCCACAATGCAATTTACCACCCTCCCTCGGTGTACATATACCCAGACAAACACCAAAAAAGTTTCATCAATAACCCATACCACAACATGAAAACAAAATTTACCTTTTAAACTCGTAACAACTACCCTGTCTACAAAGTTTCATTAAAGGTCAGTAATAAATACAGTTAGGCACACTCTCTAAAGGGTGTTCAGGTTGTTTGTCCGTGTTTTTCTTTATCACAAAAATACTGGGGGAGGTGAAAACCATTTTTGGGGGGTTTTTATTATTCTTCTTTGACAATGACAAACCAAATAAACTTGGGTATACAAATAATGGTTGAATTGTGAGGCCAGGGCCAAAGTCAAAAGATATTAAATTTTTGGTCAAATTAATTGCATACTTGTATCGACGAGAATAGGGTAAAAATGTTGTTGGTGGCGCACTTTCAGTTCAGCGTATTTTTTAACAATACATTGCTGTTTCACATTTCACATTTGAAGATTTGTGGCAAAATTTTTAGTACTTTTTGTAAACATATAAACGAACACAAATTTTAAAAAATTTAAAATTCAAATTTTAAATCCAAATGCCATGATTTCGTTGAAAATTTCAATACATGGACTTTGCCGTTATGATCGCGGTTTGGTTGCAGCAGTTAAACCTTTTAAAATAAATTCAACTACTCTTTCGCATAGTACGTGCATTCCCTCAGTAATAACTTTTTGGAATCTTGTTGAAACCACACACTGTCAAGAAAGTCCGCTAACATACAAGCATAATGCTCTGATTTGACGGTAATGGTTCCTCGGGGTTCTTTTTCGAACACATGTGGCTCAATAACACCTCTAGGCCACAATGCGCACTAAATGGTCATTTTATGTGGAGGTAATGACTTAGGTTAGAGGACGTGTACTTGTCACCTGAGACAAGTACAGTACCCGGAGGTCAATTTGACCCATTGTACAAGGCATTGATTTATTTGCAATCACTTTTGATTTGTCTGAGTCCCATATGAAACAATATTGTTTGTTGACGTAACAACCATAATAATTAGCAATTATGTATGTAAGTATTGCGATAAAATTTTTCTTCAGCTATCTTCCACTTGGTGGTTACGACAACAAGCAAGATTGTTTCAATTGCTCATTATTATGTATGTATGTATAACCCTTCAGTAAGGATTACGACCTAGCTTCTCACTCCACACAACACAGGTGTTAATATTATCCATAAGTGGCGTGACCTGCAGTTTAAAATCGACTTTGAACGACAGATTTTTTTGAAGAACTTTTTCATGGCAATTTTATTTTTGCCAGAAATCTGCTGAATCATAATTCGTCTTGTTGGAGATGTCTGAGCAGGGGGTTTGAACCGTAGCCTCACGTCTAATAAGCCAACACGCAACCTACTAGACTACGGCGATCGTAATATTAGCACTTAAAGCTGTGGCACGCAATGTATTCCGACGTGATCAGAGGGCTGTAAGTATTGCGTGAGATGTATTCCTTAAGGAGGGACATGAAAATCAAATCTATAATGAGCTGTAATGAGACATAAGAAGACCTCAATTTCTGAAAACGAATTAGAATCGACATATGTGCCTTAGCCTCTACATTTTTCTTTTTCACAGAAGCAATATTATTAGACGTACATCGTAATGACGCACAGACCTGACCACATACGTAACGCTTCTACTCTCTTCAAACATCTTTTTAATCTTGCCAAATCCTTATTATTATTGTTGCCAAGACTAGCCATAGTACTGCGATCATTCGACGTATTATACTGCCTTCAAGCATTATAATAATGTCTTCTTCAAGCCTGTTGCCTTAACAAACTTCAGAGCGCTGTTAAGTCTCAACAAGCATAATTTCATGCGCAGTACCTGATATTCATCCAGTTGTTTCTTTCAGAAATGCAGATCCTAAGAATATTTTTTCTCATCATAGCAAAATCCTGATGTTGAGTTCGAGGCTATCGTCATTCTGAACAAATGTACTGTATCCAAATTGTAAAATAGTGCTATATCCAAAGACCAGCTATTTACCCCAACTTGTTTCTGTATTATCCGGTGCGTGACTCAAATCTAATCTTATTGTAATATTCAATTTTTTGGTGCTTCAAACGAAGAAAAGTTTCTGCCTCTCTACATATTCACTTTCGTTGATTTTGTTTCCGCTCAATAAAAAATTTTGGCGCCATTGAAGCGGAGTGATATCTTCCTCCTCGTAAGCTCATCTATCTGCTGTGAATTTCCGAAACAACTAGGACCCAGTAGAGGATAATCCGAATATCTTCTTCCCACATTATCTTCGATTTAGCATCATAAGATGTTCAGATGGCGAATTGACTATCGTATAGTATTGCTATGTCATGTCGTTTGTTTCTTCTCTTCAAGTTATATTGCGTACATCATTCGATGGTGTAGACTTCCGCTTGGAAATTACCCTTGAATTTAACCATGGGCTCAAAATATATGTTTATAGAACCAAAAACACCCACTGCAACAAAAAGGGCTGCCTTTCAAAAGAATTCCAAATTCCTCTATCTATTTTTGTTACTTAGCAAAGCATTTTTCATAGTCACAGAGTCTACTGTTTCTGGCGAAGGAAGACTTAAAGAGTGAACTTTATTAGTTTCAGTCTCCAAAGTTCTGGTTTTCACTACCATATGCAGTGGACTTAAATCCAACAGAGCTACTGGTAATTTACATACGAGATTTTGTTAGAAACTCACTAAAAAAAATTGGGTTTTCGGCTTTATATTTATATTCGACAGCAAACTGAAGTAAATGGCATATAAATGGCATATTCTTTATAAAAAATGCTTTCAAAGAATTAATTGTCAATGGAGACTATGTGTGTAAAAACTAGATTCTTCAGGTTCAAACCTAATTCTGCATTGAATTTATTTCCAATCAATTTACATTTTACATGCAGCCATCAATAACGTTTTGTCAATAATAATTTGCTTGCTTGTTTCAAAGAAATTGAAAATAATTACATGATCTTGATTGCAATAAACAATTAAAGAAAGAATAAAAAAAATATATGACAGTGTTGGCTGTTAACTATTTGTCACTGAATGACAATTTCTATTAACAGCAATTCGTTTTAGACATTTCGATGCACAATAAAAATCAAGTGTTAAATACGGACAGACGTAAAGTCGTCATTAAGCAAAAAAAAAATCAAAATCAAAACGAACGATCTGCACTTGAGTCCCACTAGTACTTGGAAATTTGCAACGCGATCAAGTAAATCAAGCAACCAGACTGTGAGCCACAACAAGTGCTTAAAGAAAAATGAAAAACAGGTCCATGGGTTCCAATATGACACTGCAACATTACTGACATTGATGCAAACACTTCATTCACTGTAAAGAACGCCTCAAAGTACCAACAGCATTAGCAATGGCATTGAAATTACAAATAAAGGCAAATGAAAGTAATTTTTTTTTTTTTTTTTTGTTTAAAGAACATCAGTACAGGGACAGCCAATGGACTTATTGACTGAATGACTGACAGTGGTTTGTTTGCTAAAAGTGAAAGAAAATAAAAAAACAGAACAAAATCAACGTAATTTATCGAATACTTAATGAAAACGAAACGAAACGACAACATCAACATCAACAGATGTCTTTGATTAACTTTTACTACGTATAATCGTTAGCAATATAAGCAACAATAACAGCAACAACAACAACATTTGTAAATAATAAGAACAATAATAATAAAATCAACAGCAATAACTACAACAACGGCAAAAAACGTCAAACAACCCCGAGCTTTAATGTAATTTGAAATTTATATTCGATATTGCATACACCGGGGAAGCAATACAATCGGACAGACAAGCCGGACAGACGTATTCACCACTATCAAATCAAATTCACTGCATTGGAAATAAAGAAGGGGAATTGTTAAATTTTAAAACAACAACAACAACAACAACGAAATTAAAATACACTACCCTTAAAGTAGAAAGGTAGGTCGCAGTGGCTATTCCTTCAATGGAATTATGAGCGGACACACCTAGGTTACATACAGGGCCCATTGTGATACCACAGTTTCACATTTTCCTATAGTCCAGGAACCACTCGCAGCTTCCGATGAAGCGACTCAGAGTGCCAATGTCAATGCAAGACATTTCATTCAGATCCTCCATATAGTAGGCACCCAGGTGCCGCTTTCTCCTCCGACCAAGTGCCGGGCATGTACGCAGCAGGTGAAGAACAGTTTCATCCTATTCCTAATCTCTACAGCTTCTACAGAAATCATTTGCAAGGCGTTCAAGATCAATACGCCTCGCATGCGTTCCTATAATGCAATGACCCGTAATAACCCAGACAACAGTACTGTAAATTAAATGAAACACAAAAGATGCTGGGAAGCTTTTTCAGGCTTGTTTCAAAATAATAATGTCGTCAGACAATTCCTTCTTAACTGGTCATTACAACCCTTTAGTCAGAATTATAACCAAGCTCCTCACACCACTCATGTTATGTGTAATTTTATCCATAAGTTTACAGTGTAAAGATGACTCCAAACACGACAAATTTGAGAAACTTTTCAATGCAAATTTATTTTACTCTCAGTTTTTGCCAGAAATCTGCTGAGAGGAAGTTGGCGAAAGAAATAATTTTTTTTGGAGCCACGGGCTCGTCCAATAAGCCAACACACTAAACACTAGACTAAGCGTCTTCAATAGGCAATATATGGCGATGACGAGCAATTTTGTGGGATAAATTTCAAAAAGTAATAAAGTGAATGAAACAATATGACAAAAGAAAACAGGAGTTAATATTTCCTTTTTTCATTTCGGTAAAAAAAAAAACTAATTTTTGTTTAACGTTAACAAAATGTGGTGGCTTGTACGGAGCGAACAATAGGGTTGGATCAGTGCGCTACAATTTTTTACAGTTTTAATTACATTAAATGCTCTTTAAACATTTGAAACGAAATAGAAACATATGTTTTCAATATTTCCCAAAAACCAACCCCAAGCTTTTGAAGGGAAATCTTAATCAATGCAAAATACTCATTGCTTGACAAAGAAAATGTTTGGAAAAAAAAATTTGTTTTCGTACACCATAAATGAAGATGAAATCAATGAATTGGAAATGACAATAATTTTAATGGCAAGACAGTCACTGTTGTGAAAATGTATTGTAATACGAATTTTGTTGTATCTATTCAAAGCAACACAATATTTTACAATAGTAAAGTGAAATAAAGCAAAGCAACAGTTGTTAATAGAAATAATGACGATGGTATTGTGTAAATGCCAAAGGAAATGAAAATGATTTTGTTTTAAAAAAACAAACAAACAACAACAACACAAATTAATGCATTTCATACTAAATTAGACATTTACAAATTTTTTATACAGCGACAGCACCAACAACAACCACAGTAACAATGGACAAAAATAAAGGCAAATAACAGACACGAGAAAAAAACGAAACAAAACACCCACCTAAAATAACGTATCAGCCACTATTTCTACTACTATTCCATACCAATACCGTGAATAAATAAATAAACACACACACATACAGACATGTGCACACATTCAGGAAAAAAAGGGAACCTTATGAGGCATAGAATACATTGCCAGGATTATTTAGGTAGACAGTTGGACGATATTTTTTGTCACACGTGCCAAATAGTAAGCCATCCATAGACACAGAAAGACAGACAGACGCAGAGTGTGGAAAAAGCCATGTTTAGACATTATGGGTTATTTGTTTGATACTCATTCACTCATTCATTCACTCGCTCTGTATTCCTTTCAATTCAATGCAATTTGTGTGTATGTGTGTGTGTATTTGTATATGTATTGCGTGTCCATATACATAAACTATAAATCTTTATGTTCAAAATTTTTTTTTTTTTTTTGAAGAGCGTCCCTTAATTTATGTTTTTCAATTCTCTTTCTCCTTATTTTCTACATTCCTCTTACCAGTTTAGATGGTTAATAATGTTCAAAAAAACACAAAAAAAGAAAAGGAAAAATCGACCTTCATTTAGTATTTCTTTTGACATAATTATTGTTTTTGTTTTTGTATTATGCATACAAAATTTTTATAAACGTATGCGTATGTATATCCTTTGCTTTCTATATGAGCTATTGAAACTTCAGTAATTCGGTACTTTTTTTTAAGAACTTTTCTTATTTTACTAGTACCAGTTAGTGCAAGGACTATTTGTCCTTATTTTGTTTAGAGTGGCAACACACGAAGAAAGGAAAAGTTGAACATCTGATTATTTCGATACGCTAAATTAATTTAAGTTTTATGAACGTGGACGTTGTGCAACGCATTAAAATCCAGCGGCTGCGCTGGCTCGGCCATGTCGTAGAAGAAGATATCCTGGCGAGATGCATTATGTTGTGTGTATTAATTTTATACATGAGTGGCAGGACCTACAGTTTAAAGTCGACACCGAACGACAGATTTTTGAGAAACTTTTCATGGTAATTTAATTTCCTCCCAGATCTTTTGCCAGAAATCTTCTGAGAGGAAGTCGCCGACGAAATATTATATCGTATTTCGTTTTCTTAGAGATGTCTGACCTGGAGTCTTCATTTAGTCTTCGCTTATTCATTGAAATCATCAAAGAATCTGAGACCCCTACACAAGCTGAATAATACCCGATAAAATTGTCAATTTACTGAAGGTACAGGACACCGCTTTTTACTTCAGAATTATTCAGAATGCTGTCCTGTTTACAAGATGAAAATCGTCGCCACGTAAAAGCAGGTTGTCTAACGTTCGATTAGCTCTTGTAAACTATTAGATTACCCACAGATAGGATATATAAACGAATAAGATTTAATCATAAAATCCAAGTACATATACAACTATTTTCGGTCACTAGAGCTAATAATAGAACAAAAAAAAACTGGGAATGGTAATAAAAGTAAAGAAGTTCAAAGCGATATTTTATCCCCCTGGTAAAACTTTTGATTAGTGGAGCGATTGTTCGATAAGAGGAAACGGAGACAAATACCATTATCGACAACAAAAAGGTACTTTTTTAGAGTAAATCTTAGTACCATATCAATATTTCAGTTTTCCATCCCTGATTTCTATCTCTTGTATTCACAGTTTCATAAAGTGTTCCTTTTTCCGGTGTACATGTGTGTGTGTGTTTATTATCTTTACATTCTGTGTGTTTTGCTCTATAAAGCGGTTATAAATGTTTAAGCGCGTGTGTATATGTTTACCATGTAACTCCGTAGACATTAAGGTGCCACATTAAAGCATTCAACCAACCAACCAACCAGCCAAACAGTCGAGCCACTGAGCCTTGTATTATTGCAAGATACGCGTACAATATGAAAACGTACGAAATTCGTTAAGGTTTGTAGGCCCATCAGTATTATAATGGGGGGCCAAATCATAAAAGCAAACATTTTGAATTTTATATTTCTTGTGTTGTTGTTGTTGTTTTTGTTATTTTTTTAGTACAATTTTTTTGTGGTAAATTCCCCAAAGTGTTATAAAAATGTCATTTTATGTTAAAAAAAAGGCAAGTAAAAGAAAAATGTTGGAATTTGTTTTTATGGTCATAATTAAAGTAGTCGGAATACTTTTGTATACACACAGTATAATAAGCAAAAAAAATTATTTCTTTCGTTTTTTTTTATTTCAAGGGTGCCTGCAAAGAGTAAATTTCTGTTCACATTCAATATTAATGGTGGGTTGGAAAGATCTTGAAATGTTTTTATGGTTTAAAGGTGTAATAATCACGATTACGAAAGAAAAAAATATTAAACGTGAGCCGTTAAATCTTAAAAGAACTTCTAGAATACATATATAAAACTAGTAATTATTAGTTTACGAGGGTGGATCAATAAATGCGTGTTTTTAATCTTCAGTGGTGGAGTCTACAGTTTAAAGTCGATATTTATTTAGTCTCAGATACTCTGCCAGTAGACCTCTCAGAAGAGCTCATTGTTAACAATATTTTTGTGAAACTTCTCTCTTTTCGAGATATCATCATTGGAGTTTGAACTCACTAGCTCTCCACTGTGCCAACACTCTACCTACTAGACCACGATGACCTGTTAGATTATCAGAATATCGGAAAAGTTTATACCAATCATGTGATAGTTGTGGAAAAAAGCGCTCCATAAAGTGCTAAAACTGGGGAATGGAGCGGATCAGAGAACAATTCGTAAATGTTTGCCATTTTTGTTTTTTTTGGCAGATGGCTGTTAACAGATGGATATTCCTAATAAACTATCGAAAGATGTATGTATTAGTGGCTATAATTTGCGATAAATAAAAGCAACAAAAACCAACAGAATCTAGAATTAAATTTGCATTAAAAAGGGCCATGCACGCTTGGAATCAGACCTAAGAGAATGCTGAATTAAATCTTCATTAAAAAGGGCAATGTACGCTCGAAATATAATCTAAATTTTAAGAAACATGAACAAGTATTTGTTAAGCCCAGAAGAATAAATTTTCCAAGGTATACAAACAAGCGTGTCAATTTCATAAAAGAAATTTAACGCGTGTCGAAAGATTTCGATGCCAACGGCGGCATTAAAGACTCTTTGCAAATATTAAGCTAATGGCTACAGGTTGACATTGAAGAACAACAAGAAGTACTGGGAAATGAGACTTGTGATATCAGAACCTTAATGTTGTATTCCATCATCTCGCGGACACCATATGTAGACAAGGGAGATAACAGAACTTTTACAAACATTTCATGCCTTTATTGGGTATCAGTAACTTCATTCCGCAAAACCGCACGCAATAGAGTTTTCAAACAAAGAGGAATAATCAGGTCGTATGGGATTTCTTCGTCTGCTTCGCTGTTTGTCTTTAATTGCAGTTTACATGATAAGTGAGTCAAGTATTTTATATCGACTATGGAGTTCTGGCCGGTAAAGATTTTTTAGGTGGGATTCCGTTGGCTAGTTCCTATCTAGTCTTTAACAAAGAGTTTAACAGGTATGGTGGTATAAAATTTTCATGAAACGATTGCTCATAAAGCGCCCGCGTATTATACTCTCGAAAATGTAAATTTTCAGGTACTCTTTTACAACTTAATGTCAACCAAACAACCTCAAGGGATCAGCATTTTCCAAATTGTTAGACATTAATGTTGAGAATATTTTGTGATTAACACAGAATCTTTCAAAGCGAAATGTAGCTCGTTGCTTTCGTAACTCATCGCCCAAGCTATGTAGATTAATTTGTGCTGATAAGATTCGAAACGATCTTAAGTTGGATTCACATGATCACACAAGTCCTATAACATGTCAAGTTTTTGTGTACAAGAGAGCGGATAGTATCGTGTAGATTCAATGTAATAAAATCGGAAGTTATACACACTCCATTAGATCAGGTATGTATTTTTATGCCAACAAATACGAGTACAGAGAAATTGCTGTTTTCATTTTACCTTGTTTTGGTATCTTACTAATTACTTGTAAACGCAAAAAAATCTGACGTAAGGTATTTACTCTCATGCTTAAAATACGAATAGAATTTCGTAATATTTTCTCTCCTTATATTGTAACCTACCCTTTAGATATAATACTTAATAAACTTTCTCTTCTTCAGTTCTCGGTTTAGTTAGATCATCTGTTTTTATAGAGTAATTCCCTCTTTAAAGACAATTCCTGAGTATGGGATTAGTTGAGAGCTGATGTTAATTGACAGCATTTATTCGATTAGGGCCACCACAGCTTGCTCTATTAGGTCATGACATGTACAGAGCCGGAGATCAGTAGTTGAAGCGGTTTCCAGCAGATTGTTACAGTACTTAGTACACAACTGCAATTGATATTCTATTAACGAACTGGTTGGGGGAGTTTGTGTAGTTTTCAACTACAACACCAAAACTGAAACCAACCATTCAATATCCGTAACAGAAATATTGAAAATCGTGGCAATTTTAAGAAAAGTTTTTAACAAATTATGCGAGGAAAACAAGAGCTTTTTAGAGACTTTTTGAAAAAATATTACCCGCGGCTTCGAAAAATTTAAGACATGCGAAATATCCTTAAATTTTTTTTTTTTTTTGATTCTTTAACACGTTGAGTGCCGCGCAATTTTCAGAAAACTGGCAAAAAATGACCATTTGATTCAGATTAGGTATAGTGAGTACGAGATAACTCGTAGTTGCCACCCTAGGAGGGAACGCAATGTTAAAGAATCAAAAAAAAAAAAAAATTGAAAGATATTTCGCATGTCTTAAATTTTTCGAAGCCGCAGGTAATATTTTTTCAAAAAGTCTCTAAAAAGCTCTTGTTTTCCTCGCATAATTTGTTAAAAACTTTTCTTAAAATTACCACGATTTTCAATATTTCTGTTACGGATATTGAATGGTTGGTTTCAGTTTTGGTGTTGTAGTTGAAAACTACACAAACTCCCCCAACCAGTTCGTTAATAGAATATCAATTGCAGTTGTGTACTAAGTACTGTAACAATCTGCTGGAAACCGCTTCAACTACTGATCTCCGGCTCTGTACATGTCATGACCTAATAGAGCAAGCTGTGGTGGCCCTAATCGAATAAATGCTGTCAATTAACACCAGCTCTCAACTAATCCCATACTCAGGAATTGTCTTTAAACGTGTTAATGGCAGTCAACGTGTTAATGAACATTTAACATATGTACTAGTAAAATATTTAATACCCCTTTTGTCTTTCAATAAAACCTCAAAAAACCTTCATTTTATACGTCTAACGTTTATGGAAAATTCAAAGTAAAAGTCTTTTACCAGTTTTTAGTTTGAAAAATTTATGACATCGTTTGTAGACGACGTAATGCACTACACTATCATGCTAATATCGGTATGAATTTATTGGTTTATCTGGTAAAGTTTTTTAAATTGCCGTCAAAGGCAAATGGCGACAACGCTGGGGATGGGCATTACTGTGGTGATGGAGATGATATTGCTGAGGACGTTGTCGATGATGATGACGATAACTATGCCGGTGACGATGATGATGGTGATGGTAAACCAATATTGTGGTTTTATATTTGTGGTATAAACCGTTAAAAAAAAATAACTAAGAACCCGATACATACATATGCATGAAACCCATATGATGTTGAACTCCAAAAACAAAAAAGAAGGAGGAGAAGATTTTCCAATGAAATGTGGTCATTTAGCAATAAAAATGATAGAGAGCAACGCAAAAAAAAAATTAACGAAAATGTTATTACAGGAAAAATGTGCAAGAAAAAAATAATGGAAATCAATATGAAAAAGTACCAGCTGTCTATGCGTTTGCCTGTGGGCCAAAACAAAGCATTTTTTGGGAAACAAAAATTTGCCAAAAAAAAAAAAGAAAAGAAAATTATTTTTCGTTTGCATTTACAATAGCAATAATAATGATACTAGTCTCTGTGTGTAGGGCCACATCTTTCATATTTTAATTGATTTTATTAAAAGACCATAAACCATTGATGCTTGTTTGTAAAAGTAATTCCAAGCGATTGAATAGATTTAAAATGTTATTTGCAGCTGTTAGAAATTTGTTTTCGTAAATGCACTTAAAAGAACTCAAAAACGATCAAGTCAATTAGAAATTACAAGCAAATCTCTGCAATTTGTTCAACGATTCACCCGCCCGCTGCTTTTTCAATGCATTTTGAGTGTGTTTCAGCAGTTTGTGGCCGTTTAAGAAGAATTAAACGAGCGCCAGCTATTAGTGGATGAATGTTAATGACAGTCAGATGGTTTTAAATTGTACATACAATTGAATGATGCGGTAAATATTGGAAAAAATTAATTAAAATGGAGAATTTCATTAAGAAAATGGAAAATTGCAAATACAACAGCTGCAAATTAATCGCGGTTCATGCTTTAAATGGAATGTTTTCTTTTGAGGATTTTATCAAAACGTTGCTGAACGTAGATAAAGTTTTTGTATTTAAATTGCTTATCCTTGCCCATTGTTATCAAGGAGTATAAGACTTTGTTCCCTTATATTATGAGAAATTAATCTTAATTTTCAAAGCCAGAATTCAACTGATGCAGTACAATTGGTCAAAATAACAAAGTATCTGCGCTTATCATAAAAAGTTGGAATATTGGTTCGCACTTAATAACAGTGAAGTACTAAGACATATGGCCAATAATTTGAATTTGAAACTTTTGAAGATCCTTCTCAACACATGCCTTTTGCGAAAGTACCAAATGTAAGTCGCGAGGCATAGAGGGTAACGATTGTCTGTCTGTGGAGGAGAGAATACAGGGGATATATGTGCCCCTACAAGAATTCTTTTCAAAATCGGAAAAAGCAGCATTAAATTCAACAAACCGTAGGTGGTCCCAACAAACCTGGTTGCAGAATTTCAAAGAATTTAAAAACTATTGGAAAAATTAAGGAAAGGAGTTTGACAAGAGAACGGTTAGCACTCTAATAGAACTTCTAACGGGATGCGACACTATTGCCAGCTTCGCTGGTCTACCCCACCCGGATTACTGCAGAAGCTGTCATGATGTGGAGGAAAAAGAATCGATGCAACAGCTTTTATGAGAATGCCCTGCAATTCACAACAGACGTCATCGGTTTTTGAGAGACAGAACGTTTGAAGATCTTTTGTATGGTGGCGAACGTGTTACAAGGTAACACAATGGGTCATATATGGCCACCGAGTGAATGGCAAGCCAACAGCTAACCTAACCTCAGTCAGAGTAAGCCTATAAGGTAGTGTGTTAGTTTATTAAACGAGAGCTCATAGTTCAAATCAGAACTTAGACATCTAAAGCCATAGGGGTACACAACATAAGCACTTCAGCAACCCTGTCAATAGAAACACAAAGCAGTAGGCTCCACAACAAGAGGATTTGGTCAAACGCAATCGGTAAGGAGAAATATTTCTTCGACAGCTACCTCTCAGCACATTTCTGGCTAAAACTCTGAAAGTAAATAAAAGTGCCATTAAAAGTTTCTCAAAAATCTGTCGTTCGGAATCGACTCTAAAATTTACGTCCCGCCACTCATGTATAAAATTATCACACACAACGCAAAACACACAACGCACAGAAACGCAAAATCTACAGGTACTCATGAATAAGTGTCTGGGAGTGGATTTGAGCATACCATCAGTAGGACTCGCATATACCATCAATGCTCAAGGAGCCGAAGTAGACCAAAGAACATTTAGGGAAACATAATAACCTAAGAGCTGAAACAATACAACCTAACATCGGATGGTAAACCGTTAACACCAGCAAACTCAGTAAAAAAAACCAGGCTTTATAGAGGCGATAAGCTTCCAAAAGGGTCATGTTCACTTACTAGCCTTTTCTCTAACCTGCAGTTCTAAGAAAAAAAAAGAAGAACAAATTTCAACGACTTTTAATTGAAAACAAAATTTCATTTAAAAACTTGATTATCAACAGTCATTTTGTTTCCGTCTATCCACTGGTCTATGTGTGTCTTTCATACTTCATTTCATTAAAATTTACAAACCATTGACATTCGCAAAGCGGTTAAGCAGCTATGGCAACAACAATAAAATAAACCACTGGCAGTTCCATCCGCTAACTAACAGACAGACTGACAGAGTTGCAGGCAGAAGGGACAATTGGAACAAAAAAAAACGTTCATTCATTCATTTAGAAGTTGTCGGTAAATCTTAAATAGTCTACTTTGGCTTTTATTGTGTGTGTGTGTGGCGAAGAAGAGGAAAAATTTTACCATCACCAACACCACCACAATGACTATACACATCCTTTAATATACCGGAAAAATGTTGTTGTAATCAATAATTTTAACTGCACAGCACAAAGTATATAGTAAGTGAAGTGAGATGTGAGACACACTTTTCGCCATGGGTGATGTATGTTTTCTAAAAAAAACACAGTAAAACAAATGCACAGTGTGACAGGGGGAGAGAGAGAGAGAGTGGAGAAAAAAT
The DNA here is from genome assembly GCA_927399465.1 of Sarcophaga caerulescens. Classification (NCBI taxonomy): domain Eukaryota; kingdom Metazoa; phylum Arthropoda; class Insecta; order Diptera; family Sarcophagidae; genus Sarcophaga; species Sarcophaga caerulescens. Next base: position 54,095,653 of record OV656873.1, read on the forward strand.
CTGGCATTTAAAAATGAAAATCCAGAAAAACTTTTTTAAAAAGAATTGTTTTTTACTCTTGAAAAATAACAGGAAAATGCTAAAGGGCTAAAATGTTGTTCAATACGGTAAAATAAGTCGTCTAGTGGTATTAGTATGACAATAACGATGCTGATAATGATGTTGTTGCTGCTGACCATGGATGTCATTTTTTCTGGTCGGTTTTAGCTGTTGGAATGAAAATATATAGACTGGTTTTCCTTACACCCCACCCCTCCTGCTTTATCATTTAAAACATTCCTATACGACTATTATTTACAATGAAACTCTTTAAAGTTTAGGGAAATAAAGTTTATAGCACAGTTTTTAAGGGGAAATTCGAGTTTTCCTTTAAAGTAGAATAAAAGATTTAATTTTTATTTAAAATGTCTGTTTTATTGTGTATCGCATTTGAATATACTTTTTCCTTTTCCTTTTTTGTTTTTGTTTTCTTTTTGAAGTTTTTGAATATTTTAAATGAGTTTTTCCACTTGGAAAATTATGCCAGCAGCAAAGTTTGATGGAAATAAAAGCTGCCTAACATTATCAGGCATAATTTCAGGCAAATTTTAACATGGTCTTTACGTTACTAACTTATATTATATTTTTAAAAATTATTCAAAGAAATAAAAAAAAGATTTAAAAACGAATAAACTGGAGAAAATTTGTTTCATTCAATATTCGGCATACATTGTCAAGCTTAATGGGTTCCATAATTGTGTGAAAAGCTAAGTTGGTCTTTTTAAAGAATATATTTGCCCGTCTATATTAAACCTATTAATAGTCTCGATGATAGTGAATAGTTTGGTAGTCATTTAACAAAAGAGCGTGAAATGTGGAACGACTTTGACATCACTATCAACGATGGGCATTATAGGTCGATGAATATTATCTTCTTTTGGCCTGAATTGGATTATATGGACACCGGCGTCATGTGGTTTCGAGAGGACGGCGCTACTCATATCACATTCTATAATCTCCACGAACGATTTGAGCACACAATTTCACGTGGTGGTGATGTGATTTGACAACCTCGATATTGCGATTTGATGCCGCTAGAAATTTTTTGTGAGATATTCTTACATCGCAGGTGTGTGCGAATAAGCCACAAAACACAGTAGTTCTAGAAGCCAACATTACCTATGCCATCGGAGTCATGAAAAGTTGGACATTTATAAAGAAATGTCATTATGAGCGACATTTGAATGACGTACATAACAGCATTAAAAGATCTTTCAAACGAATAAGAAACTTAGACGATATCTCAAACACACTTTGTTTTAATTTAAATGAAAAATAGAAGGCGCTTAAAAAAGACCATAAAGTATAAATGGGATAGTAATTCATAGTTTTCCCGATAACAGGATCATCAAACAGAGACAATAATGCTCTGTAAAGACATCCAATAAAAAAATTACCATAACTTCCAAAGAAAGCAGTATGTCTGACAGAGTTGTGATGAGTATCTACAACCATATCCAGTAGGTCACAATCCAGAAAGATTAAATGTGAAATAAACTGTCTTCTAAAGCAATCTAAATTACTCTGCTTTACTGCTATAAAAATCATTTTTAACATTATTTTTCCTCATTTTATTTCCATTCCGCAGGAGAACACTCTTGAGAAGATTCAATCCGTTCCATTTTAGACCTAGAAAGATTGTTTAATGGAACCATTTAATTTGCATTTGCTCTTTTTCGATCTTATAATTTCGATGTTAAGTACTCTGAAAATTTTGAGAAAGACTCGCAAATGATCAGCGAGAACATTGATAGAGAATTCATTACCAAAAGAGTTAATTATTTGACGAAAGCTGGATACACAAGGAAGCTTGATGTTCAGATGCCATATGACTTAACGAATTTCAATTTTTGAAGCAAATAATATGAGAAAATGATTACAAAGGTTAAGCAAAATGAAGCTTCCCTGTCGAATTAAAACTAAGAAATGTAATGCAGTGTGTCTGATTGAATTGGAAAGAGAGTTGTTCCATAGAAGCTTCTACAACCTGGTCAAACGATTAATTCTGATCTCTACTCTGAGCAAATAATGACATTGAGGCAATCAATGCAATTAATACACCAAGAGTTGCTCACCTGCTGTTGTGTTCCAACAGGACAAGGCCTTATTATTTCCTACTACTTTTACTTCCTTCAAGTGTAGCATGCTTTAGAATGATGAAAATGTAGAATCTATGGAAATTTATGGGATTGTTGTGTTAGATGTAGTGATTAGGAAATTTTGCTTAATTAAATCTACCATTTCGTAAGAGGTGGGCTGGCCATAGATGTTGATGTTATCCTTCGAGAGAATCAGGAGCCTCTTAATTTTTTAAAAATTGCAAACCATGATAAACACTTTTCGCTTACTCTTAGATTCGAACCAAAAGTGATTTTATAATTATAATCAACTGAACCTCTATATCACTATAAGATAAATGGATGAAACTGACAGAATTTCTAACCTATAGGTTATCTTGTAAAACGTGAATGAAAATTCCATAGAATTTTGCAGCTATTGTATCGACAGAAATTCAAAATTTTTAAAATTGTAAAGTAGGGCTTTATACTTGCAGTGATCTTTTTCCGATGCCCCATTTTATAATGGTACGGTCTTGCCCCATTCCAATCTTTTAAAATCTGCTCGAAAATGGACAGTTTCCTATGCAAACATACATAATTGATCATTACAACCCTTTAGTCAGGATTACGACCAAGTTTCTCACACCATGTTGTGTGCGTTAATTTTTATACATGAGTGCTGGTCGATTCCGAACGACAGATTTTTGGCTTTTCATGGCAAATTTTATTTACTCTCAGAGTTTTTTTTTCCAGAAATCTGAGGAGAGGAAGTCACCGAGTCACCGAGGGTTTGAACCGAGCCAACACACTATTTACTAGAACACAGCTACTTCTAATGCAAACAATAATTCTAAAAAAATTTAAGTTTGCGGTATTAAAAGGCTAAGAAGAGTTGAAAGGAAAAAGCCTTTTCGTTAATAAATTAAGCCCGCCAAAGTATTTGAAGTCGCCAGCAGATGCCTTTTTAAATTTTACTTTAAATCTTCAAAAATAAAAAGAACTTAGTGCCACATAAAAACGAATTCCGAATACAGTACCTTCTGAGAGAAAATGTCATCTGCAATAGCATTTTAAAAAAACTAAGGTAAACATGGTAGCCCTTTTCATTATTATCGATCAGAAAACAAAAGAAGTAAAAATTCCAGTTAAAACCAAATGAATTGAAAACTCAAAACAACCAATAACTGTCAACATGTCTTTCTTTGGAGCTCAAATGAAAACAGAAAAAAATTCTTTTCATTTCAAAATTTTACGCTGATAACGATGACGTTCATGTGACGTCATATGCACAACACTAAAAAAGCAAAAAAAAAGAGAAAAAATTGACAGAATAAAGGATTTTATTTTTAAGACTTACTTTTACATTCATTGGCATCCGTATCGGTGGCACGTCCCCATGGTCGATCAAAATAAAACGGTTTACAACGTTCACATTCCGGTCCGGCTGTATTGTGTCGGCAGGCACAGGTCATTGTTAATTTTGCATTTATGGCAAGACCACCACCAGCATTTGAATTTGAATTTATGTTAGCCGATGAGCGTCCATAGTTGGAAGTATCTACCAGCGAATCGCCATCATCATCGTCGTCATTAAAAAGATTGGCTTCATTAGAACTGACACGAGCAACACATTCAGAGGCATGGCCATTACATTTACAACGGCCACCCACAGCAAAATCTGAAACGGCATAATGTTGAGAATTGGCCAACAGCTCGTGTGTTGTGGGTAAAGGAGTAGTTTTTTCCGCCACAGCAGATGATTTTGAAGGATATGAAGACAGTTTCAAGTTTTTCAATGTAGTGGAGGGTGGCAAAGTAGAACTGGTAGAGGTGCTCGTAGTTGTAGAGCTGGTGGAGGCCATTAGATTGGCGTTTTTGTTTTTGTAGTTCTTTTCATAGTTTAAAGACTTTTGTTTGTGGCTGTTGATACGTTTGGGTTTTAAAGCCATAATATTTATGCCATCATTGGCATAATCCAAGTCTAAGTCATCATCCAATTCTAAATGTTTTTTAGGCTCTGCATACTCCTCCAAATCATCCTCATACGGCACACTGTCATTGTCATGTAAATTATAGTCATACTCATCATCTGGTAGATCTTCATCATTATCCTCATCGTCTTCTTGGCTGCTGGCCATTTCGTCGCTAAAACTGTTTGCATCAGGTTTAGAATCCATTTTCGATTGCATATTCAAGAGTTCTTTGGGCAACTCTAAACGATGGAATACGACACGTATATCCGTGGCTGTAACCCAGTCTTGTAAGACCAAAGAAGCATCCAAATCATTGGCTGAGGGCCGGCCCTCTAGAGTATTGAAGGCAAAACGATTGGTATTGCCATCATGATGGGAATTCATACAACGGGCTTCTTGCTCATTAAATTTACTGATTTTGGCACGATCTGGGCGCCCATAAAACTTTTGACACTGTGAGCTATAGAACTGGAAAGGTTGCCAGGTTTGCCCGTAATCGGAACTCTTATAAATGGCCATGGAGTCTGGCTTAGGTGATTTGGGACAGAATGACAGGCTGACATAGGTAAGTTCATACTTTTTTCCCAGCGACAAGGTCAGAGTAACATTATCCGGTGGTGCTGTATCGGGATCTGATGGCACCGGTACTAAAGCCGAACGCCAGCAGGTGACATTATTCGGATTATTCAAATCGGTTAGCGATTGGGGCGGAAAACGCATATCTGGTCGGGAGTTATCACACATGCGACACTCCTCCAAAGTACCATCACGCTTCATTTCACAATACCTTTCGGGTTGATGGGCACCACAAGTACTCGAAGCCTGTACGGGATTACCATAGGCGGCATTAACAAAACTAGGCAAACATTTGCGCGGCTTGCCCTCGTAGTAGCAGGGATCATTATTGTGACTGCCACCGTTTAAGGAGGATTTCGCAACGGCCAAAGAGGCCACACAACTTAAAACGATGATGCTGCTGATGCTGTTGCTCAACAACACAGTGTGTTTTTTGCCACAAAGAAACATTTTCGTTGTTAAAGGAATTTTTGTTTTTTTTTTTTTTGTATTTGAGTTGTTGCACTACGTTCTTGCCTTAACACTATAAAACACTCACTTTAATTTACGATTTTAAGCACGCACGTGCATATACGAACACGTTTTGCAATTTGCGCGAAAAATAATTTTCTCAGGCTTTTTAAAGAATTTTTTTCACCTTTTTTTTTGAGACTTTTCTTTAAGAATTTTTCTTTATTTTTTCTTCTGATTTTAATTACATTCGGAGTTTCTTTTTTTTTGTATTTTTTTATGGTTGTAGTTATACAAACAAACTGGCTAGACAAGATTGTGCATGTTTTTGTCTTGTTGTTGTTTGGTTAACACCTCTTAAACAACATTATGTTAATGATTAAACGATAAACACACTTTTTTTATTATTTTTTCTTTTTTATATGCTCTTTCACTTTTCTTTTGCCCTCTCTTTGACTGCCCTGATCTTTCGTAGTGTAAATAAAAGGCAATAACTGAGAAAACAATAACAAACACTTGCTAACCAACGTAAAACCGGTAAAAATGAAAATTTACTGTAATTTGCATAGGCAACAACATCAAACAAAATACAAAAACACCAACAACTTGGCAATATTTAACATATTTTTCTTATTGTTGTTCTTCAATTACTTTATTTTTTTTTTTTCTGTTTTTTAGTTGCTTACACTAAAACATTTTTGCCAAAGAAAATGCCAGTTAGTCTAACTGATACGCCAATAAGAATTGAAAGTAGAAGTAGAAGACTTTTAACGTCTTCTCAAGTGTTAAATTTTTATTTGGTTTCTCCACTTTGGCGGCCAGCATCCGTTAATAATGGTCCTTAACCATCAGCTGCTGCCGCTATTCTGGTGTTTTAATCACAAAAATAATTTTCTTAAACAAACGAAAAATATCGGAACGAAAAGCTTTCACTCTATCCCTTTCTCTTGTTCGCACGTACGCCCACTCTCGCTCTCTCTCTCGCTCTCTCTCTCGCTCTGTCGATGGCTTACTATCCTTTTCAAATTATCCTCGAAAAACTAACGAAATTATAATCAACACTTTTGTTTGTTTTACTATTTATTAGTGTTATTGTTGTTGTACTGTATGATGTTTAAGCATGTTGAATTTCGGCTTTAATATATTCACCACACTTCCGTAAAACCCGTTAGTGTAACATGCATACAGTTGTTGTTGTTTGTTGATTAAAACGTTTTGGCATAACACTCGTAAACAATCGTTTATTGCTTTTAAAACGTATTGTTTTGTTTCTTTTTCACGCAATTTACCGTTAACACGCAAAACACTCTCCCTTAGACCGTCGTATCGTTGTTTACCACACGAGAGCTCAATTAATACTGATGCTAACGAAAATTCAACACAAACACTCTACACCACAACACAATACAACAACAAACAATCACACATACACTTGGAAACGGTAATAAACAAAATACAAATTTTACTCTCTTGGTAATGAAAATCACAACACACTCGCTCTTTAGTAGTTTCTTGACAAGGAATGCAAACATTGTTTACGTTTTTTGTACAAACTCATCACCAGGTATCACACAGAATTTTTCGCTCTCTCACTTAGTCTCTCTCTCTCTTAAACTGAAAGACAACTTAAACAATTATTTAACATTTACTAAAACTCTCTGTCTCTCTCCCATATATTATTTATATTTTCACCATTAAAGTGGATTGCATTCTACACTAAACGTTCCATAATAACCAGAAATCTGTTAAATGTTATGAACATTGCCTCTGTTAGTAAGAATTTCATACGGGTTTGAAGTGTTAAAAATAATGAATGAATTGTGATGCGTAACATTTTCCTCTTCAACTGTTGTTGGCTGTGATATTTGATACTTGATGTGCAACATTAGTCACACACAGATTACTACTGCTGCTGCAAAGCGCTTTCACACTTTCTTCATGCACAGAGATTATCCTTTCAAATGCTTCTGTTTTTTTTTCATGCATAAAAAAAATTTAATTAAGCATTCCATGTAAAATAAGATTTTAACCGTTTGTCAAGTAGTTTGTCTGGCCATGTGTAATTAAAAATAGAAAATCAGGAAGAAAAAACGTGAATAATTTTGTTGCTAATGGTCAGATTACAGCTAAAGAAAAATGCTGAGAAAAAACTGCTTAAAATGTTCATGACAGTGACAGTGATCGATAGAGAAGTATTGTTGGATTTTTCTTCTACCAATTTTTATTTTTTTTATTTACAAAGTCATGAAATATTTATTGAATTTGATAGGCTTTTAAAACTTTTCAATAAAAATCAATTGCTTTTTAGTTCATTTAATTTTTTTGTCTTTTTTTTTATTACCTGCCATTCAAAATAAAATTTCATTTTATAATTCTAGTCGCCTGGCTGAGTGACTAAGTTTCTGACGTATAGAAAGAAATGGAGCTTGATTTTTGGAATCCAGACAAATATCAATGGATTCCCAGGCTAGCATAGTAAATTTATCGCTGAATTGCAAAAACTCTGAGAGTCACTGCTGCCTTGAATTTACAAGTAAACTTTTAGCACACTTTCGCAGAACCAAACCACACAAAACTTTTTAAATTTTACTTCAGATTTTGACGTCCTTTTTAGGGCAGAAAGAGGGTGTTTTGTTATTGAAGACGCAACGTTGGAACCTGAGCTTTATTTTCTACAACCAAGATTGCTGACCTGAGAAAATTGCCATGTTAATTCGTTCTTGGCAAAGCAATATTTAGGAATCTATAGCGCGAATTTTTCTCCTGAATCCTGACAATTGGATGAATGCCTGATAAAACAGAAGCATCCTGCAAGCATAATCCACGATCATTAGACGATTGTTACTTATTATCTTCAGATATTTGCTGGAGTCTGATGATATTTTATCGCTTGCGACAACTCAAATGTGTAACGTTTCCCTTCTTCCAACGTCCTTTACTTTCTACAAATTTTCTTATAGTTGCACGTATTTCAAGGGCGCTGCTTGTAAAAGTACTGGAAGACTTTTTAGGAATTTCTCAATGAAATAATCGATCATACATCATTTTTAAGTGGTACTAAAATAAAACCTTGAGAAATATCTTCTGTAGCGACATACGGCTCATCACTCTTGTCGGATTACGTCAAAAATTCGTAGAGAAATAGTCCCTCACAATTTCAGTCTTAATCTCCCTAGTACAGCCTATCTCCTAAACGGCCTTCACCAGAGGGATATAATATCTATCGGGACACTTGCCTGTAGAATCCAGAACATCAATAGGTCTGGAGGGCTGATGTACTTTATGCAATATGGAAAGGAAGTGTAGAGGCCAGAACATGGCAATAGTATTTGACAGGCAAGTCGTCGCTTAGCATTTGGGTGCTCCATACATACATAATTGGTCATTCCAAACCTTCAGTCAGAATTCCTACCTGTGTTGTTTTTTACACCGCTTATACTCTGTGTGTTAATTTTATACATGAATGGCGGGACCTAAAGTTTAAAGTCGATTCCGAAAGACAGATTTTCAAGCAACTTTTCATAGCAATTTTATTTAAATTCAGATTTTTTGCCAGAAATCTGCTGAGTTTGGGTGCAAAGTTCGATAGAGGCCAGCATATTGCCCCTGTTTGTGTAGAAAGTATAACAGGCAGATGAACTTCTAACGTGGACGTTTACATGTCACAGAAGAGAGAAGAAGAGTTTCGAAGGGCATGCTTAGCGAAAGGGAATATAAAAAATGAGGCAAACTCTCTTACTCCACACGGATCTAAGACAGCCTAAAGTTTTGCTAGACAAGAAAAAGGAAAAAAACTATATTTGATATGGTCAGAATATTTGCTGATGTCCTCAATGCACACTGTAGCCTCAGGAAACATTTGCACAGAATAAGAATCGTCACAAGTCCAATAGTCGTGTATGTGAGGGGAAAACCGAATCACTTTAGCAGAATGCTTGAGACCTGTACGATGCTAATGTATATCAGAAGGAAGCATAACCGCGTGATATCGAATATTAGTCTGGCAATTATCCTTACATATGTACGTCGCCATAGTCCAGTAGGTAGTGTGTTGGCCTATTAGACGTAAGGCCACGGTTCAAATGCTAAATCAGATAGCTCCAGCAAAACGAAATATAAAACAAATATTTCTTCGGCGACTTCCTCTTTGCAATCTTCTGGCTAAGGCTCTGATCGACTTTAAACTGCAGATCCCGCCTCTCATGTAAACAATTGTCACACACAACTTAAGTGGTGTGAGGAGCTAGGACCTAGTCCTGACTGAAGAGTCGTAATGACCAATTATGTATGTACGTATCCTCACAGTTACTGACCAGGATCCTAAGGTTTATTCTGGGCAGCAAACTTGGAAGAGACATTATACTGAAATCATTGCAGTATTTTACGATATTTTTACGACAATAATAATGTAAGCTTTAACGAGCAATCTAGATCTGTTAGTTTACATATATAAAAGAAGAATTTCTACAAAAGAGTGACATTCGCTTAAAGCATTCTTGCGTGTAGTAATTTAATACACGATCTCCTCGCTTGAAGACAATTAATAAATGGATTCTCAAATATCAGACAGCAAGTTTGCTTGAACAATGAGACTAAAATTTATTTCTTTTCAGTATCAAAAACTTTCATTAGAAATTTGTACAACGAATTCGATGTTAAAGAATCTTTTCACTCTTTTAAAATCAAAGATTATTTTCACAATAAAAAAATTAAAACATACAACCGAAATGCTTATGAAATATCCTTCACCAACATATCGGTTTTTTTTCACACAATATTCTCAGTCATGAAATGTGATTTTTTTCCATCGCCCCAAATGATAATTTTTTTATCACAACTTTAAAATTTAAAAACTTTTTACCACACCCACATCTAATGATCTCACGAAATGCTTATTAATGGTCAAATGAATCGAAATGTGAAGATTGTCACCCGCAATGCAAAAATTTCTTTCGCCCATTAAATAAAACCAATGAAAACCAATGGGTGCCAGGAACCCCAACGTGTGGTTATCAAAAGCTTAAGATATGCAATGAAAGGAAAAGATAAATGAATGCCAGAAAAATAGTTTTTATTTCATTTTATTTGATATGCTTGTGGCATTTAAAAAGGGGGGTCCCTCATGTGTGTGTGTGTGGTTTCTACTTCAGGCATGAATCGTAAATCATATCTGGAATCAGAAAATGAATGACTTGAAGAAATTTGAGAAAATTTTGTCTATTTTTGTTTGCCCACACATTCACATTCTTAAACCTTCCTCAACTATTACAAGAAAAGGAAACACTTTTACTCTCAAATATGGATTTAAAATCAAGTTGAATTCATATTTTTTGATCCAATTGGAGTAGTTTTGCGTTGGGTTTTCCTGTCGTTTCTTCTTTTCACTTTCGCCGAATCTTTATTTTTATCATCAATTTTAAATCATAAATTCATATGCATGTCGCATATTTATGTGATAAGAACTAAGAGGCGAACCTATAGACGGACAATTGAACAACAAACATGCCGTCTCAGGCGGACAATCAGACAAAGACTCCCTGTAGGAAGCTGTGAGTTGTAGCTGTTGATTTCGATTTCGATATTGAGTTTTAAAAATTGCTAGAAGGGCTGCAGAATACACATCCAAAGCTGTTTGAGCAAAAGGCAATTGAAATTTTTTCTTAGTTTCCCGATAAATTTTATTTTCGTTTGGTCGTAGAAAGAAATGCGTGTGCCATGGCATTATATGTACGAATTTGGTCTTTTTTTTTCTTTTGTCCCTGAAATACTTGACTTGAAACAATTCAAAGATTCATGTTCGTAAGCCGTTTTTCTGTTTAGTTCATATGAGTGTGTCTGTGTTACAGTACATTTAAAAGGCTTTTGAATAAATAATAACGCTTAAGAGTCAAAACGAAACATTATGTAAAGACTTGGGTAGGGACAAAAGTAATTAAACTAGAGACGTCTGAATATATATTTAATATTCGTGTCTGATATTTAGTTTGTTTACTCAGTACTCAGCTCCTTTAGAGCCTCTTTTGTTAAAAGTTTTAATGCTTATCACACGATCACTACTACATAATGTAGCACTTCTCCTGATGCTCCAATAACAATAAGTTCCAGTCAGGCCTAAAACGAACATATGGCCTCGAAAAATTCTCGGAGTATCACTTGATTTGTCTTCTCAATTTACGAACTCGTCTTCTTCTTCATGTGTACCTTTGTAGATTCTAACATTGCATTCGAGGAGTGTAATCAATCCGCTGATATGCGTTCTTCAATCGTTCTTTACCAAACTTTAAGACTTAACTTAGCCTTATTAGACCGAAAATTCCCAAGTTCCTTTGAAAGCAGCGGTCCAGGGAAAATTTTAAATTTTTTTATATCACAAGTAGCAGCGTTCCATGTGCTGCAAGCTTACAAACAATTTATCATACATAACAATTTATCAATTTGACCTCAGGCGGATTAAGGCGCTCTCTGCAACATTCCTGTAATGATAACCAAAAAACGAAATCGTTGATAGTAGAGAAATCTCTGATGCTGCATGTGTACACATTTTTTTAATCTCCATTTTAAAGGTGAGTATCATGTACCTCCATATATTGTTTGATCGAATTTGCCATCTTAAGGCTTAAAGAGTCCATTCTGATTCCATCCTTTTGATATTATTAGGCTTCCTTCTCATTGGCACATCCGATCCATTTTCATTTTCTTCGCTTGGTTTGCCTCAATGTGGGTAGCTTGCTTGTTAAGTTGGAGAGATCTATGACGGAGCAGAATATGCACTGTGAGACGTTTTATTTATAGGTTCTGCTAAGTGGTCTTCGATATCAGTCAGAGTGAATATTTTAAGCATGGTTTGTAGAAATCTTTTTGAGATCCTCCATACAAGCCAAGACTGTTGCTTGTACCTGTCTCTGTGTCATGATTCCTTATCACTGCATACATAGCTTAGATAGTAGAAACCAACTACGTCTTCGATGTACGGTCCCTCCTGTAGTCTGGAACCTAAAATAATCTTTTGGTTGATCTAGTAAAGTTTACGATACAATAGAGCTCTAAATAAATAAGCTAAGTAGAGTAAAGAGTTTTGCATGCCTACGCATTACAAAAACACCGAACGTCGATCATAAAGGCTGCTATGAATCTTAAACACCGCAAAGTGGCGGAAAAAAGAGGACGCTGCTTGTTGCCAATTATCACTCATAGAAAAGGAAAATTTAAGTGATATACAGACTTTATACGTTCCAAGTGAGCGGCCATATAAACTCGGTGTTCAGTTTCATTAGGAGATACAGTGTAATTTTTACAACCGTGAAAGATTGGGGAACGTGGCTAAAATATGACTCAAAAATGATTCCAAATGTTCTGCGAAGTAAACATAGGAGGATTCCCAGAACACAGTTAATTTTGAACAAGATATTCACTTCACTATGAGAGAAGGATATTTTATTCTACTACACGCTGGGCACACAAGAATACACTGGGACCGTCAATCTGTCCTCAAGGCTCTCAACAGTTACATAATCACGTCCAAAGTATTACTGGATTGCCATAAGCCGTTAAACGACTTTGTCATTCAGAAATTAAACTGAACGTAGACGTTTTTGTTGAAAAATTATAAAGTATAACTAGTGGTACTTTCCAATTAACTTAATTGAAGTCTTTCCACTGTTTTGATTATTTTTTAACAAATGCAAATTTTTTCAATTAGAGTTATGTAAAAATAAATGAATTTTAGAAAATATATATCGATATTCCTTAAAAACGAATCAAATTTGTTTCATTATTAAAAACGAAAGAATTATAATAAATATACAGTCAAGGAAAAAAGGCTACATACACCGCTGTATGTAGACTTTTTATTCGGCAATTTTTTTCAAATTAAAAAGGTGTTATAGCGTTCTTTAAGGCAGTCACAATTATGGATTCTTGAAGACAAAGGCGAATATAAAAAATATAACCTAGAAAAATATAAAAAAATTAGCGGGAAAGCCTAGACACAATGGTGTATGTAGACTTTTTTCTGTGACTATAGCTGCCAGGAAACGTTATACGAAAAATTATTGTTATTTGCGGACAAATATAGTTAACATAGTAATTAATTTCGGTAGTCGCTGTAGTCTAGTAGGTAGTGTGTTGGCTTATTAGTCTGAAGGCCCGAGTTCGAATCCCAGGTCAGACATCAAAACGAAAATATTTCTTCGGCGACTTCCTCTCAGCAGATTTCTGGCAAAAACTCTGAGAGTAAATAAAATTGCCATGAAAAGCTTCTCAAAAAACTGTCGTTCGGAGTCGACTTTAAACTGTAGGTCCCGCCACTCATGTATAAAATTAACACACACAACATAAGTGGTGTGAGAAGCTAGGTCGTAATCCTGACTGAAGGGTTGTAATGACCAATTATGTATGTATGTAGTAATTAATTTCATTTTAATATTTAATTTATTTATTTTCTAAAGTAAGTGGTCGTTATTTCTTTTTCCATATTAATAAAAAGTATAAAATTAAACTTACATTGGATGATTTCAGCGCATCGTTTTCTATATTCATATTCCTATGCCTTTTCTTTAATCTACGAGAAAAAGAAAATATATCATTTATTAATAGTTATGCATCATATACTTATATTTACTATATATTAGAAAATCTCATTAAGATTGAATCAACATAGTCTATAATTTCAGGTACGGATTATATTTAGGAATTAGATCCGGTATTATAATCATTGATTTGATATCTGTTCCTATTTCCACAATCGGTGTAATATATAAACTTTAAAATATTTCAAAAAAATTTGTTCATTTCAATTCGTAATAAAAATTGAATAGATAATGTGATAAACCAGGTCCATAATCCTGACTGAAGGGTTGTAATGTAATAACCAACTATGTATGTATGTAGATAAAAAAAAGTAATATGATGTCCATTAAAAAAAATGAACATCTAAAATCTATAACGATTGTATCTGTTTTGTAGAGAGTATTATCATTCACCTATTAAAATGTGTATGTATTTCAAGGATTTGTTAGCTAAGCATGCAATATAGTATTATTTATCAATATATTGCGGAAATCGTACAGAATAATTTACAAAGATGAATATTTTTTTATATATTCGCAGTACCCTGTTTAAGTCCACTTTCAAGTTTGAGAAAAGTGTGCTCAAAGACAAACTTCTGGATTTTTGGTCTCACATTTAATAAGCTAACACACACCTACTAAACTACGGCGACGACGTAATTTACTGAGAAGATATTTCTAGTATTAGAATCTCGATAGAAAACTTATTGTCCTACCTGCAATTGCTAATGAGGAATAAGTCCATTCTGCACAGATGCTAATTGTGTTTGAACACAACTTTTTTTGTCTGTCTTACTATTTCGGAAATATTTGCTTGGAATGGTTTCTGTGAACGATTGTGGTTAGAAATGATGGTGGGTATGATGGGTCAGTGGAGCATCCACATTTCGGTAAAGAATGGGCGCTTGCAGCATTCGATACTGTATGGCATGAGGGCCTAATTTATAAAATGATTCGGGCAAATTTACCCCCAGAACTAATCAAAATAGTTCAAAGTTTCCTCAATGGTCAAACGTTTAAAGTTCACGTGGGTTCACACAGCTCTAGGCGTTTTGAAGTCATTAGTGGATGTCCACAGTGATCATGCCTCTCACCCATACTATATAATATATACACGTCGGATTTCCCCTGTTTGGACTATTGCACATTGTCTATATTTGCTGATGACACAGCAGTCATTTATTCTGGTTTATTAGCTGATGAAATTATATCCAATTTGCAAAGAGCCCTAATTGAAATATCTAATTATTTTAATAGCTGGAAAATACTATTAAATAGTAGCAAGACACAGGCAATATATTTCACAAAAAAACGTAAGGAATGCTTTGTCCCACAGAATGGTATTTATTTCAATAATGATTGAATTCAGTGGGAAGATAACGTTAAGTACTTGGGTGTAGTCTTGGATCCGAAACTTAAATTCAAGGACCATCTAGGTTATATAGTTAATAAAGTGAATTTACTAACTCGTATATTATATCCGTTTATTAATCGTAATTCAAAACTGAACATTAATAACAAGAAACTTATCTTAAAATCCATTTTCCATCCGACGATGTTTTATGCTGCCCCTGTTTGGGCTAAAATAGCAAAATGTCACATAAAGAAACTTCAGATTTCTCAAAATAAACTTTTAAAATTGATTTTTAATCTTTCTTGGTATTTTTCGACCCATCGGCTTCATGTTCTAGCGAAAATTGAGCTGGTAGAAAATAAGCTAGATAGACTATTACAAAATTTTTACCGACGTTGTTCGTATTCGGAATATCATTACATTAATGAGTTAGTTCCATCCTAAGTAGTACTAAGTAGCCAGTAAGTTTTTATCTAAACATAAAATTAAATTCAAATAGGTTTTTGTGCACTTTTTTTCCTCCAAACTCATTATGTCGCCCATTAAAAATTTTTTTTATAATTTGCAAATATTTTTATGCTGTAGAGGATATAATCCTGATCTCATTGTTAATAATAATTTAAGAACTACCTGTAAATAATGTTATTGTAAATAAATGAAATTGCAATTGAATGGGCGCTTTTCTGTATATTGTAATAATGCTGAACAAAATACTGATTTTTAATGCATAGATCCCGGTTGTAATTTCTTGATAATCCACGAAATTAGTTGTCTATAATAAATTATAAGTTTGAGCTACCCCCACTAAATTCGAGATTAAAAGGTAAACAGTTAAACTTACTAATTAATTTCAAAACAGAACATTACTACGCTTAAAATTAAAAAATCTAAGAATTTTCAATTGGAAATATTTTTTTTCCCCTACCCAATAAGAATGTGTTGCTTAAGTAGCATTTTTCGTGTGTGCTCTGCAATAATAATTTTTATTCTTTTGTTTTCGGTTTGTCCTTTTGTCTGTCTGTCTGATATTAATACTTTATAAGTGGCATAAAGACATGTTTGGTCCATATCTCTGATTATTCGTATCTCATTTTTATTTATTGTTGTTGTAGTTGTAGTTGTTGTTGCCTACGTTAGTATTGTAATATTGTTTAAAGCCAGAATTACAAAGAACAAAATATAAAAAATTGATACACCTCTTTAGGTAAAGCTTCCTCACATGAAATAGAAGAAAACAGAATTTTTTTAAATTGTTGCTGCACTTGTATAAAAAAAAAATATGTATCGACGATGGGCGATGAAAATGAAAGATGAAGTCAAAGTTATCTTTTACAGACGTAGACATACATCATCTTAAGGTTACACAAATAAAAAGAAAGAAACAAAAAGAAAAAAGCAAGCAAACTGCAACTAAAGTGCCAGCCAGTTTAAGCTCTTCCTCTAGAGACTAATTTTAAAGCTCACCGGTTAGTCCACTGAGAACAATACAACATGGAACAACAATCAAAATAAGAAGAAGAACAAGATGAATAAGTACAATAAGAATGGAGGTATAAAGTTACACTGTTTGACCGCATTTTTATTGAATTGACTGTTTTGCCTTGTTTTTCTTTCTTTAAATGCCCAGACGTAATAAAACTGACCAACGTTTTTTAAATTTTGTCCCACAATATTTTTAAAGACAATTTTTCTTATTTTCTTTAAGATTTGTTTACAAATTCCTTGAATTAATTCTTTTTTGATTTGCTTTGTTTTTTTATACTTTTTAGGTGAATGAATCTTTTGCAGTGGACTTAAGTATACTTTTTTATTTTGTTTCTTTTCTTGTTGATTTTCTCCAGCAGTATGTGTCAGTGTATCACTAAGCCATGTACCCTTTGCGTGTCTCCAATGAGTGCCCATCAATTTGTAACGCTTGTTTTGCTTATTGTTCTGTATGAAATTTTATGTCAGAGAGCAGGCAGGAAGGCAAGCAGGCAGACAGTCAACAAGCAACAGTTAAGAGCAGCAATAATAATATTCGGCTAAAATGGATCCAATTTTTATTTTTTTATTTTTTCGGTGCTCTATATGTCAAAATAACAAATTTAACGAGGGCCACACTACACAAAAAAATATATTTATGTAATGTGAAATGCCCTGATTCTGTAAATTTTAAAGAAATAAAAAATGTTTTAATCAGACTGGTAGAATGAATGAAATTAAACGGATCAACAACATAAGTGGAAGCTACAGTCAATGATTCAAGTTTTATATTCGAAGTCGCCGAATGTGTAGTAGGTAGTGTGTTGGATTATTAGACATGAGGCTAGGTTCAAACCCCAGACATCTCCAGCCAAACGAAATATGAAGAAATACTTCTTCGGCGACTGGGTCTCAGCAGATTTCTGGCACAAACTCTGAGAGTAAATAAAATTGCCATGAAAAGTTTCTCACAAATCTGTCGTTCCGAATCGACTCTAAACTGTAGGTCCCGTCACTCATGTATAAAAATTAACGCACACAACATAAGCGGTGTGAGAAGCTATGTCATAATTCTGACTGATGCTAGCGCCTACTACTTGTCTTGTCGTTTTGGTCAGTATATAGAAATATTGTAGATACAGTATAATCTGTAACTCCTCTGAGACTCTTCAAACAACTGAATTGTACCCAGCTTTGCTTCTTCACACATTCACGAAGGACTCCACTTTACGCAAACTGTGTATGTGATGATAGTACACGGCTGTGCTTCTCCTTTTTGATGAAAAGGAAAAACATCTTTCGGAGTACAAGCATTACTTTCCTAAGCTATTAGGCTATTTAGGTTATTTCTGTGTGGGCCGGAATTTTATTGTAATGGAAGTGACAGCGTATTGAGGTACTAAAGGTATTAAGCCATTAAGCCTTCCTTATAAAATCTCATATAGAGTGGACGCAAAATTGTTCGCCATGGACAACAACAGTTGGTAAGCACTTGGTTCCAGGAAGAATGCATAACAATTATTTAACCGAGTTCCCTATGCTTCCGGTGAGTCAGTCTGTTTACTTCACCTTATATTTTCAAACAAATGGTTAAAGATTGGGCAGCCTTTCAAAATAAAACATGAACTCTTACATCCTTTCTTAGGTGTACCTCGCATTTATCGAAAATATAAAGAGAGACACATAACTTTAAAGCTTTACCTGGGGATACTGCACTATATTTTCGCATGCTCATAATATTTCTTTATTTTATGGTGATGATGTAGCTGTTCCTGTTACAGCTCAGAAATGATATGATGACTCTGCTCTACTTGTTTATTTAAGACGATGATTTATTAGTAACGTGACAGTCAAGGTATGTTTTGAGGTGTTTCAAAAAGGGAATGATACCACTATATTCGGTATTAATCAAGATTGAAAGGATCAAAGCAAAACGATGATGTTACGCAAAATGCAAGACAATCAAATTAATAAATTACACTCTATAAATCAGGTGATTATCTTTAGGACACAAGAACCCTTTGGTTAATATCATCCTTTTTAATTGCAAACAATCTGTACAGAAATAAATCCCCAATTCAAGGTTAAATCTTATATTTTACGAAGCAATACAAGGAAAAAATATAAAATTTATCGTATATTTTATTAAAATCCATATCCATAAGCAAAATCAAAGCATATGTAGCACCAGAAACATAAATCCTCATGTCACAATTCAACTGGAGAGCAAGCGGACAAGAAAATGAAAAAGATCCACATGATGTTTAAATCTGCATGAGCATCCTGCTTGTAATCTTTACAACACACACAAAAAAAACCAAAACAACAACAACCTCATTTAAATAGATTAAATTTTACAACAAAACAAAACAAAATTTACATTTCCAACACAGTGTCACATACAATGTCATGCGACCCAGTCAGTTAACCAAACAACAGACTTCGGAGACAAACACCAGCCCCTAGAAACGTACAAAATACCGGCACTGTCGTCATCAGCTTCTCTTACATTTACTGCCAGTGTTACTTCTTATGTTTTTGGGTTCGATTATCAACAGTTTCAGTTACAACATTCGCAGGGAAACGTGCCTTTTTCTTTTGCGTATTCATAACAGCGAATAAATTTTTATGCTTTTGGGAAAACATCAAGAAAAAAACCCTAAAGCAACAATAACAAAATTACAAGTTAATAAATATTTATTTTTAATGTTTATGAAATAATAAAAAAATGTTAAAACAATAACAACAAAATGGGAATTAAGTTATAAATTAAACTTGAAGAGGCATGCATACAGGACATTAAGAAATACCAACTGAGAGATTGTTACCGCTGTGATAAAGATGCACGACTTTAGTCTGTCGAGTCTATATATGTACATAGACAGGTTTCTTAAGCACATACTCTCAGGTACTTTGGATCGTAACTATTTTAAGGAAAAAAACCGGTTGATTGCCAAAAATAGGCATTGGGTGTTTCGTTAGCTTCTATAGAGGAAGCAGTCGGATATAGGGTGCTGACCATCTATCTCGAGGATATAATGCTGAAAAGTAATGGTTTGAGTCAGAACATCGACACATACAAACATATTTACATACACAGTTGGTCATTACAACCTCTCAGTCAGTATTACAACCTAGCTTCTCACATCACTTATATTGTGTTTGTTAGTATAAAGTCGATTTTCAACGACAAATTTTTGAGATAATTTTCGTGGCAATTTTATTTATTCTCAGAGTTTTTGCCAGAAATCTGCTGAGAGAAAGTCGCCGGAGAAATATTTGTTCATATTTCGTTTTGTTGGAGATGTTTGGCACGGGGTTTGAACCGTAGCCACGTCACGTTTAATAAGCCAACACACCACCTACTAGTCTACGACGATAACTAAATTGAAAATAATTCTCCTGTTTCTGTAAGATGACCGATTTCAGGGTATGTTCTAACCACCTAGTGTACATCCGAGATCCAAGTTATCGACATTTAAACAAAATTTACTAGAATTTGTTAATTTTTTCCAAAATGATCAATTTTCATAAGAACTTCCTTCAGACTTCTATGGTATTCCAACGTAGAGCAAATAGTCCTGGACAGTCTAAAGAGAAAAAATGTCTATAACTGCAACCGTAAAATGAATAGACCCTCTGCCTTCCTCATCGCGGATGCTATTTTTCTCATATGACTGTTTCGGCTTTAGAAAGACTTTGAAAACTACTCTTGAATTAAACCTGATTTCAAATTTAAGCAGTCGGTAATGCTTGAAATAGAATTTAAATCATTTAAATCAAGCAATTAACTTAGAGAGAAAAAAAAATCTTAGAAAATTTTAAATCTTCTTAATTTCATCACATGCTTAGCATGAACCGCAACAAGAAATTCTAATTCCAATAGAATTTCAAATCTAATGAAGAGATAATTTCCCAAGCAACTCTTTAAACCAATGATTATGCTTAAGAGATTTGCTCCTATTTCTTTTCTTTTTTTTTCCTTGTTCTGTGGTCTTTGCCATAGACTCCATTAATATGGGTGGTTTTTCTTATTACCAGTGTGCAGTGGCTCAAAAGCCAAGATATCAACAGAGTACAGAGTACGGCATGTATTAACTTTACTGGCCATCAGTGACCAAAAAAAAGCTAAAGAATTTAATGTTGCTGAAAGCTTAAATGCATGTTTTCCTTCTAATTGGAAATGTGAGAACAGCAACAAGCAAACGAGACAGAGAAAAAAAGAAAACTAAGAGGAACGCAAAATACTACCGCATCGCAACTCCTTCTTAAGCTTTCGAATGATGGCAATTGAAAGATTAAATTGGTAGTGTTTTCTCATTTGCCTTGCTTTTGCTGCATGCATATGCCGAGGCATGCGTAAGTCTTGATTCTGATGCAGCAGTAAATGATGTGCTCCGGTAATAAATACCTGTTGGAAATCACACCACAATGGAAACAAGAACAAATTACTTACTACCGGCCTAAGAGATGCCACGAAAATGTGGCATACTGAATTTGTTGTTGTTGTTGTTGCTGCCAAAAAAAATATTGCGTTTATTGACGCACCAAAAAAAGGAAGCCCAAGCCCAATGGCTAAAGGGCAAATTAATTATGTCAGAATAAATGGATAAACACTTGCCTTTTTTTCTTTGATGGAGGCCATCATTATCTTGCAAGAAATAAGGCTGGCTAGAGGGACAGGAAGAGATTTCAATTAAATTTATGAGGAAAGAATCAAAGAAGCCAAAAACCTAACGTTTCCTAATTAATGAAGGTATGGCTGAAATATTAAATGCCGCAACATATATTTAAATACCCTACACCCACCAATATAGGCCTACAAGCCTTGAAATCACTCTGTCTGTAGAATGGAAAATGTTTGGTAATTCCTTTTGTGGCTAAGAGTCGAGAGCGTATATTCTTCTGACAAAAAGCAGACCCTATTAATTGTTCATACATACATACATATGTACATAATTGGTCATTACAAGCCTTCAGTCAGAATTACAACCTAGCTTCTCACAACACTTATGTATATTGTTTGTGTTAATTTTATGCATGAGTGACGGGGCGTACATTTTAACGTCGACTTCGTACGACAGATTTTTGAGAAAACTTTCAAGGCAAATTTTATTTCTTCTCAGAGAGTTTCTGCCAGAAATCTGCTGCGAGGAAGTTGCCGTTTTGTTGGAGACGTATTACCTGGGATTTGAACTGCGGCCTCACATCTAGACCACGACGTCTACAAACTACAATGCAGATCCTTAATTTTGGTAACACAAAAGTGCCAAAAGAGTTTATTTAAAAAAAAATCAATCGCAAGCAACTCTGGCTAGCAAGTAATTTCTATACTCATCATTCCAACCATTCCGCACTAACCAACCAAAATTTCTTTACCTGTTTTACCAAAAAAAAAAAATAACTTTTGGTCGTTAACTTTCAATGTCACATTTCTGTTCCACTTACTTCTCTACCCCCTAACTAACTACGTTTTAATTTCATTTTTGCGTGTTTCCTTATCGAAACAGCAAAAAAAGCCGAAGAAGCATAAGAAGTGGAATGTAAAATATAAAAAAAAAAACAATTTCCCCCTGTGGCATAAAGTTAAATTATGATTCGATGATGTTGTTGATATTAATAATGTTGTTGCCGTCGTATGCCATGCATTGCATTCCCGTTATTAAGAGGTGTTTTCGATTGCTGGTTGCACGAATTTATGTGCCATTATCGATATGTTTTTGATGCGACCAAAGAAATCGTTTCAAAAGATTTCTTTTATTTTGCAAAGAAAACGAAATATTTTCAAGAAGTTTTTTGGTCTTTGTGCCGAAAAAGGTTTGATCTTCATTTCGAAGGGCGTTAAAGATGATGTTGCAAATTTAATTAAAACAATAAAACGATACAATCAGTTTTAATTAATATTTAATGAATAATTTTTGAAATATTATGACAGTAAAAGACATTTTGTACGATTGTATCAAAACAGAACATAATTAATGAACGCTTTCGAAAGAGATTTTGAAAAAGTTCCAAAAAAACTTAAGAAGCATACCACTGAAAAGCTGCTTGATGTGCACACTAGGTAGGTCAGAAAAAGTTTAAGGAAATTACAAAAAAGGCTTCATTTGATCAAAAGGTAAGGGCACCAGTTCGCATATTCACTATTTCGATGGTCAAAATCCCTGAGTGAGAGTTTTATCACACACGCCATTCACCAGATTTAGTTGCTACGGATTATTTTCTTCTTCCAAATTTGAATAAATCGTTCTGTAATAAAAGTCTTACCAACAAGGAAAAACCAAAGTATGAAGAAATGTAGTTTTTCAAAAATATTGTATCAAGCGTATTGCATATCCTGGGAAAAGTTTGCATACATAATTGCTCAACCCTTCAGTCAAATAAGAATCTAACTTCTCACATCCCTTAAGTTGTGTGTGTTAATTTTTTTATACATATGTATGTGTTGGGAGCTACTGCTTAAAGTCGACTCCGAACGACAGAAGCATGAAAAAATATTTCTTCGGCGACTTCCTTTCAGCAGATTTCCGGCAAAAACTCTGTGAGAGTAAATAAAATTGCCATGAAAAGTTTCTCAAAAAAAATTCCATCGTTCGGAGTAGACATTAAACTGTAGGTCCCGCCACTCATATATAAAATTAACGCACACAAAATAAGTGGTGTGAGAAGCTAAGTTGTAATCCTGACTGAAGGGCTGTAATGACCAATTATGCATGTATGAGACGTCGTACTTCGAGCAGAAGAAAATCTCTGAATCAAAACTTATTTTGAAATCATGCACAACTGAGTACATGTCAAAGAAAAGTCAGATCAACCCCCACATGGATGGCAGTATACACTGCGCGCGTTCCGAACAGCAAACAAAAGAAGTCAAAACTATGAAAACATATACAGTATCCGAAGGACATGACGATGAGCTAGCTGGAAAGATTACGTTGAAGAAGACCTATGAGCTATGAAATTATTAACAAAAGTTCGAAAATAATGAAAATTGTGGAGAATCGTGGAACATTCTCAAGGTTTACTTAGCTGTAATGCTATTGGATATACGATCAATCGTGTCTAATGAAATGCATCAAAATAAGTAAGTACAGCCTTTGAAATTAAAACCACTTTAATATATAAATATTTTAATGTTTCATACTTACTTACTATTGATCATTCAATTAGAAGTAGGCCGTACGGCCAAACACTTACCTAAAATTAAAAGAAAAAAATCAAATTATTAATAATTTATTGTAATTATAATTAAGAAAAATATATAAACAATGTAGTCGCCGTAGTCAATAAAATATAGTGCTGGCTTATTAAACATGAGGCCTCGGTTCAAACCCCAGGTAACGCATCTCCAACAAAAACGAAATATGAAAAAATCTTTCTTCGGTGACTTCTTCTCAGCAGATTTCTGGCAAAAATTCTGAGAATAAATAAAATTGCCATGAAAAAGTTTCTCAAAAAAATCTGTCGTTCGGAGTCGACTTTAAACTGTAGGTCCCACCACTCAATGATAAAATTAACAAACACAGCATAAGTGGTGCTAGGTCGGAAGCTAGGTCGTAATCCTGACTGAGGGGTTGTAAGATCAATTGTGTATATATATAGTGCAACTATTGAAGATATTGTGGGAAAGTACAATACTATCCGCAAATCGTTTTTATTATAAAATCAGCGATTTTGCCAATAAATTAACTACAAGGGCAATCAAAAATGAAGGTTTAAAGAATGAATAAAGCATTAAGGAATGAAGAAAGATTTAAAGAATGATGAATGAAGAAATGAAGGTTTAAAGACTCCCCCTTATTTTGGATTTATTTTCCAGCAATTGGCTTTAACGAGTGGGAGCTACATACATATATAATGGGAACACATACAAACACTTGTGCAGAAACTATCACAAAACGATTGATAACAAAATTTTTTTTGTATACTAAGAACATGACTATGTTAGATTAACTTTACAAGAAATGTATCACTATGGCAACATATGTTTTTTCTCTGCATCATAAGCATTTTAAGGAACATTTTTTTAGAAAGTGTTCAATGAAACCACAACTAAAATCAAATATTTTCAATCACACAGCCTCCCAACATCAAAAATATAACGCATCTGCTTCTTTTACAAACCAATCCAAACCAAACTCCGATCTAACCAAGAACAAACGACTTTAAAAAGGAACAAGAACAAAGCAGTGTTTTTTTTATTTTGAAACCACAACCTTGATGCCAATATTTAATGAAAAACCACAAAATATTTCTTCTTTAACGTTATCGTTGGTTTTTTTTCTTAACTGTGATGAAAAGCCTCAAGGCAAACTAAATTACATGTTCAATATTAAAGCTCTTACCGATTTAGTGGTAAATAGGAGCGAAGCGTTGGTCGTTTGTATTGAAACGGAGTAGAAGAAGAAATGAAATTTTAAAGCATCATTTGTACTAAAATGTTTTGCTACCGCATTTAACCACAATTCAGTAAAACTCTTAAACATGACAAACAGATGGAAGGCAGACAGACGAACAGGCGTAAGATGTGTACGTTGGTAGACAAAACCAACCTGCAAATACGATATTATGAGAGTTTAACCAAAGAAGAAATGTTTGGATAGTTTAAACAGACAGCGATGCTGAGCTATAGTTTTAGTGGCTGCTCTACTATCTGCTTGGAATCAATCAGAGTCGAACTTAAAACAGGTTAAATCAGAGGCCTTATATTGTATTATATTTTGAAAGATAGTAAAAGTAAAAAAGAATCAAAAAACAAAAGGAAAGAAAGATGGTTGCCTATTCTATACATACATAATTAGCTATTACTACCCTTCAGTCACACACCACTTATGTTGTATGTGTTAATTGTGTAAATGAGTGGGGAGACCTACAGTTGAATGTCGACTCCGAACGACAGAATTTTGAGAAACTTCTCGTGGCAATTTTATTTACTCTCAGAGTTTTTGCCAGAAATCTGCTGAGTGGAAGTCCCGGAGGAAAGAGTTTTTCGTATTTCGTTTCGTTAGAGTTGTCTGACCTGGGGTTTAAACAGAGGCCTCATGTTTAATAAGCCGACACATTACCTACTAGGTTACGGCCTATCTCATAGCCAGCGTAAATTTGTTTAAACTCCAAAAGAGTCTGAAATTAGGTACCGACGCAGAATTTAAGCCCTTGGAGAAATCCTTGCCCATGTACTCAAGTTTTTTCAACCAAAGTCTGGACAGACACAAAGGGAATGTTCTATTGTCTCCTAATCCTCGGCATACTCTGTAGAAAACCTCTTCTAGATCCCCGCTAGAGGCCTGATATAATAATGTCCCTTAAAGAACAAAAATTCACAACTCACGTTTGTTTTATTGGTCTTATTGAGTTCCATCACCGAATATAGATGCCCAAAATCTGCTAAAAATGTAAAATTTTTTAAAAGTCTCTTCTCCCTCTTCCAAACCTATTTTCCGAAGAGTATAAATGGGTACCAGATGTGCAAAAATCGGGCCGAAACCTCTCTAAGATCTCTGCAAGACACCTGATATAATAAAGTCCCATAAATTACAAAGTAACCCTTATTAAGCTCTACCATCTCATCTCCTCTATAGATGGAAAAAGCCTTCCAAAAATGTAACATTTTTCTCAAGGTCTCTACACCCTTTTCCGGACCTATATTCCAACGAATAAAAAAGGGCACCAGATCTGCAGAAATCCGTCAGAAATCCTACATTCCAAATTATAAAAAAGAGCACCAGATCTGCAGAAATTCGTCAGATGTGTAATATGATAATGTCCCCATAAAGAACAAAATTCCCCGACTCAGGTTGGTCTTATTGACTCCTAGAAATGTAACATTTCTCTCAGAGTGTCTTCTCCGTCTCCCGAAACCATTTTCCGGCGTGCCCAAACGGGTATCAGATTTATGAATGAAGAGAAACAGTGACTTCATGAGAACCTAAACTAGCAACAACTTCAAATGAGAATCCAACCCAGCAAGGACATCAACGATCTCATTTCCTGAAATATCTCTATGCAATGCAAGCTAACGAAAACTAAACCGAACCAAAGGCATATATAGAGGCCTTACCGACTCTATTTCCCTCAAAGCTGATTGACTTGTTATGGAAATCACGTAAGAATACGTTCTTCACCTGCTTTTAAAATATTAAATATCTCCGGCTGAAAAATGGCGCAGTTGTCATACGGCCTATATCGAAACACCAGCCAGATATTCTCACAAACGACCCAGCACCAGGGCTTCACATCGTGTTCCAATCAATCCATGCAAACTGGTGTTAAAAGGTCCCCACAGTTCTGCAAGCAACTGAGATAAACACGTCGTCAAAAACTACATAATCGATCATCCCGGTCGAGCAGTTATTTTCCAACCAATTGAAAAAAGAGAAATGGAAGTGACAACATGGGATCTGTTACCAATAGCCCGATGTAATTGCAATCCTTTTCATTTCCAAGCATAGGGTGCGCAGACATTACTGAAATACTTATGAAACACATGCAACAACTAAATTTCAAATTCCAAAACACGGCAATGGAGCATGAAGAAAACCAAAAATCACCACCTTCAATTTATCGCCAATACACTAATACATACATACACACATAGAAATTATTGCAAAAACAAGTAAACAACAGTAGTGGTAACGTAACTATAGCAATAGCAACAGCAAAGGCAGCAGCAACATTAAGAAATAATACCGAATACCGATAGCAGCAGCAACAGAAACGAAAACAGTTTCATCGCCATCATCATCATCATCAGCACCTTCATTATCAAATCAGAGCCAAAAGGCTTTTTGTTCTTTGAAATGCTCATAAACACCGAAAAAAAACCAAAATGCAAGCCATACGGGGGACAGCACCTTACCAACACAAATGCTAACTGATGCATGAAAAAAAGTGGAGGTAGGACAAGGTAGTGGTGGTGTTACTTAAAGAATCATTGTTCTTCAGGTTAAATTGAGTTGTTGTTTTGGAATTTGCGCTATTTAAAATCGATTCCAATAGCTATGGACAACTACATTAAGAGCGGCGTATAGGAGTGGAGCATAGGAGTCTTACTACATTGTTGTAAGCAGAATAAGGAAATATTGTGTAGAAATAGTTAATTTAATAACAAATCAATATAATTGCAATCATTTTAAGCCAGTGGCCATTATAAAGAAAATATTTTTTTAATACTTTGTCATCTATTCAAGAGGTTTTATGTGATGAATTTTTCCATGTCACTGATATCCCTCTCTCTCATGGCATTGTAAAGGGTCGTGTTATTTTGAAAGGCTTAAGAATTGTCACTTTATTAACCACAAAGTATTTAAAGCCTGCGTTATGTTCATAAATGTTGCATGCAACATGCAATAATAACTCCATTTAATTCCAATCAATTATGCATTCTACTCGCGACAGCTGCATTTGCAAGCAAGCCAATATCAAGTTAAACGTTAAAAATTTATTGCAAAAAAAAAAATATTGGACTCCAGGATTCCATAAAGAATGCATAGAGCAGATATGAGCTATAAAATAAGGATAATAAATAAAACTGAATAGCTTGTAAGCTCTCCTAGAATTGGTGGAGTTAGTTTATCAACCAGAAGGAAATGTTAAACGCCTTTAAATAGAACGCTAAGCATTACAACAAATATGCTGTTCGATATCAACAGTGCCCAACACCCAGGTGTTTCTTATTGGGATGCATTAAGGCACCATACACATACATAATTACCACCTAGCTTCTTGGACTACTTATGTTGTGTGTGCTAATTTTATACATGAGTGGCTGGACCTACAGTTTAGAGTCAATTCCGAAGTTTAAAGTCGATTTTTGAAAGATTTTTTCATGACAATTTTATTTACTCTCAAGGTTTTTGGCCAGAAATCTGCTGAAGGAAAGTCGTCGAAGAAATATTTTTTTAATAATTCCTCTTGTTGGAGATTGAACCCTTGAACCTTGAACCATGACCTGGCTAATAAGCGAACATGCTACCTACTTATTACGGCGACTACAATACGCCGACTAATGAATGCACCATGAATTCCGAGAATGTGTTCCGATAATTCATTTGTATCGTGCCAAAATCTACATGTTGGGCTTGAAGAAAACCTCATTCTGAATACGTGTACTCTGAGTCTGCAGTGCCCTATTAAAGAAGACTTGCCAATCTCCGGTTATTCCTGCATAGGCTAATGCATAACTCAAATTTTTTTTATTGTAATTTCATAACAAAAACTTTGATTCTTCACTTGGTTTAAGAAATGTCTTTGTCGCTCTTTGTCTTTTCTTGTGTTAAGCATACCATCTCAAACAACTGCCTCCACTCCACAGAATGGCACTGGCACCATCAGCACCTCGCAAGCTCATCTGTTTGCTCATTGCCGAGAACTGCCGAGAACAGAAGGGAATACCTTTAATCTAACTTCACTATCGACTGGACATATCTTAAGTGGTCTTTAGTCCTACAGGACATTGCCTTCAAGGATTGCTTGCTCTTTGGATAAGTGAACATTTGTACGATTTTTTCAGAAGTTGAAACATGGAGCAAATAGAAGAGGTGTTTGGAATTCAATGTTTCACTGCCAACTATTAGGTAGCAAACAAGTACGTTAGCACTGGAAACATAATTTTTGGCATTCCTGATGGAACTGCCTGGAGTTAGACCAAAGAACTCTATCCGGTATACAAGAGAGTCTAGGCGGCTTGCACCTTTTCCCTTTTTTCTCTTCGCCCTAATAGAGAACTTCACGTGATTATTTAGGGCCGGTCGATTTGTAAGACTTGGAGACGTTCACATTACTAGCTCCTCATTCTGTAATAATGGCATAAATGGAGCATGTAGTTTTCTATCCTGTAATATCACAATTCAAAAATTCTTTTCTGCTTTAAAAAATTTAAATAAAATAAATTTCAAGAATTTTTATCATTAAATTCTCCTCAATCCTATGCACATCCGAATACCCTTTCCCTCTGCCACCCCCCTTAATGGAATACGTTTTTCATAAACAATTCTATTGTTTAGCATGGCCCTCTTGTATTAATTAAGAGCAAAAAAAAAACAAGAAATAAATAATAACAAAATAAAACCAAACAAAACATGTTTGTGCATGTCTGCAATTGTTGTTTTTTTTTTTTTTGTTTGTTTGTATTTTCCTTTCTAATATTGAATTCATAGAAAATCATTAGAAAAACACAAGAAAAAAAAACGAATAGAAATGTTGTAATAAAAGAAGTTAGTCATGGAAGTTTATTAAAAGTAAATAAACTGCACTTTTCTGCTACATATTGATTGTACAATTGTATATACGATTGACGCAAGAAAAAAACAAAAAAAATAAATACCAGACTAGACCAGTACACAACAATTGGTTTGTTAAGGACCTGGAAGAAGGAGAAGAAAAGAACTTTTAATACTTGATGTTGGCCAAAGAATTAAGAATTAGACAAAGAGGGAGAAAAGAAAAATAGTAAATATTGTACCTGCAATATTTACTAAAAACCCTTAAGCACTACTATACACTATATTAAAAGCATACGTGTTTGCGTGGGTAGTTAGAAAAGTTAAAGGTTTTTGAAATAATAAAATATAATTTTTTTAAATTTTATTTAAAATATAGAGGGTTTGAGGTAGTAACCTATGTCCACTACTTTGTGTGTTGGCTTATTAGACAAGAGCTTGTGGTTCAAATCCCAGCTCCATGGTTCTATCATACATAGATAAAATTAACACACAACATGGATGGTGTAACAAACTAAGGCGTAATTCTGACTAATGGGTTCTAATAATATAAAGAAGAAGTAGGCGAGATAAAACGATTGTAGTCCCGTGGTCTAGTAGGTAGTGTGTTGGCTCATTAGACGTAGGACCCCAAATCAATTGTATCAAGAAATTAACAAAATATGTAGAAAATATTTCTTATGCGACCGCCTCTCAATAGATTTCTGGCAAAAACTATGAAGGTAAATATAATTGCCATGAAATGTAACTCAAAAATCTGTCATTCGGAGTCGCCTTTTAACTGTAGGTCCCGCCACTCATGTATAAAATTATCACGCACAACATAAGTGGCGTGAGAAGCTAGGTTGTAATCCTGACTAAAGAGTTCTGATGGCCACTTAAGTATGTATGTAAGCGATATAAAGAAACTTTTCCTTTCAACTCTCCTATTTTTGTTATTCAAACTTCTCGTTTGACCCTAGCCATAGCAAACATGCATCAACTAAATGATCAAAGAATGTTATCTAAAATTAAAAGGCAGTATATTTACAGCCTTATAAAAATTCATGGCAAGTTATTAAGAACTAAAATTTGTGGTTAGAAGTTCTCTACACATTTTGTCTATAAACTTTGGAATGGATGTGCTTGGCATACAAATATTAGCAGCATAAAATTTAAAAACCAAAATATATTTAAAAATAGTATTTTTGGGAAGACAAAATAAAATATTTTTCAATAGAAAAAATGCATCAGAAATCCTAAAAGGCATAAATACTTTAAATTCTAAAAAATATGTATTTTAAGGATTTTAAAATCCAAAGACAACTAATTTAACAATCGGCATTAAGGAAGATCTAAAGATTTGTTGTTTCAAATACAATTTAAAAGAAATCGATTGGGGTTTAAAATGTTGGCACGGAATATAATCTTTGAGGTACTGGTGCAGGATTAAGAAAATATTTTTTACGCCTCAAAACCTTGCTTTTTTATTATTTATCGTAAAACTTTGTTGACTTAGAATGTCAATATTTTGGTAATTTTGCATCAACATGTAGGTGATGATAAAATTGCAATTTTCTAATCCAAACAAATGTCTAAAAGAATAAAAAAATTTTGTATTCTGAGTTCAGAAAACAAAGAAAAATTTTCTGGCCATATAAGCAATATTATAATAAATATTCAATTATAACTGTACTAATTCCTGTCGGGTCTCCAAAATGGCACACAGTCCTTTATAAAATTTTATAAATTATCCTTATTAGACGTGATGCCACGTTTCAAACCAGGCATCTCGATCAAAACGATTTCTGGTATAAATAAATAAATAAAATTGCCATGAAAAGTGCTTTAATAAAATATCGTTCGGAGTCAACTTTAGACTGTATTAACTGTGTTTAAAGTAGACCGCGACAGATTCTTGAGAAACTTTTCATGACATTTTATTTATTCTCACAGTTTTCACTAGAAATCTGCTCAGGGGAAGTCGCTGGAGAAATATTTTTTCATATTTCGTTTTCTTAGAGATGTCTGTGGTATGAACCGTGGCCTTAAGTCTAATAAGCCAACACACTACCTACTAGATTTTGGCGTCTCACTGAGATATCATCTTCAGCGAAGAGATCCATTTCTAGATACGTGAACAAACAAAATTGTTGAATTTAGTGTGAGGTTTTGGCTGACGACTCGTGAATAAAATTAACACACACAACATAAGTAGTGTGAGAAACTAGGTCGTAATCCTGGCTGAAAGGCTGTAATGACCAAATATGTATGTATATGTATGTTAAATATACATCTGACTACTGGGAGATATTCAAAGATTGTGAGAATCATGCGCAGCTAAGTATAACTTCCGAATGCAGATGTATACGATTGATGGAATTCAGTTTGTTGCACATATTACGAGAAAGAAAAGAAAAATCATGTTTCCTTAAATTATTTTCTGAGTGTTATAAGATTTTTAATTCTTGATCCTCAAACGTCATATGTTCGTGCTATGTATTGAATCTATACTTGATAAATGCTGTGTTCTCAACGTTCAGAAGTAAACGTTATCTGTTCTAGAAGGTAAGCTTGACTGAAATTCATTAAATACCTGCGCAAGCATGACAAACTTCAATTGCAAGGGACGGACAGCATTTATTCTCTTCGAGGACGACTTTTTTTTAACCAAATTGACAATCTGATATTAACATGTAAAAATTAAATGCTTTTAATCTTTTATTAAAATCTTCAAGAAAATATAATATAGTTTCCCATAAGCAATCCCAGCTGAACATTTAATACACAACCCTGGTAAAACAAAAAACCTTTCTCCAACGTTCAATAAATTTAAATTAATAATCATACACCGAAAACATAACATTATACAGTGAAACACTGTACACTGTGAAGACAATTTGTAGATAAAGAAAACAGAATTTTTAACTCAAGTGAGTTTAAAAAAGACGATTAAAAAGTGATGGAAAAAAGTCAAATGAATCTGCTTCAGTATCTTTTATGATCCCTTGGCTTCAAGCCAATCATGCAAGAAAACCAATATCTCAACACCGTATGTCTCAAACAACAAGTAAAACCAACGAACTCATCAAATTATCCGTTTAGTCTTTCGTTTATTTTCATACGTTTCATCATTCATTCAGTCAGTTAGTCAAGCATTCAATAAATAACAACAATAACAACAACAGTAATAACTTCAACACCAACTACCAAATAATAACAATAACAAAATAGGCACGTAAAAATAATATTTATTCATACACTCCTCTCTCATGTGTCGCCGTGTGAAGATGTTCCAGAGCAGACAAACAGAGTTGGTTATAGTTTTAGGGTAAAGGATTCTCATTTTATTGTAAAAAAAATTACTTGAGTGGCAAGTTTCGGTTACTTACTTTATAATAACGAGTAAAATCAATCAAACTCTGTCCACACTATACCTATGCTTGCTAAGCGCGCAACTACAATTCTAATGGGAGAACACTGATTAGATCTGCTTTGACAAAATGTTGAAATTGTTTCCACAAGTGGAAAAGAGAAGAGTGAAATGCTTAAGATTTGAAGTAATACAAGCAATATAAACCCCAATTATCCAGTTTTCTAAAGTTTGGTGCATAAATCAGACTAAATTTTACCGATGACATGGGTTATGAGAACCGCTGTGGCTTATGCCTTATTTGCATACAACTGCAATTAAGAAAACCCTACAAGAAAAAGTTAAACGGTGTCAAATACCATTACCTCACATCACCCCCACATGAGATAACCATGCCCACAAATTGTTTCTGCATAATTTCCAATGTGGAATAAGCTTTGTGGCACGTAGTCGTTCTGATAAAACCACATATCGCTGGTGTCCAGGTCATCCAATTCAGACCAGTAGTCGCCATTGATGGCTCTGCCAACATTATTCTTAAAGTAATGTGCACCGATGACATCGACAGCCGAATATCAACTCCATACAGTGACTTGTTCGGGATGCATTTAACGCTCTTGGATCTTATGTGGAAATACAAATATAGGCCTCATCGCTGGAAATGACTTTTCAATGAAAATTAAGGTCAGCTGCCAACTGATCCAGAACAAGGAACACACGTTGTTGTCTATGGTCGTTTACCTTCAATTTCTGAATTTTATACAGGTATGAGCCCAAGTAAGCAGACCGAAATCCGATAAAAGTGTTATTAATGGCCAGTTAAGGAAGGGCGAGCAAAAGTCATGATGTAGAATTCGCAAAACTGTTGTCTGCAAAAAGGCTGAGTTTTTTTGAGCGACGCAAAGTCAAAATCAACTGCATCTGATGTTTCTTCAAATTTGTCGAGCAGCGTCGATGATTTCGATGGATCTTGCATTTTGTCAATGTACGGTTCCATAGATCGATATATTGCGAATAGATCGATAATTCTATTGTCGGATAATGGCAATCGTAAAATAGCCGAATCATGTGGTAGGTTGCCTGAACAGAAAACCAATTTCGATAAAAATAAAATATTATTTGCATACATTGTTGAATTCTACATCGGTTCATGGTGATTTGGCATAATAGATTGAATAACTGACAACTAATTTGAGGGATATATATGTTAACAACAGTCAAAGTTCGGAAGAGAGACAACTAAGACGTTACCAGGATGTACCCTATCGAGAGCTGTACAACAGATCGCAGATATATTCTCCATGCCTTATCCTATACAGGTCGAGAGCTGTACAACAGATCACAGACATATTCCCCATCCCCTAATGGAGAAGAATGAGAAAGAATACGTTGTGTTCAAATATTGTTAAATTAGAGAAAATCAAATGGAGATGGAATCCTTAATCAAAGTGATTTTCATACGCATGAATATTGTGGCAGTGATGTTGACTGAAATAATTATCGTAGGATTGTAAAAATGAGTTGAAGGAAAAGGGTGTGGAATAACAAAGCGAAGTATGGTGACTAGCTACAGAGTTAAGTTTATTATTATAAACGAATTTCAAAAGATATTGACAGTGATATATTCAGCTGGAACGGTTCAAACCCCAGGTCAGACATCTCCAACAAAAAGAAATATGAAAAATATTTCTTCGGCGACTGCCTCTCAACAGATTTCTAGCAAAAACTGTCGTTTGGAATCAACTTTAAACTGTAGGTCCCGCCACTCATGTATAAAATTAACACACACAACATAAGTGATGTGAGAAGCTAGGTTGTAATCCTTACTGAAGGATTGTAATGACCAATTATATATGTATGTATTCAGCTGCAAAGAATAATGTATGCCTTTAAAATTATACTCTGCACTGTATAAGACTCTTCATATCATACCGTTTTAATCGTATATTTACAGCAATACCCACAGATAAATATTTACAACTGATGACTTTATTAATTGGTTTTATTAAATTGTATTTCTCGTTTTTATTTTTGTTTTGTTTAGCATTTCCTTTTCAGTCGCTTTTATATACAAAAGGCCTCTCTGTTTATTTCTTTGGATTGTTTATTTGAAGGGTTTTTCTTTCTGTTGCCAGTTTCGGTTTTAATTTTCTGTCGATCTAATTGAGGAGTAAAAATGGAATATTCAGTTGCTGTGACTTTTTGAAAATAAACAATCGCTTTAAATGGAGGCAAAATGTTTGAAAAATAAACAAAATTTTCAATAAAAAAAATTAAATGAAAATTTCAATTGTTTTTATAATGGATGGAGGACCAATATTTTTGGGTAACAATGCCACTTCAAAACGATATTCCTTGTTTTTTTATTGTTTTTATTACGCATTCCAGGGGACACTTGTTTCGCTTGTGGACAATTTTTGTCATTTCGGTATCTCTATGTTGTTCTATGATTCCTGTTGTCAAGCCATGGGTGGCATGAATATCGATAACGTCATGCACGTCAGTAGAAATATGAATGAATTGATATTCTTACATTACTTTCTATCTATATGAGTCTCTGTATGTTACGCATAGCCTAAATAAGATGGTTTAAAAACCATTTCAGTCATGTTAGTCCAAAATCCATTGTTGCAAACGCACCGTAGGTGGTAGAAAAGTTGAGACAAAAAGAAAAAAAAAAGAATTGTGGAATAAAAAATCAACAAAAATAACCACATCAAGTGATTGTTTCCTTTACAATGGCTCTATGATTTTTGATTTTTATTGTGGGTTTTATTTATTCATTCAAAAATTAATATCGTTATGCTGTATAACAACACGAAACAAAAACAACAATCAAATTAAATATTAAAAATTGGTGCATGTTGTATGTAAAACGACTAAAAACATGGCTTTATTTGAATATAAATTGATTCAATAAATTACCGGCATAAATTGATTAATAAAATATAAAATTTGTCAAGACTAGTCAAAGAAAGTAATTTGATCTACACGTCTAATGCATATACCATACACGAAATTTTTATGGACATAAACACTGTAATAAAGCGTTAATTAAGATTTATGGTCGTAAGAAGGGCTTAGAGTTAACTTACAAAGGTTTAAACATAAAATTAGAAAATCAGACGCTTCTAAAGGTTTAAAAAACTTATTATGTTTTTAACTTTACGGTTCAATTAGTGGGGCGTTTAGTAAAAGCTAACCAGTGACAGCTGTTTCCAGAGCCAGGATAGCACCAGTTTCCTACGGGCAAGACTAGATGGATTCCCTCAAAAAATAGTCTAGTAGGATCAAAATGAATGATCTTGGCGTCTAATGGACTGGTCCAAAAAATGAACATTTTTTTTCAGGAACTCCCCAAAAAAAATTAATGGATTCCCATTTGGGTCAATAATCATCGTACGGAGCCATGTTTTATTGACATTAACTTTATGATATTATTGTGCCACCTGTCCAAAAAGCGCAGTAAGCAGTGCATCTTTTAAGATTCATTGGCAGCTCTTTAACTATGCTTAGTTGCTTTCCACATTTTATGTTTACTGAAGTACCCCTTTTCGATGGAAAATTATTCCTTATCCTTTAACCTTTCCTAAGAAGGATTCATGCATCCAGTTGTTGTATGGCGCCGTACGGAAATTCTTGCATGAAATGTATTCTGTATGGTTTCATACCAAGGTCCGCCACGGCTTCACTGAATGTAACGTATCCGAAATACCAAATTTTTCATGACTCAGATGCATAATTCAGACTGAATTTAATCGATAGCATGGGTTATATTGCCTTTGGGATCTACCATAGTTTGTAACATATTCGCACACATCTGGGACTTAATAAAATCGCTCAAGAAAATGTTTAAAGAGGACAAATCGCATGGTCTTGGTAGTTAGTTCACATCACCTGCACTTGAACTGACCATACCCTCTAGTCACAGCACATCGCACACTCCTCTCCAAACTAAATGCCGCTGGTTTCCAGTCGTCGAACTCAGACCAAAAGAAGTTTTCGATGATAATTTAACCACCGCTATTGTCAAAGAAATATAAGCCAAAGACGCCGACGCGTCGGCCAAAATTCACAAGAAACATTGTTTTTTCTTGGATCTTATGTGGATTGGTATCATTGCAAATTCGGCAGTTTTGTTTGTTCATGTACCCATTTATCCATATCTTATCGGCTTATCGCTGAAGATGATCTTACTTACTTATTTTGTCATTACAACCCTTCTGTCAGAATTACTACCTAGCTTCTCACACCACTTATGTTGTGTGTAAGTGGCAGGACCTACAGTTTAAAGTCGACTCCGAACGACAAAATTTTAAGAAACTTTTCAGGACAGTTTTATTTTACTCAGAGTTTTTGCTCAATCTGCTGAGAGGAAGTCGCCGAATAAATATTTTTTTTATATTTCTGACCTAGAGTTTAAAACGTGCTCTCACGTCTAATAAGCCAATACGTTACCTCTAGACTAACGCGACTGAAGATGATATTGCAATGAAAACTAGGGCCGCTTGCTAACTGCTTCATACCCCATTCAGCGTGGTGATATTGTAAAACAAACTGAATAAACCACAACTTATTTGACAGATATATATAGCTTCAACAAGATGGCCGTTATCAATTGTTAAAGTTCGGAAGTACCTATTGGAAACCTCAATGTATTCACAAGCCAAACTCATATCATCATATTATTACTAACAAAGCTCTTTTCAAATATTCCATATTCCTCCACAATTTATCAGTATGTAAACAAAATTCTAGTTTTTCAAAAACTGTAATACCTAATCAAAGCAATTAATGTTACGACCAAACACAAGAAATTTTTAAATTCATATCAAATTATTATGAAGATGAGACAAATTTCAAGACAATTTTCTAACACATGCTCATGATGATCATTAAAATTTGCATAACAATTAAAATTAACAGAATTATCAGAGAAAATATTGTCATAGTAAAGTGGCACAACACAATCTACCAATTTAAGCCTCTATTAACATTCTATTCACATGCAATCCTCCCACCTTTCATCTTTCACTCATGCTTTTACACTTTCATAGGAAAATTTAGTTTCATGTGAGCATCTCCCTCATGGCACTCGTATGATGGTCGTTGGTAAATAACACGGGTTATGGTTGTTGTTTATTAATTTTAATTTTAATGCCATGTAATATGATGGATAATCCCTTTGAAATATTGTATTTCAAATAAATTCTAATGCCACTTGATTTATTACGTACCAGGTATGTAAGTAGGTTGATTACCAATTTATGTGAATGGCAATAGAATTTAATCTTGTCTCTGAACAAACCAAACATATGCTCAAGTTTGAATATTTTATTAATTATTCCACACAAGAGATGGCAATTAAAAGTTGAAAATTTAAAGAAAACTTAAAGGTTTCTGGGAAACAATTGTTTAAATATTAAAATTTTTCATTCTGAATTAAACTTCATGTTAAATAAGATTATTTTGATTAATTTGTTGAACTAGTTTCTTTTAAAGAAATAGAAAGTCGAAGAATGATATTAAATGCTGGAGTCAATATGTTTCGTTTAAGTTTAAGGCGTAAATACAAATACGTTCCTATAAATAAAGCTACTGGCAATGATGAACAGATTACTTATCTAACAAACAAAATAATAATAAATCGAGACAACTAAAAGCGTTAGTAAAATTCCATCTCTCCGTTAAGGCGTCGTACTTAAGAAATCAAGCATTAACTGGCCGCCAAAGCAATGCACGATCATTTCAAAACTTTATAAAAATGCATTTGTAAAGAGCCATTTATAGTCTAGAATTTCTTGGATCTACTTTATATTCGATTTTGTATGAAACACAAGTGTTTCTTACGTGTGTTTCTCTAGTGAGAAATTCAAGGGCAAAAGATTCTGAAATAATTTATCTATCACAATATGACCTGTATGCGACGTTTCAAAGCATATGATTCTATGGAGATAAACTCTTTGACTCTATTGAAATCCTTTCAGGTGTTTGCAAATGATGGTGTTAATCGATGGGATACTTCAAGTATAGATACGCTCCTAACAGTGGTATCTAACGACTTGATTTACTCAGATGAAACGAGGCCATATCGACGGCTCCGTTCTATAACATTCTAAGTCGAAAAAGTGTGTTTTGAGTTATGAGCTCTCAAAGTTTTCACGCGCCATATGACTATATGTGTATTCTAAGTAGATTTTTCCCTATAACTTCGGAACGGATCAGCGCAACTTAACCAAATTTTGACAGTATTTAAGTTAGAGAACGTAGAATTTAAAAATGCAAGAACATTAAAAACGTTCTAAGTACACTTAGAACGTTATAGAATGGAGGCGTCGATATGTAGTACGAACTGAACAGCTGAAAAATCAATTGCGTATCAATGCCAATGAAGAAAATCGTTAATGTAGACTCACACACTAATCTTATATCTCTTGATAAATACAAATACAAAGCAACCTGAAGTTTGAATTTTAAACGAAAGACAAACAAAGTTAGTATCTGTGGCTACAACAAACAAACTACAAGTTTGTTTCAATCATTGCTTGAGACGAATTGGGTGCATATGGTGATTCCATAGATGAATAGAGAACACTAAACTTTACAGAAGACAAACACTTATTGCCCTGTAGATGAAACTAAGAAAATGGCTCCCTTCCAAGATTCGCACGGACTGCAAAGGCGAGATCGTTCGAGAGGAACATGGTAAGGAATCTTGCTAAACGAGAAAAAGTCTTTTGATGGATAAAAAAGGATTGAATAAACATCGTAGTAAATTTAAGCGTCGCGAAGGCATTACTTCTTTAATTCTTAGGAAAGAAATTTTTCACTCTGCAATACTTGCATTACCCACAACTACGAATGGCACTTATAGCTTATGAGTCGACAAACTACATTGGATTTTCTGATGCATTTCATGCGACTCCATTGGAATTTCATTTGAATGCCAGATTATAGTGCGTACTTTATGTAAACGCTTTCTTCAACCTCCAATAAAGTTGGATTCAGATAGGAGGCATATACCACCCCCGAAATTAACAGAAATCTGATGGGCCTTCAATCAACTCTATTATCAGACCATAGTGGCTTGCCGACACTGGTATATTCTAAGTAAGAGTGAAGGTGATCAGACTGCATAGTCTGAAGAGAAGGTATTTGGAGAAGGCTTTTGGACGATTCCAAAAAAAAACTATGATACCGTTTTGTTATTTGCAATCGGATGTAAAATTGATCGGGTTTTTATCTTTACCATCAGCCTTCCAGAGTTTTGCACAATTTTTCAGACTGAGACCTATGCCATAAATGAGCTAGGCGAGCGATAATGGAACTTAAGGCGCTGTTAAGACTAATTATAAGCACAGAGTGCAAAAGTTAAAATAAGAAGGCGGATTATAAAGAATAATTTGGATGCTTGAACATTTAATAATCAAGAAATTTTTGTAAGCAGAGTGTGATTTTAATATTTCTCTGTGCTGGATGGCAAAGAATAAAGATTTTTCATCTGTACACTTAATGCAGTAATCTTTTCTGTACTTTACAATGCCGAAACCTTAGAATCTACAGTGAAAGAGGCAAAGAAATACATACCAAGAAATTAATACTTTGTTTGAGAAAGACTACTCTAATGGGCCTATAGTTTTAAGAATAAAAATTAAAATATTTTTCAATTAACATTTAAAAAAAAAATAACTAAAAATCAATGTTATATTGCCGTTGTGAAAGCGTAAGTGAGTCTCCTTTAATTTTTATTTTTTAACTCAATAATAACAAAACACTCAAGTCTGGCTAAATGTTTCCTACATAAATGTGTATGATTTCCTTTATGCACTCTTCAATTGAGCGCCTATTTCTTTGTACATACATATGTATGTATGTATGTATGGAAACTTTGGATGGCACGCTGATGCATGATTTAAACAAATTACAAACAATCAATTAAAAATTTATTTACTGCTCTATTGGTTACAACAACAGCAATAACACACCATCTTTAATATCATTCTCATGGTTGCCTTTAAGCAATAACAACAAAATCAATAACGGCATATAAACAAAAACAAGAGCACATACTACACATATAAAGGGTGATTTTTTAGCTATTATCTTTTTGGCAACACTGGTTTAAACAGCTCACGCACGTTTCGTGTTTTGTTTCACTGTCAAACATCTTCAGTTTGGTCTATAATTTAACCATGAATCGTCTTACAAACGAACAACGCTTGCAAATCATTGAATTTGGCATCATTGCACCGTACTTCTTCAAAGATGCTGCGAATCGTAACGTAACTGTGAACGGTGAGCGCTACCGTGAGATGATATCCAACTTTTTTTTTGTCCAAAATGCAAGAGCTTGACTTGCATGACATGTGGTTTCAACAAGACGGTGCCACATGCCCCACCGCACGCGTAACAATGGACTTATTGAGAGGCGAGTTCGGTGAACATTTTATTACACGTTCGGGACCGGTCAATTGGCCGCCTAGATCGTGCGATTTAACGCCTTTAGACTATTTTTTGTGGGGCTATGTTAAAGCTCATGTCTATACAGACAAGCCCGCTTCAATTGACGCATTGGAAGACAACATTGAAGCATTTATTCGTGAGATACCGGCCGAAATGTTGGAAAGAGTATGACAAAATTGGACTAAGCGGATTGACCATTTGAGGCGCAGTCGCGGTCAACATTTGCATGAAATAATCTTCAAACATTAAATTATATGGACCGTACTATCGATTCAAATAAAGATTTCATGCATTTTTCTGAATTTTATGTGTTTTTTTTTTTTTGAAAAATTTTCCTATAGCTCTTAAAAAATCACCCCTTACATACTACTACTCAATCAACGACAATAACCAGAATTGGGAACAATAAATACAACAATATTGATTAGAAATAACAATGACAACAACAGAGACCCGTTGCAGAGACCAGAGACCTGAAGCGAAATCGAGAAGAAAAAGAAAGCAGGAGAACAAATCAAATAAAATACAAAAAAAAAAAAAAATTAGACCATTAGAAAAGATTGTACAATATGGGTATGCGCATTGGATTGCATTAAATTAAGGGAACATACATACGGAGTTTCAAAATCATCGGTCTGGAAAGGGTGTTATGGAATCTAAATAACCTTGAAGGAACCTTTGCTAACAATTCAACGCGCTACCTCCTATGATAATTGACTTTCTAAAACTGCAATTGAAGACTATGATCTATGATCCCAAGCAATAACAACCTAAGTCGACTTAGATCAATTAGAGATCAATGTATATCCCATTATTGGCGGATGAATCTACAAGCTGCCACAGATATTTAAAGATAGAGTGGCCAACTAAACCTAGCTTTGAAGGTTATGTTAGCGGGTAGCTTGCCGCTCACTTAGTAACTGCCAGAACAGAGTTTTTGCCATTTCTTCATATTTTCTTACTGCAAAGGCTAGAGTCAGAAAGCGCGAAACAACTGACCATTGATAAATTTTTCATCCGTATCTCAAAGACTAATCCTTTAAGAATTATCTCAATGTTCTTGTTTCAAGCGATACAATTATAAAAATACTTTAATAAACTGAACTTTTGTGTCAGAGTCCGCACAAACAGAATGTACGGAATCACTGAAACAATATGGTCTAGTCTACTGAAACGGAGATAAATTTTTTGAATCAAATAGAAAATCGTATATACTTCCAAAGGAGGCATATGAACTGAAATTCGAAAAGACAAAACCTGGTATCGCTGAAGATTCTGTCCATCTGGAGTTCATTAATCTGGAAAAATTACCTCTGCAGACTATCTAGATATTCTACATAGAAATAAGATTGCCCTTGCCAAGTGCAAAATGAACTTGTGTTGACAATTTATGACACACAATGACCCAAATACGACGTTACAATTTCAAAATCGTAGTTTCAGTTGGTTTCAAGCCAAGTAATCGTAAATCTTCCTTATTTTTCTTCCTCAATTGTTCTTCCTTTTTATGCTTAAAATAAGCGTAAAAAATGAAATAAAATTGAGAATACTCTCCGAAAGTTTGTTTCAAGTCTGTTTGTAAATTCAATGAAAATACGATGGCAAGATGTTATAAAAATTGAGCAATAAATGGGTTTAATTGTAGTATTCCATAGAGGTTATATGGAGAACATCCAGAAAAAGCCAAACATGCCATACTGATATGCAGAAAGTTTGCAGGGAAATGGTCGTTATGCAGCCCAGGAATTAAGAGCTGGATGTATACCACGATAATCAGACCAATATTAACCCAAGTGGCAATTGTCTGATCAGACAGAATGGATCTGAAAGCAGATCATTTGGAGTTGAGAAAGATATAAAGGCTAGTGTGTATTTGTATAACAGGAGCATTGAGGACCTACCCTACAGTGACGCTGGAGGCTCTGTTATATTTAAATTCACTGCACATAGTAGTGAAGACCAAAGACAAGTCGAATATGGAATTTATTAAGGAATTTTGAAACCTAAGGAATTGCTGACAGCCTCTGGACAGAGCCAGTAGACTTTGAAAGTGCTAACAAAAACGAATAGAAGCTGCGTAGTCTCTTACAAGATGGAATATTTTATGATGTGCAGATGGGTGAAAACGGATCTTGAAACAGAAGCAGGAGTTTTTGTTTTCAGAATTAAATATTTCGAGGCCAGGAGAAAATTCGTGGGTACCGTCCAAGCAGAAATCTATGACATCAAAGACAAGACATAGCAATACTGTCGGGCATTCAGGGCTTCATTCGAGCACTCGGCTCTTATAAGCTTAAATCGAAGATAGTATGCAACTGTCTGAAGAAGCTGATCAGTTAAGTAGACCAAATAAGGTAACCTTTTGCTGGGTTCCAGCTCATGTGCTTCTACACCTTTGATGAAGTCAGAACCTCTGTAGAGTTGGAGCAGATGTACAACACAATGTTAGAATAAAAAGAGGAAAAGACTCTTATCAAATTACAATAACATGTGATCTGACCCATGTATCCCATACAAGAATTAATCAGAAATTGACAACCAGAGATTTTACAGGCCCTCCTTTTAATTTCCTACACCACTGTACTCTTTTATAAAGTTAAACTAACTTGGGTGTTATTAATGCAAAATAATTTTTTAAATTATTATAAAAACCAAAATTTTCCCGGTTTATCTAAGCTTTTATAAGACCTAGACTAGACCTAAGTGAATATCCTTACTATGCCTTAAAACATTATTAACAATAAATCTGTTGACTTAAGCATTAAATTAAGTAAAAAAAACAAACTAGAAGAAAAACAACAACAACCAATTTGTCGTTACCAATATATGAGGCTTATTTATTATTTTATCCTATTATGGTT
This sequence comes from Sarcophaga caerulescens, assembly GCA_927399465.1. NCBI lineage: Eukaryota > Metazoa > Arthropoda > Insecta > Diptera > Sarcophagidae > Sarcophaga > Sarcophaga caerulescens. The sequence continues at coordinate 54,140,032 of OV656873.1, forward strand.
GTTGTTGATTTCCATCTCTTTTGCTTTCTGGGTTTTACTTTTTTCTCATTTCCTTTTAATCTCAAAGGGTCAGAGATTATGTGTTGGGGGACAAACAATACAACGTGGAAACGAAAGTATCACCGCAAGCAGAATATGGAGAATAAATGGGAAACAGAGAAGTGAAATCAAACCAATAATATTTTATCAATAACAACATAAATTATTATGCTCTCGTTTACTTAAGTTTTTTCTCTCTTTTTCTTGCATTCTTAACATAAATAACAGCACACAACAATGACATTTACAATAACAGCAACAAAATGGGAAAGGGAAACTGAGAAAAACTAAGAAAAATCTCCTTCAAACAACAGAACTACGCATACATTATAAAAGCGAAAGGTAAACTTATAAGGGGGGCTAACAGAAAAGAGAAAAGCCCCTTTACATTAACTGTGCTCTTTAATATTCACCGAATCGAGAGTTTGGAAATGATCTCTGAGGCAGTGAATAGAGTGACTAAATTAAATCTCAACTAAATGTTGGCAAATGTAGTAATAACCTAATCAGTTGTGATTCAATGAACTGAACAAAAAGGTCTTTCTGTCTCTCATTATTATTATTTCTGTTTTGTTTTTTTAGTTTTTGAGCGAAGAAGTTGGGTAATTGCAAAAAGATTGTTGATGGAAATTGCTGTCATAAATTCTAATAAATTTATGGAAAACTAATATTGAAATAAAAAAATCAACTTTGACGATTCTAGTGGAACACTCTAGTTCTTACAATGGTGGAGAAAATAATAGGTACAATAATAAACATTCATTATACGTAAGTACTTACTCACAGATTCAAGTCAAAGTCTTTTCGAATCAGCTGAAGCTAAGATTATCCTACCAGTAGTACAATTCAGACTGAATTACCGGTTATAAAGTCTGCCACTGCGTGAATCTAGTATCAGAATATATCGAATATATCAGTTTTTTACTGACAGTATAGCGATCATTATATTTGTAAGTAGTTAGTGCGTGTCCCTGAAGAAGGTATCAACTCATTCAACGGTTATCCCCATTTGGATTCCTGGAAATGGGTACATGAAAACTAACAACATACCTGACTCACTTCCAAGTGCTGTTGAAACTGATCAAACAATTGATCTCTCACACAGAGTATACTCACTTGCAAAGGAACTCATTGAAAAATTAAACCAATTATATAGAGAAGTCAGACAAACCTAACCAAAGTCTATTTTTAAAACGTCATACCAATTATAATAGGCATCTCACAACGAGTACTGCAAAAACTATAAAGGCAAGGAAAAATAATCTCCACAGAACGGTTCGACTCTCGGGACACTAAGACGAGGTGGTCTTGTGCATCTAAAATTTTTTTAGAATTCACAATTCACATGAGATCCAAGAGCGTCGAATGCATGTATATATGTGGTTTCAACAGGACGGTGGTATGTGCTACAAAGCTCATGCCACAATGAATATTCTGCACGAGCATGTTCATCTCACGTGAAGGTCATGTGAATTGGCAATCGAGATCGTGAGATTATTTTTTTGTTGGTTTTTCTTAAGTCGCTAGGGTATCTATTTAAGCCACAAACCATTGCGGTTCTCATTGACAACATAACCAATGCCATCGGTCAAATTCAAACTGATTTATGTACCAAAATCATGGAAAATCGGACAAGACATCCAAGAGTGTCCAATACATGCAGTATGTGGTTTCAACAGGAAGATGGTATGTGACACAGAGCTCATACCACATTAAATATTCTGCACAAATATGTTCATGTTATGGATGTTCATCATGGATGTGATGTAGACTGACCACCGAGATCTCGCGATTTCACTCCGTTAGATTTTTTCTTGTGGTAGAAGTCGAAGGATATATAAATAACCCAAAAGCCATTACAGCACTCAAAGACAACATAGCCAATACCATTAGTCAAATTTAACCTGATTTATACGCCAATATTATGGAAAATAAGAGGTTTCGGTGGCCATTTGAATAAAGTTACTTTCCATACATAATGGCATCAGTAGGTTTTTAAACGAATAAAAAATTTCAATGATATCTTACCTATGCTTTGTTTTGAACTTAAAGATGAGAAGTACTTAATGAAAGACCCTATATGCGACAAAAAAGTATGAAGTAAACAACAAACTCAACCAGATGCCAACCTGTTGCCAATAGAGTTTTAAAACCAAGAAATATTTCTTCTCCCAAACAGCTACGGAAACGACAACATTTATTAACAGCCAGGGATGCACGTCTAATTAACACCAGAACATGCTGCATTTATAAAATCGATTTGAATTAGGTTTTATTTTAATACTTTCAATAGAAATGCATTACATTTTAACTTTTGTTTTCTATTTAAAAACAATATAAACATATATAACGGCTCATATTTTTATCACCACTGTATTTCTTTGTGAAATTATGCTCTTTCGCAAAACTTCATATAATAAACTCAACAACAACATGTTTGTCGACATCATTATTAAAACAAGGCTCTCAGGTCTATTAAACAAACGGAAATTTGTTTTTCTTGTCTTCTTTTTATTGTCTTCTTTAAACTTTTTTGATTGCAAACAATAATTTTGTTTGTGTGAGTGTATATTGTTTCCTTCTCTTCCTTTATTTGTTTACTACTTACGAAAATACTCTTTAAAATGTCATTCAAAATGATCTCTCCCTTGTTTTTTTTTTCTGCCAAAACATTTCAAATGCAAAAAGAGTTGATTACAAAATCATTTGCCAAAACAGAAAAAAAGAAAACAAAAGGAAACAAATAAACGAAAAAAAATTTGAAGAGAAAACAAGGAAAAACTTTTCTTATTTATAGTTTCTAAGGTCAAAGTAGAATTTGACTTAAAACCCCTTTTGGCCACTATTTTAACCCATTTCCTCTTCCAACTTCTGGCACATGCTGTCAGCACCCACATTTCGTATAGAGTGCAGTGAAATAGAGAAAAATAACCCTCATTAGGAGCCCACTCTCTCAGCCTTGATGTTAGAAAAAGAATTGAGAAAAATGAGAATATAAAAACGGTACAATTTCCCTGGCCTGTAATAATCATTATCATAATCGTAACCATCAATTGCCGAAAGTTTTTTTTGTTATTGATGTTGTCGTTGTAGTTGTTGTTTTATTTTTACCAAAATAATGAGAAAGTCAGAGACGAAAGGACTATTTGTTTGACCACTCTTTAGACATACATATTTGCCCATTTGTTGTGTATTAGCAGTTGTTGTTGTTTTAGTTGTTTTTATTAACTACAACACCCACATTTTGTTGTTAGACGAGTAGTTTTTCTTTATTTTCTAAATCTCTGTTTGGTTTTATATTCGAAACGGATACTCACACTTAAACTCACTCTCTCTCTTTACTAAATTTCATATCATTTGTTCACATATCGTACATTTCCTAATGCCAGTAATACGCACGCATACACATACCAAGTAAAATCTTGTTAGTGTTACCACTTCTCTTGTGACGTTAGCATTTATACTGTGACAATTTTAATGGTTTTTGTGGGAATTATGAACAAACCTATGGTAGGTAATAAAAGTTGACAGTTTTTTATTTTTTTATAAAATGGCATGGTAGGCGAAACTGCTCTAAACCAGAATTCAGTGGAAAATATTTCAATACGTGACTTTTTATGAAAGGGAAAAGGTTGCCCTGCACCAAGAAAGATATGCAAATCGCCATAGTGTGGTAGTTAGTGTGTGTTGGCTTGTTTGACGTGGACACTAGAACGTCTTCCTCTCCCGTAGCCTTTTGGAAAAAACCCGGAGAATGATTAAAATTGCCATGAGAAGTTTCTCAAAAATATTTTGTTCGGAGTCGACATCAACCTGAAGGTCCTGCCACTCATAGTCAAAATTAACCCACACAATGTGGGTGGCGTGAAAAACTAGGTTGTAATGAGCATTGAAGTAAGTAAGTAGAAAAACATTAACAACTAACATCATAGAACGCTACTCAGTGATTAAAGAATTTTGCTTCTATCGGGTGGACCATCTATCGGTTTAAATTTTAACCAACGGTTATTTCGAATCTGGCAATACTTATGTCATTCTAAAGGGCTATCCATTTCGTGGTTTGAAAAGTATGGGACTGGAATTCGGCATCTGTCAAACTAAGTTGTGAAACCAATTTTTTTCTTTTCAGTTGAAAGTCTGACATTGATGAAAATGGATCGCTTAACTATCACACAACACATAAAAATTATCAAAACCTACTACAAAAATGGTGATTCTGCCACAGCCACGTACCGTGCGTATCGGCAATTTTTCGAACAAAATTTTCTTCAGCGAAATCCGAAGGTGTGATTGGACCTTACTTCTTCGAAAACGACGATGGAACGACTGTCACCGTCAATTCGGAGCGTTATGATCATATGATAACCGATTTTTTTTTTGCCTGCTATTGAAGAATACGACTTGGAGAACATGGGGTTTCAACAAGACGGTGCCACATGCCACACAACTCGAGCGAATATGGCTTTATTGCAAGAGACATTTCCTGGGCGCGTAATTTCTCGTCGTGGCGATATCAACTGGCCACCAAGATCAGGCGATTTGACACTATTAGCCTTTTTTTTGTGGGGCTACGCGAAAGACCGTGTTTATGCAGATAAACCTTCAACTCTTGAGCACTTAAAAACCAACATTCGTCAAGTTATGGCTGAGATACCGCCCAATAGGTGTCAAAAATTAGTCAAAAATTACCTCAAAAGAATCAATGCTTGCAACACTTCGCGTGGGGGTCAATTAAATGATGTAATGTCAACGTTCCAACTTTACAATAAAAAAGAAATATCATGAAAAAAATATTTTATATGTGTTTTATTTACGTTTACTTTTGAAACCACGAAATGGATAACCCGGTATTTTGTCACAAAATTCAGTTTATTACCTCCACTGAACGTAATGAATCGATTTATGCTTGAGTAACATTGGGATTTATTGGAAATTTATTTCCAAAACAAAGACAATTGGTCGGAAAAATTGCAAAAATTTCAAAACAATATCATCTTTTCGGATGAAGCGCATTTTTATATTTATGGGTACGTTAATAAGCAAAAATGCCGTATTTGGGACTCAGAAAACCCACTCGCGATCTTACCCGCTCTTTATGGCATTGATGTGAACGATGTTTGGTTTGAACACCATCTAATGCCACAATCGATTTATTGGGTCAAACGCTTGATGGCCGTATAATTAGCCGAAATGTTGATGTCAATAGGCTGCGATTTACACAGCCTCAATATCTTTATGCCAAGTACATGTAAAAGCTAAACACCATTGAAATTAATCTGTTCCCCATTTCGCATTTGACTTCACAAGCAACCGGTAACCCTATACTCTCTGTTTGTATACGTAAATAGATTCCATTTGCCGTTTATCCTTTTGTGGTTTCTCATTTAAATTTCCAAATTGTTCATTTTAGATTTTCTTTCTGTTGCAGTTGTTGTAGTAGTAGTTGTTGTTATTTACAATTTCCAACATTCAAAATTGAAATGAAAAATTGTATTTTCTTCATTTGGCCGTAAATTAAGTCATAATTTGTCTTTTTAAAATGGCACAAAACCACAAAAAGTGGTTCTTTTTCATTTCGTTCTTTCTTTCTCTTTTAAAGCATTATTCATGCAACAGTTCATTTAATCGTTTCTCTCTTAATAAAACCACTCGTAATGGACAAAAGCAAATTGGAACAAAATAGCAGCAGCATAAAGGGTATAAAAGACCCTGTCCCATTTTTTCTTTCTCGCTCTCTCTTCTTGTCTCTAATTCCTGTTCACAAATAATATTTTTCATAATTTCTTGTCATTTTTTTTGCCTCCTTTTTATTTTCCTTTTGTCATAATGACCCATATAAAGTTTTTGCCTTATTGTTGTTTTTGTTTTTGTTTTACTGCCATTATTATAAAATCTTTGTTAGTCCTCCTTAAAATAACCACCCTCTGTTAAGCATAGAAGGAAAAAAAAACCAACACAATCAAATTTGTTTTTATGTGTTCAACATCTGTGTTAATGCTTTGCAAGAACATGTAGAGTGGGTGAAGGAGAGAGAGTTGGTCACTTTTCTTTTATGATAATTGTTTTTGGTTGTTGTTTCTTTCTCATTTCAACACACACACACACACACGTACACATACAGTGACATTTTGGCATAATTACTATAAAAAACCTCTATTTTACATTGTTATTGTTGTTGTTGTATACTCATTCATTTATTGGAGTTGTTTTATGGTTGTCTGCTCTCGCTCTCTTTATGCATGTGTGTGCGTATGTGCTAATGTTTTCAAAAAATTTATTTTCAAATATTTTAACGATGCATGTAATTGTATGTTTTGTTCTAAAATAATTATTTTTTATTGTTTTTGTTGTTGTTGTTGATATTATTACAAAAGTGATACTCTTTTGTTTATAGGTCTCTTTGGGGCGCTCATTAAAAATTTGTAATATTTTATGTGCGTGTACAATGTACACTGTACATATGTATGTGTGTGTATGTGAGTTTGTTATTAAGTCAACATGTGAGGAACAAATTTTTAATGGTAATGATCTATTAAATTGAAATGTTTAGAATACACACTTCTCTGTGTGTATGTGTGTGTGTATCTGCTTATGTGTGCCTTTTTTGTGAGTTTCTCAGAGCAGATGTTTTTTTATGATGAAAGGAAATTATTCTCATCAAATTGTCGTTCTACATTTTTTGTTTGCAAAAAATTTAACAAGAATGTTGCATTAAATATATTATTGTATAGGGTCTTCCAACAGCAACTTCCGAACTTTGCCAGTTAATAATGGCCATCTTGTTGAAGCTGTATCTGCCATATTAGTTGTTATTTAGTTTGCCAAATCACAATGGACGGATTCATTCAATATCCATAATCAACCTATCGAGAGGATTATTCGCAATGTGATGAATAAGTTTGATTTCAACATCCATACGCCGACGAAATGCAAGATCTGCTAAAAACATCGCCGCTCACAAAAAACTCAAACCTTCACAAACCACAACTTGGCGAATTTTGCATCGTGACTTGGACCAGCACCATATTTCATATTTCATATTTTCGTTTTGATGTCTGACCTGGGGTTTGAACCCTGGCTTTACGTCTAATAAGCCAACACACTACCTAGTAGACTACGGCGACTTCAACGTGTATTCGCTTTCTAATATTCATCGATGAGGCCCAAAATTGTCGAATTTGGGATGTTACCAACCCAAACGAGAACCAAGAGCGTCCAGCGCATTCTGTAAAAGTCACGGTTCCGTGGGAATTTTGGGCTGACGGCATCATCGACCCATATTTCTTTGAAGACGACATTGGACAGTTCAATACTGTCATCGGCAAGGAATTTAAGTTGATAATTTGGTGTTCTGGACACCAAAGACACGTGGTTTCATTAGGACGGCGCAATTTTTCACACAGCTCATGTCAGGTTTGGTATTTAACACGATCAATTTAAGATCATGGTCATCTCACGTGAAGCATTTTTCATGCAAATCACAGCGGTTCACAAAGCCAACATAATAAATGTCTTCTTAATCAATCCACTCTACTGAGTTTCTCACTGGTGACGGACCAGATTATTCTGCATATGAATCAGAGGTATTTATAAATCCAGACTTGTAGTTTCATACAACAGATTAGAATATTCTCATTTTATTACTGATTGTAATCATCCGAATGTCACTCTCGCCTTTTGCGCTTGCTGACTACATCAGTTGTTGACATTCTTAGCCCTATATGGGGCAGATAGATGTGTGTGAAGATAAATTCGAATTTAACTAGCACAGATAAAAACCAAAAATGACAGAGCTAATGTTAAAGTTAACAGAGCAATGTTAAGTGGTTGACAGAAAATATAAAAAAATAGTTACGGAAGAAATTATCCAAAGGTACGATATCGGAGAATGCAATCCCTTCTTTATTACTTAAAAATTATGCGCCACACGTTCCTGAGTGAAACAGCTTCTTTGGTAATTCGGAAATTTTTTTGAAAATTGACAAACTAGGACAAAAAAATGTATTCGTATTAATAATGCCTAGGAAGGATGATCGATATTGTGGAAAAATGGGACTTGCTGCAGAGGTATCCCTCTAATTTTTTTAAGCCTGCTGTCTGTATATTTTAATTTTTTTTTTTAATATTTTAAAAAACACTATGCGACAAAATAAAAAAATTAAATACACCCGGCTAATGACATAGTGTAGGTTGTGAGTTTTGTTGAGCAGATCTCAAAAATATTTTTTTTATATTTCTCGAACCCTCCAAACTTTTTTTATTTGACAAAAACTGTTTTTTTTTGACTTTACGCACAAATTTTTGGATTACTCAAACATTTCTGACCCGATTTCAAAAGATTTAAATCTTGTTGGAAAGGGGAGAGATGGACCTTTAAAACGGTATACATATATCTGTTATTCGACTTAATATGCTATGAGATTTGATGAGGTAAACTTGGAGAATTCGAATTTTTTTCACATTTTTTCAAGTTTGTCCATTCATAGTAGCAAACTTTAATAAGAAAATATACGCTAAGTGATAATATTCTTAAAGTCTGTTCTCTTGTGAAGAGATTGAGTCATTATTTAATCAAATCGGACAAAAATTACCGTAGTTATTATTTAAAGAGTCTAATAGTCGAGTGATAATTTTTATATATGTCATCTCATCAAATGAACTTTTAGTTCAAAAATTTTCAGAATTTTTGATGGATCTTGATTGTTTCTCACAAAATGTGTCAATTTCACGTTTGCACGACTTCCAGAAGTCGGCTAATATTTGTGTTTTATGCAAATATCATTATTTCTCTTTGCGCACACATTGGAAAACTTCTGGTGGTCGCTCAAACGTGCAGTTGACACATTTTGTGATAAACAATCAAGATCCATCAAAAATTCTGAATTCGAATAACAGATATAAATATGTATACCCATTAATAGTTCAAAAGCGCAAACCATAAAATATGTAATAATAAAAAAGTAGTGAAAGTGTAGCGGGAGTTGTATTTTTGAAACGGAAAAGTATTGAAAAAGTACTAAATTCTGAATTTTTCAACATTGATCCTAAGCAACATATTTAAATGCTTTGCATTTTGTATATGTAGCTACAAAATTAACATGTTGCTAAACAACACATGTATTTTATCGCCTTTCAATTTGCCACAGTCAAAGTTGCCACAGTCTTCTGCAACATAAAGTGTTAATAACCAGTCTGTTGTTTGTCTCCACTGTCAACATAATTTGTTAACAGTTTAATATGCTGTTAAAAATATGTTTAATTATTCTAACCTGACTATACGCGCATAAGCGTGTATGTTTATACGCTCATGTTCATTTCGGTTTTTTCCAAATTACCAACGTCTTTTAAAAAAAGCAAAAAAAAAATGTTTTTCATGTGCATGCGTTTGAAGTGTTTATGGGAAATTCAAAAGACATTAATTTTTCCATGATTTCAATTGGACCACCCATTGCTGGCTGCTTGACACACTGCTGCTACCCGAATAGCATAAAAGATGTTGTGTTTGTGTAAAAGCGGTTCTTTTATTTGTTGTTTACATGAGTTTTATTAACAAATTATTTACTATTTATCATGGTTTTGAAAATTAATTTGAAAAACTTTTAGGAGAAATCAATGTAATTTTCTTTGAAAAATTTTAAATGAAATCCTTTGTTGGCTTACTGATGTGGTTTTCGGCTTAAACAGACGACACCTGTTGATTTTAATTAATGTCACACACACACACACACAACATTTAAGTTCATTTGTTTGCATGGAGCTTGTGTAGAGTGTTAATCTTTGAGAAATAGTGAGGACTTTTTTTGATGTCGAAACTTTATTTCATGTCAAAACTTCTGGAGTTCCAGTTGGTTAAATGTGAATAAGATTTTTGATCGCAAACATTGACGTTTTTCCAGGACACTTACATGTAAGCAAATTAAATTTTAATATCCGCAAATACTGCTCCAGCTTTCTTCTCTATCATCACAGTGCCACCACAATGCATTATAACCGGAGGGATAGACGTATTAACGAAAAGGGGTTTTTTGGAATGCAGATTCCAATGAATTAAAATCCTGATAAACACAACGCTTGGAATCAAAGATTTGCAATATTTCATTTGCATTTTCAGCAATTATGCTTTCATCAGCATTATTGGGAGTTACAACATAAGGACCTTAGTTGTGTTTTCGATTCATATCTCAACCTACTGGCGTTCATTTCTGCCTGGTTTAATTTCAAATAATTCGAGGAATCATAACACTGTTAAAAAGGTATAAAATCGTATGTCTGTGAGGGTACCTAACGTTGCTAAAAACATAAAATAAGTTTTTCTACAAACTTGTAACACAATAAAGCTTAAATGTGGCTTGACACTCAGTTGAGTTCATAATCTTCAATTGTTAGCAACAAAAAAAATGGATATCATAGCTCTCTGAATTGACGGTTATGACACCATAATGTCCACCACATAAATATTTTTTCAGGCGAAATGTTATTTCCACAGTCACCTTTGGATTTTCACCAAGAATTTGAAAATTTTTGTAAGCACACAAGCATCCAATCGCTATATCTACGGCATTGTGAATGGTCAGCTGCTTTAATTTTTATGTCAGTTGGGAAGTAGAAATTCAAATAGAAAATACGAAATACAGTCACGTAAAAAGTCTACATACACCGTTGTAAGTTGTAAGTCTACATACAGCGATGGATGTAGGCTTTTTTCTTTGACTGTAATCTGTGAATGTCGTGGAACTGATAAACTCGGATTATTCGCTACACTTTCTCTCTCTTGCGCAATAGGCCTGTTATGTAGAAAACAACCAGTCCTTAATACTAGAAAAGTGTCCTCATTTGAATCACCTCTTTTGTAGCAGGTTTTAACGATTTTTATCAGTTTTTCGATTATTTTAAATGGCAAACCTTTCACTAAATAAATAGTGATTTAGATGAGAAATATTTAACACTGGAAGCCTTACAAGACCTATAGTTTGACAAATTATTCAGCCAGACGGAAGTCAAGATTTTCTACCAAATGTAGACTATGAACGTCCAGACGCTATCTAACGATGTCTAGCGGAATATCTGATAAAATTGCATCCATAATACGCGTCTCGTATGTGCATGGATGTTGCTTATCGAAATATTGGCGAGAAATAATTTCCAAATAAAATTATGGCGTTCGGAAAGTCTATATTCTGTCTCTTTTATGTCTGGTTAATACAAGTCGGTTGAATTTAGTACTGATGCAGGCACAAGTCACGATACAGAATTCGCCAAAATTTTGGTTTGTCTAAGGCCAAGTTCTTGTGAACCGACTGCCTCGGATTCTCCTGCATATTCTCACGGACAGTGATAATGTTTTCGACAGATATTGCAGTTCATCGAGGTACGGGTGTTGATCGATCATTTACTAAACCTGTGAACTCTCACTTCGAAGGAAGGTAGGACGATTATGATGATCGTAAGAATGCTTAGTTAAGGTTTACTTTCTGATTCCAGATAAAGTTCGGAAAGTCTATATTCAGTCTCTTTTATAGTTGGTTGGTACAAGTTTTGTATCGAACGGTCTAGCCTAATTGAATCCTAATTGGATCCTTTCCTTATTTAATTTTTCAACTGTTCTCTTAAGGTGTTGATTGAAATGATTAAGATTTGCCACCTTTTCAAATAATTTTATTTGTTACTCAATAGATATCGATTTTGATTTTTCAATTTTTCCAATTCCAATCGTTGTATCGTTGATGTTAAACGTGATATGTCTACAAATACAAATGCTTTCACTTTCTTATCTTCAACACAATTTCTGTCTGCGACATGGATCGATTCGATTACAAAAATAACGATCTGACAGATATGATGATCAGTTGGTTAAGTCGCGTCATGAATATTCAAATATGAACAGTCGTACAATGACCTTTAATTAAGTGACTACAAATAATACAAATGTCTGTATTTGTTTCACACATTGATTTCTAAACCAATTAAAACACTTTTGTTAACAACACCTCCGAATTAAAAATACATTTTGCCCTACTTAATGAATAAACTCAACTGTTTGGATTTTTATTCCAAAGTAAATGAAATAAAATAGAAATAGAAAGAAACAACTGACTGTCAGTCAGTCAGTGAGTTAGTTAGTTAGTAAGTCTATTTCAATTTAACAACATTGTTTATCTTTAAAGTGTCTTGTCTATTGAAAGTTTCTTTGGTATACAGAGAGACAGACAGACAGACACCCGGTATAATGACTTTATTTTCTTAAGAAAAAACGACAAAAAAAATTCAATAAAAAATAAGCCCCTCTAATCAATAAAATCAAATAAAATAAAGAAAACCCAAGAGAGAGAAAACAAAAAAAAATTAATTTCCACACAAGACATAACAAACAACAACAAGAATTTGTTTAATCGGTTGTCTGTCCAAGCCTATTATACTTATAGACATTCAGTAGATGTGTGAACATGTCTAATGCTGTTGTTGTTGTTGTATTTATCTTTTTCCCAATAACGATCTAACCAAAGTAATTGCATATGGAGTAGTGTAGTGTGGTGGTGGTGTATGAGTTTGACTGGATAATTGGCGGCGCTATGTCTATGAAAACGTTTCTAATTTCAATACACTCCATAAAATAAAATAGAAAACAAGGAAAAAAAAATAGTTAAAAACCAATTTACAACAATAATAAAAACAAAGCTAAACAAATACAACTGAGTACCTCACTCGTATGGAGTAGTAGGCTCATTTGTAGAGATCAAAATTATAACAAAAAATTAAGAAAAAAGATAGAAATTGTTTAACAAAGTAAGTAATTTCAGTTGAACCATTAAACCAACAACAACAGTATTAATAGCAACAACATCAACTCACTTAGTTACCGGTATCTGTAGACGACACTGCACTATTAAACAGGGTATTCCTAAAGGTGGCCACATTAAGCAAAATCTTTTAGGTCATCAGATAAACAAATGTTTGCTGAGGCCAATCTTATCGTTCAGAATCATTTTTACCATTTAGTGGATCCCAAAAAGAAAAGCTATGTGCCCTTTGCCAACGGTGGCAGTACAGCGGAATTATATCCGCAGTTCAAGAATTTGAATTCTTTATTTGAGCCCCTAAAACCAATTAATAATTCTTAGAATAGTAATTCCTGTATAAACTATGTTTTTGTCTCTCCAATCTACAGGCTAAATTGAGTTAGGTTAGACGGTGGACCCTCCTTGAAAGACAAGATCCACTTAGACTAGCAATTGGACCCAGCCCGAGTATCAAACATTCTTGATAGGAAACCATTCAAAGTTTACAATAAATCTTTCTTTTACAGCAATCGTCATATTTTATTCAGCCAAAGTTGTCAAGAATCTGCATCTTTTTTTGACAAGGCAGGACACAGGTATATGAGGTGAAATACAGTCTCTTTCTTCTCCTCTTCAGATTCTCATTTAACTGACACATAAGGTGAAAGACAGTCTCTTTCTTTTCCTCCTCAGGTTCTCATTTGAGGGAATGCCAGGACTATAGCCATACCTGATAATTTCAATTGTGAGGTAGATGGCTATGTGATCTAAACACTTTTCTTATTCATATTAGTCGAACAGACCGTAGCAATATTGCATATACCTTCCTAGTGTCCACGAAGTTGAGTCTCTTCGTAAACCGAGCGGACAAAACCAAGTCCTATCTGATGCAATCGTAAAACGTATAACATACTATGTAAGATGTTGGAGATTGTGATCTTCGTACCGACCTGGGCTAGTTCATAATTCACAATTACAATTTCCGATAATATCCCAATGTCGTAGAGTCTAGAATAAGAGCTACAATTCCATGATTCGAAATATCCATGAACAAGGATGGACGCCTGGAAAACAGTACAGAGTCAAGCCTGATGCCATGTACGAAAATTGAATATCAGAACCCTTAATATACATATATACCATAGGCCACTCTGTTCAGTGTTTTTAAGACATCAGTATAAACCTTAAGCGTCTTACCAAAATCCTCCAGATTTTCAAGCGAGAAGACTTATGTGGTGGTTTGCAAAGAGAAGATTATGATGGTTTGCAAAGAGACGATAAAATACTTGCACCCAAACTTGAGTACAAAAGGTAAATAAAAGAGTGGAGTGCTGACTCATATGATATAAGGACCTGATCGACCGATTGAGGACGGCTGTGGTTCGTGATTATTCGTATACACATGTGATCTAAAATGCCCTACGAAAACAAGTCTAACTGGGATGGCCCAATCAACGTCGTTCTCAAAATAATATGGACCAAAAATGCCGCAGTGGCTTTTGTGGTGTGTACTGAACGCTCTTATGAATTGATGTCTTCACAAATTCGACTGCATTATCCAGAAATGGCTTTTGAATGAAAATTAGCGTCAGTTGTCAACTGTTCCAGAACCTATTCAGCGTACACACGCCATTATCTATGGTCGTTTACTTTCAGTTACTGGTTCAGTTGAATTTTGTACTAATGCAGGCCCAAGTCATGATACAGAATTCGCAAAAATTGTTCTTGTGAGTGACGAGAAAGCGATTACCTCTTATTGTTCTGCACACTCTCACGGACAATGGTGATGACAGATATTGCATGTCGTCGAGGTACATACGGGTGTTGATCGATCATTTACTGAAGCGGTGGAATCTCACTGCGAAGAGGTCTCTCGGTAGGACGATTATGGCGATTGTAAGAATACTTAGTTAAGATTTTAATTCAGATTCTAGGTAGGTTGCAAATCTAACTGATTTACCAAAGAGAGCAGGCACAGAAGCGCTCTAATTCAGGTGGCCGGTGCTGACAAATATACAGTCCTAAAAAACTGTTTTATACTGAAACGCAGGGAATATGATTTCCTTACAAAATATAAAAAAATTCCTAAAACTGTTAAATACCGCATCCATAAAATAATACCCTGTGCCTGTACTAACCGATGCATGGACTAGTATGGGTTATTAGTAGAGCAAATCTAGTGTGCGATTATTGAATCCAAAAAAAAGAGGAAAAAAGCATTGATCCAGCAACCAAATACAAGTATTGGAATTACAAAAACTAAATGAACAAAATAATGTGCCGGTAAAATTATAGACACACTTCCACTTCACACACTTACCCACACTGGATAGATTTCGATTACCAAGCAATGACCACACTGTACACACGGTTAAATGGTGGGTATTTAACGTTTTACCTTTTTGTTGTTGTTATTATTGTTATTGTTGCTGTAACCATTTTTCCATTCGAGATCATTTGATAACAAAACGCAACCTGTATTTAACTGAAACGATTGAGTTGCTCATGTTACTGATAATTGGCATTTATGTCGCCTGCATTTAAACACAAATACAAACAAACCAATGCAAAGGCTTTTTAGATACACCCATATATATACCCGGTATACAGATATCGATAGAGTTGATGCTGCTTTTCATAGTGAAGTTGTTGGCTGGTAAACCAAACGAATGAAACCAGACCAGGTTGTATTTATCCAAAGCAATAACGTATTTAACAGAAAATACCAATTTTTGTGATAGACAATCAATTGGTCAGACAGGAGGTGGACAAACAAGCACAACAAAAAAAAAATACGATAAAAGAACGAACGAATAAATAAACTGCTGATGCACACAGAGAAAAAGTTTTAGTGGAACGGCGAATAGTTTAGCAATACAAAGCGAAGGCCTGTCTCTAACAGAAAGAGAATAGGGAAACATTTTGACGTTTTGACTACCTCAAGTCCATAAGAGAGAAAAACCACACGACTAAGTTGTTGGAAGTCAACTCTCGCTATAACCCAGGAAGACAATAGCATTTGTTTGACAAAAATTTAGCGCACCATCCTCTCTTTAATATAGGGGACACCTATCCGATGTTTCATTAAGCATATATTTTCTTTGTATGAAGTCACCGTAGTCTAGTCTAGTAGGTATTAGAAGACATCTCCATCAAAACGAGATATGAAAAAATATTTCTTCGGCGACTTCCTCTCAGAAGATTTCTGGCAAAAACTCTGACAGTAAATAAGACAAAATTGCCATGAAAAGTTTCTCAAAAGTCTGTCGTTCAGAGTCAACTTTAAACTGTAGGTCACTCCACTCATGTATAAAATTAACACACACAACATGGGTGGTGTAAGAAGCTAGGTTGTAATCCTGCCTGAAGGGATGTTATGACCAATTATGTATTTATATATACTGTGAGCGTCAAAAGAAAGTGTACAATTCAAAAAAATATACATTAATAAATTAGCGTTAATTTTTTTTAAAATTATTTTATTGCCAGTTTTTAAAATTGAAACAAGAAGAAAAGAATTAGAAAATTTTGGAAAAATTGTAAAAATTTTTCGGGCACTCTCCTTAAGTGGAAAACTTGAGTTGAGATTGTTACAATTTTATCCATAGTGTACACTTTCTTTTAACGCTCACTGTATATATATCTTTACATAAAATAAAATGTGTGTGAGATATCACCGAAATTTTTTATTCGTTTGAAAGACCTATTGATTCCATTAAGTGTGGGCAATCACATGGTCTAAATGTGTCCCACGGTTTCTCTGAGTGGAGCGCTTTCGAAATCTCCAATTTTCCATGACTCTGGTGCATTCATCAGATTGAATTTGAACGATGGCATAGGTTATGTTAGCTTCGAGGACTGCAGTGGTTTGTGACTTTTTCGCATACACCTGTGACTTAAGGAAATCCCACTAGAAAAAGTCTTAAATGGTCGCAACGCACGATCTCGAAGGGCAGTCCTTATTACCTCTACAACACGAGACTTGTAGCACGTAGTGCCAGAAACCAGATAACGCTGGTATCTAAATCATCAAATTTATAACAAAAGGAGTTGGTAATCAACTACCAGAAATGGACTTCATCGCTGAAAATAATTTTTCGAAGAACATATGCTTGAACATAACAGCCATTCTGATAAAACAATTTTACTATAAGCATGGGTTGTTGGATGCTGCATGCCTCCATGGTGATTTGACAAAAAAAAATTGAATTAATTTGACAGATGCAGCTTCAATAAGATGTCCGTTATCAACTGTCAAAGTTCGAATGTTTCTGTTGGAAGACTCGATATACATATGCGATGCAGTGAAAAGAAAACTCGTGGTGTAGGAGGTCTTGTACACATTGCTGCTTTTTCCCGTTTGTAAAAAGATTTCCAAACTGTTCCTCTCTACCTTAGCTAGTCGTTAACATTTTGATTGAACTTCGCTCGTTTAAATAAGGCTGAGTTAAAAACAAAATTTTCAACACTTTTATCAAAACAACTAAAAATCAATAGAGCTGACAAATTTTCAAAGAAAATGTTCGAAGATCTGCTCAAAAAACCTGTGCCATGGGTTGTTAAAAATGAAACAAATAAATTGAGACTGCATTTGTCCCTCAAATAACTCGGTTTACGCTCGGAATTGATCAGTGCAGAAGCAGCGAAGGTTATCAAAGAATCCGAAGGAGCCAAATCTTTTGATTCAAAAAAAATTTCCTTTTCATACTTAATTTTCACAGTGTTGGAAATGGACGAAAATAAATACCGAAAGAGGGAAAAATAAAAGAGAGAAAAATTGTTTAAAACCAACTCACGGGTATCGTTTATCTTTTCAAAAATACAACAACTTAAATGGATAAACATGATACATCACAACCAATGGTTTTTTGTTTTCTTTTAAAAGAGAAAAGGGCAACGAGGACATAAACAACGAAATAAAAATTTAACAATAACAATAAAAATAACAAAAACAAAAACACCAGAGTAACAACAACAACAAACAAACAGCTAAACAGCTATATTGACAAATAAATAAGTAACGATGACAATAACAACAACAGTTTGAGGAACCACAGTTTAAACGTTTGTAACACGACACAACGTCAAGTGCATTTTGTGGCAGCACCCAAATCGGTATCGGTATCGACATCACTATCAATAGCGCAATGGAACAGAAAAAAAACTCAAAGTCAATAGATGTGGCCAAAAAGACTTAATAAAAGAAATACAAAGCGACAGACAGCTGGCAATAGCAATAACTACAACACCACCAAAGCTTAATAATGTTGCCGCGTTCTTTTATACAATCTTTGTTTTTTTTTTTTTGTTTTTTATTTAAAATATGTGGCTACGCCTGTAAACTGCATACAACATCGATACTTTAATTAGTTTTCTTCGCTTTTTTCACTTCGGTTTCAGGTCTTTTGGTTTTTAATATTAAAAGAGTTCGTCAAGCCAACAGTAGTTTTCTATACAAAAAACTGATAGGAAAACCTGAGAATAATAAAGGCTACGAACGAATCTCATGGACTCTACGATAACAATTCACAGCACATGTTACAACACTCGTTGGCCATCTAAACTTGATGTAAAGAGTTCTGATATACTTTGACAATTGAAGCAAATGCTCATTAAGTGATAACAGAAGCTAAGGAACTAGATTCGTTACAGATCAGTACAGAAAGTTATAGATCATGGTACAGTATTTTCATTTAAATATTGAATACGCGTCAAACATTAGACGGTAGAGTCTAAACGAGCGCATACCAACTGTATTTAGGCAAGAATAGGTTTCTAATGTAAGTTCATGGAATGGGAACAGAGTTGTCAAAAAGCATCTCAATCTTCTGATTTTATTTCGAACAAAACGAAATAGGAAAGAAAAAAATATTTCTTTTAGGAGGTTTCCTCACAATACATGCCAAGAAGAAGAAGAAAACTGTCTGCTCCACGAGGCCAAAATATATCCCCGTCTACGAACAAAGCTATTGGGAGTTACATTTCAATTCAGAACAGTCTATGTCAGCAGGGTCTTACTAAAGAGTGTGGTCAATTAATTTTTGTCTTCATATTTTATTATCATTTAAATATTGTTGTGTGAGTGACCAGAGTATGAAGTTAGACACTGTAATTGATCAGAATATTTTTATAATTTTTCGTAATCACCTGTTTACAATGATCTGCAAGGTGTTTGAATAGCATGATGGACTTGACTTCATTCTAATTTGGAATTCTTGCGGAAGCTCTGAATTAGTAAACATCACCTCAGCTTTGCTCATGTTTAATCTAAGCCCTGACGCCTACAGCTTCAAAGTTTGCTGCCAGCCATATGAAATTGTGTGACAGCAAATACTTATAAGTATTCATCATAATAAACGAGATCTTCCTTAGCTTATACTGAGGATTACTGGATTTAAAGTAAGGCAAACTTTATAAAATCTTGCCTTTATTCAGATATTTTACAGTCAAGCCTAGAGAAAGATAATAGGATATCTTTATTCATATATAAAATCAAAGAGTGAGTGAGTGAGTAAAGACAGAGACTATTTCAGATTACTTATAAGAGAAATCCAATTCCCTACCATATGATGTATAAATGATACCGCTTATAATGTAGTGTGTGCGTCAGCAACGAAATAGTCAATAAATTTTAATAACAGGTTGTTTAGCAATTTAAAAGACTACTCATCATGCACAACGCACCATATATTTAAAGAAAAATAGTACATGGAAAAATTAAAAATAAATCCAAAAAAAATGTTATTGAAAACGTTGAAGAAACTCAACTTCTTGGGTGATATTTAAACATTTTCCTCAATGTTATACACAGAGAATTAGAGAGCCATGATGCCATGATTAAATTGTAAAATATAATCGGTTGTAGGCATTAAATTGTTTTAATTAATGGACCACCACACGCACAATACGTGAGTAAAAAAAGGAAATCTTTTTGCCTGGCATAAATCATACAGTTCATACAAGAAGCAATACAACGTTGCCAGTAATTTTTTTTTACTAAAAAAAACTACTTTTTTTACGAATGTACCAAAATTTTAAAAGAAAATTATACATAATGGAGAGGAAGCAATCGAAGAAATATTTTTCATATTTGTCTTTGTTCAATAACTGGGCTGGGATTTGAACCACAGCCTCACATTTAATAGGCCAACATACTGCCTACTGGACTACGGCATCTATAAAAAAAAAAAGAATATTAAAGCAAAAAAAAATGTACTTTGGTACTTTAATTTACTACAATTCAAAAAGTACTTTGGTACTTTTTCTAGAACTTTTTTGTACTTTTGTTATTACCCAAGTTATCTCTGTAGATTTTTAAATGTACTTCTGGCACTATTTTGTATCCTTTAAAGAGTACTTCTACTACTTTTTTCTGGTAATTTTGAAAGCGCTTTTTTTAAAGTCAAGGTTTTTGTGGCTATTATTATTATTATCAGGGATTTAGTATACTCGTTGGTAAAAATAGAGGAATCTTCAGCCTGGAGAATACTGTGCTCTTCTTTTAGCCGGAAAATAATTTTCTTATTCATTCCCTTTACATACATATGTATGTACATATGCATGTATGTATGTATATATAAATAGTCGCTACCGATATACATATGTATGTGCCCATCTGTGAACATCCCTTTGCAATTTCTAAGACGTAAAAAAACCATTTTTAGGAATTGGAAAACGTTTCAAATATTTTTTTTAATTTTTACATATTTTCGTGTTCTAATTAGAACCCGATTTATAAGCTTTTTCTAAAAACACTTTCAAACACGTTGCAAATTTATTTACGTTTGTATTTATAAATTAAAAAAAATTGATTTTAAAAAAGAAAAATATTTTTAATTTTTCCAACTAAATTCCTGTTGTTAAGCAAAATAGGCATACATACTCATTCAGCACAGGCAACAGATAGGCATTGTTTTAAAAAAGAAAACAAAAAATAAAAACAGCCCTCAGCAACAGCTAATCACCATTATTACGATCTTACAATATGATTACGATAGAAAAACCCTTTGCAATGTTAATTATTGTTAATGAAGATGCGTAATACAAAACAGAGACCAACAAACCCACAGAGTACATATGCAAATGGCAATAGTGAGAGAGAGAAAGAGAAAAAAAAAAAGAGTTTATGAATGAGAGAAATTAAAAATAAAAGTTATTTAAAAATAGAGAACCTAACAAAAGCATGTTCAATCATGTTTACAGCAAACAGGGGAAAAATAATAATCTGATTGTTGTTGTTATAAAAATTGCACATATTTTGGGTGCTTTATAAAAATAGCACCGGTTATTCAGAGCGTTACAATATAATGGCGTTAAAGTTTTGTTATTGTTTTACCTGCTTTCTGCTTCTTCTTCTGCTTTGATGAAAAATTTTCTTCTTTAGCACACATTTTATAACACTTTTATCATACAAACAAGCACACGCACTTACGCTTAAACTACCCTCATGCATTTAACACTTTTTTATTAAATATGTAATGAAAATAATTAACTTTTTTATATAATTTTGCGCCCACACTTACACAGGCTCATACTTAACACTTCCCACTTATTTTATTTAACTTAGTTGATAAATATTTAAACGAATTTTAATTCTTTAGCGACAATTAATTATTTTCGACGCCACTAGAACAATGGATGCGTATTAAACTCTCTAAGTAAGCGGTTAACTGACAAACAAACAAAGCAAGTAAACTTTAGTATTGCCAACTTCGGTTTTGTCTAATTGGAACTCATACAGTACAAAATGGGAAGTCTTTAATTTAAAAGTACATTAACAGTTTACATATGTAACTGACCTCTGTTCCCTTCTTAACATTAAAAAACGGACGAAAAATGCAGAGCATCTTTATAAGTAAGGAAAATAGGTAACACTGTTTACCACACACTTAATAGACATTACAATTTGAAAATAGAGAGCCGTGAGTGAATCATAAAAATAAACAACAACAATACAATTACAATTTCATACGTCATCAAAACAGCATGATATTGGTGAACTTGAACAAATGTTTCTTCAATTTTAAGTAAAGCAAGAACAACAACAAACACTGAGAGCCAGAGAGCAAGAGAGCCTAATCAAAAGAGAAAAACTACAAAACAAAAACACAAACAACATCATATGGAAATATCGTAGCCAATAACAATAAGTGTTTAATCGTTTACTATGTGACACGCGTCCATTGTTCTAGTGGCGTCGAAAATAATTAATTTTCGCGAAAGAATTAAAATTCGTTTAAATATTTATCAAGTAATTTAAATAAAATAAGTGGCAAGTGTTAAGTACGAGTCTGTGTAAGTGTGGATGTAAAGTTATATTAAAAAAGTTAATTATTTTCAATATCTTGTTAATAAAAAAGTGTTAAATGCATGAGGGTAGTTTAAGTGTAAGTGTGTGTGTTTGTTTGTATAATAAAAGTGTTATAAAATGTGTGCTAAAGAAGAAAATTTTTCATCAAAGCGGAAGAAAAAGCAGAAAGCAGGTAAAACAATAACAAAACTTCAACGTCATTATTATTGTAAAGCACTTAACAACCGGTGCTATTTTTATAAGGCACCCAAAATATGTGAAATTTTTATAACAACAATAATCAGATTATTTTTTTTCCTGTTTGCTGTAAACATGATTGAACATGCTTTTGTTTGGCTCTCTATTTTTAAATAACTTTTGCTAATAATTTCTCTCATTCATGAACTGTTTTTTCTCTTTCGCTCTATCACTATTGCCATTTGCATATGTACTCTGTGGGTTTATTGATCTCTGTTTCGTTTTACGCATCTTCATTAATAATATTTAACGTCGTAAAGGGTTTCTCTATCATAATCATGTTGTAAAATGATGTTCAGCTGTTGCTGGGGGTTTTTTACATTTCTTGTTTTCTTTTTCAAGTACAACGCAAACAATTTTACACAATGCAGTTGTGTTGTTAGTTTTCTTAAAATCGGAGAAAGACCTGCTACTTAGAACAGTGGTCAGTGTTGAAAAATTCAGTACTTTAGTACTTTTTTCAGTACTTTTCCATTTTAAAAATACCGCAGTACCCCCGCGGCACTTTTAGTACTTTCTTATTATTACATATTTTATGTCTTGTGCTTTTCAACTATTAATTAGTGTTTTTCACGGGAATTTTACGGTTGTCGTACAGGAAGGCATGATGGTGTTAATTTATATGAATATCTTCTGATCCGATTGGGCCGAGTTTCGTACGAACATAACCTCAACATCTGTCATGCTAAGAACTTCTTAATTCCTGACGAACTGACCAAGACTGGTACAGAGTTCATAACATGCAACGTTTTACACAGATTGTATCAGTTAAACTGGGTATTTTATAGTTTTTGTACAGTGAGGCTTACGTTTGTTGTCATATGATTCTTTCAAGTTTCCACTGCAATTCGTATTTAAGAGAAAAATTTAAGAGAGAAATTTGCAAAGACAATTTTGCTTTCGCAAAGACAATTTTGCTTTTGCAAAGACAATTTTGCTTTTGCAAAAACTATTGCTTTTGCAAAGACAATTGCTTTTGCAAAGACAATTGCTTTTGCAAAGACAATTTTGCTTTTGTAAAGACAATTGCTTTTGCAAAGACAATTTTGCTTTTGCAATTGCTTTTGCAAAGACAATTTTGCTTTTGCAAAGACAATTGCTTTTGCAAAGACAATTTTGCTTTTGCAAATACAATTGCTTTCGCAAAGACAATTGTTTTTGCAAAGACAATTTTGCTTTTGCAAAGACAATTGATTTTGCAAAGACAATTGCTTTTGCAAAGACAATTGCTTTTGCAAAGACAATTTTGCTTTTGCAAAGACAATTTTGCTTTTGCAAAGACAATCGATTTTGCAAAGACAATTGCTTTTGCAAAGACAATTGCTTTTGCAAAGATAATTTTGCTTTTGCAAAGACAATTGCTTTTGCAAAGACAATTTTGCTTTTGCAAAGACAATTGCTTTTGCAAAGACAATTTTGCTTTTGCAAAGACAATTGCTTTTGCAAAGACAATTTTGCTTTTGCAAAGACAATTGCTTTTGCAAAGACAATTTTGCTTTTGAAAAGACAATTGCTTTTGCAAAGACAATTTTGCTTTTGCAAATACAATTTTGCTTTTGCAAAGACAATTGCTTTTGCAAAGACAATTTTGCTTTTGCAAATACAATTTTGCTTTTGCAAAGACAATTGCTTTTGCAAAGACAATTTTGCTTTTGCAAAGACAATTGCTTTTGCAAAGACAATTGCTTTTGCAAAGACAATTGCTTTTGCAAAGACAATTTTGCTTTTGCAAAGACAATTGCTTTTGCAAAGACAATTTAGCTTTTGCAAAGACAATTGCTTTTGCAAAGACAATTTTGTTTTTGCAAAGACAATTGCTTTTGCAAAGACAATTGCTTTTGCAAAGACAATTTTGCTTTTGCAAAGACAATTGCTTTTGCAAAGACAATTTTGCTTTTGCAAAGACAATTGCTTTTGCAAAGACAATTTTGCTTTTGCAAAGACAATTGCTTTTGCTAAGACAATTTTGTTTTTGCAAAGACAATTGCTTTTGCAAAGACATTTGCTTTTGCTAAGAAAATTTTGTTTTTGCAAAGACAATTGCTTTTGCAAAGGCAATTGCTTTTGCAAAGACAAATGCTTTTGCAAAGACAATTTTGCTTTTGCAAAGACAATTTTGTTTTTGCAAAGACAATTGCTTTTGCAAAGACAAATTTGCTTTTGCAAAGGCAATTGCTTTTGCAAAGACAATTGCTTTTGCAAAGACAATTGCTTTTGCAACCCCAATTTTGATTTGCAAAGACAATTGCTTTTGCAAAGACAATTTTCCTTTTGCAAAGACAATTGCTTTTGCAAAGACAACTTTGCTTTTGCAAAGACAATTGCTTTTGCAAAGACAATTTTGCTTTTGCAAAGACAATTTTGCTTTCGCAAAGACAATTGCTTTTGCAAAGACAATTGCTTTTGCAAAGACAATTGCTTTTGCAAAGACAATTGCTTTTGCAAAGACAATTGCTTTTGCAAAGGCAATTGCTTTTGCAAAGACAATTTTGCCTTTGCAAAGACAATTTTGCCTTTGCAAAGACAATTGCTTTTGCAAAGACAATTGCTTTTGCAAAGATAATTGCTTTTGCAAAGATAATTGCTTTTGCAAAGACAATTGCTTTTGCAAAGACAATTTTGTTTTGCAAAGACAATTGCTTTTGCAAAGACAATTGCTTTTGCAAAGACAATTGCTTTTGCAAAGACAATTTTGCTTTTGCAAAGACAATTGCTTTTGCAAAGACGATTTTGCTTTTGCAAAGACGATTTTGCTTTTGCAAAGACAATTGCTTTTGCAAAGACAATTGCTTTTGCAAAGACAATTTTGTTTTTGCAAAGACAATTTTGTTTTTGCAAAGACAATTGCTTTTGCAAAGACAATTTTGCTTTTGCAAAGACAATTTTGTTTTTGCAAAGACAATTGCTTTTGCAAAGACAATTTTGTTTTTGCAAAGACAATTGCTTTTGCAAAGACAATTTTGCTTTTGCAAAGACAATTGCTTTTGCAAAGACAATTGCTTTTGCAAAGACAATTTTGTTTTTGCAAAGACAATTGCTTTTGCAAAGACAATTGCTTTTGCAAAGACAATTTTGCTTTTGCAAAGACAATTGCTTTTGCAAAGACAATTTTGCTTTTGCAAAGACAATTTTGTTTTTGCAAAGACAATTGCTTTTGCAAAGACAATTGCTTTTGCAAAGACAATTGCTTTTGCAAAGACAATTGCTTTTGCAAAGACAATTGCTTTTGCAAAGACAATTTTGCTTTTGCAAAGACAATTGCTTTTGCAAAGACAATTTTGTTTTTGCAAAGACAATTGCTTTTGCAAAGACAATTTTGCTTTTGCAAAGACAATTTTGCTTTTGCAAAGACAATTGCTTTTGCAAAGACAATTTTGCTTTTGCAAAGACAATTTTGTTTTTGCAAAGACAATTGCTTTTGCAAAGACAATTTTGTTTTTGCAAAGACAATTGCTTTTGCAAAGACAATTGCTTTTGCAAAGACAATTTTGCTTTTGCAAAGACAATTGCTTTTGCAAAGACAATTTTTTTTTTGCAAAGACAATTGCTTTTGCAAAGACAATTGCTTTTGCAAAGACAATTTTGCTTTTGCAAAGACAATTGCTTTTGCAAAGACAATTTTGCTTTTGCAAAGACAATTTTGTTTTTGCAAAGACAATTGCTATTGCAAAGACAATTGCTTTTGCAAAGACAATTGCTTTTGCAAAGACAATTTTGCTTTTGCAAAGACAATTGCTTTTGCAAAGACAATTTTGCTTTTGCAAAGACAATTTTGCTTTTGCAAAGACAATTGCTTTTGCAAAGACAATTGCTTTTGCAAAGACAATTTTGTTTTTGCAAAGACAATTGCTTTTGCAAAGACAATTGCTTTTGCAAAGACAATTTTGCTTTTGCAAAGACAATTGCTTTTGCAAAGACAATTTTGCTTTTGCAAAGACAATTGCTTTTGCAAAGACAATTTTGTTTTTGCAAAGACAATTGCTTTTGCAAAAACAATTGCTTTTGCAAAGACAATTTTGCTTTTGCAAAGACAATTGCTTTTGCAAAGACAATTTTGCTTTTGCAAAGACAATTTTGTTTTTGCAAAGACAATTGCTTTTGCAAAGACAATAGCTTTTGCAAAGACAATTTTGCTTTTGCAAAGACAATTGCTTTTGCAAAGACAATTTTGTTTTTGCAAAGACAATTTTGCTTTTGCAAAGACAATTGCTTTTGCAAAGACAATTTTGTTTTTGCAAAGACAATTGCTTTTGCAAAGACAATTGCTTTTGCAAAGACAATTTTGCTTTTGCAAAGACAATTGCTTTTGCAAAGACAATATTGCTTTTGCAAAGACAATTGCTTTTGCAAAGACAATTTTGTTTTTGCAAAGACAATTGCTTTTGCAAAGACAATTGCTTTTGCAAAGACAATTTTGCTTTTGCAAAGACAATTTTGCTTTTGCAAAGACAATTGCTTTTGCAAAGACAATTTTGTTTTTGCAAAGACAATTGCTTTTGCAAAGACAATTGCTTTTGCAAAGACAATTTTGCTTTTGCAAAGACAATTGCTTTTGCAAAGACAATTTTGCTTTTGCAAAGACAATTTTGTTTTTGCAAAGACAATTGCTTTTGCAAAGACAATTGCTTTTGCAAAGACAATTTTGCTTTTGCAAAGACAATTGCTTTTGCAAAGACAATTTTGTTTTTGCAAAGACAATTTTGCTTTTGCAAAGACAATTGCTTTTGCAAAGACAATTGCTTTTGCAAAGACAATTGCTTTTGCAAAGACAATTGCTTTTGCAAAGACAATTTTGCTTTTGCAAAGACAATTTTGTTTTTGCAAAGACAATTGCTATTGCAAAGACAATTGCTTTTGCAAAGACAATTGCTTTTGCAAAGACAATTTTGCTTTTGCAAAGACAATTGCTTTTGCAAAGACAATTTTGCTTTTGCAAAGACAATTTTGCTTTTGCAAAGACAATTGCTTTTGCAAAGACAATTTTGTTTTTGCAAAGACAATTGCTTTTGCAAAGACAATTGCTTTTGCAAAGACAATTGCTTTTGCAAAGACAATTTTGCTTTTGCAAAGACAATTGCTTTTGCAAAGACAATTTTGTTTTTGCAAAGACAATTGCTTTTGCAAAGACAATTGCTTTTGCAAAGACAATTTTGCTTTTGCAAAGACAATTGCTCTTGCAAAGACAATTTTGCTTTTGCAAAGACAATTTTGTTTTTGCAAAGACAATTGCTTTTGCAAAGACAATTGCTTTTGCAAAGACAATTTTGCTTTTGCAAAGACAATTGCTTTTGCAAAGACAATTTTGCTTTTGCAAAGACAATTTTGCTTTTGCAACGACAATTGCTTTTGCAAAGACAATTTTGCTTTTGCAAAGACAATTTTGTTTTTGCAAAGACAATTGCTTTTGCAAAGACAATTGCTTTTGCAAAGACAATTTTGTTTTTGCAAAGACAATTGCTTTTGCAAAGACAATTGCTTTTGCAAAGACAATTTTGCTTTTGCAAAGACAATTGCTTTTGCAAAGACAATTTTTTTTTGCAAAGACAATTGCTTTTGCAAAGACAATTTTGCTTTTGCAAAGACAATTTTGTTTTTGCAAAGACAATTGCTATTGCAAAGACAATTGCTTTTGCAAAGACAATTGCTTTTGCAAAGACAATTTTGCTTTTGCAAAGACAATTGCTTTTGCAAAGACAATTTTGCTTTTGCAAAAACAATTTTGCTTTTGCAAAGACAATTGCTTTTGCAAAGACAATTGCTTTTGCAAAGACAATTTTGTTTTTGCAAAGACAATTGCTTTTGCAAAGACAATTTTGTTTTTGCAAAGACAATTTTGCTTTTGCAAAGACAATTGCTTTTGCAAAGACAATTTTGTTTTTGCAAAGACAATTGCTTTTGCAAACACAATTTTGTTTTTGCAAAGACAATTGCTTTTGCAAAGACAATTGCTTTTGCAAAGACAATTTTGCTTTTGCAAAGACAATTGCTTTTGCAAAGACAATTTTGCTTTTGCAAAGACAATTTTGTTTTTGCAAAGACAATTTTGTTTTTGCAAAGACAATTGCTTTTGCAAAGACAATTGCTTTTGCAAAGACAATTTTGCTTTTGCAAAGACAATTGCTTTTGCAAAGACAATTTTGCTTTTGCAAAGACAATTTTGTTTTTGCAAAGACAATTGCTTTTGCAAAGACAATTGCTTTTGCAAAGACAATTGCTTTTGCAAAGACAATTGCTTTTGCAAAGACAATTTTGCTTTTGCAAAGACAATTGCTTTTGCAAAGACAATTTTGTTTTTGCAAAGACAATTGCTTTTGCAAAGACAATTTTGCTTTTGCAAAGACAATTGCTTTTGCAAAGACAATTTTGCTTTTGCAAAGACAAATGCTTTTGCAAAGATAGTTTTGCTTTTGCAAAGACAATTTTGTTTTTGCAAAGACAATTGCTTTTGCAAAGACAATTGCTTTTGCAAAGACAATTGCTTTTGCAAAGACAATTTTGTTTTTGCAAAGACAATTGCTTTTGCAAAGACAATTGCTTTTGCAAAGACAATTGCTTTTGCAAAGACAATTTTGCTTTTGCAAAGACAATTTCTTTTGCAAAGACAATTTTGCTTTTGCAAAGACAATTGCTTTTGCAAAGACAATTTTGTTTTTGCAAAGACAATTGCTTTTGTAAAGACAATTTTGTTTTTGCAAAGACAATTGCTTTTGCAAAGACAATTGCTTTTGCAAAGACAATTGCTTTTGCAAAGACAATTGCTTTTGCAAAGACAATTGCTTTTGCAAAGACAATTTTGCTTTTGCAAAGACAATTGCTTTTGCAAAGACAATTTTGTTTTTGCAAAGACAATTGCTTTTGCAAAGACTATTGCTTTTGCAAAGACAATTTTGCTTTTGCAACGACAATTGCTTTTGCAAAGACAATTTTGCTTTTGCAAAGACAATTTTGTTTTTGCAAAGACAATTGCTTTTGCAAAGACAATTGCTTTTGCAAAGACAATTTTGCTTTTGCAAAGACAATTGCTTTTCAAAGACAATTTTGTTTTTGCAAAGACAATTGCTTTTGCAAAGACAATTTTGCTTTTGCAAAGACAATTGCTTTTGCAAAGACAATTTTGCATTTGCAAAGACAATTGCTTTTGCAAAGACAATTGCTTTTGCAAAGACAATTTTGCTTTTACAAAGACAATTTTGTTTTTGCTAAGACAATTGCTTTTGCAAAGACAATTTTGCTTTTGCAAAGGCAATTTTGTTTTTGCACAGACAATTGCTTTTGCAAAGACAATTTTGCTTTTGCAAGGACCATTTTTCTTTTGCAAAGACAATTGCTTTTGCAAAGACAGTTTTGCTTTTGCAAGGACAATTTTGCTTTTGCAAAGACAATTGCTTTTACAAAGACAATTGCTTTTTCAAAGACAATTACTTTTACAAAGACAATTACTTTCACAAAGACAATTGCTTTTGCAAAGACAATTGCTTTTGCAAAGACAATTGCTTTTGCAAAGACAATATTGCTTTTGCAAAAACAATTTTGCTTTTGCAAAGACAATTGCTTTTGCAAAGACAATTGCTTTTGCAAGGACAATTTGCAATTGCTTTTGCAAAGACAATTGCATTTGCAAAGACAATATTGCTTTTGCAAAGACAATTTTGCTTTTGCAAACACAATTGCTTTGCAAAGACAATAGTGCTTTTGCAAAGACAATTGCTTTTGCTAAGACAATTGCTTTTGCAAAGACAATTGCTTTTGCAAAGACAATTTTGCTTTTGCAAAGACAATTTTGCTTTTGCAAAGGCAATTGTTTTTGCAAAGACAATGGAAAAATAATACATTTTTTTCGAATGCTGCAAAACACTCAATTATTTTATATGCAGAACAAATTTATAACCGTCTTTTTACTGAAAAAAATATAGAATTAGAAGAAATAGAAAGCAACGATAATGATATTTTAGAAGATAAAAATTTTGAGGACATTTTAAACGATGCAATAAATACCATTAGTGAAATCCACCCAATTCTGTTTTTACACGGTCTTTTTTTACACGGTTTTGTAATAACACGGAATAGAAAATAAAATTAATTCTGTTTTTACACGGTGATATTTGATATAGCACGGTTGACAAAAGTTTATTAAAATTTCAACGTAATCTGAAATCTTGTATGGCTCGTTACTATATGTCGTTAGTTTTACTGTTCCATGCCGTATGTGTATTAAATATAAATAAATAGTCTAGTAGCTAGTGTGCGGGTTTACTAGGCGTGAGCCCACGGTCCAAACCCAATGTCAGACATCTCCATCAATACGAAATATGAAAAAATATTTGCAAAAAAGTACTCTTTCAGTTATAGTCGAGTACCATTTCAAAATTTCAGTTTTGCAACACTGACAGTGGTCGGCACAAAGAGAACATGATTAAAGTGTGACTGCAGTTGAGAGAAGCATGTGTAAACCCAGAGAGAAATTGTTAGTAATATTTTCAAGTGTACTTATTATCCTAATAATATGTACATACATACATATAAGTAGTGGAAAATATAGAAAATACGTGCAGCTTTAATCCCTAAAGACAGCGTATTTAACTTAACAAATATTCTTCAAGAAATCGAGATCATATCTCATTGTTAGTAGTGAATCTCATTGAATATTAGTGAATCCTACCGTAATATTTCTGTGGGTGTACATATAATTGAAATCTAAAAAAAAGCAACATGAGCAGACGTCGGCACCAATAGCCCCCGGGGGTCGAACATCTTCGGCTTTTTACACACATAGGACACGAACATCAACAATGTTCCTTAAAAAGAGCCTAAAATTGCATTCAGATGCTTGTCAGCTTCTAAAGAAGAAGGTTCATGTCGCTTTTTTCAGGTTTCAATGATACACCCAAAAAAATATTAATTCCAATGAGATTCACTAATAACAATGAGAAATGATATCCATTTTTTGAAGAATATTTGTCACGATAAATACGCAGTCTGGTGCTGTACATTTTTTCTATATTTTCCACTACATAAACATATTATTAGGTTACACTTGAAAATATTAGGTTACACTTGAAAATGTTACTAACAATTTTCCACTGGGTTATACACATGCCTCTCACAAATACACTCACATTTTTATCATGTTCTCTTTGTGCCGACGTCTGGACATGAGCCTTGTTCTATAGACGCTGACCAGCAACTGAGTGCATTTTTACTATCTTTTTTTACGAACATTGTTGATATCAGTGTCCTTTGTGTGTAAAAAGATGTTCGGCCCGCGGGAACTATTGGTGCTGATCACTGCCTTACACTCTCTTGCTCTCTGTGCTAACTAGCGTTGGCAGAAATTTTTTTTAAAAATTTTTTATTCCTGAAAAAACCTTGTTTAAAAAAGAAGCTTTTTTTCTACGAAAGTACCAAAATTTTATACTGTTATGTTACTTCCCCTGTTAGTGTTTCTTTGCTAACTTGCTCGGGAGTAAATATATCATGTGATTATTATTGAATATTTAGCTATCCGCTAACCTACCGTAACGCGTAAGTTGTTTGGGACTGTAAGGAGCTCATAACAGTATTTGTACTGAATCGTGTCAGTTCCTGTAGGGTGTCGGGGCAGAATGATTTCCTAAGAACGAAAGAAAGAGGTCGATTGATGATGTATGTAGCTGTTAATCCTAGTTCTCCTCTAGAGAGAGAGAAACTGCAAAGGCTATGGGAGGCTAAGTCGCTTAGGGAACTTTGGTCATCTATTGTCGGTGGTAAAACTGATAAGATACATCCGAACATTGGACTGGTATATTTGTTCCTTACCGAACAATGAGATGTCAGATCACTAAAGGGGTCTGAGACAGATCTTAAATGTAGTTCTACAGAATATGTGAAGATAAGGAGGAGTTGGGGACAATAAAACATATTATCTGTGGCTGTTTGGCTCTTCATAGAGGAAGCTGGCGGGGGCTTTGTACGTTTAAACTCTTTGTGGATAGTCAATATTCAAGCTTTCCGAAAGGTTTAGTATGGGCTTACCTCTGACGTCTCGCGTTCTCATACCACTGTTTTCCCGCTTTTACTTTCACCCTCTATCCCAATTCCTTAATTCTTTTCTTTTTCTAGGACGAACGCAATAGGTCTTATGACTTTAAGGCTATAAACGTCATCAAACCTATGTTGCAGAGTGGATTAAAAAAAAAAAATGTATCGCAAAATGTGTTTCATTTTGCGCGCCGAAAAGGATGTACGTTTGTTAACTTTAGAAATTAATATTCATTGTATTCAAATTAGGTACGTCCAATGCATGAACAGGATTCGGAATTTTTTTAAGAATTTAAATTAGAAAGAAAAAAATATAAGACGAAATTCTCAACGCAGCCGGTAGGATTCGAACCTACGCTCCCAGAGGGAATCTGATTTCGAGTCAGACGCCTTAACCACTCGGCCACGACTGCATGTGTTCGCTGTGTGACAAAGTACACATTTGTTTATGCTAAGTAAACAGAATAAGAGCAGTTGAGAAATGTTAGTAATACTACAACAATTAACTCATATTATGTTGTTGTACAGAGTACTGTTAGTACAGTTACATTACGAGTATTAAAGTACATGGACTTGTGTGTTTATCAAACGAGTACAGTGTGTTGATAAACTTACTTTCTACTGTAGATTGTGGAATGTAATGAAGAGCGTGTGTTAACAGCAATTCATGGCAGTGTTAACAGTGTACTGTTGCTAAGAAGTACAAATGTATGATATTTTGTTATTATTTAATTCATGTATTTAACAATAAAAAATTGTGTACTTAATCGAAAAAAATGGCTAAAAAATGTTCAAAAAAATGTATTTTATATCGTCACTGCTTAGCTGTGTAACAGCGTATATTTTAGTGTAACAGAAATCAGTGATAAACAAAAATCTATGTATACCTAAGAAAACCTGTTATTTTATAGTGTAATTTAAAGAATTAAATGCGATTGTTGAGCTCCCCATTGCCGATTTTCCAACTCATTTGAAACGTGATATCACTGTTGTGATACTTCTGCAGACTACGAAATAAAATGCATTGAAATCGGGAAAATAACCAGAAAAATTGGCCTTCATTTGATGGAAGAGTTAATTTCGTTTACATATAAACAAGTTATTTTTTTGTTAGCCCTCTTAGGAGCACACGACGTTTACGAAGCATATACAACTTACACGGTGTGATGCTGTTATCCTTGCGCCTTCCCAAGTCAGATCACGCCAGAAATATCATGCGCCTTGGAGTGTTCAATGGTGTTCTCAATCAATTAATCTGGAGGCCTCTAGTTATACTGTCGGGCTTCCTCAGGACGCTTTATCTGATTCATTTCTTATATTTTCTCTATTTCTTTACAGAATAGGTTGTATTGTTCTCGCTTTATCAAGCCCGCTGTTTGCTGTTTGCTTTTTTTTTTTTTTTTTGGGACATGATTCAATGTCATTAGTTTGCTTAGGGAACAAACGTTATGTACGAATTTGACGACTATGGCGGTGCCACCAACGACCGCCAAGGTCAAGTGTCGACGATGTCAATAGCCTTCGAATTTACAATGTGTTGAAAGGTGTTTGTTAAACATTCCATAAAGCATTTATGAATGGTGTTAAACATTCCATAAAGCATTTATGGACTTTCTAAACTCTTATAAAGAGTGTCTCTACTTCCTAAACGAAAAGTCAATTCGACTATTACAGTGACTGTAAACAACAGCATTTACCACTATCTTGAACGGCATTAGGTCAGACGCAGAGGTATACCTTGAGTTCCCCATGTTTGCTTGCAAAGGCTAGTTACCTGTAGGGAAACCTACGTCTTCAGGAAGAGTGAATATTGTTCATAGACCGCGACAATTGGAAAAACTATCATCCAAGAAACTGCTACGCTAGACCAATCAGCTGCTTAAGGTGGACTTGAAAACCCTTTTAAGGCAAAGACAATGAGGATCATTATGGAAAACCTCAGGGCTCAGTTATTTCGAAAACAGGTGAAACCCCTTAGGACTTTAAAACATACTTAGATAGGCAAAATGACATTCTTATGCATGCTTGAAGCAGTACGCAATTTCTTTCAAACCTAAATTGTTGTAGACTTACAAGCACAAAATTATTGGCGTATCATGTGTACCTTTGGATTGCATAAATTTAAAGAAACAGGGAGGAAACTAGCAACACTAGTTCGGAATATATAACGTTTTTAAGAAATATTTCAATTGACTTAAAAATTCTTTTCTATAGGGTCCGCCAAATAACTTTTTTTTTTTTGAAAATGCTTTAAAAAAAAACTACTGAATATTTTCTCAAATTTCTTTTTTTATTTAAAAGTACAATCCTTCCGGTTAATAATGGAAAATAATTTCATTCAAATGGCTGCCTCGGCTGGCCTACACGATCGATCCAATTTTTAAGCACATTATCGATTGTGTGCAGCTGTATTTCACCAATGGCTTCACGAATATTGTCCTTTAAAGCGTCAATTGCCTCTGGCTTGTCGGCGTAACACTTATCTTTGACGGCACCCCACAAATAATAATCCAACGGTGTTAAATCGCAGCTCCGAGGTGGCCAAACGACATCAGCTCTGCGGCTGATAATGCGATCTTCATAAACAGGGCGCAAAACATCGAGTGTAGCTTCGGCTGTGTGGCACGTAGCGCCGTCCAGTTGAAACCAAATGTTGCCAATATCCTCCTCTTCATTGTGAACAAAAATTCGTTCAACATGGCCCGATAACGATCGCCATTGACTGTAACGGCCACTCCTTGCTCAATTTCGAAGAAAAATGGCCCAATTATGCCTCTGAACCAAAATCCGCTCCAAACAGTGACTCGTTTTGGGTGCGTCGGCTTTTCAATGTATGCGTGCGGTTTTTCTGTGCCCCAAATGCGACAATTTCGCTTGTTTACATACCCGCCAAGCTCAAAATGAGCTTCATCTGAAAAGATGATATTTTTGCCAAAATAGGCATTTTCTGTCGCAATATTTCCCAGCGTTGTTCAAGCATATATACAACCATATTCGTTCAGCGGAAGGATAAAACTAATTATCTTTCAAATCAGACATGAGCTAAGTGTTACCATTCACGAAATAAGCACTAGTTGAAAAAAAAAACGTTAGATGGCGGACCCGATATTTACACAACCCTGCATCATGAAATATGGAGAATCCTCGACAACACACTCTAAAGAATGTGGATGTATTTGTTTGTAGCAATAGTATTGAAGCACCGACACAAACTTGTATTGTGTTCCACTGTTTTATCGATTTAAAGATGAATTCTGTTCCAGTGTTCTTTTTGAATTGTTGGTATATAACTTATCAATTACTGCACAATTTCAAAGAATCTAAAGAATTTTTAATTTCTTTTTTTTTACACTTTAATTTCTATTTATTTATTAACAATTAAACTTTAAAAATAAAAATAAAAACAATACTTGTATCACTTTAACTTAAAATTTCTCAAGAAAATGTACAAAATCTTCTTAATCTTACACGTTATCGTTACTATAATTACAAATGCGTATTGTGTTCCGCTTTAATCTCCGCATTATCCACAACATCGGGCATGTAACCCTTATTTTCGATACCAGTTTGACTCGCTCGCACACAGTTATCTTTGTGGCAATTGTGATCGCATATGTGTTCGTGCAAAGCGTTTGCAATGATGCCATTCAAATGTCCTTTGGCCTCCGAAGCTAAGGCGATGGCATCGATAGTACTGATATTGCCGTTCGTATCTTTGCCAGTTTCCTGATCGTTCTGTTGGAGTTTACGATTCAGTTGACGTTGGAAATTGTACATCCAGCTGGAAGAAGGATATAATTTTTTTTTAAGAAATTCTTAATTAAAAATTTTATGTATTATATCATAAAGCATATTTTGTATTACATAAGAACATTTAAGAGAAGTTAAATTCATAAAAAAAATCATATTTAGAGGAATAACATAAAATTTAAAGCCCGTCCGTAAAAAGTCTCGTTTCAAATACTGTATTTGAAATTGCCTGTTAATTTTTAAAGCCATACTTTAAGGCTTTTAAATAAAACATTGATTAAAAATAAATTATCTTAAAGTTTGAAATGGTAACTAAAGTGTGAATTTGTTCAAAAAAGGTACTTTGTATCTGACAAAATTATAAGACTGAAAAAGATCGGTCGTTTTAAATCAAAACTTCAAAGGCCGTAATTAGTATTCACACAAGCACGCCTTCATTAAGTAGAGCTTAAAAGTTTAAAAAAATATCCCCCTCTTTTTTTCGAAGCAGTCTGATTTCTTTTGTCGATGACTTCACCACGATTTTTTGTTACTGAGTTTTTCAATGAATTAGCTCTTAAACTTTTGAAAAGTTCCCTGATATGGAGAGTTACAAACCATTTTTATTCGAAAGAAAGAATATGATTGTAATGGACATTAAGAATACTGATGTTTTTTTTTTTTTATCAATAACACAGAATGTACTTGTTGTTACGTAGATGTGGATAAAACCTCGGTCTGACGATATATTATACTAAATTCAACCAATGTAAAGTAAAGTGTTCCCTAACAAACTTTAAGATGCTGTTCGGCATCAAAAAGGATAACCAGCTGTTCCCTTCTGTGGTGTATTAACGCAGTGCTGTGTGGTGATTTGTTCTCCTTATCTACACTGTAGGCTTGAACCGATCCCTATTATAAACCATTTATTCCTTGAGTCTACTACTGAAATTTGTTTACATTTTAATCACCCAATTCATTTTTATCTCTGTATCCAGTGCCTTCATCTTTCCTTTTATCGATTGTTCAGGTCCACAAAGAAATTCTGGCCTCATAAGTGGCAAATTCCCACAGGACTCGAGATCCTGCAGAGGATTATCCCATGTCTATCTGATTAAGCTTTTTACTCTTATCTCGTATTAACCCTATAAGAGCCGAATGCTTGAATGGCACCATAACTGCCAGATGGTATTGCTTGCTATGTCGCGTTCTTTATATTTCTGGTACGTGTTGAGTAGAGCACTGCTTTCAATGCCGAAAACTTTTACTTGAAGAAACCTCGTGAAGGTCTACGTAAACTCTGAATATTGTACTCTAGAATCAAACACCCTGCCTTCTCTCCCACTATAAGTCCTTGACCCATCTGTAGTCCACAGAATGGTCACCCTCTGAAAAGAAAATGGGCAACTAAAATGTTGCTTTCACTATCAACTATAACAAACTCATTCTGATCTCGAAACATTTCAAAAAATCTTTGAGTTTATTTGTATGTCAAGCGGATAGTTAAAGAGGGGAACTATTTTGATGACCCCAATGCTGCATATTAGAACCAAGTCGCCTTAAGATCCCACAAGAGAGCTCCCATGTTAACTGAGATCGGTCGTCCTTGCAACAAATCACAAACAAAGTAACTCTGTTGTAAGTCCAATAACGTTAAGGGGTGTTTTACAAAATCGTTCATTATATAAGTATCCAAGTCCAAAAAGTCGTAATTAAGGAAGAGGATTGTCCAGATTTCCATATTATTTCATTTGCTTATCCTTCAGAAATTTGAAAGAGACCAGCTTTAGGTCCAATCCCCAATGAAAATTTTTCTTCTCAGGAACCTTTAGAGACTTTTTGAATCGTGATGTCTTTACCATAATATACTATGCATTGAGGTACTATTTTATTGTTAAGGTACATTTTTCAAAAAGTACTTTATTAATTACTGTCTGATATTAGTGTGTAATTCTTTACATGGAATACCTTAAGGCATCCAGTTATCAAATTAAAGCATAACACAGTTAGTAAAAAAGGTATTAAAACAGACATAAAAGTACTGTTTCAACTTTTTTAGTACTTTTTATGGGATTGTTTGAAGACTTAAGAACAAACACAATAACACGGTTAAACAAGCTATGTACGGCAAGTGCTTCCGATTTTATATGTCGTCTTAACAAACTTGGCTATAAATCCCTTATAAAATTTCTAAAATGTTTACTTACAAAAATATTAAGACAGCCAATACGGTTATACCACCGCCCAGTATATAGAATGCTCCTGGAAAAACCTTAATCGTGGCAGCATACAATGTACTGTACATGGGAGCGTACACGACCGGCATTAAGGCCTCAGCAACACCAAACAATGAGTTGACTTTGCCCAATTCGTCTTTCGACACTAATTTGGTGGCCATAGAACGCATGGCTATAAACGAAGTGCCATTAAATATTTCCACAATAGCACCCACATACATATGCCAGGGTAGAGTTGCAAAAGCATAAACGAAACCGGAAAGAATTTTCGAAGTACTCGATAGAACACCAATCAAGGCGTCATCAATTTTAAGTTTGTGTGATAAAATGCCCACACAAAATAGGACACCTGACGGTAAAAAAAAAATCAAAAATTAATTTATGAACTTAAAGCACTTTCTTTATAAAACCACTCACCTACTAAACCGGTTACCACGGCAAAGGTATTGAAGACACTGAAATCCACTTCGTTCCAATTGAAACGATAACGAGTGAACAGATACATGACATTCATTTCACCTTTAATGATATTTTATGTATTTAATGAAGATTAATTAATTTTAGAATAGGAATTCTCACCATAAATAGGTCCTATGACCACCATAACCACAATCATAAGTAAAATCACACGTTCTCTTCTTTTATTTTCACCTTTTTTAAAGGCCACTCGGAAGGTTTCCACCACATGCTCTTTATCGAAAAAGTCGGCCAATAAGCTTTTAGGTTTCTCCTTCGATGCCACCGAAGTACATTTGGGACGGGGTTCAGGCAAAAAGAAAAATCCATACACCAACGAAAACACATAAAGACTGGCCGAAATGGAGAAAACACCATAAAAACCAATTTTCCTAAAATAGACAACAAAATTTATGAAAAAAAAATCATTTCTTGGAATTCTTTAAACACTTACTTGAGTAACACACCACTTAGGGCCGTGCCAATGGGTACGCCCACCGAAAAGCATACATTTAAAATGCCAATTCTTAAGGTTCTTTCTTCTTCGGTCGTTATGTCGGCAATATAACTGAACACACCCATTAGCATTACAAACCAGCCACCACTTAGCGAGGGAAATATGGCTTCCGTAAGGCCGGCCACTTCCATGGGTGTTTGTTTGAAATAAACACACAACATTAGGCCTACGGTGCCTAAGAACTCACCCATAATGGGTATTAAAATGCAGGGTTTTCTACGATGATGTCTGTCACTCCATGAGCCCCAGAAGAGTATCAACAAGCAGGGAAATAAAGATTGTATCACAGTTTTCCAGGCCACCATGTGAGCCACCATCTTTTGTATGGTTTCCTCTTCCCTAAAATCAAAACAGAGTTGAAATATATTCTGCACACTTTTTCAAGAAAGTATCAATAGTGCTGAATAAAAAATGATGGACTTACATGGTATAATTTGCTGTTTCACGTCTTGTCAATGCATCACATACTTCATCGCCGTAATTCATGTTGACACGACAGGCTTTTTCCAAATTTAAATTCTGAGTCGCTAAATTCGATAGAACACTTGGCATAATGTACGCCGCTACTACTGGTTCTACCGTTATATTCTTAATAACATTATCCAACTTCTCACGCCATGTTAATGGCGGCTTTTCATCCAGTTTCGTTTTGCTGATGGCCAAAGCTTTGGCGGGTTCATTGGAAGCGCCCATTTTTTAACTAAAAAAATTTAAGAAACATTTTTTAATAAGCTTTTTAATATCAATAATAATTCATAGCGGGTGTTACATCATACACAATTGGTATTTCATTATTCATGTCGAGTGTATCATTATACACTTCCTATCTTTAAATAGAAAAAAAACTAAATTTCTTATACGTTTCAAAATCCTAAAAATGCAACTTTCCATACATATGTACATACATAATTGGCCATTAGGATTACGACCTAGCTTCTCATACCACTCACTTATCTTGTGTGTGTTAACTTTATACATGAGTGGCGGGTCCTACAGCTTAAAGTCGATTCCGAACGACAGATGTTTGAGAAACTTTTTCATGGCAATTTTATTTACTCTCAGAGCTTTTGCCAGAAATCTTCTGAGAGGAAGTCGCCTAAGAAATTTTTTTCATATTTCGTTCTGTTGGAGATGTCTGACCTGTAGTTTGAACCGAGGCCTCATATCTAATATGTCGACATAACACTGCCTAGTC
The DNA here is from genome assembly GCA_927399465.1 of Sarcophaga caerulescens. Lineage (NCBI taxonomy): Eukaryota > Metazoa > Arthropoda > Insecta > Diptera > Sarcophagidae > Sarcophaga > Sarcophaga caerulescens. Next base: position 54,180,545 of record OV656873.1, read on the forward strand.
CACCACTATTGATTTAAAATTTTGAACCTTAAAAACATAAGATTGCAACAGAACGACGTTGTGTACCATACAGCTCACCTCAGATTGGATATTTTGCATTAGCAATTTGTAGGCATGGTCACCTCACGTAAAGGTGATGGCAACGGGCCACTGAGATCGTGCAATCTGACCACATTGGGCTCTTTCTTGTGGAGTTTCTTAAGACGCAGGTGTAAGCAAATAAGTCACAAATCACAGGCGTCCTCAAAGCCGACATAAACCATGTCATTAGAAAAATTCAGCCGGATTTATGCATCAGACTCAGGCAAAATTTGACATTTCGAATGAGATCTACCCAAAACAGCCGTGGCGGACATTTGAACGATGTTATATACATATACCATACATAATGCCATCAATAGGTATTTACAACAAATAAAATTTGTTCGATGAAATCTCAGACATACATAATTGGTAATTAAAACTCTTTTGTCTCACACCTTTTACGTTGTGTGTGTTAGTATTACACATGAGTGGAGGGGGCTACAATTTAAAGTCGATTCCAAACGACAGATTTTTAAGAAACTTTTCATGACAATTTTATTTACTCTCAGAGTTTTTGCCAGAAATCCGCTGAGAAAAAAATCTCATACACACTTTGTTTATTTTAAATTTAAAGCTAGGAAACGCTTAATGAAAGACGCTTAAGACGCTCTCTTACTATATAGAACTTTGGTGAAGTTCATATGATTTTTTCTTGTTTATCGAATTTTTTTTAAAGCCTTTTTACATAAATAACTGAGCACTTATTGAACAATCATTAACTGTAGTATGTTGAACAGACTTTAGACTTCTCTGCTATTAAGACTCATTACAGTGTAAATTATTGAATTCTTCAATTAGCTGAAGAGTGTCTTATAAAATAAGCCGTCCTTCACTTAGAAGCGAAACAGAACGGTTTCATTTAAAAGAGAATAAATTATTTGTGACCCACTTCAGTGACCTTTTTTTGAACGAAAAATATCGAATCGAAATTGTCACAAATCCTATATTTTTAAAGAGAACTATTGAGTGTTTTGAGCTTCATATGGTTCCCATAATTTAAATTTTTTATAAACTGAGAAAATTGTTACATAATGTGTGTGTGAGAGAAGTGAATTTTGATTGGAAATTTCTAAGAAAGAAATATTTTTGTTTTTAATGTTAAGTTTTTATTCCCTGAATAAATAAATTTTTCTATGGGATAAAATATATTTCACACATTTTTTATAACAAAACTGAAATTGTTTTATTTTGTATTGCTGTGGCACTTGTGAAATGATGCTGTCATTAAGTTGTGGAAAAAACTAATTTTTTAATTCAATTTTTTTTTTGTTTTTTGTTTTTTATTCCCAAAAAAGTAGAATAAAAATACTTTGTGAACAATTGAAAGTACAAAAATAATGGGAAAATAGTTGTGATAATTTTTATGACGTCACATGCCCCCACTATGAGAAGGAAGGAACATGCTTCAGTGATTTATAGTGCAAATCAGAAATTATAATTTAAATAAATATTTCGTCGATGACTTATAATCATAACAATTAAAATCAAAATGCTACTCATGCTATCGTAGGCTTTTCCACTAGCACTAACAAAGGCTTAACCCTTTGAAGTCCGAATATGCTCTAGTAAAAGTTATGATGAATTTTTAACACTTTGTAAGGGAATATCTTAAAATATGGCACAAAAATTCAAAAAACAAATCGCCAATCGATGTGTGATTGAATGGATTAATTACCCTGTCATACAAAGCAGATTAACAAGGTACGCTAAGCAACAGCTGGTGGCTAAAGTATGTCTCAAGTATTTTACAGTTATTTCTGATGAACATGCTGAAGATTTAGAGTCCTTGAATAATTGAAAACGATTAGCAACATCAAAGCATGAATAAAAAGCGAAAAATACATTGATTATGATGGCTTGTGGGTGCATATGAAATGACCAATTTTCCATTTCTCTGGTGCATAAATCAAACTGTGTTTTATGGATGTCATAAGTTAATTCTGTTTTGAAGACTGATAAGATTTGTTGCTTATTCACTTACACCTACGTCTTAAGAAACTCCACAAGTAAAAGTCAGACTTTATCGAATAACACGATTTCAGTGGCCAGTGCACATCACTTCCATCTGAGACAATCATGCCCTCAAATCACTCATGAAGAATATTTATTTAGCGCGTCATCATGTGTGGTAGGCAGCGCCGTTTTTTAGAGCCACATGTCGCTTGCGTCCAGATCAACCTATTCAGGCTATGGATCGATGATGCTACCAGCACAAAATCCACAACAAACAGTGACTGTTTCCGAACACATTAGATGGTCTTGAATTGAATTTGTTATTTTACGCACCCACTCATTCAGAAATGATCCCTATAGCTGATGATGATTTTTCGATTAAAATTACGATCAGTAGCCAACTGCTTCACAGCTCATTCAGCGAACACACGTCGATGTTCGGTTATCTTTAGTTTCTGGAGGTCAGTTGAATTTTATATGAGTGCAGGCCCAAGCCAAATTGTTAAATTAGGCCAATTGTGGCATACAAAAGGAGTAGTTCTTAGGAGCGCCGCGATATTGACTACCTGGCTTTTCTTGCACACAAAAGTGAGCGGACAGCGGCGGATCTTACGTATCGTCATATTACGAATAGTCCTCTCAATAAGACGATTATGCTGATCGTAAAATAAGCGAAACGAGCGGCACTTTGTTAGAAGAGAACGCGTATTTTAATAAAACAATTTTATTACTTGCACGCGATATTTAATGCTGTATCCATCCATGGGGGCTTAGCAAAAATACTAATTTGATAGATGTTGCTACAACAAGATGGCCGTTATCGAGTGTCAAAGTTTGGAAGTCCTTGTTAGAAAATCGAACCTTTACAGGAATTAAGAAGACAGGTGTAATCATATTTGGCTGCGTTGTTAAGTTATCAATCTTCTTAGAAAATAAAGAATTTCTGTAGCCTACATTCGTCTTAAAATGTATTGAAAATGTTTCATGTCCCCTACAGAGTTAATTTCGTTTTTGATATTCCAACTGATAAGCTTGCGAAAATTTTTCGATATTGATTGAAATTTATTTCAAATTGAATTTAATTTACAAAAATTAATTTGAAAATAAAAAAATGTGTTCTAATTTAAGTGGGAAAACGTTGTTTGCAAATTAATTATACAGTTTTTTTTTTCTTGTTGTCGTTTTTTTTTTTTTGTTTAATTAATTACAATTCTAATATAGTTGTAGCAATTAACAATAATGAAGTGAAATGGGGAAATTATACACTTAAAAAAATTTCAGATTTGAAATTAAAATTCTTTAAAACAACATGTAATAAATAACGAAATTCCAAATATTCAAAACCAGGTGTTTTTAAGTCGATTTACAAGGACGCTACCAAAACTAGACGTTTGAGCCTTAAAACCAATAAAAAATTTTCATTGGTGTGAAAAGGTGTCAGTCCAAGTAATTTTTAAACCAAACTAAAATCCATTAAAAGGAGTCTTATCCTTCATTTACGATGTTAAATTACAGGGTAGTAGAGTTAGAGTATAAACTATGAAGACAAAACCGTATTGGTCGGTTAGTTAAGCAATGCTTGCAGAAACCGTTGAGAAAATATTTGTTCGATTGTACAAGAAGTGAAATGCATTGCTGTTTTCTATTCACCGATGGTTTTTTGTAACAAAATGAAAGTAAGAAACCGATTGTATTTATTTTTGTATAGAAGAAGGCAATTAATTATGAAGAGCAGACGATTTATTGTGCTGCCCTCATAATATATAGGTATTCTCGTAATGTCTTCGGAATTTCTATTGTCCTTGCAAACTTCAAGACTTTGTTCGGCGCAAGTAAGAATTACTGCCTGCCTTTTATTTTATAAAATCATAAGAGTTTCCACGCGGTTTCCAAGTATACAGTGAGCGTCAAAAGAAACTGTACATTAAATAAATATACATTAATAAATTACCGTTATTTTTATTTTAAAATTTAAATTTACATCTTCTTCTATTTAAAAGTTTTCTAATTGTACATTTTGTCTCTGTTTTTTATTTTCAGGTAAGATTTCTAACATTTCACCTGCAATAAGTCAAGGATAAGTATATAATTTAGAAATGATTTTAATTTCGAATTACAAAACTTTCATTGTCATATTAATACTCTGCCTACTAGATTACGGCACTTAGTCTGACGCATAACTTGGCGTTTACGCATTGGGCGTTTGATGCCATTGCGGTGAGCCTTGCGGTTTTGGTTGTGATTAGTGTGATTCTTTGACTTGGCCATTATACTCTAGCTTTTGACAATTTAGCGAAAAAAAAATGATGCATAATTTAAACCCGACTGATTTGCCCGTTTTTTTTTTCAACTTTATTTTCGTCGAGCTTTCCCTTCCAAGCCCTTTAACCTACTTCAAAAAAAGGTTCAGGACTCATCAGCGACGTGGAAGCTGCCCTTCTCACAGTCTGATCACCTGCTCACTGTCGCGAATGTACACATGAAATTTGATTCATATCCACATAACTGATTCAGCTTTCCATATTAATATCGAATCAACCTCTGGGTTGAGCTGAGTACTTGGATGGCAGCCGGACTGTCAGAGATACAAATTTATTGTATTTTTTATGATTATGACGTTTTGAATAATTCTAGTCAGAGATGAATGCAAAAATGATAGAAATTACCACGTTAAAGACTCCATACAGATTCTTCTCTTTGGATAATAGTTCGAGGCTAAAATGGGCTGAAAGTGGCGGCACCTTCTGGAGGTCTGCAGATATAATTCAATCTATTATTTTTCATTCCTTTAAAAGAAAACAACGCTGTTCCAGCATTTTTCCAACAATTTTTTTCTTTTCTTTATTTCCCTTTTATTAGTCTAGCCTTACAAGCTAAGCTTGTGTGATTGGTCTGCTATAGTAGTTCTTAGGATAAGAGACTTACTATCGATCTCACCATCTGTGAATATATATTGGGTGTAGTGGTAAGGTACTTTGCTAATTAAGTGCTTCTCTTATCTTTTTGAGTTTTGCATAAAAATGTGAATCAATCTTTCGTTAGACTTACAAACTATTATGCTTTTTTTTTTAATTTCAATGAATCATCAAAAGTTGTTATTAATTTACGTAATACGTTATATAACAAAACTAACAATAACAGCAATAATCACAAATATACTCAGCTAATGAATTATTATGTGAGTAGTTTCAATTAGTTTTCGTTTAAATTTTTACACTAAACGTGTTGTTGTTGTCATTAATTAAAACGGCTTAAATTCAACCATCAAGAATTAAAGACTTATTTAATTGAGAGTCTTGGTATGTGTAGATGTGTGTGTGTACGTGTGAATTCTAATATTAAATACATGAGAGGGGTTTACATGTGTTAAATTTACAGTTATTTTTTTTTTGGCGCCTAGACACATGCTTTTCATTTACAACGTAATAAAGAGACATTTGATTATTATTTTTGTAAAGTGATAAGAAAAACAAAAACATATAATAACAATAGCTACTACTACAGCAACAACATGAATAACATTTCAAATTTCATTAAATTGGGGAGTATGTAGTAAATATGTGCACGTCAGTAAACGCTTATTTGTATGTAAATAAAAAAAAAACTACTAAAAAAACAGAAATAATTGTTCATAAACTTGACATTGTATCATAAAAAAAATCAAACAAAGAAACAAAAACCACAAAAATTAAAAAAAAAAAAAGTTTTTGCACTAAATCAAGTTGAACTGCATTTAAATCTGTTGAAATAATAAAAATTAAAAAAAAATAAAAATAAAATAAAAAGAAATAAGGAATAGAAATAAAAATAATTAAGTCTCTAGAGAACACAAAAAAAATAAAAACAATACGGCTCATCTAAATGCTGAAATTAGTAAGTGAATAAACTTTTTGTCTGTATTTAGGTATGGTATGGTATATAAAGCAAAGCATTTAAATGGCAAATAATTTCTGTAAATTAACTAAAACGGAAGTTATACTACATACATACATATGAGTGTAGGTAGTATATCGGGTGGATCATCTATCGGTTTAAGTTTGAATTATCGGTTTTTTTCGAATCTGACAATACTTACATATGTCATTCTACTCTGTCACAAAATTTAATATATTATCGCCGCTGAATGTAATGAATCGATTTACGCATGAGCAACGTTGGAATTTATTGGATATTTTTTTCCCAAAACAAAGACAATTGGTCTGAAATTACACCAAAAAATATCATACAAAATTTGGTCGCAGAGAAGGACCATCAGTGCCTGTTATACGCAAGTTTATTGCTAAAGTTTATGAAACTGGTTTCATTGCGGATGCGTCAAGACGTGAGCTTGTCTTACATTGTGTACACCCGAGAATATCGAAGTTGTGGCTGAGAGTGTGCGTGCGAGTCCATCAACATTACCTCGTCATAGTTCTCAAGAATTGAACAATTCACGCACCAGCTTACGTCGAATTTTGCGAAAAAATCTCAGTATGACACCACAGAGATCAATTTATTCAGGAGTTGAAGCCGCATGACCATTTGCTTCGTTTTGCTTCGCTAGATGGGCCAACGAGAAACTGTCTGATGATGTCGATTTTGCCAAAAAAAAAAAAAACAAAAAAAAACATCTTTTCGGATGGATCTCATTTTCAACTTGGTGGGTACGTTAATAAGCAAAATTTCCGTATTTGGGGCTCAGAATACCCACACGTGGTTACACAGAAGTCATTACGAGTGATTGTTTGGATGATGGACTAACCATTGGCGCATATTTCTTTAAAAATGAGGACGGCGCAACAATTACTACTTGAACTATTTTCTGTGGGCTGCCATTAAAGAAAAGTGTTATACCGACAAACCAGAGTCAATTGAGCATTTGAAGGCCAACACTCGTAATGCCATTGCCAAGATACGGCCCCACACATTCGAAAAAGTGCGCGAAAATTGGTCCGATCGAATGAGATATTGCGAGGCAAGCCGCGGCAGCCATATGAATGAAATAATATATCATTTCTAACCTGAGAACAATAAATTTGGTATAATTTTAAATTTAAACTTTTAAATGGCCCACCCTTTATATGATGATCGTCCATATCGAAATTCACAAACTGTGGCACGACAACAATGACATAAATGTATTGTTAAAAAATCTGAGAATATATGCGGTTTTATAAAGGAAAATTATAAAAATTCTTATACAATACAAAAATTTAATTAATTTAATTATTAAAAATATGATGTAATTCTTAAAAGAGCTGCCAAATTTAAACTTCCAATTAAAGGAAAAATTTGGATTGTGTTACCAAGCACACTTATTATTGTCTGTTATGGAATTATTTTTTACGGTTAAAGTAAATTTACAAGGAGGTCAGATCAATATTGACCTATTGCTCCATTGTCTAGACTGCCCTATTATAGTTATACAAGATACAGAGACTAGCGTATCTTGGCATAGTACGGGCAATGATAACCTGTCTTACAGTGGTAGTGGAGGTTCTGTTGTATTTAAGTCCGCTGCTGATTGTAGTGAAGACCAAAGCTTTAGAGTTTGCGATTAGGATGATGTGACATTCATTAGGGAAATTCGGACATAGCCAATCAATTAGCTGACAGTCCAGTCCATAATTTTCCCCTGCGCAGTAACAAAAAATGAATGAAGTAATTTGTAAGCTGCATACTCTTTTAAATGAAGGACTATATCGTGGTAAACAGATGGGTCAGGTACGGATCTTGGAATAGAAGCAGGAGTTTTTGGTTCCAGAATAAAATATTAAAAACCCATGCATGGGGAAACTATTGTGTTTCTTTTAAGTCTATGTCATCGAAAGGTTCAAAAAGGCATAGCGATACTCTCTGACAATCAGAACGACATTGAGGTCTTACGAGGTTAAATCGAAGATAGTATGGAACTGTCTGGAAAAGCTAAATAAACCAAGTCTTAAAAATAAAGTTGTCCTCTGCTGGATCCCAGGGAATACTCGGCAATGAGCAAGCAGCTGAGCTTGCGAAGAAGTTTCTCAGACAGTTGAACAGTTGCCAAATGCCGATTGCAACAATGTAGACTGCCTACTCAGCATATCATGCATTAAATAATGATTAAAAGGCGACTAAAATTTTAATAGTGGGTCCCACTCGTTGGTCTCTTCTTTCTCGCCCTTTTTTATTATATTCGAAACATTTTCTTTTTTTTAACATCTAGCTGCTAAGGCGAACTTACAACTCCTTCGGTTTCAACACATTCTCCGCCAACAAGTTTTTTCATAAAATGACTGACAGCGCTGAATGGCAAGTTAAAGTAGGTACTTAATATCAGTCACTGGTGACTGACATAGCCCCATTGGAGTATTCCATTGTCCGTCACTGGTGACTGACAAGGCGGTCAATGTGTTAAGAAAGAAAAACATGCACTCTACTTGCACATATAAGTGTAAAGAAAATTGTCTTAAATGGACAGACAATTTTAAAATTCATTACGTAAAAATCTTAAAACATTAAACATAAAAAAAAATTAATAAACATTTGCTACAGGGCGTCTAGATACCAAATATTTGCGGTAAAATGAATAAAACTTAGTTAATAACTCGTATAAGTTTTAATTAAGAATTCAAGAGAATTGTTATATAAAAAAACTTTTATTTATTTCTCCCTTTTTTATAACGCAACAACAAATGGAAAATATCTTGGCGAATGTGTTTTTTCTAGAAAAATGTTAGAAATTTTGCTATTTTTTAGCGTTTTTGTTCTATTTTTTTATAAAAAATTATTCTTTTATAAAAAAATAACACACCAAACCAAAACATACAATTAAACACGTAACAAGATGAAAAAACAACAATAAAAACAGCGATAATTTAATTGTTCTTTTTTTTTGTTTAGAAACCAAAATAGAAGCACATACTCGATCAATATTGTTCTGAAAAAAAAAACTGAAAAAAGCTTTGAAAATTAATGAAATATTTGTATTAACATCACGTAGATTTAATTAAAAGAAATCAATTTAATTAAAAGGCATTTAATTAATACAGGCACTAATTCATAAAAAACAAACCAATTATTAGACTAAAAAAATAATTAAATTAATTGCATAAAAGTCATCTGTTGTTGTTCAAACAAATGATAACAAGGGAGCAATTGAGATCAGAAATCAAGATATCAGTCAAGATATCAAATCCAAAAATAGCCACGTTAGATTTGTCCAAATCACACAAAAACTGCTAAAAATTCTATGGCCTTTCACAAGGTTTTTTACATTTTCTTTTAATCCTTTTCATTCTTATACTGCAGGTAAGGCTGCCGGAAAGCATTTGCCATAACTACTTATTATTACTTTGTTTTGTTTCCCTTGCATTAAGAAAATTTTCCAGCTAAGCAAGTTCTAGAATTACAGGGTTACCAGTTATCGGAATTACAGGAAAAACCCTGCCTTTTGCTCAATCCGTTGCAGTGCTGAGAAATCATGGTAATTTTTTTCATCATCAGGACATGACTCCTAATCAGGCAGTACATCGTGTTTAAAAAAAAAGAGATATAGTTATAGAAGAGAAGAAAAGAAAAGAGAAAAGAAGAGAAGAGAAGAGAAGAGAAGAGAAGAGAAGAGAAGAGAAGAGAAGAGAAGAGAAGAGAAGAGAAGAGAAGAGAAGAGAAGAGAAGAGAAGAGAAGAGAAGAGAAGAGAAGAAAGAGAAGAAGAGTGTGACAAATTTATTTGTGAAACATTGTTTTTTTTTGACCAGCGTAAATCCTTCGTCACTATTTTTCCCAAGAATTGTTTTGTAATAATTCGAACCCACAGCCTCAGCACTTGAAGCTTAGCACACTATCTACTAGGACATCGGTTGACCCATTTTGAGTTTCGTTCATGGTATTGATCATCTCTAGAGTAATAAGAGTGATGAGATTTCTACCAAGATTATGTGAATTATGTGTAAATTCGAATAATTTTGAAAATTAAATTTGTTCGCTTTTTGCGCATTGAAGCCTGAATGGCTTGAGTTCTTAACAAAGCACTTTAACCACTATACCACGTCATCTCTACCATTCTAACCATTCTACATATATACAGTAGAGAGAAAAAAAATGCAACGCTATGTTGTATGATATTCAATCGAGGCTCAAAACTTATAACGTTATCCAATTCCACTCCACTTTTGTTTTTTTTATTCTTTGATTTCTAAATTTTAATAAAAGGTATCATTAAGCGTTGTTTGCTTCTCTTTCTACTTAATTTTTTTCGATTTATAAAAAAAGTGAAAAAATTTAGCGAGAAAAAAAAATGCAACGCAATGTAGTAAAGGTAAAAGGAGATCAACTAGATTAATTAAAATAAAAGTTTAATGAAAACTTTGCAAATTGTGAATTTTAAAATAGAAACAGCGTCAGCAGATAGCAAATTTGCCATTGTATGGTCTTTGGCAAAAAGAGGCAAATCAATGAATGAAGTTGCTCATCAATTTAATATCAACAAATCAATGGTTTGTACGATTTCATCGCGATATCGTCAAACAAATATCGTGGAAAAAAGAGGAAGTGGTCGACTTCGTAAATCTACTGCCCGCCAAGACCGTCAAATGGTAAAAATAGTAAAAGCTGACCATCGGAAAACGGTAGTAGATGTCACTAATTATGCAAACGACCAATTAGGGGTTTCTATTGGCGTCCACACACCCAGAAACCGATTAAGAGAGGAATCTACATATATACATACATATCCTTGTTTCTCACACCACTGATGCTGTGTGTGCTAATTTTATACATGAATGGCGGGGCCTACAGTTTAAAGTCGACGACAGACTTTTAAGAAACTTTTTCATGGCAATTTTATTTTACCCTCAGAGCTTTTGCCAGAAATCGTTTTGCTGGAGATATCTAATCTGGGGTTTGAACCGAAGCCTTACGTATAATAAGCCTAAGCACACTGCCTCCCAGACTACGGCGACTTCTCGAGAAAGAATATATTCAAGATGGGGGAAATGCTTTCTAAGAAAAAAATTATACTATTGAGTGCCTCCCTTAAACGTAGGGTACTGATAGAAAAAAACAACACATTTTTCGCATTCCTTAAGAGTATTGAAATCAATCCCCATTGTGGTATTACTTTTGTGTTACCTCTTGTAGGGTATAACGGCCTTGTACTGTTCATAAATTAATTCATTGAAAGCCAATTTCGTGTTAATTCATTTCATAAAGATTATTAAATAATTAAAACAATTTATAATAGAAAATATATGTGAAAATATATGTAAAACTGATTATTTAATATTAAGTAACGAAGACTTTCACTGCTGTATGCCAAAAGAATAAAAACGTCAGAGTTTGAAAACCTTTTGCTTTAATGACGCTTCGTTTTTTAATGCTTATCACTAAAAATTGTGTTTTTGTTTAACACTGTGCGACAAAATAAAAAAATGAAATACACCCAGCTAATGGCATAGTGTAAGTTGTAAGTTTTGTTGAGTAGAACTAAAAATGTAAAAAAAAATATTTTTTTTTTGAACGCTCCAAATTTATTTTATTTGGCAAAAACGGTTTTTTTTTTTTTGACTTTACGCACAAATTTATTGATTACACAAACATTTCTGAACCGATGTTACTACTTTAAACCTTATTAGAAATGAGAGGGATGCGCCTTTAAAACGATATACATATATATTTTATTTGACTTAATATGCTATGGTGCTTGATGTGGTAAACTTGACAACTGCAAATTTTTTTTCATGTTTTTTCAAGTTTGTCCGTTCATAATAGCAAATTTTAATAAAAAAAAATATGACATAAGTGATAACATTCTGAAAGTGGATTATTTTGTGAAGAGATTGGCCCTTTGTTTGATCAAATCGGACAAAAATTATCGTAGTTATTATTTAAAGAATCTAACTGTCGAGTTATATTTTTCACATGTACATATTTTTTCAAATGAACTTTTAGTTCAAAAATTTTCAAAATTTTTGATGGATCTTGATTGTTTATAAAATGAGTCAATTTCACGTTTGAGCGACCCCTAGAAGTTGGCGAATGTTTGAGCAAAGAGAAATAATAATATTTGCAAAAAACACTAATATTTGTGTCGACTTCTGGTAGTCGTACAAACGTAAAGTTGACACATTTTGCGATAAACAATCAAGATCCATCAAAAATTTTGAACGTTTTTGAACTGAAAGTTCATTTGATAAGATGACTTATATAAGAAATATAACACGACTTTATACTATTCAAATAATAACTACGGTAATTTTTGTCCGATTTGATCAAACGAAGTGTCAACCTCTTCACAAGATAATACATTTTCAGAATGTCATCACTTATTTTATATTTTTTAATTAAATTTTACAATTAAGGACAGTTAAACTTGAAAAAATTAGAAAAAAATTATATTTTCCAAGTTTACCCGATCAAAACTCATAACATGTAAGTTTGAACCATGTGTTTATGTATACCATTTTAAAGGCTCATCTGTTCCCTTTTCAAAAGGACTTTAGATTTTGAAAATAGGTTCAAAAATATTTGGGTAATCAATAATTTTGTGTGAAAAGATAAAAAAAAATACCGTTTTTGTCAAATAAAACAAGTTTGGAGGGTTCGAGAAATATAAAATAAAATATTTTTGAGTTCTACTAAACAAAACTCACAACCTACACTATGTCATTAGCTGGGTGTATTTTAAGTGTCGCACTGTGTAATTAATAACAAAATTTATATAAAAAAAATAATTAAAAGTCAAATAATTAAATGTTTAATCACTATAGTTCCTCTTTCAAAAATGATCGTCAAAAAATATTTTTTTTCTTTTTACAAACGTAAATAAAATCTTGCATGTTTAAAATTTATTTTATTTGTATACTATTTTTTCTTTTTTAACAACAAACATTTCATATTAAATAATATTGTATTGTGGATGAACAAATAGAATTGAGCTTAAAACGAATATTTAATCTATTTAATCTACACATGTTTACTATTTTAAAAATTAAATAAAAAATTAAAAAAAAAATATTAAACGAATTATTTTCAACTTTATTTAATTACTATTTAATGAGATTCTCTTTTTTGTTTATATATTTTTTTTTTTGTTTGTTTATATATTTTTTAATATTTTAAATAATTATTGTCAATTTATTTTCGATTTTCAACTTTAATTTTCTGCCATTCGCTTAATTGTCAGTGATTTGATAAGCGATGCTATTTTTCCAAGTGATTAGAAGTTACAAATTCAAAAATAAATAAATTTAAATTAAAACAAAATGAAATAAATAATAAAGACTTAATTTATCACCATTAAGTGGAAATAAATTTGAAATCGTAACTCATTCGTTTAATGGAAAATTTTTTGAACAGAAAATGATAATTGTTTTTATTTTTATTTTTTTTTTTTTTCTAAATTTAACATTTATTGTTCAGCTATGTTTAATTAGAATTAAAATTGATTTATTTTTAGAACCGTCACAATGCTATAAACAAAAATTTAATTTATTTTAGATGAAAAATAATATAAAAAAATTAAAAACGTAAATCCCCATATTCTTTACAGATAAAGAAACGTGATAATTACGAGATTCTATAAGAATTTCAGCAAAGACATTTTAAAAGCCAAAAATGCCTACCAAAACAATATCCGGAACACAATCAAGATTCTAATTGTTTCGACGGAATTTGGTCTGAGGCAAGCAGACGAATCTTATAAAAAAAGTCCCATGCTTTCATGCAATCCTTCGTTTGGGTTCTATGAGATATAAGTGTTTATCTGCATTTATTTAAATTCAAAGCCCTCCAAATAATTTATTCATGAAACCATATGGCCTCAGCCATGCGATAACATCAACAATAAACTGTGTAGAAAAGTTTGGCAACATCAACTTTCGACATTATAACAGAACTAAATCAGTAAAATTTCTCACCACATGTTCACAGAGAATGTTGTCTTATTGGCTTCTAGGAATACAATAAAAAATTCAACCAAAGCATAGAACTATTAAAAAAATAGAAGAGTTGAAGTCGCTGTAGTCTAGTAGGTAGTGAGTTGTCTTATTAGACATGAGGGCTCCGTTCAAACCCCAGGTCAGACATCAAAACGAAAACATGAAAAAAGTATTTCTTCGGCAGCTTCCTCTCAGAAGATTTCTAGCAAAAACACTGAGAGCAAGTGAAACTGCCATGAAAAGTTTATCAAAAATCTGTCGTTCGGAACCGACTTTAAACTGCCACTAATGTATAAAATTGACACACACAGCATAAATGGTGTGGCTGAAGGTTTGTGTTGACCAATTATATATGTATGTATGTATGTATGTACAAAGGTTGGGACATATTTGACAGTCCGGTCGTCATTCCCGCAATCGGCTCTTATAAAGTTATATTGAAAACAGTATGGAACTATCTTCAATTAAGTGAAAACAAATTTTTAGAAAGGAATGCTCAACGAAGGTAAAAACTCTTCTGAAACCAAATGGATATGAGGCAAACAAAAGATTTGTTGGGAAACCGTAACCGGTGTTTTGACAGGGCTCTAAAAACTTAAAGTATGTACTTTTGTTCAGAATGGTGATCGTCTCTATCCGAAAATGTAGATTGTTAGATTTGCATTAACAACTGAATCATGATTACAGATTTTTGGAAGGAAAACCTGAGTGCATTTTAGGTGTGGGGTAGGAAATTGTTTTTGATGAAACCAAGCAGCATCCTGAAGTTTTTCAGGGCAGTAGGCTTGGAGTAGAATGCTTGAGTGCTTCGAGTACGAAGGTTGTATAGTATTATACATATACTGTATAGATTATTATTTTCCAGTTTTAATGCTAAACACTATTTTAGCACCTTCTGTTAATATGTATGTAAATAACATTCATCCCAATGTGCAGAAATTTCATGAATTCATATTTCTTTTTAAATTTATTTTTTTTTTCACCAATTTTTTTTTTTTTTTTACAAAATTTATGTGTTTTGTCTATAAATTCGAATTGAGGACATTTTAGTTGTTTTTGCGTTTAAAAAACATTTAAGTGGTCAAACAACCACCGAATATTGCAATATTTATGCAATATTAACGAAGACAACAGCAACAACAACATCAACTGTAATAAAATCTTGTACTAGCAAGTCAATAAAGTTCGAATAATCTTGTAATTTTATATGATTTTCAAGTACAAGAATTAAAATGTTTAAGCAATTCACGACTTTTGGCTGTAATTAAATTAATATTTTAATGGTTATGAAACGAAAAAAAAAAAACAAACGTCTGGAAAATTACAGAATCAATTTAAAATCGTTACTATATTTATACAATTTAAATTTAAATTGAAATTTATTACATTTCTACTGCCTGTTTACAACGTTAGGTTTATAAAAAATGGAATTATTTGGCATTACAGTTGAAACACGATTGTACAAGCATCTACTAACTGTATTACTGTTGGCTTTTTTAAATTACGTACTATTAGAAGTTATCCTTATTTCGCGTGAATTCTTCTCTTGATAGCTTAAGGAAATGGACGTCTTAAAATAATATATTGAGGAGAAGTGACTAGAAGTGAATTTAATTTGGAAGAGTTATGTCAATGAACTTTTCTTAATAGAAGTTTCTGAATACAAAGAGCCTTAGGAATAGACTAACAGCTTTACTATATGCAAATAATATTGACACGACTGTATTCTCAGCTTTAGCCTAATAGTCTTGTAGGTGGTGTATTGGCTTATTATAAGGGAAGCCACTTCCTCTCAGCAGATTTCTGGCAAAACTCTTAGAATAAGTAATAATTGCCAAGAACAGTTTCTCAAAAAGTTTCTCGTTCGAAGTCGACTTTAAACAGTAGGCACCGCCGCTAGATCGTCATCCTGACTGAAGGGTTGTAATGACCAATTATGTACATATTCTCCGCTTTATTTCCATTTGAAATCACAGTTCCATCAACATTTTTTTTACTAAGAACGCAAAAATAACATGATTTTCAAGATAATCTGAGGTTTCAAGTTTCATTCCATCTTCTGAGTCTTGTATGAAAAGTGTTTAACATCGTTCACAAGAACCCAGCCGATCACAACTTGTGCAAAATTATGCATCGTTACTTAAGCCTACACTCGTACAATACCTATACTATACTATTGAAGGTAAACAACCATAAACAACAACGCGTGTTTGCTAAATAAGTACTGAAGCAACTGCCAACTGACTCTAATTTTCATTGAAAATTCATCTTCAGAGTGAGGCCGTTTTCTGCATGAATAAGCGTGAACAAACAAAATTATCGAATTTAGGACCATTACAGTACGCATAAGATCCAAGAGGTTCTACTGAATCCCAAAAAGTAACTGTGTAATAGAGGTTTTGAATTGGCGACGTCAATGATCCATGTTTCTTTAAGAACGAATGCCAATGGTGAGCAGTATACCAACTTCTTTTGGACT
Source organism: Sarcophaga caerulescens (assembly GCA_927399465.1). Lineage (NCBI taxonomy): Eukaryota > Metazoa > Arthropoda > Insecta > Diptera > Sarcophagidae > Sarcophaga > Sarcophaga caerulescens. The sequence continues at coordinate 54,196,953 of OV656873.1, forward strand.
GAATTGTATGGGTTGGACACCATCAACAGTACGGTGCTACGTGTCATACGGTTCATGCCACATTTGATAATTTGTAGAAGTGATGTTAGGGTATGGTCGCGTAACGCGCAGTTGCTGTGAACTGACCACAGAAATCGTGTGTTTTAACTCTGTTAGAATTTGTTTAATGATATCTCTCACACATTTCTTTTTATTTAAATTTAAAGATAAGACGCGCTTAATGAAAGACCCCATATATTAATACATATTTTTGGTGAAATATTACCAATTTTCGTACGTGGATACGAAATAATGAAATAGTTAGGGGTGATTTTTTAAGAGCTATAGGAAAATTTTTCAAAAAAAAAAAATAAAATTCAGAAAAATGAATGAAATCTTTATTTGAATCGATAGTACGATTAATGTTTGAAGATTATTTCATGCAAATGTTGACCGCGACTGCGCCTCAAATGGTCCATCCGCTTAGTCCAATTTTGGCATACTCTTTCCAACATTTCGGCCGGTATCTCACGAATAAATGCTTCAATGTTGTCTTCCAATGCGTCAATTGAAGCGGACTTGTCTGTATAGACATGAACTTTAACATAGCCCCACAAAAAATAGTCTAAAGCCGTTAAATCGCACAATCTAGGCGGCCAATTGACCGGTCCCGAACGTGAAATAAAATGGTCACCAAACTCGCCTCTCAATAAGTCCATTGTTACGAGTGCTGTGTGGCATGTGGCACTGTCTTGTTGAAACCACATGTCATGCAAGTCAAGCTCTTGCATTTTGGGCAAAAAAAAGTTGGCTATCATCTCACGGTAGCGCTCACCATTCACAGTTACGTTACGATTCGCAACATCTTTGAAGAAGTACGGTCCAATGATGCCAAATTCAATGATTTGCAAGCGTTGTTCGTTTGTAAGACAATTCATGGTTAAATTATAGACCAAACTGAAGATGTTTGACAATGAAACAAAACACGAAACGTGCGTGAGCTGTTTAAACCTGTGTTGCCAAAAAGATAATAGCTAAAAAATCACCATTTACATGTTAAAGTGATGCCTTTTATGAGTTTTAGACGATGAAAACGATTGGAAAATTTTTAAATATTTTGTAGATACAGATGATGATGTTGTAGAACGTATACAGAGCAGTATTTGTGCAGCACACTCACTTCACTCAGGATTAGAATCTAGTTTCTCACATCATGTATGTTGTGTATGTGTTATTTTTATACATGAGTGGCAGGACCTATAGTTTAAAGTCGACTCCGAACGACAGATTTATGAGAAACTTTTCATGGCATTTTTATTAACTCTCAGAGTGTTTGCCAAAAATCTGAGGAGAGAAAGTCGCGGAAATTTTTCTTTTTTTATATTTCGTTTTGTTGGAGATGTCTGACCTGAGTTTAGAACCATGGCCTTGCATCTAATAAGCCAACACACTACCTACTAGGCTAAGACGAGTTCATGACAATGGCTCAAGTTCGAAAAGTAAACAAATTGTCACCTATAATCGAAATACAACTTTAAAAAGAAAAGTGGATCCTCATTCTACCTTTTTTCAAATGTTCTTAACAAACTTTCAATCTTTACATACAGAAATACCGCAAAATTATAACAAATATTTATTGTTTTATTGTTCTTTAATTATATTGAAAAAAAATATAAAAATGTATACGACATTGCACAACATTGCGAGAATAAACCAACTCTTTTGGGTTTTTTTTTCAATCGATTGCAACTGAATAAATAGGTCTCTTTGCAATTGTAAAAAATGAAAAAAATTAGTACTGCTTCAATGTGTTTCAATTCCACATCAATCCTATTGTCGAAAGAAGGAAAAGGTTATACACTTTGGCAAAAAATAATGTCATATTACAAACAACTGAGAAGGATACTTTCTGAATTATTTTGAACTGATTGGTGCTCATCATATGACAATTTAAATTTTACCCAACAAAATATCTTCTTAAATCTTAATTTTTAAGACTTTCTATTTTTGTGGTCCATTTTATAAAAAGATGTCATTTGAAGATACTGGTGTTTCAAAATCAACACCGTTTAGATGGAATTTGAATTATTTTAGAATCTACAATGCTCAGAACTCGAATGAATAATTGGAAGAAAAAAAAAACTATTTTACCCAACAAATACGGTTACTGTTTTTCTTCAGAGTCATCATTGTATTTCAAAATGTTTTGGTTATTTATTTCATTAATTAAGTTTTTCCTCCTAAGCAAATAATTGGTCCGCAGTAGCATGTTACATGAATTTTAAGATTGACCCACCTATCCATCTATTGTTACTTACAAACAATACTCGATTTTCAAAGTTATTGAATTAATATGTTACAAGATTTGATCGGTTAAACTTAGAAAGCGTATCTCTTTTTCTCTTTTCTTCAATTTTGAATATTTTTAATTGCAAAATATAATTAAAAAATGTCAAATATTGTTGATATTCTTAGAGTGCAATGTCATGTGAAACGATTGCCATTTGGTTTGATAAAATCAGACAAAAATTATTACCTATAAAAATAACAGTCGTGTTATGTTTTTAAAATTTGTTTATTAATTAAATGAACTTTTCATTTTTCAAAATCTTTGATAAAGTTCCTTAATCGATTCAAGTCAGTATAAAATTATTTGTGTAACTATAGTCACCGTTGTCTAATAGGTAGTCTGTTAGATTATTAGATGTAAGGCCAGGTTTCATACCCCAGGGCAGACATCTTCAACAAAGCAAAATGTTACAGAAATATTGCATCGGTCTCGTCACTCTTGTATAAAATTAATACACACAACAATAATTGGTGTGAAAAACTAGGTTGTAATCTTGACTGAAGAATTGTAATGACCAATTGTGTATATACATATGTAATTAATAAATTTGTGTACAAATTTAAAAAAAGACAAATTTTTCACGTAGAACATATTCAAAGACTTTAAGGAATATATAAAAAACTTATTAGAGTTCTATTCAACTAAATTTACAACTAACAACATGTTTTTAGTCAAGTGGCCCATATTTGCACTCTTGCACCGTGTAATTAAAATAAACAAAGTAACGAAAACTTGAGTTTGTCAATCACTTGAAAGTTCCCAAATTTTTTCATGCGCTTTCCTTACCAATACTAGCGTAAATCGCTTTCATTACAACACATACATCTCTTATAAATATGAATGTCATATGAAGGAGAAAATTTCGAAGGATAGGGCATACCTTAAGAAATGAGAAAACTATCACGAAAGCTACCCTCAGCAACTTTCTGAGCACGACATATTCGCCCAAGAGCTGCAAATCTTATAACAATACAAAATTAGTAGTTCATGAAACGAGCAATTCAAATAGCTCTGATGATAGAAAACAATTGAAGTTATTTGCTTCCAATTTGGAATTTATCGTAACATAGTCATCATAATTATTTATTTATTTTTCCATTTTAATTAAACTGCACATGTAATAAATGTATGTATTTGAACAATACTTTCAGTTGACTGACTTAGTTATTACAAAGTTTATGACATGAATTTTAAATTAAAATTTTTAATATTTAAAAACTTCAATAATTTTATTACCTTTTCAACTCGAATTCGATGTTATGACAGGAAAACCTATTGCAAAAGTCAGCAGCAACAATAATTATGCAATAAAAAAATAAATTTTCAACAACAATTGCAACAATTTTCAACGGATGCAAACAAGTACAAAAGGGTGTTTTTTTAATTTAAAAATTATTTGATGTTTTCTTTAAATTTTAAATAAAATTTATTGTAAATAATTTGTATTGGATGTTATTGCTGCATATTAACGTTGAATTTTTTTTTTGTAAACAAAAAAAATTATTGAATTATTTTTGACATTTTCACTTGAAAAAATCTTTTTAAAATTAAAATAATTGTTAATAGCTGCTGTTGTTTTTATAATTAGTTTTTCTTTAGAAATATAAATTTTCGAACATTATTTATAAATAAATTTTTTCGTTTTTTTTTTTTTTTTTTGTTAATTTCGTTTAATTATTTTTTATTTTTTTCTTTCTATCAAATAATTATTTTGATTAATTTTTTAATTTCTTTTATTAATTTTTTTTTTATTTATTCATGAAAAAATCATGAATAATTATTTTTGTTTTTCAAATAACATTAATAGTCGTATACGTAGTAGTAGTTAGTCGTTTTTCATTATTATTTATTATTATTATTTGTTAATACGTTATTTATTTATTTAGTTATTCCACTTTTGTATATGAAATATTCATTGTTCATTAATTTTATACGATTTCTTTCTTTATTTATGCCTGATTGTATTTCGTTTGTCAAAAAAAAGAAAAAAAATGATAAAAACCTTTGAAAAAAAGATTTGAAATTTGAAAAAATTTACAAGACACACATCAAAAACTTGGAGAAAGAAACGAGCAACGAAATAATGTCTCCTCCGTCTATTAATCCAATTCCAAAAAAAAAAAATTTTATTGAATTTTTTGAACCGTCAGCGTTGGCTTAAAGTCAGTGACTAAAAATCGCATTGATACGTTGAGCTACCGTTACCTAAAGTCAAGTTCAGCGAGCAGTAACTGCAGCCGATGATCGTAGATTATAAGGAGGGAAACCGTGGTTAGACAAAAACCAAAAAAATTAAAAAAAAATTACAAAAAAAAATTAAAAGAGCTTTAGACAGCGTTTGTGGCTGCACAATGGCTCAAATGTTTGTACCGACTGTCACACACAAAACTGTAACTCACACTAACATACATCCATACATATGTAGATAGTCAGTAAGTCAATCAGTCATTAAACTAAAAGTCAATTCAAAGTAAAGTCTACTGTGTTTTTATTAATAAATACACTGTATTTAAAACATTTCAGCTGCTTCTTCTTCTTCTTTTTCGTTTTTTCTTTTTTTTTCCAAAAACGTAATCTCATAACAACACCAACAACAACAGCAAACAAAAATATTCAATTGCTGTTTTTCACAAGCTTCCGCAGTAACTAGACTTTCAACTGACAGCTGTTTTATTTTCATTTGCTGCTGAGCGCTAGCGTTTGTATTGTTTTTTAATTTTCAAAAAAAAATGCGTTTGTCAAGTGTTTTTTTTTATTATTTTTGGTTTTTTTTTTGATTTTGTTTTTTATTATTATTATTTGTTTACTATTATTTTTCTTTCTCTAGTCATACTATTATTTAGCATGTTGAGTGTATTTTTTTTTTTGCGGTTTATTATTGTTCAAAATAAACTTTGTTTAGTCTGTTATTAAGTTAAAATCTGAATTTTATTTATTCTTTTAATATTTTTTTTTCTGTCATAATTGTACAACCTCCATTACAAATGAGTGATTTGTTATAACGCATGTGACAGTTGGAATTGAATAGTCAATGAAAAATATTAAATTTTTAACGGTAGCATCTATTCATTATGGGAACAGTATTTGAAAGCAGAGTCCATAAATCATGTCTTAAGATAGACAACATACAACAGCTTACAGTATTTCGGTATTTTTCCAGTATTATTCCAATACATATGCATCCTAGTATTTATACGATCTCATTGGAGCATTAGGGTTAACAAAAATTCGCAAATAAATAGCAAGGTTTGTTGTTGCAAGTTATCGGTAGCAATTAAAATTTATTTCATAGATTGCTAGTCCTTCTATCTTAATTTGAAGTAGAGGCACAAATAGAAGCAACCAAAGCTGCTACAATACAGTCATTCTGATAATTTTGCCTACTTAACTGAGACGTTTTTTTTTTCTTTTCTAAATCTTCTCTTGAAATTTCGAGCTTACTTACGCATACAATCAAGGAATGTAACCACAAAACCTATCCACAGTAGATGCTAAGATAACCTACCTAGAACATTAGGATAGCCTAGCTTTCGTTCTTTAGTTATCCATAGTAATCTGCAGAACAACTGCTCGAGAGTTAAGTAAACATACAGAGAAAATTTTTCCAAGCCCCTCTGTAATATGACAGAATACGATTGGGCATATCATACAAGAGCCGATCTGACTGATCGTGTATCGTACCTGATGGTTCTAATCTCCGAGTTCTAACCACAGCTGGATACCCTAATACCTCACGTGTTCCATGTATGTGGTCCGATGATTCATTCTCATCGTCACAAAATCTACATGTTGTAATCGAGTCAACCCATGTTCTGAATAAGTGCCCTGTCACTAACCTAAGATTATACCTGTATAGTGAGATCCATGACTCAAATCTCTTTTTATTAGAGTTTCCCTACAAAATGTCGATTGGCTCAAGCCTACTTGGTTTTAAAAGAGTCTTTGCCTGTCTTCGTCTTCCCTTTTGTTGAACATACCTTTCACAAACTCAGCTCCCTCTCCACAGAAAGGTCCTAGCGGCATTGTTGAGATTCATACATGACCTAAGACACAGCAAAGCGTAACCATATTTATCCCGCCTAACCAATTACACTTTTCCTGATAGTCCCAAACTATCATCAACATTAGCTCATAACAACCGAGTGCTCGAATGGCGTCGTAATTGTCAGGTAGCATTATTGCCAGGTACTGTCTTTTTTGCCTCTTATCCAAGTTGAATTAAGCAATGGCATAGACTTCAGCTTGGAAGATATCCGAGAGATTCCCCATTAGCTCGAAATATTTTAATGTGGAACCATAAAATCCTGTCATATTGTTTCTAAAACCATTGGACCAAAACATGGCTGCTACAACTGCACTGAGGCTTATGTTCTCAGGTATGTTTAGGCCATTTACGGTGGGGCACGGTTTAATACTGCATGAAGTAGAAGTGACTCACCCGAGTTTTAAGTTCGACTACATGGTACCAGAGTTTTTTTTTCGAACGAACATACAAAACTCACACTCCCTCACGCGAGAATGGGTTGCTGAAGCTGTCATCGGTGATGATCACATAACGATATTCACCGATTTTTCTATTGAACAAAACGCACGCTTGATTGAATCCAGAAATCTACCTTCTTCGCACAGTGGAAAGCTGGAAAACTAAGGAAATACTTGAGTTCGCCAAGCGAACGGTTTGCACTCTAACAGGAATTCTAATGGGACACTGATTACCAAGGACGCAAGATTACCAAGGAACTAATTGAGCTCGACAGAATAACGGTTTGCACCCTAACAGGAATTCTAATTCGATACTGCTCTCGGTCTGCCCCACCCGGATTACTGCAGAAGATGCCAGGATGTAAATGAAACGGTATCGGTACAACAACTTTTATGTGAATGCCCTACACTTCAAAAGAGAATTCATCGGTTTTTGGGTAACAGAACGTATGAATATATGGGCATGGTAGCAAACATGAAACTAACGGAACTAACCAGTTTCATTCAAAAGTTCTGGCAGGTTCAAACCTAACACCAACGGATCATGACTAGGGGGCTTACCTTACACTTGGGAACACAATGGGTCATATTGGCCACAGAGTTAACTTGCCTGAGGACGGTAACGAGCTAACCTAAACTAATTTAATGCCCACGTATATTATTCTCAGTATTCCACAACCGCAATACATGACTAGAATTCATTCCTTAAAAAGGAATTCCCAACTTGACATCATTTTTGCATCATTTTGAATAAACATGTTTGTTTATAAATTTTATAAAAATTTTAAAATTCCATATGCATACACTCGTTCACAATTAATCAGTAGTATTTACCACAAACAGATAATGATGATGATAATCATAGAAAGTATTGGTGGTCGATTTGGATTTATTACGTCAATTAAATGGTATTTTTGTGAAAATTCTGCTCGCTAAACTGATATTATTTGGGTTTTTCGTAATTTTTTCTAATTTTTTTTTTAATTTTTTTCTATTGCTCTCGTAATAGTATATTTAATACTAGAAAACAAATTTAATACCCATAATTATATGGAAAATAATTCTACAACAAAATAATATGCATACTAAAATAAATTTGCAAGAAACACACTGTAATGGGCTCAAGTATTGAATATCAAAGAATTTTTTTCTCTATTATTTAATCCATGATATTACACAAGATTTTTTTTTTGAATAATTTTATTGAAATTGAACTCGAATATTACACACACTCCTCTAAATACATACATACATATATTACGTGTTGCTTGAAAAAACAATTCTAATATTAAAATAATGTGGGCATTCAACTATAACGTGTTCAAAAACAAACACTATTTGCATGGAAGCCGGTCATTTAATATCGTAGAATGAATGTGAAATCACTCAAACAGTCAGTTCAACTATCATATTGTGTCAGATCAGTAAATGAAGAAGTCCCGGATATAAAATTTGCACACAAATTGTGAATATCATACTGCTTAAAAAAATCCCCCTCACCAAACATTATTATTATTTAATTAGCACCAGCAGAAGAACAAAAAACAAAAAGTCAATTAATAAAATTATTTTTAATCGTGGAAACCATATGCAATCGAAAAAAGTTATCGAAATAATCATACTTCTAGGCTTAATTTTCTCACATTCTCACATTTTTTCAATATGAATATGAATTGTTAATTAGTAAGGCTTTAACCCTTTAAATGATGCTGTTTAAAGGAGCAGAAAATGAAATCCATTAGAGACTTTGTTGAACTATATATGGCATTTAACGGCATATGATTGGTTCATTCTAGGTGCCTTCAGAGAGACGGGATTTGGTTTCAATAAACCTTTTTGACAATTTTCTGATCACTGGAATCTAGATCAGTGTTCTTTGACCGTTTTTTCAGATTGGACACCAGGAAGCAAAAACTCAACATATTTAACAAAGTGTCTTCGAAAAAAAAAACAGTATTGTAAGCCGCAAAGTTAAAATCTTTTATTGTTTTCACATTGTAAATCCCAATCTAAATGAAATTTTTTTCTTTGAATGCTTTCAGCAAACTTTGAAATGAAAAGTAATCCATCCAATTACCACAATTGTCAAAAAAGCCTTGTTTCGAATGTTCAAAAGCTAATCAATGCATAAAACACAGTTCTTCTAGATAAGCAGCTGTTTAATACACTGTTGTTAAAGGTTCTACATTAATAGAGTTGCCAACTATAGATTTATGAAACCATTTTTTACTTTTTCATATGATATTCGTTCTCTATGTTATCCTCACTGGTGTATCACTGGGGGCCTTCGAAAATAACAAAGCTGTGGGCAGCGTCATCGTTCTCAAGAATTGAACATTTCACGCACCAGTCTACATCGAATTTTGCGATAAGATCTCGCATTGGCTTTGGAAATCCGTACCAAATTTTATTCAAATCCTGCCAGTGTGGCAGAAATCGCTAACTTTTTCTAACCCAACATTTCGTACTTTGATCTTGGTATTGTTAACGTTGTTGCGAACGGATAGAGAAGAGAGTGTAGACTGGTTGCCGAATTTCAAAACTGCTGTGTCCAGCAGTGTTCTCTTGAGTTCGTCAAGAGAACGGTTCGTGTTCTAATAGAAATTCTAACGAGACACTGCGCTATTGGCAGTTTCACTGACAGGCTCTGTCTGCCCCTGTGGAGGAATCACCCAGAGTTCGGGATAGTTCAAACCCACTATTAACGGTAACACCATGAGCCATATGGCCCACTGAGTGAACTTGCCTGTGATCCGCAATTTAGCCCCTAACCTAACCTAACCTGTTAGTTGTGAGTTTCTTGTTATGGTACAGAAGTCTTTGTATATCCGCTCTTCGAAAGCTTTCTACGCATTACTACCAAGTAATTCCAGAAATTTTTATGTCATCTCATACACTTCTGTGCATTTGCTTTAAAATCTTGATTAACTACTCCAATGAAACTATTTTATTATTCAGTATTATATGGCATTACAGTTTTTATATTTTTTATGTATTCTTCTTCTTCTTATTGTTGTCATTATTAATTTTTTTGTGGAAAGATTTATTAACTGAAAATATGTTAAAAAAAACAAAACTTTGTATCGAATAATAAGGTTACCCAAGAATATAACTCATCCTGATTGAAGGTTTATGAAAGGCCCTTGCCAAGCACACCTTAAAAGATGCATGAAGGCTACCACACATAAATATTGTAAAGGGCACTTGAAATTAAATAATAATAAAGTTTCAAGTCTAAAAATAAACGATTTGTTTACGTTTTCTTTGCTGTCACATAATTGATTAATTAAATATTTTTTTAAATAATTAATTCGTCTCGAAAACCAAAAATCTTGTTCATTTAAACAATCATGAATATTTATGGAAGCGCTTTGGTGATTTCCAAAATCTTTACTTACCAACATTTGACACATGTACTGTCTTATCATTATGTATTTACCCATGCATTCTACCTCCTCACTCCCCATTTGCTTGATGACTTTCTAAGATTAATGAATGGAACACATTTTAAAAAAATTTGAATTTTTAATCACAGAAATAATAAAAACAAAATAAAATAAAATACTCGTATTATAATAAAACAAACAAAAAACACAAAACAAATTACTGACAAATTTTTGTTTATTTTTATAAAATATCACAAATTAAGTAGAAACCAGTAGAGAAATTATATACAAACCAAACCGATTTCAAATGATGCCCTAGAATATGTCAGGCAATGATTTATTATGAGATGGACCTATGAACATCAATTGTTAATTGATTTTAGACCAAAACATTCAACCTACATGTGCGCGCGAAAAAATTTGGTCATACTCTTCTCTTTATAAAAACTTAATGATAAAACTGTTTCAACCTTTACGAATATTAAAGAAATTATTGTTTAAGATCTAAAGCGTAGGTCTTAAATGAGTTCCAACAATATTTTGATCTTCATTTTTTCTTGCCATTTTCTCTATCAGGGCCTTTTCCTCTCAATAGAACAAAGTTTTGATGTGTTGGGCTTAGTTTGTTAAATATTTTTTGTTGCTTTGTTAGAGCTAGCAAAACCATTCTTTCTTCCAACTCCACACTATCTTTTTATATCTAAAATCTCGTCATATAACATTTATAATCCACGAAACAGTTTTTAATTTAATAAAAACATTTTCCTTTATCCTCTTACTGATACAGTGAATAAGAACAGCAAAATCATCTTACAGAATGCACAAAAATTTTTTTGTGTGCACTCCTTATATAGGCCATATGAATAGATGTCGATCGAAAGGTCAATATATTAACGATGTAAGGGACTGCTAGTTTAAAGATACGGCTATCCAATCTATCTATCTCTAACTCAACAACGAGACCATTAATCCAAGTACCAAGAAATACTGATTATCTCAGTCATCCAGCCTTATCACCCAATCAACATATGCATCCATGCCAATTTGTATCCAAAAGTCTTTTGTAATAGAAACGATGGCGGAAGTCTTATATTTCTTCGCTTGAATATTCCAAATTGTGACCACTGGAACCCGAGTGTCAGCACTAATCACATTACATTGAGCTTAGGAAACGAGAAGCTGGAAACCGTTTACCGTATACTGAAGAGTACTAGGAAAGTTTTAATTAAATTTTACACAGAAAATGTATAGGACTAGTGCATATGGATACAAAGCCAGTATATACTCTTGATAGTGTAGGGTACACAAAAAATATCACAAAATTTTAATAAATTTTCTGTGATAAAATAACAAAATAAAATTAAATTAAAATCGAAAATACTACTGGTTTTAGAATATTTAAAAAGGCAAAAAACCTATTATCGAAACCACTTCTATTAAGTATTCAATATTATAACGAATAGGTCGGTTTTCGTACCATTTGGATACAGCACGAAAAAAATAAACAAAAAAAATATATTCTCAGTAAAAAAAACTACTTTAAAATACCAGAAGAGATTTGCAACAACACACGTGCCCAAAACAAACAAACTGAGAGCCAAAAACGAATTCATTGGAGAAATATATCGAGAAATTTTACCAGAAATCAAACACATTTTTCTTATATTCGAAAAGATATTTACTGGACCCATTGTACCGTTTTGATCGATAACATCTTACCATTTTTGGGTTAAAGCTATCACACCATCAGTAATAGACATAAGACTTAGTGAACGACATCCTTTTGTGATTCCATAAAGTACAATACAAGCGAACAGACCTAATATACATTAAGAGTTTAACAATAAAATCTGTTCGCAGACAAATTAAAAATCTACTTAAAATTCCCAATTTAATTACAAAACGTTTTGAAAACAAAGAACCATTAAGTGGCACAAATTTATTATAATATGCATTGTAATTAAACGGATAATAATAAATAATATTTATTAATTATTTAAAATCACATAAAAATTTTAATAAAAACAGAGGAGCAACAAAAATCAAAGGGAAAATATCATATTACCAACAACAATACAGCATAAGATAATGGAATACAATAGAAAACAATGGAAAAACCATAAAAAAATATCTTTTTAAACAATTATTTACTCAATAAACACACTTGAACTTTGTAGTAAAAATAGTTCACATCAGAGATTCTCAAATAGTTTAAGGGTGGCTACTGTAAGAGTTTTTAGTTTGTGAATTATGCTAGAAAGTGAGCTTTCAATACAAAGTCTTCAATATATGCAAAAATCGATTTAGAAACGTTTCATAATTGAAGAATTTGCTCAAAGGAGTATAAACTTCTTAGCTCAACCGTTATGACAATACCTCACTTAGAGTAAACGTTAGGACCATAGCCATACCACAAAAAAAATATACAAATACTGCATCAAACATTACAATACCAGTAGAAACAATCCAAACTCAAACATAAATCTCAATATTGCGGTAATCTTCACGAATCTGCGATAGGCGAGGGCATACCGAGGCAATGGGCATGTTTTTCAATATGGCAATAGCTTTTGAGAAACGCAATAATGCAATCGATGCCTATGAAGACAAATAGTCATCTTCTTATCCAGATAAGTACAGAAAAGCCTATACATACTGTGTATGCCCAATTGCTGTCGAATATTCCTACAGTCTTCAAATCCAATTGTTTGGTTGCTTTGAGAAGTTTTCCCACTACTTGTAGATTTGACAAATTTATAAATAAATAGATAAATAAATGAATCGAAAACGATTCCTTTTATATGCCAACCGGAGGTAACCAAAGGCCTAATTTAGTGGGGAAACCTAGGCCCTTTAATAGCTCGAAAATTCCAAGCTATGAATGCACACGGGCCAGTTCATCGGCAATATACATACCGATTATAATGTATAACAATGCCCTGGAACTTATATAAAACTTCCCTCCAAAATTTCATTGAAAAATCTTTGGATAAGAACACATGTCAGGTTGATGTTAGTCATCGTCAATATAGTGCAGTGCTCTACACGAAAGTCTGCCGGAAATGCCGGAAATGCCGGAACTGTTTATATATACTACTGTTCAGCATCGAATTGTAATACCAGCAGTCTCAAGTTGGAAGCTCAAAGCCAGAAAATTATAAAGAAACATAAAGTCGACCTGAATATGTCGAAATGTCTCTACTACAGCAAGTCTATCGCCCAAATTGTGCCTGGAGTTAACAGCATTTACAATTATTGCTGCCAGCTCAGACCGCTGTACTAACAAAATGTCGAAGAGGGGTCGTCAAAGTACGACTTATAAGGCCTTAGTTGGTGTGCAGCAGAGTACTTACAATGACAGTGATGTTTATACAAACGTTTACCAGATTTGAGCACCTTAAAACTTCACTATGCCGGATTGAACAAATAGGTTATAGCGGTTCTAAACCACCAAAATTTATTCACAACTATCTCAGTGATAAAAAGCGCTATAATTGCTTTCATTCACTCTAAATTACTTTCTAACTCCAGGAACATTTAGAGCCCACAATAATTCTTAAACAGCTATACTATTACGTATGAAGAAAGTCAATCACCGTTGAGACTCTTACAGTTACTATTCTCAGGCTATTATTGGAGAGTTTAATGCAAGGTTTAAATAAGCTTGAATGGAGATTCATGAAGATGAAGCTGCCGTAGTCTAGTAGGTAGTGTGTTATTAGAAGTAAGGACTCGGTTCAAACCCTATGTCAGACATCTCCAGCAAAATGAAATATAAATAAATTTTCTTCGGCGACTTCCTTTCAGCAGATTTCTGGCAAAAATTTTGGGAGTAAACTTATGTAAAAATTAACACACACAACATGGGTGGTGCGAGAAGCTAATTCGTTATCCTGACTAAAGGATTGTAATGACCAATTATGTATGTATGTGAATGTACAGCGACGTGCAACTCATTAAGGACACGAAGCTTACATGTGAGCTTGAAGCATAAAACAAATGGTTGTATTATATTATCAAAATTTGTCCAAGTTTAGTTAATAAAACTTTTAGTCGTAGAAAATAACTGCTTATTGTATCAAATAAATTATTATTTATAAAGCTGTAAGCCATATTTTAAAGAATATTGATTTCATTCGTGCATATAATCGAACTCTGTCAATCTCTCTCTATCTTCCCGTTTGAGGAGCATATCTTTCTGAAACTCCTTTTCTCGTTCCACAGAAAGATTTCGGCACCATCGTTATTGTGGAAGCCACTCTCCTACCAAGTTCATCTGCTTTTTCATACAAAATTCGAATTGATCTTATGCCCGGAAAATACTTGGAAGCATCAAGAAGATCTCTACTTCTGACCCAACAACAGTTTTAAACCGCAGAGTAGTCTCTGTCCTATGTTGCATTTTTATTACTCAGTGTCTATGCCTATGAGCCAAAGTCATAGAGTTTACCGTCTCTGTCCAATTTATATTTGAGGAGGAATCGATCTCCTATTGTTTTAACCACAGACCTCTATGGCTCTTGTCTTCGGTATCAAGAGAAACAGACTTAAATACAATAGACCTTCTAGAAACACCGTAAGACAGGTTCTTATTGCTCTGATTATACCAGCGCATGCCAGTCTCTGTAATTTATTGAACACCATCTGAGGTGTTTTCAAATTTCCCATGCAGTGGCCGAAAAAATAACATAAATGTAATGCCATATGTTATGTTTACTTCCCCTAGATTCAACTACTGGTCTATATATGCCAATAGAACAAACGGAACTCGCTTTGAAAAACACGTTGCATATTGACCGAAAATGGTTATGAGAACGCTTTGCTCAGAACGAGTTACTTCTGTTAGTAACGAACTTTTCAAACTTGATTGTCTTAACGAGTTTTTAATTTTTATTTAAAAATATCTTAACGCGGCGAATTTAGTTTGGTGTTTGGGTACCTCTGCTATTTAAAACAATTGTTTCTGTGCGGTTTTGTAGATTTTCTTTTAAGTACGATTTTTTTCAATTTACAATGTCATGAAACGAATAAAAAAATTGATGGTCTTTTGGTTTATCGATTATCGATTGTTACCCTCTTATGGTGGTTATGGAAACCGATATTTAAATTTTCATTTAAAAACGTTTTACCATTACTTATACGCTTTTCTTTTTTTTTTTGTAATTTTATTATGCTTAAATGTGATTTGTTTATTTATATTGTTTGTTTTTATTGTTCATTATAATTTAACCTTTATGTGACCATAAATTGTTTAAAATTTTAAAACTAAGTTTCCTATTTTAATTTCAAAAACATTGATTTATAGAGGAAAAAAAATTAAACAATAACGAAAACAAAATAATAACAATAATAATAAAAATACAATAAAAACAAAAAATAAATATGCCACACATGTCGGCATATTTTAAGTTATAGTGGGGCTTCATTAATTATTTTGAATATTTTTTTAATAAATTTTTAAAAATTTATGACAACAAAATTGGTGCAAACATGTGATTTTCTGCAACTGTTTTAAAATCGTGGTCTTGGTATTGTATTGCTTTGAATAACAAGCATGTGTGAAATAACTTTAACTGAACACTGTTTGGCCACAACCTTAACATTCAAAATTTTAGAAACATGCGCTGGTTTCAATAGCACTTCCCAGTTCTCAAGTTCAAGTGCTTATCCTTCAGTTGTTTTAATGGAGTAGCAAGTGTATACACATTAATTAATACCCTACACTATTTAATCGTTTTAATAGCTGTATTGTTTTAAAGTACGACTAGTGAAGGCAAAGTAAAACTAATAAATTGTTAACGCATGATGGTTGGGTGATTTCTCATCACTAATCTTGTAAGAAGACTATTACATGACGACGTGACATTTATAGGAGATGAAATGATGTCAAAGAGCATATGAATATCATCCATTTGCTCTGTCACTGTCCAGCAATGTCTGTAAACAAGAAAGCATTTCTGCCATAAATACTCATGAAGTCAGACAAATCTAAATTTACTCACCATTGCTCAGAGTGCATTTCTTGCTTTCTCTCACTATCACGATTACACTTTTATTTATTACCAAAGCAGACTTCATTTTTATTATTACTGTCTTGGAAAGCTGCCTTACCATCAATTGTACTCCCCTACAACTTTATAGAGTATCCCTGTAACGCCATCTCCGTGCCTATTATCCTGACAAATTTCAGGATGCTTATCTCAGTCAACGATAACAATTCTCTGTCTAGCACCTGATATTCAACCAGATGTCTTTATGAGATGCATTACAGCCCCACAGGTTCGTAGAATATGTTCCGATGATTCTCTTTCATAGTCACAGAATCTACATGTTGAACACGAAACAACCGACATTTTGAATAAGTGTACACTAAGTCTACAGTGCCATGTTAAAAGACCGGCTACCAACCTTCTGTAATTCCTAAATAGTCTGCTTCAAACCTTCTCTTATTATAGTATCCAAACAAAAGTTCAATTGCCTCCAAGCCCCTTGGTTTCTTTGTCTGTCCTTACGTTGAGTATACCTTTCCAAACATCCGCTTTTTATTTGCTTGCTTATGGCCGAGAATTGTCACATGATCTGGGACGCAGCACAGGGCGATCTTATTTTCTCAACATAGTCAATTCATCTTCTCCAGATAGTCCCATACTATCTTCAATTTAACCTCATAACAGCCGAGTGCTCGAACGACGACCTGACTGTCAGATAGTATTGCAACGTTTTGGCTTTTGTATCTCCTGTCCAAGTTAACAATCTAACAATTGCATAGGTTTCCGCTTAAAAAATGCATGAGATCTTCCCCATTGATTCGAAGAATTTAACTTTAAGACAACAAATCCAGCTCGATTTCCAAGATCCGTTTTTGATCCATTTGCATACCATCGAACTGTCCCTTTTTTAAAATTTCATGCTGCTTCCAGATTACTTCATTAATTTTTACTACTAAGTCTCGGTGCGAAGCATTTCAGGAAGCTGTCAGCTAAACGATTTCTTAGATACCAACTTCGCCTAATGAATTTCATGTTAGACTAGTTTTCCATAGTCTTCAAAGCCTTCGTGTTCACTACCATATGCAGCGGCTACACGGATCCTCAAGCACCTCTGTAGGAAAGGTTGTGATTGTCGCTGTTATGGTAACATATGTATACTAGTTCCTGTGCCTTATTTAACTCCATTAGAGCTGTTCTCAAATTTAATACACAACTTGTTTGCTGGTCACCTCTGTACGATGGAACGTAAGTCTTCAATGTGTAAAACTTTTCAGAAGAAAATATGTCTTGATGACAATAAATAGGAAACAGATTGGTTCTATTCGATTCTAAAGTAATGGAGACTAGAGATCGGTTTTTCCACGTATAAAAAAAATATTTTTGAGAATTTTTCCTGGGGTAAACTAGCCTAGTATAATCGCACCGAACCACAATAGAACTACTACCTAAGGAATAATAATTGTCCAGCTGCTGATCCAAGGACAATTGACTACCTAGCTGCAAAATTTATCCACTTATTGGTAGCATGCAGTTGAAATTGTTGCACGAACTGCAGAAGACTGCGACATTAACGGTCGTTAAACTATTATTCATTGATTTCGAAGTTATCACTGTTTCAAGATAACACCATGTATGCATAACTTGTAGTTCTAAGTTACAATCACTGGAAATTAAATAATTTTTCTGTTTTTTTTTTTAATTTCTTCGTTTTAAACAGAAAAAAATGTGAAATTATTGCCAGAGGCGGCAATTTCGTAAAACAAATGTTTACAACGGATGGGTTGCAACGTTTTATTGCAACATCATATGGAAAACCAATAAAAGAGAAAAAAAACTCGTTGACTTTTTCTTTGTTATACGTGTTGTTGCTGTTGGTGTTGTACTGCAACAAATATGTTAAATTGCTTAAAACATTACAGGTGTCAATGATGGTTTTTATTTATTTAGCTGCGATCAGTTTTTTTAAATTTTTGCAACTTCTTTTTTAAATTTTTTATGTTTTTTATATATTTTTTTTTAACAGAGATACAATATTAATGATGTTGTTTGTTGTAAATGTTGTTGCTTTTTCTTTTGGGTGGGAATTTATTTATCTATCACAACAACGAAAAAACAAAATATATTGTATTTCAATTTCAAATAAATTACTTTCTTTCTCTCTTTTTCTCTTTTTTTTATTTTTTTTTTTTTTTTGTTTTTTGTTATGGTATCTCCGGCAATAAACAACATGAGTTTTCAATTTGAAATCGAAATGTAAAATGCAAAACGAAATGAATTGAATTGATAAAAACAATAAAAAAAACTTAAAAACAAAACAAACAAAAAAAATTGGAAACATTTTACGCCAACAATATGACTGCAGGTACTGTCTGCAACATTGACAAAACCCTTCAGGGGTTAATATATGATACTGTTGGTGGTACAGAAAAAAATAAACAAAAAACAAACCCAAACCAAAATCGAAGCAAAACAAAAATAGCAATAACAACAACAAAAACACTATTAAATATACAAAAAAAGAGGAAAAAAAATGTTTTGTTTTTACTGTTTTATTTAAAGTTGTGAACTTTAATTAACTACGAAATGTTTTTCGTTTATAGACAACCAACTAAAATCCCGGCGTGCTTCGTTACTACCATTGCGACCATTATATTCAACACCTATTTAATGGCTATAAAACATATTTTGTTAACAAAAAAGTTTTCGTTATTCAGAATAAGGCTGCTTTGGCTTCACAGTACATCATTCGATCGTACCAATTTTCATGCTCGTTTCGAGTCGTTTCTCGGCAATGGAGTTGCATTGTTGGCCTTTAAATGTATATTGGCATAACACTTTTCTTTAACCGCGCCCCAAAGAAAATAGTCCAACGGTGCCAAATCGCAGCTTCTTGGCTATTTAAACGGCCATCAAACGTTTGACGCAATAAATCGATTATGGCATGAAACCAAACATCGTTCACATCAATACCATGAAGAGCGAGTAATGGGTGCATTGGCTTTTGTAAGACCATGTGTTTGTTTTCTGAGCCCCAAGTAGGGCAATTTTGCTATTAACAAACCCACCATGATGAAAATGCGCTCCGTACGAAAAGATGATTTTTTTTGGGGAATATCAACATCATCGTGCAGTTTCCCGTTGGCTCATCTAGCGAAGTGATACCGAAGGAGGATGGTCACGCTGCTTCAACTTTTGAACCAATTGAACTATGCAAGGTGTCATATCGAGATCTTTTTGCAAAATTTAACGTAAACTGGTGCGTGAAATTTTCAATTGTTGAGAACGATGACGAGTTGATCTTGATGGATTCTCACGCACATTCTCAGCCACTGCTTCGATATTTTCGGATGTACGCACTGTACGAGCACGCTCATGTCTTGGCGCATCAACAATGAAACCAGTTTCACGAACTTTAGCAATAAACTTGCGTATATCGGGCACTGTTGGTACTGCTCAGCAACAAAATTTTGTTCAAAATTTTCGAACGATTTCCGATCAATTGCCTTTGTTTTGGAAATAAATTTCCAATAAATTCCAACATTGCTCAGGCATAAATCGATTCATTACGTTCAGAGGAGATAATGTACTGAATTTTGTGACAAAATAGAATTACATAAGTATTACCAGATTCGGTGGTTAAAATATAAAACGATAAATGGCTCACCCGATATAAAATTAACATACTCCACGTAAGTGATGTGAGAAAGTAGATTTTAATCCCGACGTATGGATGTAGTTTCACAATTAAACAAACGCACATTCGCTTTTATATACATATATACACAGACAATATACAAAAAAAAAACAATGTATATTAAATACCTACAAAAAAAAACGTGACTTCATATTGATGTATGAGTATCGATAACTCTGTAGCTCTATGTGAGTGAGTTGTGTGTATATTTAAACAAGTTCCCATTATAACGTAAATTTAAACACAATTTTTTCTTAAAAAAATTATTTTAAATTTTTTTATTAAATTTAAAATAAAAAAAAAAACTGTTTTTTCGTTAAATAACTTGTTTAAATAAATAAAGTTTTCGCTTGACAATATTTAAATGTGAAATTAGTAGAAATACAAATTTTTCTCTTTTTTCTTGTGTTTTGATTACAATATTTTGTTCATTATATTTGCCATTTAACACTTTAACGCTTAACGAATTTCGTCCAGTCATTTTCTGCTATCAAAATAGAAAAAGCAAGAAAAAAATTTAATTCAAATTTATTTTTTTAATTTAAATTGAAATGCTGACATATCTAATGGTGAAAGTTAAAGGAAAAATATTTACTAAAGCAAACTTACCTCATAGCCAACGGTGTTAATTGAAATGTCAATAGATCTATCAAATCCTAGCCTTTATAGCGGGTATTTCATTAAGGGCTTCTTATCTTTAATACAAAAAAAAAATCAAAGTTTTAAAGACCAATTGTAGCCATTGAATATCGTTCAAATATTTGTCACGGCTTCTCTGGATTGAGTGCATCCCAAAATGTCCAATTTTACAAACAGCAATCTAAGCGCTGGGATCCCACTTTGTTAAATCAACGGGCTTCAGGAATTGCATAGACTCTCTACACCGTATTCGTCGACATATTACCCACCTCTAGTGAGTTCCGGCCCCTGTGGTATAGAAGGAAATAAAAAGACGGACGAACTGGCATGGAAGGGATCGGAGATATCTACAGAAGAGACGATAGAGGAGATATGCGACTCTACAAATTAGAAAAATCAGCATGGAATTCAACTAATCGAAGGAATTCAATATACCTGGTTGTGTCCAGCAGTGGACAGCAGAAAACAAAGATACTACTTGGGTTCTATAGGTAGTTTCGCAGACAAGCTCTGTTTGCCCCACCAGGATTAGTGCAGAAGCTGCCAGGATGTGGAAGAAGCGGAATTGATACAACAACTTTTATACGAGTGCCCTGCACTTTAAAACAGACGTCATTGGTTTTTGGGCGAAAGAACGTTTGCCACTAAGGAACTGGCCGGTTTTTATCCGAAGTTCGGGGTGGTTCACACCCACCCATAACGGATCATGACAAGGTGTAACAATGTGTTACACTGAGTAACACAATGGGTCATATGAGCAACCGAGTGAAGCTACCTTCTGACCTAACCTAACCTAACACCCTAACTTGGCACCAAAAATTTTGAATAATGAAGAATTTCCTTTTAAAGCGTGTGTTTAACCCAAAATTGTAATTACTCACTTTAAATTTGCTCTTACAGTTTAATGATCCTTATTTTCGTGATTGATTGAAAGAGGAATATTTTGAGATTAGATTATTGTGGAGGGTATCAAGCAGTTGACCTTAAATTGTTTGCTGTTTCATGAGTTATAAATAAGCATTCTTAGGAGACCATTTATTTTAAACTACTTCAACCATAATTAAATGTCTTCTTTATTTTTAGAGAATAATAGGCCGGCGATAAGCATTATGGTGGCCTGTGGCGGTACTGTAGTACTTATTGTTTACTTTAAAAAAGACAAACACAAGACAAGATCATTAAGTTTTATAAGCTGCATGTCTAATTATTTAAAAGATTAAAAAGCACCATAAACTTAAAAACAATAACGAATACTTTTACTTTCCTCAATTGAAATTGTTCCATTATTTACACAACTGGTCCATTAATTTGTAATTTGTCTTCATTTATTTTTGTTTTTGTTTTGGTTTTTGTTTTTATTTCTTTCAATACAATCGAGTTTAAATAATAAATAAAAAAAGGAAAATTTCTCAGCTTAATATTGTATCTGCAAGTGGAAGAATATTCATAAGAATACTTGATCCAAAGAATTCATAATCAATGCAATTGTCTCGACTATTGTTTATGTCAGACAAACACACATAATAAAGACAGTAAGACAATAAGGCAGTGAGCCACATAAAGCAATAATTATTCCCCATATTCTCATAAATAATTTACAACAAAAGAAATTTCCAATATAATACTACAAACACACACACTATACCTACCATATGTATGTATGTATTTAATATTATAAATAAATTTAATTAAATTATAATTATTATTATTGTAATAATAATAATAAAAATATTTTCAGAAGACAAAAGGTTTGAGGAACTTTAAATGATACAAGAAAAGCAAATACAAGCTAATCATTGCAAAAGATTAAAGGGGGAGTCTTTTGAAAACTACTGATACTGAAGGCTAAAAGGTGACAATCTATGATTTGTAAGTCCAAAGTCAAAGGCGTAGTTTATAGAGGTAAATGAATTCGAAAAAGGATTATAATGTACTTAAATGAAGTCTTCAATGTTAGCAATAATTAGAAGATATATTCTCTTTCGGGTCAAAAATCTACAAGATTCTGTCAAAGGAAAAGTTCTTATGAGCAACTCCTCTACCAATGTTCTTAGTTAGCGTTTAATGCTATACACTCCATAGACACAACGCAGCAATCTCTCAAAACATAATACATTGGTGTATATATATGTACATACATACATAATTGGTCATTACAACCCTTCATTCAGGATTACGACCTAGCTTCTCACACCACTCATGATGTGCGCATTAATTTTATACATGAGTGGCGGGACCTACAGTTTAAAGTCGACTCCGAACGACAGATTTTTTGAGAAGCTTTTCATTGTAATTTTATTTACTCTCAGAGTTTTTGCCAGAAATCTGCTGAGAGGAAGTCGCCGCAGAAATATTTTCATATTTTCGTTTTGATGTCTGACCTGGGGTTTGAACTCGAGCCTTCAGATAAGATAAAAATCATTATATTTCCTTTACACTAAATCTGGCTAGGATCTCACTCTCATGTTGTTTTCAAAGGGTAAAATACCTAAGGTTCGAATTATTTGGTTGACGTGTGGCTGCTTCATCGCTTTCGGTTTGGGTGTGATTTGTGCGGTGAACTACAATTGTCACTGATGGAATCCAGTCGTTGGCTCAGCACTTTTAAAAATATTACCAAAGCAGCTTTCATATTTTATTTACAAATTTTCATGAGTTTCTTCATACCATCGATCAAGACCTGTGAGCTGTAATAATTTTTTCAAGAAATTTTTTGAGCTCTTGTATTATTTACAAAGAGTAAGGGATTCTACAAATATTGATGATGGAGAGATACATTCACTGTTTCCAAACTTAGATATCAACTATTTTTTAATCCCCAGTTATCTGAAGTCACCGCAGTATACCGTGGTTCAAATCCCAGCTCAGGCTTCTTTTTTTCTTGGTGACTTCCTCTCAATAGCCTTCTGGCAGAAAATCCTAAAATAAATGAAATTGCCATGAAAAGTTTCACAAAAATGTCTTTAAATTGTAAGTCTCGCCACTTGTGAATTAAATTAACACCCACAATATGGGTGGTGTGATGACCTAGGTTGTAAACCAGGCTAAAATATTGTAATGACCAATTTAGTAAGTAAATAATATGGAGGAAATTGATATAAACATTTTCCGACAATATGTTATAACGTTTAAGTACATTTCCTTTCGAGGAAACTAATTTAATCGAGAGGTCACATAAGCAATTCCGTATCAAAAGAAAATCAATTTTTTCTAAGCCATATTACCCCCTCAATGCTAAAAGTTATGTTATTCTTTAATAAATAATTTTCATAAAAATTTTATAATTTTTTGTAAGCTTGACTTCGTGGTTTTAAAGACCAACATATTATTGTCTATATGAAGTAGCTATTTTAACTTATTTTAGTATTTATTTATGCATGATTGATTTAAAAATAGAATTTAAAACAGTAAAGGAAAATTTTAATTAAAAACAATAATTGAAATCAATAAAAATTGTCATTGTATCTACAAGTATTTAAAAAAAGAGGAATGTATACTCTGGTTAGTTTGTATGATTATTTGTTTGAAAGCTGTATATAATATTCCTTGCTATTCTGTTTACTATGTTACTAACTTCGTCCAGATCTGTGAATAAAATAGAGATCTTTACCAGTAGGCATAATTCGAAGACTAGGTTTGGTCTTGGTTAAATTGATGAATAATTTCAGTGCTTTTCGAAATGACATAATTGTTTTCAATCAAGCATACAAACAGTTAGCAACTCTATCAGCCTAGGACCTGCTATAATTACGGTGACCATCCGTCCACTATTATAGCGGACAGTCCGCTATTTTGGCCTCCTGTCCACTATTATTTTTGCGTCCGCTATTTGTCCACTATTTTACCACACGTAACTTCTAAAAAGTATTTATTTTCCAAAATGTCCGCTTTTGTCCACTTTTTTCACTAATTCGGTAAAAACGCTTATATTAGCTGGAATTACACATGAAATTGAGTTGGAAACTCTATATTTTGTCTATGTTGTAGATGGAATTTAGTTGAAAAGTCGTTAATAAAGGTAACAGAAATTAGAAATGATTTAAATATAAATATTAACGAAATTTGTGATGAATTCACTTATGTAAAAAATTATGCAAATGCTGAACAAATAGAAATGTGGAAACAATCAGCATTAAACCCCGATAAAAAGTGGGTTGAAATTTTAAAATTTTTCGAAGCGAAAAATATTCCTTATAAAAATATCCTGAAATTACTAGATTTCTCATCTGCTTTGCCAGCGTCCAACGCACCAACAGAAATAGTTTTTCCCATATCTAAAAATATTTGGTTTTCCGAAAAATCCTAAATGGGACTGGAAACTTTAGAATCTCTTTTGACCATAAAATACAATTTTGAAATGGACTGTTCGGAATATAAAACATTTTTATCTCACAGGCCTAATACTTAAAAAAATACATTTTGTAGAGAAATATCTGATGTAAATTTATACACATCCATATGTATGTATGCATGTGTATATTATTTGTATCTATTTATGTCTGTATTTTAAAAATCTTTATATAAAATATTAATTACATATAATAAATTAATTTTTTTGTTTTTAAATTTTCAATGTTTTCAATATCAATATTTGTCCGCTTTTTTCTCATGGAAATAATGGTCACCGTAGCTATAATGGACCTATCATCTGCTTAGGCAGAAAAACTTGTTTAATAAAATTGAAACAAACCAAAGAAATAATGCTATGATGAAGAAGTTGCCTTTTGATAGCACTTATAGTGCCGAAAAGGAATAGCAAAAAGTAATAAAGCTAAGGTATTATCGAGAATATAACTTACAAACTTTGAAGATCTTAGATAGAGTCTACATGATGTCCATCATGACAGAAAGTGTACCTCTAAGTGAGAAAGCGATTTTCTCACTTCTTCTTCACTGACAGATGTTCTCAAGTATAAAATCTTTTGGAAATTTGAATTCGGCACGAGCTTAACTTTCTTATTCAACTCTTTACCCACGTTCTTTTCACGGCACTGTGATTTAATTTAATTCTCCTTTCCGTTTATAACATTTGGTACATTGGTGGTACAGTAGCCATTTTCTTTAATAATTTTGATACTCAACCAAACAGTAGAGCCGAAAATTAAAATAAAGAACAGTGTCACCATAGTAGTTAGAGTATTGACTTATTATAATAGAACCCGTGGTTCAAATCCCAGCTCAGATATCTCAAACAAAAGGAAATATGAAAACAAAAAATATTTCTTTCGGCAACTTACTCTCAGAGTTTCTGCCTGAAGATTGCTGAGAGTAATATTGCCATGAAAAGTTTTTCAAATATGTTGTTCGTCCCGCCACTCACAAAATAAGTACTATGAAAAGCTAGATTGTAATACTGACTAAAGGGTTGCAAAGACCAATTGAGTTAGTAAGCACCGAACATCTTTCGTAGAGAGCGAAAACTTATGGTCAAGTATACAGATGGCCTCGTATGTAAATAGCTTCAATATTTAATTACCGCCTACATCGCCAGCAGTTTAGAACTATAGGCCAATTGGTCCGCCTGATGAAAAACTGAAAGCAAGAATAGATTTGACACTCACTCATGGAGAAAACAAAATTTTACTTTTTGTTGAATTAGACCCATAGGAGGTATTTGGAATGAATACAGCAGAGAACTCTTTTTTTTTTTAACCAAACCCGTAGTAGATTTAATCACAATAGAAACAGATATAGTCACGAAGCACGTCAGATATTATTGGCAATGTTACAGCAGCTTTATTTAATTAATTTTTTTTCTTGTTATTTGCAATTTAACAGATGAATGACATAAATTAACCATAAAAATATAGATATTGATTTGATCTGTGAATTTATAAAAAACACGATGCATCCTATTATCTAAGACACGGTTTGTTAAGATTTTATTTAAAATGAAAAGAAAAAAATTAGCGAGAAAAAACTGCATGCATAATTGAATTATTTTTGCAATAAAATTAAATTTTTTTGCTCACATGGAAAGCCTTCAGAGATAATTAATTATAATGATTTAAAGCTTGTGACATTTTTAAAAGGGAAAGAAGACAAAAGAAAAATTATTCAATAATACTTTCACTTTTATTTTTTGGTTTCATTTGTTGCATAAATACTATAACTCATGTGGTAACCAGAGAACTCCACAAATCTTTAAAAGTGCTTATTGGTCGGTTGCTTTAAGATACTACAAGCATCAGCATATTCTCGCTATATACTCTCTCTAACTATGGCTCTATTAGATATACAAACTGGTTAAGAAATTGTAGGCTATTAATAAATTTTAATTAAAATCTCTTCATTTAAGTCTAAAAATTTAATTCTTACACACTTTGCCTTATGCAAAAAAAAAATAATAAAAATATGTGCAACAAAAAAATTGAAAAAGTTATTTGCAATGCAAATAAAAGAACTTTTTTGTTAAATCGTCATCGTCATCATCATCATTATCGTCTGCATCATCATCATCACGGTGTTTGATGAAACATGACTAAATATGCCACACACAGACGTCATTACGAGCTGTTGCATGGTATTTTTTCTTGTGATTTTTTGCATGTGATTTCTAAAATATTTTTTTCTGCACAATTTTCCATTTTCAAAAATATAGACGACAAATAAAACTCCTTTTTTTTCATAAACAAAAAATATTTTTTTATTGTTGTTTTAATTTTAAACAAAAAAAAATGAACAAAATTAATCAAAAAAAAATCTTGAAATGAATCTTCAACAAAAATAAAAATGAAGCATAAAAAAATACGATTGCATCACACATCACAAGATTGTACGTTTTCAACATCAACATGCATATGGAAAATATTGGCGGCAAAGTCAGTGGCACACACGATCAAGACAAAATTGTCAACAAATCATTCTTATATAGTAGAAGCTGTCTAATGGTAAACTGAGAAAGTTGCTGCAACAAGTATTCGTACACTGTGGACGCATAGATATTCATTGGGTTTACATTGATTGTTGTGCTACAAACGAACGACTTGGTTTAGAGGCGCTTAATTAAAATTCCAACCACCCATAGGAATAGACAGCTCCATCTCTTCAGTAAAATTAGGAATTAATAAGTACAGTGACCCTATATCCCAGACAAATCCCCTGCTTAGCTAGAGAAACTTAACTAATGAAAACTAAAACAAAACGAAGTAAACACCGAAAGATGGGGAATGCCTTAAATCCGCTTTAGTTTGCTTAAGGAAAATTAAAAGAATTTCAATTTCAATTTTTCTTTTATTAAGACTTAATAGTCAGATTACAAAAGAACTAAAAAACGATAACATTTAATTTGTATAAACTTAAAACTATATGTTTTATTTTAATAAACATTTAAGACATTATACAAGACGATAACGCAACATGCTAACATTAACAATAAAATATCATAAGAATTTCACATCAGACAATAAACAATAAAATTATATTGCTCAATAAATATAATAAAAGTTTACGTAGACTGCTAATACGTCACCATTGCGATCAAAAACTTAAAACTAATCTTAAAACTAAACAACATATATACAAAAATTCTTAACTAGGATAAAAAGATTAGCCCCTATTTGAGCCAATAGTAGATCTAGAGTAAAACTCCGGTAGACAGTATTGACTTGAGTTTGATAGCGAAGAAATATC
The DNA here is from genome assembly GCA_927399465.1 of Sarcophaga caerulescens. NCBI lineage: Eukaryota > Metazoa > Arthropoda > Insecta > Diptera > Sarcophagidae > Sarcophaga > Sarcophaga caerulescens. The sequence goes on from OV656873.1 coordinate 54,225,105, forward strand.
CTCTCCAATAATACCAATAGGTGAGTTATATATACTGTTTGACCAGTCAAATACAACCTGTGTTTCATAAACATTTCTCATTAAAATGTTATCGTGGGTTTCCAGTCGTTTTACAAACCTATCAAGTAGAACAAGAGCATAGGAAGACAGTGGCAGTACATCTGTCTTTCCATAAATTTTTGTATTTGAAAATCTTTTGACATAATTTTCATAATTCGCGTTAACACAGTGTCTAAATCAGCTTCTCTCTAAAACCTCCAACTCTTTCATCACGGTTGGAGATATCGAGAACCAAACTGGAAAACCATAAATTACCGCTGAGCGGATGAATACTTTGTACAGTAACAATATGGCCCTTTGACTTAAGTGTCTGTTCATTAGAAGTTTTGAAAAAATGCCCTTGATGCGCAGTCCTTTGCCTGTAGCCAATCTACCATGTTGGTTAAATTTAAAAAGTTTATTAAATGTTACTCCGAGGTACTTCAAATGATCCCTGAAGGGGATAACAGAGCCATTCAACGTTAGATTCAATGTTTTACATCGCTTGACCACATCCGGGGGACCTTTCCCTAAAGCGTTGCGAAAGCAAATTGCTTCCGACTTTAAAGTGTTTATCACAATTCCCCAATTCCTGTAGTATTCATCGATCACCAAAAGATGATCACGAACCTTTGCAATTGCAATTTGTGGGTCACTGTCCTGGGCGTAAATTAGGGAGAAAATTAAAAGAAATAAAAAATCAATTTGGTTTCACTACCTGTCAATATTGTTTATTACAGTCCTGGATTTAAAATAATTTCATAATTCTTTTCTTAATGGCCTGATGATAGTGATGGTTTTTAGCAGGGTCTAGATTGTAACCAACCTAAACTTCTGGGATATCTTACTTTGTAATTTAATTGGCCATTACAACAATTCAGTCAGGATTACGACCTAGTTTCTCACACCAGTGTGTGTTAATTTAATACATTTGTGGTGGGACCTACAGTGTGAAGTCGACTCCAAATGACAGATTTTTGAGAAACTTTACATGGCAATTTTATTTACAGAGTTTTTGCCAGAAATCTGCTAAGAGGAAGTCGCCGCAGAAACTGGGGTTTGAACCGTGGTCCCATGTCTAATAAGAAAACACACCCCTTAACATTTACAAACCACAGACATCATTCAATTTGCCGTGGTTTAGAAGGTAATCATTCCAACTCCTTATCCAGAATTAGAACCTAGCCTTTTACACCACCCATGTTGTGTATATTAATTTTACAGTTTAAAATTGAGTTCGAAATTTTATTTAAGAAGAAACAACCGAAAAAGTTTGAACCACGAAAATTAGCAAACACACTGTCTACTAGACTACGACAACTTCTGGAACATCTCATTCGGATATCTAAGCGCAACAACGACATCGAACAACGTTCCAAACGTAATGGCATCTTAAATAATTAAATATTTTGTAGATAAATGGACTATAAAACTATTCTTTAGAACGAAATCCATGTACGCAAAATGTTTCATGATTTCATTACGCACAGAGCGGCTTTTTTGTCACATTCATTTATAGCCCAGAATGCTATAGTACATGACAATTTTTTCGGTATTTAGAATTGCTTTTTCTCTACCATCCTATCCCATTCTCATTCTCTTCATCGTATATACTGCAAGAATGGCAGACGCATCCCCTATATCACTTAAGTTTTTATACAAAATTTTTCCTCATACCGCACTTCAGTGACTTGAATGGAATTGTCTTTTTATCTGCACTTCTAAATTTACGTACCCAAAGTTAGGTACCTAATATTGTGCAATACTTCATGAACATCATGACAGCAAAAAGTGAAACAGCTCTATAGTTAAATTGTTACATAGTTTGTTACGAGCTTGAGAAGAAAAAAACTTACCAAGCATATCAAAAAAAAAAATTCTTTAAGCACTGTTTGAAAACTTTTTTACCATACTGTAATCATGATGTAATTATTGTTGTTTATTTTTTTTTTTTTGTTGTTTTTGTTTTTATAAGAAACATGTGTCAATGTACTTCAGCTAAACACAGCAAATCCAGTAACGATGCATGTGTGTTGATGACACATGAGGAAGTTGCATATTTGTTGCAACAAATCATATAAACGCGCAAGGTATATAGAAATAACACGACCAACTGGCGAAGCAGCATCATGATTTCAATCAACAACATGCAATGACACACATACAAAACGACTAGTGATGTTAGAAACACACAAAATGTGGCAGTAACAATATATTTTATTATTTTGACAACTTGCAACATATTTACGAAATTACATTACAAATGCAAGTAAATACACAAACACACGTTCAAAAATAAAACCTAAATTAAGACAAGTCATGAAAGGGTAGAGCATATGATGGATCATATTTTTTTTTATTTACAGAATGACTTTTGAAGGAGGCTTGTGAGGTGGAAAAGGATCTCTTTGTTGTACACCCCTTCATGACACACTCTATCGGTAAGTAAAATTTAATAGAAATTTTAATAGGGGATTCATACCCATTGAAATTCATTTAAAATCCCTTAAATTCCACAAGTTTAATTTGGCCTAAGGCCAATTGCTGCAATTCAACAAACAAACGAAACAAAAAGAATTCAAAACTTTTTCTTAAAGCATTACAAACATTTATTTCAAATTAGCTACATTGCCCTGCTAAAGTTTAAGTTTTTAATATTTTTTTTTTAGAAATTTGCAACAAATTGAACACTTTATTATTTAAATACCATGTTTAAAATATATACAGACATAAATAATTATAATTTTGCGTAATTAATTTTGTAATTTATTTTGTACTTATATTCTGAAACCCTCTTCTTTGCATCATAATGCTGAAATGAGCAAACAAAATAGCAACAACCAAAAAACAACAACAAAAAATAATAGAAAACTGAGCAATTATAAAAATTACAACCATTGTGGTATAAAATTTTACTGTGGCTTTCGTGGTTTTGCAAATGCGCTACACTGGTCAGTGTTACTCAATATTCCAAAAAAATATAGTATTTGGTTTACGAAATAATTTTTTTAATCAATTTTGAATACACTACGGCGCAGTCGCAAAAGTTTTGAACAGCATTTCCAAGACACAACTGTATGGAAGGTGAATAAGAGTACAATAAGCACACATAATGATTATTAAGTTGTATGAAAATGTCATCAATCTACATCAACTTGCTACCGAAAACACAACACGACCAGCTAAGAAGAGCTCAAATGTCACCTATTCTTCCGTATTACCACAACTATTATGATGACCATTATACTGCTTTCTAGTTTAACGTCCAGTTTAAATATAAGCGGGTTATGGGCGATAGATAAATATCACTATGCATGTAACCGAGTGTTATTTTAATAAACACCACACTGCTCGTAATTTCATATGATGGCAAGTCGCTCATTTTCAGTTCCTCTTATTAAGTTCTGTGAAAATGTCATCTTTTCGAGCCCACTATTTTACGTTGCCCTATATCAACTAGCTGCCCCGAAAAACTTACAAACACATCTTCCATATTATCACAGCTATTATGATGACTATTATATTGCCTTCTCGTCTAACGCCTAGTTAAATAGCTGTATAGCCGTAACCCACAATGTGTGTAACTGCGTGTTATTTTGATAAATACCACATTGCTCGTAATCCGATGTGATGGGGCAAGTCGTTTATATTCAGTTCACTTTATTGAGTTGTCTGAAAGTGTGATCTGTATCGAACATAAATTGTCACGATGTTCTAAAACAACCAGCTGTCAAAAAACCTGCGGGGCAAGCTATTGAGCTCAACTGTCGGATTATCACAGCTACAATGGGTCAATTCTACCTCCGGGTACTGTACTTGTCTCAGTTGACAAGTACACGTCCTCTAACCTACAATCATGATCATTATACTGTCTTATAGTGTCGTATAGTCGCCACTGCCTACTAGTGTGTTGACTTATTAGACATGAGGCCACGGTTCAAACCCCAGTTCCATATATCTCAAACAAAACAAAATATGAAGAAATATTTCTTCGGCGATTTCCTCTCAACAGATTTCTGACAAAACCTCTGGGAGTAAATAAAATTGCCATGCAAAGTTTCTCAAAAATCTGTTGTTCGGAATCCACTTTAAACTGTAGGTCCCGCCATTCATGCATAAAATTAACACACACAACATAAGTGGTGTGAGAAGCTAGATCGTAATCCTGACTTAAGGGTTGTAGTGACCAATTATGTATGTTATGTATACTGTCTTCTTGTCCAACGTCCTCACTTCCAATTAAAACAACCACTATTATACTGTGACCTATGGGCGACCTAGTGTTATTCAATTTCGGGCATGTCTGATCTTAGAGATGTCAACTCTCCTGCCCTAAGAAAATGACTTTCAAAGTTGAAGTTAAAGAGGCCATTTTGAATAGACCACAATGAATACACCACTGAGAAAGTTCTCATACAAAGCAATCCGCCAATCAGTTTTTTTTAGAAATTTAAACATCCAAGAATCTAGTGGTATGTTATCAAGAGCCGCCTGACTGTCTAGACAATTACAAGATGGCCACCAGTTGATACTAATGGGCAAGATGGAAGACTACAGTGGTGAGTAAAATTACTCGAGATAGAGAGACCATCAGGTCTAACCAGATCCACATAACATACATACGTATTCCTCTCAACCCAGAAGGGACCCTTTCCTTCAATAGGGTATCAAAATCGAGTTGGGGAGTAGTAGTAGGTGAGTAGTAGGATACAGTAGATAGTTTTTCTGGGACTAAAGCAAGATTCTGAGCTTATCCATATGGTCTAGTCATCAGTAGTCTGACTACAGTGCAAACCATTGTAGCAAGAATATTTGTATTGAGAGCCTTATAGGGACAAGTGCTCGTTACCACAAAAACGACGTCAACATATCTTAAGATCCTGGCCAGCAGAGTGACGATCGTAATTTATCTGTCACTGTCCGGCACACCAACACATCGAATTTAAGAATGCGTTACATTCAGAGGACGATTACATCTCTAAGTCCCCAAAGTCTTCCAAACATTTTGCGAAGTGTGAAATAGACCACCGTGACTATTCTATCTGGATGTTCGGTGTTAATCTTCCCTATTAATTAATAGTTAGAATATTTCGAATAACTTAATAAATAACAGCATGTTATACATGTTTACTACCCGTAGGGCTACCTTTCAACAACCTTGAATGCTTTACAATTTCCATTGTAATATTTTTTTACTTCAAATTTAAGTTAAGTAGCCATTAAAAACAAAAACAACAGAAAAAATATCTTTAAATATTTATTATTCTGTTGTAAATAAATACTTCTGTTGTAGTTTTTTTTATTCTACCATTGTTATCCGTTCAATGGAATCAGTCACTCACAATGTTTTATTACATCCATATTCGCTGTATCCAGCTCTAGTTCTCCATCTATGTATCCCTTCGTCTGTGTTTATTTTTAAACATTTTAAGTCAAGTACTACGAAGTACTACAATAACAGTGGCAGTGGCACAAGCAACCAGACAGCGTAGTAATAATGAAGAAATTTTAAACAAAAAACATTGCAAATGTTGCCAGTTTTTTCATTTTTTTTTTATTTATTGCATTTACAACATTTACATTTATCATCTATTTTGTGATTATTTAAAACGATATAGTAAAGGGTATACAAAAAGAGAGAAGTTCAACAGATGGTTAGATTATGTTGTAAACTTAACATAAAATAATTAAATATTCACTCACGCGTCCAACACCACATTATAACTTCCATTTATCTAACCAAGTTCTTTGCAGACTTCATGTGCTCAATCATAGAATTATTTGGATTCTACATAGCGACATATTTCATTCCCCTACTTCCATCGAGAGGCCTTAGTCTTGATTCCCATCTATAACAGCTCCAACATACATACATAGTTGGTCATTACAATCCGTTATCCAGGATTACGACTCTGTTTTTCACACCTCATACAATAGTCGTAATTGTGTAGACTGTTCGCTTAGAGGTAATTCTAACCAATAATTACACACGTCTAAAGGCCGATTGACATTCTCTGAAAACTTTGGTTGTTTCGCTCGCCAGAGTAGTCTAAAGGTACGAAGATATTATTCAAGTGGCGACTTCAGACGCAGTTCTACGACACCCCATAAAAAATGTCCTAGAATTATACTTGAAGCAGTGCAGACAATACAAAAAAAGAGTGACAATCCCAAGTTGTAACGTAAGCATAATATGGGTAATCCCTAAGTTCCGAAATACTTCTAACCACAAAGTGCCCTTACAACCCTCTAGTCAGGATAGCGACCTATTTTCTCACACCACTTATGTTGTGTGTGTTAATATTTTTATAATGAATGGCGGGACCTACAGTTTAAAGTCGATTCCGAATGACAGATTCTTTAGAAACTTTTCAACGCTCTCCTAAACTTAAATTTTTGTCCTTTCCTTAGACAAAAAGGCCAGAGTATTCCGGATTTTTAATAACGCCCACTCTCCTCTAAGCTCGATGTTGGAACTATACCCATATCAAGCAATTAGCCACGAATAGTTTTAAGACTAAGGACCCATATCAATTCAATATGATATCGCCCAAGAAGTCGCTGACTCAGCTTAGAAGATACCACGATTTTAATACGCTAAAGATGAGAATATTAAACGATGCAATACTGTCTATATTGATGCTGATAACAGAAGGTGTTTGATTTAATTTTCAATACGCCTTGCCACACTGTTACAAAAAAGACAAGTTTATCAGCCTAAATTCCCAATCTAATCGGATAAGAAAGAAATCGCTTAATCGCAGTCAAATAATGTCTAGAAGGTATTATTATCGTTTTTCAGAAAGCTTAGTCTTAGCAACAGCTTAGCAAAGACGGATTTGACAAAAACATCCAGGGGCAGAGAGTATAGCATTATCTTCAAACTAACTTGAGATGCAGAAATTACAAATCGGGTGATAGGGAGACACGATAATGTGGAGCCCTTGCGCTGACCAACATCTTCCCTAGATTTCCCTAGGAATTCGGTCACTACAGGAACTGCGCTGGTCAAATGAGCTTTGGTAATAAAAGCTACCACTTCGAACGACCTAAGGCACGATACATTTTCTCCGCTTTTCGCCAAACAAGAGTGCCTTATGTGAGGATTGATCTTATAAGCGCTGTATTGGTATACAGTAGAATAGTTAGAGTCAAATTAAAAATAATTCATATATTTTTGCTACACCCTGTACCACTGTGTCACTTTTAATTATAACAACTGAAGGAACAAATTAAAATTTCATCTTCATTAGCAATATGATGCCAAACACAATTAAATTGTTGTTCTCTTTTTTATTCTGAAAGTATTTATAATTTTAAAACATTGTTATTGTTGTTGTTGGCTTGTGATAGTAATACTTCCATAATTTTTTAAAAGATGGTGGGTTTCTTATGGCGTTGTATAATAGTAAGCAATTGTAACTATTACTGGCCCACAAGTGGCTTTCTTAAGCCAAGCATTTGTCTATTTGGCTGGTAAGAGGAAACTTTTTCTTTGTCAACTTTAATTTACGAAAGAACTCAACTTTGTGGTCATTTTGAAAGAAAAGTTTTTTATGAAATACATGCACTTGTACTTTAAGAAATATGATACCAGTGTCACTTACAAAATGGGGAAGTATTACGGAGTCATAATTAGATTAAAAGAAGAGACCGTTTGCATGCAACCGGCTTACTATAAAGGAATAATCGAAAGTAATAAAGCACTGAAGTTAAATTAATAAAATTAAATTCGTTGGTTGTAGATGGCTTAACCAAATTATTTGCATTTGAAAACTTACGTCTGTTAAGGACATTCTAAATAGTAAAACCGTACCGGAAAGATCGTTGGGCTTAAACGGTTAAAACGTTACGGGCTTAATGATAAGGCCGATCTCAGTAAAAAATGTAACCATATTTGAATTCTTCAGTTCACATTTTTACCAATAAAAACTATATATACCACAGATTAGCACTGTAATAGGAATACTTAAGTGGCCTAGAAGGAAATCTTACTAAATTCGAATAATCATTCAACATTAGAAGAGATGCTTTGTATTGGATTTGGAACCAACAACAGATTTTCACTCTTTTGACTTCTGGCACGTAAGGACCATGTTGATAAAGAACAAAGCTTTCGGATCACTTCCACACAAATCTATGAAGGAAGAGGTGCTCTTTATATTATTTTCTTGCTCTATTATGTAAAAAATTGATTCCGAATTTTCTCATGATTGAAAATCTCAAGAATATAACGTTCAGCAGTAGTTTTCTGTAATGTTTGACACTTACTCTTCCGTATTACCACAGCTATTATGATGAAAATTATACTGCCCTGCTTGTCTAACATCCAGTTAAAACACTTCTACTGTGGCATATGAGTGACCTACAGTTATCAAATTTCTCTCACATCTGATCTTAGAAGTGTCAGCACACCTTCGCTAAGAATATGACTTTCAAAGTTAAAGTTAAAGAGATTACTTGAAGCAATAGACCCCAATGAATACGCCACTGAGGAAGATTCGCCTACAAGCCAATCCGCCCATCAGTTTTTTTATAGAAATTTCAGCGTCTAGGAATCTAGTGGTAGGTTATCAAGAGCCGTCTGACTGTCTGAACAATTACAAGAGCGCCACAAGTTACTCGCTACAGAGAGAAATTCAGATCCACATAATATACGCACGTAAGCGTTTCTTTTCTTTCAACTTCTCGGGATGAAACATATCCAAACTGTCAAATTTTCCATGATTGATATGAGTTATGTTGACTTTGAGGATACCTGTGGTTTGTGATTTATTCGCGTACACCTTCGACTTAAGAAAACCCTACAAACAAAAGTCTAACATGGTCGAATCGCACAATATCACTAAGTTGACAAGTGTAGAAAACAGATGGATCAAGAGACGATATGGAACAGAAGTAGGAGCCCATGGCGAAACTATTGGAATAGCAGTCCAAAGGATGTTTAATTGAACCAAACTAGTGAATTATTGAATTCCGAGAAAGTTTCCACCTCTACTGTAAATAACATATAATATCACCATATCATGTATGGTTGTTCTTATTTGCTCACCAAATTGCCTGTTTCAATAAGAGGGCTCCTTTATACGGCAATTTCTGTAATGTCATCTTTTACTGTGCTGAGAGCATACCCAATCAGTAAATATTTTGTTTTGTAAGTTTCGAACTACATGACTGACCTGCCTTGCATTTGTTCTTAGAAGTTCTTCAGACGTCCTTTATTTACTTCAGAAGTTATTTAGTGTCTCAATTTTCCCGGTTTATACGTAACTTGGGATTTTCAAAGAGAACTTCTTGTTGTTCATGAGACCCATTGGGACGTGGTTTTGTAACTATTTCTAAGTTTTAATGAACTAAGTACGGTAAGAGCTTAGGTATTGGAATTCGGATTAAGCATCTCATAGACTTGAGAAACTTTGATTTAACAAATTTGATATCCTCCAAAGGATATCGATTGGGTGCTACTTTTATTCCAAGTCCTTACAAAAAATTAATTGTTTTTAAAATTTACATTCATTTCTCACATTTATTCCGTGTTTTGTTTCGTTTTCTTAAAAAATCCTTTTTTTATTTTTATTATCTTTATTGTCTACTAGATTTGTCTACTGGATTTGTCAAGGATTTTTATTAATATCCTTGTCAATGTTGACATGTCAATAGATGGATGTATGCGTGTGTGTTTTAAAAATAAACAACAAGTCACTGTCTAGTTAAGACAGAGAGAAAGAGTTCATTTTGCATTGTAGTTGTTCATGTCAACATGATTATTTAACAAAATAATGCAAAACAAAAAAAAAACAAGAAAGTTTTTCTTTTAGACGAAATCATCGTCTCCCAATATCACATTGAGAGCTGGCTGAGAGAAGTTTTTCAAAGTCAAATATTATTTTTCAAACCACAAAATGACGACATTGTCGTTCGTACGTTCCTGTACGTGATGTCTGAGTTAAGTTTGTTCATCAAACAATACAAAAAGACAAGTTTGTCTCCATTTTTTTAAGAGTATATCTCCTTACTCGTACTTGTGGTAGAAATAAAATTCTTTCTTTGCTAGTAAATACACAAGTCTGAAAAATATACAAAAAAAAAGTTATTTTGTATTTGAACTTGATGAAAAGAAAATCAAACATGATATCTGATGAATAACAGAATAGAATAAAATTTAGTAATAAAAGTGGACGATGATAGACTTCTGTATGGACAATGTTAAAATAATTCACAATTAATTTCTTTTAGACTACGGGAAAGATTATTTGTCAAATTATTTGTTATATATTCAGTCTATTTTGCCGAACCACCATGGCCGAAAATAGACGACAAGTAGTATTTGCAGAAAAGGTCCTGGTTCAGTTGGCAACTGATTATAATTTTCATCTGAAAACCATCTTCACCATGACTGACTGCTCGCAATGCGGTGTATAAATTCGAGTAAGCGATCGACACCCATACGTCGACGAAAAATAAGATCGGCTGAAAACATATCTATCTGCGCAGGAAAAACGGAGGCAGTCGATTTCGAGAAGCTCATAAGAACTCGAACAAATTACCGGGATCGAATCTAGCAATATTTATGTCATTCTATTCTGCCAAAAAAATCAGGATATTATGTCCACTGGAGGTAATGTATCGATTTGCCCTTGAGCAACGTTAAGATTTATTGGAAATTTATTTCCAAAACAAAGACAATTGGTCGTAAATTGGACGAAATGTCTTGCAAAATTTGGTTGCAGAAAAGAAATTGGTCGTGAAACTTTTTTCATTGTTGATGCGCCAAGACTTGAGCGTGCTCGTACACACTGTACACCCGAAAATTTCGAAGCACTTTTAAATTTAAGTCGCCGTAGTCTTGTAGGTAGTGTGTTGGCTTATTAGCCCGGGTTCGTATCCCAGGTGAGGCATCAAAACGAAATGTGAAAAACAAAATATTTCTTCGGCGATTTCCTCTCAGCAGATTTCTGGCAAAAACTCTGAGAATAAATAAAATTTGCCATGAAAAAAGGTTCTCATAAATCTGTCATTCGAAGTCGACGTTAAATTGTAGGTCCCGCCACTCACGTATAAAATTAACGCACACAACATGAGTGGTGTGAGAAGCTAGGACGTTGTACAATCGGTCAATTCGAGCTCCGGATACTGTACTTGTCACAGTTGACAAGTACACGTCCTCTAACCTAACCTAACCTTTAAATTTAAACTATTCAATGGCCCACCCTTTACAACTTGGTGAATTTTTCGTCTTGTGTCTGCACCCGTACAAAACTCAACGACAACGACATGCATTCGCAGAATAAGCTTTTGAGCAGCTAGAACATGAACAAAAAAAATTGTCGAATTTGGAACGATATCAGTCGCCCAAAGATCGTCCAATGCATACCGGAAAAGTCACAGTTTGGCGCACAGTTTGGTCTGGCGGCGTAATCGATCCATATTCCTTTGAGAATGACGTTGACCAGGCTATCATTGTCAAAGGCGAGCACTATAGGATATCAACGATATGTGATTTCAACAGGACAGCGATACGTGCTAAATAACTCATGCCACGTTGAATATACTCTACGAGTGGTATGAGGGCTAGTCCTCTCACATGGAGGTGATGTGAACTGGCCACTGAAATCGTGAGCCCGTTACACTTTTTCTAAAGACTTTCCTTAAGTCACAGGTTTATGCTAATCAGTCACACACTAGAACGCTACCCAAAGCGAATGAGAATGTATACAGTGTTAGAAAAATCCCAAAAATCGAATTCAAATGGTTAATTGAAACATTTTCTGTTTCAATTACACCAGGTGAGTCTGGCAGTGTAGCATGATTCCCTCTAAATATGGTGTTTATTAGCCTTCAATAAATACCTTTGTCTGATAGATAGTTTAACGTACGAAAGAGGCATACATATCTCCATACCTTCATCTACTAGAAATCCATTAAGGTGGACACAAAACTGCCGTGACAGTAGACCAAGTCAACGCTGCACTTACTAACCGGTTTATAGTGGAGGAACTCAAGAACACTACACTCTGGAAGGCAAAATGATAAATACTTTTAAACAAAAATAAACCGATTCCCGGTAGAGGAGATGATAATGTCAGAGAACCAGTCATCCTAACTCAGAATACTACACATTTAACTTGGGGATCCTTAGACAGGTTGTAGGAATTCACACGGCATTTATTCTCAAATTCCGATTATTGTATGTCAAATAGACTACCAGAGCACCCGTCCAAATGGACCATTTTGCATTCTGGGATTTTAAATACATACACAATTGGTCTTTAAAACCCTTAAGTTGGGATTACAACCTAGTTTCTCACACCACTTATGTAGTGTGTGTTAATTTTATACATGAGTGGCAGGACTCACAGTTTAAAGTCGGTTCTGAACGATAGATTTTTAAGAAACTTTTCATGGCAATTTTTTAGAGTTTTTGCCATTTTTTTTTTCATATTTCGTTTAGATGCAGATGTTTGACATGGGGTTTGAACCGAGGCCTCACGTCTAATAAGCCAACGGCAGTACTAGACAATGGTGACTTCAGAACATACATGGGCATACTGCATTATAATTCTAATGCATTAAGCTTTTCAGTATTCAGTAAATGTTTACTGGTAATGAAATTTAGATTTCATTTTTGTAACTGTAATTTTTTTCAGTAATCAGTAAAAATCAATTTTTACTGAAATTTTACTGGTACTGCAAAGTGCCCATCTATGCTTCAGAACACTGATGTGAAATCCCTCATGTTCAGATAATAAGTCAATTTCATACTGAATCCGGGGATCCTCAAATATGTTGACACGGCATTAATTCTTAAATTAATTAGACTACCATTGCACTAATTCAAATGTACTATTTTACATTTTGGTGTTTTTAATTGGAACTAATAATTATGAGACGATCAAAGTGAAAAAGTCAAAGTAACACTAGACTTCGCATCAAACATTTCACAAGAGCAGTATAGTACTGTCTTCTCCTTTCTATTATTTTAGTGGCAAATGTTGAATACTTAATATTAAAACCGTATTCAAAAAAGGACAACAACAATCTTATACAAGCATTTTAAGCACTTGCAACAAAGCATTTTAAGATTTATTCGCTGCTTAATACTATCAATAATTTTTTAAAAAAGAAATCGAACTTTAAACGCAATTTGTTTATTTTTACAGATTTTTTTGTTTATTAATTCCATTCATTCATATCATTTTTATGGTTTTTTTAATCTTAAAAACGCATTGCAAAACCATTTCTGATACTGACAAATGACTTTTGAATCTCCAACAGCGCGTTTGGCTTTTTTTTATGGAATCGATATGCCTTTAGACAAAAAGTACGAATTTGTGACACATTTGTACGGCAGTTTTTTATTTCTTGATTTTTATCCTGTTTTAAAATCTTCAAATCTCTGCAATAAATGTAGAAAAAGAGGGAGGAGGAAAAAATCAAAACCAATATTTATTGTTGCTACGTTTTTGTGTGGTGCCTGTGGTATTATAAGAATACGAAATTTTATTTGTATTGCCATGAAATTTGAAAATTGCGTAAAATTGCAAAACAATTTTTTTCACTCTTTTCTTATTCTTTTTTTTTTTGTTAACAATTGAACACACCCATTACCATTTCCATACCCGTTTGATAAATCGCTTACCTTGTTGCCTGATGAAGTAAAAAAAAAAAGACAAACCTAAAAATAACGTGAAAAACTGTGCCATTGATTTGTTGATTTGCTAAATTTCCCACTGGATTGGAAATGTTTCCTTTCCATTTGTATATGCAGTGGAGAAGGGAGTTGGCGTTTTTGTCGGCTGTATGCCAACATGAGTAAAAAGAAAAAAAAACAAAAATAATGCAAAGGAAAAAATTACCTTTAACGAGCAATGAATTTGAATTTAATTTCGTTTTCATGATTTTGTGGTTTCTACAGGAGTAGGAGGGCAAAATTGTAAAATAATTGTATTGATTTCTTTGCTGGTGCTAAAGGCATTCAAATTGCTTTATTTACGAAGAGTATTCTTAATGGTTCTACAAAAGGAAGCAAGGAGGTAGATGCGTTGTAAGGACACTCGGCTGGAATGAAATAATTTTTACATTTAAAATTAGAAATTTTTTAAAGAGCCTTTCATTAAACGCTTCCTATCTTTAAATTTAAATAAATTATCAACGTTTCTTACTAGTTCGAGGGGCCATTATGTGTGAAATATAAAATCGTCCTAGTGTGCTTCGCAGATTCTATATGTGAAAGGCTCCAGAAATATCCAATTTGGCCATGTCTTTGGCGTATATATCATTTAAAGGACATGACGTGTGGAGCAGAAGTCGCCGTAGTGTAGTAGGTAGTGTATTGGCTTATTAGACATAAGGCCTTAGTTCAAACCACAGTTCAGACATCTCCAACAAAACGAAATATGAAACAAATATTTCTTCGGCGACTTCCTCTGAGCAGATTTTTGGCAAAAACTCTGAGAGCTAGGTCGTAATCCCGACTGAAAGGCAATTATGTTTGTGCAGAATATAACATCGTTCAAATGGCCACCTCGGGTTCTCTGGACTTTGACGCATAAATTAAGCCGTATTGAACTAAGAACTTGGGTTATGTTGGCTTTTGAACTATGGTTTGTAGTTTATTCGCATACATTTGAGACATAAGAAAACCCCACAAGAAAAAGTCTAATAAACTGAAATCGTGAGATTTCGTTGGGCCCTTCTCATCACCTCCACATGACATGATAATGCGTTAAAGTCATTCGTGCAGAATATCCAATGTGATAGGGGCTAAGTGGCCCGAAGAACCGTGCTGTTGAAACTACAAGACGTCGCACAGTATTCCCAATGACGAATTTAGCGCGAAAGAAGTCATAACTCTTGTTTAAAAGCACTGAGAGGGATAAAAATCTCTACGAATAAGTGATTTGGTATGGTGCAAGCTCACGCCAAAAATGGGCGGATTCGATTAAGGGGCCGTGGCACTTTTCATACAAAACAAGTTTTGCAAATTTACTTCGGCAGATATTTCTGAAATTTTTATACCACTGCTTGGATAGCATTCTTTTTTGGCAACCAAAAGGTTTTTATAAGAGGGGCATATATCCGCATTACGTTTTTTGGCACCCGTACGCATAGAAAGATACGATCTTTTTGAGTATTTTCCGTCAATATATATCGCTAGCGCTTCTTCACTGCTATAAGGTATTGGTTCTTTAGATGGCGTGCTTTTGAACGTTTTTATTTTAAATGGCCTTTTTGGAGAATTATCTATAGTTCTAATAACGTCTGAAGCAGTCCTTTTGCCTGATTTATAAAGGCTACTTGCAGCAGCAAATGTTAGCTCTTCAGGGGAACAAGAGTTTAGATTAGATCTTTAGTAGATTGTTTAGATCTTTCTCCTATTTCTAAAAACGGTTTAGAAGGTCGTCCGTATTTTGACGTTGATGGTATTTTCGTCCGAGTTTTCCTTACTAGGAAGAACGAAATATTCATCCAACCAACTTTTAAATGAAAACTCGAACACACTCTTTGTTCGATGTACCGGACCATTTTTTCGACAATTGTGTGATGAAATTTCTACCTGCTTGCTTTAATTTTTCTGTATAGCTTTTATTTTCATCATTTTTTATACCAATTTTCATAAAAATGTAATATATAACAGCATTAAATTTTTTTTCTTGCACCTTTTCAAAGAACCAAACATTAAACAATTCCCTTTTGGTGATAGACATCGCAACTAAATGATTTGATATGAAAGCTTTCAGGCAGAAATCGGCAGGAAATTTTTTTACCATTTAACTGGCCACATATCATAGATAACAATATAAAACATTTTGCTAAATCGGGTTAAATTCACAATTAAAACTCTAACACAAGTTATAATGCAATTAAAATTACACAATTAACGAATACATCTCAGTTTTCACGTATTTTTTTCTGAACGAAATGCAAAATCGCCGGCATATTAGGAATTATAAATTATAAGTTATACCCCAATGGTATAAATAAAACCCCCAAATAATAAGGAATATAATTTCGCTTTATTTGACAAGATCTCCAAACCAAACTAAAATATTGTCTAGTCTGTTATTAAAAAAAAACTAAATCTATTGTTTGTGTTTAAAACAGTACTGCAGTATTAATATTGCTGATATAATAAAAAATTTTATACCGTTATGTAGGCTGAAGACAATTACAAAACCAAACAAAAAATTCACATATGTACGATCCGACAAAACGACTTTTTTCGGGCTAAACTCGTCATTAGAACCACCGTGCGTCGGCGTCCAAATCATCTAATTGAGTGCAAAAGAAGTTGGTAATCATCTACATAAAGTGCTTGCCTTTGACTATAATGGGCTGATCTATGTTGTTTTCATATAAATATCTGTCGAGAGCGCCGTTAACTCAAATTCTACACCAAAATTGCCATGAAAACTTTCCTTAAAATCTGTTATTCAGAGTCAACCTTAAACTGTAGGTTCAGCTACTAATGGATAAAATTAACACATACAACGTAGGTGGTGTGAGAAGCTAGGTTATAATCTTTACTGAAGGGTTGTAATGACCAGTTATATATGTTTGAATGTTGTATTTATTGTAATAAAAAACGTATACGGATGAAATAAGTAATCTGAACACACTGGCTTTTACTCAATGTCCTATAAATTTCAAAATTTTTATTAAAATTCATATTTTTTTTCGTTCTATTTCTATACATTTTTATTAGCCATAAAAACTGTTGTTTGTTTTTCGATTTTATTTTGTTTGCCAATCAAATAAAATCTGCGTATAAATTTCTAACACAAGTTGTTTCACTCAATTTTTTTTTTTTGTTATCAGTTTTATACGTTATTGGACATTTATCATCATCTCAAGTTGCTGACAACATGTTGCTGTGATAAAAATTTATTCATTCACTTCAGTTTGCCTCGTTTCGTTCCATTATTTTTTTTTTTATATTTTTTGTGGAAATATTTTTTTTAAGTAGAAATTTTCTGCATCCTGTATATTGGCTGTATAGTCTGCTAAATGGTTGTCTGGTAACATATGACCATAGCTGGAATGGAATGGTAGAGAGAAATAGTTTATGAAGTCATAAATCAAATCAAAGTTTGGCTACAAGTTTTGTGTGTTGGTGTGTGAGCGAATATAAAATATTTATTCACATCAAATTAAATTAAATTAACATTTTTTGAAACTGAATATTGAATTTAAGGAAGTAAAATCAAAGGAAAAAGGAAGTATTTTGCAGGAGACTACTGCTATAAATAAGAAACAATTATGGACACTGATTAATTGGGTTACTTTTATATTATAAAACTCAATTTCTCTAAGAGGTGATACGAACATTAACACAATATCTCACTTAAATTTCGTCATGCTACTAGGACTATATCTATTAAAAGGGCAGAGAGAAAGGATATCTACAGGAAAAATATAGTACAGCTGAAAGTAGAACTGTAAAAAAAATTTGTTAGTCTCTAACAGGGACTCTTCAAGTTTGACGGTTGAATGTCGTCGTCTGTCAAATTAGTCGTCATTTATTTAGTCTGTTTTGCCAAATCACCATGGACGAATATAGCATTCAACAGCACATGCAAAAACAATCCTGTTAACGATAAGGAGATGTGGTAGATAAATTGAAATTCACTGATTCAGTAAACGATCGACACCTCTACATCTTCCAAACTCAAGAAATGGGAATAAATATGCAAAAGAATCCGAGGCAGTCGATTTCGCGTAGATTACAAAAATTCAAAGTATCGTAGACCACAACTTGGATAATTTTGTGTTGTAACTGTAGGTAAACCATTACAGATAAAGACGTGAGTTTGCAGGCAAGTGTGTTGGCAAACGACTCTAATTTCTATCTAAATATTGTCTTCAGCGATGAAGAATATTGGAAGTCTCGATACATATTTCAACGGCGAGCACTATAGATCAATGATTACTTCTTTTCAACTAAATTTGATGACCTGGACACCAATGACATATGATTTCAACAGGACGGCTCTGCATGCCACATAGCTCATGCATTCGCTATTCTGCACAAGCAATTTGAGAGCATGGTCAGCTCACATAGTGGTGTAAAATGGTCACGAAGATCGTGGGATTTGGCATCGTTAAACTTTTGCTTTTGGGGTTTTCGGTAATAGCAGGTGTATGCGTACAAACTACAAATCACAGTGTTTCTTAAGGCCAACATATTCAGGACATTGATCAAATTCAGTCCGATTAATACGCCAGAGTCATGGAAAATTGGACTTTTCAGTTGCGCCTCATCTGAGAACCCTTCGCGGACATTTGACTGACGTTATATAAGCATTCAAACAAATGAAAAAATTCAAACAAATGAAAAACTTCGGTGTAAAGTATGTGCGAGATCACTTTACATACATATACATAATTGGTCATTACAACCCTTCAGTCAGGATTACGACCTAGCTTCTCACAGCACTTATGTATGTGTGTTAATTTAATACATGAGTGGCGGGATCTACAGTTTAAAGTCGATTCCGAACAACAGATTTCTGAAAAACTTTTCATGGAAATTTGATTTACTCTCAGAGAGGAAGTTGTCGAAGAAATATTTTTTCATATTTCATTTTGCTAAAGATGTCTGACCTGGAATTTGATCCGTGGCCTCACTTCTAATAAGCCAACCCACTATCTACTAGACTACGGCGACCTCTCTCACAATTTGTTTTATAAAAAAAACTCCACAGTAAAATTATCAGATGTAGCGAATTATTTCTTCCACCAAGCTCTTGAATGCTTCTTGCAGATGGGACATCATTATCAAAAAAGGACACCAGTCTCAAGTCGGATAGTGAATTATTCATTTTAATAATTTTTGCCTCATTCTCCAAAAACTTCGGCAAATAGAGTTTAAATGACAAAACATTTGACAAGATTAGACATTAAAAAATTAAAGTTATTAAGACCCAAGACAAGACAAGACAAGAGCCAAGACAAGAGCCAAGACAAAACAAGCACTGTAATATTTTGTTCATGTTTTCATTTTGTTCGAGATGCTTGAGTCGGGGTTTGAATCACGGGTTATCGTCTAATAGGTAAGCTTACTACCTACAAGGCTAGGGCGACACAGTCTAGGGAATGGCCCTATTTAAGGAATTGGGCAGTAAAATTATAGTTAATTGAAGCTACTACTAGAATTTAAAAAATACAGCTTTAAACTTATTAACAAAAACTCTTTAATTTACTACTGTCTTATGCTCCTCCATTACTAATCTTTAATACATTAATATGAGCGAAATACAAAGTCTGAGTATTAAATTTAAATGCATAACCTGTCAATGTATTGTAATATTAGAAAACTTTTTTAAAACCATAATAAATTCATAACGCATTATAAGTTTTAGATCACTCTAAAACCTAAAGCCTTAAAGTCAATATCATGCAATCATTTCCCTCATAAAACCATAAAACAAAGTACAAAAGTTTTCATATGCGATTATTTACATTTGAGTGAACACTTTTACATTCTCGCAGCAGCGCAATTTACTTGCAGGAATAATAATTTTTGCTTTTGTTCTCCTTTTTCTTTTTTGCAATAATTTTCATGAATATGAAAACATATTCGTTACGAATTCTTTACATCTGTCTCAATGGCATATTTCAGCATGAAAGTATTTATTACAGGAATTTCAATACACAATTCCGTAAATAATTGTCTTCCCTTTAATTTATATGATTGCACGACGACGAGGTGTGTAAACGTATACATTAATATGTGTGTGTGCATATATCCTTGTTAATATTGTACATATGAACACGGATATATTTGACTTGCTTGTAATGTTCAATTCATTTCATTCCATACATTCGTTTGATTTTTAAGCTTATTTAACATTTTTCACACCTTCATATATGTATGAAAACCAGATACATATATACATTCATACGAATATGTATGTACGTACATAAGTAAGCGATAATAAAATTTTCAAAATTATGAAAATGAACAAAATTTTCAAGAGAAAGAAAGAAGTAAAGACTCACATCTTTAAATATTTACATGGGTATGTTACTTGTGAACTTATTGGCTTTTAGGGTAAATGAAAATTACTTTTTTATGATTTTTCTCAAATGTTTGAGGTAATCGTAATATAACGGTGAATTTTACATGGGGCATACGATGATGTTTTATGTGAAATTCTCTTAGGCCTCAAATGTTAAACGAGGGGGAAAACATATTCCCACTCATATCTTTTATATGCACTATGGGATCCAATTGTTATCTTAATTTAATGAGTAGTGTAAACAACTAGCAATAAAGCATATCCGATACTGCCTCTTTTAATTCCTCAAGCGGAGAAGAAATCGGAATCAACAGCATATACTCAAAGGGTGTTGTTTCTAGGCAACGATAATTGAAGCAACACCATTATCCTAGGACCTACTACACCGTACTAATGACCTGTTGAGCTGGAACAACAATAAATTAACGAAACAGAAACCAGGCAGAATAACAACCAACTGGAACTGATGGCAACAACAGCAGTAAACCGTATAAGATGGAAAATGCTTTTTGGAAGCCATATGTTCCCAAGGAGGTAATTAAAAAAAATTCATCAAGCGAATGTAGAACAACAACAACCTATCATACATACATACATACATAATTGGTCACTTCATTGAGGTTTACAACCTAGCTTCTTACACCACATATGTTGCGTGTGTTAATTTTATAGATGTGTGTGAAGATAGATTTTAAAATCTAACTCCCCAGACACAAACCAATCAGTTAACAGAGTTGTGTTAATTTTAAACAATTAATTTGAGGCTGGGAAAGAAAAAAAGGAAAAATTAATTAAATTTCTGGGTAAAATAAAAAAAAGCAAAAGTTGATAAAATAAGTCCTATAGT
Organism: Sarcophaga caerulescens; assembly: GCA_927399465.1. Classification (NCBI taxonomy): domain Eukaryota; kingdom Metazoa; phylum Arthropoda; class Insecta; order Diptera; family Sarcophagidae; genus Sarcophaga; species Sarcophaga caerulescens. Next base: position 54,246,012 of record OV656873.1, read on the forward strand.
TAATCACTATTACAAAATATTGCGTAATAAAAACTAAAATAAACATATAATCACACATTTCCGAAATCTATTGTAATCCGATAAATAAAACAATATTGTGGGAAAACAGGACAACATGTGCGGACAATGAAAATTGTTTTTAAAGCATTTTACGTCCCTTTAACTTACCCAATCGCCAGAACCCTTAACAGCGCGCGATTTCATAGTATATTTTGAAATTTTCTGAGATTTCAGATTTTAAAATCCACTGTAAGTCCTTTTGTGGGAAAACAGGACAACATGGGCGGACAATGAAAATTGTTTTTAAAGCATTGTACGTCCCTTTAACTAAATCAATCGCCAGAACCCTTAACAGCGCGCCATTTCATAGTAGATTTTGAAATTTTCTGAGATTTCAGATTTTAAAATCCACTGTAAGTCCTTTTGTGGAAAAACAGGACAACATGGGCGGAGAATGAAAATTGTTTTTAAAGCATTGTACGTCCCTTTAACTAAATCAATCGCCAGAACCCTTAACAGCGCGCCATTTCATAGTAGATTTTGAAATTTTCTGAGATTTCAGATTTTAAAATCCACTCTAAGTCCTTTTGTGGGAAAACAGGACAACATGGGAGGACAATGAAAATTTTTTTTAAAGCATTGTACGTCCCTTTAACTAAATCAATCGCCAGAACCCTTAACAGAGATTTCAGATTTTAAAATACACTGTAAGTCCTTTTGTGGGAAAACAGGACAACATGGGCGGACAATGAAAATTGTTTTTAAAGCATTGTACGTCCCTTTAACTAAATCAACCGCCAGAACCCTTAACAGCGCGAGTCTTCATAGTTGATTTTGAAAATTTGGAACGTGCGGTGTGAAAAATTTGGAACGTGCCGTGTGAAAAAAAAATGGAACGTGCGGTGTGAAGAAATTGGAACGTGCGGTGTGAAAAATTGGAACGTGCAGTGTGAAAAAATTTGGAACGTGCGGTGTGAAAAAATTTGGGACGTGCTGTGTGACGAAACTTGGAACGTGCGGTGTTAAAAAATTTGGAACGTGCGGTTGAAAAATTTGGAACGAGCGGTGTGAAAAATTGGAACGTAGGGTGTGAAAAAATTTGAACGCTCAATGCTATGCCGTATTGTGTATTTCATATTCCAAATGTATTTTTTTGGCATTCAAACAATTTGATAGCACGAAACCAACACAACTTTTGTAAAACATATGAAAACATATACACATTTTTTTCATTCACACAATTTGATAGCACGAAACCAATACAACTTTTAAAAACATATGAAAAAAATGTGTATAAGCGTATCGGATTTTTACATGAAAATTATCAACAACAAGCATACACTGTTCTATAATCGACCAACAATACACTCAATACAACGATACAACGGCTTGTGTGAATTGACCAAAAGTTGTTTCTCTGTTAAAATCTAAAATCTGTTCTGTTAAAATCTAAAATCTGTTCTGTTAAAATCTAAAATCTCGGAAAATTTCAAAATCTACAATGTAAACTTGCTCTGTTAAGGATTCTGACGATTGGGTAAGTTAAAGGGACGTAAAATGCTTTAAAAACAATTTTCATTGATTTTTTATCGGATTACAATACCTTTCGGAAATGTATGATTATCTGTTTATTGTAGTTCTTATTTCGCAATATTTTGTAACAGTGATTAACCATAGGACTTATTTTATCAACTTTTGCCTTTTTTTCTTATTTTACACAGGAATTTAATCAATTTTTATTTTTTTCTTTCGCAGCCTCAAATTAATTGTTTAACAGAGTTCAGTTAGTAACATAACAGAGCTCTGTTAACTAATTGGTTTGCGTCTGGGGAGGTAGATTTTAAAATCTATCTTTTATAGATGAGTGAAAAAAAATTTTGTTGAAGATGTTTGAACTGGGGATTGACCCCTGGCCTCATGTCTAATAGGCCAACACACTACCTACTAGACTACGGCCTATTATTTTTGCTTCATCCCATTTATTTACTAATGTTAGCTCTATTTACAGCACTGCTTCATGTATTTTCTTTAACTCCCTCTCTATTCTACCTCCTTGTGCTGCCACTCTTGCTACGTTTTCTCCCGCATTCTTAGGATATTTTGTAACAATGTTTTGTATTTTATTACTATGGCTATTGCTTTCTCTTTCGTCAATCTTATGAGGTTATTATTGGTTATTGTATTCGCTTAAAATATCCTACATATACTATCGGAGACTTTCGCGAATTTAAAATTGTCTATAACCACTGTCAGAACGATTCACTGTATATCCACATTTTTATCTTCTAGCGTGGGCCATCTACCAGTTTAAATTTAAATCATTGGTTATTTCGAAACAATACTTATGTCATTCTCTTTTGTCACTAAATTCAGTATATTATCTCCACTGAACGTAATGAATCGATTAACGTTTAACCAACGTTGGGATTTATTGGGCCAACGATAAACATCACGATGAAGTCGAGTTTGTCAAACTCCGTCTTTACGGCAGAAGTTGATTTTCATCTTGGTGGGTACGTTGATAAGCGAAATTTCCGTATTTGTGGCTCAGAAAACCCACACGTGGTCTTACAGAAGCCAATGCACCCATTACAATTGACTGTCTGGATGGCGCAAACATTACGTTAAATGGAGACATCTATCGCACCATGATAACCGATTTTTTTGTAGCCGCTCTTCAAGGTACTGATGTGAACGATGTTTGGTTTTTCAACAAGATTGCCACACATCTCGTGCCACAATCGATTTATTGCGTCAAGCGTTTGGTGGCCGTTTAATTACCCGAATGAGGTACTGTGAGGTTAGCAGCGGCAGCCATATGAATGCAATAATATTCCATTTCTAACCGAAACAATCGAACTTCAGGACAAAAAATTTGGCAAAATTTAAAACCATTTTTGTTTTATTGCATTTTTAAATTTAAACTTTTACTTGGTCCACCCTATATTTTTGAGTCTTCCAAATCCACTGTTTGCTTTATTTAGCCTCTTTGTGATATCTGCATTAAATCTATTATTGATTGCCATTGTTCTTTCCATTCATATAAAAATTCATCTATAATAGATATATAGACCTAGTATATCCTGCTCACTCCTGTTTAAACTTCATCTCTTCCATGCGTCTTTCCACGTTGATAATAATATTTCTAAGATATCCAAACAGCACAGAGCGTTTGCATGTCTAGAATGTTGCTGTTATTCCAAAAACACTTTTTCTATCTCTGCTTCTTTCGATTATGATGCTGATAATAACGATGATTTTTCTTAACAAAATATTTTTCTGCCAACACAACTTTTGCTGTACTTCCGTATCCGTTTTAATAAATTGTTGCTCGTGATTGCCTTCATTTGTAGTTCACAGTTTACAAGACCGAAGGAAAAAGCAAAAGAATCCTGCTTAAATTGTTCATTTCAAATTATGTCTTTATCCTTGTTTTTTTGTAACGTTGCCTCCTGTTTGCCTGTTTAACTTCATCTTTTACGGTTCATTTTATTCATTTCACATTTCATATCTTTGTCGTTATAATTTCAAAAAATGATTTCATTTCATTCATAATCATTTAAAACGAATGAATATGTGTATTACAGGTCGTATTCTCCTCTGCCAATGTTGTGCTGCAGTCATTCAGTATTTTATGGTTCGATTGAATGTTTAACTGCAAAAGAAAAAAGAAAAAAGGAAAATCATGTTCATATAATTGAAAATATTCTATGAAGAATTTTTTTTATTATTAAATCTAGATGAGTGTGATATTTGTGTGGAATTTTAAATTTGCCAATAGTTTTGCTCGATTAAGAGCATTATTGTAAATGGAAAATCTGCAAATAGTTTTCAAAATGAAATAATTGACGATTAATGATTGAGGATTGGAAAACTCAAGGTATTCTAAAGAATTTATTTAAAACATCTAAAGCCAGTACTTAAGCAAAATGCAAGAGTGTTTTTAAGTTGTTGGGAAACGCTGCTAAAATGTTTATTTTATTTTTGATTTTGCCAACCTGTTTGCAATAAAATATTTACTACACTTTTCAAGGCCCAAGCCATATTTATTGACGTTTCAATTGCCATCCAAGAGTCTCCAATGCATTCAACTCTAGGAGCATTTAAGAAATTCCAGACACGCAACACATGCTTGGAATATGGAACTGAAACTGGGGTCTATTCCGATAAATTGCCACAAAACGGTTCATACAGAATACCTAATTAGGCCAATGTATTTCAGGCGGAGATTTTTCCTATTGAGGAAGCTGCATGTATGGTTGAAACCATGGACCTACCTCCTAGGAACTTGATCATATTTGTAGACAGTCAAGCAGCAATCCAAGCATTGGGATCCCATCTCGTCAAATCAAAGGGCTTCATGAGTTGCATATACTCTTTAGACCGTATACGTCGACACAACACCCGTCTCTTGTGGGCGAAAAAAGAGACGAACTGGCACGGATGGAAGGGAATATATATATATGCATCTACAAGAATTCTTTTCCAAATTGGAAAAAGCAGCATGAAATTCAGTAAAACTGGTTGCCGAATTTGAAAACTGCTGTGTCAAACAGTGGACAACGGCAGAACCAGGGAACTACTTGAGTCCAACAAGAGAACAGTTCGCATTGTAACAGGAATTCTAAAGAGACACTACGCTATTGCTAGTTCTGCTGAAAGGCTGGTTCTGCCCAACCTGAATTACTCCAGAAACTGCCACGATGTGGAAGAAAAACGGAATCATTACAATACCTTTTATGCGAGTGCTCTGTACTTCAGAACAGACCTTATCTGCTTTCGGGTGACCAAACTTTTGAAGATGTGGGCATGGTGGCGAACATGCCACTGAGGGAGCTGGCAGGTTTCATCCGTAGTTCTAATTAATTTGCTGTCTTGATTGGAGAAAAGATACTCCATGTTCTTCGATTGTGTTTTATTGGTTTCAAATAGAGTAGTCAAGAACAACGAATTTAACTTAGAATGTGTGGATGTCTAAAATTGGGGAGCTTTAATTCTTTTGACGTAACAATAAAATACGTACATACATACATACATAATTGGTCACTACAACCCTTCAGTTAAGATTACGACTTAGCTTCACACTCCACTTATGTTGTGTGTATTAATTTTATATGTGAGTGGCAGGACCTACAATTTAAAGTCGATTCCGAACGACAGATTTTTGAGAAACTTTTTCATGGCAATTTTTTTTTACTCTCAGAAGAAATGCTGAAGAAATATTTCTTTTCATATTTCGTTTTGTTGGAGATATCTGAACTAGGGTTTGAACCGAGGCCTCATGTCTAATAAGCCACTACCTACTAGATTACGGCGACTTCAATATAATATGTATCCTGCAAAACAATCCCATTTTATGATGAAATGGAATGTTCTTATAGCAAAGTACGAATGACCACATTTTAGCATGTTAAGTATATATTATATATTGTGGAGAATGTAGAATTATTTAAGGTCCAAAAGTATATTCTAATCAAGCTCAAAGTTGCAAACGAGTTACTAACCATTTGGTTTTAAGTTGTCTTGTTTCAGTATAAAATCTCACCTATTGTCTAGCCTGTAGGGGTAATTACTTCTCCGGAAGGTTATATTGTTGACCATATAGATAGGAACAAGGGAAATAGAACCCCGACACAAAGTAACCGTGGTGACAAGCGATATTCAGTCGATTCGCTTTATCTGTTAAGGATATAATGATTTTATTTTTACTATGCCTTATAAATTTAATTTCACGCAATTATTAAAGCCTGAAAATTACTACCACAATACATAATTTCATTAAAAGACAAATCCTTTTCATTATTTCATTAATTTCAATTATACTACGATACATTTAAAAAAAAAATATTAAAAACTATTCATCATCATAACTAATCACTCAACTATACGTTCTAGCACAATATATGATGCCCTATTGCCTTAATAGTGTTTTATTAAGTTTAATAAATAATTTCATGTCAAATGACCAAGAAAAATTTGATTTAGCATTAAATAATGACAAATGGATGGATGACAAGAAAAATATGATTTTTATTAGGCTTTACGATAATAATAACTGATAACCTTTATGTAGAGGATCTAATTAAAGTCGCCCTTGATGTCACAAAATACTTTAACAAAGTTTCTACTGTTTAAGCTGTAGTAGTTGGAATAATAGTGCCAACTCATTGAAAACACAAGAGAAATGATAAATGATTGGAGCACATACAGATATGACACATTATCAGACAGATATAATGAATCATTTTTGCTATATAGAGGAAGAAAAATGAAAAAGAAAAATAATAATGTTCATAGACTGGTGGCAAATAGCAATGGGGGTGTAATTTAAAATAAGAGTCCCCATGTGAATTTTCCTTTTTTTTCGTATTCCTTTACTGACACACACAGTCACACATGAATAAAGTACTTATTATGCCATCTACACTAAGGCAAAAGGAAAAAACTATGACATGTTTTAGTCTGCAAATAAAATTTCGAAAAAATACAACATTATGGGGGTTGAAATTTCTCCTTCGCTTAAAGCATGTGTTTGACAGGAGGGGGTATAATTTCATTTTCATATACCCAATATCATCGCAGTATATGTGGGGGGAAATATTGAATGTACTTTGTAATACGCCATAATAATATTCATAATTTTTCCTAAATTAAATTTCTATAAAAATGTTTAATGTATTCATATAAAACCATGCATGTATTTTTAAGCTCAAAAAAAAAACAAAACAAAAAATCTAAAATGAAAATGTCAGAAAAAAGTAAAACGTCTGATTATTTTATTAACGAAATTATTTTGCCGTACATATAATGGAACAGGACCAACTAAAAACTATGATGTGTGTACTTAAGATCATCGTGTAAACAGAGAAGGCACGGAATTTTAACAATTATCAGTTAAATGTGAGAGAGACAACAAATATTACCTGAACATATTTCTGTCTCTCTCAGATTGTTTGTCTATTTTGTTTATTTATTTTTTGGTTGTTTAGTTCAATTGGCTTAAATCTCTTGATTTACTCGGATAATCAGGCTCCGACTAAGTCCCTAAAGGACGTAGTTTCAACGTCTGTTCTGGCCATGAATGCCGTGAATTTCTCAGGACAATTTCGGATCGTTACTCTTATAACTTTTATGTGAGTACCGTTACGCAGGGATATGGTTGGAAATTGCATTGCTGATCAGCTGGCCAGTGCGAGTACGGAACTGACAATCTCTGACAGGTTACAGGGCATAGTTATTCTCATTGCTCCGATTGAAAACGGGATGGCTCAATCTCGTAGGCAAAAGGAGAGTATGTGCAATATTGCCATTCTCTAATGGAGACTTCTTACCTTTAATCGTACGGTCATCTATTCGACCAATAGCGATTCTTACGGGCCACCTTGCTTTTGATAGGCATGGCGAAAAACTCGGCGTTCCCACGATTGACTTCTGCAAGAGTTGTGGGCCTAAGGAGGAGGAAAAGACTGTCTTTCATCTTATGTATCAGTGCTCAGTTCTTGTCATGAAGAGACAAAGGTTTCTGATCTATCGTTTTCTGACATCGCTAACCGAGATGTCTAATATAAAGATTGCTGCAATAGCAAGATTTATTTTGAAGAACGCAGCGAATCCAGCAGCGACGCGGGCAGGGACGAAAGAACCGATATACTCGTATGCGGTGACACTCTAAGAAAAGCGAGCATTGACACGATCAGAGAGAGACACCGGCAGAAACGGGCAGCAACGCAGGCAGGGATGTGGACAGAGACGCGAGAAGCGATATATGCAGTGACTTGACGCGAGAAACGGTATATGCAGTAAATAGAGCAGCGATGTGGGCAAAGGCGCGGGCGGTGACACAATCAGTGACGCCGGTAGCGACGTAAGCAACGACGCGGGTAGCGACGCAATTTGATTGCAAGAAATGGAAACTTAGGAAAGGTATTTTACCCACTAGATTTACTCGAAACACTAACAGTTGGGCTGAAAAGTTTGTAGACCAACGTAGACAACACCAAATATTCCACACCCACGAGACAATAGCTCAACATTGTGTTGTAAGTGTTTTAGAATAATATTAGGTGCCAGAGACTAAAGGCTCGTTTTGGATCGTACCAATAAACTTTTAATCAACACCAGTCATGTGCCATGCTGGCCACGAGATAACTCCCATTCTGAACAAGTCTACAGTGCCTTGTTAAAAGACCGTTTGCCAGGTGCAGGTTGTTCCTGGATAGTCTGATGCATAACTCAGATCTTTTTCTTTAGTTGGTTCCATTATAAACAATTCATTTCGTTTCTTGTTATGAATTTGAAAACGATGTGTTCGTCTATGTGAAAATCTCAATATGGCGTAAGTGTATGTATGAATTACTTGCATTTCCTTCCGGGTATAAATTGTCATACACTCGTGCTCTAAGATACCCAGGCTTTTGAAAAAAGCAAAAGGGGGGGGGGGTGAAAACCGTGTTCTTTTCACTTCACAAATCAACAGATTGCCGCTGTATGACACTCAGACAAGAGTCTAATTCATGTGAAATAGACAATTACTTTTAAATAATATTTGTTGGTTTCTTAACATAGGCAGAGTATTTGTTTGAAAATTATGCCTCAATGAATTCACAAGATTTGAACTGATTTTCTGTTTTCCAATATTTTTATTTTATTTACATGAAACGTCTTTGTTTAGCTAAGCTTCTGGATATTTAGATTTGAGCATGATAATGGCACAGGGATCATTAAAAACTTTTTTCTCGTCATTATACCAAAAAAAGAAATTTTTTGAAAGACAATCCCAGCTGAAGGGCATATGAGATTTACTCATGATGATATTTCGATTTTATTTTCCTTCGTTTTGACAATTTTACTAAATGATGTATAAAATATTTACAGTAAAATATAAACAAATCCAAACAATAGCATCAAACCATATGCTATTTTCAGTTAATAAAAATTTAAGTGTATTTGTTTACGGCGTGATTGTTATAAATTTTTTATTTCATTTCATATTTTTGCTTTTTTATTATTTTAAATAGAGTCAGTCTCGTTTAGGTTTTAAAATTCAATCACCAGGAATTTGTTTCGTAAGAGAAAAAATATTTCTTTTTGTAATAATTTTTGTTTCCGTAGCACGTATAAGACGTAAAGGAAATCAGCCAGCCAGCCAATAAGACTTCATCAATTTTATTTTAAACTTACTTTATCATTATCTCGACTGTTTTTTATTTTTTATTTGTTTCTTATTTTCATGAATTTCGTTTATCTTTTTTCTAATGCTAGACACGCACCCAGTAAATCTTTGTCAGTATTTTTGGGTATTCATCAGTATTCTGAACATGTTTTGTTATGATTACAAAAGCTTCATTTTCACGTTATAACAGCTAAGAGGAATGCTCATAGATGAACTCCTCTCACACCCTCGTTTTGCTACAAAATTTTGTTGTTGTTGTTAAGAACCAGACATTTAAAGTAAATTTTTCGAAGCGTCAAAAAAAAGCAAAAAAAATTAAATTATTCAAATTCCGTTTCATTTATTAAAATAGTCAAAAAAGAGGTTCCTTGCAGTAATTTGGTTCATTAAAGGGTTATTTATAATGACATTACAACTACAAAGAAATTTAAATATATTTTTTGACCACTTTAATCCTTAATTAGGATGATACATATAAAATACTACTTCCCCTCTAAGATGCCAAATAATATTTAATATGCTATTTCATACAAAAAAAGAAAAATAATGTAACCCAGCGCTACTCTAAAATGAACAGCAAGTGATAAAATATTATATGAAAGTAACACGTTTTAATAAATTATAAATTGCCATGAATTATGTGCTATTTCATGGCTATATGCTATTCCCTGATTACATCTTATTCCATAATTATATGCTATTCTATGGTTATATGCTATTCCATCATTGTATGCTATTCCATGGTTATATGCTATTACATGGTTATATGCTATTCCATGGTTATATGCTATTGCATGGTTATATGCTATTCCACGGTTACATCATATTCTAGGGTTAAACGCTATTCATTCATTACATTAATTGACTAGAATAAACACAGCTTTTGCCTAATACATACATTATGCATGAATTAAATGCTGTTCTACATAAATTGCTTTGATGTTTTGCTACTCATATAATTTGAGAAAAGTATTATAGGCTATTGCTTCTAAATCACAAACCATATGGTCATGTGACATTTCATATGAATAAATATTCTGTGGCTTATTTCGTACGTTGAATAACAAATGGTTCCATTCTCTTTATGTTCTATTTCATATAAATCGAGTTGTATAAGCTATTCTCTTGAATAGCATACCCTGCTTAAATAGAATAATTATTGGTTTTACACACTCTTTATAAAAATTTACATGAGATTATAGTTTGTTTTATATAGATATTTATATGTATAGTATTTTCTACAAAAGGATGTGCTATTTCACATCAACCTATCCAGAACGAACATGTTATTCTGTTTAAATAGAATAGCATGCAATACTTGATATAAATATATTATATTCATTTAGTCGCTTTCACTCGTTGTGAAAGTGAAAGTGTGATTTTTTCTAATCCTATTTTGTCAACCTACCGCAAAATGTCTTTAAGCTAAAGTATATCAATACATTGCCCACTAAAACCCCAGTCTTCAGGTTTTACTATAAGGTTATAAAGCGTTTTCTTTGATAAGAGATTTTTTTTGTAATTGCAGTGTAACCCCTCAAACCATCTAAAGGACTCTTCGAAAGATGAAAGGAATTATCTTGCTATTACAGACGTCCTGGAATCTTCATATGATATGTACCTGATGTAAAACTCCATGAACCTGAAATTGATTTGCAGCCGGTAGCCTATCCAACAATGAAATATCGAAGTACCTTACAAAGAGTTACACCTCATATAGAAAGTAAGTAGACGACTACTTTTCATCTGTCTTAAGAGATATACATATTCCATTGATATGATATATATATGAATTGTGTTAGATTTTTTAAGGGTAATCTCCTCTGCGGTATTCTTCATTTTACTGTATATTGTAGCGGTTAAATTAATTGACCACAAATCCAAGAAAACTCGCAGCGAAGAAAGCAAAATAATTTGCTCAAAGCTTTTGACTTAAAAAATTAGTAGACTTTAATCTCCTTCTAAATAAATCATCCAGAAAATTTCCTAATTCACCAAAAGATAAGATTAACAATAGGTCATCATAAGAAGGTTAGGAAACGCCATCTGTTGAATGATCTCTCTCTCTCTCTCTCATCTCTCAATGGTCAATAGTTCATACCACTACTCCCAAATATAACAATCCATATATTTTCAGAGATTGAGAAAACGACAGATGGCAGCACTATCAAAAACTTGATTAACGCAACTGAAACAAAGCAAAAAAATAATCGAAAGATGCTTTGTGACAACTCTGTGGTCTTTAAGGAAAATGAAATGAAAAAAATATCATTGCCTATTGCCTTTAACGAATTGCGTAAATATTTTTAGTACGCACTTCTTTCCGGATGCTGGCTGACACCCAAAGCTACGTATTCCCAAAAATATTTAACGAATTCTTATAGGGAAATAGGTTCTGGTGCATTAATTATAATACACATGGCACCATATGATTCCATTTTATTGTCATGCATGCGAAATTGGATTTCATTATGAATTCATCCAAACCATAAAAAGCTTTTAACGATAATGTGTGATCGTTGCGTATACAAAATGAAAGCAAACGTCTTACTCATACGCTATGGTGGCAGTCTTCAATAAAATGAATATGTTCTCATGTATGTACATGATTTTGGGACGCCTATTTACCACTTAATTTTATTACAACAAATATCAGTAACAACAACAATAAGGCAATGTCAATAAACATATTTTTGTTGTCATGCAATTAAAGCCAAAACGTATACAAAACAACAGAAAAATGGTTCCAACTAATAACCATCTTTAATACTACTTTTCTTATACACAAGTACTCCCTAGGGCATAGGCTGGTAGAAAAAGGGGTGTAAGTGTGTCCTATAGAAACATAAATTTGTCTTTATCTTTTTGTTTTTGTTTTAATAACTGTACATTCGAGGAGGACATTGTTATACTAACTTGGTAACAATGGTAAAAGCAATATTGTTTAGTTGCCACAAATACGTATTGTGGTTGCATGCTTACGTGCAATTACTTTTTGATTTCTTAAAGGAAGTCCTTTCAAATACCATATAAAGGATTATAATTTTCAAACAAAACACATAAGAAAAGCTTTCGGTTAGTGGACTCTAGGGACCCGTTACATTTTTATTATTTTTTTTTTCTTCTGGTTCAAAGTTACCAAAATAATTGTAATGTGTGGTATTGTGGTTTTAAGGATAAAAAAAACTTCTTGAAATATAAAAAAATTGAGACTCCTTGAATAAGAAATAATAAGAAATAGAAAAAAAAATTGTTGTTGTTTATTGTTGTTGGCTTATAAAGTCTAAAGGATAACAAAACAATTTCATAACTTTTGTTGTCCTTTTTTATTTTCTCCTGGAAACCATAAAAGGTAGACGGTTTTTTTTTTGTTTTATTATTTGACACACTTTTCTTTTGCCGTATTTATTTGTTTTTATATCCTGCTACAAATACATAAATTTATGTTTATTTTATTCTTATGGTCCTTGTTAAAGGATATAAAATATTTTGTTATATTTCTACACTCTTTATCTCATTGCTTTAACGTTGTTTTCCTTACTTTTCTGTTCACTGAGTGTTACATATTTATTCAATGTCACTCGTTAACAATGATCATAAATTTATTATTTCCTTATATTTGTTGTTGCTATTGTCTCACATATCCTTTTTGTTCTTAATAACATTTATTATCATGCATTCGCTTCACTTACTCTTTCCATATCATGGCACTCTTGGCAATACCATGATAAAGGTACCAACACATTAAGATTATAAGGCATGCGAAAGAGAAACAATATGTGATTAAACGAAACTAAGTTTCAGATAATTTCCAATTTCATTTCGAATACATTTTTTATAGTTATACAGCAATTGCCCTAGTCTATCAATTTCCCATCCAATGCTTCTGATAAAACTTTCAATGCAAAAGTCATTGAAAAGAGCAATACTTCTCGAGCGTTCATAATTCAATGTCCAGTAATGACTTCGACAAGCACGCTAAGCGTACTCTTTTGGAGTTTCAGCAGACGATCCATTCGTCTTTTATCTTGCTCAGATTTGTCTCGCTTTTTTAGCCATCCACGAGCTATCCGAAGTTATCCATGACGCATTATCTGAATATATTACTACATGTTCAGTTTTAAGGTTCCATGGTCATAATCGGACGGATAATGCTGAGGACTCACCCATAAGTTCAATGATTATACCATATCTGACTAATTCATCCGCTCTAAAGTTTCTCAGATTGTCAATATAATGGATAGCCCTGTGATGTGAACAGTTTACCACTATTCCCCGCGTTAACAGTACATCGTCCTAGAGGACCCTATGTTAGAACCCAGTGCCCTAACAGCTACCTGGTTATCAGAAAGCATATTCATATATTTCCTATGGACATTGTCATCTTAAGTAATCCTCAATTCAGCCCGCACGGCCGACACTTTCGTGTGAAAGTCGTCATAACGATCTGGTAATCTTAACCAGATCCAAGAGCAATACTTCTCGAGCGTTCATAATTCAATGTCCAGTAATGACTTCGACAAGCACGCTAAGCGTACTCTTTTGGAGTTTCAGCAGACGATCCATTCGTCTTTTATCTTGCTCAGATTTGTCTCGCTTTTTTAGCCATCCACGAGCTATCCGAAGTTATCCATGACGCATTATCTGAATATATTACTACATGTTCAGTTTTAAGGTTCCATGGTCATAATCGGACGGATAATGCTGAGGACTCACCCATAAGTTCAATGATTATACCATATCCGACTAATTCATCCGCTCTAAAGTTTCTCAGATTGTCAATATAATGGATAGCCCTGTGATGTGAACAGTTTACCACTATTCCCCGCGTTAACAGTACATCGTCCTAGAGGACCCTATGTTAGAACCCAGTGCCCTAACAGCTACCTGGTTATCAGAAAGCATATTCATATATTTCCTATGGACATTGTCATCTTAAGTAATCCTCAATTCAGCCCGCACGGCCGACACTTTCGTGTGAAAGTCGTCATAACGATCTGGTAATCTTAACCAATGAGTTATACCTGAGAAAAGAAGCTGCCAGCCACAGATCCATCTAGTTTCTCATTCATTTATCAAGGCTCATCCCACCATATTCTCATTCCCTTATATCCGGAATGAATGTTGTGAACTTTCTCGATAGGCCATGATGTGTTAAGATGTCATCTTTATTCCTGAAGGTTACCAAATCCATTGAGATTCTTAAGTGACCGATACTCAATCCTTACAATTATTGACCCAATGATCCATTGGAATAGGTACAGTGAAAGTGTCTCCAAGTCAAGATATATGACAACCAGTTTAGACCGAAATATTTACTCCTGAAAGAGATATGATTGCCGCCTAACTGGCAGAGAGCCTTACATCGACCTGAAAGACAATACTGATACCACACTATAAGGAAACGGAGAAATATCCGAAGATTAACCTCTTCAAAGAAAATTTCACACCCCACCTTATTCTCAAGTTTAAAACCGTACGCGTAAACTTCCACAGAATCACCAGAGCTAACTATGTATATCAGAGAGCTAGTCTTCCCTGGTTGAAATTCTATCGAAATTAGTTACAGACCAGGTATAGTCAAGCTCAGAGTGTGAGGTTCCTCAGGAGTGCCCAGAGGGAATATTGTGCAGACGTAATAGGATAAGTGACGCATGTTATCTGGCTATGAGAGATGAGTATATACTTAGTCTTACTGATATTTTACATCATCTTCAGGCAAATGGCACGTCTTACTTTTTAAAGTGATGGTATTATTTGATATAATTAAGATTTAAGAATGAAAAGCAAATTCAAACCCACATTTTCTTCTAAATTTCTAGTACAACGAATTCAACCAGGCTCCTTGAATTCCATGAAATCTCTTCCGTTTTTCACTAATTTAAATTTTAAATTCTGAGATTCATATCAAAGCCATAAACAGAAAATGGTATATATAATTTTGTTTCCATAACATGCACGTTCATGACAACAAGGACATGACATGTAATTAAAAAATTTAACAACATTTTCACGTTACCACCCATGGTATATGTATGTGAACCAGGCAGCAATAATAATTTCATTCTTTTTTTTAATATCCTTTTTTAATTGTATTGTTATTTTTATTTTTAACAATATTTTTTATTGTAGTTGTTGTTGTTGGTATATGGCAAATTAACACAGAATGACATTTAAAAAAAGGAGGATACACACTTTAATTTAATTGCGAAATAAGGACATTATTATTGTGTATATTTTAAAAGGGGTTTTGTATATGTTTGTGTTTATAATATTCCGTTATAATTTCATATTCCATGAATGAGCATTTATTTCATGTCTTAATAAGCCTGGAGTAATTAGCATTGTATCCAAATATTGTGCATCTAATATTGTATTCATTTATGTACAGCCCTTCTAAAACATATTCAAACAATCGATGAAACAAACTGTTCTGGTAACACAAGAAATATAAAAAAAAAATAAAATTTTACATCCTCCATGTTAGAAGGAAAGCTTACTAGGGACTAACACCTGAATTCTAAAAGCATTTTCGGTGTATAGATAGCCTTTCAGCAGCATTAGGGGACTCTGCTTAGAACATGACCTATTAAGCCCAATGCAATTTAATTCTGGATTAATGTTTTGCTACTCTTTTTCAGAGATATTTCCCGGCATATTTTTCTGCAACAGTTATTATTAATAAGCACTTGCAACATTTGTCGCTTCAAAGCAATTTTCTAAGGGATTTGACATGTCTACCATACTTTTTTTAGTTAATTACTAAAACCGTAAAATAATTTGTAATTAAATCTTAAAACCAAACTATAGGGTCTTCTATCAGGGACTTAGAACTTTGATATTTGATAACAGCCATTTTGTTGAAGCTAATTCTGTCAAATTATTTGTCATTTATACAATTTGTTTTGCTAAAGCATCAGGACGAGCAAAGACAACGACGTGTGTGCGCTTAACCAGCCCTAAAGCATCATCGAAAAATCATTTTCAGCGATTGGGCCCATTTCTGCTTGAACGAATATATGAACAAACAAAATTATCAAATTTGGGACGATACTAATTCACATGACACCTAAGAGTGTCCAACGAATTCCGAAAAAGTCACTGTTTGTCGATGTTTACCAACTTTTTTGGCCTCAATTCGATAATCTGGATACATACGACATGTGGTTTAAACTAGACAGCGCTGGCATTCCGAATAAGCGTACGCTGAGTCTACAGTGCTCTGTTAAAAGACCGTTTACCAACCAGAGGTTATTTATGCATAGTCTGATGCCTGACCCAGATGTCCTCCTATTTTAATTTCCAAACAAAAGTCTTGATTACCTTCCACCCACTTAGAGAAGAGTTTTTGCATCTCTTTATCTTCTATTTCGTTGAGCATACCTTTCCACACATCCGATCCTATTACACTGAATGGTTTTTGTCACATGTGTAAAAGCACTCCTCCTTGCTAGCTTGTCTTCTTGCTCATTACCGGGAATTGCCACATGATAGTATTAATATGTACTGTATATTGCACCTCCTATCCAAGTTGAATTGATTACATCCTTCGATGGCATAGACTTTCATTTAGAAGATACTCGCGTATTTCTCCATGAGCTCGGAATATGTCATTTCAATAATGTGTTATTTTTAGAACCAAGCTATCTGACAGCAATTTTACTAATTTATAAAATTTTTACTCATTTTTTAATTTTATTTCTTATAGAATCCTTAACTATTCAATATTCATCTTGATTTCTTATGTCTTGAATTATAAATTAACCCCAAAATGGAATATTTAATTTTAACTTGAAGCACCATTTGTAATGGTTTTATTGAATATTTAAATAAATTTAAATTTCCACTCATTTACACCTACCAAACGCCCATAAATATGCAATTAAATTTATTATGTTTACATTCACATACGTATTTACACATGCATTTGTATGGGTTTGTATGTCGATGTGTGTTACAAAACATTGAAACTACTTGTGCAGTAGTAGTGGTTACAATATCAAGTATTGAAATGGCCAACAAAAGAGCTAAATGTTTGTAAATATTTATGTGCGTGTATGCTGCTTAGGTCGTTGAAGTGTTTACAACTACACGCATACAAAAACTCATTTATATGACTCTCTCTCTCTCTCCCTCTCTCTCTCTCTATGTTAATGTACACAGAACATTCATTCATATTCATTTTATTTTTACTATTGTTGTTCTATTTTATTACCCTTTTTGTTGTAGTTATTGTAGTTAGTTGTTGTTGCTACTTTATAACAATTGCTTGTTGTTATAATGACGAACAATTTAACAAATAAATATTGTTCTCTGTGTATGTGTATGTGTGCGTAGAAGACATTCAAATGTATTTAAATGCATTCAAATATTCGCACACAATAAAAAAAAATGCCAAACAAGCGTTTTTCAGTCGGTTAAGTACACATCAATTCGTCGTCACACAATACACAATGATTGTATGACTGACAAGAGTCATTCATTTTGTGTGTTGTAAATATGCTGCATAAAGCGGGAATATAATCTGTGCTTATGCTTAAGGATGTGCTCAATCGGTGTTGATTTAAGTGCTTGTATTTGTAATTTGTAACGAATTTGTTTGAAAATAAATCACAATTGAATTGATCGAATGGCAATGTTGCCAATATATTTTGATTACTGTGCTCTAATTTCAAAAGAAACTAAAAAAGAAAAGTTATTCAACTTTACAGTATGTAAACAGTTTATAAAGGATAATAATGGAATATATTTAGATAATATGTTCGCATTTCGAATGGAATTTTATAAATTGGAATTGAGTATTAAATCATCATAAATCATTACAAAAACGGAAAGTACAGTGTATTTTTTATTACATTATCTAATTATGATATCTTTATGCTTTGACAGTCAATGAAAGCCGACATAATTTTCGAAAATTGTCGGACTGAATCTCATTGCGTTTATACGAAAAAACGATCGCCATAACTTTGTTAGCCTCATCTTGACTTAAGAAACCCATTGTTATTTAAATTTTTAATACCTGGTATTACCACCACGTTGCGTTAACATTACGATTGAACAATGTCAAGAAATGATGAAAAATTGTAACACGATTACATATAAGCAAACCCTGCAATCTTATCATTATTATTACTGCCGTTAAGAGGTGCCTTAGTACTGCGACCAAACTATTGTACTCTCTTTCAACATTATAGGGCATCCATGTAATGCTCTGGCAAACCTCAGAACACCACTCGGTCAACAATGGCAATTCCCTGCCTAACACCTAATATACACCCAGGTATTCCCTTATGGGAGATATTAATGCTTCAAAGGTTACAGGCATGAGTTCCGATGATTCATTCTAATAGATAGATTCTACATGTTAAGCTCGACAACAAACCCCATTCTAAAAAAGTGTACCCTGAGTATACAGTGTCCTATCAAAAAACCGATTATCAACCTCAGATTATCCCTGGATAGTCTGATGCATGACTCCGATCTCCTCTTATTGTAATTTTCCACATAAAATGTTAATTTCCTCAAACCCACCCTGTTTGTGAATAGTCTTTGCCTCTCTTTCTCTTCCCTTTTATTAAGGACACTTTTCCAAACATTCGCATTGTTGTGGCCCCATCAAAGGTGTGGAAGCTCCCCTCTTCCAAAGTTCGTCTGCTTGCTCATTGTCGTCTGCTTGCTCTCACATATCCTGGGACTAAGCAAAGTATAACCTTACTTTGCCTATTTAGCTGATTAAGCTCCTCCATACAATTCCATACTGCCTTCGATTTAACCTCATAATTAAAGAATTCTCAAATAGTGACCTGGCTGTCAGATAGTACTCCTAAGTCCTGTTTTTTGTATCTCCTATTCACATTGAATTGAGCACATCTTTCGATGTCAAAGACTTCCGCTTAGAAGTGCACCTATCTTGCTGAAAGCTTTCTTAAACTCAAGCGATCATTTAAAATTGAATCTTCTAAAACATGTGAAATCGATATTCAAGACCCAATCATGAATTTATTAAATTGTTTCTGGTGCAGAGAGTCCCCAACTAGACTTCCAGAAAGTTCGGCATTTTTTATACTTACACAGCCACAGCTAAATCCAGTAAACCACTTTTTTCTTATTAAAGCTAGGTTAGGTTAAGTTAGAGAACGTGTACTTGTCAACTGTGACAAGTACAGTACCCGGAGGTCGAATTGACCCATTGTACAACGTCCTAGCTTCCCACACCACTCGTGTTGTGTGCGTTAATTTTATACATAAGTGTCGGGACCTACAGTTTAAAGTCGACTCCGAACGACAGATTTTTAAGAAGCTTTTCATGGCAATTTTTACTCTCAGAGTTTTTGCCAGAAATCTGCTGAGAGGAAGTCGTCGAAGAACCTGTGATTTGAACACGGGCCTTTCGTCTAATAAGCCAACACACTACCTACTAGACTACGGCGACTTTAAGAAAAGCTAGTGGTGAATATTTTCCATAGTGTTCAACAAGCTTAGCGTTGTTTAAATGAAGGTTTTTGCTACACAACAATAATAAGTCTGCTAGCGAAAGCTAAATGCCGCCACTTATACGAATTTTACCCGGAGTGAACTGAGAGGAGCAACGATGCCTCTTCTGTTAAGAGGTGAGAAATTCAAAAAGAGTTATTATAACATCCCCGAAGATTTGAAATGATATTCCTGACGGGTTGCCATCTATCATATATAGTATAGACCTATGTTGCCAGCTGAACATGATAAACAAATGAATGAAATGAAAGAGTACTGGGTACAATACCCTGCTGGCGTGCCATCCAAACAGAAAACTTTCTGTTAAGGCAGTTAAACTAGATTACTTGAGTGTTACTTTAACTGCATGTTAAAGTAACACTACTTAAATGTACAGTCAACATTCTTTAAATAAAATAAATTTATCACACATGTTATCTCTTGCCAAAGCCAAAGCTTATTAACTTAACAGTCTAATCAATAAAACTTTAAATATACATTTGATATACGCACGTCTATATTACAAGAACCTTAGTGGTCTTAAAAGTCAACGCATTTACAACAGGACGAATACCAATACTGATGTTGTAATAAACAATTGAGTGGAATTCCAAAAGCCTCAAAAAGCAAAAAGGACAACAAATACTTACGGTGAATATGTATCGCACTGGCATACTTATGTACTACGATGAGTTTGGGGAATTCAAAATTTGTGAAGTGTATTAAAATATTTATTTATTGTATTTTAATTAAAGTGTATAATATAATATTTAATTATCAAGGACTTTAACAATAAAAGGCTGATTTGTCGTTAGAATGAGTATTACTGGAAACATGTCCAACAATAAGGGTGTATCATTGACAAATGCGCTCCGAAATTAAAAGAAATTTCCAAATCGAAAAGTGAAAAGTGAGGATATCAGAGAACATTTAAGTTCGGTTATTCTCAATAGTAATGACACGTCGATACGTCAATAGTAATAAAGTCGCCGTAGTCTAGTAGGTAGTGTGTTGGCTTATTAGACGTAAAGCCAGGGTTCGAGCCCCAGGCCAGACATCAAAACAAAATTCAAAAAGTATTTCTTCGGCGATTTCCTCTCAGCAGATTTCTGGCAAAAACTCTGAGAGTAAATAAAATTGCCATGAAAAGTTTCTCAAAAAATCTGTCGTTCGGAGTCGACTTTAAACTGTAGGTCCCGCCACTTATGATAAAATTAACACACACAACATAAGTGGTGTGAGAAACTAGGTCAATAATCCTAACTGAAGGGTTGTAATGACCAATTATGTATGTATGTAATGACACGATATCACTAACGTGAGCTTTCTTTAAAAACTTCTTGATGACTAGCAATGACTGTGAATAGGAGCCCTCTGGTATGGAATACTGGTGTATCCAAGCTTGAAAATTGTAGAACAAGGCATGAATCAATGGATTCCGATTTAGATAATCGTTTCTAATGGGTGTTTACCGGACAATTCTACAGCAGGAGGAGGAGGTGGTTGGAATATTCAAGCAGCTCGATCACGACCTTTTAGCAATACAGCAAGCTATGCCAATTAGCATCTCATTTGATTTCAACTACCCTCGTGACTGGATTTTGTAAGTGGATTTTGTAAAAATAGTGCTGAGGTTAGTACAAATAAAACAATTAAAAAGAAATTTCTTTTCAAATCACTGTACACAACGAATGAAACGTATTTCAACACACACAAACATTTCTTGCACTTTCACGCACTGACATTAATACAACTGTGCTCGTGTACATCAATCAATAACTATTATTTAATGAAGGCCTTTTTAAACGTTTTGCATTTTAATTTATGGTGTTTTATTGCAATTTCAACCTCTGGCTTTTGCCGTAATTCTGTACAAGCACAATACTTGCTCAGGCACACAGTTAAAGGATAATTTTATTGCAGGATAATATTACTACTGCTGATAACGATGATGATGTCTGTTGTAGCTTGTGTAGTGCCAAACAATTGCAAAAAACTAACGTAATAAATTCGTATACAGCAGCACTTAATATTAATGAAGTGATTTATTACAACTGCTGATGAACAAAACAAAAAAAAAATGTTTCCTTTAAGCCACATCGTATGATTGGCCAGTTAATTGCCATCAAGTTAAATACTAACAATTTATAACAGTTCATATTAAGCTTAAATGGAATATATTGTAATGAAATGTTTTATTTTTGTAAATCAACAAAATTGTTATAAAGTAAGTAAAATTTTAAGATTTGAAATGGAAAAAAATTGGTTTATTTGTCATTGTCTGCAAGCCATGGCTATGGATTTTAAAATTTGACTAGATGACCTATAACTGTTATATTGCTAAGGATTTTTATGTCCCCTAATAACTTCATTTCTATAATGGATGGAGGTGTCAAAAATGAAGTACACTGGGACAAGGCTGGCTGAGTGCTATGACCACTCCTAACAAAGCAGATTACAAATTCGCTATCCGTAAAACTGGACTCCTTATTCAATACAATAATTCTGTACATGATTAACTGTTATATTGGCGTTTGTCGTATGCATCTGGTCAATAAAGTCAAATAGGCAACGATAGAAAGGAATGCCAGCGTTGTTAAAACAAAGCGCGGAAACTAACTGACACCCCCTTACTTATCTGTCCTAACAATCAGCTACAGATTTCCTTAGAACCAAGCCGAAAACCAACTTAAGAACCAAGAATTGCATGACCCATTCGATATCTTGTCACGTCAAACCAGAAGCGGACATTAGCAAATAAACTGATCTACAAACTCTATAGAAGTCATTTCCAAGTAAATAAAGTATCTTCACATACGTACCCATTATGCAATGACCATTAAGAACTGATACAGATCTACTCTAGCAACTGCATTGGCTACACAATTACCCAGGATATCCCTATGACCAGGAACCCCTACGTTTCGGAAAGCGCTTTCAATATTCTCCTGCAACAGTAGGTCTTAACTCCCAATATTTCCAAATATATTACAAAATGTGCACTATTTTTAGTTTTTAGAAAGTTTTAATCCAAAAAAACACATGCAATCCCCCCAAATTCCATCACAGTTTTATTAAAATTGTTTCTTTTGAAATCGAATATATCTTTGACAAGTATTTCCTGCATGCGAGTCCTCTATTTATCTGCGATGTAACCAATCTCAAGAGTAACAATTTAGAAGTTGAAACAAATTTCCGCACAAAAAAAGAAAACATTTTCTCTATGAACATTCTCTCTATGATATATAATCACACTTAGTAAAACACATGTACACCCACATCCTTAATACTTTACACATCCTTTATATCATTTGAGTGCATATTCATCCTGAAGCACTTAACATCGTTCTTAACACCATATTGAATGCTATTGTAGTTGTTGTAAAATAGTTTCCAATGGCTGTTTACGTAACATGTTATAAACAACAACAACAATAATAACAAAAAAGAAAAATAAATTAATAACTGTAACTATGCATAATACAAAATTCATTGCTTAAGCATATTTTCAAAATATTGCAAAATGAGAAGAAAAAAAAATCGAAATAGTGTAGCTTCAAAATGAAATACCCATGTGGAAAATAATACTATTGAGTGAATTATTTATAGAGAGAAAAAGGTACTCGTTCTTTTCTTGCATAGACTAATTGCTCTCAAACAAATCTTTATGATCAGTTGAGATTTTAGCAAAGTTTGATATTGTAAAATGTGATATGTGTAGTTTTCAAATTAAGACTGTTGTTAATGTATTGCAGGACAAACTTTACGTTATTTTAATTAATAAATATTAAACTGATATGAAATTAAAAGCTATTACTTTATGGACTTGAAAAAAGGTTTCCAAAGTCTTTTTTTCAAATTTAATCTTTTTGTTCTCTGGCCTCATTGTATATGCTGAAAGTCGCAACATATTCTAAGCTCTGTTGAGGCTGTGCACTTTTGTTGCCATATCAGAAACACAATATTATTCGTATCTGTCAGTTCTTCGAAATATCCGAACTTATTCCACATACATCTCCACATATTTCCACACCGCGGGTATCTATGAATAACCTACTGTGTTCCACAAGTCACAGAATAGGCTATTTTAACAGTCCTGTTTTACACCAGTCTTAGGTTCTATGTCCAATGACTACATGTTGTTGTGAAGTATACGACAGTATTCGAAATCGATATAGTTACCTTTGATTAGGTTAATCAGTTTTATCCGAACATTTCTGAAAACCAGAGAGTCACAAATTGACGTATGTGTATCCGCCGTAATCTAGTAGGTAGTGTTGTTCGGAGTCGACTTTAAACTGTACGTTCCGCCACTCATATCTAAAATTAACACATACATACATATGTACATACATAATTGGTCATTACAACCCTTCAGTCAAGATTACGAACTAGTTTCTCACACCACTTATGTTGTGTGCGTTAATTTTATACATGAATGGTGGGACCTACAGTTTAAAGTCGACTCCGAACGACAGATTTTTGAGAAGCTTTTCATAGCAATTTTTATTTATCTCAGAGTTTTTGCCAGAAATCTGCTGAGAGGAAGTCGCCGAAGAAATATTTTCATATTTTCGTTTTGATGTTTGACCTGGGGTTTGAACTCGGGCCTTCAGTCTAATAAGCCAACACACTACCTACTAGACTACGGCGACTTCGAGAAGCTAAGTCGTAATCCTAACTGAAGGGTTGTAATGACCAAGTACGTTATTTATGTATATGTATAGACTGCTAATACATATACTTAATAAGATGGTCGGTTATGTATTTAGAGGGTTTAATTCTATCCTACGTTATAATGACTTTTCATGTATTAACTTCTTTGCTTTCCAAAATATTTTAAAAGGTTATGATCCAGATTCAGCGTTTCGAAACCCTGCAATTTATTCATGATCTTATTATCGCCAATTACTGTAGTAGACGTATTTCTGGAGAAATATCTTAAGCATACATGAAATATTTGCCAAGTTTCAAAGATCTTATAATCTGTTTAGATTTTAGATCTCTAATTAAGTTAATTTCCTACTGGGTCTTTCACACATTCGCCAACAACTGCATAAATGGAAGAACTTTCAAACAAACTTCCACTGTTGAGTACATGTATGAAGAAGTCCTCCATAACATTTATGTACTCTCCTATTATGGACTTTATCCATTTTAATAAAATAAACATATGAGTGTGTGTGTCTGTATTAGAGAGTTCATTTTTGAGTAGGTAGTAGTAGCAGAACATTATTTATATACACCAACACACTATAGGTTTGAAAGCAGAAAGAAAACCTAAAGTGCTTATAATAGATATTGTAGCACATAGTCAGTATAATAGGTTTGTAAACAAGTGCAACTGCCATAGAATAAATATGGTTGTCCACTAACACTCTTGTATACTCGTATGAATACATTGTAGAGAAAAATGTAAACAGGATACGACTATAAAAACGACAACTCCTCAAAACAGTAAAACAGCACAGAAAAAAATAAAATAAAATAAAAGAAAAAAACGAGGAAAACTAAAGCAACAAAAAAATACGCTCTGAACTAAACTGAACTGAACTGGACTAAATTATAGTCTGTTTTGTTTTTGTGGGTGGTAAGTGTAAATGCACTAAAATAACAAAAGGCGATGATCAAACGGACGAACGACAACGGCTGTGTGGCAGTGGCCACTGTGTATGGCAAAATTATGGTTATAAATTAGCCTTCTATATAAAGTAAAATGTAAAATATTTACACACTCACACACACGCAATGCAGCAGGCACACACATTTGTTGAGAATACAAAGAGCTAAAGTGCCTGGTCAATGCTCCAAATGTTAAAAGCAACAAAAACAATAACAACTATAGTATATATGCAAATGACTAAAATGCATTTAGAAGGCCAATATTAATGTTGTTGTTACTTTTTAACTCCACGTTCCCTTTATCCGCTTTAACAAAAAGTTTAAGTGCTACTCCAAACAGGCATTACCGATATAGCCCTCAATATTAATGAACAAAAACTAAGAGGAAAGCTACTATAGTAGAAGGATAATGCAAAAACATTAGATAGCCTACTTAGAAAATTTAAATAAAATCCGATTTCATCTGGAGCATTTGAAAGAAATGGCTCCATCCATTAGCAATTAGTGCCCCTTTGGTGGACCTGATCTACTTATATCCACTGAAGTTTTATTCAGGCTTAATTTCAATCATGTTGCTTAAAGTATGACAGAAGGACACGCACCTAAAAATTGCTCAAGGAAATTTCATAAACCCAACCTCAATACAAACATAAACCCCCCACGTTAGTCCACAACACTTTCTAATTGTTGCACAAAAACAGCAGACAGATGACAATATGATCATGGCACTGCATGTTTGATTGTTCCAGCCTTGAAAATATATACTTTAGGTCATTCCATAGATGAGTATTCGATTTCCAAACAGAGCCTACAAATTTAACATCATGTACCATGAAAATAATGAGTATCTCCAGAGATTTGAGAGGATTGACGGTATTTATTTTGTATTATAGAGTATACCGAGGACATCTGATCCGAAAACCTTATTTACCTCTCCTCATTCCTCAGTTTCAGAAGTAGTCTCATTCCATTTATTTCATTATTATTCATTTTGTTTCCTTTAGATCTTCTTTTTCCCTACTTTGTTTCAGTTTCACTCATCAAATTATTCCAGCTAAGCAGTTACTTAGCTAATATAGCAGGCCCCACCGTAATATATAGGATTGACATTTCAATGAAATTTATTGAATGCTGGTTAGGTGGTAAGATTGCTCTCGCTAGGTTGGTTTCACTTACTGAGGACGATTATTTAATATTTGGTCCTAAGACTTCAAATTGCCATTTCTACGGGGTTGTCGGTAAATAGGTCAGAAAGGATGAACAGAGCATTGTGGGAATGGATTGATCTAGAAATTTAAGATTTAGATAAAGCCAGCGTGAGACTGATTACTGGCTTTCTTACGGCGCAATAACCTTGCAAGGTTAGATCTCTGAAAATGATTTAGAACAGGTTCCTGTCAGTCTTTTGCAGGGTTTGTTGTGACGAGTAGGATTTGGAGTATATTCTCCATTGAGAGCCGACATAAGGTTTCTCCTGAGATGTCTAATGGAACTAAGCTGGTTAAGAGTTTCTAGGATATCTTGTGTGTTGTGATCGTGTCTTTTAACATTTCTTTTCAAACTTCTATCTCTCTCTTGTTCTATTTCTTCTCACTTTCTGTCTTCTTCTATTTCTTTTGCCTATAAGGACAAACACAATGGGTCAACTGACCTCTGGATATAGTACATGTTTCAGTGACAACTACACGTTCCCTAACCTAACCTAGGTGATAAAGAATCTCGCTTATTGATCAACTCGTTACCAAGAGGTGATACTGCCTGACCTTCTTATGATGGAATTTTTTCCATGATGAAGAATATTACTTATTGAGTTTAACTTTTTACCAAGAGATGACGTAGCCTGACCTTCTTGTTATGTTCGTTGTTTATGTTAGGGTTTATAGACAATTTATTTTATGTTGGAGATTGTGGTCTCTTACTTTTGAATAAAAAATTGTAGACCTCCTACTGAATTCCCACCTAAAATTCTTGTTTAATTACATTACACACCACATTCGACTTGATAGAAATTTGATCAAATATATAACAGACGTTGCCGAGCCTATTCATGTTCAGGTCCCCAAAGTATTTTCAATAATTATATACTTACGTATAAGATTATCTACATATTACATCATCTCCGAACATGAAACTGGAGAAGCAATGTTCAAGTTTTCAGATATTTGTTCTCATTAAATAACCACCTGACACGATTAAAGATCTTTTGCGGATTTGTTGTTGATATTCTCAATATTTGTAGTCTTCCCCGAATTCTAGAATTAGAAGATGATTTTTTTCCTTTCTTTCATACAGTCCAGTCTATTCCATGACGTCGTTGGTTTAGTCAAATTAATAACTGTTTCACTAAAAAGCTCAGCAAAAACATTGTTATATTAGTGCCCAATTAACGAGTTATAGACGTCTGATATATTTTCTCAAGTGACTGTTGATAGATAGAATTTGCCGTAAAGTACTCCATATTTTTAATGATAAAATGTTCCAAGTTACGAACCTAACTTAAGGTCGTACAAACCATAGTATTGATATAGTGTGCATCAGGAATATTGTCCAATTTTTGTAACAAATTTCATGGTTTTATTTGACGCACACATGCACAGCAAACTCATGTCCATTTAACGTAAATATGTAACATGTTAAAGGTTATTAGCTTTACAATGTGAAAATACATGTCATATGTGGTTAATGGTGGATTTCCGGTTGCTTTTTTTATTACATTCATTCTCTTTCCAAAAATGTCTCTCTCAAAAATTATTACAGGTGTTTTGCTTAATGTTCGGTGATTAGCCACCCATAATGAGTGGCTCTCTAAGAATTTTTTTCCTTTGTAAACAGAGAGCACTCTTTACAAATGTTTTGAATGGTCTCACTTATTGTGTTTGTATGTGTGTGTGTGCGTGTGTGTAGTAGAGTGTTTAGTAGTAGTTATTGTTTATGCATTTGTTAGCTGGATTATGGTTTTCGTGGTTTCAAATTGTTATTGTTGCTGATTACAAAACCATTTAGAAGGTGCTAAAAAATCAGCTCAGGATTTCGAAGACTATTGTTTTTGAGTTTGTGTGTGTGTGTGAATGTGTAATCAAAACAATTTAAGAAAAGTATATTAGGCTGACGATATTGGAAATTTCTGAAACATTTTTTGCGATTTTAATTTAATTATTAATACAAAATGTTTAAATATTTTTTTTTTCCGAAACATAATTGAAGTCTTAAATAAAGAGAACAAATATTTGTTATTCTTATTAGATAAACAAAGCATTTATTGTATTAACATTTTTTGGTTGATTGAATTGTATTTAATTTTTTAAATAAATAATCATAAAGTATTGCACAATTTTGGGAATATTAAAATATATTAATTTTTAAAGTACACTGGATTGCATATAGTGGTTTAAAATTATTATTATGTATTTCCTTTTTTATTTCTCTTATATTTCGTGGTATATTTCAAAGATTTAGTGATCGCAGGGATGTAACACAAACAAATCTAAATAAACGTGATACATCATGTCAGGTCTCTACAGAATTAAATTCTTGCATACATCATAGTATACATATGTACGTATACATTATTAACCATTACATTCTTTTTGACATCTTTTTTCTGCCAATCCTTTCTGACATTTTTTTCAAACAATATTTTCTGATAAAAAATTTTAATATAAATTTTTTTCTGACCATTTTTTCGGACAATTTATTCTGACATTTTTTCAGAAATTTTTTTCTCCTTAATTTTTTTTCGACGATATTTTCCTGACAATTTTTTAGACGATTTTTCTCTGATAAATTTTTATGGCAATATTTTTCTGAAAATTTTTTTCCGACAAATTTTTTGACAAATTTTTTTCTAAAAATATTTTTCTGATCATTTTTTCTCACAATTTCTTCCCGACAATTTTTTGTTTACAATTTTATCGGTGTGTGTCTAGAATAAGTAATTTCCACCTAAATTAACGGAGCCAAATCTTATTCAAAGATTTCACCCATCCCTGTTTCGCACTACTATTTATGTATGGTTGGTTTGTTAAAAACAAATGGTTCCGCTAATGGAGGTGAACATTACTTATGCTAGACACTAACCGGTTAATTCACCACTGACGGTACATTGATCTATGGTAATACAGTACATATGTCAAGTAACGTTACATTGATGAATTTCAATTTTATTCACCACTCTTTATAAATTCACCATGTTTTGAAAACTTACTGCCCTGGCAACTCATCAGTCTTCCCAAAATCCACCACATTAGAAACTATAATGTCGTCGCCGAAAGCTTCCGTTTCAACTCTGTTCTCCTCGCCGAACAACACACACACACAAGAGAGTCAGAATTCAATCTGAAAGAACAAGAACACACAAATAAACGAATTTTTTCAATCACCAGTGTTGCCATAAATAAAAAAATTGTAATCAACTTCTGAAAAATTAAAAATAAAAATAAAATATTTAAATTCATAGTTTTTTCTACTTTTGCGAAATTAAATTATGTTTATTTAGTTTACAACTATTAATTACACTAAATTTTTTGACAACAAAAAAATAACAAACAAGAAACCAGAAAAATCTACATCACAACACATAGAACAAAAACCAAGTTTGATTAGAAATAGCCCGAAATGGCAACACTGTTTTCCTACACTATCCATCAGCTGAGCGTTACAAACGAAAATTAGTTTCTCCATAAAAGTTTTTTTTACGAGTTAGCGCTTTTTGTAAAAAATTTTTTCAAAAGAAAACCATTTAAATTAATAATATTTTTACAAAATTTAATTAACAATCTTAAATTTAAATAAATGGAGTCATCGCTTGAGAATGTTATAAATGAAACGACTAAAGAATTCGAAAAGGTTTCAATTGAAGACATTCAGACAAGGCATCGCAAAGAGCGCAAAGAATTGCAAGCGAAAATCCAGGCTCTTAAGAAAAATGCTCCAAAATCTGATAAGAAAAAACGCAAAGAAGCGTTGGAGGAAATAGCCAAAATGGAGTTGGATTTGGAGAAGAAGCAAGAGCAAGAAATAAAGGATGCTGAAAGTGAGATCAAATCAGAACAACCAGAAGAAGTAGCCGAGGAACAACCGGCAATTCTAAATGAAGAGGAGGACAATGAGAATGAGCAACAGCAACCACAGCAACGTGTCTCCAAAGCACAAAAACGGAGAGATAAAAAAGCTCGTGAAGCTCGTCAGAGAGAAGAAGAAATTAAGGCTTCTGCCGAGGACGCATTGCATGCACCAAAAGCCGTAGAGGGGCTTAAAATGCAAGCAATATTAACAAAACGTGGTCTAGCTACTCACAATATACCCTCCGATGGTGACTGTCTGTATAATGCTATACGTCATCAACTAATACAAAATGGTTTAGCTACGCTCACTGTCAACGAGTTACGCACCGAGACGGCCAACTATATAAAAGCCAACAAAGACAACCTGATACCCTACATGACTCATCCGGAAACAGGCGATTTACTTAATGATGATGAATTTGAAAAGTATTGTAACGATATACGCACTACCCCTGCCTGGGGTGGTCAAATCGAATTAAAGGCCTTGTCCTCTATACTCAAAGTGCCAATTGAAGTTATACAGGCTGATGGTTCACCCACAATACAAGGAGCTGAGTACGGTGGTGCTCCTTTAGTCATAACATATCATCGCCATATGTATAGTTTGGGTGAACATTATAACTCCACAGTTCCTTTAGTCATTGAATCCAACAAAGATGACAATAATGGAAATTAATTAAAAGAGTGATAATTGAATGTAAACGAAACGGACAAGCAAAAACGAATTTAATGCATTTAATTACACAAAATTGTTGCACACAAATATTTTATAACGAAATTATATCCTTAAACAACTGATGTGAGCATATAAATTTATACTATTTAAACAACATTTAAACTCGCAACATAATGCTGTGTCCTGTATTGCTAAAAATCAACAGCTGTATTGTGTATTGTAATAAAATATTATCTTGTTATTAGATGTTAACTAAAAAAGAAAACGGAACAATATTTATAATTGGATATATGTATAGTGAGTATTGAATTCTTATAATTAATCATCAATTTATTTTCCCAATTCATAATAAAAAAGAAAAATACTACATTGTTAATGAAAATGTTGCTTTCAAAACACGAATTGTAAAAATGCTAAAACATTCTTGATTTTTGAAATGCGGTTAGTCTGGTTAACTGTAGTATGTACACTCTTTTCTGAAATTTTTCTAAATCAATATTTAAATTTTCATTCTCAATCCTCAATCTAAGGTTTATTTAAATGTTCGAATATTTCTTTTGACTTTATTTCTATATACACAGTCGTTATCAAAGTCATATAGCCGGTTTCTTCTAAAATCCTAAAACTTTTACACGCTATAGGAACGGATACGAAAACTTTGATCTGTTAAATCTTTGTTATAACAAAAGCTTTGAAGCACACCGGTGGTATATATGCCTAAACGAGATCAAATGATTTTTCTTTCATCTTTTATCTTTCTGTTTACCATATTTCTCCTTAGTTACATAAATCAACCTTATCATGGGTCTTTTTAGTTGGAAGTTAAATTCAAAAGAAATATTAATTTTGGAATGATTCTATACTAAATACATGATCCAAGGCACAGCCCATACCAATAGGATAATAGATATTGTTACTCTATTCTGCCAAAACAACAGCAAAATCCAGGGGTACAGTATAGTCATGATGTGAAGGAACATTGTCTTCATGCATGAGTACCAACAGAAATACTAGTCAAAGCAAATGATCTGTTATTGCCATAGAGAAATCAGATCTGCCGCATTATAGGATAGTCTGGTTCCCTAGTTCATCTAACCGGGGATCTATCTATCTCAGTTTTAAGTAAGCGGAAAGAAATTTTAAGCTTACTGTGTATCTTCACTAGACTATCAGTGACCCCATGACCATAATACTAGAATGACTTATTAAGAAACATCCGGCATATGCTCATTTGGGAGTATAAACAGTGTACAAAACCTATAAGTCAGGTTGATTTTCCGTAAAAATCAGAGTATCCCTTCCATATACTCTGTAATATCTAAGGCATAAATTAAGGAAACTTTTGAGTGCAGAACATTAGCCTGAGCATTAGTTTTCTTGTCCATCGCCCTGATATAGAAACCCGCAACGAATCTCGAAAAGTATTAAGGCACGTGAACTTCTTATAAATAGAACTTAACCCTAAAAAGGACTACTCTGAGACGTTATACATTAAGGTCTAAACACCATAAACATCAAAGTAGATATTTACCCCAAAAAATTCTAAATAAAAATAGATAAGTTAGGCCTAATCATGAAATATGTTAACCTATTCTGACAACATTTTGGATGTGTATTTAATTCTAAAAATTTCTTAAATGAATATAAAATAAAAACAAACATATAATTATTGATCAATAGCACAGTAGATTCAATAAAATTTCTTACAAAATCGTACATCAAGGCTATACTATTTTCTTACCTGTTGTGTGTATTTTTTTTTTTTTTTTATTCTGGTTGCTCCAATTCTGGTGGATTCAATTGGCGCAAGATCGCTAAATCTATTTCATACAATACATTTATAAGACAATAAAGCGGCATCTAGAAACAATTAAAGGCTACATGCTTCGATTATTTTGAAAAATATATCTTACATAAGTCTTCACATAACCAAAATACATTGAATGTAATCACTATTGTTTTATGGAAATTTTTAATAATGCGTGTAAGTACTTTTAGAAAATGAAAGATTTTTGGAAATAATTTAGTATCCTATAAACATCGTGGTGAAAAAAAAGCAACCGCATTAGTTGCGAATATGAAAAAACTGTTTCAACATTATTATTGTTTGATTTTGTGTTCATCCAACTTTTCAATAGTAGCAATATATTCTTACAATGATTTGCACTTAAATTAAGGGTACAATGGCACCTCTTTATAAAATATTAACGTTTTATTAAGCTCTTAATAAAGTGTCAGTTTAACAAATGTTGCTGTTTACTTTTTTTAAATATTCATTGATTTCTAAATATATAAACTGAATTTAACATAAGATTAATAACAACTTCAATTTTTACAATCTTTTATTTATAACGTACGTACATACATAAATATGTAAACGGCTAGTTACTAATTTACTAAATAACAATAAATTTATTTATGCTAAATATAAATTTAAGTTAGTTTAATTTAATTTTAAAAAAGTATATAAGTGTATGATTTAATTAATATTTAATTATTTATTTCTTTTTCTCTTTTCTTTTATTGGAAGATTTATATTATTGTCGAAAATTGTTTAGCACTTAAACGTATATTTTGATTGATTATAATGTTAGTGGCATGCAAAGATTTGTGCCAAAAATAAAGCTGCAGTTTTTCTTTTTTGATTTCTCTCTTAATTTAAAGCCATAAAAGCATTAATGTCTTTAGGAAAATGCATCTTTTTGAAGGACAGAATTTTAATCACTTTTTTTATTTTGTTTGGTCTTCGATGGACTTTCGGATTTTAGTTTTGTATATTTCGGCTCTGAAGATGATGAAGTTTTTGCTGGTGTATTCGGATAAATAACGAATAAAGCAAGCTGTATTGAACTGAGAAGCAGCAAGAATAGATTTTGATACTGCAAATAATATATAAGAAAAATATCGTATTAGTTTATGTTGTGCTAAATTTTAATTGCCTATACTTACCGCTAGAACTTCATTTCTAATTGAAATGCCATAAGCTGCCCATGATGCAGCCACTATAGAACCAGCCAATATAATAGGGAAGGGTAAACCTTCGGTACTTTTCTTCTCAATAATTTCTCCCAAACTCAATAGAGGCATGCCAACTAATATCACAAGTATACCGGTTATTAACATGCCAAAACGAAATTCTATTTTAGCTGGATCTTCAAAATTGGAATATGCCAAACATGCCATCGTAAATAACGAGGATATACCCATCTTGGCCCATATTTTTGTTTTAAATGCACCCGAAGCATACCAATAGAAGATAACCATAAATACAACGTTAATGGCAAAACCAATTACATTCACCTTAATCATGGCTTGATCGCCCATTATGGTACCCAATTTTAAACTTAAAATTGTTCTGAAAAAGAAAAATAGAATTAAGTTTGAATAAACATTATTATTTCCGTGTGCAATAAAAAAATAAAAGCAAAGCAAAACCCATTTATTTCTATTTTAGAGCAACTGGTTAAAAAACGCAACAAAACCTATTATTTCAACATACTTACATTTTGAACTTGAAAACACTAAACACTTCAACAAAAATTCTACTGCCACCCTCTCTCATTTGCCTTAATAGAACACACTACACATACTGCATTTTTAGCTTGCATAGTCTAAACTGCATACCTTTACAATAGACACTTGCAGTGCAAATAAACACGTTTTGTACGTAAGTATGTCTATGACCCCTGTAATAGCAACTAGTTGCATTCCTTAAATACGGTTACTTTTTATTTTTCTTTTAACGTTTTTTATTTTTTAAGTATCAGTCTAGTCCAATCTATTTTTGTACATGCTTGTTACTTTGAGGTTGAATTTTTGTTAAGAAGTGTTTTTTTTTTGTTAACAAATACCATGTTCTACATCATTTCAAGTTGAATTTTCAGGCTACATGATGTAGCATGTATTTACCTACTAGAGGTGTGCACAAGACTTCACCCTTCACCGAATGCAATACTGTATTGTACTCTTTTCTGTTGCTCTTGATTTTACGAGTGCACTGAAATGTGTATTTCTCATTTATTCAACGTATACAACAGCACTCGTTTGTCTGTGAAGTAACGGAACTATGCTTTGTGTTGTAAGAGCATATTTTACTACTGAAGCTACATTTTCAGTATTGCCATATTGAAAAATATGTGTACATAAGTGTTTCTATATATTCTTTGCTTTCGCCATAAACTCATAAAAAAGGTTTTTCCCCGAAATAAAAAGTTTAAAAAAGTTACTGGCAATGGTGGCGTCGACGAAGATGTTCGGTTCTCGAGAGCAAAACATTCGGAGCTTTCTTATTCATTGTTGTTAAAAAAACAAAAACAAACAACTAAAAATGCATGTTGTGACTCTATGAAGAGTACAATATTTTTTGTTGCACTCTTCACACAACTCTCTTTTATACTGTTGTACAATGGTTTACGAGTGCAGTTGTTTTTTTGTACTCTATCTTTGCTTCACACTTATTTATATTTGCAGCTACAATCAATATTCGGTCTTGGGAAAAATACAATACTGTGCAATTTTATATGTCTTGTGCACACCTCTATTACCTACACAAAAAATAAAATTCTATTCAAACTGTTTTGCGGTAGATACAAGGTTCAAACAAGGAATTATAAATATTGAGATCAAATTTACAATTTTAATATTTGTTTCAAAACGTGAAATAAGAATGGCAATCAATATTTGTAATGAAAATTTTTTTTTATTTAATAATGGCATGATATTAAAAGTATTCTGAGATACAATATAAAATAAAGTGGAAGTGGAAAGTGGACTTTCAAATCACCTCAAAATATTAGGTTTTGCAAACCGATAAGATAATAACACAATAATATCAAGAGTTAATAACATATGTATGTATATCACACAACTCTCATGCATAGTGTATTATTTTTTGCATGAGTGGCAGGACCTACAGTTAAAGTGAACTGCAAATAACAGATTGGAAACGCTTTTCTCATTCCAATTAGTTACTCTCGAAAGTTTTTATCAGTAGACTATTGTCAGGAGTTGTCGAAAGAAATATTTTTTTCATCTATACACAGCAAAACGAGTCATTAGACCTTAACTTGCAATGAAATAGACCAATTCGCCAATAAAGGTTTCGTCCAGGTACTTTTTTCTGTACCATTATTAACCTAATTGCTTATCATTGAACTAAATCATTTTGAAGTTACGGTGCACTCATATATAGCCTGCTGATAGCCGGGGATATCAGATTAGTCAAACGTTATGAAAATGTATACCCAGAAACTTGTTTCCATTATGCTACAATGTATGAAAGTGGGTAATAGTTTCATTCCTTTTCAAGTAACTGTAATTTCTTCATTTGCTTCTCCCGTGCACATATTACACTATGACCAGCAATCACTACAATCACTACCGTGCATACTACGTGATTATCAAACAGGGTACATGATATCTTGTGAATATATAAACTATCGTTCTTATAGCAAAATTAACCTCAAATTTAATCGGTGATAATGACACAGTAATTATGTAAATAATATCCTTAGCAGGCAATCTGATAAAACCTTTTCTAGGCTTTTAAGAACTACGTAAGCTCATGCAAACCGGCAGCAGTCAAAATTTAAAATTTTGTTTTGAACTGCTGATTCGTACACTATAATACCTTAACAACTATATCTCGAATAGAAGATACTGCCAGCTTAACCTATTACTCATTCATCTGTTGCATAAGCCACCTAAAATATAAATTAAACTGTTGTTTCAAATAAAAATAACTTATATATATATATATATATATATATATTTATATATATTATAAATTTATTTATAATGTATTTTTGTATAAATAAATAAATAAA
This sequence comes from Sarcophaga caerulescens, assembly GCA_927399465.1. Classification (NCBI taxonomy): domain Eukaryota; kingdom Metazoa; phylum Arthropoda; class Insecta; order Diptera; family Sarcophagidae; genus Sarcophaga; species Sarcophaga caerulescens. The sequence continues at coordinate 54,282,846 of OV656873.1, forward strand.
TAAAAATAACTTTTGGTTTAATAATTGTAAATAATAACTTCAATTATTTTTGAATCTTCTAAAATTGTTTTCAAAATTATTAAGTCTACAATATTAACAATTACAATGTTTATTATACATAGAATTTCGAATGGCATTAAATTGTCATTAAATATTTATATTCAAAAACATTTTAAAATGCCTTAAATAAAGGGTATTATAAATTCTCTGTTATTGACTAATTGTTTTTTTTTTTTCATTTTCTTCATTCCAAACTCGTAGTCAATGACATTATGGCCGTTGCAATAAAATTTAAATAATTTCATATGAATTGTATTTCTACTATATACATATATATATACATATAAACAAATTTGCACTTGGTTTACAATAATATTATATTGTAGATATGCAATTCAAAGAATTCAAATCAAAATAAAAAGATTTTAATTTTTTAATTAAAAGCTTAAAGAACTTTTAAAAAAATTGATTCGAAATCAAAAATAAAAATTATAAATTCCGTCTGAAACATTTTTTTTATCTTTTAAACGTAAAACGTGTTTATCCAGAGCTAGTGTAAACGAGTATTTATTTTAATTTTGCCACAAATTGAATTACGTTAATTTTTTTATTTTTTTATTGCAGTTAGAGAGCGGTCATGACTTTTACAATTTCATTCTCATGTTGTTAGATAGCATGATATAATTTGTTTAGTAAATTATTTATAAAATTATTTAAAAGAGACCATGAAAAATTAAATTAAATGGGGACTTAATTGACAGAGATAGAGAGAGTATCTAAATAGAAACGTATTCAAGTGAAGAGTAGGAAAAGCATAAAATTTAAAGTAAAATGGAAAAGGATGATTTTACTTTAAAAAACGTTAGAATATATAATTAAATATAATAATTTTGTGGTTGACTGAGCATATTAAAAATTCTAAACAAGATTACGATAACAAAATACTTGAAATATTTAATTCTTAATGAAATTCAAACTTTTTAAGTTATTTTTCCAGATATAAACCATATATGTAAGTCTTTGATATCAAAATAGAATAAACAAAAACTTCTACAGATTAGAATTGGCAGTATTTTCCTTAGTAATGATACCTTTTAGAAAATTTTGTTTGTTGAAATACAGGCTTAGAAATATTAGAATGCATAAATAAATATGGTGTCAGGCTTCTGTCACTTGAGACAGTACTTTTAAAATATTCATTATGCAATTTAAAAACTGGAAAAATTGTTGGTAGTTAAGGTTCGGTTATTATTAATGTAAATTTCTGAACGCAAATCCATCTATAATAGACCCTTACAAATTTTCTCTGATTATAAAGTTAACGTAGTGCAAGATGAGCTTGCGGTCAGATAAAACCACAAATAAAACTACCCACAAAATATCTGATTGTTAGCTATAAACAAAACCAAACTACTACCTGGAAGATGTAACCATCTTAATTATGTCTCAGAAACCTCAGAACTTCATAAATATGCAAGGAACTAACAATAAAATGACTTGGAATAGGCATTTAGTAATTATAAGAAGGGTCAGTAAAGGAATAAAAATCACTTAACATTTTCAATTTACTAGTGCTTGCCATAGGCTAGTTCGTAGAGTGCTGGCTTATTAGACGAGAGCACTGAGTTCAATAGTAATCGCTTAAAAAGTGCTTAGAAATAATATCGCTTTTGACAACGAAATCTGGGAGAAAGTAATTGTCTATAAAAGCTTTATAAGCCTGTCGTTAGGAATCGATATTCATTTATGCGTCCAGCCACTCATGATTAAAAATTAACACGCAACATGAGTGGTGTAAACAACAGCTAAAAACTTGTAATGGCTTATAATTAATGTATGTATGCATGTAAGAAACTTATATATGCACGAGTAGGTGCCACCTTCTGTTGGTGGTATAAAATCAAAAAAGGTTACTAAAAAATAGCGTGTTTAAGCCTAAGGTTTAATTGGTATTGCTTGTTGCAACAGATTAAGCTGTGAGCTATCCCCTTGGGGATGGCCATAAATATTTAATAAATTTTGTTGAAGAGCCACTAAAATCAGTATTTTTTTAACTCTCCTGTGTACCCTCACAATTATCGGGTATATATTCATTGGCAATAGCTTATTCACTGGTGTGCTCTTCCTCATCGATACCAATATCAATGTACTAATATACAGATTGTACTTTTAGGATAACTGATGTGGCAATCCAATCTATATAAACATTACAATCAAGGCTTAAAAAACCTATTTGCTATAAAGAAAGATCATTTTGTTCAAACAGCAAAACGTATCCTGCAGTTAACTGAAATAACTTGAACAAGAGTCGTCTTGTGGTCCTGTTAAACATGGGATATAGTTATTAATCACTACCTTTGTTTTTTGTATGTATAATTGTTTTGAGTTATGATTTATAAAAATAGTCATTTCGGGTTAGAGGCATTTTGCTAGGAAGTAATTTCGTCAAAAATTAATTTTCTAGTATTGTGAGTCATTACTATGTGGGGTGCAGCTACGTTCGATATTTTTATTAAATCATTTGTAAAGAAGGTTAAGAAAAAAGTATTCATCCAAAGGAATTACCATTCACCTTGAATTTTTTTAATTGTTTATAAATTACATTTAATATATACGATATTTAATTTTTAATAAAAACCTAATTTAGATAACATAATTAAGTTCTTTAGTAAGATTATCATAGAATAAGCAATGTCATCTAACGTTTCTTCATTTAAAATAAACTTATTTTTTAAAACGTTATAAAACAATAAACTACTGCTGCCCTTAAAAAGTTATCTTATCAGACATGGTATACTATTTGAAAACTTTTTTTGAAGTAAATCAATTTTTTGACACTTAAAAAAATAGCGAAATCACATTTGTAACAACAGATAAGAATTGATATTTAAAACAATTTTATTTCAGTCATTGAATAAAATAGTCACTACAAATTGCAGAAAAATAAACAATTTCGCAATGAAATGAATTGAATTTTTTTTTCAAATCAATAATTGAAATTCTTTCATCGTGAATTATTTAATACCGCTTCTTTAAATTACACACCCTATATGATGAACACAACAAATATATATAACAGTATTTAAAATTCTATTGGAATTAAAATAGAATCTACAAAAACTATTTAAATTCAAAAAAGATTAACTAACAATTAAAATCATTGTCATTGATATGGCCCTTGCATAAATATAAAGAAAACTAGGAGTGTCCTGTCTATAAACAGATTTTTCTATATGAACAGTTTTAATTGCGTACATTTACTTACACCAGTTCTAATTGAATTTTTCAATATTTCACAATTTTTAGTTTTTATTTTATTTCTATATTTAATTATTTTTATTCAAATTGTATATAAAGTAGTATAAAAACAACGAAAATCTATCAAAATCTCAAAATGTTGAAATAAAACATAGGATTACATTTAAAAACAATTGGAGGAATTTAAAACAGAAATAGAGAACTTCCTGGTTATACATTTAAGAACTATTAAAAATTAATTTAACGTCTAAAATTTCAATTTTTCAAATGCGATATTCCCACTTAAGTCTGTGACTTTTGGAATAAAATAATGGTTTTTAGATAAAAAAAAACCAATTTCAATTTTCACCAGGCCTTTTCTTTAACGATCCTCCAATTTTCTTTCCGCCGAATCATTTTGTCAGGTTTGGTAACAAGTAATAATCAATAAATGAGCTAAAGAATACGGAGAACAGGGAGGGCGAAAAATCAATTCATGGCGTAGCTTTTAGAATTTTGCCATTGCTGCACGAAATTCGCTTTTTTCATTTAAGAATGTCAACTCCATTAATGCTGAATAACTAAGAATATTCTGGACAGAAACAATATCCAAACTTTTCTAATGAAAAAGATTACATCAAGTTTCTAATTTAAAGGAAATTATGGAAAGGAAATGGAGATAGATTAGCATAACCCTGAAAAACCCAATGTCGACATAGAGAAACTACCTATAGTATAGAACCTACAAAGAAGCCGAAGAATCTTAAGGTCAACCTATACTTAGAGAAGAGTAGAAGAGAAGGAAGCTTGTGTTCACAAGAGGATTTACAGCCCTATTGAAAGATATATTAAAGGATAGCAAAATTAATTAATGACTTTAGCCTCTACACTATGGCAACACGTTTTTCTTTGGTATTCAGTGTAAATTTGTTAGGAAAAAACATACAGAACATGCGACAAATGGTTTGACATTTCATCATGGGTAGACTAACACAAACACAAAGTTTGCATGTCATTGAGCTTTATTTTAAAAATTCGGAATGTATGAGGAATATGATCGAAGAAGGTAATGTTTGCCTCAGCGTCAAGGAAAAATTTCCGAATTTGGTATGAGTAGCAGCCAGAAGCAGTTAAATAGCTGCCAATGCGCAGTTAGGGTGCCGGCTGGCTTTTGAATCCAAAAAGGAACTACTGTACTTGGATGAGTTGTGGTTTCTATAATACAATGCCATACACCCATAAACCTATTAAGAGGAGTATTTGATAAGTAATTAGCATGATCCTTGCCACGTGTACCATTTTCAGTTCATGCTAAACCTCAGTTCAACGGAAAGATAAATTATCATGCACCGAAAATGGTTCCCGTGGTCTAGGAATGACATCATCTCATAAACACCTTGGCAAGGAACGTCTTAATTACATATTTTGGATCAGTCCATTGGTCAGCAAATTTATGTGATTTGATTCCACTGTCCTACACGTAGTGTCTCTCATGTACAGCCTCTCCAGCCCTGGAAGACACTGTTTTTTACTGCTTTAATATATATGTATTTTTTAAAATTTTTTTTTTAATTTTTTAATATTCAAAGTGAAATGGTGTAAAAATATCAAACAAGAAAAAAACTTAAGTAAGAGAATAAAAAGTTACACAACATGCATTGTCATTAGAATGATAATGAATGTGTATGACCAGCCAACTGACTATAATAACTATCTAAAGCTTTAAAAAATTTAATTTTTCTTTTTTTTTTACTTACAATACAATACCACCCAGAAATGGGTCTGGTGGATACGCATCACTGCTGCCTTTTTTTCGAATATCGTTTAATAGAACAATACCGGAGAGAAATTGTACACATGTTATGGTACCGGCAAATTTAGCAATTTCCTCACTATATGGCTCCAAAATATCACCCAGTGCATCCATTTTTTTCTTATATGTGTGCAAGTGTATGTGCTTGTGTAGATGTAATTGAGTTTTTGTAGTTATTGCTGTTATGCTGAGTTATGCACGCAAATGTAAAGAGGGAGTTGGTTGGTTAGGGAGGGTAAACAACGTGCTTAATATTTGCCTGCTCAAGAATTTAAACGAATAAGAGGACCAAAACAAAACAAGTTCAAGTTCACCAACTGCTTCGCCGTTTATTTATTATCCAGCCTCTTGATAGTGTTGTAGTAGTTGTGTAGTTGTTTTATTTATTTGTTTTTGTTTTCTTTTAGTTCTTTTGTTAGAGTATTTGACAACTTTTTTATATAAATTTTGTTACAAAATTGATTTTTTTTAATTTCAAAATATCGTATTTATGTGTTGCAGCAGAACCGAAAAGATTTCAAAATCTTAATTGTTTCATTTACCGTAGACTGATTAAATATTTTCAAGTATATTTATTTTCTCTTTTTTTTAATTCTCAACTCGTTTCGTCAAATCAAATAAAACAACAAACAAAATAGTTTATAATTAAATCATAACATAATCACGGACAACGACAACGCGAACAAACGAAAACTGCCACTTGCTTACGGTGACACGGTTCTCCAACAACTGAAGGCAGCAAGCAGTATATAAAGTTCTAAACCAGTAAAGCAATTTGAGTGCATAGTACATTCATTTATTTTTAATTAATCCCCCCCGATAAGTCTCCTTAACGTTTAAATCCATCTATATTAAGTGTGGGACCGAAATATGGTAACGCTTAGTTAAATGTTATGGCAAAAGCATTGCCAAGCAAATAAGTTTTTTATTTTAACAAAATTTTAACGGTTTTTCAGATGTAAATAAGCATTGCCATGTATTTTACGAAATTTTCAAAACTTATGCTTGATTTTTCCGACTGTAACGTAAAAAGGTGAAAAAATGGATTCGAATATGGAGATTTTTAGATTTTATGCAGCTCTATTCCATTATACTTTTATTAACACTTGGAATTTCTGGCCTACAACAATTTCAAATCTGTTTTCGATCTGAGAGACAGAATCTGGCGAATCCCCTTAAAACCGGGTATATTTTCCCCCAAATTTAGGTGGCAAAAGAATATAAACTCCAAGGTGAGGAAAGAGATGGTATAATAACCAGCACCTAGATACACCTTATACAGAATGAGCATCATAGTGCGAGATGAAGCGTATGGTAATTTTTAAAAGCTCATAGAAACAATTTTTTGTGATCCTATGTTCCTAATTATTAAAGAACACATTATATATGCAGTCATCTTTACATACGCACTAAGCAAGTCTCTGACAATACAACATCGTGAATATTAGTATTTCGAAAAGTCATAATCTGGAAACTCTTTCCAAGAATATTTATAAAGAGCATACCAGAAAGGTAATTAAATTTCAATAATTTTTTCAACAATTTGAAGACATATTTGCAAACGTGCTTTTTACGCGATTGGAAACATTCTGGATCAGTAATTATTGGCTAATAAAATCTAGCATACTTAGGTTTTAGCTTTCCTATGGCGACACCACGGGGTGCTATGCGTGCTCAAGTGAACTACCACTCCAAACAACCTATCTAGTCTTAGGCTTTAATAATATATGATTGCGTATAAATTTCTTCAGTAGACGTATGGGTCGTTGCACTTTTAGTGGATCAAGGCTTCTTTACAGCCCATAGTTTAATTTCCTCTTCTGGTTTTGCTTAGTAACATTTCCTTATTAATTGCAAAATCTCTCTACTTATTTTTTATTTTAAATTTATTTTTATATCTCCCTCGCGACATCATCTTCAAATTGAAAAAATCAGATTTAATTTTTTACAAGTTTTTTTTCTTTTATTTAAAAAAATACGCTAAGCATGTTTTAATAGAATGTCAAGTATTCATTTTTGACTTACAAGTATGAAATATGTTAAACTTTCACAAACTCATTTAAATTACACTTCTAACATGAAAAAAGAAAAATTTTAAGACATAATAACAACCAGCGTTATGATAATGATGAGACTTTCATAAATTTCTCTATAATCAGGGAGGAGTCTTCTATAAATGAAGACAATATAAAAAATTACTTAAAATTATATAAAAAAATTCAATGAAATGTCTCTTCTCGTTGGTGATCGGGTTGTAAGGAGGTTAAGTCTTTGCTGCTTCCATAACAAAATCTCAAATATTTTTTTGTAGGGTAAAAAAGAAAAATTTGATTTTACACAAAAAAAAAATGAAAATATTTGATGATAAGTTAAAAAATGAAACGAATGTAAAAAACCAACAAAAAACTTATTGTTGTTTAACAGCCTTTTTGGGTTTAGGGCTCTGTGTTTGCTTGGGACTGCTTTGTTTGCTGGGCTTAGGGGATGTTTTAGGTGTTTTTGATTTGGGAGGAGATTTTTCTGTAAAAATAGAATAAAATAACCATAATTTTAAAAATGTTCGCTAGATTTTGTATAGTTTGGCAAAACTTACGCAAAGCTCTTAAAGTCTCCTGAGGCAACCATTCGTAGTCAATGGAATCGTCATTGGCAGTGCCAGTTTCAATAGTTTTCTTGGTAGAAGCACGCTTACGCTTGCCGGATGAGCCCAACAAGTATTGTTGACCAACAACCAATAACAAAACAACAATACCAGCCATCAATACGTACAAGAAGAAAGTTTCACCATCCAAACCTTCATCAACTTCGGAGATCAAAACGGTTTCATTGAATACGGATTCCATATATTGAACGCCATTAGAGTCACGATAGTTCATAGCAATGTTCAAACCGAAAGGACGGCCAGCAAACTGATCAGAAGGCATAAATGAGTAGGAAATGGTAGCTTCAAGACCAGACTTAACTTCACGGTTATAGGCTACAGCTGAGAAGTTTTGAATATGGTAGTTAAAGTCCATGGGATAACGGAAAGATGCTTCAACAGTTTCTACAACGAAGTCGTTGGGGCCCTTGTTGGTGAAACCGATCAAGAATTCAACTGGTTTGCCACCGGGTAAATCCAATTGTTGTCCGGGTGTGTAGATTGGTTTTGTAAAAAGCAAAATTGTATCAGCATAGGGCGACGTCGTTTGTAATACATCAGAATCTTCATCGGCTTCAACATCTTCACCAGTTACAGCACCATCTTCAGCATCGGCCTCAATAACGTCTTCCTCAACGGCATCTTCAGCAAAGGCTGAGAATTTGTTGGCTAAAAAGAAAATTAAAGAGAAATATCCATCAAAATCAATTTAAACGCTTCAAGTAAGGCCAGCTCTTTCATTACATTGAACTTGACCTAAATCTTTGTAAAACGTCCATATTTCATAAAATTTTCATTCAGAATTATTTAAAAATAACACTTTCTAAATAATCATGACAGAAGCAATTGATTGTCATTTGAGCACAACATCGTTTTTCTATGCCACGTCAAAATACGTCGTTTGTAGCAGCAACAACAATGCCGACAACACTCTTTTGAAAACGTCACATACGCACACACAAACACTTATTCACATTGCATTTCTTTCATATTTTTTTTTTTTAACAAAATTCACTTTTCAGACCAGAAATATATGCGATTATTTAAATAACTTACGTGCATTAAATGTGCAAATAATGGTGGGTAACACCAACAACAATATTAACATATAATTTTTCATTGCGTGTTTTCGTATTAAATTTAATTTCTAATTAACAAAAACAGTAAATCTTTTGAAAATATTTTCGCGGCTCACTAACAGCAATCTCCCCGTGTACGGTGTGACGGCAGCGAAATCAGAAAAACGTATGAAAACCGATTGGATAAAGAGAAAATACAAAACGAAGTCTGGTTGTTGTTGTTTGCAACAATACGAAATCTTATTACGTGTCAGAGACGTCAAATTGGGGTTTGTCAGTCACCGTAGAAGGTGTTCGGAAATAATATTTAAATGTTTTCCTATTTACCCTTTAGTTAAATTGATAAGCTGGTTCATGTGATGTTTAAAACATAAAATTCTATATCTTACGATATTGCTTAAATAAATTTCATTTGTTTAATTTTAGTTTATTTTTTTTCACATGTTTAGTAGAAATTTATTGTTATTTCATATTGAGAACATTGTTAACAGATTTAATTAATATTACTACTGCATGAAAACTTTAATGTGTTAACATAATTTAATTAAAACAATTTCTTTGCAAAGGCATCATATTTTTCGTAGTTAAGATATCTCTGAAGTTATGTTCTATTTTGAATAATTTGTTTTTGTTTTTTTAAAGTTTTTTGATCTCAATGTTGACGTATTAGCAGTCTACGTAAACTTGTATTATATTTATTGAGCAATATAATTTTAATGTTTATTGTCTGATGTGAAATTCTATTAATGTGAGCATATTGCGTTATCGGCTTGTATAAAGTCTTCAATGTTTATTAAAATAATACGTATAGTTTTAAGTTTATACAAATTAAATGTTATCGATATTTAGTTCTATTGTAATCTGACTATCAAGTCTTAATAAAAGAAAAATTTGATTAATAATTTGATTTGGTTTGAATAATTTAAAGAAATTTCAATCATACTATCGGGTGTATTATCGAAGTTGCTTATGTAGAATGATTGTTTTACTGTCAAGTCAAAAAACCCCATTCTACAAGCTCGACAGTTACCGTGTCAAGATTGGTTTTAAATTTTGAATAATACTTTCATCCAGCGCATCCAAAATACGAGCTACGTAGTTTGAAATTGGCATTTGTTGAAGCGTGATCGAAGAGGGATACGTGCAAAGTCCAAATAAATTACATACTAGGTCTTACTCTTAAACCTATTAGAAAACAATAGAGGGACAGTGTAATCCCGTTATAATTTTAAAATCCATTGAGTAGTAAAAAAAGTGTATAACAAAATTTTGCGCATTTTTAAGTTTAATTTACTATGAAACACTCGGTAGCAATGGAAAACACCTCTAGAACACAAATGCAACCATTAGTGGTGATTACCAGTGACAGCTGATAGCTTAACGAAGAAATGAACGAAACAAACAACAAATTTGCCAAAAATGAACGAAAATACGTTCTTTCTGTTTCCGGCTGTCACTTTGAGTGTGTGTCGCACGTGAATTTTTTTTTGGAAAATCACAAAAACTTTTAAATAAATATGGATAAACCAGTTGTTTGGGCACGCGTCATCAAAGTTTTGGGCCGTACTGGCTCCCAAGGTCAATGTACACAAGTTAAGGTTGAATTCCTCGGTGAACAAAACCGTCAAATTATCCGCAACGTTAAGGGACCCGTACGTGAAGGTGATATCTTGACTCTCTTGGAATCCGAACGTGAAGCCAGAAGACTTCGCTAAGACCCATAGTTTTAGAGAAGCGTAAAGTTGGATTAAGACTTTAAATTTATTTATAAACATAGACGGTATGTGTGTGAAATTTTCGCAAAATATTGTGTATTAGCATTATGCTAATTGAATTTTGTTTTGCCTCTTTCAGATATTCACATACTCTTGACGCTTGAAGAAGTGAAATTGCAGTTTAAGCCTATGTAATGCTATTATGCATACACAATTTTGATAAAAAAATTATGCTGTGAATATTGCAAAATAAATTTAAAGCCTTAAGAAGGCTTTGTAATTTAAAAAAAAAAAGAAGAAAATGTTTTATATAGTGTGTTATTCGAAGTGCTAGTGAAGATTTATTAAAAATACAAAATAGATATACGTGGAAATAGTTGTGCTAGCCAATGCGAAGTTGTTGGCACGTTGGTTTCGGTCGCAAGCATTTACAGTAGGTAAGGCCAACATTTAGGTACTCTTCAAAGTCTTCCGACGAGTCTGTGAGGATCCTGTAATTCTCTATGCTATCAATTTTGTAAGGATCGAGTTGATATGCAGAATAACGTAGCTTTAATAACCAGGAATGAAAATATTTAAAAAGGTCACTTATTAATTCCATGAAATACGAGATGGGCTTGTGAAAAGTATCTCCAATTATAAGAGGAGTCTGAACATTCATATCCAGTTGGCTACACAGTCCCTCAAAAACCAAACACGATTTTCGTAATTCGTCTAACAAATTACTGATCTTGCAGCTGAAATATTTATAAAATGACTTGTAATTCAAAAATGTTATTATCAATTTTTGCATACTTTGACAATCTCAATAGCTTAATTTTGTCTGCAAACTCATGTAACAAAGTGTCTTCGGCTGGGCCAGTATATATTTCCGGAAAGCGGCAGCAGGGTCCAGTACTATTATTCAAATATTTAAATCAGCTTTGCAATTTGCAATCAACTATGCAATTTTACCTTTCTAGTAGAACATATCTTTGTGATAGTACCCACATTCTGCCAATCCATTCTTTTTGTGACTGCAGTTCCTCCTTCATTGAGGTATTAAAAGCTCGAAATTCATTTTCCAAAACCAGCAGTTGCTTTACGGTTTCCTCTTCAATTTGATATTGCTGTTTCTGAGTTTCGCTAATCCCTTCAATATTCATTGATATTTTTATTAAAATTCTATAAAAAAGAAATAAAGTACGGTCCTTCTATTTCAAGATTTTTTTCTGACTATTTGTTTACTATAGTTTTGTTTCTGTACTTGAGGTTATGTTGTATTTAGTGCTGCCAAATCGATCAGCCCATAATAGTATGGATAGTTATTTTTCAAAATTGTAATTTAAAAATTATTATAGTTGTCATGAGGCATTTGGAAATAAATTTTAAGGTAGGATGTCCTGGTAGCGTAGTGGATAGTACGCTAATTAATGGTGTAAGGGTCAGGGGTTCGATTCACACCAGTCTGTTACATTACACTGAGCATATGGTCATCTCTGTTCGTAATAATACTAGGTACCTTCACATAATTCGTAATTGTATTTAATAAATAAACTCAGAGGTAGTAGATGTAGTTTTAAAGAAGAAGTAAAATTGAAAACGATTTTAATTAAAAATAAATCCAATGAATATGTATTTTATATACCAAGTTAAAAAGTCGTTAATGTAAACAGATCAACAAATCTTATGAGGCTTAATGCATTGCTTTCTATGCGAACGTAAACATTTGCAGTCCTTTAAATTTTCCAATAAATCATTTTCTTTACATGACTTTAATAAATTTATGTAATCTTCAATGGATATTGCATCTCCAGGATCTAACAGTTGGGCCCAACGTTTTTGCTTACACAAGTTACAGTAAAAGTAATGGAATAAGTCGTGTATAATTTCTAGTATGTCGGCCAAACGTTTAAGGTAATAAGTGCCAAGTATAAAAGGGCTTCGAACGGTTACATCAAGATCCTGACACTGACGATGCAATTCAGTAAGTGCGGTTTCCATTTTCTCAACGGCAGTTGTTAAACGGCAACTAAAATAAAATTTAAGCACATACAACAAACTATTAAATTTTGTATATTTTTTTATTTACTTAGACGCATTGACTTTTCTTAAATTGGAGTGAAAAGCCCTTAAAGCTCGTTGTTCTGTAGGTACGGATACAATTTCCGGATATGGTTTTACGCATACGCCGCTCCTTAAATAAATTAATGAAAAATAAAATAGGTTCTCTTGTATATTAATTTTATAATTATTTACTGTGTCAAAATTAAAAATCGCTGAGAATGCACCCACATTTCATCCACAAGTTTCAGTTGTTTTTCTTTTTCTTTTAAAAATAGGTTTTGATAGTCTTTGAAAAGATCTTCCAATTTTATAATATAACTGTGTACATCTTTTTCTATTAGATAATCACATTTGGTATATAGTGTCTCGCAATGTTCAAAATTCGGTATTATTTGCTTAACAGGTTCTTTACATTTCGAATACAAGGTACAATATTTGGAATTCAATAATTTTACTTCTTGCCGAGGATAATCGGATTTAGATTGCCAACAAAAAACGCATTCCATGCCATCTGGATCAGGGTCTTCCTTTAACGTTATTAATTTTGGACAAACATTAATTGGCGGATTTGGATAATGCAACGACATTGTAAATTATTTCTAATTTGTTAGAAAATAAACGTCTTCGAATGAAATAAATATGTATGTATGTATATTGAAACTAATGTATGTATTTATGTTATTACCGCTAAAAGTAATGCCAAGTCTAATTGTAGACATGAAACATATATTGATCAGCTGGTGTTTGTTTACATTCGTATAGGAAGTAATTTGTGTGCATTTCGTTGCAATAAAATTTCGTCATTTTGCCGAATATTTCGTTTTGCATAATTAACCAAACCTTCAATAACAAATTGTTTAGGCGCTTACTGCAATAAATTTATTAAAATGGTTTTTAAATGCCAAGAGGATAGCTTTCTGAAAGAAGTATATAAAATATTTAATAAAATCTACAATTAAATTGAAATGTGATAGAAAATTTTCAAATATTACAGTTTACAACAAAAGTGGTCTCCAGTGAGTTTGGTATTTTAAAATGGACACTACCTGGTTCTACTGAAATCAAGGAACTTCAAGGTTATAATGTAATATGTGAAGATACTATTCTTTTTCCGGAGGGTGGCGGTCAGCCCTGTGATTACGGTACAATAAATGACTTGCCAGTACGTAGCGTCATACGTAAAGGTAACGATGCAGTACATTTTGTAGAATCCGAAACAGGTTTCGAAGAAGGTACAGTTGTTAAACAATGTATTGATTGGAACCGTCGCCTTGACCACATGCAGCAACATTCGGGTCAACATTTGATTACTGAATTATTTGACAAAGAATTCAATTACGACACCACCTCCTGGTGGCTGGGCAGTGAAACCTCTTATATAGAATTGAACACTAAGCACCTTATAAGTAAAGAATCTTTGGATTTAATTGAAGAAAAAGCTAATAACATAATACGGGAAGGCAAAGAGGTTAATGTTGTACTACTGGATCCTGAAACATTAAAAGAGGTAAGGAAAAAATAGTATAAATATTAATATTAATAAGAGTTTATTATTTTCTCTCTATTCTGACTTTATTACTTTGCTGGCGTGTTAAACAATTTTAAAAAGTTCCCGATTTAGTTAATTGCGATAATTTTTCGAACACTAGCCCAATTAGAAAATGTTCAAATTGGTCTGGTTTTCTTTTATTTCAATCTGTCGTTAACGTATAATTGTTTCTAAATAACACAAACTCACTGCAAATTTTTTAAAAGTTTTCTTATGTATTGTGCTTTTAAGATGGATGGTGTAAGAGCACCTAGAGGTTTACCCAAGGATTGGGTTGGACCTGTACGTGTAATATGCATTGAAGGTCAGCGCCATAACATGTGTTGTGGCACACATGTTAGCAACCTGTTTCAATTGCAGTGTATAAAACTATTATATGCTGAAAAAAGTAAAAATAGTGTGATTGTGCACTTTGTGGCCGGTCAACGAGTACTTAAACGTCTTGGAGAATCTTTTCAGCGGGAACAACAATTAAATTTGGTTTTAAAGTGAGTTGCAGAGGCTATGAACATTGTTTGTTCAATGTATAACATGCTTTTCCTTTAACTTTTAATAGGGGTGGACCTAATCAACATCTGGAATTGATACAAAAAATGCAAAATAATGTTAAGGCCGTAAAGAAATCGTTCCAAAAACTTTTAAAAGACTTTGCTACTGCCGAGGCCGAGAAATTAGCAAATCTGCCTAAACCGTTACCAAAGTACTATACATTACACCGTAGAGATGGTGTAGAACCAGATTTTATAAATACTTTCCTTCGATTAGCTCCCGTCGAAATATCCATATATTTTGTAACCGTTTCTGAACCGTCTGTAGGCAACCAACCCGGTAAAGGCCATATGGTATTACGAGGAGAACCGGAAATTGTTCAACATTTTGGTCCCCAATTCCTTAACATTTTAGATGGTAAAGGCAATGGTAAGGAAGGAAATTTTCAAGCTAAAATTTGCGATATTGACAAAATACCAGAATGTGAAGCATTGTTAGATGAGTACTTTAAGGCATACAAACCCAAAGTAGTCGACAAAGAAGCGTTAAAGGAAAAATTCAAGGGAGAATTTATACACAATAAAAAGGGCAGTCAACTAAATTGAATTCAACAGTAACAGTACAAAAGATAATTACTTTTATAATATTTTACAAGACCGCTATGTAGCTTGTTCGTTCTCTTTTACAAAAACAAAAAAAAAATTTTTGAATACAAATTTTTTATTATTATTTATAGAAATTCTTTACAATTTTTTATGCATAACAACTTAATTTAATCACAAATAATTAGCATCGAAATTGTACAGTTCATATTTCATACGCCAAAATTGATTCCAAAATCCTACATCTATTATACGCTCATGGAAATTCCAAAACTTAACTTGTGTGTATTCGCATTGGGCTGGGTAAGTGCAATCGTCTTTGTCGTATAAGTCCTCCCACAATATGGTGAATATACCTAAAGACAAAAATCTGAGACGGTTCTGATTTAAATCGCCCTGCAAACGTCTGATATAAGCGGCAGAAGCAGGGTTTTGCAGCGATGGATGTACCATGATCAGGTTATTGGAAGCTATACGATAAATTCTTAAAAAATCTTCCTCATCAGGATTACGTTTTGCGCACTGGTATAAGCCATAGCCACTAATAGCATAAAAGGCTGCTTTGCGAGGTTTTTCCTTTGATTCCTTCACTAATCCAATAGCAACATCTTTGTAGTCATTCAATAGACCCTTCCAATAGTTGGCCCACTTTTCAACGACCGTACCTTTAAAACGTTCTGGTAGAGTAAAAGTATTACTGAGTTTAGTGCTGATACTGGTTGTGCGTGAAGTAAAAGGTATTAGACGCATTTTTATTTATTTTATTCTCAAATATTTCACAATTTTTATTTATATTTCCTATTTTTCGTAATTATTTAACATTTCATGCTGCTCGACGAAAAAAAACACACACACTGTTTAACAGCTGATGTTGTTTACCTTAGTTTTAATATGAAAATAATTAACTTAGCAGCACTAGTGGAAGATGTAGAGTAGTTTGTAGCACGGTGGTTTGCAGTTTCTGAGTTGCAAGAACAGATTGTATATATTTTAATATATTAATAAAATTCTTATATTTAAATTTTTTTTTTGTGTAAACCGGAATTAAAATATTTTGTTGATAATTTTATACATGATTTTGTTATGATTTTGTATTTTTTACGTGTTGATATGTTGAAAGCGTTGAATTTCGTTTCATCGGCTTCGAATTCTTGGTAACACATGTAATCGGGATTGTAAACAAACAAATTTTTGTTTAATAATCAGTAGACATTAAAAATCACCGAGTTAGTTGGTGTTAAAAATTTCGGTTTATTGCTTCTAAACAATGCCTAAGCGTCTTCTAAAGCAGCATTTGGATAATGTGGCGAAAACGAGAAGAAAATCTATGTTAATTGAAGATCCGTCACAATTGTCCACAAGCTTGGAGGAAGAACCTGTTGAAGACTTGAAAAACCAAACTACAAACAATGCCGTGAAGCATATGAGATATATTAAAACAAATCATAATAATGAAATTGAACGTTTGCTATTGTACAATAGTAAATCTTTAGCATACCACGTTGATCATAGTTATTTTCCCGCATTCAATGTTGGCTTGTGGCCGCAGGAGAGTAATGAAGATCTTTTGAATTATCCATCGTGTGCATTCTCTATACCGTATCCTCTGCATGTATCCGAAAATCAGTGCGAACAGATAGATTTATGCTGTAAGAGGTCAATGGCAACTGAATTTTATAAGAAACGTTTACGCTTTACCAGAACTGCATATCAAACAGCATGGAAGGGTATGTCGTTTATAATCTCGCATTTAATTAGAAAATAATCGAGTAATTATTTTTGTTTTAAAGCAAACAAAACCATCCGTAGTGCTGCTAATGAAGGAATATTTCATTCGTCAGTATATGACCTGGCAGAGCGAGTATATTTGCAACCAGATCCATATTTTGATAGCAGTTATGATTATTATTTTACTGGCGGTAATTTATGTGCATTAGCAAATGATATTCATGTCATTCATGCAGGCGGTGAGCAATTGCGGAATATGGGTAAGTCAGCATATTTTATTTACTTTTCGTCATAATAATGTGTTATTAAAACCATCGTGTAGTAGGAAAAGTAGCCATCACGCGTGTTATTTTAGAAAGGCTCATATTTAGTTAGGAATATGCTTCTTATTACAAGAACTTTAGGATGTTTAATGTTCCAAAGTGAAGAAAAAATCTGTGTTGTGTGTATGTGCCTTAATTCTATCTATCCATTCTTCCGGATCCAGTGCAGAATGTCTCAATGGTGTCGTATGCCAATGACGTACAGTCTTTTCTTCGGGCGTAAACATGGATGACATACATGTAAGTGCCAGGATTACAGATTACCTGGCCACCATTGTAGACATTTTCCTTATTTTATTGTTTGAAACTCCAAGATTCTTGATTCCAAATTTGACAGCCTCCCCCACTTCTCCTCACACGTATTTTGTTTAAACCAAAAAGTGAGGATGGGGAACAGGATTTAAAATCCTTGTCGGGATATCATGGGGTATGGCCAAAGAGACACTGATTAAAGCTTACAAGGCAATAAAGCGTAATCTTTTCAACTATGCTGCCCCGATGTGAAACCCCTTTCCTAGTGACACCCAGTGACGTGCGCTGCAGACGACACAAAATCACACATTCAGGATTGTGACAGGGTGTGTGAAAATGAAATATGGATCATTTACATGAAAACACCAAGACATTATCAGTTAAACAGGACAATGAGCTGTTGACAGAACAATATCTGGTTGCATGTCATCTCTCTTTCCATCCCAACCGTCATATTGTAATATATGAAGTTTCTTTGTCGCATTCGACAAGATTTCCGCCGTTTTAACAACGATATTCTGAATACTAACTGTTGTTGACGGAAGGCTAGTATTGGAAGAGCAACGTAATACGCATCAATTGGAGGTAGAAGCAGCCATAAATAGTCACGGCTACAATAGGGTTCTTAATGAACATCCACATTCAGTCTCAGACAGTGAAAGGCTATTAACCAGGAAAACAAGATCCATCGTAGCGTAGCTGAGGTGCGACTGTTCGAGCATTCTCAATTGCTATCATAAAAGAGTTGTTGTCGGAGCCATGAATAGTTGTCTAGCATGCTATCAAAGCCCACATGATAAGGCTCACCTGTTCCACTGTTTTACCAGGCCCAGGTGTAAGCGAGATTCTTGCAACAATTGACTACATAGCCTCCACCTAATACCTCACACATTTTCATCCTTTCAATGCATCACATCTAAGCTTACAAATTTAATTTAATTATTCTTCATTTTATTTTAAAGCAGTTACAATAACTACGCAGTCGTCATTTAGGCAAATAAGTTTTGGTATATGTATATGACTGCATTA
The DNA here is from genome assembly GCA_927399465.1 of Sarcophaga caerulescens. Lineage (NCBI taxonomy): Eukaryota > Metazoa > Arthropoda > Insecta > Diptera > Sarcophagidae > Sarcophaga > Sarcophaga caerulescens. The sequence continues at coordinate 54,301,349 of OV656873.1, forward strand.
ATCTTTCCCTGGATTTAGTCAGGGCTTACCGTAGAAATACTAGTAGTGACATTTAACCAGGGATTATTTTAAGATGGCTGGTAATTATATTTCAATTTCTTATAACTCAGTGGATAACTATCAAAACAATCACCCTTTTTTGTGAAGAAATTTTCCTCCGGAATTTATTTTCTTTACCCCAAATATTTTCACGTTTTCATAGAAGAAAATAAAAAATTTCAAAGGAGTATATTGCTTCCTTTTTATTCGTCCTAAGGGGGAAAGGCAGTAAAAATTCGATATTCTTCTTAAATCGGGTAGTATAGCCGTTAAACTACTAAGCGGCGCAAAAGCGCTTCGTTTATTTGTCTCGAAAACCGCTCAACTCATCAAAGAAAGAGACTGGTGATTGCAAGTAAGTGTTATATCTCATCTTCATCTTCAGCAGCAGATGAAATACGAATATTCCTCTGGCAAATGTGTTTTTCAAAGCAACAAATAATTTTTACTAAACTCCTGGACTGGGGGGAGGCTACACACTGCAGTTTTCCTACGTTCTTGTAGGAATTGCTTAGCAGTCAAACGGATAGAGCCTAATTCTTTATTTCGGCAAATTTCTAAATTGTTAATGTGAATCTGTGTTAGAGAAGATAAACCTGTGTTAATTTTGAGGTTTTGTTAAGTGGGTGACAATTAGATAATTGAATTTTAAATTTTTATTATTTCTTTCCTTTACTATCATGCTGGGTGATTAATAAAATTCTATCACTTAAAAACACGTTTTTTTTTATAAAACTTGCTCTTCGATAGCGTTACCAAAAACAAATATTTTGTTTAATTTTCAGTGGTTAGTAATTTTCCTACCGTTGAAGGCTGTATAGATACTAGTTCGTTGGCGAATTTCACTTCTCAAAAAACTGCCGATAACAGTGAAATATTTGAAATTAGTCCGCTCATCACATCACTCAATTGTAGTCGACAAAATTGCTTCATAACGCGACAACGTAATCTTATATCGTTTAGTTATTTAAATGCTAATAACCAAATAAAAACTGTTACTCAATTTCGTACAAAAAATACGCCATTTATTAGTTATGCTCAATCGGAGCGCGACATTAACACATTTATTATAACCACTATGAAACAACACGTGCGATTGTATGACTTAAATCGTAGTGTTCCGGCATTGGTGAAGCTGTTTGAGATCTCGCCTAAAACGCCAAGCATATCATGGAATACCACAAAACCCTGGCGAGAGAATACATTTTTGTATGCCAATGAGAAACAGTTCTTTTTGATAGACGTACGAACATCACCGGAACAGTGGATGCAAGAAGTCACCTCATCGATGGATAGTGGAGAATGTGATCACATTTCTGCCTTATTACCAAGTGATTTTAATAATTTATTCTATGTTGCCACAAATCATAAGTTACATTGCATGGATATAAGACATTTGAAAAAGTTTTCATTTTCTGATACAGAAGGTGCTATTTGCCGTTGGTCACATCAATTACGTTACGCCCCGCTAATGATGGATTCATTCCGCTTACGCCAAACCGAATATGTAGCTTTATCGTCTGCTCTAGCGGGAGACCTTCACATTTGTCAATTGAATAGAGAACGTAATGCAGAAGAACCTAGCACCGAGTCCCCCTTACGCGTACATAAACATATTTACTACTCACCATGCTTACCTTATCAGCCACCTACCTTGAGCGAAGCTTATGAGAGTGCAAGACTATCAGGAAAGTGTATACTTCCGGAAGCTAATTTGGAGACTCGTATAAAATGCTGTACAACTGGTATGTCATTCCTAAAGTCATCACTTGATAATGCACAGTCCGGAGTTGGTCTCTTATTGACTTCGAACTCCAACGGTGATGTGTTTGGCCATACATTAAGCAAACGTGAGAAAAAAGAAACTGAAATACGTTGCAATGAAGAAAGTAACGAAAAAATGGCTGAATTTGAAAGAAGAATATGCCAGCAAAGTAACCCTACACTTAATTATACGCACATTAAAAACATGAAAAGTTTACGCAAAGTTTTCTTATGTAAAAATTTATCTGCTGTTAAAAAATATGATTTCGATGCCATGGACAACGAATTTAATGAAGATGATACGCCAGCCAACGATGTACAAAATTCTCCGACTACTTTGCCAATACGAAAAACAAAACGTTTACGTTTAGGTCGCTGGCAGAAATCATTATCAACCTTGTATTCCTATAAAGATGCTTTAGTACCTGATCTTTTATCCATTTGGGATATTGATATTGAAGAAGAAAAATGTATACGTTTGGGTAATCTGCAGCTGAATATTAAAACTGATCCTGAAGTTAAAGTAAAAGATTGGCTGGCTACAAATATAAATTCAAATCCTCCTATGTTGACAATACCAGCCCATGCAATGGCCAGATACAATGAAAGTGACATGTCAAATATTTTTGATAATTCATTAAATATAACTGAAACACAAAATTCAACGATTGATTTTGAAAACGTAGTACATTCGACACAGCTTATGATGGATAATACTGCCAATGTTTCAAATACTTTGGAGGCATCTCATCTTGAGATACAAATTCAAAATGAACAGTCAACAACTGTTGTAGAAAAGTTGAAAAACAAAAAGAAAAATAAAAAATATGTTAAAGGCTTCTAATAGAAAACACTTTTTTAAATATTTAAAATATATTTTATTAGATTTAAACGTATAGTGAAATTAAAAACAAAATATTTTTATTTAAAATAATTTTTAATAAATTAGAAACGACTCTCATCACATCTTGTTGGACTATTTCATAAACACATATGCATGCTAGTTAATTGAAGATAATTGTTTTAAGCTTAAGAAATACATATACAATAGAAATATACAATTTTCATAAAGAACTTAAAGCTTAAATAATATTTTATAAGAAATATTTTTATGACGAAAACTAGACTGTAAGAATATTATTTTTTGGACAAATACAAATTGTTAAACATAATGGGACGTGTTTTATTTTTGCCGTTTATTCTGGAGGTTGTACAGTCGTATAAATATTTTGTCAACAATTGTGAGGATTCGCAAGTGAGAATAATTTAAATATTATACAACGTTTTTAAAGCACTCAAATGTATCGTAAAGGCACCATTGTATATCCCCACAATCGAAATACATTGTATTCTTGGCGCGATACAGTGAAACAAACGATCTAAGATATAACACCGCACTAAGAGGCTGAGTTTATTCAGAAGCACCATCTCTTCAATTAGATGGCAGATTTAAAAGAAGGTAATTATTCGATTTGAAATTCTCATGGCGCTTGACAAATATTACAAATTTATGTATAAATGTATATAAGGCTTTTCAACAAGTACTCCCGAACTTTGACAGTTGAAAACGGCCATCTTGCTGAAGCAGCGTTTGTCAAATAAGTTGTCCTTTATTCAGTCTGCTTTGCCAAATCACCATGGACGACAACGGTCATCTTGTTGAAGCTACATGTATAAAATTAGTTGCTATTTATTCAGTCTGCTTTGCCAAATCGTAATGAAAGACCATTAACAAAGACGTGTGTTCGTTGAATGGGCTGTGGAGCAGTTGGAAATTAACGTTTGTTTTCATGTATGGGTGAATGAGTACCTGAAAAAAATTGTAAAATTTGAAACGATACCGATCTACAGGCGATCCAAGAGCGTCCAATGCATCCTGAAACAGTCGCTGGCAGAGCCATCGGTCCATATTCCTTTTAGAAAGACGTTAGCTAGGCCATTACTGTAAAGGGCGAGCACTATACGACTCCTGAAATGGATGATCTGGACACCAAAGACATGTAGTTTTAACAGGATGATGCCACACAACTCATGCTACATTGGAGGTTCTGCATGAGCGATTTAAGGGCATGGTCATCTTGTGGTGGAGGTGAAGTAGACTAACTTACTTAATTGACCATTAACAACCCGATTAACGGATTTCGGCCATCTTTCCAGACGCCTCTGTTTCTTGCGCGCATTCGCCAGTTGGTCACACCAATCGATGACAGGGCTTCATCGATTTGGTCCTTCCAACGCAAACAAGGTCGTCTTCTTCGCCGACTTCCGTAAATTCCCGCATCAAATAACCGTCTCGCCAGAACACCCTCCTCAATTCGAAGAGGCCGAGCCAGCGCAGCAGCTGGATGTTAATACGCTGCACAACGTCCATGTCATTAGGAGCTCATACAGCTCCTTGCGGATAGGATGCAGAAATTATCGCCAACTCGCACTGGACCGAAGATCTTACTCTCAAGGCTGCTGCATCAGTGCATGGTCACTATGCCTCTGCGCCATAAAGAAGCACGGGGAGGATGAACGTCTTGTAGAGTATTAGGTGAAGTGAACTGGCCACCGAAATAGTGCAATCGAAAGTTGGACATTTTGGATGTGCTCAACTCAGATTAGTCGTAGCGAATATTTAAACGATGTTATATTTCACACATAATGACGTCAACAGGTTTTTCAAACGAAGAATAAAATTCGATAATATCTCATTCCCATTATTTAAATTTGAAGATAAAAACCCCTTAAAAAAGGACCTTATACTCTAGAAAAAATAACGAATATAATAAAAATAAAAAATAATTGCAATAATCAAAAAATGCAAATTAAAACATTAAAAAAGAAAAATATAAAAATCATAAAATTATGTCCAAGAGTCCAAGTTTCATATCTTTCACTGTTTTATTATTTTTAAATGGATATTTTTAGGACAACAAAAATTTAACTTGTACTTGTAACATCTGTCACATTCATTTGCCATTATTGTTGTTACTTATATAGTTTCGAAGAAAAAAACGCACCTTCTCTTTGTTATTCTCTGTTTTTCTCCTCGTCCTCAGAAATCCTTTCTTCGTTTTTAGTACATTTTTTGTCAACTCAGAGAAGAAAATTTGATTTTAACTGTTTTATCAACAGTTTTATAACAGACGTCGTGTGGTATACACTTGCAACGATTTGTAGAAGAGCAGGATTATCAAATAAAAAAAAAGAAAAAAAATTAAATTAAATTTTTATCAATTAAAAATCTGTATAATAAAATAATGAAAATTTAAAAAAAATATTTAACAATAAAAGAAATTAAATATCAATTCAATAAGGCAATAAAAATAGTGAATAAAGTGTGTTTAATTTCAAGAAAATTTAAAATTAAAAGGAGAAAAAAATATTTTTAAAGTGTTATGCAAAAATCATTCCCTATTTTTGTGGCTCTTTAACATAAACCATCTACTACCACCCACATTCTATTTTATGAGACCAAAAACAACGACAATTATAACACATACACACACATTCTGTGCTAAACCACCCAACAATTGTTAATAAATTTCCCAAACAGTCTACCCCACCAATAATAAAGGAAAAAAAGCCCGCTTTTATTTTTTATAGTATCATAACGCCCCCTATGAAAAGAAAACCAAACAAAACAAATACAAACACAAAAATAATAACAACAAACTGAATCCTGTCTCTTTACGGCCTACATTAGTAACTGTCGTCTGTGCTGTGCTTATGCTGTTCGTGAGTTCATTGTATTCGTATTAGTAACGGCTATACGCTATTTTGTTATTCTCTTAACATACGGTTTATACTCTCTCTTGTTTTTCGGGATATTGAGTGTACGTGTATATGTGAGCATAAATGCTATATGTTTACTTTTGGTTTTTTTGTTTGTGTTTTGTTTTTGAAAGAAAGTAAAGTGTACTAAGAATTAGTGAAAGTGTGCCAAACAGTGTCAAACAAAACAAATAACAAAAAAAAAAAAAAAAAAAAAATTAAAAAATAAATATTAAATTAATGTGTGTAGTTATTTAATCACAAATATATTTACTCTTTAGTAGCAGTGAAATTTAATCTCATAAGTATGAGTGTTACAACTGTATAAAAAGCTTCATAATTATTTTATTGCTTCAATTGCTTACGCTTATACAGTGAAAATTGTTGTTTTTATGTGTTATATAAGCTTTCCGTTTTTTCCTTGCGTATGTATTCCACTAAAGCCGACTTGATTAAGGAAGAAGTCTTTAAATCCATACAAGTATCAGTGTCAGTGACAGGTGAAAGTGAATTAAAAAAGGCAGATTATATTGGATAACATGGTTTAAATACAAACGAGCAAAAGGTATAATTTTATCATGGCTATGTTAAGTGCATGTGTATTTGTTTCTCTATAAGGCATATAGAAAATGTTTTCAAAAATATTTAAAAAATACATCTACTGTTAGTTATTTAGGATAATACCTTATAACTTGAATATAATATAACTCAATTTTAATTTACTTTTAACCAAACCTGTTTAGCAACAAATTTTATGTGGAATTATTATTTAAAGATGTTCAAGAGATTATTGTTTGTTGTGTATACAATTTTTTTCAACCATTTCCACACCATTAATTAATTAAACTCAAAATATTACCTTATGCCTGCAATTACTAATTTGAAACATGATTGATGGCATACATGCATGCTCTGGTTATTCGTGTTCTATTATTCCACCTAATTTACTTACTTTCAAGTTGTATGTAGCTAGGAATGTGTTCCACAACTTACCAGAACTTTTACTTCAAGGTTTTAAAGTCTCTGTTTGTCCATTGCAGAACATTCATGAAGAGTATGCTTTCAACTCTCATCGTTACTTTCATAAAAATGAGAGGTGTTGGTCGCAAAAGCATGAATTATGTTCAAAAGGTATTACAAACTGCAAATTACCTCAAAGTATCGTGTTAAAAAATTAAATCTGCTTTAATTTTATGAAAGCAATTTACCCCATTAAAAATGAGGAACCCTAAGTGCTTGACGCTGGCGTGCACAATTATGTAAGTAAGAATTTCCTTACCTTTCACTTCCTCAGAATTTCTTTTCTATGGCTTTTTATCTACACAAAGCAAGAATGTGCCTTGAATTCTCAACATCATTTTCGAAAAATCTGCAAATGTTTGTCTTAGATTGACCAATTTTGTTCAAGTGTTACGACACTCTGTGCAATAGTTCGTAAAGTATCAATTTTAAGAGACTATGTATATCTGCTCTAATTAACTATCTCGTTAGGGGCGGCAATACGCAGCGAATTTTCTTTCCTTACAATTTTTACAAATTTCATTATCGAGGCTTTTTTATTCGCTGTATGATTTAGCGTTAATAAGGAACAAAATTGTGATATAATTAACCCACAGCCCTCATATCCAGGTTTCCAAAAATTAAAATTCTTATTGAAATATTGCTTGTGAGCCTTGTTCATACAAAAATGTAATGTTTATTAATTTGTTCTTAATTTTTTACATGTATGTATGTATGTATGTCTAAAATGTCTAAAACTTTGTACATAATGCTGTGGGCGTATGAGCAATACATTTTTAGTTTATAAAATTAAATATTGCGTATGCGTTGCGTGACCAAATTTTGTTTTGCAGATGAAAATTAAAAAAGCCAATGCTACGTGAGTAATTTTTCTTCTTTTACAATAAACAGGTCTTTACAATATTCATAATGTAATCGGAAGTCTATAGTTAATGAACAAAAAGCCACATTTAGGAAAAAAATTTATGACGATTTTACAGGAGTATTGCAGAAAAGAGACATTTAGTTCAAGTATTCAAAACACAAAAAAGAATACTTATTTGTTGAATGGATTTTGATATACATTTCTTAAAGAGTTTTCTTAGCATACGTCATTTCGTTTACAATTATTTAATGTAGGTAGTAAAATATTAAAATTACTGTGCCTATTAATAAATGTTGTATTTTTATTGAACGTTGAAATACAAATCACATCTATCCAACTTTTTTCGATTAAAAGAACCAGCGATATTTTTTAAGCAGTATTAGATCTCTTTCCATAACGCGCAACTGTCTTTTTGGGTCTTTTAAATCAATGCCAAAACGATTCCTTCCTTAATCGCACTATTCCTGTGAGTCCTAGTAGATCCCTAAATGCTTGGCGCTGGCGTGTTTTGCAGGACTCTGCGGAATTTAAATGGATGTCATTAAGATAGTTCTGCAGAGATCTAAAGGTTTAAGGTCCAGGCTAAATAATGGATGCCTCTAAACTTTTTAGCCCCTTAGTTTCTACCGCGCTATTACAGATACATATCTTTATATGGTTTGGCTTTGTGTTGATAGAACATGAAGCCTTTTCTGTTGATCAACTATGTTTTTGATCTCTTTAAACTCGTTAATTGCAAATAGTAGAAATCCGAAGCAATTGTTGGAAAATACTACAGAAGCCCATAATTAACGATCTTCATCCAATTTCATTAGGCACATAGTATCCCCTTTCTTGGTGTCAATCTTGGCTCTGCTGTCTGACGAACTTTTTCTTGCATTGTCCATGTTCTTTTTTGAAAATTATAACTGCACAAGATTCATATTCATTTTATAATTCGTAACCATTCGATTCAAAAGTGGTTCGATTTCGTTTCGCTTTAGTAGTGATTCACAAATAGAAACTCGATCCCGTTAATTTGTCTTTGATAATTCATGTGGGACTTAAACATCGAGTAGCTTCATACATACATATATCCAAGTTGTCAACGATTTGCTGACGAAAACCTTGTCCCCTAGTAATATACACGCTGATAGCACGTTTATCTTTCATTGAATACAAACCAAACATAATGAGGAACTCTTTGCTTGTTGATTGAAGCCTCTTAAATTTATGAATTTAACAAATATGACATTTTCTTCGTCTCCTTCGGAATTATAACCTGAATTTTACGCCGTGACAACTGAAAGTTCAGGTTTACAACTTGTGGTTGAATGAATCATAATTCTGTTGTGTAGGAATTTAATTTTCACAAATTATATTCTGAATTATACAAGAATGTTGCAACATACATACATGTTATTGTCCTACTAAATAACTAAATGTGCGTATGTTATGGTGAAAATGAGCTTTTGTTGGCAGAATTACGAAAAGAAAAAGAAAATTTAATTTTTAAAAAGGTTTAACGCTAATTGGTTTTGTTTAATTAAAAAAATATGAGCTGTATGTGAGTCTTTGAAAGTTAATGTTCGTTCTTAATTTTTAGTCATACGCGTAAAGTTTTTATGAAGCACAGAAACATATATTTATGATGGAAAAACTTCTTAAATTCTAAAAAATTTCAACCGACATACATATGACGACTATTTCATTTAATTTTTCCACAAACGCTCTAAAAACAAAACTGAAGATACATACAAAGAGCTAAAAAGTATACATAAATCATTTCTGAAAAAATTGCTTTGTTTTTTCTGTAAAAGTTTTCCTAAATATTTCCTTTACTAATGTATACAAGATTTTGCTACGTATGTACATAGGTGTGCCTGTAACCAAGTATTTCAATGCCAAATATTTTTTTGTTAAAAAAAAACGCAAGTGGCTGTATCATACAATAGCAGTGATGAACTTTAATCTTCCAAAAGTACATAAGAAATATTTGTTGGTTTTGTATTTGATTAATAACCATTCATATGTTTTGAGTCAACTTCAATCATCATTGACGCAGTTTACTGCGAAATAGTGTGTAGAGTAGCAAAAATAATTTAGAAAAATGAAAAACTTAATTTTAACTTCGTATATTGTATTAAAAAATATTTCCTAATTTAAATTAAAATAATGATGAATTAAAAGGGTGTCCTCAAGGTTTCGTTCTATTTCGTTTTAAATTCTTAGTGTATACTTTTTAAGATTAAAACAGATTTAAAAAACGAATCTTAAGTGAATATTATGAAGAAAATACATACATACATACGACACCTAAGGTTCTCGTAACACTTATATTAGTGTGTTAATTTTATACATGAATGGCGGGACCTACAATTTAAAGTCGTCTTCGAATAACAGATTTTGTTCAGAAACTTTTAATGGCAACTTTTTATTTACTCTCAGAGTTTTTGTCAGAAATCTGCTGAGAGAAAGTCGCCAAAGAAATATTTTCTCATATTTTGTTTAATTGGATGTCTGACCTGGGGGGTTTGAACCGATGCCTCAAGTCTAATAATTCAACACACTACCTACTAGACTACGGCGACTACTATGTGGTTTAGTAAATTCAATAATTTTGTTGGTTTATGAGCCTCATTGCTGAAGATACTTTTTCGATCAAAGTTAGCTTCAGTTGCCAACTGCTCCAGAGCTCATTCAGCGATCACACATCGTTGTCTATGGCGTATTTCTATTTGTCCATGATGATTTGGAGGAAGGAAATTAGTTGGAAGACTCTGTAAAGAAAAATTTAAATTTTTTGTTCACTTTAATAAACAGATGGCATAAATGTATAAAACGTTTTAAATTCTTGTTGTGCAAGTCTTTGCACATCAGAGTGTATCTAATAACTTTTTTCTTTATGTTCTATTGCTAAGTTTTATAAAGTTTGATTGGAAAGTTTTATGGTTGAAAAACGTTCAGACTCTTGTGAACAAAATGAAATTAAAAATATAAAAACTTTCTTAAAAATATTTTTAACTCTTACTCTCCTCTTCTTTGTTTGCAAATATTAATGTGATGTTTTTGTAACACAGGCTATTTCACTTGCCTGCCTGTTTATATGGGAAACACAAACAAAATTGAGTGTTTTTGTTTGTTTTTTCCATGCAAACAGGCAGGCAAGTGAAATAGCCTGTGTTACAAAAACATCACATAAATATTTGTTGAACATTAAATGAAAATATCACAATGCTGCAGAAGAAGTCTTTAAAATGAAAACGAAAAATTAAATTTCCATTAAAAGTTGATGCTTGTATACAATAACTATTTCGTATAATAGTTTTTAATTAATTATATTTTTTAAATATTTCAATTAGTGAAATTGACTTCATGTCCTTATTACATTGTTTTTTTACGTGTATGACTAATTTTGATTTATCACGCACATATGTATAAATCTTCGACATTTTCATTTACACCCAACTACATACTACATGTTTATTTACTCAAGCAAAAATAGATTTTTATCGTTTAATTTGTAGTGAATGCGTTACATTTTTTTTGCTCTATTATGGGAATAATTTGTCGACTAAATTGTCAATAATAGAGAAATTATACGGTAGCTTGTTTAGCTTTTAACATACATACGTGTACATGCATGCATACATACATGTGTACATACGTCTGTATAGGTAAGGGAATAGTATAAGAATAATGCATAATATTTACAATAACAACAACTATATACATAGTATATGAATAAATGTTTTCTAATCATAATATGATGTAAATAGTGCGGTAACACGACAACATTATAATGTCGCTGACATGCATACTCATATCATAGACACCACTAGTGCGTATAAGTGGTGTTGATGTTTAAATAATTTCCGTTTTTCTTTTTTATAATACGCCAGGGTGTACTATTAACTGATAACAGAAATAATGAATATAAAACAGTATTGTTGTAAAATATTTAACGTAATGTTGTTGAAATATTACTATAAAATATTTTTTTAAATAAATTTTTTTTAAAGCATAGCAAAACTTATAATTTTTCAATGATTTTTATTAAAGCAGAATGACGATGAGAGAAAGTAGCATGTACATTAACAAAATTTAAGAGCTGTGGTGTAAATCTCCATCAAGTTTTGTTTTTTTTTCAGTTTTGGTATTTCATGTTAGAAAAATCTTTTTACAATGACTGACTCATGTCATTATGTGCTGACGTTAAGATACAAATCACATTTTGTACAAAAAATGCTGAGTAATAAGCAAAAACTTTTTATATCAAATCATTATTTGATTTTGCCTAAATAATGTACATAGTTCATGCATGCTTGGCATTTAAAATATTGGAATAATTCAACGATGAATTCAACAAAGTTGTAGTTTAACGAAATAATAAAAATATATTTTCTCCTCTCAGCAGATTTGCGACAAAAACTCTGAGAGTAAATGAAATTGCCATGAAAAGTTTGACAAAAATCTGTCGTTCGGAGTAGATATTAAATTGTAGAGATCCCGCCACTCATGTATAAAATTAACATATAAGTGGCGTGAGAAGCTAAGTCGTAATCCTGTCTGAAGGGTTGTAAAAACCAATTATGTATGTGTGTTGACAAGAGTAGCATTACTTAGTGCCCCACCCTCGTATGTATTAGGCTTTAATATAAATCTTAAATTGTACATATATCTATAACAACTACAAATTTAATCTAATATCCTAACCTTACTGCTGCATATTAATGCTGTTAAAGCCTGCACATTAATTAATAGGTATTAATTAACTGAATGCTATTCCTTTTAAAACAATAATTTAATCAATAATGTTGTCCCTTAATAGAATCTTCTATTTTTTAATGGAATTACTCATATGTTTTTGCTTTTGAATGAGATAAGCCTACTGTCGCAAGTGGAGAGTGGCGAATGAAGTAACATAATTGGCATTTAATTAAATATCAGAGTGTCATTTCTCTGCAAGAAATTCCTTTATTAACGCCCTTGCAAAAGTAATACTTTTACTGTTTCTACATTTTATTAATATTTGTATTGTATTAATAACAAAAAGTCAATCATCTTTTTCGATTGATTTACTGAATACACAAAACGTATGTATGCTTTCCCTTCATGTTTGAATTTGTCTCGAGAGGAAACTGAGATGGATTTGATTTAAATTGAAAACAAATGGCCAGGACAACGATTTATCATTGATAATTCCATCAATCAAACAAGTTTATAATCAATAGATATATGTATACAGAAATCTATTAAAGGATTAAAAGAAATAAAAACTTTTCATTTTCTTTTTGCTTTATTTTCTATGCTTTTTTGTTGTTGCTTAAAGCTGTCAACTGTATTTTCTTACATTAATAGGACTTATATTCTTGGTTCACTGAAAAAGTTCAAAAGTGCAAAGTTGTTTCTGAAGTTGCTTTAACGACCAACACAAAATAACGAATATAAATACAGCAGGTGTGCTCAAACTTAAATAAAGAATAACTTTTGAAACTTCAAGCTTAAGTGGAATTAAAAAATTCCTTTTATTCTGTTATTAATGAATACAGTTTACTTTATCATGCCACAGATACGATCTAATGCTACGATTATTGAAACCAAAATATTTGATGCCAATTAAATTCAAGTTGCTACTTAAAGTTTACTTCTATAAATTTTTTATACAAACCTTATTGGTATTTATTACGAAAGAATTTCCATAATATTCCCATTCATTTCATGATTAATGTTGTTTTCTTTTGTTATTTATTGGCAACATTTTTCAATTTTTTGGTACTTTAAAAAAATTTCTTTTTTTTTTCGTTTTAAATCGATATTTAGTTTGTAATAAATGTGAATTTCTGGTAAAGATTAAATGCTTTTTTTTTCTAAATCTCTTGACTGTGTATGAAGAATACAAATATGCAAAAACTTGGAATACCTTTTAAAATCAGTGAAAAGGAATTACTTTTTATAAAACTTACGAGGAAAGGAAAAGTGAAAAATGGAAATAAACTTATAAATCCAATATTAACAGAAAAACGTTATACACGATAAACTTAAACTGTTCTCCAGTATAAAGAACTGTGAGTAAAAACTGAAATAATCACCGTATATCGGAGTACCAGATGTTCCACAGTTTTGCTATTTTCCATTGAAGTGTATATAGTGTTCGATCATAAACTCGAATAATTCTTCAATCCAAGAAGAAGAAATTTTCATTATGGTTATCGAGTGTATAAAACCAATCCTCGTATATCAAAGTAACAGATGATCCATAGTTTTGATATTTTCCGCTAAAGTGTATATAAAGTGTTTGATTACAAACTTGGAATTAAATTGTCATCTTGGTTGGTCAATCCTCTTAGCGTCACCTGGTAGAAAAAATTAGAGCTCATTAAGCAAAAAATTCCTTTTTTTAAGCATCAACAATTGGATACCATACCAACCTAAAGTCTGGTGCTACAGTAGACCTGCTTAAATAGTGGGATGGATTCTGTTGGCCTTGAGGACCTTTGTAGTTTCTGGCTTATTTAGTGCGACTTAAGAAAACCTCACAAAAAAGTCTAACGGTGTCAAATCGCAATATCCCGTTGGCCATCACCTTTAAGCCTGTGATATATGTATGCCGTAGCATAGTCATGTTGAAACCACACGCCGTTGCTGTTCAGATCATCTAGTCTAGGCCATAAGAAGGTGGAAATCATCGACCTATAGTGTCCGCTGTTGACAGTGATGAACGTCGTTCTGAAGGAAATATGGATCGACGATTCTGGCCCGAATTCCACGCCAAACAGTCACTTGATATACGCTTTATTGGATACCCAAATTGGATAATTTTATTTGTGCACGTACCCAATTAGCCAAAAATCGGTCTCAACACTGAATATGATTTTTCGATGATTCGGGTCAGTTGACAACTGCTCCAGAGCTTAGACAAGTCATTCGTACGTAGTGTTTTGGCAAAACAGACTGTAACAGTTTAACAGTAGTTTAACAAGTTGACCGTTATCAACTGCCATCTTCCCTGTTGGAAGATCCTGTAAAAAAAACGCTTTAAAAGGCAAGCGGAGTGTGCAAAACAATTATAGTTGAAACTTTTAAGCTTAGTTGGTAACGTATCTACAAAGGAATCTATCAATGTTACACGCAAAAAGTCATCTAACTTTTTTCACATACCTCGTAGAATAAAATATGTTTTCGTTCAAACATTAATCTTTAAACTGAATAAAGTGTTCTGCTATAAAAATAAGATCTAAACGATGAACGAACAACAATTATTAGATTAATGTTGGTATTATTTGTGTATTGCGCTCATAATTTTTGGCTGCAAAGAGTCCTTAAAAGTTATTAAATTATAAATAATTAATGCACTTTATTTCACAATTGACATGCTGTAAAAAAGTTTTTATTTCACCGCCTTGGTACGTTCAGTAGAATAAAGGAAGACGTAAAAATTTATGCCACTTAAATTTTTAAGGCTCTTTTTATAGTCTATAAAATATTCTCCTTACACTTTAATGGCATTTTGGATTTTTTTTTATTATTACGAGCATTGAAGGCAAATTACAGATTACACTATGCGACAAAATAAAAAAAATTAAATACACCCGGCTAATGACATAGTGTAGGTTGTGAGTTTTGTTGAGTAGATCACAAAAATATTTTTTTATATATCTCGAACCCTCCAAACTTTTTCATTTGACAAAAACTGTTTTTTTTTTGACCTTACGCACAAATTTCTGGATTACTCAAACATTTCTGACCCGATTTACAAAATATAAATATTGTTGGAAAGGGAAGAGCTGGACCTTTAAAACGGTATACACATGTCTATTATTCGACTTAATATGCTATGAGATTTGATAAGGTAAACTTGGAAAATTAAAATTGTTTTCATATTTTTCAAGTTTGTCCATTCATAGTAGCAAACTTTAATAAAAAAAAATATTGGATAAGTGATAATATTCTTAAAGTCTGTTCTCTTGTAAAGAGATTGAGTCATCATTTGATCAAATCTTTGTCCGATTACCGTAGTTATTATTTAAAGAGTCTAACAGTCGTGTTATATTTTTTATATACATACATATGTCATCTCATCAAATGAACCTTTAGTTCAAAAATTTTCAGAATTTTTGATGGATTTGAGCGACGTTTACGCAAAGGGAAATAATAATATTTGCAAAAAACACAAATATTAGCGGACTTCAGGAAGTCGTGTAAACGTAAAATTGACACATTTTGTGATAAACAATCAAGATCCATCAAAAATTCAGAAAATTTTTGAACTAAAAGTTCATTTGATGTGATGACATATATAAAAAATATCACTCGACTGTTAGACTCTTTAAATAATAACTACGGTAATTTTTGTCCGATTTGATCAAATTATGACTCAATCTCTTTACAAAAGAACAGACTCTAAGAATATTATCACTTATCCTATATTTTTTTATTAAAGTTTGCTACTATGAATGGACAAACTTGAAAAATATGAAAAAAATTTTAATTTTCCAATTTTACCTTATCAAAACTCATAGCATGTTAAGTCGAATAATAGATATGTGTATACCGTTTTAAAGGTCCGTCTCTCCCCTTTCTAACAAGATTTAAATTTTAGAAATCGGGTCGGAAATGTTTGAGTAATCCAGAAATTTGTACGTAAAGTAAAAAAAAAACAGTTTTTGTCAAATAAAACAAGTTTGGAGGGTTTAAAAATATAAAAAAGGTATTTTTGAGTTCTACTCAACTAACTGAACAACGTAGACTATGTAGTTACACGGGTCTATTTTCACTGTCGCACCGTGTTATCTGTGATAAACAATAGGTTGATGAATATATGTAAATATGTATGGTTGGTTATATGTACATTAAATGTTTATTTTTTTGTTTGGCTTTTTCTTTATACTTTCTTTCTTAAACATTTTTCTAAGATAAATAAATCTCTAACAGGATGGAAATATAAGTTTTGTTTTGTCTTAAACAGTTTAAGGCAATTTTCTAAATGCATGTTGTTTACATATAGTATATGGTTCTACAGGAGCGAAGTTAGAAC
Organism: Sarcophaga caerulescens; assembly: GCA_927399465.1. NCBI lineage: Eukaryota > Metazoa > Arthropoda > Insecta > Diptera > Sarcophagidae > Sarcophaga > Sarcophaga caerulescens. The sequence goes on from OV656873.1 coordinate 54,317,812, forward strand.
TTTATAAAACTTTCACGCTTCGAAAGTGGGCGCAAACGTCACAATAGATTACTGTGAATTGTTCCACATAGTAGAAAAGATTGCTAACATCCTCTTGAAGAGCAAACCATGTATATATTTAGACAAAAAGTATTGATTGTGTCTTACGAAACACTGCACTTTATACGTACATTTCAACCGCATAGACATAATAGCAGATAATAATGAATGCAGGGCATGAGCAACACTTTTTTAACATTGTCCAGCCTTTGTAAGCTCAAGATCACAATCTTTAAGGAAAGACAATATAACAGACATTAATCATATTAGAGCAGATTTCCTATAGGAAATATGGTTGTTACCCCTTAATGGTGAATGCACAATAAACCGATATAAATAGCCTAAAGATTTTTTAAGGGTTTTTAGCAATAAAACCACTTACCACTTACATATTAAGCTTGAAAGTGTACAACTCTGGTATTCAAAGATGCAGACAATGGAAGGCCTTCAATGACAAGGAAGAAAAATCTAAATATAGACGATACTTCTCGAATATTGAAAACAAATTTCAAAGGTATCGATGAACTTTTGAGTGGTTAAAGTCAAAAAATGTATAACAACTGTATACGCAACAGTGGACTCCTCACGTGGAGTGTATACAACATTTATTTTGATTAAGAAATGGATATGCCAGCATAGAGGGATATTAAATCACTGAAGAGCTAGAAAACATATCAGATTGCCCTACAATAGATATCTATTACATAACCACTTTACTGCTGTACTTGTCTAAGTTTGAGATAAAGTAGCGATCATCTGCACTGACTAGAGGCCATATTTCGAATTTTAAAACTTCAAAGTGCATAATACAACACTGGCTGGCACTTATACTGAATTAATTTGGTCTGACAACTTCTAGAATTTACTGTTGATTTGTTATTGTCATTTGTTAATTTCCTCTTTTGCGGTCCTTCTTTTTTATATCTATTCTCATAATTTTTTTTTTATTCTTATTGCATGTTTTTCCTGTTCTATCTCCAGACTAAGTATTTATTATTTACGGTGTCTTTGCAACAACTTCTATTTTAAAAAGTCAATTATGAACAGTGCATGTATTTTTATTGTAAGTACTTTTAGTTATTTGAGGTTGTTTTAATTTGTTTACTTAATTACTAAAATAATAGTTTTGGCCACTTTTGCACTCAATGTGCCAATTATTTATTAGCTTATGACCACTTTCTCAGCCTGCTAATAATTTTTGCACAATAATTGTTGTCTTGTGTCTTTTTATAAATTTTTTATATTTCCACACTATAGAAAACCACAATGGATGTCTTAAAATAAAAACACAATAAATGTTGTAAGAAAAAAAAAGAAAATAATAAAAAATTTAAAAATCACAAAATACTAAATGCACCATTTGAATGTAAAAAAACCAAACAAAACATCACTTGAGAATTGTTTAAGGAAGACAACCAAAGTCTATGCACCATAGCAATTAAGCGATAGATTAAGTGCACTCAGTAAAACTAAATCGCACAAAACATAGAATAAAAAGATAAAAAATAAAATACATATATATTAAAATAGTTGCAATCTCGTGAGATAGAGGACAAAAAGTAAAAATCGTTTAATTTCTATATTAAATCCTTCATAATTTTAAAACAACAACAACGCAAATCTTAACAAAAATTCATTATCATCACAAACCACCACATTCTGCAACACATCTGCAAAAATGGCAAATACCGCTCAATTATTACGACGACAAAGCTCCAGGGATATCATATTAAAAACACAAAAGAGTATCGATCAACATGAATTAAGAGTAAGTAAACAAGAATGAATTTTAATCATCATCCCCCATCCAATCATTGATGCATTTATGAAATCTATTTTCATATTCCTTCATATTGTTGTTCATTATAAAGCAATTTACATACATAACCTACATCCATATGTATATGATACTATAAAAGAACTAATATTGTCCTTTTTCGCTTCTTTCTATTTTTGAAATCTGTTGCTAGGAACTACGTGGCCGTTTAGTAACACAACACAGTACAACAAGTATAGGTAGTGGTTCTCGTAGTCATCATCATGGTCCCCATCATCATCATACGCCCATGTATGGAGCAACAAATCAAGCATTTATGTCAGATGCCTTTGATGAATCCTCCGAACTGGAAGAGACAGAAGGTCAAAGTACTAGTAAAGCTGTTGCCGAATTGGTTGCTGCCATCGAAAGTGCACCGGCGGATATTGTTGAAGGCGAAAAGGAGGGCGAAGAAAGAGAAAGTTGGGATAGTAAAATAATGTTTTTACTGGCGACAATAGGGTGAGTCAATTAGTCAAATCTTATAATTTAAAAAAAACTTTTACTTTTAAAACAATTGACAGACATTTTCAATTTCCAAAATTTTCATAAAAATTGATTTTTTTGCGTTCAATTTTCTCGAGTTGCATGGTTATCGCACATATCCCACTGCCACGGTTTGAAAGAGGACCCACCGTACCACCATTTGTATATACTGGGATATGTGTAGCAAGTCCCAGTTGTCCAAAATTAGCCACTAATCTTCTAAAGATTTTTCAAAAATTTTCATCAAAAAATGATTTTTTTCGGTCAAATTTTTTCGAGTTCCACGTTTATCCCAGATATCCCACTGCCACGGTTAGAAAGAGGAACTTTCGAACCTTTATGTGTACATACTGGAATTGTGTACCAAGTCCCATTTGTCAGAAAATGGCCACTTCCCATGATTTTTCAAAAATATTCACACAAAAAATTGATTTTTTGAGTAAAATTTCCAAGAGCTGTACGATAATCCCGTATATCCCACTGCCTCGTTTAGAAAGAGGACTCTCCGGACCACCATTTGTACATAGTGGGATATGTGTACCAAGGCCCATTTGTCCAAAAATGGCCACTAGTCTTCTCCACGATTTTTAAAAAATTTTCACAAAAAGAAATTGATTTTTTGAGTCCAATTTTCTCGAGTTGCACGATTTTTCCAGATATCTCACTGCCAAGATCGCTAGCTAGCTAGGCGACTATACTAATTACACTAGTCAGCTAGCCGGCTGTACTATTTGCACTAGTCAGTTGGCCGGCTATACTAGCTACACTAGCCAGTTGGCCGGATATACTAGCTACACTAGCCAGTTGGCTGGATATACTACCTACACTAGCCAGTTGGCCGGCTATACTAGCTACACTAGTCAGCTAGCCGGATATACTAGCTAGCTAGCCGGCTATACTACCTACACTAGCCAGTTGGCCGGCTATACTAGCTAGCTAGCCGGCTATACTACCTAGCTAGCCGGCTCTACTAGGTGCACTAGCCATCTAGCCGGCTGTACTAGGTACATCAGCCAGCTGACCGGCTTTACTGGGTACACTGGCCAGCTAGCCAGCTATACTACCTACACTAGTCAGCTAGCTGGCTGTACTATCTACACTAGCCAGTTGGCCGGCTGTACTATCTACATTAGCCAGTTGGCCGGCTATAGTACCTACACTAGTCAGTTGGCTGGATATACTACCTATACTAGCCAGTTGGCCAGCTATATTAGCTACACTAGTCAGCTAGCCGGATATACTAGCTAGCTAGCCGGCTATACTACCTACACTACCCAGTTGGCCGGCTATACTAGCTGCACTAGCCATCTAGCCGGCTCTACTAGGTACATTAGCCAGTTGACCGGCTATACTGGGTACACTGGCCAGCTAGCCAGCTATACTAACTACACTAGTCAGCTAGACGGCTGTACTACCTACACTAGCCAGTTGGCCGGCTGTAGTACCTACACTAGCCAGTTGGCTGGATATACTACCTACACTAGCCAGTTGGCCGGCTATACTAGCTACACTAGTCAGCTAGCCGGATATACTAGCTAGCTAGCCGGCTATACTACCTACACTAGCCAGTTGACCGGCTATACTAGCTAGCTAGCCGGCTATACTAGCTGCACTAGCCATCTAGCCGGCTCTACTAGGTACATTAGCCAGCTGACCGGCTTTACTGGGTACACTGGCCAACTAGCCAGCTATACTACCTACACTAGCCAGCTAGCTGGCTTAACGTGTTCACTAATAAACCATTATACGATGATAAAATAGACCTCTTTTTGGCAACAAAAACAAAAAAAAAACACAAGTGTTTTATTTAAATTAATTTCATTATTACTGTAAAACTCCAGCTATCTTACACAGAAAAAAAATTTTAAATATATTAAATACCGCCTGAATTTTAAGGCATTATATGTAACAATGCAATATTTAATACAGTAGGCGTGGCATTTGTGGGCGGAAATAAATTTTGCTAAATAGCTGATGTTTTTTTTTATCGTATGGAGAAATCTCAATGCCATTATCTCTTATACTTTCGGAGTTATAAGCAAAAATGTAAAACTGTTTACCAAAAAACACTTTCTGCTGGGTTCTGTTGGCCTGGTATTGGGAAAAAATTTTGAACGATTTTACTCACTCGTTCGCTGTGCAAATTTCGATGACTGACGTCAATCATATTTTTAGCATGTTTCCAGCAAGATTGAAGAAATTGTGCATGTGCGCGAGCATAGAATAATTTAAAAATATTTTGCTGAATTTTCTGCCTGTAAAATCGTTCAAAAATTTTTTCCCAATACCAGGCCAACAGAACCCAGCAGAAAGTGTTTTTTGGTAAACAATTTTACATTTTTGCTTATAACTCGGAAACTATAAGAGATAATGGCATTGAGTTTTCTCCATACGATAGAAAAAAACATCAGCTATTTAGGAAAATTTATTTCCGCCCACAAATGCCACGCCTACTATATTAAATATTGCATTGTTACATATAATGCCTTATATTTCAGGCTGTGTTAAATATTTTTTCGATTTTTTTCCTGCATATGATAGCTGGAGTTCTGGCCTAATAGTAAATGTAATTTGAATTAAATAATTAACTGTAATTACTTTGTTATAAGGTTGAAAAGAAAAGTCTCTTTTCACAAATGTTAAACGGTATATAAAAAACATCAAAAATTAAAGCATACCTTAAGGATGTTACTAATAAGCCACTGCATGTAAGTAAATACAGCTTTGCACTAAGAAAAAACGACTTTTCTTTTCAACCTTATAACAAAATAATTACAGTTAATTATTTAATTTAAATTACATTCATTATTAGTCCAGAACTCCAGCTATCATATGCAGAAAAATATTTTAAAAAATATTATACACAGCCCGAAATATAAGACATTATATGTAACAATACAATATTTAACATAGTAGGCGTGGCACTTGTGGGCGGAAATAAATTTTGCTAAATAGGTGACGCTTTCCCCTATAGTATGGCGAAAATTTAATGTCATTATCTCTTATAGTTTCCGAGTTATAAGCAAAAATGTAAAATTGTTTACCAAAAAACACTTTCTGCTGGATTCTGTTGGCCTGGTATTGGGAAAAAATTTTGAACGATTTTACTCACTCGTTCGCTGTGCAAATTTCGATGACTGACGTCAATCATATTTTTAGCATGTTTCCAGCAAGATTGAAGAAATTGTGCATGTGCGCGAGCATAGAATAATTTAAAAATATTTTGCTGAATTTTCTGCCTGTAAAATCGTTCAAAAATTTTTTCCCAATACCAGGCCAACAGAACCCAGCAGAAAGTGTTTTTTGGTAAACAATTTTACATTTTTGCTTATAACTCGGAAACTATAAGAGATAATGGCATTGAGTTTTCTCCATACGATAGAAAAAAACATCAGCTATTTAGGAAAATTTATTTCCGCCCACAAATGCCACGCCTACTATATTAAATATTGCATTGTTACATATAATGCCTTATATTTCAGGCTGTGTTAAATATTTTTTCGATTTTTTTCCTGCATATGATAGCTGGAGTTCTGACCTAATAGTAAATGTAATTTGAATTAAATAATTAACCGTAATTACTTTGTTATAGGGTTGAAAAGGAAAGTCTCTTTTCCCAAATGTTAAACGGTATATAGAAAACATCAAAAATTAAAGCATACCTTAAGGATGTTACTAATAAGCCACTGCATGTAAGTAAATACAGCTTTGCACTAAGAAAAAACGACTTTTCTTTTCAACCTTATAACAAAATAATTACAGTTAATTATTTAATTTAAATTACATTCATTATTAGTCCAGAACTCCAGCTATTATATGCAGAAAAAAATTTTAAAAAATATTATACACAGCCCGAAATATAAGACATTATATGTAACAATACAATATTTAACATAGTAGGCGTGGCACTTGTGGGCGGAAATAAATTTTGCTAAATAGGTGACGCTTTCCCCTATAGTATGGCGAAAATTTTATGTCATTATCTCTTATAGTTTCCGAGTTATAAGCAAAAATGTAAAATTGTTTACCAAAAAACACTTTCTGCTGGATTCTGTTGGCCTGGTATTGGCAAAAAAATTTTGAACGATTTTACTCACTCGTTCGCTGTGCAAATTTCGATGACTGACGTCAATCATATTTTTAGCATGTTTCCAGCAAGATTGAAGAAATTGTGCATGTGCGCGAGCATAGAATAATTTAAAAATATTTTGCTGAATTTTCTGCCTGTAAAATCGTTCAAAAATTTTTTCCCAATACCAGGCCAACAGAACCCAGCAGAAAGTGTTTTTTGATAAACAATTTTACATTTTTGCTTATAACTCGGAAACTATAAGAGATAATGGCATTGAGTTTTCTCCATACGATAGAAAAAAACATCAGCTATTTAGGAAAATTTATTTCCGCCCACAAATGCCACGCCTACTATATTAAATATTGCATTGTTACATATAATGCCTTATATTTCAGGCTGTGTTAAATATTTTTTCGATTTTTTTCCTGCATATGATAGCTGGAGTTCTGGCCTAATAGTAAATGTAATTTGAATTAAATAATTAACTGTAATTACTTTGTTATAAGGTTGAAAAGAAAAGTCTCTTTTCACAAATGTTAAACGGTATATAAAAAACATCAAAAATTAAAGCATACCTTAAGGATGTTACTAATAAGCCACTGCGTGTAAGTAAATACAGCTTTGCACTAAGAAAAAACGACTTTTCTTTTCAACCTTATAACAAAATAATTACAGTTAATTATTTAATTTAAATTACATTCATTATTAGTCCAGAACTCCAGCTATCATATGCAGAAAAATATTTTAAAAAATATTATACACAGCCCGAAATATAAGACATTATATGTAACAATACAATATTTAACATAGTAGGCGTGGCACTTGTGGGCGGAAATAAATTTTGCTAAATAGGTGACGCTTTCCCCTATAGTATGGCGAAAATTTAATGTCATTATCTCTTATAGTTTCCGAGTTATAAGCAAAAATGTAAAATTGTTTACCAAAAAACACTTTCTGCTGGATTCTGTTGGCCTGGTATTGGGAAAAAATTTTGAACGATTTTACTCATTCGTTCGCTGTGCAAATTTCGATGACTGACGTCAATCATATTTTTAGCATGTTTCCAGCAAGATTGAAGAAATTGTGCATGTGCGCGAGCATAGAATAATTTAAAAATATTTTGCTGAATTTTCTGCCTGTAAAATCGTTCAAAAATTTTTTCCCAATACCAGGCCAACAGAACCCAGCAGAAAGTGTTTTTTGGTAAACAATTTTACATTTTTGCTTATAACTCGGAAACTATAAGAGATAATGGCATTGAGTTTTCTCCATACGATAGAAAAAAACATCAGCTATTTAGGAAAATTTATTTCCGCCCACAAATGCCACGCCTACTATATTAAATATTGCATTGTTACATATAATGCCTTATATTTCAGGCTGTGTTAAATATTTTTTCGATTTTTTTCCTGCATATGATAGCTGGAGTTCTGACCTAATAGTAAATGTAATTTGAATTAAATAATTAACCGTAATTACTTTGTTATAGGGTTGAAAAGAAAAGTCTCTTTTCCCAAATGTTAAACGGTATATAGAAAACATCAAAAATTAAAGCATACCTTAAGGATGTTACTAATAAGCCACTGCATGTAAGTAAATACAGCTTTGCACTAAGAAAAAACGACTTTTCTTTTCAACCTTATAACAAAATAATTACAGTTAATTATTTAATTTAAATTACATTCATTATTAGTCCAGAACTCCAGCTATCATATGCAGAAAAATATTTTAAAAAATATTATACACAGCCCGAAATATAAGACATTATATGTAACAATACAATATTTAACATAGTAGGCGTGGCACTTGTGGGCGGAAATAAATTTTGCTAAATAGGTGACGCTTTCCCCTATAGTATGGCGAAAATTTAATGTCATTATCTCTTATAGTTTCCGAGTTATAAGCAAAAATGTAAAATTGTTTACCAAAAAACACTTTCTGCTGGATTCTGTTGGCCTGGTATTGGGAAAAAATTTTGAACGATTTTACTCATTCGTTCGCTGTGCAAATTTCGATGACTGACGTCAATCATATTTTTAGCATGTTTCCAGCAAGATTGAAGAAATTGTGCATGTGCGCGAGCATAGAATAATTTAAAAATATTTTGCTGAATTTTCTGCCTGTAAAATCGTTCAAAAATTTTTTCCCAATACCAGGCCAACAGAACCCAGCAGAAAGTGTTTTTTGGTAAACAATTTTACATTTTTGCTTATAACTCGGAAACTATAAGAGATAATGGCATTGAGTTTTCTCCATACGATAGAAAAAAACATCAGCTATTTAGGAAAATTTATTTCCGCCCACAAATGCCACGCCTACTATATTAAATATTGCATTGTTACATATAATGCCTTATATTTCAGGCTGTGTTAAATATTTTTTCGATTTTTTTCCTGCATATGATAGCTGGAGTTCTGACCTAATAGTAAATGTAATTTGAATTAAATAATTAACCGTAATTACTTTGTTATAGGGTTGAAAAGAAAAGTCTCTTTTCCCAAATGTTAAACGGTATATAGAAAACATCAAAAATTAAAGCATACCTTAAGGATGTTACTAATAAGCCACTGCATGTAAGTAAATACAGCTTTGCACTAAGAAAAAACGACTTTTCTTTTCAACCTTATAACAAAATAATTACAGTTAATTATTTAATTTAAATTACATTCATTATTAGTCCAGAACTCCAGCTATCATATGCAGAAAAAAATTTTAAAAAATATTATACACAGCCCGAAATATAAGACATTATATTGTTACGTTTTTACCTTTTAAAAACGTTAAAAATATGAGCTCGTAGATTGCAAATAAAATAAAAATAAATCTGTGTTTATTTTTTTTAATTAATTCTTTATTCTCTGCACAACTTTCGTGCCACTGTTCGAATTTATTCTACGCATACAATGATAATCTCCACAATATGTGCTTGTTCGCGATATTTCTCTGCTTATAACCTTTTTTATAAGCAACAACAACACTTGTTAGTTATTCTTCTTTGCTCACAACCTTTTTTGTAAGCACCACACTAACAACTGTTTTCTTCACGCAACTTGTCTGCACACAAGTCTGACTGGATTATAACTCGATCTCGTCACTTCGCACACCACTGGTTGAATTCTCACTCAATTCAACGCGACGTCGTCACACGACTAACTTCACTCGAACTCCGAGAATAACGTGTCTTCATACACGGCTGACTGAATTCTAACTGAATCCTCGTTGCTCGCTTTATCTTGCCTTTTATATCAGTCGATCAACAGTGTGATGAATGCCCTTGAAGGATGATGACGACCTTCGGGAACAATCCAAAAATGTAAACAATTTATTTCCATTTTTGTTGTTAGTGCATCTTATTTACTTTCGTCCAGCCAGAGTTGTTGTTGTTTTGTTTGTTTGTCTTTCTGCTATATTTCTTTTATACGCGGTCGTTGTTGCTATATTTGTTTATTCATCGAACTTGTAAACAAGCACTGTTGTTTTTGTTGCTATATGCTTACTCATTCGTTGATCACGTGAACAACTGCATTGTTTTGTTTTTGGAGCTTTTGTTTTTATGCGTGATCAACTCCATTGTGTTGTTTTTGGAGCTTTTGCTTATTATTTTAACAACACCATTTCCATTTTCGTAACACTGCCGCCCACTTAAGCCTGTTCGTCCCGAATAGGCTCATTATCTCCTCTCCCGTAAATAACCTTGACGGTTGATCTAGCTGTGGGATCATGCATCGCAGATGGATACGCCAGTAGATACCTCGGAATGTGTTCATGCCAATCTCTTTGTTGCTTGCTCGCTACTTTTCTCGAGTATACCTCCAGGCTTCGACCAAATTGTTCTGCCATTCCGTATGACTCACACATTCCCTTGAATACGGCTGGCTCGAACTTCTGCCTCGGAATGTAGCTCTATTGGCACCTAGTAGCAGCATTCCCAGTGGCTCACAAAAACCCTTTTCTACTGTGTTCGCCTCTTGATTGGGTATGGCATACACTTCCGGCCATTAGCTGAAGTAATCCGTCTCGACGAGAACATATCGGTTTCTGGCAATACAAAGGACCTGCTGTTGTTATTCGCTCCAAAAATGCGTCCGACTTATATCGTGCAGCTGACCTCGACTTCGCTTTACTAGACCTTGTGGGGATCTCGCTTCTAGGAAACCAGAACTTGCCCCGCTGATGATGATGATGGCTGGTCTCCCGCCCGTTTGATGGTGAATCGGATCTTGACCTTCCTCGTGGCGCGTTCCAGTTTCTTCGGGACGTGACCGCTCTTTCCGCAGTTGAGACGCCTCAGCTTGACCTTTCGTCCTGCTTCGGCCACAACTTGCCTTAACAACTTCTTGATGTTACTGAACAGGCGTCCTTTTTCCTCCACTCCTCGCGCTTTTCTTGCTTCTGCTGAAGAAATCGTGCAAGCGGTCTCCTGGGCTGATACGAAGGCCACGGTCTCTTCAAAGATGGTCTCTCGTGCAGTCCACACCGCCAATCCGACGTCATCGGCGCGTATGCCGTTTTCACACGCCTCGGTCTTACAATTGTCTACCAGCGGACGGTTTTCTCCCGGGCATGTGAGCTGCACTAAACTCTCGTCCTTTATTGCAAAGGCTTGAAATGAATCATTAGCCTTTTTCGCACGGCACCTTAACTCCTTAGGGTACATTTCTCTTTCGTGCTCGTCGCCAAATTCACGCTGTAACGCCACCATTAAATCATCGTAGTTGTTTCTGCGGCTGGCTGGCATGTTTACTAGAGTCTCAGCGGCGGCACCTTTCAACGCCAAAACCAGTTCCAATGCCCTCTCCTCATCGTCCCATCCGTTTCTGTTTGCTTCCGTCTCGAATTGGACTTTAAATACGGATAGGGGTGAGCTACCATCAAAGCAAGGTGCTTCTATCCTGCCGGTACCTTCTGATTCGGCTTGTACTGCTTCCGGTCGCAGGCTCTTCTCTTCCATCATGACGAGTTTGCCCTCCACGGACTCTTCCAAGTTACTTACTTCCGTGTCAACGGCCTCTTCTAAACTTGGCACCTCTTCGGCGACACTTGTAACTCTTCCGCCGAATGCCTCAATTATTTCATCTAGCGTCTCATCATACGCATCTAGTTTGTCTTCAAGTTTTGAAAATAGCTTTTTGTTCTCTTCCTGCGCTTTCTGGTTTTCGGCTCTAGAGGCTTCGAATAGCTTTTTGTTCTCTTCCTGCATGGCTTCCATTCTTTGTTCACTATCTTTCCGAAACTCTGCCAGAAGTTTTTGATTTACTACTTGCATTTTCTCCATCATAGCGGCTAGCAACGAATTCATGTCAAGACCGCTGGGGGTTGCAGGAGCCTGTAACTCACGTTCCTCTTCGTCTTCGAAGTCGTAAGTGTCTACATCAATGCCCTGATGCTGCAGCTCTTCCCTTAACCGCCTTTGGAGTTCATTCTTCGTGCCCGCTGTTGGTAACGCTAATTTAGCCAATTCTTGTTTGAGCCTTTCCACTCTTAGTTCTGAGAGCTTCATCTTGATTTATTTTTATTTTTAAATTTTGCAATCCCACTTCTGACACCAATTGTTACGTTTTTACCTTTTAAAAACGTTAAAAATATGAGCTCGTAGATTGCAAATAAAATAAAAATAAATCTGTGTTTATTTTTTTTAATTAATTCTTTATTCTCTGCACAACTTTCGTGCCACTGTTCGAATTTATTCTACGCATACAATGATAATCTCCACAATATGTGCTTGTTCGCGATATTTCTCTGCTTATAACCTTTTTTATAAGCAACAACAACACTTGTTAGTTATTCTTCTTTGCTCACAACCTTTTTTGTAAGCACCACACTAACAACTGTTTTCTTCACGCAACTTGTCTGCACACAAGTCTGACTGGATTATAACTCGATCTCGTCACTTCGCACACCACTGGTTGAATTCTCACTCAATTCAACGCGACGTCGTCACACGACTAACTTCACTCGAACTCCGAGAATAACGTGTCTTCATACACGGCTGACTGAATTCTAACTGAATCCTCGTTGCTCGCTTTATCTTGCCTTTTATATCAGTCGATCAACAGTGTGATGAATGCCCTTGAAGGATGATGACGACCTTCGGGAACAATCCAAAAATGTAAACAATTTATTTCCATTTTTGTTGTTAGTGCATCTTATTTACTTTCGTCCAGGCAGAGTTGTTGTTGTTTTGTTTGTTTGTCTTTCTGCTATATTTCTTTTATACGCGGTCGTTGTTGCTATATTTGTTTATTCATCGAACTTGTAAACAAGCACTGTTGTTTTTGTTGCTATATGCTTACTCATTCGTTGATCACGTGAACAACTGCATTGTTTTGTTTTTGGAGCTTTTGTTTTTATGCGTGATCAACTCCATTGTGTTGTTTTTGGAGCTTTTGCTTATTATTTTAACAACACCATTTCCATTTTCGTAACAATATGTAACAATACAATATTTAACATAGTAGGCGTGGCACTTGTGGGCGGAAATAAATTTTGCTAAATAGGTGACGCTTTCCCCTATAGTATGGCGAAAATTTAATGTCATTATCTCTTATAGTTTCCGAGTTATAAGCAAAAATGTAAAATTGTTTACCAAAAAACACTTTCTGCTGGATTCTGTTGGCCTGGTATTGGGAAAAAATTTTGAACGATTTTACTCACTCGTTCGCTGTGCAAATTTCGATGACTGACGTCAATCATATTTTTAGCATGTTTCCAGCAAGATTGAAGAAATTGTGCATGTGCGCGAGCATAGAATAATTTAAAAATATTTTGCTGAATTTTCTGCCTGTAAAATCGTTCAAAAATTTTTTCCCAATACCAGGCCAACAGAACCCAGCAGAAAGTGTTTTTTGGTAAACAATTTTACATTTTTGCTTATAACTCGGAAACTATAAGAGATAATGGCATTGAGTTTTCTCCATACGATAGAAAAAAACATCAGCTATTTAGGAAAATTTATTTCCGCCCACAAATGCCACGCCTACTATATTAAATATTGCATTGTTACATATAATGCCTTATATTTCAGGCTGTGTTAAATATTTTTTCGATTTTTTTCCTGCATATGATAGCTGGAGTTCTGACCTAATAGTAAATGTAATTTGAATTAAATAATTAACCGTAATTACTTTGTTATAGGGTTGAAAAGGAAAGTCTCTTTTCCCAAATGTTAAACGGTATATAGAAAACATTAAAAATTAAAGCATACCTTAAGGATGTTACTAATAAGCCACTGCATGTAAGTAAATACAGCTTTGCACTAAGAAAAAACGACTTTTCTTTTCAACCTTATAACAAAATAATTACAGTTAATTATTTAATTTAAATTACATTCATTATTAGTCCAGAACTCCAGCTATTATATGCAGAAAAAAATTTTAAAAAATATTATACACAGCCCGAAATATAAGACATTATATGTAACAATACAATATTTAACATAGTAGGCGTGGCACTTGTGGGCGGAAATAAATTTTGCTAAATAGGTGACGCTTTCCCCTATAGTATGGCGAAAATTTAATGTCATTATCTCTTATAGTTTCCGAGTTATAAGCAAAAATGTAAAATTGTTTACCAAAAAACACTTTCTGCTGGATTCTGTTGGCCTGGTATTGGGAAAAAATTTTGAACGATTTTACTCACTCGTTCGCTGTGCAAATTTCGATGACTGACGTCAATCATATTTTTAGCATGTTTCCAGCAAGATTGAAGAAATTGTGCATGTGCGCGAGCATAGAATAATTTAAAAATATTTTGCTGAATTTTCTGCCTGTAAAATCGTTCAAAAATTTTTTCCCAATACCAGGCCAACAGAACCCAGCAGAAAGTGTTTTTTGGTAAACAATTTTACATTTTTGCTTATAACTCGGAAACTATAAGAGATAATGGCATTGAGTTTTCTCCATACGATAGAAAAAAACATCAGCTATTTAGGAAAATTTATTTCCGCCCACAAATGCCACGCCTACTATATTAAATATTGCATTGTTACATATAATGCCTTATATTTCAGGCTGTGTTAAATATTTTTTCGATTTTTTTCCTGCATATGATAGCTGGAGTTCTGACCTAATAGTAAATGTAATTTGAATTAAATAATTAACCGTAATTACTTTGTTATAGGGTTGAAAAGAAAAGTCTCTTTTCCCAAATGTTAAACGGTATATAGAAAACATCAAAAATTAAAGCATACCTTAAGGATGTTACTAATAAGCCACTGCATGTAAGTAAATACAGCTTTGCACTAAGAAAAAACGACTTTTCTTTTCAACCTTATAACAAAATAATTACAGTTAATTATTTAATTTAAATTACATTCATTATTAGTCCAGAACTCCAGCTATCATATGCAGAAAAAAATTTTAAAAAATATTATACACAGCCCGAAATATAAGACATTATATGTAACAATACAATATTTAACATAGTAGGCGTGGCACTTGTGGGCGGAAATAAATTTTGCTAAATAGGTGACGCTTTCCCCTATAGTATGGCGAAAATTTAATGTCATTATCTCTTATAGTTTCCGAGTTATAAGCAAAAATGTAAAATTGTTTACCAAAAAACACTTTCTGCTGGATTCTGTTGGCCTGGTATTGGGAAAAAATTTTGAACGATTTTACTCACTCGTTCGCTGTGCAAATTTCGATGACTGACGTCAATCATATTTTTAGCATGTTTCCAGCAAGATTGAAGAAATTGTGCATGTGCGCGAGCATAGAATAATTTAAAAATATTTTGCTGAATTTTCTGCCTGTAAAATCGTTCAAAAATTTTTTCCCAATACCAGGCCAACAGAACCCAGCAGAAAGTGTTTTTTGGTAAACAATTTTACATTTTTGCTTATAACTCGGAAACTATAAGAGATAATGGCATTGAGTTTTCTCCATACGATAGAAAAAAACATCAGCTATTTAGGAAAATTTATTTCCGCCCACAAATGCCACGCCTACTATATTAAATATTGCATTGTTACATATAATGCCTTATATTTCAGGCTGTGTTAAATATTTTTTCGATTTTTTTCCTGCATATGATAGCTGGAGTTCTGGCCTAATAGTAAATGTAATTTGAATTAAATAATTAACTGTAATTACTTTGTTATAAGGTTGAAAAGAAAAGTCTCTTTTCACAAATGTTAAACGGTATATAAAAAACATCAAAAATTAAAGCATACCTTAAGGATGTTACTAATAAGCCACTGCATGTAAGTAAATACAGCTTTGCACTAAGAAAAAACGACTTTTCTTTTCAACCTTATAACAAAATAATTACAGTTAATTATTTAATTTAAATTACATTCATTATTAGTCCAGAACTCCAGCTATCATATGCAGAAAAATATTTTAAAAAATATTATACACAGCCCGAAATATAAGACATTATATGTAACAATACAATATTTAACATAGTAGGCGTGGCACTTGTGGGCGGAAATAAATTTTGCTAAATAGGTGACGCTTTCCCCTATAGTATGGCGAAAATTTAATGTCATTATCTCTTATAGTTTCCGAGTTATAAGCAAAAATGTAAAATTGTTTACCAAAAAACACTTTCTGCTGGATTCTGTTGGCCTGGTATTGGGAAAAAATTTTGAACGATTTTACTCACTCGTTCGCTGTGCAAATTTCGATGACTGACGTCAATCATATTTTTAGCATGTTTCCAGCAAGATTGAAGAAATTGTGCATGTGCGCGAGCATAGAATAATTTAAAAATATTTTGCTGAATTTTCTGCCTGTAAAATCGTTCAAAAATTTTTTCCCAATACCAGGCCAACAGAACCCAGCAGAAAGTGTTTTTTGGTAAACAATTTTACATTTTTGCTTATAACTCGGAAACTATAAGAGATAATGGCATTGAGTTTTCTCCATACGATAGAAAAAAACATCAGCTATTTAGGAAAATTTATTTCCGCCCACAAATGCCACGCCTACTATATTAAATATTGCATTGTTACATATAATGCCTTATATTTCAGGCTGTGTTAAATATTTTTTCGATTTTTTTCCTGCATATGATAGCTGGAGTTCTGACCTAATAGTAAATGTAATTTGAATTAAATAATTAACCGTAATTACTTTGTTATAGGGTTGAAAAGAAAAGTCTCTTTTCCCAAATGTTAAACGGTATATAGAAAACATCAAAAATTAAAGCATACCTTAAGGATGTTACTAATAAGCCACTGCATGTAAGTAAATACAGCTTTGCACTAAGAAAAAACGACTTTTCTTTTCAACCTTATAACAAAATAATTACAGTTAATTATTTAATTTAAATTACATTCATTATTAGTCCAGAACTCCAGCTATCATATGCAGAAAAAAATTTTAAAAAATATTATACACAGCCCGAAATATAAGACATTATATGTAACAATACAATATTTAACATAGTAGGCGTGGCACTTGTGGGCGGAAATAAATTTTGCTAAATAGGTGACGCTTTCCCCTATAGTATGGCGAAAATTTAATGTCATTATCTCTTATAGTTTCCGAGTTATAAGCAAAAATGTAAAATTGTTTACCAAAAAACACTTTCTGCTGGATTCTGTTGGCCTGGTATTGGGAAAAAATTTTGAACGATTTTACTCACTCGTTCGCTGTGCAACAAATTTCGATGACTGACGTCAATCATATTTTTAGCATGTTTCCAGCAAGATTGAAGAAATTGTGCATGTGCGCGAGCATAGAATAATTTAAAAATATTTTGCTGAATTTTCTGCCTGTAAAATCGTTCAAAAATTTTTTCCCAATACCAGGCCAACAGAACCCAGCAGAAAGTGTTTTTTGGTAAACAATTTTACATTTTTGCTTATAACTCGGAAACTATAAGAGATAATGGCATTGAGTTTTCTCCATACGATAGAAAAAAACATCAGCTATTTAGGAAAATTTATTTCCGCCCACAAATGCCACGCCTACTATATTAAATATTGCATTGTTACATATAATGCCTTATATTTCAGGCTGTGTTAAATATTTTTTCGATTTTTTTCCTGCATATGATAGCTGGAGTTCTGGCCTAATAGTAAATGTAATTTGAATTAAATAATTAACTGTAATTACTTTGTTATAAGGTTGAAAAGAAAAGTCTCTTTTCACAAATGTTAAACGGTATATAAAAAACATCAAAAATTAAAGCATACCTTAAGGATGTTACTAATAAGCCACTGCATGTAAGTAAATACAGCTTTGCACTAAGAAAAAACGACTTTTCTTTTCAACCTTATAACAAAATAATTACAGTTAATTATTTAATTTAAATTACATTCATTATTAGTCCAGAACTCCAGCTATCATATGCAGAAAAATATTTTAAAAAATATTATACACAGCCCGAAATATAAGACATTATATGTAACAATACAATATTTAACATAGTAGGCGTGGCACTTGTGGGCGGAAATAAATTTTGCTAAATAGGTGACGCTTTCCCCTATAGTATGGCGAAAATTTAATGTCATTATCTCTTATAGTTTCCGAGTTATAAGCAAAAATGTAAAATTGTTTACCAAAAAACACTTTCTGCTGGATTCTGTTGGCCTGGTATTGGGAAAAAATTTTGAACGATTTTACTCATTCGTTCGCTGTGCAAATTTCGATGACTGACGTCAATCATATTTTTAGCATGTTTCCAGCAAGATTGAAGAAATTGTGCATGTGCGCGAGCATAGAATAATTTAAAAATATTTTGCTGAATTTTCTGCCTGTAAAATCGTTTAAAAATTTTTTCCCAATACCAGGCCAACAGAACCCAGCAGAAAGTGTTTTTTGGTAAACAATTTTACATTTTTGCTTATAACTCGGAAACTATAAGAGATAATGGCATTGAGTTTTCTCCATACGATAGAAAAAAACATCAGCTATTTAGGAAAATTTATTTCCGCCCACAAATGCCACGCCTACTATATTAAATATTGCATTGTTACATATAATGCCTTATATTTCAGGCTGTGTTAAATATTTTTTCGATTTTTTTCCTGCATATGATAGCTGGAGTTCTGACCTAATAGTAAATGTAATTTGAATTAAATAATTAACCGTAATTACTTTGTTATAGGGTTGAAAAGAAAAGTCTCTTTTCCCAAATGTTAAACGGTATATAGAAAACATCAAAAATTAAAGCATACCTTAAGGATGTTACTAATAAGCCACTGCATGTAAGTAAATACAGCTTTGCACTAAGAAAAAACGACTTTTCTTTTCAACCTTATAACAAAATAATTACAGTTAATTATTTAATTTAAATTACATTCATTATTAGTCCAGAACTCCAGCTATCATATGCAGAAAAAAATTTTAAAAAATATTATACACAGCCCGAAATATAAGACATTATATGTAACAATACAATATTTAACATAGTAGGCGTGGCACTTGTGGGCGGAAATAAATTTTGCTAAATAGGTGACGCTTTCCCCTATAGTGTGGCGAAAATTTAATGTCATTATCTCTTATAGTTTCCGAGTTATAAGCAAAAATGTAAAATTGTTTACCAAAAAACACTTTCTGCTGGATTCTGTTGGCCTGGTATTGGGAAAAAATTTTGAACGATTTTACTCACTCGTTCGCTGTGCAAATTTCGATGACTGACGTCAATCATATTTTTAGCATGTTTCCAGCAAGATTGAAGAAATTGTGCATGTGCGCGAGCATAGAATAATTTAAAAATATTTTGCTGAATTTTCTGCCTGTAAAATCGTTCAAAAATTTTTTCCCAATACCAGGCCAACAGAACCCAGCAGAAAGTGTTTTTTGGTAAACAATTTTACATTTTTGCTTATAACTCGGAAACTATAAGAGATAATGGCATTGAGTTTTCTCCATACGATAGAAAAAAACATCAGCTATTTAGGAAAATTTATTTCCGCCCACAAATGCCACGCCTACTATATTAAATATTGCATTGTTACATATAATGCCTTATATTTCAGGCTGTGTTAAATATTTTTTCGATTTTTTTCCTGCATATGATAGCTGGAGTTCTGGCCTAATAGTAAATGTAATTTGAATTAAATAATTAACTGTAATTACTTTGTTATAAGGTTGAAAAGAAAAGTCTCTTTTCACAAATGTTAAACGGTATATAAAAAACATCAAAAATTAAAGCATACCTTAAGGATGTTACTAATAAGCCACTGCATGTAAGTAAATAAAGCTTTGCACTAATAAAAAACGACTTTTCTTTTCAACCTTATAACAAAATAACTACAGTTAATTATTTAATTTAAATTACATTCATTATTAGTCCAGAACTCCAGCTATCATATGCAGAAAAATATTTTAAAAAATATTATACACAGCCCGAAATATAAGACATTATATGTAACAATACAATATTTAACATAGTAGGCGTGGCACTTGTGGGCGGAAATAAATTTTGCTAAATAGGTGACGCTTTCCCCTATAGTATGGCGAAAATTTAATGTCATTATCTCTTATAGTTTCCGAGTTATAAGCAAAAATGTAAAATTGTTTACCAAAAAACACTTTCTGCTGGATTCTGTTGGCCTGGTATTGGGAAAAAATTTTGAACGATTTTACTCACTCGTTCGCTGTGCAAATTTCGATGACTGACGTCAATCATATTTTTAGCATGTTTCCAGCAAGATTGAAGAAATTGTGCATGTGCGCGAGCATAGAATAATTTAAAAATATTTTGCTGAATTTTCTGCCTGTAAAATCGTTCAAAATTTTTTTCCCAATACCAGGCCAACAGAACCCAGCAGAAAGTGTCTTTTGGTAAACAATTTTACATTTTTGCTTATAACTCGGAAACTATAAGAGATAATGGCATTGAGTTTTCTCCATACGATAGAAAAAAACATCAGCTATTTAGGAAAATTTATTTCCGCCCACAAATGCCACGCCTACTATATTAAATATTGCATTGTTACATATAATGCCTTATATTTCAGGCTGTGTTAAATATTTTTTCGATTTTTTTCCTGCATATGATAGCTGGAGTTCTGGCCTAATAGTAAATGTAATTTGAATTAAATAATTAACTGTAATTACTTTGTTATAAGGTTGAAAAGAAAAGTCTCTTTTCACAAATGTTAAACGGTATATAAAAAACATCAAAAATTAAAGCATACCTTAAGGATGTTACTAATAAGCCACTGCATGTAAGTAAATAAAGCTTTGCACTAAGAAAAAACGACTTTTCTTTTCAACCTTATAACAAAATAATTACAGTTAATTATTTAATTTAAATTACATTCATTATTAGTCCAGAACTCCAGCTATCATATGCAGAAAAATATTTTAAAAAATATTATACACAGCCCGAAATATAAGACATTATATGTAACAATACAATATTTAACATAGTAGGCGTGGCACTTGTGGGCGGAAATAAATTTTGCTAAATAGGTGACGCTTTCCCCTATAGTATGGCGAAAATTTAATGTCATTATCTCTTATAGTTTCCGAGTTATAAGCAAAAATGTAAAATTGTTTACCAAAAAACACTTTCTGCTGGATTCTGTTGGCCTGGTATTGGGAAAAAATTTTGAACGATTTTACTCACTCGTTCGCTGTGCAAATTTCGATGACTGACGTCAATCATATTTTTAGCATGTTTCCAGCAAGATTGAAGAAATTGTGCATGTGCGCGAGCATAGAATAATTTAAAAATATTTTGCTGAATTTTCTGCCTGTAAAATCGTTCAAAATTTTTTTCCCAATACCAGGCCAACAGAACCCAGCAGAAAGTGTCTTTTGGTAAACAATTTTACATTTTTGCTTATAACTCGGAAACTATAAGAGATAATGGCATTGAGTTTTCTCCATACGATAGAAAAAAACATCAGCTATTTAGGAAAATTTATTTCCGCCCACAAATGCCACGCCTACTATATTAAATATTGCATTGTTACATATAATGCCTTATATTTCAGGCTGTGTTA
Source organism: Sarcophaga caerulescens (assembly GCA_927399465.1). NCBI lineage: Eukaryota > Metazoa > Arthropoda > Insecta > Diptera > Sarcophagidae > Sarcophaga > Sarcophaga caerulescens. The sequence goes on from OV656873.1 coordinate 54,339,133, forward strand.
AATATTTTTTCGATTTTTTTCCTGCATATGATAGCTGGAGTTCTGACCTAATGGTAAATGTAATTTGAATTAAATAATTAACCGTAATTACTTTGTTATAGGGTTGAAAAGGAAAGTCTCTTTTCCCAAATGTTAAACGGTATATAGAAAACATCAAAAATTAAAGCATACCTTAAGGATGTTACTAATAAGCCACTGCATGTAAGTAAATACAGCTTTGCACTAAGAAAAAACGACTTTTCTTTTCAACCTTATAACAAAATAATTACAGTTAATTATTTAATTTAAATTACATTCATTATTAGTCCAGAACTCCAGCTATCATATGCAGAAAAAAATTTTAAAAAATATTATACACAGCCCGAAATATAAGACATTATATGTAACAATACAATATTTAACATAGTAGGCGTGGCACTTGTGGGCGGAAATAAATTTTGCTAAATAGGTGACGCTTTCCCCTATAGTATGGCGAAAATTTAATGTCATTATCTCTTATAGTTTCCGAGTTATAAGCAAAAATGTAAAATTGTTTACCAAAAAACACTTTCTGCTGGATTCTGTTGGCCTGGTATTGGGGAAAATTTTGAACGATTTTACTCACTCGTTCGCTGTGCAAATTTCGATGACTGACGTCAATCATATTTTTAGCATGTTTCCAGCAAGATTGAAGAAATTGTGCATGTGCGCGAGCATAGAATAATTTAAAAATATTTTGCTGAATTTTCTGCCTGTAAAATCGTTCAAAATTTTTTTCCCAATACCAGGCCAACAGAACCCAGCAGAAAGTGTCTTTTGGTAAACAATTTTACATTTTTGCTTATAACTCGGAAACTATAAGAGATAATGGGATTGAGTTTTCTCCATACGATAGAAAAAAACATCAGCTATTTAGGAAAATTTATTTCCGCCCACAAATGCCACGCCTACTATATTAAATATTGCATTGTTACATATAATGCCTTATATTTCAGGCTGTGTTAAATATTTTTTCGATTTTTTTCCTGCATATGATAGCTGGAGTTCTGACCTAATAGTAAATGTAATTTGAATTAAATAATTAACCGTAATTACTTTGTTATAGGGTTGAAAAGAAAAGTCTCTTTTCCCAAATGTTAAACGGTATATAGAAAACATCAAAAATTAAAGCATACCTTAAGGATGTTACTAATAAGCCACTGCATGTAAGTAAATACAGCTTTGCACTAAGAAAAAACGACTTTTCTTTTCAACCTTATAACAAAATAATTACAGTTAATTATTTAATTTAAATTACATTCATTATTAGTCCAGAACTCCAGCTATCATATGCAGAAAAAAATTTTAAAAAATATTATACACAGCCCGAAATATAAGACATTATATGTAACAATACAATATTTAACATAGTAGGCGTGGCACTTGTGGGCGGAAATAAATTTTGCTAAATAGGTGACGCTTTCCCCTATAGTATGGCGAAAATTTAATGTCATTATCTCTTATAGTTTCCGAGTTATAAGCAAAAATGTAAAATTGTTTACCAAAAAACACTTTCTGCTGGATTCTGTTGGCCTGGTATTGGGAAAAAATTTTGAACGATTTTACTCACTCGTTCGCTGTGCAAATTTCGATGACTGACGTCAATCATATTTTTAGCATGTTTCCAGCAAGATTGAAGAAATTGTGCATGTGCGCGAGCATAGAATAATTTAAAAATATTTTGCTGAATTTTCTGCCTGTAAAATCGTTCAAAAATTTTTTCCCAATACCAGGCCAACAGAACCCAGCAGAAAGTGTTTTTTGGTAAACAATTTTACATTTTTGCTTATAACTCGGAAACTATAAGAGATAATGGCATTGAGTTTTCTCCATACGATAGAAAAAAACATCAGCTATTTAGGAAAATTTATTTCCGCCCACAAATGCCACGCCTACTATATTAAATATTGCATTGTTACATATAATGCCTTATATTTCAGGCTGTGTTAAATATTTTTTCGATTTTTTTCCTGCATATGATAGCTGGAGTTCTGGCCTAATAGTAAATGTAATTTGAATTAAATAATTAACTGCAATTACTTTGTTATAAGGTTGAAAAGAAAAGTCTCTTTTCACAAATGTTAAACGGTATATAAAAAACATCAAAAATTAAAGCATACCTTAAGGATGTTACTAATAAGCCACTGCATGTAAGTAAATACAGCTTTGCACTAAGAAAAAACGACTTTTCTTTTCAACCTTATAACAAAATAATTACAGTTAATTATTTAATTTAAATTACATTCATTATTAGTCCAGAACTCCAGCTATCATATGCAGAAAAATATTTTAAAAAATATTATACACAGCCCGAAATATAAGACATTATATGTAACAATACAATATTTAACATAGTAGGCGTGGCACTTGTGGGCGGAAATAAATTTTGCTAAATAGGTGACGCTTTCCCCTATAGTATGGCGAAAATTTAATGTCATTATCTCTTATAGTTTCCGAGTTATAAGCAAAAATGTAAAATTGTTTACCAAAAAACACTTTCTGCTGGATTCTGTTGGCCTGGTATTGGGGAAAATTTTGAACGATTTTACTCACTCGTTCGCTGTGCAAATTTCGATGACTGACGTCAATCATATTTTTAGCATGTTTCCAGCAAGATTGAAGAAATTGTGCATGTGCGCGAGCATAGAATAATTTAAAAATATTTTGCTGAATTTTCTGCCTGTAAAATCGTTCAAAAATTTTTTCCCAATACCAGGCCAACAGAACCCAGCAGAAAGTGTTTTTTGGTAAACAATTTTACATTTTTGCTTATAACTCGGAAACTATAAGAGATAATGGCATTGAGTTTTCTCCATACGATAGAAAAAAACATCAGCTATTTAGGAAAATTTATTTCCGCCCACAAATGCCACGCCTACTATATTAAATATTGCATTGTTACATATAATGCCTTATATTTCAGGCTGTGTTAAATATTTTTTCGATTTTTTTCCTGCATATGATAGCTGGAGTTCTGACCTAATAGTAAATGTAATTTGAATTAAATAATTAACCGTAATTACTTTGTTATAGGGTTGAAAAGAAAAGTCTCTTTTCCCAAATGTTAAACGGTATATAGAAAACATCAAAAATTAAAGCATACCTTAAGGATGTTACTAATAAGCCACTGCATGTAAGTAAATACAGCTTTGCACTAAGAAAAAACGACTTTTCTTTTCAACCTTATAACAAAATAATTACAGTTAATTATTTAATTTAAATTACATTCATTATTAGTCCAGAACTCCAGCTATCATATGCAGAAAAATATTTTAAAAAATATTATACACAGCCCGAAATATAAGACATTATATGTAACAATACAATATTTAACATAGTAGGCGTGGCACTTGTGGGCGGAAATAAATTTTGCTAAATAGGTGACGCTTTCCCCTATAGTATGGCGAAAATTTAATGTCATTATCTCTTATAGTTTCCGAGTTATAAGCAAAAATGTAAAATTGTTTACCAAAAAACACTTTCTGCTGGATTCTGTTGGCCTGGTATTGGGGAAAATTTTGAACGATTTTACTCACTCGTTCGCTGTGCAAATTTCGATGACTGACGTCAATCATATTTTTAGCATGTTTCCAGCAAGATTGAAGAAATTGTGCATGTGCGCGAGCATAGAATAATTTAAAAATATTTTGCTGAATTTTCTGCCTGTAAAATCGTTCAAAAATTTTTTCCCAATACCAGGCCAACAGAACCCAGCAGAAAGTGTTTTTTGGTAAACAATTTTACATTTTTGCTTATAACTCGGAAACTATAAGAGATAATGGCATTGAGTTTTCTCCATACGATAGAAAAAAACATCAGCTATTTAGGAAAATTTATTTCCGCCCACAAATGCCACGCCTACTATATTAAATATTGCATTGTTACATATAATGCCTTATATTTCAGGCTGTGTTAAATATTTTTTCGATTTTTTTCCTGCATATGATAGCTGGAGTTCTGACCTAATAGTAAATGTAATTTGAATTAAATAATTAACCGTAATTACTTTGTTATAGGGTTGAAAAGAAAAGTCTCTTTTCCCAAATGTTAAACGGTATATAGAAAACATCAAAAATTAAAGCATACCTTAAGGATGTTACTAATAAGCCACTGCATGTAAGTAAATACAGCTTTGCACTAAGAAAAAACGACTTTTCTTTTCAACCTTATAACAAAATAATTACAGTTAATTATTTAATTTAAATTACATTCATTATTAGTCCAGAACTCCAGCTATCATATGCAGAAAAAAATTTTAAAAAATATTATACACAGCCCGAAATATAAGACATTATATGTAACAATACAATATTTAACATAGTAGGCGTGGCACTTGTGGGCGGAAATAAATTTTGCTAAATAGGTGACGCTTTCCCCTATAGTATGGCGAAAATTTAATGTCATTATCTCTTATAGTTTCCGAGTTATAAGCAAAAATGTAAAATTGTTTACCAAAAAACACTTTCTGCTGGATTCTGTTGGCCTGGTATTGGGAAAAAATTTTGAACGATTTTACTCACTCGTTCGCTGTGCAAATTTCGATGACTGACGTCAATCATATTTTTAGCATGTTTCCAGCAAGATTGAAGAAATTGTGCATGTGCGCGAGCATAGAATAATTTAAAAATATTTTGCTGAATTTTCTGCCTGTAAAATCGTTCAAAAATTTTTTCCCAATACCAGGCCAACAGAACCCAGCAGAAAGTGTTTTTTGGTAAACAATTTTACATTTTTGCTTATAACTCGGAAACTATAAGAGATAATGGCATTGAGTTTTCTCCATACGATAGAAAAAAACATCAGCTATTTAGGAAAATTTATTTCCGCCCACAAATGCCACGCCTACTATATTAAATATTGCATTGTTACATATAATGCCTTATATTTCAGGCTGTGTTAAATATTTTTTCGATTTTTTTCCTGCATATGATAGCTGGAGTTCTGGCCTAATAGTAAATGTAATTTGAATTAAATAATTAACTGTAATTACTTTGTTATAAGGTTGAAAAGAAAAGTCTCTTTTCACAAATGTTAAACGGTATATAAAAAACATCAAAAATTAAAGCATACCTTAAGGATGTTACTAATAAGCCACTGCATGTAAGTAAATACAGCTTTGCACTAAGAAAAAACGACTTTTCTTTTCAACCTTATAACAAAATAATTACAGTTAATTATTTAATTTAAATTACATTCATTATTAGTCCAGAACTCCAGCTATCATATGCAGAAAAATATTTTAAAAAATATTATACACAGCCCGAAATATAAGACATTATATGTAACAATACAATATTTAACATAGTAGGCGTGGCACTTGTGGGCGGAAATAAATTTTGCTAAATAGGTGACGCTTTCCCCTATAGTATGGCGAAAATTTAATGTCATTATCTCTTATAGTTTCCGAGTTATAAGCAAAAATGTAAAATTGTTTACCAAAAAACACTTTCTGCTGGATTCTGTTGGCCTGGTATTGGGGAAAATTTTGAACGATTTTACTCACTCGTTCGCTGTGCAAATTTCGATGACTGACGTCAATCATATTTTTAGCATGTTTCCAGCAAGATTGAAGAAATTGTGCATGTGCGCGAGCATAGAATAATTTAAAAATATTTTGCTGAATTTTCTGCCTGTAAAATCGTTCAAAAATTTTTTCCCAATACCAGGCCAACAGAACCCAGCAGAAAGTGTTTTTTGGTAAACAATTTTACATTTTTGCTTATAACTCGGAAACTATAAGAGATAATGGCATTGAGTTTTCTCCATACGATAGAAAAAAACATCAGCTATTTAGGAAAATTTATTTCCGCCCACAAATGCCACGCCTACTATATTAAATATTGCATTGTTACATATAATGCCTTATATTTCAGGCTGTGTTAAATATTTTTTCGATTTTTTTCCTGCATATGATAGCTGGAGTTCTGACCTAATAGTAAATGTAATTTGAATTAAATAATTAACCGTAATTACTTTGTTATAGGGTTGAAAAGAAAAGTCTCTTTTCCCAAATGTTAAACGGTATATAGAAAACATCAAAAATTAAAGCATACCTTAAGGATGTTACTAATAAGCCACTGCATGTAAGTAAATACAGCTTTGCACTAAGAAAAAACGACTTTTCTTTTCAACCTTATAACAAAATAATTACAGTTAATTATTTAATTTAAATTACATTCATTATTAGTCCAGAACTCCAGCTATCATATGCAGAAAAAAATTTTAAAAAATATTATACACAGCCCGAAATATAAGACATTATATGTAACAATACAATATTTAACATAGTAGGCGTGGCACTTGTGGGCGGAAATAAATTTTGCTAAATAGGTGACGCTTTCCCCTATAGTATGGCGAAAATTTAATGTCATTATCTCTTATAGTTTCCGAGTTATAAGCAAAAATGTAAAATTGTTTACCAAAAAACACTTTCTGCTGGATTCTGTTGGCCTGGTATTGGGAAAAAATTTTGAACGATTTTACTCACTCGTTCGCTGTGCAAATTTCGATGACTGACGTCAATCATATTTTTAGCATGTTTCCAGCAAGATTGAAGAAATTGTGCATGTGCGCGAGCATAGAATAATTTAAAAATATTTTGCTGAATTTTCTGCCTGTAAAATCGTTCAAAAATTTTTTCCCAATACCAGGCCAACAGAACCCAGCAGAAAGTGTTTTTTGGTAAACAATTTTACATTTTTGCTTATAACTCGGAAACTATAAGAGATAATGGCATTGAGTTTTCTCCATACGATAGAAAAAAACATCAGCTATTTAGGAAAATTTATTTCCGCCCACAAATGCCACGCCTACTATATTAAATATTGCATTGTTACATATAATGCCTTATATTTCAGGCTGTGTTAAATATTTTTTCGATTTTTTTTCTGCATATGTTAGCTGGAGTTCTGGGCTAATAGTGAATGTAATTTGAATTAAATAATTAACCGTAATTACTTTGTTATAGGGTTGAAAAGAAAAGTCTCTTTTCCCAAATGTTAAACGGTATATAAAAAACATCAAAAATTAGAGCATACCTTAAGGATGTTACTAATAAGCCACTGCATGTAAGTAAATACAGCTTTGCACTAAGAAAAAACGACTTTTCTTTTCAACCTTATAACAAAATAATTACAGTTAATTATTTAATTTAAATTACATTCATTATTAGTCCAGAACTCCAGCTATCATATGCAGAAAACAATTTTAAAAAAGATTATACCAGCCCGAAATATAAGACATTATATGTAACAATACAATATTTAACATAGTAGGCGTGGCACTTGTGGGCGGAAATAAATTTTGCTAAATAGGTGACGCTTTCCCCTATAGTATGGCGAAAATTTAATGTCATTATCTCTTATAGTTTCCGAGTTATAAGCAAAAATGTAAAATTGTTTACCAAAAAACACTTTCTGCTGGATTCTGTTGGCCTGGTATTGGGAAAAAATTTTGAACGATTTTACTCACTCGTTCGCTGTGCAAATTTCGATGACTAACGTCAATCATATTTTTAGCATGTTTCCAGCAAGATTGAAGAAATTGTGCATGTGCGCGAGCATAGAATAATTTAAAAATATTTTGCTGAATTTTCTGCCTGTAAAATCGTTCAAAAATTTTTTCCCAATACCAGGCCAACAGAACCCAGCAGAAAGTGTTTTTTGGTAAACAATTTTACATTTTTGCTTATAACTCGGGAACTATAAGAGATAATGGCATTGAGTTTTCTCCATACGATAGAAAAAAACATCAGCTATTTAGGAAAATTTATTTTCGCCCACAAATGCCACGCCTACTATATTAAATATTGCATTGTTACATACAATGCCTTATATTTATACCTACTGTTATGTTGGTATGTAGTGCTGTTTCTTCATTTGTATTAAATTTTTGCACTTTCAGGTATCTACACATACTTCTATTCTACCATCTTACCTTTATATGTCCGCCACATTTAATGAAATTAATTGATTATCATTCATTTCACAAATATTTTATCTGCTAAAGAAGATAATTGATTTCTTTTTTTAGGTATGCTGTTGGCCTTGGTAATGTTTGGCGTTTTCCATATTTGGCACAAAAGAATGGCGGTGGAGCGTTTTTGGTGCCCTACTTTATAATGTTATGCATACAGGGTATACCGATATTTTACTTAGAGTTGGCCATTGGCCAACGTTTACGTAAGGGAGCGATTGGTGTTTGGAGTCAGGTATCACCGTATTTGGGTGGCATTGGCATATCGTCGGCTGTTGTCAGTTATATTGTTGCATTGTATTATAATACAATAATTGCATGGTGCCTCATTTACTTGTTGCATAGTTTTGAATCACCACTGCCTTGGGCAGATTGTCCAACACGTTTATATGCCAATTATACATACGATCATGAACCTGAATGTGTGGTAAGTTGGTTTTGTAATCTCATTTTCATGTGTATTTGTTGTAATTTCATTTTATTTTTTTAGGCCTCCTCACCTACACAGTATTATTGGTATCGCACCACACTACAGTGTTCGGAAAGTGTCAACGAACCGGAAAATTTCAATTATCACATGGCAATTGCATTGATTGTATCATGGTTTCTCGTTTACATTTGTATGGTGCAAGGCATAACGTCATCGGGTAAAATTGTCTACATGACAGCAATATTTCCATATGTCGTATTGATAATATTCTTTTTTCGTGGCATTACGTTAAAAGGTAAGTAAGTAAGCAAGCGTTGACGTGTGTATTATATTTGAAATTGTTTTGCTGGACACTTGTAAGGATAAAGGATTCAGGTGTTTTAACAATTTGCCATGCTTTAATATGCGTTCTTATAAATTTCTTTTTAACAATCATACAATCTTGATAATTGCTATCTATAGATGAACTAGTAATGAAATATAACACCTATATTAAGGGCTCCAATTGTACCTACTGACTTCGTATATTGGCTTTGAGATATCTAGGAGTGATTCCTTGTAAGACGTTTTCTTAGAGGCTGCATTGGTATTAAACAAGTCTTCTTACATAGAACTGAAAGCGTTCAAGCATCAATAAGCTCAGCGTTTTAATTCTATTTGTTGTTATTTCGTTGTACGTCATTAAAAAAAATTATTCCTATATATTCGCACCAGTTGAGCTCTAACCTCAATACCAGTAAGGGCTTAAGAGAGCGATCGATAGAATGGCGATAGCGATAACAGTAAGATTTACATACGTAAAGTCAGCATTCCTGGCGCCGAGTTGATGACTATACTGCTGAACATCATCTAAAGGTTAAAGGCGTAAATTTTCATTTACATTTAAATTATAAAGAAATCACAAGAATTTGCTGTAATTTTTATTAAAATTTCAAAATATAACCAAAAATTATGAAAACAACTGGAATTTATTTTCATTTTATTGCCTCATTTTTCTGTTGCTGGCAAAAATCAGGTTCACCACAATCTTGATTGCAGTAAAACATTGGCAAGCAATTATATTTTTCGAAAATTGGTTTCAAGCATGGATATTTGCCATAATCGTCTCTATCCTCATTTACTGGTCGTTCTTCCTTTACTATACGTTTGGTTAAACGTCTCTCCTGAGCATATGACATAAAGTCTTCTTTGTTGTGTTTCTCTTGGACCTCTTTATAAACACGATCCATGTGGCCATACAAACGTCTTTGTTCTCCCGGCACCCAAGGGTATAAATGTTTCCATTTGCGTCTAGCTTTACCTATAGTACCGATTATATCACGATGATGAGCAATTTGATGATTAAATATGACTTCCATTATTAACAAAATAAATTGTGGGTTTTCAAATCGATTAGAATTGTTTTTTGTTTAAAAATTAATTCAATTGACAATTTGATTTCTATTTCTAGGTGCCTCTGATGGTGTTGCTCATTTGTTTACGCCCAGATGGGAAACTTTACTGGATCCTGTTGTCTGGCTGGAGGCTGGCACTCAAATCTTTTTCTCCTTGGGTTTGGCTTTTGGTGGACTCATAGCCTTTAGTTCTTACAATCCAGCCAATAATAATTGCTATCGTGATGCTATTTTGGTGTCCTTGACTAATTGTGGCACTTCCATGTTTGCTGGCGTTGTTGTATTTTCGGTTATTGGTTTTAAAGCCACAGCAACATTTGATCGGTGCAACGATGAAAGAGCACAATTGATTGCCTTGAATAAAACATCAAATTTACCGGTATGCGATTTGCAAAAGGAATTGGCAAATGTAAGTAGAATATTTAAAAGTGTCTCCATGAGATCTTGTTTAATCGCAATATTTTCTGTTCTTTGTTGTAGAGTGCCTCCGGTACTGGCTTAGCTTTTATAATATTTACTGAAGCCATTAATCAGTTTCCTGGTGCCCAATTGTGGGCTGTATTATTCTTTCTGATGTTGTTTACATTGGGCATTGATTCACAGTTTGGTACCTTGGAAGGTGTGGTCACGTCACTGGTTGATATGAAATTGCTACCAAATCTTCCCAAGGAATGGATAATTGGGGTAAGTAAACAATGCTAGTTGGTGTTAATTTTATTATTTATTTTAGATTAACAGACTTAAACGTTATTGACGAGGAATACTAAACTTAAATGTAGTACAACTTTCTTGTCTTCGAATATGTTATTGAATTATGCGAATGTACATATTTTGAAATGTTTCAGACCTTGATCAGCTTTAATTATAATTATAGAGTTGAGGTTTTCTGTTTAATACGCACCCGATACATATTTAATACGCGCGCATTTATAGAATGAATATATAAATTTTTAATTTTTGAATTACTTACAGGGTTTATGTTTATCCTGCTGCATAATATCGATGTCTTTCGCAAACGGTGCTGGCAGCTACATTTTCCAATTAATGGATAGTTTTGCTGGAAACTTTCCACTTTTAATAATTGCTCTCTTTGAATGCTTATCGATCAGCTATATATACGGCATAAGAAGGTAAGAAAAGCATTCCTATAAACTATGATACTATAAGTGTTCCATTTATTAAGAAATCGTTTTTTTTTTATAAGATTTTCAGATGACATAGAAATGATGACAGGATCACGTCCTGGTTTATATTGGATGTTTTGTTGGAAATATTTATCACCCTGTGCCATGATGACAATACTGACAGCATCGTTTTATCAATTAATAACAGAGGGTAGCAGTTATCCTGCATGGATAGCGGCTAAAGGTTTAACTGAAAAAATGGAATGGCCTCACTGGTGTATTGTTATAGCCTTTGTATTGATATTATCCTCAATATTATGGATACCAATTGTGGCCATATTGAGGTAAACTAATCTAATCTAAACTAATAAATTAATCTAATCTTATTGGTTAATTAAAATACATACCTTTCGTTGTCGTTTCTGGTTGTGTTTTGCAGATTATTGGGTATAAAGGTGGTTGAAGATTCTGATCCCGCTTGGTTTCCAGAAGCCGAACTTAAAGAAGTTCATGGCATTGTACCACATGAACCGACGGATATTGAACGTACAATATTTTGTTTTAATATGGATGGCACCGAAGGCATGTGCTGTCCGAAATATGGTTTACCTGAAAAATCCCTTGAAGAGGAAGATGAGTAGATAGTGTAAGTATTTGAGTATTTTAAATAGTAAATATAACAACAACAACAACAATTACCTTAGTTAACTTTGAGTTAACTTTAAGTTAACTTTTAGTTAAGTTTTGTAAAACTACTCTCTAGGCAATATTATTGAAAATCTGAAAATAGACACATAAAAACCCTCAAAACTAGGTCCTGTAAAAAGTTCTCCATGTATGCTGAATTACACAATACTATAGACTATATATACATATACACACATAAATATATTGTATTTAAAAAAATAGTTATTGTTCTGTTAAATCATATTATATGTTCTAAACTATACTATTAATACTATGTATGTATACTGTTGACTATTATTACTCTCGTAATGTATTGAAAATATTTTAAGGACGTTTTTTTAAAGATTGTTTTATGACCGAAATAAACTAAACCAAACCGCCACCGATTTTATTTTTTTAAATTATTAACAAGCATTGCAAGTGATGAAATTAAATTATAAATTAAGTTTTTTTTTGTTGTTAATATTATAAAAAAAACTGCATATCAATCAACAAGTTTAAAGCAGTGTTTCGTTGAGAAGAATTTAATTGATTAAAGAAGTATTATATTATTACATATTCTGAAACAATGTAGAATGAATTAAAAGGTCCGTAAACGAATTTTTACAAGATCCAACGTTCTATGTTCAAAACAACTGTGCTTAATACGTACCTTAATACTCTTAGTTATTTTTCACACACTCTCGTTTCATCACTGACTGGCAGCTATGTTTAGAATCCTTTATTTCATTTATAGTAACTTCACGATCATTCTATGAAAATTCTGTTGTTGGATTTTTGCTTAAATTCTACGTATTTGTTTGTGTAGTTCCCTTTACCATATGATGTGTGTATAATGTTGTTGTCTGTTTTTATCCGCCTAAAAATTTATGTTCATATTTCTGACTCTAGGGTGAGAGAAAGAATTTTAACGAACTCTTTTTATAATGGTCTTTGGAGTGCTGTCGTCCTTATCTTGATCCAACTTATTTCGGCCGATCTTGCTTAGGATTCCATTTAACTTGTCCAAGTGCTGGCGTGCTAACCTCTCCTTCTACTACATTGGGATTCCATTCTATGGTCGTCTTAGTTATATCAGTTTTTGGTCTTCTCAACTTCACTTGCTTTTATTAATTTCTATTCGGATGGCCAATACTCTTACACTTTCCCGTTTAATATAACGTTCGGTCAAAATAGATCCATAGGCCTCCATAATGATCTGTATCGCCTGTGCATTTTTATTTAAGATGTTCGATGGCTTGCATCTGAATAACAGAACACATCGAACGTACATATGTGATATTTATATTTGGAAGAGAATGCAAGCAGCTTTATTTTCATTTGCATTTGTGGCGACTTTTAAACTTTTTGTGATGCTCCAAATGTTTACTACACATTCCTGTTTCAATTTCGGTTGTCATTACTTGAGCCAACAGTGGCAAATATTATGCTGGTAAAAGATTGGACATCTTCCATAAAAACAAAGCTGTGAACTATTGGAACTAAACCCAATTTAGGACTTAGATGTAGATGTAGATTGGTACTAGAAATTATTTTATCCTTTCGAATACTGTTCATTTGATTGCTTCCTTCTAGCATATACGTTGCTAGGGAACTAGGCATACATCACCAAGGAAGCTCGATGATTTGGTGCCAAAAGGGTTAACAATAATAAATTTACTGGATCGAATTTCCATTAGTCATTCACTGTTAAAAGGGAACGAAATGGAATCATCTTTGAAAAGAATGATTATGGGTGATAAAATGTGGATCACGTACGATAGTAATGTGCGAAGAGGATAAGGCAAGTTGAAGTTTCAATGGCGATGGCAAGTCTGTATTGACACCAAGGAAGGTAATGCTATGTGTCTTGCGGGATTCGAAGTGAATTTTTTTTCTTAGGATCTTCTAAAACCTAGGTCAACGATTGATTTTAATCTCTACTGTCAATAATAATATTAATAATAAGACTGCAAACGGCCAGAATTGGTTCATGGTCCAGCAGACACTGAATGACCCTGACTGGGAAATTTTGTTACATCCAATATATAGAGCAAATGTTACATCTTTAGATTATCCATAGTTTTGATATTTGCAAAGCTTGTTTAAAAATATACATTTTAAATTCCGTAGAGGTCTGGAAAGCGCATTTGAATTATTATTTCGCTTAGAAACCGCAGAAATTCTCTAAACTCATAGAAAATTTTGTTTGTTGGTTTTAGCCATTTGAACGAAAAATTTTTAATATGTATAATACTTTTGTATAATACTTGTAATTTTCATTGCATATAAAATCATTCGAGTATTGAAATAGTATCTCAAATTTATTTTTATATGCCAACAACTTGAAATGTTTGTTAATAAATATTTTAATTTTTTTTTTGTTGTCATAATCATTTAATATAAATTTTTACAACTGAAGACAATAAATTTATACAAAATATTGATTAAAACAAAGACAATAATTGAGAAAGACGTTACAATTTCAATAATAATTTCATTATAGTAATAGTTTACAAACAAACAAAAAGAAATGTTCTTTTTAGAAAATTTACAAAATAAAAAAGAAGAAAACAAAAAAGAAAAAAATAAACGTAAAATTATTATAAACTATTTAGTCAATGAAGACTGTACAAAAACAAATGTTAAGAACCTAAATATGATAATAAATTAAACTGAAATATTATAAATAAACAGGAAAAAAAAAAGAAAAACCAAAGATTGGTTTCATCAGCCATTTAACAAAAATAATAATAAATAATAATTACAATAAATTAAAATTAAATAAATATTGAAAACATACATAAAAAGAATTATAATTCTTTTCAATTTAAATTTAGTTTTAATCTTATACATACATACTACATATGTACATACATATGGTGAACATACTTAAATAAAATAATAAAAACGAAAAGCAAATAATTGTAATCATAATTTATTAAAAAGCAATATCAGATTATATGAAAATGTTGTTTTTGTGTAAAATTAAATTTTTAGTTAGCATTTTGCATGCATGCATGTACATACGTACGTACTCGTATGTGCATGAAAATTATTTGCATTCAAGTGTTCAGTCATATACGAATATTGTAAAATAATTAACAAAAAATATGTATAACCACAGCAAAAAAATTTTTGTTTTTCCGAAAGGAAATTTAATTTAATTTAAGTGGAAGTAGTTTGCTACTATGAATGGACAAACTTGAAAAAATATGAAAAAAAAATTTGAATTTTCTAAGTTTACCTTATCAAATCTCATAGAATATTAAGTCGAATAATATATATCTGTATACCGTTTTAAAGGTTCATCTCTCCCCTTTCAAACAAGATTTAAATTTTAGAAATCGGGTCGGAAATGTTTGAGTAATCCAGAAATTTGTGCGTAAGGTCAAAAAAAAAAAACAGTTTTTGTCAAATAAAAAAAGTTTGGAGGGTTCGAGAAATATAAAAAAAATATTTTTGAGATCTACTCAACAAAACTCACAACCTACACTATGTCATTAGCCGGGTGTATTTACTTTTTTTTATTTTGTCGCATAGTGTTATTTTTTATAATAAAATAATGTTGGGTTTCCAAATCAATTCAATGAACAGAATAGAGTAAAACAAACGTATATTCTTTTAAATATATTTGACGATTTTCTGACAGTACAACCATGAAACCTAACCTAACCTACACAAATATTCTATGTGCGAGAGTTGTAGCACTATTCGGTTACTTTTTCGAATGGGCTCCATGTTTCCCTTCGTAACGTTACGTGAACATTGCTTGAGTTATTTACTTTTTTTCTCCATATTATTATTATCATTGTGTATTGTCTATTGCCTTGACAAACTTCAGAATGCTATTCTGTATCAACAAACACAATTCCTTGCCTAGCTCCTGTTTTGAATCCAGATGTTTCCTAAGGGGGTGCTTTAATGTCCCACATTGTGTCTCATTAACACAAAATCTACATGGTGGGCTCGAGACAGCGCTCATTCTCAATCTGATGTATGACTCAAATCTGCTCTATTACCATAAATATCCTAATAAAAGTTTGTATTGCCTTAATCCTACTTGGTTTGAATTGAACAATTCATTGCATATTTGGTATAGGGTATGTTGTATTAAGTAAACCAATGACCTTCGCATATCTATAGCTGTTATTAAACTTACATTTTTGTTTGTTTTTGTTAATAAATAAAACTTTCCTTTATCGGGTTGTGTTTAATTGTTATAAAATGATAATAAGAATTTAATAGAATTTCAATAATAAGAATTTAATTTGATTTCTTTTAAAATTTAAATACTATATGATGAGTTGATATGTATGTTTAATCAAATTTTGAAACAGATTTTCCATTTAATTGCTATTCATTTAGAAGCTTAAATACATGATATTCTTATTTAGTTGTGTAATGAATAAAAATTAACTTCTTATCAAATATTGTATGCTAAATTGTAATACGTAATATTTTTCCTAATTTATTCGAATTTATTTTGTTTTAAATTTAAATTATTAACTAAATTATAAAGTAGTACAGAAATCATTTCATAAAACCGGAAAGCTAAAGTGCTTAACTTCGAATGCAACAAATTTAAGAAATAAAGTACAAGAGACGCTATTAAAACATACGGTGAGGAGCAGAAGTGAGTACAAGTATATTTATTTCGTACTTTAAAATGTATACAACTAATATCAAAGGCTTAATTGAATTTTTTTTTTGTTGGGTATGGTAGGTTATTTTAATTGGAATATAAATTAACTTAATATCGGGTCTTTCATTTGTCGCTTCCTATTTATAAATTTAAATAAAACATGGACATTTTTAATTCGTTTGAAAGGCCTATTGATGCCATTATTTTTCGTATATAAAATCGTTCATTCATGGTACTGAATTTGATTGATGATATGGGTTATATTGGGATTGAGGATCGTGGTGGTTTTTGGCTAGTTCGCATACACCGACGACTTAAGAGCACCCCCAAGAAAAAGTCTAACAGGGTCAAACCACACGATCACGGTGACCAGAAAGTTCACATCACCTCCACATGAGATTGGCATGCCCTCAAAGCGCCCGTGAAAAATGTCCTATGTGACAAGTAGAGCCATTCTGACAGCACATGTCGTTGGTGTCCAGGTCATCCAATTCAAGCCAAATAAAGTCGGCAACTTACGTAGACGTTAGTGATAACTAGGACAAAATCGTTGTCAATGAAGTATGGATGACGCCACCATGGTCCCAAATTCGATAATTTTGTTTGTTCACGTACCCATGTATTCAAAAATGGGCCACATCACCGAAGATGATTTTTCGATGAAAACTAGGATCAGTTGCCAACTGTGTGAACACAAGACTTCCACAAAAGACTTTGCAAAACAGACTGCATAAATGCCAACTGATTTGACAGTCAAAGTTTATATTTGAAACTGTTTACGTGTGTTAGCATGCTTTCTACTATGTTTGGTACTATATCCACGATATTTATTGCTTCTCCAGGTGCACCACATTACATAGATCGATTGTATTAAAAATGTGTGATATTTTCTTAACTTTCACTTTACATTTGATCTTAAATTCTCATCATTTTGTCTACTATTACTTGTAGATTTTTAAATTGGGCCAAAGCCAAACTACCCTCCTGAGAAATATTACTTTATTTTCAGGGTAGGAACAGTTGTCTCATTTCTGCTTCACAATGGCCACTGTGCGAAACTCATAAAATTATTTTTGTAGGTTAACAAAGATTTTAAAGTATTTCGTCTGGTGAAAAATGTAAGAATTTCGCTTTAACCAAACAGCGGCCTCGACAGTTTGAAGTTAATACGTTAAAGAGTTTATTGGAGTTTTTATATTAAATTTTTTTTAATATATGTATTTTATTTACCTACTTTGTTACAATACTCATTTGGTGATTCCATTTATTTTGTGTGAATCCTTAACTGAATTATTGTAATAAACTTTACATAAAATAAACGTCTCAGACCTGAGTGGCCGTCCAATTTTAACAAATCTACTTAACTTTCAGCTTTCTAACCTTCTGCTATAGTTTTATGCATCGTACTAAGGCAGTCTGTCTGCAAATCTTTGAGAAATTCTCTTATAAAAAATATTTCTTGTAAAATGAATGAAATTATCAACAACTGCAAAATACAAGAATAATGACTCTCTTATTTAAATGTTTTCAATCATAATTTTGACTGTAATGACGTCGTGGCTTGTGAAAATATTTTAAATTTGAATATTTTTTAATAAATTCATATCTAAATTGTATACTCATAACTCTCGTGATATTATTTTTAATTTAAACGTACTAAAAGTGATAAATAGAACACATTTAAAGAAAAAAATTAATGTTTCATAATTCCAATCATATTTTTCTCTAAATGTAATAAAAAAAACTAATACATTTTTTAATTTATTTATTAAATTCAAAACTAAAGTCGGCATATTACGACTTTAAAGTATGCTATACCGTTTGAAATATTAATAAAACGACCGAATTTTATTGGCTTTGGAAGAGAATGTGAATTGTTTACAAATTTATTAAAGAAAATTACATTATTTTTCACGAAATGTTCATATATAGTACATAATTGGCCATTACAACCCCTCCGTTCAGGATGTGTGTTAATTTTATACAGGCAAATGGCAGGACATACAGTTCAAAATCGACTCCGAACGACAGATTTTTGAGAAACTTCATGACAATTTTATTTACTCTTAGAGTTTTTGCCAGAAATTTACTGAGAGGCAATTGCCGAGGAAATATGTTTTCATATTTCGTTTCATTGGAGATATCTGGCTTGGGGTTTGAACCGTGGCCTCACATCTAATAGGCTAACCCACCACCTACTAAACTACGGCAATTTCATTTCGGTTTATTTTACGACATTGTTTGCAAATTTTTAAATGAAAATAGGCAATTTCTTCTTCAATTCGGGATAACAGATAAAGAACGGAAATGTTTAGTATCGTCAAATTCAATTGATTCATTTGAACTTTGCCGTAGAGAGTCTCAAGTTTCACTGCTCTAACGATACTACGTAATGCGGAATGCGCTCTTATAGAGAAGAAGATATTAAAGAAATATATATGTAATCAATAAACAGTACAACCTAATTATCTGGGAAAGAAAGAAACACAGACATTTATAAAAAAGGAAATTATTAACGTTTCAATATTAGATAAAGACTGTGATTCTAAAATATTTCTTTTCAATATTTATTGAAGTAATGCTGCAATAAGCAAAAACACAACCGCTTTAAGGATTTGCAATGGCTATCCTCTGTTTCTCAGACATGACAAGTCGGAAACTGAAAAAAAGCAAAAAAATAAACACCCTTATTCTGGTTGTCGTCATCGTCGTCGCCGTCGTCGTCGTTACCAAAAATGATGTCGATAAAATCAGAGTCGACACAACACAATGTCGACGGCGTATTGACTCACAGAATACCAAATGTGTGTCGACAGTCATCTATAACTGTCAATAACGACAAACAGAATGCCAATTTTAAACTGTCGACGCAAGACGACGACGACAACCAGAATAAGGGTGAATATGACGGGGATGCTTTGCAAAGCATCAAAGACTACAAAGACGAAAAAAGACTCCCGTAAAGGCAATCTACTGGATAATAAGTAAAAATAATTGAGATTTTAAAAAAGCAAATCGTACCCTTCTAAGCTTCTCAGGACATAGGAGTCCTCATTTCACATTGTGAATTGACCAATTCTCAAATGGTTTACCACTCAAATGTTTTATTAAAATCCGAAGCAACATTCGCTAGTCGCCGTAGTCTAGTAGGTAGTGTGTTGGCTTATTAGACGTAAAGCCCGGGTTCGTATTCCAGGTCAGGCATCAAAACGAAAATATGAAAATATTGCTTCGGCGACTTCCTCTCAGCAGATTTCTGACAAGTAAATTTCTGAGAGTAAAAATTTCGCGCATGTAAAATTATCTTTGATCTCCTCAACTATAGTATTTGGAGGCTTTGTCGATTGAATAATACATAACCATCTTATTTTCCCTCAAATTTTCTTTCTATTTGTATACAAAGTAGATGTCAAAGCACAATAACTAACAATGAATTAAGGTACATTGACATTCCGAGAATTTTTTAAAGTTCCTCGATATTTCTACGACAATTCATGGTGTAGACTATTTAATAACAAAAAAAAAAAAAACATTTTAATTGAATCAAAATTAACATAACAAAAACGAAAGTTTCAAAATCGTATTTAATAAAATAAAATAAATGTTAAATGTATGTATACTTAATAATTATTATAAATTAAAATTATAATGGAAAACCAAAACTAAGATAAACAAAACTTAATAAAAAAAAACTAATATTACAATAAAAGAAAATCCCTATCTAACAAACCACCCTAATAAACCAAAGATACACCTTAAAATAGAACTACATATACTATCACTATAAATTAAAATATAAAAATAAATATAAAATAAATAAATAAAATATAAAAATAATAATAAAAAAGAAAATTAAAACCAAAGTTAAATTATTTTAATCCTTAATGAAAACCTATATTATTACCATAAATATTAAAAAACTAATGTATTAATAATTTAAACAAATATATTCTTACTTAATAACTGTTGAAATTTTGTTAAAAAAATTTAAAAGCAAAACAAAAAATATCCATCATTATAATTAATTTCAGTTGTTATAAATACAATGTAAGATTTTATTAAAAAAAAAAGCATTCGTAACAAAATTTACTTTATTTATGTTGAAAAAAAAAAACTGAAAAATTAAAATTAAAACTAAAACTAAACAATAAATGTAAAGCATATGAAAATGAAATGGACAATAAACAAAATAAAAATGAATAAATAAAATATAAATTTTATTTTTGTTTAATATTTGAAATAAATATTAAATACTAGCTGACCCGGCCCGCGTTCTGCGCCACCAACTAAAATAAATTTGAAGGAAAGACATTAGACGAATGTCCAATTAATTTTGAATCATTTTATTGATTTTGTTTCAAGTTGTCCTTATGATTCAGATGAACGGGCTTGAGTAGTACGCATTCGATCAGTTTCTAATCTCACTTTTCGTTGTTCAAGTGTTTCAAGCGAACGGGTCTCAGCGGCATATATTAGAAGATTTTCCAGTCTCAATGCTCGTCTGATTCTGAGGCTCGTAATGCTCTTTTCTTCCGTGCTTGAGGTGTAGAGCGACCAATTGCTTGTCATTCATTTTGAATAATTTTCAGTGACGCCATCCATTGGAAATTAATCGCACCAACCTCCGTCGACTCATACGCAACAACTTTGTTAAAGAATGCACAGTTTACGATTTAATTCATTTTGAGTAATTTTCAGAGGCGCCACCTATCGGATATTGGTCATACCAAATTAGAAACCTTCCTCGGCTCATGCGCAACAACTTTGCTAAAGATCATAACATGATCAAATGCACAGTTTACGATTTAATTGATTTTAAGTAATTTTCAGTGGGGCCCCTGCCGGAAATTAGTCATACCAACTTAGAAACCTTCCCCGGCTCATGCGCAACAACTTTGCTAGAGATCATTACATGATCAAATGCATAGTTTACGATTCTATAAGGTACATACAAACAAAAAAATTGGATTTTGCCACGCCCCTCCGCCCACAAACCGGAAATAAAAAATCGGACTTCACAGCGTTACCCGCCTGAATATTCTGAAGGTTCCCTGAAAATTTTATCAAAATCGGCCCAGCCGTTTTGGAGTCCATACGTTACATACATACACACATCCACTTTTATATATATAGATTCATCATATTTTTGTTTTAATTAATTTTATTTTAAACCCTAGATATTGGAAACATACATACCACAGATCTAAAATGGCTTAGCAAGACAAGTATGAGTTGATTATACAAGTGTGAGTTAAAACGTTGACTGCCAGGAGCATTTGTCATAGTTTGGCCAAAGCGTCAATGTGAATTTTTAATTATGCTTTGCTTGTTAAGTTGAAATATTACATACATACATAATTGGTCATTACAACCCTTCAGTCAGGATTACGACCTAGCTTCTCACACCAATTATGTTGTGTGCGTTAATTTTAAACATGAGTGGCGGGACCTACAGTTTAAAATCGACTACGAACGACAGATTTTTGAGAAGCTTTTCTTGGCAACTTTATTTACTCTCTACTTGGTAATATTCGGTGGAAATCACGTCGTGAATAAATTTTTTTCTGAAATTTCGTTGCAGCATCTGAAGTCGTAATTTATCATTTAAAATCCTTTTTGAATTTGTGAAATATTTTTTGTCTCGCAGATATCGTTGCTCTGGTTTCTGGGTTAAAAATCTTGTCGGCCTGGGTAATAGTTAATTTTATGAACTTTTTAAAATTTGAATTTATGTATCTGGGTTCATAAAAATCGATGATACGATTGCAGACTATAATTCACATGCTTCTTTTGCCTTTATTTTCTGACTGACTGCAGAGGTCATTGTAAGCTATTTCCAGCCTTTGGATGTACATACATGCATAGGAGCCACCGACCTGTTATGACTGTTGCGAAAATCCTGAGACGGATTCCAAGAAAATTTAACCTACTCTGGTCTTCCGTATATTCGTAAAGGAGTAAATATGACTTCAAGATAAATATAACAAGAAACTTCATTGCTTTTGCTTTTTCAATGCTCTGCCAGCTCTGGCAATGCATTATCTTTTCATACCGTAATAAGAGTTAAAGAAGGAGAACTCACTCATTTCCTGTCCAGTAGCTAGACCAGCATTCACAAAACAGCCATCTAAGGTTTTTATGCACTAGAGCCAAGGAGAGAAGAATGTAATTTAATGGCTGCTTTGCTCTTTGCTATCAGTAATTATGTGAACATACATATTTAATGTGCTATGATACTGAATTTGTTCCACGGCTCCCTTTGGATACATTATGTACAATAATCGCGTTATTTAAGATAAAAAAAAAATCCAAATTCGAACTTATCTCGTAAACTTGTGTTTTCAAATGATGTTCCATGATGTCAGTGTCATAGTAAGATCTTTCAGGGATTTTTAGCTACAAAACCAGGCTCGAAAGCAGATTTATGTATCGTGCAGTCAGTAGATAACATTCGAGACTGTAGTATAGCTTCAATTGCTAAATACGCAGCTTTTGGTTTCGCAATCATATCATTTCTGTTCCCGGATTTTTAGCCACAAAACCAGATTCGGAAACGGGTTGAAGTAACGCATCGTCATTAGAGAGGTCCAAATATACAATATCTAATACAATATCAGAATATGATCAGGTTCCATACTTTAATTCCTTCGTGGCTTTTATTCTAATTGCAGCTACTGGTTTCGCCAGCGTATCTTCTGGTAAGCTTTTAAGAATGATGAACAACGTTGTTCACCTAGCAGTTCTAAGAGCACTTGTTCTAAGTGATCCTAGAGGACCGTTCTCTTTTAAAACTATCAAATACATGTTGGATTAATTCTCATGGTTTTTGAATTTTAAAATGGCTTCAGTTTCCCACCGAATAATATATCATGGAAGTGTATTAACCCACCAAAGAGAATAATCAAAAAGAACAAAAAGAAAATTATAAAATGAATCGGAAATTCTACTCCTCGGGAAAGAGTAGCACACGAATTGCAAAGTTCCCGATCTCTACAACATATTTAGTCAAAGACGAATGCAAATCTATTAACCTAGAACTTGTTACTGTAAATAAAGTTTCTTACCTGGAAAAACTTGCTTAATGGAACGGAAAAAATGTTTGAAATGTTGTAAAAATCATGCGTTTCTATTGTTAAATTTTTGAATGTAACACTTCACGAGTTATTTTATGGATTTTTATTTCGTTTCATTGTCTTTAATTTCCAAAACTTGAGATGAGGCTTCAGAATCAGATATTTTAGCTTTCTTCCTGAGTCCTTCTTTACGTCTTTTATGTTTATTGGACTTTAAATGCAACTGCCACTGATACTCTCCAATAAAGTGACGTTCACATGTTTTGCAATAATTGGAAGTCTGAAAAAGAAAAAGGAAAACAGAAACTTTTAAATAAAACCCGATACTATTTTGGGAAGGAATTTTATTAATAAAAGTGGCTAGCGGCTGTAGATTACAAAGTGCAAACAACACTTTTCTAATGTAGTCGGTTGCATTTTATAATATTTAGCCACCAGCCATCAACGCATGTTATTTTTTTTTTGTTCAATATACTGTTATAAGTGCCCAAAACTAACTTCTTCATTTAAACCAGCGCCCGGATGTTGTCTCTTTTGCATCGGCTCAATTTCACACACTTGCCCATTACGATAGCAGTCAATTATGTTGACGGCACGTGAATTAACTTTAGTATGCCATTGACTAACGTCACTCGTATCCAGTTCATACAGATCGGGTACTTGACGATCACGACTGGCCAAGAAGCGATTATTTATCCATTTGATTTGTTTCTTCGAATAGCGACGTGTTACTAATTTCAATTCGTTTAGACACGAATTCAAAACATCCAAACCTGGGGGTAATTGATCTTTAGGGTCGATCGTGTTTAATGTGTCAGCTTCATTGGGGTTGGTGTTGGTGTTGTGTTTTGAACCTGCATATAATTTTAGTTGTTCTGTAAGAGAATAAAATGAAATTATTTCTAAAATTCTAAGAACTCAAACTGTGTTTAAGCAGTTTCTTTTCAAATTAAATTGTAAAAATGATTTGCAAGTTTATCACCGACAAACATATGAGATGTTGCTGTTGGCGTTTGATTAAATTTTTTGAACATTTCTTTTCTGTGGGAGATTTTTTTTTGTTTTGTTGTTGATTAGTTCGACGACTGAATAGATGGATGGATGGATGGATGGGAATTTCAATTTGAGATTTATTAGTGTCAATAGAAATGTTTAAATTAAATTTTGTTGAAAATTAACAGGCACAGCAGTAGTCAGTCAATGAATAATTTCGTAAAAATTTCCTTTACATGTTCACGATACTTGAGTCATTACTCGAGTGTATGTTTAAGAGAAACAAATAATGGATGAAGAATAAAGTAACAAACAGTGTTGGAGAAAACTATGCGATAAGTAAAATATAAAGTTACCATAGTGTTGTAGATAGTGTATTGGCTTACTAGACAACAGCTTGTAAGATCAAATCTCAGCTCTGATATCTCAACCAAAATAATATAAGAAAAAATATTTCATTCGTCGACTTCAGCAGTTTTCTGGTAAAAACACTTACAGGTAATAAAATTGCCATGAAAAGCTTCTCAAAGATCTTCCGATCAGAGTCGATGTTTAAACTGTATATTTCGCCACTCATGGATAAAAATTATAACACACAACATAGGCGGTGTAAGAAGTTAGGTCGTAATCCTGACTAAAGAATTGTTATGGCGAATTGAGTAAGTACAGAAAAATATTCCTATATAACCGGTACTTTAGAAAAAAGAACAAAACGGAATCGAGAATTTCTGACTTGGCAAAATTCGAAACTTGTCAGCTTATTTGAATATTTTAGAGCAATTAAACTGCCCACGTTTCCTATTAAAGTGCGGTACCTCTACATTACAACAACCGAATTATTTTTTTACAAACAGTAGCAAAACCTACACTACCGATGGATCTGATGGAATGGCTATTCATTCACTCATTGAACATATAGAGTCCATTTAACATCATCATCATCAATTTAACATCAGCCTAAACAGGAGTAAATCACAGTCGTTCATCCGTATCGGCTCACTGAAATATTCTTAATGGAAAAGCATGCCAAAAGCCAGTTTTAACATTGACTTATTCGCTCTGCGAAAAAAGTCAAGTACATATATTGAAAACGAGCAATCAAGTCCTAGTCTGCGCAATAACTTGGCAAAGTTCGAGAGCCGTAGAGCAAAACTTTGTTCGCTGCAGAGGGGTGTTAAAAGTGACCAAGGCACTGAACGACACTCCGCGATTTTCATGTAAGTTGTCATATTATGTGGTAGGTGAAGAGGAAGGGAAAGAATGTAATTAATTTCCTGTGAAAAGTCGACGTCCATCCATCTGTTACAAATTTGAATACAAAAGAGACCAAAGCTATGTAACCTTTTTAAATTCTAACAAGGATCGAATGATTCTCATGGACTATACTAGGAAGAGGTCATTAAATGTCACAAATACAATTGTTAAGAATTTTGACAAATATAGAAGAATCAAGGCGAACTCAGTTTACTGTTGATGTCAGTGGTTTACTAGAAATCTCTCTGAAATACAATCAAGTGCAACATGGTTATTATTTTCAGAAAAAGCTGCTTAAGAGAATGTGCTTGATATCGTATTCCATCTTCACAGATTACTAGTGATGCAACATATTCCTGTAGACATATCATCAAAGAAATTTTCCAAAACACCCTAAATGGGGGACGACCATTAAAGAGGTTTAAATAGTACCACAAGAAAGAGAAGTGAGAGAGTAATGTAGTGTTAAAAGTGCTTGACAATAAAACCGTACACTCCAGGTTCAAAATTCTAAGAAAGACTATATGTTCGGATTGTAAGAGGCTTCCACTCGTTTCAAGTAGGATGTGCAGAAGACCATCTGGCCACAGGCCAAAGAGGATAACGCCAACTATGAATATTTCAGAAAGATCAAGAAACGCCATCTTCTCACAAAGGAAAGGACGAAGCAAAATGTTTTATCTCTATGCCCAATTTAATATCTCAAACAATTCTGAAGGAGTTTGTTTCTATCATCCTAGAACCAGTTACAATAGAATTATCTAAGCTGGTGATGCTGAAAAACTTAATTAGTTGTTTGATTAATGAAGCTACAATAAATCAAAGGTTATAGTGATATTTTGTAATAGTCAAATATTTATTTAAGAAACGGAAAAGCATAAAAAAATATTAGAAAATTTAGTGTAGCAAATGTAGTGTTGAAGTCGTCGTAGTCTAGTAAATAGTGTGTTGGCTTATTAGAAATCCCAAATCAAACATCTCCAGAAAAACGAAATATAAAAAATATTTCTTTGACGACTTCCACTCAGTAGAATTCTGGCAAAAATTCTGAGAGTAAATAAAAAATTTCATGAAAAGTTTCTCAACAATCTGTCATTCGGAGTCGACTTTAAACTGTAGGTACTCATGTATAAAATAAACGCTAGGTCTTAATCCTGACTGAAGGGTTGTAATGACCAATTATGTATGTATGTATGTAGTGTCCTACATTACAAATGAAATGAACAAAGCTAGGAGCATATGTCTATTGGCGAAGGTCCTATAAACTAATTTCAAACTGGATTGATTGATTAGTCGCTGTGACAGATCACTTGCAACCTTAACGAATTTCACATGAGCATTAGAAAAACCAGCATGTTAGCAAAACCAAAATACAATTTCTGAACTACTAGAATGAGTCTCAATACTTTCAATTTCTTGTGGATGTTGACAACGTTTCCTTAATTGCCTTCCTTGTCTTTAGTTTTTTTTTAAATATAAGTGGGAGATGGACGAAATAAGCCTAGCCGTTGCCGGGAAAGAAAAATTTTATGTTAATTTCTCTCAAACAAACAGCAATACTGATTTAAAAATTATGAATTCATAATTCATTCGCTCATGCTTACATCCTCAATTATTAAAGCAAAGCAACGTTTTTTTCTTATTCCCACAACTTTTCTTGAGTGTTTTAATAAACTTTTAAAATTATTTCTTATATTTGCAGATTATTTAATATACAATATTTCAAGCATGTATGTATATGGTATATGTATGTACTATATACAGATGAATGTATGTATGTATGTATGAATAATATGATGTTCATATGTCTACATGAATATCTTTCAAATACACATGAAATAGAATTTTTTTTTTTATTTTTGGATGAACAATAGATACGAAAAAAGTGAAGAGAAGAAAAATAATGTTACCTTCTGTTGGCATTTTGTACGCATTCGCTTGCAAGTACGCTTCAATTTTTTGATCATTTGCCGCATCAAATTGCTCTAAATAGGGTATAAATTCTTTGAAACCAATCGTTTGTAATACGCCCTTCGTATACATTGATGATGAGCATAAAGAAGAGGCTGATGTGCCAGTAGAATTCGCCGAAATGCTGAAAAACATAATTTGCCAAATAACAGTGTTGAGTAAAAGTCTGTGTCATGGGTAGCAAGTAACTGCCACAGTAAACAGCAGCAGTATTAGTTGAAATGATTTTTAGGATTTAAGTAAGATTTTGATTATTGTATACGGGGTATATAAATATGTACATACATATGTATGTACATATGTACATATATGTAAACACAAAATGATTTATTGTATATAGAATATGATTAGCTCCATGATATAACAACAATACAAAGAGAGAAAAGAAAAATAATAACAAAAAATAAAAAAAAAAAACTTCACATGGATATGAAGGTATATAAAGGGTGATTTTTTTGGTATTATCTTTTTGGCAACACTGGTTTAAACAGCTCACGCACGTTTCGTGTTTTGTTTCACTGTCAAACATATTCAGTTTGGTCTATAATTTAACCATGAATCGTCTTACAAACGAACAACGCTTGCAAATCATTGAATTTTATTATCAAAATGGGCTCTTGGAAAGTTGGCCGAAGATCCACTTCTTTATCGAAAAATTGTGTTCAGCGACGAAGCCTTTTTTTGGCTCAATGGATACGTAAATAAGCAGAATTGTCGATTTTGGAGTGAAGATCAGCCAGAAGCATTGCAAAAGCTACCAATGCATCCAGAAAAAGTCACAGTTTGGTGCAGTTTATGGGCTGGTGGCATCATTGGACCGTACTTCTTCAAAGATGCTGCGAATCGTAACGCCTTTAGACTATTTTTTGTGGGGCTATGTTAAAGCTCATGCCTATACAGACAAGCCCGCTTCAATTGACGCATTGGAAGACAACATTGAAGCATTTATTCGTGAGATACCGGCCGAAATGTTGAAAAGAGTATGCCAAAATTGGACTAAGGGGATGGACCATTTGAGGCGCAGTCGCGGTCTACATTTGCATGAAATAATCTTCAAACATTAAATTATATGGACCGTACTATCGATTCAAATAAAAATTTTATGCAATTTTCTGAATTTTGTGTTTTTTTGAAAAATTTTCCTATAGCTCTTAAAAAATCACCCTATGTAGTAGCAAGATGATTAATGTTTTTTCTTTCTCTCCGAATTGTTCATTCAATAATGTGACTACTGTATCAATAAATATAAATGAATTCCTATATATACAGGCATATTGTTAGAAAAACTGTTGGAATAGCTAAATAAGGTACCAACCTTTTGTTCACATTGTGTTCATTGTGAAATGCTCGTATTTCACGCAGTAAGCCCTGTTCCAACATCTCATCGACACGCTTGTCTAGGCGTTTATTTAATACATCCTGATAGAAAATAAAAAATAAGAAAAAGAAATTAGAAAAAAATTAAATTATTTAAGAAGTAATAAAGTGGGCGATTTACAATATTAAATTAAGGTCAATCATAGAATTTTTAATTTGAAATTATAATAGAGTAGGATGTTTACTTTAAAGTTAAATTGTATCTTTTTTTTTTTTAATTATTTAATAAACGTTTGGGGCATTGAAGGCAAGAGTGCTGTACCTTTATTTGTGGATTAGATAAGATTTCGTATGTATTCTATTATATTTTACGATACTATTTCGATATTCTCACCTTTTAAAAATGAAAAATGATTACAATTTGAATTAAAAGATACATACTTTAACCCGTTGTAATTTTTTATTTAACTTAAGAACAAATTTTAATTGATAATGCCACGCTATTAACTTTATTACACGACCCTCCTGTACTACAAAAATTCAAACTTCAGAATTTTAAAAAATTACACATTGTAATTAAATCTTGCAATAGGAACTTCCCAACTTTAAAAGTTGACAATTAGCATTTGTTCATGCTACATCTGTCAAATTAGTTATCATTTGTTCACTCATATATTCCCAATTGGTCATTCTCACATCACTTATGTTGTGTGTGATAATTTTATATATCATCATTGTCATGGATTTTTTTTACTCTTCGGGCCATTATTACAACTTCCAGTTAAAGTTGAGTTTAGTTAAAGATAAATTTTAGCTAAAGTAAACTTTAAAGTCACCTTTAACTTTTTTTCGTTATTACAACCTACAGATAAAATTAAGTTAACTTTTTCAAAAATGTGGCAGTGCCGGAGCAATGTTGATAACATTGCTCAATTAAACCGGTTATTTTTCATGTATTTACTCATTTTGTTTATATTTGAAGTTGTCATATTGAAAATAATAATAATAAGGCAAGTTCAGATATAAACTTAACTTTAAAAGTTACCAGTAGGCTGATCCTCCCTTTAGCTTAACGCTCACTTCTACTTTATCGTTCACTTATAATAATGAAAAACAATTTATCTGCCCGTTAAAATCCTCCTTTTACTTAACGGCTAGTTGTAATAATGGGCCTAGGAGTTTTTGCCAGAAAAATGCTGAGAGGAAGTCGCCGAAGAAATATTTTTTCATATTTTCGTATTGATGTCTGACCTAGGGTTTGAACCGTGGCCTCACGTCTAGTAAGCCAATACACTACCTACTAGATTACAGCGACCTAACTCTGTTTTTCTAAATCACCATGTATGACCAAGATATGTATGTGTTCGCGTTCTTCAGCGATTAGCGCCAATTTGAGATGAATGGCTACGTAAACAAACAAAAATGGTAAATTTGAACGATACTAAACCACATAAAATCCAAGAGCGTCCAATGGATCTCAAAAAAGTCACTATACATATTTATTTAAATTTATAATTTTGGTTGGCCATATTTCTTTGAGAACGACTTTTGCTAGACCATTACTAACAACGGCGAGCACCATAGACCGATGGTTACCAATTTCTTTTGGATTGAATTGGATAAAGTGGAGTTCTTTTTGAATAAACCACAAGCCACAGGGATATCCTGGGTAATTGTGTAGCCAATGCAGTCGTTAGAGTAGATCTAGTTGTGAAGACACTTTATTTACTTGCAAATGGCTTCTATAGAGTTTGTAGATCAGCCAACACAATCAACAGTCTGATTTATTCGACAGAGTGATGGAAGATTGGATGAGCCATATAATGACATCCATCAATAGGTATTTCAACCGAATAAAAAATTTCAATAATATCTCACATTTAAGGAAGGGAAACGCTTAAAAAGGACCTTATAAAACGAAACGTTAGAGAAAGTTTCGTGTTTAATTTTTTTAAGCTGATACCAATACTCAATGTTTGTTCCTACTCAAGCAGTGCATTGTGTTAGATTACTTTCGCTATTCATTCTAACAATTTTATATAAAATTTAATAAAACTAAGTACATAGAAACAGAACTATTAAAATTACTTTATATGGCGACTATAAACACTCATATTACTTAATATTTGCTGAAGAAGTTAAATATAAAATTGTAGTTTATTTTGTTTAAAATCAAAAAAATCACAATAAATATTTAAACAATTTGAATTTCGAATTGACAATTATTAGACTTCAAAAAATATTGTGCAAACAAAAACCAAACACATGTTTTTGACGCTGTTTTGCCACCCAAATTATAGCTTTGCTAGAGTTTTCTAAATTTTCTAAAGTAACTGCCAGAAAACCATTTTCGTTTTTTTTTGGTACTCACTTCTGCTGCTTTAGAGGACCTGCTTTAGAGGAGTACTATCTGATGATTTAAGCAGTTTTTCTTCACTCCAACTAAGATGTTGTTACGATACTTCGACCGCAATTTTTAGTCTCCACGAGTGAGCTGGTCTAGTTGGCGAATACCTAGTGTATTCCATAAAGCTATAAACAACTATCATAAGAAGGGGCATTACATGAACGATGAATAAATATTTAGAAGACCTTGACTATGTTGAATATCTGTTTCCGTTTAACATCCTTGGTTAAATTCATTATTGGCAGCTTTGTTTGCATACCTCACTAACAACTCACACCAACCCATCTTGTCAACCCAAGTGTTTGCTCTTTAATGGCTTTTTGACTTCATTATATCTACTTCTAATACAGACTCAAAGAGTAAAGCTGATAAAACACATTATCGCTCCCATGAGAGATGCGGTAACTAGTTTGTGCATATACATATAAGCTCCTAATGAAATATGCTAAGATACATATTCACATTTAAAGCCTTCCATTTAGCAGGATCTCCACTCCACTGTTCTATTATCACGCATAATTGGAGATTATAACCCTTCAATTAGGATTACGACCTAGCTTCGCACACCATTTATGTTGTGTGTGTTAATTAATACATAATTTATTACCTACAATTTAAAGTCGACTCCGAACGACGGATTTGTTGCGAAACTTTTTCATGGCAATTTATTTTCTCTGAGAGTTTTTGCCAGAAATCTGCTGAGAGGAAGTCGCCGAAGAAACACCTTTTCATATTTCGTTTTGTTGGAGTGTCTGACCTGAGTTTTGAATTGTGGCCTCACGTTAAATATGTCAACACACTACCTATTAGACTAAAGGTACGGTCAGATATGTCAAATGTTTGCCACAATTTTGTTTGCCCGAAATATGACTGAAACAACTAAAATTTTGTTTTGTGGTCACACTACGCACAAATATTTTCCCATTTTTATTTCATCAAATAGCGGCAAACAGAAATATGGGCAAACATGGTTGCCATATGGCTACACTTAAAAAATATATGCCACAAAACAAATGTTTGACCAGAATGTTGGAAAACAAAAATACGTATACATACTTTCACACGTAATAGAAGGTGAATATTTTTTCGTTTTGTGTTGCGGAGCTTTTGTGAAAATTTTCGAAGAAAAAAAAGATACGTGATTAGTACAAGATTTGTAAGCTGAAGCCAGCTGTTTCTCTTCTTAGATTCAGAGCAATTGCTGCTTACAATCAGATGTGAGAGAGTCACTCCCCTTTGGAACAAAGTTATTTGCCAAAATTTAGGAAATTTTTTAATGTAGGTTTAGAGATATGATCGCTATAGAGAAGGTGCTACGGCCAATGTGGTTAAATGTCTCAGTTAAACAGAATTTTAAAATTCGAACTTACAACCATTTGTCGCATCCAGCAGATTAGCGTACTAATGTAAGCAAATGTGGCTGTCAAACAAACAATCTTACAAACGCTTAGTTTAACTACAATGGGGTTTTTTTCAACTTTTTCAAAATACGAGTAAATGACCGAGTGTTTGGAATAATTTATTTGTTTGTGCGATATTTGAAATTTAATTTTTACGTGTAATTTATTTGATCATAATCTGGTCAAAAACCTTAACTTTTATTATCAATACGAAAAACGAAAAACTATAAAAACAATCCAACTTTGGAGAAAGGTTTTCGTTCGATCTAGTTTTTAATACGTCATGACAAAATTTGTATTCAATTGTGGTTCTCGTAAACACAGAAATAACTAGTGTTTGCTATAAAAACTCAAGAAGAATTGTAAAATTTATACAGCAGCCCGCACGTGTTAATACCAATTGTATGGACATTTATACATACATACATCACACAAATTAATTGAAATTAATCGAGCATCTCCAGGTAGGTGGCGTGATTATAGTGTTTGACTATAAACCCATGTATTCTAGGGTCAAATTAGTTAAAATATGAAAAAATTGTTAATCAAATTACATTTAATTATTATATAGCTCGATGCAGAGTAACAGACCGTAACTCTCACATTAATAGACTAGACCCACTAGACTACCGCTGTTCATCATAGTTTTTCGAGGTTTAAATTACTGAAGAGGCTCCTATCTCGTTGCCTGCCATCAAAGACTTCTAGGATAAACGTAGGCGTACGCCGAGGTTGCGACAAATTTTTGAGAAGTTTTTAGTGGAAATTTTATTTTACTCAGAGAGGTTTTGCCAGAAATTTGCTGAGAGGAAGTCGCCGTAAAATTTTTTCATATTTCGTTTTATTCGAGATGTCTGATGTTGAACCGTGGCCTCACGTCTAATAGGTAGTGTATCTACTAGACTACGACAACTTCTTTCTCAACTTTATAATACTAAAAACAGCTATCATAAGAAGGTGTATTACATGGGGAATGAATGAATGTTTCGTAGATTATACTGATTATAATTCACTTACAAATTAAGTTCTACCTTTTGCCAGCAAACGTGCGTTCTGTACTACTATAAAGCTTTAAATTCTTGAACATCTCGGCCAAAAATATTGTAAACATTGCTGGTATTTATTAATCGATTACTGGGAAAAATATTAAAAAGATTTTAACTGAATGCCATTTCAAACAAGGAATTATGAGTAAGAACAGAAGAATCGTCAATCTGTGTCGAATTAATTAGTAAAACAAAAATTAAATTCCAACGGCTACAAACTAAGAAGATCACATGAAAATGCAGCAAGAATGGGAATTCAATGGATTCTCAAGGCAGAGTAAGAGTATGGCAACGCATGGAGCAGAAATTGAAACGAAGTTAATATTTAAATTATTGGCACATGAAAAATTACAATGAAACTGTACTCTGGGAGTTTAGAATTCCAAATCATTTATTCATAAACGTTCTGCTAAAGGGTGATTTTTTAGCTATTATCTTTTTGGCAACAATGGTTTAAACAGCTCACGCACGTTTCGTGTTTTGTTTCACTGTCAAACATCTTCAGTTTGGTCTATAATTTAACCATGAATCGTCTTACAAACGAACAACGCTTGCAAATCATTGAATTTGGCATCATTGGACCGTACTTCTTCAAAGATGCTGCGAATCGTAACGTAATTGCGAATGGAGAGCGCTACCGTGAGATGATATCCAACTTTTTTTTGCCCAAAATGCAAGAGCTTGACTTGCATGACATGTGGTTTTAACAAGCACACAGCACGCGTAACAATGGACTTATTGAGAGGCGAGTTCGGTGAAAATTTTATTTCACGTTCGGGACCGGTCAATTGGCCGCCTAGATCGTGCGAATCGTAACGCCTTTAGACTATTTTTTGTGGGGCTATGTTAAAGCTCATGTCTATACAGACAAGCCCGCTTCAATTGACGCATTGGAAGACAACATTGAAGCATTTATTCGTGAGATACCGGCCGAAATGTTGGAAAAAGTATGCCAAAATTGGACTAAGCGGATGGACCATTTGAGGCGCAGTCGCGGTCAACATTTAAATGAAATAATCTTCAAACATTAAATTATATGGACCGTACTATCGATTCAAATAAAAATTTCATGCATTTTTCTGAATTTTATGTGTTTTTTTTTTGAAAAATTTTCTTATAGCTCTTAAAAAATCACCCCTTACTAGCCACCGAGATTGGGCGATTTGACTCTTTAGACTTTTTCTTGCGGGATTTTCGTAAGCTACAAACCACAGCGGTTCTCAAAGCCAACGTAATATAACATAATCGATGGCAAATTCAATCTAATCTATGCGTCAAAGTCAGGTAAAATTAAACATTTCGCATGCCCTCCACCCAGAGAAGACGTGACTGGTGGACGAATAAAAAATTTCGATAATACCATACACAAACGTTGTTTTATTTACATTTGAAGATAGGAAGGGTTTAAACTAGACCCTTTGTATTCAATTTATAAATCTCCTCTATTAACAATCTCTCCTCAGACAAATCAAAAGCCTTTCTACCCACATCATAAAAAAAAACTTTAAAATATTGCTCTCTGTACTCCTATAATTAAATAAAGTCGTAAAAATATTATACGCGAACGAACAAATTTCACTAATGTTCTCATAATTTCTGCGTTTCTTTTGTTCTGTTTTTTTTTTGCAATTGACTTAAACACATAAAACTTGAACAAAAAAAAGAATGCCAAGTGAAAGGAGTTTTACAACTTGAGAAATTCTTTAGCGGACCTGTTGGGATTACCATACAAGTTCTGCACGTATTCTGTTTGCCACATCACATCAAGCATTTCACCCAGAAGACAAATGAATTTGAGGAATAAAACAACAAAGAAAAAAAAAAACAAAAAAAACATGAAAAGAAGGCGTATTAAGATACAATGTTTCAAAATATTTTTGTGAAAGACTTGTTTCAGCATTACATTTTAAAATTTATTGTTGTAGACATTTTACAATATGTTGCGCCACATTTAGAGACTCTATCACAGCTTTCATGGCATATGTTACTTACATATGCTATGCTAGGAAGCAATATATTTTTATAGATGTAAAAGGTCTTTGGCGGACTAAACTCAATGCATGAAGTTAACTAAGTTATATTCTTTTTTTTTTACGGAGAATGTTATATTACCAGAGACTATTAAGTTAACATAGTTGAAAATTTTGGAAAAGTGAACAAAGAAAATTGTAAAAAAAATTTCGGATTTCGGACCTAGGATAGTTATTGGATTAAGTATTTCAAAGCAATTTTTGTGACTTTCAAGCACTACTTGGAACTGGAGATATAGGCGACGAAGCTAATTTTTTATGAAATTAGCAAACAAAAAGGTGCGTTATATAAATCGAATAAAAAATGGACTTGTGAGAGTACTGTACGTAGTTGGCTGGATAGCTTTGGTATTAACGCCATGATGCAAAAAATCCTAGTCATAAATAAACCAAAAAAGAGAGTCATCAACCAAAAAAGCGAGTCATCAACCAAAAAAATGCAAGTCATCAACCAAAAACATGCAAGTCATCGATATAAAACATGTAGTAGGATGTAGTTGGCTTTGGTATTAACGCCATGATGCAGAAAATGCAAGTCACCAACATAAAAAATGCAAGTCATAGAGCAAAAAAAAAAAAGAAAAACAAATCATCAACCAAAAACATGCAAGTCATGGACCAAAAATATGCAAGTCGTCAATCAAAAAATGCATGTCATCGACCAAAGAAAAAATGCAAGTCATTTACCAAAGAAATGCATATAAATGCATATTAACTAAATGAGAATTATTAAAACTTTTAAGTTCATTTCCCCACAATTTTATTTTTTATCCTATTTTGACCGATTTATTAGCTTCGTCGTCTATATGTAGCTCCGGTCCCAAGTAAGGCTCGACCCTAAGTAAAACTGTTTTGGAATCGTTGATACCATATCTATCTAGACTCACTTTCTCCACAAGTTCATTTTTTATCCGATTGTGACCGATTTATATAGCGCACTTTACTAATTTGACAAAATGTTAGCGTCGCCGCCTTTATCTCCGGTCCCAATTAATGCACGACAGTAAGGAAACCGGTTTTAGAATCCTTGATACCATGATTATTCAGCCCACTAGGTCCGAGACTAGGTCTATTTTTCCTACAAGTTAATTTTTTAACTGATTTATACAGAAATTTTTTTTTTTTTTTTACTTATTTGAAGAAATTAATTAGTTTAGTCGGTTGTATCTTCGGTCCCAAGGCTTACCTGAACGTCACGAAAACTCTTTTGAAATTCTTGATCCCATAACTAACAGTCTACTACATCCGAAAACGGACCTTTTTAAATTTTATCGAATTTTACCCGATTTATGGAAGGCATTTCGTATTTTGTTTGTTGTTTTTTGTAAAATTCAAAGGTAGCATCTTCCATTTACTTTTTTCCAATTTATCTCCATATTCGTAATTATTTAAGGTTTTCTTTCTTCACTTTTCCAAATTTTTCAACTATGTTAACTTAACTCACTCTATAAGAAAGAGAAAATATAACTTTATACATATCTAAACTCAAGTATTTTATCTCGACATTTGAACTGGAAAGTAACCTGGACCCAAGAGGAGTAAGAAGTAATAAAGGAAAAAATATGAAAAGCACTTTGAATTGCTTGAGATAATATAGTGCCTTCCAACAGGGACTTCCAAACTTTAAGAGTTGTTGACAGCCACGTTGTTAAAACTACAATTTGTGGCATCAGGTAAAGTCTGACCTGAGTGAACGAAAATTTGATTAGAATGGATATTAAAAAATACCAATTAAAGCAAATTAGAACTGAAAGAAGATGGTGAACGATTTTTCGGGTGTGGTACAATGAGTATTATTTGGGTACTTGGCCATCAGGGAATGTTTGGAAATCAAGTGGTAGATGATCTGTTAAAAAATTCTGGACCGTACATGGCTGTAAAAACCGAATTGCAGATGTGAACTAAAATGTCGCATGGGACGCTATGGAACTGCAACTTACTTACATAATGGGTCATTACAACCATTCAGTTAGGATTCCGACCTAGCTTTTCACACTACTTATGTTGTGTTGGTCTATTTTATCCATGACGACTCCTAACAACCGATTTTTTAAAAACTTTTAATGGCAATTTCATTTTACTCTCACAGTTTTTGCATGAAATCTACTGAGAGGATGTCAGCGAAGATATATTTTTTCATATTTCGTTTAGGACACTCTGTAGCAATCGCGATGGGGAAACACCTCTAACGTGTAAGTGTAAATATGAATTAATTGGGTAGGATTATAGGTATCCTTGTGATAGATACAGATATAGTTGATATTAAAAATTGCAGGGCATTTGAAATGAACGTCGAAACGATGGAACACTTTTGATGTCATTTCACATTTGCGATTTTTTTATAGATGACTTCTTATCAAACATTACTTATCTATGAGGAGTGGACTGAAAATAATTCAGGAAATATGCACACGAAACTGATTTTTATTTCTTATATGGTTGGCATTTTTCATTCGTGAGCACACAACTGGCAAACGCTATGATGATCTGTTAAAAGGATGGTTTCATCTCTTTAACCCATTCAACTCTTATCGAACATATGTATATACGGCCTCTCAACTAGCCCTTTCCAACTCTGACTCTTGATAACGGTCTGTCAAATTGAATGTCATTGATTCAGTCTGTTTTGCCAAACCACAATGGACGACCATAGACAGTGACTTGTCTTCACTTAATGGGCTCTGGAGCAGGTGGTAAGTGATCCTAGTTTTAATCGAAAAATCATCTTCAGCGATGAGTCCCACTTCTGAAAATATGGATACGTAAACAAACAAAAGTTGTCGAATTCGAGACGATACAAATCTATATGAGAAGCAAAAGTGTCTAAAGCAGCACTTGAAAGTTACTGTTTAGTGTAGATTTTTGGCAGACGAAGTCATCGGTCCATATTTTGTGGAGAACGAGTTGGCCAGGTCATTTTATTCACCGTAGAGAACTATAGATCGATGAGTATCAACTTCGATTGGCCTAAATTTGATGATCTGAGCATTAACGACATGTATTTTCAATAGGATGGCGCTACGTGTCACACAGCTTATGTCATACTGGATATTCTGCATGAGCGATTTGAGGGCATGGTCAACTCATGTGAAGGTGAGGTGAAATGACTGCTAAGAGCGTGTGATTGAGAATTTTTCATGAGTTCTTTTCTAAACTTGCAGGTAAATACGAATGTCTAATTTATGTGTCAGAGTTATAAAAACTTGGCCAATTAGGTAAAGTGAAGACGTGAACGATTAAAAAATGTCGATGATATCTCATACATACTTTGCTTCATATCTTAAATATGGGAAGTGTTTAATGGAAGATCCTCTACCTATTTTGCATACCTTAGCTAAAAACTAATTTTTTGCTGTAAGACTGGATCCCTAAACAATTTTTTTTTTGCTCTTTAAAATTAGAGCGACGAAAAAGGCAAATTCGTTGCATCTGGGTGTTCTCAAAACATTTCTGGTTCACAATTTTTAATTTATTTTTATTTTTTTAACTTATTTTCGTAACTCATTATGAGCTATGTTCTTCGCTACGGGCCATGATGAAGAATTGGTGATAATTGAAGTAATTGACGGTGTAGTTATTTGTTTTTGGTACGAGTCAAGATTATATTTTAAAAACTTCTTTTCTTTTTCAACTTCTCTCACACACAAAACAGCAATTATCACGGTTGTCTGTATGGAAATTCTTAAATAATAAAAATAAAATAATATTGCTAAAGAATACATACGAAAGTACATATATATATACACAATGCATACATACTACGTATACATACACGAATATGTTTGTAGATGGCCAGAAAATGACGGTGATAATGACGACAATGACGATAATAATGATGAATTTGGCTGCAAAACGTTGGTGGCATTGCAAATGAGTAGAGAGGAGTCAACAAAGTAGTAGTGGAAGTATAAGAAATACAAGAACAAAAACTATCACCATCAGGGCAAAAGTTAAAAATTCACTTGAACGTTTGTCTGTCTCTCTCGCTGCCTGTCTGACTGGTGTGCCTGAATGTTGCACAAAAAATGGAAAAACAATTTAAGAAAGTTAAGTTGTTGAATGCTAATTTCGTTGTTTCTTTCCTTTTATTTCTCATTTATTTGCTTACAAGACTGCATGGATGATAAATCTTAAAAAAAAAGTCGGCTGTGGTGTTAGGAGTACAACCACTTTTTTTATTTTTTTGCAGGCTTTCAAGAATTTAAAGACATTTTTGCTGTTAGTCTGTTTGTTTGTTTGCTTGTTTCTTCGTTCGTTCTTTTAAAGGATATTTCGAATGAACGTGGGATTTGCTTAAGAAATATTTTCTTTAAGGTTTTCATTTTTATTTCAATTTTTTTTTTGGCTTTTTGCGAATGGAATTTTTAAATTAAAGCCCCATTCAAAGTCCAACAAGTGTGTCTTACAGTTTGGACTATAAAACTCTGTGTTGTGTTTTGCATAAAAATATGTACAGGATATTGTCATCAGGCTTGCCATGTTTTGAAGAACACCAAAGGGGTGGCAAATGCTTAGCGAAGAAGGAGGAATGATTAAGTGAAATATTTAAGAAATTTTAATAAAATTTTGGAATAAATGTTACCGACAAGCGTTTAATTTTAAAATTACTTTCTTTTAGAACGGCTTTCAAATTTTAAACTTCAATTCAATATTGAATTTCGAAAAAGGGTTTGCCTGTCCATTTTGAAAAATTAACCTTTTGACACCAAGGTATTGTAATCTACAGACATGAGCTGCGTGTCAATTAAGACAGAAACTGTACATTTAAGTTGGCAATTCAAAATTCACGTTAGTGAAAGTAAAGCTTTTCTTATAAAATTATCATCGTGTTACAATCTTTTATCGTTCTTACCTGATTACATCTCAACCAGAATAAGATCGTATGTGGATAACGTAGTGGACCTCCCAAACGATTGCCACCAGGTTGTTCACGTTGTTCTTTCAATTTCGCACTCAATGTTTGACCACTCTGCTGATAATATTCAATGGCCCTAAAAATAAAATCAAAATAAAAATAAAATAAGAAAAAAATAAATTCGAAAAAGTAAACAAATCTCATGTAAATTATTTTTGTCTTTGATTTGGACAAAAATTAAATTGAAAAACAACCGAAAAATAAGAAAGAATACATTTTAAATTAACTGAAACAATCTAATTTAATTGGCTGACAACTACTGGATGAACGCAAATACATTTTAATACAAAAAAAAAAAATTGGGGAGACTGAAAAGGTGGTCAAGTTATTATTATAAGGTACCCTACAATATCAATACTCATCAAATCCAAAAGATCCCAAACCATGTCGAAAAAGTCACGGGCGGCGACATACATCCATACAAACGGTGAGTACATTATGTGCCAATAGGATGATTATAAACGTCTTTGGGTGTGAAATGGATTAACGCACAGTTTTTGCCGCATTAGACACACTGCACGAGCGATTTGATTTTATGTCGTGTCTAGTCAAACCGTTCAGACTTTTTCTTGTAAGGTTTTCGTAAATAGTAGGTGTATGCGAATAGGCCACACAGCTGCCTCAAAGGCAACAAAATTCGTCCTATCGGTCAAATTCAGTCTGATCTATCCAGAATCATGGAAAATTGAACATTGCAGATGGTCAGCTCACCTGACCGTTAACTGGCTACCGATATCATGCGGTTTTGCGGGTGATTTTTTATTAAGTAGCAGGCCGCAAATTAAACTGAAAGCCTAAGATTCATGCTGTCGTTGAAATTCAGTCTGTTCAATCCTCCAGAATCATGGAAAATTGAACATTTGGAATGAACTTCACCATGAGAAGCCG
The DNA here is from genome assembly GCA_927399465.1 of Sarcophaga caerulescens. NCBI lineage: Eukaryota > Metazoa > Arthropoda > Insecta > Diptera > Sarcophagidae > Sarcophaga > Sarcophaga caerulescens. The sequence continues at coordinate 54,380,678 of OV656873.1, forward strand.
CGGCGGACATTTGAACGATATTGTATTCCAAACATAATGGCATCAATAGGTCCTTCAAGCCAGTAAGAAATTTCAATGATATCACACACATATTTTGAAGGAAACGTTTTAGACCTTTAAATATCGTATAAAGCGGACTTATCTGCTACTTTTTAATGGTGTTTTCTTTTCTACAAAGAAAATGTCACCATCTTACAAGGTGCATTAAAAAAATTTTTGACCAACCCTGTTGTAATGTCATTTTTTATTTGAGAAGAACATAACACAAATAATAAAAAAGGGTATGCCGTGTTTACCACTTATTAAGAAAATGAATGAGGAAATGCCAATTTGTTCAAAGGTGTTGCCACATCGCTAATTTTTCGATTTCATTTTTTGCACACTTTTTTTAACACAAAAAAAAAAAAATATTTTAACACTGTTCTAACATTGAATGCAATTTTTTATATTGCTGACCATGTAGCTTTAATAATGTAATATTTCCTTAAGATTACTCCACAAAACAATGAAAAAATTAACTTAAAATTGGATAACAATACCAGGCGACTTTTTTTAAATTTCATCTGGTAGCCCTATAAATAAACAAAAGTCATCTGCTTTACAGGGCATTATCAGCACTGTCGATTTATACAGGGCATAAAATGCAATGCCAAAATTGCAAAATTGCATTTTGCGTTAATAAAATGCACATTTTTTGGTAGAAAAGAAAACACCATAAGATAAAAAAGGGGGTAATAATGTTTGAGTGTAGGTATATACTATACATATATATATATATATATATATATATATTGAAAAGTAAGAGAAGTTAAACTTTTGGTTGCAGTGTATTACGTAGATCGTCATCTAGTATTTAACAAGCAGATCTTTTTTCAATGGCATTAGAGTTTTACTGGTGATAAAAATAGTACAGTTATCGGACTATTTTGCTTACAATGGCATAGTACCATACAACTTGAAGATCATACTATATTTGACTGCAACCGATGTATTATCATTAGGAACCTTAGGATTAAATCGACCTAAACAATATGATGGGTTTTTCAGTACGTTACCAATACGGTTGCACTCACGCCTGTGAATTTCGTTTGCTATTAGCAAACTGAAATAACCAAAAGCATTATCTAAATTTTATTTTCTGCGTGTTGGTTGAATTTTACTCCATGTTGTCAAACCATACAGAACCACCCATTTGTCATTGCAGTTAAAATATTATTACAGTTGGACCTGGATTTTCCGTGATGGTCGGGACCGGAAGCATTTTGTATAATCGATTTTCCCGGTTAATTGAGTACCAATTTTGGCTAGTTTTTTAATAGATATTTTTATTAATTAATAAATGAATATGTACATATTTATATAAAAACTAAATAATTCAAGGATTTTATATACAAACATGTTTCAAAAATATAAAAAAAAATAATTTTGTCAGAAAACAGTGAACAGTAGATAAGGATTTCATGTACTAAAGAGGGCATTCCCCTTTTTCGTTTGTTTGTCCAAAATAATAGAAAAAATTTTTGCTTATAATCACAGATAATAGAGGTAAACGATGCAGAAAAATTTAAGGCGATTCAAAATAAAATTAAGTCGATGCAAAAAATTTTCTTTTTCCATCACGGATAATTGATGTTGCCGGATAATCGAATCACGGATAATCAAGGTCCTACTGTCGTTCCGTGATGGTGGAATTTATTTCGTTCTTTTTATTTTCTTATGTGACGTTGGCACATAATTCATGAATTATATAGTCTACTTATATCGCAGGTTTGGGTACCGGGCCGAAAGTCACAAATAACAGATAAAGTCTACTTGCTGTTAAACTCAATGGGCCTCTGTATCATAATGTGACTCGTAATTATATGATATACATACAATCTTCCCGGTTATCGTCTTACCTATTGTTTCCCTTTACCTGGTCAATACATACATACATACATAATTGGTCATTACAACCCTTCAGTCAGGATTACGACCTAGCTTCTCACACCACTTATGTTGTGTGCGTTAATTTTATACATGAATGGCGGGACATACAGTTTAAAGTCGACTCCAAACGACAAATTTTTAAGAGAAGCTTTTCATGGCAATCTTATTATTAACTCTCAGAGTTTTTGCCAGAAATCTGCTGAGAGGAAGTCGCCGAAGAAATATATTTTCGTTTTAATGTCTGACCTGGGGTTTGAACTCGGGCCTTCAGTCTAATAAGCCAACACACTACCTACTAGACTACGGCGACTTCACAACCTGGTCAATATAACCCTTAATCAGAATTACAACCTATCTTCTCATGCCACCAACATCGTGTGTGTTTATTTTATATATGTATGAGTGGTGGGGCCTACAATTGAAAGTCGACTCCTAACGATAGATTTTTGAGCAACTTATCATAGAATTTTATTTCATCTCAGAGTTTCTGCCAGATTTCACAATGGACGACCATAAATAACGACATGTGATCGCTTAATGGGCTCTGGAGCTATTGCTAAGTGATCCTAATTTTTATTCAAAAATCATCTTCGGGGCTGAGTTCCACCTTCTGGATATATGAGTGGGTTATCAAACAAAATTTGTTGAATTCGGATGACGGCTCCGTACTTCAGATTTGCGAAAGTTTTCATGACAATTTAATTTTGTACTTTCAGAGTTTTTTTTTGCCAGGAGACTGCTGAAAGGAAGTCGCCGAAGAAATATTTTTTCATATTTCGTTTTGTTCGATATGTTTGGGCCAGAGGTTTAACTATGGACTCTCGTCTATAACAAGTCAACACACTACCTATTTGATTGCAGCGATTTCTACGTACTACTTTCCATAAAGTATCCTTCATAGGCATTGTCACTATTACCCCCTACTACCTACCAGCTGTTTGTTAATGGTTTCCTTTTCTAACACTCTTTTGATTATGCATGTCAGAGCTTCGACAAGAGGTAATGTATTGTAAATAAAAACTAAAAAAATATTGTACGACGCACTTTTATAAAATATTTCAAAAATTGTTGAAATTTTTTCATATTCAAATGCGAAGTTTGAATTGTTTGGATAAATTTGAAATATTTCTTTAAGGTTTGAAAGAAAACGAATAGAATTTCCTAAACGTTTTAAGGTTCGGCATATAAATTGTTAAATTAAAAACACTGGTTCTGTGTATAGCGAATATAGAATTAAATGTATTGGCACAAGGGAATTTTGTTTCTTTTAGTTCTTGTCCGGATTAAAGATATGTATGTAGGTAGGCATATACAAGAGTACATATATTTAAAAATATATTTTAAATGTCGTATTTACATAAAATTAAAATGAATAGACATGACAACAAATAAAATCATTAAAAACACATAAATTTCAAACTTAATTAAAAAAAAAAAAAAATAACAAAAAAAAATATCAGAAACAAATTGTTTCTTAAGATTTCTTTTTTTCGACTTTCGGCAAAGAGAACGTAACAAATTACACAATTAACAGACAAAAAAAAACAAACAAATTTTGTTTTTCTATACAAACAAAACAAATTAGTTTTTTAGCTTCTTAACAAATATGAAAAAAAAAAAATAAACCAGAAAAACAGACTGAACTGAACTGAATAGAACATTTGTTGACAAAATATTTGTATTGTAAATAGGAAAACATGTCCGCCCTTTTTTTTAAATCCCTACAGCTAAATGTCAATCAATTTGTTTATGAAGTCTTAACAGCCTTATTACCCACCCTTCGTATCACTACTTGTTAGACAGAATGCTATTTGTCTGATTTCAAAAGACCGAAAAATAAAGCCTCGAGCCAAAGTACATGAATACATAGTTTTTTTTCCTTTATCTTTTTCTTCTGTCCCAGTCAAATTTTCTCAGTCAATTTGATGCAAGTATGCCATCAGTTTCAGATAAAAAGAAAAAAAAAAATGTCGTGAGTTTTTCCGGTAATGGAAAATCAAATGAAATTTATCAATTACTGGACAGATTATGGATCATAACGTTTGTAATTAACAGTTATAAAATAACTGTTAAATTTATCATCGCCGTAGTCTAATAGGTAGTGTGTTGGCTTATTAGACTGAAGGCCCGAGTTCAAATGCCAGGTCAGACATCGAAACGAAATATGAAAAAATATTTCTTCGGCGACTTCCTCTCAGCAGATTTCTGGCAAAAACTCTGAGAGTAAATAAAATTGCCATGAAAAGCTTCTCAAATATCTGACGTTCAGAGTCGACTTTAAACTGTATGTCCCGCCACTCATGTATAAAATTAACGCACACAACATATGTAAGTGGTGTGAGAAGCTAGGTCGTAATCCTGACTGAAGGGTTGTAATGACCAATTATGTTCTGTATGTTAAATTTATATCAATTAAATTAAGAAACATTTTCATTCACTCTTTAAAATACCTTATTTGCATGAGTACTGTTCTTTTCCTTCCAACTAGATTTCTTTGGTTAAGAACTTCAGTAATAAAATAACCCACATACCATCAACCCACTTATTGTTTGAAAGGCTCATTCTACTCATTGTACTCGACTAAGTCCCTATGTTACTTACACAATTTCATTTTAACATTCCATACATGCATACATAATTGATCACTACAACTCTGTAGTCAGGATTACGACCTAGCTTCTCACACCACTTATGTTGTGACAGATTTTTGGAAAACTTGCCAAGTTTTATTTACTCTCAGATTTGTTGCCAAATCTGCTGAGCGAAAGTCGCCGAAGAAGTATTTGTTAATAATTCGTTCTGTTGGAAATGTTTGACCTGGGGTTTGAATCGAGTCCTCATGTCTAATAAGCCAAAACACTACCTACTACACCATTCAGCCGTGATAATTTGAAAAACCGATTATATATGATACTGGTGATCTGCTCCATATTTTATTGTTCGCAGTTTATAATATAAGGTAAGGTAGTGAAGGCAGAAGTCCCCCTTAGATCATCATTTAAGCCTATTGTAGTACATCAATCAATATTCAAACCGCGAATCAAACATTCCCTATAGAAAATCAATCAATTAATCTTGTAATTAGAGCAATCTTTATATTAGAGATCTCAATCAATGATATTAGAAAATTCACCGTCTTTTCGTGACAAGAGCAGGGCACTAGCACATGAGATGAAAGGCAGTCTCTTTCTCCTCCTCACGCTCACAGAGTTGAAAAATCTGCGTTTTTTTTTTCTGACAAGAGCAGGGCACTAGCACATGAGGTGAAATGCAGTCCTTTCCGCCCACAGCTCCTGCTGATGATATTGCTCAGTCAATGATATCAGTAAGTTAGAGATGAAAAATCCCCGTCCTTTCATGACAAGAGCAGGGCACTGGTACATGAGGTGTAAGGCATTCTCTTCCTCCTCCTCAGACATTCTGCTCTTGCAGAATTTATTTGCCGAAATGTCAAATCTTTTGGCATACCTACGAAAGAGACAATAACTCGTAGGAACAGCTATTCTGCGATAAATAGACACCGGTTTTGAAGACAGAAGTGAGTCGTTTATCTTCTTAGTCATACCTGACCAGCAGAGTCAAATAATATCGCACGCACCCTGCCAATGAGATTGATCGAACTTAACTGAGACAATTGGAATACGCATGTCCTGCAACACACCGGATATTGCGAGCTCTGTAGCGAAGGCTGAAAAACTACTGTACTGTACTACCTAACGAAAAAAAAGTCCCTTTCTTTCCTCGACCAAATTCCTTGAAGTACTGATGAAACATAAACTATATTGTGGCAGTTTTTTGATAAATTAATACAGTTAGAAACATTAAAACAGTTAGAAGGACCTTCACCCTCTATTATACGTGGTAGTTAAGCCTCAAAATAGCCTAAGAGACACCACCTCATGTATGAGAATTTTAATCCATTATTGGTTGGATACAAAAGGTGTAAATAGCAAGGAGTAGTCATGGCAGTCTAGTAGGTAGTTTGTTGGCTTATTAGACGGGAATCCGTGGTTCAAACTCCAGCTCAGACTACTCAAACAAAACGAAATATGGAAAAAAAAAAATTCTTTCAGCGACTTTCTCTCACCAGTCTTCTGGCAAAAACTTTGAGAGTAAATGAAATTGCCATGAAAAGTTTTTCCAATCTATCGCGATAGCATCGTTAAATACTACAGGGGCTTCCTAATTCGATACTCTTTAAACCATAAACAACGTCAACCATAACTTTAAGCAATTGCGGTTTTAGAGTGGAGGATTTTAAAATTCAGTGGCATGATTTGGGATGGCAACTGAACTTTAGTTGCATTCTCAGTTGAGACAAAATATTATTATAGACAAGGAATATTTAATAATTTAAGCGTTAATTAAACATAAATCATGAAGAATGTTTGTGAGTTGTAACGTTAACCCATTTACGGCCTCTGTGCCAATTTGGGAACACTTAATTATTAAGGCTGTATAAAAAACTGTTTACTCTAGTTTATTTATTTTTGCATTATTGAATAGTGGAAAGTGCTCTGAATAAATATTAAATGAAGCAATTTAACTACATTTATTGTTATTGTTGTAATAATCTATTAAATTTCATTAAAAATACACATGTAGAGGTAGATTAATGGTAACCAAAGCTATACTTTCTACCTAAAGCTTATAGTTGTTATTTGTATTATAATATAAAATTCAATAAACAGTGAATCATTGAAAAGTATTTTTAGTTTCATACAAAAAATGTATAAGATCTTAGAAAACATATAATAATGCTGTTCCAATTTAGGTACAATGGTCACAAGTATATGGTTTTTGCATAACAGTAACATAACAGTATTTGCACAATGGCGACCAATTACGATTCTTATGAACCAGTAGGAAAAGTTAAAAGATGGTCTTCTAAAAAAAAACAAAAAGTTGATCTGCAAATACCTCACTTGTTCCAAACTTACAACAAAAGCATGGGCGGAGTTGATGAAATGGACCAATGGCTATATCAAATGCGTGGTGCCTACATGAATTTTGTGGAGAAAATGCTATGGATCAATTACAATTTCGTCGATCCATAGCTAGGTTTTATCTAAAACAGTCGTCCAAAAGACATTCTACTCGGCTTTCGTCATCAAATATTGAGGGTCTACATCTAGATGGCGCAGATCATGTTCCAGAAAAGCTTCCTAAGCGTGTGCGTTGTGCCTTCTGCCACAATAGAAGCCGCTGGAGTTACAAAAAATGCAAAAAAAGCACTCTCCGTTGAAAAAAATTGTTTTGCCAAATATCACTCATAAGTGGCCATTGTACCATTTTAGGTACACCCCTCTAATGTCCTGAATTTTTTAGTTTTTTTACTTTTTTTTTACGTTTCTGTTTTTTTGCATTGTTAAAAATAAATATACATTGAAATTTTAAAAATTTAACTTGTAGTTTTTGTTTGGCTGTAAATGGGTTAAGCAAGGCGTAATAAATCCAAAAATATTTCAGCTTAGTCGGTTTAATTAACAGTCTTTATAAGGACTTTAATGAGTCATAAAATTGAAAATTTTTAATGCGTATGCCTCTATGAATTTCTCGCGGTGTATTAAAATTTTTTATGATCCTCTATTTGGTTTCAAAACAAAACAAACCCAAGGAATTCTAATCTTGAAATCTTTCTTTCAATCCATAAATGTTTTTTGTTTTACAATTTTTTCCTCTGTTGGTTATTAACGATAAAATTGGGTCACTGTGTTAACGATTTTAATTCTTTTTTGTTTTTTTTGTCTACTTGTGGCATGAATGTAAATATTGTGGGTATCTTTTTTGTTGTTGTAAATTTAATTTTCAATGCTGCACCTTGTTGCAATTTCCACATCTTTGTTTTCTTTATGAAAAATCATTTCAACTTCATTCATTCCTTCGTTTATTTATTCATGGTGTTGCTTCATTGTCTACACAAAATTTATCACAACAATGTGGCTAAAATACCCTTTAGGCTATAATTTGTAACAAATTGTTTTAGAATTACAGACAAACAAACATACATGTATGTATGTATGCGTCTACCCTCGCCCTCTCCAAAGTCATATCAAAGCTAGGCAATCTTAAAAGAAACAAAAAAAAACATCATCGGCTTGAAAATCACTAGACAACCTACAATTTTCTTTTTTACTACGTTAGCATTACAGGTTTTGTTTGCAATAAACATTGTATTATTGGTGGCCACAATCATTCGGAAAGGCAGTACATGTGTAATAACATTGTAGATGACGGACAGACGAATGAACGGACGTAATGACTAACTAACTGACTGACTTTTTGCTATTGTAGATCACTGAGTACACTGTTACTGTGCCAGAGAGTACGTTTATTGGGAGGAGTTGATATGTAATAAAAAACGGGTTTATTTTATGGCCGTAATCCATATTTTATCATCGCCTTTTCCTCTGCCACCACAATCAATTCCTATGAATAACAATTTAAGTGCAGCAGCGGAGCAAAAAATATAAAAAAAACTAAGCGCGCAAGCGCAACTTGAATTGTTGCCATTAAGATGTGTGTGGCGGCGCACCTCTCTGTAATGTTTTCACTTTCATTTAAAGCCCGCTCATATAAAATCCGTCAATTTCGTTGGGTGTATGTTTGGTTTTATTATATGATTCAATGCGATTGAAATGTAATACATATTAATGACATCCACACACAGTACAATGTAATACACGTGTACTCGTACACTCTTAGTAACTGTTTGGACTGGATCTTGCTTGGAAATGGTTGTAAGAAAAATGTGTCATTTTGAACGTATGAAAGCGAAAGTAAAAAATAATGAAAATTCATAAAAAAAAAATTAATAACATTTTTACATTAGACACCCCACTACACCGTAAGAACGGGCATGTATGATTTGCCTGCATACACAGTCACTTAAATTGACTGCATTATATTCGATTCAAACTATTCAGCAGAAGATTTCAAACTTTGCCAACCATGGCAGCTATACTAAGAGTAAATAGTATATCGAAGAATAGGACTTCTAATAAATAATGTGATCATCAATCTCTTTCTTTTCATAGTTTCTTTAGCTTAGGAAGCTAGAGACTCAAGAGATAATAAGCAGGCAAAAAACCAAATGCGCAGTCCTACAGCTAAGCAACAGTTTTATTGCGTTGCAAGATCAATGAGTTCCTTGTTGATCCTGCGGTCTTTAAAGAATTCATTATAAATCCAGAGAAGTGTGAGAAGCTAGGACTGAAGGGTGCGGGCTTCTTGGGGACGATTGCTGTAGACTGCCTAATGGTGAAGGTATAGCACTGGCCATTTTATAGTCACCTAGCAGCAAATCGTTTCCTTGCCGTTCGCATCTTGAGATGTCCACAAACACTACTCCCTCTCTTCCACCTTCCTATAATCCATTTTCCTAAAAAACCTGCACAATGCACTGCATGAGTAGGGGCCATCCCCTGAGTGCTGGTTTCACAAAAAAAAAAAAAAAAAAAAAAAAAAAGCAATACGTTACTATAAAATACAATATGCACATTCAGTCAAACCCTTTGAAAATGTCTTGCTTTTAGTAAATCATTGAACATAATACTAACAGGTCATCAGCGGCTCATCCTGCTGCTTACAGAAAACATGCTGTTCTGTCATTGAACGTCGAACCAATTGGTTTTTCATGCATTTGACAGTAACGCTAACAGGTTATCAATAGAACGGGCCTTACAGAAAATCTACAGCCTGCCGTTGATCATTTCGTTAGACTTTAGTTACATGTCTAGATGAATATCTGTTGCTATACATATGTACATAATTGGTCATTAAAACCCTTCAGTTAGGATTGCGACCTAGCTTCTCACACCACTTTATGTTGTGTGTTTATTTTATACATGAGTGGCGGGACGTACAGTTTCAAGTCGAGTCCGGACGACAGATTTTTAAGAAACTTTTTTTTTCCAGAAATCTGCTGAATTGCAGTCGCCGAAGAGATATTTCTTTTATATTTCGTTTTGCTGGAGATGTCTGACCTGAGTTTGAACTATGGCCTCACGTCTAATAAGCCAAAACACTACCTACTAGACTACGGCGACGTATCATAAGACGATTTTTAAATCGGTCTTTTACATCATAAATAGATTCAAGCAGAACTTTAAACAATTGCCGTCTTAGAGGTTTTGGCTCAATTGTGGATGGCGCGTCTGCATTCATTTCCCTTGCTACAAATTTTTCACCAATGGCAGCAATAATGATCCTTCTGGTTATAAGGCTCATAACGAAGTTAATTACAAGTTCACTAACATTTTGCTTATCAAGTGTCCTAATAACAGCTTCCGCCGAATGGACATTGTTTAAGGCGCCTACCACGTTAATTAAAGCTACCGATAGCCGTAGTTTGTATTTCAGAGATTTCTCAACATTTCTAGCCAAGATGCTTAGTACAGTTTCAGTGTACCTGTCCCTAGTGTTGTTGAGCTGTGCACTTATTGGAAAGTGCTGGAAAATGGTTAGACCTTATCGTGTTGTACAGAACGCTTTTGAGTATTTTGAGGACGTATAAGGTTAGACTAGGACTGAGATCATTCGCAGTGGTTACCGATGCTCTCCTAGCTTTCGGTATAAAAACATCCCCGGCCTTTGTCCATTTAACACGTATATGAGAGTACATTTGACAGACATTACATATTCTCTTCAGCCAAGGAATCGCCTTTAAAAATGTTTTCTGTTGTTCAGCAGATGATTAAGGAGCTAAAGGTCCATTAAAAGGTGTCTACGTAAAGGTAACTTGTTGAGTAGATGCCTACAGTGGAAGGGAAGCTGTTCACAATTACCAGGAACATATGTACCATTCAGAGATCAGCAATGAGTATTCAAAACGATAAGTAGATTCGAGTCATACTTATAATTTCTGTTACTTATACGCATTCATACTTATTTTAAAATCATACCATACTACTCATATTTAAAGTTTGAAATACTCATCGTACTCATCCTTAACAATACGCCTGATGTTGTTGATTTCGACTCTCCATGACTCTACATATACACGAAGCACAAAATAAGTATGATTCGCGTACGAACACTACAATACTCACTAGAAGGTTGTGTGTTTGCTTTGCTTGCTGTCTTTGTCTTTTCTTTCTTCTTTGTTTGTAAATGCAACAACAACTAAAACTGTAAATTTTGATGAATAATTCGAATCACACTAATCATTTATGAGTATTATAAGTATTTTTCTAAATGTATGAATCTGAATGAATAGGCGTATGAATCAAACATATTTCGAATGTTATGAGTTTGATGTCAACGTTGCACTCATACTCATTGCAACCTGTACTTATAAATCAATGTTGTAGCGAGTACGAATGAATCAGAGTAGTTGAATTTCAATACACTAAAACCTCGTTTTATGCGATTAATTCGTTTCGCAAAAAATCGCATAATTCAAATTCACATAAAACGATACACTAGGCTTCATACAAAATCCACTAATAGGGATTTAAATAAAAAAGCGCATAAATTCAAATTTAACGCTTAAAATTCAAACAAAACCGCATATAAAAAATCAACAAAAAATGAATCCCTTGCTGAGACCATACAAAATAAGGAAAAAGATAGGAAATAAACAACAACTAATACAAAATTCCAAATAATGAAGAAAATACATAATTTTTCAATAAAATAAAAATATAATATTACTCCACGTCCATAGCATTTGAATAATACTTCATACATCAGAACCGGAAATGCCGAAAAAATTTAAAGATAGTAGTAACTTTGTTACGAACAACACATTTTTTGGATTTTAACATTCAATATTTCCTTAAAATCGTTTTTGCAAAGAAAAAATTTGAGAATTTTGAAACCGCATAAATTTGAATTCGCATAAAACGAGGTTTGAGTGTACTGTTGACTCACTCATACTCAAAATGGCATGAGTACTTATGAGTAGCGAAAAAGCGATTCATTGCTGATCTCTGGTACCATTGCTATCACACAGTTTTAGAAAATAAATTCGATTCATTACTCCAATCTAATCCTTTAACTTGACATCAATAGTGGAAGAAATATTATCGATGGCTAGACTAGAGCTACATAACCTCACATTTGTTTTGATTTGTTTTTGTTATATTTCACATGAGTTTGCCCAAAATTTGATTATTGGGTGTGTACGGATCTTATTGCAGATGGCAAATATTAAATTCTTCCTACATTGTGTGTAACAAATGCATGAGGGCAACAGGGAAACCAACATTCAGGCTTAATTATGAAAAACACTTCGACCTTGTTTTCTTGCAGTCAGTGCAATATAACGGTAATAAATACAGTTAAAGCCGTTCATACACTTTCTTAAAACGTTAATACAGTTATTGCAACTGGAAAAACTAATTCAGATGCACACAACTACGTTAATGATTATTGCCTAGAAACAGTGTCAGCAATCAAAGCTCATGCGGTATGGCCAGTATTGACCTGCTTTTTAGACGTATAATTAAGTGAACTAATTTGCAAAAACAAAAACAAAACAACCCACGAAATCGAAATCGATAAAATCACAATTATTGTCATTAGAACACTGTGCAACAAAAAAAAAAAAAAACAAAAAAAAAAAAAACAATCATAACACAGTCTAAAATCAAATCAATTAAGTTGCATTTCCATAACATTTGTCTGCCCATAAAATCTATTACGTACATACATACATATACGATACACTGATTTACATAAATATTTACATTCATATTTTACATGTTTTTACATTAAGCTTAATTTTATAGTATTTTGTTATTGTTGTTGTATTAAATACGAATAAACCATAAAATTAAATGCACAAATAACAACAACAGAATGAAAAAGTCATGTCTAGTACTCATAGAGGCCATATATAGAAACCAATATGAATAGGTAACAACACAACAAAAAAAAAAAACAATTTACTAGACAACAATAAAATAAAATAAAACAACAACAACATCCACAAATTACTCATGTTATTACTCGTATATCTAAAAAAAATAAAAAACAAAACGAAGTAAAGAATTCATTCATAAAATCATTGTTTATAGAAAATGTGGGTGTTTTTATAGTAAAATTTTTCTAAATATGATCATAGGAAATAAGCCAGAGCTGGGACTACTTATTATTTGTAATAAAAATTTATAAAACATTTGGAAATAGACAGTCGCCGTGGTCTAGTAGGTAGTGTGTTGGCTTATTCGACGAAAGGACCGAATTCGAATCCCAGGTCAGACATCAAAACGAAAATATGAAAAAATATTTCTTCGGCGACTTCCTCTCAGCAGACTTCTGGCAAAAACTCTGAGAGTAAATAAAATTGCCATGAAAAGCTTCTCAAATATCTGTCGTTCGGAGTCGACTTTACACTGTAGGTCCCGCCACTTATGTATAAAATTAACGCACACAAAACGAGTGGTGTGAGAAGCTAGGACGTTGTACAATGGGTAATTCGAACTCCGGGTACTGTACTTGTCACAGTTGACACGTCCTCTAACCTAATCTTTGGAAATAAACAGGAGGAGTTGACTAAGTCATAAAGGGAAGCCAATTATTTCATTTGAAAGACCTCAAGATGCCATTATGTGTGGAATATAACATCGTCGAAATGTCTGCCATGGTTTCTTTGGCTGAAGCGCATACAAAATATCTAATTTTCCATGGTGCATAAATCATGTTGAATTTGATCGATAGCATCGGTTATGTTGAGTTTGACGATCGTTGTGATGTATAGATTATTAGCATACGCCTCACATGACTTATACTAACGGAGTCAAAACATATGATCTTGGAGGGCAGTTCACTTCATCTCATGATTCATCTCATGACATGACCATGTCCCTAAATCGCTCGTGCGAAATATCCAAAGTGGAGTGAGATATATAGCGCCGTCCTGTTGAAACCACAAGATCACTCAATCCAGGACAAAAGAAGTTGTTTATTATGAAATTATAGAAGCTGACCGTTGTCAATAATGGCCTGGCTAAAGACGTTCTCAAAGAAATATGATCCAATGATCTCGCCAGTCCAAAATCCACAACAAACTGTGATGTATGTTCGTACGCTTTTGGATCTTAAATTCCACAATTTTGTTTACGTTCCCATTCATTCAGAAATGGGCAGGATTCAGCGCTGAAGTCCATGGTGATTTGTCTAAACATTTTTAAGACATCTCAACTAATTTGACAGACTTACATAGTTTCAACAAGATGGCCTTTACCAACTCACAAAATTCGAAAATCGTTGTTCTAAGATCCTAGAAAACGATTTTGAAAAGTACGACTACAGTATCTAAATGATTCCCAGACGTACTGGAAGAATTAAAATGTTAGACTACTGCCATGTTGCCCTGAAAATCTTCAGGATATTGTTTGGTGCCAGTAAGGCTAAATGCCCGTCTAGTATTTGAAAAGCAGTCAAGTGTTTTCTTCTGATATGTATTAATTCTGTATAGGTTCCCAGTACATGCTCCTCTCCGCAGAATTTACATATTGAGCTTAAAGTCTGTAGCGCTCGTTCAGCAGAAACCTACAATACTTTGGCTACTTTTTGACTGGTCTGATGCGTATCTAAAAGCTCTTCCTTAACCCTTTCGGCCGCATTTAAATTTAACTGTTGCTACCAAGAGAATCACTTATTTTTTCCATACAAAAATGAAGGGCGGGTATTTCCGCCTTTTTATCGTTAAATCATGGTTTTTAACTGTGGGTCAAATGACGGGAATTCCCGCGATGACGTGAGTTCTCGCAACGTTACCATCTGTTGCATCGTCGGTGTCCTTAGAGCTTGAATATCCTGAAAAATCATCATCCAATGAAATTTCAAAATCAGCGGGAATTCCCGTCATTAGTTTAATTAGAGAATAGTGAATGACGGGAATTCCCGCATAACTGCCGAAAGGGTTAATTATCTAGTAAAAGTTTAGATCGGATCAAACTCGTTAGGTTCACGAACAGTCGTATCGTCGCTTCATCTTCCCTTTCCAAAATCTTCCTCGCATTCCTCAGAAAGCGTTTGGCACAATCGGCGTCGTGGAAGTACACGTTTTCTGACTTGGGATTCAGATTGTCCATACAGTTCCATACTAATCTCAAATCTACACTTCTTTGGCACTCAATGCCTTACATCTTATTGCTCACAATACCTCACTGTACTCACTTGCAATAAACACTGCAATTTAATTTTGGTAATAAGGATGCTCTCTCGCCTCCAGTTCGGTATGGATGTCTCAAGGACCTCTATGCTCTTCGAGTGAAACCACTAATGGCGGGTAGCTATCTAACCTAATCGAGCAGTACTTAAGCTAAGCGCCAAATATTGTACTCCCCAGCATTTATGGAACATCTGTAATAATTATTGTGCTTATCAATGAATAATTCGTTGTAAAATCTATTCATGCTTAGCAAAAACAATAAAAAAAACAACAAAATAATGTAATTTGTATTGAAAGTTAAATAATCGTACATGTACATACTTGTGGACGTATGTATGTACTTACATAATGCTTTACATTTGTACGTATGTACATATGTATACATTTTTAATGTAAATTTCTAAAGAAAAAAAATTTGACGGTTTACATTACTACATAGGGAATGACAATTTGCCACAAGCATTGCGAATAATTTTTCTTTTTAATAAAGAATTATAAACGGAAAAAGAAAGATAAACAAACATGAACCATAGGGTTTAGAAACAACCATGATGGAGTTGTGGGATTGGGAATTACAAACAAATATTTTGGAATTCTTCAGATGAGTTATAAAATGACTGGAAAGTTATTCCACATATTTTTATTCGGACGATTGCCAGCCAAGAGTTATAGTTCTATGAGGGGATATGTACTTTTGTTATTACAACTGAAGCTTAGAGAATCCAATTAAGCTAAGCCTTTTGAGGCGGCTGTCAATTTCATCTTACCTACTACCCGTACATATTTACCAGAGAACACCGAACTGAAGACATAAGTCCTCTAATGCTAATTCCTTAATTCTTTCATACTGTTGGGGAAATGGTCCTCTTTGTAGAAAAATGGGAGTGCTTTAAAGCAGCAATAAAATTATTCAGCTTTAGGCATCGCACCTTCTCCAAAGGACTGCATGCAAATCTTCACTGATGACTTCACATTGAATGAAACTGTGGTTGGCGGAATATTTTCTGAATCGATTGGAGTAGAACAGTTTATAAAGCTGCCGAATCACTGCAGCCTCGTACAGACGGAAGTGTAAGCAATACAGATTGCGGTAAAAATTATTAAAGATGCAAATATCCCCAGGCGAGATGTTGTTATACTTTCCGATATCTAGGCGGCTATCAAAGCATTAAATTCCAATGTAATGAACTCCAAGATGGTGTATAGTTGTCGCAGATATCTCAATGAGGTAACGGAAGGATATAATGTCCATATCAGATGGGTACGAGGACACAGTGAAATTCCAGGTAACTGTAGAGCGCATAAACTCGCCACATGTGACACAATCCTCGAACTCTCCGATAAATTCTCGAGTTGAAGAATGCTTTTAACCTTCCTATACCCGCGCCAAAAAGTGAAACACCAATACCTGCGCGTTGGTCTGTGAGACCGACAATGGAAAATCCTATATCCTTGGTACTATTTCAAAAAATTTTTTTTGATGCAAAAACGAAGCTTATTACGAATAATGAAGCTACCAGTGATATCAACTTACTGACACTATTTTTTTACAAAAAAAATCGCAATAATAAAAAAATCGGTCTCACAGACCAACGCGCGGGTATAGGAAGGTTAAAGACCTGCGAGCTTTTAATTGCCAATATAGTAATGAACTTCGTCAACACCGGATGGTCGGATTCGGATACGGGCAGAACAAAGTTTATGAGGTGATCATGTAGTAGTTGCCACAATGGGCACGATTTTAACCAGAAAACACGTGATACTAACGTATGCCGATGATACTTATGTATGTGTATGTCACCGCAGCTTAGACAAATATCGAAAGGAAATCCAAGAAGTCCATGAACTAAGTTGTTGCTGGCAACGAACAAAAAACTTTGACTTTATTATAGTTGCGGAATTTATTTAACTTGGTACCACTATACATAAAACATGTTTTTATATGACACAAAAGAATAGGTTCTAGTACAAGCAGACTTAGTTGTTACAGATGTTTTCGAAAAAATGATATATTATCTCTAAACTTGAACTTTGCCTCTATGTGGAGAGCATTACATTAGACAGCTTTATCGCAGTACTTTATCTTCACTAGACAACAACACAAAACTTGCGTTAGCACAAGTACATGCGTCGAAATAATCATAGGCTTTGGGAGATTTACAACGCCATTGATATAGTTAAATGCACTAAATTGAATGGGTTACGGTAGCTAGGGCTCATAGTACCTGTGAGGGATACTGCTACGGCGAGAATCTATTTATATGAATATGATGGTACCTGAAGGCATAAGAGAAAGGCCGCAACTACGATTGAAGGATCAGGTTAAATATGTTCTTTCAGAATTTGATTTAAGAAACGTCGTGAAGTGCATAAAGTTCAAATAATTGGTCACTACAACCACTTATGTTGTGTGCGTTCATTTTTGTACATGAGTGGCGGGACCTTCAGTTTAAAGTCGACTCCGAACGACAGTTTTTTGAGAAACTTTTCAAGGCAATTTTATTTACTCTCAGAGTTTTTGCCAGAAATCTGCTGATTGGGAGTCGCCGAAGAAATATTTTTTTCATATTTCGTTTTGGTGTCTGACCTGAAGTTTGAACCATTCCGTGATTGAAGAACTGCGTACTTAGTCGCCGTAGTCTAGTAGGTAGTGTGCTGGCTTATTAGACGTAAAAGCCAGGGTTCGAGTCCCAGGCCAGACATCAAAAATAAATACAAAAAGTAGTTTTTCGGCGATTTCTTCTCAGTGTCTCAAAAAAATCTGTCGTTCGGAGTCGACTTTAAACTGTAGGTCCCGCCACTTATGTATAAAAATTAACACACACAACATAAGTGGTGTGAGAAACTGCGGGCTTCTTGGGGACGATTGCTGTAGACTGTCTAATGATGAAGGTATAGCACTGGCCATTTTATAGTCACCTAGCAGCAACTCGTTTCCTTGCCGTTCGCATCTTCCCCCTTTCCACCTTTCCTAAAAACCTGCACCATGCACTGCATGAGTAGGAGCCATCCCCTGAGTGCTGGTTTCATAAAAAAAATAAAAAAAAAGGTACTGTGTTGGCTTCTTAGACCTGAGGCCTCGGTCCAAACCCTAGGTCAGACATTTTCAACAAAACAAAATATTAAAAAATATTCCTTTGGCGACTTCCTCTCGGGTGATTTCTAGCAAGAGCTCTGAGAGTAAACAATGAAAAAATTTCTCAAAAATCTGTCGTACAGAGCCGACCTTAAACTGTACGTCCCGCTACTCATGTATAAAATTAAACATACAACATAAGTAGTGTGAAAAGCTGGGTCGTAATCCTGACTGTAGAGGTGCAATGACCAATTAGGTATGTAAAGAAGTACGTAAGATGGAGAGTTCTTTGATAGTAATAAATAAAAAAGGGGGTTTACATAGTTCCCCATAACCTGAAGAATGCGGTATGTCAATAATAATAAATAAATAAACCTGTGAAGACAATACTACTGAAACAATTCATAAAACTTAGCTAAGATACGAACCAAAAGCCTTAAGTCAAAGGAAAGAAAGAAAATAAATTCTAGTGCAAAAACATATGGAATCCCTAAAGTATACGAGTATGTAACTATAATATGTTATTAAATGAAAATATGTTTAATGCTTTAAATATGTAAGAATATACATACATACATATACGTATGTACATATGGTTAAATATGTACGAGTATCTTCACATAAACATTCATCTCAGTCGTTTGTATGTTTGATTTTTGCGTTGGTTTGTATAGAAAATTTTTCTTTAAATATTTGCCTGTATGTAGGCATGTAAATATGTAGATACATATGTAACTATGTACGTATATATTGTATGTTGTATGTTTTGTATTAAACAGCGGAAATGACGTAACAAGTAAAGAAACAACAAAAGCACGAAAGTGCTTAAAAAACGTTTACAAAAGATTTAAAAAACAGATTTAAAGTTTAAGATAAAAATTAACTTTGAAAAAAATTTTTTTACTGTCATTTACAGCAAACGAAATTGAATAAAGAAAAATATCGTAGAAAAAGAATTCTTTCTTTTTTTCTTTAATTTTTTTAAATTAATTTTCTTAGAAATTTTAGCATAAAAAGACGTTTAAATATCTTTAATATCTATACCCTTAAAGGCTTTTTAATTTCTTGTAAATCTGTTGATACTCGGAATTATTATGTAAGATTTACAAACAGTTTTAAAGAATTGAATTAAATTTCACTGTCTAAAGGGACATGATTTCGAAATACATTTAACAGTCCTTGTCTTGACCAAATAAATTTCGCATAGTAATCCTTCACTTACTGTTTAGAAATCTTTAGATTTAAGTTTCACTTAGAAAAAAAATAATTTTATTTCTAAGTGAAACTTAAATCTAAAGATTTCTAAACATGCTCCCCCCGTTGAGTGCAGCTCAAATATTATGATGGTCCATGGTATGCTGAATATGCTGGGCTGGCGATTTTAATTCTTCTTTTAGTTGAGTGACAGGGTTTTTTTTTTTTTTTTTTATACATGTACTGTGAAATCTGAAGATGTTTGTAAATTGCGAGGTGCTGGAGTTGGTGTGAATTTGAATTTTCGTTTAGTGACAAGATACACCACTATGCCGACAGTAATAATTAATGTTGAGTAGCCGACGGTTATATGGTGGTAGTTCTGTGCATCAATCTGGTTTGGAAGCTGAAGTATCCCTTGCTCATTTAGTGAGTTTTGTAATGCAGTCAAGTTTTGTATTTGTGAAACATACTCGTCTTTGTGTATTTCAATTAGCAAGGGTTCAACGGTTCTTCTGTGAATTTCTTCAGTAGTATTCCAAAGTTTAGAGTAAGACGTTTTTATCGAGGTTGATATTTTCTGATGCGCTTGTATGATTGTAGAGTTGTGTTGCAACACGCATTCTGGTCCT
Organism: Sarcophaga caerulescens; assembly: GCA_927399465.1. Classification (NCBI taxonomy): domain Eukaryota; kingdom Metazoa; phylum Arthropoda; class Insecta; order Diptera; family Sarcophagidae; genus Sarcophaga; species Sarcophaga caerulescens. The sequence goes on from OV656873.1 coordinate 54,400,632, forward strand.
AAACTTAGTAAGCCGGATCCATCTAAGATTAATTGGGTGATGTCTTTTTTACAAACTGCTGTTGCAGGAGAAGGAGATGGCAGTGCGTATATCCATTGGTTTGAATGCCGCAGGGAGATCCAAGCAGACTTTGTCGTCAATCTTTGCACATTACAGTCTGAATGCGTTTTGTTGAGAAACAAATTTATTTCGCAGGCACATGCCCCAGCTTTCAGTTCGTATTGAATTTGGCTATTTAAGCATATATACAATTCTTCTTTCATGGCTGTGCACGAGCCGAGTCCGTAATTATCTATAAGGAAATATCTTTTTTGCACTGTATTGATTGCCAGTAAAGAAGAGCATACTTCCATTGATACAAACGTGTTGTTAATCCACCTTGGAATTGGAATGAGATTAAATAAATCGTACTGGCCTTTTTCAATTAATGGTAAAGTTACACTGAAGGTTGCTGTGGTATTTGTAAGTCCTCCTGTTACTTTCATGAGTTTGTATAGTTGTAATGCGTCTTCTCGGTTTACAGGTAATTGAAGTGACTCAGGCAGGTGAAATAATATGTTATCTACTTCATGTTGTAGTTGGATTGGGGTGAGTAATAATGGACTTATTATGCCATGATGAGTGTTTGTTAAAATATCTAGAAGTAAAGATTGAGTTTGGTCTAAGTTTGCTGCCATTATAGTTAATTGAACACACAACGACAAGAAAATATGAGAGGTTCTTTCTTCTTCACTACTGTTACGTATGCGGTTATAAATCTGTGATATTTGGAAATCAATTTGTTCAAACTTTTTCTTAGCTGTTTTTTGATCCAACTTAATAATGTTGATTGTGGAATCAATAATTGACGTTTGATTCTTCAAGAGTTTGAGCAGGTGGGCTTCATTTTGTTTAACTTGTGTTATTGTATGCGCCATATTGTCAGCATATTCTGAGTCTAGTACTCCAAATAGTGAATGGGCAATATTCCCCACAATATCCATTGCTGCTCTTTTTTGTCTTTTCCCAGATAGTAATGTGCTGTCCATTATTAACCGAGACTCAGTATGTTTAAAGTAATTTACTAGATTTGCGCATGTTGCCTTTTGCTGCATTTCTTGACATAGATGATCAAGCGCCTTGGTTCCATTTGAAAATAATTCTAATTCCGACCAAAATCCTTCTAAATCATAATAAATTAAAAGTTGCCATTCTGTAGGTGCGATAAATGCTGTGCCGATTCCTTCGTAGTAAATACCCAGTTGTGCTCGAAATTGTTTATTGCGAACGCTTGTTGCAAGAACAACTGGTAAAAGCATGATACACATAACTACCGTAAGAATGTTGATAGAAGTGCGCATTCTTTTCATAGGAATTTCAGATCCATCATTATTCCGATTGGTGTTGGAATTAGTTGGTTGACATTGCTCCAATGTTTCGTCGGAGTGTTCAGTACTTATCGGTAAAGGTGCCAGTCGAGTAATTGGCCTTCTATAAATGCCCTTTGCTGTTTTAACGTCAACTACTCTAACAAAACCGTCATCACCATGATATATTTTTTCAATTCTTCCCAAAGGCCACTGTAAAGGAGCTGTGTTATCTTCTTTAACGACGACCATATCTCCGGGTTTAATATTGATTGCTTCAGTTTTCCATTTGTGACGATATTGTAGTTCATTTAGATATTCCCGTGACCATCGCTTCCAAAACTCATTTTTTATATGCGTTACTAGTTTCCATCTAGTCAGCAAGTTTGTTTTATTCGGTGTAGAATATATGTCAACTTGAGCTGTAAGTGGTTCTCCAATAAGAAAATGTCCTGGGGTTAATGCGGCTAAATCATTTGGGTTTTCTGACATTGGGCTTATTGGCCGTGAATTGAGAATCCCTTCAATTTCAATAACAACGGTTTCAAGTTCTTCATACGTTAATGACGCTGTTGACACACTTCTGATGAGAAGATGCTTAGCTGATTTTACTGCAGCTTCCCATAGACCACCGAAATGTGGCGCTCTCGGTGGTATGAAATGGAATGTTATCCCTCTGGATGTGCATTCTTTATGGATTATGTCTAGGGCTGAGTCTGAATGGATAGTTTCCGATAATTCTGTTAGTTGATTTTTTGCCCCTGCAAAGTTGGTAGCATTGTCACAATACAGATTTTGACAATGACCGCGTCTACTTATAAATCTTTTTAATGATCCTAAGAAGGATTCAGTAGTCAAATCACTGACCAATTCCAAATGTACTGCCTTTGTGGCAAAGCAGCAGAAGACTGCAATGTAGGCCTTTTGAGGCTTCTTTCCTCTCACCTTGTAGTGAACCCAAAATGGTCCGCAAAAGTCCACTCCAGCATTAATGAATGGCCGAGCTGGTGTAACACGTGCAGCTGGTAAATTGCCCATGATCTGATTAAGTAGCTTGGGTTTGGCCTTAGTGCATCGTACACAATGTTGTACAACTGATCGAGCTGCAGATTTTCCCTTGACTGGCCAATATCTTTGTCTTGTATGTGACAAAAGTGCTTGAGATCCACAGTGCTTATTTTGTTCATGCACCATTTGCATAAGCAACTTTGCAATTGGATCATTGTAAGGAAGTAGCATTGGATGTTTAGCGTCATATGAAAGTAACGATGAGTTTAATCGACCTCCTACTCTGATGATACCATTTGAATCCAAAAATGGTGAGAGATTACTGAGCGGACTTCCTTTACTTACTTCATTTTTCTTGTTTAATTGCTTTAGGTCATCTATAAACTCAGACTGCATTGCCCGTACAATGATTACGAGTGCTTGTTCTAGTTCCTTTACTGTTAAGGTAATATCCGAAAATGTTTTTAACTTCCTTGTGCTATTGATAAATCGTAATATGTAGGCCACAATTCGTTGCAACTTTCGAAATGATCCCTTGTGATTTATATTGTAGACTATATTTATTATTGGATCTTCGGATGTTGCAATGGCTGCTACTTTCTTTCGCTCCAGATTATTGTCAAATATCTCTAAAGTCTTTGAGTGCTTTTGTGGCCAAACAGTTTCTTGGCCATGTAAGAAAGTGGGTCCATAGAACCACAAGTTGCATGATGGTAAACTTTTTGGTGAAAGCCCTCGGGATATGATGTCTGCTGGATTGTCCTTCGAGCTCACATGACGCCATTGTTCAGCTAAAGACAACTCCTGTATTGCTGCTATTCGATTGGCCACAAATGTTTGATATGATGATGACTGCGAGTTGATCCAAGCCAAAACAATTTGTGAATCCGTCCATAAGAAAGTAGATACATCCTCAAATTTCAAGTCCCCTTTTACTTTGGCTGTTAGCTGGGCACCTAAAACTGCCGCGCAGAGTTCAAGACGAGGGAGGCTTTGTTTTTTTAAGGGGGCTACTCTTGATTTTGAACATAGTAGGCGTACTATAATTTGACCATTTTTCTGAACTGATCTTATGTAAACTGCGGCACCATATGCTTTCTCAGAGGCGTCCACAAATGTATGAATTTGTATTCTTGTTATGATATGTCCATTTAAGACATGCCTTGAAAATTTCATGTTATCTATGTGTTTTAATTCATCTCGGAATGTTTTCCATTTTGTATGGAGTTCTGCTGGAAGAGCTTCATCCCATGTGAGTTTTAATTTCCACAGCTCCTGTATAAATATTTTTGCAGTAACAACGACTGGTGCTACTATTCCCAGTGGGTCGAATAACCTAGCCAAATCGGAGCTTACTGTTCGCTTAGTTACACGTTTGGTATCGCCCAAGCATACCTTCACACAAAATTTATCAATTTTTGGGATCCATGTTAAACCTAAGGTCTTTACTGTTTGGCTACTTTCGCTGAAATCAATATTGACCTCTTCCTTTGTTGAAACATTTTGAATTAGTTGAGGATGATTTGCACACCACTTTTGTAGAATAAAACCATGCTGTATCAATATGTGTCTTAGTTCTTGTTGAATTGCGAGCGCTGTCTTCAAACTATCTGCTCCACCAAGTCCATCATCGACATAGAAATTATTGAGCAGAAAGTGTGCTCCCAGAGGATACCTCGCCATATTTTCTTTTGCAACTTTTTCCAAACATTTTGTTGCTAAGTACGGTGCAGCTCGAGTTCCATAAGTTACTGTGTTTAATTGGTAATACCTTATTGCTTCAATGGGATTTTCCCTCCAGATAATGATTTGCAGTCTTCTATCTTCAGGATGCATGAGTATTTGCCGATACATTTTTTCAATATCCGTGGTAAAAACAAAACGTGGCAATCGAAAACGTAGTATTATAGAAAAGAGTTCACTTTGAACAGTTGGTCCCGTGTACATTACGTCATTCAATGACAAACCAGAAGAACTCTTAGCGGATGCATCAAATACTACTCTTAATTTTGTTGTCAAACTTTCAGGCTTTAGAATGCAATGATGAGGTATAAAATAATTTGGTTTACGTAATGAATTGATGTCTATCCTGGTCATATGACCCAATGTCTCGTATTCTTGCATGAAACTTATGTATTGCATTTTAATTTCGGGTGTGCTTGCTAATCGGCGCTCTAGTGCAAGGAATCGATTATACGCTATTCCATGTGATTCGCCTAACTCTTCGGGGTTATTGCAAAATGGAAATCGAACAACAAATCTTCCATTTTGATCGATTGTGTAATTACTTGCAAAATGATTTTCACATAATTTTTCTGACACTGATAGTGCTTTGCTATCTGTTGTGATTTTTTCCAATTCCCACAATTGGGAAATGGCTTCTTCAAGGTTGAAGTCATTTTCAGTGCACATCCCACAAGTTGCTAATGATAAGTGTGTTTTACCTATCTTGCCTGCGATAACCCATCCCAATACTGTATTTTGTAATGTTGGCAAATCATTGGCTAATTTTATTTGCCCGATTGCTAATAGTTGATGATAAAATTCAGCACCTAATAGGACATCTATTTTGTCAGGACGGTTGAAATGTGGGTCTGCTAATTTGATATTTTTTGGAATTGGCCAATTTTCAATGTTAATTCCTTGTGATGGCTGCGACGTCACTATGTGAGGAAGAACAGCTGCTTCGAGTCGTGTTGTAAAATTGTTAATTTGAGACTGCAAAGTGACATTAATTCTATGACGAACCTTGGCGTTGCTCGATCCAATTCCACTAATGCAAATTGTAGCTGGCTTAGGTGAAATGCCCAAGCGTTTGACTAATCTCTCGCTTACGAAATTGAGTTGTGAACCCGAATCCAGAAGTGCTCTGCACGATACTTCTTTTCCATTTGCCTTTACGATAACCATTGCTGTGCTGAGAAGGATGTAGCTGCTTAAGGTGGAATGTTTTGCTGCGGTTAAAGATGCGGCCTTTTGACTATCTAGTGTTGTTGGTAAATGGCTTCCTTCTGTTGTGTGATTAGATACCGTGTTCATCATTGATAAGTTTTTTTTATTTTGGCTTGGCTGTTCTAGATGAAGAAGCGTATTGTGTTTCTTGTTACATTTCATACAGCTTCTAGAAATGCAATTTTTTAAGTTATGACCAGGTTTTAAGCAATTAAAGCATAACCTTTGCCTTCGAACGAATTCTAGCCGTGCTAGCGGTGATGACTGCAAAAACTTTTTACAGGCAAACAACGGATGTCTTCCATTTTTGCACATTGCACAGGCTTGGTCCTCCGCTACCATGGATGTATACACCTTAGTGCCTAACCGTTTCTCCTTGGTTCCTATTGCCTCCAGCGATTGAAAGTTTCTTTCTAAAAATTCAAGAAATTCTTTAATCGTTGGAACTTCTTTTGGTTGAGCCAGAGATTGTTCGAAGCGTAACCGTGTGGATTGATCAATTCCCTTGAGTAGTAGATGAAGTAAAATAGGGTCCCACGATGATGTATCTATTTTAAGATTCTGTAGTGCTAACAGACACTCTTGAGTTTTATCGTGCAGGCTTTTAAAATTATCACCGGTTTTATTGTTAGGGGTATCAACCAATTCCTGAATTAATCTGCTTACTAATAACCGCTTGTTGTTGTAACGGTCGACTACGATTGCCCACGCGGCATCAAAGTTTTCCTCGGTTGCAGCAAAATGTTTAATCAAGTTGGCTGCCTCTCCAATCAAGTGTGTCTTCAGATACCAAATTTTTTGGACCTTCGTCATTGGCTGATTGATGACCAGTGATACAAACAGATCATGAAATTCCTGCCACTTTAGGTAGTTACCATCAAATTTGGGCATTGTAACCTTTGGCAGTGGAATAGTGTCTGTTGGATATTTAACACCTTCAGGTGGATGTTGTGCTAGTGGTTTTCCGTGGAATCTTTTCACTATGGACCTTAGATTAGTCTCAAGACTAATAAATCGGTCCAAATTGTAACCTTGGTCTGTCGGCTCTTCACACCTCTCGCAAATTTCCAAATGAATGTCCTCAATCTGTCGCCACAATGTTGTTGCCGTTGGAACATCGTCCGCTGTAAGGTTCTCGTGTAACAAACGCTCAAGAGACGCTATCATCGCCCCTTGCCTGCGGACTAATTTTGTAATATCAATAGCTTCTGTTGGTGCTGCTTTTGCACCTGATGTATGAGATTGATCCCCTTTTGTCTGGTCGGAGGTTTGAACAATTTTCAACATGGCCTTCTCAAATACGCTCTTGTATTGTTCAACAATGTCTCTGATAGCTTCATAATATCCTTTGACGAAATAATCATGCTCTAAAGGGAGATTCTTCAGTATACGAATTTCGTTGTTATTAGTCTCAAAAGCTGTCCACTCGTCATCTAATTTTTTTAGACGTTCCTGGAAATAGCTGACTGTAGACTTTCTTGATGATGGGTCCTTTTTAAAGTTGCGAACGATGGTTTCAATCCTATCTCCGACACCTCTTTGTATTTCCACCAATTCTTCAAATGATGCCATGGTTATGACTTTTGAATTAGATTACTTCTTTAAACTAGTTTGACTCTTTGAATAAGGTTGCAATGTTCGTGATCCTGTGTTAGATCACGTCGGGGTCACCAAAATGTTAATTGACTCGTTTGTCAATTAGCTCTATATTTAATACCAGCACTTGAACTGGATTAAATGTTTCGATATATATTTTTAAAGGATCCAATCACAGCACATAAACTGGATTGACAATGTGTTTTTTACTGAACAACAAACAGCACTTAAACTGAGTTGTTCCCGCAAAATAAAAATTCTGGCTCTTTAGTTTTTAAAATGCAAAAGAAAAAAGGGAACTTTATTATAATTTTCTTCATTTAAATACAAAATTATTGATGACTACTTACTTCCAATATATTTCTTATGTAACTAAATTATAGTTATTTGAACTACTTATTAAGCAAATTTAAAGTTCATTAGCCGTTTGGCCATGACCATAAAATTAAAACAAACAAAATTAAAGCAATAAAAAAAAAAAAGACAATTATTAAAGTGCAAGTAATACATTATTTTCATAAATGCAAAAAAGTTAATAAACGGGCGTTAAATTTCAAAACGAACAAAAAAAAATAAAATGCAAACTAAATTAATGTAAACACTAAATTTTTGACTTTACACAAAAAACAACAAAAAAAAAATAATTTTATTTCTAAGTGAAACTTAAATCTAAAGATTTCTAAACACTTACAAAAAGTAAAAAAAAAATATTTAAGCAAAACAGAAAATTATGTGTGATATAATTTAAAAGTTTAAAAGCGGATGATATCTACTGTGTTTTCAGACGCCTTCATTGCCTGTACTGTTTACTCCTGCCTAAAACTATTTTTTTAGCCCGAAAGTTAGCATGTGACGATAATTTTAATACCCAGATAAACAACTTAAGCTCAAGTTATGAGTTAACGTTGTCGTAGGACTGTACAGGGCTTAGCTTAGTTAATTAGGGGGTTAAAAAGAGAATAGCAGACTAACATTCAGGTAAAATCTAAATATTACGGATACTTCAATGAAAACTGCATTGTCTGTAGAAATTTATTCTATGCTTAGAGTAGTTCCAGCTTCATGTTGCGATGAAAATAGATTTCAAGAATGATTTGCAGTTGCGCTGTCTACAAAATGAGTTGGGGTCAAAAAGTTTGTGGCTGTTTGAATTTTCCGTCTCTGAAGTGCAACAACACAGCTTCGGCCAATAGGCACCTGTCAAAATGAACAAGGTTCACCGTGTAAATTCTGATTGACGGTCAATGATAGAAGGCTTTCGCGTGTGATTTGATGAAAAATTTTGAAAAAGTGGGTTGAGTGTGGAGTTTTACTCAACACAACTTCTGGCGACTGTCGTCTGTCAAAATAAAGAAGATTCGCCGAGCAGATTGTGTTTGACGGTCAGTGATAGCAGCCTATCGTGTGGGATTTGATGGGAAATTTCGTAAAAAAAGTTTTGAATTCCGTGTGAAATTTCACTCATATTGAACTTTTTTTACCTTACGTTACTACTTATTTTTTCTACACTTCTTGACCTCAACTAATCTTGATCTTGAAAGAAATAACGAAAATAGCACAAAGATTGGACCAAATGTACAGATAATGCAAAAAGCTAAAACCATTTTGATTCAAAAAGTTGTGTTTCGTTTAAGTAAACTTGTACACGTATTAACATTAAGAAGTGGAGTACGGCCACTGTTGTTCTGTCAACTCTTCTGGGAATTGAATACTTCACAATCTTTTAAGAAGGGACATTAGTTTTTAAGTTCTAGATGTAAAGGAGTGTCAAGTAGAGAACTTCTAATATAAAATGTAAGCCTGTCAAGGATCTATAAACTCTATAAACGAATGTGACGCACAACATAGCATGAATCTTGGTTTCATTATAGGAGAGCGAATATTTCTTAAATCCCCAGAGAAATACTGTTTGAGGTAGAAGGCAACTAGTAAAGCCTACTGATATTCGCCGTATTGTACAAAGAGGTAATGTACACCATGTAGAAGATTATGCAAGAATGCTGGTTTTCTTGGACTGTATGTGATACATAAATATATGTATATAGTCACCGTAGTCCCAACCCCAGGTCAGACATCTCCAACATAACGAAATATAAAAAAATATTTCAACGGGACTTCCACTCAGCGAATTTATGGCAAAACAAATTTTCATGAATAAATTCCGCAAAAAATCTGTCGTTCGGAGTGGACACAACTGCACACAAAATAAGTAGTGTGAGGAGTTAGGTCGTAATCTCGACTGCAAGTTTACTGAATCAGCAGTGGTGGACCTATACTTGTACTATTTCAAATGGAAAATTTAGAAAAGGCTATTTATTGTCTAAGAAAAAAGAGTATCAGATATGTGGATGGTCGATTTTAGGACATTATTCTGAGTTGATTACTTTGACAAGTAAAACCATCATTAGATTTTCAAAAGATGTTGCAAATGATCATAAATTAAAGCTATCTTCAATAACATCTTCCACCAATTCTAACCCATATAGGCTGTGCACGAAGTTGGAAGGATATAGCTGGGATCGTATCATAATGAGTAATACAAACATTATTTTAAAAGAATTTTAAGAGTTGAAACAGTGTTTCTTGTGCATATTAGCAGTACTTGACAGGCTTACACTGGTGTAAACGTTTTAAGGCTATTATTTCAAATCTGACAGCTTTCTAATGTTACTGCTAAGTTGTTAAGCCATATCTCTAGTTAAAATTAAACTGATTCTTACTACTAAAAGTGGGTGTATAATTTGCATAAATAACTAGTAAATATTGTTACAAAAAACAAGATGTTTATATAGGGCATTACAACTCATACATAAGTTCACATTATTTCATAAACTCAATTGAGATGAAAGAGATGCAGAGCAAAAAAAAAAAAAAAAAAAAAAGAGAAGAAAAACGGAAATCATAATAAAACCGCATCAAACCAAAAAGAAAAAAAAATGAATGCGGCAAAAAGAAAAATCATTATCCCATATGAAATGCCTTGAAATGTTTATGGCGGTGGCATAGTCTCCTACAATTTTTTTTCTTTCTACAGAGAGAAAAAAAGGCAATGAACACACAACAAAACAACCTTTTAAAAGTGTGTCAAACTGCGCAGACTCAGCCAACCATATAAACTTTTTTGTTGTTATTATTGTTGTTGTTATTAAACATTATACAATACTATGGTTGTAGTTGATGTTTAATTTTTTTTTTAACGCTAAACTGTCAGCCAATTCTGTCACTCACACACTGCTGAAGCCCAAACACTCAGTTCAGTTCAGTTCATTCATACATTTAATCGTTTATTCATTCATGTACTCACGATTTTATTTGTTTTTTTTTTTTTGTTTTTCTTTCGTTTTCATTGATTGTTTTACAGCAGCCGCTGCAATTGCACTTACAACCGAACTGAACTGAACGAACTAAACAATGACAATTACAATCAAGAGGCAGCCAGCAGTAATAGTGGCAGCCAGCAGCAGCAGCAGCAGTAACAGTTGCAACTAAAATAATAATTGTGGATTTTTTTTTTTATTAAATTTATTTATTCATTTTGTTGTTTTTGTTTTCAGTCTTTTTTCATATTGTTTAGAATGAAAATTTTTCAAATTCTTTCGCATGAAATGTAGTCACATTGGGCATGCTTTTCTCAAAAACTAAACAACAATGTATACAACAAATAACAACAACAACAACAACAAATTAAAAGTTTTTATGAATGAAAATTAAAACTGAATCCAACTGAAAACAAAAAAAAAAACAGAATTACAATTACAATCTCCAAACAAATGAAAGAAAGAAATAAAAATAAAAACATGAGAATGGCGTACAATTGCAACACTCCACTCCACTCGACTCGAGTAATAGACAAGAAGTGCAAGCGACTACAGATTACAAAAAAAAAAAAAAAAAAAAAACTTCAAATTATAAATGCAGCTGAAAACTATTTAATAAGCTGGACAGATCAATGGCAACCGAATGTGATGGATTAATTAAAAACAAAAATTGTTGTAACAACTTCATCATTGCTTCATACAAACTTTAAAAATAGTTTTTTTTAATGCTTAAAACTTCAGTAAGCATTTGCTCAAAAAGGTCGTAACGAATGACATAACATGAGCATATCATTTTAGAGTAGAGATTATAAAGCCCACATAATTCATACACATCAAGTTTAATCAAGAGCCAATAAATTGTTCATTCTTTCCTAACCTTAGCCAATGCATTAAACTCTGAAGTCGTCGTAGTCTTGTAGGTAGTATGTTGGCTTATTAGATATGAGGCCTAGGTGCAAAACCTAGGTTAGACGTCTGCAATAAAACGAAGAATGAAAAAACCTCTCAGCAGATTTCTGGCAGAAACTCTGAGAGTAAATAAAATTGCCATAAAATGTTTCACAAAAAATCTGCGGTTTGAAGTCGACATTAAACTGTAGGTTCCGCTACCCGTGGATAGAATTAACACATATAACATGGGTGGAGTGACTGGCTAAGCTGTAATCCTGACTAAAGGGTTGTAAGGACCAACTATGTATGTATGTATAATATAAAAAAGAATGAAAGGACAAGATCACCGGGATAAAAATAGAGGATCACCCTAGTAACAATGTAAAGAAAAGTACCTTTCTAGAACTATTTTAAGCTGTATCTTGTTCTAAGATGGCCACAATCCGATTAGACCCAGCATAAGATAGAAATCCATGCAATTTGATCTTAGCCAGAGGTTTCCCTTAACCTGATACAGCCATCGGACGCTGAACGTTAACTATGCTGGGATTATTATCAAAAACTTCTTTTTGCTAAAGTCTACTAGGTAGTGTGTTGGCTTATTAAACATGAGGCCAAGGTTCAAAATCTAGGTCAGAAATCTCCAATAAAACGAAACACAAAAAAAAATATTTCTTCGGCGACTTCCTCTCAGCAGATTTCTGGCAAAAAATCTGAGAGTAAATCAAATTGCAATGAAATATCTGTCGTTCAGAATCGACTTTTAATCGACTCATGCATAAAACTTAACACACACAACATAATTGATGCGCGAAGCTAGGTTGTATTCCTGACTGATGGGTTGTAATAACCAATTATGTATGTATGTGTATGTATTACCTCTTACCGACATTTCCTAGTATAAATTACTTAGATTACATAGTAATAGCTTTGGGCCTATTTTATTGTATGAGTATACGGCATTTCTCAGCTAGAGATTTATCCTGATCCCCTCTGGTCACAACTTGCCCCAAAATCGCCCGTCTAATGGGAACAAGTGACAAACAATCACATGTGATTACAGATCTTGTACATGTGTTGCGAGCTTTTTTAAAGTTATGGGCATGTATGAGTAAACACACAGGACAGCTGCTATGAGCTTCCTAAGACGGACTCTAAAGAGATTTATCTCGCAACTTTAGGATAAAATTGACGTACGCATTATAGGTGGTGTCGCCGTAGTCTAGTAGGTAGTGTGTTGGCTTATTAGACTGAAGACCCGAGTTCGAAACCCAGGTCAGACATCAAAACGAAAATATGAAAATATATCTTCGGCGACTTCCTCTCAGCAGATTTCTGGCAAAAACTCTGAGAGTAAATAAAATCGCCATGAAAAACTTTTCAAAAATCTGTCGTTCGGAGTCGAATTTAAACTGTATGTCCCGCCATTCATGTATAAAATTAACGCACACAACATAAGTGGTGTGAGAAGCTAGGTCGTAATCCTGACTGAAGGGTTGTAATGACCAATTATGTATGTATGTATGTAACATAGGTGGTGTAAGGAGACAGTTCGGAATCTTGACTGAGGAGGTGTAGTGTAAACATGTGTGTATGTATAATCCATATATCCATAAAGAAATAGATTTTTTAATATCATATTAGATCTTGCCGCATGCACTTGATCCACAAGATTATGATTTCTTACATGATATAGGGTCCAGACTATTTAATTTAGTTAACCTAAGCACAGTCGTATTCTACTCTCAAGTTGGCCCCATGTGCTATAATCGCAATTTGCTTCTCAGACAGTATTACTATGTTCTGTTTAAATTGAGGTCACATTGCGATGCGTGAAACACTGGTTATATGCAGGAGACAATTAAGGATGGAAATTAAAGATGAATCTCGTTTCTGTTCACTTGACTCTCCCCTATATAGTACCAGTAAACTCTATGATTTTGGGAAGTGCATTCCAACGTCACTGGGTAATAAGAGTGGAAGAAATGTTGCTGTTGTTGAGATGTTGAAATGTTGCTTGCTACATATTGTTCTAAGAAAGATGCCATTCTGGGGCCATTCTGACAGATCAAGGATATATTGTGGGACAGTCCAGAGCGCAGGGAAACTTTTTAAATGCTTTCAAGCTAAATTTATACAATCAGACAATCAGAGCCGAGTTGAGAGAAGGGTAACGTCCACGCTGCTGACGAGACCAAAAAAGAGGAATTTAAAAGAGTATGTTCCGTAAAAGATGAAGACAGGCGGACGCCTGATTTGAGACAATCTTAACTTTTGTTGGGTAATTACAATAAGAAGTGAGCTGAGTTTTACATCCGACTATCGGAAAATAGCCTGAGGATTGTAACCGCCATTCTAGCGGGCATAGTAGAATCAAAGAGCAATTGTTTTAGAATAAGGATGGATTCAAGCCCAATATGTAGACTCCATAAAAAGAAGAACAAATCATCGTACATATATTTGATACTATACAGATAAAATGTATCTCAGAACGTAACACTTAGGTGTTTATCAAGCAATAGGCGGGGAGTTTTTCTTACTAATGCGGGATTCAGGTTGGTTGTGGTCAGTACAATAAATGGTCTAGTCGCTGTACTCCAATACGTCTGCGCAATAATAAGAGCGTTCTGTTTTTCACTTCCATCATCGCATTGTATCGAAAAAAAAAAAAAACATCGATGTTTCCTTTTGATGTCCATTAATAGATTATTCTGCAAGTCTTCAGTATATTATTGTGGCATGCTTAAGTTTTCTTAAAGTATTCTTTATATGAACCTTTCATGTTAACTTACTCTTTCGTATTATGCCCCGATATTTTTAATCTTTTCACACTTCATGGTGTTATAGTGTTAGTGAAGTTAGTCAGCTTAATGAGTGCCCTGCACTTCAAGACAGACGTCGTCGGTTTTTGGGTGACAAAATGTTTACAGATCTGGGCATGGAGGCGAACGTGTTACTTGCTGTTTTCATGCGAAGCTCGTGGTGGTTAAAACCTAACTCTAACGGCTCATGATAAGTGGGTTTACCTCACACTGGTAACACAATGGGCTATATGGCTATCGAGTGAACTTGCATGTGAACGGCAAACTACCCGATAGACAGTTAAATAGGATTGGGGTCGACTTTATAGGGAGACTGTATACTGACTGCGGGCAGTACAATAGATTGTATAATACCTACACTTGACGATAATAAAAGAATACTTTTGCGACATCAGCTTCATTTTACGGCTAGTCAATCTAGTTTCGTCAACCTCGAAATAAACCGAAATCCGAATAAATAATACAGGAACCAGACACATACTTTAATAAAGATTTTTGGTGCAAATCTGTTTTCGAAAGCTAGAGAGATGCAGCAATTTTAAGATCAGATTCGGATTCTGTGCACCAAAAATCTTCAGAAAAGTGTGGTGAGGTGACTAGTTTAAAAATATTGTGGGCTTGTGTAATCTTTTCTCGGTGTAGGTGGGAATTTGAGGTTTCCTTGGATATACATATACATAATTGGTCATTACAACCCTTCAGTTAGGATTATTGACCACCTAGTTTCTCACACCACTTATGTTGCGTAAGTTAATTTTATACATAAGTGGCGGGACCTACAGTTTAAAGTCGACTCCGAACGACAGATTTTTTGAGAAACTTTTCATGGCAATTTATTTACTCTCAGAGTTTTTGCCAGAAATCTGCTGAGAGGAAATCGCCGAAGAAATACTTTTTGTATTTTTGGTTTGATGTCTGGCCTGGGGCTCGAACCCTGGCTTTACGTCTAATAAGCCAACACACTACCTACTAGACTACGGCGACCTTGGATATATCATCCATAAGTCAACCGAAGATATGATCGATTCAGCTGCATGTCCTCTTTGTAATCTCGATATGGATTTGTGTTTTATACATTCGTTTTAACAAGTTTCGGTTGGAGCTCATATAAGATCAGAATTGTGCTCTGAATTATTATGAATTTCCCTTTGGAATCTTTCATGCATTTATGCCAGAGAAAAAACGCCTTAAACAATATCAAGATAATCGAAATTCAAAATCGAAATCAAAATCGTTGATAGCTAATGGAAATAATGAGATTAGATTTGTTGTTGGTTTTATCTTTTTTTTTTTTTTCTTTCAAACAATTTCAAATGTGGTGGTCTATTATGGTACATATTAGAAAGTCATTGAATAAATTTCTTCTCACCAGATTTTGATTGTGTTTGTGTTGTTCGTATATGTAGTTAGTGAAGAGAGAAGATTAGAGAACAATGAATGGCAAATAAAAATTTTAATAACACGATAATAAAACAAATACTTTTAGCGATACCTCTTCGAACGAAAAAAAAAAAAATCGAAAAAAATCGAAAAAAATCTTGTAAGAATAGCAACAAAAATAATGTGGCTTGAAAATAAAAAAAAGGAAAAAGTATGTGATCTTTAATCCGATCTAATTTTTAAGATAACAAAAAAAAAAAAAATTTTTTTCTTTCTCTACTTCTTTCATACTCGTCGTTTACCAAGCAAGCAAGCAAGCAGCCAAAATCGAAAATTATACGGAATATTTATAAGAGAAGTCGGCATTTTTATTTAAATTTTTTTTTTTATTTTTTATTATTTCACCACAATCCTTTTGTTGTTGTTGTTGTTCATTTTAGACCGTATTAGACTTTGGGTCTAAATGATTTCCAATGAAATGGCAAATAAAAGCTTAAAACGTTCAGATGAAAAGACGAGAGAGAATAAAAAAAAGCATTCAGAAACGCTTTAAGGGCAAAACGTGATCATCCAAAAACACGTAGAAAAAAATTCAAGAATTTTTCAATTCATTCAACAAAAATACAAAATCAAGATCTATACAACAACAACAACAACAACAGAAAAAAAATATACTGCCAAAAACACTTCACAATTCATAAGTTGGGTTGTGTTAAAAATAAAGAAAAAATGTACGAGGGACTGACTACATAACCAATAAAAGGTAAAAAAACTCAACAACAACACTGCCAACAACATCAAATGGTTTAAAAGAAGTTGTAGTTGGCCGTAGTACATTGTCGAAAGGTTTGTCGTTTAGTCGCTCTGAAAGCATGAAAAAACAGAAGAAAAAAAAAAAAACAAAAGGTTTGATTAACATTGGCGCATGCGCGCTGATTCTGTGAATTTGCGCACACAGGTAAATAACGATGTGTTGCTTTTTTTGTTTTTTTTGATATTTTTTTTTACTTGTTGCTGATTGTTGTACGATCTTCTTCTGCTTCTTCTTTTGCCTACACTGATGTTGTTGGTGTTTTCAGGTTTTCTGTACTTTCTAGGAGGCTTCTTTAACAGCAACAAAAGTTTTTATGCTGAAACTCCATAATACCACTCCAAATACCATGGGTTATGAAATGTTTTACTTAGAAATTTCATGCCCTACATTACTACACATGGATTTACGATGGTATCAGTAACAACTAACACTTCAGGAATTGTGTGTAACAGGATATGGAACCAATATCATCTACTCTTCATGTTTTAGGTGACCTTAAGGCGTCTTCTGAGAAGACACTGCCTGATGTGGACAATCGGAGTCTATAACGAATGTTTTGAGCAACACTGGAATTCAAAGAGAAAAGTTTCTTTCCAATATATTTTCAAAGTGAGCATAAGTGGGTAACCCTATCAATCTAAAATCTGCTTCAATAGATCAAGCTGATAAAAAAAGATGTTGGAGACAGCAGAGTTTTGTGACAGCCTTATTACAACCCTTTAGCCAGAATTACAATCTATCCTGTCACACACCATGTTGTGTGTGTTAATTTTATCCATGAGTGACGGGACCTACATTTTAATGGGGATTCCGAACGACAGATTTGAGAAACTTTTCATGGCAATTTTATTTACTCTCAGAGCTTTAGCCAGAAACTGTTGAGAGAAATTGGCCGAAGGAAATATTTTCCGTTTTGTTCGACATGTCTGAGCCAGAGGTTGAACAACAGGCTCTCATCAACCTACTAAACCATGGCGACTAAGTAAATAAGTCAGGTTAATTACAGCTCATTGTTACGAAAAGATGGACAATCGAAAGGCCCAGCACGCTAACGCCAAAAGTAACTCCGAAAACTCAATACTCCTTCTCAATACTCAAAGTGTGTGGCACATAATTGCAAATACAAAAGTGATTATTCATGTTTTGTTATGGGAATGAAGACATACACGAAGCTGAATACGCAGCCTTTAAACGCAAATGAGGGAAGGATGTTGTAGGAGGAGGTTGAACCTGTGACTGTTATATAGAGTATAGTGGAGAAAATGTTACACGTCAACGAAAATTGAAATAAACTATAGACTTACTAGAAATGTCACAAAAAATAAGGAATATCGATTGGAACAATAGGTCGAAGCAACGCTCCTGAATGCAGACAACAGATGATTCTGAAACTTTACACGAAATAATTAGAACGTAGACCCGGATAAAGAAATTTTCGCAAATTCTGCTCACACATACCCATTCCAAGAGCATCAATAGAAATTTGATTTCGACATTCATTAAGATATTCCGAATACCTAGAAAATTTTGTCTTATCTTAGGAACTAATGAGATCCCTAACATGGCCAGGCGATATATTAAGGTTAGGTTAGAGAACGTGTAGTTGTCAACTGTGACAAGTACAGCACCCGTAGATCGAATTGACCCATTGTACAACGTCCTAGCTTCTCACACCACTCATGTTGTGTGCATTAATTTTATACGTGAGTGGCGGGACCTACAATTTAACGTCGACTCCGAACGACAGGCGATTTATTAAAGTAGGGTTAGAATTATTTGTATAGTTATGATAATCAAACATGATGATGAAAAACAGGTTATTAGGTCTGGTCTGTCTTCTTTGAGTGTCTGATCATAACCTTAATTAGCCGAGGAATAGGGTTTTCGAATCGTGATTAAAAAAATAATTTGGAAGACAGGATTTTTTTTTTCAATTTTCACAACGGGTACAGCTTATGGATCTGGAAAATTCCACTTTCAATACATGCTCTGGAAGTAATATGAAGAGAATATGGTTACTGTCGTACAATACCGACTAAAGCACTGTTTCGTATTTCTTATTTGAATTAATATTCGTATTGAAGTTGCAGTATGTGAGTTTATGCCACAAGAGTAACCGTAGAGTTGTGAAATGTATGAAAAGTGTTTTTTAATAGGAACAGCTACCCTTGTTATGGGATCTAGCAGAGCTGCAAAAGAATTAAAACAAACATCACGATACTAAATTAATAATATAGTAAAACTGCACTACTCCATAGTTGGTATGAAACAGGTGCCCTTGTTCTTCTTAATGGTTTCTATATGTCAGCCTATCTGTTGCGATTGAAAGGTTTTTTAATGTATAAACAGTGGGCACAAGGGTGTACGCCCTTCTATGGATTTTTATATTATAATGCGTGGTATATTGGCCTTTAATTTACTCGGAAACTATCTAGTCACTTCGTTCAGTTTTACTTTGAATCACTTGCTGTATTGTGACTGCCAGTATTTTGTACATGCTAGCAAGCACTGCTGTAGTTGCAACATTTCCAAACTGAATTTATCGGTGTTTTTACCGTGAAGCCTTTCATCATATTAGACTTATGTGATGAGAGGCTTTATGGCGTCCTCTATATTGAGAAATTGAATCCTTTAAGTCTTCTAAAAATCGAAAATTAATTTCGAATTTGAATTGCACGGCTTTGTATTTAAGCCCTTTAAACACGACCCGACGTCAAATATATGTGTTCCTTATGAAAAATTTCAGAGATTCGCACAAACGTTAAGCAGTGTGGACAATGTATTGACCTCTAAATATGAAACATTCACAGAAACCCTTATTGACTTTGCAGGTACAAATTTTGAGGATGTTGCGTCCTTTTGCGATGGAAGTAAAACTGTGAGTAAATTTTGAATAAAGTCGACTTGAGCATACTTACGGAATATTCAGTGTTATGAGTACGCTTAAGGGTGCGAACAGAGTGAGCGCTGAAAGCCGAGCCGAGATTGTCAGTGCGATAAAACTGATTACATACAAGTCAATACAAATAAGCTTGTGTATAACACAGTGAACGCCAACAAGAGCAGAGATCAAAGCCTATGAGTGCGAGAAAACAGTTTCAAAGCGTTTTGTGCGCTTATTTGCATTGTTGATGTTTACTTTTTAGTGTGCAGTTGTGTTTTTTAATGGTTTCAAATAAAAAAAATGGATATCGAACAAATAATAAGTGAAATTTTCTTAAATCATTATATAAATGATGAAATTCACCAAATTCATTCCTTTTTAGTGTAATTGGATGTTTTCCGAATTCTTTTCTGTTAATAATTGCATTAATAACACTAGGAGAAGCAAAATACTCTTCATTAGAGGAATCCATTACAGTGTACAGCAGTTTTATAAACACAAATGAACAACATGACTAAATGACAAAAAGCAAAACACATGCAATAAACACAATTTCAGCGCTGATTCTCGCATTCACTGTGTTATATACAAATTTTCTTCTCGCATGAAAATAAGCGTCAATAAGCTCGGCTCGGCTCCGCTCGGCATCAGCGCTCACTCTGTTCGCACCCTAAAACCAGGATAGGCTCGTTAGGTAGTAATAAATTCAGGCCATATGGGAAAGAACATCGAAACCATGATACACAGCGTATGTTATTGCTCAGCATTTTGTAAGCTCGAGGTCTTAATATTTTAAGGAAAATACTATACGAGACATAACTCAGAGAAGTCGCCTGTAAGAAATTATGGAGGTTCGTAAATAATACAGACTTCCATAGCAAGTATGGTGAGGACGCAATAAATATACTTTATGGTTTACTTGGATTGCCTACAGGCAATCTCTACAAATCTTATGAAAAGATGAAAAGAAAATGAAGATAGAGTAGACACATCTTGAAAATCCTATGATTTCACAGCATTGGATGCACAAAGATCCGAGAAATCGGAAAGCAAAAACATATTTGGAAAATACATGCACAAAGGACTGAGGATGACTAGGACTAAAGCAATGCCTTTGGACAGAGGCAGATGGGAAGAATTTATTACGGCCCTATGATCTAAAAATATCGTTTTAATGCAGATTTCTAAAATTATCCCAGCAATGTCCGTAACTCTTAATTCGGGTCATTAAAATATGAATGTAAATAGTATACATAAGCCAGCCAGACTGTAAGTTGTAGCTGAGAGTACACAAAAATCAGGAAAATATTCCATTATCCCCTGGTAAACGGCTTATGTTAAGCTAACATTTACTCTCGGCAAGTCTATCGAAGTAAAACATTGTTGTTAATCGTTTAGAAGGACCAGAACCAGTTCTCTAAATTGTTCCTAAAGAATTGTTCAGATAAAGTACAACAGTTCGTAACAGTTCCTCTCATGGCATGTATAAATTAAAATCCTTGATTGAATTCACTCCTTTACAACACTGCCTTCAACATTTTGTCGGCGTTTGGTAAATTTCAACAAAGAATATAATGTTTGCGATTTTTTTCGTATTTTATTTTAATTTTTTTTAAATAAGTTTTCGTCGCCGTTCATTTTACAGGCTTTAATTTTGTTTGGCTGGTAGTTGATCAAAAAGGAGGACAACAACAAAAACAAGAAAATAAAATTAAAAAAAAAGAAAAACTGAAATGAAATTGGTTTAGTTTTTATACCTTCCGCTACTATTTTAAATATGATTCAGAAAAAACAAAAACAACAAAAGGGAGCACAGAACACAGACGATTCCTTTTTCAAGTCATTGTTGAAATTTTTTATTGGATTTCTTTACTCTCCTGAAAAAAGAAAACAACCAACAGTACAATACTTTAGTCGTTTACTAACACCTTGAAAAAAATATATGCAATATTATATTAATACCCTACATTAGATATAGTGGAATACAGGTACGAGAAAGATTTTTGATCGTTTGGGCAACATTTTCTTTAGATACATATACGTCAGGTCTTGTCAGCCATGAAATCACACAGTGTATCGCAATATGTGCGGAAGAGTGATTCAAGTAGACACGGTTACCCTAGCTTCGCAAAAATTTCTAACACCCTTATATCGCATTTTCTGCAAACTACTCAGGCAATAAAGTACACAATCGTTAATTGTAGGACTAATTCGGGTATCTATGAAAAAAAAAACATGGTCCAGACCACAACTCACACCAAATACACACTTTTACCAGATCCAATAAATTTTCCACAATCAAATTTGTGTTCTCCGAGCCTAATGTGCAACAATTTTGTTTATTCATGTTGCCACCGAGTGAGAAATGAGTTTGAAAGCTGAAGATTTTTCTTTATTGTAAAATCCGCCTGCTGCCTCAGCACCCAGCATTCTGGTCTTCCGACTGAATCTATTGTGTGATTTGAACTTTCTATGGCTAGAGATGCAAACAAAAAATCACAATAAGTCCAAGTGCTGAAAACGCCGAACGCCGTTTAATCAACATATTTCGTGAGTGCATATAAAGGGTGATTTTTTAGCTATTATCTTTTTGGCAACACTGGTTTAAACAGCTCACGCACGTTTCGTGTTTTGTTTCACTGTCAAACATCTTCAGTTTGGTCTATAATTTAACCATGAATCATCTTACACACGAACAACGCTTGCAAATCATTGAATTTGGCATCATTGGACCGTACTCCTTCAAAGATTCTGCGAATCGTAACGTAACTGTGAGCGCTACCGTGAGGTGATATAAAACTTTTTTTTTGCCCAAAATGCAAGAGCTTGACTTGCATGACATGTGGTTTTAACAAGACGGTGCCACATGCCACACAGCACGCGTAACAATGGACTTATTGAGAGGCGAGTTCGGTGAACATTTTATTTCACGTTCGGGACCGGTCAATTGGCCGCCTAGATCGTGCGATTTAACGCCTTTAGACTATTTTTTGTGGAGCTATGTTAAAGCTCATGTCTATACAGACAAGCCCGCTTCAAATGACGCATTGGAAGACAACATTGAAGCATTTATTCGTGAGATACCGGCGGAAATGTTGGAAAGAGTATGCCAAAATTGGACTAAGCGGATGGACCATTTGAGGCACAGTCGCGGTCAACATTTGCATGAAATAATCTTCAAACATTAGATTATATGGACCGTACTATCGATTCAAATAAAGATTTCATGCATTTTTCTGAATTTTATGTGTTTTTTTTTTTTTTGAAAAACTTTCCTATAGCTCTTAAAAAATCACCCCTTATTTTGATGATGCACAGGCTTGACAACATTTGCAACGTGCCTGGTGCTAGTTCTGCAAATTTTTTTTTTTAAATAACACTTGCACGATTATAATGACCAAAATTACAGCGTAATCCTGGAAAGTTTGGGCTGGTGGCGTCATTGTTTCATATTTCTTTGATAATGTCGTTGGCCACTTACATACATACATACATAATTGGTCATTACAACCCTTTAGTCATGATCAGAACCTAGCTTCTCAACACCACTTATGTTGTAAGCGTTAATTTTATACATGAGTGGCGGGATTTACACTTTAAAGTGGATTCCGAACGACAGATTTTTAAGAAAATTTTTCATGACAATCTTCTTTACTCTCAAAGTTATTGCCGGAAACCTGCTGAGAGGTAGTCGCCGAAGAAATATTTTTCAGATTTCGTTTTATTGGAGACATTTGACCTGGGGTTTGAACTGGAACCTCACGCTAAATAAGCCAACCCACTACCTAATAGACTACGACGACTTCAACGCAAACTATAGGTTGATAATTATCAACTTCCTTGAGCCGAAATTGCATGATTTGTATGCCAACAACAAGTGGTTTCAACAGAACTACGCTATAAGTCACACAGATCAAGCCACATTGGATATTTTGCGCGAGCAATCTGAAGGCATGTTCATCTCACGTGGAAGTTAATATGAACTGGCCATCGAGATCCCACAATTTTACCTCGTTAGCCGGATTCTTGAGAGGGTTTTCTAAGTCACAGGAGTATATGAATAAGCCAGAAATCACAGCGGCCTTTAAAGCCAACATAATCCATGCCATTGTTCAAATTCCGTCAGATTTCTGTTGTGGAAAATTTAACTTTTCGGTTGTGCTTCACTCGGAGAAGCAGTTTCAGACATTTGAATGATGTTATATTCCATACAAGGCGCGGCATGAATAAGTAGGCCTTTCAAACGAATAAAAGAGATTTCAGGCTTCAAAGCGATTATAATAGCTTTGGAGATACTAGCCAAAGGTAGATCAACTTAATTTAATGTTTTTCAATTTAATGCATTTATTTTTTCTTAATAATGTTCAGTTGTAGGTTATTATTCAAGAATCAATCAATACTCACTATTTTTCTCGATTTCAAATTATGGCAAATTGGTTTCAGAGACACTCACCTGAAAAGAAAACCAAATATAAAGAAATATTATTTTAGAAATGAAAAAAAATGTAGGGGGGATTTAAATAATAAAAAAAGTCTACATAAATTTCTCAGACTATTTTTTCCACACAATAATTTTTGACCCCCTCCCCCCCCCCCAGGAAAACAACGCTATTAAGAAAATTTTATTCAATAAATTGCACTTAATTGCTCGTCGTATTTCAATCGCTAAGTTTCAAGATGAAGTTATCAGCACATTAGCCCATCATCGAGAAATCAGAAGTTATTGTAAAATTATCTAAAAAAAAAACAGAGTTCTGAGATTAAATTGTGAGTGCTCTTTATTGATCGGTTTTTATAACAGGCAATGATACTGCCCGTTTAGAAGCGTTTAGGTGATATCAATCTCTAAATTTGAATAAAACAAAGTGTGTGTAAGCCTAAGTCTAATAGGCCGCAGTCTAATAGGTAGTGTGTTGGCTTATTAGACTGAAGGCCCGAGTTTAAACCCCAGATCAGACAGCAAAACGAAAATATTTCTTCGGCGACTTCCTCTCAGCAGATTTCTGGGAAAAACTCTGAGAGTAAACGGTTATTCTATTCTGAACAGAAAAACAGCAAAGATATATAAAGGAATGACAATGAATATATTGTGACGTGATCTTAGGAAGACATGTTACGCGTATAAAAAAGAATTATGAAAAAAATTAAAGAAATACAGGAAATATTTGCTTTTAAAGATAGGCAGTAGCAAGTGTGCTAACCTCATGGCCACCACTGTATGTAAGCTGAAGTCGCCGTAGTCTACAAGGTAGTGAGTTAGCTTATTAGACATGAGGCCAGGGTTTAAACCCCAGGTCAGACATCTCCAACAAAATGAAGTATGACTTTTGAAGTACGAAATTTGGGGACTTCTCAGCAAATTTCTGGCAAAAACTCTAGAGAGTAAATAAGAAAAAATTTTCCCATGAAAAAGTTTCTTAAATAATCTGTCGACTTTATACGGTAGGCCCCCCGCCACTCATGGATAAAATTAATAAAAACAACACACAAGTGGTGTGAGAAGCTAGGCCGTAATTCTGACTGAAGGTAATGTAATGACCAAATATGTTATGTATGTGTAGTATATATCAAACAGTCGGTCTGGACCGCCTGTACCATTTTTAACATTTTTTTTTTTTAAGTTGGAGGCATTTATAGTTCATCGATTATTATATGTTTTTTGTACAAGGTAGTGGCACAGAAAAAAGTGGTATACGTTATGAAATTTAATTTGTTTCCAATTCTTTGACTGATAAAAAAATAAAACGGATAGAAAAAATTAATATAAAATCAGTTATTATGGGAACGAACTTGATTTAATTTTTTTTTTTTGAATTTAAAAAATTTCTGTGTTTAATTAAATCAATTCAAAAATTCTATAAAACAGTATGCGATTAACAACAAAACTATAATATTTGTCAATAGTTAACCTTTTGTGTTCAATTGTTGCAACATTGTTTCTTGAAAAATTAAAAAAAAAAAAAAAAACTCACAACCAGCTTTTCAAACCAGTCATATTGCCGCCTTATTGACCTGTTTAGATGATTGACGACTGCGTTTGTGTAAAGAAAAATGATTCAATGTAACGTTTCAGTGATTAATAGCCGGACAGCATTGACAAACAATGTTTAATAGCAAGTATTTTAATTTATGACCTGCCAGGAAGTCATCACAACTGCGCTGAATCATTTTGTGCCTACAATTGCCGCCAAAGATTTTTTCCGTTTTCTAGGAGAAGCTTTGTAACGAGTTTATCAAACACTCTTTATGTATTCGATTGTTTGAAAGCTATTTGATCGCATTGTCGCCAGATCTGTGTTCCTTAACCAGCATATCAATTGATTTGCCATAGATTGCATAGATTATATTGACGATATCTGCCTTGTCTCGCCTAGTCAAGATCTCCGAAGTTTGTGTCAAGCCTACATATTATTCCACTTTAACAGAAGGCTACAGCAATCATCATTTCTTCAAGAACAACAGCACACAATAGGAGAGAGTGGCAGCAACCATGTTTCATGCCAGAAGTGCTAAGGATTAAGACTCGTTTTAGATTTTTTTACTTGCATTTTGGCAGGACCTCAGAAATATGCCTCTCACTGTGTGAAATGTTTTTTTGAAAGCTATGGACGGCATGTAAAGTGAACTGCTCCATTGATTATATTGCTGGACTATGTTAATAGTACCTATACCACTTTGCTGTAATTTTGTAACCAAAATGCAATATAATGACGCCTCGCCCCCTTTTGACTGTCGAACATCGAAATTTTATTTATCGAGAAATTTTATACTAATGCTCCGTTTTGAAGATGAGATGAGAGTCTCATGTCTCATGTCCATCTTCATTGCCATTTAGGAATGAAGAAAAATAATCATTTGATATGGATCTGCTCAAAAACACAATCCTTAGTCAGTCTTCATCAACAGCTATTTGCGTGTAAGCTTTTATATTTCCGCCTGCATCCCAGAGATGCTCAAGTTGCTGGTCGCAATTAAATGACCGACTGTAGTTACACCATTGTCATATTGCTTTGGTTTTTCGTTTGCCTCCAATGGCTGCATCTAAGAAGCTGATCATGCGCATTTTTTTTAGTAGAATTTCATTTGTATGACGGGTGGATAAATTGCTGCTGCTACCATCTAACGATCGTAGTTTGCACCTGTCGCCTATTACGGGGACAACATTTTAGCAAAATATTATCTTATCTTTCACTGCATCTCAACATTCCTTTACATTTTGGATTATATTTGTGATTTAAACGCGTTTCTAGTAAAAAATGAAAGTTCAAATATTGCATATAATCCATGCTGTTGTAGATTGTTGGAACTTCATTGAGCTTAGTTGGTTGCATGACTTACTTCTTACTAAAATTTTGTTCATTACAACCCTTTAGTTAGGATTACAACTTAGCTTCTCACAACACTTGTTGTGTGTGTGTAGAATTTATCCATGAGCAGTGGTGTTGTGCTAATTTTTTTTTACCGGAACGCGTATATATAATTATATAGACAGGGCCGATCCTGGGTAGGCGGCCACTCTGTGCGGTCTCACGTCCCAAATTTAACGACGGGCGTGATTTTCCATGATAATCCTGGCGGTGGCGTCTTTTTTTTTTTAGGTCTCATGTCCCAAATTTGACGACGGGGGTGGAGGGAGATTTCCCCCAATTTTCGCCCGTCGCCAGGATCGGCCCTGTATATAGCATAAAACGCGGGAATTCCCGTCATTTGACCCACAGTTAAAAACCATGATTTAACGATAAAAAGGCGGAAATACCCGCTCTTCATTTTTGTAGGGAAAAAATAAGTGATTCTCTTGGTAGCAACAGTTAAATTTAAATGCGGCCGAAAGTGTTAAAAAAAATGGTTTTAAATACTCAAATTCTTAAGTAGTAATTAGTTCGGGTTCGAGTTCACGTATTTGTTTCGGTTCGGGTCGAGTTCCGGTTCAGCAGAAAAAAACGTTCCGGACTCCGGTTCACGGTTCGGAAAAACAAGCCGGTTCGTTCCGGTTCGGTTCAAACCCTTGTTTATAAAAATACATATAAAAATTCGTCAAAAATTAGAAAAAAAAAATCAGCAATTCTTTTTAAATTTTTTTTTCAAAACATCAGCCAATTCTCGTTATCAGAAATCATCTTTAGTTCCGTAACGAGTTCCTGTCCAAAAAGGAAGTACCGGAACGACGTTCCGGAGCGTTCCGGCTCGACAACACCACTGTTCATGAGTGACGGGAAATTTAATGTCGAATGACAGATTTTTAAGAAACTTTTCATGACGATTTAAATTTCGAGATGTCTGAGAGCTGGGATTTGAATCATAGATTCTCGTAAAAAAGAAAACTAGATTTTGTGACTTCTTTCTATGCAATTTGATATTAACGGATTGGGCACTATGTTCCATGGTTGATTATTATGGATAATAGTTTAATCTCCTATTTTTGTAAGACGAACGTAAAGGTGAAACAGGCCGTAAATGTAACCCACTGAAAGTATTTTAAGAATTTCATTACGTAATCGGTACATTCTATTTTTTTTTTTTTTTGTTTGCCCTGTTAATGTAACATTTAAGTTTTGTAATGTTACATTTCGTTAAATTACCATTTAACGAATTTTTTTTTGAAAAACCGTTAACAATTACCAGCAATGGCAACCCAAAACGAGTATATTTTCATACTCAAAATTTGCTCTTTCACTCAATAAAAACAATACTCAAGAGAACACACTGCAAAGAGTGAGAACAGTAAGGAATTTTGAGAATAAAAGAAAAAACCAAACCAAACAATACAAAAGCGGGAGAGCGAGAGAAATAAACGTAAACAAAAACAGAGAAATAAAATCTCAAATTCGGACAACGACTGGAAACACCCTTTTTGAAGAACAACATGTTCAAATACACTCACAACAAACAAAGCACAGCAAAATACAAAAAAAGCTTTTTTTTTCGTAAATTTTCAACAACTTGTTCAGTTGAAAAAAAAAGGTACAGTTACAACAACAAAATCACAAAATAAACAGAAGAGTACATACAAAACAAAAGACAATTCTGGCGAAAAGAAAAAAAAAACCAAAGCAAAACAAGTAAACAGAGAAAGAAAAGAGAGAGAGAGAGACAGAGAGAGAATCACTAGAAATTTCTATTTTTTGAGAGCGCAAGAGAATTAGCCGGTATACGTCAATGGAGAATGAGAGAAACAAAACAAAATATTAAGAAAAGAAAAATAAAAGAAATTAGAGGAAAAAAATTAAAGACTGTGTGCTCCCAGTTTATAGTTGTTATACATAGAATTTAATAAATGTTTTTTTTTTATTGTTTTTGTTGTTAGTGTATTATATATACATATATATATACAAATGTATGCACATGTAAATAAAACGTAGTATTTGCACACAGACATTCATACATACCTACAAATACGAGGCATTTAAAAATATAAGAACGCAAAAAAACTTTTTTCTATAGTAAATATTATATTATATACATACATACATATATATGTATGTACGTACGGACATATGTACCCAACGATATATTAAACGAAAATATTTTATAAAAGTGTGTGTGTTTGTAAACAATACGCAGTTCTTCATGTGTATGAGTGAGTGTATGGGTGTGTTATGAGAGCAGCAACAAAAACTCACTCTGAGAAGGATTTTAATGTTAATGTAGAGAAAAGACAGGCAGCATCACTTTTGGCGCCAACGATAGCAATGAAACAGGGTATCCAACATTTTTATTTAATTTTTTTCGTTTTTTTCTTTCCCTTTATGTTTACGTGTAGGTATGAATAGTTGTGTGCATATACATACATACATACATATAAAACAAGGAGTAAAGGGGATGTAGAAAAAAAATCTGTTTTTTTATTTTTTCGTCTGCCTTTTAATGTTCGGAAAGAAAAAGCTTTTTTGGCAAAGAATTTGAAAAATGGCATTAATGTGATGTTAGTTATGTGCGTGTGTATGTGTGTGTGTGTGCATTTTATGCCGCTCGGCATTATCCGTCACCATAAGTTGGGGCAGGATTATTCATGATTCTAACAAAAGCCGGTTAAATGACTGTGTGCGCAGAAGGGAAAGAAGATACACGCGTGCATTTTCGCCGTGCCTATGTAAATATGTATGCATGTACACTGCATACATACATATGTACACAAAAACTACATTAAATGAAACAAAAACTACAACTACAAACAAAACTTTTAATCACAAAACAAAAAAATCAGAATAAAAAGGAAAAATGTGTTTCATTATATTGAGGATGCTGACGTTAAATGCGACGACTGTCTACAGCAGTGTCTTTTGTGAAAAATGTGACCAACTCTATTCACTATCCCTAGCGAAACAAGTGACTGCAACAGGGTTGAACGTCACTAGTTTAGGGAAAAATAGAAGCTATTCATAGCAAAGCCAGGGATATAGTTCTTCATGGATATACCTATCGACTATACGATACTTGGACCCTTTTTCGATCAAGTTTTTACAACGAAAATACCGGATAGGTCCTTTTGTGATAATGGTAGTGACCTAGCTTATGATTTTGCTTTATTTACCTATCAACAGGTGGCGTTTTTTAGGACCTCTACACCATTGACAAGAGATCAGTAGAGATTGAATCAATTAATAACCTGAGGTGCAAGGTTCGGGCTATATGGTGGATGCTACAAAACTTCCTAGCTATGCTAAGATGTTAATGGCCTGAATGGAATGAATGAATACTTTTTCTGAATTGTTTGCTTTAATATCATTGACTATTGAAAGAAAATATTAGAATCCATCGTTTGAATAGATTGTACACATACATAATTGGTCATTACAACCCTTCAGTCAGGATTACGACCTAGCCTCTCACACCACTTATGTTGTGTGCGTTAATTTTATACATGAGTGGCGGGACCTACAGTTTAAAGTCGACTCCGAACGACAGTTTTTTGAGAAGCTTTTCATGGCAATTTTATTTACTCTCAGAGTTTTTGCCAGAAATCTGCTGAGAGGAAATCGCCGAAGAAATATTTTCATATTTTCGTTTTGATGTCTGACCTGGGATTCGAACTTGGGCCTTCAGTCTAATAAGCCAACACACTACCTACCAGACTACGGCGACTTCAATTGAATAGATTGTACTTAGTACCTCATAATAAACAATGTCCTTTTAATCCCCACCAGACACATCATTTCCTTTCTTGGTTTCCAATCCTAACTTTGCTTTCGCCTGCGAAGAGTTTTCTCGCTTCGATCATTATTATCTCTTTTGCTGAACGTGATTCGATTTCTGTTTAATATACCAAAAAATTGCATGTGATGAGTTTGACATGATCGGCAGGGCAGCAAGTGTGTTTGATGGAATTTAAAGCGAATTGTTCCATGTGAGCTTATACAAACCTGGTCAAATGGCTGATTCTAATCTCTATGCAAAGAATAAACGAGATTGAAGTAAGAAATTCAATTAAAATGGCCATAAGTGATCAACAAAAAAGGTATTGGTTGTGTTCCTGCACAAAAATCGTTGATGATTACCTCATTGGCGTAAATCCAACAATAGTAGCACAGCCACGTTCTACGAATTTCTACATATT
Source organism: Sarcophaga caerulescens (assembly GCA_927399465.1). NCBI lineage: Eukaryota > Metazoa > Arthropoda > Insecta > Diptera > Sarcophagidae > Sarcophaga > Sarcophaga caerulescens. The sequence continues at coordinate 54,431,196 of OV656873.1, forward strand.
TCATCCATGATCCTGTAAATATTCTCTTAAGAAATGATTCGATCCACAAATGAAAATTTGGCCCTTAGCACTCAAACATAGCTTCTTTTTGTGTACAAATGATATACAACTGTTTGGAAGGGAATATCTAGTATTCTATCAACGTCCATGCTCTGTTTATGTGCCGAGATATTTAATTTTTTCATGATTTTTACGACTTATTTGATTATTGCATGATCTACGTATTTTTAAAAATTTTTTTTTTTTAGCAGCCTTAGGCTCATTCTCACCTCTCTTATGATAAAAGCAAAATCTCCTGGCAATGTTGCGAGTTTTCAGTTCACTGAATATTAATGAATAATAATAAATTACAAACGGGTTACAGTGATGTATGATCCAATTAATATTGCCAGAGACATTAAACTTTAATTGAAAATCTGTAAACGAATGCTTTTAAACACTTAGGGCCATTATTACAACTTGCCGTTAACTAAAGGGAGGATTTTAACGGGCAGATAAATTGTTTTTCATTATTATGAGTACCCAATAAGACAGAAGTGATCGTTAAGCTAAAGGGAAGATCATCCTACCTTTAACATTTAAAGGTCACTTTATGTTTGAACTTGCCATATCATATACTATTTTCGATATGGCAACTTTAAATTTAAACAAAATTAGCATATACAACAAAAAAAAAACAAAGTCCGCTGTTGCCACTTCGTTACAAACAAAATTTTTTAATTGAGCAGTTTTATCGACTTTGCTCCGGCACTGCCATATTTTAATTTTATTTTATCTGTAAGTTGTTATAACGAAAATCAGTTAAAGGTAACTTTACAGTTCCCTTTAGCTAAAGGTACCTTTAACTAAACCCAAGTTTAACGGCAAGTTATAATAATGGCCCTTAATATATTTTTTTATGAATAAAAATCCTTAATAAACGTTTGTTAAACTTAAAGTATAAATTAAGCAATCTTTGGGGTACACCTACCTTAGCATTTTGGTAGATCGATATACAAGTGATAAAAGTAATGCAACAGTCATTTGATAATTATCACCGCATCCGAAAGAAGTTTAATTCTCAACAATTTTGCTCAAAAGAAAATTTTTTTGCCAGAGGCCTATTATGTTCTCTACACTTAAGTGTTGGTCTCATTACGCACATGAGCATTTTTTTTCGATTGCAGTGAATCTATTTATTGTTTATGTGCAGACGTCGGCACCAATGTCCCTCAGTTCATATGTATGTTCTCTTTGTGCCGACGACTGTTTATGTGCCTTTAAATGTCTCTACAACTACAATGATAAATGAAAACATTAAAATGTTATAAGTAACAGAGAGTTTTACCAAAGACTATCCTAATATATATTATAAATCTTTCTGTAAGTCTGTTTGTTTGTTGGTTTGTTTGTTAGCCAATCACGCCTGAACGCCTGGACCGATTTTCTTGAAATTTGGGATATAGATCGAGCCATTGTCGGTGCAGGTTATAGGCTATAATTTTTTTTGAAAATTTTGACCAAAAGGGATGTATTTTATCTGTTTTATAGGTAATTTTTTACGATTTAGCTTGGTTAAGTTTCCCAAATAGCTATTGAAGGTGTTCCGTTTCTAAAGTTGAACCAAAAGGGGTCCAAAAAGGGGGAAAGGGGCCAAAAACGGGCAAATTGAGTGTATAGCCAATCACGCCTGAACGCCTGGACCGATTTTCTTGAAATTTGGGATATTGATCGAACTTTTGTCGGTGCAGGTTATAGGCAATAAATCTTTTCAAAATTTTGACCCAAAGGGGGAAAAAATGGGTCAGAGGGGAAAAAAAATGGGCAAAAATTAGTACTTTATGCATAAATGCTGTATTTTAAGGTATTTTTTTTTGTTTTAAAGGTATTTTTTTACGATTTAGCTTGGTTAAGTTTCCCAAATAGCTATTGGAGGTGTTCCGTTTCAAAAGTTTAACCAAAAGGGGTCCAAAAAGGAGGAAAGGGGCGAAAAACGTGCAAATTGAGAGCATTTATATTTAGGACTTAGAGTATTCAAAAAACTGGGTTGTTTGTTAAACGGGTTTCCGAATAATTTGAAAAATTGCATTTTTTAAGAAACCGGTTTTGAAACAGAAACCCGTTTTTTATTTATTGTTATTTTTAATGCAAAAATTACCCAATAATAATTTTTTTTCATTTTTTAAACTAATCCAAACTACATAACCCGCGCAACGCCGGGTACAATCTGCTAGTAAATATATAAAGATGTTGCTCACAGTGTATTTAAAATTGACAAAATTTTGTGCTTCTTTATAATGAGGGGGGGTAGGTAACAGGGAAAGCTAAATCGTCGTTCTCACTCTCATGTTAACTGAGAGAAAGAAAACAAAAAAGAAGAAAAAGTAACATGTACTCAGAGAACTTATTATACTCAGAGAACGTATTGTTCTCTTCTCTAAGCAATTTATTCTCATATGCGTGCATACGTGTGTGTATGTATGTATACATACATTGCCAAATAAAATAATAAACAAACTGAAAGATGTCTTGTTTTCACAAAATGTATGTGCAAATAGCCTGTGGAAAAGAAATATTACCGTTTGTTTTATTGTAGGGTAAGGATATGTGTTTTATTTATTGTTGTAGAAATGAAACTATATCGATTCGCAACGAAATAAAAAATTCACATTTTGTGTTGACATTTGAAAATGAAAAACTGAAAAATTGCTTTATAAAAAGTGTGAATTTAAAAATTGTAGTGCATGCTCAAACAAAACGTTTAATAAATATAATATATAATTAAAATTATAATGACCGAAGAAGGACAAAGAAAAGTTGAATTTAATAGCGAAAACAAAAAAAAGATCGTCTTTATCAGGCACCAAATGTTGTTTACCGCATTGTGGCAAATCAAAAAGAAGTGTTCCAAACTTAAAAATCTTTCGTTTCCCATATCTTGACGCCATATTGCTTAAAGCATGGTTAGAAAATTGCAATTTTGACGAATGTTTTCAAGATCATGGACATTATACATATGTGAAAGACATTTTTCGCCAGATGAATGAATGGGATGAAATATTTGAAGCGAGGTGCCATGCCAACATTGAACTTAACTGGCAAAAAAGAGGAAACAGGAATAGAAAAAGGAAATAGTTTCGAAACCATCATTATTTATTTATTTTTATTTTATTAGTTAAACTATTTGAATACCTTTAATTTAATGTATATACTTTGTAATATTTATGGAAAAATAATTAAAAATATAAGAATATATTGAAAAATTTAAGTGTCCCTATTATTTTTTCCAGGTCTTTCTCAAATAAATTATATTTTTTTAAGAATTTGGCAGAACTAGTCATTTATTTTTATTTTATTAGTTATACTATTTGAATACCTTTAATTTAATGTATATACACAGTCAAAGCCCGGTATAACAAATACTCACTTTAACGAATTCGGGATATAACGAATGAATAAATTTCTTACATTGACTACCTTATACGAGTATAACGAATGTTTTATAATTTTCAAGCTCAGTATAACGAATGGTTTAAAAAATGGTAAAAACAAAAAGAATGTAACAAAAGAGAACACAAAAAATGTTCGTTAATGAGACTTAAATGATATTACTTTGGATAGAGATGACGAAAATGAGGAAAATATTGAAATTGTTGACCAATTTTCTAATAATGAAACGAAAATAAAGCATTCTGAAGTAATAAAATGTTTTGATAAATGTATACAATGGGGTTCCCAAAATAATATTAATATTTCAAAACAATTAGTACTTCGAGAAATATAGGAAGATGCTCTTCAAATGAGTCTTCAAGTTACTTGTAAACAAACGTCTATAAATGATTTTTTTCCACCAACTTAAATAATTTTTAACACTTTTACTCACTTATTGATTATCAAACGTTATTTTAAGGATATATCTATATATTTTTAATAAAATGAATTAAATGTACTTTTCTTTTTTTTAATAAAATTTTGATAAAAAAAAAACTTTGCGATATAACGAATTTTTCACTATAACGAAAGGGCCTGACAATATATCGTTCGCTATACCGAGCTTTGACTATACTTTGTAATATTTACATACATGCACACACGTATACACGCATCTGAGAATAAATTGCTTAGAGAAGAGAACAATACATTCTCTGAGTATAATAAGTTCTCTGAGTACAATAAGTGGCAGTAGCCGTCAATAAGTGGCAGTAGCCGTCAGTACTTTTCCATTTCTAAAATACCGCAGTACCCCCGCGACGCTTTCAGTACTTTTTTATTATTACATATTTTATGTCGTGTGCTTTTCAACTATTAATGTATTAGAAACGTAATGCTAAAGTTAGAATTTGTCTTTAGCCCCGGTTAGCCAAACGTCCACGGAACGTACGTTCGTTTTTAGAATACAAAAAGCAATGAGAAAGACTGACGAACCGACGAATGATTTCGGTAAGCATTAACATTGCTCTTCATATGCTACAAACGAAAGTATGTTCCATAACGTTCAGTTGACGTTTGACTATACGGATCTTTTACGTTTTGTTACGTTCAGAATCAGCAGTTTTTGTTTTATATGTGAGGAACACGTATAAGTCGTTAGTTTTTCTGTTCCGTACCGTACGTGCATTAAATATAAAGAAAAAAATAGTCTAGTAGGTAGTGTGCTGGCTTACTAGATGTGAGCCCTCGGTTCATACCCAATGTGAGACATCTCCAAAATAACGAAATATGAAAAAAATATTGCTTCGGCGACCTCATTCTGTCAAAATCTCTGAGAGTAAATAAAATTGGCATGAAAAGTTTCTCAAAAATCTGTCGTTCGGAGTCGACTCTGTAGGTCCCGCCATTCATGTATAAAATTAACGCTCACAACATACTAAGTGGTGTGAGAAGATAGGTCATAATCCTGATTGAAGGGCTGTAATGTATGTATGTATTTTTTTTACAAAAGTACACCTGTACCTCGATTTACGCGGTAGATACGTTCCTGGCCAATTCGTAAAGCGAATACCTACTGTAAAAAAGCTTTTTCATTGAAAAAAAATATAGTTTTATAATGTTATAATTTACTAAAGTATGATTTAAGTAAAAAAAACATAAACATTTATTCCATTAAAAATACACATATATATACTATGTACCTCATTACACAAAACATGAAATTTTTAAGCTAACTTAGTCGCTATCATTTTCAACAACAAGTCTTTTTTACGAATTTCTATAATTTCCGACTCATCACTGGATAAAGTCATCTCATTAGATTCTGCAATGGTTGAATTAGCTTTAGTTTGAATAGAATATAAGTAAAAAAATTTTTTTCTTCATTTTAAAAATCGAGTAAATTCGAAACCGCGTAATCCGAGTCCCGCGTAAACCGAGGTACAGGTGTACCATTTGATGCGAAAAAGTACTCTTTCAGTTATAGTTCAGTACCATTTCAAAATTTCAATTTTTCAACACTGGTAGACGTACTGCCATCGACAAATTTGGCACTGGCACAGCGTTGCCATTTGCCAAGTTTTCCCTTTTTTTTCGAAGTTTTTTGAGATGCGAAAAAGTTTTCATTAAATTCGTTTTCTAACAAAACAAGTTTTTTCGACAAAATTAAATTTAAAATTTTTTTCAATAAATTTTAAATAAAATATTGTGTATTTTATTAGTCCCGGACAAAAAACGCAAAAAACACCAACAGAGGGTACCGGGCTCCGGAATTTCCTTTAAAAATGTTGGTACTTTTGTAGAAAACAAGTTTTTTTTTTGGTAAAAAAAGTTAAAAAAAAAAAAATCTGGCAACGCTGCACTGGCAGTACAATCTATGGCAGTGCAACATCTTCATATATTTATAGTCTTTGGTTTTACTGTTCCTCGCTCTCTCTCTCTCTTACTGTACTACAGTAAAACATTAATTAACGAAAAAAAAAACTGCAAAATACTAGAATGACTGTAGTAGGACTACACATACTCTATCAATTATTACAACTGTGTATACATACATGTGTGTATGTGTACAATAAATGCTGTAAAGTACTTTAACGTGTCTATAGATGTATGTATGTGCATATAGTACTACTACTACTACCACCCCTAATATAACCATCCATAGTAGTATTTATAAATACTCGTACTATGCTTTGGATACAATCAAGTTGTACTCCATCAAAAAAAAAAAAAAAAAATAAAATAATTGTAGTAAAGCTCTTCCATTTTTAGTTTTTGTTGTTTGTTGCCAAGGAATGTTTTGTTTTTTATTTTTATTTTTTTCTTGTTTAATTTTTCTCATTTTCAAGTGTAGTACGGTAGTATGCATGCATGTATGGGTTGGTGAGAGTTTTAGTAGTTTTCATTTTGTATGTGTATGAGTATACTTTTTCCGAATGGGGGTTGAATGTAACACACAAGGCACGAGACGTCACGTGAGGATATGACACAGACAGAAAAAACAGGCACTTTAACCAACCATACCTACCTACCTACATACATACATACATATGTATGTATGTATATATGTATGTATGTACATATTCGAGTTCGAATGAAATTTTATTTTCCTTTTTCCTGCTGCTGCAGCAGCTGTCGCAGCTGTCGTTGCTGCTTTAGTTTTACAGTTTTCCTCTCTCGAACATTGTGATGAGAATAAATGATAAGGTTTTCCTTTAATTTTCGTTTGTTTGCCTGTCGGTAACTCTTGAAATTAAATTTTTTGTTTGTTGGGGATAGTTGGTAAAAGCAAAAAAGGTTTTCCTTGTTTGCCTTTTCCGAAAAAAAAATAAAGAAAAAAGGACGAAAATTGAGAGAGAGAGAGAAAGAGAAACAAAAAAGTATGAGTGAGTGCCTATGGCTGTGTGTATTCGTGTAAATGTTTTAATGGTTTTGTTTTGTGTTGAATTTGTTCCTTTAAAAACAGTTTTCCGATGCCGGTTTATTTTTACTTTTGTTTTTTTGGTTTGCAGGGATATTTTAAACGTTTAAGCAGGTACTTTTCGTTTTGTGTTAGTGTTGAAGGATTTCATCACCTCTGGAAATTTTTTGTTATTGTATTTGATGAAAATTTAATTGTTCGTATGTAAAGGGTCCGCCAAATAACTTTTTTTTTTTTGAAAAAGCTTTAAAAATAAAAACTACTGAATATTTTCTTAAATTTCTTTTTTTATTTGAAAGTACAATCCTGCCGGTTAATAATGGAAAATAATTTCATTCAAATGGCTGGCCATGCAGTAGCCTACACGATCGGTCCAATTTTTAAGCACATTATCGATTGTGTGCAGCTGTATTTCACCAATGGCTTCACGAATCTTGTCCTTTAAAGCGTCAATTGTCTCTGGCTTGTCGGCGTAACACTTATCTTTGACGGTACCCCACAAATAATAGTCCAACGGTGTCAAATCGTTGCTTCGAGGTGGCCCAATTATGCCTCTGGAAAAAATCCGCACCAAACTGTGACCCGTTTTGGGGGCGTCGGCTTTTCAATGTATGCATGCGGGTTTTCTGTGCCCCAAATGCCAAAATGGGCATCTTCTGTAAGTCGATCGCAGCCGAGGCAGCCATTTGAATGAAATTATTTTCCATTATTAACCGGCAGGATTGTACTTTCAAATAAAAAAAGAAATTTGTGAAAATATTCAGTAGATTTTTAAAAGCATTTTCAAAAAAAAAAAAGTTATATGGAGGACCCTTTATGTTTTTCACTTTGGGTATGAGTCATTCCATAAAAACACATTTTTTTTCTAGTACATATATGTATGTTTAATGCACCAAAAGATATTTCTTTAAAGCACTAAGAAAGTAATAAAAAATGTGTTTTTAATCTAATAAAAGTGTTTACAACGTAAGGCGCCATAACTCTGTTTCAGATAAAAATAACTGACCGAAATTTAAATAACTTTGTGGCATTACTACAGTCTTTGTCTGTTTACAAGCTCTCAAGATCGTCTCTACAAAAACCATAAGCTTTTGGCATAGGAAAAGGTGTATAATGAACTATACGAATCTGAATTAAAATCCTTTGTATAATCCACGAACTGCGAATAAATAGGAAACAATAAGGAGCAAGACAGTGCAATAAAATATGACAATTTGAAAGACTACAAGAACTGGAGATCAAATCTGCTGAACACCAAAGGCAATATACTGGCAGTCGCTATACAATACAGTCGCTATTTTGTACTACGCCCTGGAGTTATTACAGATACGATTAGAAGAATTTTCAGGCCCATAAGACTGAGGAAAACGACATAAGTGCGCGGGAACAGTCTTGATCGCACAAAGGAGTCTGATTGTTCGTCTCCAAGATCACGTAGCACTAATACTTGTGATATCGAATGATTTGCAAATGAGATTCTGGATGGTGTCATCCGATATGTAAGACTACCAAAGCAAGCTTATTAAAGTTACTAAGAGATCAGAGAATAGTTTTTCAGCAATCAATGGAGATTTCATTATTATTCTGTCAATCCAAACATTACGTTACATTGATTAAACCATCAGATTTCTTCTTTCCACGATTGGGCTTTGTTTGGATTTATCATTATTGACGTTACACAAAACACAATACCGTGAACCATATTAAAGCGCCGATTTTTCCGGTCATATTATGGCCGAAATATTGTCCCGAAACTAAGCTGGGAGTATATATGATTCGCTAAACTTACCCGACTGTTATCGAACATAATATTCTTGACGGAGTTATCTTGTGTTGAGCAGTGTTTTAAACCAAAAATCGCAAAATGAAGTTGATTAATAAAATGAGAAGACCCGTTGAGATACAGATTACAGATACGTTGCACTCTACTCCTACAATAGCTTTTTTTTGCAAGGTTAATAGGCTTAGGTTAGGTAGGTTAGGTCGGAGTGGTAGCTCTGATGTCACAAAGCTCACTTGAGCACGCATAGCGGCCCGTTGTGATGCCACGGGTGAACGCAGTCCCTGTACTGACCAAGTTCCACCACAATCAGGGAAAAGGAAGAAGTTGGTCAGCGCAAGGGCTGCACAACGGAAGCACGACTACCCCGCACTGGAAAACCAGCCAGAAAGTTTGATGAAATAAGCTATATCCTTGATATCAATGGATGATAGCTCCGTTAAGCTAACAAGAAATGGGGAGCCAAATAACCTATATCTACACCTAGCAAGAGACGGGCATTGACAAAGAAAGTGAATAACAGTCTCCTCTTCCTCAGCGGACCTGCATCCACGGCAGAAGTCGTTAAAAGGGAGCCTCATTCTTTCCGCGTGTCTACCGATGACGCAATGACCCGTAAGCACGGCCACTGTAGTCGAGATGACGTCACGACCAAGACCAAGTAATTGGTTGGTACGCCTTTTATCCATCAAGGGCCAGGTGAGCCTAGCGGTGGAGCCGGGCTCCTCATTGACCCAGGATAGGTTGGCGTCCCGAAAGAATTTCCGCGCAATAGTCAACTTGACCGAGGTAAGTGGTAAACCCACTTCAACAGAAGAGGATTCCGGAAGGAGCGCACCAGCTCTGGCGATACATATGTAGCAACAATATGCGGCACATGTCGCAAAGCTTTTTAAAAAACTACAAAACTTGCACATTATTTTCTCTGGGCACTGAGAATTCTCAGACTGTAGGTTCACAGTCTTGGTAGGAGATATCACAATTAAATTCCATGCAATTAAGACTGGTGCTCTGACATGGTTTTCTCCGGGTTTTCTGTAAACTTCTACACAAAAGGGTCCAATAAGGTAGGCTTAATCATAAGATATTTATCGGCTTTTCAGACTACAGTAGCATGTTTCAGACCGAGGTAATGATCATAAATAATGCTGGCGAACTGATCCTGAGTATGAGATCACAAATATTTACGTAACATTTGCATCTTCAAATGCGATCTCTTTCAAATGCAACCTTTAGGTCAAGTGATCGACACTAATTTGTCTTAATCTAATATGGGTTCTTACATATGTACATACATAATTGGTCATTACAACACTTCAGTCAGTATTACCTAGCTTCTCTCTCACACCACTTACATTGAGTGTGTAAATTTCATACATGAGTGCCGGAACGTACATTTTAAAATCGACTCTGAACGACAGATTTTTAAGAAACTTTTCATGGCAATTTTATTCGCTCTCAGAGTTTTTGTCAAAAGTCTGCTGCTGAGAGGAAGTTGCCGAAAAAATATTTCTTTCATATTTTGTTTTGTTGGAGATGTCTGACCTGGAGTTTAACCGTGGCCTCACGTCTAACAGGCCAACACACCACCTACTAGACTACGACGACTTCAAATATGGGTTCTTGGTCACAGGGGAATCTCGAATAATTGTTTAGTTGATGAACTTGCTAGAGAAGGCATACCTTTTAAAATTCTTTGATTAATTCAAAAACCGAAAGCCTTTGGGAGTATGACGAGCAAATGTGTTCCTTATGATTTATGAAGGGATGAACACAACAAAAAAAAAAAAAAAAAAAAAAAAAAAAAAAAAAAAAAAAAAAAAAAACTTAGTTTGATTTAGAAAATCTCAATCAATCTGTTCGGTAAGTTGTACTTTGGGACTCATGAATAAATTTTTTATTATGAATCTGCTTATATTACGGGATTTATCTGCAAATCCCATTACCATGTGGTACTGTAGATGTTTTTCTTTTTTTAAATGTATCGCAATATTCGTCTTATTTGGAAGAGTTAATTTAAATGTTTCATGTGACATCCCATTGAAAATATTTGTCATGCTCTAGACAAGAACGCTTTTTGTATTGTGAAATTAATTGATTTTCATTTTCGCTTATTTCTGAAAAATAAATAAAAATTTTTAAAAAATATTCAAGAAAAGTGAACAGAAAACTTTTCATGTTGTTTCGACTTTTAATTGTTTTGGCTGGGCCAGGCAGCAGCACACAATTTATTGAGCTTTCTGCGTCTTGTCTTTTTCAATATTTTTTTTTTTTTTTAGTTTTCCCCATTATTTCGGAAAACGTATAAACCAGAGGAGGAAAAAAAATTCATTTTTCAAAACGATTTTCCTTTAGACACTAATTTTACGTGTCAGTTTAATACTGTCCGATTAACAACACAGCAAAAAAAAACAACAGAAATCGTTTCAAACGCACTGCGTAAAAAGAATGAAAATTTTCCAGTTTTTCTTGATTTGTTAGTGTTGTTGCTAATGCTGTTCGAAATTGTAATTTTCTTGGGGTGTGGGTGGCGTTATTGCCTTCTTTTTGTTTGTTTGGGTGGCTACAGACATTCAAACTGATCAGCATCACGATCACGATCATCATCGTTAATATTTTTGAAATTCACAATTTAATTTAATTTTATTAGATTTTCTTTTCATTTGTTTTTTAATTTATTTTCTAAATAAATATTTTAAAATTTCGTGTCTGTTTTTTTTATTGAAAAAAAAAATTTTTTTAAAAAAATCGTTTTTTATGGAGATTATATGTCGTGGTACAAGACCGTTTTCACACCTTTTTCTTTATGAAAAGAATTTCGAATTATTACTTTCGAATATTTATTTACTCACGCCATTAAAGATCAAAGATTTGTCATCATTTCGGCTCTTTATTTTCATATTCTGGTCTGTTCGAAGAAGCAACAAAAGCTTGGATACTATCGCGCTCTTCAAACATATTTTTGAATTAAAAGTCTACGGGGACGTTCAACTTGAAAGATAAAGAAGGCATTGTATATATATATTCGGAATATATTCTCCGATTTTACAGAGAAAACAGATATGCCGTGTCGTAGTACATTGTGGTTTAACCGATTATCGTATTTGTGTTGTGGTTTTAAAGTCCATATTCTGACAACCGCCATAAACGATTTGATACTCGCTTTTGTCAGCTTATGACTCCATAACTGTGACATTAAAAAAGACTACCTTTAGACTCACCCTAAGAGCTTAATAATTGCCTGACTATATTATTGTATGCTTAACCAGCAGGAGACGGAATACAGAAAAATACAGCCAAGAGAAGCAAACTATCAATTGTAAGAAGAAAATGATCAAAATATTCCATGTATTGAAGACAAATCCGAAAGTAACGAACAAAATTTATGTACGTAGTCGTTATGAAGAGAACATTTATAAAGTAATCCAATTGTGTAGCGAACATAGTGGCTGGAAAAGTTAATTTGATCGTCTAGGGCACAGCATATCACATCAATGTTTTGTTCCAATGCCCTACATTTGGAACATAGTAAATAGCAAAGGAAATCCGTAAGGATTCCTTAAAAGGCCTAGTAATGGAAGATCAGCTACGAGGCTCATTGCGCCGCCATGTAACACTGTACGATAATTTCATTGAGTGTGATGGTGATAAGACAAGTTTATACCACCGGAAGGTAATCTATCATCATCGTCCGACGTGTAAAACCGGTGGTACGCATTTGATTGTGCTATTAAACGATACGTATTCTATTTTATAATTCTATTTTCAGTCTGATATTGTGAAAAGGATTAAGGGCAACCATAATTTACGAATACTACCTTCGATTTATTATGAGTCTGTAAAACACTGAATCTGTATCCAGTCTCTTTAGAGATCTTAGCTGGTCTATGGGTTGATGATAACCACCAAAGTGTACCGTGGTTTTAAGAATAAAGCTTCATGTTCCAGTGATTTTTCAGTATAATTCACTAAGAGTACTCTACCCTACATACATAAACTGGCCTTCCAGTATGAGATGGGGACAAGCGGCTTAGAAAAATAATGAAAATTTACAATACCATCGGTGACGGTGCTTGACTACAAACCCAGACATCCCAGTTCAAATATAATGGAAGATAAAAATGTTTTCACTTCTTAATTAATTTTATAAAAATTAAGAAGTTTCATTTCTCTTTCTAGTACAATAATAAATCGATAACTTTAAATGTGCATAATATCTGTAAGGAAATTCAAAGAAAGGTCCCTGGCAATGAGTAGAACTTAATGAGGAAGGTTTGTCATCGCTCACCTACTACAACTACCAAGACGTTTTTAAACAACGAAAGCTTTTAATGAAACAAAATTAAGGAAACGAAAAAAAAAAATCGATTAAGAAAGGCCCAGGTAATATGTGAATTTGCGGCAATGAGAAGGCAGATGAACTAGCACGCCACTGATAGGATCAAAACATTTCTGTGGTGTGGGGGGGCCAGATATCTGGAAAGGTATAGAAATAGAAAATAGAGACACAAAGATTCTTCTCAAATCAAATGGGTTTGAAGCAACGAACACTTTTATTGGGAAATTCAAATACGAAGAGATTTGAGTTATGCATCAAACTAGAAAGAAATAACTTGAGGTTTGAACACACTTATTCAGAATATAAGTTGTCTCAGTCTCAACATGAATATTCGTAACATATTCTTGGAACCTGTGAGACATTACAGCATGCTAGAAGGAAACACCTGGACAAATAACTGGTGCTGGGAAGCAAATTGTACTTGTTGATACCGAGCAACATCTTCAAGTTTGTCGGAATAAGAGGTATGGCAGAGACCATATACATACACAGAGCGCCATAAGTGAGTCAACGCCCACTATAATTTTAAATTTTCTATTATAAAAAATATACTTGTAGCACAACAATAATTTTTGCGATTTTTTTGTTTTAACATTTTATAAGTAATAAATAAACGTTTTTAATTTTTTGGAAATTTATTCGACTATTCTCATTTACTTTTCTCGCTATCCTAAGAAAATGAATTATATCAGTGGCGTTTACTCACTTTTGACGCTCACTGTAGTATATATAAAATATAAAGGAATATATGGATACCCTATAAAGTTTGAGGGGAGTACAATAGATCCTATGGCCGCACTAATGTAGTCCTGCTTCACGACAATAATAACAATTGTAATAAGATGCTTTTAATGCAAAATACTATCAAAGATACATTTTAGAACTTTGGGGAGGAATGAAAATTGCTTTATCGGTAAAGAAAACATTTTGCCGTTTTTGAGCAAAGATTACCTTGACATCTTGCTCATGATTTAGGAAAACACGGCCGTAAACATAAGTCCGAGGTGACACACTATTTTGTAGGTCAGCTGGAATCATTTCATATACTCTGAAAGATTTGATCATACTAAACCCACTGTTCAACGATTTGTATCTATTCCATGCTACATACAGATTACATAGGCACAGAAGAAAATTAAAAAAAAAACGTTCTGATTGTGTTCGTGAAAAATTAAAATCAGCCCATGCAGCATTGCTACCAGATTACAGATAAAATAATTCTATTATTCAATAATTCCGTTTAAATATAAAATATTTTTTTTTTAATTGAATTGGAAAATTGAAAAGAAAACTTTAACCCCATCCGTGTTATCTGTAATATATAAAATTCTCGTGTCACGGTGTTAGTGGTTAAACTCCTCCGAAATGGATCGACCGATTTTCATGAAATTTTGTGTGCATATCGGGTAGGTCATATCCCTAAATGTTAAGAGGGCGTGGCAAATCGTTAAAATTGAATATTTAGGTACATATTGATCGTAGACGAAAAAAATTTGGTGGGTAAGTTCGTAGAGTCGATATCGACAAACTCAGCAAAAATGGTCGTGGCAACCCTCCCCCTTCAAGTGATACCTATAACTTTTGAACTACTCAACCGATTTTAACCATTCTTTTTTTATTCGAAAGCTTATCAGGTTTAGATGGTTTAAAAAAAAAAAAGTCGATATAGCAAAAAGTAGGCGTGGCAAACCTTTAAAATTGAATATTTAGGGACATAGTGATCGTAGACGAATGCAATTTGGTGGGTAAGTTCGTAGAGTCGATATCGACAAACTCACCAAAAATGGGCGTGGCAACCCTACCCCTTTAAAAGATACCTATAAGTCGGCTAATTCGATGGTTTATAACTACTATGTACATACATATATAACATGTATGTCTGTTAGTTTTTGTTTTGGAGCGAGTACAACAACTACAACTTCGTCAGCGCTACCCATGATTCGGACCTCTTATTCTTTGTATGCCTCACCTAAATAACGTACCGACTTAGATTAAATTTTGAACTAGATAGATATATCCACACACTTATAGTAAGTTAGTTATTTTCATATCGTAGTCGCCGTAGTCTAGTAGGTAGTGTGTTGGCTTATTAGACGTAAAGCCAGGGTTCGAGCCCCAGGCCAGACATGAAAACAAAATACAAAAAGTATTTCTTCGGCGATTTCCTCTCAGCAGATTTCTGGCAAAAACTCTGAGAGTAAATAAAATTGCCATGAAAAGTTTCTCAAAAAATCTGTCGTTCTGAGCCGACTTTAAACTGTAGGTCCCGCCACTTATGTATAAAATTAACACACACAACATAAGTGGTGTGAGAAACTAGGTCAATAATCCTGACTGAAGGGTTGTAATGACCAATTATGTATGTATGTATGTTTTATGCAGCGTATTACAATCCTAATATATATTATAAATCTTTCTGTAAGTCTGTTTTTTGTTTGTTTGTTTGTTAGCCAATCACGCCTGAACGCCTGGACCGATTTTCTTGAAATTTGGGATATAGATCGAGCCATTGCCGGTGCAGGTTATAGGCTATAAATCTTTTCAAAATTTTGACCCAAAGGGGGAAAAAATGAGTCAAAGGGGAGAAAAAATGGGCAAAAATTAGTACTTTATGCATAAATGCTGTATTTTATCTGTTTTAAAGGTATTTTTTTAAGATTTAGCTTGGTTAAGTTTCCCAAATAGCTATTGGAGGTGTTCCGTTTCAAAAGTTGAACCTTTCCAAAAATGGGGAAAGGGGCGAAAAACGGGCAAATTGAGTGCATTTATATTTAGGACTTAGAGTATTCAAAAAACTGGGTTGTTTGTTAAGCCGGTTTCCGAATAATTTGAAAAATTGCATTTTTTAAGAAACCGGTTTCAAAACCGGTTTCGAAACCGATAAACCGGTTTTTTATTTATTGTTATTTTTAATGCAAAAATTACCCAATAATTTTTTTTAATTTTTTAAACTAATCCAAACTACATAACCCGCGCAACGCCGGGTACAATCTGCTAGTAAATATATAATGTGACCTATTTTGGGCAATAAAAAAAATCAATTTTGGGCGGGACGAAGTTCGCCCGGTCACCTAGTAAATCTATAAACGAATAAATTTCGATTAAAAATACAAAGAAAATGTTTAACAATATCAATGACGGATGACGGTTAATTGCTGTATAAAATTCTAGTAAATTATGGGATAATATTTACAATTAATTTTAAGATTTTTTAGACTTTTAAATGTTTCATTTTATTATAAATAAAGTGTTAATAGATCACAGATAGGAATGATGAAAAAAAAAGAAAGAAACACCAGATAATATTCCTCCTCTGTATTCTGCTTTTTTTTAAGAGTCATCATATGATAAGTCCTACATAATGAATGACGTTGGCAAAAAACAAAACAAAAAAAGAGAGAAAGAATAAAGGTATTCGGTTAATTAATATTTTAGGCCGTACAAGTACAAACCACTTCAATAGTGTGCTAATTGCTCTACAGCAGGCTAGCAAACAACATAATATTGGGCTTAAAAATTTTCGTTAATAGAAGTCAGTCATCACGTTACTAACATACATATATACACGAGTATTTTGAAGGTTTATTTAGAAAATTAAAAAAGAAAGAAAAAAAGCTTTACAGGTTTACAGTTGATTTAAAATTTTTTTGGGAATTTTATTTTTTCTATGTATGATGATATCTCATGTTCTATATTTCGTAATTTTTGTTGTTATTAAATGAGTATTAAAAATTCTTTAATTTCTGGTTTTTTGATTCTTTGTAATAAAATCGAAAAAAAAAAAAAAATCTTAAACACGCTAAAAATATTTTAGTGCTTATGTTACAATTATTTCCTACGAAAAATTTTTGTTTATCCAACATAAGGGCTAATCAGTGGTTAGGATATGAAAAATGAACGTAACGTAATAAAAATCCAAAAGTCATTGAACCACGCCCCCTTTTTAGAAGGCTTGTAATTTTTCTTTTATTCCTTTTAATTTCTTTAGGAACCATAAGTCTATCACAAAGCGTCTCTTGCATTAACATACCTACTACATACACAATTGGTCATTACAACTCTTCAGCCAGGATTACGACCTAGTTTTTCACACCACTTACATTGTGTGTGTTAATTTTATACATGAGTGGTGGGGCCTACAGTTTAAAGTCGACTCCGAACGACAAATTTTTGAAAAACTTTTCATGGCAATTTTTTTTTGCTCTCAGATTTTTGGCAGAAATCTGCTGAGCGTACTTCGCCGAAGAAATATTTTTTCATATTTCGTTTTGTTATGGAGGTCAGACGTGGGGTTTGAACCGTGGACTCACGTTTAATAAGCTAACACACTACCTACACTACTACATTCCTTCCATCACCACAAACTAATTACTCTGGGATCCCAGTTATTTAAAATGGTTGGGAGATTGAAAAGGGAACAGTTAGCAACAAGGCACAATTTACTGCTCCGCAGCCCTTTTGTGGGATTATGTTAGTGGACAAAAGTTAGTTCAGACACACTATCTGCACAAGGGCGATAGTTTAGTGGGTACGCAGACAACTTCGTTGAGCCATCCTTTCTTTGATGGAGAACACTGGCCAGAGGCAGGTAGTAAGGCGAACTCTTCGATGAAACGGTTTACCTGATATGTCTTGAGCCGGACTACATTACAAGGAACCTGTAATGAGCTGGCTTCGACCAGATAGCACGCTTATTTTATCGATTAGATAAACGAAAAATTAATATTTAGATCTTTAGTTCTTGGCTTTATGCAGTGGGCTCTTCTCTAGTTAATCCTAAGACGGAGATGATCTCAATAAGTAGCTTTACTTACTGAGTTGATTATTACAAGCCTTAAGTTAGCATTACATCCCCTCTTCTCATACCACCCGTGACGTGTGTGCTAAGTTCATAGATGAGTAGCGACACCTACAGTTTAACAAACAACTCCGAACAACGGATTTGAAAAACTTTTATGTTTATGGCAGAAGACTGTTGCGAGGAATTCGCCAAATTAATTTTTTTTTATATTTTGATTTGACAGAGATTTCTGAGAGGGGGCTTAAACCACCGGCTGTCGTCCAATAAGCCAAAATACTGCCTACTAGATTACGGCATAAAAATAAATCGTTAGAAATAAAACATTCATTAAATATCTTGTCATACTGATTAATTCTCGTCTATCTGTTATGTAGCATTAACGGTATATGGGTTCTAATTCTAATTAAATACCTCTTCGGTGTTATTCAAAACTGTTTTAAAAAAATATCTCAACAGGAAGTCACTTATTTGGGTGAAGAGATGAACTACTTCTCATGCAGTCCCTATATGATCTGGGTCGTTCAAGTTAACTTTTATTACTCTTTGGATATTGACTAGCTGATCGCTGTTTATGATGTGTTTACGGTGCCTATGGTGTCCAGATTTTTCATAAGGCGATACTCTGTGAATGGACTCCATTGAGAAATACCTCTGCTTTAAGAGTATATTTGTCCCCAAATTTCAATGTCCTACCGTGTCCGTCTGTGAGTAGCCTATTTTAATCACAATGTTTTTGTTTTGTTTCTTTTTCGGGTATTAATTTTGTTAAACTTCTTTTTTGTTAATTCTTTTTTTTTTTTTTTGTGAAGTTGTTTTTTCAAGAGTCACGTGTTATTCATTTATTATTATGCAGTGTCATAAATAAACAAAACGCAAATCATAACGATAGAATTCAAAAAATATTACAACAACAACAACAACAACACTAAACCTTAAACAAAAAATTAGTTTATCTCACCACAAATGAAATTAAGGTAGGCAGTTCGTTTCTCTTACTTCTCAAACAGTGGGACAAAAGTGAGCTACTAATTAGCAATATTTTCAGAAAGTTATTTATAGTACGTTAATGAAATTTTTCCAATGTATCACATAAGCATCGTTTATAGTATTTACCTTTTTGACTTGAGATAGAAGGAAAAAAGAAGCAATTTAAGCCATGTCAACTACAGCATCATACTATAATCACTAGGAATTCTATTTCTCAAGTCAAAATGTTTCTCAAAAACGCTGGACGTTATTAAAGTCTGCATCAAATGTATCCCTGCCAAATATATGTTAAAATGAAGGATATGTGCTAGACAAAGCCGGGATAATATGGATAACAGCAGCATCCTACGGTAAGTAAACAGTTCCATTTGGATGAAGCGAATAGATTTTGTGATATCCACACAAAATAAAAAATAACTTTATAGTTTCGATTCCTTAAAGATAGGACTGGACCACGAACCCGGTTCTTCGGAACAACGTGGTCTCAGTCTATGCAAACTAGAGATGAGTGATCCAGTGATTTTTGAAGAACGTTGTTCTCAGTGAACGTGCAATCACTGTTCTTTAAAACAGTGATTGTGATCACAGTATTCCAATAATACAATAATGACAATAACGTATTTTATTAAGTCGTAAGAAAGAGACAACTAGATATATACTACGAAAAGACTACTAAACAAAATCAAAGTGGTGTCATCATGTTATTATTTTTAATGTAATTATTTTTTTTTTCTTTTGGTGAAACCAGCACTCAGTGGATGGCCCCTACTCATGCAGTGCATTGTGCAGGTTTTTTAGGAAAATGGGTTATAGGAAGGTGGAAGAGAGGGAGTAGTGTTTGTGGACATCTCAAGAAGTTTGACAATTAAGTTTCACAGAAATTTCATGTATAAAAGACAAAAGTAAATAATCAAAACAAAATGAAATAAATTTGAGTATGTAACAATTTTGAAAGAACGACATTATTAGTACCTGTTATTTGGCAATTTCAATCACTGTAGTTACCAGTGAATTATCAATCACCGTGATTAAATCACAGGTTTGAAAATACCACACCGTCTTTTCATAGAAAGTCTATAACTATCGACGGGGCTACGACAATTGTTGCACTCTTCGATTACTATTATCTACGCGAATTGGCAGGCATGCAGCGACGGAAATTTTTACATTCACCAGACCGACTGCGTAAGTTTTGGAAATGTAATGCTGATGAATGTGCAGTCAGGGATTCATTCTTAGAAAGGATTCTGATTAAAGATAACATCTTTACTCTCCTGACTACCATTACTACTATGTATGTATCTATACATAAGTTATCATAACAATCATTCATTCCTGATTATGTCCTAGCTTCTCTCAGCCCATATGTTTTATATGTACATGAGTAACGGGACCTACAGTTTAACGAAGACTCCGAACGACAGATTTTTGAGAAACATTTCATGGCAATTTTATTTACTCACAGAGCTTTTGCCAGAAGACGCTGAGAGGAAGTTGCCGCGGAAATTTTTTTCATATATCGTTTTGTTGGATACATATGTATGTCTGACCTAGGGTTTGAACCAGGCCCTCAGGCCTAATAAGCCAACACCCTACCTACTAGACTACGGCGACTTCGCAACGAATTATAAGGACAAAAGGACATCAAAGACAATGGATCGTTGGCCTAATGCTACCACTTGTAGAATAGGCGAGATACTTTGGACTTTTTAGCTCTTGGCAAGAATTCGACACGGTTTCCAAAGGGTGTATTAGTTAAAGGATATTGTCTATGTGTATAGGCTACCCTTATTGGGATAATTGTAGGAGCATGTTCGATAAGCAATTAGAAGAATTTTTACCTCAATTTCTGCGTGTATGCACTGTTCTAGGGCAAACTGAACTAAGGGACATCAGCAAATAATATCTTCAAAAACTGGGCAACCTCGGCAATTTGTAAACATTGAATCTGATAGGATTTTGTAAGGCGTACTGGCTGGTTATGAGGATAGTGCTATAGTCTACAGCCTCTCAGCAAATTTTTGGCAAAATTTCTGAGAGTAAATGCAGAAAATTGGCATTAAAGGTTTCTCAAAAATCTATAGTTCGGAATCAACTTTAAACTGTAGGTCCGCCGTCACTCGTGTATAAAATTAAGGCACACAACGTGAGAAACTAGGCTGTAATCCTGACTAAAGGGGTTTTAATGACCAACTATGTATGTAGATATGTATGTATCAGAGATCAGCAATGAATCGTATTTTCGCTACTCATAAGTATTCATGAAATTTTGAGTATGAGTGAGTCAAGAGTATTAAAATTCAACTACTCTGATTCATTCGTACTCGCTACAACATTGATTTATAAGTATAGGTTGCAATGAGTATGAGTACAACGTTGACATCAAACTCACCACGTTCGATTCATTGTTTGATTCATACGCCTACTCATTCTGATTCATAAATTTAGAAAAATACTTATAATACTTACGAATGATTCGAGTCACTCGAATTATTCATCAAAATTTACAGTAGTAGTTATTGTTGTATTTACAAAAGAAGAGAAAAGACAAAGACAGCAAGCAAAGCACGCACACAACCTTCTAGCGAGTAATGTGGTGTTCGTACTCGAATCATACTTATTTTGTGCTTCGTGTATATGTTGAATCATGGAGAGTCGAAATCAACAACATCGTGCGTATTGTTAAGTATGAGTACGATGAGTATTTCTAACTTTGAATATGAGTAGTATGAGTATGATATTAAAATAAGTATGAATGCGTATAAGTAGCTGAAATTATAAGTATGACTCGAATCTACTCATCGTTTTGAATACTCGTTGCTGATAACTGATATGTATGTATGTAGTGCTATTACTAGATTTCTGAATAAAAATTAAAAGAAAGAAAAACCATGAACTTAGAACGGCTAGTTCAATGACAACCATGTAGAAGAGACTTCTACGTTTCTATTTAATACTTTTATTTACATGTGAATTACATGTGATGGTAGTATTGGCGTTGTGGTGTATTTTCTGAGTGCACTTCTAAACTTTCATTTTTCTATTTTCCTTTCTGGCCCACTGTGTTGAGATATTTAAATAAAAAAATAGTGCCAACCAGCTTGCTAACAACTAAATGTTGAACTTTTTTCTCTTTATTTATTTGTTTAATTACTAGTGCGTATGACAACAACAACAACTACAAATCCAACAAAGTGTTTTCTGATAAAAAAAAAAAATTGAAAATTAAAAAATTTTGAATCATTTTAGCATCCGAGTCAGTTAGTTAGTGGTGGTGATGGTGATACGAGTATTGAACAATAGACGAATAAATGAAATTGTGCCAACGCACACACAACACACACCACCAGTGTAGTACAATGCGAATATTACTCAAGCAAACATAAACGCGTAATTAAAGGCCTATGGCAACAAAACCATTTCAGTTCATACTATCCATAGGCATATGAACGAATACAATTTAATTTTTTTTTCCATTTAATTTTTGCAATCCTTATACATATTAATTTAATAATAGATTAAGAAAATAATCAAAAGAAAGAAAATTTTACACTCGCATACAATACATGTTGTAGGGCAAATAAATTTTGTAAACATTTTGAGAAGAAATGTTACAGATTTGATGCCCTTCAGACATACAACACAGTAATGCCACGCTCACTAATATGAATTGTGTTGATGGAATTAAATCTTCTGTTATTAATTTTGTATCTCTTTTTGGGTAAAAAAATTGCTTTAATTTTTATTACTGCAACGTAAAGAAAAAAAAATTTGAATTTTTGTTTTAAATGTAAATTTAAATGTAAATTTATTATGTTCACCATCGTATGCATTACCATTCACTCGTGTATATACGAGTATTCCGTTATTCAATTGTGGAAATAACGCCCTCATACTGTCTCAATTATAATTCAAATGAAACATTTAAAACAAAATATGGTTGTGACTGACTATCTTTATTAAAATCTTAATTGGCTTAAAAAATATTTTTTTAAATAAATCCTCCAAAACAAAAAAAAAAAAACTTGAAACAAACAGAAATGCGAGGGTTGCAGTTAAAGTGAATAATAAGATCGGAATAAATACGTGCAACAAAGATCCTCAATTGACATTTTGCGTTACTTCTATGTTTTTAAAGCCATCGTCTGCCACTGTACTCATGCGGTATATTATTACGTCTTACCACTAAGGCCAGTCCATTAGAATCAATGTAATGCCTGGTTACTGAAAAAGAAGCACTAATGCATCCCTTTAGCGAATGGCCTAAAATATTAAGGCTCTCTTATATATAATGGGCAACTTCCCTCATATACTTCCTTCAGAAATGTTAAGAAAGAAATTCCCAGTGACACATTAAGTGCCACACGGTCTCTTCGTTCTTGTTCGTGTCGAAATTCTGTTTGCATCTTGTTAACAAGCATGTCTTCGCAGTAGTATTCTAGTAACTATCGAAACCATTTAGTAAATGTCCAGCCGGGGGAGAAAAATAAACTGTTTTGTTCTTGGGGCCACCTCAATATATCGATCAAGGAGATCGAAAGGAATATTATGGCAGCCTGGCTGTCCGAGTAGGTCAGCATATTCCAAGAAAATATTCTGCTACTAAGCAACCATTTAATCGTAAGCCATGACCTTCTCCTAGAAGATGTTGCAATGATACAAGCATTTGTACGAGTTTCTAATAACAAAGTCTTCATGGGTATCATATACACTATAACACGTTTCAAATTCAACATCTAACCATCGTTGTATATTTCCATAGAATTTCAGGGAGGATCAGGCTTGGAACAACGCTGTCTATACCAAGAAATAAAATTCCGAGCATGTCCAAGGAGCTGTTTAGCTCAGAACTTCATCAAGTTCAACCTAATTGCAGGAAGATTCGCCAGTTCTTCCCAGAGAATGTTCCCAGGAAATCTGCAAAGTTACCTCCATCCCTTCGGGCGCGACGTATTACCAAGATGCCATCATGGAAATACAACCAGAATCGTGACTACCACGCGAAGTAATACTGCAGCTAATTCCGCTGCTGTGTGAGAGTCTATGTGAGTAAGAACAGCGACAGATTCTTCGTTCATACACACATGATAAGACTGAATTACAACCGAAAAAAAAAAATGATGCGGGAAAATGAGGGATTTCACAGACAAATATTTGAGAGTGGACATGGTTCTTCATACAGTAATACCTTCAAACCATTAAACTGATCGATACTGCTTTGTGACCATGTTGTTAAGATCTATTTAAGGTTGTTAGTTCTAGAAAATAAATAAGAACATAACAGCGCATCTTCAACAGACAGAAGTGAATAGAACAATAGGTTTACTGGAAGACAAAACAGATGGCTATTGAAGAAACGACTGGACGGTGAGAAAATTTTCTGAGATTGAAATAACATTTGACGGATTGTAGCCTGTAAGAGTTTCGCACATAGTCAATGACTTAAAATCGGTAAGAATGGGGTTATCGTAAGTTGATGTTTCAAAACCATAACTAATTACGATTTTAATCATAACAACGACCAAAGAACAAAAGGTTTAATGTAGTAGGTTTAATGTGTAGGCTACAAACTTAAGTAATACAGATTCAAACCGCAAAGAAGATCTGTAAGACCAGTTCATGGATCTAAGCAAACCACAAAAATTGTCGAAATCTAATTGTAATTACAGGGACTGTAATGTGTAGTCGCCGTAGTATTGATAATTATCAACTTCTTTTGATCTGAATTGCATGATCTGTAGGGCAACGACATGTGGTTTCAACAGGACGACGTTGTAAGCTACACAGCTCATGCCACATTGAATATTCTGCAAGAGCAATCTGAGCATATTCATCTCACTGGAGAGTTAACGTCAACTGGTCAGCGAGATCGTACGATTTTACCCAGTTAGACCGATTCTTGTAAGGTTTTTCTAAGTCGCACGAGTATATGAATAAGCCACAAATCACAGCGGCCTTTGAAGCCAACATAATCCATGCCATCATTCAAATTCCGTCTGATTTCTGTTGTGGAAAATTTAACATTTCGGTTGTGCTCCACTTGGAGATGCAGTTTCAGACAATTGAATGATGTTATGTTCCACACATTGCGGTATGAATATGTAGGTCTTTCAAGCGAATAAAAAACTTTACGTTTTGAAGATTATAATACCTTTGGAGCTACTAGTCAAAGGTTGATCAACTTCATTTTAATATTTTATTCATTTTAATATTTTGAATTTAATGCCTTTATTTTTTCTTAATAATGTTCAGTTGTAGGTTATTATTCAATAATCAATCAATCAATCAATACTCACAATTTTTCTCGATTTTAAATTAAGGCAAATTGGTTTCAGAGACACTCACCTGAAAAGAAAACCAAATATAAAGAAATATTATTTTATAAATGAAAAAAATTTAAATAATAAAAAATAGTCTACATAAACTTCTCACAGACTTCTATTTTTCATTTCCATACAGTAATTTTTTGTACACAAAAAAGTTCAGAGATCTTTATGTGTGAGTGAGTTTACATGTGAAGTCGCCGTAGTCTAGTAGGTAGTGTGTTGGGTTATTAGACGTGAGGCCACGGTTCAAACCTCAGGTCAAAACGGAATATGAAAACATATTTCTTTGGTGACTTCCTCTCAGCAGATTTCCGACAAAAAGAAAGAAACATTTGAATTTGAAAATCCAAGACGCAATCCATAAATTTTAGCAGCGCCACATTAACAGATTAAAATTATCTCTTAACAGAACAAAATATGCCCTTAACAGAGCACTGTTAGCTGTTGAACAGTATCAATCTGAACAAGCCCACATGTTTAGAAGCAAATTTTAGGACATATACTAGGTCTATGAGTACCATATCATACTCAAAGGAAGGTTCTAAGGCCTCTTAATATAATCAGCAAAATAGTCACATACAAAGCCTAATTTCACGTTTTGGACCTGTGAATTGGCCTCCAAGATCTTGTGATTTAACACCGCTAGACTACTTTCTGTGGGGCTATGTAAAGTCATTGGTCTATGCGGTAAAGCCACAAACGCTTGTCCATTCGGAAGACAACATTCGCCGTGTTATTGCCGATATACGGCCACAAATGTTGGGAAAAGTCATCGAAAATTGGACGTCCAGATTGGACTACATCCGCGCCAGCCGTGGCGGTCATATGCCAGAAATCATATTTAATATGTAATGCCACAAGATTATCTTTCGGATAAATAAAATTCATGTCAATCGAATAATCCATCGTTGTTTTATTGCAACTTAAAGTTATATACCTCTATAAAAAACACCCTATATGTATATGCAAATGTTAAACAGTTAACAATGCTCTTTTAACAAACTTTTTTCCCCGTTAAAGACAAAAAGTGGCATTGCTAAAAATGTGGGTTTGCGTCTTTGGTGTTTAAATTCGAATTTATCTTCACACACATAAAACTCTGAGAGTAAATAAAAATGCCATGAAAAGTTTCTAAAACAAATCTGTCATTCGGAGTTTACTTTAAACTGTAGGTCTCGCCACTCATGTATAAAATTAACACACACACAACATAAATGGTAGGGAGAAGGTAGGTCTCCTGAGCCTGAGTGAAGGGTTGCAATGACCAATTATGTATGTTATGTGGATTATGGTCGATTATATGTGCGTTGCTTAGATTATATAAAAACCTGTCTTAATTTTGAAAATTTCTTCTTGTTACTGAATACTTTCGAAAAAATCCACCCTCGTATATACAAAATTAAAAGCAAAATTTGTCAACCAACAGGCCAATTATTAAATAAAATTTAAATTAAAAAAATAGAAAAAAAAAAATAATAAAAACGCAAAATGACTCACTTATTGAGACCCCTTTTTTGGTAATGCACAGATCTTTGATTTTTACGGTTTAAAAAAAAAAAAAAAAAAAAAAAAAAAAAATATTCGAATAAACTATTGTCCCCAAAAATATTTTGTGGATAAAAAAAAAAAGCGTAAATATTGCGTGTTTTATTTATTATTATTATTAATATTTGTAATAAACATTTTAAATAAAAATCTGAAGTGATTTATAATGGCAAATAGAATCGTAAAAAATGAAACGACACATTTTGATTTTAATTTTTTAAAAACAATTTGTAAATTTGCCAAACAACAGCAACAACAAACAACAAGTAACAGAGAATATCTTTTTATCCAAACTCAGTTACTGTGCATAGGCATTTTGTCGCACCATATGAATATCTTAGAAATTATTAATCGAACGCCGCTGTTGCTGTAGCTGTTGCTAATGCTGTCTGCCAGGAGCAGACCAGGCCAGACCAAACCAAACCAGATGAGTGTGGTACAATTTTTTTAAAACCATTTGATTTCCATCATTTTATATTTTCCATAGAAAACCAATTCCAACACATGCCGAATATTTAGCCCATTTGATTTGAGATAAAATGAAAAAAAAAAGAGACAAACGTGCCATTGAATATAAGGAGGCAGAGGCAGATAGATTGTGGCTGTGTGACCGTTTGTGCTAAGTACAGCTTTCAGTTCAATCTCTTTTTTTTTCGCCATATTTTAAGGCGATTTATAGCTCCCCAGTGGAGTTACTTGCGATAAGAGACCAATTCGTTTTGTTTCATTTTGTAATAGAAAATATAAAAAAAAAAAAAAATTTGTTTCCAAGTTTTGATGGGTGTTGTTGGTGATGCCGCTATGGGATCAGCTCAGCCAAGCCAGACATTAGCAGCCATGGCAGCAACAATATGCGGCATATTTGTTAAATATTTTCTATTGAATTTGATTTTATTTTATTGCTTGATGCTGCTGCTGTTACTAGGCATGTTTTCCATTTCTTTTTTCGGAAATTCTTTTTTTTTTTTTGTTTTTTGTTCGAAATTTGTACGCAAAAATGTTTAACATGTCAAATAAATCGCCCACCCTCGTCTAATGATGATTCAAGGCGAGAAGTAAATGGCCAAACTAGGGCACACATTTAAAAGAATATTTCATTGGAAAGTTTTTTGTCATATTTTCGAAAAGATTGAAACAATAATTTATAAAATATACAGGAATCTGAAATGAAGACACACGTGCTCATATCCGTGCAATTATCCGTGAGGCTGACGTGTTAATAGGCTGAAATACGTCCATGTGTCCAATAAATATGTTGCGAGGGTTCAGCTCTAAAGGAATATAAGTAAAAATTCTTGGGTGATTATATCCCCCAAGATTTTGAATTTATTCCGCAAATGATATTGAAGGGCTCTGCAATTTATTTTAACAGCATTGTCTAGTCTTGGAAAGTAGCATTTAATGGCCTCCAAGTGAACCTACTATGGACACTTGACCCGTACAACCTATTCTACTAGCAGCGTATATTAGATGGCAAAGCAAGAGGACATGAGTTTGGACCCTTGAGTTGAGAAGGTAGCCACAACGAATTATGGCGGCAGATGTACGTTTCGCCTACGGTCTGTACTTCTGTCGAACATCGCTAAACTCTTCTGTGAAGTTATCAAACGATTACATTTATTGTCGATTGCGATCAAACTTGACAGCCATTTTGTGGTGTGCTTCACACAATCCAGTGCTCATTCGAAACTGGAATTACTGAGCCATGTGAAAGTCTAATTGCTTTCACAATCTCTCGCTTTATATCCATTTTTATATGGTGGGCATTACTCACTTCCTCATTACCGACCACTCTGTGATGATTAGGCAGTATGGTTCGTTCGATACCAGTATGGTTCTTGATTACTTGATTGATTATCCATGAATGTTTTTGTTCGAATTGTCAACCATTCCCTAATCGCATGTACCTTTCAATTGAAGGACCATACTATGGACCGGTAGCTGGAGGCATAGTTTGGTTTCTGATTCTTCTAGTTATAGTCCTATCTCCACATTTATAGATCCGTTTGACCAAGAAATTTGATCTGCTATTAAGATGATGCCTTTGATCACGAGTGATATGTATGTTAGGTATACTGTCGTACGATTCCGAATTAAGCCAATATCTACCCTAAATATTGAATCCATATCTCAATCGAATGGATGAAGAGTACTGTTTTCAATGCCCTCTTGGTTAATGTTCTCATTGCACCATTTATTCATAAACAACACATGATTAAAACCCTTTGAATGTAGAATTTTCTCCTCAGAATAAGTTAATATGGAGCTAATTATGCTTCAGTAGAACCATTCTTGAACTGTTTGGTTCTCCTACATATGTATTGTTCTCTTACATATAGAGTAACATCTGTGGGCTTTTACTAGGCTTCAGATGGTGTCGCCATTTCAAGTTCTTTTCCAGGATAATACGCAAGTATTTCACTTGTTTAGGCATCTTAACCTTCTATTATACATACATAATTGGTCATTACAACTCTTCAGTCAGGATTTCGACCTAGCTTCTCACACCACTTATGTTGTGTGCATTAATTTTATACACGAGTGGTGGGACCTACAGTTTAAAGTCGACCCCAAACGACAGATTTTTGAGCAGCTCTTCACGGAAATTTTATTTACTCTCAGAGTTTTTGCCAGAAATCTGCTGAGAGGCAGTCGCCGAAGAATTATTTTTTTTTTCATATTTCGTTTTGATGTCTGACCTGGGATACGAACCCGGGCTTTACGTCTAATAAGCCAACACACTACCTACTAGACTACGGCGACTACACATCTACTGGAGATAACTAATTAAGAATGGTCAAAGAACAGACGCTCTGAGGCGGTTTTCTGAAGCTGTTTGACGCAGCACCTTGTACAACTTATAATCTTCTATTATAATGACCGAAATTCGGCTTTCTTGTAAATAAACACGTTTCAATCTTATCCGGGTCCACATTCACATTACTCCAACCTCTTGGATGTACCCAATTACTTGTTCTCTTTAGAGCTTTCTTTTAGCAGACTACACATATCAATATTTAAGAGCGGAGATGGTACTTCATTCAGTAGTACCTCCAGATCATGAAATTGATTGATACTGCTTTGCGACCTTGTTGTTAAGATCTGATGAAGGTTGTCGAATATTCTTTTCATTCTTTGTTAGTTAGAACCGTTCAGCTGACAATAGGTTCACTGAAAAATAGTTGCAACCGTAGACGGCTATTGAGAACGGCTTGACCTATCCAGGGAGAAAATTTTCTGAGATTGAAATAACATCTGACGACGGATTGTAGCCTGTATCTCGCATACGGTCAATAAATTTAAAACGGAAAAAATTAGATTTTCGTAAAATGATATTTCAAAACTATAATTATTTAAGATTATAATCATAACAACGACCAAAGAACAACAGGTTACACAACTAGAAATAGTGTAGTGTAGTGGTTAAATGTAGTATTCGGCTACAAACTGAAGTAATACAGATTTAAACCCTAAGGAATACCGTTCATGGATCTAAACAAACCATAAAAAATTGTTCGAATCTAATTACAATTACAGGGACTGTAATTTGTAGTCGCTGTAGTCTAGTTGGAAGTGTTGGCAAAAACTGTGAGAGTAAATAAAATTGCCATGAAAAGTTTCTCCAAAATCGGCCGTTCGGAATCGACTTTAAACTGTAGGTCCCACCACTCATGTATAAAATTAACACACACAACATAAATGGTGTGAAAAGCTAGGTTGTAATTCTGACTGAAGGGTTGTAATGACCAATTATGTATGTACATATGTCTGTACAGTCAAAGAAAAAAGTCTACATATAGTGCTGTATGTAGACTTTTTCCCAATAAATTCTACATTATATTTTTGTCAAATTCGCTTTTTCTTCAAACATTCTTTATTGTAAAAATGGCTTTAAGAACGCTACAAATTCTTTTTCAATTTGAAAAATGCCAGCGGTGGTGTATGTAGACTTTTTTCTTTGACTGTAAGTCAAATATTTAGGATTTATTTAATTTTTTTAAGCTTATAAATAAAATTAACGCACACAACATAAGTGGTGTGAGAAGCTAGGTCGTAATCCTGACTGAAGGGTTGTAATGACCAATTATGTATGTTATGTAAGCTTATAAATAAACAAAAACTTGAAGAAATTTAAATTAAAACAAATCTAAATAAAGGGCAGAAAAAAATTCAATTGCGGTTAAACGAACATCTAGACTATAGGCTAGCGCCTTTAGTGGAAATTGTACCCTCTATCCATAGGCACCTGACAAATATAAAATCAGCAAACAATACAATACTGTTCACGTTCTACAGTATATTGATGAGATGGACACTATTTAGTGTCTTTGGTTAATAAAGGGCTATCCATTTCGTTGTTTCAAAAGTATGGGACTGGAATTCGATATCTTTCAAACTAAGTTGTGAAACCAATTTTTTTCTTTTCAGTTGAAAGTCTGACATTAACGAAAATGGATCGCTTAACTATCACACAACTAATAAAAATTATCAAAACCTACTACAAAAATGGAGATTCTGCCACAGCCACGTATCGAACAAAATTTTCTTCAGCGATGAAGCACATTTCACAGTCGGTGGGTAATAAACAAAATTGTAGTATTTGGGGTTCTGAGAATCCTCAAGTAATTGAAGAGAGGCCATTACATCCAGAAAAAGTCACTGTTTGGTGCGCTCTTTGGTCCGAAGGTGTGATTGGACCTTACTTCTTCGAAAACGACGATGGAACGACTGTCACCGTCAATTCGGAGCGTTATGGTCATATGATAACCGACTTTTTTTTTGCCTGCTATTGAAGAGAAAATGTGGTTTCAACAAGACGGTGCCACATGCCACACAACTCGAGCGAATATGGCTTTATTGCAAGAGACATTTCCTGGCCGCGTAATTTCTCGTAATTTGACACCATTTGACTTTTTTTTGTGGGGCTACGCGAAAGACCGTGTTTATGCAGATAAACCTTCAACTCTTGAGCACTTAAAAACCAACATTCGTCAAGTTATGGCTGAGATACCGCCCAATATGTGTCAAAAAGTGGTCGAAAATTACCTCAAAAGAATCAATGATTGCAACACTTCGCGTGGAGGTCATTTAAATGATGTAGTGTTTCACACATAATGTCAACGTTCAAACTTTACAATAAAAAGAAATATCATGAAAAAAATATTTTATATGTGTTTTATTTACGTTTACTTTTGAAACCACGAAATGGATAACCCTATATATACATAAGTACCCCTTAAAAGAAAGTGTTGCTATTGTAACACTCTTTCTTTCTTCTGCTTTTTTTATACAATAATTTTCATAATTTATCACTTTAAATACGGGTTAATAAATCAACATCTATAGGCTGGCTGAACTATTGTTTCGTTGTTATCATTATTATCTAAACCTAGACGAGATGATGAGGATGATGATGACGTATGAGCTGCTCTAGTCAAAGACATTTGAAGAGGGATTCAGAATGAGGAGGGAGGATGGGGTCAGGGGGTTAGGAAAGACATTATTTGTTTAATATTAAAATTAAGGCAAGCTAACGTAAGTAAGTATATGTACACATGTATGTATATACATATGTATGGTGTATGCATAGTAACTGAAGTATTTTAGTTACCATTAACCATTTGTTAATACAATATTTATCTAAATTTACGCATCTTTTACTGCAGCAAAACCAACGAGTACATACATACGTATATATTGAAAGAGCCCGTATTTATTTGAAGATTATTTATCTCATCCGTCCGTCCGTCCGTCCATTTGTGTGGTGGATGTATACTATTGTGTTGTATGGTATACGATAATAATGATCAAATAAATGGGGGGTAATACCTATAAGTACATACATATGTATATAGTATAAGTGGGGAGTTGATGAGGGGGTGGAGATGGAATTGCTCATATTTAGATAGAAAAACACAGACAGTGTGTATATGTATTTTAACAATGAAATGTTGTGTCTGGCTGGTATCTGCTACATTCTTTTATTTCCATATATTTTGTGTTCCATCTGCCTGTGAGCGTACATTTATTTTGCATGGTCAGGGTTGGGCGTGTGTTTAGACTTTAATTTTTATGTGATTTTAACTGCTTTTCATTTAAATGCGATGGAGGGTTTATTACGAATACATTTCTTTGAACATTTAAAATTTATTTGCCGTTCTTTCCTTTCTCTATCTCTTCTCTAAAATAAAGTTATTAAACTAATTTGTGTGTTGTGTCTGTTTGTCCGTCTGTTAATAAAATTAATGAAGAATTTTTTTTTGTTTTTATTGTAGACTTTCTTGTCACTATTTTATTTATTTTTTGTTTTATTTTTTTTTTTTATTTTTTTATAATCGTTTCGGTTATTTGTCATATTTTATTACATGGTTTTTCTGTCTTTTTTTATATAAAATTAATTTAAAGTTGACATTTATTTGTATTTTATTATAATTTATTAGTTTCATTTTTCTTAAAATTTGTCTGCAGAAAATTAGATGGCCATCTTCTATCTTGCCTGCACCACCACTTTTACTTACAAGCACTTACAAAAAAAAAAGAGTCAAAATTTATTTCCAAAAAATTAATATGTTTTCCACACACAATCATTCTGGAAGGGAAAAGAAATAAAAATGGCCAATAAGAACAACTTTATTACAATCCATTAATTAAATTTAATGCATTAAATAGAGTGCTGTCAGTTGTATTATATGCCGGTACTTTTAATAGAAATATTAACTCATTAACGCATTAAGCGCCAGGCCATAATCCGAACTTAAGTGTTGTAATAGCCAATAAAGTCTTTAAAGCAAGAATCATATGACTGAATGGAAATGTTCAACATTTTCTAATTTATATTAGAAGTTTACATTTCTTTTAATTAGATAAACTCATCTTTTACATTCCTTTTCTATACAGAGCTACCAGATCAATAAAGGAACAATGATGACATTAATGAACGAATTTACATCCAACAATATGGAATACTTAGCAATGCGGGGAGTTCATTTTAAACATTTTACAATAAATGTAGATCGAATGGAGCTTAGGAGAATATATCCGAATAAGCAAAAACATCCTCTGTTATTAATTCATAAAGAAACGATAAAGGCAAGGAATTTTAAGGTTTCTAAGAAAGGTGATGTCCCTGCCTACTATTACGTTAGCACTGTATTCTTATAAGCAGACGTCGGCACCGATGTCCCCCGGGAGACGAATATCTTCGGCTTTTCACAAACATAGGACACGAACATCAACAATGTTCGTTAAAATGAGCGCAAAAATGCATTCAGTTGCTTGTCAGCTTTCAGTGAAGCAGATTCTCGTCGCTTCTTTTTGAAATTTTTCTGTATATCAATTATACACCCAAAGAAAAATTTAATTAAAATGTGGTCACCACAAAATTTCCATACATTATTATGTATGTAAATCTTTACATAATGATATTTTCTGCCTGGTGAAATATTTCCATCCTTTACAATGGGAAAAATTCACAGGATTTTCTTTGAATTTTTAAGTGAAATATGTCTATTATTTCGAAGAGTAATAAACGGCATCAAAAAATACAATAGTTTGTAAACAATATTTGTTTGAACACTGCTTGAAACAATAATTACTAACAATTTTCCTGTGGGTTATACACATGCCTCTTACAAATACACTCACATTTTTATCATGTTCTCTTTGTGCCGACGTCTGCTTATAAGTCTTAGCATAACAGAATGGTTTAATGTGTGATCATTTCGAATCGAAACTTTGAATCTCTACTCTCCATCAACTAGATATAAGCTGGCTTTAGACCGAAAAAAAAGAAGGCTGCTATTACTGCACGTCACCGCAGTACTCTGGCCACTAGTACTGGCTTGCTATACCACCGAGTTTCAATCTCAACTCAGATATGTACGAAGTGACGGGCAGCAGTGCATAACTACAATCCTAAGCAATCCAAGTTCGGTTAAAGAGGATGCAAAACAATTTGTCCCCTTTCCAAATAAGAAGCACTCTGACCGACCAGAGAAATGGACACCAATAACGAGCATTATACATAAGTTCGAAGTTGTCGCATTGTGGGAAAAAGTAGGCGCAAAGTCCCATTAAAACCAATATATCTTAACAATTCTGTATTCCTGTTTATTCACACTTGGCTAACGTTTCTAGGCAACGACATATGGTAACTCTATCATTCTAGAACCTGCTACAGTACATCAATCAACTGCTTAGCTGGTAAATTTTGGTTAAAGTAATCGAAATAAAGCTAGAAAATATCAAAATGACAGTTCTTTCAACGAGCTAGAGGTGTAATAATAAAAATATTGCAAGTTTGTAGTAAAAAATGTATCCCATACAGGTTCAGGGAGTCGATAATGATTTATGTCGTTACATCAGCGGTTTCCCTTCTTCTTACCGTCTAACATAATCCGTCTCTGATCACAAATAGAGACAACACCCTTAGATTTAAATCCAATTATCCTGTAAACCATTCTTTCTTTATCTCATCCGAATACTTTCTTTCCCAGTTCCAATATAATATGCTGTATAAATGATGATAAATACCTAACTGTTGGTAGTGTGATTTGACCCCTAATCAATTTATATACAGTGTTGGAAAAAATAATAGAAACGCATCAAATTTTTATTATTTCTTTAAATTTTTATTTATCTTTAAGTAAAAGTAAAGTATCCCCATTGTCATTTACATTAGCAAGAATTTAACAGCGATTTCCAACAATAAAAGTTTATTACGAAAAAGTATACAATATTTTAATGATAAACTAGTAATCGTTTCTATTATTTTTTCCAACACTGTAGATTAGTTAAGGGCGTTGTAACTCAAATTTCGAAGGAATAATAAACAAATTTCAACCAAAGCCATACTGTCCGTACTTGCAAGGGTAAAGTTGTCTTTACTGAGTCTTATTAAATAATTTTCTTCGATGAACTAGCTCATGCCCAATAAAGGATTACATTAACATGCGACTTTGAATCTTTTGCAACACAATGTTGTCTCCTCCTCTATTATCCACAAAGAGTATTTCGTGTCGGGTATCCACCTGAGGTTGAAAAGATGCCCAGGATGTTATTCGCCCTGGTTTTGTTTGGCCATCGGCGATATTGTTTCTCACAAAAATTTTGTATCGATGAACAATATGACAACATTTCATTTAAATTCTTATTGTGACATCAAATTTGAGAACTACACGGTGTTTAAAGGAAAAGCATTCATAGGAGTCTACTTTCTTCTAGTCCAAGATTGTAGGTCGTCGCAGATAAAAATGCTAAACTACAGTAACCAGTAACCTATTCGCGTTAAGTTAAGTGGAAAGAATGCAATCAGCATACAGAAATATACAAGGTGAGCAAACTTAAAAAGCTGTTACGACGCTTTGCTCCTCTTAAATCCGGGAGAAGGGCAAAAATTTAGTATGGTTTTCGAATGTTAAAAATGATTGTAATTATTAACGCATGTCATAATCTATCCAGGTTGTTACTTGTTTGCATCCTCCAGAAAGGATAATATTCACCCCTTATTCTGGTTGTCGTCGTCGTCGTCGCCGTCGTCGCCGTTAACAAAAATGATGTCGATAAAATCAGAGTCGACACAACACAATATCGACGGCGTATTGACTCGAAGAATACCAAATGTGTGTCGACAGTCATCTATAACTGTCAATAACGACAAACAGAATACCAATTTTAAACTGTCGACGACGACAACCAGAATAAGGGTAATTAGAAATGTGCAACATACATAGGAAGCTCTTGGGGAAGTGTAGGAATCAATGAGCACCGTTTCTCACCATACTAACTCTATAAATTTTTACAAAGAGCTAACGGCAGATGGCAACCTTGCCATTCTAGAACTTGCTACAGTTGGTCATATCAGCTTATTCAGCTGGAGAAACCTGTTTAATGAAATTGAAATAAAACAAAAAAAAGAAAAAAAATGAAAGGCAGGACATATGGTGACATATAACCAGTTTAAACTACCGTTGATGCTTCCATTGATGTTAAAGAAGGTTATGTTTAGTGTTTGATAAAATTGGAAGAGAATTATTCTTTATGAGCTACTTCAAATCAAAAATTAACGTTTTCACTGGTGTCTACTCCAACTATTTGAACAAACAAAGCAAAGGAATTTTAATTTAAAATACTTTTTTTTTATTAAGTGACATAAATGGGAAATATTTCATTATTTTACTATGTATTGTGTTATAAAAATCAAAAACCTAACGGTAATTTTAATTATAGACATGAAATAAACTTCCTATTAAACATGTGTGTCACTTTAATATGACACAGATGTGGCTTTGCACAAGATCCGGGGACAACGGCTATAAAAAAAAAAAAACTAAGGAGTGCTATGCCACCCAGCCGTATTTTTTTCTACAATAATGGTTCAATTAATAGATTAAACACAGAGACACAGAGAGAGAGAGAGGGAGAGAAGGAGAGGGAGGGAGAAAAAAAATGAAATTAAAATCAAGTTGCCAACACTAAACGATTAATTTTTAAGCTTGACTTTTCTCAACAAACTTCACACTGAATGTCAAACGTAATTATGATTTTTATGAACGCCAATGAAATGGAAAAAAAATAGAAAAAAATCTGTTGAATAATTTCCTTGCTGAAATCAGGTATTTAATGTTGAAACCAGAAATAAAACAATAACTTGGATTAGTTCCGATCGATCTTTTCAATAAACCCACACCATAATATATACACGCTCGCTTACAATGGAATTTCTAATCAAATGAGATTTAAACAAAAACAAAAAAAAAAAACATAAGATCTGGTTCAACAAATAATAAAAAAAAACTGCCGCTTAATTTACAAGTGGAACGAAAAAAATCAAGAAAAAAAATTCGAATGAAAATCGTAAAGACAGACATTCAAAACTGGGTGGAGTTTCTGTTTAATTTCGTTCATTCACTTTTTTTTTATTCTGTCCGAACGATTCTTTTTTTTTAATTTTACAAGAACTGCCAACTCTGAGGAATAAAAATAAGAAAAAAAATCCAACAGTTTCATATGGCAACTGTTACGTAGAAATATTATTCTGTGTGTATAAACAAACAAACAAACAAACAAATAAACACACGGTACAGGTATTTGTTAAGAATTTAAAATGACATTCCATTTAGTAATTAAGCTCCAACAAACTAACACACACTCCCATACCTGCAAATGGACACATTTGTGGTGTACAACACACGCTTAGGCGGTTTAGACATACCAACAAGGTTGACTGGTGGAGGCCACTAATCAAAATAACACTCTTCATGAAGCAGTAGCAGCAACCAGCAGCATATCTTAACTGGAATTACTTTTTAATCAGGCCTCCCATGCCAGAGCTCGCGTAAACACATTGTAGCGACAAACCTACGGTTTTGATAAGAAAAACAATCGTGGCCAAAAGGAGGCGAGATAACTTTGAAAAAGCCATGCACTAGAGGTAATTGAATGACTCATGGATGGTATTTTCCAATGATTACTAGAAAACATGGAATTCGTTTAAAAGCAACATTTTTTTTAAATGATAAAACGTGATTGATGTTTGTATGTGAGTAATTGGCATAGTTGGTTATCGACATTGCAGTAGATTTATATTGTTTTATACTCTACACGAACCCTTATGTATGTATGTTGAACACAACTGGCAAATGTGTGGAGAATACTACGTATTGGCAGCCTTTAGTTATTCTCGCAATGCTCAATGAGAAAAACGGTTCTACAGCATAAGGCTGTCAAATGTGTTGCATTTGCTGGAGCAAAACTTCGATGAACCCAACTGTATGATGAAGATATTTATTAAGATCATAAATTCGAGATATAACCCGTATAATGTATGTACTACTATATAGAGAACTAGACGGATCCAGATCCAGGGTACATCGAAATACGCATAAGCATCTATACTTGATCCACAATCTTTAAAAACCAGTTATGATTGTATCTTAAAGAAGGTTTTTCTAATTGGCTTTCCAGACAACAGGTCAGCTATAATGTAAGCTTAGTTCATGGATGATTCATAGCGTAGTCTAGTTGACACCACAGGATATAGCGCTGGTCCTACATTAAACCGAACTCCTGCTACTATCTGAGCATCGTATGTATTTCTATGGAGGTTAATATGCGAAGTTAGAGATGATAAGCAATTTGAAGGCCAAGTTAGTCAGACTTTTTGCAAATGTGGACTACTGTGGTGGACCTACTGCAAAAAGATGAAAGTTCTAATACAAAAACAATTTTGGAGATGACCCGGTGGCCCCACCGGATATCGATTACCTCCCTGTGGAATACTGTTTTGACAGGGGTTTCAACTTCCTGATCTCGAGCAGAAGCAATTGGACCCATGATATGACCGTCCCCCCGGAACTCCTGGATGTATACACCGACGGCTCCAAATTCGATTGTGGGGTGGGCAGCGGAGTCTGCTCTGGGAGATTGGACTTGAATATTTCACTCCGGCTGCCGGACTATTGCAGCGTGTTCCAGGTGGAGGTAATGGCCATCTACCGGGCCGCACAGTGGACCCTCGCACACGGAGTTCCTTTCACCCGCATCTCAATCGTTTCTGAGGAGATCTGGTCCACCGTTAGGCTCACTTGGCCCTCAATGGATAGAAGGCGCACCAACCAGTTACTTGGACTTGGTCGTAACATCATCTCGATCACAGTGGCCATGCTTACAGGTCACTGTGTTATGGGTAGACATGCGGAAAGAATGCGACTCCCATTTAACGATTTCTGCCGTGGATGCAGATCCGCTGAGGAAGAGGAGACTGTTATCCACTTTCTATGTCAATGCCCATCTCTTGAGAGATGCAGATATAGGTTATTTGGCTCTCCAACCCTTGTTAGCTTGACGGAGCTATCGTCTATTGACGCCAAGGACATAGCCTCGTTTATAAAACTTTCTGGCTGGTTTTCCAGCGTTGGGTAGTCGTGCTTTAAATGTGCAGCCCTTGCGCTGACCAACTTCTCCCTCATTGGCTCGGAGGAACTTGGTCAGTACAGGGACTGCTTTCACCACAACGGGCCGCTATGCGTGCTCAAGTGAGCTTTTGGTATAAAGCTACCACACTAACCTAACCTAACAAAAGCATCTTCCTCTACTAATGCGAGATAAGGAGTACGACTACGCAAAAATTGCAGAGAGTAAATACAGCTATGAGTTGAATCGGAGTCTCCGTCGTAAAGGCCACATCAATGATGAATGTTAGGAAACTTTTTGTGGGCAGGCAAACGAAACAGTAATAGAATCCTTACAACATTTTGCAGTGATAAGATTGTTATCCAGTCAAGTGTCAAGTTCGGTGGTACAGTGAAAGAAATGGAATGCGGCGTACATCTCAGACATTCGTGTAAGCACTCACCAATAGTAGTGTCCCATACATATGTACGTACATAATTGATCATTACAAACCTTCAGTCAGGATTACGACCTAGTGTCTCACACCACTTATGTTGCGTGTGTTAATTTTATACATGAGTGGCGAGATCTACAGTTTAAAACGTCGACTCCGAACGACAGATTTTTGAGAAACTTTTTCATGTCAATCTTATTTTACTCTCAGAGATTTTGCCAGAAAACTGCAGTTTAAAGTCGAACAACAGATTTTTATCCCTTACGATGTTTTATTTTGATGTTCCCCAAAAGATCTTGGGATGCATTATAGATTGGATGACAGTTGCAATGTTTTTCAGGCAGAGATCTTGTCAGTTCTGAAGGCTGTTGTGGCTGTCGCCGTCATCACGCTTTAAAGCATATTGTTACGTTATTTTTGTTGATAGGCAAATTGCCTTGAAGCCGTTAGTATTGGTCTTGTGTAAGCTGTAAGTGGTTAGCGACTGTAAGGACTTTGCTATATTGGTTCTCACTCTATTGTTGTCCGTAATTCTACTACTCATGTGGATTTATAGAAATAAGAGTCAGAGATGTTTGGCGATAGAGTGGTATTTTACGTGTCTAGAAGGTTTTGCTATTCTATCGACGGTGGTAGAACTAGCTTGCTGCTTGAACTCAATAAGTTAAATGTAAGATTGGTTTGATTTGTGGGAAATTGTGATTCCAGAGCGTTATGCCGGATTTCTGAACAATATGAAGAGAAGAGAAGGCGTTGAAAACGAAAGAGCAGCTGTTCTGTTGGTGTACGGCTCTTGCTAGAAGATGATTAAATGCTATGTAGAAGGAAACCGATAACAGGCACTCCTAAGGTCAATTAAATATCTATACCGCATGAAAATATCTATACCGCATGGGCAAGGTAATTGATCCTGGCTGCATTTATTGCGAGGAAATGAGTGACGACGCTGAACACACATTCTTCCATTGCATCAAATGGCAAGATGAGAAGAACGTGTTGATAGAGCAAATTGGCGAATTTACACCCGACAACATTGTGGACGCAATGCTCGAAAGCGAGACGAAATGGAGCGCTGTAAGAAGATACGTTGAATATGTACTCCGCAGGAAGAAGGTCGACCTTGACACAATACAACGAAATGATAC
Source organism: Sarcophaga caerulescens (assembly GCA_927399465.1). Classification (NCBI taxonomy): domain Eukaryota; kingdom Metazoa; phylum Arthropoda; class Insecta; order Diptera; family Sarcophagidae; genus Sarcophaga; species Sarcophaga caerulescens. Next base: position 54,472,293 of record OV656873.1, read on the forward strand.
ATGAGAAGACGAGCCAATAGCATGAAGCTGACTTCAAATATGGCGTACCCAGACGTGGGTGAGTAGACAACGGTCCCTAACGGGACGTCGATCTGGGCCCTTCCCGAAGTAATGCAGATAGCCATCCCGGAAAGGGAGTATCCCCAGAAGAGGAGGAGGGATTGTTTTAGTGGAAGCACCACTCGACGCAGTTGACGTCGGTCACTGTAAGTGCGAAGGCATTTTGAACCCTACCTCACACGCCAAAAAAAAGAAAAGTCAATTATAGGTTTACATGACTGAGAGCCGTGCGGCTTTTTGTTTTCTGTTTAATTTCACTCGTTCTATATCAATTCTTTATTTTTTCAAATACATTTTCTAGAACGAATACAATGAGAATGTATTACTTCCGGGTGCTTAGTATTTGCTATTTTGCCTTCAAACCTAACTGCCTATCTAATTGGCTTATGGAGGAGAGAATGATTTATAGATCAAGCCGAGCATTTCTACTCTCAGCGCTGCCCAATTACAAAACGAACGTGAGGATTTGGAACAAAGAGTTACATTTCCAGCGCCGAAAACATTGTGGTGAAGCAGCAGAAGTAGAGAACTAAAAATGGCTGACAAGTTCTTGTGAGAAACGGCTTTGACGACAAAGGGAAATATTCATGGAACGGCATAGCCTACCCGATTTATATTTACTAGGTACGAACGAGGTCCAAATAAAATGACAAAAAGAAGAGTAGTTCTGTGCTTGCCATAGTTCCGGCATGCATGCAGGCCCAACTATCCAAAACTAAACGAATCGTATGACTCTGTGGACGATGCAAATTTAAAGATAATGAAATAAGGGATTGTTGGGTAATCATTGTTACACCATCTTATGGTCAACGTATTCTAAATCCTTATCACAGTGTTGCTAAGTGTTCTAATTCGAATGTGTTTAATCAAATTCGATGACATTTCCATAGAAACTTCATCGCGTTTATCTCAGAGCCCTATCAATAATGGTTCCCTGTTTATGTACAAGAACTACGATTAAGTTTTACTGGTTTTGAAAGCCTGTAGTTGCCTTACTTTGTATCACTCAATTAAATTTTTATTTCTACGGAAATTGCATCGTCTTCCTTAAAAAACCCATTAAAAAAGCTATCAAGTTTGGATTTATATTTTACGGTTTAATAACTTTTTCTATCCAGTTTTTTCTTTTTTTTATTTAATTGGGAAACAAACGTAATAAAAAGCTGTTGTGCAGTTGCATTTTCTCTTTCTCTATTTTGTTGTTGTTGTTGTTGTTTTTGTATTTTTCTTTATAAAATATTACGTTCAATTTAAATTAATAAAATGGAAATAAAATTTATAAAAAATAAATAATAAAACGTATAAAACTGAATAAATAAAACGAAAGGCACAACAGATTAAATTAAAAAAACTGGCAAAGAAAAAAAAGTGGACTTAACAAATGGAAAATCGTGATGCTCGTGTTCAGTAGCAGTCAGCGAATTAAAAGGAGAAGCAAATGCAGCCCAATTGGAAATTTGGAATAATTTTTAAAGCCATTTTGCCACCTATAAGTAGGGTTTTAAATTTTTAAAACTCCTTAAAGCAGACTTGTATTGGTTAACAAAACAAAGGTCTAAAAGTATGCTATACTTTCGATTCTTTTTTCCAACTAGACTGTTTAATTAAATCCCTTGTCCCAACCTATGCAATAAGACAAGATTTTTTTTTCTGTTATTTATCAGTTTAACTGGCTGGTGTTGAAAGTAATTTCTGTTTTACTAATTACCAGATGCAACTAATGACTATTAAAAGTCAGTTAAATTATTATTACCTTCACAGTAATATTTGTTTTTATTTGTTTCTGGTTTTAGATTTGTTTTCTTTCCGTAAAGTGTACTTAACAGTAGAAATAAAAAAAAAAATTAATTGCAATTGTTGTTGATATTTGAAAATCTATTGAAAGACGACAGCTGAAAATGTAAACATTTTAAGCGCCATTTAATCTCAGCTGCCAATATACTGATAGAAAGCTGTCAGTTATTGTTATGTAACTCGGTAATCAATTGATTTGATAAACGATTATTTTATGACCTAATGTAAGCAGTTATTGGTGAGTTTTAATCAAGAGATTTTTTTAGTTTTATTATATTAAGGAGCATAGGGGCTGGGCTGTCACAAAAAATCTACGCCATTTATTTTACTATTTCATTACTGAGTTTGAATTTGACTGATCTTTTTTTCAAGTGATAGTTCTGGCTAACCTGCCAAAGAGCTTGCTTATTAAGTGGTAGTGACAACTCTTAACTTTTTAAATTCGAAAAATCCCAAATCCCAATAGGGTTTGTTGCCGTACACTTTAACCACTACACCAATCCGTCGTTCAGTAAAGGATTTTGCAGACCAGAAATTTATATCCTGATCGATTTATTATCTACATTAATATAATGATGTCTCTAGTTACCGATCTTATCCACATGTGTTTCAATTTCTAACCGTACAATGTGGTAATCGGTATTCACAGAAGGTGATACAATTTAAATCTAAAAGGAAGTTTAAATAGGCAAAGACGGTTTCGTTCAAAGCCTATCCGTCTCTCGTCAAAACTAATACTATGTTCAGACATGCACTTATATTGAATAAATCGCAATAAACGGCATTATTGATCTCAATATTTCATATAAAATGTCAATTAATTATTACTCAATAAATTCATAAATTGTTATAATATTAATTAAAACTTGAAATACAGCACTGTCATACATAAGTACGTTCAATGAGCATATTACAATTTTCCGAACACTTTCTATTGATATTTGACAACTCAAATATCACAACGACAAAAAAAAAAAAAAAAAAAACAACAACGAACAAAACATAAACAATGTTGTTGAAACAACCAGCTGTTTTGTTTACCAGCTGTCAAATGAATATTGAATAAGCAGCTGAACTGCATATATTGTTATGTCTAAACACTTAAAATATTGTAATCAATAAACCGAATATTGACTCAATAAAAGTGCATGTCTGAACATAGTATAAAACCATCTTCATTTGACACCTCGCATTTGTGATCTTTTTACAATCAAAGTGGACTCTTAAGAAAGCCAGTATGATAGGTACCTACCTAGGTAGGGTACTACTGGTTCCCGGGTTATGGAACAATTCGTAGATTTTTGATGTCCATTACCGACAGACCATTTGAAACGTCTGTATAGCAGATATCAAAGTGTTTTTTGCTTCCCCGACACATGGACATATACGCCCATGTTCTGGAAAACGCAGCGTTTTCAAATCGCTTACGATTTGAAAAACGCAAAACGCATTTCGACATGTTCTGAGAACGAAGCGATTTGCTGGCGTTTTGCATTTTTCGAAGTTTCATTCGAACAATGAAAACATATGTTTTATCATAACAGAACATAAACAAATAAAAAAATTTTAAATTCCTACAGCGTTTTGCTTGCTATATTAGCTTTAAAAAACCAAAAAGCAAAAGAAATGTTAATTAAAAAACACTAAGGGACTTCTCCAATCCATTGGACAATCCAAATCATGCGTAATTTGTACATAATTTACGTATTTTATTTGTGAGATGTCAGAAAAATTGTGGCAAATGCTTCTTTTCAGTTAGAGATGTTACTTATAAGCACTCACGAATAATTGGTAATTTTTAACACGGGTACCCAGTTTAAAATAAAATCTTGTATGATTTTCTTGCTCTCATAAAAATTTTAAAGTACTTTATACAGGTTTTAAATTATTTTTTAACTTTTATTAAGGGTTTAATTTTACGATTTAATATAGATATGTGAATTTAATAAATTGCAAATATTAATATCAAAAGTTTAAAAGAAATAACCAAATAATTAGTTGTAAAATTAACACCACTAGCATTAAATTTTTTTCGAAGATCAATCTGATCAGCTGTTTGCATAAATCGCCAGTTGATAAGTAAACAAATGATACAGACAATACACAAACTCAAAGCAAATTTTTCTATTCAATATTTTTAATTTAAATCGTCAAAAAATGCTAAAAGTTTCCATTCAAATAAAAAGAAAACATATTAAATTTAAATTGTGTATAATTTTATTGTTAATTTAAGGTACAGTTTAAATAAAAAAGACCAGATCGCTTCAGTATACACTAGCGATTTGAAAACGCCAAATTTCTAGCGATTTCGTTTGTCAGAACACCTGTTTGGCGTTTTCAAATCGAAAACGCGAACATTAAGCGATATGCGTTTTTCAGAACATGGGCGATACTAAATAGGTTAAAAACAGTTTTATTATCCTTCACATCTCTACGGCTACTGGAGAAGTTATAAGCCTTGCGTCTAAGACCAATGCGGTTTGCATGAATGCACATAATGCATTGTCCAGTCATAGTTCCAACAATCATAATGTGCGCATTCTTTTGAGCAGAATTTTCGTGTGTCAGCAATTCAGCTTTGGCCAGTTTCTGCCCGTATTCGAATCCGCCGACACAGCGTTGACAGAATCTATGACTGCATTGTCAATTATAAGCTTGCAGGTCTTCCAAAAGCTTTCCAATATAAGAACTCACCAAAGAATTTAATGTCTGTGACATGTCTGATCAGTTCCTTGGCGCTACAATTACGTAGAATACCAATATGTTTCGGTATTCTTAAATATGAATGTTAAACCGCTTTGGTTTCAAATTAAACTACTCATGACAGCCATCAACCGTTTTAGCGTTAGGTTAGGTTAGGTTATACATGAGTGTCGGGACCTACAGTTTAACGTCGATTCCGAACGACAGGTTTTTGAGAAACTTTTTCATGGCAATTTTTACTCTCAGAGTTTTTGCTAGAAATCTGCTGAGAGAAAGTCGCCGAAGAAATATTTTCATATTTTCGTTTTGATGTCTGACCTGGGATTTGAACTCGGGCCTTTCGTCTAATAAGCAAACACACTACCTACTAGACTACGGTGACTTCTTTTATGGTCAGCATAGTTGCCTTCCAAGCAGTTTTAGCGTTTGTTACGTTAGAATTTAGTTTGCCGGTTGCAGCCAGACTATCGGAAAGTATGCAAAGATATGAGAGACCTAAATGTGTCTATGTCTTTCCAGCATTGCGCCAGGACCATTGCCATGGCTGGGCCAGAATTTAACTGTGCTGAGTCTTGCTACTCTCTGCTGCAGTAGAAGGTCAGAAGTGTGCCAATTGAGTATAGTAAACAATAACTCAGTCAGAGTCGAACAAAGAGCGCTGGTGACGCCAGCACGTTTGGCTGCCTGTGATCTTTGTCCATTAATCGATAGAGTTTTCATATCGTCTATTAAATGTGAACACCATAAAGCAAGGTTGGTTCTACCATGGCCCCATAGTGCCAGTATGTGATGGCAGGTTTAAGCTCCCAAATTCTCTCTCGCTTTATGAGAGTTTTAGGATCCAGAATAACCTCGAGATACTTTAGAATCTTGGATGGGAATAATAGAATCCTACTAGTAGGTATCAGTAAATTAAAAGTAGATATCCTATGCAGTACAAGTAACAAAAAACTTGTTTAATTGATTGATTGCTTAACGAAAATGAGGGAAAAAGAAGGCTAGGTTAGGCCGGAGTGGTAGCACTGATATCACAAAGCTCACTTGAGCAAGCATAGCGGCCCGTTGTGACGCCACAGGTAAACGCAGTCCTTGTACTGACCAAGTTCTGTCAAAAAAAAAGGAAAGAGGAAGAAGTCGGTCAGCTGCTCAAAAAGAAGGCTAGAAGGAGGAGAAATACTTCGTGACAGTAGTATGCTTTTTAAACGAACAAAAAGGTATAAAAAGTATTTTCATGTCTATTGTTGGAACGGAACCAATGTATTCCAAATATTGGCAATGTGGGTAAACAATTTCCAACATTTGATACTAAAAATAACATAAAAGGACTACACGCGATTCAATTCATATCTATTAGAGAGCCAACTATTCTATTTATGCCTTATCAATAAGCATCTCTGCAAAGAAATTCCCTTTATACCCAGCACTGGCGTATAGAAAATCAAATTGACTTCTCTGCTACACAGTACCTTCCCCAACAGCAATGAAAATCACACTGAAATCATTGTATCTGCTATGAACGAAAAAAAAAAAAAAAGCAGCATTAATCTGGAGAACCATTTGCAACTAGACAGCATGTATTGATAAAATAGCAACAACAGCATTTAATACTACTCACGATAATTGTTCTCTAAAGAAGAAGAAAAAAAAAAAAAGAAACAAAAAGAATAATAAACATTGAAGTGCATTGGCCACTAAAAAAAAACATATTAAGCATGATGGGCTCTAGATGGATGGATGAATGGTTTAATATATGCCGCCAAATACTATTTTTGTTTACTTTTGTCGTTTTTTTTTTCCGATTTGTTTTTTTTAAACAGAATTCATGAATGAATTTTTGTTTGTTGTTGTTTTTAGTCAAATGATATTCTCTGTTCATAACAGGGATTACCATTTCATAGCACAATTGTGCAGAGAGCATTCACACACATTGCTTATGCTCTTTTATTTAGCCGTCGATCAGACTGCGACAAGCACATATGTCAGCGGATGCTATAATTTTTTTTTCTATGTTTACACTCAAAAAATAATTTATGTTAAAAAATCCTTTTTTTAAATTCAAAGTCTTATATGTTCTTAAAACACATTTTGATGGTTTTAATAGTCAAGTAAATAATTTAGATGATTGGAAAGAGGACAACTTTTTTATATACAAAAAGCAATATTTTGGAAAAATTAAAAGGTTGGTTATTAGCAAGAGAGGAAATTTATGAACCAAAATTAGATCCAAGCAAATATCTAAAACATATTCCCTAATTATGAAATCAAAGATATATAACTCTATGTATATGAATGAAATGATAATCAAAATAGGGTATATTACTAACATTTTCCTATGACTGTAAGCTCCCAACTTATTTTCTCTCTCTTACTCACTAATACACAACCAAAAATTTTTTGGTAACCCCTGGTTTATAATGTTGCTGTTGTTGCTAACAGTAGTTGTCGAATTGTTTTTTTTTGTGTTTGTTTGTTTATCTTCCTATACAACTACTAACACACATACACCCATAAAATTCTTCAATACTCTTTAACAAAAGTAAGTGTATGAACGATGTGCATTACGTACATACATACATACGTTTGTTTGAGAATTATTAACAATTGATGTGGCGGCTAACGGGGGGGGGGGGGGGGGGGGCTTGTATAAGTAGTTTGACTAGACAAGATTGTTTTTTTTTTATTTTTTAATTTTGCTTTTTTGCATTCAATTGCTTTTGTTTTTTTTTTTTAATTTTGCTAAAACACAAACAAAATTGTTTTGTTGTTGCATACCTATTTCGTTTTTTTATTTTATTATTCTTATTCGCATTATTACTTAATGTTTTGACTGCAATTTTCTTGATGTTGTAGTTATTGCTGTTGTGTGGATTTTATTTATAAATATTGGAATAGGGGAGAGTGTTGAGTGTTCTAATTTTGGTTGTTTCTGTTATTGCATTTTTATTTAAAAATGTTGTTGTTGCTAAATGCCTTTTTTTTTCTTCAGTTGTTTATAATTAGCGATTGTATATGTGTTTGTGTGTACTATAGGCGTCGTGCAAGAGTGTAACTTAACAGTTACTATGAATATGTATAAATGAGAGAATGAGTGTAACCGATGTTATATGCAGCGTTGCCATTTGCCAAGTTTTCCCTTTTTTTTCAAGTTTTTGGAGATGCGAAAAAGTTTTCATTAAATTTGTTTTCTAACAAAACAAGTTTTTTCGACAAAATTAAATTTATAATTTTTTTCAATAAATTCAGTATTAAAACAGGAAATATATACATTTTTAAATAAAATATTGTGCATTTGATTAGTCCCGGACAAAAAACGCAAAAAACACCAATAGAGGGTACCATGCTCCGGAATTTCCTTTAAAAATGTTGGTACTTTTGTAGAAAAAGTTTTTTTTTTTCAGAAATAAAGTTTAAACAAAAAAATCTGGCAACGCTGGTTGTATGGCTTTTGCATATACACTATACTCTGTAAAACCAAAACAGTGTTGTTTATTGTTTTGAGTAGAGTAGAGTATGTTGTAGGCTATGTTTTTTCTTTTGAAATAACGGTTGTAACCATAAGTATTAATTTAAATATTGAAGGTGAAACAAATATACAAGTAAACTTGGGTGCTATATATAAATATTTACTAATAACAACAACAAAGCGTGCGGCGTCCAGTAAACAAAATTTACTAAAATCGCCATATCTCCGGAACGCTGTCATTAGTCTTCCTCGAATAAACGACCAACGATATGCCATCGAGAGACCTACAATTGATGGAAGAACCTTTCACCATCAACTGACCCCCTGACACTGTAAGAAGAGGAAAGACACTTTCCCCTCAACCTAGGCCCGCCAAATTCACATCGCTTTACCTCCAGACGCTACCAATACCATTCCCCGTTTTTCTCAAAAAAAAAAAAATTTTTTTTTTTACCATATTTTTTCAAAATTATCCACTTCTACACCTATACTGCACAGCAATTATACATACGACATTTTATTCGCACAGTACAAAAAATTACTTATTGTATTCCACCATCAACTACATGTATTTGTTTGTGAGAAATATCGGAAAACAAATATGTTACTCTCATTTTCTCTTTATCCACTCATACGCCCTAACTGCTATAAAAAATAACTATACCAACTTGTAACTGCAAAATAGAACCATTTATCCATTTATCCAGTGTTGAAAAATTCAGAATTTTAGTACTTTTTTCAGTACTTTTCAATTTAAAAAATACCGCAGTATCCCGGCTACGCTTTCAGTACTTTTATTATTATTACATATTTTATGTCTTGCGCTTTTCAACTATTAATGCATTAGCAACATAATGCTAAAGGTATAATTAGTCTTTAGCCCCGATTAGCCAGACGTCCACGGAACATACGTTCGTTTTTAGAATACGAAAAGCAATTAGAACGCTTGCCGAAACGTAATGTAAAATATTCTGTCGTTCGGAGTCGACTTTAAACTGTAGGTAACGCCACTCATGTATAAAATTAACACAAAAAAAACAAAATAAGTGGTGTGAGAAGCTATGTAAGTCATAATTCTGATTGAAATGTTGTATGACCAATTATACATATGGGCAATTTCGTGTCAAGTGACCCAATTTTTTCTTTCGATTTTGGTCATTAAGTGACCACAAAGCTCTTAAAAGAAACGAACTAAGCTTTCTTTGAGCAAAAAAAAAAAAAAAACATCCATTAAAAAAAAATATAGTGCATATGGTAAAATTTAAAAACTTTGGATATTGAGTTAAAATATTTTTTTTTATAGACATGCCTCTTGCTACTAAGTGCCCACATAGATCTTAAAGGAAATGGTCTAAGTTTTCTTTTGAGGAAAAATAAAAAAACTCCAGTTCGAAAAAAATGGGGGAAAATGAAAATGGTACATGTGCCAAATATTGAAAAATTTTATTCTTGAGTTAAAAAATAATTTTTTTGATAGATATCCCACTCGCATCCCATTAAGCGATTATGAAGGCCTTAAAGGAAATTTTATAAGCTTTCTTTTAAGCAAAAAAAAAAAAAAAAAAAAAAAAGACCAAATTGGAAAAAAAAAATAATTAAAAAAAAAAAAAAATAAAAAAAAAATTAAAAAAATTTTTTTAAAAAATTAAAAAAAAATTATTTTTGGAAAGATTGAAGAAATAGCTATCTGATTTTTGCTAGGACCAATAGGTGAAAAGTTATACACATTTTAAAAAACCCTGTATGACCAAAATGTCCAACTTTGACCCCCTCTAACTCCGGCAGTTCTTGACTGATAGAGCCTACTATCCAATAGTACTAACTTTGGTGCAAATTTCATCCAAATCGAAAGACATCGATTTTAAAAATTGGGTCACTTGACACGAAATTGCCCATATACGTATGTTTTTTTTTACAAAAGTACCATTTGAAGCGATAAAGTACTCTTTCAGTTATAGTTTAGTAACATTTTAAAATTTCAATTTTGCAACACTGCTATACAAACACACAGAAACATGTGCGAACAGTTGTAACTGTGCAACGTCTTGAGTGTGTACGTGCATGTGATTCTGGTTATTTTATGATTGCGGTTTTGCTTTGTGGTGTTGACTTGCTGCATTTATTTTCAAAGCACAACAACAAAGAAAATTGAGCGCACTAAGTACACTTTTTATAACGAGATGGCATTATTGATTTGTGATAGGTTTTGATATCAGAAATAAGGGGTGATTTTTTAAGAGCTATAGGAAAATTAAAAAAAAAAAAAAAATTCAGAAAAATGCATGAAATCTTTATTTGAATCAATAGTACGGTCCATATAATTTAATGTTTGAAGATTATTTCATGCAAATGTTGACTGCGACTGCGCCTCAAATGGTCCATTCGCTTAGTCCAATTTTGGCATACTCTTTCCACATTACGGCCGATATCTCACGAATAAATGGTTTAATGTTGTCTGTATAGACATGAGCTTTAACATAGCCCCACAAAAAATTAGCTAAAGGCGTTAAATCGCACGATCTAGGCGGCCAATTGACCGGTCCCGAACGTGAAATAAAATGTTCACCGAACTCGCCTCTCAATAAGTCCATTGTTACGCGTGCTGTGTGGCATGTGGCACCGTCTTGTTGAAACCACATGTCATGCAAGTCAAGCTCTTGCATTTTAGGCAAAAAAAAAGTTGGATATCGTCTCACGGTAGCGCTCACCATTCACAGTTACGTTACGATTCGCAGCATCTTTAAAGAAGTACGGTCCAATGATGCCAAATTCAATGATTTGCAAGCGTTGTTCGTTTGTAAGACGATTCATGGTTAAATTATAGACCAAACTGAAGATGTTTGACAGTGAAACAAAACACGAAACGTGCATGAGTTGTTTAAACCAGTGTTGCCAAAAAGATAATAGCTAAAAAATCACCCTTTATAATATTTTTAATTAAAATGATTATGAAAATGGAAAATATCTTCCCAAATTGGGGATTTCGAACTTTGAACTTGCTGAAGTTACATACATATGTTGAAAGACTTGCTTCATTCAGTTCATTCAGTTTTGGTAGACAATAACGTGTGTTCTCTGGATCAGTAGACAACTGAGCCAAATTTTCAAATCAAAATATCGTTTATCTGAGGCCCGTTTCTGGATTACGCAGTAATAAACATGATTTGTTGAATTTGGTACAATAAGCTCTGTTTCCAGCAGAGGACAGCGGGAGAACAAGGGGGCACTACTTGAATTCGACGGTTTTCAGTTTGACAGGAATTTTAATGGGACATTGCGCTATTGGCAGCGGAATCGCTGATGGAATCGGTGCATCACCTTTTATGTGCGTTCTCTGCACTTCAGGACAGATGGTGGCGAATGTGCCACTAAGGGAACTGGCCGGTTTCATACCGATCTCGAGGTGGTTCAAACCCATAACTAACGGATCATGACAAGGGGGCTCACCTCACACAATTGGCCAAATGGCCACAAAGCCGCAAATCTAAACTAACCTAACCTGGAACGAATACAATCCCCATGAGATCCAAGAGTGTCCAATGCGTGACAAAAAAATTACTGTTTGGCATGGCAACGTCATCGGTCCATATTTCTTTAACAACGATGTTGGCCAGACCAACAACTAGTAATGTAGGTCGATTATTGCCAACTTATTTTGGCCACAATCGTATGATCTGGACATCAAGGGCAAGTAGTTTCAACAGCACGGCGCTCCTATGACACCTACTTCATGTCACAAAAGGGGATAAACGCTTAATTTTGCGATGAATTAAAATATCAGAGTGTAGGGTGCACATATTCTAAAAGTATTTGATATCATTGAGAGTGTTTACAAAGACTTTGCCTTCACATTATGTTGGTTTTCGCTCTCAAATTTACAGAAACTCAGAGAGATAGAGAGAGAGCGAGAGAGAATTTACGCTTTTATTTATTTACCGTTTAGTTTGTTAATTTGTTTTATTATTTTATTTACATTTAATGGCGCTATTTTCGCTTTAACATGTGCTGCAGTTGTGAGAGTGTGCTTGTTGTGTGTAGAAGTATTGTTACAAGTGTTGTTAACAATTTGCATTTGCTATTGCTGTTGTTGCTGTCCTGTATTAAATTTATTATTAATAAGAAATAGTTGCTGTTGTTGTGGTTTCTAGTTTTACATATTTATTGCACAATAAGCATTTTCTTTAAGACAGGCAGAGGGAGAGAGAGAGAGAGAGGACGAAAGTGACTCCCTATTGTGGGGGTTCATTATTACAAAGTGTTCTTTTTTTTTTGTTTATATTCTAATGCGATTGCATTTGTGTGCATTTATTGTTGCTATACTGATTTGTTGATTTCTTTTCTAAAGTGTTAACAACACAGTGATTTTAGTACTATATTTGGCGTTTTTTTTTTTCTTATTAAACTTTTGTTGTTAAGAGCGTTTAGACAAGGAATCAGGGCCTTTTTAAATTAAAAATTTTAATTCGAAATCTTTTTTTATATCTTTTAGTTACCCTAACTTGTGCTACATTAGTGTGGCGGACATCGATTACAATTATTCAGCACATTCAAAGAATGTATTGTTCAAGGATAAGTGCCACAAAGAGCATTGAAAAAAATATTCTTTAACCAACCGATTGAGATACAGGATCGTTATCAGGCGGTATCAACGGCTTTCTGTCTCTAGGCTATGGGGGAATGGATTAATCAGAGGCACAAATATTATCCTTGAAGTCGCCATGATCTAGTAGGTAGTGTGTTAGCTTATTAGACGTGAGGCCTCGGTTCAAAACCCAGGTTAGGCATCTCCAGCTAAACGAAATATGACAAAAATATTTCATCGGCGACTTCCTCTCAGCAGATTTCTGTCAAAATCTTTGAGACTAAAAATAAGATTGCCATGAAAAAGTTTCTCAAAAATCTGTCGTTCGTAGTCGACATTAAAATGAGAGTCCACCACTCATGTATAAAAATTAACGCACACAACATAAGTGGTGTGAGAAACTAGGTCGTAATCCTGACTAAAGTGTTGTAATGACCAAATATGTTATGTACAAATATTATCACCAGGATGTAATTGGGAATTGAATTGCGAACAATTAAATTATTCTGATAATAGATCGACTTTATTGGTCAAACGACGCAAGGCACAAGAGCCCGTAGGAACTTGTTGCAACAAGAATGGCTCAAAACATGGTGATAGGCAGTAGGCCTTCAGTTACTGAAGCATAATATGATCTATTAAGCGGAGTTAAAACGATAAGGGAATATATAATCCAGGCCAGTAATAATTTGGAAAACTTTACATATAGGAAGTCAAATATACACAGTGCTAGTCTAGTGACTGACCTGGTATATAAGAAGACAATTAACAATTACACCAGACTTCAGGCAATTACGCCGGTCAACAAGGAGGGATTGGAAAAGACATAACTTAGATTTGGGCAATCCAATGCCTTCTTTTAGTGCATTGAAAAACCGGCAGAAAGTCTCATAAAAAATTGTGAAGCAATGACATAACAGGGGAGCAATTAATCTCATATTTTAAAGCAGTTTATCGCTTCAACAAAAATCTGTCGTTCGGAGTCGACTTTAAATTGTGGTCCCGCCACTCGTGTATAAAATTAACACACACAACATAAGTGGTGTGAGAAACTAGGTCATAATCCTAACTGAAGGGTTGTAATGATCAATTATGTATGTATGTATGTTATAATTTCAAATAAATATTCAATTTACTTTTTAAAATAATTAAAAAACAATCCATTATACTGTAAACAACAGCAAGAAAAATTCTCGTTTTATAGTTTTGCATATTGGCAACACTGCTCTTCTAGTATTTGTGTTTGTTTACATTTTGTTGCTGTAATTTAACTACACTTTAACATTGTATGGGTAAGTGTGTAAATGTAAATTACTTGACACATGCTTTAAATGTATCGGCATTTCGGTGAGCGGGAAAATGAAAAAAAAAAAAAAAACTCAACACGCGCTAAAGTATAATATTTTTAGTTTTTTTTTGTAAGTTTTTGTTTAGAAACTAAATGCAATAGAAATGCAAAATTTATGCACATAAAATAACAGCATTTTTCTTCTTAATTATGCACGGGGTTGTGCTTTAATTTTATTTTAAATCACAAATTTTTGTTTCGAATGCAATTTTACGCGCCATTTTTATTGCCTCAGAGTGTTGCCAAGTATGCGTGATAATAAAAAGCGTTTCAATTCATTTGAATACATTGAAATGCCCTTGACATTCAAAAATAGATTGTGATTGAGATCATGCATTTAAATGTTTAGAAAATATTTCTGTTTAATTGATGCCATTCACTGTCTAGCTAATAAAAGATATACGGCGGTAATATGAAGAGTGTTAACCTGTAAGGCAAGGCTATTTTTCTAAATGGAGATCCAAATTATGAAAGATTTCTTAGAGAAAAACTGAAGTTTTATTGCATTAAATTGTTGAAAATTTGACTAGGTTTTTTCTTCTCCTGTACATCGCAATAGGTGCGTCATCAAACTGTACTACAATCCGCCGAAATATATATCTGATCAGACAATGCGTGGTAAGTACACCTATCCGGTTATGGCTCTCCTGATGCACCCATAAGCGAACTAGAGCGTCTAAGTAAATTATAGTAAATTTATGTTAAGCTAGTCTCGACATTTTATAGGATACAAGAGCCATGCACCTATAATTTGTGCTTTCAGGTAATGGTGTGGAATGCCGATATCAGATATTGTGCATAGGAGAACCTGTATGGGTTAACTTGACCCGAAACTGAAAAATCAAACTGAATAAGTGATTTTTGAACCGTGAATTTCAAAAGGTTACATAAAGAGTTGCGAACTAAATTGTGAATTTACACTTCAACACAACAAAGAGTGTAGTTTTGTTTTTTTTCCAGATTTTTATCGAGAATAACGATCCTATAGGTACTATTCACTCGAGTTAGACCCTATGCGTTGGTCCGACGTTCCATTCATTTTAAAAGAAGATGTGAGCTTAGTCACGTTCGTAATATGACTTATAGACGACTAAATACTTAAGTCGTCGTAGTCTAGTAGGTAGTGTGTTGGTTTATCAAACATGAGGCCTCGGTTCAAACTCCAGGTCAGACATCTCCAACAAAACGAAATATGAAAAATATCTCTACTGCCTCTCAGCAGATTTCTGGGAAAAACTTTGCGAGTAAATAAAATTGCCATGAAAAGTTTCTACAAAATCTGCCGTTCGGAGTCGACTTAAAACTGTAGGTCCCACTCATGTATCAAAATTAACACACACAACATAAGTGATGTGAGAAGCTAGGTCGTAATTTTGGTGGAAGGGTTACAATGACTAATTATGTATGTATGTATGTATATACTCATGTACAAAGGAGAGTACCTAGTCGGTATAAAGTGAAACAATTTTGATTCGTTGATGGGAAATTGGTTAACAAGTATTAAAAGCTTGGATTAGCACCGGATGTCTTTGGCAATGCGAGGGGTATGTAATTGGCAAATGGGTGTTAAGTCAGACATGAAATTATTGGCCTCTTGTTACCCCCAGTTGAATTTCGAAGTAGTGAAGCATTTTTTCGTGTGACTGCTTGACTCTGTAAACGAGCAGGAAGATAAATGCATCTGGAACAACTTATCTTGGAATCTAAGTTCAACGTTTTAAAAATTACTTGAGAGCGTTAATTTGGTTCATTTTTGAAATTCTCTTTGGTTTCGAGATGTAAGGAACAGTTAGCTGTATCGACTGTGCAGTGTAATAAAACTATTGAAGGGTTAATGGGCTAACTTAACCTAACCTGGTCATGAGGGTTTTGCTAACTTTTTTCTTTATGAAAAAAAAAAATCTACTCTTGTATTAAAACAGTATTTAATTTAAAATATATTTAAAAATCTAAAAATAATCTGCAAAATTTGCATGACACACTATTTAAATGGCAATGTTTGTTTAATAAAATTACCTGATAAATTTGCTAGGCTAGGCGATATTAAAAAACTGTTTTAAAATAAATGTTGAATGCAAATATACTCGTACCTTGAAATAAATAAACATGAGAGAAACATTTTATTGCGATTTGTTAAAAGCAAAAAACAATAAATTTTAAATAATTTCTATTATATTTCTTTTTTTATTTTTAAATGGAACAGCAAAAAAAAAAACACAACATTTATTTGCTATTAATTGCCACTGAATAAATATTGAAACAGACAGATAGACAGACAATGAGAGATATTTGTATGACCCCAAAACGTAAGAGTAAATTTCCAGATCAATTCAATAAATAATTTCAAATTAATTTATAATTGCAAGTAAGTGTGGTACCATGTTGGCTGAGGTCCCAAAGTGGGAAAGCGTAATCAACACAACAAGCGCAGATCGTGGTTTACGAAGTTTAAAAACAAAGAAGCTTTTGGAAGCCATTACAACTAATACAGTAGAAAGTTCTTTGACTCTTCATCACCAGTCAGCTCTTGAGAAAGAATAGAACGCAAAGAGCAAACTTTACAAAGAGTGTTCTTTTCATGTCCTGAGAGATGATAACTCATCAGTCATTACTTCCGAGCTCGGTGATTTAAAAGATCGAAAGAATTGTCGAATGAGAATGGTTGTGTGGAATTGTTGACAGACTTTAATGGTGAGGTGGCTTGGTTTTCATAATTAAAAAAAGAAGAGAATTTAGGGAACCCATAGGTTAGGTTAGGTTAGAGGACGTGTACTTGTCCGTTAAGACAAGTACAATACCCGGAGGTCGAAATTGACCCATTGTACAACGTCCTTGGAGAGGGAAGGAAATAGAGGGAATAGGATGAAAGGAGGGCATAAGGGTAAGGGGAGGATGGGAATCACACAGAACGGGAACCCATACAAACAATTCCTTGATCCTCGGCTTCCTCTTCAGATAATGTTGACAATAAACATCATAGGATGTTCAGGTAGCGCCATCTATTGAGAGAAAATAGAACTCAATCAGAGCAGCTCACCATAGTGGATGAGAAGAAAAAAAAAAATGTTTGACGGGAATTTCAAAATTTTTAAATTAAAAAATATTCCACTGACCATCCAAAGACAATAACGTTACGACAACGAAGACCATAAATTACCCCTTGTACTACCACAATACTATAGTATTATTCAGGTGGAAATTATAGCAATAAAGACTTCCGCCTTGCGAGTCACGTTCTGAGTAAGAGGAGGACACAGTGAGTACCTTTCACCTTCAATCAATTCAAGAAACCAAAATACACTTTCAAAGAAAACAGTGTTTCTAGGCAATGTAGATGGCAACCGTATTATTCTAGGACCTATTCTATGTCGGCGGAATGCAAAGTTAGAATCGAAAATAAATGAAAAAAGCCAATGATGATAGGCTTTCTGGCGAAAAGTTTATATTAAAAAGCGCGCATAATTCGATCATGCCGAAGGTGATCCTCACAATTCTATTTAAAGAAGGGAATGTACAAAGTTGTGGGCAAAAATTTCATGTCTTTAACATCCCTATATTGTTCACAGCTACCCAAGATTATTCGACAGCCTGCAAATATAATTGATTGCACCATTATGCAGCAATAGTTCTAACCACAAGGTCTAAAAACCTTTTGTGTGAAGCAACACCAAATAGATGTTCGAAATTGTAAAAATAAAGGTGAAGTTAATGTATTTGCCATTGTAAGTACGGCGTTTCAACTCCCAAGGCAGTTGCTAGCTTAATACTGAGTTTTAATAAAAAATTTGTTGACTAGCGTACCGTTAGTGAACTTGTTCTGGAGAGAATAATCTTCAACACAATTTTATTTACTCTGAGGGGAAGATGCCGCAAGAAATAATAATGTCATGTTTCATTATGTTCAAGATGTCTGAGCTGGCATATGAACCACGGGCTTTCGTGTATTAAGACGTCATACTACCTACTAGACTATGGTGGTCTCCATGGACATGCTATGGTGGTGAAGAATTTCTAGGCAAATATGGCCGAGATTGGAGAGCCTTGCAAATCGGAATGGGTGCACAACCACTGGATACGATATTTACTAGGACCTAAATAAATGTCCTGAAAGGGCATTGTGCATGATAATCACTTTTTGGGATACATAGTACATCGTGGCTTTCTACGGAGAAGAACGATGTAAGTTAACCTGGAACATATTAGTAAAATAAGAGAATACCATGATATGATAACCTTATCGAACATGGAAAACTGTAAACTTTTCCGGATACTTAGGTAAACATCATTTGTTCAGTAATAAAATTATTTTGGCAATGAAAATTTAATGGATTTTGAAATTTTTACCTTTAGAAACATGCCATTCATAGACCATGCAAAGTCCAAAGTCTGGCTACATATGGATGAGCCACATTCATGGAAATTAAAATTTTAAATTTTAACAAGTTTAACGCTTAACCATGTAATAACGATTCAATCAGCACCATCACGAAAAAATCACTCTCCTATTACATTGGAGTGATAATATGAACAGAAATTGTGCTTCTTTTCTATTCTTTCTTACTTTTTTTGTCTTTAACGTTGTCTTATTAGCCATTTGGGCAGTCAAGCGGCCAGTCAGCCAACCAGCCAACGAACTATTCCAACATAATCCCCGTGAGTTGCGGTAAGGTTCACAGAAGTTGAGATTAAAAGCTGTCAATGCAAAAAAAAAAAAAAAAACAAGGAAGAAGAAGAATAGAAAAACGAACACTTTTTAACAGACAGTGTTGTTAAGGCACTTTAGCTGAGTGCTACGTTTTCTAATGTAGTTGTTAATGCTGTTCTTGCTGTTTTTATTTCCCTCCATTTAGTTTAATTTTTATATATTTTGTAAAAAAAAAAAATAATTATTGTTGTTATTTTTTTTTTTTGCATTAACAAACAACACTTGTAAGCGATTATTTACATTTTCGTTGATTATTTATTTGCAACTTTGTTGCAAACACGCGCAAAACTTAATTGTTTTCCCCTCTGCTATTACAATTTACCGCCGCCTATCGATAACTTCTGCTAACGCAAAGTGAATGCAATGAAAATTGTGTAGAAAAGGGAAGAAGTCACTGGCGTTTTCAATGGGAAAAGAAAAGAAACTCTGACGTTAAATAGAGTCGTTTATGACGCCGCTGACAACTTCGTTGCCGTTGTTGTATTATTCCATGATTTTCTCTTTTTTTTTTTTTGTTCATCTTGACTTACAGTGTGATCGTGAAATATTCGAAGCGTCATAAAAATAATGAGAATGTATGGTGGCCAGTAAACTTGTAACAATTGCAAATGAATTGTTAACCCAATAGGCCAAAAGCCGAAGATAACATTATCTAGGCGCATATTCTGATATTCACTACCCGGCTACCAGTCAATAATTTCGGTGTAGGAGATCTACCACGTACGTGGTATTTGAGGTGATGAACGAAATTCTTTAGAATGCTTAGTTGATTAAATAACGTTAGAGAGTTATCGTTAGGCCGAGGCCACGCAATGAGCGACAAAGCGGTGAGCGGCTGAGCGGTGAGCGGCAAAAAAGTAAAACATATGGAATACTACTGAACTACTGAACTAAACATGGAAAATTGCAGAAATTGCTTTTCTTTGTTTTGTCAATCTCGTCTTAACTTTTTGCAACAGCAAATCAAAGGATTTCACAGACATAGGGCAGTATTGCCAAAATCTGTCTTGAAATTTGCGTAGATTTGTATATAAATGCTTAAATTCGCCGTAATGTCGCCTTGCTTGATTTATAGGATGAATACCAAATCTTCTTTTTTTTCTTAAACGCATTAAATTCTTGTAAATATAAATACGATTTTCGCGTAAAAACATTAAACAAACCTCTCTTGACAATGGCATTTTAACAACTAACCGCTCAGAAATGACGCTCAGTAATAAGCCACTTGCCGCTCAAACTCGCCGCTCTACCGCTCACCGCTCAGCCGCTCATCGCTTTGCCGCTCATTGCGTGGCCTCGGCCTTAGGATTTCAGATCTGGATGGATTCATCTGACTTTTTTTTATCTTTTCTCATTTATGTCTCTCTGCTAACCATCGCCCTCCATACGAGTACACAGATATATAATTGGTCATTACAATCCTTCAATCAGCATTACGAGCTAGCTTCTCACACCACTTATATTGTGTGTGTGTGTTAATTTTTTACGTGAGTGGCAGGGACCTACAGTTTAAAGTCGACTCCGAATGGCAGATTTTTGAGATATTTTTCATAGCATTACCATGACATGGGAAGTAGCTGAAGAAATATTTTTTCATATTTCGTTTTGTTGGAGATGTCTGACCTGTGGTTTGAACCGTGACCTCACGTCTGATAAGCCAACACACTGCATTCTAGACTACGGCGACTTCTTTCTTGTGTTCTTGCCAATTTCTTTTATTCTGGCTTATTTCCTACTTTGCATATGTCAACCGTGCTCCAATTCTGGTCTCTGGGAGAGTACGTGTTTTTTGCATACTTTTCTAACCTGACCAGTAATTGTTGAATGTAAGTGGCAACCCTAAACTTCTAGAAAATGTGTTTAAATGACATTTTTCTTATCTTCAGCAGTTTCCTGTTAATGATTCAGTTAATGAGTGAAATCTGAAGACTTTGCTGTCATAATATTTTTTTTTTCTAAATTAATTCCGTTATTAACGGATATTAAACCGAAAAATATTTTATAAAATTACTACGTCAGACTTGTAAGTGAAAATTTTTAAAATTATTGTAAATTGACGTCTGCAGTAAAGCAAGCAAATATTTAATAAATTTATTTTTAAAAAAACGAGGGCCAACACAAACAGTGTAAAATAAGTTACCAACGAATTGAACAAGTCAAAGTACATCAAATGATAATTCTTAAGGCAAAAGAGTTAACAGTGCTTATGGCAGCTTTTTTTTTTTTGGTGAAACCAGCACTCAGGGGATGGCCCCTACTCATGCAGTGCATTGTGCAGGTTTTTGGGAAAATGGGTTATAGGAAGGTGGAAGAGAGGGAGTAGTGTTTGTGGACATCTCAAGATATAAAATGGCCAGAGCTATACCTTCACCATTAGACAGTCTACAGAAATCGTCCCCAAGAAGCCCGCATCCTTCAGTCCTAGCTTCTCACACTACTCATGTTGTGTGTGTTAATTTTATACATGAGTGGCGGGACCTACAGTTTAAAGTCGACTCCGAACGACAAATTTTATTGAGAAGCTTTTCATGGCAATTTTTATTTACTCTCAGAGTTTTTAACAGAAATCTGCTGAGAGGAAGTCGCCGAAGAAATATTTTCGTTTTGATGTCTGACCTGGGATTCGAACTCGGGCCTTCAGTCTAATAAGCCAACACACTACCTACTAGACCACGGCGACTTCAAAAGAAGAAAATTGGTACTCCTCTTGCAATAAACTACTCCACCGCTGACGAAATCGTTTGGAAAATTTTTAAGCGGCACTTTAAAAAGCAAACATTTTTGCGCATTTGAAAACAAAATATCGATTATCGGATTACAATTCCTAGAATTAATAGGAACCGTTTATCGATATTATGAAAACTATAATCAATATTTATATTTTACAATCGATTTAATTCGTCTGCATAGTGTGTCCACACCCATACTACGCTCTGCGGTATTAAACAAATATTTGAAGAATTCAAAATACAAATACAAGTATCTAGTATGTGGTATAGTAGACAGAGTAGTGGGTAAATAATGTGACTTTAAAAAAGCAGGGTGAGGGCACCAACACCCCTTTGTTTATTTGATAGTTTTTATGGTAGTCTCCACACTTAATGGCGTAATGATTCCAAGCCCACAAATATGATTTGGGGTAAACACCTGGTAGGACAACTATTCTACAGCGTGTGTTTGGACATTTTATTCGTTACTGTAAACATTGGATCAGAATGTTTGTATACAAATTTTAGGCCCATTTCTATTGTTTATCTACAGAAGAGAACGCTAACTGCGGTAATATGTTTGATGTAAAGCAGGGTGAGGTCATCAACACCCAAATTTAATATTTATAGTGGTGATGATCTCGCCAAATTAGGTCTTAAGGATCTTTAAAATGTAATAGAGCCATATGGGAGAAGATTTTTAATAAGTATTGGGTACAGCGATATTTTTGAGGCGATGAAAACGTAAACTGTCCATTATGTACCTCACAATGGAACTGCAAGCGAACTTTTTTAATGCTACATATGTACACACTATGTGAGAAACTAGGTCGTAATCCTGACTAAAGTGTTGTAATAATGACCAATTATGTATGTATGTACACACATATTTTACAACCCTTTAGCTAGTTTTATGGTTTAGCTTCTCACACCACCCAAGTAGCGTATGTCACTTTTATAAATGGTTGGACGTTTCCTTCAGATTTGAAGAAAAAAAAATTCATGGCAATTAATTAGACTCAGAGGTCTTGCCAGAAGATATAGAGAGGCACAAACTCTTCTCAAACCATTCATTGGAAAAGAAGGAGAACTGAGTTATGCATCAGACTATGAAGGGATAACCGTAGGACAATAAGAATGAATCAACAGAACACATTCTTGGAACCTGAGGGGCATTAATGCATCCCAGAATACAAAATCTGGATACATAGCAAGTGCTAGGCACGGTATTGTCAGTGTTGACATTTAGCGGCTTCCTGAAGTTTATTAGGGCAATAAGCTTGGAGAAGACATTATAGGGATTTTCTATAAGGTTGCAGGGAGATCATATGATTGCAGAACAAAGACAGAAGTAAAGGGCCTAAGTAGTATTGCCCATAAGCAGGGTGTCTGTCAGCATAATAAATTGGTTCTTAAAATTTTTTAAAATATTTTTACAACAATTTGAGTTCCAGTACTGACCTCAATAGGATGAAAGGATTTAAAGATCTTAAAAGGAAATGCTACTGATGACAGATTTGCATATAAAATTCATACCCAGATGTAGGATCTTTAATTAACGGATATAACGTGAAGACATGTAACGACGCTTACTTCCTAGAAATAGTGGCGAATGGTATGACTGTGACAATCTTTTCTCAATAAATAAATATTTGTAATGATTTACGTCACTTGCTTTCGATTTTTAATTTTCCGTTACAAATTCCAATTACAAATTAAAATTCAAATGAAGGCGCCACAGACCATATTTGCATATTAAATTTTAGAGCAGCAGAGCAAACATATGTCGATTCATTGTAATCCTAATAATCTCATGAGAATTTCACAACAAAAGATATACAAAAAGAGATACAGTAGGACCTTGATTATACGTGATTCGATTATCCGGGAACATCAATTATCCGGGATGGAAAAAGAAAATTGTTTCCATCGAATTAATTTTATTTTGGATCGACTTAAATTTTTCTGCACCGTTTAACCGTGATTACGTCTATTATCCGTGATTATAAGCAAAAATTTTTTTCTATTATTTTGGACAAACAAGCGAAAAAGGGGAATTCTCTCTTTAGTATACGAAATCCTTATATACTGTTCACTGTTTTCTGACAAAATTATTTTTTTTTTTTATTTTTGAAACATGTATGTATGTATATAATATCCTTGTATTATTTAGTTTTTATATAAATATGTACATATTCATTTATTAACTAATAAAAATATCTATTAAAAAACTAGCCAAAATTGGTACTCAATTAACCGGGAAAATCGATTATCTGGAATGCTTCCGGTCCCGATTATCACGGATAATCAAGGTTCTACTGTACATAAAAAAATGCAAAACATTTTGTTTATCTTTCACTGAATGGACCAAAAATTCTTAAGAATTTTGCCGTTTTATTTGTATATTTTTGTAGACAAATAACGTATGCAGAGACAAGAAATAATGGTACGTACGCGGACGAAAAAAAAAGAGATAAAAACAGAGGGAATGAATGAATGATTGCATTCATGAATGGGTTGAAATTTTTTTTTTTTTGCACTTAATTTTTGTTGTTTTTATTTGCGCAAAAAAGGTGATTCATTCAAGTGTTGTTCTCAAAGAAATTCCCATATCATCGTTATTTCTATTTACGGATTTTTTTTTTTTTTTCATTTTTTTTTTTTTTTTTTTCAATAATATTTAGAACTGTTCCCAGAATTTGAATAAATCAAGTTAAACGCAATGTTGTAGACAAATAATGAACATTAAAAAGATATATTGTTTGTAGGCGCCGATTTATTGGTGGCATTTATTAATGCCAGGCGAATATTTGATTGCCATAAACAATTACCAAGAAATTATAAAAAAAAGAACTAAAAACAATATTTGTTAAAAAAAAAAACAAACATTTTAATTAAATAAATAAATTTAATTAAAAATTAAAAAAAAATAATAATTTTAAAATATTATCAATAAAATCATCATATTGGGTGGAGCAAATAATAATAAACGCATTTTGATTAAATTTTTTTTAAAGGTCTCTATCCCAATAGGCCAATTTTTACAACATGTAAACGTCTTTGTCTTCAAACATTTTTTTTTGGTAAAAAATACTGAAATTTGGAGTGTTTTGTCCTAAAATCAACCACTGCAATGAATGGAAGCATTTTCAGTTCCTTTTTAGAGGTCGTGTATATTGACATTGCAGTACCTGCAGTCTAGTAGTAGTACATGTAGTTGTGATATCCTATTAGGTAGTGTTTTGGCTTATTAGACGTGAGGCCAGACATCTCTAACAAAACAAAATGCGAAAAAATATTTCCTCTCAGCAGATTTCTAGCAAAGACCTTGAGAGTAAATAAAAAATTGCCATTGATACGTTTCTCAAAAATCTGTCGTTCGGAGTCTACTTTAAACTGTAGGTCCCCCGTCATTCATGTATAACATTAAAACACACAGCATAAGTGATGTGAGTAGTTAGGTCGTATCCTGACTGAAGGGTTCTAATGACCTATTATGTATACATGGAATCACCATAGGTTCCAAGTGTGTATTCCGGTGATTTTTTAACACATGATCTACAAATTAGGCAGTAAGTGATTCCAGTTGCGAACAAACGTAATTTGAGTTTACGGTGCTTGGTCAAATAGCTGGATAGAGGCAACAAGCTTTTCTAGACTCTCTGATGAAAAACTCAAATCACTTTCCACTCCAATTATCTGCTATAAGTTGATATTGTCTCAAACTCCTATCGCACCCTAATTTGTCCGTAGTGGTAAACATCCTGATGTAAAATTATAACGTGAGTCCAAGCTTCAACAACGGAATTAAAATCTGGAGGTCTGAACATCTCTTTAAAATACCGCGACTATTACACATTTTCAATTTGATCATAAAGACTAACAATTCTTCCTCAATTGGCAAGCCCTCATCGTTCAAGAGCCAGAACGTCTCAGAAGAATTCATTCCTTTCCACAACTGTAAAAAGAAACTTCCCTATTAAAAATATATTTTTTTTTTTGTTTACCCGGTTTAATTTAAATAGAAACTATTGGTCAGAAAATTTCCCAATTGATCTGAAAAGCTGTAGAAACAGCTAAAACACACTAAAACTTAACATTTTACGAATGAAACATTTTCAATTCTTTTGCAGAGCACTTGTATATCGCTATTATAGTACGTAGATGAATTAAGATCGTTGTAGTCTAGTAGATAGTGTGGCGACTTATTAGACACGATTCGTGGTTCAAACCTCAGCTCAGATCTTGAATAAAACGAAATATGAAAAAAATATTCGTGTCAGTAGTCTCCTGGTAAAAACTGTGGGAGTAAAATAATATAAAAATTTTCTCAAAAACCTGTTTTCCGATGTCTACGTAAAACTGTAGATTCCGCCACTCGTGGATAAAATTAACACATTCAACATGACTGGTGTGAAAATCTAGGTTGTAGTCCTGACTTAAATAAAATTAAGGATATTCAGGGATTGGATGACGGCATTACATTATGATTATACGAGTTATCTACATATTCTTAGGGATGAGAACTCGCCAATAAAAGCAAATCAGAGCTAAATGATGTACAGTATTCACCGGATATAATCGCTTTCAAAAATCCTTGCAGAGCAGTACATATAAGCGGGGAATTTTTATATCGAAATCTTGCACCTGAGAGCAAATAGCCGACTGTCATTCAAGCCCATAGAATTCTATTTGTCTCAATGCTGTCAATGGCTTCGTATGGGATGGAATGCCGGCTAATCGGTGTAAGTTGTGATTTGCTGGTCCCTCGCCAAAAGTCCGATTGTAGCATTAACTAGGCAGAGGACCAGGCCGTTGACTCGCCGGTGACCTGCACCAGGTCAGATTAGTAGAAGAAGAGCTTTTCAATTTACGGAAGCCGAACATTGGTGGATTGTAGGTTTTCTATCAGGACTCAATTATCGGAGATTGCGTTGCCTCAGTTGGTTATGTCTTCCGGATGGAACAGAGTGCAGCCTCTGCCTCAAGGGGAATGAAACCACAAAACACATTCCATGGAATTGCATTGAGGTGTCTAAGTTTTTTACTACTTTTTGCAATAAATCTATCGCATGGCGTTAATGATAAATATTGGTTTATTGGGCACGAACGAGAAAGCTAAAGAGTAGGATCAACTTTGGAAAAAAAATTGTCACAAAGCGGGTGCATATAATTGAATTTTTCTTAAAGTAAATTTGAAATATGAGGTACAATTTTTAGCTTTTATAAACGGAGATTGCTTAAAAGCGGGTATATTTTAAAGCAAAAATCAAGATTGTCTAATGTTGCTTTCTTTTCTACCAATAAATGTGCATTTTATTAACGCAAAATGCAATTTTGCGTTTGTTTCTTAAAAATGTTTCGCCCTCTAAAAGGGTGGTATGTTTTTTTCTAAATAATTCGCACTTGACAATGGTGGAGGGCATTGCATTTTATGCCCTGTATAAATCGAGAGTGCTGATAATGCCCTGTAAAGCAGATGACTTTTGTGTATTTATAGGGCTACCAGATGAAATTGAAAAAAAGTCGCCTCGTATTGTTATCCAATTTGAAGTTAATTTTGTCATTGTTTTGTGGAGTAATTTTAAGGAAATATTACATTATTAAAGCTACATGGTCAGCAATATAAAAAATTGCATTCAATGTTAGAGCAGTGCTAAAATATTTTTTTTTTGTTATAAAAAAAGCGTGCAAAAAATTAAGTCGAAAAATTAGCATCTGGCAACACCTTTGAACAAATTGGCATTTCCTCATTCATTTTCTTAATAAGTGGTAAACACAGGGCATACCCTTTTTTAATATTTGTGTTATGTTCTTCTCAAATAAAAAATGACATTACAACAGGGTTGGTCAAAAATTTTTTAATGCACCTTGTGAGAGGGTGACATTTTCTTTGTAGAAAAGAAAACACCATAAGTTCAGTGCTCCGGGGTGCTTATATCAGTGGAGTACTGTATTTAATTAAATGGAATCCACAGTTGGTTAAATCTTTATGATAGTTGTTGTGGAATATTTAAAAACAATTTTGGATTTGAAAACATATTTGTTCTTCTACCCCAGCAAACATCAAAAACATTACCAGTTGTTACCATGTACCATAGGAGTGCTGGAGGACAACAACTACTTGAGCTTTTTCACTATGTTGTTTTTCACAAATGTTGAGAAACAAAACACGCATAAAGTTTCATTTTTAAAAGCCAATTTGACGCCTGATAAGAACAAACACCAAGAAAAAAAAGAATCAAATGTGGGAACTGTTTTCTTATGTTATTTTGCGCTCATATTAAAACTGGAGCATGTCTTAAGAAAGCATATACAAATTTATGGTTTTATAATGGCTACAATTCAAATCTTTTTTTCTTCTTTTTTTTGTTCCTTTGCCATGCCAATTCAATTTCAATTTAATTTTTGTGAAACTTTTTTTTTTTTTTTTTTTTTTTTTGCTAATTTTTGATTTCTTTGCTTGTGTTTTTATAAAATTGACTTGAAAAGCGGAAATTGTTGAAATTTATTTGTTGACATCCAGGAAAACATACTTCTTTTATGGGTGAGAGAATACACACAGAATAAAATGGTATCAGGGGTTTAAACATTTTCAAGATTTAAACAAATGGCAGCAGGAGAGAGACACAGGCTGTATGTAGTCTATAGCAACATGTGTGAGTTTAAAAGAAAAAAAAAAATTACGGAAGATGTCTTAAGCAGAGACTTGAAATGATTTGAATTTTTGGTTACAAATTGTCGGTACATGGCTTGAAAATGCAAATTGTCTGGTAAATTTAATTGGATCTGGCAACCCTATAGCATGCACGGAATTTAACATTTTAAGCCTCACTTTGTTAGAAGACATTATTAACTTCACATAATTCTGTGACAAGTTGTGTGCATTTAAAAATGAGCAAAAATTGGAAGCATTACAGCCATATTTTGCTTTAAGAATAAGCCGAGACTGCTGGCAAAATCGGTTTCAGGCCCTCCTATTTCATTTCATACGCCTTTGCATAGTTCACAAAAAATTGCTTCCGTATTATGCTGGTTACTCAACTACCTTAAAACTTTTCACTGTGCTACACTGTGTGTTAGTTTTTCTAATCACGCAGTTTAGAACTTGATTAGATAGTTTTTCGTTTGTCAGCATTAATAGCCAACCAACACTCGTAAGAGATTAAAAACTTTTCAAGTACTGTTGTTGTGGTATGAATAAATCCCCCCCGTCAGTATGCACTAGCGATTATGGCCTATAAAAAAAGTGTCAAACAAACAAACAGAAATAATAAAGAATGAAGAAAATCATCATAATTATTATACTTAATGTGAGACACGAGTTGTCTTTTCATTATTTCCTATAAAAAAAAAAAGAATGAAAAAAAAATTGTTCACACTGATCCGCATTCAGCGTAATCTGAAAGACGCAATGGAAAAATAATTTTTACTGTGTCCCACTTAGGCTTGAGAAGCAAATGCGATTAAAATGTTATATGCTATCATGGTATATATGTACACGCATGCACTGTTTAAAGGTGCTCTATGTGGTCTTGGCCTGACATATCCAGAATAAACTTGTGTTGGGCTGGTAATCTACCAACACTTTGTTTTTTGAATAATAGTTACTGATGTGGAGTTATCAGATTTATCAGGTCTAAAATAAAGAGAACAGAGCAGTTTTATGAATACGAATTGAGTAACAATTGGCACTGGTTGTGTTTATTCAAGTGACTAAGCCTCTAGTAATTTCGCAACAATTTGTCCCCTAATTTTTCGTTAAGTTAATGACACAAGGAAGTATAAGGGGGACTGAGGCTAATATCCATATTTCATGGCCTAGGTTGTTGCATTCTTCTTTTTTAATATAAAGTCTCGACTCTTTTTGGTGTTTCTCCGCTGCAATCATCTTGAAAGACTTTTGTGCAAATGGCTGAAGTTGAGAGGTTGGATATTTTTTAAATTTGATCGAACAATGCAAGATCTTTTGTGTTTATCAAACAGAAAAGTCAGGTGATATTTAGCAGCATACTTAAGTGGTCATTATAACTCTATAATCGAGAGTACAACCTAGCTAATCACACCTCACATGTTGTATCTGTTAATTTTTTTCATGAGTGGCGCGAGCTGCAGCTTAAAGTCGACTCTGAGCGACAGATATTTTGAGAAACAGTTTTGGCCAGAGGCGACTGAGAGGAAGTCGCCAAATTAATATTTTTTTTCATATTTCGCTGATGAAGATGTCTGAACTGTGGTTTGAATCACGGGTTCACGTCAAATCAACACACTCTCTGCTATCTATTGCATCCCATTAGCGAAAATATTTGCCCATAGGACTGCAGAAAATTGACTGAGACTTCATCGAACAGAGTAATTCGACATACAACGAACAGTCAAGCTGTATCAAGTCTGTGAGTTCTCGAAACTGTGAGGTCCCCAAGCATTATTTCTATATCTTGTTTTATTTTCATTAAAAAAATTTCCCTGCTAAACGTGTGATTGTTTTATTGTTCTAGCACTTTCTGGGATGATAGGGTTGCCATCTTTCACTGCCTAAAAACAATGGCTTCTGTGTACGTGTATTTGTTTATTGTAATACGAGTAGTTGTAGGGGTTAGAAATTTTTGTTTTTATTCATATTATTCATTATTATTATTCATTGAGGTCTACTCTTTTCGAACACATTAAATGTTTGTTTGTTTGTCAACGTCTCTGGAGAACCAGGGTACTTCTTTTAGAGAGATTATGGGGAACAGAATTTAAGTTTCTTACTTTTATTTCTTAATTCGAAAATCGATTTCAGATCTCTACTCTGACTCGAGTCTAGATTGCTTAGATTTATAGCCGTGCATTGTTAATTCCCCGGCTACTGCACAGATTACACAGACGTGATACTAAGTCTTAGTGGCCCCCTAACAAATTATTACCCCATATTACCTTAAAAATATTTCTAATTTTATTACTCAATTTTCTACATCCTAATTGTTTACACAAATTACTAAGAAATTTCTAATTCACAATGCAAAGTGCTTAAAGCTATAATATGTCAATAAAAAAAAGTACTTTTTAAAAATCCAGGGTGCTTTCTGCAAAAAGCTGATTTCCATTTCCATTACTAGACTCTGTTTATTAAACAGAAAAATGAAAAAATTTATAAAAACGAATGACAAATTTGATTGATTTGTTAAAAAACAAAACAAATTACTTATGAACGTGACCAAGGGCATTAAAAAGTACTTTTTAAACAAAATAACACTGATAATTATACATTCTTGATTAGATCTGTTGTGTATTACATTCGATTGTAATGTTTTTAATTTTTGTTTAAAAAAAAAAAAAAAACAATAAACAATTACAAAGTAATGTTAACAATATTCATTTAATTTCATTTCATGGAGTCATTTGTAGTACTTTTAATATCTTTTTATAGATAAGGTACTAATTTTAGAACAATTACGAAAATATGTGTGTTTCACTCATAGACTAACAAACTGTACAACTATTGTTGTGAAATAAAATAATTAATGACAGTAAATGTTTAAAATCAAATACAATTTTTAGTTTGAAAGAAAAAAAAAACAAAAAAAAAAGTTAATAACGTACCAAATAGGGAAGATAAGTACCAAATTCCTACACATTTTGGGATCGAGCAAAAGGTGACACTATTTCGGCTGTTGAGCTAATTCAGCCATCTAGCGCTAGAATGAAGGCCTGACTAGCATGTACTTTTAGTCTTAAATAAATTGAGCTCATTTTTTGATGGCGTAAACTCCTGCTTAGAAGGTGCACGTGAGTTTCTCCATGGCTTAAAATTATGTCACTGAACTAATCTGAATTAATGAAATATTTCCTCTCCATTTATTTTAAATACTTTGTCGTGTTGCGAAATATTTCTCAAAGGTGTAGAGGTTGCTGGTTCAATCCAGTTCAGAAAGATCATAATTTGTCACGTTACGATGTCCTCTGATGAATATCGTATTAGATGTTTCTTCCATTATTCAAATCATAAAATGCACGTCTCTGTTCTTAACTACCTTTTACAACGGACTTGAACTAAGTCTCTAGCAAAGCCGTAGACATGCACCGCCTACTTACAATCTCAAAACTCATTGGATAATGTCACAGAAGGTCACATTAAATTATTTTATTTTTGAGAGAACGATGCTGGTATTAGACTTTGTGACACAAATAGCCTTCTCTGATTATTTTCTAGAAGAAAAATTACAGTATCTGAGATAGTGCTTGAGGTCTAATCGCTCATACAAATATAACCACGGGAAATTCTAAGACTTCGTATTTACGTAGTTGATTGCGTTCTTGTCAAGATCGCTGTTTTTTTTTTTTTTTTTTTTTTTGTGGTGAAACCAGCACTCTTGGGGTGGCCCTTACTCATGCAGTGCATTGTGCAGGTTTTAGGAAAATGTGTTATAGGAAGGTGGAAGAGAGGGAGTAGTGTTTGTGGACATCTCAAGATGCGAACGGCAAGGAAACGAGTTGCTGCTGGGTGACTAAAGTTAAAGTTTTGGAGAAAAACATCAAGAATTTGGGTTTTTTGAAGATATGAAACACCCAGAACTTTCCTGGAAAAGTCTAGGGTTAGTAATAGACGGTGCCGTTACTTTAAATAAAATCAGAGTTTATAGCAAACATAGCAATAGACAGGGTATATTTATTGCACTACTGACGATTAGAATCTGACAGTTCCATTAGACGTTGGATTATATTGTGGAAGAGCTTTACGTAACTTTCAAACTGCTATATCAAGCTTTTACTGTCAACAATTGCGCCGTCTGAAGGAAGCAATCGCCCATATGCGAGAGGTATTATCTCAAGTTTTACACTTCGGTAGAAACTGGGCTGAAATTCCAGCATTCCTGTCGTAGGGCCTTCAAGCATTCACCTCATAGTTTCGCTCTAAAACTATGTGGTCACCAAATAGCGTTACAGACACTCTAATCCATAATAACAACTAACTTCATACATACATAAGTCAGGATTACGACCTAGCTTCTCACACCTACAGATTAAAGTCAACTCTTTAATGGCAATTTTATTTACTCTCAGAGTTTTTGCCAGAAATATGCTGAGAGGCATTCGTCAAAGAAATATTTGTTCAGATTTCGTTTTGTTGGAGATGTCTCACCTGTCTGTACAATGAAATAGGCTCCTAGATTAAATCCTTATGGAGTAGATTGAAATGCGTTAAAGAAAGTTATACGCGTTCTTTAAAAGAGAGATAATCGTTCGGCGTGTGCTACTAGTTTCGTGAACAATTCAGCAATAAAATATCCAAGAACTGGAAACGCGGCTTCGAAAACGATTAAACTATCCCATTGCTATCAGAACACAGGTCTTTTCTAGACTACGAGAGATGGCAACCCTGTTATTCTAGAAATAGCTACAGTACCAATCACCAACCACCTAACTAACTGGACGAACTGAATTAATGAACTTGAGCAAGGGCAATGAAATTTTAAGAAGAATGGGGGGAGGAGGTGCGTTGCGACTGCCCTATGTCCCCTAAAGTAACGAAAACGAATACAAAAGGGTAGGGGCAAATAAGAACAAATGAAGTTCTGTCACATTTTCGTTTTAATTGATATGAAATGTGAAAGGCATACGATTTAATATATTAACTAAATGGCGTTATAATCTTCCATGACACTGAGGTTCACATTTTAATCAAGTAAAGCTTGAGAAAAATGTTTAAAAATGCGCAAATTTATTATGCTGCAGTTGAAGGTTAAACAGATAATTTTTTTCAAGTTTTTTCTGTTTAACACGACATCTGTTAATAATCAACAGGAAGTTTTAAATTATTTTTGTGCAAAAAAAAAGCGCAAATCGAGTGCAAATAAATACAACATGAACTATTAAACCTTAAAGGCAAAAAGGTGCATAAGTATTCACAATTAATTTCTGTTGAAAATCATAATCTAAACAATTAAAATTCAAATAAAAAACTTAAGCATTTCCTTAATAGACAACGCCGCTGTTTCTGGAACCAAACAATTTATTTATTTTGCTTATCAATTTAACACATAAATTTGCATTATTCTTCCCAAAAAAATAAACATTAAAAAAGAGGGGGAAATTAAATCTCAAGCACTACACAAAATTTCAAATCTAATCTTCGGCTGAAAAACAAATAGTTCTCGACACATTGTATTGAAAGCAAATGTGTATATGTCGTTTTAATTCTAGCAAGCACTGTACGTCACCTACAAGGGACATGTGCATTTCGCATTTCATTCAAAAGCTTCTAATTTATGGCCATTATCACTATCATTGTCATTGGCATTGAAAGTTAGTTTCATTATTTACGTATGAAAATAATGTTTTTATTTGCAGACTCTGCAATTCGTATGTCGTTTAATTAGAAAACGTGTGCATTTTAAAAGCAATTTTTTTTTTTTTTTTTTTTTTTTGTATAAAAGTGCTGCGTTTCACTTTTTTCTTTAATAAATTAGAAAAAAAAAAGTAAAAAAAATTAATAAAAAAAAAAGAAAAATAAATTGTTTCTTATCAAAATTGGGTCAAACAATTTAAAATGTTTCATTAGACGCCAGTGTTGATAAGAATTTATTTCGGCTATTGCTGTTATCAGTGCTAAGCACTGAGAGTAGGTACTCATATATTTGATTGCTTGGAAACTGTTGAAATAATTTTCAGTTGAAATTCACAATTCAAACCACTTCTAATGATTTTGAAATAAATTTTACATGATTTACTCCACGATTTTGGACTTATCATCTGAGTCGGAAGTAACAGATGTTGTAGATGGATAGGTTGAATCAGACCGACTTAATTCGATTCACTTTCATCTACTTCTCTTAGATGGGTAATATCTGGTAGAGTACCAATCATAAAATATTAGGACATCCTTTATTAAAAAAAAACTGGGCACCTTTAATTGAACGTAATTTGTAATTTCCAAAGTGTGTTGAACTAGTCATAAAATGATTACTGATCCACTGAAAGCCTAGACAATACAGGCCTTAGAGGAGACGAAACGCCTTCAAACTTCATAGGATATCGCTACAATATCTCTTGCAAGCCTATTGCCCTAACAAACTTAGGGATCTGCTGGGAATCAACAAGGACAATTCCCTGCCCAGCGTTCCTTTTCAAATATCTGCCCCCACTTCACAGAAGGGATCTAGCGCCATGCAAACTCAGTTTCTTGCAAGCTCATCTGCCTGCTCATTTCTGTCAATTCCTAGATGATCTGGGAACCAGTAGAGGGTTACCTTATCATTCCTTCCTTGCTGATTCTACTTCTGCAGACAGTCACCTAGTACCTCCTATTTCAAGAAAAGTAGGACTTAATCAGTGCAAGTTCTTCGTCGCGAAACTCAATGAATGTTTACAAAGGGGTTGTTTATAAGTATAGATAGGGAAACCCTCTCATTTTGGAACCTACTGAAATTGATGAACTTGATTAATGGAGTTGAAACAAAGTAAAGAAACAACGAGAGGCATTTATACAATCCACTATATCGAAGAAATCAGCCTTATCTACCCTTTGTAAGCATAATAAAATTCACAAGGAGGCAAGAGACTGTTGATATCGAAAAAGTCCAAGTTCATGCATGCTTCACCAGTACAGCAAGAAATCCTTAGAGATACAAACTTAAGTATTTGTGGATATCGCATCAAATATTCAGAACTAGCTGTTCTTTGAAAATTTTTCTGGAAAGATATGGCGGCAAAAAAAAAATGACAAATGAATAGTATCTACATATACATATGTATACATAATTGATCATTTCAACCATACAGTCAGTATTACGACCTAGTTTCTCACACCACTTATGTTGTGTGTGTTAATTTTATACATAAGTGGCGGGCCCTACATAGTTTAAAGTCGACTCCGAACGACAGATGTTTTTTAAGAAACTTTTTCTTGGCAATTTTATTTATTCTCAGAGTTTTTGCCAGAAATCTTTTAAGGGGAAGTCGCCGAAGAAATACCTACTAAACTACGGCGACAATGGTATCTGGTAAAGGAAAGCCTGGATGCCGTAAGACAAAGTGGACATACAGACGCGACTGAATAATGGCAACGCAGATGGGAAAACAGTTCTAATAGTAGACGAAAGAAGTAAAGATGAGGTTGTCTATAAGATAACCTAGTTCCGGACAGAGTTTGCTGACTATAGACATTACTTAAACCTCTTCTGGCACAACATCTAAGCAAGAAGCTCTCAGTGATCATATTAAATCGAAACTGTGCAACATGTTGGGTTCTAAAATAGTTCTAATGGTAGGTAAAAGAAATAAGGTTGAGGTTGTCTATAATATAACCGAGTTCTAGATAGAACATGCTGGCTATACACATTACTTAAGACCCCTTCTGGAACAACATCTCAGCAAGATGCAGTCAATAACCGCAATAAATCGAAACTATGCAACTTGTTGTATTCGAATGGCTAATATTTGACGTACATCGTGATATTGTCGATAAACAATGATGATACAGCTTGCTGTGATCTAGGTTGCGGTGATTACTACAATGTTTCTATTGTTTTCATTACATTATTAAATAACTTGAAAATTGTCTTGGATAGGTAATACATACATACATAATTGGCCATTACAACCCTTCAGTCAGGATTACGGCCTAGCTTTTTACACCACTCATGTTGTGTGCGTTAATTTTATACGTTAGTGGCGGGACATACAGTTTAACGTCGACTCCGAACGACAGATTTTTGAGGAACTTTTTTCATGGCAGGGTTATTTACTCTCAGAGTTTTTGCCAGAAATCTGCTGAGAGGAAATCGCCGAAGAAATATTTTTTTTCATATTTCGTTTTGATGACTGACCTGGGATACGAACACGGGCTTTACGTCTAATAAGCCAACACACTACCTACTAGACTACGGAGACTTATGGAATTGCATAGGTAATTCTTTTCTTTAATTTTACGCCTCAGATATCCGGTATTAGGGCATTTTCGTTGGAGTCTCTGCTCCCTTTTGCTTCTCTTCATTTGAAATCAAAAGTACGAGAGAGATACTGAAGAGTTAATTTTACTTCGACCTTCGTACTTCGTTCTTTTTATACATAAAAATTCAATGTTAAGTACTACATGATATCTTTCTACATTTGCTTGCAAAAACGCCAAATTTTTTTCTCATTTTTATAAATAGACCTGATGAAAAACAAAACCTTAAAAAAACTCAATTTATGTTATTAAAGATAAAGAATTCAAAATTCATAGAAAAAAAATTTTTTTTTTTTTTTGCAAATTTTAATAAAAATTTGTAATCAAGTGGAGCGTGCAACACCTGTCTCTAGATAAAGTGATTGTACGCGTAACTGAAATATTTTTTGCAATCAGTTCTGTGGGGAAATTTGCAGCATTGAATTTGCTGATTAAGAAAGTACTTTTACTTTTAAACAGGCACGTGCTATAAAATTTGGCTGTTAATTAATGTCAAGTTTATTTATATTTTAGAAAATTTAACGTTTTGTGGTCAGGGATTTATTGAAACAATTTTACTGCATGGATACTATACATTATTAATAAAAAAAAAAATTGTAGAAAAAAATCGACATTTGAACCAAATTCCGGAATTGATACCATTTGGAATAGAGATTCAAGGAAACTAGAAAAAGGATGGCACTGAAGCATCTGTAACACAAGCATAGGTTATCTGTAAAGGGTCTGTAACAACATTGAACAAATGCTGTATAAACACACTCTACCTTTGAACATGACTTTGAGATACGAATTTTGCAAGAAGGCATTTGGGTTTTTATTTGAAGCCAGAAAACACACCCATCTTACCTAAATAAGACTAGGATTGATAATATATTGGATCATTACTCTAAATAAAATCAGAGTTCATAGGTCATGGTATTTATAATCACCAAAGTAAAGAATTGTACAAAGCTATCTGCCTGCGAATTATTTTATCTTGTAATTATTTTAGCCCTGTAAGACTTCTCTGAAAGACTTTTTACTGATACATACTTTCAAAAAGAAAAATAGCGATAACTGAGTTAGGGCTTTAGGTCTCATAACTTATACTTCGGAAAGTCTTAGACGATTCTGTTGATTTTTTCATTATCCAGATCGCTAATAAGGTTTTAGAGAAAAAGTGTAAGAGTTTGGGTTTTTGTTTGATGGTACAAAATACACCGACAAGTATTGATGATAGATTGGATTGTTACACTAAATAAAATCAGAGTTCATGACAAAAATACAGTAGAATAGGTTGCTCTATTGCATAACTAAAGATTATAATCTGACAGATCACATTTCCATTGCCATTTGGAGGCTTAAAAATAAAGGTAGCCGGAAGTATCTTGATGTTATTCATCAATAATTCATCCCATTACCATTGGGAATGTCAACAATAATACCGTCTGAAGGAAGCATTAGCTCATATATGAGATTTCTTGTCTCAAGTTCTACACTTCGGTAGAGACTGGACTGAAATTCCAGCACTTTTGTCGTAAGGCTTTCAGCTTATAGTTTGACTCTGACATGAAGTGGTCACAGACACATTAATCCATAATGTGTGTGAAGATAAATTCGAATTTGAAAATCTAAGACGCAATCCCTAAATTTTAGCAGTGCCACATTTGCCATTAACAGAGCATAGGTTTCACAAATTTAAGAAGGATAGGTTAGGTTAGGTGGAGGTGGAAGCTTTGATTACCAAAGCTTACTTGAGCGCGTATAGCGGCCCGTTGTAATGCCGCTATCTTGGAATTGGTTGTCGGTTTATAGTCCTTTGCAGGTAACATAAAAATAAATTGAGATTCTACAAAAATATCATTCAAAGTGCAGTGTAGCATAACCACATGCTATTAAATCCTTACCCAATAAATCAACGAATTTATAACACCAACAATAGAGTATCAGCCTATGTGAACAATGCTAAACAAATTGCAGTAGATGTGCAACAAATCTCATTCAGTTTATTTTCCTAGTCATGCTGCTAAATAGGAAATCAAATTATCAGGTTCGTCTTAAACAAATACCAGACAGTGATACCCTTCCGTATGGTAATTACTAATAAAACGAAAACAATAGCAGACTGACTACAAAAACCAAACCCTTAGTAGAGAACGACTTATTAAAGGAGCAGTAACCAATTCTTTTTTCAAGTACTTTCCTGTGCGAAACGAATAAAAGCATTTCAGGGCCATAAATTATATTTGAAACCTATCGGACACGTAATGGCAGGCAAAATATTTAACACCATCATGTAATATTTCACAGTAAAATGTTAAGTTTTAGTGTGTGTGTGTGTGTGTACGTATGTAAGTGTGTTTTATGCATAGTTTTACTAGGAATTTGTAGGCATTTAAACATTCTACAGCTTTTCAGATTAGTTGGGAAATTTTCTGACCGATAGTTTCTATTTAAATTAAACCGGGTAAGAATAAAAAATGTTTTTTAATAGGGAAGTTTCTTTTTATAGTTGCGGAAAGGAATGAATTCTTCTAAGACAATCGGACTGTACACAGATGCGTGCTTGGCAGTTGAGGAGGAAATGTAACAGTCTTTATGATCAAATTGTTGATGTGCAATAGGCGTGCTATTTTTAAGAGATATTTATACCACCTGAGTCCATTAGGTTTTGAGATTTTAATTCCGTTGTTTAAGCCTGAGCTCACTTATGTACACCAGATTGTTACACAGAATACAGAAATTAGGGTGCCATTTGAGTCTGAGACAATGGAACAGATGATTATAGTGGAAAGAGATTCAAGTCTTTCATTAGACTTTCAAGTAACAGTCTATCGCCTCTATTCTCAGCTATCTGACCAGGCACTGTAGACTGAAAGAACGTTCATTCAGAATAGGAACAACTTCCACCCAAATCATGTGTTGTGAAATCACCAGAATATACACTTGGAACGTGTGGTGCTTATAAAATATTTTTATCAAGTCATTCTTATTGACAACGGAGTTCGTCAAGACAATAAAGTTGAGGGAGACATAGAAACAGGTTCAAATATCCATTAAATTTAGTCCAAGTCAGTCAAGCAATGCAACGATAATATGATGCATCAAGAATCAGACTTCTTAAAGCTGAAGATCGCACTTGTCAGACGGCTATCATATTTTTCCAGAGATATTCAGAATTTCTGATGCCAATGCATGAGTTCAAGCAGAAAGATTATGATATTGTTATGAAAAAAAAAGAGCGAAAAAACATAAAAACTTGGTCCATATTAAAGAAACTGGACTAGAGCTCGATAAGCAGAAGACTGGGTCAATCAAGACATGTTGAAGACATGTAAGTTGTGACACGGTATAATGGACAGTGGATAAATAGCAATATTATACTGGTTATAGTAATAAAAATCTCTCTTTGGAATCTGTAAAGGGTATAGAGAAACTTTGGCTATGTAAACGATAAGAGATCTGGCGGTTGCCATTGAAAAATATTGCAGACATCAAGCGGGAGAAAATCATTGGCTTTGGAAATGCGTGAGGTTGGTTTGGAAGCAAGTCAATTTAGCTGACATCAAGAGGTGACATGTGTTAGGTAATACAAGTGCAAATCGTATCCACCTGTACTAAACAATCAGCAGAAAATTTTAATTACAATTGAAAACTGAAAAAAAATCTCAAATATTTCTTAAAAGCAGATTCGATATCAAGAAAAATATTTATGTAGAAAATACTTGATAACTCTAAATTACCATAGAAAAATTAAATAACAATAATTTCCTATGAAAGGGGCAATTTTCTATTAGAAAACCTTAAGATTCCAATAGAAAAGTTTTTGATAGAAATTCGATAACTTTAAACTCCCATAGAAAATTCGATAACAAAAATTTCCTTTAAATTACAGTAAGAAAATTTTTATAGAAATTCGATAACAATGCAGAAACATTGCATTCGTTTAAAACTCTGCTAATAGTCATACATTCTTGATATTTGCATATAAGTTTTCTAATTCCAATACACTATTTAAACACAAAATGCAGTAGAGAAAAAAAATTGACGTCAAGCGAAACTATTTGTTTTTTTGTTATCTTTCAAGTAAATTTTTTACAACATTTACGATCACACTTCTAATTTTCTTCTTGGGAATTAAGATGCAAATGACAGTTTAACACTGTTATTGCTAGTATTGCTGGTGATTTAATTGTTTTTTTTTTTTTTTTTGTTTCTTTCGAAAATATTGCAATTTTTTCATTCGAATGTAGGGGGATTTTATTTTTCCATATCTCTTCCAGTAATTGTTTACAATTATAGAATTCCAATGAAGTAATCGAAATACTTTTCTTAAGTTTTATTAACTGGTTTTTTTTGTTGTTGTTTTTTATCTATTTCATTTGTTTATTTGATGTTTAAATGAATTTCTGAGATACGATCGAACGTATTTCAAGAGGGAATGCGCCAGCGCCAGTCAGCTGAGTAATTTACGATTCAGTCACACGATTGAAGAGCGAGCACAACAACAAAAATTCCCCGTAAATTTGTATTTTTTTTCAGGCGTGACTGCTTATAATGTTGGTTAATATTAATTAATTTATTAACTGGTATTAAATAAAAAAATAAAGTAACACAGATAAAAACGAAAAATTATTTTTAAAATTCTAGTTTAATATTTTATGTTTAATATTTCTATAGAGAACTTCTTTCTTTTAACCCTAAACGAACTAGGGGGTGTAATTTTTGGTGTAACTCTATCGAAGTGCTATGTGCTATTAGCAGTTTCGCTGACATGCTCGGTCTACCCCATAAGGATTACTGCAGAAGCTATCATGATGTGGAGTAAACGGAATCGGTGCAACACCTTTTATGCGAGTGCCCTTCACTTTAGAACAGATGTAATCCGCGACAGAACGTTTGAAGATCTGGGCAGGATGGTGAATGTGCCACTAAGGTAACTGTAGATTTTCATTTTGAGCACGGGGTAGTTAAAACCCACCACTTACTGATAATAACAAGTGGGCTTACCTCACACTGGGGACACAATAGGCCATATGAGCCACCAAGTGAACTTGTCTGAGAACCGCAAGTTGTCCCCGTTAACCTAATCTAACCACAATATTGCAATGTATTGCTAACACTTCGATAAACTTGGTGAAGAAAAAAATTGATTGGAGTATTAGCACTTGATCTAAGCACTCTAAGGTAAAAAGCTATAAAATATACGGTAATGATGCACAGAAGAAGACATAGGTAATGCTTAATCTGAATTTTTTTATTTGCACAATACAATATACCACAGATAGAAAGTAGTTTCTCACCTAATTGCGAGTCAAATGGGCATCATTGTGGTACGCTAAGGGTTAAGAAAAACTTTTAGGCACGAGCTGCAAGAATGAACCTTCTGTTTTAAAATTTTGTTAATAAAATTCTTTGAGAATTTTATAAATAAAATCAAGTCATACAATACAACTCAAGTGCCGTTTACAGTATTCCGTATGAAATTAACGGAAATATTGCGAAATGCTTGCTATCTTTCCCATGGGTTGTGAAGTTAAATTTTGGCTTTTTGCAAACTCTCTTGAAGGCACAGAAAATGTTGACAACGAAATTCATTTGACTGCAATACATGGGCAGAAATCGGCGTTGTTTTTAGAAAACAAATTGGAATTGATCACTAATATTGCCGGCTTTAAAATAATAGGCCCTTGTTAAGAGAATTAATTCGGAAAGTGCTTCTTCGGTGAAAACTGAACTTTGTACTCCCAATAAAGAAATGCCAGATACCGTTTATTTTTTAACTTAACTGTGTAAAGCTGAAACTGACTGATCGGGCCAAGTTTTTGAAACTCATCTGGAAATTTAAACTTAGGAACCAATTCTCTGTCACACGGTTTTATTTAATTCGGTCATTGTATGGTGGTAACTTTTCAGAGGGCATTGAGGCGTAGGATAATGTCAAATTTCAAAGTTATCTAAATTACAATTACCAAAAAAATTAGATATCCCAAGAAACTGGCCCGGTCAGTGTGTTATTGGACGGGAGACTCGTTTTTCAAAGTGTACACGTATTACTATTTCTGACAATAAATTTGCCATTCGACTCCAGTATAATTACTCACGACTAGGAACAGCTTTAATGAGATGAATTGGATTGGCTTCTATACTGATCAGTCTAAAATTGCATACATAATTGAAAAACGAAGATTTTTTTTGAATTAAGCTGAAGGGATCTAAGCGCCCAATGCTCATTCCGAAATGAACGATTGATCCTTCCACTCACTAACAGCTTCAGTCTCTACTTGGTCAGCCATTATCTAAGTTTTCTAGGTACTGGCTGAGCTTGGTAGAAAGATGTATATGGATATTGATGCTCTAAGTTTAATGGCCAACACCAAGTAGTTTCACTCTTATTGGTACAAAATTTTTAATCCTTACATTGAATTGCTGAAACGTGCAATGAATAGCGAATGCATTTATGATCGTAGAAAGTTTTATGTTTTAATCAATATCCGAGAATTCTTATTAGATTGCTAGAGTCACCGACTAATAGAAATTTATGTTAAATGGATAGATTATCTATGTATTGACTTTGAAAGAATTTATATTAATGCGCTCTAGAACTAGAGTATTGCTACTATTTTGTTATTGTCTTGTGTTGCTGCGAATCAAAAATGAATCATCTTCAATGACCGAAATATAGTTTGTTATTTCTGTACAAGATGCTAAAACTCTTACCCTGCAACAGAAGTACAAAGAGATAATGGTTTCCAATGGTCTGGCATTAGATTACCTTATTCTTACTTGCAGAAGTTGATTAAAGGTTGAATGTGTAGTTGGTATGATTGCATGTTTAGTGGTATAACAATTAACAAAATCTACAATGAAAACTCGCTCTGTTAAGGGTTCTGGCGATTTGATTAGTTAAAGAGACGTACAATGCTTTAAAAACAATTTACTTTATCCGCCCACTCAGTTCTGTTTTCCCACAAAAGGACTGACAGTGGATTTTAAAATCTGAAATCTCAGAAAATTTCAAAATCTACTATAAAACTCGCTCTGTTAAGGGTTCTGGCGATTGGGTTAGTTAAAGGGACGTAAAATGCTTTAAAAACAATTTTCACTGTCCGCCCACTCAGTCCTGTTTTCCCACAATATTGATTTATTTATCGGATTACAATAGCTTTCGGAAATGTGTGATTATCTGTTTATTGTAGTTCTTATTAAGCAATATTTTGTAACAGTGATTAACTATAGGACTTATTTTATCAACTTTTTCTTTTTTTTTCTTATTTTACTCAGGAATTTAATTAATTTTTCCTTTTTTTTCTTTCCCAGCCTGAAATTAATTGTTTAACAGAGTTCTGTTAGTAAAATAACAGAGCTCGGTTAACTGACTTGGTTTGCGTCTTGGGAGATAGATTTTAAAATCTATGTTCACACACATATACATATGTATGTATGACATAAAAAACAAGTCAGTAGTTTTAAATTTCATTTCAGTTTTGAGAATATACATAAGTACTCTTTTTTACTACATTGTCAGCTGAACCATTTTAAATGTTGCATTTAATCTAATCCGCAATCGAGCCACGTAACTAAAGTAAGTATAAAGAAAATAGGTATGGATGAGAGATTATCGTTTGTAATATTTATAAAAAAAAAAAGGGAAAACAATTTATACGCATATCATTTACGTAGTCCTTCACTCATTTGTATATGATCATAATTTTACTGATAATTTCTAACACCCAACTGACAGCTGTCATTTCGCTTAGATAAGTCTAGAGACCATGGTGTTGTGTGTTGCCATAAATAGAAATTAAGCAGATAAACTTAGAATTTTATTTCTATATATTTTTTTTTTTTTTTGGAATTTCACAATTCTACAGAGATTTTAGATTTTAAATCAATAAAAAAAAAAAATTTTTTTTCAACATTAACCTTGAAAATGAACTATGATAACTGGGTTCGCACAAGTCATTACCATTAGGCACTACATCAAACAAATATTTCGCATTTGCTTGAGCATTAATTTACGCAATTTATTTACACTCGTATATGGGCGTTTATTACTATTGCTAATTGACGTTAAATAATATCAGCTGTTAATTTAATCTACTGCCGCCTCCTCCTACCACACCACCTTTCTCTCGTTAGCTCCTTCAACACGATTAATTTGTAAGGTTTGTAAGGTTTTTTCTTTTGCAGACACTGTGGTAAAGGGTTATCACTTGGGATGTGTTATTTTTATGACACTTTGGAATTGAAGTG
Source organism: Sarcophaga caerulescens (assembly GCA_927399465.1). Lineage (NCBI taxonomy): Eukaryota > Metazoa > Arthropoda > Insecta > Diptera > Sarcophagidae > Sarcophaga > Sarcophaga caerulescens. The sequence continues at coordinate 54,516,823 of OV656873.1, forward strand.
TATTTGGTTTATCTATAACAAGGCTATCCACACAAAACTCAGGACGTGTTCCAAATAAATGCTGTGGATATTTATTTTCTTTTTTACAGAATCTACACCATGGAGCAAGAAGCGACGCCTATTCTGAACATAATTTCAAAGCAATGCCTCCTCAGGAATTTTCTGTATAACCTTCTCTGACAGATTCTGGTTCCATCGAAATTTGAAAACTCTCCTTATTGGAAGCTCATCTGTCTGCTAATTGTCCTAAATTCTCACGTAATCTGAGATACAAAGGAAGATGACTTTATATCCAATGCCATGTTAATTCAGCTTGTCTAGATCGTGCCATGCTAATTTCGAGCCAACTGACTATGTGATTGTCGAATAGTATGCATAAGTCCCATCCTTAGACACGTACATACAGAATTGGTTGTTACAACCCTTCAGTTAAGCCAGGTCAACCCAGCTTCTCACACCACTTATGTTGTGTCTGTTAATTTTATACATGAATGGCGGGACCTACATTATAAAGTCGACTTCGAACGACAAATTTTTTGATAAACTTTTCATGGCAATTTTATTTACCCTCAGAGTTTTTGCCAGAAATTTGCTGAGAGGAAGTCGTATAAGAAATAATTTTTCATATTTCGTTTTGTACGAGATGTCTGACCTGGGGGTTTGAACCGTGGCCTCACGTCTAATAAGCCAACACACTACCTACTAGACTACGGCGACTACCCATCCATAGTACAACCTATTCAAGTTGAATTGAGAATATCTTGTGATGGCACATAGACTTTCATTTAAACATACGATACGATATTGTCAACATATGTATATAACAGACATGTGTACCAACATAACAGAAAAAAAATCGAACATACGTAACTCAGGAAATTTGAAAATAACGGTTATTTTTTGATGACACCTCGTACTTGAGAGTTCAGAATATTTCATAATGCAACCGAATATCACTGTTTCTGCATTCCTTGTTGAAATAAATATGGAGTTAGAGATCCATATTGTAGTCTGGCCTTAGTTGGCTGAAAGCTAAAAATTCTGCAGGTTTAGAACACAACCAAAGTATAGCTGAGGTTGTACATCTTCCATAGCAGATTCATTTAAATGTAATTTAAAATAATTCGATAGAAATTCAATAGAAAAAGTGCTGTCCTTGAACAAAGCGGATTCGTTGTAAAATCTTTTCACATTTAGTGCAACCCTTTCTCATTATCCAACATTATTTACGCAAGCAGTCATATTGAATTATTACCAACGCTGTTATCACGAGTGAAGTGATATACAAATGAAATGTTACTCATACGCACTATTTATCACCTCGTAATCTCGTAATTATCACCATAAAAAAGCAACAAAAAAGGAAAAAAAAAAAAAAAAGAAAATGAAACCAAATCAAATATAAAATAAAAAATCTAAACAATAAAAAAAAACCCATTGAAATGAAACCACTTAGAAGTTAAGATTAGAAAATAAAAAAAAAAAAACGAGAAATTTTTGGCCCAACAACAGAAAATGTGCAAACGTTATCAAATGAAACGAATTGAAAGTAAAAAAAAATTCAGAATTTCTTGATAAGATTCTTGACAATTGTATTCATTTTCTATAAGAAATTCTATGGCACTGCTGCTGCTCTTCCCAAATGGAATGAACGAACGAGCGAACAACTGTTTAAATACTTGCGTAAATAATTAAGGTTTTCTACGCTTTTGATTGTGCGTTATAAAACAATAAATGTTAAATACAAATAAAAAAAAAACAATAAAAAAATAATAAAAAAAATATTTTTTAAAGCAAAAAATTTGAAAATTTACAGTGGGGGTCAAAAAAGAAGAACTTTTCAAAATTAGAAAAAAAAAACAATTTTTCTCGATAAATTTTTTATTTTTGTACAAAAAGCATTCGACCCCAGTTATAATTACTCAAGACTAGGAACAACTTGAATGAGATGAATTGGATTCGCTGGTATACTGATCAGTCTAAAATAGCATACATAATTGAAAAACGAAGATTATTTTCGGATTAAGCTGAAGGGATCTAAGCGACCAGTGCGCATTCCGAAATGAACGATTGATCCTTCCACTCACTAACAGCTTCAGTCTCTACTTGGTCAGCCATTATCTAAGTTTTCTAGGTACTAGCTGAGTTTGGTATCCAGATGTATATGGACATTGATGCTCTAAGCTTAATGGCCAGCACCAAGTAGCTTCACTCTTACTGGGACAAAATTCTTAATCCTTACATTGAATTGCTGAAACGTGAAATGAATAGCGAATGCATTTATGATCACAGAAAGTTTTATGATTTAATCAATATCCTGAGAATCGTTATTAGATTGCTAGAGTCACTGCCTAATAGAAATTTATGTTAAATGGATAGATTACCTATGTATTGACTTTGAAAGAATTTATATTAATGCGCTCTAGAACTAGAGTATTGCTTAACTATTTTGCTATTGTCTTGTATTGCTTCGAGTCAAAAATGAATCATCTTTAATGACCGAAATATAGTTTGTTATGCTGAAGCACTTTTTTATACAATTTCTAAAACTTTACATACATACATACATACATAATTGGTAATTACAGTTTACAATTGGTCCTTCAGTCAGGATTTTCGACCTAGCTTCTCACACCACTTATGTTGTGTGCGTTCATTTTATACATGAGTGGCGAGACCTACAGTTTAAAGTCGACTCCGAACGACAGATTTTTTTGAGAAGCTCATCATGGCAATTTTATTTACTCTCAGAGATTTTGCCAGAAATCTGCTGAGAGGCAGTCGCCGAAAAAATATTTTTTTCACGTTTCGTTTTAATGTCTTACCTGGGATACGAACCAGGGCTCTAAGTCCAATAAGCCAACTCACTACCTACTAAACTACGACGACTATGCCAAACATAAACGTTTACATAAAATTTTATAAATGCAAGGGCGATTCTAATTCGCAAATTCTGCGATTAGGACAATGAATAACCAGAACACATACTCGAACGTTACGGTGTTAATACGTGTTTGAAGAAAAAGCCAGAATGTCTACTGAGCACTAGGCAGAGAGTTACTGACGCCGTACAGCCTATCATCTGGATAGGAGATTAAGAGGAGGAATTTCGGATGGCCTAACACAATGCTTGAGCACTTTAGCACGTTAAGTTTCAATCTGGCTTGTAAAAATCCAAGATAAATGAACTTAGAGTTAGAGAGTCAAACCCCATCTTAGACTTTTCAAACAAAATGATAAATGAAAAAAAAATATTACTCTATGCGGCTTCCTTTCATGAGGCAAAAAATTCAGAGAGTAAAATAAAATTTGCCAGGAAAAATTTCTCAATAATCTGTTGTTCGGAGTTGACACAAAACTGTAGGTCGCACCTCTCACGGATAGCATAAACATACACAACATGGGTGGTGTAAGACGATGGTTTGTAATCCAAACTAAAGGGTTGTAATGCCAAATTCAAAAAGAACTTATTTACTTCAATACCTTTCTAGTGTAAAAGAATAAACATTTGTTTGGATATCTCAGGAGTCCTTAGGGCAAATGGTCTGAGAGTCACTAATTGCCATGAAAACGCTTTTCAAATTTGTAGGTGTGTGGTGTGAAAAGTTAAGTCCAAATTCTAACTGTAGGTTTGTAATTTAAAAAACCTAAACCTACTTTGGGGGACTCTGTTTACGTCTATAAAATGTAGGAGTATTGAATAGAAACAAGACTTAATAACAGGCTCAATAAAACGAAAACAGCATTCGGACGGCTGCAGTCAAAATGGAGAAGCTCACAAATTTGCTGGCGAATTAAGCTCCGAATATTCAACGCTTGTGTAAAATCAATGCTGTTGTGTGAAACCTGGTTAGTATTGAACACCATCACGCAAAAACTACAAACATCAACAAATGCCTCAGAAACATATGGAAGATATTCTGGCCCAGTAAATTCAGCAACATGAATTTCTGGAACTTTACCAAGGAGGAACGTATGAAATGGAGATGGATCGGCCATACTATCAGAAAGAATCCTAATAGTATAATAAGAATGGCAATTGCGAAGAATCCTCAATGCTCACGAAGCTGTGGCCGACCAAGGAACTCGGTACACCAAGATCTAGGACAGTGAAATCTTTTGTAGACGCCATATGCTCCCAAGAGGAGTAATGGAAAAAAGAATAGAAACGAGGTTAAGTTAAATTAAATAATAGTACTGGGTGATCACCCAAATTTGTAGATGACAAAATTATACTCCAAATAGGTAACACGTTCTCTAAGAATAGAATAAAAATGGAAGTGAAGCTGTTTCAATAGAGTGGGAGAGTTCAACGAAGTAATACCATGTCACCGTACATGCGACTTTGTCGCATGACATCTAAAATTAGTCAAAGAAATGAACTGGAATAGGAGAAGAATGTATGGTTCTACTTGCAGACAAGATTGTGAAAACTGTTTTTTTGGAACGCAAAGCAGGGAATACTATTTATGCTGTCTTATCAGAACAAACACTGATTGTCAGACGTGCTTCCAGATTTGTTTGTTTCGAGCCTCTAACAATTGACTTTCAACAGTTTTTTTATTTCTTCCTCATAGACTCATATGCATAGGTAGACCTCTACAATATGCTTGGAAATAGTATTTCATTTAAGTTTTTACAGCCACGACTAGTTTAAAATTATGAAAACATTTTAGCACAAAAGATGAACGTTTTGTTCAAATCTTTTTACTAGTAATTGTTAAGTTAATAAAAATTTATCAACGCTGGCCTATTTTACTAGGCATTTTTATTAAATTATTCTCACGTCTATTAGAGATGAAAGTTTTACTTGAATACTCGTTACTTGAATTAGTTTTTTTAAGTACACTTAAATAGGTTGCCAGTTTAAACACTTTTATTGTTTAAGACACGTTCTCTTGGGTAATTCGATTACAAATAAATTCTAAAAACAATATTTTTTTTTTTACGAAAACTTTTCCTCTACACTGTTATGGAAACATAAAAAAGCAATGACATGTCGAACATGAACATAAATTTACTAAAAAATATTTTAAAATAAAATTTACTTTGCGCAATTGGCAACATTGAAGGAAAAAAGTGATAATATTTTATCAAAACTAGACTGAGGCAACATAAAACAATTATTTAATCCGGTCTGAAAAGAGAAAAAGTAAAGATTGGTTTTTATTAAATTAAATTTCTAAAACAGGCATATAATCGTCATTATATCTTATGAACATTATGGGTGTAGTCTGTGTATTATAGTCCATCACTGTGTTATCAGCATAATTTTAATGGCAACAAATTATGAAGGAATAATTTTTATTTTTTATTTTTATAAATATTTTGTATTTTAATTTATTTGGTTGCTAATTTGAAATACAATTTGCTTTTATTTTATTTAATTTTTTTTTTTTTAATATTTTAACAGTATCTTTAACGAAATGACTGACTGCCAGTTGTCTCTGTTTCTATTTCAATGGATTTTTATTAGAACTTAAATGCTTTTACACTGTCAGCTATGAGAATAAAGAAAGATTTTCATATGCCGACTAAGGAAAACTATGAATCGATTCTTAATAAATTTGACTACTAGAAAGTAAGACAATGTGATCTAAAATTCTGGTATTACACTAAGCTTGCTTACAACTTTTTTTTCAAGTTAACTTTTAACAAACTTTAACACGACTGTATTGTATAGTGAGTTTTTACAATTTCAGCTGTTTTAAGAACATCACAGAACATCTTTAAATGGTTTCCGTCTCTTCTTCACTTTGTTTCAATTTCATAGACTAAAGTTTTCCAGCTAAAAAGGCGAATGTTTTGCTCTTGCACGTCCCATAGTGGTGGTACTACCACGTTCTGGGCGGAAAACATTCGAAATATCCTACTTTCTGCCACATAATACAGGCTGAATTTGACCGATGGCATGGGTTATGTTGGCTTTGAGGAGCATTGAGGTTTTTTGCATATTCACTTAAGAAAACCCCACAAGAAAATGTGTCTAATGAGTTCAAATCGCACGATACTAATAGCCATCTTACATCACCCCCACGTGTGATGACCATGCCCTCAAATCGTTTGTGCATAATATCTTAAATGCCATGAGCTGCGTCGCACGTTGCGCTGTTCTATTGAAATTACATGCCGTTGGTGTCCAGCTCATACCATTTAAGCGAAAAGAATTTGATAGTAATCGACGTTCAGTGACAGTGGGGACCTGCCCAACGTCACTATGAAAGAAATTTGAACAGTGAAACCGTCAGCACCATCCATACCAAAATGTGTTTTTTTCAGGATGCATTACTCGTTACTCAGAAGCGGGCTTCATCGCTGAAGATGATTTTTCAATGAAAATGAGGATCAGTTCCCCACTGTTGCAGACCCTATTTAGTTCATTCCGAATACGGATCGTTTAAAATCTGAAAAACTTGTGAAAATAATCAAAACTTATTACAAAAGCGTCCAATCAAAAGGGGCCACTATTCGAGCATAACGGGGCCATGATTATGGTCGGATTAATCTCAGCGAATTGTTTAGATTTTAAACAAATTTAAAGAGGCTGGTCAGGCCTTCAGACAGCTTCGTTTGGTGCTCCTTGTCAAAAATATTGTTTCTGTCTGGTATAGCAAGTGTGGCAGATAATCCAAATTTGTCAATTCTACTGAGATTTTAGCAATTCGGCCATAAACTCATACAACGATTAAACACCATACGTTTGGGTGCTAGAGCATTAGGCCTTCAATGCCGATATCCCAAACAAAATTTTCTTTAGTGCTGAAGCTTATTTCTTACTGTGGATGGTAACGTCAACAAACAAAATTATCGCATATGAGATTCGAACCCAGTGACTGATCTTGAAAATTTGTATCTAGAAAAAGTAATTGCCTGATGCACATTAGGGTCTGAACGATTATGTGGCAGTATTTTTTCGAAATTGACCCTGAAAGAATCGTAAAGTTAATGCAATACACTATATACGCTATGGCCGAATGATAGCGGTCGTTTTTGGTTTTCAATTGAACATTATGAACTGAATGGTATCTGGTTTTAATAAGACGGGGCAACACAGCACTACTGATTTTGACTTTGTAGCATTAGAAGTTTTCAGATGGAACAGATCTACGTTATGGCGACGTCATTTGATCACCAATATCAAGAGATTTAACTTTTTTTGTGGGATAACGTTAAAGATCATGTCTAAGCGAATAATACCATAACGTTGGAGCATTTGGAAACCAGGAAAATGGGCACGGTTGTTCACGGTTGAAGAAATATTTACTTTTATACGACACAACCTATTCAGCATTTCTTTTAATTTATGTAGTAAAGTAAAATATTGGCCCACCTTATAACCTGCTGCCTGCCTGTTGAATTGCCTTTCTATTACTCTCTCTACCTATTCAAAGCGTTCGGCAATTTATTTTAAAAATAAAAACTTTTTTTTTAAAAATGTTTCGCTCATATTTGTTGTATAATTGAAACACGTTTCCAGTGTATTTTTTGATAAGAATTTAGGCGCCAAATGTTTCAATTTCACAATTTCAAATTTCACAGTGTTTTCTGTTGTCTTTTAATATTCTTTTATTTTTTTTTATTTTTTAATTTTTAAAATATCAAACTGAAGGCAGAAAAAAAAAAAATTTAAAGAATGTTACAATCAACAGACGCTCATAAAAGGAAAACTACATAGTTTTGTTGCAAAAACAAAAACATTTTCTCTAATGTTGCTTGATATGAAAAATAAAATTTTAAAATTGAATTTTGTTTTATCAGAAACCAGGTAATAATGGTGCGTATATTCATATCATTGCCAATAGGGGATGTTTAATGGTAAACAAAAGCGGCAGATAGGCAGACATAAAATTTATGAATAAAAAAACAAGGAAAACAAAATTGAAAAATTAAATTAAAATTTCATATTTATCACATCACATTTAATTAAATATTTCAAGAAAATATTTCAACATTTTAATTTATTTTCACACATTATATAACCGAAAGGGAAGAGTGGAGGAGTTCTATTGAACCATACACAGCGTTTGTAGAACATGACAGCTAAAGATAATGCAGTTCTATTCAAATCAATCTAACAAAGGATACTCACCTATAAGAGAGGGAGTGTTAAAAGTGCTCATAGGTAGTATTTTCCCCAGACGTTTAAATAGACACCGTAGTTTTTATGATAGCAACGGAAGTCGCCGTAGTCTGGCTTATTAGACATAAGTGTTGGCTTAAGGCCACGGTTCAAACCCCAGGTCAGACATCAAAACGAAAATATTTTCTCAGCGACTTCTTCTCAGCAGATTTCTGGCAAAAACTCTGAGAGTAAATAAATTTGCCATGAAAAAGTTTCCCAAAAATCTGTTCTTTGGTATCGACTTTAAACAGTAAGTCCCGCTACTCATGTATAAAATTAACACACAACATAAGTGATGTAAGAAGCTAGGTCGTAATCCTGAATGAAGGGTTGTAATGACTAATTATATACGTATGTATGATAGCAAAAGGCCTTATTTCTATGATTATGACGTGAAGACAACTGGGCAGCCTGTTTTCCACATAAGGCTGTGCGCAAGGCACAATTATTTTACGGTTAGCATTCGAAAGCTTATAAAACCCCAGGTCAGACATCAAAACGAAAATATTTCCTCAGCGACTTCTTCTCAGCAGATTTCTGGCAAAAACTCTGAGAGTAAATAAATTTGCCATGGAAAAGTTTCCCAAAAATTTGTTCTTTGGTATCGACTTTAAACAGTAAGTCCCGCTACTCATGTATAAAATTAACACACAACATAAGTGATGTAAGAAGCTAGGTCGTAATCTTGAATGAAGGGTTGTAATGACTAATTATATACATATGTATAATAGCAAAAGGCCTTATTTCTATGATGGCGACGTGAAGACAACTGGGCAGCCTGTTTTCCACATAAGGCACAATTATTTCACGGTTAGCATTCGAAAGCTTATAAAACCCTCTAAAAAGCTTGCATCAATATCTTATGCCAAGATGAGCACCTTTGCTGCAGTAAACTAGTTTAGTTAGTTGCATGGATATACCAGCTGCAATTGATTAGTAGGATACTGAAATAAACCTTCATAAGGCCTTTGTTTCAAATTAGTTCTCAAATGCCTTGCCATGCATGATCCGCGATGAAAGTACAACAGAGAAATATGTAGATTTCTTTAAAGTTTTTAGGTTAAAATTGGGCAGGTAGTCGATATACCGTATTCCTTGGTTTCGCACAAGTGAACTATAAACCAGTTGAGGCAATAAACTTTCTTTAAAGTAGAAAAGTCTCTCACGTAAAACCTTTTAAAGAGGCAGACTTCGAACAGCGGAATATTCAATTCGGCAGATCTTAAGTCTTGAGTCATATATAGGACTTCATGGAGATTATTGCAATAGTCTCTCTTGTCATTCAATGCTAACTATTTAAAGAAATGACCATTCCTTAAACGTCTTGTTAATTCAATACTTGCATACCAGAAAATAAGATTATGATGCATTGAGTAAAGGTGCACATTCAGGACAATCAAGACTTCATACTGAAGAAAAATAATATGAACGGCTTCTGCCGCCTCTTATGGTGATATCGATCATCTTCTGAAAGTTTTTTTTATGCCACAGTACAGTCCCTGTACTGACCAAGTTCCTCCACAATCAGGGAAAAGGAAGAAGTTGGTCAGCGCAAGGGCTGCACAAAAAAAAGGTATTAAACTTTGTTTTATTCTATAATTTGAGGTTATGCTTCATTAGTGTTGATATATTGCTCCAAAAATAATGATAGTTTGACCACTTTGCGAGTGGTTTTATACACAGCATCTTCGGGCCAAACTCAGTTGAGTCAATAGTAAGGGTTGTAACAACCCGGGATTGCCACAAGAAGGTGTCTAGTTGTCTGAGGCTGGCATTGACTACTAAGGCTATAAGATAACATTGTTCTATGAGCAAGGGACAAGCTTGAGAAGAACCTATTGCGACATCATTCAAAGTACTGTTACATTGTAATTCAGTAGTTATGTTAGTGGGATAGTAGTACCATAAATGGAAAAAAATTCGACTCTTGGAGACTCACTGAAGGCATTGGCAGAATACCTGGGATAGTATTAGGACAAGAAAAGCTTAGCTTGTCATCATGATAAGCAGAAGGCAAGCATGAGAATCTTGGAGATGCAAGGTTAGTTCAATTAGGAATTTTGGGATCATTGTTTGGACAGGCAGGACGAATTTGAAAAGTAACTCAGGTGGAGTTGGTTAAGTCACATAGATTAGCATGTGTTGCTGTAGAACAGGGCAATGGTAACTTGTACTACAGCGATGCCAAGACCTAGAAACTATATTTAGAATAATGGGAGATACGTTTATCATGGGATTTATTGGAGGCCATATTGACCTGAATGGTGAAAAGATCTTTATTTAGCCGTCCTTTGGTCCACTATCCAACAAGATTCGTTATATAAATGGATCAGAGAAATGTAGTGGCGTTGTAGAGAAATATTCGGAACTTATGAGCAACATCAGACAGTCAGGCATTAATCCAAGAACCTAACACTTGGGATCATCCTTTGTTGAATTCTACATTCTTTTGGGACTTAAGATAGCCGAGCTTGTCAAGAGGAGCACTTTCAGGCCGCTAATGCGACCAGAACTTATCTGTGAAGTGGAAAGCCAGACATATGCTGGGTAACAATAGAAGAAAAGATTTAAGCCTTGAATTAGACCATCTACATACAGCTTTCAGACCGGACATTGAAGAACGTTTGCCCGAATCGAAATCCGTCAAAGCAGAATGTAAGAAAGGAAACAAGTCACCAGAACACATACTTATAACCTATGCAACGTTAATACATTTTAGAAGCAAGAAAAGCAGTTTTTCTTACTGAGATCGAACAACGTGATGGACCTTGGCGTCAATACAACAGGGTTGATGTTGTCATTGTAGGATAACGCCTAACCATAGATTCAGAAGACTATGGCAATCGGGACTGCTTTCAAGGTTTCTTTCTACGTTAAATTGTTATTTTATCATCACACTATATTTCATGGATTGGAATACGAAATTATATCAATTTGTAATAGATTATCTAAAATCAACATGAGAAATTTTTATGGGGGTCTAGTAAATATGTGTGTTGAATTTCACAATAATTTTTCATATTTTCCGTATTTTCCAATTTTCATTTCTTTTAATAGCCAAAAAGGAATTTCATTTGAATTTTTGTGTTTTTTTTTTCTTTGAATTTTTCAACAACTTTTAGTTGTTGCTGGCGCTATTTTTAGTTTGTCTCGGTGACAAATTTAGTTTAATGCGAATGACTGAAAATAAAATTTTATAAAAATGAAAATAAAAACAAAAAAAAAATTTTCTTTTTATACTCAATTAATGTTTCGTTTCTGCTAGTATTTTGTGTTTTTATTTAGCATTAGAAAATCATTTGTTGGCAGTGTTTGACGATGTCGCTCACTGCCACCTCTGATAGTGACTGATACCTCATAGTTTTGGCCGTTTGAAATGTGTGCGAGCGATTTGTGTGAGTTAACAAAAGTTTTGTTTTTCTTTTTCTTTTTGGTTGTCAAATGTTGGTCATTCAAACAGCCGGTCTGCCTGTATTTGGTCGACAGTAGTGGTCCCTGTTATTTTAACGCAACGAAAAAAAAAAAAACAAAAAAAAATCTTGAAATTTATTTTTAAACAAAATTTTCAATGGGTTTCTCTTTTTAAAGATTTCGAATTTTGTTTCTATTTTAATCATCTAAAAATTTTCTATATTTTCATCCCTGTTCTGTACAACAATAGACACTAAAATATTAAATTTGATGTTTTCATTTGCTGCTGTGCTCAATACTGAATATTTTCTGCCTCTTTCTTTTCAATGAAGGCGAAAAATAAAAAGAAAATTTGATTTTTGAATATTTCAGTTCCACCCTTTATATAGAATAGGAATGAAGACGTTGAAATAAAATCTAAATTACGAATACAATTGGCACTGATGTACATGTGTCGGCGGTGTTGGGGTCTATTAAATATTGTTTCAGTTGTTGTATCCGTTCTTAACAGACATTTCTGGTGGCGGAGGTTCATTGTACTGTATTCTTATTGTTTTTGCTGTTATTGTTTTTAATGTTTTTATTCAAAAACAAAAAATTTAACAATAAATGTGAATGGAAAATCACCAAAGCAATTAAACAATTCGTTCGTTTTTCCAATGAACCTTAAAATGTTTTGAAACTTTTTACAAAAAAAAAAAAAAAATTAAATAATAAAATTGGAAAATGATTTCAAGACCCCATTTATTTACAAGGGCAACATCAAACTCAGTAAGATAAACAGCAGGATAATAAGATTTGTATACGAACACTATTTATTAAGTGAGATATTATCAAAATAGAATATGTAACTTGTCACGGTCTTGCATAGGATGAAACCAACTTTATTGCACTAACTAGGACCAGATTGCACGTTTTCGTCTGGAATCAATTCGATTTTGGGGAGTACGACACAAAATATATATTATTGGGAAACCTACATAAATTTAAACTGACTATCAAACAATAGTAGGTAGTGTGTTGGGTTATTAGTCCTGAGTTCTCGGCCTCAAATCCTAGGTCAGACAGCTCTAACAAAACGAAATATGAAGAAATATTTCTCCGGCGACGTCCTCTCAGAAGATTTCTGGCAAAAACTCTGATTGTAAATAAAATTGCCATAAAATGTTTCTCAGTTTGACAGTTTATTGTCACAGTATAGTTAAGTTTTTCCTTCGATTCGCGCTTATAGTTTAGATTTGGCGCACAATTTGAGTTACTTGCTTTATTGGCCAATACAACCGTTTAGTCAGGATTACAACCTAGCTTCTTACACTCTTGTTGTGTGTGTTAAATTTATCTATGATAGGCTGGGTCTATAGTCTAACGTCGATCCTAAATTAAGAAACTTTTCATGGCCATTTTATTTACTCTCAGAGTGTTTGTCAGACAACTGCAGGCAGTCGTGCGAGATGTCTGTTCTGAGGTTTGAATCATGGGCTCTCATGTAATAAGCGAACACACCAACCACTAGATTACGGCGACTTGACGCCCGAGACAAATTGTGGAGTCTAGGTTGGTAGGTGATTGAGCAATTTGCAGAATATAATACCAACCTATATTCGACTTTGCAGACCACGATGTCTGTATATATGCGAGTACATATAAATATTTTATAAATACAACAGTTTTATAGAGTTTTATATGCAGGAAACTTGAACCAGCTATTGCTATTGATTGAGCTGAATCAATCAAGAGGTTTAAAATAAGGCAGGCAACTGCCTTGGTCTCACAGGCTACCGAATACTCAGAATATTACTAAATGTACGATGGTTTTTTATTGGTGGTAGTAACAAATGTCTGCGGAATTTATTATGAAGGAAAAGTCATTCACTTCTATATTTTTGGAGTGGAGTGACTACAAACAGGCCTAAATCAACCACGCGTAGAATGATATTGAAGGAGACGTCCAAATAGTTTAGTAATGACAGGCAAAGACACGACATCTCGGTTCTGTAGATGATCGTGGAATAATTTTTACCGACTATTATAGACGGTTGTAAGTGAAAAAATCAAGGAAAAAGACTAAAAAGAAAACATTGTTTCAAAAAGTCGACAGATGGCAAAAATTAATAAATTAAAGCTCCAATTGCTTCATTACGATCCTTAGAAATATTTGCACGCTCGGTGGTAAAAAATTTGCCAAAAATGAAGAAAGTGAATCTACACTTCACAGCTATTTTAAGATTAGGAAGATATTAAATATCGCAATTATGGTTAAAAATTTTCCCATATTTTTTGTTTTTCTTTATCTGGTTGGGTGGTTATGGAAAAGAAATTCCCTATGTCATCGCTAAAGCTAAACCATATTCATCAAAAAATTGACCAATATGAAGTTGGCTAATTTTGAAACCTACATACGGAGGCAACAGATTGCAGAACCATAATTTTTTGAAAATGTCAAAGATGTATTTCAGCAGACGAGGTCTGTTATAGAGTGCAGAAAGAATTCTCGAATTTGGGTCAAAAATTTGGGACTCGAGTGTTACTACAATTTTCCAAAATTTTAGGTCAAATTCTTAAATAACTTTAAAACACTTTTAAGCAATATACATACCTATGAAATTGGCAACATAAAGCTTGATTTGAAATTTGCAAAAGAACTTACCTAGAAAGAGAAAAGAAATAAATTTTTTTAGTCTTAAAAAGTTTTCTTATTAAAAATTATAAAAATACCACAAAATAAAATTTTATTTAGTATTTAAAATATAAAATAAAGAAATAGTATGTGTGCCTGAAGGTCTTGTAATGACTGAATGTTGCTTGACATCCACTGACCTCAAGATTTTGGCCCTTAACTCGTTCACAAAAATCGTTTTAAAATAAAGTCATTTCGAAACCAAATTTCGAATCACGTTGATGCTTGTTTTATACTCAAAAGAAATAAAAATCACAAAAGTTTTGATTTGGCCACACGGTATTCTTCTACTTCTTAATTGGTCATTACTATACTTCAGTCAGGATTACGACCTAGCTTCTCACCTCACTTATGTTGCGTGTGTTAATTTTATACATTAGTGGAGGGACCCACAGTTTAAAGTCGACTCCGAACGACGGATTTGTGAGAAACTTTTTCATGACAATTTTTATTTACTCTCAGAGTTTTTACCTGAAATCTGCTGAGAGGAGGTCGCCGTAGAAGACTTTTTCATATTTCATTTTGTCGCAGAGGTCTGACATGGGGTTTGAACCATGGATTCACTAATAATTTGACACACTACCTACTACGCACAGCAACGGCAACTACCGCACGGTATTGGGGAAGTATAATTTTAATACTCCTTCCCGCATTGTCCACAATACCCTCAAAATAGGATCATATCCTATTTACGTACATAAGTTCCATCACGATATAATACTTTTTTGTATCATTAGAGATTAAATTCTCTCAGCGTAACTCAGCTCCTACCATAGGTTTTATAGGGAAGCCCTACCTTTTCCCACATATTTATTTATTAATATTTTAATTGATTCTATGGAAAGTAATTTTTATTTGTTGAATTACATTACGTTACTAATACTATTATATAATAATGCAAAGCTTAGAAATAAATATTATAATATTAATAGGAATTGATTACCTAGTGGCGCTTAAGTGTTGTCATAATGTGTATGCGTCTGAATTTTACACAAAAGCTGCTGTCAGTGCAATAACATCCTCAAATGAGCATTAGCAGACAAAGTTTTCAACGATTTTTATTGAAACAATTGAAAAATGCCTGTACAAGTTGCAAATAATTCATGAATTGGAACTACTGGCGACAACGTTAGGTTTACCTATTAATTTGGCATCAAAAAGGTCAGATTTATTTGAGGTAAGCACTGATGTAAGGCTAGTATGAACACAGCTTATTCTCATCATTTACGAGACGTGTTAAAATATTTGTGATTGCTTACGTACCCTAGTAATCATGGTTTAAACACTGGAGATTACAGAAAGATTAAAAGAAAATTTTAACTAAATTCCGAACCTTGCTTCTCCAGGAAGGATAATGCCGACAACGAACAACAGACGCTCAGGCAACCACACTTATTGAGATGGGGAGTAGTACTCAATGAGCATGGTACCTTAACACGTCACATAATACGACATAAGATGTTGAAAACAAATTCCGAAGCTTGCTTTTCCAGAAGGGAAAATGCCGAGAAAGAACTTTAGACGGTCAGCCAGCTACACTTATTGAGAAGAATTACTATTCAATGAGCATGATGCATGAACACATGACATGCGACAATGTTGATCTTTAGCAGCAACAGATGGCAACCCTCTCATCCCAGAACCAGCTACAGAGTCGCAAACAGGCCTCTGTTTATTAAAGAGAGCCAAAGATTCTTTTCAAACCAAATGGATTGTAGACCATCAGAACTTTTGTTGGAAAAGAAGAAGAAGAGATCTGAGACATGCATCAGACTATTCATGAATAACCTCCAATCTGATCTAATCTTTTGCATATGATAGCAATATTTGTCTTTCATATTCTTTTAATTGCAGACCGAGCACATTAGAGATTTAAGTGAAAAGGCGTAATATGAATGAGTCACTCCGAAATACGGTCAATTTCAGAAAGGGGTCGGTTGCGCGAAAGATTCACTGTTGTTCACATAAGCGCAGCAATAATATTGCAGCATCTGTATCTTTGGGTGGTGTAAATATCAGGGAGTTAGAAGCTCTTGATGTTCGGAGCATGTAAATTCAGTGTAATGTTCGCTGGAACCAGTGCCAAAAGAAGCATTCAAGTGTCATGTATGGGCCGGTGCCCCAAAGTCTATTTTGAGGCTTTTCGACCGCGTGCAGGACAGGGCGAAGGTGCTCATTAATGACGGTAAGGTATACAACTCTATTCATTCATTGGAGCATCGTCGCAATATGGCGCGTGTTTCGTTGTTCTATCAATGCAACAACGGTAACATATTTTCCTAGTTCCAACACAATGCCCTGCATGAGTAAAGAAAACCCTAAGTTTGGTAACCGAACTTTTGACGAAAAACTATAGACTAAGAGTTTACTTATTCAGAATGGGGATTGTTTCGAGTCCAACATGTAGATTCTGTGACTAAAATAAGAATAAAACATCGGAACATATACTTGGAATCTGTGGGACATTAATGAATACCAGAAGTTTGAAGAAAGAAGTTAATAAGGGCTAAAGGCCTGGAGACATTACCTTATAAAGTTTAACGGTGTACAATAGATCTTACGATCGCAGTACTAAGGCACCCTATTACGATAATAGTGTCTTTGAATGTGCAGGCATCTTCAACTAGCTGGGAAGCTGAAAGTAAGTTATCTTTCTCATCTAACTTTGTCTTAAAGATAGGATTATACCTAGACCTAGAACTTGGTGTGGTGTAGTGGGTAAACTGCTATATTACAAACCTAAGAAAAACAGATTCGAATCCAGGATAAGGTGAAAAAAGTGGCATTTTTAAAAAAATTAAACATTATGACACTTTTCTGATGCCACCTGGTGTAGGTATAAACAACGTAAAGTAAAAATGAATCGACTTAATGATTTCAGCTTAGCATACTAATTTCAAGAAAAAATAAATACCCTATCGAAGATGATTACAATGGATTCCAATTAAATATTCAATGAAATTAAACATTTCTCACATCAGGTGTATCTTAAACGGGTGCCAGTTAACTTTAACTTTTTATCAATAAATCAATTAAATAATTACTGCTGTCCGCCGTCATGATTCACGATTCTAAAGATGCAAAAATTTTTCCTAGGAAAACATATATTCTAGATCAGGGTGAATGTAACGGATGGGGAAAAATAAAATTTCCCCACTGCATTACAGTCATACAAACACAAATCATTTGAATAAATATTTAACGACATGATCAGATTATAAAAGTCAAGGCGAAAGTCATAAAAAAAAATAAAACTTTTAATTTTCTTTTTATTTTTTTACATTTCGCAAGCGATAAAATGTTAGTTACCAAGTGACAAGATCAACTGGAATGCAAGACTTTGGACGTCACTAGTAAAATACAAATAAAATATGTATTTATTGTTGTTGTTGCTGTACCAGACCAGGAAAGAATTTTGTAGTTGTTGTTATAATATGTATTTGTAAAAGGAAAAAAAAGAAATATTCTACTGATGATAATGACGTTCAAGAAAAGAAAAAAAAAAAAAAAAAAAAAAAAAAAAAAAATTATTTATTGATGAACAAAGTACAACAACAGCAATAAAATTGTAAATTAATAACAAGTAAAAATTATTAATTATTTACAAATTATTTATTTAATAGCTATAAAAACAACAACAACAACAAAAATAAAAATAAATAACAATAGTAATTAATAATAGAATCTATTAAAAACAATAACAATGTATAGAGAGAGTTGAAAATTAATTGAAAAAGGGGAAAAAAACTGAAATATTTTACAGCTGGGGACCTAGCACACTACCCACTAGTCTACTAGAGCGCACCAGTTGAACAATTAAATGATTTAGGGCCATTATTACAACTTGCCGTTAAACTTGGGTTTAGTTAAAGGTGCCTTTAGCTAAAGAGAACTGTAAAGTTACCTATAACTTATTTTCGTTATTACAAATATCAAAAATATGGCAGTGCCGGAGCATTGTCGATAACACTCTTCAATTAAACAAGTTTTTTAAACGCAGTGGCAACGGCGGGCTTCGTTTTTTTTTTTTGTTGTAGATGCTCATTTTGTATATATTTGAATTGAATATATTGAAAATAATATATAATATGGCAAGTTCAAACATAAACTTAACTTTAAAAGTTACCGGTAGGATGATACTCCCTTTAGCTTAACGCTCACTTCTACCATATTGTCTACTTATAATAATGAAAAACAATTTATCTGCCCCCTAAAATCCTCCCTTCAGTTTACGGCAAGTTGTAATATGTAATAATTTAATCAAGAAAACATTATTCTCTGTAACAATTTCAAATAGAGATGGTTAGGTCGGTTATAGGCCAATTAGGAGATGGCCATAACACCCCAGTATTCTAAGCATTGTAATAAAGGTCAATAATCACCAGAAAGAAGTTCTTCCTAGTAACTACTGTTCATCATTTTCATGAAAGCGTTTGTTACCGTCAGATGGCCTGCTGAATAGAAATCAGTGATAGTTATACTTGTATCCAAGAAAATATTTGGAATCCTTACTCTTCTTTCTTCACAATAAACAACAATTTCATACCAACTCTATCATAAAGCAATGATGCACCTCATATCACCCCAATATTTTTCTGTTATATTCAGGGGATGGCCCCTACTTATGCTGTAAGTTGAGTTGGATATAGGAAAATAGGTTGTGGTGAGAAGGAATCAGGAAGGAGAAAGTATTTACGGACATAAGATTTTAATTTATTAGTGTAGTATGTGACAGCAAAGACAAATATGAATAGTGCAAATGAAGTTCAAAGTCCCTATGTAACCACTAATGGATGTATTCTAAGAGCCAATCGAGTATTACGTAAAAATATGGGATTTTCGGTAACAAGTTCCTGTATATCACTAAAGCACAATCAGAGTGGTAGAACAATAAAGTAGAAGCCACACTGTGACAGTATCCAATGAATCAAAAGAGTTGTTCTTAGCAACTAACTTCTTCTTTATGTGATCGAGGAGCTTTCCATTATCAGTCGGATATATGTACGTGTTGCAATTGGTATGTTTATCAGAAGGAGTCTTCTTCCACCGTTCTACCGAGGCTTTGAATGCTTCTATCGACCCCTCAAAATCACAATGATTCTGGCGAATATTACATTAAATTTGTATGCCCAATACATCAAGATCTTCTAACTTCCAAATTATTTACAAGACCCCTTCCATCTGTTGAGTGATACCAGAGAAAGCAAGATACAACAATAAAAACACATTGTGGTTAAAACGGCAGAAAAGAATCGGTGGCCTATCTGTTGTATGAGTGTCCAGTATTGGCAAGGGGTATAAGGTAAAATTTGTATGCGACCCTTCCTTCATATATCAACCAGCAGGCTAATATAAGCCTGATAACAGTACGTTGGCTGTAGTAGATGAGGACCATGTCCACGTAAATTTATATCAAATAACAACAATTATTGCAACGATTCTCTGGCATTAAAACAAGTCTGATAGTAGCTCTTTTAAAAGCGTCGAGTCATCTGAATAAAGTTGCTGAAAACAGAACAGGAACAGGAACAGGCGTTACATGGTGGTCCAGCAAACAATAAAGAGAATAGTTGGACAATTGCAGTCAGTATGCAATTATTCAGACGAAACAAATTCAGTCTACTAATACACACCTTATACATAATTGATCATTACAACCCTTCAGTCAGGATTATTGACCTAGTTTCTCACAACTTTTACGTTGTGTGTGTTAATTTTATACATAAGTGGCGGGACCAACAGTTTAAAGTCGACTCCGAACGACAAATTTTTTGAAACTTTTCATGGCAATTTTATTTACTCTCAGAGTTTTTGCCAGAAATCTGCTGAGAGGAAATCGCCGCAGAAATACTTTTTGTATTTTGTTTGATGTCTGGCCTGGGGCTCGAACCCTGGCTTTACGTCTAATAAGCCAACACACTACCTACTAGACTACGGCGATACACACCTTATACATAATTGATCATTGCATCCCTTCAGCCAGGATTACGACTTAGCTTCTCACACCACTTATGTTGTGTGTGTTAATTTTATACATTAGTGGAGGGACCCACAGTTTAAAGTCGACTCCGAACGACGGATTTGTGAGAAACTTTTTCATGACAATTTTATTTACTCTCAGAGTTTTTGCCAGAAATCCGCTGAGAAGGAGACACGGTTTCGTTTTGTTGGAGATGTCTGACCATTGGTTTGAACCGACGCCACACGTCTAATAAGTCAACATACTACCACCTACTAGACTACGGAGACTGACCGTCTCAGTCTACTCTGTTGTACAATAGTGCAACTGCGATATCGTGCAAAAGCTATAGGTATTCAATAATAATTACCTCCAAGTCAAATACAAGATCTTTTGATCTAGCACCACGGATTTCTGAAGCAAATTAAATGCGGAAAAACGAAATGGATTGGTAAGGGTAGTGATAGAGTGGAATCCCCAAGGCCCATGAAGTCAAGGTCAACCAAAGAACAGTTTTACACTGACTGCTAAGTCTCTTCACTGTATAATCATATGATTTATAGGTCCTTTGGTACCTGACATAGTTTATATACCCTTAACCAAAGAATTGCAGAACATTTTGGCAATTAAATGTCATGGACTTTACGTTAGAGTATCTATTTTATTCTTAATTTACAATTTAAAATACATGTACACTGTACATGTTGCGTGTACTGCGAAAATATGATCCCAAGTATTGCGATTTATGAAAACTGTGCAAGAAGTGTGACATTTCATCTAGGATTCCATTGAAAATGGAATACATCTGTCACAAACGCATCGTAGCTGGTCAAGCTTTCCCAATTTCGTATGAGGAGAGAGCATGAAAACACTTGCCTGCTTGTTATGTAAATTAGAATACGCAAAAGTGAACTGCATGGGTATGCGACACTTCCTGGTGTGTATGGTGACAGTCTGTATTTAGTTAAGAAGATGTGTAGCAGAGGCTGCCTAAATGGATGTTCAATGTGATCTATAATGACTATAAAAATATCGCTGGCACTAAATTAAACGTTGCCAAAAAGACAAGGAAACAACAACAATTTCTAATTGTTCACACATGATGTCTAAGAATGCATAAGCGTGGGCTTAACTGTGTGATATCGTCAACTAAAAACAGCGGAGTGACGACATATGGTTGCCATGGTGATGGGAATTCGATTCGATAATTTTCATTTCCATCTTTATCTAACGCACGTGTTGCAGTTAGAATGCGTTTTGCTATTTTTGTAGCAACCGAAAATCGAATTAACCCGTAAGGTGTGTTATTCATGGTCTCTATTGTGTTTTAAACCATGAGATTTCCATATACTGCCTGATTGATGGTGTTCTTTACGAAGTCGATGATAGTTCTTCAGAGGCTGATGATGCTAATAGTAGGGTAAAATATGATTTCGAAAAGGTTTTGCTGATCAGATTTGGTGGATTTTGCTTTTAAAAATCTAATGAATTCGGAACTTCATTAGATTTTGACATTCCTAGTGATTTACTACCACAAACTCCAAAATTAAAAAAATTTTCAAACAATTTTGGCCCCTTCATATCCAACAAGGGTTAAAATGCAAACGTTTATTTTTTATTCGCATTTAATTTATTAACATTTTAGCTCAGCAATTAACACAGAAAATTAAAATGAATTTCAATATTTAAAATGAAATAAAATTTATTGATAACGAATGCAACGTCGTTTTAATAGCAAAAAATTTGCAAGTTTATCAAGTTACAGACAGAGAAGACCTTCAATTTAATTTAAATGAATGGAAAAAGCTCTGTTAAATTAAATTAAATAAAACAAAAAATTAATATTATAACGACATTTTCAAGGGCCTGCATTGATTGATTGAATGCCCTTAAACTGAGTGGAAAGTTAACTGAACGCGTGGGAAAATTGCTGATTCAAATACTTGGTAATAAATTGCGTTTCTATTTCAGATTTTTCATGTCTAGTCAGTCAGTCAGTCTATTATGCAATGCGCAATATTATGCAATTCGACTAGGTCCGGCACGTGTTATCGCTGATGTTTTCATCCCTTTTTGTGTGCAACAAAATAAATATTTTAACACATAAATTAAATAGTAAAATTATTAATGAAATATACATGTATTGGAGATATTGTAATCGAATAATATAGTTTTGATGTGCAATTTCATTGCAGTAGAGGCAATTGTGGACTTGTTATTATTATTGGTGATATAGGATAAAACGATCACAGTTCACGTCTAACATAGAATCAACAAATAGTAGTTGTTTTAAAAGTTTCTGCAATTTGCGAAGTCATTGAAAGTTCTGTTTAGTCTACTAGTCCTTAATTTCCTAGTTTAGATAGCTTTTAACCAGGCCTTTCCACGTTTACAGTGCTAGTTTTTTTTTTCACAAATTCAAGAAATGTTTTTATCCGCTTGTTCTTATGCAGAGGCACACGAAATCCATCTTCTTCATGTTCCAGAAATCTCGTCAAAGTTCTAAGACACTTTTTCCTTATGTTCTCGTGCTATGTACACAACTAAACAGCAATTCTGAGAACCTGTTAATTGTTTATAAACTTCATTATGAAAGGGTACGATAACACACAAAATTGTCGGATTTGGGAGGATTCCAATACGCAAGAGAACCAAGAGTAAACAATGTACCCCGAAAAAATCAATGTTTGGTGTGGTTTCTAGACTGGGGGCACAATTGGTCCCTATTTCTTTGAGGACGACGTTAGCCAGGCCATAACGTCTAAGGGTTGATTATAAAAAACATCTTTTAACTCGATTTAGATAAACTGAACACCAACTACATGTGGTTTCAACAGGACAGTGCTGGGTGTTAAACAAGTCATGTCACATTGCACTCACTCTGCACAAGCTATTTGAGCGCATGGTCATGTCACGTGGAGGTGATACGCACTGACACCGAGATCGTACGATTTGGACACGTTAGACTTTTGTAAGGTTTTCTTAAGTCGCAAATGTATACCAACAATAAGCATCAAACCATAGCGCTCTTCAAAACCAACATAACCCATGCCAGAGAAGCCGTGGAAGTCATTTGAACAATGTTCTACACATAATGACATCAATAGGCATTTCAAACGAATAAAAAATTCGATGATATCTCACAAACTTGCTTGCTTAATTTTTTTTTTACTTTCACGGTATCTCACCTAATAAGACAACACACTCCCTCTAGACTACGAAGATTATCTCACATACACTTTGTTTAAATTTAAATTTAAAAATAGGAAGCGCTTAATGAAAGACAGTTTTAGTGTTTGTGTGTTAAACTAAATCTAAACAATTTATTTTTAATTTTATTTAAAACAAAAATTTTTTTTTAAACAAAAATCAGTAAAAATACTAGGAGATAAAGTGAAAATATGGGTCATTTTTAATTAATTTATTAATATTTCACGCGTTTTTTTTTTTTCAATTTTAAATTCATTAGAAAAAATGTCTATTGTTCCCATTCTAAAAATATCAGAGATGAAATTGAAAAATGGGTCATACACGTTATTTAAAAATAGATGTGAAGGCATATGTTCCGTAGAGATTTTAGTGCCAATATTTTTTTTTTTTAATTTTTCTAAAACGGTACCCACAAAATATGGGTCAAATTTAATGAGAAAACGAACGAAAAAAATGCAAAGAAATCAAGTGATTAAATGCCTATTGAGTAATAGACTGACTTTGAGGTCTTTGTGGAAATGGAAAGAGTGCGACGTGCCAAAAATGAAAAAAAAAATATGAAATTCTATGCGAATATTGCGTCAAAAAATTTAAAGCGTGTGTGACCCATAAAAGAAAAGACAACAAAAAAAAAAAAATAAAATCAAATTTAATTATCGGAAAAAATCTAAACAGTGACAAAAACATAACGAAAAAAAAATATATAAACACGAAAGAAATATTGAAATAATTGCATGATATTTTTTCATTATGCCAACATTATTGTCATCACTACCCAAATACGGCACCACCCAAGACGGCCCATCGACCTTCTTTTTATGCTTTTTATTTTTGTCGTTGTCGTGGTCTATTTCAAGTGGATATTAAGTGATGATTTTCTATTTCTTTCAAAAATCACTTTCGATTCTTTTTGTCTTTTTTTTGTGTTTGCCGGCTATTGTATGAAGAAAACGGCTCATTTGAGTGAAATGGGACCAATGAAATGACATGACATAGAAGAGATAATTTATGAAATTTAATAGCCGAGTATAGTTGACAGTTCTTTTTCTTTAACATTTTGTTGGCAATACTTGAGCATACAAAAAAATAGAAAAATTTGAAAAAAAAAAAAAAAAGAATTTGTTGATGTATTCAGAATCATGTTTGGAAGTAAATAATGAAAGTAAATAGAATTTGGAAATGTCAGAGACGTCATGGAGTAGTTGTTAAGCCCAAATTTTATGAGAAAGAAATCACGCTTATCGGAAGTCCGATCACTACATCCAAACTCTAAAGTAATTGATATAGCTATTCCTATTATATTCCTTCGAACATAAGCAGTTCAAACCATGTGTCTGATCCCAACATAAAGTCTTATTACAGGTATACATTCACCAGCATTTGTGGTGCTTTTTTAACGCCGCATACCTTATGAGAATTTAACCATTGCACAATTAAAAAAACCTTCCTTATCTATAGTCCAACAATAATTTATTCCAATATAATGAAATCTTTTATAATTAGAAACAAATAGACTACATATAAATCGATAACATATTGTTACGAAAATGGAAATGGTGTTCTTAAAATGATAAACAAAAGCTCCAAGAACAAAAATAATGGACTTGTTTACATGATCAACGAATAAACAAAAATATAGCAACAACATCAGTATAATAAAGGGGGATAAAGAAGTAAACAAGCAACAGAGTGCAGTATAAAAAAAAGCGGATAGACAAGTAAACATGCAACAACAACTCTGCAAGGACGAACGTAAACAAAATACACAAATAACAATAAGCAACTTTTTTACATTTATATAGATTCCCGAAGACATTCTCATACAAGTGCATTCATCAGACTGCTGACCCTTGTGATATAAAAGCCAAGACAGAGCAGGCAACGGCGATTCAGTAAGAATTCTGTCAGTCTTGTGTAAAGACACGTGGGATTCAGAAAGAATTCAGTCAGTCTTGTGTGAAGACACGTTGCGTGTGAAGAGAATAATTGTGGTTTGAAGATCTCTGTTATAAAGATCTATTGAACAATTGTTATTGTGTACGCGGAAATGTGGAAAAAGTAATAACAATTAAAGCAAATTGTTGTTGTTTAAGTCAAATCGTGAAAGGTGGCACACCGAATTGTGCGAACAATAAAGAATTGATTTGAAACTAAACACAAACTTATTTTTATTTTATTTGTAATCTACGAACTCATATTTTTAACGTTTTTAAAAGGGTAAAAACGTAACAATATGATACTTTATCGGCGCACTTCAAGCTCTATTCTTCGAAAAAGAAATTAATTAATTAATCTCGGAGAAAATATACTCTCATTGTTTTACATGCGTAAAGTCAATAAAACCGAAATGAAATTCAATACTCATATATGCGCCGATACTTGATTTGATTCTGCGGACTTTAGAAGACCACCGCAATATAACATACGATTTATCTTTTACTTTGACGTCATCAAGAAATTTTATATGTAAACAGTACTGCTTTTATAGAAATGTTCAATATATTTTACATTTCAAACAGATTTAAATTTATTGTGATCCACAAATACATAAAAAAAAGCCATTAAGGCACGGCAAACAGCAAAAGAAATTCACAAGGCGATAATAGTAATAGGCCTCTGAAAAAAGGAGTAAGGTAAAGCTGTACGACAGTAATGAGAAGGTAGTTACGGATTTGACGATTGTGAGGGATTTAAATGGTAGTAATCCATATAAAAGAAGAGAAGATCGGTAGGGTATACTCGGCGAAAAAGAAGATGAAGAGAGCCGATTATTTTTCCCAAGTCAAATTGATTTGTGACAATCAAAAATTGTTGTTGGGTAATTACATTGCGAAGAGATTAGAGCAGTAATCGGTAGTAAGAATAATAACCGGTTACAATAGAACGATCGAGCACAACAGACTCAAAGAACACTTGTTCAGGATAAGAATTGCCTCAAGCATATGTGGATTTTCTGATAAGGTGACTAAATCATCACAACACATACTTGGAACCTGAGCGCCGTTAATACATTCTAGAAAAAAAACATCTGGTTGCTTAACAAGTACTAGGCAGAGCGTTACCCTTATAGGTATCAAACAAAATTCTGAAGTTGGTCAAGGCAACAGGACTGGAGAGACATTATAGCAATAACCTAGGTACCAGTACAATAAGTCGTTTGCTCACATTACCCTAGTATGTACTTCTAATCTGAAAAGCGTGTAAAGTAGAGTAACACAAATTAAATAA
Organism: Sarcophaga caerulescens; assembly: GCA_927399465.1. Classification (NCBI taxonomy): domain Eukaryota; kingdom Metazoa; phylum Arthropoda; class Insecta; order Diptera; family Sarcophagidae; genus Sarcophaga; species Sarcophaga caerulescens. The sequence continues at coordinate 54,543,430 of OV656873.1, forward strand.
GTATGACGTAGAGTTACTGACCAATGAAAACGGGCACAGAGATGGAAAGAATGCAGTCGATAGGTTGATGCAGTATTACACTGAAGTCGACGGTCAGAGAAAATATTACGAATTGCTCCTTCTTACAAGCTTACATACCTCAACTAAGTAACACTACTGAAGTATTTACTACACTTGCAAGGACATCATAGAGCATCGAACTTCTTCAGAGTGTTCCCATAATTAAAATATACACACTCCAAGCTTAATTAGTTCTTCTTGGGAATTTGTAATTGTAACCAAAGTGTACTCTCCACTATCGATTTTGATAATGATTTGCAAGTCAAAAGAACTAAAAAAAATTTTTTTGATGCTCAAACTAAAGACTACTGAAGTATATTGTGGCCAGTATGAAGTGGAAGCATTCAGAGGTGAACCACAGTCCATGTGGTTTTCATATGCAGAATAAAAAATTCAGCCATTAAAACGCTCCGTTAGGACCGGGTATGTCGCCGGAATAAATGTAAATGTCAGACATCAAAACGAAAATATGAAAATATATTTCTTCGGCTACTTCCGCTTAGCAGATTTCTGGGAAAAACTCTGAGAGTAAATGAAACTGCCATGAAAAGTTTCTCGAAAATCTGTCGTTCGCAATCGACTTTAAACTGTAGGTCCCGCCGCTCATGTATAAAATTTAAGCACACGACATGAGTGGTGTGAGAAACTAGGTCGTAATCCTGACTGAAGGTTGTAATGACCAATTATGTATGTATGTAGGTTGATCCCATGGCACACCTATTCAGCGAAGATATTTGATTTGCCAACAAATTACGTGCCTTTAAAATGTATGGATTTTGGCATAGCTTTATGCTACAGTATTAAAGACTGGCACAAACTAAAATCAAAAATATTCACGAATAGATAACGGTACGGGCCAAGCGAAATGCTGAGGTTAGCGACAGATTATTTAATGTGCCGCATATCCATTGTTCATATTTAAAGCTACGTTATTATGCTTTCTGGAATTGCTTCTACCATTTATAAACTATGGATACAAATATCTAAGAATTCACATCTGATTTTATCCTGTTCGATAAAATAGCACGACAAATGGTTTTGTGATTTAAAAATTCCTAGAGTCTGCATATCTTTTTAAGACCATTTCTTTTTTAAATTCTCTCCATGTTTATTCTTACAGCACTTCTCAAACCACATTTATCCTGCTATTACTCACAAGAAAATTGAAAATATTTACTTTTCATAAGTGTTTTCTTTTCATTTCCTCAACTTAAGTATTCTTTTTTTTCCCACTTCCAACATATTTTTCTTTCAGATTTTATTCGTGAAAAGAAAAATTCCACCATTGTTTTGTTATAAAAGTGGGACACAAGAAAATTTCATTTAAAATTGAAAATTTCTTCAAATGAATTTTCCGCTTCCATTTGGCTTTTCCAAAAAGTAGTCGAAAAAAAAAAAGAAAAACGAATTTTCTTGTAATTCTTCGCTACATAGAGTAGCATAGAGAACCAACCAACCCAGCTATGCCCGCCGTTTAAGAATAACTTTTTGATGTCAGTCTTCTGCTATGGTTGGATGAACGCCTGAGTGAGTGCCACAGTTTGGTTAGAGAATTTGTAGAATATATTGTATGTGGCACTTTCTAGTGGTCTTTTCATTTCGTTAGTTTCCTTCGGTAGATAATGGTAGGGGAATACGAAATAAATGCTGCCACAATGGCGGCGCTTAAAATTAAGTGAAGAACAACGAAAATTCTTTAGAAGAAACAAGAAAAAAAATGTACAAAGAAAATAGAAAATATTTGCATTAGAATTAAACGAAATTAGGAAGGCACTATAGAGAGTGTATTCAAAAAGGTTTTTCAAAAAGAAAGGTCTAAGAACAAAAAGGCATTTATTTTCAGTACGGGAACTTTATAGTTTGGGTCGTGTCTGCAGTAATTTAACAAAAGAAGTTTGGTTGCCAGTCTATTTGTTTGAACGAACATAAGCTGTTGCATGTAATTAAAGCTTAAACTAACTGTCTGGCCAATATTTTTTGCAGGTTTTGGCATTAATCCATTCTTTGTAAGGTTGTGGTTTGTATTCCAGGAGGTCAGTTTCCGCAAGAGCAGTCATATGCTTTTAATCCTTTCGAGAGGGAGTTGCTCCCTTGCTGTTCAGTTCTAAAGGCTTTTTCGGTATTTTTGAAAAGTTTGGTAGCGTGTTGGCTTATTGGAGGTGAGGCCACTGGTTCAGACATCTCCAGCAAATGAAATATGAAAAAATATTTCTTAGACGACTTCTTCTCAGCAGATTTGAGGCAAGAACTCTGAGAGTAAACAAAATTGCCATCTACAGCTCCAGGGCCACAAGTCAAATTTCCATGTCTTGCCTTAAGAAGTCGCTGTAGTCTAGTAAGTAGTGTGTTGGCTTATTAGACGTGAGGCCATAGTTCAAAGCCCAGTTCAGACATCTCCAACTAAATGAAATATGAAAAAATATTTCTTCGTCAACCTCCTCTCAGCAGATTTCTGGCAAAAACTCTGTAAACAACATTGCCATCAAAAGTTTCTGAAATATCTGTCGTTTGGAGTTGACTTTAAACTGTAGGTTACGACACTCATGTATAAAATTAACACACACAACATAAGTGGTGTGAGAATGGAGGTGGTAATGCTGACTGAAGGGTTGTCGTGCCTTTTTTGTTGAAGTGTTTACAGCCTTACATAGGCCTTTGATAGCATTCCGATATTTTGTCCACGAAAAGCTTCCCATTTTCGGCTTAATACAGGAAACAATAAACGAAACCTTCTTGCTCCTCCAAAACATCGCTGTCATAACAGAGGCTATCTGGACCTTCAGTTGAAACTGTTAACTTTACCTCCAAAGGGTGTTAACTTATCGGATTATACTGCTCACAGCCGTCCATAAAACTTGCACTGGACAAAAAGTCTTGGTTGAGTATTTCTAAGGTTCACACTTGAAAGGCATTGGCTATGTAAACTAATGCAACATTTGCATTCGCTTTACTTTTCCATTAGACCTCCTCCCTTCCATCGCCTTTAGCAGGCGTTACAAATATCATGACACTTAATATATACCATCTCTGTTGCAATACCTAAGTTCACCAGCCATGTGGCAAGTGTCATTTGTGTGTGTCTAATGTACACACTGCAAGTTGGTTGGAAAAGAAAGAATGTCTTCTGTGTAGGTTGACGTTTACGGCACAAATTTTGTGGGCGTTTTGGTTTAAATTATTTCGTACAGCCAGCCAGGCCAGCAAAGCACAAACCAATGAACCAGGCAATCATTTACATACGATGTACAATATACTGATGATGCATACACAGAGCATCAGCATAGTAGAAACGGATGAAAACAAAAATTTTGGAAAACGAAAAGAAATATTTCTTCAAAATGATTTTTTAAAGAAATTTATGTTTTACATTCACACACACACAGACACATACAGATAATCATAAACTATACTATTTTATATGTTAATACGACATGACAAACACTGTTTATGTTGTAATAAAATCTTTAAATATTTATCGTCTGCGATTAATCAAGATTAAGAAAATTTAGTTTTCGAACGAAAAGAAAAAAAACTTTGAAATCTTTATTAAAATTATTTAAAACATTGAAAATTGGCAAAAGAAACGAAAAAATGGTTAAACAAGAATTTCATGCGTCATAAGAGCACTGTGTAATGGCGGAGAAATACTGTTGAAGCCGCCACGGTTTAGACTTTGCACCCTAAAAACCGAGAAATATGATTTCATCGGTTATGTTAGGTTAGGTGATTAGCGGGTAGCTTCCCGTTTACAGGCAACTTCACTCGATAGCCCACTGTGTTACACAGCGTAAGGTACGCCACCTTGTCATGATCACGTTTAAATTGATAACATCAAGCTGATCTGAGCAGTTTCAGTTCACAATCTTAAGAATGAAAAATAGAAAAAAATCCCAAATTGCGCGTCAATATGTGCCAATGCACTATGGTTGCAAAACCAAAAGTAGCTTAAAATATTTCCCGTCAAGCTAGCCTCTCCAAATTTGATTGCATATTTCTATCGTTAAAATATTCTATTGACGTTAAAATAGGCGGCCTACACCACTTTTTTGTAGTGGCCCACTCCGATTTTGGCCGTTAAATTTGGAACTCAGCCATAGTGCAGTGGATGAAACCTGGCTTCATCATTTCGCACCAGAATCAAAGTGATCCCCATTCGAGTGGAGTGTACTGTGGATTAAGTGAACCGATGGTATCTAGAGATGAGCATGTTTAATATTTTCACAGTATTATTGGAGCGTTTTTTTTCCTTTGTTAGGCTATGAACTTTTCATCTCAACTGTTAGGAATGTCATTCCAAGGGGTTTTTAAACATCCTCTGAGTTTTGTTATAAAACACTGTGAGGTTTACGGAGACAATGCAGTAACAAGAAAAACAGCAAACCAGTTCGATAATTTTAGTGGTTAACCAATCACTTAAATTGTCGCCTAAATCAAAGAAAAAAATGAGAAAGCAGAGTCATGTTGCTAGGAGACTTAGCACCAAAGCTGTATGGTTATTAACCATTTGGCGAAAAAGTAAAAGAGATCAGAGCAAGATCAGAGGAAGCAAGATGATGCTTTGCAGATTTTGGCTAAGCCAAGATTTACACTAAACAAGTAGTGCTACCTCTGGCTGGATTAGGTGGTACTTGATCATTATGAGCTTGTATAACATGGTCAAAGAATTGATTTTAATGCCAATTAAGAAGACAAAAGCAAGCAATGAATTAATCACCATAAAAGGTATTATGCTACGATTTAGAAATTCAGGAAGCAATACATTGTTAATCACATATTCAGAGTGTTTGTGGCTGACAGTACCATGCTTTGAGCAAATGTCGCCGTTTAAAAAGGTTGAAATTATAAGACAAACTATAATGGAAGAAAATTGTTGCTTGAAATTTGACAATCGTTCGAATGATCCCTTAAAGTTCAAGTATAAGCATTTGATCGTATAAGCGGTACAAAAGCTGAATGCCACAGAGCTTTGTAGGCAACTTCTAGAACTCAAAAGCAGTTACTGCCATTTGTAGTCTGTGTAATTCCTCTGCTTCCTTATTCTCGCTTTTCTATTTCCTCTCCTCTTTCCCTATCTCCCCTATTATCCTGACCCCTTTAGGACATTGTACAATGGGTTAATTGGACCTCCGGGTACTGTACTCGTCTCTATTGGCAAGTACACGTGCTCTAACCTAAACCTAAAACTGTCATTTATATGCAGCACAATTCTAGTCCTATTGGTCAACGAAAATTTGATTTTTAGATGTATGTTTGGATTGAACCTTAAGAAACACACAAAAAAAAAAACTATGGAGCCTAATAGACTTGATGATCCGGGGAATCTTTAAAAAGACGAAGGAGAGTAGTTATTACAGCATTTATCATTTATCAGTCAACCATAGCTCTTACACTTAATGAATTATTATCACTTAGGAGTGCCACAAGTAAATCCTGTATGGTAACATCTATTTAGATTTGTGAACTGTTATACGATTTCTACTATTATCATCCGTTACAATTCACCAAGAGTTCGTAGATGGAAATTCGGTCCTTGATTATATTGCAAACTGACTATGTTAAGTCATCACCGAATTACATTCTTAATCTCACGGCATTTCAATATTCCTTTTCAGGTTTCTGTTTACTCTTCAAACAATAGCGCCATCAACAATCAAACAAAATAAAAACAAAAAATATAACAACAATATAGTAACAGTAGCAACCAAATATAAATACTTCGAAGAAGTTGTCAGACTTCAATCCAGACATGTCATTAGCATATCGTACACAGACGCGTACTGTTTTTTTTTATTGTATTCAGAACACATTTTTTTAAGAAAAGCATTGCAACGAAACAACACAGAACCCTGTTTTCCATATATTATTGACAATAACAATTTTTAAGCAAGAACAACAAAAGTTAATAAATAAATGTGGCAACAAATTGTTGTTCTTTTAATATTATTTTTTTTACCAAAAAATTGCTGTCATTTGTAATTGTTGGCAGATTTTTTTTTATTTTTGTTTTGTAAACAAACGTTCAAAAACTCTGGTACACATTTTTCCCCTCTCTTTACTGGGGTATTACGTTTTGAAACAACGGAGTAGAATTTTGGCATTTTTATTAACAAAAACAATACAAACAAAATATTTTTTTTTTTGACAGCAGCTGCAAATGTCGTTCGAGTTGTTCTTTTATTTAAAGTACTTGGCTGTATGCACGAGTAGACCTTGTGTCATGATGCAGTCAGTCACTCATTCACGCACATCCAAAAAATGGTCTTGTTTTTCAAGGGGCAATAAAACAATTAGAATTTTAAATCAAGATAATGATAACGCTTAAACAGAATCTGGTGATGATATTGTCATGGTTTGATTCGATCAGCGATTATTTGTTGTACGATATTTAACTCTCGGACCCAAGGTACTCCTAACAAATTTGTCTTTTTCCGTGCGAAAATCCTATTAAAGATCACAGCCATTCAACTCAGACTGACCATTTTTAACAGCAACCTAGTATATCCAATGTGAATATCGCTAAGTAGCTTTTCTTGACATTAAGGCAACCTTTAACAATTTTAAGTCCTCAGCGATCTTGTGGTTCTTAGAATCATGAAGCATGAATTAATAAGAAACTTTTGAACATAGAACTGGACACATTGACGTGGGTGTCGAACAGTCGAAATCGTCTACACGTTTAAGTTCTCCTATGCAATCAAATTTGCTGCGATATTCATGGCACATGTAAAACCCGTCATTGTCATAGATTTCTACGAGACATGATATGAAGAAGTTTTCATAGGATTCTGGGAATTTTCTTGCCGATAACTATGGTTTACAATATTCTGTGATGAAAATAAAGAATAAAGCCCCATACCGAATGAGATAAAAAAAAAACGTAAAAGGCTATGGAATGACCAAAAACATAGATTGGAGACTGCAAGAGAATACCAGGGAGAGATAAATTGAATATGAAAAATGCATAGACCATCGGAAAGAAGTGAAGACATAAGTACAAAACAAAGAGACCTTCAAGGAATTTGTAAAAGCCTTTCCCATCCTTCAAATTCGGCTGGAATATTTAGGGTTTCTCAAAAAAAGACTTCTGAACTTTGACAGCTGGTAACGGCCATCTTGTTGAAGCTACATCTTGAGAATGAATTGTAATTTTTTAGTCTGTTTTGCTATATCACTAACGCTGTGTACGTGAATGGGCTCCAGAGCACTTTGCAACTGGCACATGACGCCCATGTTTGAATGAATGGGTACGTAACCAAATAAAATTGTCGATATTCGGACGATACCAATCCACATGAGATCAAGAGTGTCCAATGCATAACGAAAAAGTCACAGTTTGGTGTCGATTTTGGATTGGTGCCGTCATTGGTGCATATTTCTGTAGAACGACAATGGTCAAGCAATCACTTTTTTAACAGCGAGCACTATAGATCAAACTTCTTTTGAATGTTTCTCACACCACTTATTTATTTTACACATGAGTGGCGGAACCTACAGGTTAAAGTCAACTCTTTAGTTACAATTTTATTTCACTCTCAGAGTTTTCGCCAGAATTCTGCTGAGAGACAGTCGCTGAAGAAATATTTGTTCATATTTCGTTTTGTTGGAGATGTTCAATCTGGAGTTTGAACCGTGGCTTCACGTGTAATATGCCAACACACTATCTACAAGACTGCGGTGACTGCAGTTCATGTCACATTGGATATTATGCCTGAGCGATTTAAGGGTATGGTCATTTCAAGTCGATGTAAAGTGAACTGGCCACCGATATCGAGTGATTTGATCGCAGATGTATGCGAATAAGCCACAAACCATAGCGGTCCTCAAAGCCAATATAGCGTCGATAAAATTCAGCCCGATTTATACGACAGGTCGTGGAAAATTGGTAGAGAAACCGTGGAGGGCATTTGAACGAATAAATAAATGCATTCCAATCGTGCTTTATTTCACACACAGATTACATAGATTAAATAAAAAAAAAGAAAGGAAGTGAGAAGATACATAGAAATGCAATGGAAGACTATCATAAACTTAAATTTGAAACAAATTGTAGGGTACTTTTAAAGTCGTTTAATATTTTAAATAAAATGAAGAATCGTTTGTATTTGCATTGTTCCTGTTACGCTTGTCAAATTTAATGAAGTTGCAAGGGGACAATTGTTTGATGACTTATTTTATTAAGGGGCTCCTTTAAGACCAAAGATATGCAAATAAAAGCTAAATAAATAACAACACAAACAACAATAATACAATAAGAGAGTGTCAATGACTTTATTTTATTAAATCAACAACAAACTGACGTCAAAAAGTTTATGTATTTGATTCTTTCCCATCGAAGTGTCAAAATAAACAGACAAGAGTCTTCTTAAATACCCCATAAAAGGAGTTGAACAATTGGATTTTTATTTTTATTTTGTTTTTGGCAACTTATTCCAAATATAACTGAAGTGTCCTTCCAAGATTGGGGAAATTTTTCTTAGTCATTCTGATTTGTGATACTGATTGATATGAATTTGAGGTTTATTTTCCCATTGTTTTTATAACAAATTTGACATATTTATTGAAGTGTTTAAAAACGTTTTCATTCTGGTATCTCAGTTTTGTAACGAATATTTAAATTTATGCATTAAAATGAATGAATTGCATGCAAATTAAGTAAGAGTGGAGAGTCCATAAAAAGGGTTTCAATATTTTTTGGAATTCATTTTAAGACATCACGACATTTGATAGACAGCAGGGGGAGTGAGACAATGCGAAAGGGAAGGTATCAATTCAGAGATTAATGGTAGATAATGAACGAATTCGCACTCAACGAACTTGAAAGAATTCAAAACAAGTGGTTGAGATTAAAAATAAACTTTCGCCGCAGGCTGGGAATTGAAACCGATTACTTTGTAGGATTTTCAATAGCGTTACGTTTTTATCTTTTAATATTAAAATAAAGTGAATATTCTCACTCTAATCAATTGTTATCTCCTTATTTAAAATTATTTCTTTCTGTAAGTAATAAAACTGCTCTTTTCAATATTATTACACCGTTAAAGACTAAATTTCACAGGGTATAATACAACAGTGTTCATGGGTCGCGCCTACTACTTTGCCTCCCTGGCAACGGTACTCTATTTATACACACATAATTGTGCTTTAGAACCGTTCAGTAAGGATTACGACCTAGTTTCTCACATCACTTATGTTGTGTGTGTTACTTTTATACACGAGTGACGGGACATACAGTTTAAAGTCGACTCTGAACGACAGATTTTTGAGAAACCTTTTCATGAAAATTTTATTTACTCTCAGAATTTTTTGCTAGAAATTTGCTGAGGAACAGTCGCCCAATAAATGTTTTTTCATATTTCATATTGTTTGAGATGTCTGATACAAGATTTGAACCGTGGTCTCACGTCTAATAAGCCAACATACTACCTACTAGGCTACCGCGACTACTCTATTTATATTTCACTTAATTACTGTATTTACACTTCATTTATTTTCGGTCTGGCAACTCCTAGAACCTTGCTGTTGATCTGTAATTGTTATTTTTTATTCCGAAAATTTAACCTTCATTCTTAAAGTCCTCTAACGAATCTTGGAATAGAAGCAAGAATTTTTGGTCTTAGAATAATATATTCAGAGCTCATGGGGACACCCGCATGTACCTTCCAAGCTGAAATCAATGCCATCGAAAGATGTGCTCAATTCAACTTGAATAGGCGGTACAAAAGACACGACATAGCATTACTATTTAACAATCAGGCTGCCAATCGTGCGATGGGTTCTTGTGAGGTTAAATCGAAGATAGTATAGGAAGGTCTGGAGAAGCTGAATCGATTAGGTAGAGAAATAAGGTTACCAACTGCTGAGCCTTAGGTAATGTGGAAATTCTGACAATGAGTAAGGCAACGAGCTTACCGGAAAGGGAACTTCAACTCCGCTAAAGGGACTAGAGCCATTCTGTCGAGTGGAAGATAATGTTTCGAAGGGTATGCTGAACGAAAGGGCAATTAATGAGAGACAAACACTCTTCTCAAATCAAGTGGGTTGGCGGCAATTGCAAATTTAGTTGAGAAACTACAATCAGAGGACATCTGAGTCATGCATTAGACTATTCAGGAATAACCTGAAGTTGGTAAACGGTTTTTTGACACTATAGACTTGGGTTACGCTTAATCAGTATAACCTTTGTCTCGATCTGAACATGTACATTGTGTGACGATGAGCATGAATCATGGGAATACATTCTTGGAAGCTGTGAAGCATTCGTGGAATGTTGACACCGAGCGGCACCCTGAAATATATCAGAACAAAAGCTGGGAGGGGACATAATAGAGATTCCCTATAGTTTGAGGGGAGTACATTGATTGTATGTATGATCGCTTTACTAAGGCAACTCTTCACGACAATAATTATAACAAGCAGGAGTCGGCAGTAATTTTCTAAGTGTACTTCAGGTGCAGCAGAATGACTGTCCAAATGCTCAATTATAAATGCAAGGATCCGGAGTTTAATGGAGCGGATGCCAAATAGTTTTTCCTGATTGTTCAAACCGACAACCCTCGTGAGCATCCATACAAAGATCATGGGGAGATTAGACAAAACCAATGGTTTATAAAAAGGATTCACTCCAAGCACCAATAGGAAGATTAGAGTTTAGAAAGCAAAAGAATTCACTTTGAACAGTCATAAGAAGACCAGACAGAATCAATTCTTCTATTAGCAAGGTACCCTACCACTTTACCCAATATTACAACCCAAAACATTGGAGAAGGAATTTTGATTGTAGAATATGACACTATAGACCTGGCTTTGTAGATGAACCTAGAAAAAATTTAAAAATAAAACTGAAACAAGGCAAAGAAAAAAAGGTGAGAATCAAAGAAGAATTCTGGTCAATTCAAAGGTGCTAAAGGAAACTGAAGGAAAAGTTGTAAAAAAAAATTACTAACGAGGTACTAGTAGAAATTACAGTTTGATTATCGTTGAGCAAATATGCTATTCCTTCTGTGTGGAGTTATAAAACTAAGATTTAGAACTTCCATCAAACTTTTTCTAGGTGATATTACTCTGACCTTTAATACCATTGTCATACTTATTTTGATTTGAAAGGAAAGATCGAAAATTTTCAAGGGTAACATACAGCGACAGCGGCATTTACATTTACAAAATCAGAGATGGCTATTAGATTGAAGTACAGTAGAACTTCTATAATTTGAACTTCTATTACTTGAATTTGAATTTGAATAAGTTGAAGCACAGCAACGGCATCTTGGAGAGAAATTCTATCAGGTTTTGCTTCTTTAACATGACGTTTTTTTTTTCTGGATAATGGTGATTCAATTTATAGAAGTTCGACTGTATTTCCTGAAATTCTACGACAACATTCAGGTCATTAAACTGTAATTGGCTATTTGGTTTGCATACATTGCATGAGTTCACTCGCAATCGTTGATTGTGTCATAATTTGGGCACTTAAATCCCACTTAAATTCTCTAAAAGGCGGCACAGGAACAAACTTTTATATTTTTTTTTTATTTGTGCTCAAACACAATTTCTGTCATCATCACACATTTGATGGAGTAAAATAAAACAGAGTGCATCACCGCACCGTAAGCAAATAAAATATTCAAATCAAATAAATTTCAAATACAAATTTTCAACAAATTTTTATAAAAATTGATATGATTTATTAGTTTGCCGGCCTTTCAAGGTTATAACTTTGATGATGAGAGACAAAAAACGCTTTAATTTTTTCGCCATTTTATTGTCATCGTTTCTCATTGATTTCAGTCGTTCATTCATGCTTTGATTTATATTCACTTGGTGTGCCCCCATAGTATTCCAGCAATCTCAAACTGTGTGTGAAATCGAAGCTGGTTTTAGTGCCACAATTTTAACACAAAACAAATTTGAAGAAAAAAAGTTCAAGGTTTACACTTTGAGGAGGGAGGGAGAGGAGGTTTGAAGAATAAAAAATAAAAATTGAAATTAAATAAAAAGGAAAAGTCAACTGAAGCAAATTAAAATAAATTTTAAGCAGCGTAAAGATAAAATAAATATCGCAAACGTAAATGGGATAACAAACAATGTACGTACTCCTATGTTTGAAAAGTTGGTGTATTTTGAACAACAAATTTGCACAACTAAACTCTGTTCCCATAGACATTGAGCAAGATAAGTTCAAAGAAACTGAAACTGAGTTGTATTTAAAACTGGCGGTGTGTTTGGCTAATTATCGCAAAAGAATCTTAAGAATTTCCTGTCCATATGTCACTTTCGTGAAATACCGGATGTATTAAGGTAAAGAGAGAGTTATCCGCGACCCCGACTTATGTTCAATCACAAATTAAAAAAAAAAAAAAAAATAATTGGTTATTACAACCCTTCAGTAAGGATTACAACCTAGTCTCTCACACCACTTATCTTGTGTGTGTTAATTTTATACATGTGTGGCGGAACCTAAAGTCGACTCCGAAATCTGCTGAGAGGAAAGAAAGGCGAAAGAATTTTTTTTCTTATTGCATTCAGTTCGTCTAATAAGCCAACACATTACTTTCAAGACTATGGCGACTATGTAATAGTGCCTACTCGACAACAGCGACAACAGGACTTGGTGTCCAAAATTGGGCATTATGATGGCACATAGCCTGTGGTTGATTGCTATTCGAACTGGGTCATAAAAGGAACATATAAAGGGCGATAATATCATACAACGACTTCTGCAGAAGCTGTAATGATGCGCATTAAGATGGGAACACATCTTCTTTGTCTCTGACGGGTAGTCGAAGATTTAAGGCAAAACGATTCTTAGACAAACAGAAATAAGCGCCAAAACTTAATCTAGCCAAAGCTGGATTAGGCAGAATATTGCAATATAGTCGTTAAATCTACAGGATGGCTGATAATGGCTAGCTAGAAGTTATACAACAATTGGTACGTTTGGCTAATGATATCACAACGAGACACTTTTTAGAACCATAATGAGCTTCAGGTGGTTTGCAAATAGAACCCAACCTAACCTATAAGGTGATAAAATTAAAACAATGTTGTAATATTCACAATAATTTTTTGCAAAATCGCCCATTGTGCAGAATATTATTCCAAGACATTTTGTTGTGTATCGCTTTTTTTTCTTTTTTTTTCTTCAAATACAATTTGATTTCATTACGTTACTCAATAGATTTCTAAGAAAAATTGTCACTTAATTTGATTAAGAATGGAAGTGGACACTTTTTTTTTTTGGGAAATATTCGTACTCATCACTTATCATTATTTTGGGTACATTTCTCAATTGGGCCCCTTTTTTTCATAAAATCTTGATGAAAAAAGAGAGAATACAGTGCTTATTAATGGTGAATTTATTTCCCTATTTAAGAATTCATCCAACAAAGTCTGTCCATATTTGTCCACGTATTTGAGCTTCTATTGTACTACTATGTGCCTGTAGAGACGGTAAAATGATGTTTTTTCTTCTCTTTGTTGCTAGAAAGAAAATTTTCAGTTGGTTGCATTTCTTATGGTTGCCTAGTTTTCAGTGGCTGCTTCGTTTTTTAAAATTTTATTTTCGAGTTTTTTTTTTTTATTATAAAAAGACGTGGAGAGCGAGCGAAAAAACGATAAAAATATTCTGTTTAATGCCTTGAAAGCGGTGTTGATTTATGACTACATTTTTTTTCATTTCATTTCGTTTTATTTCAAATTTAATCCGCTTCCAATTAAAAAAAATTTTTTCAAATAAAATTCAAAATCAACTTTAAGGGGAATTCTCCTTGAATTTTTGGAAATTTTTACAAGCAATAACGTGGCTTCACTTTTAAGTAGGAAGTGCTGGTTAAACTTGGAATGATCGCTTTGATTTGAACTTTAAACGTCTACCAACTGACTTTACAAGCTATCTTATCCATCATTTGTTACGTAGAGTTTACCAAAAACATTATAAATTCTCCTTAATAAGGCAGTTAACATACCAATCGAAACAAGATACAACTTCCTTCTGTGCTACTTTCTTTGGATCTGACTCCCATTGTAAGTTTAACCTCTACAGATAGTCCCAAGACATTAACTAATTGATGACTGATTGCGTCACTAATTAATCAATAAGAAATGCGAAATATTCAGTTAAATTCCAGATATCCTGGCGATTTTTTTTTTTCTGAAACTAGCACTCAGAGGATGGCCCCTACTCATGCAGTGCATTGTGCAGGTTTTTTAGGAAAGGTGGAAAGGGGGAAGATGTGAACGGCAAGGAAACGAGTTGCTGCTAGGTGACTATAAAATGGCCAGTGCTATACCTTCACCATTAGACAGTCTACAGGCAATCGTCCCCAAGAAGCCCGCAGTTTCTCACACCACTTATGTTGTGTGTGTTAATTGTATACATAAGTGGCGGGACCTACAGTTTAAAGTCGACTCCGAACGACAGATTTTTTGAGAAACTGAGAAGAAATCGCCGAAAAAATACTTTTTGTATTTTTTATTTTTTTGATGTCTTGCCTGGGACTCGAACCCTGGCTTTTACGTCTAATAAGCCAGCACACTACCTACTAGACCACGGTGACCCCTTAGGACTTCTAAGTTGAAAACAACGTCAAATTTAACAATCGCTTTGGCTATGTAGAGGAATGGTAATGGCTAATATCCTTGCGGATTGTTGTTACAGTAATTAAGGCTGTGGATTCTTTCACCATAAACATCAATTGGCCATCGCTTAGCTAGTTAGTTAGGTCTATGGGATTTTGGGTATTTTGAAGAGGTACCAACTATGCAATCTACTGTACAATTCTCGACCTGTACCGGTTTTCTATATAATGTAGCCACGACGACCATTAGGATGCTGGTCGGTGTCAGTAAAAAATAAGTCTCTGCCTAATACTTGATAGTTATTCAAGTGCCTCTTTCTGAAATCTGTTAAAAAGGCAGAGAATGCCAAGCATATGCTTTGCATTCCTCACAGAATCTGCATATTAGACTGGAAATCCAATCTGTACAATGCCCATTCAAGATGCCTCTCTCATGCCATTCCACTCTCATGGAATTCCGAAACGAACGAACTTTTCTCTTTTTTTTAATTGACACCAATACTCAGGGGATATCCCCTGCACCTGCATCAAAAGATAAAAAGATTAACAAATTGAAGTGGAATTGCTATTATTATGCCGTATGTAACTGACTTAATTTCAACAGCTCAACGCATGGCAGTCTCTGTATCGTCCACAACTGTTTTCAAGTTCCCTCTGCCTGTCTATACATTGGCCCCATAGATCCTAACACTTAGATTATTAGATGGGAGCCTGTGGTTCAAACCCATCTCATGCAAAACGAAATATGGGACAAAATTTCATTTGCTGACCTATACTCAGCAGTCTATTGAAAAAAAAAACTCTGAGAATAAATAAAATCTCCATGAAAAGTTTGTTGAAAATCTTTAATTCGGTGGCGACTTTTAACTGTGGTCCTTCCACCCATGGATATGATTAGATAGGTACATATGTTTAAAGGAGAGGAGGTGAACCAAAGGTCTCATACCAAATGTCATACACCTAAGCCATCACGTAAGCTTGTTGTGCGCTCGCCAACATAACTCTCTATAGGAAGTCTTAACTTCGTCCAGTCCAGTCCTCTGAGATGAGTTAATGTCATCTTTAAAGTATTGGGATTTCGATCTTACGAAAGCTGGGCAATGACACAAAAAGTAATCCATCGCATCGATGTCTTCACCGCATGCCCAGCATTAAAATTTTTCACCACGCCAACACGGTTCAGGTGAACATATAAAGCGTGATGCCCTTATTTACTTTTCAAATACTCATTGTCCTCTACTTATTAGGATCTCCACGAAGTATTTTTGTAATTTTTCCTACTGTGACATTATTTCACAATAATCGATTTGACGTTTCCGACCACATTTTCAGATTGGTTTTTAATGCACATAACGGCCTTGGGTTATCCAAACTAATGGCATGTAATACTCTGGCTCTATTAGTCTGAAAATTTGTTTCGTCATTTCAAATCGCTCTATGATGACTAGGAACCCTTATAATACGGATATATGTATGTAATTCCCAAACACAACATGGGTTGTTTGATAGGCTAAGTTGTTAACCTGATTAAAGGATTGTTTGTAATGGCTATTTAAGTAAGTAACTGCAGCTTTCTCGTAGAGACCGTTGAGTAATAAATTGAAGCAAGGGTGACTGACCATTTTATCACATATCATAAGACACAATGAATATGTCAGAAGTGGAGATGTTTTAATATATAAATCGTGGTAGACCTTGTTTAATTTTAAAACACATTTTATGACGTTAATAAATTTGCAGGTTCTTTTTCTTTTTAGTGGTTTTTGATTGGGAATTTATAACAAGACTACTATGTACATAACATGATCTATTTGCAGCAGTACGTGCCGTCTATTAATAACGAATTTTCGTTTCTAAATTTAGACGTTTTTTTCTCCTCTTCGTTGGATGGATAGAAACAACACCAACAACAACAATAAGAAATAATTAATATTTAGAACTCGTATTTTATTTTAATTTTAATTTAAAGTTGCAATTTTTATTTTCATTTTTGTTATTGTTTTTGTGTTTAGTATTTAATTGTCTGACCCTTTATGCTGTGATCCCCTACAATATTTTTATTTAATATTTTTTTTTCTTTTGTTGGATTTCAGAACCAGACATTAATTGAAGACGTGGCTACTTCTGCAGCAACAATTGTTTTTTTTTTTTTTTTGTTCTATGTTTTCTTCAGAGCTTGCAAGTAAAACTGTTGCTATTGGGCGATGGTGCTGGTGATAATCAGTCGTGCAAAAAGTTCTGACACGCTAAGCCCGGTTTTTTCCTGATTTCAACCACTTCAACTTGGTTGTCAGACAGGAAAGAAAAAACAAAGGAAAAATTGCAAAGAAATGGAAGCAACATTTCAGTTCAATTTCTTTCGTGTTGTTGGCTTTTTGATTAAAATATTTTTGCACACATAAAATATTAATTTCTGTTCTTCATTTCAGTTTTTTTCTTCATTTAACTTTTTTTTTTTTGTGTAATTGAATGAATTTATTTTTGTAAAATTTATAATTCTTATCTATTCGAATTGTTACAGAACAGGAAATAGAAGCATAATGCCAGATACGTTGGTTTTGATTACAATTTTATCACCCCACCTCTCTCAGTCTAGTGCTTCCCATCATTTCGCCCTCATTCCACCGCCATGCCAACCAACCAATCATAATTTTAGGCCGTAATAGAATTATAATTACAAGTGATCATTTGATCTTGATTAAGTGACCAATTTTATTATAAAAAGGTGGGCTTCAATTTTTGTTTTTTTTTCTCTTTTTACTTGCAGGCCTATTTATAATTATAAAAAATTCCTAAGAATTGTATTTAATTTCATGATCTCTCTTACACCCTAAAATCTTTTGCGTACAACACATATTCAATCAGGAGCTTAGATTTAACGCATCAAATACTGGCACTGAAACGCTTTTCAGAATGAGTTATCGATGACCAGTCATCAATGAAATGAAGATGAGGTCAATCACTGTTGATTTAAGGTGCATTCCATTTCTAATCACAGAGTTAATCTGTCACGGGCGAGAGACCTTAATGATAAGCCCTACTACCCGCGTCTAAATGCGCAGTAGCCTGTATTTCTTATGATCCAATGCAACATATTTAGTGATTCTACTTCCAGCAGAATCTGCCGGAAAGAATGCCAATCAATACCATATTGTACAGGCTTTACCATCCTGCAGACATAGTTGCCTGCAAGTAACCTAGAAACTAAAATTTTTGAAATAGTCGAAAACAATTGTGTCATTCCCTCACGATGGAGTGAGACATGAGAATGCTCATGTTGAGGTAGTCGCCGTAGTCTAATAGGTAGTGTGTTGGCTTATTAGACGTGAGGCAATGGCTCAAACCCCCAGATTCAGATATCTCAAACGTAACGAAATATGAAAAAATATTTTTTTTTGGCGGCTTCCTCTCAGCAGATTATGGTAAGAGTGAAATAAAATTGTATTGAAAAAGTTTCTCAAAAATCTGTCATTCGGAGTCGACTTTAAACTATAGATCCCGCCACACCTGTATAAAATTAACACGGTTAGTATAAGCGGTGGGGAGCAGGCAGTTTGTAATCCTGACTCAAAGGTTGTAATGACCAATTATGTATGTAATGATAGTATGTATGTAAGTAAGTAATAATAAAATAGAGCCAGGACAGTAAAGGACCCTCATCCTACGATCTAACGTAGATGTACCACTTCTAATTTTTTTTTGGAGGCCTTAAAGTCCTGCTCATTATACCAAAGTAATTTCGTTGAGAGTGACCAGTGGCCCAAGACGTGAGCGTGGTCATACAGTGCGTACAACCGAAAACATCGAAGCTGCGGCTGAGAGTGTGCGTGAGAAGTCGATATCGTTATCAGGAATTGAACATTTCACGCACCAGTTTACGTCGAATTTAGCGAAAAGATCTCGGTATGACGCTTTATAAAGTTCAATTGGTTCAAGAGTAGAAGCCGCATGACCATCCACTTCGTTTTCGCTTCATTAGATGGGCCGACGAGAAACTGCACGATGATGTCGATTTTGATAAAAAAAAAATTATATTTTCGGAGGAAGCTGATTTGCATCTTGGTGGGTACGTTAATAAGCAAAACTGTCGTATTTAGGGCTCAGAAAACCCACACGTGGTCTTACAAAAGTAAATGCACCCATCACGAGTGATTGTTTAGTGCGGCCTGTGGAGCTGAGGCATCATTGGCTCATATTTCTTTGAAAATGAGGACGGCGCAACCACTACGGGCAAAGGAGACACCAATCGCACCATGATAACCGATTTTTTTGTACCCGCTCTTCATGATATTGATTGGAACGATGTTTGGTTTCAACAGAATAGTGCAACTTGCAACACATCTCATGCCACAACCGATTTATTGCGTCAAACGTTTGATGGTGGTTTAATTAGGCGAATTGATTATGTCAATTCCTCGCCAATGAGCTGCGATTTGATACCGTTGAACTATTTTCTGTGGGACGCCATAAAAGAAAAGTGCCATGCCGACAGAGACGATTGAGTGTTTGAAGGCCAACATTCGCGATGTCATTGCCGAGATACGACGCCATGCACTAAAAAAAAGTGCACGAAAATTGGTCCCATCGAATGAGGTACTGTGCGGCCAGCCACGGCAGCCATATGAATGAATTAATATTCCATTTCTAACCCGAATAATTGTACTTCACAAAAAAAAATATTTGTATTTCAAATATAAATTTAAATTTATTGACCACCCTTTACATTTAATAGACGTTCCGTGAAATGGAAAATGCCAAAAGACAGGGACAGGGGACGTTTAATGGTAATGATGCAAGCAGAACTTGTTTCGACAGAACGGCTTCTATCCGACTGACGGGATCTAAGGCATTGCAAAATGAATTATAAATGTACTGTAAATTTGAACAAGACAGTTATAGTATAGTATTATCTGCCTAAACTTATATCGTGGACATATAAACGTGGCATAAAATGTATAATGAAGGACTATCCTTCTAAGCTAACTTAATAGTTTGAAACAAATAATTTTTTTGTTGTTGTTTTTAAGTAGAAAATGTACACTCACCTTATAATTTTACGTTTATTGTTCGGATGAATACGATTTGCTGTTTCTGGATCAATTTGCTTTAAATGATTGTGCAACAATTCCGATGACATTGTTAACAATGTTTCAGCCGATATAAATGAAGACTAAAAGATCAAAACAAAAAATAAAACATTTTAAAGTAAATTTCAAACAAAAAACATGAAAAGAATGTATTTTAAAAGCTAAACAGCATGTATACATACATTTTCTAAATTCCCAGACACTGTGGCAGGAGTGTTATCGCTTGTGGTTTTACACACAGAATTTGCAGCAACAACATCACCATCGCCATTATCATCATCATCGTGAGCGGCATCTTTAAAGTCATCATTTTCAGTGAGGCCACTGCTGCTGCTGCTGGGACTTACTAAAATATCCCATAGCAAAGATTCTATATAGTAATTGGTGCCACCCACTACTATGGGCGATTGTGACTGGGCTAAAAGATTTTCTATCTAAATACGAAAAACGTAAACTAAGTTAAGGTTTCTTAACCATATTTAGTGGCAATATGGTAGGTACATAGTACAGACAGTACGTATGTATAGCGCCTAAAAAATATTTGAAAATATTTTGAAAATATGTTCACAAGACGTTCGTTATATGAATGTGATTAACAAGTCTTTTCACGTTTTTAAAGGTTGTATTGGATTGTACAGGAAGTTTTGTATACATTTTGACCACTTTTGTGTGTTTAACAATGGATAGAGGGAGAGGTACGGTTGGCTGTTTTTATATTGAAATTTATGACACGTTTTTAGGCATAAATTTGAGTCCCTATTATTTTTATGTTTTTCTTTCTTTTTTGTTGTTTTAGGTGTGTTTAACATGTAAAACATTATTAATATTGGTTAAAAATAAAATAAAACACCAACAAAAAACACTACAAATTAATATTAATTACGTGTAAGAAAGAAATTGCATTCAAATCAAGTGATTAAAGTCAGTTAAAAAATTATTGATAAAGTGGCATCCAAATTGATATAAAATCTGCAAAGAAATAGAGAAAAAAATTTCTAATTAAAAAAAGTTCACGAAACATTCAATGTGCATCGTTAAAAGATAATTCAAACTAACTAAAATTAGTCTAAACAGTCAACAAATATTTCAGCGATTCTACATACATACATAGATACATAATTGGTCATTACAACCCTTCAGTTAGGATTACGACCTAGCTCCTAGCACCACTTATGTTGTGTGTGTTAATTTTATACATGAGTGGCGGGACCTATAGTTTAAAGTCGACTCCGGATGACAGATTTTTGAGAAACTTTTCAAGGCTTTACTTTCTCAAAGGTTTTTCGCAAAAATCCCCTGCTGAGATGAAGTCGCCGAAGAAATATTTCTAATATTTAACTTTGTTGGAAATGCCTGACCTGGGATTTGCACCGTGGTCTTACGTCTAATAAGCCAACACACTACCAACTAAAGCACGGCGACTACACTTACCGATTGTACACTCTTATAATATTTACCACCAGTGGGGCCAGTACATTTTTTTTTTTTTTTTGTGAAACCAGCACTCAGGGGATGGCCCCTACTCATGCAGTGCATTGTGCAGGTTTTTTAGGAAAGGAGGAAGATGCGAACTGCAAGGAAACGAGTTGCTGCTAGGTGACTATATAATGGCCAGTG
Source organism: Sarcophaga caerulescens (assembly GCA_927399465.1). Taxonomy (NCBI): domain Eukaryota; kingdom Metazoa; phylum Arthropoda; class Insecta; order Diptera; family Sarcophagidae; genus Sarcophaga; species Sarcophaga caerulescens. The sequence goes on from OV656873.1 coordinate 54,564,767, forward strand.
CTATACCTTCACCATTAGACAGTCTACAGGCAATCGTCCCCAAGAAGCCCGCAGTTTCTCACACCACTTATGTTGTGTGTGTTAATTTTATACATAAGTGGCGGGACCTACAGTTTAAAGTCGACTCCGAACGACAGATTTTTTGAGAAACTGAGAAGAAATCGCCGAAAAAATACTTTTTGTATTTTTTTTTTTTTTTTTTTTTATGTCTGGCCTGGGAAAGTACTCATTCCATATGTGGAAAGTTCATTCTCTGAAAGAGAAAAATAAACCAACAAATGTAAATGAAATATTATTTTAGGTGGTAATCGCCGTGTAATACTGCCCGCAGCTGGTGGTCCATGGTGGGAACCAATTTTGTCGGTATTTTTCAGCATTTTGGCTGGTATCTCACTGATGGCCTTTGGAATTGTGTTTGTGACTACATTTATCTCCACAAAAAATTGTCTAGTCGAGCCACAACGCTTGATATTGGCGTGTAAAAGTCTACTTAAAAACGTATTTAATCATCAAACTCGCCTCTCAATAGGTTAGTGGTGTCGTGTAACCTGTGACATGTGACACCACATGCCTATCAAGATCAATTCTTTCAGTTTGCCCCAGAAAAAAAGCTGTAATCATCGCATGGTCTCTTGCTCAAAAAAGCACAATCCAATGATGCCACCCGACCGCAGTGCATTTATTAGCAGCTCCTGTCTGTGGCTAGTCTTTACACCAAATTTGGGATCACATTGAGTTTACGTACACATTTAGCTTAAAATCAAGTAGAAATGCATTTCTCATTATCATATTCTAGCGAATTGTCTGAATCCGGTTTTCCCCTGTTTTGTTAACGAGTTACGCCACTAAGATCCTACGGATTGATGTAAACAACAACAGAACTTCTACAGTCAGCGGTCAATACAGTTTGGCAGAAAGAAAAACTGTATTCAATTTAGTTTAAAGGGACTGGTTTAATTGTAAAGGGACTGGAAGTAGCCTCTCTAGTACAGTTTTCATCAATGCATGAGAGAATAAAAGAAGCACCTTCGATATCAATTCAGATTATAAGAGTAGAGCTACATATGTATGAGGATGCAAGACTCTCAGTTCTCAAAATGGCAGCATAAATCAAAATATTTCATACCAAAACCGAAGAAAAAGATACCACCCACCTCCATTCACCATTCTCATAGATGACATGAGAATTACATGGAGTCTTTCCTGCCAATTCCAGGATTTAAAGAAAATTTAGGTCGTAAGAATAAAGAATGTTATCACAGAGAACACCATACTACAAAACCAACCAATCAACAGGTAATGCAATCGCTGTGGATGTTGTCACAAAAATATAATGTAAAACAGCTTAACAGAGCGAGAATGGCATTCGGGTGACTGCATTTAGTATCCAGGAGGTACATATATACAAAGCGTAGGTAAAGTCCACTTTGTTGTATAATCGGAAAGCTTGGCTGTAAAAACTACAGTTATTTATGAACAAGTGCATCAGGAGAATATAAAAAATTTTTTGGACCAATACACAATTTTATTTGTGCTTTCCGTACAAACAGACCTTCGTCTGAAACCATTCGCCTTACAGAAACAACGCATAAGTCTCTTCAAACAATCGTGATTTTTAAGACAGGAACGCAGAAAACAGGAATTTTATTTGAATGATATGTATAACAACACACCTAATTAATTACTAATTGGACCCCCTTTAAAATATTATTTCGTTTCTTTAAGAATCAACACCAGTTTTGCCATAAATGGCTCAATTTAATGAAGTTCTTGTGTTTTTAATGAACACGAAATTATGTTGAGCACCTCAAAATTATATACCCAGCCCATGTGACAGGGCAAACAGAGAATTTGTTCAGCACATCATAAATAATTTATCAATCAAATCAAAAAAGAAAGAAAAAAAAACAGCGAAATGAAGTCACCATGAAATTAAATATTTCAACCAGGTTTTATTCCAAATCAAACCTGACTGAAGACGAAAATACGTAAAAAAAAACCTTTCAAATCTGAGGCTCCAAACAATTTAAACTCAGTCACCATTTTAAAACAAAGCAAATGCGTACACGCACTTTTCAAATACAATTTTAGCATAATTTTCCATATTTAATCATTCCATTCCACATGCGGGGAGGGGATCAGGTAACTGAAATATCGAAACCTATTTAGTGCCTCTGTTTATAAATTTCTTAATTAAAAGAGTTTTTTTTTTTATTTTTTTGGTTTTTGTTAATTTATTTACACAAAAATCCATTTGAACAATTAACTTCACATACAACACAACAAGTAAATGTTGAACGACGACGACTATACAATCATTTAGTTAGGCGAACGTTTCATATTATAACTAATAATGCTCAGCAGGTGAAAACTAATTAGCACATACTAACTTCAAAGTAATCAAAAACATATTCTACTAGAATTTACGTTCCAAGAGAAAATCTGGCTAAAGAAACTTTGCTTGTAAAAAGTAGTGAGTAAGTCACCCACTACAGTGTGGTTTTTATTATTCACAAAGTGTGAAGATAAGATACAGGGTCTTTCTTTAAGTGCTTGCTATCTATATATATATATTTCTTATATTTCGTTTTCCTGAAGATGTCTGACCTGGGGTTGGAACCGTCTAATAAGCAAACACACTACCTACTAGCCTACTGCGACTTCGATGCCACTATTTGTGTAATATAACATCAACAAATGTCCAACTCGCTTTTTCCAACTGTAGAGCAACGAAATGTCTAATTTTCCATAATTCTTGAGCATAAATCAGTATAAATTTAACCTATGGTATGTTGACTTTAAGGAACACTTTATTTGTGTACATGGGCGAGAATCGTACAAAATCGTACGTTATCGGCGGTCAATTCACAGCACCTTCCAGTGATATGACCATGCCTTTCACGTGAGATGGCCATGCCCACAATGTGGCATGACCTGTGACGCACGCTGAATCGTCTTGCTGATCATTCAATTAAGACCAACAGAAGCTGACAATCATCAAGCTATAGTGCTAGCCGTCATTCTCAAAGAAATATGTACCCAAGACTCCGCTATTCGAAAATCCACAACAAACAATGACTTTTATGTTCACAAATTAGAATATCTCTAACTGTAAAGGTGTGCATCTGCAACCCGGTAAGTCCTTCAAGTATCATCATCATACTCAGTTTTGACTTAATAACAGAGTGTATTTGAAGAACTATTCTAAGGGAATAGTTCCTGAATGCTGCTCCAAATGTTAGCAATTCGCCCTCCTGGATGGGACTTCTCGTGAATATGTTTTTGCAGGAACGTATGTATGCCACGATTAATGAATTAGTGCCCCAGTTTTTCGGGGAAAACCTATGCCCTCCTCTTAACTCTCGATTTCCTTAAATCTCAGTGTATGAAAGAGTTGCTCTAAGACGCCATAAAGTGATGTTCACCATTCTTTTTAGTTTTAGAAATATAAAATGATACCTTTGAACGCTGTAACTATTGTCGTTCGGAAATAAAAAAAAAAAAACTGTCCTTAGAAATGATGAATTCACAGGTGCATTTTCATTACTGTTGCGAAAAATAATTCGTTGATGAACATGAAAATTTGTGAAGCAAAGCTTATCATTCCTTTGTGAATTTATTGGTTTTTGTCACCTCTTCATTGCTATTCGTTCATCATACAGAAGAATTTAAAGAATTTTGCTGCTTTAAAACAAATTTCGCTAACACAACTTTTGTACAGGTATTCCCCGACTTACGACCGAGATAGGTTCCTGGTTATCGGTCGTAAGTCGATTAATTCGTAAGTCGAATTTCATAAAAAAAAATTTAAGAAAAAAATTACGTACTGTACTACTAACTTTGAGGGTCAGGAGAAATGAAACTACCCAAAATTTATATTTATATTTACTTATACATATATATAAAATTTAATTTTTAGGAATTCCCCGCAACTACATATTTGTTTTCTTTAAGTATTTTCTATGAAAAAATTAGAAAAAAAGGGGTCGTAAGTGCGAATAGTCGTAAGTCGAACGGTCGTAAGTCGGGGACTATCTGTATTCAAAACTTAAAAAATTAGACAATCAGCTGACAGTCAAGATGAAAAACACAAGCAGCGACTTTACCTATACTGATCTAGAAATGTCCCAAAAAATAACTTTGCTTTTTAGCTAATAAAAGCTTTACCTAATTAAGTCTCATGTAGTATGTCAAAAATATCTTCAAAATCAATTTAAACTCCATGTCTTGTAAAGTTTGATTTTGATTTATATTTGACATATTTGACTATGTTTGTATTTATGTATTTCTTATAATGTGACAGCAATTATGACATTTATAAGCTGTCTCTAACAAAAAAAAAAAAAAAAAATTGTTGTAGTTGCCATGTTGGCTATCAATTTAATATGCAATATGGGCCGGTTAAGTTATTTAATTTTATTTTTTGGTAATTATTTTCATGTTAAATGTTGTAGCAAATATGTAACTGTTGTTGCTCATACCTAAAGTAACAGAAACCTGTTACTCTAAAGTTAAACTATTTATTAAAAACGTGACGAAAGCTAGTTTTAATAATTTATTACGTACAATAGAAATTCATAAAGTTTAATGTAACTTAATAGCGCTCTAAAAGAGGATTTTAAAGAAATGGTAGCAAGCAACAGTTGTTTCTTTAAAGTTTCTTTTCTAATTCAGATTGGGAGTAGCAAATTGTAGATTTCAAATCTCTTGTTATTATATATGAGAAACGCAATAGCAGTATACTATTGTGGTGTTCTAAAATTGAAATTTGTATGCAAACTGGAATTATCAATTTCTATTTGGCTCTTAACTTTATGCTATTTAACATGAGAATAACTACCTCTTTATTTTTTACTATTTCATATGATATTCTATGCTATTCTATAAGAAAACTGCACATCGAGCATTTTATGCTGTTCCATATGCGAATAGCAATTACAAAGTTTGTTGTTATGAGTGAAAATTGTGATTCTAAAGCTTATGATATATAATTTTTGCTATTTCTGCTATCCTATATGGGAATTAAAATCCAACACTTCCATTAAAATGCCTCTATTTGTAATCTAAAATTCTTTATCTTATACAACTCTGTATGGAATTTTAGCTCTTAACTTTATGCTATTTAACATGAGAATAATAGCTCTTTATTTCTTGCTATTTGATGTGATATTCTATGCTATTCTACATATAAGAAATCTGTACATTGAGCATTTTGTGCTATTCCATATACGGATTCTAATCCAAATCTTCTACTATTCTATATACATATGTATGTATATGTATTGACGTCCAATCCTCAGCTATCATAAGTAACCATTGAATGACCTGCTTATATAAAAATTTAAATTTAACAAATTGGCCGGAGAACAAGAGTTGGCAAGTGAACTCATTTGTGTTTTCTTTTCTGGCATACTTTATATGCCACGTTTGTTTATTCCTGGATTCATGCTAATTTAAATAAGAGAGGAATTATCGGAATGCTGTACATTGGATGCCGTTTTTTGATAACTATGATTACGTATTACGTGGGAGTAGCATTTCTTCATTTCATGCTATTTTGAATGTGAATTAAGAGTTTGAACACCATGGCCTTCCTTAACTATGATGCTTGGGAATTCGGTTATGCTATTTTACACAACGTTTATGAATTCTTACATTCAAGCTATTTTTAATAAGAGTGGTGAATTATCGCGAATGCTGTACATTCGAAGTAATTGTTAATTATTTAATGCCGTTTTTGGTAATTTTGAATTCGTATTACGCGGGAGTTGCAATTTTCCATAACCTTACCTAAGATGCTGAGGATTTCTTATATGCTATTTTACCAAGCAAAATGGTTTAGCAAATTTTAATGCTATTTTTTATGGGGTTTGCTATTCCCAGCTATCGACTATAGCATATAAAATTTCATTCACATTTTTCAAATTATATTACTAAACTTCTTTATTAAACTTAACTTGCTTCACAGTTGACAGATTTGGTAATTTAATGCTACTTCTTAAGGGAATTGGTTAACCTAGCAATTGACTACACTAAATGAAATGTTATTCATTTGTTTTCTTTATTGGTGTTTTGAAATTCAAACTCTTTAACTTGCTGCGCCACCAGCCTTTATTGCCGCTGGTAAAAATCCAAAAACTGCTGCATAGCCCGCAAGCATTGTATTTTCACCAGATCCTGGTAGAAGATACTCCATTAGCAGCGAACCAGAATAGCCAATAAAAGCAGAGAGAGCCATTAAAGCAGCTGGAGTGTTGCTTTCATTTATCGCCAAGAACAACAGTGACACGATATTGCCCAAAACGGTTAAATCAATTAAAACTGCCGTAGATTCACCTTCATCACCTTCGGCCGCAAACACTTTCAAACTCATATCGAAAGCCAGTGGTATTATAAATAAGCCATGGCCTAAAGCTAAAGCATTGCTCTGCTGGGAATTTTTATAGAGATCCATATTTATTAAGGGCACGGTAATGATCTCAACACAGCTGGTTGTTAAACGTTTTACACGATTCGTGCATTTGCCATCGTCGCTGCAATTACTGTCCAGAAAGCGGGTGTATAAACCAACACAGCCATGCCAAAATCCTACTACACACGCACTAAAGGCGAACGGTTGCTCAGCTGGATTAATCGTATACATGGCATAGCCGGAGGTGCCCAACATTAGGCCATTGAATATAGTGTCCATTATAGTGTTCAACATGATGCCGATAGTTGGGTAAGCAATAAATTTTCAAACAGGAATTTTGATAAGAAAAAAAAAACGGCCAAAAATTAGAATGAATCTAGAAAACGTTTTTCTTTTTTGTTTTTACTTTTAAACAATTTTTTTTTATTTTTATTTCAATTTTTTCTTTGTTTTTTTTTTCTCTGTTTAAACTTTTGAAATATAAATCCCAGACTAATTTTCTTAACAAAATAAATTTTTTTGGCTTTACCAAGTTGAAATTTATTTCGCCAACGCCAGTGTAGAGGCAAAGTAAAAACCACTGTGAAACACGAGATAGGCATACTCCCACCCTATGGCAGCACATTTACCACCAATCAGCATACTAAAATGAGCAGCAAAACAAGACAAGGCTACAGCTGCGTACATATAGTTCTCCTGAGCGTAGCACAGATAAAGCAAAGACGATACACCGGCCAAAATATCGATATATTTCAGGGTTTGTGTAGCTTGATCGTCTTCTTCTTCGCCAAAAAGTTTGGCAACCAGATCCAACAGCAAAGGTATAAGAAACAGAGCATGCACCATGGCATAGGTTTCACCCGCTGCTTTGAAAATTTCTATGTTCATGAGACCGAGCGGTGCAAAATCCAAAAAATCTTCCACCACACCCTTTACTACACTCATTTCCGACTCAAAACCACCTACGACACCAAAGATTCCATAAATAATGCCTATACCACAGGCTGCAAAGGCGTATGGGGTATCTTCCGGCTGCAGGCAATAAGCGGCGTAAGATGCCACCGTTGCCAGAACGAAAAATAAAAAAAATCTCAAATAGCACAGGATCATCATTTTTTGTGGTAATTTTTTTGATTTGCACTACAAATTTAGATTCAAATTTAAACGAAATGATTGAAAATTAATTTTTTTTTTTTTAAGGAAAAACAAATTTTTAATGTGTCTGTCGAATTTTAATTTTGAATAATGTCTCTCATGATATGTTTAACAAAGTTTTCAAATGACACATTTTTATGTGCCCTACATTATGTCAAGGCAGTAATTACTAGGCTTCAGACTGCAATTGTGCTATTGCTATAAGAATTTCAATTTCTACGAATTATATTCTTAATCATCTTCCATATTAATTTACTACTTATTAAAGTTGCTATTTTATAGGAACTACAAATGCTGAAATTTTAAAAGAAATGCTATTTTGTAGAGAGCATGCTACACCCTAGGCACTTCATTGCGATACATACATAATTGCTCATTACAACCCTTCAGTCAGGATTATTGACCTAGTTTCTCACACCACTTATGTTGTGTGTGTTAATTTTATACATAAGTGGCGGGACCTACAGTTTAAAGTCGACTCCGAACGACAGATTATTTGAGAAACATTTCATGGCAATTTTATTTACTCTCAGAGTTTTTGCCAGAAATCTGCTGAGAGGAAATCGCCGAAGAAATACTTTTTGTATTTTGTTTTGATGTCTGCCCTGGGGCTCCAACCCTGGCTTTACGTCTAATAAGCCAACACACTACCTACTAGACTACGGCGACTTTACTTCATTGCGATTATCATGCTATTATTTATAAAGGAATTAAGTACTCAATGATAAGCTATTATAAGAAATGTTATTTTGTGGTAATGCGTTCTAGGAAATATGCTACTCTGTATTTATTACAAGAAACTGTTACACAGGCACTGAGATTTTAACAACATGCTACTTTATGGGAAGGTGTTCTTAAAAACATGCTATTCTGTACGAATCAAATTCTAGAAAAATAGAGTTGAAAAGCATGTAATCATATACGAACTAATTTCTTAAAAGCACGGCTTTCTGCAGAATGCTATTTAATTTTCATAGTAGAAATTAAATTTCTATAAGTATGCTATTCTAATAAACTGATTTTTTAAGCTGGATTCAACCATGTTGTTCGGATAATATATTTGTCCCGGCAATATGAAGTTTGACAGCTCTCTTCTTGAGAGTGAAAAAAATATTTTTAACGAACTGTTCACAACTCGATTTAGTTGATTTTTATAATATTTGTCCGGACAAACTGGAACCAGCTGCCATTGGTTATATTTTACATACAAATTTGAATTGATTTGCCCATATAAATTATGTAAAATTTGAATTTGCTTTAAAAGTGCCGTCAGACAACTGCTTTCGAAATGAGTGAATCTTGCTGCAGAAAACTCACATTGGTGTGAATCCAACATTAATATCGTGATATTTTATATTTGCAAAGCTGCTTTGGTGTGAACATCGTGATTTTATACTGCAATTGATTCCTAAGTATAAAATTCGTAGTTAGTATGTAATTTTCTATATATATTTATAGCAGCCATAGTTTAATAGGTTGTGTGTCGGCTTATCAGATGTGAGGCCACGGTTCAAACCCTAGGTCAGACATCTTCAACAAAAATGAAATATTAAATATTATTTCTTAGGCGATTTGCGGCAAAATCTCTGAGAGTAAATAAATTTTCCATGAAAAGTTTCTCAAAAACATCTGCCTAAATACTGAAAGTTTGCAACCTTATGTGAGCTAAGGTCTTAAGATATTACTTTTGTATAGTAATACGGTGTTTGTATCCGAATTATTGTGCTGTTATTCAGAAACTCAGTTTTAAATGTTATGCTATTATGAAAACTGAATTTCTAATAGCATGCTATGCGATAGTTTCTATGTATGCTATTATATTATGTAGCATGCTATTGTTAAAGCTTATTTCAAAATAGCTCTTTATCTGAGGGAATTTAATTTCAAATGTTATTATATCCTGTAGAGGCTGAGATCCCGATGTTATTTTATAGAAGTCGAGTTCTTATAACCTTAAAATCTACACACGACATAATCTAAAATGTAAACCAAGTGGTATGATATATGAAAGATGGTCATGGCGCTTCTTTTTTAAAGTAAACAAATGTATCAGGCTCTTAAACGTTAATTGTAAAGACAGATAAAGATGAAACAAAAACTGTTCAGTTCGATCGTGTTATAGGTACTGATGCGATTACCTACATACTACAAGAAAACATTTCAAAAAGACCATTTAGAAACACTTGCAACGACCCAAATGGGTGAGAGCGAAAGGGAACCTTTTGAAATGAATTTCTGTCTGCCAATTTGTATTAAAAAAAGAATAAAATCGGTGTATTCCTCAAGACTATAGCGGCTGGTGCTGGAAAGTGCGTTATTCCATTTAGGTAGGTAGGTAGATAGAGTTCGCTGTCAATCTAAGAAAGTTGAATCGACACTCTTAGGCCATATAGGGTCCATTTTGTTACCACAGCTTTCCGCTATCCCCTAGTTACGGAATCACTCCAGGCTCCTAATGAATGACTTAGACTGCCAATGACAATCCGTGACAGTTCCCCCCGATCATCCATATAGTATGTATCAGAGTGCCTAGTTCGACATTGACAAAATGCCGGGCATGTACTAAGTAGGTGAAGGACAGTCACCTCCTCTTCCTCATCTCTGCATCTTCTGCAGGAATTATTAGCAAAGTGTCCAAGACCAATGCGCCTCGTTATTCCACTTCCAAGAGATGCGTATAAGCAATATCGTTAGAAGGTTTCACTGTATTGATAGGAATGCCAGTGAATCATCTACTATGAGCTGGTATACCAAGGCCAGACATTGAAGTAAATCGTAAACAATCGGCCATCTTTGGCATTTTGGAAAGAAATTGTGTATCTTCAGTAGAAAGACGGATCAATGACACCAACATTGAATCGCCAGAAGCTTGACGACTTTACTGGAGATATTGTTCAGCCTCCCTTAAATAGATCGAATCTGATATCAGGTAATTACCTACTTCTTCTGGGGGAGACAAATAATTTTGTTGGTAAAATATTGCACTCAATAGAAAAAATCGATTGTCCTTGATTCCTAAAGGAGAGTTTATTCCCAACAAATATATTATAAAGTATTCACTAGTCATATATAACCCATTGAAAATATATGACAAGCCTGTTCAATGTCACACAATTTGACTGTCAAAACCTGACAGCAAAAATAAATTAATTTTTTTTATTATCAAAAATATATTTTAAAACAACATAATTTTTTAATATGAAATTCTTAAAATTTCTTCAAACCATTTTATTTTTTGTAACTTTTGCGGCCACCACTTATACACCCGTAGACAACTGCATCTATGGATTTTTTGCATTCGCTATTGGTTTCACCTACACTCTGCTGAACCTTACAATGTCACGACGACCGCAAAAAATGAAGAAAATTTCCAAAGAAACAGAGAAAGCAGAGAAGGAACCACAACACCAACGTAGACGAAGTAAGGTCCTCATTGCATTAGAATCAGCTCACGATTATATACCGATTGGCTTTATAAACATGGAAGTGCATCATATGTCTTCACAAGTTTCCCAACTATCGTTTTGGTTCTGTATACCTTTTGGTTTGGACATTCTATCGCGCCTTTTTGACGATGGCATCACGTATATCGCAGACGAGAATGTATTGGTGTTTCTGAAAAATTTCAATATTCTGTTGCACTCATTGTCAATTCTATCGCTGGCGGCTTATCAGTATAACATTTGGTTTGTGGGTATCTGGTTGAGTGCAATGCTCGTAATGTGGGGTGTCTATGCCGAAATCTCTTATTCGAGTGGTTGGAAGAATTTAAAATTATTCGGCTATATATTCTTTTACGTGTTTGCTTTTATTGGAATTTACGATGTGGATTTCCTAAAACGTTTGGAATGGTTCAACATACAAGTGGACTCGTTGAATTAGTGCCAAAAAAAAATCATTTTCAACATTATAATGCCCAATAAAAAATTCAAAATAAACTCGATATGTTTTATCAGTCATGGGATAAAATAGAATGGTTAGAGCTGTTTTACTATACAAATAGGAAAACAAAAATCAAAAATACGGCATAAATAAAATGCTTCAGAGCAAATAGCATAAAAAATAAATAAACCGTTTCATAGGCAATTCACAAATATTAGGATGTAAAAAGTAAGTAGGTAGGTAGTTAGGTAAAAGTGGATGTCTCCTGGATGGAGTTATGAGCGAACACACTTAAGCCATACGCAGGGTCCATTGTGATACCACGTAAAGTAAGTAGCATAAGAGACAAACTTGATGACAAATGGAAAATAGCACGAGTAATAAACCACACTTTAAATAAAATACCATGAGTACTAACGTGGTATTGAAAAAAAATTTTATATGTAACGCAATAGCATGAGAAATTAACCGAAATTTACTATTTTATCGAAAAACCTTCAGAAATAAACCGTTTTATATAGAATGGAATAGTTCAAATACCATAGCCTTTGTTTAGAAATAGCATCAGCTTCAATACAATAATACTATACTATTACTACTACTTCACACAATACGACGAACCCTGTACATTTTCCACACTTGGTGCTGTTTCAGACGACATATGGCAACTCTATCCATCTAGAAATTGCTACAGTAGACCAATAACCTGTTTAGCTAAAAAAACTTGAGTATTTGGTTTCTGGTAACTAAAAACTACTCAAACAAAATGGTTAGCCTTTCAAGAGGACTAGTAAATATATGAACATTCCTTCACGGGGTCAAATTGAATGATCTTGCTGGGCAGTTCATATTACTTTCACGTGGGATGAACATGCTGAATATCCAATGTTGAATCAGCAGTATATCATGTAGCGCTGTCCTACTGAAACCACGCGTCAAATCATCCACTTTAGACCAAAGGAGGTTGGTAGTCGTCGACCTGTACTGGTCGCCGTTAACAGTGTTGGCCTAGTCAAAGTTGTTCTCAACGAAATAGTGATTAATGACGCCGCCAGCTCAAAATCCACACCAATTTTTTTAGATCACCTCCACGTCCAATGTTGCATGAGCTGTTGGAAACGTTACGCCGTGCTGTTGAAACTACATGCTGTTGGTGTCCAGAATCGTCCACTGTAGACCAAAGGTGGTTGGTAGTCATTCACCTGCAGTTAACAGTTGTTCTCAAAGAAATGTGAACCAATGACACCGCCAGCTTGAACACTGAACGTTTTTGGTTCTCATAAGAAATGCTATCGTCTCAATACCGACAATTTTGTTTGTTCGCGTACACATTCTTCCAGAAATGGGCCTCTTCTCTATAGATGTATTGTCGATGAATGGTGCACGATACGTTGCCCAAACAGAACACCCATTTTGATTAAATAATTTTATTATTAGCACGTATTGTTGAATATGATGATTTGGTCAAACCGACAACTAATTTGATAGATGTAGCGTCAACAAGATGGTCGTTTCCAACTGTCAAAGTTCGGAAGTCTTTGCCATGTCAATCGTTATAGCTAGTAGTACCAGGCTCTCGTAACAATTTTCCATTTCCTATATAAATTAGCAATGATACGAGTTCAACTATCATGACCTGACTTTTTTGAACGCACTGTAAGATTGTTAAAAAGCACAGTTCATTGTCACAAGCCACAGTTGAAGAACCTTAAGGTCAGTAAACTTTAAAAATCTTTACCAAAATCAGTAGAAATATGGCAGCATTAAAATAAATGATAACTTCACAGTGACAGCTTCATAAATACGCTCATTTTTCAAAGCGCTCTCTCTTTACGCTGAAACAAAGGATCAACAGCATAAGTATTTAGTGGAGAAAACAGAAACATTATCATTAGCAAAATTACCGAAATGAGTTGAGATATTAAATGTTTTTCTTGTTGATCATCGCTAAAATAACATCGAAATGGCGGCATCAAAACATATCAACAATTAGTGTGATTAGGGTATCTAAAGGATAAACCACAACGTCATCAGCATTATCGTCATTACGGACATTCGAAATGTAAAACGAAACGAAATATTTAATAAAACGATGATCTTAATGTGTTTCAGTGTGCCTTTGCATAACTTTTTTGGTGTATTTTTTTAGGGAGGGGAGTTTGGTTTCTGGCAAAATCGTTTTTAAAGATTTTGTTTTTAATTTTTATTAATTACCAGAAACCGTATTTCCTTAAAACATAATATTTTTTATTGTTTTGCAAGCCTTTGAGCTGTTAAAATTCAGCATTTTATGATTTTTAAACTGTTTTGCCATAAAATGCAATGATTTGTTGAGCATTTCTGGTTGTATGCTCGCTCATAAACTCAATTCCACTCATGGTGATGAGGTTTCGAAACGTTAATTTCCTTTTTGATTCCCGCTCACAGTAAAGGAAGTTTACACTGTGGTTGAGAGGGTAGGTTAGAGGAATTTGTTTAGTTGTTGCTATCGTCATCGGTATGGCATTATCGAAAAAACACAAAAAAAAAAACAAGAATAAACACTGGGTATCAAAAGCTCATTTCGCTCATGCTGACAGTATGTGCATGTGTATCGCCGGCTCAAGTTATTGACCGTTTTTGTTTGAAAAGCCAATGAATTCTTCTTTTCTTTCAACGAAATCCAAGGTTAAGCGGGACTTTAAACTCAGATAAATAAACAAAATATTTAAAAAATGAAATGAAAATATTTCTTGTGTTCATTTTCGAGAAATTCATGAGTCATTCATTCCACAATCTGTTTGGTATGCCAACGGGCACGTTCATATTCCCTGATACTCTTTGTTGAGTCGGAGCGCACTGTTGCATTGTTGATCGATGGTTGTCTCATAGAAAAACGCTTCGTTTTTTGTTGTTTTTCTTCTCAACATCATGCATTTTAATTGCATGTTATGGATTTCAAGAAAAATTAAGAGTTTGACTTAAAGATCAAGATCTTTTGAGAATGATTGAGCATTATTGAGGCCTTTCAGAATATTAAAGAGATTATTTTGATTGAAGACAGTTCTTAGAGGTATTTTGGATCAGTGTTGGTTCATTTTGTATTGCTTTTAAAAAGAGAACCGTTACTCATAGCGGTTTTAATGATATTCTTTTGCAATGTTGAGTTAAGAAAACTTGTTAATGCCGTCTTCTCTCATCAATTCAGCGTGATTTTCACAAGGATTTTCAAAAAAACACTTTTCTTTGGAAAAGTAATTAAACTTGTTCTATAGCCTTAGGAATCCAAACTTTTCTTGGTCTATTACCCTATCAAAGATTACGAAAAAATTATTACTTTCGTTGCGGAACATAAATTTTGTAAACGTCAGTCGGATGTCTTGAGCTGCAAAAGGTCTATGTGGATATTGAAGATATTGCGCTTAGCGAATTTACTTGTAGTCTTTGTAGCCTATTATAAATGAAAATATTATGAGGTACCCTTGAAACTATGCAAGATATATTTCAGCGAAAAGGGTCATTTGAAACCGTAATGTTCAATTCGTTCAGTTCTCGCGGTAGCTAACCTATACACCTGACGGAACAGATTTATAAGTAACATCTCGTTACGACAATTCAAATCGTGTAAAAGACATGCACAAATCTACCTAATGCAGAGAATGGCAGTCTTAAGGCAGACATACTAATTCGTTCTCTACCTCTTTGCGACAGTTTTGCCCATATACTAATAACACAGCCCTGCATGGGTTTTGCAAATAAGATGGCTCCAGGTGTTTCCGAAGGCATTTTGCGCGCTGAACACGAATCTGGACACGACCCCAAAAACCTCTGAGTAACAATTTTCAAGAAAATCTGATTAATTTTTAAGGACCTCCGTAATGTGTTTCTTTTTCTCTTGCACCCCTTGACATAATCCCACCCCCTACTTTAAGGGTGCATGCAATCAATTTGGCTTTGGGCTCATTTTAAACAGCAAAGATCAATTCTCAATTTCTGACAATAGTGATGGTTCTAGCACGTCAGTGTTTAGCTCTACAATTTGTCAAAAATGGCCAAAAACACTATTTTTAGGGGTTTCAACCACCTTTTTCTCGAAAACCTGACGTGATGGAAAGTTTTTGAACCCGTTTGAATTCGTGTTCAGCGCGCAAAATGACTTCGGAAACACCTGGAGCCATCTTATTTGCACAAAAAAAAGTCCAAATTTGCAGGACTGTGTAATTGGTATCACATACATTCAGCCATACGTGCTAACTTCCAGTTTTCACAACTAATGTCTTTTAAAATAATTATCAAGTTCAAGAGAATTCTAGTCTTGTTTAGAGACGTCAGCTGTCACCTGTGTTCTCCCATCCTCAACGCTCGCTCATCTAACAAATCGACAATGTAACTAAAGGGACATGTACGAGTATGTTCTTGTCACCAGCAATATTATTTCCTCAAATAACCAAATGGTACCTAATTTGATTGGCATGATGTTGCTGAAGTAGACCCTAGAAGAAAGACACTTTGGTCTCTCTACTGTGGAGTTTAACTTGAAGTTAATTGTTTAATGACTACTTGAGGACTGTTTGGCTCCAACTATTGCTGTAACTTGACTGCTTTGAAATTATGGATTTCGGGTTTTAGGTTATTCCTGGATGCCTAATGCAAGACTTACATCTCAATTTATTGTAATTTCACAATTTCGTTGAGCATACTTTCTCAAACAACCGTTCACTCTACAGAAGAGTTCGAGCCACCGCAGCGGCGCACTTCCGTCTGCTTATTTATTTCGGAGAATTCCCACGTATTCCTATTATTTGAGCAGCCGCTGCGCTGACCAATTTCCTCGATGAGTTTGGTGGAATTCGGTTAGAAAAGGGACTGCGCTTACCTGTGGAGCCGCTACGGCCCGCCTTGCGTGCTCAAGTGTGCTTTGGTAATTAAAGCTATCACTTCGACCTAACCTAACCCATATTATCAGCCGAGGATAACCTTATTTTCCCTACATAGTTAATATAGCTCCTCCAGAGAGACCCATACTATCTTAAAATTAACCATATAAGCGTGCTTGCCTGCCTGTCAAATAATATTTTTATGTACTGCTTTTATATCTTCTATCATTAAATGAATTGAGTTTCTCTTTCGATGTCATAAAGTATACCCATGAGATCATAATAATTCATTCTGAGACCAAAAATTTCCGTTCCTGTGCACAGATCAGCTCTTGACCCATCTGTATACAACAAAATGTTTAATCTTTTAAAAGAGTATGTCGACTCTAGATTGCTCCATTCACTTTTATTATTTCTTCGGATAAGGAGGAAGTTGCCAGCCAATTGATTCTTTGTCTTGACTGTCGCTTGAACAGAACTAGCGGAGTCTATAATTTTGTTATTAGACAAAGTCCTGCTAATTCATTTTCAATGCTAATTCAGGTATCGAATGTAACCTTCAAGAGTGAAAGGTTGGACTAATGAAAATGACGCCTAAACTTTTCAAAGATCACTCGAAAGCGGAGATCAACCAGGCCAATAAGTTTATTAGAAACAGCTTTTGACGAACAGTTAATGACTATACTAATGTAAGTATTGAAGGTGGATGCACTATTAATTTTGTAAAAAAAAAACACGCAGTACTATTGAATACACCCACAGATACGTAGCACTTGATAGAACTGTTGCCGAGAGCTTGATCCCTAAGCTAAAACTAAAATTGTCTTCTAATATGGAGAACCTTTTAGAAACTTATGTCATGAAACTTTGCAATTCATGAAGGAAACTTTATGAGCGCGAAACTGACTAGCCCTCCAGACTAATTCGACTACTAAAACTGTGACAAATAAAATATTGCGCACTTTTTAAAAGTCTACTTGGAACATATCAAAGTCTACACTTTCCATAAATTCTGTAAATGTTTGGCTTTTTTTTTTGTTTGGCTTTCTGTCCCTGAACTTGACTGCCTCTGTTAATCGGTTTGATTAACTCATTTAAAGCACTTTAAAAAATTGTGTTTTTTTTTTATAAACAAGTGCAGACAGTTTCAATAAAACAAAATCCACTCCCCATTCAAACATTGTTTCACAACATTCTGCATTAATTTTTTTTTTTCTTTTTTTGATTTTTATTTTGAATTTCTTTTAATATTATGTGTGGGCAAATATTTTTGGTCAATGATCTTCATCGGATGTGTTTGTTAGACAGACAGACAGACAGATGCCAGACCCTCTTAAATAATTAATCTTGTATTGTGTTAAATAGGAAGACAATTATTGTTCCATAACGTACCATAACGAGCCATAATAACTTGAACAGTTTAATGCAAAAACAACAACAATACCAGCAATAATAATAATAACAATTCATAAATAAATAAGATATAAAATTAAAAACAAAACCCCAAAAATGAAAACATAACCAAACAAAAGCAAATAAAAAAGGAAAAAGACGAAAAAAAACATTAAAATTGCATGTTCAAGATCACTCAGAAGAAAGATTTTCCTCTTTTTAATCTTCTTCTTCTTCATACTATGGATTTACAATAACAGAAACACATACAAAATATAAACAAACAAATAAAAACAATAATGAAAGAAAAATAATAAGAAAAGAGAGGAAACAACTTAACGGGAGGAGATAAAAAGTGTTGAGGTTAAGTCATCTTGAGTAAAAACAAACACAGTGTTAACTACAGTGTTGCCGTTACAAATTTGAAAAACTTTTTGTCTTTGAAAACCCAAATACTTCCAAAACGTTGTAATCAAAGAATAAATAAAAATTAGTATTAAAATATTAAAAGATGAATGTAAGTTTGGTCTCATTACCCTACGAAGCTTTGATTTCCCGGCCAGAGAAATGTATTACAAATACTAGAATTATGAGCAGGATTATGGACACCATCATATCAGAAAGAATGACATTTTTTTGTGTACTACGAATGGCTTGATGTTGCGATCTTTTAAGAGGGTTGTTGACTGGGCTAAAAAGTGTAGTTAAGGCATAAATACTAAGATTCTGCTTTGAGAAAAACAACAACGTCAACGGCGAGCACTATAGGTCGATAATTACAACAAACTTCTTAAATTGGATGATCATGCCACATTTGATATTCTCCCAAAGCGATTTGAGGGCATAGTCATCTCACGTGGAGGTGCTGTGAACTGGCAACCGAGATCGTGAGATTCAACTCTGACTTTTTCTTGCGGAGGTTTTCTCATGCCATATACATATGTATGTATGTATCAGAGATCACCAATAAATCGTCTTTTCACTACTCATAAGTACTCATCAAATTTTGAGTATGAGTGAGTCAACAGTGTGGAAATTCAACTATTATGATTCATTCGTACTGGCTGAAACATTGATTTATAAGTACAGGTTGCAATGAGTATGAGTACAACGTTGACATCAAACTCATAACATTCGAAATATGTTTGATTCATACGCCTATTCATTCAGATTCATAAATTTAGAAAAATACTTATAATACTCATAAATGATTCGAGTGATTCGAATTACTCATCAAAATTTACAGTCTTAGTTGTTGTTGCATTTACAAACAAAGAAGAAAGAAAAAGACAAAGACTGCAAGCAAAGCAAACACACAACCTTCAAGTGAGTCTTGTAAATGTTGAGTAAAGGAGAGACGAAATCAACACCTTCATGCGTATTGTTAAGTATGAGTACGATGAGTACTTCAAACTTTGAATATGAGTATTATGAGTATGATAACAAAATAAGTATGAATGCGTATAAGTATCAGAAATTATGAGTATGACTCGAACCTACTCATCGTTTTGAATACTCATTGCTGATCTCTGATATGTATGCGAACCAACATAAAGCCAACATAATCCATGCCATGGATCAAATATAGCTAGAGTTATGGAGAATTGGACATTTAGGATACCCTGGTGGATATTTGAACGATGTTATCTTCCACATATAATAGCATCAATAGGTCTCTCAAACTATAAGCTAAAAAGCGTTTAAAAATGACCCTATATTACCTCCAGAAGAAAAATATTTTCGTGCTTAGGACAACCACAAATGAACGAACGAACTAACTCGATTGGCATCACCGCCCCTACTCTCTTTCTAATAAATTACTTGATAAGTTCTCCACTAACAAACAATAATAAGAAAGTAACAGGAAAAAGATAATCATGCACGCGATCTGATGACCAAAACAAACTAAGAAGAAAAAAACTAACAACAACAATAATCGCATAGTAAAATAATAACAAAGTGAATATGAAAACATAGAAACTACACTACTCAACAATAATAACAAGAACAGTGACGTAAGAATTGCTGTTTTTTTTAACAACAATGCATGGCTGAATGTTTGCAGCGTCGACAAGAAAAAAAAAACAGAAAACGCAGACTGTTTTCAATACAAATAAGCACACATAACCATAACCAGTCAGTCAGTTGAAAGTGTTTTTGTGTTTTTTTTAACCAAAACCCAGACGTGCATACAACAAACATTTGCTCATTAAACCAACAAAAAGCTGCCTGCAAAGTACTCAACAGAAAGGCAGACAGATCGTTTTAGTTATTGGCAATGGGCAAAAGTCATTTCAAGATTTCGATGTCACATAAATAATAATTTAGGATATTGTTTGTCGTTGGTTTAAGCATAAGAAGGAGCCATATTGCCATTTCTTGTCTGTGATCCCCCACTACATAATATCGTAGGGATATTCATCATTGAAGGACTTGAGGGAGGATGTTATGCAAACGACAATGTAATATTACTGAAGAGAAAGAATCTTAGGCAATTGTATAGGAGAACGGAAAATGCTTAAGACATAGCATTGTAGTGGGCTTGTCCATTGGGACACATACCTCACTGAACGTAAGAACAGGATGGAGGATCTGAGCGTTTGTATCGTTGTATCAGGAACTAGACGGTTGTCCAATAACAGATTGAATAACAATTAATTTAAACAATTTTTTTTATAAAATTTATGAAAATACTTATGCTCCACACCAATAATTTACAAAAGTGTTCAGCTTTATATAAAATGTATCAGCTCTATACCCTATGCAAGTGTATAACGGATGTTTAAACGATTAAATTTACCGTTTTCTGGAGAATGTGCTGAAAGTTATTGAGGTAAGCCTCGGAGAGACTTGAATACCTTCTAAGATTATGATACGCTTGAAGAGCCCTTGCTAGGTAAAGAGAGACTATAGTTAGTTTAGACAGTAGAAAGCATAGCGGCAAACGAGTACTGTTTACTATACTCAAAGATCGGTTGAACGACTAGAAGGGCATAATATGAGCCCAGTTCGTATAATGGGAACCGCCAAATGGTAGTATGGCAGATACTTGCTTAACTTAATTGGTTATTTCAACCATTTAGTCAAGGTTTTTACCTAGTTTCTCACACCACCATTCATTTTGTGTGTGTTAATTTTATCCATGCATGGCGGGACCTATCCTTTAACGTTGACTCCGAAACTCAGGAGTTTTTACAAAAGACCACACAAAGGAAGTCTCCGTAAACAATGTTTTTTTTTCGGTTTGTTCGAGACATATAAGCTGGGCTTTGAATTACGAGTTCTCGTCTTATAAACCAACACCTTACCTACGAGACTAAGACGAAATAAGAAATGTTTGCTTTGGATAGCCTGAAAATACGGTGACACACAATTCTATTTTCCTGATAGTCCACTCTTTTGTCATGATATTCCCATGTCCCCTAGACGATAACTCATTAGTATGCGATTCTATAGTATGCCAAGATTACAGTGGGATTGTGCTTTGAATTGAAAACGAAATTAGTATCTGGCATATTATCGTAGCCTTCGTAGTCAACCCAAGCTGGAGTAGGGTATTCAAATATTAACCTTGACCGTGTGTTTATTTTCTTACTTATTACCCGTTGATGAAAACATTATTATTGTTCTTGTAGTTGTTTTTGATTATTTTGTATCGTATGGGTGGTTGTTTATAAATGAAAACACAATGCCGGCGAAAATTGCAAGCAAAACAAAAACACATCAACACCACAACGCCATTCAGTATCGGCTATCGTTAGTGCACCAACACCAACAGAACCCTATACAAGTTCAACAAACCGGTGAATCGACATTTAAAGAAGACCAAGCTATAGCAACAACTACAACAACAACAACAACACTACTACTTAAGTACTTATTGGTATTGGTATGAGCACTAGTCAAGCTTTCCAGACATACAAGACTCTGATAGAATCCATGCCTTTGTATTGACGTCGGTGGTGATGTTTGCACATGTTGTTGTTGCTGCAGTAATTGCTATTGTGCTTTTTTTTTTATTGTGCATAATGATCGCAACGATATTTTGGCGGTAAAATCAATAATAACAACAAGAGCAGCAGCAGTTGGTAAATGAACTGATCGTCTGCCGGTACAGACACAATTAAAAACAAAAACAATTTCAACTGACGCAGCATGTGAGCAATCAAACAAAAAGAAAACAAAAAACAATAACAGACAGTAAAAATACAACAACAAAAACGTTGTTTATGTTGGAGTGTGTGACACTTTTTTTTTTTTGGGCAACGCATTTTTACTGCGGAATCATTGGCAAAGACAAGTTCGTTTGTTTTTTTTTTCAATTCAGTACTATGAGAATATTTACAAATTGTGTCGAATTTTAGATTCACTTCACTATGTTGCTTGCGAAGCCAGTAGAGTTATTGAGGTAATCTTCTAAAATCCAGAGTTGTCTACAGGATCCAAACTGCAATTACTATTCGATCCGTTAATGAGTACAAGGATTGCATAAAGCATTTCCTTTGCACTCCAATCTGCTCTCAGCTAATATTTTTTTTTTGCTAAGCATGTTAGGATGAAAGTGATGCATTCTGCCATTTTCTAGAAATAGCTTTCACTATGAAAATGTAATGTGTATGAAGATAACATCGAATATTGAGAACCAAAGACGCAAACCCACACTTTTAGCAGCGCCACTTTTGGCCTCTAACAGGGCAAAAATTGCTATTAGCAAAGCACTGTTAATTGTTTAACAGAGTCAATAAATAGATTAGTCTTCTACATAATTCTCATTATTATTTGTAAATAAAAGTGTTGAAATGAATGGGATGGTTGGTGGGGGATGGAGGGGTGTTAATTTCAAATCCCAAAATTATTCTTGCTATCCCACTACCACGGTTCGAAAGAGGATCCTCTGGATTACCATTTTCATACAGTCGGGTAGGTGTACTATTTCTTATAGGTTTCAAAATGGCCACTGATCTTCTAGAGAATTTTAAAGCAAAAAATCTATATTTTCAGAGACAATTTTCTCAGTATCATATCAGTTTATACACTGACTCAAACAATTCTCCGTAACCTCAACTATTGAAAATATAATTTAATGTAGTTTGGAAAATATATACCCAATGAAAATGAGTTGTTGATTTTTAAAAAGTGCAACAGGCATATTACACGAATACAAACATATAAAGGTTAAAAACCATCACATTACCACCACTATGTTTTAAAGTTGGCTTTAGATTTTTCAACTCAAGACCTGTATTTTCAAAAAAGAACGTAAAGCTACGTTTAGAGTATTCCAAAAACTATGTTAATAACTCAGAAAACTTCTGGAATGTTGTGATATTTACGGACGAAAGTAAGTTTAAAATTTTTGGACCAGACGGCAGGACATTTGTATGGCGTAGAGAAAATACAGGTCCTGAGTTGAAAAATCTAAAGCCAACTTTAAAACATGGTGGTGGTAATGTATGTGATGGTTTGGGGTGCCATGTCAGCAGGAGGTGTCGGAAATCTTGTTTTTGTTGAAACTACAATGGACAAACACCATTAGTTGAATATTTTAAAAGAAAATTTGGAAGCTTGTGCAACGAAATTAGGAATGCTAGGGGATTTTCGACTCGCTCACGATAATGACCCATAACATAAGCCCAAAATTGTAAGTGAATGGTTAAGCGAAAACGTAAAAAAGTGCTTTCTCATCGTCCTCAGAATCCAGATCTTAACCCCAGAGAACATTTATGGGGAGTTTTGGAGAAAAAAAAAATCCGTCAGCATACAATCACTGGCAAGGAAATGATCAAAAACGTTATTACCGAGGAATGACAGAATATTGGTCAATAAATTACCAGTAAATTAGTATTATCAATGAAGAAGCGTTTAAATGACGTTATTAAAGACAAATGATATCACACCCGTTAATATCACACCACATTAATTAGTTTTAAGGTATAAATATTATTAAGTACGGATAATTTTTTGAGTTTGGTTTCTGAAGTATTTTTCAATTTTTGTTAGTTCAATAAAATTTATTTCTTTTTTAACCTTTATATGTTTGGATTCGTGTAATACGCCTATTGCACTTTTTAAAAATCAACAACTCATTTTCATTGGGTATATATTTTCCAAACTACATTAAATTATATTTTCAATAGTTGAGGGTACGGAGAATTGTTTGAGTCAGTGTATGTGACTATATTGCTGATTATGTTAAGAGGCCTAGTAACCTTCCTTTGAATATGGCATGGTACTTAGTATATATCCTAAAATTAGCTCCTAAATAAATGATTATGTTCAGATGGATACTATTAAACAAATAACAGTTCTGTTGAGAGAAAATTGTGCTCCGTTAACGATAAATGTGGCAGTGCTAAAATTTTTGAATTGCATCTTCATTCAAATTTATCTTCACACACAAAAAAATGTTTTGGTTTTCTGTATGCAGTAGTAAGTAATCACAATGTGTTGGGACCACATTATGAACGCTTTGCGGAAAATTGGTCAGATTAATCGGATATAAAATTTAATGCAAAGCCTTTTGTCTTTAATATTAAACTTCTTATGGAATTCTTTCTACAATAACTACATGGCCAGCTAACAGACAACCAAAATTTATCGCCTAAAATACAAGTAAATACCACTGTAGACAACAGAAACACTTTCGATTTTAACACAATTCCTTAAAAGCCACTTTTTAAAACTTTATTTAATCATTAACGACACAGCAACAAAAAGTCAAACAAAAAAATGTTCCAAACAAAACAAGAACCCGTTAAAAATGAATCTTTATGGCTGAAAATCGTTTATCGTTTACTGACACAATCACCTTTAAAGCTTTTATTACTTCCCGAAATATTGACTCACCGAGTTTTTCAATACCTTTTTGTCTTATTGTGGTTATTTGGTGGCAAACAAATCTTTAAAATTTTGCCGCATTTAAGCCATCGTACGCGCATTTAATATTTCAATAACAGCCTTCCAAAAACGGCTTCAAAGAAGAAAGCAATCAACGGTAATAAAAACATTATTTATGCCAGAGCCTGTCAGGAAGTCAATTAGCGTAGCAGCAGTTTTAAAAATTTGCTGAAATTTTAAATTCATTTCTTGTGAAATTCTTTTGCTGTGCAAGAGTTTTGGGTGAAGAACTTTCTAAAGGAATTGGGCGATTTTCATTGTGAAATAAATTGTTTGCAAAACTGCAGTTACTTTACTTCAGACTGTTCTCCTCATTTCTTAAATTCAATGTGATTGTTGAATAAATCAAAGCATTCTAAGGGACATACATACGTATTACTTTTATTGAGGAAGTAGTCAGCATGAGGAAGGCGTGGAATCGGTACAACACTATACTTCTGGTTGCCGCACTCTATAAGTGCTTTGATTTGGAAGCTTTAGTACATATTTCTTTCATGATCTGGATTGTCGCCGGATTATTCATAAGCATTGTTGAACAAATTGCATTGTACCGGAAACAAACCCTACACGGTATGCGAAGAATATCTTCGTCAACCCTATTGCCCACAGTAACGCCACCCAGATTCCAAGTATTTGTATTAGTAACTCGTTTCCCCATCTATATAATGGACTTGAAACGTTTCCTATACTGAACAAATGTTTTGAGTTCACAATGAAACGTCTGAATAGCAGGACACCCCTGGTAAATGCAACCCTTTCGTAAAGATTACAAACTAGCTTTGCACAACACCCATGTTGTGTGTATAATTTTATCCATGAGTGCCAGGACCTACTGTATAATGTCGACTCGGAACGATAGATTTGAGAAACTTTTCATGGCAATCTTATCCACTACCACAATTTTTATCAGAAGACTGCTGAGAGGAAATTGCCAAAATATTTTTTTCACATTTTGATTGGCCCAAGATATTGCAGCTGAGGTTTGAACTATAAACCCTCGCCTAATAAGCTAACACTCTACAAACTAGACTAATTTGTCATTAAAGCCCTTCAGTCAGGACTACGACCTAGCTTCTCACGCCACTTATGTTGTATGTGTTAACTTCATAAATGAGTGGTGGGACATACAGTTAAAAGTTGATTTCAAACGACAGATTTTTGATGAACTTTTCAAAGCAATTTTATTTACTGTCAGAGCTTTTGCCAGAAATCTGCTGAGAGGAAGTTGCCGAAGAAATATTTGTTATACTTTGTTTTTATGGAGATGTATGGCCTCTGATATTAAAGAGATCAGTATTCACGTCAGTCTCAAGAGTATGTTTGTGACAAATCTGGTAATTTTTTAAAATAAAACGATTCGATTCGGCAAAGGCTAGGTTAGGTTACGTTAGCGGGTAGCTTGACGAGGGGAAAATGGAGAAAACGATGTCACCGCTTGAAGAACCAAAGCTCTCATGGCACTTGGGGGCAACAATGTTGGGTATTTACGAATGCAATTTCTGTGCCCTGTATGTTTGGATGTCCAAGCAAAACGAAATATGAAAAAATAAAGGCAAAAAATTAGGCGACTTCCTCTCACTAGAATTCTGGCAAAATCTCTGAGTAAATAAAATTACCAAGAAAAGTTTCTCAAAAATCTGTCGTTCAGAATCAACTTAAATTGTATGCCTCACCCCTCATTTATAAAATTAGCACACAACATAAGTGGTATGAGAAGCTAGGTCGTAATTCTGACTGAAGGTTTGTAACGACCAATTATGTATATATGTAAGATATTTGAACAAAGAGTGCTGTTTTTTATATCATAACTGTTCTACCAAAGATGAACATTTCTTTGTATTTAAAATAAATAATTTGCGCGAAATAAAAAAAAAAAATAGAGCGAAAAATAAACACAATTTAATCTCTGCAATATTTAAACATATTGATTTAAGCTTAAAAGTCAATATTTAAGCTGTGATTTAAAGAAAAACAGAAACTGAGTCAAAATCAATAATCGTTTCTCATTTCTTTTTTAATTCATTAAAAAAAGTAAAAAAAAACATCGTTACAAAGTGTCAAAAACTTTAAAGGCGTGAAAATAAAATCAATAAAGCGGCCATATTAAGAAGAAAAAAAAAAACGGGAAAAAGTAAGAAACAATATTTATAAGCCACAGAAACAGCAAATTGTATGGACTGCCATGATTACAAAAGCAATTATGACCCAAAGTAATAAAGGAAATGAGCTAAAAATATGACACTGGTTAACCAGAAAACATTAACTTTTGCCATCTTTTTTCTTCGCCTTCAGAAATCCTATTTACGTTGTATAGTTCCCATGCCGATTAGCAAGCAACAATGTAGTGAAATTGTAACATTTTTTCTATCCATTTTTCAAAACCACAAATTTGCATACTCGAACAATCATTCATAATTTGTGTGTGTATATGTGTATGTTAATAATTCCATTCATTATTACCAATATTATTAAATTTTTTACTGAAATAATTGATAATCACGGATAGGAGGACAAAAAATGAAGTACTACTACCATGGCTTATAAAACAAATTGTCAACATTGGCTGACTGATAACATTACTTGCATACTGATAATGTTTTTCATTGAATTTTAGTTTCCCTTCATGTCATGTTTCTTTGGAAACATTTTTTTATTATTATTTATACGTTTCGATATGTAAATATTTGCACACATACGAACTCAAAAAAAAGGTACCAAGTACACTCTGTGATACCAAGAAATAAACGTGAAGAACATTAAACGGTTTAAGGTGAACAGTGGTGAGCAAAGTGATATCAGCTTGAACGTAAAGAACTACAAAAATTTCCTTACTGACTTACTTAATTGGTTACTACAAGCCTTTAGTAAATATTACAACCTAGTCTCTTACATCACCCATTTTATCTAAGAGTGGCGGGACCTACAGTTTAAAGTCGACTCTGAATGGCAGATTTTATTTTATTCTCAGAATTTTTGCCAGAAGACTACTTCGATCTTATAAACCAACTAACTACCTACTAGACTAGGGCGAATCGGTTTTTGAAACTTTATTTCATTTAAATAGTGTAAACGGCTACATTGTGAGTTTTGACATACTTTTTCAAGCACTTCGGACAGTATATCGCCAATGGCATCCGTAATCTTGTTTTCTATGGCTGGAATTGGGGTTGTATTGTCCCTGTACACGACAGACTTTACGTATCTCCACGAAAAATAGTCTATCGAGTTTAAATTCCATGGCATTAGCGGTCAATGAAATTAATTGCTCAACAAACTTGACTTCAGAGTATGGCGTGCCTTATGGCACCATCGCTGAAGGTAATTTTGCAGTGGAAACACATTCCTCATACAGATAATGGTAATAAAATTCACCGATTTGCAAGCAGTGTCCATTTGTTAGCCTACTTATGGCGGATTGCCAAACCATACTGACAATTTTTGCCATTGCCACATGCCACGAATCTTTTCCAACAACCGCCCGATATTGTGGACTAGGAGGAAAAAGGAATGAAAAGTCCTCATACTTTTTACACTTCCGATGTCCACATACAGTAACTATTAAACCACTGTGCCTTTCACAGGTAAAGTCATGGAAAAAGCTCGTTTAGTCGAGTCTTCCGTTTGTTAGTTGTTAGAACTGAAATATTCAGTTTATGAATGAATTTTACTTTTTATCTCTTCTTATTAATTTTATTAATTTTTTTGTTGGTTTTTTTTTCACTCAAGAGCTTATAAAGCCTGTTGACAGACATGATCACTTTTCAGCTCTTACTTGCCTAACCACGAAGTGACCCACTTAAGACAATTGTTTTAATAAAGGAACATTCCCCTTTTTTGTCTACTTAGAAATAGTAGAGTGATTTTCCGTAGGTAATCAAAGAAAACATCAAACAACCAACTTATTGGCAAATAAGTTGGCATATTCTGTCATCAATACTGTTATTGGCGTATAATAATTTGAATACTTGGGATACATTCCCAACCAATTGCAGGAATATTGTAGTAGTTGTTGTTTTTATTATTATTTGTTATTTCCATATGTCAATCAATTCGTTTATGTTTCATACGAATTGTTTGAAAATGGACGGGTAGTGAGACGGATAGAACGACGCTTGGAAGCATGGGTAAACTTGTACGAAGGTTGCTTAAACAGTTAATGTTACAAAGGAGTTTTAAAAGAAGGTTTCAATAATTCAGATTAGCATATACAGCAAGAATTAAAACGGAAATATCCCTTACATGCTACAGGAATCACCGTTCATCACTCATTGGAAACGAGCTCATAAAAAAAACGAAGAATGGAAAAAACTAGCACAGAACCGAGATAGAAACGGAGTAACACAGTTCATCGCCAAGTGTAATGGAATTGGACTAAGCAACTAACCACAGCTCAGAAGATTACGAAGTACAATGTCTTCCAACGTAGACATACTAACTTTTACAGCCAATATTGGATATCTTGTTGAAACTACATCAATAAAATTTGCTGTTATTTATTCAGTCTTTTTTGTCAACTCAGCACGGACGATCTTAGACAACGACATGTATTCTGACCCTTATTTTCATTGAAAATTCAATTCCGCGATGGGACCTATTTCTGGATAAATGGGTAGGTAAACAATCAAAATTATCGAATTAGTAACGATTTAAATCCACATGGGATCCAAAAGGCGATCAATGCCACTGTTTGGTATGGATTTTGAACTGGCATCGTTATGGGTGCATATTTCTTTGAGAACAATGGCGAGTACTCTAGGTCGATGACTAGCAATTTCTTTTTTGCCTGAATTAGATGATCATGCGGTTTCAACATCAAGGCTCTACGTGCCACACACATATGTGAATAAACCACATACCAAGCCAGTCATCAAAGTCAACATAACCCAATGTCATCTGTTAAATTCAGCCTGATTTGGGCGTCAGAGTCATGGAAAATTGGACATTTCGAATGCGCTACACCTATAAAAGCCGTGGCGGACATTTGAACGATGATGATCGAAGGAATTTGAGAACCGTATTGCCATTCCCAATCACCCGACTCTCTCGTAGTCATATGAGTATCATGTCTGATTTATTTGCCGATACAGTTACCGAAGGCGAAGAGTACCCATGAGGAACTTGGATATTCGATGTGTATATCTGGTAAAAGCTATCGAATTTGCCTTTTGTTTAATGGTAGCTTTTTCAGACACCTAAACTTTTTAACGGCAATATTGCTATCAATTGATGAAGGGATGGGATATATGTATACAAACAAGGCAAAGTTTCTGATTGTGTCAACATGACCACTCAGCCTCCTCATGACGTCTCCTGGATACCATACTAGCACGCGACAGATGTTAACTAAGGAATTGGACTTTAGATTTGGGTTCTGTACAGGGCTTGGAACTATATTCAATGAAAGCTAGAACACGAGACTCTAAGCCTCGTTTAAAGTTCGAGACAAGCAACAAACCGTTAGCATTTTCACATGACCAGGTTTTCAATATGTTTTTAGATGAATTATAAATGAAATGTATTTTAGGCAATAAGCAAATTCTTACTGCATAATATTCATGATGTTTGCCTCAAACTTATCAAACAACCCCCATTCACTAGGCGTAATCACATTTTATGATTCCGATATAT
Organism: Sarcophaga caerulescens; assembly: GCA_927399465.1. Taxonomy (NCBI): domain Eukaryota; kingdom Metazoa; phylum Arthropoda; class Insecta; order Diptera; family Sarcophagidae; genus Sarcophaga; species Sarcophaga caerulescens. The sequence continues at coordinate 54,594,989 of OV656873.1, forward strand.
TTTTCGTTGTGCATTTTTTCTTTAATTTTTTTTTCGCATGATTTCTGTGATAATTTATGAATTTATGAGAATTATGAGTGGTAAATAAATAAATAAAATGTCATATGGAGCAAAAAAAAAAAAAAGACAACAACAACAACAAAATGCAAAAACATGACACACTCTCCACCAGCACATCCACCACTTTGTATGTGTGACCACAAAGGGACGAATGCATAAAACGAATACATGAATGGAATGAATAAATGAATGAATGAACGGATGGATCAGTTTGTCCGGGAGTGAGTGTTTGAATTTTAATTGTTAAAGGAGAGGGGTCGAAAAGGAATTGCATGTATGAATGACTACCACCATCAACCTCCCCACCATGTGCTCACCCTAAGTAAACCGCTTGTCAATCAAGCAATTTCCGTTAAAGGAAGTCAAAACGTCACTGTGTACAAATATTATGCGATAATGAAAGTCAACAATTTTGTTTTTTCTTGTTTTTTTTTTTTTAATAATATTTGGTTTCATTATTCTTCATTCAATAAGAATTCTAAAGATTTCATTGAACATTTAAATCCATGTTTAAAATATCTGGTGGTAGGAGAGCAAAAACACAATGACAGTGACGGTCAGGATATTATGCTGGAGAGAAAAAATAATTGTTAGACAAAAAACAGGGGAAATCAAGTTAAAAAACTGAATAACAGACGCCGGTCTATGTGATTCTGCAAATTTTTACAACCAAAAATAATTCCGCCCGCTTTCTTTTTATTTTTAAACAAAAAATAATTTTCTTATAATGAATGATTGTGTTGAATTAGACTATAACAACGCGATATTCCATGCAACCTTGAAGAAAATCAGTACTTAGAAGTTGGAGTCTCAATCCTAGATGAACTCTGTGTTTTTTTTTCAATACTTTTTCATTGGATCAGGTATAGAGACTGTTTGTAAAGAAGTCATTAAAATTTTGAGTCTGAAAGTTGGGCTGCAGTGTTGACGATCATATTAAATGGTGATTGTTCTATATTGGCGATCTGTATTCTATTCTTTGACTACAGACTCTCTGCTTACACTTTTGATTAAAGATACACCGTTTAAATCCTTATGGTAGGGCATATCTATCTACCTAAGAAGGAGATATTGAGAAAAATATTTGCCTAAGTGTGAGGGATGGTTGCAATATAAACTAGCCGAAATATCTGTTATTTAAAGTGGCTAAAGTAATAGCGCCATAGTCTAGTAGGTAGTGTGTTGACTTATTAGACGTGAGGCCACGGTTCAAACCCCAGCTCAGACATCTCCAGCAAAATGAGTAGATCATAGTGTTTCTACTCCTTCTTTCGACTAAGGATTCACTATTTAAATATTTATGGGGTAGGTCATATCTATCTATTCAGTTTTAGCTTAAGTAATAGCGTAATATTAAGTAAGTAATAGATGTTTGGTTCCTAACAAACATCCATGCAGGATGTCTAAACGATATAATCCGGTTAAAGGAAATATCATGCAATTCTAAATGATACAACGAGACATTCTACATTGAGGATCATATAAAGCTCGACTCAGAACTCTAACAATATACTTATGATGCCACATAACTATCCTCATTTAATGGGCTGTATTGTTTTCGAGAGCTGGAATTAGTTTCCATCTTTTATGTTTGTGTATCGAGAAAGTACACAATCATCATCTGATGATTAAATGCCTCGGAAGTTTAAATGCCTTGCATTCCGTTTCAATAAGGAACCATTATGGATTTGGAGTGGTGATCACGAATTAGTTCATACACAAAATATTTTTTGATTAACCGAATGGCGTACATTTGTCCTGGAGGGGCGAATTAATTGTGGATATTGTTTTTTTTTTTTTTTTTTTGGAAAAAGACTTATAATCAAACAGATAGGGATAGCAAATAGCCACAGCAAGACTAAAAAAGAGATACCTTATCATAAAAAACCCTCTAGAATTCTAAACAAAATCAAAATAGGACATATTTCTGCACCTTCGGCAAATAAGGAATTCTTTCAAATTGCTAAACGATCGGGTGTATGCCCTAACATACGGGACTATTATAGAAAAGAATCAAATTCTTGAGACATAATTTCTTCCTTAACCTTAATTATGTTCCTAAGAGACTGATTACTTAGGCTCAGGACTCTCTTTCCCAGAAAGATGCAGCCATGGATTTATTAGCCTGAAGATTATTTAATCTGTCGTATTTGCACAAGACTCATGAAAGATTTGAAAAAAGAAAAGAGAGTCATTTAACGATACAGTCTGTTATGTTGTATCCTACATATTCTACAATCTTTCCTCTTTTCTTATGACACAGGAAATAGAGAGAAAGAAATTAGAAACGTAGAAAAACGAATTGTAGGACGATCGAGCCTAGGCCATAGTAGGCTGGATATTCTACAATATCTTCTACTTTCAATTTTAAAGGGATGAGCCCGAAGAAGCATCCCAAGAGGGCAGACATCATCATCTATATATATGATTCATCCTCTTCGAAGAAACTCATACGAAGGTCGATGAGCCCGAAGGAGTATCCCAAGAGGACAGACAGCATCTTCTATACATGATTCACCATTTTCGAAGAAACTCATACGAAAATACTCGAGAGATCATATTTCACGAAATATTGAAATCTACAGAATAAAAATAAGTTTTAATGCATTACTTAGAATTCTGTAAAGTAATCCAGAGAATATTTAGTTAGACATATCATAGTAAACACAGAAATATGTTGACATCGAAGCTAGTAGAGCGTTAGAGTAGAGGAATTAAATGAATTCTGATGCCAACGAGCTCTACCAATCACAAATAACATAGACGTACCCTTGTTAGATCTCATCTGGTATTTCTGAATACGGGCTTATTACAATCTGAGCGTAGATTACGAGTAGGGATAACTTATGATAATTTGTCCAGTGGTACTGGCGACAGATCTTATCTATTCCAATCAAAAAAGTTGTAATATAGTTGAAAAGATTTTAATATGTATCAAATTGAAAAAGATTTTATTCTGTTGTGATAGAAATAAAGTAGCTATTCTGGCATGGCAAGATTACAATCTTTAAAGAACTAAAAAAAATCAAAAGCTGAGGAATATTTAATAAAAGTTATACAGCGGCATATAGCTAAGATTTATTTGAAAACACCCTCAAGCATAGAAAATTTCGATTAAAACACTACGGTTTATTACAGTTTATAATGTCGCATTCAAATTTCATTATTTGTTATAATACGATAAGAACTACTACATATTGACTACAAGATTTTTTAAAAATATTATAAATAATAATTTACTTACCCTGTTATCCAACACAACCTTCTTCATTTCTTGCAATACAACGAAAGAACTGCTTTAATTGAATTATTTTTTTTTATAGAGAAAAAAGGATACAATTGGCAGCGCCTTATTACGAAAGTGCACCACTGTAAATGGCTCATTTGGTGTTGCCACATCTAAAAGATGATGTTTGGCACGTGATTGTTCCTCTCTGGTTGCTTTGGCCGTAGCAATATCTAAATTGGCATAGACCTGTAAGTAAAACGAAAACAAATAAAAAAAAAGAAAATTAGAAAAGTAAAGCACATGACAATTCATAAGAAAGTTAGCAAAACACAACAAAAAAAAAAAAATACTGCGTTGGTATGGATTGGATAAATTTACATCATCAATGGGTGCTAATTTGTTTAGTATAGTAGGAGGAGTGTACATTAAAAAATTTAGGAATACATCTAGACTTATATTTCTTACTGTAATTAAGAGCAATAATAACCGTTATCTTACTTGTGTTTAACAACTGCCGCAGTAAGCACATGTAGTCTCATTTTGAAAGAAAAATGTTTCAAAAAAATTAAATGTTCGCATAATTTTACCTGAAAAGCTAAACAAGCTTTGAAACGAAGTTGACCTGGACGAGCATATTGGCCTGTAATGGATGATCTGGTTACCAACGACAAGTGTTTATGGACAACGCTCCGCGCCACATAGCTCATGACAAATTGAATATTCTGAACAAGAGATTTGAGAGGATACGGCCACCTCACATGAAGGTGATATGAACTGGCCATCGAGAGCGTGCAAATTGACACCGTCAGATTTTTTTCTTATGGGGTTTACTTAAGTCATAAGTGTATGAGAATAAGGATGTGCTCCACCCTAGAAGCCGTGGCGATTTTATATTCCACACAAAATGCCATCAAAAGATCTTTCAAATGCATAAGAAAATTAGGTGATAACTACACAAATTTTGTTTAAATCTGATATAAAAATAGGAAGAACTTAAAAGGGCGTTATAAAAAATTTTAAGAATTAAAATAGTTCAGTGGAAGCGAACTATACGCCAAAATTTATTCTTTGGCACTCCTCCAGATTTTTTTAAGCAACTTTGGTCTTCAACAAAATAGTTAAACCATGCGTGCTAATATTTGTTATTTATTGTTTGAAATTAAAGCCTAAGATTTGTTAAATCTATCTGTTGTTGTTTTTTGTTGTTATTTTTTTTAGTAAATTCTTAGCAGCTATTGTTAATTACATAGATTTATAATAATTTTTAATTAACATATTCTATTATATTAAATATACCAGCCAGCCAGGCAGCCTAGCTTTATAGTCTTATCTGTTAACATCATTTACAAATACAAAGACAAACGCAAAGATATTGTAAAACTAAAATATTCATCTTCATCTTCATAATTTCCATTCACAAAAGTTCAGTGACTTTCAAAGATGAATTTCAAATTCAAAAAAGATTTTTGTTTCTACAATAGCGAGCGAAGTTGGTTGGTTGGTTGGTTTACGACGATTCTAAAGAACAGGTTGATTTCATTTCAAAAAAATATTTTTTTCGATGGTTCGTAAATAAATAAAAACAATAAATTTTTCATTAAATATTAAAATTTATATTAAGCTGCTTTTTTTTTGACTGTAATAAAAATTAAAATATCTTTGTTATCGAATATAATTGGAATAATCAAATAAACGATGAAAACATCGAATTATTGACACCCTACTACCACTTAATTTCTAAACAGTTTCGTTCTAATGCACACTATTCTGCCACTACACTGGGCCAGTGCTATGTACATACATACTTAAAATGGTTAGGTACTAATGACCATCATGAAGTTTTAAGGGGTATAACACCAGATCATACATCGTCTTTGCGCCATAAATGAATGTATCAAAGCAAATTTGGTATACTGAAGCGTACCATAATAATACTCTCGATGACTTCTTAACTTTACATATATATAAATGAGTATAAAATGAGAGACCTTAATTGCAATTCAGATCATTGCATCGCTTTTTCTCTTTTGCGGCATTCATTTTTACATATGCAACGGTTCGTGGTAATGTATTCAACGTAATTTAAGTTAGGCTATATGGTCAGATAAAAACAAACCTTACTTGGGTCATGTCAAGGTTCCATTGTGCCTATCTTACCTTATGTTGGGTCTATAATACACAGAAGTTATTATTATTTAGGCTTTCTATTAATTTTATGAAGACATAAATTTGACCAAGATTACCGTTCGATGGGTTTTTGTTTGTTAATTCCTAGGTCATTGCAGGGTATGACTATCATTAAGATCGCTCTACGTTTTTTAAAATAGATTCAAGACGTATATAAAGCAAATTGCGTAATCTTTGGTCACTTTAATGACACTCAAAATTTCCCATCCCTCTTCAAAGAATGAGAGAACTTTTTGTAGAAGTCAAGAAGTTTCAAGCTGATATCTTTATTAAGGGCAATGTAACTCTATAAAGGAAATTTGGATCGATAACCAGCGCACATCCAATAGCTGTAGCCACAGAAGCTGTTGCTTTTTGAGGCATTTCAGTTAGGTTTACCGACTAACTTAGCTTAGGGCCAAGGAACAAATCTAAATATTTAATCCATAGATATATTTAGCTTCGATGGAATTGCTGGAATTTGGTCAGTACAGGGCCTGTACTTACTTGCAAGTACCTCAAGTAAGTTTTGGTAATCAAAGATACCTCTCTAACCCACCTACCCCGCAAATCAAACTAGTATGGAAGTATAAGATCTTCCAACTGGGACTTCCGAGAATTGTCAGTCATTCAGTTTTGCCAAATCACCATGGACGACCATAGACCACGACCTGAGTTCAATAATTAAGCTCTGAGGCCCATTTCTCGGTACGTGAAAACAAATTAGAGACGATAACAATCCGTATGATATCCAAGATCGTCCAATACATTCAGAAGTCACAGTTTGATATAAATTTTGGTCGAACCGTCCCATCGTTCCATATTTGTTTGAGAACGACGTTGGTCAGGCCACACATTGTTGTATGCCACATTGGTTGTATGCCGCACAAGTGAATTGATTACAAACTCAAATCTCACGTGGAGTTGATGTGAACTAGACAGCGAGATCGTAAGATTTGACCTCGTTAGACTTTTGCTTATGGGATTTTCTTAAATCTCGAATATGCCACAAAGCATCACAGACTTCCAAGCCAACATAACCTATGCTATTGATCAAATTCAGCCTGATTTGTCGGCTAGAGTTATGAAAAACTGAATGGACACACATAATGGCGTCAATAGGCCTTTGAAATGAATAAAAATCTCTATGGTATTTCACACATATTTAGTTTTAATTAAATTTAAAGACAGGCAGCACTTAAAAAAGGCCCTATTAAAGCGGCCATATTCTTTCTATATTCTAGTAAAATGTACATAATAATGGGGCACTGTAACAGTTTGAAAAAACTGTTTGAAAAAACTTTTCCAGAAAAGATTTTCTGTTGCTTTGAAAATACTTGAAACACTCTTGATATTCAACTAAAAATATGAATTGTCGGCCTTAAGCCCAGGCTTAGTTTTCCAAGATTTGGTCTTACATTCAATGAAATGTAAGTTCTTTGATTTATTTTACTTGAAAGTAGATTTTTTATTGGAAATATTGATTATAATTGCTTATTTCGCTTGAAATATTTAAAATTCAGACATTTCAAGTGAATTGCGTTTTCTTTTGAATTGAATATTCCGTGGAATCAATATTCATTTTGATCTTCTTACGTATTCTAATAAAGTTATTATTTAGAAATAAGGCCAACCAGTTTTTTTTCAAATATTCCGAAATATAAACGCGCGTGCTAATAAATAAAATTTTATTGCAATTATTCGGTGCATAAAAATGATGTTGGCAGACAAAATGACTTCAAAATATCAAAAAAAAAAAAATGAAAAAAATTAAATTCTTGAACCTGAAGCAGAACATGTAGTTCCGGTAAGAATAGAAGCATTAAAACTGGCATCTGCCATAAAATGCAGTTTGAAAAAGGAAGAGCAATTTCTAAGCTGGTGTTTCGTCATTTTTTTTTTTTCAATGAAAGTCGTTTGATAGCAATTTTTTATAGTATGGAGATCATTAACAACAAAACACATGTTAAGGCCAGTCTAAGCGCTTTTTAGTCTTAAATGTTTAATATATGAGCTCCATAGTTTTATAATAAATTTGCCAACACAGCGAGTGGTTTAATTAAAAAATTGTGGCAAAAATCGATAAAAATTAGAAATAAATTAAAAATAAAATTCAAAAATATTTATGAGCAGCCCATAAAAGAGAAAAGGAATGTTTTTAAACAATTTTATTAAATTTTTAAATTTATTTTTCTGGTGACATAAAACATCTTTTAAGATTTAATTTAATTCGTTTTAAATTAATATCAGTTGTTGACTGGCTATTCATAGCATCAACACGGCAAATGTTTCAAATTAAACATCACCTTAGAGCAGGAAGTCTATTGAAAGAACAAAAATTGATTTGTTAACTGGACTAGAGTTTAATCGCTCTATAGAATCTAAAATGTTAAAAAAAAAAACGTCCAATAAAGTATAAAAAATTCATTTGTTGCTCTGTTTTAACAATTCAACGATTTAGTCGCTTCATAAATTATTGAAAGCAAATGACATTTAAATTCAACACAGTTATTATATCAACGAGATCTTTAGCAAAAGATAAGAAAACTTATTAAAATTAAAAAAGTTTCAGCGAATTTAATCTCAAAAGTAATCTGATCTGTTTTGTTCAGATAATCGATTTTGTTTGAAATCAATCAATTAGTATTAATAGAAACGCTTGATTTATTATTCATGAAGTAAATGGGGAATTCCGATAAGAATTGGAACGAGAGGATAGTAATTCCGATGGAGGGGAAAGTTATCTTATAATTTCAAACAATCACCAAAATGATTTTTGAAATATAATTGCAAAACTGACCGAAATTTGGAATAAACAAAACGATGTCGCCATCGAATGTACTCTTGCAAATATTCCAGTAGAAAGTTTAGAAATGTTGCACCGAAATCAAATAGAGATTTTCTTTCGATTCGTTATTATTTTCGCTGGGTAGAGTTGCCATAGTACTGTGACTATAAGATCTATAGTACTACCCTCAATCCATATAGGATATCCCTATACAGGTAGGCCTCGCTTAGCACGTACTCTTTTTAACACGGCCTCGATCTAACGCGATTCACATTTTGGTTCACATTTTCGGTTAACACTAAAAAAGGCTCGGTTGTGCGCGGATTACAAAAATATTTCTAATGATCAGACAAAGATAACAGATTTTTTTAAAGAAAAAAGTAACAACATTAAATCACTACAAAAGCGTCCACGTCGGGTAGATCTATCCAGTGATGAAGATTAAATTTTATGGTTATGTATTTTTATTTTTTTTAATATTACTGTCGTGAAATATATATTTTTTTAATATTTCGAGAATTATTAAGTTAATTGAATGTAATATTTTTGTTTTTATGCGTAGATATGGATTAACATGTATGTATATATTATTAAAAAAAATTAAAATTAATAAAATTTGCTTTTTTGAAAACCATGGAACGTAACCCCTTTTTTGTATTGGTTTCTTGTATCGCTTAACACGATTTTGTTTAGCACGGTATTTTCATGGAACGTAACCCCCGTGTTCAACGAGGCCTACCTGTAATGTCGTTTCCAGTCCTATTGATCTGCCAAGAATCTTCATTTTGGGTTAGAGATGATCCACATTTTGAACAAGGCCTGCAGTACCCTGTCAAAAGGTCTGTGATTAACCCTATGTTACTTCTGGACATTCTAATGCAAAATCTGGCTCACTGCTGCGAATTTTTACATGCCCTGCTGGGAACCATTTGAAGGCCTAAGAATAGCCTCCAAAGCTCTGGTCTTACACCACCCATATTGTGTTTGTTGATTTTAGTCATGAATTGCTGGATCGACAATTTAAAGCCGACTTCGAACGACAGACTTTTTGAGAAACCTTTGATCTTATTTACTCTCAAAATTTTTGTCAGGAGACTGCTTTAAGGAAGTCACTGAAAAAAATATTTTTATATATTTCGTATTGTGCGAGACGTCTGAGCTGAGGTTTGAACCACGGCCTCGCGTCTATTAAGACAACACAGTATCTACTAGGCTACGGCGACTTCATGTCGCACTAACATGATTTAAATCCAGCAGAACCTCCAATGTAGTTCAGATAATTATTGCCTCAGGTATATTAACACTACTACTGGTACATATTAGGTTAGGTTAGAGGACGTGCACCTGCCAATTGTGACAAGCACAGTACCCGGAGGTCGAATTGACCCATTGTTCAACGTCCTAGCTTCTCACACCACTCGTGTTGTGTGCGTTAATTTTATACATAAGTGGCGGGACCTACAGTTTAAAGTCGACTCCGAACGACAGATTTTTGAGAAGCTTTTCATGGCAATTTTTACTCTCAGAGTTTTTGCCAGAAATCTGCTGAGAGGAAGTCGCCGAAGAAATATTTTCATATTTTCGTTTTGATGTCTGACGTGGGATTTGAACTCTGGCCTTTCGTCTAATAAGCCAACCTTCTAGACTACGACGACTTCACTGGTACATATTAGTCTGTCTGTGTATTTTGTTCAACTCTACTACAGGTAAGTATAAGTCCACCACTTTAAACATGCGTAATGCGAACATTCAAATCATTAGTCGGTATACATTACTTTTAGAAAGAAAAACAATCAACGGCGAGTACTCAACTAACTTATTCCACAGTTTGTCTGATGAAATTAATTAAAATGGAGGCATATTTGGCAAAAAAAAGAAAGTGTTGTTACTTCACGTCAATGCTTCAATTCGCACATCTGTTATGCCGTTTATGCCCCTTATACATATGTCAGTTTTCAAATTAATTTCCATTTTCAAAAACAAAAAAATGGTACGATAGCAAAGGATTTTTAAGGAACACTTTAAGAAGCAAGACATTCCTTATGATAAACAACATGTTGAAGCTGTTGAGGGGAAAAGCTTTTTGATAAAAAAAAGGCCATTACATTGGGCAATAAAGAACATAGTTTAAACTATAACAGAAGTCTTCGTTCTCTTCCAAATATTGCAAAAACAAAGCAGTCTGTAGGTCTACCCTGTTATAAATACCCAACAACTAAACTGATGTTGGTTTTCAGGAAAATTTTTCCCTGCCAAAAAAGAATAACTGCCAATATTAACATGAATTACAATAACTTTGTTAGATTACAATAGTTTAAATATTGTCTGACATAATGGATCCATATTTAGAAAATCTCTATCAGAAATTTCTATTCGAATTACAAACTCTCTAATTTTGGTAAAATCATTTAAAGGCAAAAAACTTACAGCTTAATTAGTAACAAAATTCAGAATTCAAAAGGGTCTATGAATAGGAATTGAATTTTAAATTTGTGTTTACTATTCCAAAAGGCAAGATTATTGCTAATATGCCAAGCAAACATTGGCATATTAAATGAGTACAATATGCCCTTGATTTCAAATGATCATGTCGTCGATGTCGTTGTCGTTGTCGGCAAAATTTCAATTTCAATCACAATGAATTTATAACAATTAGATCAATACCTTTGAACATTTCAAAAAATTTAATTTATGGCCACCAAAAACAAATAAAAAAGACAACCAAACAAAGAAAAAAAAGAAATAGAAACTGGAAAGCACCTGTTAACACTTTTTTTTTAATAAATACTTTATTTATAACAAAATTATAAGAAAATGAAATTCAAATTATTTTACAAAAAACAAACAAAAAAATTTTTTTGACGAAGGAAAGAAAAAAAATAGCCGAAACGAGCCTATTTAAATTTACATAAATTCCTAATTCATAATACAATTTTTGAAAAAAAAAAAAAACCAATTTAAATATTTCTTCTTTATTTTTTAATTTGAATAATGAATATTAAACAAAAGCCAAGCGCGTACTTTTGTATGTACATACGTTTATAAGCATAAGTATATCACACGAAATATTGAAAGAACCTGTCATTTCTAAGCGGCTGTATAAATAAGTTTGTTTCCAGACGTTTTGTTTGAAATACACAAAAACCTTAAACGTTTGAGATCAAGTTCAATAAATTTTTTTCTTTTTTTTTTTTACGGAAAAATACCAGAAATATTTAACATCAAAAGGCATCAAATAAAATATTGAAAGTTATGACTTGCTAACCCCCATAATACCATACAAATTATTCAATTTATTATACGCGATATAGTAACAAATCAGACTGCCTGATAGGTACCCTGCACCTCAACCAAATTATATCTTCAACTCTACTTTTCATCTTTTTAATGACTTCCTCTCGCTAAAACTCCTAAGGATAATGAAAACTTAATTTCACGGCTTAGTATTACAGGGATGGTGGCCAGCAGACCAAATGGCAACAACTGTGTATTGACAGACAAAGATGTTATTGACAAAAATGCAGGCTTCTGACTTCCATATCTTCCTTACTGAATTGGTCATTACAACTCTTTAGTCAGGATTACAACCTAGCTTCTCACACTACTCGTGGGTGTTAATTATATCTTTGAGTGGTCAGACCTACAGTTTAATGTCGACTCCGAGCAACAGATTAAAGTCGCCGTAGTCTTCTAACGAGAGCACTTGTCCAGACATCTCGAACAAGACGAAATTTTCAAAAATATTTCTTTCGGCGACTTCCCCTCAGCAGTATTCTGGCAAAAACTCTGAGAGTAAATAAAATTGTCGTGTAAAGCTTCACAAAACTCTGTCGTTCAGAGCCGATATTAAAGAGTAGATCCTGCCACTCATGGATAAAAACGCACACAACATGACTGGCATGAGAAGTTAGACAATCCTAATTAAAAGATTGAAAGTAAGTAATAAAGGTACATTTTGAAGTGTAGAGTATACAAGTCATAATCCATACAAGCTAAACAACCAATGAACAGTATCTATCTACCCTTGTGTTCTGAAATTAAATCGCTCTTATAATTTATGAAAATCACTTTTTTTTATTATCTTGAGAAACTAGTATGATGGCAAAAATAATAAAAAAAAATTCAAATTAAAATAAAAATGTTGATTTTTGAATATCTCAGACGAGCCTCTTTAATTACCTTATAATTAAGATTTAATTAAAATCATTTTTCAATCATCTCGTTTACTGAATTAAAAAAAATGATTAAATTAATAAGAGTATGACAGTTTTTTGGGTTTTCCCCAAAATAATATTATCATTATCGATTACTTCTTTAAACTATTGTGTTCCGGTATAATAAGCAATCGTATTAAATAAATTCATATGTGCGAAGATAAATTCAACTTTGAAAACCAAAGACGTAAACCCACATATTTACTAGCGTCACTTTTGGAGGCAAAATTTGCCTTTAACTAACTTTGTTGTTAACAGTTAACACTGTTAAATAAATTTAGAAGTTAAATATGGGAGGCCTATTAATATAACATTAATAAAATAGTTTTTACCGTTACACGCATCCTTTGCAGGCGTTGTTAATATAGTGAATTTCTCAAGGGCGATTTTTCGAATTTCAAAGAAATTTAGATTATACCACTATTGGGTTTTATAAGTCCCTATGGACTACAATTCCCATACACTGTGATATTTCCTTTACGTCCCAATTTTCCACAATAACACCCATTCTCTTCAAACGTTGTTATCAGTGAATTTTTAAAGAACGATATCTCGAATTTAAAATCTTATTCCCAATTTTTCACAATATCCATCATCATTTCTAGACGTTTTTTAATTTATTCAATGAAATTTTACTCCATTTTCAAAACATTTTTAATCGTATTACCGAATCTTTTTAAAACTGGAACGTGTGGAGTATAACTGTCGCGTAGTAGGACAGTTTTCCATTGATTAATTTGGCAATTAAAATTGGTGGTTTGTGTCTTTTCTGTTTAAATAGTAAATTATCTCCACACATCTGGACAGTAAGCTCTTCCTTACGAATAAATTAAAAAGTTGTACTCCACCAAACGCATATAGAATATAATGACATTGAATTTGATTTATGGCTGACATAGAAATTGCTTACGAAATCAGAATTAGCACAAATTAACCCTTTGTCACCTCCAGTATTGTCACACTGGAGGTGACAATACTAATTTACTCTATAACTCGTATGACACACTGGAGGTGACAACACTAATTTCCTCTACAACTCGCATATTAGTCAACAAGTTTATGGGGAGTGTTGATATAGCTGATCATTATGGATCAACCTATTATTTTTTTAAGACAATCTGTTAAATGGTGGCGGAAACTTTTTTCTGGGGCTTAGAAACAAGTGCCATTAATTCATACATTTTGTATAAAATTTCATGTAATAAGAATGGGGTAACTCATCTACGTTTTATACGTAAGTTAGTTCTTTCCTTAGTGGGAGATTGCAGACAAAGACCTAAAAACCGCGGGTGACCATCAACATCAGATGTAGAGAATCGACTAGATGGCAAACTTCAATTTTAGTACCTCATCCGGAAAAGATCATAACGATTGTATGGTCTGTTCTAACAGAAAAGCTAAGATTAAAAGATGTAAAAGATAACAAAAATTAAAAGACTTTAAAATAGTAACAAGTGAAATAAATGTAATACGTTGAATTCTACCACTGTAGTTTATTGTAATTCATTCTACTAAAATTAAATACAAGTTGACAGATAACGAGCTTGAAAATTAATCGGGTGCGAAGGGTTAAAATGAAATCCTTCAAAATCTATTGGCTAATTGGTACAAAATTCTGGTTGGCACTGTAAATTCTTATTAAATAATTTGTTTTTGGAACCCATATGGTATTAAGGAAAATCGCAGTCGCAGTTTTTTGACAGTGCGCTAAAAACTCATAGTACACTTATTCATAATGGAGGCTGTGCCGACCCTCACTTTTAGATTTTGTGACGATGACTAAGAATCGTTGGAGGACATTCCAAGCTCTTCTAAAACAGAAAAATGAAATAATATGTACCAAAAATTACCTGAATCAAATGCATGCATGTACATTATCTGGTTTATTTATTGGTATAACAATTGCTGGATGAAAATTCACTTGTTGAACGCCATATCGGAACATAGAGCTGAATTTGTTAACATCTGATTTGATCTACAGGTGGTGGACGATTGTTCCTCGAATATACTGCAACAAATTTGATTCAGAAACGTGCAGAGAACTTGTACAATAAAATACGGATTATTCTGTAAACAGAAATGATGCGCTAGTAGATGACAATATCAGAACATAGAGTAAAAATGTTATCATTTGATATGATCCACAGGTGGTGGATGATTGTTCCTCAAATATGTATATTCCAAAAAATATGATTCAGAAATGTCCAGACAACTTGTGCAATAAAATCTAGATTACTCCACATATAAACACAAACGACGCGACACATGAAATGCGCGCATATTCTTTCTATTTTTGCTCACTGCAATCAAGGAATTAGTGCTGTTAATACAAGGTTTTAAAAACGCCATAAATCAAATAAAACCATTAAAAAACGCGTTTTACTGACGTTATAATTTGACGCTGTCAACTTTAAAATAATTAAACAGCGTGCTGCTAGGCTAAGACTGCAAATAATACTCAGAAACACTTTGTACATTGAATGGATTTACAGCAACAGTTTCAAAAACGAAAAATGAAGCCTTAGCGATATCAATGGTAACACTTGCAGTAATATTCAAAATTGTTTAAAAATCAATACAAGGAACTCACATATGGTGGTAAATTCTCATTTTTTATTCCTAATATTTAATCCCATTAAACTATCTTAATATTTAACAATTTATTAATAGCCATGTCTAAAACAAAGGAATATTGTCAAACAAGCTTATATTGAAATAAAAATCACCACTTTTACGGCTAAACCAATCATGTCATCAACACTGTCTATTCTTTGTGCTCAATTTTACTCTCATTTATTTAGCTTAACAAACCAACAAACACACAGTCTTCCATACGTATTCTCACTGTAGTTTTGTTTTTGTATGCTTCTTCTTTTTACTTACTTGCATTGAATCGGCGCTAATAATTTCACCACCAAAACGTTCGGCCAATTCTAATGATAATTTTGTTTTACCCGTACCCGTTGAACCAAGTATTACAATTAACGGCACTTTCCGTAGCATTTCTTTAACACTTTATATATATTTTAAAACACTTTAATTTAAATTATTTAATAAAACTTTAATAAAAATTATTATAATTTTCTACCTAAGCACACGCGTTTAACTATAAGAAAACAAAGCAATGCGTTTCGTTGATACACGAGAGCCACGAGAGAACTAAAGAAAACTACACGCAAAGAGAATGTAAATAGAAACAGCTGTTGAAAAAGCGATTTTAATGAGAGTTTCTGATTAGAGAGGCCAGATGTACTTAGTATATGAAATACATGAGTTATTAATGGCAGAAAATATTTTCTAATTTGGCAGCTGACAAACGTTCATAATTATTATGGGGCTGCCATTTTTATATGTATTTTGTTTTTTTTCATCCCTTTAGTCTCAAATATTTTAGGTTTGTAATATTGTCTCATGTAATATTTCTGGTATCTTTGGTCACCCTTATTATAACTGTAGGGTAAAGAAACAAACGTTACAGTTGTTTTTCAGCCATTAAATTCTTTTGTACAGTTTGTGTTTCATTATATATTAAAATTAATTGATTTTGTGAATTATTAGAGGATAAAGTGAAAGTCGTATTATAAAGTGAGTGTAAATAATTACAATTTTTAATTGAAGTGCGTGTGTAGTAATTGTTAAAAAAATGGACTACAGTGACAAGAAAAGTGGTGAGTCAGTAAAGATCGTAAATTCCTAAAGCTTTCTTTACTAAGCCTTGGGATACTTAGACCTTTTTCCTAAAGTCTAATATTTTGTAGAGAATCCTGAATAAGTTTCTACAGCCTGCAGATTTTCAGCAGTAATTTGGCATAATTTTGAAGCACCATCCGCCATGTTTAGAAACAATAATAAAGAATAGACAGTGTTGTTGCATAAAATAGATCCAACGTAATCTAAATTTTATAGGGAGCCATTTTGTCGTCCCGTATCAATACGAAATTAAATTATTTGGTATTCCCTAAAATATTGCAAAGTATTTTTGACAGAAATTGCAATAAATTAAGTTGTCGACTTTAGGTTAACATATGTACATATAAGCTATTGGAGCGATTTTAATCCACAAATATTTTTGTATCTTTACAGTCTAGGTAATACCTACTCCCTAACATGTCAGGTGTTTTGTCCAAGCAATCCGTAACAGTTTTTTGCTTCTGAATTTTATTGTTTTTAACAACGCAGAACCTTTACTAGACTGTTTCATTTATTTGAAAATTTATTACATCTCTTCGGCATACTGGTCACTATCAAAATTCGTTCCTCTTATAATGTATACTTAGTCTGTGGATTTCAATTTACAAATCGCCCATATTCCTTAGACTAACCATATTAATATGTTGCTAGATATAATTCCATTCCATTTCATATCTCTGCGATAAATTATCATTTCTGAAAAGCTCCAACCTTAGTGGATTATACGCGTGGTGAAGCCTTAATGTAGCCCTACTACAAAAATGGGATCATATCGTACGATTTTGGTTGTCCAACGATATCTTTTTTTGCAATTTTTCTTGAAATCAATAGAAATAGTGTTAGACGTGGCAACAATTTCCTGCAACCATATACCTTCCAGTCCATATTCGTCTACTGCAGACCAAAATAGTTGATAATCATACAGCCATTACTCTAAATTGACGATAACGGTTCTTTCAGAGTCGCTTTTTAAAAAATGTACTCCAAAGACAAGTCCAGAGGCTTATTCCAAATGCGATGGCTTTTTCAGAATTACTTCTGGTTTTTGGGGTAGAAATCTGGCTCCATAGTTGAACAAAACTTTATTAAAAATATCAGCATTGAGGGCTTATTGCGTTGTTTTAATTGTGACAGTGCACAATAATGATGAATCACAAGCCGTTATATTGAAATCATTTTCATTTGATATTGCTCCGTTAATTAAGAAATATTTCTTTTCTCCTCCGATTTTCTCGTGTATGCTTCAAAATTGTATACCAACTTTAAAACCAAGCAAATGTTTGGTTTTTACTTTAGACATGCAATTATTGTACATTTCTCTTAATGTTGCATGAATATTTTGTTCATTAAACAATCCAAATTTGGGCTCTTTTTTAAAATAATATATGTATGTACATAGGTGTGGTATTTTATTGGCCTCATGTGTACAGATGTACATATTTCCTTCAATTTCGCTTTACGATTTTCACTGACACTCACTGTATATTAAAAAATTCGGCTTTTTGCTCGTGAAAAAAATAAATGGAAAAGTGAATAAAAAGTGCGTTTCGTGTAATACCTACAAGCAATTGAGAATTTGTATTTTGAACTTTGGCCTGGAATCTTCAGGTGCCATTGTTGCCGGGTGCGGTTTAAAAAAATGTATAAAAGTGATACGCATGTAATATAAGTGTGTGTATATGTAAGTATATATAATTTTATTATTTTCCTTTTATTCTTTTTGTATATGTTTTTTGACACAAATAAAACACCCCTTGCAAGGGTGAAGAAATTAAATTGATCCCATTTTTAAGTAGACAGTTTGTAAAACAAAAAAAATGTTCTTCAGTTTTTCTTCTGTTTTTTTTTTTTGTATTTTCTGCTAATCATGCATGTTTGAACATGTCTTTTTATGCTTTATTTAATTTTTATTGTCGCTGTTGTTGTCTTATAATGCCAAAGGAAGCGATTTTTTATGTTGTTTGAAGTTTAAAATATGTATGTATGTACTCACAACAATTGTAAAATTTTATATTTTTATTGTTGTTGCAGAAATGCTAAAAACGCATTTTGAATATTTAATCGAATTTGTCTTAAGGGGGGAGCAGCCCAGCTTTACAAGAGAATTTGATGCGTCATGGCGTTTATGTTTTCATGAGAACATTTTGAAAAAAAAAATGTTTGTCCAAAAAGTTCTCTTCAAGATTTATTGCCGGAAAATGGTCATATTTTATTGAATCTAATGTATTTTCGGCAAAATGTTAATAATTTTGCAATAATTTGAAATGGCTGCTTAAAGAATTTAGGTTCTTTTTTATACAGAAGCTTTAAATGGAATTTAAGAAGTTCTATTGATTAAAGATTGGCACTACCCTTAAAGGCATGTACTGTACTACCCTTAAAGGCATGTACATATAACTCTGTGTAGCATCTACGTGGTAGGTTATTAAGCAGTTATGGTAGATTATTAAAATCTAAGATCAGATCACGTGATATTAGCTCGTTCCTATAAGAAACATAGGGGCTTACGTCGTTTAGGGATCGTTAATCGATAACATTTAAGATGAGTATATGATTGGTTATCCTAATCCGAAAGTTTTCCCGGAGCTGCCAGCAAACCATCAGCCAGGAATATATTTAGCTCTCTTACTTGGTATGAGCACAGCGTGACTAATGCTAGAATTAGCCAAACATTCATGAAACGTAACGGAACGTAAGTTCGTTTTTGGTAATAAGCATTCCAAATGCTTTCTGAAATTACACTACGGATCGTTAATCGCTCTCATAGGTTTTCATATTCTAAAAACGAATGATCCAATCCGTTACTTTCCGTGAACGTTTGGCTAATTCTACCATAACCGTTGATTTATTTGAAGTTGGCATTTAATTGTCGCAGATATCGTTATCATTGTTGGTGATGTAAACTTCCACTTCCTATAAGTAGCTTCCGCTGCTTATCGCGGACTGCATGCCAATGTTTTCGCAGCTAACAATGACATGAAAAGGCTTTTTACTATCCGCAACATATAAACTTTCCAATCTCTTACAGCTAGCAACACCACGGGTTAAGGGAGATTAAAATCGAATTTTAAAAAGTTGAGTGCGTCAGTCCTCTTTCAAACAATCCATCCAGAAGCTCTCTGATTTCCAGAGAGGATTCGATAAGCGAAAAATGTCGGGAAAAGAAAGGTCAAACAGTTTCACCTCTTGGTTATGAGTAGTAGGAAACAATGACCACAGTTGTTATCAATATTACTAGGTCCCATACGTAAGGATTCCAAAAGAAAAGAAGGCAATGAATTTTAAATTTCATGGCCAATTACTGGAATAACACCGTCATCGTTTTTAGTTACAGAAGCGTTTTGAAAGTTTAATTAAATAATCTTACTTGGGTTCTATAAAGTTTCCATATTATATCTACATATGTATTTCGCCAATTGTCTCCAACTCTTGCAATACATTTTAAAAATATTTTTAAATTCTAAATACTTTCTTATGAAGCCTAGTGATTTAAAAAATTCTCAATATTATACTTTACAATTCAAATAGCCTCTAGGGTTTGAGAAATGGATGTTAACAATTTAATTTCAATTAGAATTGATATTTTTCCTTAATTTTCCCAAGCCTTTTATGGTCGATTACTTCTTTGGCTTACAGATGTTCGTTCGTTGGCATGGCTTTCATTACATTGTGATAATTTTAAACAATGTTTGTTTGTCAATTTGTTTTATTATTTGTTGATCAAATATTGTTTATTATTGTCATGTTAATGAGACATACAAACTATTCAAATATCCTGCCCTATATTGTTGTAGTTCTTGATAATAAGCATGTAATTTTGAAGTGGTTATTAGAGTTGAATATTGCGTGTTGAAAATAAATTAGAGTTGCCAATATAAACCAATTTCAGGAATTATAGGGAACTGTTAAACTATTATTATTTAATCTTATTTGATCTATTACGATAAAGCAGTGAAAAACGATGGTTATTTGTAAATCTCACATGATCGTCTGTACATTTTCCGTTTTAAGCAATGGCAAGTATAATTGGCTCCTAAAATATAAGTGTTAAAAATAGAGTTGGGGGACAGAGCAAATACTTGTGCTACCTCTAAATATCTGGAGGAACGATCTACATATCAGAATTCTTAATTATGGTGTGCCGTATGAGTAAAAAACTTGATACACACCGAGAGACAGCCATAATGATGCTAAAATCACGAATACTTCTAATGTCGAAATTTCGTAAAGTCTGCAGGATTAGATACCAAGGGAATCTCTACTTAACTGATTGTTCTAATATGATCCGTAGAGTGTTCACTTGTGATCGAAAACCAAATTTTTCATTTCGGATAATGGGATCGAGTTCGATTGAGAGTCTTCTATATAGTTTGTATATAGTTTTGTATACTGTAATGTGTGAATGTGGTAACTCAGTTCTATCATGAGACCTTTTCTTAAATCAAAGCATAACCTCTTAGGCCTCCAGTTATCAATACCCTTCCACAGAATTTTCACAATTAATTACGCGCATATTGAGAACCTTAGTAATTTTGCTTGGCAACTCTGTATTCATTTAAAAAAACTATAAACCATGGTATAAACAATAAAAAAAAAACATTTTTATGAAAAAAAAAAACATTGAACCCATCCCTTTGTTTCGATATCTAAAGAAAACATTCAAATGTTCTACAAGATCTCGATAGAAACTGTAACACTTTTAGGTAACAGAAAAAGAAGCTGAAAAAAGGATCATGAATAGAAAACAAAAATTAAAACTTAAGAAGACGGTTGAAAAAAAAAGAATCCTTTTTAATAAATAAACGAAACATAAATATCAGTATTATTACCCCCTTTCGATTTGTTTAGGAAAAGGTAAAAATGTTTGTCCCTCTCTGGACTACAATACTAAAAGGAATCTTCGAATCCTATACAAATAAAGTAATACAAAAAGGATGTCTAATATACACGCATATAAATACATGCAATCCGTATAAAGGATAGATTACAAACGCAATGCCGCGATCTAATTAAATGCCATTCAAATATAAATTAACAGGACCTATTCCTATCGTATTTCGTCATTATTATTCGCTGAAATCAAAATAATTGAAAGAAAAAAGACAACGTAAATGTATTTTCATTTAATGCGTTATAAGTTTTTATTAATTCCTTGCTTTTACCAAGGATACCAAAAAAAAAATTTCAAAGAATTGTATAAATTTGTTATATACAGGGAAGGGCAATCTATGAATGAATAAAAATACCCTTTGAATAGTCACACCTGCTAATTTTTTTTTTTTGTTTTTGAATATCGACTACCCCTTTGAAGTGTTTCTTAGTGTCATGGCGTTTTAAATTCTTTATTTATTTTTATGATTATCCATATGAGTATTTGCTATTATTCAATTCTATTCTAATAAAATTTAAAGATTTTTATCTTTACCTTCGTGTCTTGTTTACTCATTAATGGCGTTAAAATCAGTAGGGCTTATAACGACTTATTGATGAATTTGTTCACTTTGGAAAATTTTTTGGAGAGGAATAGTAGTTTCTATAGGAAGAAAATTGCTTCCTTTTCCACCAACCAAAATACAAAAATTAATCCTAAAGATCCTGAAAAACAATTAAACATGAAAAGATATTAGCTAATTCGCTAACAAAAATTTTTTGTTTTTCAAAGCTTTATGAAGGAGTGGAAATAGCATAGACTTGGTGTGTTTCACTAACAGTTAATAATCGCTGAATGAACGAATAAAGTAACAGTACCATAATCCTTTCAGAAGGCACTGCTGCCAACCAAGATCTATGGATTTATTATAATAAACTCCCAATCAAAGACCCGTAATGTACTTGAATTCCTTATAAACGATTCTGTGTTCTACAACTTATTTGAAAGCACAATAAGGTGACAAATCAGTCTGCTTATAGTAGACTTATACACTTTGGCTTACGTCTGCTTTGCTAAGCGAAAGCAGTTTATTTTAGATTTCCCCGTTAGAGCTTCCAATTTAAGCACCCAATTTAAATAAAACATAGTATGTGTGAAATAACATACATACATGTTTGGTCATTGTAACTCTTCAGTCAGGATTACGACCTGGCTTCTCGCACCACTTATGTTGTGTGTGTTAATTTTATAATGAGCGGCGGGACCTACAGTTTAAAGTCGACTCTGAACGACAGATTTTTGAGAAACTTTTTATGACAAATGTATTTGCCCTCGGAGATTTGGGGTTGGAACCGCGGTCTCACGTCTAGGGCGACTTCAGGAGATGTGTTAGATAACATCGAGATTTTTTATTTGTTTGTCATTCGCAATGTCTAATAATAATAATAATAATTATCAATCATTATCATAGGCCAACGTCATCCTCGATAGAAATATGGGCCCATGACAACACCACCAGCCTAAAATCCACACCAAACTGTTTTTTTTTTCCAAATGTATTCGAACAATTTTCATCCGAATAAATGACAAATAATTTGACAGAAGTAACTCCAAGAACTTGGTCCTTATCAACTTTCAAAGTCCTCGTTGGAGGATCCTATACAACCGCAGCCTATGCTTCGAAATGGTATTCAACCGACACTCTGACCTTTATTATACGTTCGGTAATAATAAAACTGGAATTTTAAAATTCTCTACAAATGAGATCAGGACTGACGTAAAACAAGTGTATGTTTTATGCTGTTGTACAGAGTCATTCAACAAGCAAACTGTGAAGCACTGTGTGACATACGGTAACAAAATTCTATTCCACATGCTGGTGCTAATTACCTCTACTAATTCCAATTTTGCAAAAGTTCATATCGCCATCTAAACACGAATTAGGACTGATACCATCAAAAAACTTTTGTTTACATGTCCATTCAAAAAACTCTATTTCTTAAATATTTTTAATAATTTTTATTTTTCGACCTTCAAAACCTTGTTTTTTTTTAGATTTTAAAGAAATGCTTTTGAAGTCGGTATTTAGAACAGTTGAATTGACGAATAGAATTTATTACAATGATTTATTTTCCCTATTCAAAAAATCGTCGAAAAAAACGTTGAGTTGCTATAACAATTACGCAATTTCAATGGAACGATTTATGGGCCATGTTAAATGTACAAAAAAAGAAAAAAAAAACAACAACAAAAGACGTTCAAATATTCTTGAATGGAGTCTTTTGGAACACACCCAAAAAATTAGACACAGACTGATAGACAGACAGACAGAGAGACAAATAATTTCGATCAAATCCAAATCAAACAATCTAAAAATTACGTGAAAACTTTCAAAGCAGAACTTTAAAGTATTTTAAGTTTGAAATCAATTCGATTAAATTCCTATTTATCGAATTATAGAGCTTTGCTAAGACCGATTTCTTTGTCAGTAATTAGCGGTTTTGTTTTAAGACATTAAAAAAACACTGTCGAATTAAATAAAATCTACCGAATGAATAAACTACTGAACAAGAGGGAATATTGCCTCGTGTCAAGATAATACAGACATAGACTGGGAATGCAATTCAAAATTTCAAACTAGTAAACAATGCAATAGTAGTGTAAAGAGTTAGCTGCAGTTAGGGAGTTATAATTCCTGCGATATTAATGCCGTCCGGAGATGATACCTTGATATATTTACGGATGAATTGAAGGCTTTTAAGCTGTTTTTTTTTTTGTGGTGGATGTGGAAACCTTGGAAATGTCCATTTCCATTTGGCTAAAACTACTTCCATCCATCAACACATTACTTCTTAGAACTGCCATTTGGTATTATTTCGATGAGGGGTAAGCTCACTTTGCTGGTTTTATTTATTCACTACTCTAAGCTCCTTTCGCAGCTGTTCTCCTTTTAGTTCGATCTCAGAGGATATCATAACCTCTATAAAATAATCTGCTTTTCAAGCGACATCTTAGCATATGGCTTTCACAAACCATCTCTATCTTACGTGGTTTGCTGCTGTTATTTTCTCGTCTCCCTATGTAAGATTGCACCATCTTAGTTCTAGGAGTATCATGAATAGCTACAAGTGAAGTTGCTGTAGTCTAGTAGGTACTGTGTTGGCTTATTAGGCGTGTGGCAACATTTCAAACCCCAGGCCTGCAACCAAACGAAACATGAAAATATATTTCTTCGGCGGCTTCCTCTTAGTGGATTTCTGGCAAAAACTCTGCGAGTAATTAAAAATGACGTTTAAATCCCTATTCTCGGAATTAATTTGTCTGCTCACCGTCCATCAGTAGAATTGTCCCACTTTGTTTTGCCAATTTTGCATAGATAGTCGCCTTTGGTTTCAACGATTGTTTCGATTTGTTTCATAGATTGTATCCGTACTGCGACTTTTCTTTTTATATGGAAAATAATAAAGAATTCTTTTAACACTCTGTCAATGTAAAATACGTTATTAAACCTCCTTTGGTATGTTCATGTTCACTTGTACTTGGCAAGTTACACAATATCACAGTCACGAAAACTATCACCAGAAAGAAAATTCGTGAAACACTTAAGAAAGTTAAGCGCATGATGAACACACATACGAGCACATACGAACAATAATAACACGATAACGGCGACGCACCAAGCAACTTCAATTAGGCATTTACTGCGCCTGCTTACCAACATATTTTTTTCTTTTCATTTCATTTCTTCTAGAATCGTTTTTATGGGTTCGTTTTAAGGAATTCGTAATTGCGTAGGCAAAAAAAAAAAATTAAATGAAGACACGAACATTTTACGATAATAATGCGTAACGTAGCGTAAATACACTTGTTAATCTTGTTGGTCTTGTTGTTGTTGTTTGCTATTGCTATTGCTATGGAATTTAAGTTGTTCTGACTAAATTATGCGTAATCCGCCATGGAGGAGAATGTTGGTAAGAGTTAACGAGAGTGAGTGAGTGAATGTAACGTTGTCGTTGTCGTCGCCGTCGTCCATATCGTGGTTCCATTCTAATAAAATTGTAAAAACAGAGTTTTTTTTCCTTTTAAATGTTTTAACCCATACGTGCATAACATATTTGATGAAAATGTTTTAATTTTTATTTTTCCATTTCATTATCGTTGTTATTGTTGTTATTATGATTTTGTTGTTGTTATTGTCTAATGGTATTTAATTTTAATTCACTTGTTTCAACAATTGGGTGCTAAATAGTTGGCACCTCTTTGAAATCTTCTTTATTTTTTGCTTCAAATTTGAATTCTTTTCCAATCTAAAATTCTGTGATGAGCCTGATGTTGTAGTTGGTTTTGTTCTTGTTTGTTTCACTTTTTTGTTTTGTTTTTAATTTTAATTAGAAACAATTTAAATGATGGTGACTTAAAAAAAGAATCCCAGAAGCATTTTAAAATAGAAAAACTGAAATTGAATTGTTTGGTTCGTTGACTTATCGTTAATTTTGTTTTTTTTTAAATTTTTGATGATACGCATACTAATCGTGTATTGGGTTTGCACCTTTTGTTAATGTAAAGTGAGCAAAATAAGTTAATTAACAACCGATATCATCCTCATGTTACCCTACGTTACTATAAATGCATTGTGCATACCACAGGTGAAGTGACAACGAACGGATGTGCAATAAAAGAAAGGCGGGTACTATTATGTAAACTGTTTAAACGGTCTCGTATATATGAATGAAGTTTCGAAATCTTTCGAACTAGTTCTAGATATTTGGCTGACGTGACTCTTTGCTGATGTTTCGTTAGCATTACTCATGCATGGAAACATGTTGGTTGTGGAGATGATGTATTAACTTAAATTCATTCAAATTGCAACAGGCAGAAGTGTTTTTATTTACTATGAAGGTCAGATGGTAACCCTAGTATTCCAGAAATTCAATTCAATTCTTTCTGATCTCTGTTAGTGCTATCTTAGCTGAGCTATAATCCTTTGAATCATTTTTTTGCTTAGGAATCGTTGTTTTCATAGCGCATATGGCAACTGCACATAGATAGTTTCCATAATTTGTCATTACAACCCTCAGTCAGGATTACGATCTAGCATCTCACACCACCCTTTTCATTGCAATTTTATTTACTCTCAGAGTTTTTGCCAGAGGAAGTCGCCGTGGCCTCACGTCTTATAAGCCAAGACACTGCTTTAAAATTGTGCCACAGTTTGAGTTGTCACAAGCTATCCTTCATCGTCTTTGTGAGTGGTTCACTGTTAGCTTATCTCCTGCCGTTAATTTTTTTTAGCATGGCTTTAAGATCCCTTTGTATGATGAAAATAATTACAACTAAAAACCAAAAATGAATCCGCGCTTAACATATTACGGCATTACAAACACCAGCTAATATACAATGGACTGGTGTAGGGTATAGAATAAATTAAAAATAATAATGAAGTAAAAGTGCTTCCAAATTTTATTTGAATTAACAAAAAAAAAAACAATTTTTTACTTCGTTTATTTATATACAACCAACACCCACCGTGCGCACCTTTCAATGCGTAGATTCTCATTACGGATATTCGTTTAAAGAAAATTAAATGAACGCCTCTTTAAAAACAGTCATAAAAAATCCATTTGATCACTCAAGTGTTACGGCATGTGAATGCCATTTAATCTTTAAATGTTTTTCTTTGTCTATTTCTGTTTCTATTTTTAAGTTTTCTTTTTAACATTTTCGTGCTTTTAATGCATTCACACATTTAGGTGAGGGTGCGTGGTTAACATATAACAAAAAAATTATAAATTTTCAATTAATTATGTTTGTCTGAGGTAAGCTTTTAATTTAATTAAATTTTTTTTTTTGCCTACTGTCCCATAAAAATCGTTGAAACAGCTGATGTTATGTGGTGTGCTGTTATGCATCCAAGGCAATTGCATGTAATTTTGTAAAGGCAATTACTCTGTCACGTTTAGTGCAAGCTTTGTTGCTTAAAGAAGGGTACACCCACCCGATTCCTTACTACCGCTGTTCATGCAGCACATGAAATTACGATTCCTTACAACCGCTTTCCCTTTAATTTTCCTGTATGAAGGAATTGTTGTCTCTTATGCCTATACTATATAATTCACCTTTTTCTAAGACTTCTCTGCTCAGGGTATACTGCCACCCCTTTGGATATGTTTTAGATTTCATAAGATTTTTTGTTTGATAATTTTCGGCCAAATTTGCCGTACCAAGATTTTTAACCTGGTATAGTTCTCGTAGGAAATAATGCCATTATTCAAGCATAGGGATAAGGCTCTGTGTAAATCTCTGGCAGGATAAGCTTACTCAATCAAGCGCTCTTGATTTTCAAGTTAATTTTGTTGAAAAGTGATTTGGCTTTTTAAAGCGGTTCAAGAAGAACTTCGCTCCATCTCGACTTATATCCTATCGAATATTAAACACAGCTCTTATTAATGGCGTGATGAAAGAGACATAAGAGGGTGATTTTGTCTAACAAAATGGAGGTAAAGAAATATAATGTACTTGTTGTCCTGGATTCAACCCGTTTGAGTATCCCCGTAATTTCTCCCGCAATCCTGTTGCCCTGGCAAACGAAGGTATGCTGTTCGACGTCATCCCTACCTATTACTTGATATACACTTAGACGTTCCCTCCTACGTTTATTACCGCCGGAGAGTAATTCCAATTACCATATATCTTTTGGTGATTCCTTCGACTTATCAGTGTACTTTGAGTCAACCATCTACAGCCTACTTTTCGATAGCCTGATGCATAATTCAAATCAATTCTCTAAGGAAACTTTCCTCTCGCCAAATGGACACTTTCGAACCCATATTCCGTCCTACTAAACAGAAATACAATGGCTTGCATTTTTTGGACGAAGTCTTGCAGTTTTTATTCGATTACTTGCAGTTTTTTTGGGCGATGTCTTGCAGTTTTTGGCCGCTGACTTGCATTTTTGCTTTTTGTCGATGCGAAAGTTATTAGTTTCGAAGCTTATATTTCCAGTTCCAAGTAACGCCATAGCTATCCAGCCTGCTAGGTTCATTTCTCCCACAAGTCCATTTTTTATCCGATTTAGCGCCAGAGAATTTTTTTATTCATTTGAAGAATACAATTAGCTTCGACGGCTATATGTATATCTGGTTATGACCGTGATGAAATAATGGATTACAGATCAATTGAGTGCAACTAGTTCGATATACATACATACGTTCACAACAGCTTAAACAATATGTTCGATGGAATGATTTTTCAATGATTTGCATGCGTCGTTCGTCTCTTAGTCAATTTATCCAGAATTGTCGAATTTTTCTATGCATTTTTGGGTGTTTACACATGTCATGAATAATTTTCTAAGCTGAACGAATTTACAATAGAAAATCAAATGGAAAATAGATTAGCCATTACAAGGCATGTGCTCGGGTAAAGTAAAGCGATTTGTATTAGTATTTTTTTTAAATATCGCTCCTCTTGTATGTATAGTAAATCACATGGGTTTGTGATCGCTTAAACCAGTGGATTGCAAATTACATTACAGAGCAAATTTGTTCTCTCTGTCAATAACTTCACTGTCTGAAAACGGATCGTTTCAGGGGGTTTTTGGTTGCATGAAAATAAAAAAAAAATATTACCCTTAAATGTTATAGCTGCTGCTTGTAGCCATCGGGCTATTTACAATTCAATCAAAAATGCTTTTTTAGTTAATTATTTTTCTTTTCTCCAAATTAAAAAATAGAAGAGAACCCTTTTTTTTTAGAAAACCCTCGTCTTCTTTTGGGAAAATGAAAAGTCTGAAATGAAGCAAATCAGAGAGTGTATTTTAAGTTTATGAGTCCCTTGTAATCTTATCAACGAAACAAAACAGAATCGAAATAGGAAAAACTGTCTGTCTGTCAATCATTAAAATCAAATACTTTTTTGGGTTCTAATTTTTTACTCATTGTATTGCATGCTTACACATGTACATACCTATTATTATTTATTTCATTCTTTCCTTTTCACTGTTATTATGGCATTCATGCGTACATACATATTTAAACAATATTGAAATGGTCACTCTTGATTATGTAAAGAAGAAGTACCCGTATTTGTTGCCTAATTTTACTCCCTTATTTAATGTATATTGATTGATTTCGTCGAATGATTTTCGGAATCGTTTTCATACACATTGATTGACATTTTCGGTGTGATATTTTTAGACTATTTTTAATACGAAAACTGTATTAAAAATGAAAAAAATATTTGTTTTGAAACCTTTTAGTCCGTGGCGATAATTGGCCGTTAAAGATATGATTGTAATACTTTTTCCTTTGTTTGTTGTTAATTTTTTGACTTTCTTTTTGGTGTTTTTCATTTGTTTTCCATGAATATGATATGATTGGATTCAATTAAAAGTAATTTTTAGGTTTTTGCCAACATAGAACATAGAAAATATTTTTTTTTATAATTTTTTGATAATAACTTATAAGCCTTCGAAAGCTTATAATTGGATTTGTTAGTCAGGTTGGACTACATTCCTTATTAGATCATTCTACTACCATCAAAAGACAACATACTATCGGGATTTATAGATAGTGTTTCCTTATTAGACGAGAAACCATTGTTAAAACCATCGCTTAGACGTCTTAAACACATCAAATTTTCCACTAAGCCGCTTTCTGAATAAAGCTCTGAGAGTAAATAAATTGTATCATGAGAAGCTTCGCAAATCTGTGGTTCAGGGGATGGTCCCCCACTCATAAATAAAATTAACATACATAATACGGCTGATAAGTACAAGAAGGTAGATTGTAATCTTGACTAAAGGGTTGTAGTATCCAATTAAGTAAATCAGATACCCCAAGTATTTTTGTCTACGTTTTTGATTGCTGGACGGCCGCACAGAACGTGCGACATAATTCCTAATTTTGCTAAAGTCCCGCATGCTCAGCAGCTTAAGTAGTTCGGTATTAGTAGTAGTAGCTGTTTAGGCCATAAACACGCCAAAATTTTGCAACAGGTGATTGTAGACCATCTGTTTCCATTTTATATCGCATTCACTTAATAACCCATCTTTTTTGGACTAGTTTATCAAAGTCCGTCTTTCTCAGTTCCTGCAGAGTGAGCCGAACTTATTATGGAGTTAATAACCTGTGTCTCAGTAATGGTAAAGTACAGAGTAGTATTTATATCAGGTTAATTATTAAAAGCCGCTTGTCTAGCAAGGCTGTCAGCTGCATAATATCATTCGTTCGAAGTGTCCTTTATTTAGTGAAAGATTCCCCCCTTATATTTTCTCCTTTCTGTTCTCCTTTTCTTTCCTTTATTCGTTTTCGTTTAAATTTAATTTAATTGGTCATAAAGGACCAATGGGTCTTTGGGTAAGGGCATGGAACTGTGTATATACTGATGCGCGATAGTTCCAATCTAACCTAATCAGTGTTTGTTGATACCATTGCGTTCAATCAATTCGGTCTATTACGACATACTTTGCGTTTGGGAATGCATTCCATCAATATAGCTAATGTGCTAACAGCATAATAATCCTAAGCTTTAAGCGAAAATTGTAGAACACCGTTCATACCGAGTAGATTAGTTTCAATGACTACATGAAAATTTTTCCAGACCATTGCTGTATGTCGATTTAACAAAGGCCCAGTATTTCGTATTCAGGATTTTAATGTCGTATGCTTAACTTTTCAAAGAAGTCCATCCCTCTACCGACGTTCATGCTGTAACATGTTGAGGAATAAAAATTATTGTAAGGAATTGAATTTCAGTCCGCCAGTATTAGAGTGTTGCGTTTATGTTCTACTGTCTCAAAACCAGAGATTGTTATTATCAGGTTACATAGTTGGTATATTAAAGGGTAGCGACCATCAGTCATACGAACTGTACAATGCTTGATTACTTTACAACAAAGTCCTCGCACCGGCATGTTGTGCACTTTTTAATGAATAGGTACCCAAGATAAAATTTCCTGGTACTCTTTTATTCTGCAGTTCTGTTGTACAGTCTTTTCAAAAATGTGGCCTGATGAAATATTTCAAACAGTTCTTGCATAAATTTTGGGCGCACGGTCCCAGAGGAAATATATATTTATAACCTTAGTGTCAAACCCACAATAGAAAATTCAGATCAGTTTCGAATTCAGAGACAGATTAAAATATTGCAGCTTGAGGAGAGAAAATGTAGTATCGTAACAAAGATTTGCGATAACATTCATTTCACAACCTATCAGCGGCACTGCATGCATATACCAATCGATTGGACGCAATGTTCAGAAACTTGTCATGAAACGCAGTGCCAACATTATCTGCTTACTCAATTGTTCCATGGCTTGACTATCATAGGCATCTGACTTCTGTAATTTTGTATTACCATGTCATGCCTTAAGAAGTCGGTGTAGTCTAGTAGGTAGTATGTTGGCTTATTAGACTTGAGGCCACGGTTCAAACCTCAGGTCAGACAAAGCGAAATGTGAAAAAATATTTCTTAGGCGACTTTCTCTCAGCAGATTTCTGGCAAAAACTCTGAGAGTAAAATAAAATTGCCTTGTAATAGTTTCTTAAAAAATCTGTTATTTGGAGTTGGCTTTGAACTGTAAGTCCCGCCACTCATGTATAAAAATTAACACACACACAACATATGTAAGTGGTGCGAAAAGCTAGGTTGTAACCCTGACTTAAGGGTTTTAATGACCGATTGTGTATGTATGTATATCTTGCCTGACCTATTCTAGAAATTGTTGTAAGTAAACAAATTATACAGGTAAAGTAGCAAACTAGGTTCTCATTTATGACATGGTTGGCAATTCTTTGTTTTTGAAACCACCTTCTAAATCGTAAACGACGTCACAATTTACTTCTTCAGTTCAGTTCAATGACTTTAAATGATGGCGTTTACGGTTAAACTATATTTTAAAAAAACCGCATAAAATTACGCTTAAAAACCGAATGATGATGACATAATTTTTAAATAGGCCTCATGATTAATCCATTTTAAAATATTCCAAAGAACTGTTTTCAATATTAATTCAGACTTGATTTCAAAATACAAATATTCCCTGTATCTTAATCGTTGATCTAAATGCTAACATTCCTTGGATTCCGTTCTTAATTACATCTTAAGATGAAATCCAAGTACACCCCATAGCACGAGTTACAATGCCAATTAATAAATCAGTAGCAGCACTATCGGTAAGTTTTGTCATTTACGTCGTGTAACAAATGTGATAAAAACTAATTAAGGAGATTTAAATTTTTTTTGAATTTGCCCTGCATCATACATACATACATGTTCTGAAATTTCTTAATTTAATCGCAGAGATGTGTCGGCTAATCATCGGCTGACTACTTGCTGGCTAATGAGGCGTAAAAATAACGAATTCCGTTCAAAGAAGAGACAACCTGTTGCTATTTTGGAGTGTGTCGCAGTTAAGGCTGCTAATAATATGTAGTCGTATGGCAACAACAATTAAAATTGTGTAGATTTGAATACGATGAATATCGATGATGATTTGGTTTTTTATTAAATTAAATTGACATTTGAAATGATTTCGAAAAAAACGAGAAGAAATATATACAACGAATTAACAAAATATTGGAATTCCGTATTTGAACGGGTTAGCAACCATTCGGATATTTTACGTATC
The DNA here is from genome assembly GCA_927399465.1 of Sarcophaga caerulescens. NCBI lineage: Eukaryota > Metazoa > Arthropoda > Insecta > Diptera > Sarcophagidae > Sarcophaga > Sarcophaga caerulescens. The sequence continues at coordinate 54,627,635 of OV656873.1, forward strand.
ATAGGTATACACTGTGAGACAAATATGGAATTAAGAAATATTTATAGACAATTTAAAGGAGCTTCTTAGCGACCACAATATATAAAAAAATTAAAGATTTTTGGATTTAATTTTTTTTTTTGGGTTCTATATACTGATCCCAACTGACGTAAGCACTTTCCAATAATATCGACAAAATGTCTAAATTTCGCTCAGTTATCCACTTAGAAGCTTATTAGCCAAATATAGTAGAAATCAGTTTAAATTTTTATTAAACTATCGATCGGCGGAAGTCGCCGTAGTCTAGCAGATAGTGTGCTGGCTTCTTAAATGTGAGACCACGGTTCAAACCACAGGTCAGATATCTCCAACAAAACGAAATATGACAAATTATTTCTTCGGCAGCAAAAACTGCGATAAAATCAAATTGCCATGAAAGGTTAGGTTAGGTTAGGTTAGAGGACGTGAACTTGTCAACTGTGACAAGTACAGTACCCGGAGGTCGAACTGACCCATTGTACAACGTCCTAGCTTCTCACATCACTCGTGTTGTGTGCGTTTATTTTATACATGAGTGGCGGGACCTACAGTTTAAAGTCGACTCCGAACGACAGATTTTTTTTGAGAAGCTTTTCATGGCAATTTTACTCTCAGAGTTTTTGCCAGAAATCTGCTGAGAGGAAGTCGCCGAAGAAATATTTTCATATTTTCGTTTTGATGTCTGACCTGGGATTCGAACTCGGGCCTTTCGTCTAATAAGCCAGCACACTACCTACTAGACCACGGCGACTTCAATTGCCATGAAAAGTTTCTCAAAAAAATCTGTCGTTCGGAGTCGACTTTAAACTTAGGTCCTGTCACTTATGGATAAACTAATTCACACAACAGGGGTGGTGTGAGAAGCTAGATTGTAATCCTGACTAAAGGGTTGTAATGCCCAATTATGTATGTGTGTATCAAAGTCAAGAAATAATCCCCTTTGATTCTTAAATTAAAGAAAGTAAATGAAACAGCTTTCTAACAAGGCTGTCCTTTGATTTGACGGAAGGGGAATTTCACCTGTGGGTTTTTCAAAATTGCTCCAAATTTGTTCAGTGTAACCATAATCTGGTGTAACCGAACAAAATATTTCTTTTATTGATTGCCATACTTATGTATTATGGTAATGGTTATTAGCCAAGTTGCTGTTTCTTGTTTGGTTTCTTGTATTTTTGTGGCCAATCAAACATAGTTTGCTAAGAGATTTTCGATTTTAAAATTTTAAGCGGTGGGAACTTGTTGTTGCTGGGAGATTTTTGCCTTTTTTTTTTTTCAAAAATAAAATTCAAATAAAAATCGCCTTAAACTGGATATTTTTATTATTATTTTTGATTTTTTTTTTGTTTTCAATCTTTGTTTTAGTTTTTTTGTTTTATTTTTTATTTTAATTTAATATCACGTTTATGTTTCTTCGCCTCTATTATTATTTTAATTTCGTATTGATTTTCGATACTTTATGAGAATTTTTTTTTACTCTGATTTAGTTTTTCGACAAATTGCCGTTTTTGAAACGAGTTTCTTTTTTTGTCTTTCTTCTTCTATTTTTCGTTAATCTATTGTGATTTTAATTAAGAAAAAAGAAAGAAAAAAAACCCAAAAAAATTATCATTTCTGAATGAATTGATTAGTAGCTTAGGTGGACATTTGAATGATATTTCGATGTCGTTCGTTTCGGCTGATGAAAGTGCAAAAAGAAATTTTAATTGGTTGCTGCTCCACATGAAAGATGAAAAGTTAAAAGAAATGCAAAGATTCAAACCAAAATTGGAGCATATTCCGCACGTGTCATATTAAACAAATGTTTGGTGCTGTTGACAACAGCTTTGATAGTTTCGTCAAAAGTTGACAATGTCTTGTTGAGCGATGGAAATGACAGATTACTTCACAACCTATAATGTCAATATATTTACTCATTTGCTTATTATTTATTACCTTACGATTTGTGTATATCTGTATACGGTAATGTTTGAAAGGTATTTATTCCTTCTGTAGGATGTATCTATCTGTAGCTTAGTCACCATCATACACTCATCCGCAACTATACGGATTTCTTGATATTTTTGAAAAATTTGAGGTCGGGATTTCTATGGATAATTGCTTTGAGCGTTTCTCTACGATATCGCTAGAAGATCTTCTCAGTATGTGGTCTGTCCTTGTCCATTTATACTTGTATTCTATTGGCTTGCAATTCACCACTAAAAGTAATTGATCATGAGCAACCCACGTTGTTTAGACGATGGAAAGAATTTGTTTCCAGCATTTATTATTGAATGTTTACAGTTTTCTTCAGAAGTTTTAAGCGGACTCCAGTTGGTACAGCCGTGTAGAAGTAATTTTACATTGAATTAGATGCTGTTCAGTTGCAGTATTCTGTCCAAGCAATTTAATGCATTTCTGGGTTTATTTATCCATTTCGTAAAAAGAAATCCAGATTATCTAGTCTTCACATACATATTTGTTGCAAAGCATTTCCTGACTATTAGAGCGTTTTTGGGCAGAGCGTGAAGTTTTCTCTTTTGAAATTGTCATAGCCTAGTAGAGAGTGAGTTGGATTTTGTTAGACGTGATGTTGTGGTTTCACACCCGGTTTAGGCATCTCGAACAAAAAGAAATATGAAAACAATATTTCTTCTTCAACTTCCTCTTAGGAGTCGTCAGATAAAAAAACTGGCTCCCGCCACTCAGGTATAAAACTAACACACACAACATGGGTGGTGTGAGAAGCTAGGTTGTGATCCTGCCTAAAGGGTTGTAATGACTCATTAAGTAGCTAAGTGAGGTTTTCTTTAGATATCCTCAATGCGATGAGTTAAAGGACAAATAACATCTGCGTAATATGCATATGTATGTCGTTTGAGGGTTCTCTCATGTTAATTCCAATGCCATATGAAGGTTCAGCATTTTTTTTTGCTGAATTACACCCTGTCAGAAGTTTAAAAATTATTAAAAGAATGAATCCAGTCCAGTTTTAAGCCCATTCTGGCCTCCTTTGTATTGTACTCTGTATTTTGCATTTGTATAATAATCATGAATTAGATTTATAACTTTTGACAGTATACCTTGGGTTTTTAGTACATTTTAAACAGCCTGTCGAGCTTGCCAAATTACCTTCAGTATCAACCTGGGAGTAGAAGCTGTTGTTGTATTCAATGGATTTCTTGAAATTCTTCTCGGACTAAGTGCCGCCTGTTAATTTTAAAGGATGGTTCTCACTAATGCGGCATGGGATTCAATGTTGTGGTAGATAATAGTATATTGATTGCATTCACCAGTTGTTACATAGTCTGAGATCTCCTTTTATCGCTCTAGAAACCACCACAGTTTCTTTTCAGTAATCCACAATGGACTGTTGTTCCGACATTCTGCTTATTATGGGTGCTTCTGCTTTGATGAGGCGTTGTCGAGGCCAAGACCCTTCATTACTTCAGTTTTATGTCGTGTTTACCTGGCTAAATTAGTTCTTCCAGTTAAACAGATGGTTGAACTACTTTAGCAAGTGTTTCATTGCTTAGAAACAACGTTCTCAGTAAACTGATTGCGTTCTTGTAAAAGACGTAATAGTGGGTATCTTGCGCATTCAGTTCTACTCTCTCTAAAAGAGGTAGTATTGTCTGGCATTGCTATGGTCTTCGGTGCTCATGTTATTTTTTCTAGGGCATTTGGCTTCAGGGAATTTTTGTGATATATTGTTTGGTGGGGGATTGTAACCTCTTGACTCCTTCTTCTCCCGTGTTCTTTAATCTAAAGTCCCATATTTCGTCAGACTGTACCGTTTTGTGACTGTCATTTAAATTCGTCATTCTAAAGCGTCATAAAGTTGCTTGATTTTCTTGTTTTTCTTATAAGATTTAAAGATTCAGGACGAAAGAAAAAACAAAGAAATAAAAAGAAACCCAGTTGAAGAAACATAAAAACAACAACAGAAACACAAAAACAACATAAAATTTATTCAAGGATTTCTTTTATTATGAAAAGAATAAAAAAAACAAAGGAAATGTGTGTATGAGTTCTTTGTCAAGGATAACAATAATAATACAAAAACAGAACAACGAAAACAACACGAACACGAATGTTTTCTTATTCAACAATAAAAAAATAATAATAATAATGTCAACAATAAAAACAATAACTACAACTAAATAATAAAAAAGGAATATTAAAGAATTAAGGAATATATTTATGTGCCATGAATACATCATACGCATATTCGGTGATGGGACATACATACATAGGTAAGCTTGGCTAGTGTTGAAGATTAACCGATTTGTGTGAAAACAATTTCTTTTGAATATTTCACCGGCTATTCAAATAAATTTAATCTAAAACCGCTAAAAACGGGAACATAACTTCTGTAAGTCAAGAAAAACACTGTCAAATAGTTAATAACCTATGAGCAGAGTGGCGTGTTTAAAATACTCGACTACAAAATTAAGAACCAAATCCAGGATCAAAAATTGAAAAAAATTAAAACATTTCCATCGCGGTTTTCAAATTAATAGAATTAGGTGGCTCCATTTGTTTTCGTTTAAAGTAATCCATCCAGAATGTCACTAACCTCTGCCTCCAACAAATTAACAATAACAACGATAACCATAAGAACTTAAGGCAGTGCCACCTCTTTGGTAAAAGTAGAACTCAATCATCAAATAGGACTTTACCGTTGTATGGGCTCTGAGCAGTTGGCAACTGACCCTAGTTTTCATCGCATTTCTGGGTGAATTGATATGTGAACAAACAAGAGCGTCCACACCAGAATAACTGTCTGATGTGGTTTGGGGTGCTATCCGCGATATCGGTCCATATTTCCTTGTAATCGACGTTGGCCAGGCCATCACTGCCAATGACGAGCACTATAGGTCGACCATTACTAACTTCTTATGGCCTCAATTGGATGATCTAAACACTAACAACATGTGGTTTCCACAGGACAGCGTCACACTGGATATTCTTCACGAACAATTCGAGAACATGGTCATCCCGCATGTAGAACTAACCAGAGAGATTGTGAGATTTTATCTCGGTAGAGTATTTTATACGAATAAGTCACGATCAACAGCTGTCCTCAAAGCCAACATAACCAAGGCCTGTCGGTCAAATTCAACCTTATTTGTGCGCCAGACTCAAGGAGAACTGAACATTTTTACATTGAACCGTAACAGATTAATAAGCCATTGAACCGTTTTTAATTACACACACACTTATGTCGTGTGTGTTAATTTTATCCTTTAGTGGGTGAGCTTATAGTAGACATTTGAGAAAATTTTCATGGCAGCCTTTATTTATTCTCAGATTTTTTGTTAGAAATCTGCTGTGAGGATGTCGCCTAAGAAATATTTCGTTTTGTTCGAGACGTTTGATCTGGGGTTTGAACCGCGAGCTTTCGTCTAATAAGCCCACTAGCTACTAGGCTACGGCTAATTTAATTCCAATATTTCCTGCTTTATTAGGGGTAATTGTGCATTTAAAATTCACATCCGTTTCACTTTATCTTTTTGAGGACAGAGTTGAATACTTTGTTAGGAGGGCATGCATTCTTTGGGAATGTTAAGTTATCTTTTAAAGCATTTCTCCAGCTCAATGACATTCATATGTCTTTAGTGGACCTGATTGGCTTTTTTATTAAAGTTGTTATGCACTTGTTTGTTCTATTTAGAGTGGTTGTTTCGATATAAAATATGGTGATCAAGCATCAAGCCACGACACCTCATACCTAAAGTATTGCATGGAAGTAAAAGCGTTTAGAATAAGAAAAAACCGCTTGTACTGTTAGCGCTTCCCTGGCATTAATTGCAATAAATTGAACATTTATTATCCTTAAATTTATTTGCTTAAAATATCCTTATTCCTTTTGAGGCTCCTTAAAATATATGAACAAACTGCGTAATAAACAGAATTAGGGACGATTTTTTTTTTTTTGTAAATTTGAGCAAACACAACAGTACAAAAGGAGAGTAAATGAGGGACTTGGCATAAGTTACCTCATTATTTAATTTTTCCTTCTAATGGCGTTTTAATGAAAAAGTTTCTGAGTGTATGTATGTGTATGAGTAAAGAATTTGAAATTTATTAACAGGGAAAAAGGTTTCTCTCATCAAATTCATGTAAATTCATGTGCTTGTGTGTATATAAATGAATGGAGTGTCCCTGAATCCTGGTCATATTATAGCCTACTGGGTGCTTACAAATAATCTGCGCCTCAGCTTTAACCACAAAACGATGAGTTTATTTGATCAAGGCTTACCCCACTTAATTACGCCCTATAAGTCTTATCATTATCATCTAATGACTTCTGATGATATGTTTTCTGATGAAATTGCTTTGAAAATGCAACATAACTTTTAAAACATACTAAAACTGTACTTAACTTTTTATTAAGAACAAGAAGAAGCACAAGCAGAAACTAAAGTTTAATATTTTATGTTAAAAACAGAATTTTGAGTGGATTATTCATTCGCATTATTTAACAATTGATTTTTTTGTTTGTTTTTTGTTGTTCGTTCGTTTTATTTCTTATATAATCCTTAAGACTGAACGTAAACAACAATAGACAGATTCACTCATTCGTACTGGCATATTAACGTGAAAAATGACAATCTATAAGGATTTAAAATATTATGTTAGGGAGTTCCTTTAACGTTGTTTTTAAAGTGTGCGTGTGGCGCACCAAATGGCGATAACTTTCACCATAAGTAATAAATTCAGACAAAATAGCCGTATTTTACACAAAGTTCCAAATTGCTATCCTCCTATCAGTGAATCTAAGGGTCCCGTTAGTTTAGTTGTTAATTAAGTCTCCATGGTTAGATAGTTAGACTGCGATTTGATATCTCAATGGTGTACTGGATGTTCTTTTATTGACTTCACTCGTGCGCAATAGAAATATGGCGACAGTCCCCTTAAGGGTATTCGATTGTTGTTTAAAGTACTAGGAATTCATCATATAAACCTCTTACAGTAGATGTAATGATAAAAAAGTCGAGTGTCATTATTTTCCGACATATAGGAACGAAATATGAAAAAAAGTATTTTATCGGCGACTTCCTCTCAGCAGATTTCTGGCAAACACTCTGAGAGTTATCAAAATTGCCATGAAAAGTTTCTCAAAAATATGTCGTTCGGGGTCGACTTTAAAGTGTAGGTCACGCCACTCATGTATAAAATTAACACACACAACATAAGCGGTGTGAGAAGTTAGGTCGTAATCCCGATTGAACGGTTGTAATAACCAATTATGTATGTATGTTATTCCCTAACAATGATTGATGTTTAGAGTTGTTTAACTATTTGTAGGGAGCCGAATATAATTGTCATAACTCTGCTTGGAGAACACTGCATTGATATCCTAACCTGAACCTAGACCTCTTTGCCATTTCCCTGATATGGAAAACACCTCCTTCCTTGTATCGATTTGGTTCGATCCGTAAAGATCGCAATTTGATTTCTATGGGTTTGTGGTCCATGGAAGTGACGTCGTTATAAATCCGCACGGATAAGACATTATTAATACAGGAACTGGAACACAATGGTCCATATTACTGGGAAATGGTCTATGGTATGCCAAAATGCATAAGACGATATGACTTTGACTCTAAGGCCACACACACACTCAGACATAGACTTATGTACTTTTATATCTATCGCGTAGCCAGTTGAAGATCATTGTAAGCCTTGATCGGAACTTGCCAAGGTAAAGAGATGATCTTCAAATTTTACGCAAGAAGTCGGCATAAAAAGCCACAAAGAGACCATTTGCTATCAATTAAAACCAATATGCCTTGTTACTGAATTTGTTCCATGTCTGTCTCTATAGTCATTATTTCAGCCCAAATTATGCAAAAAGAAATTCGTTACGTACAACGTAACTGCGTTTTACGGGGCTCAAAATAATCTCCCAAGTTAGACTCTATTTCTCCTAGGATAATGACGTAGGTGTAGTCTTTTATACTCGTCTTTTAATTTTCATACTCAAAGCTGCGATATTCGTAATATCCTGCGCTTATGCTCTATGCACATCTCTCTATACAAGACAACGTTCGGTAATCGATATTAAGGACAGGACACTGGTAAGTCCGAATATCATTAAAGTAGTTGTTCGCCTACTGTCAAGAGAGGGAGCGTATGAAACACTTTTATTAAGGGACACCCTAAAACACATAATAATTTACATGTGAACTACAATTACTGCCGAATTTTTACGAGTTTGTTTTGATTGTGATTGAAGCAGAAAACGAAAAACAACACACCACAGATCCTTATTATAGTAGTTGCAGGAGGAGAAGAGTGTAAGTTTAAGGATATGCTGTGTCTGCTAATAATTTTGGCTTGTTTTTGTTTTGCTTACTGCCTTTTCCACTACTCCTTTAAGACATTTCGTATGAGACTACAAGTAGTGAGTCCGTAAAATCGTAAAAAAGAACACAACAGGAAGTGGCACGGGTTCAATGGCCTGTAATTCGCGTGCTTTTTTACGAATTTTTTGAGTCTTTTTTATAGGAAATCTTTTATTTTTATTTCGTTTTTAATGAAATTTTTTGTAGTTTTTTTTTTATTTTTTTGATAAATTTTTTACGGTAGTCGTGGCTGTAGTAATTCGTTTTTTTTATGTGGAATAATAATAACAGACGGACAGACAGACTGTTTAAGAAACTTAAGGAATTAAAATTACATATAATAACGAACCAAAGAAACAAACAAAAAAATCTAAATAATGAGGCACAGGCTGGCAGGCAAAGGAAATTTGCATTTGCCTGAAATGCTGATTATTATTTGCATGAAATATTGAATTTCATTAAAACTAAATATGGCTGTCGTTGTTCTAAAGTTTATGCTCAATTTCGAATTAATATTCGCCTTGTGAAAAAGGATGTTTAAATAATTCGTGTTTTTTTTTGTGTTTTTTTTTGTTGTTTATTAGATTTATTTGTTTTGCTTCTTGAGAAACTGATTTTTTTAAATTTAAAAATAAAATTCCAAAGAAATTCTTAAAAATTTTACAAAAAATTAGAATGAATGAAGGAAGTCATTTTTTTTCTTTAATTATTGGGTACACTTATGTATGCTGTCCATGATTTTTAGATGTTAGTGCGTGGCCACAGATTAATGGACTATTTCGTTATTTATTAGGAAATGAATATATCTCCACTATAGGTTATCTAATGCAGTCAGTATTCCGGGCAGTTCTAAAATTCGTCAAGAGTAAAAGCATTTGTTCATGCATTAGAGACGACATATTACTACATAAAGTTAGATTAATAACTTGTTATTATTAATACAAGTAGAACTGTACCGTTTAAGAAAAACTTACTTTAGTGGTAAGGCGGAGAGGCTAATGTGAAGTCTCTTATTCGTGTTGTCTTCCACTAATAAAGTTGGTCCACTGATGAGGGATGAGTAGGTTACCATCTTTTATTGCCTAATTTTCGCGCCAGCAGTGGAAGCTTATTAGGATATTGTGTTAGGTTTAGCATTGATGACAAACTTTGTTCTTTGGGGCCTAATCGTTGACAAAAAGTAGCGCTGCTTAACTCTTCTAAATGTTAGTGATTGATATTACACTCCCTAGATTTTTTCAGTAGATCTCAGGATGTGTTATGAATTTAAATCGAAATAACGTCACATGACGTGACAAAAATCATTGCCGTTTGTTGTTTTGAATCCTGGGGTGATTGGGTTTATAATCAATAATCTTTTAAAGTTCTATACATCGGTAAAGGATTCGTACAAATTTATATGTTTTCTGGTTGAAGATAGCAGGACATAATATCAAAATCAGAGAAATATGATCTCGGATTGGGGGAGAGCAGCTAACTTGTATCAGCTTAAGAGAAGGGGAGTTTCTGGGACCTGTCACCTTTTTTCCCAGGGGAAAATATTATGGTGCATATCAAATTCTATGCAGAGAATTCTCATTGTTAACACCGAGCAGAATTGATTGAAATTTGGCAGGTCAATATGTTTGTAGGTATACCATGTAATGTTTGAGGGGAGTATAATGGATCATATGGGCACTGCGCTAAGTAAGACACCTCTTTACGATGATTGCATCATCAGTTGCTGCTCTATTATGGTGGAGATTAAAATTTACTATTTTAAGGCTGCGTGGGATCAATATAGCGTCTCTTGAGAAAATAAAGTCAACCTTATTTGGTTCAGTTTATAATTGATGTATCTGAGCATGTCTTTCTCAAAAGGACACAAAAAAGAAAGGAGATACCATGGGTAGGGAATGTAGTAAAAAGCGATCCTCAATTTCCACTTGGGTTCGATACTGATCTCAATTTTATCCACGTTTTTAAGCTCTTACAAACGTCGTAATGCTGAGTTCTAATGTTTACGTATGACCATACATTTTTAGAGGATTACGGCATGTTAATAGTAATATGAAGCAAACATGATAAAGAATTTTTGTATTCTTCTGCCTTGTATTTTGTATTTAAAGCACTATGCCACACTAACAGGAGCTATAATTCCACATAATGTTCCATAAAGAAAATCTAAGACATCGGTTCAGACACTTAAGGCCGCTACAGATAAGGCTCGTAATCTCTATGGAGATGAGTGTAACAAATTACAAATCCCGTACACATTTTTCGCAGACTTTCGAATGAAATGAAGAAACTAAGGTACGTGACTAACTTTCATCCATTGCTGCTTTATGGTGATGCTTATTAATCAGCTGGAAATCACACATTCTCTTTAGGAGCAGTAATCAAAATTAGTCGATTAAACTTACACTTGATCTGTCTGTATAGTGGTTGAATTTAATGGAACATCATTATTATTGTGATAAACTTTTCATATTTCATTTCACATTTTGCAAAATGTGACCTTCGAAGCCATATCCACTCTTTTTTTTGTTCATTTAAATAGTTTCAATCTATTTAAAGCCTTTAGTGACGTATTACACTTAATTTTAACAGCCATTTCCTTATAAACGTCTAATTTGACATAATGAAACGTTATGCCTTCCTTTAACACCGTTATAATTTAAAAATAAACCCCATCTATACAAAAGAGCAGCGATCCTTTCAAGTCCTTTATGGCCCGTAATTTATTCTCGTTTTTGAACAGCAGACATTAAAAATTAAAGAAACTGTAAAACAAAAATTACTGAAGGAGACGAGACTGACGGAGGGATGTGGACGGACAGACAGCCAAGGAAAATGACTTTTTTAATAGTTGTTTCATTATATGTATGTACGTACGGACATAAATTCATAACAATTGTATGAAGGTGTATGAATATTATCGCCATAAAAATGAATATTTTTTCATAAATTTAACCATAAAGTCACGAATTTCTTTTTAATTTTTTTTTCACTGTTCTTTTCTGATTTTTTTTTTCGTTCGCATTCACTTGCTGCAACAACGTCTTGTTAAAATGAGACACACATCTACACACAGACGGCACCACTCACTTGTGCCCTAGTACTGCTGCTAAACTGCTGCATGTTGGTTATGATAATGATTGAGAGGATGATTTGAGTGAGGCAACATTGTTGCATGTAAATAATGTGTGTTGCGGCGTGTTTCACTTGTTGGTGTGAGACTACCATTTGGTTTTTGTTTTAAAGACTCGTTTACTCGTTATGTTTTATTTCTTTAAAAATCGTAAATTTTCTACAACTTTATAACACTTGTTCACATCCCCCTTTTTTTCGCCTTGTATTCCATTCCATTCACTTTTTATTTGAATTGCTGAAAGAACTTTTGAAATTAAAAGGCTCTTCTCTTAAGGCTATTAAAGGGAGAGCACTTAACAAGGGTTTAAATTTTGGGTATTTTTTCACTTTTATCTATTTTTTTTTTCGTATTTTTAGTGGTAAATGAATTAAATAAACTTTACGGTTAAAGAGTACGCTACGTAGGTGGCAAGGAGCTGATCTATAGGAGACATATTTGGAGATGTGAATTCCATTTAAAACTTAGGTTTGCCCTTTTCAAAAATGATTTCAAATGTAGAGGGATTTTTTGCCCAATCATAGACCTGAAGTCTAATGTTAGCTGCCCTTAAAAAGATATTTTGTACACTAGAAATCTAATATCTTAACAGAATTCGGAGTCTGACAATGTTAATGTATCATAGTGTTGTGATCTTGTCAATAAAAATGAAGTTCTTTTTCTTGTAATAGAGAAGGCTCTCTTGGAGAAAAGAAGACTTCAATGCGGTATTTGGAAGCAGCTGAAAAATAGGTCATAAGATCAGGTCGTATGTTCTACTACAAGAGGTTTTTTATTTCCTTTTCAAATGTAGAAAACTTGAGCACAATTTTTTTATGGTTAAAGGTTTGGTTGAGGTTAGGGGTTTGAACCGTGGCCTCATGTCTAATAAGCCAACACACTACGTACTAGATTACGACGATTTCAATCTCATTAAATACCTTTTACTAATACATGACCTTTCTAACATGTTCGTTGTTGATGTTTTCCATCCTGAAGTCCATAGAGTTTCTGAAAAAATTATTTTTATTGCATTTAAATGTTTGTAATTTAAAGTTTCGTGAATATTTTAGTATTCTTGTGAATCTATTTTTCTCTGTTTTTCTGAAGGTGTATAAAACCTAATTTTCTTAGACAGTCTCCTAACGATCAAGTCAAGTCAACTGCAAGCGCTTTTTTGTTGTTGTTTCAGTTTTAATAAATTTTATCATGTGAGAACATGTTGTAAGTGATTGTCTCTCCATGTTTCCTTTACATGGTAACAAAAACTAATAGTTGAAATTTGCATAATTTTATTTAAATATTATTTTAATAGCTTCTACAATCAACAACAATAACAGCAACAACAACAGCAACAACAATATAAAAAACAATAAGAATAAAAACTATTTTAAAATACACATGAAATGCTGTTGTTATCGGTTAACAGACATTTAGAGGAAATATGAATTTTATCTGTGGATTAAAAATTATGGTAAATGGCTTCTAAACATGCCATGTGGTATCAAGTATTAATAAAAAATTAAATTAAAATTGAGAAAACTTGTAGAAAAAAATCTTAATCTGATTATAAGTTTACAAGCAATACAACAGAAAACATAACTAATCTTAAAAAAGATTGAACACCGACTTTATGGCACCCTATGAGAAATGAAGTGTATTGTGTTTATAATTTTTAATAACATAAGAATAGACAGCAACTAATAGGGCTTAAGAAATAGCTGCACATGTTGCAGGGGATACAACGGGTTAAACTGAAGCGTCTGTGTGTTAAGAACACTGATGATACTGTAGCTCAGTCTGTTAGCACGGCAGACCAACCTTTTCAGCGAAACTGGCAATAGCGCAGTGTCCCGTTAGAATTCCTGTTAGAATGTGAACTGTTCTTTTGACGAACTCAAGTAGTTCCCTGGTTTTTATGCTGTCAACTGCTGAACACAGGTATGTTGGACCTCCCACGGTTTGATGAATTCCATTTTCCAATTTGGAAAATTATTCTTGTAGGGGCACATATACATATATCTCCTCTATTGCCTCTTCCTCAGACAACTAAGACATCTTCCAAGCCAGTTCGTCCGCTTTTTCGGTTCCAGAACCCAGTAGAGAAGGGTAATGTACCGACGTATACGGTGTTCAGAGTCCATGCAACTCCTGACGCCCTTTGATATGTCGAGATGAGATCGCATAGAAATCGACCAATATTCAAGAAGAATTCATTAGCAAAATAGAGACCATTTTCCTCCTTCCAGGATTTCCGCCTATGCTGCTGATTTATACAGTAATACGGAGTATTACTATTATTATTAACACTACGCTCCTGCTCTTGTATTTCGCATCAATGTGGAGAAGGCATTTTAAAATTGCTCTCTGAAGGTTATTGAACTTTAGCAATTGTTTTATTTTCGGCTCCTGGAAGTTATTCACCTGGGAGTCGACCAATTAAGATATGTGAAGACCAACTTTTTCTCCACAACACACTTCTGAACCGCTAAGCTCTCTTAGAACATTAAAGAAAGCAAATTGTCCTATATAGGGCGTAGTGTTTTGCTATGCAATATAAACTAACTCGAATAGTTTCGAGCGTATAATCGAAGAGTCGAATTTTTTTTAGCTAATGACGATAAGGGTTGAGGATCAATATCAGTTTTATTTTTAATTAATAGATATGTCAGACACTTCAGATCTAGGTTCGTGTAATCGTGTCTTCTGTAATTATTACCATTGGGACATCTGTGACAGTTATGAAGATGTATGGGACGAGGCAGTAGCTTACTTATTTCAATATAGTCCAGTATAAAAGGGGAAATTGTTTCCGTTTAATCAGTCTTAGTTATCTACGGACTTTTGGTAGATGATTGGTCTGTAAGAACTTATAAATAGTTCGGATATGATTATCTCTGCTAATGGTTGATATATTGGCTGGTAATTTTCGGGTAACACTATTTTTGTCCGTCGCATCCAACATAGTGTGTATGCTAGCCATAATTAAGTCGATGTTTCACAAAGTATTGTAAGCCCTAATGACCCGCATATTCAAAAATATGACAACTATTTAGGGACCAATTGATATTCCTATAAAATGACTGTGAAATCAATCAAATTCGATAAATTCCCTTTAAATTCATATCGTTATGTAGATTAATATTGTAGAAAAATAAACTAGAAAAGCCCAACTTTAAGTCGTAGTTAAAATGACGCTTTAAATAAACAAATAAACATTTCATACGGTATATAACTCGAATTCATATTTTTATGTTAATCAAGTCACAAATCAAACCAAATGAAAACAAATTAAATTAAATACTACTTTATTTAATTTTTCTTTTTGTTGTAATATTTTATTTTATTTGGTATTTATTTTATATTTTGTGGCTTTTATTTAAACAAGAAAAAAACAGAAAAATTGTAAAAAACTACGCAAAATTATATCACAATTATATCAACAAAATTTAATGCGTATTTCTCTGAAGGAATTCTTTATCAAAATACTTGAAAACAATAAATAAATTTTTGTGTTTGATCTTCTTTTAACTACAATTTGAATATTTATTCTGAATCCCTTCTCTTTTCCCTCAAAGTGTGAGGCCTATGGTAAATATTCTTCATAACAATGCCCAGCAAATCATTATGAATTCATAAACTTTTCATTCGATTACATTGATTTAATAATGGCCAACAACAGTATTTAAAATATTGAACATAAAAATCATCATCATTAGCACCATTTGAATAATTTCAAATACAATCTAAACAATACGATATTATACCGTTTAATCATACAATTAAAATCAACATCAGGCAGTCCTAACCAATCCAATCCAATATTGAATGGCATAATCTAAAGACAAATATACTAGGGATACGTTACAACGAAGTCGTTAAACATCGTTATTGTCGATATCGATATAACGAAGAGCAAACAATTCAAAACCATCATCAGCCAGGTGAAATCACAATCACAAACGCCGTAAATAAATGGTAACGAATAAAAATCAAAATGATACCATCGCCACCAACATAACAGGTCCAATAGGAAATCTGCAGTTTGACATAGGCACTGAGAAAATAATTGAAAACAATAGGCCGTCCCTTAGCACTTTTGTCTTAACTATCCCAAGTTATCTAATGCATAACAAAGCAGTTAATAAAAAAAAAAGTGCTTACGATTTCTAACAGATCCGCTCTACTGCTGATCTATTATTTTTCAAAATATAAATTCTTACTTAATTGGACATTACACCCCTATAGTAAGGATTACGGAACCAACAGTTTAACGTTCATTCTGAACGACACATTTGAGGAACTTTTCATGACAATTACGTTTAGTCTCCGAGTTTTTGCCAGAAGACTGCTGGTAGGAAGTGGTAGGCCAGTGATAATTGTGAGTTGTGATCATGAGGTTCATCATTAATAATTAAAGATAGTTGTTAAGAGCATTACCAATTAATATAATATAATATCTTTTGGCTGTTTGGCTGTCTTCAGGCAGTTATGAAAAGCTTTGAGTTCCGAGCTCAAAATTCTAATCAAAATATTGCTTATATGCCTTGTAGAAGTAGTTTTAGGAACTTTCATAATTTCAAGACCCTGCGTGACATTAGTCCCTATCATATTCACCCTTATTCTGGTTGTCGTCGTCGACGTCGTCTTGCGTCGACAGTTTAAAATTGGTATTCTGTTGATCGTTATTGACAGTTATAGACGACTGTCGACACACATTTGCCGTCGATATTGTGTTGCGTCGACTCTGATTTTGTCGACTCTGATATTATCGACATCATTTTTGGTAACGACGACGACGACGACAACCAGAATAAGGGTGAATATATTTTTTGTTATCTGGACCAACTTGTCGTATGTAAATCTATTTCCTATTGGGTGGTCTATCGGTTATGAACCTGCCTGTATGCATGATATCGTTTTGCCTGTTCGGTAACCATTCGAATTTATGACTTTCGTTTTGTTTGATGAAACATAAATATTTTATGGACCTTTTTTATGAGCTGAGAGGTTTCATTTCGTTTCGAACTGAATTGTTTCTGCTGCTAAACTCCACCGTACGCACAATAGTTTATTTATATGACTTCTTTTTTATATGATTTTTATTTTATTGCATAAATTAATAAAAATAAAAAGATTTTTTTCTTCTTAGTTTTTATTTTATTTTATAAATAATCACAATAAAAAAAATATTCAAGTTTTTTAGTAGCATACATACTTATTAATGTGTGTGTATTATGTATATTTGAATATTAAATTTAAATATTCTTAATGAACGTTTCAATAGATAACACGCGCAGAAAGTTTATAATGCTCACTTGTTATATATGTTTTCTTAGCTGGTTTAAAGTGAGAAAAAAGGTTTCTTTATGTCAACTTTTTTTTTTTTTTTTAATTAAAATTACGTTAAAATGTAGAAAATTTTACAACAAAAAAAAAAAAAAAAAGAAGAAAAAATCCTATCTTAGATAAAACACTTTAGAAAGTATCCTCCTCCTTACATGATGCCATGCAGACTATCTCAATAATGTCGTAAAATTTTGTTTCTTTTTTTTTTTAATAACTACTATCGATAACACGATTTTTTTCAAAATGGTTGCAATAAAATTGAAATATTCATAAACATTCATTAATAGCCTAGGAAATGTAATTAAAAATGTAATTTATGAGACACAGTATGCATGTTGGCTCATAAAAGCATCGTTAACTTTCAGCTGAAATACCGTATATTTCACTATTCAGAAGAAGCATTAAATGTTGTAAAAATAATTGGCTTTCGCGAAGGCCGTTTGCATAATATGTATGCTGCGCATAGATGAAGCGAAAGTTTTAAGAGAGTTGAAAAGATTTTCAAAAAGTGTTGTGTGGCCTATTTTATGGGCCTAATAAAGGCTATAATATAATAACAATAGAATATATAATCAAATACGATATTAAATAGGTTATTAGGTGAGATAGATCGCTGTTAGTTTTTGGATTTTATTTCTTACATGTTTTCATTGTTAACATTGAGGAATTAATTAAGATCTGTGGCCTCGTGGCTACTGAGATTTCAATTTGAATCAATCAATTCATTCATTGGCATAGCAGACACACTGACTGCAGCAAACACATTTTAATTTATACAAACAAGGCATTCTTTGATAAAGTAGATCCACATTCAAATCACACAATCCCATGACAACTTATTAAAATTCATATTGCCTTCAGATAAGCTAGATAAATAGAATACCGTTTTTTTTTTTTTTTGTAAAAATCAATATTTTAGTGACAATTGTTCAAGATTAATAACAGATAATTATTTAACCATTTGAGGTTTGAAAATTTAAGAAGAAAAACTAAAAATATTCACAGATGAATCCACCAACGGCAGCTAGAATTATGGCTAGCTGTTTAACTTCACGTACAACCCCCCAAAAAAATAGCATAAAATTACTTGATATTGACAAAATGTGACATTAAATGGTCACCAATCTCAGTCAGTGGGTTTATTGGGTTGCGTGCGTGACATTTTTTTTTCATGTACCACCATATTGTTGAAACAACATGTCCACAACTCATTACAATTTCACAATTTTGGGTACAAAATAAAGTCAGTAACCAACATATTTGTTTCATTTACGGTAACGCTGAATTTCATCATTCTGACGAGCTAAAGAATGCATATTTCTGAGTGCATTAACAGCTTTAGCCTCTGGCCGTTCTTCACATCAAATTCGCCCCTTATTTACTTACTTAACTGGTCATTACAACTCTTTTAAGTGGGATTATAACCTAGCTTCTCATACCACTTATGTTGTGTGTGTTAATTTTATACATGAGTGGCGGGACCTACAGTTTAAAGTCGACTCCAAACGACAGATTTTTTCAGAAACTTTTTGTGGCAATTTTATTTACTCTCAGAGTTTTTGCCAGAAATCTGTTGAGAGGAAGTCGCCGAAGAAGTATTTTTTCATATTTTGAATTTGAAACGTAGCCTCAGGTCTAAGAAACCAACACACTTCCTACTAGACAACGGCTGCTCGAATTGGTCATTACAACCCTTTTATTCAGGATTACAACACAGTTTCTCACACCACCAATGTTGCGAGTGTTAATTTTATCCATGACAGATTAATGTTGACTTCCAATGAAAGATTTGAGAAACTTTTCATTGCAGTTTTATTTATTATCAGAGTAACATGTAACATAAATGAACTGCATGACTGAAGAGAATTTTTCGATCGAAAGTTGGATCCTTATCTGACTTTCCAAAGTCTCGTTCACCAAACAAACAACATTGTGGTACGCTACGGCACTACAGGTCTTGCAGCAATTATATGTATATTGTACGTTTATACGTCAATGATCTTACTTAACTGCTATCAGGTGGTCGAATAACACAAATCTTAATGTTGACAACGGCTACGTAGTGACACATTGCAGACTTCATTGACTGCTGGCAGGTACAGCAGCATTATTCTTCCCCAAATGTAATCATTCTCCCTGGATTGACAAGAAATTTGTTCAGATTGGCTTTAATTACCCGTTCAGTGAGTCGATTATGACCAAAGTGTGAACGTGGAAGTAATTTACAAAACATTTTTCCCACATACCATGGATTATGGTAATAAATTTCAATGAGATAGGTAGGTAGTGTTTTGTTTTATTAAACACGAGGCCCAGTTCAAACTCTAGGTCATACATTTCCAACAAAGCAAAATATGATAAATATGTCTTCGGCGACTTACACTCATCAGATTTCTGGCAAAAACTCTGAGAAAATTTTCTCAAAAATCTAACGTTCGGAGACGACTTTAAACTGTAGATTCCGCTATTCGTATATACAATTAACACGCTCACCATAAGTGATGTGAGAAACTAGATCGTAATTCTGACTGATGGGTTGCAATGGCCAATTATGTATGTAAGTATGCAAATTGCAATCCTTGCTTGTTCGTTAGTCTACTGATAGAGCAATGGAATAACTTTCTGTGCGTTTTTGCTTTGGTACATGTTACGAAACATTTTTTATACTACAAAAATTCACACTGAAAAATCCAGTGTAACAAAAACAAAATCATCGACTCCGACGAAATGTATTAGTAAAAAACTACCTGCTACACTGCACTATTATAGAACTAACACTAACTCCATAAGAAATCTTGAATTTACCTTTTGAAACCTTAAACCGCTATTCCATTGCCTTACTAACCCCGCTTGGAACCAGATTTTTGATCTAACGGTTAATTGCCTTACATTTGAGCATTGAACTGAGCTTATATCTTTGTGATGCCGTGGTAATTTTCTATTTTACGTTTTAAATAACGAGTACTACCATTGAATTTGAAGTTGTTACTAACAGCCTTTATATCGTATGTACGATACTTGACCTGTCTATTTTTTGGATTATTTGTTTAATCAACGATTTCTTTTACTATTTTTCCATCCATTTAGATCTTGTCTTACTATGCCTTATTGATAATCAAGCGGCCATAAAATAATTGTTGAAATAATTGGGCTCTTCTTCTTTTCCTTGACGACGTCCAATACAAGTGTTTGAGTGTGATTCGAAATTAAAATTCAGTTAATTTTTTTTTTTGTGCCCTGAAGATATTAAAACAATCAATTATAGGCAGAGATCATCATTTAAATGAGCATTTAGCCGATGGCACGAGTATTAGGGTGGCCAGATTTGCTAATTTTTAGCAGTTTTCAAATTTTTGATTAAGGTTTTTGGCGTTATTAGACTTTAGATTTAAACGATCGACTGCGAGAATGGCTGATGATGGATGACATGCATTTACACGTTAACGAAGGCATTTTTAATAATTATTTAGTGTAGTTAGCTAGCACAAGTCATTTTTTATTTCAAAACTCACTTCAGTCTCTATAAGACCTACACATACAAAATTGGACATTACAACCTTTCAGTCGGGATTACGATCCAGCTTATCACACCACTTGTATGTTGTATGTATAAATTTTATACATGAGTGGCGAGACCTGCAGTTTAAAGTCGACTCCGAACGTAAGACTTTTAAAAAACCTTTTATGGCAATTTTATTTACTCTCATAGTTTTTTGTTAGAAATCTACTGAGATAAGGTCTCCGAAGAAATATATGTATTCATATTTCGTTATGTTCAAGATCTAGGATTTGAACCGTGGTCTCACGGCTAATAAGCCAACACACTACCTTCTGTACTAAGGCGACTACGGTCGCAAACAGTTGAGCTTATTTCTGTACAGATTTCGGTACTAATAAGTCAACACGCTAACTACTTGACTAAGGCGACTGGCGGTAGTCTGGTGATAATAACTTTGAAACACAAGAGCAGAAATCTGCGGTTAGTTCAAATAAGATCAACAACAACATGGATCGATAAAACCTGATCATTTTTCAAAATTCTAATTTAAAGTCCAACTTTCGACTTTTCAGTCTTCGGTTTTGAAGGCACTCAAATTAGTGAGAAAGAATACCGGGCATAGAGGGCATTACCAAAATGACAGGAATTTCATACAATTTGAATTTTTTCATCTATTTCAACCTGGAATGAGTTCTCAGGTTCATTCTTCTTTAAAAGTGTTTTCCAATTTCTTTTCGATTTTTGTTGAGACTTTCCTGAACCATCATTGGCCGTAATTTCTTTTGGACGTCCTATTCTATCCTTTACTATAGGTAAGAATGTTTCATTGACATTTTAACTATGGATAAAATTATTGTATTCCTAGCAGGTACATTTAATTTCATCACAAAAGGTCGATTGTGTGAATAATTCTGCCGAATTAAAATTTTTTAGAGATCAGAGTATTGTATAGAGTTGTGGGTAACAGCTTTGTTAAATTAAAACTCAATTGAGGACTCATTGTGCATCTTTGTAGTGTTGCCATTGAAAAGTACAACTCAAATTAAGCTTGAAAGCTTAGAGACTCTAGTAATTAAATTGCTATCAAGAAACGGAGGCTCCGTTAAACTATCGAAAAAGACAGAGCCGAATGAAAACAGTCCAGCTAACGTTTAGGTTAATAATGTAACTGTATATTGAGGCCACGGTTCAAGGCCCAGGTCAGACATCTCCAGCGAAAGCAAATATCGACGTCTCCGTTCTATAACGTTCTAAGTGGAAAATGTGTGTTTTGAGTTATGAGCTCTCAAAGTTTTCACGCGCCATATGACTATATGTGTATTCTAAGTAAATTTTTCTCTATAACTTCGGAACGGATCGTCGCATCTTAACCAAATTTTGACAGTATTTAAGTTAGAGAACGTAGAATTTAAAAATGCAAGAACATTAAAAACGTTCTAAGTACACTTAGAACGTTATAGAATGGAGGCGTCGATATAAAAAAAATATTTCTTTGGTGACTTCCTCTCAGCGGATTTCGGGCAAAAACTCTGAGACCAATGACCAATTATGTACGTATTGGGGGAAAATTTAAATTGAAACTGACCAATTAAAACAATGTCTCATAAGCCGAGACGCATAGCGTTAAAGTATAACTCAACTTAAGCTTGAAAGATTAACTAGTTATTAACTTGATATCCAGAAACTCTAGTGATTAACTTAATATCAAGAAACGGTGGCTTCGTTAAATTACTGAAAAGCAGAGAATATTTAAGGATTTTCTTTTTACTACCGGAGTGCTTCAATTGCTGAATTTGTGATGATGCAAATGCAATAGTAGTCCACAAGATACCCTTAATCCTACTTATTGGCAGTTGTTCCCGTGGTATATATTGAACGTTTAAGTAACCGGATGGTTTAAGAGCATCATCAAATTGATGTTTTTTTCTCCAATTAAACGAACTTATGGCCTGTCTGTTTGCCAATTGTGCTGGCATTAGGCCGTATAAATTTATGATTGTATTGTGATACAAATGCTCAACAAATGGTTTTTGTTGTCGGTTAAATATTTAAGATATTTGTTTGAACTTTGACAATCATTAAGTCATTTCCGGTTATTATTTTTTCTTTTGGCTTTAAAAGTCAATTTGAAATCAAAATGATGATCAATTGTTTTCCAACAGCTTCAAGCTAAAGATCGAGTTGATGATGCTGATGTTGATGATAGTTTTTAGGCCTATTTCAGGCCGCTCCGATTTCAAGTATGAATGCCAAAAAATTTACTTAAAAAATAAACGCTGAAATTGAAAGTTTCTTTTCTTTTGTCGTTTGTATCTTCTTATTATTATTCTTCTTCTTCATTCATTAACGTCTATTTGTATGTATTTGTTTAGGTTTTTAAGTTGTTTTTTTTCGGGGTTTAAAACAACAAATCAAAACTAAAATATGTAGTTTTAAAAAAATCTTTTTTTTTATGTTTGTTAAACAAATAGTCAGCAAAAATTAAAAAAAGGAAAAAAAAAATAAAATTTTAATGAAATGAATGTTTGTTTAACAATTATGGAATGTTTAGCAATAATATTGTTGCGCATAAATTAGCACACACTCAGCAACAACAGAGCAATTTTTTTTGTTTATTAGAAAAAAGGCCTAAAAATTTAGCCAAAAAATTTTAATTCATTGCTGCGAAGCTCGTTTATTGCTTCCCCAAGTCTTTTTAGCTGAAGTTTTCGTAACGCACACGCACTTTTTTTCAACTAGTACTATGGCAGTGTTGTATGATTTTTTTTCTATTGTTGTTGTTTTTTTTTTCTTTAAATACTTAAATGAATGACCATGATTTTTTGGCAAATATCCATAAATGAAAACGATTTGTTTCTCTCTATAAATAGTTTTACCTTTTGAGACCTTTTAGGCTTAAAATTAGCGAAAGAAAAGAAAAAAAAAAAACGAAAACGAAAATTCCGGTCATAAAAATGAACACACAAAAATTTATTATCGATTTTTAATTAATGAATGAATGAAATTTGAACGCAAAAAATGAATGAATTATGTTTCACTGCCGCAAAAAAATTATTTATTTTTTAAACATTTGTTAGCAGTTTTTTTAGCTTCATTAATATTATTGTCCCAGGCCCCTAACAGAAACCCATTAATTAAAATTTTCTACAAATTATAGGCAATTAAATGAATTAGAAAAATACGATTTTAAATTATTGGTTGCCAACATAAATATTTTGAAAATGAAAAAAGAAAAAAAAAAGAACTGCTAGAATAATATTTTACAATTAGGCCGCAATCTACTCTTTGGTTGCCCTTTCTCAATTACCGAAATTTGGAATCACTAAAGTTGTAGCTCAGAAATGATTCTAAACGAATTGAGTTTAGACAAGTTCAGGTCAAATTCCGTAATCACTTAAGATTGTAATTTATATTCAGCCCTAGTTTTTATTAATTTATTAAATCCTATCAATTTATTTTAAACAAATGCACAATGAAAAATAACTGTGTTTCTTTATTTACAGCATCGGCCGATTGGTTATATAAGACTAATAAGGTAAGTGATAAAAAATACTTTGATTTTCAATTCATTATTGTTCATTGTGATGGTACTTTAAAACTTGACAGAATGTTATCCCGTCCATACCCAATTGGTTGGACAAAATAATAAAACCTACTGATAGATATTGTATCTGTCGAGATATAATTTTGAAATTTTGTTGCTCTTTTAGGAGCTTTTAAGTTGTTTAATTATTCCGAGTCTAACTCAAAAAAGAAGACATTGAAAATCCTGTTTGATTGCCATTTTTCATAGAATTTTGAACGCAGTTATTTAGTTTTTGTAAATGCTTTAAATCACCTACATTAAATCACCTCACAAATGAGATGTGGTGACCTACACTTGGCTGCATCGAATTTATTTTTTGAAACCAACCCAAGAGTTGACGCCTACTTGTAATGCATTGAGTAGAAATAAGAATACTATGAGTTAGAGGAGGAGGTAGTTAGGAGAAAGCGTGAGAGAAATTGGTGTTGATTTTTTTTTGCTGACCAGTGTTATGCCTTCCCCATAATTTTTTGTATTATAATCTACAAATTTCAGAAAATAAAGAGCCTCTTATGGGAAATAACTCACAACTCTGGTATCCGCAGGTTAACATACTGCCCACTACACCACTGGGGCTTACTGTTAAGTGAAAAGATGCGTGAGTTGTTTTCGTCCAAAGGGCTTGAAGTTTATTCTTTTTTAAAACAAATTACTTTCTTATTTTCATTAGTAAGAAAAGACATAAGACAAGCCTCAACGGCTTTCCACACATATCTTTGGTTTTTTAAAAGGCATTCGCTTGAACGAATTCTCTAGTAGCTTTGAATCTGGAAAGGAGGAGAAGTGTCTATTGTTCATTTTATGTGTCAGAGACTATGTATATGCATCTTGAAACTGGTTTTTCGATCTTTCATTTTCTGTCTCTTTTGACTGTAGTCCCTGTAAAGGGGCTGATTGATCTATGATTTCTTGAATTATGGTATCTTTACATTCATAATCATAACCGCTGCCTTAAGTCAGGTCTTTGCTTTGGTTAGGTTAACGGGTAGCTTGCTGTCCATAGGCAAGTTTATTTGGTGGCCCATTGTGTAACCCAGTGTAAGGTAAGGCCCCCCTGTCATGATCCGTTAGTGTTGGGCGTAAACCACTTAGAGCTCCTGATGAAACTGACCAGTTCCCTTAGTGGAACTGTCGCCACCATGCCCATTTCTTCAAACATTGTGTCACGCAAAATCCGTTGACGTTTGTTCTGAAGTGCAGGGCACTCGCATAAAAGATGTACCGATTCAGTTTCCTCCACATCATGGCAGCTTTTGTAGTTATCCTGGTGGGGTAGCAAAACTGCCAATAGCGCAGTGTCCTGTTCTTTTGTCGAACTAAAGTAGTTCCCTGGTTTTCCTGCTGTCCAGTACTGGACACAGCAGTATTGTGTCATACATGGTGTGTCATACCACCTACGTTTTGTTGAATTACATGCTGCCTTTTTGCCTCTACCGTCTCTTTCTCAGACATCTCCGAATCCTTCCGTGCCAGTTCGTCCGCCTTTTCGTGGCACGGGTCCCAGTAGAAGCGGGTGTTGTGTCGACGTATAAGGGTTATGGAGTCCATGCAACTCCTAACGTCAGATCTTAACCACGGTTTTTTCCATTACCTGTTTGATATATTGCACTCAATGCCATTATTCCAGTCCTGTGAAAACTCACGACTCTATTGGCCTCACGTCACGCAGATTTTATCATTGTGGCATACATATACTTATACTTCGATTACAAGGAATGTAGTTGCCAATACAGCAGGAAGAGTTCAACTGCAAACCTGCTTAGAATTCCAATTCCATCTTCTTTTGTTTCATACTTTATCTGTGTGAACGCAATTTTATTGGACCTACTGTGTCGGTGCCCTTTTCTCAAAAGCAATTTTAACCACATGTCGTACTAAGTCTGTAAAACGAGTAGTGAATGTTTAGTTAGTAATCATGGTAATAAAATTTGATTAATGACTTGTGCTTCATTAAAGCGGTGATTTAAATATCGTTTGCGATGGGAAAAAGCAATCCAAGAAAATAAATCTTAAGTAAAATAATCAAAAAAAAAAAAAAAGATTTCAAAGCCAATAAAAAACTGAAAACCTACGCAAAAAATTGCGTATAAATAAAGGGCTCCTATCCTCTAAGAAATTTCATGGTGGGAACCTAAGTATTGTAGGGCAACAAATTAAGGTCAGCTTGAAATTTTCATTGATTGTAAAACAGTGAAATTTTTTGAAAGTTTTTTAAAAATTTTTTTTTCATAATGAATTACGAAATTAATTAAAAAAAAGTTTTTTTTTTATATATTGAAAGAAATTCATATAATCTGACATGGGTTGACTATTTAATTTAGTTTAAAATTTTAAATATTAAAAGTGAATTTAATTAATGTCACACGCTCAATTTCGAAAATCAAACACTCAACCCAAAACCAGATAACAAATACCATGAAACGCGCATTATAAAATGTTTGTCAAAACATAATCAAACATTGAAAAAACCAATAAAATCTTTTCTGCTCAGATAATTAGGTTCACTAAACTTTCACGCTGATAAAGTGTGTATTTCATACTGATTAACCGAATTGCGTAGACAAGGTTAAGGGCTTAACCTCATAAAAAAATTACTATCTAATCTTGTTTGCACACTAATGATCATTCAAATATTCGTAAGAGCATTGAATTTTTATGTCTACAGACTATGAACCACAATTGGTCACAAAAAACTAATGTCTAGTTATCGGTTCCAGTTCCTGGTTAAGTCACAGCGAAGTTAGGTGATTTGATCTTTCGTGATTTGTGTTATTCTGAGAAAGCTCAGCGTATGACTCCTACTCATACATACATAATTATCATTACAACCCTTCAAGTCAGGATTTCGACCTAGCTTCTCACACCACTTATGTTGTGTGCGTTAATTTTATACATGAGTGGCGGGACCTACAGTTTAAAGTCGACTCCGAACGACAGATTTTTGAGAAGCTCTTCATGACAATTTTATTTACTCTCAGAGTTTTTGCCAGAAATCTGCTGAGAGGCAGTCGCCGAAGAAATATATTTTTTTCATATTTCGTTTTGATGCCTGACCTGGGATACGAACCAGGGCTTTACGTCTAATAAGCCAACACACTACCTAGTAGACTACGGCGACTACATGACTCCTACTCATGCAATATAAAATGTTGGTTCTAGGAAAATAGAGCCTAAGAGATTGGAAATAAAAAGCGTAAAAGTCTCCATATTTCTGTAGAACATATTTTATATTATTGTGGAATCCAATCCGGCCCAATGTGGAGTAGTTATCCATTTTTAGTTTTTAAAGTATACTCAATATACAATACACATAAAGCTATGATTTGACAATGGAACCTATATTTGATAATGGCGTTTGGATCGGTCATTTGCCACTTAAATGACCGTCTCTGGATTAGAGGCAGTAGTTGATCTTTTTGAAGTAGTTTTCGACCACATTTGTCGTACGTTTAGAGCGGTAGATTGGCGATAACTTCGTATTCGACGTAGTTTAACGGTCTCAGATCACACGATTGCAATCACCAACAGACACCATAAAAACGTGAAATTACTTCGGCTCTCCAAACCGTGAGGCTGTAAACAATCGCAAACAGTCGCTGTATTCACATGCACTCGCTTTGCGCAATCTCTTCTAGGTTTTCCTAGAACCAAAAGATGCAATCTTATTTGCCGATAACGAATTTAAACTTGTGTTCGAAAAATCACCATTGAAATGCTCTCATCTTCTCCAGACGATACGAGATGTCTACCTTTAATAATAAAAACCACACTACCCTTGAATAACTTCTATAGAAACTAAAGGTCTGGAAAGGGGGAGGAGCATCTACTGTTCGCTTTATGTGTTAGGGACTTTAGCCTGCAGCTCTTGAACTCAGATGCATTCAAACATAAAATACACCATAATGTAGCCTAATTGCTGAGAACACCGTGAGTGCGTACACTGAGATGATGCACTACATCAGTCTCTTCAAATATGCTTATAATATGGCCAACACTTTTCACATTTGGTCGATTTAATGACCACAATTACAACGAATTGAATAAATAGTTTTGTGTTAAGTTGCTATTATTTTTACGTGTTCAAATCAATTACGAATTATTTCTTCCAAAAAACTTTTTCCAGAATTACTTGTAAATTAACTGAAAAAGTGTTTAATCCCCAGAGTCTATTTAAAACCCATAATTAACCAGACTCAATAAATTTATTATGATCGCATCTCCTTTTGAAAATCGTTTTCATTTCATTCAAACTGTGTAGCTTCAGACCAGTGTTGCAAAACTGAAATTTTCAAATGGTACTGAACTATAACTGAAAGAGTACTTTTTTGCATCAAATGGTACTTTTGTAAAAGAATACATACATGCATACATATTGGTCATTATAACCCTTCAATCAGGATTACAGTAATCCTTCTATTTACGTCGTCTCGATTAACGTTGTTTCGATTTACGTCGTCAAATTATAACCTTTAATATAACCTAACTTCTCACACCACTTATTTTGTGTGTGTTAATTTTTTACATGAGTAGTGGGACCTTTTGAGAAACTTTTTCATGTCAATTTTATTTATTCTCAGCGATTTTGCCAGAAGGAAGTCGCCGGAGATATATTTTTTCATATTTCGTTTTGATAGAGATGTCTGACATGGGGTACGAACCGTGAACTCACGTCTAGTAAGCCAGCACACTACCTAGTAGATTATTTATTTATTTATATTCAATACACATACGGCATGGAATAGAAAAACTAACGATTTATTCGTGTATCTCACATACAAGACAGAACACGTTGCTAATGCATTAATAGTTGAAAAGCGCATAAGACATAAATAATGTGATAATAAAAAAGTACTAAAAGCGTTGCGAGGGTACTGCGGTATTTTTGAAATGAAAAAGTACTGAAAAAAGTACCAAAGTACTGAATTTTTCAACACTGCTTCAGACTGTACTGTTACTCAGAATTAACGAGCCAATGACGAAAAAAAAACCAAAGGAGTAAAAGAAAAAGACTTAAAATGTAAAGAAAACCCTAAGAAATGGCATTACCCTACTTAAACGTCTCAACATAATCAGGATAACAAATATTTCTGGCGCAATTCCGGTCAAGAGAGAGAGAGAGAAAAAATTCAAAATAAAAAATAAAAAAATTTCTACGAAATTCCAAAAAAAATGCATTTTACACAGACCTACAAAGCAAAAACAACAACAACTGGTAGTACTAAACAGTACCATTCCCTATTAAGGGATTATTAAATGCTGTAAATTGTAAGGGATTCGTTGTCTTGTCCTCGTAGTACTCACGGTTTCAATAAGTTTATACTGTTTCTGTATAAACATTTTAAGAAACAAGTTACGAATTGGCTCTCAGTTATACATGATACCCTACATACCCTACACTATAATGTATGAATTTTTTGTCTTTTGCCTACAGTAAATGTTTTTGAGGAAAATGGCTAGTCTAGGGCAGTAAATGTTTAATTTGTTACAACTTAAAGCCTTACAACTAAAGTAGCCCTTTAGCTCTTATAACTTGAAAGAACACAGAAAAATAGAGCCGAGTGGTCCGTATTTTCAGAAGAATTTGACACAGGAATTTGAGCAAGATTTCTATTTGAACGTCAAATAAAAAATTCTATATCCATATCTCCTGAGCTATCGGACTTTCCTTTAAGAAACATAGCAGTTTGCAGCAGTTCTTCCAACCTAGCTACTAATAGATGCTAGATTAAGAACCATGTCGGGTGTTGTCGCCCAGAGAGCACCCTAAGTAATAATGTATTGGATTCTTGTATTGATCGCTATGACTGAGCATTCTTATGCTGTTCATTTTTGATATCACTTTCACTGGATTAGGTATTTTTCTAAATGTATTTTGTTGTTGCCTTAAAGATTGATTTTGAAGCAGTCGTGATGTTGTCTAGACCGATCAATCAATACTTAGCAGTTAGCTTTACTCATTTCCTTTGTATGTGAGCTTTGATTTCAATAGAGCTGTCATTGCCTCCATTTCTTTCTTACTTAAGCGCCTGAGTAATACACATCTCCTTAAAGTGGATGTCATTCCTCAAAGTAAACTGGACCAACCGATATCAAAATTTATGGTTCCACCATAATTTTCCGTATTTGTTGAAGTATTCCTTTAATTCCTTTAAGGACCATAGGCCTGTTATATTACATTCCCGTCTTTTTATTTGACTTCGACTTTGGCAAAACAAGTGATCGGCCTAATAAAGTAAGTTTTAGAATAATAGGGTTGCCGTCTACTACTGTATAAACACAGTAATATAATGCCGAAAAACTTCTGTCATTGGTTCGACATGTCGCTTACCAAGGGCTGACGCTGCCTGACTATACTTTAATGTTGACTGTTATCTTCTCTATGAAGTCAGGGATAAAGGGCTTCTGTATGGATTATCTACAGGCTGACTGTAGCCTGTAGCAAGGTGGAAAATTGTTTGCTTTCAATTGTTTTTAAAACTCATACTTGTGTTTGTATTCAAGTGCTTTAGCCACAACACAACGGCAATTTTTATTAAATCCTCATTAAAACCAATGTTAGGTATAACACATGCCCGACAATGTATAGAATCTCTAACAAAATGAAGTATTTTAGGAGACATTGCCTGGAGAGTATTGAAACTGTATATGTCATTATTTTGAGAACTTAGAAAGATCTAGGATATCTTCACTGTGACAAGTTGGTTCAGTGGATCTGCCATTGGCCGAAAGTGTGACTCTGCTTATTGGCATCTTAAGTCAGTCTCAGTATCGCAAGAAGTCATGCCTAGGGAAGCATTTATTATCACGACGAGAACGCAAAGAAGCTAAAATTAAATTTATTACAAAATTCTTGTGACTTTCAACTGAACTAATATGATCAACTTTTAAGCATAGCGCCTAATGAGTTTTAAGCTCGACAAAATAAAGTTCAACAGCAATGAAACATCAAAAAAAACGGGCAACACACTTAAAGCAACAACAACAACATTATTCAACAGAAGAGAGCGTAGAACAAAAAGAGGCAACAATATTTAGATCAAAAAAGTTTCTTCTTAAAAACCGTGTGGCGCATACGACAAGAATTATGTGCGAAATACGCCAAAATCTTTATCAAAAATTCACAAAAAAAAATTAAAATGGGAATAAAACTGTGGAAAAAAGATTAAAGAAAAGAAATAAATTTTAAAAATAAAGGACAGAGAACGACAACTCTGTGAAGGGCACAAAATACAAATGACAGCTAAGAGAAGAAAAAGAAAAGAAAAATTTAACGAAACGAAGTGAAACTCTTTAGAATTCTGCTTAAAAGAAACAAGCTTTCGAGTTTAACTGGAATCATGGACTCATATTACCCAACAATATTTCAAATCACAATAAAGCAGCAAACTAAAGGTCGCAATATAAAGAAGAATAAAGGGCAGAAAAAGAATAAAAACAAAAAGGAAAAATATGCTCCTCACAACATCTTAGGAATTAAGAAATGCTATCATAAGAGAAATGAAACCAACTAAGAAATTTGGTAAGAAAAATTCCAATTTTGGAGAAATTTGCAATGAAATCGAAAAGAACATAAAATCTGCTGATTTACTCCGGCAGCCAGGCTAGTAATAAGCTTATTATGATCGCCACTTAGTTGGCCGTCCTCGCGCAATATTGCAAGACTCTGATTGCCTGATTTTTACAAAAAGAGGTCGCATGCCCATACATACATACATAATTGGTCATTGCAACCCTTCAGTCAGGATTATTGACCTAGTTTCTCACACCACTTATGTTGTGTGTGTTAATTTTATACATAAGTGGCGGGACCTACAGTTTAAAGTCGACTCCGAACGACAGATTTTTTTGAGAAACTTTTCATGGCAATTTTATTTACTCTCAGAGTTTTTGCCAGAAATCTGCTGAGAGGAAATCGCCGTAGAAATACTTTTTGTATTTTGTTTTGATGTCTGGCCTGGGGCTCGAACCCTGGCTTTACGTCTAATAAGCCAACACACTACCTACTAGACTACGGCGACTTCATGCCCATCCTTTCCATTATTTTGGTTCCCACTGAATTCTGCCGCATAGGAATAAATATTGGATGTCGATAGATTCTATATTCGCATGACTTCTCAACAGCAGTGGATCTGAGGAGGAAGAGGGATAGAATATCTTTTATATCATCCGTTGCTTGTCATGAATAGACAGCGATTCTTGGCCTCTAATTTCCTACAGCTTTAACCAAGCTTTTGAATAAAAGATTCTTGCAGTTGCGGTGTTTATTTTTGAACCGGGGTTTTTACCCATATAGACTATTTGATTTCCAGTTTAGATATTGGCTTGCTGTGTGGAAGTAGATTGATTTTTACCCTTTAAAGAGAGTCTTTCAGCTAACCCAATAGCTCTAACATCGTATAACGAACATTAATTATCACACGTACATACTACGTTATTTGCTCGAGATAGGCTATCAACTGATTTTTGAATTCAATTGTGTACAAACATCCTACTCTTTATAAGCTTTTTAAATTCTGATTCATCTGTAAGTTAGCAAAGGAACCTTACTCTGTCCTGATATACATAAGGTGTAGTAAAATGAAATCCTTTATTTCTAAATAAAATTAAAGACAGTTGGTCAGTTATTTATTCGTTTGCCCTATAAATGGAAAAATTCTCTTCCAAATTGATAAAAATATGAAACCATAGATGCTGGAATATTTATGCTGAAATGAAAAGAGTACAACAGTGTTTTAATTTGGGTTTATTTCAAACACTCTCGCAAATCTTTCTATCATTTCTAAATGCATGTAGCGTAAGGGAATAAATTTTGTTACACTTTTCATTGTTTTTAAATACTTTTAAATTAAGTTGGTCCCATTATTATATTGCCAGTCAAGTAAAGTATTTCCTGAGCTAACAAGAGCAGTGAATGAGTGAGTGAGCGAGTGAATAAGTGAGTTTGGCCAACGGCTCCCATGGCGACTTAACACGTTCCGTGCCAAGCTGTTTATGCGAAGGTGTCATTTCTAGGCCACGTGTACCATTTTCGGTACACGATAACTACTTTTAGAAATTGCTATAAATACATGTTTTTTTTTTTTGTTTTTGATAAAATTATATTATTTTCAAAGTTATTAATATCTAAACGACGAAATGCACAAAATAACAATAAAAAATTAAATTTATTTCACTTAGAATAAGAGACATAAGGGTGATGTACAAAAGAGAATATATGTTTTACTTAAGTTTGATTACACTACTATAATTTTTCACACTTTCTGCATAGCCTGATTTGCAGTGGTTCCTTTTTCCTGGTCTGACATTACCTTTTTGTAATTTATGGCGTTTTCTAGAAGGTGGGACATGGTCATCTTCTTCAGAAAATATACTATATGAAATCAGTAGCTTTTTACATTGTAAATATGAAATTGAACAGTTGGGTTTGTATTATACAAAATCGATGCATTTACAACTCCCGTACTCATCAAAAGCTCAAAAGTGCTCTGATAACTAATTACCACGCCACATGTACCGTTATCAGTACATGACTCAAAAATTGCTCTAAATATCATTACGTTGCCTAAAACAGTGCTACCAATAATTAAATTTTGGATATAACCATTTTAAATTCGAAAATTCAGCTTGGCGTAGAAATGAGGTTTAGTGTGCACCGAAAACGGTACACGTGGCACGGAACGTGTTAAAACTTAATGTTGGTAATTTTATTTCAGTTTCGCTTAGTTAACTTCAATTATGTTGTAGTCGTTCTT
Organism: Sarcophaga caerulescens; assembly: GCA_927399465.1. Classification (NCBI taxonomy): domain Eukaryota; kingdom Metazoa; phylum Arthropoda; class Insecta; order Diptera; family Sarcophagidae; genus Sarcophaga; species Sarcophaga caerulescens. The sequence continues at coordinate 54,661,278 of OV656873.1, forward strand.
TATTCATTCTCCACAATCTTTCTTTTTTTCTTTGCCTCTCTTTCTCACTCTCTTTACTTTTTTGCCGACTTTCTTTAATGCGAAGCACATACACACGTATCTCCTTTCCTTTTCATGTTTTTCTGGGGGCTTTTTTCTTTTCTTTTATTATTTTGTAATGGGTTCACTCTGTGTCCAGCGATTGTTGCCAATAGTTTTTGCCATTCCAGACCGTATAACACACACACACACACACACACACACTCATACTACATGGAATTGTATAATCGTAAGATATTATCTCGTAGTTGGGTTTATTAAGAACCTTTTATTTGTGTATCTCCTACTCCACTGTGTGTGTGCATATGACCAGGATGACATCTCCTTAAAACGAAATCATGTACTCGCATACACTTGCAAACAAATGAACGCGCCGCCACAAGCATAAAATTCACACTCGTAAAGTAAATAAATTTTTTAAGTGGCGGCACTTTTTTCTCTCTTTTTTATCTCAGATTTTTTCTTTGGCCAAATCACTGCTTCAGTCAGTTTCATTAGGGCATCAGAAGGGATTTGTTAAGTTTCATAAGAAATTCTTGATTATTAAATAAATAAAACCAACAACAACAAAAAAAAGAATTAATGGTTGTAGTTGGAAAACAGTTTTAACTGTTTTAGATTCTTGTTCTGGTTCTGTTCTGTTTCCTTTCCTTTCTGGCCTTATGATTATTTTTATGGTTATTAATTTGACACTGTTTTTACTGGGAATTCACAAAGGAATTTCGTATTGAAATCGAAATTGGGAGATTAAGAAATCAACGGGTGATAAACATTAAGACTAAATTGATGTTTCTTTCTGTAATAAAAACAGGCAGGAAACTTAAACGCAAAAAGCTATTTGTGGCATGCCACTCGACACATAGCCGAGCATTAAAATTTTATTGGTTCGATATTTTAATTAAAATTCCACATAAATTTTGAATGTTTTTAATCCTCTTTTTGTATAAAACTCACCATTCTTGTTATAAGCAGCATATCTGTCCTTGCGTTCTCAGCTCGTTCAATGCTAGTATCGCTTCCATATTTAGTTGCAGATAAGATTCATTCACACTTTCCTACGATGGCTTAGGCATTACAGTCTTTTGGAGTCCTGCTAAAGTCGATCAAAAATTTTAACTGGGCATGCCTAAACCCTCTCTATTTCGATTTTTTAATTTCGCACTTTAGAAGATTTTGCACTCGGCCCATAAACGTTAGATTTACACGATGTTTCTGCAGAAAAAAATACTTGAGTACTATTTCCAGACTTGCTTACGTTGATGCAAGAGATCCGTTCGCATTCTAACAGGAATTCTAACGGGACACTGCGTTATTGGCAGTTTCACTGACAAGCTTGGTCTGCCCCACCGCGCTTACTGTAGAAGCTGACATGATGTGGAGTTAACGGAATCTGTACGACACCTTTTATGCAAGTACCTGCACTTTATCGGTTTTTGGGTAGCAGAACGTTTCAGAATGTGGGCATGGTGGCGAACGTGCCACTAAGGGAACTTGCTGATTTCATCCAGAGCTCAGGATGGTTTAAACTCACCGCTAACGGATCATTACAAGGAACCTTAGACTGGGTCATATTGGCCACCAAATAAACTAGCCTGTGGACGGCAAGCTGTCCGCTAACCTAACTCAACCTAACCTACGTCGATAATAAGCCTGTCTGGTCGTTTTTTTCTAAACTTCACTTAGTCCTTTTATTAGCCTTGTTGATGTTTGGCTAATAAAATGTCCAGTATAGGATGGTAACAGCAGTTAATAAATAATTGTATGCCATTGATGCCGGATTGATTTGAAATCCCTGATTTGCAGACGTACAGTACAACTGATGTAACATTTACTCACTTAATTGGTAATTACAACTCATTAGTCAGGATTACAACCTATTTTCCCATGTTCTGTGAGTTAATTTTAATCCAGGAGTGGTACAACCTACAATTTAAAGTCGACTCGGAACGACAAATTTTTGAAAAGCTTCTCATGGCAATTTTATTTTCTTTCAGAGATTTTGCCATAACACTGCTGAGAAAGAGTCGCCGATATTTTTTTCAAATTTGGTTTTGTTCCATATGTCTGAGCCGGGGTTGGTGCCGTGGATTCGCATCTAATATGCCAACTCATTACCTATTAGACTATGGCGACTGATATAACATGTTAACTGAGCATAGTAATCATTGATCTTTCTTAATTTGCGTAATCCTTTGTAAGCTCTCCTAGCCTCTCTTTAGCCTCAAGTTTCATAATTATAATGTCCGCATAGAAGAACGTGGGAACGTCTTCAGTTTTGTTGTTATCCAAGTGGGATTCGTCGCATATTCGCCACAGTAATCTTAAGATACTGATTGTCGGGATATTTATTCTGAGACCAAATTGTGATTGCATGTCATCAAATCCACAAGAAAGCAGGCAAATGTCATCAAGTAGACTCAATTGTAGAAGCGTCTTGTAATGAATCTAGGCGTGCATGTAACTTTCACCACAGTGCTGTAAACAGGGGATCGTGGGCATTCTTACTGAAAGTTTTCTAAGATAGTTATTGGTTATGATCCTGGCCTTGTATTGAAGCCTGCGATCGCAATTTCTGTGTGATGTATTGTGTTGCTCGCCTTTTCAAATGTTATATTTTGCGACGAGCTCCTAAAGACTGCTGCGATGAAGTTCGAGATTTCTGAGCTGTGGTTTGAACCATGATCCGGCCAACACAGTACCTACTAGACTATATAAATTCGGCAAAATAATGCTCAGTAGCTGTCATTTCTATGTTAATCCACGCAATTGGAATTGTGCATTCTCTAGATATCTGCGATCCATCGAATTCTTCCCTTTTCTTTTATTTTTTGATTTGCTTTGAACTCTGAACTCCTCCAGTAAACCAACAAACTACCCACTAGACTACAGCAGTTTCCTTTAGGAGAACAAACTAAAAAATCATAAAAATACTGATAAAGAAAGCAAAGAACTATATTTCTGCACATTAGTTTGAAACTTGTCGGCTACAAATTTCATTATTTCAACTGTTGTGCTGATTGAAATATTATGTCACTGATATTAAGGGCATCACAAATTCAAGTCATTCCAATGACATTGAAATATTTCCTCTTAAGAAACTTCCTCATCCACTGAGAGTATAAATGAAGTTATAAACTCTTATCAGTAAACGTTGCGGAGTTAAGAAACTAGTTCCCGAATTTTAGAAATTTCGATGAAATAACTGAGATAAACGGTTTCTCTTCAGTTGCTGCTGCTGTTGTTCGCTGCCTATCAAAATGTTAAATTTATAACACTATTAAGGCCACAAACATTTTGCCAAAATAGAAACTTGATAAAGCCAAAAGCCTACATAAATTATAGTTTTTTTTTTTTAATATTTTTTATAATAAAAAAATGAAACTAAAAATTTGTTGCTACCCTTTAGGCCTCTTTGGAATTTCAAGTCATACAAACGTTGCGTTAATTTCTGTTAATTTTTTTTTATTTTTTTTTATTTTTTTTTATTTTTCTTCTTCTAACAATTTAATGCTGACACAACAATAACAATTAATTAAAATTGTTTAACGAACAATGAACATTTTGACAACTACAACTACAAATGCTACAACAACAATAATCATTATCAACACAAAAGCCACAAAAGCTCAATAAACAATTGTCGCTTAATTTGATAAAATACTTCTTAAAAAATATTTTTTTTTTTTCAAAAGAGGCCTATTGAGTTTCTATGAACAACCAAAAGCGATAAGAAAAAATATGTTTTTTTTTCTGCTGTTCAAGTTTTACCACCTGAAGTGCGTATAATAAAGCATACGAGTTAAATATGATTATAACGAGGGTGAATTTAAAATGGCAACTGATTAATAAGTTGAACGTCTTATATATGAGTTTTAAGGCATGGACTCTAAAATCGATGTAGAATCCTTGGAATACTTTCCTTCACATATGCAAAGTAGAGTCTGTGGTGTTTGAGTTCAAATGTTGTGTCCTAGGTTATGATCATGTCCTGGCTATCCTTAACTTCTTATTGGTTATGATCCTGCCCTTGTGTTGAAATCTCCTATCAAAGTTTCTGTGTGATATATTGTGTAGCTTCCCTTTTCAAGGTGGTGTTTGAGCTCAAATCTTGCGAGCTAGGTTATGATTACTACCTCGTGCAAAAACAGCATTCGTAGAAGCGGCAATTTAAGTGTATTGTGCTGAATCTAGGCGCAGTACTGTAAATAGGGAATAGTGGCTATTCTTACTACAAGTCCTCTTAACTTCTTATTGATTACGATCCTGCCCTTGTGTTGAAAAAATTCTATGTATTTCATTGTGTACTAAATATAGCGACTAGCGCCATTCAAATCAAATTCACACCAAATTTGTCTGAATACTTTCTGTCGTTTTTTGGTGTTTTTTTTTTGTTGTCACAAACAATACAAGATTATGGATCAGCCGTGTCATATTCCACAGATTTAGTCTTTTCAAACTTATTCGTTTCTCCTGCGCTTTTCTCTTCGTGGAAGGGAGAGCAATTTGCAAGACCTCTATAGAATTGTCTTGAAGTTTAGGATGGAGTGATGAGTAATGAATTTATATCTGGTACATGAACATAAAATGCGCTTGGAGGACACACCAGTCTAATGAGCAGAAAGCCTTCGGCTTTGACGTTTTAATGCGCATTTTTTGTACTTTTATTTCAAATTATAATAGATTCGTACTCGGAAATCTTGTATAGTAAGCCAACACTATGGCGGCCCTTTTTAAGTATTTTTACCCTCTTTTTGCCACTTTACCACATAGACCTGGACAAAGATGCCTTTCCTTTCCTATGGCTAAATGTAAGCTTATTTCGGCACAGATTTCAGTACTTGATGCCATTCAAGATTGATCGTATCCGATTCTCCATCCTTTTTGTACTCTGGGGTATGGTCTATTGCAGAAGCGCTTGACAAAATCTTCAGTCTTTGGAAAAAAAATCTAAATTTTCTACAGGTTTTAAACCTACATAGACCTGGACAAAGATGCCTTTCCTTTCATATGGCTAAATGTAAGCTTATTTCGGCACAGATTTCAGTACTTGATGCCATTCAAGATTGATCGTATCCGATTCTCCATCCTTTTTGTACTCTGGGGTATGGTCTATTGCAGAAGCGCTAGAGAAAACCTTCAGTCTTTGGAAAAAAATCTAAATTTTCTACATGTTTTAAACCCGTTAGTTAGTTCAACATTAGTCTATTATAACGGTCGTACCCTAATAAATTTTTACACATTCTTGCCATCGTTATTATTTTCCTTATCTTCTTATTATTTACTGTGTTTTGTGTCAGTTGCTTTAGCCCAGTTAAGAAGGCTAGCCAGTTGATAGGACTAAGGTAGCAGATTCTAGAAAGATAGAGTTCCCATGTTTCATTGTTCTGTATTAAAATTTATTCGGATTGTTGTATTGTGTACAGCGGAGAGGATGTTTTTCCAATTAGTCTAAGGCTATGTCAGCCTTGCTATGATTTTCTTTACTGATGTTATTATCTCTAGGCGATGCTGGATAGATTATTAGGTCACCGGATTAATTAAGTCTCTAATGAGCTGTATTAAAGATCATTTGAAATTCATCCACGTATCCCTAGTAACTAAAGCCAATATGAATGAGTTTGAATATGCACGATTTGGTATGCATGAGTATGTGTGTGTACTTTAATTGTGCGTAAGTAGCTGACATTCAATCGTTGATACATTGCTCCGGTTTGGCTGATGTGGTTAAACAGCAACACACCACTCCACACCACACCACACACAGCTCGGTGTGATTGAAACACTGTTTTCAAGTCAACGCAAAACCAATTGTCCATGACTAATGCACTGTCAAAGTTTAAAAATGTTTGAATAGCAGCAACTTGGGCTATTAGAACTTGAGAACAACAGCAATAGCAACAACAATAACAAATATTTTTCATACAAAAAGAAAAAACAAAAATCTTTAACAACTTCAAACATTTGTTTTAACATTGGCAAGACATTTTAACGCACATGAGAACAGTTTGAATGGAATTGAATTCAATTCAATTCAATGGAATTTATTCTACAACATTTATGAATACAAACGAAAAAAAAAATTTTTTTTTTGGCATTTACTCTCTTACTCCATACACAGATGTCTTATCCACAAAAAAAAAAAAAAAATTTTTTGTAAGTCGAAAAAGTTTTAAAAATACAAGAAAAAAAATATTATGACAGACAACTATTAGACGCCATTATTCTTTTACAACAACTTTTTAACATGTTTAAATTAAAAAACAACAAAAAAAAAAAAAAATCAAAAACAAATTTTTATAAATTTTATTGGCCGGGCCTCTAAAACCATATTTGGTTGCTGTTGTTGTATGGTGTGATTTGTAAAGGTGCGTATCGTATATTACACACTTCGATATGTTGACAGTGATCAAAAGCGCGAGAAAAAAACCCCAAAAACAAAAGTCAAAGACTTATTTAATCCGTTCGCTGTTCCACAATTAACGTGTGTAGTATGTACAAGCATTTCATTTTGGTTGTCTCGTAAACCATTAAATATTTCAGTTGGATTTTTTTCTTGTTTTTTTTTTTCTTTTTTGGAAATTCAATTCAAATTCATTGTTATTTGTCAGTTTGTTGTCGAAAAGATTTATGAAATCGTGTTATCGAAAAAATATTGCAAAAAAAAAAAGAAAGAAACATAAATACTGAAACATAAAATATGTTATCGATAGTATCTATAAAAACAAAACAAAAATGAAGGAAATTAGTTTGAAACAAAACTTTTCATTACGAGTTTTAACAGGCGCTCTGCTGACAGACAGCCAAATTGAAATTCAAGTAGGAAGTAACAGCAGGAAGTATTAAAACAAAGCATAAGAGCATAAGATATTTTATTAAAAAAAAGCCATCAACTGGCGCCGCCTATTGGTAATTAATCAATTGAATTTCTGAGATTCTTTTCAATAAAAATCCAATTAATTGTGACCCAAATATGGTATTTCGCCAGAGATTTAATGTTCGTGGGATTAAACTCAATTCAATCAATGTAGTACCTCTACTCTTTCATTGCATTTTATTTGAATTTGGATAATTGCGTATTCAGACAGTGCACCCTAATGATGATAGGTATCCTGCGACTGAATTCAATGCCGAACACCAGCCATACAATTATCAGTTACTAGAAACATAAAGTATAGCAGTGCAGCGATATCGCTATAAAACCCAAGATAAACATGACAAATGCAGACTTGAACAATGAAGCAATGTATAGAAACTGAATATGTGTTGGGAAAATAGCTCAACTTATCGGAATTGGAGAACAATGCAACAAAGGAAGGAGTCAACATTGGCATTTGGGGATTGCCAATACCGCCAACACATATTCAGTTTCCATCTTGCGGTAAGCAGGCAGTAGAAGAAAACCTGTCTATAGGGCAACCATGACGGAGAGATTGAATATCAATTGACACTTTGAAACTAGTTTTTCGAAGATGGTAATTTAATCGTAATCGTCAAAAACAACAATAAAGACTACAAAACCCCCAACACCAATATAAACTGCTAGCTAAGGAAGTAAAGAAAGAAAAAGTTGGTAATTACAACCCTTCAGTCAGGATTATGGACCTAGTTTCTCACACCACTTATGTTGTGTGTTAATTTTATACATGAGTGGCGGGACCTAGAGTTTGAAGTCGATTCCGAACCACAGATTTTTTGAGAAACTTTTCATGGCAATTTTATTTGCTCTCAGAGTTTTTGCTAGAAAGCTGCAGAGAGAAAGTCGCCGAAGAAATATTTTTTTCATATTTTCGTTTTGATGTCTGACCTGGGATTTGAACCGTGGCCTTACGTCTAATAAGCCAACACACCTACTAGACAACGGCGACTTTAACGAAAAAAGCGAAACATAATTTCTGGATCAGACTTCCGCGACGAATCTCAACTGTCCTCAACTTGTATAGAATAACCCTGTAATTTCTCTCGCAATCCTCTTACCATAGCAAACCTCAGGATGTTATTCGGCTTATGGATATAAATACCCAGGTGTTTTCTTCTGAAATGCATAAACTCTGCACAAGTGCGAAGTATATGTTCATCATGGAGTCTTTAATCACTCTACTTTAAAACAACTTTTCTTTTTGGTCTACAGTGCCCAGTACAATGTCGGTTACTATCATCCTCTCTTCTCCTCTCTACTTCTCGATAGTCTGATGCATAACTGTACTTCTCATTGTTATTACCCAACAACAGCTTAGATTATCTCAAACCTGTTTGATTTAAGTAAAGTGTCTGTCTCTCTTCACATTTTTTTTTTCGTCAAGTATACCCCCTTAATTCCCTGTTCCTACTACGCTGATAGATACTGACATCAACAGCGGCATAAAAGCCAACCTCCTTTAAATTTGATTTGCGTTCGAATTCCTAAGGAATACAGGTCCGCCTAGCTGTTTGAACGTTTCACTCAATTCAATTTCTAGTCAACCTCAGAGCAACTAAATGCTTTCTCTGTGTAAGTAGAGTTGTGCACAATGGCGTAAACTTTCGCTTGGTAGCAATTTGCGAGTTTCCCTATGGGCTCTGAGTAGTTCACTCTGTGACCGAATATGTCTCTTTCTCCTACTATGTATCGATCTATCTATATAACAGAGACTATCCCCTTTCTTAAAGGAGTATGTATGTTTCGAAGCATTTCCAAAAATCATAGAGTTTACTGGTATAATCTAGCGAGATAATTGAGGCGACTGTTAGGCATTCGATTTGTCAGGTCACAATATCCGCTGCCTTGTGATTGCTTTTAACTTAGATTGCTGCTTAACTGTCGACACACATGGTCAAGTTCAAAGGAGGTAGGTGCCTGGTTTCAATCAAACGTGCAGCTTGTTCAATAGCAAAAATCTCCGCCTGAAATACGCTGGCCTGGTTAGGTAATCTGTATGCCCCATTCAGTGCCAGCTTATCGGACCCAGCTAATAGACCGCAGATCCAGTTTCACATTTTATTTTTGAACCTTCAGTGAAGATCATTATATCACCATCACCGATGACAGCTTCGACAATCTATTCTTTCCGTGTGGGAGAGTAAGTTTTGACTGTTCGTTCGAAAACAGCCTCTGCCACCAAATTAGTCGCATCTAAAACTCGGGTGATCCGGTTCTACTTTATATAGTATTGAGGCATGCCCTATTGAATATGGCCAAAACATAGCTGAGAACTTCAGCCTCAGTGCAGTTCTGGCAGCCATGTTTTGAAGGAAGATTTCTTGTGGTTGTAGAGATAAGACGATCTCGAGGCCAGCCTGCGGGGTGTATTTCAGAACAGCTGTGATGGCTAAGTATGTCAACCTTTGTACGTTGTTCAGCAAAATAATCTGTATAATGATCGAGTGTAATACACAAATGAGTTTTGTTTTTAGAATCGAAAACATAAAATGACTTCAAGTCTGATAAACATTTTTCTCACTTCACCACATTTTCTCTGTTCAAAAGAATTTACTTCGACTTTAAAATCCCAGTAAAAGTTTTAAAACTCGTAATAAATCTTAATTGTAAAATATGTTTTGTTTTTGTACAATTAATATGGTTCAAGGTTCTCTTCTAATTGCATATTTTATGAATGAAAATTAAAAGTTTATCTCATACACACCACATCTAGTCTGTTACAACTGATACGCATAGTTTCGATTGAAAAAACAGGAAAAAAACAAAAAAGTTTTAAAATTAATCATGCAAAAAGTCAACGATTATTCATAGAGCATAGTAGTATCTGTTTGTAATTATTCACACACACAGATACAGCCCGCATTCACACCCATGCAAGGCAATTCATTAAATCATTCAATTGCATGTGAACTTTCGCTTTTTGTTCACACACTGAAATGTGCAACGAGAATAACCAGAACACAGCAACTGTTTCTTCTGTATTCTTTGGGGGGATAATGGAACATATGTGACCACAACTAGATGATGTATGAGGAATTACAAACATAGAACAAGAAATACTAAAAAAAGTATTTCTACGTTAACTGTTCAATTAGAGCAACTGTTACGAAAGCGTTTACACTAGAGGAAATCGATTTGAGAAAATTTTTGCTCGAAGACGCAACAAAATTAAAGCTTTGGTAACCAACCGCTAACTGAAAATTAGGAAATCGGGCTGAAGACCAACTTTACCTCTGTATATTTAGACAAACAAGATATGGACCTTCATGGCTTAGAACTCAAAGTAGGCCAATCACCAAATGTGCTGAAAAAATCTCAAACATCGCCATCGAAGGAATCAAAGTCTTATAATAAGAAACGACTTATAAATCAGCATCATATAGTTATTGTCTCGCTTCGTTCTCCTAAATGTGTGTTTCGAGAATACCATGTCTAGACGTTGCATACACGGAGTTGGTCGAAGTGAGTGCTAAGAAACAGGAATTTCGGTAGTCCTGAGCTTCTATGCTTTGACAAGACTGATTAGAAAATTATAAAGTTTCGAGATTAATTTCGTAAGAACACAGAATGTTTGTACATGGGTAGCAGCATCCTCGAGGTCTGATTAGAGGCTTATCGCTAGCGATACTGTTAGGAAGAATTTAAGGCAGAAAATCTTATTGGTAATCTCACGACTTTGGCTTCACACTTTACATGTCTGATGTGAGCGATTGTATAGACCCTCTGGTAATTTTTATTATTTCTTCTATTACGGACTCCAAGTGTCTAAGCGAAGATTCAAAACTGTGGTGTTAGGATTCGTCCTACTGCTTAATGGAGTAAGAGTAGCAATAGTAGAGCAGGACAAGGACCCTACCACCTACAACAATACTGGCAATGTCGTTAATCCTTTCCGAAAGCGTAGATATTGGAACAACATTTTTCCGGTCTGTCAATCTGTGCTTAAGACGCATGGCAGTTACACATATACGTCTAGGAAATTACGGTTCAGCAGCCTGGCCACACAGAATCAAATTATTTTCAAATGGGTATCTCGCAATAAGGAACACGAAGCGAGAAGATGACGGACACCTATGCTACTCCTGTATGGGCATCCGATATGGGTATATCCGATACTAGTGCCTAAATTCCACGCTGTGTAGGAGAGTATACATTACGGTTTAATATTTTCATTCACAAAGCTAGTCAGTTTGCTCGAAATAATAAGTCTGCAGTTGACAAGCAGATTCACGATAGGTTGGTGGCGGTCATAGCGAAAAAAACTATCTTGGATGTGGCGTCAACATATTACAACACTCAATAAATACTCATAACGTGCATTTTTTCGAAGATTCAAATACGAAAGGTAGACTTCTTTGATCTGTAGGAAGTAGATAATGAAAGATATTGCACTGGCACTAGGTTATTAACCCTAGAAAGCTCGTTCCCCATGCGACTCCTATTGCTTTTTGTGACAGTTTAAAATAAACGAAACAAAAAGTCATGTATTCCAGCTCAATAGTGTTGCAAGTGTAAACGGTTTCTGTTTATGACAAAGCCTATTAAGGTGTGAATCATCGTATCATTCACTTTCTGTGATTTCTAGTTTTTCTTTTTTGCTTTGTAGGCATAACACAATACAAAATTGCAGTCGCCAACTATTGTATTTGCTATGACTGAATGACTGGCTGACTGACTGTGAAATGAATTCAACGGGAAAAAACAAACCGAAAATTTCTGCAATTTCTGGTAGTATTACTGCCAAAAATATTTGAAATTTCATTTGAAAAGCAACAACCACAAAAACTTACTTACGTGGAAAACAGACAGACAACATTAGACGGATGGACATTGGACAGATAGGCTGTGTGTGTGGGTTGCTTGCTTCGACTAGTTTTCTAAGACAAAATGGGAAAATTTGAAATACTTGGAAACGATTTGCAGTTCGCTTTAATTCGTTTAAAATGAAAAACACGTCACATGTATGCACAATGTAAACAAGTTGTAACACGTCACCAGTACCAGCGCCACCAACACTGGCACTCTGTGACGACGACATTTGTGATGGTAACGTCGTTGGTGCTGCTACAAGTTCCGTTGAATTTAAAGAGAAAAAAAAGTGTTGACTTTACAAATGCACTCGAGTTACGGTTTTATCGCCTAGAGACGACGGATAGCAGAAGAAGACGACACATTTTGTTAGTTGGTAACTAAAATTGGCAATAATGTTTGGCCTTTTGGCTTTCAAAGATGTGCTCATGACTACAACCATAATGATGATGTTGGCGATGATGTGGATGTCGTCACTGTTGTCGTTCGTTTTTTCGTTGGTTTCTTGTGCAGCAGATTTTCTTGGCAATAAAATTGTTAAGTAATCATGTGTTCATATCAAAGACAAAAACAAAAAAAGACACAAAATCAAAAAAAAGAACAACTGACGCAAATATTGGTCAAATATGACTGAGAGACTAAAAGGAAAAGCCAAATGTACTCACTCACTCGCTCGCTTACATTATATTGTATGAACAGAATGCATGCCACGTAACGTAAGGTAATGTAACGTAACGATACTATTAATGCCAGTTATTGACATTTTTTTTTGTCTTGTTTCACGTTGGCGTCAATAACATCTAAGATTTGTCTGCTGAGCTCTTTTAGATTTTGTTAATGTTGTTGTCGTCGTTGTTGTTGTTGTTGTTTTCTTTCGGTGGCATTATGATGTCAGATCATGTGAAGGTCTTATGATTACAGCTGTGGGTTATATTTGGTACCGTTTAATTAATGGTTTATTGTTTAAATGTGGCATTTTATTGTGGCACAATATTTCATCATATCCTTCTAATATTTTCCTCCCACGCATTGCATGAGTGGTGGGATATGTCATTCCCTGAATGTTGTTGGTGGCATAGATTTTCAATTTAAATATATCGCCTGTGAGTTTACAATTTAAAGTCTAACTGAATATCAAAGTTCACGTTAACAGCTGTTCTTTAGATATTCATTATAATGGCCTCATAAGATTTTGTCACAGAATTTGTTATTCAGTAGCTAATCTCCATTCATTATCAAAAGCTTTAGCTTTCGAGTTATTCCGTTCAATTTTAGTCCATAAAAATAGGGCTGATAACGAATAAGCCCCAAATGGTGCAAATACATTTATCGTGCACTGGCATCCTTAAGAACTGTAAAGTGAAGACTCTTGCATATTTCAGGAATTCGGATCACTGCAAAATTTCTGTTTTCTGTTCATTTTCTAGACCCCGCGAAGATGTTTCACCAGCAGGTACGAGAAATTACCCTTTTCGATATGAATAGACTCGTTTACCTCAACTCAATGGCTTTCTGAGTATTTTAAAAACATAATTTATGTCCGCGAATATAAGAGAAAAAAAACTTACAGCCGCCGTAGTCTAGTGGGTAGTGCGATGTCTTATTAGACAGGAAACCGTGATTCACACCTTAACTCAGACATCTCGAACAAATTGAAATACAAAAAATATATTGTTTTTGATGATTTCCTCTCTGCAGGGTTATGTGTTTCTCAAAAATCTGTCGTTCGGAGTCGACTTTAAACTGTAGATCCGATCACTCATGAATAACAATTAACAAACACAACATATGGGTGGCATATGATGCTAGGTTGTAATCCTGACTACAAAGTTCTAATGGCCGATTAAGCAAATAAGTAAGAAGCCACAGCAGAAATGAAACCTTTTTTTCCTGCGATGAGAATTCCTACTAAACGAAGCCTTTTCAATGTCGCCACTACTGCGCAGTTACAGCGTTTCATTACAAACTTAAACAACAATTTTTTTGAATTAAGAACTTTCAATCTGCCTCCAAGTTATTCATCCAGGAAGATATACGTTCATATACATAGGTGCACTATACACTCTGTACCATAATTGCTTCCGCTGTGTCTGGAAGCATCTAGCAGATGACAAAGCTGCCATTCTTGAACCAACAGAAGAAAATCAATCACTTCGTGAGATGCAGTATCATCGTATCATCATCCAACAATAATAAAACAAAACTGAGTATCCGATCCCAAGCCATACTAATCCAACGTGTCGGAAAATTCATAGAAAATCCTAATTGGGGGCATATTTCCTCAATGTTTTACCAATCTCTCCTTTCTCAGCTGAAAGACAGCTTGAGAGATATCATAAAAATGTCCGTTGTTTCAAAAGCCCCGAAAGGACCTGTAACAGACCGCTTAGTTCAATCTGGCTAGTGCATAGAGTGCCCTACGTGCTCTACGATCCAAAAATAAAAAATAAAAAACAGTGCCTTCATGACAAAATTCTTACTTTTCCAAGAGGCATTAAGTGCTTTTGGTCAATCGTTAAAATGATAAGACTAAGTTGATAGAGATATTAGATTGCCGTTATTTCAAAAGCTCTTCTTGATTTCCTATTTAGGGTATACCGTCCCTTTGAATTTTCGTAATGAAGACAAAAAACCATTCATTAGTTTGGACAAATCTGATCTTACGGTTACTAAAATGAATACACTACGTCTGTATATCTGTTACGTTGACACCAATAACCATTTTTGTTTTAAATGAAGACAGACAATGGAAATAATTTTGTTTAGAAAAGCGAACGGAAAAAAAAAAAACCTGAAAACTTTTGAATAAAATTTTCCCATCAGGTTGCATGCGCAGTGTACGAGTATGTCTGCCTTTGAAAATTGTTTCTTGTGTACTTGACTTCAATTCAAAAGAGACTTGCAACAGACAAATATTGCAGCTTAACTGTGCAAACATTGTAAAATTTTGAAAGACATTGATCTTTAAACAAAAAAAAAAAAAAACCAAAACAAAATAAAAAAAATATTGTTTGACAGTTTATGACAATGAAACAATCAAATTTAATATTTGACATTTGCCAATAAAAAAGCCCAACGTTAAATTACTGTCATAATAAAGATGACAGTAAAAGATTTTAAATGTTTCGAGATGAACTTTTCTTGAAATTCACAGATTCACAGATTTTTTTTTGTGTTTTTAAATTTAATTTTTCATTCAATTTGCAACTGACTAATCGCTTGTGTAAACGAAAAGATTAGTCAGAGTCTATTTTACAATTTGTTGTAATAATTTTGATTTCTATTAACAATTATAATCAATTGTGCAATTCAACAGCAAACATCTCGTGTATGAATATTTGAGCTGCTGTTTTGCACCATTCATGCCCTGTCAATCATTATACGTCTAGCATATGCAAGTAGAACACAAACAGCGGGCATGAATATTTCTAATAATTTTAGGGTTTTCCTTAAAACAGTGATATGGAAATTAAAAAAATTAAAATAAACTATAGGTCCCACCACTCATTTTAACCACATTCGACATTAAGGCACTCGACATAAGTGGTGTGAGAAACGAAGTGGTAACCACCCCCACTGAAGTGTTGTAACGTCCAATTATATATGTACATACATATGTAAGATGCACTTCTTTGACGAGTTCTAGGACGTGGTGCTCTATTATTAAAAATTTTCAGGATTTTTATTTAAAAATCTGTGAAATTGCTGTTGATTATTGAATCCTTAGATTAATACTCGGAAGGTCGAATTGGAATCTCACTGGAAAATTTTTAGTCGAGACCACAAATCAATGCGACCAGAGGATATCTAGCCTATTACATTAACACTTCAATTTGAGGCGTTGTGGGAATTCTACGCTAGCACTTTAGCAGATCCATGAAAAAGTCATCAGGATGTTGAAACTTCTGTTTGAGAGGCGTGGACACTATTGAGCACTGATGTAGCAGCCTTGAGAGTATTCGAGAGAAAAGTCCAACGTAAGATCTTCGGTCCAGTGCAAGTTAGCGATGATTTCCGCATCCGATTCAACAGGGAGCTGTATGAGCTCCTCAACGATATGGACGGTGTGCAGCGTATTAACATCCAGCGGCTGCGCCGGCATGGCCATGTCGTTCGAATGGAGGAGAATGCTCTGGCGAGACGGGTATTTGATGTGGGGATTTGCGGAAGTCGGCGAAGACGACTTTGTTTCCATTGGAAGGACCAGATCAAGGAAGGCGTGACCAACTGGCGTAAGCGCGTAAGAAGCAGAGGAGCCTAGAAGGATGTGTTAAGGCAGGCCGTAAATCGGATTGTTAATGGCCAGCTAAGAAGCAGTAAGTTTGAAGAATGTAGAACAACTACAAAAAATGTTTTTGAAACCGAATTTTGCAACCTAAGCTGCAATAATACGTTTAGTATCTCGTTAGGAGGCTTTAGTCTTTGTTCCACTTAGCGAAAGTAGCTTATTGCTGAATCTCCAATTGAGGAAGAGTAACCATTGCATCAGACGTTGGTGGCCGGTGTAGTAATGGCAGACACAGGAAATCACTCCATCCCCAGTTCATAAGTATTAGTCTCCTGTAGCTTTTTGTACAACTACTGAAGGGTTCAAGACCTCACGTTTCGACTAAATTATGTCATTATTTCATAGCTCTCATATAGAGGAACCCAACCATATGTAACAGGCTTACAGTTACTTAACTTGACTTTGTGCTCACAAACCATTTATGAGGTGATCCTGAGCTCTTCCCTATCCAAAAGACTATAAACGTGGGTGTGCCTATTCTATGGGCATGTGTTTTTATCCGAAAAATTATGGGTAGACGCCCATTGAAATCGATTTTCTCAATATGGGAACATTGATTCAAGCCCTATTTGTCCTGTCGGCATACCATCTTGGTGGCATCACTTCGAAATTGTTGACCTTACAGTACGCCATTGCTATGGATGGCATCAAACGATAACTAATGCCTTCTTTTTTGGCTCCCTTAATCTCTCAAGGGTTAGGAGTTAAAATTAGGTTCCTGAATGTTTTTCTTTTTTAGGGGAACATGCAAATCTCTTTAGTTTTAGAATACGCATACCATGTTGAGCACATTTTCGTCAACAGCCCAATGATAAGCTGGTTTTTTCGGGTTTGTAGTCTTATTCTCTCAAAATGAAAACTACCCAAATACTTACCATTGACTGCTAACAATTGTTCATAGGCGACTTCCTCATTCACGCTTGAAATCTATTACGACTGAAGCGATGACGACTATTGTTGTAAGCATTTTATATTACACGACTATATAAATAGGTGTGATGGTTTCATCCTGTGTTACTTCGTTACAACTACTTTGAAATTCAGTTTTGTTCTCCAGCAAGGAAAGGACCTTGCCACTGCAGATCTTTAAAACGCTCATAGCTCTCAATTAACCTCAACATTTAAACAGGGACAGCGAGGCACTGATAATGGGATACATAGTCAACCTGCTGTGTAAGTGACAACAATCTCCGTCGCCATCTCTATTCGGTAGGCAACTTTAGCTTCAAAAGGATTGAATCGTGAAAAGTCTTTGTCGACACTAAACCCGTAGTTTAATTTATTCACGATGATATTGAGTTATTGAACAGATCTTCTTGTCAATAAATAGGAAAAGCAGAGAAAAACCTGTCCCATAAGTCTGTTATCTTTGCTTTGGACACCCTATTTTACACAGCGTGTGTGCATGCACATTTGATTGAGAAGTTTTTCATTCATATGCAATGAAACTGAAACGAAATATTTTCATTTAGAAAATATTTTTATTACTACATTCGCGTCAATGTAATTAGAAAAACAAATCTATGGCTTGTTAACTATTTATTGTTGATCAAATGTTTAAAATTTTTTTAATTTTTTTTTTGTCTGAATTATTAAATCTTTATTTTACATCACACTTTAAAATTTTGAATGTGAGTGTGATGTCATTTTCATTCCATATACATGTGTGAAGTCATACAGTCATTCATATACTATACTGACTGACATTAAGATTGCTATGTGTCTCCATGATATATGCTTGTACATATATATGTATGTACGAGTATATAAGATAATTTTTATATTTTTTTTATTTAAAAAACTTTAGGCAAAATTTAAATATTTATTACACAATGATTTCATACGAACATGTTCGATGTTTGTTAGAAACATAAACGAAAATTTTATCGAAACTCGAAACAATAACATGAATTTTTATGGTTTTCAAATATAAATTTCAAATGCTTTTGATATGATCGTTTATTTATAAGCTGATATTGAATTATATATGTATGATATATGTATGTATGTATGTGTGTGTGTTACCAATAAAAATGTCTTATTGTGTTAACAATAAATTATTTCTTAAATTTGATACACGACAATTCAAGCAAAGCTAATCATATAACCAGTTTAGTGTTTAAAGGCAATTATTTACAATTCAACTCCTGACAGTGATTTCATATTTAAAATCATTTTGTATCTACACGACGACGAGGGTGAGTTTTTCTCATTTCTAGATTAGTATATGAATGCTAAACGCTTGCATGCTAGTAAGAGACTTTTTTTTATCAGAGAAATTTATGTTTTTCAACCAGAGATCATGGCAATTTTGAAGGTGGCTCAATGTTTTTGAGTGGTGGTATTTACCTGATAATCTCCGGATTTATTCGGACAGTCATTCTGCGATTAAGTCCCTAACGAACATACATTCAACGTCAGTCCTTGTTCATGAATACCTCGGGTTTCTTCGAGAAATTTCGGATCACTGAAAGGAAATTGTATTGTTAATTTGGATATTGCCCACTCATTCTACGACGAGGCTCAATCTCGTTGGTAGCAGGAGGGTACGTGCAATATTGCCAGACTCTGCTGGACACGTATGGACAGGAAAAAGGCTAACTCACTTTTATCCTTAATTCGAATGGCCATCCATCTCACAAGGCGATCATCCATTCTCCTTTTGGCAGGCATGCCTACTGACTCAGCAATCCAACTATTGATTTCTGTAGGAGCTGTGGGTCTGAGGAGGAGGAAGAAACTGTTTTTTAACTCATGTGTCAGTGCCACGCTCTTGCCATGAAGAGACGGAGGTTACTGGCCTCTAATTTTCTGCCATCGTTTACCAAACCCTATAAAGTTTCTGCAATAGCAAGATTTATTTTTGACTCGGGATTGTGAAGTCGCCGTAGTCTAGTCGGTAGTGTGTTGGCTTATTAGACGTAAGGCCACGGTTCAAATGCCAGGTCAGACATTAAAACTAAATTTGAAAAAATATTTCTTCGGCGACTTCCTCTCAGCAGATTTCTGGCAAACAATTTGAGATTAAATAAAATTGCCATGAAAAGTTTCTCAAAAATTTGTCGTTCGGAATTGAATTTAAACTGTAGGTACCGCCAGTCGTGTATGAAATTTACACACACAGCATATGTGGTGTGACAAGTTAGGTCGTAATCGTGACTGAAGGGTTGTAATGACCAATTATGTAATTAATTTAATTTATTATCATAAGACGAAGGTGAATCTATTAATCCATACGTGCACCTTGATAAGAAGGCTGCCGTTTCTCTGTTTTATTGCTAGAATGACGAATTCTGCTTATCTGAAATTAAGGGAATTTTCATCAAAATCGAATCGTTTGTCTCGTAGAGGTCATCACTTCTTGGTACAAAACCCAATGCAATAAAGATTTAATTGTAGGAACGCTGGTCCTGCAATTTACTAATATGATGAAACACCTCTCTCCTTCCTTCCTCATATGATCTATTATCCTAGTTCCATTACAATGAACAGCATCACGGCCATCTACCCTAAGTGTACATTGTCCAAAAAAATTTTTTTTCAATTTGATTTCAACCCAAAATAATGTGAAGCAAAAAAATCGCCTTTGTCTCTTGATACACTTGATACCAAAACTTCATAAGAATGTCAGCACTTATGAATTAAAATTTCAAGTTTTAGACTTCAACAGAATACGAGAAATATTTTTACCCAAAATCAAATACCACCATTTCATCAAAGACAATAAACAAATTGACCGATAGTTTGTTCACATCTTCACAGAGATACTTGTGCTCACATGATGGCAATAGGCATGTACTGACCCTCTAAATAACCACTAACGTTTTAAATAAAAACAAAAAATTAAAAAAAAAATGGTAATAAAAAACCTCTTAAGACATCATTTCCATCTGTTTTTAATTGTGCTCTTTCTTCATTACCAATATTAGTTTTTTGTTCATTGCTCTTTGGTTTTTGGCTTTACATTTAAGGCCTAAAAGAAGATCATCGTCATATTCCATGTCATTATTTAAAATTAATGATTATTTACAATATAATTTGCGTATTTGTTTAATGAATGATTTGAGAAAAAAAAAACCAAAAAATATTCATAAATGCCATGCTAAACAACAGAGACTAAATGGAACCATCACGATGTGAGAGTTAATAGCTTACAGAGCAAATATTAAACAGAAATCCAGTTTAAGCTTTATAACGCATTTGAATATGTTGTCTTAATTATTGTTTTTAATAATGGAAGGTAATATTTTGTACAAATCATTTTGAACTGATACTAATAATGATGATCTTAAATTAATCGTTAGTATGATTGTTTTGTTTTTGATAGCCTAGGGAATATTTTGTTACAATAGCTAAAGTTTAAATAATTTTTTTTCCTGAATTTCCCTTAAGAACTCCAATGAATATTGGAAAAAATTCTCCGCAATAGTTAGGTTGTCCATATGACTTTTAAGGTGGCTTAAAAATCTATTCTTAAATTCTTAATCTTAAAAATCTATTGAAAAACTTTTCATGTTAATTTTATTTAACTCTCAGAGTTTTTGCCAGAAATCTGCTGAGCGGCAGTCGCTGAAGAAATATTTTTTTTATTTTCGTTCTGTTGGAGATGTCTGACATGGGGTAAACCAACACACTATCCACTAGACTACGGCGATCGAATAAAGTTGCTTTAAATTGCAAGAAGTTCAAATAAAGTGACATATATCTGGAAACATCTTTAGCTAACGTAACTCCTTGAATGAAACATACGGGATTCTTTTGACACTTGACAAATAGATTGTTTCTAGCGAACATCACATTAATTTCTCATGCCAAACCAAGGACGTTTGTGCCTTTGCGTGCTGTTATCGCTACACCATCTTAATTTGTTATCCTACAGAGCCACACTTACATTTTAAATAAGAATTTAAATTTCCATTTTCCCACTATCTCGGTTTTTATGATTTCAGCAATAGTAGTGCTTCTAGGAAATTGCAAATTTTAAAACTTCAGCACGAGTAACAAAAATAATGATGAGACATTTCTTACCTGCCAATAGAATGAAATGATTTAGATGTTGATGTTGATGTGCAACAAACTTCCCAAAAAGTACGAGTACTTTTCAAGTACTTCACATTTATAATCAACTTTGACAATGAGTTTATCTTCTGTGATTTTCTTTAAACTTCTTTAATTAACAATAACAACAACAGCAATTGAAAAAATAATTAAAAAAACCATTGAAATTTCAATTATTTCCAACTAAAGACGACAGCGAATGTATAACAAGAACAAGTAGAAAGAAAAAAATAAAACTTTTGTGTTTCGATTAGAATAGGATGGCACTTTGGCCAGTATTGAAATGAATGAATGAATGTATTCTACGCAGTAATATTAGGCTTAAGGTCTACCCTATACTTAAAACTGCATGTACATGTAAAAGAGAGTTTCTTTTAAATATGTTTATGATTTTACGATTTTGGTGGCCACGGGCATGTTATTGTGGAAAAAGGAAATGAAGGGTTCTATTGAATATATTTTGCAATTCCTCAGTTTCTTTCTGTCTGTCTGTCTGTCTGTCTAAATACTGAAATTGAACAACAGTTTGCACTATCTTTCGTAGAACATTTTTACAGAAACAGACTTTTTCGAATGCAGTGGCATTTCTTCTACTTTTAATGCATGTATGCTGAGATTCTTTAGAAAGCTAGTTAGCTTATCTTGTTATATCACTGGGACACTGTTATATAATAGGGACAGAAGTCATATTTACCTTTCTCTTAAAACAATACTAAATGGCTCAGCCATTTTCTTTTCATGTTTAACTATTATTTTTGAGATGATTTTCTGTGCTGCAAATCAGAACTATGAACGAGGACACTGCATTGGCAAAGAAGGTGATAGTATACCAGGGCTGCCCCCATTTCTTGCTTAGAGTAATTAACGCCTGGAATACAGTCATCACATTCATCAGTAAGTGCAGCATAACAGGCTAAACTGCTGCAGCGACGCGAAACTCTAATAAAGACAATCTGGAGATATGTCTGCTACACTATCCTGAGGAAGCCCAAATGGTGCTAGAATGTAATCGAAAAAGCTCACGATGCCGAATTCAATAAAAGAACATCCAGATACACTCAATACTGCAAGGACCGCCGAGGTGAGATGTGATATACGAATTCACACAACTAAAATCTGTAAACCGTATTAAATGTACAAGCTTTGTGGAAGACATTAAGCGTGTTAAAATCCATTGTCACCAGAAAGGCAAATTCTTCTTCAAAAAGGAACTCCTACGCTTTGAAAATTCTAGATTGTTATAGAGAAAGTCAATGAAGGTCAATGGAAGTCATACAAGAGTCATCAGCAGGTGCGCATAGCCACCATGTGGTTACTAGTCGAAGTATAAGATCTATTGTGCTCATAATAGAATCTAATTTACCGTGGCACAACCCATTTTTTAATCCCGACTTTAAGCGATGATAGCCAAATAGCGATAATGTAATCGCCATTCGAAACAAATAATCTGACACCTACTTTTATAGCTCATCAGCGAGCTTGTCTTATACAATAGCACGTCTTGCAGTTTTGTTTAGACCTCCACGGCATTGTCTGTTTACGATAAATTTCACGTAGTCTTGATTCAAAGTTTCCAATACTGCCTCATTATCTATAAGCATCTGCATATTCTTTGGGATGGATATCGTTCATCAAGGACTTGAAAACAGATTCTTAGTTTAACAGCCATGGAGTATAGTCAGTTTAAAAAGTTTAAATTCTTCAAGAATTGTAAGTTTTAAGACCTTAAGAACGTTGTAATCCATTTCCTGGCTGATGCTCATTTTTTTACACATTCCTCAGATACAGGAGACATCTTTCCATTCCATATTTTATGGTTTAAGGCTTTACCTGTTGGTGGCGAGATTTCATTACAAATCGAGACGGTGCCATTTTTATTGAAAAAGAAGAAGGCAATACAGGGTACTAAATTTCGGTGTGTTATTATAAAAGTGTGGCTGTGTAGATGGTGTTAAAACTAAGATTTTGCATAACTTCTGCGATATTTTAAGAATTCCAGAAGTACGTTGACCAACAAAAGATTTTAGGATTTACAATTTCCTGAAGAAATACTCAATAATGGCATGGTTTCCTGGGCAGCAACAAGTTGAGCATGTTAATCTTCGAAAACATCTCCAGAATTTTAAAATTCTCACATTCTTTGGTGTAGGGCATTTGAAAAATATTTTAATACGTACTCAAACATACAAAGACACGATCAAATCTCAGCCAAAAATATTGTAAAAAAAAAGAATGAAGTTCTCGCGGATATTAAATTATTTCTTTAGTTAGTTGGCTAAGGTTTAAATTTATTGTTATTTTTCTGAAGAATTTTAGCAGGTTTTTGTCGTTTATTTTTTCTTTTTTTTTTTCCTTCAAATTTTACTCATTTTTGTTTATTTATGTTTCTGTTGTAAGCGTTTTTTTTTTTTTTTTTTTTCAAATAAATTTTTTATTTCGAGTTTCGTTTATATTCGACAGTTTTTTGTCTTTTATGTGCCAGCCAACGTGCGTTTTTTATGGCATTTTTTGGAATCGTAAAACAAAGCTCCTCCAAAAAAAAAAAAAATATTCAAAGCCTTCTTGAGCTCACTCATGAATTACTTTCGGTTTCGGTTTCGGTTTTTTTTTTTTTTTTGGTTGACGATGAGGCGGTTTTGCCTTCTTCTTCTTAATTCATCTTAATTTGGTAGAAGCATCACAGCAACAAGTTGTTTATGATTTTTGGTAGGGTTTTGTTCCTTTTTATACTCGTTGTTGTTGTTGTTGTATTTGTTTTTTGTCGCTTTTAGATGCTGATGATTCTTAGATTATATTTGTAGGCTTTGCAAAGCAACAAATGATTTTTATTTTCTTCTTTTTCTTTTTTTTTTTTTGGAGGAAATAACTTTTTTTTTTGTTTTCTTGGTTTGAAAATTAACACTCAAATACATGATTCAGATCAATTTGTTGTGATAAAAAAAATTGTTTTTGTTTTGTTTTATTGTTAGTAGTAGTTGTTGTTGTTGCTACTCTGTACCATTTTTGTAAACATTAAGTTATTCGTACATACAACATAAAATTTATTAAGAATTCTTGGAATTTGTTTCTTTGATTTCCATTTGCAACTAATGCCACGGCATTCATTCATTACAAATGAAAAAAAAAAAAAACAAGAAAAAATGATTAAAGAAGCTGACAAGCAAACGATTTAGTTATCATAGCTATTTCTATCTGATAGATTGTGATTTTCGGATCTGAATATGGATACGAATTGTTGCCTTTAAGTCTTAATGCTGTCTTTTGAGAATTTGGCTCATTAGTACTATAAAATGAGACTCTACTAGACAACGTACATACATACATACGTACATAATTGGTCATTTACAACCCCTCAGTCAGGATTACAACCTAGCTCCTGACACCTGACTTGTTGTGTGTGTTAATTTTATACATGATTGGCGATTTAGAGTCGACTCCGAACGACAAATTTTTTTGAGAAACTTTTTCATGGCCACTTGATTTACTCTCAGCGGTTTTGCCAGAAGTCTGCTGAGGCGAAGTCACTGATGAAGTGGTTTTCCATATTTCGTTTTGTTGTAGTTGTCTGACCTGGGGTTTGAAACGTGCTCTCCCGTCTAATAATCCAACACACTACCTACTAGACTACGGCGACTATATGTTTACTATATTAGGGGAAAAGTTTAAAAGGACATCCTTCTTCAGATTGTAGCGTCCTTATGATATATTTGAAATTGAATTCTGATCATTTCTAAACCAACTAAGAATTCTCAATAGCTCGAGGAACACGTAAAATTTGTTTGATTATGGAACGGCAAAGTTTGAAGAAGAAGTTTCAGAAGAACTTTTATGTAGGACCTGAAGGTTTTGCGATTGAAGAATATGTTTTTTATTGACCATCAAGAGAAATGCCAGCTTTGTATTTATGCTGGTGCAAAATACTGAATTAATTTCATGCGCCTTAAAAGTTCGATGAGATTTTCGTACCTCGTTATACGTTTCCATGAAGATATTGGATTGGATATCTACATATGTCCATTTCAAAGGAAAAAAAATTAAAAAATTCACCCAAAGCGTATAATTTGCTTATGAATTACGTAAGTCTTGTCTTTAACTTTTATGTCACTTCCTAGTCAAGAAGGATTTCGCACAGTACTTAAATCAAATTTTCTTTCTCACAGTGGCACAATGCTCAAATTTAGCCAATTTTAGACAAATTTGAAATGCGCTGCAATTTTTCCTTCCAAACGCTTTCAAATGGCGGTGGGAAGACCAACCCATATTTAAATTTTTCCTTTTTGTGAAAAACGTTTTCAGTTTTCTTGCTGTTTAAACCAATTTCAATTATATTTATTTTTTTTTTTGCTGAAGTTAATTTAAATGAAATAACCTCCGACTATACTGGTTTATTACTACCTGCTTAAGGCTCCCAGAGTTACGCCCCATAAATTTTGTAAATTTTGAAGTTTATTTTTTTCTTCTATCTAATCGATTACACAAAATCTATTAGAGGCTCTGGCTAATGTTTAAACAATAAAGTTTTCAAAAATAAACAAAAAAGAAAAAATAAAAAAAACCTGTGGAAGAAAATGAAAATTCAAAGCGACTCATATTCGTGGTGCGTACAAGTTGTGTGTTATAGAAACCCGCTTCGTTTAAATGCTAGTAAAAAATGGGCTTTTATTTTGGGCTAGCCAGCGAACGATATTTAAAATTTTAATTTCGTTTTAATTTTCCTTTTATTATCGTTTTATTATATGGCACTCATTAAAAGCCGAGCCAAGTCAATGCGGTGGTAATTGGTTCAACACTTGATAAGTTTTGTTTTTATTTTCTTTTGGTTTTAAACAGAAACCACGAAATGAAAAAATATTCACACGCTTAAACTAAAGTCCGTCCGTCCGTCCGTCTGTTTGATGGTTGGTGGGTCGTTTGGCTGTTTTTCTGTTTTCGGTTCGATACGCATTTGCTTTTTGCTTTATTGGCATAATTTTTTCATTTTTTTGTGTTTTTCACCTTTGGCAGGTACTTTGTTTGATGATAAATTCATTCATCTCAAGAAAAGAAAACCAAAAAAGGGAATAATTTTTTTCGCCTTACAACTAAAGGTTAATAAGAGGCTAAATGTTAAATATTGGAACGTATTAGCAAATCCCACAGCCTAGTTTTTTGTTTTTTTTTTTGTCTTGTTCACATTAAGCGTGTGTATATTTCCAATGGGAAAATAATTTTCAAGTGCGTAATTGATTTAGGGCCATTCTTACAACTTGCCGTTAAACTTGGGTTTAGTTAAAGGTACCTTTAGCTAAAGGGAACTGTAAAGTTACCTTTAACTGATTTTCGTTATTACAACTTACAGATAAAATAAAATTAAAATATGGCAGTGCCGGAGCAAAGTCGATAAAACTGCTCAATTAAACAATTTTTTTTTTAACGCAGTGGCAACAGCAGACTTCGTTTTTTTGTTGTATATGCTCATTTTGTTTAAATTTGAAGTTGCCATATCGAAAATAGTATATGATATGGCAAGTTCAAACATAAAGTGACCTTTAAATGTTAAAGGTAGGATGATCTTCCCTTTAGCTTAACGATCACTTCTATCTTATTGGGTACTCATAATAATGAAAAACAATTTATCTGCCCGTTAAAATCCTCCCTTTAGTTAACGGCAAGTTGTAATAATGGCCCTTAATGTAGATACGCGAATGCTTGTTTGCTAAAATGAATTCAAGAAACTTACCCCAGAGTTCAAGTAATAAATAATCAATTAATTTCGAACTTTAATTATTTATGATTTTCATTTTTTTGCTTTTGCCTTGTGAGAAAAGTTTGTATATAATGCTTTGCCAGATTTGGGTTAATTGGCATCATCCAGATTTTAATCACTTTATTAGTCTCTTGTACATATCATTTCGCCATCGGTCGTATGTATTGTTGCACTGGTGTTTCCAAAATAATCAAATCGAACGCCGTCATATGGCACATTTCACAATGTGTTCTTAAATCATAATTTTTCGTAGAGATTCTATTTTCGCCAAAAAAAAACTTTACTTTACGATATAGAATTGGTCACCGATATATAGCGTCCTATCCTGATGATTGCTTTGCCATTAACGCAATTGTGCAGGCCCGCATTTGCTTAGTTTCACAAGGTTTTCCTTATTTGATTAGCCTTTGAACAGGCGTTCAGAAGCCATTGCTTGGTGGTCTACAGGATTATGAATCGCACTCTCAAGTGAATGCTAATCTAGAAATTTAAAACTTTTCTTGCAATAGTCCATCCATTAAGACATAACCTTAAGGGATCGTAAGTTTCTTTAATAAACTAGGCTTTTATTCGCTAAATGGGTCTTAAAGGCAACCGTATAGCAAAACACAAGGTCCGAAAATGTATACAAAGTTTCACTGCACTGTTTGTCAAGTTTTTAAAGTCGTTTGCACTCCATACTGCGAACAGATTTCATTCATAGTAGCAGTCTGAAATTTCAATACGATTCCTCTCGATTAAAATGTTATTCATTTGTGGTTGGAAGCTTGTCCAGTTCCGTGGCCGCATTTCAGATTGTGTTTTGATCAGTTTGATCCCAAAGCTGAATATTGCTAATGGTGTTTGATCAGAAATTGTGCAGAATTTGAAGAAAACAGTGGTCGAAGTCGTTGTAGTATAGTAGGTAGTGTGTTGGCTTATTGGAAGAGATCTGAAAGCAAATAAAGATCATTTGTAGTTGGATGCTTGTCCAGTCCCGTGTCCGCATTTCAGATTATGTTTTGACCAGTTTGAACCCAAAGCTGAATATTACTAATGGTGTTTGATCAGAAATTGCGCAGAATTTGAAGAAATCAGTGATCGAAGTCGTGGTAGTATAGTAGGTAGTGTGTTGGCTTATTGATGTGTGTGAAGATAGATTTTAAAATCTAACTCCCCAGACGCAAACCAATCAGTTAACAGAGCTCTCTTATGTTATTAACAGAACTCTGTTAAACAATTAATTTGAGGCTGCGAAAGAAAAAAAGGAAAAATTAATTAAATTCCTGGGTAAAATAAGGAAAAAAAATGCAAAAATTTATAAAAATAAGTCCTATAGTTAATCACTGTTACAAAATATTGCGTAATAAGAACTAAAATAAACAGATAATCATACATTTCCAAAAGGTATTGTAATCCGATAAAAAAAATTAATATTGTGGGAAAACAGGACAACATGGGGGGACAATGAAAATTGTTTTTAAGGCATTTTACGTCCCTTTAACTAAATCAATCGCCAGAACACTTAACAGCGCGCGATTTCTTAGTAGATTTTGAAATTTTCTGAGATTTCAGATTTTAAAATCCACTGTAAATCCTTTTGTGGGAAAACAGGACAACATGGGCGGACAATGAAAATTGTTTTTAAGGCATTTTACGTCCCTTTAACTTACCCAATCGTCAGAATACTTAACAGAGCGAGTTTTCATTGTAGATTTTGAAATTTTCCGAGATTTTAGATTTTAACAGAACAGATTTTAGATTTTAACAGAACAGATTTCATATTTAACAGAGAAACAACATTATTTCTAAGGGAGACAACAGTATAAGATTAAGTTTTTGTCAAACAGTTTATTAAAGATGGTATACAGGCGATTGATTTGAAGTCGCTGTGGTCTAGTAAGTAGTGTGTTGGTTTAATAGACGTAAGGCCAGAATTTTTTTTTTAATTTTTTTTAATTTGTTCTAATACATATCAAATATATAATATTTATCAGTATATTATTATATCAGAATATTAATATACATATACACATGTATGTATTAAAAAAAATTTAAAAAAGAAAAAGAATCACACAAAAACCCCAACTAGGGATTGAATTCGGAGATGATTGAGAATAAGCAATTGAATTTTAACTTCTTTTTTCAAAAATATTCTCAAAAATTTATTATTTACAACTCATAGCAATAATCTCGAACAGCTTGGTTCAATCCCTGGCCAGGATCTTTTTTCTTTTTTATTAAATATATACATATGTATTTACATATGTATTGTATTTTCCTTTTTTGTTTTTAAATATCATATACATATAAATATATATATATATATTATATGAAATTCGCCACGCACGGCGTGAAAAAATTTGGCACGCACGGTGTGAAAAAATTTGGAACGTGCGGTGTGAATTTTTTCACACCGCAAAAGTTCCAATTTTTAACACCGCACGTTCCAATTTTTCACACCCCACTTCCATTTTTTCACACCGCACGTTCCAATTTTTCACACTGCACGTTCCAATTTTTCACACTGCACGTTCCAATTTTTCACACTGCACGTTCCATTTCTTCACACTGCACGTTCCAATTTTTCACACCGCACGTTCCAATTTTTCACACCGCACGTTCCAATTTTTCACACCGCACGTTCCATTTTTTCACACCGCACGTTCCAATTTTTCACACTGCACGTTCCAATTTTTCACACTGCACGTTCCAATTTTTCACACTGCACGTTCCATTTCTTCACACTGCACGTTCCATTTCTTCACACCGCACGTTCCATTCTTTCACACTGCACGTTCCAATTTTTCACACTGCACGTTCCATTTTTTCACACCGCACGTTCCAATTTTTCACACTGCACGTTCCAATTTTTCACACTGCACGTTCCAATTTTTCACACTGCACGTTCCAATTTTTCACACTGCACGTTCCAATTTTTCACACTGCACGTTCCATTTTTTCACACCGCACGTTCCTTTTTTTCACACTGCACGTTCCAATTTTTCACACCGCACGTTCCAATTTTTCACACTGCACGTTCCATTTTCTCACACTGCACGTTCCATTTTTTCACACCGCACGTTCCAATTATTCACACCCCGCACGTTCCAAATTTTTCACACCGCACGTTCCAATTTTTCACACCCCGCACGTTCCAATTTTTCACACCCCGCACGTTCCAATTTTTCACACTGCACGTTCCATTTTTTCACACCGCACGTTTCAATTTTTCACACCGCACGTTCCAATTTTTCACACCGCACGTTCCAATTTTTCACACCGCACGTTCCAATTTTTCACACCGCACGTTCCAATTTTTCACACCGCACGTTCCATTTTTTCACACCCCGCACGTTCCAAATTTTTCACACCGCACGTTCCATTTTTTCACACTGCACGTTCCAATTTTTCACACTGCACGTTCCAATTTTTCACACTGCACGTTCCATTTTTTCACACCGCACGTTCCAATTTTTCACACTGCACGTTCCATTTTTTCACACCGCACGTTCCAATTTTTCACACTGCACGTTCCAATTTTTCACACCGCACGTTCCAATTTTTCACACCGCACGTTCCAATTTTTCACACCGCACGTTCCATTTTTTCACACCCCGCACGTTCCAAATTTTTCACACCGCACGTTCCATTTTTTCACACTGCACGTTCCAATTTTTCACACTGCACGTTCCAATTTTTCACACTGCACGTTCCATTTTTTCACACCGCACGTTCCAATTTTTCACACTGCACGTTCCAATTTTTCACACTGCACGTTCCAATTTTTCACACTGCACGTTCCATTTTTTCACACCGCACGTTCCTTTTTTTCACACTGCACGTTCCAATTTTTCACACCGCACGTTCCATTTTTTCACACCGCACGTTCCAATTTTTCACACCGCACGTTCCAATTTTTCACACTGCACGTTCCATTTTTTCACACCGCACGTTCCAATTTTTCACACCGCACGTTCCATTTTTTCACACCGCACGTTCCAATTTTTCACACCGCACGTTCCAATTTTTCACACCGCACGTTCCATTTTTTCACACCGCACGTTCCATTTTTTTCACACCGCACGTTCCAATTTTTCACACCGCACGTTCCAATTTTTCACACCGCACGTTCCAATTTTTCACACCGCACGTTCCAATTTTTCACACCGCACGTTCCATTTTTTCACACCGCACGTTCCAATTTTTCACACCGCACGTTCCAATTTTTCACACCGCACGTTCCAATTTTTCACACCGCACGTTCCAATTTTTCACACCCCGCACGTTCCAAATTTTTCACACCGCACGTTCCAATTTTTCACACCCCGCACGTTCCAATTTTTCACACTGCACGTTCCAATTTTTCACACTGCACGTTCCAATTTTTCACACCGCACGTCCCAATTTTTCACACCCCGCACGTTCCAATTTTTCACACCGCACGTTCCAATTTTTCACACCCCGCACGTTCCAATTTTTCACACTGCACGTTCCATTTTTTCACACCGCACGTTCCAATTTTTCACACCGCACGTTCCAATTTTTCACACCGCACGTTCCAATTTTTCACACCGCACGTTCCAATTTTTCACACCGCACGTTCCAATTTTTCACACCGCACGTTCCATTTTTTCACACCGCACGTTCCAATTTTTCACACCGCACGTTCCAATTTTTCACACCGCACGTTCCAATTTTTCACACCGCACGTTCCATTTTTTCACACCGCACGTTCCATTTTTTCACACCGCACGTACCTTTTTTCACACCGCACGTTCCAATTTTTCACACCGCACGTTCCATTTTTTCACACCGCACGTTCCATTTTTTCACACCGCACGTTCCAATTTTTCACACCGCACGTTCCATTTTTTCACACCGCACGTTCCATTTTTTCACACCACACGTTCCAATTTTTCACACCGCACGTTCCAATTTTTCACACCGCACGTTCCTTTTTTTCACACCGCACGTTCCATTTTTTCACACCGCACGTTCCAATTTTTCACACCGCACGTTCCAATTTTTCACACCGCACGTTCCATTTTTTCACACCGCACGTTCCATTTCTTCACACCGCACGTTCCATTTTTTCACACCGCACGTTCCAATTTTTCACACCGCACGTTCCAATTTTTCACACCGCACGTTCCATTTTTTCACACCGCACGTTCCATTTTTTCACACCGCACGTTCCAATTTTTCACACCGCACGTTCGAATTTTTCACACCGCACGTTCCATTTTTTCACACCGCACGTTCCATTTTTTCACACCGCACGTTCCAATTTTTCACACCGCACGTTCCAATTTTTCACACCGCACGTTCCATTTTTTCACACCGCACGTTCCATTTTTTCACACCGCGCGTTCCAATTTTTCACACCGCACGTTCCATTTTTTCACACCGCACGTTCCAATTTTTCACACCGCACGTTCCAATTTTTCACACCGCACGTTCCATTTTTTCACACCGCACGTTCCAATTTTTCACACCGCACGTTCCAATTTTTCACACCGCACGTTCCAATTTTTCACACCGCACGTTCCATTTTTTCACACCGCACGTTCCATTTTTTCACACCGCACGTACCTTTTTTCACACCGCACGTTCCAATTTTTCACACCGCACGTTCCATTTTTTCACACCGCACGTTCCATTTTTTCACACCGCACGTTCCATATTTTCACACCGCACGTTCCAATTTTTCACACCGCACGTTCCAATTTTTCACACCGCACGTTCCATTTTTTCACACCGCACGTTCCATTTTTTCACACCACACGTTCCAATTTTTCACACCGCACGTTCCAATTTTTCACACCGCACGTTCCATTTTTTCACACCGCACGTTCCATTTTTTCACACCGCACGTTCCAATTTTTCACACCGCACGTTCCAATTTTTCACACCGCACGTTCCATTTTTTCACACCGCACGTTCCATTTCTTCACACCGCACGTTCCATTTTTTCACACCGCACGTTCCAATTTTTCACACCGCACGTTCCAATTTTTCACACCGCACGTTCCATTTTTTCACACCGCACGTTCCATTTTTTCACACCGCACGTTCCATTTTTTCACACCGCACGTTCCATTTTTTCACACCGCACGTTCCATTTCTTCACACCGCACGTTCCATTTTTTCACACCGCACGTTCCAATTTTTCACACCGCACGTTCCATTTTTTCACACCGCACGTTCCATTTTTTCACACCGCACGTTCCATTTCTTCACACCGCACGTTTTTCACACCGCACGTTCCATTTCTTCACACCGCACGTTCCATTTTTTCACACCGCACGTTCCAATTTTTTCACACCGCACGTTCCAATTTTTCACAACCCGCACGTTCCATTTTTCACACCGCACGTTCCATTTTTTCACACCGCACGGTCCCATTTTTCACACCGCACGTTCCATTTTTTCACACCGGCACGTTCCAATTTTTTCACACCGCACGTTCCATTTTTTCACACCGCACGTTCCATTTTTTCACACCGCACGTTCCAATTTTTCACACCGCACGTTCCAATTTTTCACACCGCACGTTCCATTTTTTCACACCGCACGTTCCAATTTTTTCACACCGCACGTTCCATTTTTTCACACCGCACGTTCCAATTTTTCACACCGCACGTTCCAATTTTTCACACCGCACGTTCCATTTTTTCACACCGCACGTTCCATTTTTTCACACCGCACGTTCCAATTTTTCACACCGCACGTTCCAATTTTTCACACCGCACGTTCCATTTTTTCACACCGCACGTTCCAATTTTTCACACCGCACGTTCCAATTTTTCACACCCGCACGTTCCATTTTTCACACCGCACGTTCCAATTTTTCACACCGCACGTTCCAATTTTTCACACCGCACGTTCCATTTTTTCACACCGCACGTTCCATTTTTCACACCGCCCGTACCTTTTTCACACCGCACGTTCCAATTTTTCACACCGCACGTTCCATTTTTTCACACCGCACGTTCCATTTTTTCACACCGCACGTTCCATATTTTCACACCGCACGTTCCAATTTTTCACACCGCACGTTCCAATTTTTCACACCGCACGTTCCATTTTTTCACACCGCACGTTCCATTTTTTCACACCACACGTTCCAATTTTTCACACCGCACGTTCCAATTTTTCACACCGCACGTTCCATTTTTTCACACCGCACGTTCCATTTTTTCACACCGCACGTTCCAATTTTTCACACCGCACGTTCCAATTTTTCACACCGCACGTTCCATTTTTTTCACACCGCACGTTCCATTTCTTTCACACCGCACGTTCCATATTTTCACACCGCACGTTCCAATTTTTCACACCGCACGTTCCAATTTTTCACACCGCACGTTCCATTTTTTCACACCGCACGTTCCATTTTTCACACCGCACGTTCCAATTTTTCACACCGCACGTTCGAATTTTTCACACCGCACGTTCCATTTTTTCACACCGCACGTTCCATTTTTTCACACCGCACGTTCCAATTTTTCACACCGCACGTTCCAATTTTTCACACCGCACGTTCCATTTTTCACACCGCACGTTCCATTTTTTCACACCGCACGTTCCAATTTTTCACACCGCACGTTCCATTTTTTCACACCGCACGTTCCAATTTTTCACACCGCACGTTCCAATTTTTCACACCGCCACGTTCCAATTTTTCACACCGCACGTTCCAATTTTTCACACCGCACGTTCCAATTTTTCACACCGCACGTTCCAATTTTTCACACCGCACGTTCCATTTTTTCACACCGCACGTACCTTTTTTCACACCGCACGTTCCAATTTTTCACACCGCACGTTCCAATTTTTCACACCGCACGTTCCATTTTTTCACACCGCACGTTCCAATTTTTCACACCGCACGTTCCATTTTTTCACACCGCACGTTCCATTTTTTCACACCGCACGTTCCAATTTTTCACACCGCACGTTCCAATTTTTCACACCGCACGTTCAATTTTTTCACACCGCACGTTCCAATTTTTCACACCGCACGTTCCAATTTTTCACACCGCACGTTCCAATTTTTCACACCGCACGTTCCAATTTTTCACACCGCACGTTCCAATTTTTCACACCGCACGTTCCATTTTTTTCACACCGCACGTTCCATTTTTTCACACCGCACGTTCCAATTTTTCACACCGCACGTTCCATTTTTTCACACCGCACGTTCCAATTTTTCACACCGCACGTTCCAATTTTTCACACCGCACGTTCCATTTTTTCACACCGCACGTTCCAATTTTTCACACCGCACGTTCCAATTTTTCACACCGCACGTTCCAATTTTTCACACCGCACGTTCCATTTTTTCACACCGCACGTTCCATTTTTTCACACCGCACGTACCTTTTTTCACACCGCACGTTCCAATTTTTCACACCGCACGTTCCATTTTTTCACACCGCACGTTCCAATTTTTCACACCGCACGTTCCAATTTTTTCACACCGCACGTTCCAATTTTTCACACCGCACGTTCCAATTTTTCACACCGCACGTTCCATTTTTTCACACCGCACGTGCCATTTTTTCACACCGCACGTACCTTTTTTCACACCGCACGTTCCAATTTTTCACACCGCACGTTCCATTTTTTCACACCGCACGTTCCATTTTTTCACACCGCACGTTCCATATTTTCACACCGCACGTTCCAATTTTTCACACCGCACGTTCCAATTTTTCACACCGCACGTTCCATTTTTTCACACCGCACGTTCCATTTTTTCACACCACACGTTCCAATTTTTCACACCGCACGTTCCAATTTTTCACACCGCACGTTCCATTTTTTCACACCGCACGTTCCATTTTTTCACACCGCACGTTCCAATTTTTCACACCGCACGTTCCAATTTTTCACACCGCACGTTCATTTTTTCACACCGCACGTTCCATTTCTTCACACCGCACGTTCCATTTTTTCACACCGCACGTTCCAATTTTTCACACCGCACGTTCCAATTTTTCACACCGCACGTTCCATTTTTTCACACCGCACGTTCCATTTTTTCACACCGCACGTTCCATTTCTTCACACCGCACGTTCCATTTTTTCACACCGCACGTTCCAATTTTTCACACCGCACGTTCCATTTTTTCACACCGCACGTTCCATTTTTTCACACCGCACGTTCCATTTTTTCACACCGCACGTTCCATTTCTTCACACCGCACGTTCCATTTTTTCACACCGCACGTTCCAATTTTTCACACCGCACGTTCCAATTTTTCACACCGCACGTTCCAATTTT
Source organism: Sarcophaga caerulescens (assembly GCA_927399465.1). Taxonomy (NCBI): domain Eukaryota; kingdom Metazoa; phylum Arthropoda; class Insecta; order Diptera; family Sarcophagidae; genus Sarcophaga; species Sarcophaga caerulescens. Next base: position 54,697,405 of record OV656873.1, read on the forward strand.
TCACACCGCACGTTCCATTTTTTCAACACCGCACGTTCCATTTCTTCACACCGCACGTTCCATTTTTTCACACCGCACGTTCCAATTTTTCACACCGCACGTTCCATTTTTTCACACCGCACGTTCCATTTTTTCACACCGCACGTTCCAATTTTTCACACCGCACGTTCCAATTTTTCACACCGCACGTTCCATTTTTTCACACCGCACGTTCCAATTTTTCACACCGCACGTTCCAATTTTTCACACCGCACGTTCCATTTTTTCACACCGCACGTTCCAATATTTCACACCGCACGTTCCAATTTTTCACACCGCACGTTCCAATTTTTCACACCGCACGTTCCATTTTTTCACACCGCACGTTCCATTTTTTCACACCGCACGTTCCAATTTTTCACACCGCACGTTCCAATTTTTCACACCGCACGTTCCATTTTTTCACACCGCACGTTCCAATTTTTCACACCGCACGTTCCAATTTTTCACACCGCACGTTCCATTTTTCACACCGCACGTTCCAATTTTTCACACCGCACGTTCCAATTTTTCACACCGCACGTTCCAATTTTTCACACCGCACGTTCCATTTTTTCACACCGCACGTTCCATTTTTTCACACCGCACGTACCTTTTTTCACACCGCACGTTCCAATTTTTCACACCGCACGTTCCATTTTTTCACACCGCACGTTCCATTTTTTCACACCGCACGTACCTTTTTTCACACCGCACGTTCCAATTTTTCACACCGCACGTTCCATTTTTTCACACCGCACGTTCCATTTTTTCACACCGCACGTTCCATATTTTCACACCGCACGTTCAATTTTTCACACCGCACGTTCCAATTTTTCACACCGCACGTTCCAATTTTTCACACCGCACGTTCCATTTTTTCACACCACACGTTCCAATTTTTCACACCGCACGTTCCAATTTTTCACACCGCACGTTCCATTTTTTCACACCGCACGTTCCATTTTTTCACACCGCACGTTCCAATTTTTCACACCGCACGTTCCAATTTTTCACACCGCACGTTCCATTTTTTCACACCGCACGTTCCATTTCTTCACACCGCACGTTCCATTTTTTCACACCGCACGTTCCAATTTTTCACACCGCACGTTCCAATTTTTCACACCGCACGTTCCATTTTTTCACACCGCACGTTCCATTTTTTCACACCGCACGTTCCATTTCTTCACACCGCACGTTCCATTTTTTCACACCGCACGTTCCAATTTTTCACACCGCACGTTCCATTTTTTCACACCGCACGTTCCATTTTTTCACACCGCACGTTCCATTTTTTCACACCGCACGTTCCATTTCTTCACACCGCACGTTCCATTTTTTCACACCGCACGTTCCAATTTTTCACACCGCACGTTCCAATTTTTCACACCGCACGTTCCAATTTTTCACACCGCACGTTCCATTTTTTCACACCGCACGTTCCATTTCTTCACACCGCACGTTCCATTTTTTTCACACCGCACGTTCCAATTTTTCACACCGCACGTTCCATTTTTTCACACCGCACGTTCCATTTTTTCACACCGCACGTTCCAATTTTTCACACCGCACGTTCCAATTTTTCACACCGCACGTTCCATTTTTTCACACCGCACGTTCCAATTTTTCACACCGCACGTTCCCAATTTTTCACACCGCACGTTCCATTTTTTCACACCGCACGTTCCAATTTTTCACACCGCACGTTCCAATTTTTCACACCGCACGTTCCAATTTTTCACACCGCACGTTCCATTTTTTCACACCGCACGTTCCATTTTTTCACACCCGCACGTTCCAATTTTTCACACCGCACGTTCCAATTTTTCACACCGCACGTTCCATTTTTTCACACCGCACGTTCCAATTTTTCACACCGCACGTTCCAATTTTTCACACCGCACGTTCCATTTTTTCACACCGCACGTTCCAATTTTTCACACCGCACGTTCCAATTTTTCACACCGCACGTTCCAATTTTTTCACACCGCACGTTCCATTTTTTCACACCGCACGTTCCATTTTTTCACACCGCACGTACCTTTTTTCACACCGCACGTTCCAATTTTTCACACCGCACGTTCCATTTTTTCACACCGCACGTTCCATTTTTTCACACCGCACGTTCCATATTTTCACACCGCACGTTCCAATTTTTCACACCGCACGTTCCAATTTTTCACACCGCACGTTCCATTTTTTCACACCGCACGTTCCATTTTTTCACACCACACGTTCCAATTTTTCACACCGCACGTTCCAATTTTTCACACCGCACGTTCCATTTTTTCACACCGCACGTTCCATTTTTTCACACCGCACGTTCCAATTTTTCACACCGCACGTTCCATTTTTCACACCGCACGTTCCATTTTTTCACACCGCACGTTCCATTTCTTCACACCGCACGTTCCATTTTTTCACACCGCACGTTCCAATTTTTCACACCGCACGTTCCAATTTTTCACACCGCACGTTCCATTTTTTCACACCGCACGTTCCATTTTTTCACACCGCACGTTCCAATTTTTCACACCGCACGTTCCATTTTTTCACACCGCACGTTCCATTTTTTCACACCGCACGTTCCATTTTTTCACACCGCACGTTCCATTTTTTCACACCGCACGTTCCAATTTTTCACACCGCACGTTCCAATTTTTCACACCGCACGTTCCAATTTTTCACACCGCACGTTCCAATTTTTCACACCGCACGTTCCATTTTTTCACACCGCACGTTCCATTTTTTCACACCGCACGTACCTTTTTTCACACCGCACGTTCCAATTTTTCACACCGCACGTTCCATTTTTTCACACCGCACGTTCCATTTTTTCACACCGCACGTTCCATATTTTCACACCGCACGTTCCAATTTTTCACACCGCACGTTCCATTTTTTCACACCGCACGTTCCATTTTTTCACACCGCACGTTCCATTTTTTCACACCACACGTTCCAATTTTTCACACCGCACGTTCCAATTTTTCACACCGCACGTTCCATTTTTTCACACCGCACGTTCCATTTTTTCACACCGCACGTTCCAATTTTTCACACCGCACGTTCCAATTTTTCACACCGCACGTTCCATTTTTTCACACCGCACGTTCCATTTCTTCACACCGCACGTTCCATTTTTTCACACCGCACGTTCCAATTTTTCACACCGCACGTTCCAATTTTTCACACCGCACGTTCCATTTTTTCACACCGCACGTTCCATTTTTTCACACCGCACGTTCCAATTTTTCACACCGCACGTTCGAATTTTTCACACCGCACGTTCCATTTTTTCACACCGCACGTTCCATTTTTTCACACCGCACGTTCCAATTTTTCACACCGCACGTTCCAATTTTTCACACCGCACGTTCCATTTTTTCACACCGCACGTTCCAATTTTTCACACCGCACGTTCCATTTTTTCACACCGCACGTTCCAATTTTTCACACCGCACGTTCCAATTTTTCACACCGCACGTTCCAATTTTTCACACCGCACGTTCCATTTTTTCACACCGCACGTTCCAATTTTTCACACCGCACGTTCCAATTTTTCACACCGCACGTTCCATTTTTTCACACCGCACGTTCCAATTTTTCACACCGCACGTTCCAATTTTTCACACCGCACGTTCCAATTTTTCACACCGCACGTTCCAATTTTTCACACCGCACGTTCCATTTTTTCACACCGCACGTTCCATTTTTTCACACCGCACGTACCTTTTTTCACACCGCACGTTCCAATTTTTCACACCGCACGTTCCATTTTTTCACACCGCACGTTCCATTTTTTCACACCGCACGTTCCATATTTTCACACCGCACGTTCCAATTTTTCACACCGCACGTTCCAATTTTTCACACCGCACGTTCCATTTTTTCACACCGCACGTTCCATTTTTTCACACCACACGTTCCAATTTTTCACACCGCACGTTCCAATTTTTCACACCGCACGTTCCATTTTTTCACACCGCACGTTCCATTTTTTCACACCGCACGTTCCAATTTTTCACACCGCACGTTCCAATTTTTCACACCACACGTTCCATTTTTTCACACCGCACGTTCCATTTCTTCACACCGCACGTTCCATTTTTTCACACCGCACGTTCCAATTTTTCACACCGCACGTTCCATTTTTTCACACCGCACGTTCCATTTTTTCACACCGCACGTTCCATTTTTTCACACCGCACGTTCCAATTTTTCACACCGCACGTTCGAATTTTTCACACCGCACGTTCCATTTTTTCACACCGCACGTTCCAATTTTTCACACCGCACGTTCCAATTTTTCACACCGCACGTTCCAATTTTTCACACCGCACGTTCCATTTTTTCACACCGCACGTTCCATTTTTTCACACCGCACGTTCCAATTTTTCACACCGCACGTTCCATTTTTTCACACCGCACGTTCCAATTTTTCACACCGCACGTTCCAATTTTTCACACCGCACGTTCCAATTTTTCACACCGCACGTTCCATTTTTTCACACCGCACGTTCCAATTTTTCACACCGCACGTTCCAATTTTTCACACCGCACGTTCCAATTTTTCACACCGCACGTTCCATTTTTTCACACCGCACGTTCCATTTTTTCACACCGCACGTTCCAATTTTTCACACCGCACGTTCCAATTTTTCACACCGCACGTTCCATTTTTTCACACCGCACGTTCCAATTTTTCACACCGCACGTTCCATTTTTTCACACCGCACGTTCCATTTTTTCACACCGCACGTTCCAATTTTTCACACCGCACGTTCCAATTTTTCACACCGCACGTTCCATTTTTTCACACCGCACGTTCCAATTTTTCACACCGCACGTTCCATTTTTTCACACCGCACGTTCCATTTTTTCACACCGCACGTTCCAATTTTTCACACCGCACGTTCCAATTTTTCACACCGCACGTTCCATTTTTTCACACCGCACGTTCCAAATTTTTCACACCGCACGTTCCAATTTTTCACACCCCGCACGTTCCAATTTTTCACACCGCACGTTCCAATTTTGCACACCCCGCACGTTCCAATTTTTCACACCGCACGTTCCAATTTTTCACACCCCGCACGTTCCAATTTTTCACACTGCACGTTCCATTTTTTCACACCGCACGTTCCAATTTTTCACACCGCACGTTCCAATTTTTCACACCGCACGTTCCAATTTTTCACACCGCACGTTCCATTTTTTCACACCGCACGTTCCAATTTTTCACACCGCACGTTCCAATTTTTCACACCGCACGTTACAATTTTTCACACCGCACGTTCCAATTTTTCACACCGCACGTTCCATTTTTTCACACCGCACGTTCCAATTTTTCACACCGCACGTTCCATTTTTTCACACCGCACGTTCCATTTTTTCACACCGCACGTACCTTTTTTTCACACCGCACGTTCCAATTTTTCACACCGCACGTTCCATTTTTCGCACCGCACGTTCCAATTTTTCACACCGCACGTTCCAATTTTTCACACCGCACGTTCCATTTTTTCACACCGCACGTTCCATTTTTTCACACCGCACGTTCCATTTTTTCACACCGCACGTTCCATTCTTTCACACCGCACGTTCCAATTTTTCACACCGCACGTTCCAATATTTCACACCGCACGTTCCAATTTTTCACACCGCACGTTCCAATTTTTCACACCGCACGTTCCAATTTTTCACACCGCACGTTCCAATTTTTCACACCGCACGTTCCATTTTTTCACACCGCACGTTCCAATTTTTCACACCGCACGTTCCAATTTTTCACACCCCACGTTCCATTTTTTCACACCGCACGTACCAATTTTTCACACCGCACGTACCATTTCTTCACACCGCACGTTCCAATTTTTCACACCGCACGTTCCAATTTTTCACACCACACGTTCCAATTTTTCACACCGCACGTTCCAATTTTTCACACCGCACGTTCCATTTTTTACACCGCACGTTCCAATTTTTCACACCCCACGTTCCAATTTTTCACACCCCACGTTCCATTTTTTCACACCGCACGTTCCAATTTTTCACACCGCACGTACCATTTCTTCACACCGCACGTTCCAATTTTTCACACCGCACGTTCCAATTTTTCACACCGCACGTTCCATTTTTTCACACCGCACGTTCCAATTTTTCACACCGCACGTTCCAATTTTTCACACCGCACGTTTCAATTTTTCACACCGCACGTTCCAATTTTTCACACCGCACGTTCCAATTTTTCACACCGCACGTTCCATTTTTTCACACCGCACGTTCCAATTTTTCACACCCCACGTTCCAATTTTTCACACCCCACGTTCCATTTTTTCACACCGCACGTTCCATTTTTTCACACCGCACGTTCCATTTTTCACACCGTACGTTCCATTTTTTCACACTGCACGTTCCATTTTTTCACACTCCACGTTCCATTTTTTTACACTGCACGTTCCAATTTTTCACACCGCACGTTCCATTTTTTCACACCGCACGTTCCAATTTTTCACACCGCACGTTCCATTTTTTCACACCGCACGTTCCAATTTTTCACACCGCACGTACCTTTTTTTCACACCGCACGTTCCAATTTTTCACACCGCACGTTCCAATTTTTCACACCGCACGTTCCATTTCTTCACACCGCACGTTCCATTTTTTCACACCGCACGTTCCAATTTTTCACACCGCATGTTCCAATTTTTCACACCGCACGTTCCATTTTTTCACACCGCACGTTCCATTTTTTCACACCGCACGTTCCATTTTTTCACACCGCACGTTCCATTTTTTCACACTGCACGTTCCATTTTTTCACACTCCACGTTCCATTTTTTCACACTGCACGTTCCATTTTTTCACACTGCACGTTCCATTTTTTCACACCGCACGTTCCATTTTTTCACACTGCACGTTCCATTTTTTCACACTGCACGTTCCAATTTTTCACACTGCACGTTCCAATTTTTCACACCGCACGTTCCATTTTTTCACACTGCACGTTCCATTTTTTCACACTGCACGTTCCATTTTTTCACACCGCACGTTCCAATTTTTCACACCGCACGTTCAATTTTTTCACACCGCACGTTCCAATTTTTCACACCGCACGTTCCATTTTTTCACACCGCACGTTCCAAATTTTTTCAGACCGCACGATCCAATTTTTTCACACCGCACGTTCCAAATTTTTTCACACCGTGCGTGCCGAAGTTTTCACATCCATTTTTTCGTGCGTACCATCTTTTTTCACACCGTGTGTGCCGAATTTAATATAATATATGTATATATATAATATAATATACATATTTATATGTATATACAAAAAAGGAAAATACAATAAATAAATACATATATATATAATAAAAAAGAAAAAAGGTCGTGGCCATGGATTGAACCAAGCTGTTCGAGATTATTGCTAAGAGTTGTAAATATAAATTTTTGAGAATATTTTTTAAAATGAATTTAAAATTCAATTGCTTATTCTCAATTATCTCCGAATTCAATCCCTAGTTGGGGTTTTTGTGTGATTCTTTTTTTTTTTTAATTTTTCTTAATACATATGTACATATGTATATATTAATATTCTGCTAAACTGATAAATATTATATATTTGATATGTATTAGAACAAATTAAAAAAAATGAAAAAAAAATCCTTTTAAGCCCGACCTGGGGTTTGAACCCTGGCTTTACGTCTAATAAACCAACACACTACTTACTAGGCCACAGCGACTTCAAATCAGTCGCCTGTATAACATCTATAATAAACTATTTGACAAAAACTTAATCTTGTACTGTTGTCTCCCTTAGAAATAATGTTGTTTCTCTGTTAAATATGAAATCTGTTCTGTTAAAATCTAAAATCTGTTCTGTTAAAATCTAAAATCTCGGAAAATTTCAAAATCTACAATGAAAACTCGCTCTGTTAAGGATTCTGACGATTGGGTAAGATAAAGGGACGTAAAATGCTTTAAAAACAATTTTCATTGTCCGCCCATGTTGTCCTGTTTTCCCACAATATTGATTTTTTTTTTATCGGATTACAATACCTTTCGGAAATGTATGATTATCTGTTTATTTTAGTTCTTATTACGCAATATTTTGTAACAGTGATTAACCATACTTTTGCCCTTTTTTTTTCTTTCTTATTTTACCCAGCCTCAAATTAATTGTTTAACAGAGTTCTGTTAGTAACATAACAGAGCTCTGTTAACTAATTGGTTTGCGTCTGGGGAGATAGATTTTAAAATCTATCTTCACACACATTGAGTATTTCCTTGTATCCATCTCTCTTCAAATGGTTGATAACTGTTTGGTGATGAAAGTGGGTTTCTCTAATAAGTAAACATCCACGTTACTTATGTGCCATGAATCTTTTGCAGTAATTGGTGGATCAGAGTGAGGTGCATCTTCAATATCAAAATTATTAGATCGAAAACTAGCAAACCAATTCCCTGCTTTTTTTTTCTTCACAAAATTTATCTTTGGGAACACTGTCTTCGAACACTGCCATAATTTTCTGTGCTATTCACCTCTACTACTTTATGGCATATAAACTACTTGTATAGTATATGTGGCTAGATTTTGCAATAAAAACCGTTTTAAGTTTATTTCATATTCATTTGGGGTGTATGTGTTTACTGCAATAAAAATAAAAAAATCATATTTTGTTAATAAACCTCCCCCCCAAATTATTGCAAAATAATGGGATATAAAAACGATTTCTATTGCCATTATTTATTTACAACACATAGTTGTAGTCCTCAAGTCATTAGTATGCCAAACGCATCTGAACATCATCTGAGTAAAAAATTAATCAAAATAAATACAGACATTGCCTGTTCCACTCTCTACCAGAAAATACACCACCAAAATCAAGAACAACCGAAATCCATGAAATGAATATGTGGGGCATAACGTACAACCACAAAAGAACAAAAACACCCCAAAATTGAGCCAAAATCAATAAGTCATTATTACACGCAAACTGCATTTGCCATTTGCCATCTTTTTCGTTTTCGTTTTTGGGTAACTGAGTACTTCCAGTTGTTTGTTGTTCCAATAAAGAAGAGAAGGCAATGCGACATGTACATACGTTCTTACATTCTTTATCCTTAATCTTTCTCTTCCATTTTCTATTCCTTTGCTAGTTTGAAACTAAGAAGACAGGCTTCTCTTTATGGTTAAATAGTCTTGTTTTTTTTTTTTTTTTTTTGTGAAAACATGATTATGACGACGACAAAGACATTATGTGGCATACTGCAAACAATAAGGCAACGTAACGTTTTCATTCTCTGGGCTCTACGACAAACAAGGTTTAAGTTCAATAGCAGCGCTATGTGAGTGAGTGAAAAGTTGAAGCGTAAGAGCCCTGCTAAATTGTTGTGGTTAGGGAATCTGTCTACGCAGTCTGACAAATTTCTCAGGCTATTCTCAGGATTGTGCTTAAGACGCAAGGCCTAACATCTCCATCACACCATACATCATCAGCCATAGACAACACAATCATTAAGAAAAAGCAAAACGAAGATAAAACCTGCGGCAGCATGTATTTAACTCAAGAAAGAAATAAAAATGATGGAGAACTTTTGTTTTTTTAAGTAACTTTGCCAGACTAACAGACAAAATTCAGTGTGACAGTAATATCTCCAGACGTTTGTGTACATTTGTACATGTTTGAAGGGTATTTTGTTGGAGGGGTAAGATGGTAATGATGAAACTTTGCACCATATTAACATGCGCCTTGCGTTACGTTGCGTTATGTTTTCCTTTTTTTTTTTGCTTTTTCTTGATTTTCGATTTTTTATTTCATTCTTCTACTTAACGAACATTGAGAGACAGAACATCAGTTTTAATATGTCTGAGGTGTACAATCTTTAACAGATTATACTTCAGTCCTAGATGTACAACAAAAGCTGCATAAATTTAAAATCAAAAACGGATATTGACTTAAAAGCCTTAAGTGGTTACAAGTCAGATCAAAAGTTTTATTTTAACCTTACATGTCTCACAAAGACCGCTGAAGACTAGTAAACAATTGAAAGTGAGTAAAATAGCCAAGCTTTGGGAAGAGGATTAACGCAACATAAGTCAGTTAATTTCGATCGTGAAAGTTTCAGACAGCAAACTGAAAATTGCCCATACAAGCTGGAATACTTTCTTATCTTAGTCCAGGGCTTAACGTCAGTATCGCCATAAGCACCCCCCGGTGCTCTAAACACGGGTGCAAACCATATGTCTATCATGCCTCCACGCACAATGATTCAGCCTCATGGGTACCAATTCGAAGTCATGCAAATGGACATGACTTCCCTCTCTGTTAGGGGTTGAAGACTGTCTAAAAAAAACTATCTCCGTTTAGAAAATGGTTAAGAGTGTAACGTCACACCGACCTTGGGCTATTCCCGTGATTTAATTATAAACCACCACCACCATGTTGCTCCCACAAAGATGCCTCACCGTAGTCGGGTAGAGGCGAGTCTCTGGAGCTCCCGACACCCGTGGTACCAGAAAAAAGCTTCCAGTTAGACTTCGCAGTCCAGTCTTCTACCAGTTAAACTCCAAATGGTTCGGGACTGGTCATTATGAGAGAAATCTATCGGTTGATCGCGCAAAAGTATTAAAGACCTTTATGCTTAAGCCTTTGCCAGATTACCAGATAAATAACCTTTGCTCCTCTACTTACGATTTACATTTTGAAGGGATCCAACCAGTAATTTTTACAATAAGTAACTTGAGGATCCTTTACAGCTACACAGCCACACACAGACGTTGCTCTATAGGCTATAATTTCTCCTTATCGTGCTCATGCTAATGTCTTTGCAAAAGTTTTTCCTCTCTCTGGGCCCAATATTAATGTAAGTGCCAGGCTTTATTTCCAAAAGCCCTTATTATTAAAAGCCCTAGTGGCTGTTGGACTTTACACAAAATTATTGATATGTGCTGTTTTCAAAATGATAACAATCCGTTGCTTTTCAATTCGACTCTGGTGACTTCTATCCAACTTTGTTGGAAAAAATTTTATTCTTCATTTCCTGAACGGCGTGCAGCCACTGTGCTGATCAACTTCTTCGATTAGTTTGGCGGAATTCGGAATGCTCTTACCTGCGGCGACGCAACGGACCGCTATGTGTGCTTAAGTGAGATTTGGTAATCAAAGCTACGACTTCAACCTACTTACCTAACTTTATGTAAAGCAGGCGCATGGTTGAAGTGCATCAAGCATTTACAACTGCAAGAGCTTGCGTATTGTACTGCCGTGTATTGCATTTGCAAATTTTGTTGTTGGATAGTTTGTGATGCAAATCAGCTCATTATTTTAAGTATTTGGCTAGGAAGTATTGGATCATGCACCATAGGCATCGGTTAATTTAGATTTGTAATGGACGCCTTTTCGTGGTTAGATAGGCTACAGGTTTCGCAACTGTTGGGAGTAGGGTTGGAACGCAAGTATTTTCGATTTGTTTTTTAAAATCTTTAGAATTTTTCGAACTAAATTTTCGTAAGTTTACTGAAGTGTAAAAAAAGAAAACATGTACAACGCATCAGAGTTATTGTCTGAATAATTCACGCCTCTGCGGTAAACATAACACGTCTCCTTGTAACATCTTCTTTTGATGGTCATTTGAATACCTTCGCCCTATTGGTTAAGGTTTTTCCCATCTCCTACAAATACTTTTCGAATCTACTTCATTTTATGAAACTTTAAGTTTGTGCAAAATTTGGAATTTTTTTTCTTTTGGCCACGTTCACACAGAGTATTACAGGCAAACATGTTTCTTCAGTTGTACAGCTCGTTTGTGAAGAGTTCAGGTTTTTCCTACTATTTACTATATGAATAGAATTAAACTAATTGTCCACACATGGTACTCCCTTCCTTGGACATATTTTTAATTTTCAGCAATCTCTAGTAATGAATTACTTGTTACAGCGGGCCTAATGTTCTTCCTATCAGCATTTCATATGTATAAGATGTATGCATGTACTCTGGTATAATGAAATATTTATGTAAAAACCAATTTAATGGAGTCATTGGCTTAAAGCAAAAATAAATTCTAAAAAAAAAATATTTCATATAAAGATGGAAGAGCAGGAGGAGAGAGTAGTGTTGTATTTGTATGCCTGTATGACTGGTGAATTTTAAAGGATATTCTTGCGTTTCCCAATTTGTTGTATTGCCGGAAAAGCATATGCGTTGACTGAATTGAAAGTGACAAGTAATTATACTGCCTTTAAATCGTTTCCATACAACTTCTCCTCTTAAGAGATACATTGGAAATGTCGTAGGCAGTGTAAATGCTTATACAGAATACATATGTATGTCAGAATATTGTGTTTAAATTTCGCATTGAGAGTGTGATCAAAGACATTAATATTCCGTCTAATTTTCCTCAATTTTGTAGCCCATTAAAAACGAATATAATATTCGAGCCTTATTGCTTGGCTTTAAAGAGGCCGCAGTGGCAGGATATATGACTTAAAGGAGTATTTGGATAAACAGCAAACATATTTTTTTCCATTTTTAGTTCAATTGAACTTTTCTTTTGAATTTTTATTCTCATTTCTACATACATATGTACGTATGTATGTATGTTCATTCAAAAGCAATTTGTCAAACAAATTTTTGCTTAAAAGAAATGCACAAAAAAAATCATTTTTTAAAGCTGATAACTCGTATGCAAAAGAAAAGTGCTTTTAAAGTCAGTGATGTCTTAAAGGCATCTTTAGCAAGGAAAAATTAAAAGAATAATAATTTGCTTTGCATGTGAAGTTAGTGGAAATAAAAATTATTTGGTTTTGACGCGTAATAAATTAAACAAGAGAAAAGTAAATATTTAAAGGAATTTTTTGCAAGAGATGCGAGGAATGGCTTTGAGAAGTCATAGAAGAAAGTTAGACAAGCTATCTATATTTGACACAAAAAAACATTCGAAATTTGAACACAATATCGTCAAACCAATTCGTCGAATCCAAAGCAATCGCAGGTCATTAGATATCCGACGAAACATGGAACCTCACACAGACAAAAAAGGTGAACAAAAAAGCAACCAATGCTGCAGAAACATGAAATTCAAGCTCAATTAATGTCACAATTAAACTAGACATGTACATGATGCATTGAAATAACAGGTGGAAACTGAAGTACAACAAGAGAATGAAACGAATTCTAAGAGAAAATTATACAAGTCTGCAAAGCTTTTTACCAATCGTCCTTTTATAGAGCAAATCTGAAAACTGCACAAATGGATTTGAACAAGATACGGAGAATAGCGAGGTTTGGCATAACACGGTCAATGAGAACTTATCGTACAGTGGTGCTGGAAGCTCTGCTACACATGGTAGCGAAGACCAAAGTTTTGTAACATCAAATTCCCTAAGTTTCGCGCCTTAAGGCATAAGTTGACTGACAGCTCATTCCTTAATTGTTCCGCGAAAAGAATGAGTAGAACTGTATGATTTGGGCAAATGCTTTCAAACGATACTTAGTAATAAAAATTAATAAATTAATCTGCAGTCTCCGTAGTCTAGTAGGTAGAGTGTTGACTTATTAGACGTGAGCTCGCTATTCAAACCCCAGGTCAGACATCTCCAACAAGATTTCTGGCAAAAATTCTGAGAGTAAATAAAACAAAATTGTCATGAAAAGTTCCCAAAAATCTGTCATTCGGAGTCTTCTTTAAACTCTAAGTCGCGCCACTAATGGATAAAATTAACAAGCACAACCTCAGTGTTAGAAGCTGGGTCGTAACCCTGACTGAAGTAATGACCAATTATGTAGGTATGCATGTATGGATTAATCTGAAAGCAGCCTATTATTTTTAAAAGAGGAATTATTTTGGATCTCGAACGTATCTTGAAATAGGACCAGGTGCTTTTTCTTCCTGCACCTTCCTCCTTTCCTGGCTCCTAAGCCATTGAGAAATTCGCCATTATCTTCAAAAGTCTATGCCATCGAAAGATGTACTCAATTCAACTTGTATAGGTGTTACAAAAGATAAGACATAGCCATACCTTCTAACAGCCAGGCCGCCATTCGAGCACTAGAGTCTTATAAGGTTGTTAAATCGAAGATAGTATGGGAATATTTAGAGAAGATAAATATACCAGGTAGGGAAAATAAGGTTGCCCACTGCTGGGTTCCGGGTTATATTGAAATACTTGGTAATCAGCTAGCGGATACGCTTACGAGGAGGGTAGTTTCCAACGTCATTGATGTTATCAGAACGCTTCTGTGGGGTAGGAGCTGACTTTTTAATGATGTGAGTTTGAGACAACCGAAACTTTTGTTAGGAAACTAAAATATGAGGAGATCTAAATCATGTATTATACTATCCAGTAATAACCTGAGGTTGGGCACTGTATTTGACACTTATTTGGAATGGGGGTTGTCTCGAATCAAACATATAGATTCTGTGACTATGAGAATGAAACATCGGGTCACATACTTGGAACATGTGGGGTAATAATGTATCTTGGTAGGTAACACCTGCAAGCATCTAGCAACTGATGATATGCTTGCAGGAAACTGTCATTGTTGAGCACACCGAGAAGCATCTTGAAATTTTGTCAGTGCTTGGAGGAAACATTATAGGAGTGCATTATAGAGTTTGAGGAGATTGCAATACATCACATGGGTGAGATAAACGCACTTGGCGTGTTTGAGCTACCAAACAAAAGGTTAATTCTTCAGACTGTTCTAATTGGTGATGTAGAGCACTTCCATGAAGTATCAATAATCCTATAACAACGACTCCGAACAAAAGATTTAGTAATTTAATTTACTCTACCAGAGTTTCTGCCAGAAATCTGCTAAGAGGAAGTCGCCAGCGAAATATATTTTTTATATTTCGTTTTTTTTTTTTGGAAATGTATGACCTAGGGTTTGAATCGAGGCCTCATGTCTAATAAGCCATCACAATACCTACTAGACAATGGCGACTACTTTGTTTATATATTTTCCTTAATTAAAATTTAAATAAATTATTATAAAATTGTTTCTTTTTCTTTTAATTTTAGGTAAGTGTTTGCCTATACATCCTACTCTTATTTGAATGGTCAATAGTAAGTAAGTATAAAAAACTAAAATATAGAAATATCAAATGAGTCTTAATTCAGAAAGTTAGTACTAGTTGTGTCTACACTTATTGCAAATAATTGAATATTTTGATGCGATTTATAAGAAATGATTGGTAGCTTTAAAGACTGTTTATTTGAAAACATTCAGACTTCAATAATAATTTACTTCCTGTTCTCTAAATATTTTATTTCTTACAGATTATCCTCATCCTATAGCGTTACAGCTACGTATACATTTAGTTTGTTCCACAATTCTCTACAAGTCTCTATGAAACTTGCAACAAAAAGTCGAAAATTGTGCAGACACTTTGTGGCCAGTTTCATAGTTCACAGGTCTTCCTTTCGGTAATCTCTCCAGCATGTGCTCATCGACATGCTGTTTATGATTTTATAGTGTAACATTGACCTCTATTTTCTGCTGTGACAAACGCGCACAGTGTACTCGGCAGACAGTGCCTAGCTTCGACGTTGAGCTTTTATAAATTTTTCTAAATTTTCACCTTCACGGAATAATAAGTTTTTCATTGACAGCGTCTTGCATACACATGTAGAGGTTGATCTGACTCTTCTTGTATATGTCCTTAATTTCGATGATTTCAAGATACGTTTTGATTCAGATACTTTCTTCTCAAAGTACGCTATATTTACTTAATACACATACACCCATAACAGCTCATTACAACCCTTCAGTCAGGACTACGACGTAGCTTCTCTCACACCACTTTATGTTGTATGTATTAATTTTATACATGAGTGCCGACTTCTAACGACAGATTTTTGAGAAACTTTTCAAGGCATTTTTATTTACTCTCAGAGTTCTTGGCAGATATCTGCTGAGAGGAAGTCGTCGAAGAAATATTTTTCCATATTTCGTTTTGATGTCTTACCTGGGGCTTGACGCATGACCTCACATCTAATAAGCCAACACACTACCTACTGTATTACGACGACTTCAGGACGGTATACTAAGAGACAGTATTAATGTCAATATTTGAGTGTAACAGGGCACGCTTTTTATGGGCCTGCTAGTGCCTGATTTTCTAATTAAAAATCGGAAAGTGACGAATTTAGCGGATGATATGCTAACTGATTATATGATGACACAAAATTTAATTTCATTCATTATTTAATTAGCATTCCGATTTCATAAACTTCTCATACGATCCTCGCAAATACCAACATGTATTGCTAGATTAAAACGTATAATATTGTATTACAAAAATTATGCTCCATGATTTGTGTATGGCTTTTAATTTTATGGTGTTTAAATTAACAGAAGACCAGCAAAAAATTAGAAAAAAAAACAGAAAATAAAACGATTTAAAACAAAAAATATGCCGCAGAGTTATTTTTTTTTTCGTTTATTCTCATAAAACCATGTTTAAAAAATCTTAAAGTGAATGAACAAGATGTACAATTTACTGGCAATTTTTTCTTTCCTTTTTTTTAAGCCTTGTGTACTTTTTATAGCCAAAACGCGTGTTTTACCCGTAAAAGTAACTTAAAATTAATTAAAAGAAATTTTTGCCAAATTTGATTAATTACACTCTTCTACACAACAAACAAAGTACAACAATCGGTAATTAGTCTGTCCAAAAAGATTCGTCTGCGTAGAAAATTAAGCAAAACCGGCAAAATAGTTTCAATTAGCAAACACGTCTTTGAGAATTTTTTTCATTGCTTTTGTATAAACCACACACAAAGTATTTTTAATTGAAACAAAAAAGCATTTGTTTATTGATTTATTTTATGTTGTTGTTAGATTGAATTTTTAAAAATAATTAAATTGTTTAAGTGGCATACAATATATGAATTCTAAGACAAGAGCAAAAGGAAAAAAGAAGGAGCATTATGCCCCTATAAATTATGCTATTTTCTTTGTTTTTGCCTTACAAATGGCTTCTGTTCACTTCCATGTTGATCTTGTACGTTCTTATCGCCGGCTTCTGTGGGAATTTCAACCAATTAAAGTCCTGATTGTATTGGTTTGTTGACTTTGCAGAACATGCGTAGTGTATTTCCGCTTTAGTTGCCACTTACCGATCTTAATTGAGATCTACCCAGTATGTAGCCAGAGTTGATAGTCGAGTATTATTGATGAACATTGGCCAGCAAATCCCATTGAATCATCTAGTTGGGCATTGGTTGGCAAAAATCTATGTTATTCTCAGGTCTCATGTGCGACAATCCACGATTTGCTAGATAGCGACTTCACACTGCTGTTTAAAATACTCAATTGAGTATGCTCCAAAAAGTGCCCGGTGTTTCATACCGAGTGTACTTAGGTGACAATGGCCACTTGACACTATTACACATGTTCTCATCATAATAATCCTCCCAAAATGGCAAAATTTTGCAACGTGTTCATTCATGGTCTTCTATTGTATAATTATATATCTTAAGGCCACAGAGTGCAACTCCAGCTTCCGTTTAACCCAATTTCAACTGCATATCATCGAAATTGTGTTACAGCAAGCAAAAGTCTGATGAGATGTTAAAAAGGATACCAAGTATACCTCTGAAGAACATTTGCATCACTTTAATATCGCATCTATTATCCTGATTAAAAGGAATCCTGAACCATTTCACTCTAGGGCGTGTATGGCAAACGAACGGCTCTATACGTAGAGATAATACTGGACTAAGTGCCTTTAATGTAGAATCAAAATCAGACTATAATTACGCCTACTTAAGTTTAATATAGTTTTTCATAGGAAGCGGTATTTGTAGTCTCCGTAGTCTAGTAGGAAGTATGTTGGCTAATTAGACGTGAGGCCAGGTCAGCCATCTCGCAACAAAACTAAAAATGAAAAAATATTTCTTCGGCGACTGCCTCTCAGCTGATTTGTTGTAAAAACTCTGAAAGAGTTTCTCAAAAATCTGTAGATACCACCATCCATGTATAAAACAAATTAACACACACAACATAAGTGGTGTGAGTAGCTAGGTCGTAGTCCTGACTAAAGGGTTGTAATGATCAATTATGTATGTATGTGTGTAGGTATTTGCGATGAGGACATATGCGTGCTGAGCCTGTGAAATTTTGCTAGATTGTATATTAACAACTTCACTTATAGCCAGATTAGGGCAGGAACACAAGGGCTAGTGCTGTTTTCAGTAACACGAAGGCTGTTAACGATTTTAGCGTAAATAGTGCGCGGCGCACCTGGCAATCAAGGTCTGTCCGGTATTCCCTAGCTACATATACATATCTGACTCAGATATCAAGCTATTCCATGCATTTGACACGCTTATTGTAGATGTGGCAATAAAAGAGAATGTAGGGCATGGGGAAAGTACTTCGAAAAATTGAAACACTTTCTATGTCATCGCGCAGCTTTTAAACACATCACTTCCAAATAATTTATAGATGACACTTTAACAGCCATTACTCACCTAAAAGCAGTGGATAGGAAATAGTTAAGATAATAAGTACTCGATGAGAATTTCTATCAATTTTATTTGTTTGTTTGCCTGTATTCCAAGGCTTCTTCCGTTAGCCTGTCTTCCTGACGATTTTTATTACTTTGTCGACATTTTGTAGTATTGACCTACTAGAGCACTGAGCTTTATTACCATAAAATCTGCCTGAGCAAAACTACTGTTTGCTGTTGCATGTATCAGGAGGATCACTCACGTTTTCTGTTGTCTGGCTTCTGTAACGTTGTATGTTGTATTTCTCATTGCTGGCATATGTATGTCTTTATTGAATGCTGAGACAGTACATGATAAATAAAAATAATGAAAATTCATTACATCCACATTACATCACCCCAGTTTCGAACGATTAGTGGGATCAAAGCAAACTGGAACTGATTTGATTTTTACTTACGTAAGACAATGTTAATATTGTTTTGCATTTTGATCCTTAAATAACAATAAATTAAAATTTCTAATAAATTTAAGGGCTAAATTTCTTTTCTTCTTTTTTTAAATTTATTTTTGTCTCTTATTTCGATGAATTTGATTTAAAAATTTTCCCACAGCTCTTGCCTTTATGACCTCAAAATCCTAACCAAATGTATAGACGAACAGTTCACATACGTTGCGATTTAATGTTCTCGTCCGGTGATAATTTTGCGGTCTTAAAATTCAAAAAATTATAACGAAATTTAACACAATTTAAGTTGCTGATTAAAAAGTCATTTAATTTTTATGATTCTTACAACAAAATAGAAAAGAAAACAAAAACTTTATGCACGAAATAGGGCCATAGCGTAATTAAAAAATCATTTTTTTCACACTGTTTTACGAGCTGATAAACGTAACTCAAAAAAAAACCTACAAAATGTAATAAAATTTACAACCGAAAATAAAAACAAAAACAAAATAAAAATAAACGAAAATTTATTCTATTTTTTTAATTTTTTTTTTTTTCTTAATTTTAATTTATGAAAAAAATTAAAAAGCCTCCATATACAATACACATACACAAAGCCACACAAAAACTACTTGTACTTGAGAAAGCAATTTTTTTTGCGTAAATAACGACTGGAAAAGAAATGAAATAGTTTGGAAACCAGAAAATTATATGAAAACAACAAAACAAAACATAAATTTAAATACAAAACAAATGTAAAATAATCACTAAAACAGATTTGAAGAGTCTTTTAGCATAAAATTTAAAACAAAAGGAATAAATTTCAACGCAAAAACGGCTATTTAAACAACTTGAAATTCATTCACATCATGGACCCAGGCATAGAAAATTTTATTTTCAATTTTTCATATCTTGATTCCTGCAAAAATGCTCTGCAAAGGATATAAGCTTGGCTCTATTGAGATGGGTTAAAAGACCTAAGACTGTTGTGACAAAATATCTCTCCTCCTCTTTTTTTATTACTTCTTTTCCATGTTTGTGTATCATTGTTCGAGTTTTTTTTCAGCTATGCAGGTGATTGCACTATTCTAACCATTTCTGAGATTATAGAAGTTATTATAGAGTTGTAACAATTTTAGGGATGAGAGGGTTGCCATTTGTCATATTATTATATTTGGTTTTCTTGTTGGGTGTTATGTTGATGAATAATTCTCATTGAGTCCGTCCTGCATTTTGCTAAGAAGTACTACATAATTTTTCCAAGATGTTCGTTATTAACGTTTTTCTGGAACTGTGGAAGATTGAAATAAAGAAACAGTGACAGTGCCTTTGTCAATATTACTGTTTTTAAATCTTGAAAATCAGTTTTTCATCGAATTTGCAATTTTCATTTTTATTTTCGTAATAGACTAGGAATGACTCCAATAAGTCTCAATAAATATGTTGAAAATAGATAAGGTGTCCTCATTGTATTCCATTTCTCAACTCGTTATGAATACACATAGACTTCTATGTAGCAGGATGATTAACTCATGACTGTCCGTTCCTCTCACTCTGACAGTAACACCTCTACAATTTTATACTTCCCCAGAAAGTTTGAGATTGTTATTGTGCATAAATTGCCACCAGATAAACAACAGAGTTCAGCTATCCTTCAATCTAGAAGATTGTACCAACTTATGTCCAAATCATCACGCATGTACAAATCATCAGAGACCCGTTTCCCTGCTTGATTGTTTTTTTTTTATTGAGTGTTTTTTTTGTTGGCCAATATAAGATACACTGAGTTATATTAGATGCATATGGCTTGAGTCTCTCATGCTTTCAATCATCTATCGCCCCACACCATCTTTCTTTTTTAGTTCGTGTGTATTAGGCCCTAACAGGGTTTTGAAAGCGTTTGTACGGTTACAATGAAACTCAGAAAATTATAGAGTTTCTACAATATTAATTCAGCTTAATCCTGGTGTAATTAGTATTACTGTAGCAAATAATGTCTATTAGCAGTAATATTTTTTTCCATTTGGTCCCCAATTGCTTAGCTGTCGAACTGTCAGGCAATAACTAAATTGAGCAGCTGATAACACTGAACTAATAGGGGAGCAATCTTTTTTGTGGACATTTAAAAGAATGGATGGATAATCTATTGCCATACATGAGTAGATATGGTGATTTTTGCGTTCGGTCGTGAAGCCAACTAATAGACTTCAAATAGACCGATCCACACACCTGAGTTTTCCAAACTACGTATACAATGGAACGAAGTCAAACATCGAGCTCATTGGAAACAATTTGTTGAGGCCCTATGCTCCCTAGAGGTGTAAAAGGAACATATATACACCTGAGTTTTATCGTAGAGGAGGAGGAGGAGTAGATGTTTCAATCGAATTCTAAATCTATTCCTATACACATAAAATATATGCTGGTGGCAACGGCCATCGCCTTAATGATTTTGGACATAACAACAAGAACTTTATTCATTTTATTATGTACACTGATAGACAAAAGCAATATAAAAATGTTGTTGTTATTTCTGCAGGTCAGCAGGCAACACCAGCTATTGTGATTACATGAATTCTCTTGACTATACTCAGAGATTTGTAGGTCATACGTAAAATGTCAAGCACTGTGAGTAGGAAAAATTCATGTTAGTCTCTGTAGATGTACATATGTAGGTGAAACCTTTGTCAGTACTCACTTACTCAATAGGGCATTACTACCCTTCAGACAGGATTACAATCTAGCTTCTCATACCACTTATGTTATGTGTGTTAATTTTATACTTAAGTGGCGGGGACTAATCTAATTGCTCTTTAAATTAGAAACCTGTGTCATTAAAAGGGTCTTAGGTCTTACGTATCGTCCTAATCATAGGAATACATTGAATCTGAGCAAGATGTCTGTCATATAATTTTAACAATCTGCACGATAGGTATGTACAGGAGAATCCCCTGTTTTGATTGATCCGTGTTTAAATGATCCATTTAAGTGCTCTTTTAGGCTTCAAATCGAACATATTTTGCATATTCAATAACATTTCAATACCTCAGCACTTGTTTTATCCAACCACGTATGTATGTACGATAAATTCCGGCATACATATAATGAATACGAAATGTTTGAAATTGAAATCATTAACCAGCATTCTTTAATGGCCACCAATAACTTACTCACTTAAACCACACTCACACACTATACGCACACAGCATACATACATACATTCATACATACATACATATGTATGTAGTACGTCGCATAGAATTTTTTACAATAATAATACGCAATAGATGTGTACGCAAATTAGAAACGAACAAGAATTTCACGTCTAGTGGTCGATTACTCAGAAACTATTTCTACTCTTCCCAGGCCCACTCTACCTTCTGTTGTGTTGTTTCTTTATTTGTTTATCTTGTTGTTTAGCTACTTATTAGTGAACAACAATAACAACAGCAACTCACAAGCAATAAAAGAGGCAACCACACACCGATTAGAATAGAAAAAGTAACAAAAAACAAAACAAAATAACTCTTCATACTCGTCCTCTCTCTCGCTTTCTCAATCTGTAGGCTATGTTTGGACAAAAACGAAAAGAAAAAAGATGAAAAAAAAAAATTGAAAAGCAAAAGTAATGGAAAAAACAAAATAAAATATAAACCAGAGCCACAAAAACAAAAGCAAAAATAAACTTCCACTTCTAATTACCCCCTTTGGAAGAACCGAAAAAAAAATATGCGAAAACCCCCTTGGCGCTCTATAAAGCTATAAATGATGATTGAGAGGAGCACAGAGGGAAACAGAAACAGAAAAACATAAACAGCAACAGAAATAGAAACCGAAAATTCTCAAAAACTCTTCGAAAAGATTGTTTTGGTTTTGGTTTTTTGGGCTTGAAAAAAAAAAAAAAACTTTGTTTTGATGGACAAAATGTAGCAGCAGCAGTATTGGTGGCAGTGGCAACGACAGCAGCAGCAGCAGCAAAACATCTTTTCTGCCCTTTTTTGAGAAACGCCAACAACAAATGAAAACAAAACCATTTAAAGAATTTTTCGTAGTTTTTGTTTTTTTTTTTTGTTGCTTTGCCATTTCATTTCATAACATAAACAGCCATTATATTCCATTACCATGTCATGCCAATGGCATAACATAATAATGCCATAAACGAATATCATGCCACACAAAAATAAAAAAAAAAAAATGATGAGAAATACAAACAACAAAAACAAAATTAAATTTAGCATTTTACAATTAAGAAAGTTAGTTATCATCGGCTAGGTCAGGTCGGTCAAACTAGACAATATGATGCCCTAACTTTTTACCTGTGGGACAGCTTACATTATGTTACCATACACCGTTACCAGAATCTTATAAGCGTGAGTTAGGTAGGTGGTAGGACCATCATTAAAAATGGAATCTCTTATGCCTTATCGGAATACATTTTAAGGCAGATAAGTAGTGGCTCTCTTCGAGGCCTAAAGTATTGTAAATTCCAAGAGTTTGACAATACAACAGAAAGTGCTGAGTAGTTAGCTCTGCATATGCCATCTCTATTTGCCAGGAAACTACACCGTTTGTAGAAATTAGTGCCTTCTCTGTAGGTTAGGAACTCTTCTCAGTGAGTCCCAGAAGAGGTAAAATAGATGGACCTTTCAATGGTATTCGGTGCTGATTTATTCTTCGATTAAACTGTAGGAAGCATCAATTGGCCAGACATGGTACAATCATTGAACTTTCGGGTGAGTCCACTACTTTAGCAATACATACATACATCCATAACTGAATGGTATTCGATGGTGATTTCTCCCGCCCGTAAACTGCAGAAAGCACAAATTAGCTAGCAAGACATTGTACAATCGTTGAACTTTCGTCTTACTTTAGTAATACATACATAACTGCTCATTACAACCCTTCAGTCAGGATTACGATCTACTTTCTCACATCACTTGGATTGTGTGTGTTAATTTTATACACACGTGGCGGGCGGGACCTACAGTTTAAAGTCGACTCTGAACGACAGATTTTTTTAAGTAAAGGTTCATGGCAATTTTTATTTACTCTCCGAGTTTTTGCCAGAAATCGCCGAAGAAATATTTTTTATATTTCATTGTGTTCGACATATCTGAACATGTTTTAAACCATGGATTCTCTTCCAGTAAGTCAACACACTACCTACTAGACTACGGCGACTACTATTATAGGAATAGACGCCGTTAAACTTGGTTGGGCATCTCGGGAAGGCTGAAGGGAAACTCAAACTGTAAAGCTTCATGCTTACGAATTGTTTTCTGGATATGTGGCCAATGAATTCTGCAGGAGCTTTGGAAACCAAGAAGAAGAGGAGGCTATTGGGAACACACCCAGCGTTATGTTAGAGAAGAATTAAGTGTCAAGGGTTACCATGTATACCATGTATACGATCTCACAGTTTTGACGACGATGAACATTGTAGGTCTAAATATCTTCATCAGAAGCTACGTATACAGAAATAAGATACTGTGGTGGCCACTATGGATCATACGTTGCTTAGAATATTGATTCATTTGTAATTGACAACCACTTCTACCTACCTACCGATCTAATGTTGTTCTATCTGAGTTTCCATTGGCTTACTCCGTAGATTGTTTGGACAAGAATTCAAACTGACGATTGCTTAGAATCAGTTTTCTTCCCTGTCCATCAGTAAACCACTAACTATGGTTGTGTATTCTGCTTTTAATAATCCGCCCTATTCTTTATTTCAATTTCACAGATCTCTACACTGTGAACGAATATAACCGCGTAGTTAAATCCTGTTTAATCTTGACATAATAAATGTCCGCTTCATACTACATATTCTGGCATTTGATTTTCAATACAACTTGGTTGCTACCTTAGAACCTGTTCTAAAGAGTTATAAGTAAGACCTGCGTTTTACAAACACAAACCCTTGTAAAAAGTGCGTAAAGCCCACGCTCTAAGTGTAGTGAACAAGAACCACCACCAACAAAAGAAGAAGAAAAATGAAAAAAAAATACAAAAAAATCTCATATTGTTTTGGCCTTCAAAATTTTTGGCGGTTATTGAACCAACAACAACAGCACACACATACATACATACACACACCGAGAGAGACATATTATACCCCAAAAAAAAAAAAAAAAAATTAAAATAAAATAAGCACAACTACAACTACAACAACAATAATAAAATCATTATGCTTAAAGAACACTCATACCCATCCATGGCTTAGCCCCCCCAAAAAACAGTCAAGATAACAACAAAAACAATAAAAATATTTACAATATTATACAAAAACAACAACAACAAAAGCAAAAAAATCATAATAAACATACACACATCCATACACACATACAGCCATTAACACAATGCTGCTTCTTTATCATGTTTACCAATACAAAAGCAAAACACGCACTTTTAGCAAAAAAAAATGGAATAAAAAGCGAAAAAAAAGCGAAAAACGAAACAAAAAAGCGTTTATTTAACAAATGAATGTTTCTAAACTAAAAAAATAACAAAAACAACAATAACAACAACAACGCCTATAAACCATCGTCTCTGCGACGGACGTTCCCACCATAAACATAACAAACGTAGAGGGCAACAAACCGACATTTAGTTGGATTGACGTTTGTAGTACAATATTTTACAAAAACAAAAACAAAGCCACATACACATACACAGACACATACACAACAAAATTTATCTCTTGTTATACCCTACACCATGGTTCATAGTGGGAGTGCCTTTACAAATTTCTTTTCCAAAGCCAATGTTCTAATTTCTCTACAGGCTTATCCTGCTTCCACTGTGTACGCGTCTACTAGTCTTTCCCATGTACGTATTGACCGGATTCCGGTGAAATGCTTACCCTGAAATATCTTCTTGGGGCTTCGTTAAGGTATACATAACTGCGAGTTTACGATATTCTTGGCTCCAAGATGTGGCCTGCCAAAAAGCTGAGTAGGTAGCAGCAATAAATCCTGGGTAAATAGTTTATTAAACTGTTGATGGGTTTTCTGACTAGGCACTATATTCTGAGCATGAGAAACAGTTGTGGAACACAGACAGTTCAGTTTTCTCCAAAGTGTTTGATAATATTGAGAAGTTTAAGGATCTCAGGATTCTAGTAGGCGTTTGTAAGGATAACTCAACGTCTAATATTTGATAAGCGCTCATATGCTTCCTTCTGAAATACAATTTGGTGACAGGTCTAACCAAGAGCTTTTTCTCCAAGGTCAAATGAGGAAAATCGAAGAATTAATGACGTTGACGTTAGACTTGGTTTCTCCATTATCAACAAATAATTCAAAACGTCTGCATAGTAGATATGAAGGTGCCTGCAATGCCCAGTAGTGATTCCAACACCCGTACTGAGCATACTCTATTCGTAGACGAATTCGCCCACGCTGCGTTGGCAGTTTCTATAACTGCATTGCCAATTATAAGCTCACAATTCCTCAAAGAGATTTCAAATGTAGAAAAATCACCGGAGAGTTTAATGGTTGTATCACGTATGGACATCATCATACGCTCAACGCATACTAGGAATATCAGTATGATCCGCTACCCACATAATATCAATATCGTACTGTTTCACTATCTCATGGAGATACTTGCGACATTTATAAATCGATTTACTTACTTAACTGATCATTATAACCCTTTAGCCAGGATTTAGCTCCTAGCTCAACCGTCTTGAAGTTCATTATTTTAGAAACCCGTGCTCTGTTGGCAGCTTAACCATTGTATTCTTAACAACCCCTACCGCTACTGTACTATCGACGTTTGCGTCTGGAAAACGCTGTGTTGCCCGATATCCATGATATGTATTGCATCACCACTGCTGCTTTCTAAATTTCCAATCTAAAGGCAATTGGACAGTCTTTATTATATCGAGTTTCACTACTATTGGATTTGAGTGAATTTTGCGTAGCCTTTGACCTTTCAGAATTTCGGAAAAGTTCGATCAGGCTTAACTCTGTTTCTCCGCAAATGATAGGTCCAAACAATTTGAATCCAATAACGTAGTTGAACGTACGCAAAGAATGAAAAAAAGGACTTGTATTGGTCATTTGTAGTAGGGTATTATGTAATCGGTTTTGATATACACTGTGTAACTTATTTATTTATTTACTTTTTTTTTTGCTAAAATTTTTTTTAAGTTTCTTTCATTTCGCTTCGTTCAAAACACCCAAAAAATGTTGAGAAAAGATTTATGCGGCGAAAAGAGTTTACGTTTAAGAAGAACAAGCATATTATACATTCTATACATAATTATGTACATTGTTTACATATAGTATACCACCAATATATACACATAAATACACTCGTTAATATGTGCTAAACGACATACACGCGTCAAAATTTTTGGAGGTTTTTTTTTCATCAAATTTTTATTAAATTTTTGTGAGTGTATGATTACGAATATTTTGCTGAGTGAACTTGTAAAACACAAAAACAACAAACAAAAAATACGAATAAAGAATTCCGAAATTTTGATTCTTTTTTCGATTTTCTTTTTCATAAAGAATGTGAATGAAGTTTATAGAATGTGGTGTTGTTAATGGCATGAATACGTTTGGATATGCTGATGATGATAATGGCGTTGGTATGTTGTTTGCTAAGGTACAACAGAAACAAAAGTAATACCTTTCTAAAATTTATAATTAAAAAAAGCAGCAGCAACAACAACGACAACAAACGGTAACAACAACACAAAAATGTTGAAAAAAAATCGTTATTTTTCAAATTATTTATGCATGTCGAAAAAGTTACCAAAAAAAAAAAAACAACAACAACAATAAAATCACAAACATATTCGCATACAAAGTTACCATAATGAAAATTTGAAGAAAAAAAAACAACAACAAAAACCATTCTTACCCCACAAATAGAAACAAAACCAAGAACCAGAATCAAATAATAAGAACGTATAGAGAGAGATACAGTCGTACATTCTAATCATTTTCTATGCGAAATAATTAATCTTTGTCTATTACAAAATTAATTTGTTTGTTTAAAAAATACAATTTACAACAACAACAACAAAACAAGAGAAGATGAAAAACAAAAAATCTAGAAAGCCTCATTTTTTAATCATCGAACTGACAATTTTTACATCGTTTTTACATTAAGAAAAAAAAATTTTGTAATTAAAACAAAACATGCATAATTATGGGAGAGTTCAATAAATATTCCAGAAGAAAGAAAAAGAAAGTTACAGAAATCTTGATACATCGAATACTTTTTCGTTGAAGAATCTACCAGTTTCCCCTAAAATTTCCCTTCATAGTTATCATTAGCTTTGTCTTCCACTAGGACCTATTCAGTTACTGGGTTTTAAAATTTCTTCTCCCATGTTTTTCAATGAATTCTTTTGAAAAAAAATTGTTTTTTCGATTTCGACACATGTTAAGTACAAAATGTACAATGTCTGGCAAATATTTCATAAAATCGGGATTAATTTTGTTTGCTAGAGTCTTTCAACAGTCTTCCGAACTATGGCAGTTGAAAACGCCCAACACAAATACACACACCCTTCAGAACAACAACCCGTTGGGATGATATCAACTCGTATGAGATTCAATAGCGTCTAATGCATCTCGAAAAACTCAGCTCAGCTTGGTGATGGTGCATCGGACTGACCGATGGTGCCGTCTTAATTTTTTTGAGCATGACGTTGTCCAGATTATCACTATGAACGGCGAGTACTACTTTTCAACGATCACCAATTCTGTTTGGCCTGAATTTCTACGATATAGGCACATACAACATTTGATTTTAACAACACGGCGCTACGTGTCTCACACCTCGTGCCTGATGAGATGTACTGCACGAGCGATTTTGGGGTACAGTAATCTTACGTGAGAGTGATGTGAACTGGCCACCTAAACTCTGATGGGGTTCAAATGTGGAATTTTCTTAAGTGGCAGATGTATGCGAATAAGCCACTATCCACAGCGGTTCTCAAATCCAACAGTGCATATGACATCGGTCAAATTTAAACCTAATTTTTGCGGCAGAATCATGCAAAGTTGAACTTTTCCGATGTGCTCCACCCAGATAAACTGTGGCGAACATAATGGACACACAGAAGTCGCCTTAATGTAGTAGGTGGTGTGTTGGTTAATTAGATGCGTGAGCGTGAATCCAAGTCCAGTTCAGTTATCTCGAACAAAACAAAATATGAAAAACATATTTCTTTCGGCGACTCCCTTCCTTTAAGCAGTCTGCCGGTAAAAACTCAGAACTGTGTTGACGTAACAATCGCTTTTGGATAAATGTCTCACTTACTTACTTAATTAGTCATTACAATCCTTCAGTCAGGATTACGATTTATGTTGGTTGTTAATTTATATTGTGTGTGTTAATTTAATATACAAGTGGCGGGACAGTTTAAAGTCGACTCCGAATGACAGATTTTGAGAAACTTATCACGGTAATTTTATTTACTCTCCGAGTCTTTGCCAGAAAATCTGCTGAGAGGAAGTCGCCGAAGAAATATTTTTTCATATTTCGTTGCGTTGCAGATGTCTGACTTGGGGTATGAACCGTGACCTCACGGCTAATAAGCCAAAGCACTACCTGTTAGGTCAGTGCCAAAACATTTACACGTAAAATGTCTTGGAATTTAACTGACTAAAAAACTTTTTGAAATGCAATAGCAGCCTTAATATAATGCAATTCTATTTTGTTATAGAGATTCTCTGTACCCCAATATTGGGAGAAATTCGAAGATTCGCCGTAGTCTAGTATGTAGTGTGTTGTCTTATTAGACTCGAGGCCACGATTCAAACTTAATGTCAGACATCTAAAACAAAAGAAATTATGTCCCAATATTTCTTCGGCGACTGTTTCTCAAAAAATCTGTCGTTCGGAGTCGACTTTAAGCTGTAGGTCCCGCCACTCATGTATAAAGTTAACACACACAACATAAGTGGTGGTGAGAAGCTACGTCATAATCCTAACTGAAGGGGTTGTATGTGTATAAATAATTTGAACAAACATTAGCACTTGAGAGTCTGCTCGCTTAAAACAGAGATTGAAAAATGTTCTAGGAAATACTAGGAAAAGCTTCTATACCACCCAAATGCCTTTGGAAACTAATTAAAACATTTTTTAAAGGATACTACAATAGTGGCCCCTTACCACTTTTTTGTTGTTGTAACTGAACTTAAATCAATTCAGTCTAACAATTATTATTTAAACAAGGTAATCTGCGTATATGTGTTAACCAATTACGAATTGCTGTTAACATTTTACGGTTATTTGTTAAGAAAAAATACGTCTTTCTATTAACGGTCTTTAGTCTTGGAAACGATTTTTTTTTGTCTGAAATCTTTTCTTTCTTTAATCAGTATCGATTACAATAAACAGTAAGACTGGTATGTGTGTGATTTTATAAAAAGAAAAAAACAAAAACATGAAAAAATTAGAAAGAAATGTAAAAGAAACAATAAAATTTAAAATCTATAAAAAAAAAAGAAGTCAAACAATCAAATAAAACCAGAGCAAAATTGCCAAAAAAAAATAAAAAAAAATTCCCAATTTTTTAAAAATTCAAGACCTGTTCGTCGTTGGCTAGTTTATAGACGATTCGTTCTATTCAATAAAGAATACAATACACGTATTTATTATGACTTTTTAACTACTAAAATGCGTAGTTTTCTATCTATAAGATACGTTATAATATGAACAACAATAACAACACTATATATGTATGTAAAATATACAAAAAAAAAACATTTGAACATTTAATAGATACAACTTAACACTATCGAATCAAAAAATAAATACTCAGAGAAATATTTCTTTTGTATCACAAAAAAAAAGCCAAAAAAAAAAATAGAAAAAAATTAGAAAAAAAACCAAAATTGAAAAGGTAAATGAACCACAAATTAAAGACAACAATAACAACAACAATAGCATTTATATGTTGTATGTGGTTAGACTAATAGAGGTAGTAAGATACTGACAGATATTTAAGTATCTACACAATCAAATTGTATTACATTTTTTTTTCAGATACTTATCGAGTAAATTGATAATAAAAAAAAAAATAAGAAGTCAAGTAAAAAAAAAAACCCATCATAAAAATAAAGAAACTATACATAGACGATAGTCTAAAACGATGTACTGTAAGCAGGGTTTGAGGTGCAGGTGTTACAGGGAAAAAACGCCCAAAATATCTTCAATTATTTTCTTAACCTTCCTAAACCCGCGCCAAAAAGTGAAACACCAATACCCGCGCGTTGGTCTGTGAGACCGACAATGGAAAATCCTATATCCTTGGTACTATTTAAAATTATTTTGATGCAAAAACGAAGCTTATTACGAATAATGAAACTACCAGTGATATCAACTTATTGGCACTATTTTTTTTACAAAAAAAATCGCAATAATAAAAAAAATCGGTCTCACAGACCAACGCGCGGGTATTGGTGTTTCACTTTTAGGTTAAGCGTAAGATTTCAAAAAAATTCCAAATGGGAACAGTTTTGCCATGTTGTTGAAGTAGAATTAATTAAAATGTTTTAAACAAATCTATGCTGAGACTTGTAAAGGCTGCTGAAAAACTTCATTTCAGAAAAGATGCCCAAGCATTTTATCCGCCCGTTTAAATTTTTTTTATAAATATGGGCATGTTTTCATATGTGACAGAATTATAAGCTCAGTTGGTAAAAACTTTCTAACGTAGCGTGTAAATTGTCACATTGGAAAAGCAAATCTCTGCGGTATGCAGGAGACGGGACACTGCAAACGTTTTAAGTTATAAAATTGAAAAATTCTGGCGAAAAAGCTTTCGTGTTCTTCCGGGCTTAAATCCAAATTGCGCAAATTTGCATTTAACCAACACCACACAATGTTAAAACAACGCAATTCAAGAACTCTTAATTGTATTCTGTAGAATTGTAGAAAACAAATCATGTTTTATAGCAAAAATTTTGACAAGTACTGTTAGTTACCAAGGAAGATGGTAGAAAACTTTCTGCCAATGACTACTGCTCTCTACGAGTGCAAAGGCCAAAAAACAACAAAGACTATGACATTTGCTTCGGCTTCCGTCGCAACGAATTGTCTTACAGTGATTAAGGAGTTCAACCTTTCACCATTTTACTTTCGTCAGATGTGTATCGTTTCTTGTTGTGTTAAGTTGTTTTATGTGCCAACGTTGTGAACTGGATCTTTTCAGATAAGTCTATTATACAACTCGCTAGAAGAGCGTTTAGATAAATTATAGGGGACAACAGGCTAAACATATTCCGCACAGACTGTTACAAATTTATAATGATTAAGGAGAAGAGAAAATCAGTAAACTGCTTCTCTTTTGTATCGGGCGGATGTATCATGAAAATTAAGTCGTCATAGTCTAATAGGTAGTGTGTTGCCTTATTAGACGTGAGCTCGTAGTTCAAACCCAGCTCAGACATCTCAAACACAACGAAATATGAAAAATATGTTCTTGACTGTAAATGAAAGCTTCGGCTAGGAATTCTATTGAAATTGTTGACATGTTAATCTCATTTGAAATATTTTTATTATTATTATTATAATTTTTTTGTTTTTTAATTTGATTGGTAAAACGAATTAGTTTAACAGCCTTTTTTCTACGTCTTTAGCTATTGTACAATGGCATGGTGATACATTTTTTAAAGAATCTATTTTTTATTAATAATATTTGTTTAAAAAATTTTTAAATATTTTTTTTTTTCATTATTATTATAAACAATACAATAATAATAATGTAGTATTATTATTGTTTTTTTTTTTCTTTTTCAAAATTTATAATCTTGTTATTGCCATTTAACTTGACTTCACTGTTCGAGCAGAGGTGGAGAGCACACAGAAAAAACTATTGCGTTTCAAGCAAAAAAGAACTTTTACTGACAGACTCTCATAAAACAAAAATATATGTTTTGATGAATACCCTACCCCTACAGTTTATAGTCTACCCTACCATACACTTTACATTTCCTACTCATATTCTCGCACTTTCTTCTCTTACTTCTTCGCCCAGTTGATTTCGGCAATTGTGCGAAGAATTTCTGCGCATAAAAATTTATTTTTTGTTAGGTTTTTGCGTTGTTACAAAAAATATATACGCAGAGAGTGCCTACGTGCCTGGAGGCTCAAAACGATAGCCTTGAAAAGCCGGCACTATCACCTGCAATAAACATGACCACTACCAACCATCACCACCACCACTACCATTTTGCCGGTTTGGCCCATTACCACCCCCCAGACACACCACATACAACCATTTTCTATGTTTAGTTCCTAAAAAACAAAAAATTAAATTTTTTTATACGAAATTTAATTTATTTTAATTAATGAAATGAAATTAAAACGTAAAATTATTCATGTTAATGTTGTTGTAATTGTTGTTTCTATTTTTCTATTTCTAGTTTCTAGTATTACAACCGCTACCCAGCTGGTATCATACCGAGTGAATGTTTATTTAATTCATACGCTACGCAGTAATATTTCTACATCTACAGGGGATGGATGTTTGTGAGGTAAGCAAATGACACTCTTATCATTTTGTTCTTTTTTCTGTCTTTGCTTTTCTTTTTTTGTGGGTTGTGGGTACTTTAAATGCTATGAAAAGTACGCGTTTGCGTTAAAAAAATATATATTTTACTTGGCACAGGTATCACTTTTAATTTAAAACCATTTCATAAACTCATGATATACAATCCAAATATGTTGGTCTTAAAATTCAACTGCAGTACTTAACTTGATCTAGTATAGTTATTACTTGGGATGTTTTCTGAGTCATGGTTTAATAGGCGCATGAACATTCATGTTTACCACTGCATTTGGTTGGTACCAATTTGCATCCCATTCTGATGCAGAAACGTTAGAAAAATGTCAACACATACATATATGTATACATAATTGGTCATTACAACCTTTCAGTCAGGATTACGACCTAGTTTCTCACACCACTTATGTTTTGTGTGTTAATTTTATACGTGAGTGATGGGACCTACAGTTTAAAGTCGACTCCGAATGACAGATGTTTGAGACATTTTTCATGGCAATTTTATTTACTCTCAGAGTTTTTGCCAGAAATCTGCTGAGAGAAAGTCGCCGAAGAAATATTTTTTCATATTTACGTTTTGATGCCTGACCGAGGCCTTATGTCTAATAAGCCAACACACTACCTACTAGACTACGGCGACTTCAACACCCTGACTATAAAAAGAGAACCAGGAGAAATATGTTCCTAGTAGTTAGGAATGGAAGTCTCCCGTAGTCCGGTAGTCCCGTGTGTTACCTTATGAGACGAGAGCCCGTGTTTCAAACGTCAGCTCAGACATCTCTATCGAAAGGAAATATTAAAAAAATGTTCCTTTCTGTGGCTTTCTCAAAAGTTTCTCAAACCTATCGTTCGATGTCGATACACCACGGGTGGTGTCAGAAACTAGATTGTTGTAATGCTGAATAGAAGTGTTGCAATTTGAAGCGGAAAGCAGCCACTAATATAAATATAATATATATTTCACTTGATGCCTTAGTAGTGTTATAACAGGCTGTCAGCTTCAGGCGAGTCGGTCTCAACGAATGTTGTAACAATTCTTCTCCTTTTGAGGAAACTAGTTTCCTGAATTGTTGACAGAGTTGTTCTGGAGCAAAACTTTGTAGTTTTCGTAGACACCTTCTAATAGATGATGCTCTGCTAGGATTAATATGTAACAAAATCACAATTCTATTCCAAAACATATCTTTTGGGTTTACTTTGATTCGACCATAAATAATTTCAAAGGATTCAATACGGTCTACTAGTATTTTCTGAGTTAAAACATGTGGGACCATTCCATACATACATTAATTCTATTATGGCCTCTATATTTCGAATTGTTGAAAGTATTCGCCGCAATTATAGGGCCACATGAAATTTTTCCCAATCGAAATAATCATTGTGTTGAAATGAATTTCTCCTATGGAATGTAAAACTTAACACAAAAGGTATTCCCATTTTAGATCGAAGGATTAAAAATATTAACTCGAGATTATTGGAACATTTCCGCATTTATTCCTATACTGTTGGTTGTGCAGATAGAAATGTACAACAGATGTAGATTGAATTCCAACTTTAGTAAAATGGAATGGTTGCCACTTATGTATAAAATTAACACACACAACATAAGTGGTGTGAGAAACTGCGGGCTTCTTGGGGACGATTGCCTGTAGAATGTCTAATGGTGAAGGTATAGCACTGGCCATTTTATAGTCACCTAGCAGCAACTCGTTTCCTTGCCGTTCGCATCTTCTCCCTTTCCACCTTTCCTAAAAACCTGCACAATGCACTGCATGAGTAGGGGCCATCCCCTGAGTGCTGGTTTCATAAAAAAAAAAAAAAAAAAAAAAAAAAATAGACAGCTAGGTCATCTTACCCATAATCCTCCCGTGAACAATACCACATACATTAGAACTGATCTAACAATCGTAGGTTAAATCCAGTAAAAGTATAAAAAGTAAAATAATTTAACTACCTACAGGAGTAGTTCTTACATTTCTTTGCCAAAGAGACTAGACAACACGGATGTAATTTTCTCACGTAAACGTTTTTATCATGCGTTGGCGTATAAACTCTCAATTGAAGGAATTATTTCCCAGAACTTGCTTCCGTCTACCATATGATTTAAAAAACAATTTTGGGGAAATTTAAATGTGCAGCTGGGATTGTCTCCCGTATAAACTTCCTTGTTAATAAGCATATGGAGTTTCTCATGCTCACTCTTAAAACGAAATACCTTTTCGTGACTTCCTTAGCGTAAATGATAGGGGTTTACAAAGGTGTAGTTAACAATGTTTTTCACACACGTAGAATCTATCGAGTTTAGTTTTCTTTTTGCCTGTTGACCTGGGAAGCCTCAAGAATTAAATGGTGGTGGTGGTATAAAATGAAAAAATGTGTCATTTGAGATTTCGTGTGTTAGTTTTATCAAGCTTTAGTGAATAAGTGTAGAAAAGTGCAGTTGAAAATTCATGTGAGAATATTAAACGCCATATGCGATGTTGTTTAGATTTCTGATTGTAATCACGAGAAAATGCCAAAAAGGCCGAAAACTCAACAGTACGAAACGATAACCAAATATAAACGTAAAAGCTTGGTTGTTAAAGATAACGATCACAAGATCGATTTTTTTGCTCAAAATAGTTGCTTATGGAACACAGCGCAATCCCAATGTTGCAGAGAACCTGTTACGTTCACAAGAGATAAACTGCGTTAATAAATAACCAAAAAGACAAATTTCGCAAGGTAGTTGATGTAAAGATTTATCTAATAGATTGATCCTAGATATTCCTAGCAGATTGAGAAGAAGAATACAAAATTACTTACTTACTTTTTCTACCACTTTTGCATCAGGTAATGTGTTGCCCACTATCCTTAAATGTCTGCCACCAGCCGGCGATACTATGCGCCACAAGAGCATGGAAGCACAGAAGCTATGTATTTTCCCGTAAAACAACCTTAACCCTTTTCGATTCTGGTTTTATGTTTAAAGTACGGAATAGATCCTCCAATGATAATGCTTTACAACACCTCAAGAACATTATCCAAATATTCGTTCAGAGATGTAGAATTTTTTAGAAAGAAATGAATCGTTTATTATCCCGCAAACTGTCTGTATTATTCAGATTACAAAAGCAATCAATATACTATTCCTACATCAGATTATATTGATAAGGAATATATCCATACTCTCAGACAGTAAAGATACCGTTGGATTCCTAGAGAATCAAAGAATGGCAAGTGTGCCTGGAGGAGAAAGAGGCATTCCTACATTCAATTTCTGAAGTTACGGTGACATTGAAGGTATCTGACCGAACTAGCGTAGGCTGGTATAGCATAAAATTCGAAAGAATTCAAATGTGGCAGGCATTTTCTTGCAGATAGATTTCAACACCTGAGCTTGTATATAATGCAGATGATTTTACTGATGTGTCGGGGACAGACATTAACAGACTGACTTTATCTAGAGTTTTACGAGTATGATAGTGTCACTTTGTTATTAACGAATGAGAATGTGTCAAAAAGTACTCATTCGTAATGCTGCAATCGATAGAATTACTTTAAAAGCGTCAGAAATAAAAGGAGATTGTTAAACCAAATGGATATGTTTTTTTTTTCCCATGAGAAAGGAAGAGAAGTAATCGCTTGAGTTTGACAAGAGAACGGTTCGCATTCTAACAGGAATTCTAACGGGAAACTGTTCTATTGGCAGTACAGAAACTGCCAGGATACGGAAGAAACGGAATCGGTGCACTTCAAAACAGACGCCATCGGTTTATGGGTGACAGAACGTTTAAAGATCTGGGAATGGTAGCGAACGTGCCACTAGGAAAATTGGCCGGTTTGATCCGAAGCTCCGGGTGGTTTAAATCCATTACTAACGGTTCATGACCAGGTGTTACACTGAGTAACACAATGGATCATATGAGTCACCCAGAGAATTTGCCTGTGAACTGGAACCAACCCGCTAACCAAACGTAATGTAACTTAAGGGAGAAAAGTTCTGAATACTACTTTAAAATGTAAATGAGGAAAAAGTACTATTATTGATAATGAAACCAATACTTTCAAAAGCAGTACTATTAAATTCGTAATTTTTGTTTTTTTTATTTTCACATTATGTTATAAAAAAATCAATAAAAATGTTTGTTTGAATATATGTATGTATGTATGTATTTATTTTATTATTATTTATTTGGTGTAGTAAAAGTATATTTTAATCCCCTTTAAAGCATAAATAACTTTTTACGATTGTAAACATGTTTTTGTATTTAAAAAAAAAAAAAAGAAAAAATCGAAAATAAAAAATAAAATTTCACCAGCAGCAGATATTATTTTTCCCCCTGCCAACTCAACATCTATCACTGTGGCCAGCACTAGTTAAAGCATTGGCAGTCGCCACCACCTTCTCTGCCGCTAAGACAGCCACTGACTGCCATCATAAACTTTTATTTCGTAGTGTTTAGACAAGAATTTTATCAGCCTGGCGAGCTGATAATTAAACTCACAGACGCTCTGCCGGTTTCGCTAATCACTGACCTTGCCAAAATTATTTAATATTATTTTCATTTTATGTATTTATTTATTTATTTTCTTTATTTTTATTTTATTTTAATTTTTTTTCTTTTTTTTCGATTTTTTTTCCTTTATTTTATTTTAATTTCGCTTTTTATTTTGATTATTATTTTTTTTTGAATGGTTTTTTGACGCGTAGATTCTTGTACTCGTACTTTCCTAAAAAAAAAAAAAAACAAATCAACTTTGTATTCCCTTCTGGCCTTTCCCTATCCTATCACTTGCTATTTTCACCATTCCATTTCGTTGTTCAAACAAAATTAAAAAAGTAAAAAACTGAAAAAAAATAATTAAAGAAATTAAAATAAAAATTATGAGGCGAATAAAATTATAATAAATAAAAAGCAAAATTTCAATGTCACTGATAAATGCGTAAAAAGAAATTCAAACTAAAAAAAAAAAAAAATATCAAGAATTTCTATGATTTCCTGGTGATTTGTGGCGAATTTGGTGGGGTGGTACTAAAATATAAAATTTTATAGTTTGTGAGTTCAAAATGCACTAGAAAATAACAACAAAAGAATAAAAATATACGAGTTGGGAAAAAAACCACAAGCAAGTAGTATGGACCGCTGCAAAAAACTACTTTGATTAGATAATCCATAAAGCGTGTGTAAATTTGAAGGACAATTGCCGGTCAACATTAAAAATTTGACACTCGCAACTATAATTTTTTTTTAATTATGAATTGCAAAAAAAAAAAAAAATAATAATTATTAAAAATTAAAAAGTCTACGTATGTAGTTTAAATATGACCTTAACGTTAAGGTCAGCACTAACTTTGTTGTTTAGAGTCTAATTAAACCAATTCATATTCAAAATCATCAATTACTGACACTTAATATTAATCGCCGTAGTCTAGTAGGTAGTGTGTTGGCTTATTAGACGTAAAGCCCGGGTTCGAATCACAGGTCAGGCATCAAAACGAAATATGGAAAAAAATATTTCTTCGGCGATTTCCTATCAGCAGCTTTCTGGCAATAACTCTGAGAGTAAATAAACCTGCCATGAAAAAGTATCTTAAAAATCTGTCGTTCGGAGTCGACGTTAAACTGTAGGTCCCACCATTCACGTTTAAGATTAACGCACACAACATGAGTGGTGTGAGAAGCTAGGCCGTAATCCTAACTGAAGGGTTGTTGTAATGGCCAATTATGTATGTATGTATGTATGTAATATTAAATGAGTGATCAATTCCTACTCACTTATTTCACTTTTATTGGGCATCACAACCCTTTGGTTGGGATGATGGCCTAGCTTCTCACTGTCTCTCTAAGAAAATGGAGGAATCCCGTTTACCTCCAATAAAACACACGCATCAATCCATGATTTCGATGAACCTTATGTACGGAATGCAATGCCAATGTAGTCCCACTACAAAGATCTTACAGCGACAAATGGCATGATCTTGGTGACCAATTGATGTCGGCAAAATATGGCCTTGTGAGTCTGAAGCACAGTCTTGTCGAAACTATTTACCGTCTTATTCGTAATATTCAATAGAAGACAAACAAAAAAATCGTTTAGATGACGGCCATAGCTCTCTTACAAGGTATTTTTTTGAAAAAAATGTCTTACAAGGTATTTTTTTGACAAAAAATGCGGCCTAATGACACCACCACATCGTTTTCCGCTCCTAACAATGACTTTGTCAGGGCTTTTCGACAACAACTGCTGAGTTCTCCTAGCCGCAGACTAGTTTAGGTTAGGTTAGCGTGTAGCTTGCCGTTCACACGCAAGTTCACTCGGTGGCCCATATGGAGTATTGTGCTACCCAGTGTGAGGTAAGCCCCCTTGTCATGATCCGTTAGTGGTGGATTTGAACCCGAGCTCCGGATGAAACTGGCTGGTTCTTTTAGTGCCACGTTCTCCACCAGATCTTCAAAGATTCCTATTAGAATAAGTTTTCTTGTCGAATTCACACAGTTCTGCTGTCCACTGCTGTCCTAGCCCCATATGCTACAATTATATTTGTTGACGTAACTGTGATTACTGAGTTTCAGCACTGAAGAAAATTTTACTTTAAAATCAGAATTAAAACCTGTTGCCCTAGCTCGCAATCAACATAATAGGCGATGTTGTAAATTATCATTCGTCTTTAATTAGCATAGCAATTTTATTTACTCTCAGAGTTTGTGGCAGAAATCTGTTGAGAGAAGGTTGCCAAATATTTCGTTTTGTTGGAGACGTCTGACCTGAAGTTTGAACCGTGGCCTCCCGCATAATAAGCCAATACACTACCTACTAGGCTACGGCGATTACAATGGCAGTACGGTTTACCCTAAATTTTTCCAGTTTATTTCAAGGAGTGTCGAATTCCTTTGCGTTTTGTTTTTTTATTACAATTCTCCACAAGACGCTTATCAGGGGTATACCATCGTATATATTTTCGTTGCTACAAATATAGCAATATATCGAATGAGTATTTTGAAAATTCAAAATTATGCTTCCTGTTTTTTCTAATTAAAGTGACGTAACACGAAAAGAATTCTTACCACCAAACATTTCGTTCGATTGAAACTATTGCCTTGAAGTTATGTGACAAGCAATAGAAAATGCACGATAATGTCTCAACTTGGTTACAACAGCTGGCAAATCATGTCTTTCGTCATCTTATTCACTGGGTTTGGTCACCTGCGACCTTTTTTTAGTTGGCATACAGAGAACAGATTGTTGCTGACATGGCAATTTGTTGTGTCGCTTGAAGACCGTTTAAACTTGTTAGAACACGTCATTTGACGCATGTGTTCAGCTGTTTCAATGCTGAAATAAAATTTTCCAATCCCATAGTATTTTCCACTACTGTAATCAGTATTTCTTTCCTTGGCTTTATATTCAGTTTCTTTTATGTTTTTGTTCTTTATTCTACAATTTCCAACGTAAATATTTACGATTGCGTCCCAATTAATGGTGCTTGACTTAATTCTTATTGATGTTTAATGAATGCCCATATTTAACAATTTTCAATGACCCGGGGTATTTAAATTTTTTTTTTTCAAAATCTTAAGGTTTTGTTGTTGTTGCTTTGTTTTGTTATTATAAAAATGTTGTTATGTTTTATTGAAGATTTCCATAGCATTTACAACAGGAAATTAAATAGCGCGTAGCGTCAACGTTACATTATTTAGGTTGTCTGTCATCCTCAAGTAGATTGGGACTTTACACACGAGGGAAAAGTAAAGAAACATTTCATAAGCGATTAAGCGTTGTTTAGAAAATTTGAAGCTCTAATAAAATCCCCGGTTGATATTATTATGTTTGCTCAATTAGTTATCAATTTAGAAGCGAATCGTAAACTGATTTCATTTAAAATCTAATCAGAACTGGTTGTACCTACTACTGATTACCACATTATTGTGATAAGAAATGATTTTTTTTTCTTTTTCTTCGTTTTTTAAATTTTATTTAAAATTGAGAAAACACTTGTGAATTTATTTTCTGTTTTTTTTGTTAAATACTTGAATAGAGTAGTTTCATACTATACGAGGATGCGCAGTTATTCACGAAAACATATATATTTTTCGCTTTCGAGCAATCGCTATACGCATGGATATCTTTATGGATCTCTTTAGGTTTGAGAACAGCAACACCTCGTCTGGAGTTAAACATTTTGTAAACATTGATGTTAATTTCCAGCGAAAAAAAAAAACCAATCGAAAGCCAGGAAATAGGTACGTTGTTCAGATTGTTCGTCTGGATCCGAGGATAATTAGTTCGTCACTATGCTAATCTCAAAACTTTTTTAATCTGATTTTTAAACAAATTTCACTGACTGTGCTTTGGTTATTTCAAATCTACATTCTGACCCATTCTAATATAATCAAAATAAAATAGCATCGCAACAAACCTGTGGCACTTCCCTAATACTGAATCGCCCATGTCACTTCGATTCGTATACTTCTTGAAAGGACTCTTTGATATTGTGTGGCTTTTAGGGTTAACAA
Organism: Sarcophaga caerulescens; assembly: GCA_927399465.1. Lineage (NCBI taxonomy): Eukaryota > Metazoa > Arthropoda > Insecta > Diptera > Sarcophagidae > Sarcophaga > Sarcophaga caerulescens. The sequence goes on from OV656873.1 coordinate 54,739,371, forward strand.
AGTCTTTGAAGTCTATTTATCCAATGAAATTTGCTTTATACAATCATAATAAGAAGCTGCCTTTGCTTTTCTATGAGACCATAACGATTGGAAATTTTCATTAGAAATAATACTGTACGTACATATTTTTGCTACCGCCTCATTAATTGCAATCAAAATTCTTATCAAGGGAAGATACACTGTTTTTAAGGTGGTGACGATGGCCACGCTGAAAGCTGGTCGCTTTTTCGCTTGTCTGGTGATAGGATTTTCTTAAAAATGTTCCCGTTGACACGAACAGCTAAATTTCAATCCAGTCCCTTACGATAGTCTACTCGGTACCTGTCCTCATACGTGAATGGCGAGGGTTATTTTTTAAAGAAATTTCAGTTCAATCGAACTTAACTTTTCTATTGGTTGCAGGACATAGAAATGTCGTCGATAATTGGATTGCTGATGAACTGACAACAGCGGATACAGAACAAAATTATTGCCAGACATAAGTACTAGTTCCAATTGTCTGAGTTAAACTAGGTATTATTCGGTCAGCGCATAAAAACGTGTGTAAGGATGAGTTACATGACCGTCCAAAGCATTATTGCAGTTCTCCCAGATTATTGCCCTATAAGAAGACATGTTGTTGGACTTGACATTTCCTTGCTTCCTTACTTCTACAAAAGGAGGTGTGTGGAGGAAAAGAAAAGTATAAAAGTTCATTTTATTTGTCAGCGCCCAGCTCTTTCCATGAAAAGGTGAAATTGAGTTTTTCAACCTTCCACTACCTTGCTTACTCTCGTATGCAAATCGTTCTGTACCACTTTACATTTGTATGACTAGAAAATCATTGTTCCTAAATAAACTCGTAGACCAGATGCTCGGCTGTTTGATTTCTGGGTTTCAAAACTCTTTGAACAAATTGTCAATACCAGTTACAGAGTTTCCTTGACGGCAAAGACTCTTCCTATCTTTTTTGATAGGCAACTACTTTGCGAATGTATGTGATCGGTGAGAAGTATTGCATGAATATGCTGAACTCTGTTCTACTCAAGTCTACTATTGCAGTTGATTACAGTCCTCCAGTAAGAATTACAATCTAATTTTTCACACCACTTACTTTTTACGTGTTAATTTTATATATGAGTGGCGGGACCTACGGTTTAAAGTCGACTCAGAACGACAGATTTTTGAGAAAATCTTCATGGCAATGTTTTGTTTACTCTCAGAGTTTTTGCCAGCTTGTCACCATGAAAAGTTTCTCATAAATCTGTCGTTCGGTGTCGACTTTAAACCGTATGTCTTTAAGTGGTGTGAGAAGTTAGGTCGTAATCCTCACTGTACATATGTATGTGTGGCCACAATATTGTAGTCCAACATTTAATTTCGATTATTTTACACTGAATTTTCTTCGAAAAAACAAACTGTTGTTCTCATTATTTTAGCAATCACTGTATGTGTACATATGCCCATGACCAAATGTAATTATTTATTTATAATAACAATACACAGCTCGCGTTTACATATTTTTATGAATGAATTCTAATTACAAAACAACATCAACGAAATGATAATGAAAATGTAATGCGTAAAAAACAACAACAACAATGTGATTAATTCCTAATAAAAAATAAAAACAATCGGCTCTGTTCTGTAAACCGAATCGTTTTAAAAAACGAGCGATTTTCAAAACCGAAGAAATTACTATTTGGTGTTCTGCAAATCACTGGTTTTGGCAATATTCGAAATTAAGTTCGAACTTTTACTTAAACGCCAAAGTCAGCTGTTGATTGAGAAAGTAAACAAAGAAGAATATGTTTATATATTTATTTTTTATTATTAATCATAAAAAACTTAAGGTACTTCGCGTACTATATATGTAAATAAGGAATAAATAAGGAACTTCACGTTTATAACTAACACAAAAAAGTAAATAAGGTACATGTTTAAAGGTACAAATGCAAAATAATTCTCTTCATTTCATGAAAAATTTTTGAACAAGCTTCATTTGCTGGCTTCAACCTCACCCACAGGTTCCATAGCATCAAATTTCTCTTGCTCCAGTTATAAAGCCTTAAGTTCCAGTTCAACTTTTTGTACTTTATTTTTTCTTACTTCGAAGTTATGTTTTTCCATTTCTATATTATGACGCTTAATTTCTTGCCTATATTTTTTAAACTCTTCTAACTTCTCTTTTTTGAGAGCTAAAATTTCTTTAGGATACTCTTCGATTCTATCCAATTTCTTATTTATATTTTGTATTGCTTCACCTACAATTTTATTTGCACCATTGAGTGTTGTAAGCTCCTTCCCAATTTGCTCTAAACAAACATTTTCTTTTTCCATAAGGTCATTTAAAGATATTTTTCTTTTTTTTGCTTGGCTTGGGGCTTGATTTGGCGATGGTGACGACAACGATGGCGATGTCGAAGGTGTTGGTGAAGGTGGGGATGAAGTAACTGGAGTTTCCAAATTTGTCTTATTATTATTGACACCACAGTTTTTTGAATTTTCAAATCCTTTTACAAATGTATGTAAACTACATAAATTTGCAACTTCCTGGTCGGCAGAAGTCAAAACATATTGATTAAATTGCCCACCTCCTGTGGACCGTAGCTCATTTTTGTTGTGGCCTAGTTTCTTTTTAATGTTGGCTTTCCAATCAATCCAGACCTAAAAAAATTGATTTATAATTTTCCGTAACTAACCAACATACATACATATTTATGTTATATGTTTGTATGTGCATTTCGTATGTACTTCTTACCTTTTTCCATGTGGGTACATCCTTAATCGGAGGTCCAGCAGCATTCAGTTCAACCCCTAGTTGTGACCACAGGTGATCCACTTCCACCTTATCCCCTTTGGTAAAGCCTTTTGCAATGTTTGGATGGGCGGTCATAAACTGTATAAATATATCTTCTTTGTTTTTGGTTTCTATGTTTTCTCCTACAAATATATTTGTTTTATGGCAATATTTACTTAAATTAAATAAATACTTACATTTTTACCAAAATTCTATGCTGCTTCACCTTTCTTTAAACTTCCCGCTTGTTTGTTTATTTTTTTGATTTTTGTACATATATAATTACAAATACATAATTTTCATCAAACTTGAGGCAAGAATATGAAGCAATTTAAGAGTGTTTTTAAATTAACTTTTTTATAATATAAAGTATATTAAAATGTATTTAATTTAACTAAGATTAGTAATAAAGACTTTAAATTTTTTATTCCAATGGTTCTTTACTTGTGTTTTCAGTCATTTTTAAGAATAAAATTGCATTCGATTTACTTTCGACCACGATTGTTTACTCGATTTTAAAACGAGTAAAATTGTGTGATTTCGGTTTAGAGAACACCAAAAAAATGTGAAATCGTTTTAAAACGAGAAATCTACTCGAATTCGTTTTACAGAACAGGGCCGAATATTTTCTAATAAAAAAAAAAACAGAGCAAAAAAAGAAAAAATATTAAAAAGCAAAAGAGCAGAGCAAAGAAAAAAAAATCTGGCATTTTAATCTAAAAATATACACAAACAAGTTGTAAACAAAAATCCATACATATTGCAATAAAACAACAAAAACAAAAATAATGAAATGAAAAGAAAAACATTAAAAAATCTAAAAATATAAAGAAGGAATTTTGATTGATTTCAAATTCTTTTTTAACGTTTTCCAATTTGAGTAATAAATTTCTGTACAAAAACGAAAGAAAAACAACAACAATTGAATAACAAATATCTGGAGGGGAGAATTCAAAACACTTTAACAAAATGGAGGCTTTATTTCGGGTTTCACATAGAAAGGTGGTCTGTCCCCAACTAAAATCTGATAACTACCTAACAATGATATCTCAGAGGTACCCAATATTTTCGATACCCTGTTGGTATTTAAAACTGTTCTGGTACATGAATGAAATTCTCAAATTCTCTCTCTCCATTGTTAACAAATATTTCCCTACCAGGTCATTATTCAAATTTGGATACAGAAAATAGTCTGTTTCAGCCAACTCGGGCAATTAAAGAAAGTATTGAAGTAATTCGAAGTAACTTTAATTCATTGCATTTGGTTATCCTGGCAGATTTCTGGCAAAAACTCTGAGAGTATATAAAATTGCCATAAAAAAGTTTCCAATAAATCTGTGGTTCGGAGTCGACTTTAAACTGTAAGTCCCGCCACTCATGTATAAAATTAACACACAGAAAATAAGTGATCGTAATCCTGTCTGAAGGGGTTGTTTTTTCCGGTACTCCTCTTGGATTCATATGGCTTCCACAAAGCATTTCTGCTTTGTTTTCATTAAGCAGGTGATTGGTCTGCTGAAGCAAGTCCTATGACAATTGGGCTACCATCTGTCGTTGCCTGCAAACAACGCCCTCCGAGTATTTGGTGTAGTTGTGGGAATCATCATGATTGTTAACATCGACCTTTTATCTCACTAGGTGGCAGGTGCTGCCAGACCTTCCTGTGAGTTATCCTTTTTTCCATTTACAGGTGCTGAGGGAGACTTCTTAGATGGATTGTATTGTGGTGGGATGAAACCATTTAATTTGAAATTCAAATGATGAACATGATGAACAATTTTTTTGTCATCTCCATTGGGACTCGAACCTGCGTTTATAGATTTTTAGATAAGATGTTTTGACCACTACACCAAGACGCCTCGACGAATTATGTATGTATTTGACGTTGATTGTATTTTCTTTTTTCAATAAAAATTATAACACACACTTCCTAAAAATGCGGCGTGTGTATGGAACATTACATCGTCTTTAATTACGATTCTTCCAAACCACTCCATTGATATGATCTTTCTTTTGTCTATGGAATGAATATTCTGGATTACGAATCGAAGCAAAACTCGACTTTATTGCAATGAAATTTCGCTAATAGGTTCTATTGAAATACCTTAACAATGCTAATTTTCAGCCATAGTGAGTAGTGGTGAGACGCTCATCTTGCGCACAGTTTACTCATCTGTCTAATCAATATCCGATCCATAACTAATGTTTAGCAAGTTTTAAAGTGTTTGTAAGTGAAAATAGTTCAATCATTCAGTACTTAACAACATACATATATTATTATGACCTAATTTCTCACACGAATTCTATTGTGAGTGTTAATTTCATACAAGAGTGGCGGGACCTGCAATTTAAAGGCGACCCCAAACGACAGTTTTTTGATGAACTTTTCATGGCAAATTTATTTACTCTCAAAGTTTTTGCCAGAAATCTGCTGAAAGAAAGTCGCCAAAGAAATATTCAAATTTCGCTTTGTTTTACATGTCTGACCTGTGGCTTGAGCCGTGGCCTCACGTTTAATAAGCCAGACTACGGCGACTTCATTTGAAGCAATTTTTGTTTTTCTTAACCGTTTCTGCCTTGGACGCTTTTCTTTTTTGATCACTGTGGTGTTTGCTTTGGAGTACGTATGTTGTCGTTTTAACACTGCCATAGAATTCCTTAAAGTCGTAGATAAAGTAAAAGGCTTCCTATATTGAATTGCAAAATGTTGAGCTTTTTTTCTTCATCTCTACAGTTTCACTGAAATAAAATAAATTTTCGTCTTAACATAGCACTTCAAATGTTAAATCATAAGTTTTTATAAGATTGACACTTCCCACCAAAGAAATAGTTTTAGAAATAGCACAATATTAAACAGCGTAGGTGATATGACGTATCTAGCAGTACTAAACTTTTCAATTTTTTGATCTGATTAGCGTTTTATCTGGCTGACAAAAAAGTTAGCTCAAGGAAAATATTTGTATACCTACGATCTCTCCTAATGACAGTGTGGTTTAGTTTATGAAGATCCTTAATTTATGAGAAGTGGTGCTAGATGATTGGAAGTTGGTTCTGAGTAGGTTACTTTAGAGGATGTGTACTTGTCATTGGGACAAGACCAATACAAACACACAAGTGAACGTGACTACAACATTGAAGCCCTAGCACTTCTCAACCAGCTCAATCTATTATAATAATCTATGGCGAGCCTTAAAGTCGGCAAAGAGTCGAAACCTTTGAAGAAGCTCCTGGCCAGGGTCCACAACCTCAACCTACTAAGGACTGGATAGTTACAGAGGAGGTGTTCCACCTTCTCCTCGTCGCAACATACCCTGCAATAGTTAGGCTGGAGTCTGTTCCAGATCCTTGTCAGCGATCTAATCTCGCACTGCCCTATATTGAAACCAAACCAGCAAACCACTGAATGGAGTAAGAAAAATCTGTAATTTCATCAAAATTAGCCAAGCCCATCTCCCACCGCCCATGAAATTCAAATCAATTTTTTTCGTATAAAAATAAAAATAAGTCTTCAGAGGATTTAAAAGTGTATTCAGCAATGTCGTTAACCCACTTACGCTTTCCATGTCGTAAACGTTTCAATATTGTGTTCATTAATAAAGATGTGATAAAAAAAAAAGAATTTCTATTGCAAAATACCAAGCATAACAATGTTTTTAAGCAAAAAACTAATGAAGAACAAATTACTGAGAAAAGTGCCTGACATCAGCACTGGATGTTGTAGCAAATTTTAATTGATTATCAATCAAATAAAAATTACAATTTTCCATCAATCTCATCAAAATATACTTTAAAATAAACACACACAAAAAAAATTATTATTATTATTAATACAGTAGAACACAAATTTAACGAAATGTAAACTTAATAGCAAAACGTAAACTGTATGATAAATAGCGCAAATTTACTCTGTGCTACATTTATCATTGCCACTGTCTCAATAAAAACTAATAAAATCCCATCAATCCATCAGCAATTGTGTGTGAATAAAATTTAACATGAAACATGAAACAAATCGAGTAAAAAAAGAGAAAAAGAAACGGAAAAAATACTTTCAAGAATGATTACAACCAGATTCAGTATTCAAAATATACTCGTATATAGAAGGGCGAAAAAAAAAAATCAATGAAAAGAATCTTCTTATATACGCGTATACATATGCCACACAACATAAACATTAATTGAGTCTTATAAAATAACCCCTCACAGCCTAATTTTTCGTAAAAATCTTTAACAAATCGTTTAAAAATGAAACGAATTCCACCAAAAAGAATTCATTGTGATGCTGTGTGTGCCACACACATATCGATCATTTCATGAAATCATTTTTAAAGCATTATCACGTATGTTTAATGTATGAAATTATGATTGACTTTTTATTTTATTTCAATCAAAAAAAAAAAAAAAAATTGTGATCTTTTGTACTCTACATCAAGAGCAGCTGATGGTGTATTAATCTTGTCTTGATACTCGTCACATTTTAAAAAACAAGCTTAGTACTACTGCACAGATAATTTTTCATCAGACTTGAAAATCTCTATCCGATTTTTTATAGACTTGAGTGTATGCTTCTCTAACGCTTCTTTGTAAAAGTTCAGTTTTGCATCTCTTAGAACATGCCTTGCAACCCTTCAGTGAGGCTTACAATCTAGCTTCTCAAACCACTTATGTTGTGTGTGTTAATTTATACATGAGTGGCGGAGCCTACAGTTTAAAGTCGATTCCGAACTACAGATTTTTTGAGAAATTTTTCATGGCAATTTTATTTTACGCTCAGAGTTTTTTACCTAAAATCTGTTGAGAGGAAGCCGCCGTATTGTGGAAGATGTCTGACTTGAGGTTTGAACCAAGGCCTTGGTTCTATTAACCCAAAACACTACCTAGTAGAACTCTTAGAACTTTGTTTATAATATCAACTGAATAGCAGAAACATGGGGACGACTTTTTCAGTTACCTCAATATGATGCAGCGGTATTATGTTTTCGAGGTTCATTGCCGTTTCTACATGTAGTAGTAGAGCGGTCAGTTGTCTATGCCGCTAATACAGTATTTCAAAGGTTCTTATCTTATAAGATTCCTTGCGATATTTTACCACAATGTTATGTATGGTTACGAGTGTTTTAGATGAGATTCTAGCCGATAAATTAGAGAAAAAAATTTTTTTTTTAATATATGTATCAGAGATCAGCAACGAGTATTCAAAACGATGAGTAGATTCGAGTCATACTTATAATTTCAGCTACTTATACGCATTCATACTTATTTTAATATCATACTCATACTACTCATATTCAAAGTTAGAAATACTCATCGTACTCATACTTAACAATACGCACGATGTTGTTGATTTCGACTCTCCATGATTCAACATATACACGAAGCACAAAATAAGTATGATTCGAGTACGAACACCACAATACTCGCTAGAAGGTTGTGTGTGCGCTTTGCTTGCTGTCTTTGTCTTTTATTTTCTCTTCTTTTGTAAATGCAACAATAACTACTACTGTAAATTTTGATGAATGATTCGAGTGACTCGAATCATTCGTAAGTATTATAAGTATTTTTCTAAATTTATGAATTTGAATGAGTAGGCGTATGAATCAAACAATGAATCGAATGTTGTGAGTTTGATGTCAACGTTGTACTCATACTCATTGCAACCTGTACTTATAAATCAATGTTGTAGCGAGTACGAATGAATCAGAGTAGTTGAATTTCAATACTCTTGACTCACTCATACTCAAAATTTCATAAGTACCTATGAGTAGCGAAAATACGATTCATTGCTGATCTCTGATATGTACGTCTAGATGTAGGGTATCACATATACTGGCGTTAATGTCAATACATTTCGTAACAGATTTTTTTTTCTGATTTCATTAGGCAGATCAGTGTTGTCATCGTGCGTATATTCGATTATTTCGAAACAAACGAAACAAATCAAATCTAATTGATGAATAAAGTTACTTTAGAGGATTTGTTTCTGTTTTTTATTTTTTTCTAAATTCTTAGAAATTGTTCTGCTTAACGTTATCTCGGCATTAGAGCAACATTTACGCATTATTGGCGCTAAAAGGTGATTATTTTTATACATTATTTGCTATTGTAGAGATAATTATTACTTTTATAAAAATATAATGAGGCTGTTATGTGTATTGAGACCCTTAGTTATTAAGCCACTTCATTTTGGAAGTCATGCTCTAAACGAAATGTGTCTACATAATAAGCTCTACACCCAATCGTTTTCAATTTTTGTCCGCCATTATTATATCAAATTTAAGACAACGGCAATGATTAGTTTATTAAAATCATATTTATTTCAATTTCAAAAACAAACAAAAATGAAATTCTTTTTATTTTTCTTCTTAGTTTTTGTGGAGGGGGGACTTCTGGTCAAATAATCTTAAATGAATTTAAATTTCGTTTAAATGTTTTATTAAATAATCAAGACTTTGGTTTGCTTGGCTCATTCGTAAACAAAGAAAGGCGCGAAAGGTCAGTGATTCATTACCATGGTCACCAAAAAATAAGTAACGACACCCAAAACCGTTAATTTAAATGCCCAGAACGATGTTTGACATTTTGTGGAATGTTGAATTCCAGAAAAGATTGTGGGAAAGTAGTTCAGAAATTTATTATGTATTTGAAGTGAGAGAATAAGCGACCAGTTTGACCAGACCGCATTCTCTCTCACTGCTACTATTTGACATCATGTGAGAAAGATTGTAGAATAACCTCTGCAGACTCCGGTAGTCATATGGGAACTATGACGAAGACAACTACCGCCTGTTTAAAGTTATTAAGATCAAATTGACGAAGTCTCCATAGTATACTACATAGTGTGTTATAATTACTATGTTCAGACATGTACTTTTATTGAGTCAATATTCGGTTTATTGATTACAATATTTTAAGTGTTTAGACATAACAATATACGCAGTTCAGCAGCTTATTCAATATTCATTTGACAGCTGGTAAACCAAACAGCTGGTTGTTTCAACAACATTGTTTTTGTTTTGTTCGTTGTTTTTTTGAATTTTTTTTTTTTTTTGTTTGTCGTTGTTGATATTTGAGTTGTCAAATATCAATAGAAAGTGTTCGGAAAATTGTAATTTGCTCACTGAACGTACTTATGACAATGCTGTATTTCAAGTTTTAATCAATATTATAACAATTTATTATTGTAATATATTTATTGAGCAATAATTAATTGACATTTAATATGAAATATTGAGATCAATAATGCCGTTTATTGCGATTTACTCAATATAAGTGCATGTCTGAACATAGTATTAGTGTGATTATTCTCAATTAAAACCAACTTCTCGTACTTACAATCCACAATAACATCGTGAAATATTTCATTTATTTCGAGAGATGTCGCCATGGTCTAGTAGCTAGTGTGTTGACTTATTAGACATAAGGCCACAGATGTCTGACCTGGAAGCTAGACGTCTCCAACAAAATGAAATATGAAAAAATATTTCTTCGGTGACTTTCCTACAGCAAAAACTCTGAAGCAAAAACTCTGGGAGTAAATGAAATTGCGATGAAAGGTTTCTCAAAAATCATTCGGTCGGAGTGTAGGTTCCGCCACTCATGTACAAAATTAACACACACAACATATGTGGTGTGAGAAGTTAGGTTGTAATACTGACTGAATGATTATTATGACCAATTTGTATGTAATGTACGACAAAGTTGATTAAGATAAGGAATATGAGGTTAAGTTATGTTGTATGGTTGCTCTCAAATTTTAGGAGGAAACATTCACTATATACTCTCACATATCGGGAACATTATGTTTTTCTGGTTTTTCTGATTTCATACCAAAATACACTTCACCACACTTTATGAAATAGAAAGCGAAAGACAATTACATAACTGGGCCATTAGTTATGTCATATATTTTTTGTTATTGCATGTGATTGTAATTGTGATGAAATTTAGTGATGAAATTAGGAGAAAAAACAAAGTCACATCAAGACAATGCACCATGCCAGTAGAAGCAATCGCTATTGTGATGGCTTAAATCAATTGAATGAATTTACGAAATTAGTTCATCATTCACCCTTATTCTGGTTGTCGTCGTCGACAATTTAAAATTTGTATTCTGTTTGTCGTTATTGACAGTTATAGATGACTGTCGACACACATTTGGTATTCTGTGAGTCAATACGCCGTCGATATTGTGTTGTGTCGACTCTGATTTTATCGACATCATTTTTGGTAACGGCGACGACGGCGACGGCGGCGACGACAACCAGAATAAGGGTGATTCTCTTTCTGTTGTCAAATGTAGTTTCCTCGAATTATTTTCTAGTTCATTTTGCCTGCAACAAATAAGTACAGCCTTCAGCTGAGAGTCAAACTAGGTCGTAATCCCAACTGAAGGGTAGTAATGACCAACTATGTATGTAGGTTGTCGGGCCTATTGAATATTGCTAGTGAAAGTGTATCGAGTGATTTGCCTGCCAAGTAAAAAATGTATTTGTGCAAGGCTATAAAATCATTTACGGTTTGAATGAAATTTGATTTTCTAAAATCTGAACAATTTCCCTTTGAACATTTAAATGTTTTAAGAAGACTTTAACCATTTTTTTGCTGCTTATTAAAATCGTTTTAAATTTTGTTTAATTGCGTCTTAAGATCACTTTAGTTTCTAATCATTTGACAATTTGACATTTCTGTGTCATAAATTATTTAATTAATCGTTATTTTCCGTATTTTATTTGTTTTAATAATAAAGTTTTTATTATTAAAGCAAATAAAACTCTGATCTCTTTATAGACCATATTGTTATATTTATTACTTATAACGTCATGTTTATAAATTTTATAAATAATCTTGAAACTTTTTTTTTTATTTATTTTTTGGTTTGTTTTTTAGCTATTTAGTTTGGGATTATGATGTCTTTATGAAAAAAAAAAGAATAAATGATTTAAAAAATGTTGTTGACAGGTTGTTTATATGTTCGAATCACTTAAACAATATATTTTTGAAAATTATTTTTTTGCTTTTGTTTTTTCAAATTCCATAATATTTATAAGTTTACAATGGACAAGCAAGCATATCATATGCCAGTAGCACTTAATAAATGGTGGTGGTTCGACAACCATAGAAAGCCCTCATTTCCCATCATAATACAATACTTTTACACTCAATTAATTCCACTTAACACTCTTCTTTAAAAGAAATTAACGAAAAAATCGAACTTTCGTAAATGATTTATGAAAAGTATCATGTAAATACCATGTTTTAATGCCTCGCTCCCAACATAATTAATGCGTTTGTGTTTCTTCAAATACAATTCAATTGAAATTCAATTTACAAACGGTTATGCATTACCCGCATTGCAATCTTTATTATGAATGCCACATGCAACACTTTAATGACGTCAAATTCTTTGTAAAGTCAGTCGTCAGTTAATCTCTTAATATTTTGGAAAAACCACAACACCACTTACTTACATCGTGACTGCAGTTAACATTTGTCTGAACCCGCAAAATAACCCTCAAGATTTCCAAAGGAACTGCTGCTGCTATTGATTATTATGAAAATTTTGTAATTGTGGTTGAATTAATTAAATTATGAAGAAATCTACACACACACATGTAGAGAAACAAACACAAACAGAGGCGGATGTATTAGATACCCTACATAATAAATGTAAATATAAGAACTTGTTTAAATGAAACCCTAAGATGGCAAATTTGAGCCCAGAAGCTGACAACTATTGCAGATTAGCAGCATTAATTAAGTATCGATTTTAATAAAAATTTAAATCCGTAACTTCCCTGTCTCTTGACTGAAAAAGCAACACTGCTCCTGGTAACAAGTATCTTTTTTTTTAGCTTTACTAGCTAAAGACTGGGAATCAGGGAAGGAGCACGATTCACCGCAAGACTTACACTCGGCTTTCTGAGCGCCTACGTACACGTACTAAACCCAACTTCGTTCATTACACTTCCATTTAGTCGCCCTTCCCCCCGGGACCACAATCAAGCAATAAATCAGGGGGGGAGGAGGAAATTGAGGCAGTGATGCCCTCTAATTCGGCTGACCTTGCTCTCTCTGTGTTAGTCTTTTTGCTGCATCAACACCTTCCTTGCGAAAACACATACTGCGTTCCAATTAACATCTAGTTAACATCAGGATAACCAGGTTTTTCGGGTGTTATCTGGAATCCTATTGTCCTTTCCAGGCAAGTTCTCTGGCTATCATATCGCGGGCAAGTAAAGAAAGCATGCTTCACCGTCTCCCTTTCATTCTGGGCATAATTCATCTATATCATGGCCATACTTATAGAGATATGTTCTATAGCATCCATGGCCGGTTAGCAACTGTGTCAGGTGAAAGTGCATCTGGCCGTGTTTCCTTTTGGTCCATTCGACTATAATCGGTATGAGTCTGAGGTCTGTTCTCCTCCTTGTAACATGTTTCCGCTTCTGTACGTCCACTACTAGCTGCAGGGGCATCATTCCCGCAATCATCAATGCTGCATCAGCAGACACTGTGCGGAAGACAGAAATTACCCTGAGATCGGATCTCCTGTAGGTTGCTTCTATTCCTGTTCTATAGGTCCTCTTATCCACAGTCTTAGTCCATATAGGGGCTACATAATCGATTTTACTACTTTCATCTATCTTTTCTCCTGCTTTGGGCCAGTGCGCTTATTGTAGCCGCACATTTTCCACCGATGTACATTAGATGTTCCATAAGCGTGAGCCTGTTATAAATCATTAATCCCAGGTACTTAATTGCTTGTTTCGATGTTATTCGCTGTTTCTACTGCTTACAAGTAGAACATCAGTTTTGTGATCAGCAAGCTGGAGACCTGTTGCCGTGATCCAGCTTCTAACCATTCCAACCGCTGTATTACACGTTCTCACCAATTTTCCCCTATATCATCAGGTAATATCGTCCGTAAAACCAATGATCTGTGTACCTCTAGGGAGTTTCAGCCTCAGTACACCATCATAAATGACGTTCCATAGTATTGGGCCTAACACCGAACCTTGCGGGACAACTGCCGTTACCGCGTGCCGCTTTGTGCCATCATTCGGCTCAAATAAGAGCACTCTATCCTTAAAGTGGTTCTTAATGAGTTTCATTAAGTAATTCGGTACATACTTTCTGTCGACGGCAGCTTAGCGTGGCCTGTTAACAGGCATCTGTCAGCTGATTTCTATCAAAATTTCAACAGATAACGTAATTTAATTTACATTTGACAACCACTGAAGAGGCCTCGGTTAAAACCCAGAAAAGTCAACTCCAGCAAAATGAAATATGAGAAAATATTTCTTCGGGGACTTCCCCCCAGCAGATTTCTGGCAAAAACTCTGAGAGTAAATAAAATTGCCATTAAAACATTTCTTAAAAAATTTGTCGTTTGGAGTCGACTTTAAACTGTAGGTCCCGCCACTAATGTAAAAAATTAACACACACAACATAAGTGGTGTGAGAAGCTAGGTTGTAATCCCCACTGAAGGATTGTAATGATCAATTATGTATGGATGTATGTATGTATGCCTGTATGTGCTTTTTGGCATTATTATCGTAGGTAACCACTTTTATTGGACCAGCTTTGATGACTAACCAGTTGTGTTAATCTGCAGCAGCTCGCCGAAAATACGTGGTGAATCATTTACTTTATTATTGTGTTTGTTTCTGAAATAGTGAAGGATTCCGTGTTTGCGAAGAGTGATGGGTGTTTCTGATAAAAACTCTGCGTTCATTAATGAATTTCATAGACTTTAAAATACAAAATTTCCTTTTCTACGCTGTGGTTAATTGTTTTTGAAATATTTTTTAGCCATAAAATAATTTAAAAATTAAAAATAAAAATTCCAAAACAATTATTCGTATAAACAAATTAAAAGCGGCATATTTTCTTTCCTTTCAATCTGCTAGTGATGGTACTTGTGTTCTACGAACATGAAGGCTGTTGTCTGCATAGTTTCGTTGACATCATCGTCTTAATCAGCATCATCATTATTGAATTTTATTTGCTAAATAGTTATGACAATAAGACTAAGAATATTAACAATAATAATTATTATTTAAAAATATTTCATTTCATTATAAACAGTAAAAGCAGACCGTCTTCATCATCGTTGTGTTCTAAAGTTCATTGATATGAATACTGGAAATAAAATTAAAAAAAAAAAATCAAACCAAATATAAGGAAAATTTACATTCAAGTACGCAAATATGTAAGTACGTATGCATGTGTTGTAAATGAATAATTAAATAAATATTTTCTTAATTATTGTGCAGTTATTTTGTGGTTTTAAAAGTAATTGTTATTCTATAATCCACACTCGTCATATATACTCGCCTACATGCATACATATGTACTGTACTGTACGGGTATGCATGCATAATATTATTCACATTTTCTTAAGAATTTCTATCTTATTTTGTAATTTTATAAGCCCACCCCAGTCATTATTCTATAGATTTACAGGCTATCTTTCCTCTTCCTCTTCTTACTCGGTTTACGTATTTCATAATATTTTTGAGGCCAGTAGTACCAGTGTTACAATAATATTGTACGGGTTTTTATGAATCATCAGATAATCAGTATTTAATTGTTTACTCTTTTCATTATTATATTGGACTTTATACTCTGATCGTATTGTGGTGAAATGATGCCAAACAGTCGTACTTATTTACGTTCATTATCTGAATCATCATCCTAGTCTAGGAAAATTCTATTAATTGTCATGATGTGCCATTTTTCCACTCAGTTAATAATTGTTTTGTTACAAAAAAAAAAAAATGCAAATTATTGAAGTTCCACTGTACTTTGGTTGCAGACATGTCTGTGATTTTTTCTTTTCTTCAATTCATTGTGGTTGGGATTTACTGCCATTGGTGGTGATAAGTATATTGATTGCAGACAAAACACATAACGCAGCTGTTCATGAGCGTATTTGATTGTGATTTTCTTCATAACTGAGCAGTAGCATGGAATACTTTTAACGCACGCTGACTGTTTCCAAGCAAATTTCCATGTATTTAGACAGCAAAAAATATCTACATCTCTAGCATGTTACTACGCGACATTTCCTTCCGGCTGCTTTTGTCTTAATCGCTCGCTCTTTTTCTCATGTAATAGCATTGGGAATTTCCTTTGCTTTACGCACTAATTTGTTGACTGCTTCCTCTCTGTTAGTAACATCACCTCTGTGACTTTGTTTACATCAAGATCTGGTCAAACTCAGATTCCTTTTTCATCCGATGTTCACTAAATTTGCAGACATTTGAATACAATTCTCAGAAATCTATCGTGCGGAGGAGACTTTAAACTGTATCTCATGCCACTCATATATAAAATTAACACACACAATATAAGCGGTAGGAGAAACTAGGTTGTAAACCTAACTGATATGTTCTAATTACCAATAATGTGTGTATATATGTATGTTGGTTATTTTTGCTTTTTAATTCTTAATGTTCAGTAACATCCTGATGCGATGATCTATACGAAACAGATAACTTCTATATCCGTGTATTAATTTGTCCACTACTACTGTGTGCTCTCACTGCGCTTAGATGGTGGTACAAAATGTCTTTAATTCGGACTGACTACGGTCTTTAGTCAGACTTTGATCCGGTTTCAATAGAATAGATGTTCGTCGGTATCTTCTGCGTAGATGTTTGTCGGTATCTTTTGCAGCAGATCTGCCTTGAAAATACAATCTCTATAAAATCTTCCTATATTTAGCCTTAATTTGAAGATCCCTGATCCATAAGGTCAGTTTTCTTACTTTCGTTGCTGTTTTTCAAAAAGATCTTCTCTTTTCGCATGTGAGTCTTAGGACTTCCGTATTTTTCTTTGTTAACCGCCTCAAGAATATGAGAGCCATATCCACTCTACTGAATTTTGCACCACCTTAAACAGCCTCTTGATGTGTTACTTTATCCTTCCCAGTTATTTATCCTTAGCAGTTGCAGTATCTTAAATTGCTTAGGTTGTTCTATACTTACTTATTGACCTAGTTGATCATTGCAACCCTTTAGTCAGGCTTACAACCTAGGGTTTGAATCACGGGTTTGAATCTGCAACTAAACCAACATATTACCTACTAACCTGCGGCGTCTTCAGGTTCTCCTATATTCAACATTATTCCAGTCAATGCATCGAACAATTTTGTTTGTTTCTAGTGGTCTTTCTAAAATAAAGTCATCCATCAACCATTACTATCAAATATTTGATGAAATGCTTGAAGTTTCTTACAAATCTAATCTTCAGTGTTTAACTTAAGATAACTGCTACTGTTTTATGCTGTGACAAATTTAGATTCATAGACTCTATCCTAAATTTAATGGTGCTATTAATCTCGTGAACACAACTACATACATACATACATACATATATACATACATTCGTAATTTGTAATTATACCCCTTCAGTCAGCGACTTAGCTTCTCATACCACCTATGTTGTGTGTGTTAATTTTGTACATGAGTGGCGGCACCTACAGTTTAACGTCGACTCCGAGCGACAGTTTGTTTTTGGGAAACTTTTCAGGGCAATGTGCTGAGAGGAAGTCACCGAATAAATATTTTTTTCATATTTCGTTTTGCTGGAGATATCAGACATAGGGTTTGAACCGTGGCCTCACGTCTAATAAGCTATCACACTACCTACGAGACTATGGCAACTTCAGGTTGACCTTTATTTCATTATTCCAGCCAATGCATCCAGCACTTCTGTGTTGTCTTCATAAAATGAAAACATCCGTCAACCGTTACTGCCTGATATTTGAGGAACTGTTTGAAGTTTCATAAAAATCAAATCTTTTGCCCTTTAACCTCTTTAACCACCTCGGTATTAAAAATAAATTTAACTCGGTGAAATTGGGAAGCTCTTAGCATAGCCGAGGTGGTTAAAGAGGTTAAAGGGCAAAGATTTGATTTTTATGAAACTTCAAACAGTTCCTCAAATATCAGGCAGTAACGGTTGACGGATGTTTTCATTTTATGAAGACAACACAGAAGTGCTGGATGCATTGGCTGGAACTATGCTAAGAGCTTCCCAATTTCACCGAGTTAAATTTATTTTTAATACCTCGGCTAACTACCGAGGTACTGAATTGCTTGAAAGTGCATTCGAAATGCAATTTAAACAACCAGTGAAGCATTGCCAAGTCTTTTAATCAAAACTTCTGTGCTTACCGCGCAGGTCAATTCGTCAGTATTCAGCACTAAACTTTCTAAACATCCCTAAAAGTCACCTGAATTTTTTCTACCAATATAATCTAAAGTTTTTAAACGACTTTGTCTATTCGCTTGTTGACAAGTGCAAAATTTAAGTCACAAAATCCAAAATAGATTGTATACATCACTCCTATTTCTTTTTGCCACCGTCAATGCCATTTTATTGACCACGTGCCAGTTTTTTCGCATTTTTTCTTTTCTTTAACCAGGATATTTAAAATAAATTGACCCAGTTTTTTTTTTTTAACAACAAAAAACCTACGCCATAATGGCTAGAGAAAAAGAATTGAATTTTGCAAAAAAAAAAAAAAAAACTAAAGATCATCCACAGCATCAATAACTAAATATTTAGAACACGTTTTAATCATTGCAAAAATTTAACGGCAGAATAAGAAGAAGATAATATTTGTATACAAAACAGTTTTAATGCTTAAAACCCCTCCTACGTACGTAAACAAATAAACAATTGAAAATAAAAATTCAGTCTTTATACCCCAGTATTCCCCAAAAATTCTATGAAAATATTCTGAAATTCATTTCTTCACTTCTTCTACAATTTATTTATTTTTATGTTGTCATGTGCATAAGTGTATGTGTTTAATGCGTGGATATAAATTCCCAAAATTTTTATAACCAAAATCCAAATCAAAAAAAAAATGTTGAATATTAATAAAAACGAAAGTATTTTTAGTCATCAAACCAGAAGAAAAAAAAACTAAATTTTTTTCTTAATTCTATTGAAAAATTAAATCTATTCCCCATTTCCAAAATTTTATTTTCTTAATGGACAAAAGGGGGGAATGGTTGCTAAATAAAGCTCTGGCTCTGATACAGTTTAGCAAAGAGCGTGATGCGAAAGGTGTTATTAGAATTAGTATTTGATTTACCCGTTGTGCCCAGTGCCCAGACCGACTTGCTACTTATGCCCAACATATGTATATTTGGTTGAGACGTTTATAGGATTGCTAAAATCAATCTCTCACGGCCGGTAGATGTTGAACACAACTTCACCCTTCCGTTCGAATACTTATTCTTGATTCTAATGTCTCATCGAGGCAGATTATTTTTGATACAATTCTGAACGCCTACGTGGCCCTATTTGCCTATTGAGGGCAACAGTGAAACCTTGCTATTATTGTAGATGAGTTATTCCTCGTTACCTATTGCTTATATTGTTGCTGCTTCTTTTTACAGCAGAGACAGTAGAGTTCGACAAACTAGTTCTTCTCTGAGTACAAGTTTAGTTTTCTGTTTATTTCGAGCACTGTGGCATTAAACATTCCTATATGTATACTCCCGGATCATTGCAATATCTATTAATGTATGACTGATGAATTAAACAAATTGTGTATGAATTTACACGGCCCTCCATGTGATTCGCCATTAGTGGTCACCTTGGTGACAATAAAACTGGAAATACAGAAGAATTTCCACTCTACAGCTAACACTTCCTGAATTTGAGATGGGACCTGTTAGGCAGCTAAGTTGTTAGATAAAGTGGCAGTTTCCCCTGTCCCCAGCGTTGCCAGATTTTTTAAAAAAAAAAACTTTATTTCTGGGAAAAAAAAAACTTTGTTTTGTTAGAAAACGAATTTAATGAAAACTTTTTCGCATCTCCAAAAACTTGAAAAAAAAGGCCTGTCCCATTGTGATACCACATTCAATATTGAAGCACACCAACTATTTCCCAGAGGATACCAAACCGAGTGCAAAACAATTCTTGTTATTGCAGTAATCTTTATATTTGAAAGCTCAGTCAAGGAAGTCAAAAAGTAAGAGGTTAGAAAACTTCGTCTTTTTACAACAAGAGGAGATTACTGAAACATGTCAATCGTCGTCAAACCCACAGCTCCTTCATAAGCCAAGGCTTTCGGTATGCCTATTCAAAACGATGAGTAGATTCGAGTCATACTTATAATTTCAGCTACTTATACGCATTCATACTTATTTTAATATCATACTCATACTACTCATATTCAAAGTTAGAAATACTCATCGTACTCATACTTAACAATACGCACGATGTTGTTGATTTCGACTCTCCATGATTCAACATATACACGAAGCACAAAATAAGTATGATTCGAGTACGAACACCACAATACTCGCTAGAAGGTTGTGTGTGTGCTTTGCTTGCTGTCTTTGTCTTTTCTTTTCTCTTCTTTTGTAAATGCAACAATAACTACTACTGTAAATTTTGATGAATGATTCGAGTGACTCGAGTCATTCATACGTAAGTATTATAAGTATTTTTATAAATTTATGAATCTGAATGAGTAGGCGTATGAATCAAACAATGAATCGAATGTTGTGAGTTTGATGTCAACGTTGTACTCATACTCATTGCAACCTATACTTATAAATCAATATTGTAGCGAATACGAATGAATCAGAGTAGTTGAATTTTAATACTCTTGACTCACTCATACTCAAAATTTCATAAGTACCTATGAGTAGCGAAAATACGATTCATTGCTGATCTCTGATGCCTACCAAAAAATCAGTAGCCGGGACAATCGCTATTGTGAGATAGATGACTTTGCGTTTTAAGGATATACATAAGTGAATCAGTCCTCTTCTCATTCAGTGTCCAGCAATATTACACGTACCCTCCTCATGCCAACGAGATTAATCATCCTTGTAAAACGAATGGATAATATTCAAATTAACTGAGGCAATTGGAATATCTATACCCTGTAACATGTCGAAGATTGCTAGCTCCATAGCGGCTCTGGCAATGCAAGTCTCTGTGATATCCGTATGTGTCAGAATCCAAGACGTTGAAACTAAGTTCGTAATGAACTTAACGCAGCCTGGCTGTCCGAGAAAATCAAGAGACTGTCGTAGAAAGCTCCGCCGCTTTCAGAATAACCTTGACCTCTACCTGGGAAACGAGAGCTAGGATAATTTGGCCGAATCTTAATACAAGTAGGACGGACTAGCTTTCAATTGAGCATTCTCTTTCAAGACGATATCCACTACGTGGTCTCTAACCTCACTAGTCGCTCCATACAAGGGTTTGGAACCCCTCACAAAGCTTCTTTGAAATTGAGTGTCATTATGTAGTCGATTTTGAAAAGCTTTTCCACACTCTACTGAACTTACAAAATTGAAATCACTCTATCAAATGAGATTTACATGACTTCCGCAATCTCTCGCTTTTGAAAAGGGCCAACTTGGGTGCAGTGTACATGCGTGCTGTGATAATTTTTGGGGTTGAAACAATGAATCTGAATTTATCATTTAGATTTCTGGATCCCTAATAATCTATCATAAACCCCCAGTTAAGTAGTGAATAGGCGAGTTGTCTCGTGATTAATTTTGTGATCGCTTAATAAGCCAGAGCGGCATTCATCTTCTCAACTGCCTAAAAGATTATTCAAACTTGCAATCAACCTCTTGTACTTTTAGTCTCCAATAACATCATGAAATCTTTCATTTCGACTGTTCAGACCTCAACTGGACGTCGCAACGTGTGGCATCTTCTGTCCAAAAATAATGCTTAGTTAGCATTTTGTTGCATTTTCGCATTTTAAATTATGCGGTAGTCTGTTAACAATGTCTGTCAAACGCATATTTAATGGTGCAGTGTGGTAAATTGTTACTATCTGAAACAGTGTTTTCCTGGGAAATTCAAAAAGTCAAGCAATTATTGGCCCAACCGCGTACCTTTATTTAAATAATAAATTTCAATAAAAACTTTCAAAATTATTGCACAAGATGAATACAGACATAATTTTTTTGAATGTCCTTTACTGATATCATCTACTTGGCATACCTTCCCCTTCAGCTTGTAATTAACTTGGATATGAATTTTTTGTTGAGAAAACGCGGGTTGTATGTTGTGTGTTCGTTGGCATAAATAGATGAGAAAACGAAAAACGAAAATCAGAAAAGAGGAGACATTTGAAAAATAGAGAACTTAATTTAGTAAATATTTTAGTACGGCTTATTGTCGTTTCTCAGTCCGCCCTCTGTTTTCTATGTTTACATGTGCGTACACTACACCACCCCACAACTAATAAAGGGCCACCCACAATAATAATCACAACATCTAAATTCAAACGCCTATCCATTCGTCCATCCATCCATCCATCCGTCCATCTAACCCGCCACCAATTCAATCTGAATACATGACACTTGTAGACGATAAAATTCGTTGAAACAAATATTTAATCTAGCCATGGATGAGGAAGCTCTCTATCTTCTCTACGCGAGAGATGATTTTTTTTTTTGTTGTTGTTACTGTTGTTAGTTCGTTTCAATATTTTTAATTTAAAGATTAAAACTTACACACGATGTGTGTTTGTTGGTTAGTTGTGTGTATATCTCTGGCATTAGAATTTATGAATTTCTACACAATATTTCTTAGATTTTGTGGATCATAAAGTACCCCCAGAAAAAACAAAAAATTGAAAAAAAAATGTCTCAACTATAAATTAAAGAACAAGAAGAAAAAAAACAAATTCTTCCAAATTAAATGTTGTACGCCTAACCGCGCCTCCTCCGGTCTTGCCACGCCATTCTAGTTTGTTTATATGCCAAACATGATACCAGATCCAAACATATGTACATATATTTGTGTGCTATAGTCTCAAAGATCTCTGTTTTATTTTTGGTTAACTGAACTACATGTTCGTATGTATGTATCTGCTGTGCTAAATGTTAAATAGACAAAATGTGCCATAAATTCATCACTTTTATGGTTAAAAGAAAATTAAGTTTTCTTCGTTTTTTTTTTTTTTTTTTTTCTTTTTATTTTATTTTTAATTTTTTTCCCCTATGGAAACTACTCACCTTTTCGCGGGCAATAGTTGCGCGAGATTTCTACAGAAAATTTGTAGAGAAATATATTTTTATACAATAATTTTTATTTATATTTTAAATTCATAAATTGAAATTTTTTTTTTTTTTAATTATTTCCCCTTTCATTAAGAGCCTAGATGACCTCAGTTTTTCTTTTTTGTTCTTTAGTTTGACTAAAAAAATATTTTTGAATTAGCATACCTTCACGTAAATATTAAAATACGTAGGCGATGTAATTTATTGCGTATTCTTATCCCTCAGTTATGGGAAATTATATTTTAAAAGACTTTAATATTAGGCGTAAGTACTTTAGTGTTGGAACCACACTAATTGGCATAAGGAAGAATTTATCGGACAGAAGATAAATGAATGTTAGATAACTTAAATCAGTATTGCTTCAGTTTGGGATTAAAATGGATACACAAAAAAATAAGCTCCACTTTACAGTTTTCTACAACGAAGGCTGTCATTTCCCGGCGCCAAGGAAACTGAATATTTTTTAGGTTATGTTAAGTTAGGTTAGGTTGCAGACACTGTAGTCTAGTACTATGTTGCAAAGACTGGCATAATCGTACAGGTTACAGCGGATTTGGAAGGCATAGACGCCCGTAGTCGAACTCGTCGTAGATTAGTAGGTAATGTGTTGGCTTATGAGACATGAGGCCACGGTTCAAACCACGGTTCATCACCAACAAAACGAAATATGAAAAGAATAAGATTTCTTTGGCGACTTCCTCTCAATTGGATTTCTGGCATAAACTCTGCGTGTAAATAAAATTGGCATGAAAAGTTTCTCATAAATCTATCGTTCGGAGTCGATTTTAACTGTAGGACCCGCCACTCATGCATAAGTGATCGCAATCCTGACTGAAAGGTTGTAATGACCAATTATGTATATTATGTATGTAAGTTAGGTTAAACTGGCAGCCGTCTCAAGGTGCACAGCGTACATGGATCCTATATATCCATTGTAACACCGATATTAACTATTCCATCATTTAATTACAGCTCCCGGTTTTGGCATCTCTCATCCATCCCGAGAGTCTTTTGAAGGTGTGAGTTTTTCGCAAATCACCTCGGACTAGGCATGTTTTGTCACTGAATTCTGGGTGTCTCTTGGTTAAAATTCTCATGAGAGTTAAAAACTGCCAGCCAAGAGCTGCAGCTTCGTGACGGAATAGGTACTATTGATATTAAAAGGGGACATTATAGGATCTAGACACATTCTATTAATTGCTTTATTCTTTCCGGTTTAAATTTGTCTACACTATGTGTGAGCAGACCTTTTTCTTTGATGGCTGCCTAATAGACCTCAATATATTACAGGCTTGTGACATCATGAAGCTAACATAACAGGCATCCAAATCTCAGGCAATAATATTTGACAGCATATGGCAGGTTTATAAAAATCGATGACCAAACAATCAAGTATGCCCGGTATATCAGTAGTATAGATACACGAAGAGTTGAAACTGAAAAAGATGTCATCAACGGGTTACTATTATTCGTTGTCACGAGATACTGCTACTGATCAGTATTAACAATGACAGTTCCCTGCACTTGATATGAACTCAGATGTTTCTTTCTGGGATGCATTAATGTCCCACTGATTTCAAGAATATATTACGATGATTCATTCTCATCTTCACAGATACTCTGGTGTGACAGCTCCACTGCTTGCAAGCTTATCTGTCACATGATTTAGGACCCAGCAAAGAGTAACTTTAGTTCCCTACCTCGTCGATTCAGCTTTTCCAAACAGTCCTATACTATCTTCAGTTTAGCCCCATAAGAGCCCAGTACTCGAATGGCACTCCTATGCAACAGTGAAATACGGCTTATCAAACGCATATACGCATCCGAAGACCTTTCAAGCATATCAAACCAGTTCCCTATTCATATGTAAATTGACAGAAGAGTATGCGAGATGAATTGATCACAAAATTCGCTAACAGCACCAAAGTATTTGCAGAACGATGCTCAACTGAAATCTCTGTGGCAGTCTCTGTCCGGACAGATCAAGTAGAACTTGATAGTGTTCCATATTTGATAACCTTTAACCAAGAACCATACTTGGTCAAAAGTTAAAATTTTAGCTTTGAATCAAGTTCACTGAGCAGCTTTTTTGGCACTTCATAGCTTCGAGTGAAATAATAAAAAAAGAACTCTATTCCACACACAACATGGTTCGCATTCCACATACAACATAATCGTATTGATAGAAGAGTTTGGTGAGTACAAACTCTCACGTTTTGGTCACCAATATCATGTGATTTGATGCGATTAAACTATTTTTTGTAGGGATACGTGAAGTGTGTTGTGTAAAGAAAAAAGTCATTGGTGAAACACCGAACGGAATGCAGGAAAAGATGTGCTCAAAAAACAGTTCACAGCCTTTAGGGTATTTTTAATAAGTTAATGGCTGGCTCTTAGCTAAATATCCCCCAGATAAATATGTCATTCAGTTTGCAATCTTCAAAAACTAAAAATCAAGCTTCATATAAATTTTCCTTTAATACTGCAAAACAATCAAAAGGCAATCCCAAAGTTTATCAATTTTTTTTGTAAAATGTCGTGTCTATTTAGTCTTAAAATTCGTAAAAGACGTTAATTTCTAATATGTAATGTTTCTACACTTCACTGACTACATATTCATTAGAAAATTATTTTTGTCGTGTGTTCACAAAAAGGATATTTTTTACAAAGATTTCAAAAAGGACAACACTTTACATCTGTTTAAAGCAATATACGTGGTATTATAATATAGAATGAAAGCGATTAAAACGACAGCATGAAGAAACAAAATTCCTAAAAAATGAACTTTTTTTTTCCTAATGTTTGGACCCAAAAGAAGGTAAACGCTACCATAGATTTTGATAAAAAAAAAATAAAGTCATTTTGAAATGTATCCTTTGCTGCAAGGAGATTACAAGATTAAATATTTAAAAAAAAATTAAACCAATTTACCGACTATAAAAACCTTTCGTTTTTATTTTTTTGTTTCGTAATGAAATCTAAAACTTTAGCCACAAAACTTTTATAAAAAAAAAAGAAATATTTCTACAAAAAATATTAAACTTTGTACACAGCAGCAGCAGACACGTATTAAAAGAATCCTTTAAGGAAACTTTCTTCATAACTCGGAGGTTTGGTGTTGCCTTTTTACCTCCTTTACTGCTTTCTTTGATGTTTTATTCCACTTTTTTCTGCTATAATTGCTGCTGATAATTTAGAATTTTTCTAATGAGACTGCCAATGATTAATGGTGCTACGCATTATGAAAGCAATATTGACAGAAAAAAACCGATACGAAAAAATATTATTACTTTACACTCTAAATACATATATGTAAGACGTTAAAACTTTGTATCACAAACCTGGCTAGAATAATAAAAGTTTACAAGCGATATTAGAATTTATGGTGGTCCCACAGAATGATTGCAACAACTTAAAGATATTCAAAATTGTGTACTTATATCAGTACATATTGTTACTTTTTTACCTTTTAAAAACGTTAAAAATATGAGTTCGTAGATTGTAAATAAAATAAAAATAAATCTGTGTTTATTTTTCAATTAATTGTTTATTATCTGCACAACTTTTGTGCCACTGTTCGAACTTATTCCACGTATACAATGATAACTTTCACAATATGTGCTTATTCGTGATATTTCTCTGCTTAAAACCTTTTTTATAAGCAACAACAACACTTGTTAGTTATTCTTCTTTGCTCACAACCTTTTTTGTAAGCACCGCACTAACAGCTGTTTTCTTCACGCAACTTGTCTGCACACAAGTCTGACTGAATTATAACTCGATCTCGTATCTTCACACACCACTGGTTGAATTCTCACTCAATTCAACGCGACGTCGTCACACGACTAACTTAACTCGAACTCCGAGAATCACGTGTCTTCATACACGGCTGACTGAATTCTAACTGAATCATCGTTGCTCGCTTTATCTTGCCTTTTATATCACTGGATCAACAGTGTGATGAATGCCCTTGAAGGATGATGACGACCTTCGGGAACAATCCAAAAATGTAAACAACTTGTTTCCATTTTTGTTGTTCGTGTATCTTGTTTACTTTCATCCAGGCAGAGTTGTTGTTGTTTTGTTTGTTTGTCTTTCTGCTATATTTTTTTAATACACGGACGCTGTTGCTATATTTTTGTTTATTCATCGATCTTGTAAACAAGCCTGTTATTTTTGTTGCTATATGTTTACTCATTCGTTGATCGCGTGAACAACTCCATTGTTTTGTTTTTGGAGCTTTTGCTTATTATTTTAACAACACCATTTCCATTTTCGTAACAATATGTAGATGTCATGAATATTCGAATGCTAATAATTTAACAATTTTTAATTATGTATGTGAAGATAAATTCAAATTTAAAAATCCAAGGCCTCTTCGGTCTTCTTTCCATTGAATATGGTACGGTCTAGTATATGGCTTAAAGTTAGCTCCTAACAAGTGGGCTGATTCAGATGGATACTGTTAAACAGCTATCAGTGCTCTGTTAAGGTTAAATATTGTTCTGTTAAGAGAAAATTTTGCTCTGTTAACGCCAAATGTGGCGCTGCTAAAATTTATGGATTGTGTATTGGATTTTCAAATTCGAATTTATCTTCACACACATTAATATTTTATAATTAAGCCCCGTGCAGCCAGCAATCTACTCTGTGGCTACCATAGAGAGCTCTCTCTCTCTCTCTCTCTTTCAATTACGGAAATTTGGAATCAGTAAAGTTGTAGCTTAGAAAAAGTTCCAAACGAATTGAGTTCAGACAAGTTCAGGTCAAATCCCATAATCTCCTAAGGCTGTAATTTACAATATTCAAACCTAGTTTTTATTCTTTTCAATTTATTTGAAACATCTGCACAACTAACAATAACTATGTTTCTTTTTTTACAGCATCGGCTGATTGGTATAATCAGACTAATAAGGTAAGTGATAAAGAATACTTTGAATTTCAATTCATTATTATTCACTATGATGGGAATGAAGAAAAAAGTAGTTCAAGTTCCTTTGAAACTAAACAGAATCTTATCGCGTCCATATCCAATAGGTTAGACAAAATAATAAGTCATATTGATAGAGCTTTTACATACAGTAGCAGACAAAACTGTTCACAAAAGAATTTTACGTAGGAATTTCTAAATTTTTAATATCAATGTATTTAGATATTTAAGATAGATTAATATATTTGAGAAGATTTATCAAACTTACACCTAAAAAATAAAATTAATTCAAAATATTTCAATCAAGTAAATAAAAATAATACTTCTTAAAACTATTTTGTGTCTGAACACTTTTGTCGCTTATTGGACACTACTTATTATTTTTTAAATTAAAATTTTGTATTGCCTCCGCCGGACTTTTTCACTGCTTTTATTCTTTCTGGCATACTCTTTATGAGGTTTTCCAAAATATTTGGATTTATATTTTCCCACGCTAGAAGAGCACGTTCCCATAATTCGTCTAAAGATTTTGGAGGGTCTTTTTCGGCAAAAATCTTTCGTTTCAAAATCGCCCAAAGGTGTTCTATGGGGTTCAAATCTGGGGACTGGGGAGGCCATTCAAGCAGTTTTATCCCATTTTCTAAAAACCATTTCTTTGTAATTTTTGCTGTGTGCTTCGGGTCGTTATCTTGCATGAATATATCGCTTTGTCCGCGTTCGATTCCGAATATATCCAAGCTTCGAAGATAAGGATCCTCCAATATGGTAATATAGTCTGCGGCACGCATAATACCTTTGATATGCAGAAGCACACCGAGCTCACTTCCACGAAAACATCCCCAGACCATGAGCGATCCACCTCCGAATTTCACAGTTTGACATATGTTGCGTTCTTGTACACCAACTCGTGTATCAACCCATGTCCATTTACGTCCATCTGACCCCACAAGATTAATCTTAGTTTCGTCGGACCAGGTAACTTTCATCCAGTCATCAAAAGTGAAGTTTTCGTACGTTTTA
Organism: Sarcophaga caerulescens; assembly: GCA_927399465.1. Lineage (NCBI taxonomy): Eukaryota > Metazoa > Arthropoda > Insecta > Diptera > Sarcophagidae > Sarcophaga > Sarcophaga caerulescens. The sequence goes on from OV656873.1 coordinate 54,768,167, forward strand.
GCAAATTTTAGTCTCGCCTTACGGTGCTTTTCGTTTAATAATGGTTTTTTAATAACCGTTTTTGCTTTAAGGCCGCTTTTATTGAGATACCTTCACATAGTTCTATCACTGACGCTTACTTCATGTGTCTGTCTTAGTACCGTATTAGTCTCCACTGCAGTATCTGTTGCACCTGAGACAATTAAACGCTTGGCTATACGGATCATAGCCGGAGATAGCTTCTGCGAACGGCCGCCATAATTCCGTGGTACTTCCAAACTGTTTTGTTTTTTATTTTATTGACGAGTCCGATTGAAACATTATATTTTTTGCAATTAAACGATATGAAACACATTTTTTTATATCTTCTATGATACTTTTCTTCAAAATAGGATTTATAGCTTTTGCCATTGTAAACTAACTGGAAAGTTAAACATCTACCGCATTTTATATCTTTTAAATTAAAATCAACTTAGTTTTTCATAGTTACCTAATTTTCTTTCGGGTAAATTAAATTTTAAATGTATTGTTTTCTTTTAATCTATAAGCGGACAAAACTGTTCACACGTGTATATTTTTAGTTTTTTCCAAACAAACTTATAAAAGTTCCGTTACTTTAAATGCGAGTTACCAGATAACAGTGAGTAGAGTTCTTAACACTTAACAGAAAGAAAATGTTACCAGATTATCTCAATATAGATCAGATCATGAAAAAATTAAAATTTCCTCGATTCGTGAACAGTTCTGTCTGCTACTGTACATAATTGGTCTATACGACCTAGCTTCTCACACCGCTTATGTTGTGCGTGTTAATTTTTATATATGCACGAACGAACGACAGATTTTTGAGCAACTTTACCAGGTAATTTTTATTTACTCTCAGAGTTTTTGCCAGAAATCAGCTGAGAGGATGTCGCCGAAGAAAAATTTGTTTATATTTCGTTTTTCTGGAGATGTGCAACCTGGGAATTGAATTGAGGCCTCAGGTCTAATAAGCCAACACACTATACCTACTAGACTATGGCGACTTCAACATTGTGTTCCGATTAACAATCTTAGGTGTTTCCTTGATAGCCTTCTACATGATTCAAAACTCCTCTTATTGTAATTTCTCAACAAATGTTTCGATTGCTTTAAACCTACTTGGTTTGAGAAGATTCTTCGGCGCTCTTTGTGCAATAATTTTCCAAACATTCGCTACCACTTCACTGAAGGGTTCTCCCCCATCAACAAAGTGAAATTTCACCTTTTTGAAAGCTCGTTGTGCTTAATCATTGCCGAGAATTCCCTAACGACCTAATACCCAGCAGAGAATAACTTTATTCTTTATTCCTAGCTGATTCAGCTTCTGCAGAATGTTCTATACTATCTTCGATAACATGTGCCTCTTATTAAAATTAGTTTTGCCGTTTGAAAATGGCATCACTAACCGCTAATGCTTACGGCATCAGCCCCTTCGCTGACCAACTTTTTCGACGAATTTCGTGGAATTCGGTCAGTACAGGGACTGCGCTTACATATGGCATCATATAGGGCTGCCATGCGTGCTCAAGTGTAATTTGGTAATGAAAGCTACCACTTCGATGCTTACGAAACCAGCTAGACAAGCGTAAACTTTTTCTATTACATTGTCAATAGATTGACTTAAAATTTTACGATTATGTATTTCACTTATTGGCGGTAGGAAAGTGCTGACAACTTATTTCTATTATTTCGTCGAAAAAAAAACACCTTGTTTCCTTTCAAATCATTTTGTTTAAAGAAATATTTCATTTAAAAGAAATCTTTCCGAAACTATTTCATTGAAATGTTAAAGAACGTAAATAAACTGTCAAATCATGTTCGAATACTTGCGTATGTGTGTGAATGTATGCCTGTATGAATGCATGAATGAATTGAAACATTAAAATTAATGTACTTGTCATGATAAAGTCCTTTTCCTTTTAGTTCAGTCTCTGTTTTTCAATGCATAATTTACTACTCAATGTTGAAGTAACATGAAAAAGTATGGCAAAGTAATGTCAACTAGAGGGGAAGGTACGCCTACAGTAAATACTGCAACTATATAATATAATGGGTGATTTTTTTACTCCTTGATTTGTCGCCATACATTTTGTTGAGAATTATGTTTCTATTGACGAATTATCTTCAGCGACGAAGCTTCTTTTTGTGCACATGGGGTATGCAACAAGATTATATAAAGTATAGCTAGAGCAAGTTCACGGACTACGTATGCACTTGCCTGGAGGCATAATTGGATCGTGCTTCTTTAAAAATAAAGGAAACCTTAACATTACAATCAATAGAGCAAGACTATGTGCACGCTTACTGACTTTTGTTTGCCAAAATTAAACAATTGGCCGTCAAAACCGCGAACTTTAACACCACAGGTCAGTCACAATTCCAGCCCTGGAAGACCGTGTTACAACTGTCATGGGTAAAATAGAGACCAAAAAGCTTAACAACTAAAGGACATTTGAATGTAGTTAAAACTAACTAACAATAATGGGGGCGAAGCCACTTACTTGCATAGACGGCTCAGTACGCAATAAATTGGCATGATTCAAAAGAAACACTAGAAACGTTACACATGTAATCATGCCTGTACATCATCGTAATGTTAACACTGCGGAAAATATTCTTACTGTCGGAATACGTGTGGTGGATAATCCTAATTTGTCTAATTCGCATTGTTCTTAGTGTTTGGGTCTCACTTATGATTCATCGGTTTTCAATACCGATTTTTCGAATAAAGTTTGCCTATCGATGATTCTAATTTGTTTTACTCAGTGTTTATGTAAAACTATGGCTCTCGGCAAACCCTGAAGAGATTGTGGAAAAGCCATTGCATCTGGAAAATGTTATTGTTTGTTACACGTTATGGTTTGGAGGTTTCATTAACCAGCGTTTTTTTTTTCAAAAATGTGTTGGAAAGAAATTTTTTTAAAAATGGCTGCGGATAACCCGTTATCGTCAACTATCGTTATCGCCGTACTAGGAGCGTCTGATAACCGATTTTGTTTGATTTTTTTTTTTTTTTTGGGTTACAGTAACATATTATGACCCAGCCGTTATGTGGTTTCAAGAACACGGAGTCACGACCAATTTTCATTTTATCGCGTGAGAAGACATCAACTGTACACTAAAATCATGTGATTTGACACTGGCGGGAATTTTGTGAGGCTACCCTTACGTTTCAAAACCAATATTCGTGGAGTTATTGTAAAGGCACCGCCTGAAATGTAAGGTTATAGTTAAGATATATAATTTTTAATTACGCTAAATGCTAGAAAAGTTGCCGTAGTCTAGTAGATAGTGTGTTGGCTTATTAGAGATGAGTCCACGTTTTAAACCCCAGGTCAAACATCTCCAACAAAACAAAATACGAAAAAATATTTCTTAGGCTACTTCCTCCGGCAAAAAACTCTGAGAGTAAATGAAATTGCCACGCTAAAGTTGCTCAAAAATCTGTCATTTGGAATCGACTTTAAACTGACTACTGTAGTATAAAATTAACACACACAACATAAGTGGTGTAAGAAGCTAGGTCGTAATCCTGACTGAAGGGTTATTATGACCAGTTATGTATGCATGTATGAAATTTATTATGAAATGAAACATCGTTAACATTAAAGTGTGCACATCTTATAAAATGCATATGCATTACAATAATAAGGAAATATTATCTCCTGTTTTATTGATAACAAAAGAAAAATTTTGATTGAATATTTTTAACACTTTTCTTCACTTAGGGAAAATTGATTAGGCTAACAAACAAACAAACATATGTAGTATGTATATAGCTTGTGAATATATATTTCATGGTCGTATTTCAATACTTATCCCATATCCTATCTTTACTTTCTTTTCAAATGGTTTATATTGCAGGCATTTTGCAGGAAATATCATCCTTTTTTGTCTGCCAGGTGTTTTATGCCACCTTTAGTGAAGTCGTTGCAGTTGTTTTGTAGTCGTCGTTTCAAAAGAAATCATGCTGTGTCACATATTCTACAATGTTACCAACCGAAATGGGAATATTTCTCATGACATTTGGTTTTTTTTTATTCCAAAAAGGTTTTAAGAAAAGAAAAGCAGGTCGAAACAAACAGACTGACAAACAAACGAATAAAATGACTGATTCATTGGAACTTTTTTTAATGCCAGCCAGGTACTATGTACGACTGTGTAAGACACACAAATCTTTAAATCTTACAAACTACTGGTCTTTATATTTTACATTTTGATAGAAACAAAAACAAAGAGAAGAAAAATTATTGTTTTTTTTTCATCTATTTGAGGAGAATCTCTTTCAACACTAGAGCCAGAGTTGAATAGTTTACCTTTCGTTTTCAGTTTTATTTTGTTTTTGGTAAGACTCTCAGGTCATCCAACAGGTACAGTTTGTCGCATTTGTCGTAATGTCATGACATACACACACACATAATGCAGGTAGTCAGTCGAAGTGTTCATACTTCGTTTGTCATTGTCACAACATCAGTCAAAGCCATTTTAGTTGATATTGTCGTCTGGTTCTTTTCTTAAGTCCAGTTGAATCATTTCAGCTGGTTATTGATTGTATACAATGAATTACTACGACAGAAACATACACATTTTTTCTCTGTACATTGTAAGTATTTTCACAACTGTTGTGTGACAAATTGTTACTCAAACAAATACGCCAAAGACCATCTAATATTGGCTTGCATTAGTAGTACAGTTGCTTGTTATTAAATTCACTGGCTCTTCCAATTGTTGATTGTAATACGCTTACTTACATATATCCTTCAGAGATATTTAAGAAATAAGCATTGCGACATGTTTAAATGTATGTCCAGATGTATATTGTGTGCTCCTTCAGTGCTAAAGAATAGTCATACTGTGTTATGACCCAAAAACAAATCAAAAAAAAAAAAAAAAAAACAAGAAGAAATACGGAAAAAGTCCTGCCTAAAGGACTATATATTCGCCCCACTGAGTGTATATAATTTTTTTCTAATTTAATGTGTTTTATTGATGACTACTTGGAGTGTGTGTTAAATTTTTCCATTTTTGTTAGACTCTTCATTAATTTGTAACAATTATTTGATTGATTTTTATCACTACACTCTCACTCTCGCTCACACTAAATTGATCTAAAAATTCACTTGAAGTGACATGCGAAATTAATCAGAAATTTTATTTCTATTGATTGATTTACATTTTAGCCAACATTTATCACTGTGAAGTTGTAATCGATGAAATAAAATAAATTCGTAAATGAATCGGAAAATAAATAACCATCAGGTCTTTCATTAAGAGCTAGTTAACTTTAAATTTTAAATAAATAATTGCCATGAAAAAGTTTCTCAAAAAATCTGTCGTTCGGAGTCGACTTTAAACTGAAGGTCCAGCCACTCATGTATAAAATTAACGCACACAACATGAGTAGTGTAAGAAACTAAGTAGTAGTCCAGACTGAAGTGTTGTAATATTCAAGTATGTACATATGTATGTATATGTGTGAGGTATCATTGCAATTTTTTATTCATTTGAAGGACCTATTGATGCCATTATTTATGAAACATAACATCCTTCAAATATTTGCCACGGTTTCTCTGTGGCTTTGGCACATAAATCATGAGGTTTATTGGCTTTAAGGACCACTGTCGCTTGTGGCTTATTTGGCATAAACCTGCGACTTGAGAAAACCTCATAAGAAAAATTCTACCGGGGTAAAATCGCATGATCTCGCTAATCAGTTCTCATCACCTCTGCGTGAATAGACCATTCTACCAAATAGCTTGTACATAATATTCAATGTGGCATAAGCTACACAGAGCGCCATAAGTGAGTCAACACCCACTATAATTTTAAATTTTCTATTATAAAAAATATACTTGTAGCACAACAATAATTTTTGCGATTTTTTCATTTTAACATTTTATAAGAAATAAATAAACGTTTTTAATTTATGGAAATTTATTCGACTATTCTCATTTACTTTTCTCGCTATCCTAAGAAAATGAATTATTTCAGCGGTGTTTACTCACTTTTGACGCTCACTGTATGTGACACATAACGCGGTCCTGTTAAATCACATGTCATTGGTGTTCAGATCATCCAATTCAAGCCAAAATAAGTTAGTAATCATAGGCCTAGAACGATCGTGGTTGACTGTGATAGCCTGGCCAATATCTTTCTTAAAGAAATATGGCCCTGCGTCGTCAGCGTCAGCCCAAAATCTACACTCCCGCAGTGACTTTTTGACACACTCTCGCAGTGACTTTTTCGGAATGCATTGGACACTCTTGAATATCCTGCGGATTGATGGCACCCTGCATTCAAAAATTTTGTTTGTTCGTATACACACATTCATCCAGAAATAGAGCTCAACGCTGAAAATGATTTTCAATGAACATTAAGGACAGTTCGTAGCCTTAACCCATTCAGCATACTCACATTGCTGTCTATGGTCGTCAGTGGTAATTTAGCAAAACAGACTGAAAGAAACACAACTAATTTAACAAGATGGTCGTTATTAATTGTCAAAGTTCGGAAGTCGTTGTTAGAAAACCCAACTTCAGCTGGCTGAAAGATTTTAAAAATTTCAATCATGCTATTAGCGTTAATTGCAACAATTTTAAGAAATAAATCTCGTCGTCTCAATCGCTCTATCATAAGTGAAATTCACTTCAGTATGCGGTAGTGAGCAGTGGAATACTTTATTGTCCGTCTTGTCAAAATGGAGTAAAACTAATCACAAGTATGTACGTACATATATAATCATAAATTTTTTATACAATATAGAATCTTCAACAGTAAAAAGGAGCAGTGAATCTTACTGCTTTTTAAACTTGTTCTAAAAAAAAAATTTCCTCCTCGTATCAATTAGTAGTGCACCTTACAAAGAGTACAGCAAACATTAAGCATATTGGACCAACTTGATAATTATTTAAAATTAATCACGTTAGCATGATATGTTTTCAAGTTTACGATTTCATTACCGTTAGTTAGTTAGTCCTACGATTAATTTCGAAATTCTTTGTTATGTATTGTATTATAATAAGTCAATAATTTTGTGTTTTCGAAACTAATGTTGAATAAAACACAGAAGAAAGCTATGATTTCATTCAAGCTGTCGTTTTCCTTGGACATCTCCCTTATGTAGGAAATACTATGTAATTTAAATGACCCACTCTGAATTGCAACAGAGTCAGTTCTTTTGTTTCACTCTACATTTTCTCACATTTCGGAAGGTATCTTGGCGATAAGTTTTCGAATATTGATTTTTTTCAAATGCTCCAACGAACAAGGATTTTCTTTAAAGTCACAGTTTTTGACGTAACGCAACTAAAAGATCTAAAGGCGTTCAATCGCGCGATCTCGATGGCCAATTGACGATGCCAAAAAACGTAAAAGTTCTCTTTCTGAAAACTTTTCAAGCAATAAAATCAAAATCGGTCGTGTTTATGTAGTTCATAGCACCAACATCCAGTTCAGTTCATAATCCGTTATTGTAAGCTAAAAAAAAGTGTCGGATATCATGCGCTCATAGCGCCGTGAATTACGGAAATAGTTTTTTCATGTAGCGTAATGACAACTCCAAACCGTAATGCGCATTAAATAATGCAATGGCTTTTCGACAATCGGTTCTTTCGAGACCTAAATGCATAATTATGTTTGTCCGAATAAAAATTAATCTTCATCCCTAAAGAAACTTTTGTTAAAAAATTAAGTTTTGAAAGCCAGTCACTCTAGGACCTATGGTAAGTGGGCTTTAACTGTTGCTTAAGTTGGAGTTTATATGATGTAAATCCATATGTAAAATACATCACAATGAGAACCTCGTGGAATCACTTTTCTAACAAGGGCGTACATTATAATAATGCACCTACTTATTACATCTGTAACGCTTCCAATCTTGCCAATTCCGTACACAGTAGATCGATTAAGAGGACGACAATCATATCCCTGACTTTTTAAAGAAGGTAGTTCTATTATCCTAGAACTTGCTGGTGTAGACCCATAGCGTGCTTAACTAAAAAAACTTGATTGAACATAGTAAAAACGAAAACTGAAGAAGAAATTGGAGATGCTATGGACGGCCCTTAAAGATACTGAAGTTAAAACAATAAAAATTACTAAATATTACTCGAGTGCGCTGGTGGTCTAGTGGACAGTGTGCTGGGTTCAATTCGCACCAGAGTCTCTTGAGTGGCATAAGATCTAAACTACTCAGCTCGTAATAATTACTAAATAATTTGTATAAATGATAGCAATCGTTTTTAGTGCACTGGTAGCAACTGAGCATATAAAGGGTGATTTTTTAGCTATTATCTTTTTGGCATCACTGGTTTAAACAGCTCACGCACGTTTCGTGTTTTGTTTCACTGTCAAACATCTTCAGTTTGGTCTATAATTTAACCATGAATCGTCTTGCAAACGAACAACGCTTGCAAATCATTGAATTTGGCATCATTGGACCGTACTTCTTCAAAGATGCTGCGAATCGTAACGTAACTGTGAATGGTGAGCGCTACCGTGAGATGATATCCAACTTTTTTTTGCCCAAAATGCAAGAGCTTGACTTGCATGACATGTGGTTTCAACAAGACGGTGCCACATGCCACACAGCACGCGTAACAATGGACTTATTGAGAGACGAGTTCGGTGAACGTTTTATTTCACGTTTGGGACCGGTGAATTGGCCGCCTAGTTCGTGCGATTTAACACCTTTAGACTATTTTTTGTGGGGCTATGTTAAAGTTCATTGAACGACTACATTGAAGCATTTATTCGTGAGATACTGGCCGAAATGTTTGAAAGAGTATGCCAAAATTGGACTAAGCGGATGGACCATTTGATGCGCAGTCGCGGTCAACATTTGCATGAAATAATCTTCAAACATTAAATTATATGGACTGTACTATTGATTCAAATAAAGTTTTTTATGCATTTTTCTGTATTTTATGTGTTTTTTTTGAAAAATTTTCCTATAGCTCTTAAAAAATCACCCCTTACATATTGCTTCGAAGTCACACTTCTTTTTTTAACAAAGTTTGGTATTTTCACGAGAAATTATCTGCACTCCATAAACCATAAAGAGAAGAACTATCTTACTGTGCTGAATAACAGGAGATATGAATCACAAAATCAAACTCTAAACACACGTATAATAAAATATTTTTTTTTTTTTTTTGAAGAATTAAAAAAAAATTGTACACAGAAGTGAACGCAAAAATTTTTATCAGTGTATCAGAATAGAAGAGGAACATATAATTATCACGGTTCGTTACAACAACTACAGCAATAACATCTTAAATATACAATTTAATAGAAAAATTCTAAGAATTTATTGTAAATTAAAGACAACAAAAACCATTTATTTAAACCATCACATTAAAAAAATAAAAGCAGCAACAAAAAAGTAAAAAAAAAAATAGAATAAAAACAGATACACTGCGTACCAACAGATCAAAAACAAGAAGACACACAAAATAAATAATAAAAGAACAAACAAGGAAATCATCATACTCAGAGTCTACATATATAGTGCACGACACTAAGATGCACTACATTTTGTTTAATTTTTCGATATTTTGCTGCTGCTACTATTAACCTGTATAGGATAAATTGCTACTTTCAATGTTCCCATGTACACATGAGGCCAACCCTTTTAAGTCTCATTGTCTATGAATAATGCCTCAATAGAACGGGCATTACCGAATCTTGTAAGGAAACATAAAAATATTGTCGGACAATCAATCTCTTTCTAACGAAAGCTAGGCAGTGATATAAAAAGTGTTCCATCATTTCGTCTGCACCGCATGCCCAGTATCAAAATTTTTGAACACGCCAATATCGTTCAGGTGTACATGTAAGGTAGAGTGTTGCATGAGTATGCTCATTAGCATGCCAAGGCCACCCCTTATTTAGTTGAAACTTCTCATGGTTCTCTTCTCATTAGAATCGTCCCATGGCTCTTATCGCGGTTATACACATTCGTTCCAGGCATTAGTCGGGTGCTACAATGCGATTAAAAACCTGAATACTTAGAGACAAAAGAAGAAAATAACATATGGGATATTCTTGCCGAAAAGATAGCCGAGGCGCGACATGAAAAAATAAAGAAACCGCCAACATCTCTTGTGGGGGGAATATTGGAGTGATTGTATTCGTCTCGACCATTCCAAAAATATGTTTTTATCGTCGACACCAGAAGATTAGTAGTTTGTGTTGAGCACTATATTTGCAATAAACACCCGTTCAGGGTGGACCAATCCAATGCTAGTACTTGCAGGGTCAGATGCAAATCAACACTACACGAATTTTTTATATGACCTTACCATAGCTTGTATGCACCATGTTCTCTTAATTTTTTCATCTCGTAGCTGAACAGCTGCAACTGCTTGTTACACGAATATACCTCCGATACTAGTATACCGATACCGATACCATTTGTACATGGCCCAATCATAGCTTCTATGCACAATTCTCTCGTAGTTTTTATCGTCTCGTTTGCTGAACAGATGCAACTGCTTGTTACGCCAATACAATTGATTGTCCAGTTGAGGATAGTCAACACGACCTTCAATAAAGTACCGATATTAAAATGATTTCTCTTCATTAAACCCAACCATTAAACCGCAGTCTCTTCAAGAGAAACCAATTTGATTAAAAAAAATGATACAGATGTTATACCTTTTTAGAGTAACTTCCCTACTTTATACTTATAAGGAGTGATTTTTTAAGAGCTATAGGAAAATTTTTCAAAAAAAAAAACACATAAAATTCAGAAAAATGCATGAAATCTTTATTTGAATCGATAGTACGGTCCATATAATTTAATGTTTGAAGATTATTTCATGCAAATGTTGACCGCGACTGTGCCTCAAATGGTCCATCCGCTTAGTTCAATTTTGGCATACTCTTTCCAACATTTCGGCCGGTATCTCACGAATAAATTCTTCAATGTTGTCTTCCAATGCGTCAATTGAAGCGGGCTTGTCTGTATAGACATGAGCTTTAACATAGCCCCACAAAAAATAGTCCAAAGTCGTTAAATCGCACGATCTAGGCGGTCAATTGACCGGTCCCGAACGTGAAATAAAATGTTCACCGAATTCGCCTCTCAATAAGTCCATTGTTACGCGTTCTGTGTGACATGTGGCACCGTCTTGTTGAAACCCCACATGTCATGCAAGTCAAGCTCTTGCATTTTGGGCAAAAAAAAGTTGGATATCATCTCACGGTAGCGCTCACCATTCACAGTTACGTTACGATTCGCAGCATCTTTGAAGAAGTACGGTCCAATGATGCCAAATTCAATGATTTGCAAGCGTTGTTCGTTTTGTAAGACGATTCATGGTTAAATTATAGACCAAACTGAAGATGTTTGACAGTGAAACAAAACACGAAACGTGCGTGAGCTATTTAAACCATTGTTGCCAAAAATATAATAGCTAAAAAATCACCCTTTAGCTTGTTGACATCAAGAAGGAGCAGTTGCCAACTGGTTCTGTATGATGTGTATTGTGTTTTTCAGATATTTGGTGTTATTGGGTAGTGTAGGTGACACTTTGATGGTGTTGAAGGTAGCAAATTAATGTATTTTGTAACTCCTTCCGACTATGTTTCAATTAACTTCATTCTCTGCTTACATTTATTTCGAAATTTCAATGGAATTCCAGAATTTCAGATCAACATCAGGATTTTTGTCTGTCACCGGTATTGAAAAATTCTCTGCATAAGTCGTACTGTACAAATGTCGTAGCAGTAGTAGAAATTGAAGTCATGGAAAACGCTTCCCTTTTCTATCAAAATGGAATACAGTTCAATATTAGATATTAAAAACCGTATAGGACAAGTCTATTTGACTTAAGAGGAGGGCATTACGAAACATCATCAAATCGCATAGAAAACTTATGTAGCGCATCAAAGGTAAACATACCTGCAGATAAAAACTAATAAAAAAAAAAGAAACAAAAACTTTAATAAAAATAAACAAAGCGACAGAAAACAAAAATATTAAAAAAAATATAAAAACAAAAATACTTAAAAATTACGAAAGAATAAAAAAAATTTAAAAAAAAAAACTGAAAGAAAAAAACTTAAATACTTCATAACAAATGATTGTGATTGTTGTTGTTAATGTTTCAAATGAAATGAAAAACTTTACAACTATTATTCGAAATGACGTTGACAAAAAATTATACGTATCTATGTATGTAAGTACTAAATCACTAACAACAACAACAACAACCTAAAGATAATTAGAATAGAAACAAAATAACAACAATTGTTACCAAAAATCAACGAACTACAACTCGTGATTACAACGTGGTGATTACAACGATAATGATAATGTCAATGATGAGAATGATGATGATGATGATAATGATGGACTGCTGATAGCAATGAAATGATGAATATATGTGGCGTAGAATAGAGTGAAATGATATGAAATGTAATGGTAGTTACTCTTAATAATCACAAACTAACTATCATCGTCAGTGTAATATAGAGAGTGTAAAAGAACCAATTGGAAATGACTTGTGGAAGGCAATCAAAACCCACTGATTAATTGACAACTTGTCACATCAAGAGACCAACAACTCAAATTGTTACAGGATTTTTATATATCCGTGTAATGTGAACTTCTTCTGCTATTCCGGAAGTATTATTACAAAAAATGACGGAACTCACAAGCACTTTCAAAACAGGCTTAATACAGTCAACTAAGGTCAGTGTGGTAATTCAGTTAAATTTCCATTCGAACCAAATATGTATAATCTATAAAACAGCGATGTGAAGCCTGTATTAATATACGCATGTGACCCCTAACCAAAGAGGAAGGCAGGCAGATCTGAGTGAACAGTTTAGAATTGGCACTCGTATGTGGCGGTGCAATGACATGACATTCCTATTATGTGGTTACATCATAAAACGTAGGGGCATTGTTCTATGCATTGAAGCTCAGCGGAATGTGCCGCATCAGCTATACTCATGTTATATATACAGTCAGGGACATAACTATTTGTACACCATGTATTTTTCAATCATTTTAAAAGCAATATCTCCAGATGATAGTAAAAATTTAGTTCGATCGATGCCCAGAAGACAGCAGGCCGTTACTGATGCGAAAGGAGGGCCCACAAAATACTAATTTTAAGAAAAATATAACAATTTTAAGGATATTTAAAATGTACAAATACTTTTGTCCCAATGAATTTTGTTTTTTTTTTTTGTTATTTCTTAAATAATGTGTTGAATATTACTATTATTTTTTATTATAATTAAATAAAAAAATATTTATATTTAAACTGCATTAAATTTTGTTTAATGTTTAGCTTAATTTTTAAAAATATTGAAAAATACATGGTGTACAAATAGTTATGTCCCTAACTGTATGTATGTGCATACATGTACCCGGAACTGCTCTTAGCATATTAGCATCACTTTATTCAAATGGAAATTCTAGCATAACAATGCCTTCTAAAAATAGGGTTTGTTGAGGTCGTCGTCTAATTCAAATAACACGGCGGTTGTTAACAACAGCTGTCAAATAGAAACTTAATGACGGAGCTTGTTCAGGAGTGAACTTGTAAATGCCTATTAGCGGGAGCATAGTTGCCATTTCATTAAAGAGATGAAGAGGTCAAAAAAACACGAACCTTCTGTCTTAACCTCATATTCCCCTCTCCAACTCGATATGCAATCGAAATTGACGCAAGTCAAGAAGTAATAAACTGGCTCAGTGTGAAAATCTATAAAAAAATCTATAATAGTACACAGAGAAAACTGAACCTAATAAATACATAGTAAATTAATTAGAACAAAGTTTATAAGATTTCTCTATGGTTTCTTTTTCAAGAAGAGATTCTTATTATTTTTATAAGGAAAACCTTTTTGAAAAAATCAAGAAGAAAACTTCTTGATAGTCTTCTTGATTTTTTTAAAAAGGTTTTCTCCTTAAATTTATTAGGCTTTCTTTTTGTTTTCTCCAAAAAGATTTTCTTCTTAATTTTATAAGACTATCCCTTTATTTTTTTAAATAATACTTCTTGATTTTGCTTGATATTATTATAGATTTTTTATTGATATATTTACTTAGAAACTAATTTAATATTTGTAATAATAAAAATTAAAATTAGCTTTAATTTCAGTAAGTAAAAATGTATTAAAAATATGATAAAATAAATTTGCTTAGAAAGAAATTTAATATAATAAAAAGTAAATATTATTTCCAGTATTTTTTTACTCGAATAACTTTAAGTCCATTGTTCAGCAAGTAAAAATGGATGGGCGGTCCGTCTAAATCGGTCAAGTCAATGACGTCAAATGTTTCGGATTCATTGCCAACCAAATAAGATTGAAATCTTTGTGAAAAATTCAGGTTTACAAATTTCTTACCATCTATTTTTATATTGTCTTCTTTGTATAAAAAATCGTCTATTTCATAAATATTTAGGGCATCATCTTTTGTTATAGTGACTATATAATTGATTTTAAACGTTTTTCCACGAAAAACTATTTTATTCGTTCTCTTATACAGATGAAAATCGGTAAAAATTTATTGAATACTTAACTGGTTCAATATTCTGCACTTCTTCAAAATAGAATTCCTACTGAAAGAATTCGTTATTTAAAACGGAATTGTAAAATCTTAGATAGGAAAATATACCTTTTTTTCATAAACATAAAATCATGTTTACGAACAATATTTCTTCTCCATTCCCTTAGGCCTGCTTTGAATTTAATCAACTACCCAGTATATTTTTAGTCCACATTCTTGAATAAATTTTCAACGTCTTGGATTTCCATTTTTTTAATATGTTTGTTGATGTAATTCCAAAACTTAAAAGAATGTTGCACGTTTCATCACGGAGCTCCCAGGATTTAAAAATTGGGACAATATCTACATTTTCTGTTAAACTCCTTTGATCGGTCGTTACTCAAAATTTTATTTGTTTTTTATAACACTTTTTTTTTTGTTGAAATTAAAACAAAAATTTACTTTATTTTTTTTTTTAAAGGAATATATTTATTATTTTTTCCACTTCTTTACTAATGAAATCAATAAGGAATACTCCTTAAAAAAAATTATGAAGTAGCCTAATGAAATCTATAAGGAAAACCTTTTTAAAAAAATTAATTAGGTAGCCCTTTGAAATTAATAAGAAATTCTTGTTTTATACAATTTAGAAGAAAACACAATAGAATCAATAAGTTTTTCTCTATGGATTGTATTTTTTTGTGGCAAAAATGACGGAATTTGAATAAAAAAAAATGGTAAATAACAAGTTTTCTTCTTAAATGTATGTGTTTTACTTCTTGAAAAAAATAAAAAAATTTAATACATAAAAATAATAAGAAATCTCTACAAAAAATCTTCGTTTCTTTCTGCTGTAATACCCCTCACTCCAAAAGCGTTTCGTAGAGATAATCTTCTTGATTTTATTAGGCAGTTTTCGCTCTGTGTAAGTAAAGGACGTCTTCGCATACTGGAAGTCGGCAATATTAACCCACTTATCATAGATTGGATGTCAATAGGGTGCATCTACACACATCCACAACAATCCACATTGCAGTCAAAAATGGGCAACAGGTCGATAGACAGGCAACATTTTCGGGAAGCCCACTATGTTATTGCAAGACAGGCCATCGATTGAAACTTTGATGACAGAAGAGTATAGGCAATGTTGGGACAATTTCCCAATTCCAGCACCAAATCTTCTTCAATGAAGTTATCTATGCTGACTACTAAAGAATTCTAGAATAATAAGAACTAAGGGCCCATCAATGTAGTCGCCGTAGTCTAGTATGTAGTGTGTCGGCTTGTTAGACGTAAGGCCACGGTTCAAACCCCAGGTCAGACATCAAAACGAAATTATGAAAAAATATTTCTGCGGCGACTGCCTCTCAGCAGATTTCTGGCAAAAATCCCTAAGAGTAAATAAAAATGCCATGAAGAGCTTCTCAAAAATCTGTCGTTCGGAGTCGACTTTAAATTGTAGGTCCCGCCACTCATGTATAAAATTAACGCACACAACATAAGTGGTGTGAGAAGCTAGGTCGTAATCCTGACTGAAGGGTTGTAATGACCAATTATGTAAGGGCCAATCAAATTCGAAAAGACTTTACATCAGAGTCAGAGGAAGAGATTGTGAGTCCATCGTTATAATTTAAACATACATATATTTGCACACTTCGATTTCAATACGTAATCAACAACTCTCTAAAATTTCCAGTGGGTACTGTCATTGTGACAATATTTTTTTTTATTTTTTTTTCCGAGTCTTTTTATTTAACTTTCGTGTAAACATTCTCTTCTTTTTTAAGAACTTTATTAGCCTATAGTCACGTAATAATACTTCATTACAACTAAAAGCGTAATAAGAAATTAAAACTGAACCTACCAAGAATCACAATAACAACAAGAATAATAAAAGAAGTTAAAAAAGAAAAACAAAAATAATAACAACAATAAAGCACAAAACAAAATAAAGATTTTTATCAACAATTTCCACATAAATCAACTTAAAACAAATTAAAATAAGAACACGAATATATTTCAGAGTAAAACATCACTTACGAGGGATGCAAAAGCTATGTCAGCTGTTAGTCCTGGTGAAGCCCATTTCGTTAATTTAAATTCGATATTACTTGCGCCTTGTATTAATCAAAGTTGTACATGTTGTACACGAAAGATATGGAATAATTTTTAATTTCTTTTCTTCATGGCACTTTCTGACAAAAGTAATTGGCAAGAACCCTCGTTAATTCAGACTTTCAAATTTTTCTATCAACATATTATCTAGAATTTAAAAATTGAATATTCAGCAGTGGGTGAAGATCAACCACCTCAGTTTTTAATCTGTCTGTGTTCAATCGATGAAATAATTCCATCATTGGATCAAATCCTATTAAATTTTTCATGACTATGGCTAAATTTAACCGCTGACAAGGATTATTTTGGCTTAAGGGATCGTTGTGTTTTGTAGTTTATTCACTTGCTACTTACGAAAACCCCTCAAGAAAAAATTTAATATTTCCATCATCAACCCATGTGATGACCATGTCGTCAAAGAGTTTATTCAACGAACTCACACCGTTGTGTATAGTCAGATCGAAAAAATGATAATTAATTTGACTGATGTTGCTTCTTGGAAAACGGAATAGGTCGGATTAGAGGCTACCTACCACCTTGTTGTGATATCAAGAGCTTATCTACCTCTACTGGACTAGATACAGTTTTGTCTACAACCATTTGAATTTGTA
Organism: Sarcophaga caerulescens; assembly: GCA_927399465.1. Lineage (NCBI taxonomy): Eukaryota > Metazoa > Arthropoda > Insecta > Diptera > Sarcophagidae > Sarcophaga > Sarcophaga caerulescens. The sequence continues at coordinate 54,785,405 of OV656873.1, forward strand.
AAATTCTGTTATCTGTTCTGATATCTTTCGACGTCGCATTAGTCTAGTAGTAATAGTATGTTGGCTTATTAGATAAGAACCCGTGGTTCAATCTCTAGCTCAGACATCTCGATCTAAACGAAATATGAAAAAAATATTTCTTTAGGGGACTTTCTCTCTGCAGACTTCTGTTAGAAACTCTGGAGAATTAATAATATTACCATAAAAGGCTTATTATCTGTCGTTTGGAAACGACATTAGATTGTAGGTCCCGCCACTTTTGGATATAATTAACACTCACACAACACGCGCGGTGTGAGAAAATAGGTTGTAAACCATACTAAACGGTTATAATGACCAATTTTTGTGTCTTGAACTTAGTTCATCCAGCTTAGAAGCTACATATTATGTATTCTCAGTGGCTTTTATTTTCAATGCGATTGATACTGAGTCTCAAGTCCCTTTAGATGTGCTTGGCGATTTCTTTTTTGACACGTACAAATTTTTAGAGATTTTCAAATTTGTTTCTTTCAATTTATGTGCTTTTGTCATCACTCTCAGCATTTTGTTGTGATACCTCTTGATTCAGTGGTCTAAGACCGTGCTTCGTAGGGCCAAACAATTTACCAAATCGCATTGCAGAGAAGAAGCTTGGGGTACAGCCTATGATATAATCATCTGCAGCTTCATTTGTGTCAATTTTATAGTCTTTTATGTTATAGGTTGTCGCGGTATTCAGCTGAATCAACTAGCTGGAGGATGTATGGTCATAAAAAGTCTTGGACGTAAAGCCAGGGTTAAAACCCCAGGTCAGGCATTTACAGCAAAACGAAATACGATAAAAATATTTCTTCGGCAAGTTCCATTTAGCAGATTTCTGGCAAAAACACTGAGAGTTAATAAAAAATTGCCATGAAAAAGGTTCCTAAAATCTGCCGTTCGAAATCGACTTTAAACTGTAGGCTCCGCTACTCATGTGTATGATTAACACACACAACATAAGTGGTGTGAGAAGCTGGGTTGTAATCCTGACTTGAAGGATTGTTAGGACCAGAGATCAGCAATGAATCGTATTTTCGCTACTCATAGGTACTTATGAAATTTTGAGTATGAGTGAGTCAAGAGTATTAAAATTCAACTACTCTGATTCATTCGTACTCGCTACAACAGTGATTTATAAGTATAGGTTGCAATGAGTATGAGTACAACGTTGACATCAAACTCACCACATTCGATTCATTGTTTGATTCATACGCCTACTAATTCAGATTCATAAATTTAGAAAAATACTTATAATACTTACGAATGATTCGAGTCACTCGAATCATTCATCAAAATTTACAGTAGTAGTTATTGTTGCATTTACAAAAGAAGAGAAAAGAAAAGACAAAGACAGCAAGCAAAACACACACACAACCTTCTAGCGAGTATTGTGGCGTTCGTACTCGAATCATACTTATTTTGTGCTTCGTGTATATGTTGAATCATGGAGAGTCGAAATCAACAACATCGTGCGTATTGTTAAGTATGAGTACGATGAGTATTTCTAACTTTGAATATGAGTAGTATGAGTATGATATTAAAATAAGTATGAATGCGTATAAGTAGCTGAAATTATAAGTATGACTCGAATCTACTCATCGTTTTGAATACTCGTTGCTGATCTCGGGTAAGGACCAATTATGACATACATACATAATGTTATGCTTAAGAGTTGATATTGCTTATCAAACGACCTTTGAGGGTAGAAAAAGTTTTGTCAATACGTATTTCATTACAATTGAATGAATTTACTTACAAGCAGTCGCTATTGTAATTGATAAATAAATCAAAAATTTTGAACACACCTCGTATAACTCTCGATCTAATATATGAATATAGACCGTGAGTACATATGATGACACATTAACAACGTAACCACAATTTCAAACAAATGAAGAAGGTTTTTTTTTTGTTAACGAATTTAATTTATTGGGTAATATTTTATTGTTTATTTAATTATGACAAAACACGTTGTTGTTGTTCCTTTTGTTTAAAACTGTCAAATTTGACACTCTTTTTAAGTCGGTTACCATTACAATGTTTTTACAAACATACGAGTCAATTATAACTTTTTTTCTGCTTCTTTCCCCTCTAATGCGTGAGTGTTTTAATGGAAATGGTTGTAGGCTTGAAACGGAAGTTGTTAAGACTTCCATATTAAAATTATTTTTAATTCGATTTTTATTAATTTTTTATTTTTTCTTTTTATTTTTTTGTGCTTAAGGCCTATTGATATTTTAATTGTTTAAATTACGCACTATTTAAGAAACATATTCAATTTTAATTATCAATTATTTGTGGAAGTAATTAAAATCCATAAAATATTCATACATACATACACAGTGAGTGAGTGTCAAGGGCTTTAAAAGGTTTTCATAACATAAAACCGCTTTTAATAACCGTAAAATAGTTTGCGAATTAACTGCAAAAGTTGGTCAGTTATTATCTCACGTAACTAAAGGCAGACTTAATAGGGCTTCAATTCCAATTGCAAATGGCATGAAAGTGTTTTAAAATTTTTTTTCAAACAAGGAAATCATTTGTATGTAGTGCGCAGTTAGTTGATGTCTAAGAAAATGATAATTGCAACCGACACCGAAGAATCTAAAGGTGAAGAAGGGACGTTTCATGTTTCTTTATGATGTCATGTCTTTATAGATGACCAAGACCTTCCAAATGATATCTGCCTCACGGCTTACAAATACCAGCATATGCTAGACCACATCAACTGATATCATATGCAGCACTCCATTGTCTTACGTTGGAAAAGGGCAATATACACTGAGCGCCAAAAGTGAGTAAACACCACTGAAATAATTCATTTTCTTAGGATAGCGAGAAAAGTAAATGAGAATAGTCGAATAAATTTCCAAAAATATAAACGTTTATTTATCTAATATATAAAATTCTCGTGTCACGGTGTTAGTGGTTAAACTCCTCCCAAATGGATCGACCGATTTTCATGAAATTTTGTGTGCATATCGGGTAGGTCTGAGAATCGGACAACATCTATTTTTCATATCCCTGAATGTTAAGAGGGCGTGGCAAATCGTTAAAAATTTAATATTTAAGTACATATTGATCGTAGACGAATAAAATTTCGTAGGTAAGTTTGTAGAGTCGATATCGACAATCCCACCAAAAATTGGCGTGACACCCCTCCCCCTTCAAGTGCTACCTATAACTTTTAAACTACTGAACCGATTTTAACCATTCTTTTTTTGTTCGAAAGCTTATCAGGTTTAGATGGTTTAAAAAAAAAATTCGATATAGCAGAAAGTAGGCGTGGCAAACCTTTAAAATTGAATATTTACGAACATAGTAATCGTAGACGAATGCAATTTGGTGGGTAAGTTCGTAGAGTCGATATCGACAAACTCACCAAAAATGGGCGTGGCAACCCTCCCCCTTTAAGAGATACTTATAAGTCAGCTAATTCGATGGTTTATAACTACAACGCTTTCGATTATAAGTACATTCCCCACACTTATAGTAAGTTAGTTATTTTTATGTAACTGTTTTATGACCTCTTTTGGGCAATAAAAAAACTCAGTTTTGGACGAGACGAAGTTCTCCGGGTCAGCTAGTTACTTATAAAATTTTAAAACAAAAACAACAATTCAATTATTGTTGTGCTACAAGTATATTTTTTATAATAGAAAATTTAAAATTATAGTGGGTGAGTTGACTCACTTATGGCGCTCAGTGTATGTATACTCGACTGCTGAGAGGAGCCATTAAGGACACAAAGAGAATTTGGAGCAAACAGCATGGCTTTCGGAAAGCATGATCAGAAATTGAAACAGAAGACCATGAAATATTGTAATAGTATTGCCTTGGAGTAAATTCTAGAGCTCCTGAGGATGTTGATTTCAATTGTGGTGAACCATTTATAGAACAGTTTCTAGTGTTACGTAGTCTAGTAAATAGTGTCTAGTAGATAGTGTGTTGACTTATTACACGGGACGAAGTGGTTCAAACAACAGCCCAGACATTTCGAACAAATCGTAATATGAAAAAATATTTCTTCAACGACTTTCTATCAACAGTCTTCTGGCAAAAACTCTGAGAGCAATTGAAATTACCATGAAAAGTTAGTCAAATCTGTAATTGGAAGTCGATTTAAAATGTAGGTCCCGCCACTTATTGATAAAATTGCACATACAACATGGGTGGCATAAGAAACTAGGTCGTAATCCTGGTATAATCCTAATTAGGTATGTATGTATGTATGTACTTTTACAAGTACCACAATGGCTTATATTACAGAATATAATGTATCACATCATCATTATTTGTATCACACTGCTTGATTACAAATTCCTCAAACGGCATGCATTGCGAGATACTTCGATTATATTGCGGTACTGTCGGCAAGCAAGACATTAGAAATATTTATAAGATGGAGTCAATGAACCCAAATCTATTGGATTCATTGTAAACAGTAACTGTTCTCATTAGTCAGTAAGGAAATGCTGAATAAACGTTTTGGTGGATATTAACTCCTCGAGGGCCATCTGATTTCGAGCCGCATCGATTTTGATGGGTATTTGCACTGGTATCACTTGGCATCACATGGAAGGAATATAACCAGCGGACACAAACTTTTTCAAGTGATAGACTACTGCGACTATTTTCTATTTACTTACTTATAAACTTGACTTGATTGGTCATTACCTAGCTTCTCACATCACCCATGTTGAGTGTGTCAATTTTATCCATGAGTGGCGGGGCCTATAGTATATAGTTTCCGAACGACAGAGTTCTGAGAAACTTTTCATGGCAGTTTTATTTACTCTCAGAGTTTTTGACAGAAATCTACTGAGAGTAAGTCGCCGAAAAAAATATTGTTTTCAGCTAGGGTTGGAACCACAGGTTTGCATCTTATAAGAGAGCTAGAATACTAGACAACGGCGACTTCAATTTTCATTTTCGTCATGTTAATTTATTTATCTTGGAAAGTTCGTTTAATTTTCTTCTCCAATAATTAAATTTTGTACGACAGACACACAGCCAGACAGACAATTCAATTTAGTAAAGACAACGTCTTGGTTTTGTTGCTTTTTAAATTTTCTCATAAAAATCATTAAAAAAAATTTTTGGTTTTTTTTTAAGTTTTCTAATGGCAACACGTGTCTAAGCGGGCAAAGAAAAATATTTGTATGATTCCATTGAGAAATTCTTCTTGTGTTACATTTGAAACCATTTTTGTCTGGCATGTCGTTTGCCTATTTGGCAGACACTCTTTAATGAAATTCCCTGTTTTTTCGTTTTTTATTTTATTCTTTCAATTTCTAATTTGACTGTCATAATTGTCTACTAGAATACTTATGATTTTCTTTTAATTTTCCTAAACATGTCTGTACAACACACATTGAGTCAGACTGCCAACCAGCCCGCCAGTCTTTCTTCCGTCATTCATTTGTGTTGTGTCGTTAATTTAGAAACAACAAACGGAAGGAAATTATTAGTTTTTATTTTTATTTTTTAATTATTATTTAAAAACGAAACGAAATATTTTTATTTGTTTACACTTGTAAAATGAGTGATTAAACGTAAGAGAATCTGAATAAGTGTTCTTCGTCTCTTGTGGTAGAAATTTAAATGTAAAATATACGCCCTTATTCTGGAAGAATACTCACTTGAAATTATTTCTCAATATATTCATATTCTTTAAAGCACTTAAAAAGTATTTGAAATTCTTTAAAAACCTTAACAAAAGATTATTGAAAATTTAAATTTGTTTTGAGTTTAAATTAAATTGTAATGTTGGAAGTAGCCACCAAATAATTTTTTTTGTTCTAAATGGGTTCAGCTGTTCGAATTTAAAAAGTCACATACTTTTATCACACACCTCGTATCCGTAAATAAATTCAAGAATGAGAAGAAGGTGACTATGGGGTTGTATAACAATCACAAAGACTTTGTTTGTAACTCTGTTCTTAACCCATTCTCTTCTCTCTTCTGTAAGGATACTCCTACAAACGTTTAGCTTGTACCCAAATTGTCTGGCTTGTAAAGAGTCTTCGTCTCTCATTCTCTTCCCTTTCACCGAGGATGCTTTCCAAACTCCTAACTACCATACCTTCCAAGAGCCATGTGCTCGGTTGATGGCTTTCGAAAGCGCAAACCTTTTTTTTTTTTTTTCTTTTTTTTTTTTTTTTTTTTTGTTCCAAATTTTTCATTCCGATTTCCATTGATCTTATCACACGATTTCTGTTTGTCCCATATGGATAAGACCATAATATAAAACCTATCGTTTAAGAGGGTATTTAACCTCTAAATAGTTTCTTTAACTTTCGTTGCACAGTCTCGTTTCAAAACATTTGCCTAAATTAAATTAAAATTGCTGGTTCTGTCTAGGCGGGAGCTGTCAGTTACACGATCTGGCAATGCACACTGATATCTCTTGTTATTAAATATATATTCTCCAAAGCAATAGTCCTTATATAATGGGCTTAAATCCTATAAATTCTCATCGCAGTCATGTGACAGGTTCTCTTGTAGGCTTGCCAGATTCCGATTCGGAAAAAGCTGGACATTGGGTTTTAAAAAGCTGGACAAAACAAAAAAAAAAAAAAAACTGGACATAAAAAAATACTGAGAAAATGTTAATTTTGGTTTTGTGTAAATAATTTTTATTAAAATATAGTTTTTATTAAAGTATAACAAATGTACAATCAGTGTTGGCTAACATGATTTGACAAAGTTAACATGAAAATTATTGCCCAAGTTATTGCAGTGTACCAAAAAAAATTCTATTTAGCTGGGCAAATTAAATTTTAGCTGGACAAGCATCAAAAAAGCTGGACAATCCAGCCAAGTCCAGCCAGGCTGGCAACCCTATCTTCTTGCCTCCGTTATGCCGATCAGAGATCAGCAACGAGTATTCAAAACGATGAGTAGATTCGAGTCATACTTATAATTTCAGCTACTTATACGCATTCATACTTATTTTAATATCATACTCATACTACTCATATTCAAAGTTAGAAATACTCATCGTACTCATACTTAACAATACGCACGATGTTGTTGATTTCGACTCTCCATGATTCAACATATATACGAAGCACAAAATAAGTATGATTCGAGTACGAACACCACAATACTCGCTAGAAGGTTGTGTGTGTGCTTTGCTTGCTGTCTTTGTCTTTTCTTTTCTCTTCTTTTGTAAATGCAACAATAACTACTACTGTAAATTTTGATGAATGATTCGAGTGACTCGAATCATTCGTAAGTATTATAAGTATTTTTCTAAATTTATGAATCTGAATGAGTAGGCGTATGAATCAAACAATGAATCGAAAATCACTCATACTCAAAATTTCATAAATACCTATGAGTAGCGAAAATACGATTCATTGCTGATCTCTGATGCCGATCGATTAGCGCTTACGCTTAAAAAACCATTACACCTAAGGTGCTGCGGTGTTGTGGTTAAAATATTTGACAGTAGGCCTGAGTAATCGAAATTCAAACCCCTGTGAAATTTAAAATATTTTTTATCAAGACTCCCTAATTTAATCTCCTTGAAATAACACATCTGGAAAGCGCTTTGCCTCCTAGAGGAGGTACATACTTATTCCCAAATGCAGGTATTCATTGGCAACGACAGATGGACCCCCTGTTACCATCTTAAATGCAGCAGATCAGCTGTGCCGAAAAGAAATTTCATTCATGAAACTGTGACAAATCAAGGGAATATAAAGGTAGATAAATGAAAAAGGACAAAAATTTCGGATGTAGCTCAGGTTTTTCAAATAGCGCATAATAAGCTTATACGTTACCTGTAAGCTTATTATTCTTTCGGCGACTGCCTTTTAGCAGTCCTCCGACAAAAGCTTTGTTAGTAAATAAAACTGAAATTTCTCTCAGATCTGTCGTTCATTGTCGACGTTAAACTGTGGGTCTTGTGCGACTCATGCATACAATTAACGCACACAATATGGATGATGTAAGAAGCTAGGTTGTAATCCTGACTAAATAATCAATTATGTCAGTTGGTAACAGGAAATCACGATAAACATACTGATAAACTATCTTGGTATCACCGTACGGGACAATTCTGTTTAAAAAATCATCAAACGCGCTGAAGAGCAATTCCAAAAACACTTCGGTTCCTAAATGAAAATTTTTAATAAGCAAACCAATATGTTCAACTGGAATCGAATTTCTGACCCTCATTTCGGTAGACTAGTGAAGTAACCTGTGTAACCCCTTACTGTTAAGGGGGCTTAGATAAGTCTGTGTAAATAGAAAAAATTCTAAAACTTCATGTCACACAATGAAAATGAAAAACACATATTTTAATAATTTTTCTTTTTTCATTTACTTGTTGTTTTAGTTATTAAAAAGGATATTTAAATTTACTTGTTGTCATCATTGTGAAATTATTCACTTTCTTAGAATTTTAAGCCGTAACTTCAATGAAACCAGTACCAGTACCATCTTAATGGCTCATTACCATAAAAACTGTAACCAGATTTTATTCTCTGCTTATTTCATGTTGAAACAACGTAATAACTGTCAAAGCACATCATGTAAATTAGATTCTGTATTTAAAAACAAAAAACAAAAAAAAAAACGGAAAGAAAACAAAAATTAAGCAGAAAAATAATAACAATAATAGGGGCAGCCAGCCCTGTTCTATAATTCGGATACGAAAGAATTTCCAAAAATTTCTAATCTTCAATGGATTTTCATATAAAGTTTCTGGAAAAAAAAATATTTTAATGAAAATGGAGGAAAAATCCTTTTTAAAGGCACGAAATATACAGAACGGGGGTGTGTGAATGTTTTATTGTTTCTGTTAAAAAAAATTACGTCAAACTTTTTAATACCTTTTAACTCGTATGTATAGCAAATACAACTGATATGAACAACAATTTTGACTTGACATAGTAGTCCCACACCTCACATTAAAGCAGGGACTTGCCGGCTCACGAAATGTTCTTATAAATAAATGCGGCGTTAATTATTCAACAAATGTGTTGACGCTGTTAACACTGATGCTGTGTGGTACTTTACCAGAAAATACAATAAAAAAAAAGTTTATTTTTTTGGGGCTGAATTTTGTATGCCAGTTATGTGTTTGCGTTTGATTTTTGCATAACAACGAACCCGTCCGTCTCTTTCCTGTCCGTCCATACGAATGTATATGTGCTCGCAAGGTACAGGAGCAAAATAAACCGTGTAAATAGACTGTAAACGACAGTCAAAAGATGACAGAATTTACACAGGCTCCAGGTGTAATAATGGGGGCAGGTGGTGGTAGGGCAGATTGAAGGCTTCAGCACTCACACACTCTCAATAACACTCCCACACAATTTTAAAGCCCGATTTTATAACCACACTTGACTACAGTGATGACAACGGTGAAGATGATGGCAAAACTCTTCCATGCATGTGAACAAAAAACCAAAAAAAAAAACCCGTAAAATGTATGCGTAAGTGAATGAATGAGTGACTGGTTGACTCAGTCAGTGAGATGTTGTGTTCGTTGTCAGTCGTCTGGTTTTGTTCTTTAGTCTGGTTGACTGATTAAATTTATTGATGTGATGTGATCTGATCTTCTGGTGTTAATTTTGTGGTTTTTACTCTCTTCTATGGCTTACTAGTAGGTAGACTAACCAAGAGTTGCAGTAGAGGAGAGAGTAAGTGGCAGTTATTTGTAAAGTCTTTTGGCCAGTTGACTAAGCCAATAATGAACATTTTAAACGTTTAACTGCTGTTGATAATTAAATTAAAGTGTTAAACATCACGTCTGAAGCTGTTGTTGGCTCTACTGATGATGACGATGATGATGATGATGACATCAAATGCTTTTAACTTCCATTTAAAGTGTAGTTTTTTTGGCTTAAAGTGTAGGCTTTTGTTTTGGTTTAATTCATCCATTTACTTACTCACTTATTCATCATAGCCGCTGGGAATTTGTTGTGAATTCATTTAAGACTTCTTTCGACTATTTTGGGGAAACTGAACGGTTTGACTTTAAACGATTTGCAAACAAAACATCTGCCTTCAAACATTATTTGTTTTCCTTTTTAGTTTTAAATTTTTACTATCAAACGTTTCGTTTTCAGTTTTTATTTTAATTTCTTTTCTATTCAAACAAATTCATTGAGACATAATCACCCAAACAAGGCATATTTGGAGTCAACCACCAAAATATTCATTCATTCAGTCAGTCACTCTCTCAGTCATTCATTCATTATTTTCTCTATTTAAAGTAGTTTTGTACTACCAACGCATCAAATTAAAATCGAAATACAAAAAAAAAAAAAAATTTATAACTTTAACGTAACAGAGTTGGTCTAACAAAGGCCCTAGAAAAGGAATGATTTGCATGACAATGCATTGTAAGGCAGGCCATGCTATTTTATCACTAAAGCCTATATATTTTTTTTCTACATGTTTTTTCTATTGTTTTCAGCCGAAAACGTCATCATCTGATTTGTTTCAATTTCATTAATCAAGTTTATGCAGCTAAGCAAGTTCTAGAATGTCAGGCTTTCCAACAGTAATTTCCTGGAAACAACTCTTTGTGAAAATATTTTGTTTTGTTTTATTGTTTGCAATGTAGAGGAACTAAGTTCATGGATTCCTGTCCTTCCTCAAAAAGTGACACTGCTTGACCTTCGCTGATGATGTTATCCTCTTCTTGGTGGGACAGGGAATGAGTGGAAATTCGTAGTCAATCGTGGACATACTATTTTTAGAGAAATTAAAGTCACTTAATTTTTAAAATTTTAGATCATGACGAAAATTTGTTTGCCTCCTTCAGTTCTCAAGCCTGAATCTTCTTCTATTATTTACAATTTCACAATCCGAGTTTGGCGTAATTTTGTAATTTTTATGGAAGATAGAAACGATTTAGGTGGCTATCAAACCCACGATTTTCATTACTTTATAGACACTTTTGGAGATAAGTTTTCTGGAACCTAAATGCTGAATACACCATGAAGAAATCCACATGGCAGTTCCCCATACTATAGTGCTGACGTAGGAGGTGGTAAAATCCAACACAGCGCTACTCGGTAAGAATCCAACATATCGATTACAAACAAAAAAAAAGAAAATGTTGCCCATGTTTCTTGTGTGAGGATTTCACTTTCGAAATCATTTAGTGTCAGTAATCGCGTACATCATTTTGTGTTTAACAACGTCAACTTAGTGTAGTAGATAGTGTGCTGGCTTATTAGACCTGAGGCCACGGTTCAAACCCCAGGTCAGACATCTCCAACAAACCGAAATATGAAAAATATTTCTTCGGCGACTTCCTCTCTGCAGATTTCTGGCTAAAACTCTAAGAGTAAAAAAAAATCGTCATGAAATGTTTCCCAAAACAGTCTGTCATTCGGAGTCGACATTAAACTTTAGGTCCCGTCACTCCTGAATAAAATTAAGACTCATCACGTTGGTGACGTGAGAAGCTAGGTTGTAATCCTGGCTAAACAGTTTTAATGACCAATTATGTATGTGTGCATACGTCAACTTAAACCAGCTCGCAGCAAAGTTTTCGAACCAAACTAATGCGCCGTTCGAAGTAAGGTCTCGTCTCAGTCTACGCTACTGCTTAAAGGGAAATATTTACCCGACTGTTATTGCGATTAAATTTTTATTGGCTGGCTGTACTTAGGGTTGGTCTCCCCAGCTCGTTAAAAAACTGAGTGAGTGTAATTTTCATCACGTGCTTAATAAGTATTTATTAAAAATGGGGGGAAAAAAATAACGACAACGACAACAAAAATAAAAGCAAAAAGCCTAAAATTGACAGCAAAATTTTTTTATTCATACTTTTTTCTGCTTCTTCCTCTTCTTCTGCTGCTGCTGCTTCAATTCAATTCTGGTTTGTTTTGATGTGGGAGTTTTCAAATTTCTAGTAACGTAACACCAACACCAAAAGCAACAAAAACTTCAAAGGAAATCAAAAATAAATCTAGAGAATGGCTAAGTAAGTGAATGAATGAATGGAATAACCTATGGTTCAAATACTAGATACAAACGACAACAACAAAAGTAACAACAAACCCTATATGAAGTACAAAATATCTGAACAGTGAGTGACTCTTGAAAGTGAATAAGTCTAGAGGTACATACGTAGTATGTCTAGCAAATCGTCCGTCCGTCCGTCCGTCCATTCGTCCATCTGTCTGTCTCTGAAAATTTTTTTTTTATTAATTTTGCACACTTTAAAAGGTGCTTCCGTTGATGTGGTTGGTGGTCGCTCATGTCTGTTGATTTGATTTGAATAATGATGATAAAAAACATTTTTGTTTTTGTTGTTGTTCTTCTTGTTGTAATAATTTTTTTTTTTCACTTTTTTGGTTGCCGCTTGTTGGTCGCCTGATATGATGAACAAACGTCCACATAAAGGTGTTGTTGTTGGTGGTATTTCAAATTGAAGAAGACGATGGTAAGTGTTGTTGCCTTTGCTCTTGCTGCTACTATTTCTGTCACACTGGTAGTGAGTGTAGTAGTAGTTGGTGTTGTTAGTGGTGGCGTTGATGGTGATAATGGAGGTGGCTTAAATGTGTTGACGTTATTTTGGTTACATTTTCGGTTTGTAGATGTTCTGCTCATAAAAAAGTTTTCTTTTTTTCGCACTGAACTTGAATTGTAGACAGTTTCTCTGACTGACAGATGTTTTACTACAGTTTTTATGGCTTAATGTGACCACAACTATGTACGCCGAAGAATGGTTTTATTGAACAATAAGGTCCGCGTAAAGTAATGCGAACACTAATGCATTCGCACTTCTTGAGAGACCGTGATGAGCTACCTGTTCTGCACGTCTGCAAATGTTTTACATACAAACATACATAATTGGTCATTACTACCCTTTAGTCAGGATTACGACCTAGCTTCTCACACCACTTGTGTTGTGTGTGTTAATTTTATACATGAGTGGCGGGACCTACAGTTTAAAGGAAGTCGCGCGAAGAAATATTTTTTGATATTTCGTTTTGTTGGAGATGTCTGACCTTGAGTTTGAACCGTGACCTCACGTCTTATAAGCAAACACACTACCTACCAGATTACGGCGACTTATAATACCGTTAAGCCCATCAAATCGATAGAGCCCCATTCATTTGAATCCATTCCATGCATATAGATTTCAATGTTTAAATCTAAATTCTGTAAATGAATGCCTAAGAATTGTAGAGAAACTACAGTGGCTTTAAATCCTTAGGCAGGAAAGATCACGCGTGATACTGAAAACAACTACAGACTTATCAATCTGTCATCATTTTTACTGAAAATTTTTTAAATTTTATAGACCTGCCTGTCCCTTAATGTCTGTTGGGGCCAATATGCAGGCCAAAAAGATAAGTCTGTTAAAACGGCTCTAGATAATGTGGCTGCGAAACGTGAGGTATGAGTGATCAATAAGAAAACAAACACAATCGGTCTTATTAAAAAACCATATTGGTGAACTTATGTGAGACAGATATCAAGATACTCACCGTAATGTCATTGTGATCACCGTGATTGCGGACTCCGTGATCATTAATAATGCTTTCGCACACTTTCCAATTGATAGGAATATGGATAAGTGGCAAAATCCGCAATTATACTCTGAAGACGTATGGATTTCTTAGTAAATCATGCAATCTAACTATTATACTTTCATCAGACGGAATTGTAGGCCATAGAAAACAGCAGATATGATGTACAATCTAATATTGATCTTATAGAAAATCGAAATATGAGGGCTTTAAGAAGAGAAGTATCACACTGGAACCTTCCCACTTCGATTTAAATAGTTGACCCGCTGTGACAAAGTATTAACCACGTTGAAACCATTTTAAACTTTTGACGAAACCACAAAGTCTGCTAATGTCAATCGAATTCAATTAGACTAGAAAGGTCCTGCACTGGTATCTCTCCATATATCCTGTTAGTACAAGGTAATGACAGAAGAACTGGGTAATCTCCCACTTCATTTCAACGTCTTCCCCCTTTAATATCAACAAGGCAATGAATAAGCTATGTACAGCACATACTCTTTTAAAAGCAGGTTGTTTGGCCCATCTGCTCAGCGCAGATTTAATTGGAGGAGTCCTAATGGTATAGTCGCCATAGTACGTATTGTATTTGCTTATTAAACTAGACCTCGTAGTTCAAACTCCTCCAGCTCAGATATCTCGAACAAAACGAAATACGAGAAAAATATTTCTTTGGCGACTTCTTCTCACCAGTCTTCTGGCAAAAAGTCTAAGAATAAATAAAATTGCCTTGAAAAGTTTCTTAAAAATCAATTGTTCGAAGCTGGATAAAATAAACACAAGCAACATAAGTGATGTGAGAAACTAAGTCGTAATCCGGACTAAGGGTTATAATGACCAGTTAAGTATGCAAGTAAGTTAGTGGAATACCGTTTAGAAAATCAATATCCGTAGCAGGCAACTGGGCATTACTTGAATGTCTCTGGTAAAAGTCACAACCTTGTTATTGCATTTAGAGGTGATCCACATATCAGGAAGATTTCACGTATTATTTAGACAAAATCGTCTTTGCCAATTGGTCAAGTTACAATCGAATTTATACTGATTTTATACATACTTAGAAGTTTAATAAGACATGTGACAAGAGCTGTGACTGACTAGAATCCACGGGGAAGCCGAAGAAGAGCACGGCTCTACAGCAAGACTTTACGGATTATGAAGACCTAGAGTGAAATAAAGTTATTAGCTTTTCATTCATATGCTTCGTATTAGGACAACGGGAGTGAATCTGCAAATTTACGCAGTTGGTCCTATTATTCCGACGGTTATCTTTTGTATTCATTGTTCTATTGTATGAATATTCTTTTGATACAAGATTGCAAGATACCCAAGGCCTTTTTTGTGCTACCGCAGGCATAATCAAATTTCCTCTACTTATTAAAATCATTTGTAAATATTTTGTTTAACCATTATACCATGATACGCTTTTCCTCTTTTTTTTTCTTTCTTTTTTGTTGCGTCCTATACTTCTACTACGACTCGTACCACCACCTTTCTTTGCCTTATGCTGCTGCTGACCAAAATAATTAAATCAAAATGAGACCAAAGTTTTGTTTGCCATTATTTTTTCCTTATTTAGTTGGTTTACCTTTCGGTCAAATGTGTTTAAATCTTGTGTGTATGTGTGTGGGTGGGGGAGTGATGTAAATGAAATTTGTAATACAAGCCAAAAGAATTTTGAATTTCATTAAGTCTCTGTAATTCCATTATGGCAAAAGGGAAAGAATATCTTTTAATTTAATACAAAAAAAAAACAACAAAAAACCCGACATTTTCTTGAATAGTTAATGAAATTGAGGGTGTCATTCATTCATTCATACAATTTATGCAAAATTCTCCAGGTCGTCATATAAAAGAAGCAGAGAGAGAGAGCCAGTATTTTGTTATGATTTAATTTATCATGAATAACTGACTGCCTAACTGAATAAGGTCAACAGGTGTGGGAGTTTCTTTCTTTGTTTTTTACTCATCGTAATCAATTTGTCTACTTTTTTCTTCGATTTTTTGCTTTTATAGGCATCCATCAATATTGCTTTCGAACAAATTTGTGGTCCAGAGATGAGTTCATTATAATTGTTGTTTTGTTTACAAAATATTCATAATTTGTATTACAAATAAATCTTGAAATTCAATAGGAATAAATATGGCTATTGGCGTTTAGAAATTATATTAATTGCGATATTCTTGTTTTTAGTAATTTAATAATAAAATAGAATGATAGAATGAAGTCGCCGTAGTCTAGTAGGTAGTATGTTGGCTTATTAGACGTGAGGCCACGGTTCAAACCCCAGGTCAGACATCTCAAACAAAACGAAATATTAAATATTTCTTCCGTGACTTCCTCCCAGCAGATTTCTGGCAAAAACTTTGAGAGTAAATAAAATTGCCATGAAAATGTTTCTTAAAAAATCTGTCGTTCGGAGTCAACAGACGATTTTATTTATTCTCGGAGGTTTTACCTCAAGCCTGTTAAGATTAAATCGCCGAAAGATACTTTTTCATTGTTTGAATAGCGGGCTTTCATCTTATACGATAGTAGACAACGGTGATATTAGGACCTCTTAATAACTTGTAATATTCAAATGACATCTGCTTGATAAGCCCTAAGCTCAGCAATATGGCAGACAAAATTAAATTGGGCTTAATGAAGGCCAAGCTTATGTTTAACTGCAATTAAAACTTTTTAGTGGAACCTCAATTGATAGCGTTTTGCCAGCGGTTTTTAATTTTTTTGGTAGCTCGATCAGCAAGAGAGGAAGTTGGCAACGTTCATCGCATAAATAATGCTAACTGAGCCTTATTTTCCAACTGATTATGGCTACAAGGACTAAGAAAGCGACAATAGCGCTTTATATCATTTGCTTGTATACCACATGTTTGTTGGATGGTGTGCAAACATCAATACCACTGTTGACTGATAGACAGAGTACACTTACTCACCAGTACGCTCTGTTCCACACCTACCATGATATTATTTGCTATACTCAGCTGACTCTACTTTGATCTTTTATTAAAGCAGAGGACTGAGTTAGTGGCAATACGATTTAATGCAGTTAAATGCAGATCCAACCTGGATTATGAATATGCTGCTATTTTCAGCAGACATGCGCTCGATTATATGGTTCCTTATAACCATCTGAATAGAATATTTCATTTTAATTTTTAACTTCAACATAAAATCAATTTTGTTGTGTGAAACAAACATACAAACATGTAACGACAGATCCTGTCGCATAAACCCTGTGGCAGTCTTCACTATCAGATGCCTTTGAAGATGAATTTTAAACATTTTTAGGTCTGCGACATTAAATATTTCTATGATATCATCAGCACTCCTAAGAGGCTTAGATTAGAATGATTAGAATTCTAGCAAGTTCACTTAGTGTACCGCCTATTTTCTTTCTATTCCAAGCCGTAATATAGAATTTCATAACCATAATCGCCATCAAACCAAATCACTGTTAATTAGTTAAGGAACAACAATACTAATCCCTTTAGGGGTATACTACACAATGTAGAGTCTTAGGATTGAATTCTGCAAATGAAGGTAAAGCAAATCCTGGATCAATCCTTGCTTTATAGGAACTGATTGCTTTGCATAGTTCCATGATGTTATCAGGTTTGGGGAATTTAATGCGTTTCAATTGCTGACTGTTGGACACCCTTACTTCCTTTAAAGGTCATAAGCAGTAAGGTTGTTTCATCTTCGTATGATTGGCTTGTTTTTTTTTTCTTCCTGTAGTTTTTCGGTTTTATTCAGTTTCGATCTGCCATACGGCACTATAGTATGTCCTGCAGTGATAGATTTGTCCCCTATCTTTCCTTTGAGTACTACTATTTCCAATGTGGTGAAGCTATCTGATCTTTTTTGATCAGTAAAAATATAAGAAGGGAGTGCATTATTGCATGTACTTTGAGTGGTTACTCAGATCTCTAATTCCTTATCCTTTTGTATCACTTTTCCAATAGTTTAGAATGGTTTCGCATTGGCCGTGTCCTTTCTCATTTATCTCTGTAATGCTCTGCGTTTATTAATTCGGCTTTAGTTCATGATCAGAGCTTCTGTTAATCTCCTCTGAATGTTTCGTAATTGTTATCCTAATGTTATCCTCCCTTCAGGGAAAGTTAGTGGACTGCTGTAGAGATTATAGGTACCAGAAGTGAAGCCTATTGATTTTGTAAGATTTTTCACATCATTATTGAAACTTATTTGCCTTCGGTTCTTCTTCGACTCTTGTTTTTGTACTTTCTCGTATAACGCATTATAATTACTGGACTCCTAAGCGATTTGGTTCAACTCTGCTCAATACTTGAGACATCTTCCATTCGGCGGAGTCTTATTTTCGAAGCACATTTATTCAGAATGATGTCCATTTCTGGAGGTTGTTGTCACCAAATTAGATGCATACTCAGACACCTGAGACATCTTCTATTCCCGGGAGTCTTGTGTTGTTTTGTGCAGAATAATGTCCACTACTGGAGGTTATTGTCATCAAATTTGGTGCATACTCAATGTCTGAGACATTTTCTATTCGCCGAAGACTTGTTTGCGGTGTAGATTTATTCAGAATGATGGGCATTTCTAGAGTTTGTTGTCATAGGATGCAAAAACTCATGACTCATTCTTCAGATATCTGAACTTTCAGCAGCGGTGTTATATAACCTGTTGTAGTTTTTATATTTGACTCTCGTAGAGCAAGAAAAGGGCTTATATAATCCAGTATAGCTTACAAAAACATCTCTCGTCTCCACAAATTTTTACCACCTTTATTATACAGTAGCGTCTGGTTTTCCAGCATTGTCTTCTCCTTTTCTGATATTCGTTTTTAATATCACACTTCATAAATTGTTTTTAAATTCCAATTTAAAAATGCGACAAATAATTTCTAAATTTATTAGTTAATGTCACCACTAGCCTGTCTTAAATAGCCACACAAGTCTATTGCCTGTAAACTTAGCTAACCTTCTCTTGAAATATATGAAACAAATTTTTAAAAATAAAAATTTTGTGGGTAACCATATTGAATCCTTTTATAAATGTTCCCTAATGTTATTTGGCTGTGTGACGAATGTCAAGTTGCATGGCATTGCAATCAATTGAAATTTAAAGTTTAAAATCTAATTTATCCTCGAACTAATTTAGCCATACACTTTAAATTGAAATTAACCTTCTTTTAAATCAATTCATTTACTTGCTAAATAAATGGAAGTGGCTGATGCCTATCAAGGGATTTAAATATTTCCGCATTAATCAAATTAATCGAGCCAATTAAAGACCTGAAAACTATCATTACGACTGTGCAGACAGACTGAACAGAGTGCATTGAAATTACAAACTAAAATTGAAATGTCTTTACCACCAGCTATCCTGAGCTGGATAGTAGAGAAAATAGAAAATGACAAATAATGGGCAATTAAAGTCAAGACTTTTCCTAATTGCTGACATTCATTCCAGCGCCCTTTTACGAAACGACAGTAAGGTAAACTTATTTTCACAGGCGGAAATTGTAAATAAAAATAGACACACGAAGTAAAAAAGTGTAAAGTTAGGTTAGGGAATGATGAATTACCTCCTCCTTAAGCGCGTTTTGTTATTGATACCCATGCCGTAATTTCTTACATCAAGTAGACGAGTACATTAAAAAAAAAAAAACAGACGAAACCAAAAGTGGTTTTTAACCGTGTTAATGGTGTTGGCTTTGAGGTGATATTCATACTCGTACTTATACATATATCCTGTACACTGAGGGCAGATATGCCAGCTCCCTGTTTGGTTACCAATAACTGTATTAAATATACAAGCAAAATGAAAATAATTAAGAAGAAGAAGGGAGTTTTATTTTCTGAGTTTCATGTTACGGTGACATTTGAGTTCGCAAAAAAAAAATCCCCTTCGTATTTCGTAACTGGCAGATTCAACAGGTGCTTTCGACACAAACCACAACAGTAGCGACTGCAACTTAAGCCAGGCGTAAGTAAGCAAGTGTAATAAGAAACACACAAACTCACGCACTCATAGAGTGTTTGTAATATAAAACAAGAATAAAAATTAATAAAAAGAGAGTTTAAACCCTTGGCGAGGGCAAGATTTTCTAATGACTTCAGGAGATGTAGTAAGTAAAAGATATAAAACTCTAGGCAATATTTTAAAAATATTTCAATGGAGTATACAGTCGGCATATTGGAAACATTCTTATGCCAGCTACAGGACATTTTAAAACATTTATTTGCATTAGCATTACGTTCAAATCCTTATGGACTCTTCTTTTCTATTTCTTCTTGATCTGTTAGCCAGTACCCTTCGATTGCCACATGCTCTAAGTAATTATAAAATTATTACATTTCCGCTTGAAGTCGCCGTATTCTAGTAAGTAGTGTGTTGGCTTATTAGGCACGAGTCCGTGATTCAAATGATTCGTATAAAATGAAATATGAAAAAATATTCTTTTCAAGGTCTTTCTCTCTGCAGTCTTCTTTTTAAAAACTTTGACAGTACACAAAATTGCATTGAAAAGTTTCTCAAATCTGTCATTCGGAGTCGACTTTAAACTTAACACGTTCACGCCGGCGCTTTAATTCATGCCTGTCACCTACGGGCGGCTGTTATGTTTATAAGACGTTATTAATTATAATTGTTATTAAAAATAAATGCTTTTAAGAGAACGTGACTCTCAGGTATTTTTTCGACAGCCGAAGTGTTAAAGATCTAAACATTTGGTATTACGTATCGTCTAATAACTTGATCAATTGCCACCGGTGGTACGCGCCGGCGTGAACGTGTTAAGGTAAGGTCTCTTCACGGATAAAATTAAGCTACACAACTAAATGGTTATAAATCCTGACTAAAGGGTTGTAATCCTGACTAAAGGGTTGTAATGACTAATTAAGTAAGTAAACTGGTATTCGTGATAACCGTTGCCTGCAAATGCTTTCTGTATTTGCAATCACATTCCAAACCGATCCGTAAGAAAAGCCGTCAATTGTTTCAGATCCGTTTCAGGTCTAACATAATATATTTGAGAACATACTAGTGGCCTCCTTAATATTCATAAGCTTTTCAGCACATCCACACATGGTTATAATTATCACTCTGAAACACAATCAATCACCCTTATTCTGGTTGTCGTCGTCGACGTCGTCTTGCGTCGACAGTTTAAAATTGGTATTCTGTTTGTCGTTATTGACAGTTATAGATGACTGTTCGACACACATTTGGTATTCTGTGAGTCAATACGCCGTCGATATTGTGTTGTGTCGACTCTGATTTTATCGACATCATTTTTGGTAACGACGACGAAGGCGACGACGACGACGACAACCAGAATAAGGGTGAATGACTTTCCCAGTTGACAAAATAAGCTCTCAACAGGCCAACCAACATTCACGGCTAAATAGTAATTCAAAACAAAATCTTCAGCCAAAAAATAGTTTCAAAGGCATGACATTCACTGTCAGATTTGCACTCATGACGTTGATGCTTCTTGATGTTAAACCCAACCGTTAATGCTGTGAATATGTTTTTATTTGGAACCAATGTTTCAATTCTGTATTTATTATGAACACTATTTAAAACTATTCCAAATTTAACCTTATTCCTAATTTAACCTCAAACCCACATATTAATACCAAATTCTTGTCTCTTGTCACGGAGTCTGAAATAGTCGGGTTTAAAACCATTTTTGTACTTACATTACGTATGAGTAATATGAATAATTTTGATTAGTTTAGGTAGGTTACTTCATCCAGATGTATACATATGTATATATAATTTCAATCATCCCTTCCCTCCCTTAAAGGGTTAATGATTAAATGCAAGGTGTTTTTGCAAATTCTCCCCTTATGTGTACGTAAATAAAATTAATGTTCTGCAAACAGACATGCAACACACAACAGAATTTTATTTTCCATGCACACTGTTTCTGTTTTCTTTTCTTACTCTCCTTTTCTCTTTCTCTTTTGCTGTCAAATTAAAGATGGGGTTAAAATGTCATTAAAAAAGAGAAGAAAAAAGTTCTTTGGTGTTGGTAAACCAACAACAGCCAGCGAACGCTGGCCACCACTTACACCATCATTGTTGTATTAACAACGTTAACACCACGAGGGGTAAGTGAAAGTGATCATTAACTGCTTCAGCACTTGCTTTAATTTCAATTCTTTTAAACTCTTTTTTAAGCTTAAAAGAAAATGAAATTAGGCAGGGAACTGTTTTGTGCTTTTAAGCGTATTTACTTAGCAAATGCAAAAGCAGGGCTCTCTCTCTTTATCTTAATCTTTCAATGATTTACGCTCAAATATTGAGAAATTTAAATAATTTTTTGCATTCTTTTTTTAATACATTTCCACAGTTTTATTTCCATATTTTTTTTTTTGTTATAAAATGCTTAAATTAAGTATTTTAAGTATTAAACTCAGCGTGAAAAGTTAAAAAAGCCTTATGAAGATGAACGTGCGTGCCTGCAGAGTATAGAGTTGCAAAGCCGTGTTAAGTAATAGCCGCCGAGTGGGGTGGTCTCTAATTAAAAATTCATAAGATTGCAAAACTCACTAGACTTCGACGACGCGCCGCAACGTGACGCGACGGCTGATCTGCCATATACGGAAACACTACTATAGTGTGTGACTACACATAGTAGCATTTGTGATGATCTTTATCACGATCACGATCACAATCACCATCATGATCATGAGATCATATCCAATGGCTAAGACAAGTGTTTATAATGGTCAGCCAAGGAAAACTAAATACAAATGGGGGGGTTATTTGATTTTAAATGGGTGAAAACTAATTAAA
This sequence comes from Sarcophaga caerulescens, assembly GCA_927399465.1. Lineage (NCBI taxonomy): Eukaryota > Metazoa > Arthropoda > Insecta > Diptera > Sarcophagidae > Sarcophaga > Sarcophaga caerulescens. The sequence goes on from OV656873.1 coordinate 54,807,728, forward strand.
GAAAACAAAAAAAGGGAAACTAGACAGGCTCTATTAAAAGTTACCGAATTATAGGCAGTTTATCAGTTCGTTATTCTTTGTAAACTATTCTCTGTCGGTTAAGTGCAAAAAAATATTTTCTACTACCATACTCAGGGTTAGGCTGTATATAAGGAGTGCGCACGAAAAAAACTGGACTTACACTTTTCGTTTTAGAAATAAAACTAAATGGCGGATTTTTTTCGTTTTATATTTCAATTAAAGTAAATAATATTTGAATTATTTTGTGTATAAAATTTTTTTCTGACAAAGGTCTCAGAGCATCCAACTTTTTGAGCCATTTTTCTTCCAGACATGTTAAGGTGTTTTTTGAAAAATACGTATTATTTTACTTGCTTTGTTTCGGTCGGCAAATCCTTTTTTTCTTCCACTTCCACGCTTTCTCTCAATACTTAAAGACTCTTTATATTGTTTTATTCTTACCTTAGAAACTGTTTTTTGGTTAACACCTGCGAGCCTAGCAATCGTTTTTTGTAAGCGGCGCGGTTTTTCATTGAAAATTTCAATTATTTTTTTACGACATTCTTGTTGGGTGCCCATTTTCAAAAAACTTATTTTGCTATTGCAATGAGATTTAGCACGTGGATTTTGAAACAGATGACTAACAAAAACAATGTAACGGTATTCATTTTTTTCAATTACGATAAAAGTTTTAAGCTTAAAAGTAGGCCATTTTTTTTTGTGCGCACTCCTTATCAAAACAAATAGTATATAAATGCCTATGATACTTAAGGACTTGATTTTCTATTCCTTGGACGAAACCCATTTCGTAGAACAGTCTTTGTTTATAAAGGCCTATGTTATCCAAGCCGTTCTGTTGAGTATTTCATTGTACTGTTTTGTTTTCACAATTTTGCTTACAAATTATTAGTACTGGTTTCACTTAGTATATGGAGCTGCATCACCATACGAAGACTGTTTTTGGCTTTTTTTTTCTACTTCTATCACCATAAACGAGACGCTTGCACGAAATAATTCAAAGTAAAAACAGACAGATATTCAGCAATTTATAGCTCAATGGATCAGGACTTCACTGTATGTTTTGTAATAGAATGACGTATTCCCTTCTCCTTTTCGATTTCAGAAAAAAGTGCGTACCTCGAAAAATTATTTGAATTATCAGAGGTGTGTACCGGGTTGCAGAACAAGGGCAATAGTCAACCATTTCGTACTAACGTTGGAGTTTACCAAAGTTGCGCGATTTATTACAATCAAGCTCTGGATGATATTCTAAGTCAAGTCTGTTCCAAACTCAGAGCAATTGCGAACAATCTCTCACACCAACTTGAGACTACTTTCGCACAAGATCTCCAGCATTTAAGCAAGACTGGATGATCAGAAATATTTAACACGTCATGCATGAACTACAGACACCGTCATGCTACAAGATCAACTAGTTGACGATTCAAAGCTCAAACAGCATACAATGCAAAACAAAAGCGGTACTCGCACGATTGCAATCAGTATGGAATGGCTGACAACTTATCATACGAATCAAGCTTAAAATATTCAACGATTGTGTGAAATATGGGTTCATGTTCATTAAAAAGTGACGCAGAGTCAGAGTCATACCTAGGATATTCTGGTCTAACACAAGTAACCAATAAACATTTCTGGAAATTACTTACAATAAGCAACCCATGGTGTATTAGAAGATTAGAAGAAATCGGTTATCTGTGTTCTGTTGTTTGACAGATGCCACTTAAGGGTACTTATCTCATAATCCGAAATTTAGCTTTATAGTTCACCAACAACAAAAATAATAAGCTCCTCACTAGTACTGAGCTTTTGACTATGAAACCTGTTGAAGTTACAAACTATTAACCAATTTCTAGCACTAGATGTTCAGAAAGTAAAACTCAGCCTCTCAGACGGACTACAACTAATGGTCGAAAATAGATGTGACTGTGTGTGGGACTTGTGGATTTTTTTCTAAGTCGGCAGATTACTTAAAGCTACAGAATCATTGTAACGTCTTCCAGGTTTTGCAATAAGAATTATTAAAAATTAAAATATCTCTGGTATGGATATCAATATACTTTTTGATAATTAGTCGGCTGCCACAACATTGAGGTTCAAACTTAACGAGCTCTGACAGGGTTTTATGGATATCGGGATGAGATGACAGAGTGGTATGATATTCAATTCATTTGGGTACCGGGACATATTGGTTTTTAAGGACACTGCAAAACGGACACTGCAAAACTGGCTAGACGTTGTTCAATATGGAACTCTTGCAATCTCTATGAAGACCTGCAAATTTATAACTGAAAATGGAGTAATGAATTCTATTAACGCCGCATGAACGCCTTGAGATTTGGACAAGACAGTGCAGGAAATCTGATCAAAGCTTGCTAGAGGGCTCACAGAAAACCTAAAGGAGCTGTAGTAGCTGTATGTAGGGTACATACCCCGTGCCATTTCGGAGAAGGAGAAAGCAGTTTCGTGTCTGTTATGATCTAAATGATTTAATTTTAATGATAATGTACATTGAGAGTTAAAGTAGCTGCTTTAAACGCTATGGTTGGTTAAAGGCCTAAGAAAATGGACCATTGTGACATCACAAAGGGGAGACCAATAAGGATATGTAGTCGGAATAAAACAAAATGAATGTTTTCCTCAAAAAGCTGCTGGGGTCGTAATAAAATTTTTCCAAATGGTACATTAAAATAAAAAGAAATGTTTTTGAACTAAGAAAAGAGAGAAAATAGAATTGAAATCTTATCAAGATTACAATTACTGCATTATACAATATCAGTAATTATATCATCAGATCTCTTTTACATTAAAAAAATTAAAATTTTTTAAATGATTTTTCAATCACAACATACATTACATACACATCTCCCCCTTTCCTTTGCTGAAAAATTAATGGAAATCAATCATTAACATTGTATCATACTTTCTCTACTCAACTATTCATGGCATCAACATTATGGAAACGCACTTTAATAAACAAACAACAACAACAACAAAAATAATCTAACATTCGATTTTCCCCCGTTGACTTATTTATTAACCTGTTCAAACTCAATTCAATTAAATTTTTCTGTTTTTTTTTTTTCTCAAATGGCCACTGGTAAATGTTTGTTTTATTGTTTTTCCTCTAGTTTTTTCTGACAACGATGTTCATTGAATTTAAATTGTCCACTGCAATTATAAATTGTGATAATGCCCGCTTTAAATTATTACTGATGTACTCTCATTATTATTTTTTAATATTTTATGCATGGCTGTTAAACAATATTTTTTTTTCCTTTACCAACACAAACAACTACAAAGAAAAAAAATCCCCTTTTAGACCAGATTATTGTAGAGACATGTAATTTTATTACACACATCTTTACTTCCGATCAATTAACCGTTTAACAATTTATTTATTTATTATTTTTTATCTACATATTTTTATTATTATTTTTCATTGTTTCTTTTCTCTCTCTCTAACTCTCTGTTTCAATTTTGTAATTGTGCAATAGAGTCGTAACGATACAGTGGGCATGAAGACGAGGAAAAATTGCAACAAATTGTTTGTCCTTTTAATATCAACATTACCTCAGCTTTGCAGCTATGAGCTCTGTTTTCGTTTTCATCAAGTCGTCGGTCTAGAAGTTGCCATCAAGATTTAGGTTTTATTCTCACTTATCTCATTTTATTTTTTCTATCCCATATCCTATCCTATCTGCTTGTATAGGACAACAATATAACCTTCAATCTTAATTGTGGCTGGGTTTCTTAAAATTATGCTTTTTTGAAAACTTCCTTTATTAATTCACTGTTCAAACTGCAAGACATAAACTCATTAAGCTATCACTCACTGCATTCAAGGCTGCCCGAAAAACATAAATCTAAGGAAGCATGTAATTGATCTGTTTCATCAAAAATAAAAATGAAAAAATAATTCTTTGGCGTCTTCCGCAGAATTCTGGTAAAAGCTCCGGGAGTAAATACAATTGCCATGAAAATTTTCTCAAAAAACTGACATTCGGAGTCGACTTTAAGCTGTAGGTCCCGCCACTCATGTATAGAATTAACACACACAACATAAGTGGTGTGTGAAGCTAGTTTGTAATCCTGGCTGCAGGTCTGTGATGACCAATTATGTATGTATCTGCCTAATATTAATTGTGGCTGTTTTCTGAAAATTCGTTTTTTTTTTTTTGGAAAACTTCCTCTATTAATTCACTGTTCAATCTAAGCTGCCCGGAAAACACAAGCCTAAGGGACACTGAAATAGATATATTTTCTTGGAGATTCCGTTACTTTACTGATTCGTACTTAATAAGCCCAGTCAGACGTTTTTAGTAGAAAAAAATTCAGCTTTAATCAGACTTATTCTGGATATAGCCAAGAAATATGATAAGAGAAGCAAATTGTCTTGAATCTCTCTCAAGTTAAACTAAAAATTAAAAGCATAGAAAGCCTTGGAATTTCCTTTTTCTTAGTCAAAATCAGCAAATGGCACATGCTCAAAGCCCAGAGGTCTCTCAATCACTGATGATAACCTTAATGATACCATAATAATGGTCAGAAATGATCCGTAACTGACTCTTAGCACTAAACAAATAATAATCCTAACTTAGTAATTTGAATCTATAAATTCTATAGATTTTCTGCACCAGTCTAGATACGTAAAAGTGCCTGTCAGCATCCATCCAAAATCATCCATCCTGATGACCAAAGTACATTTTTCACAGATCAGTTCGACCATGTGCATAATAGAAGCCTGGGTAGTGGTAAAGAACGTTTTCATCCTTTTCCCCACCTCCGCAGCTTCTGCAGACGTATATCCAAATGTCCACTTCCTAGGCATACTCCCTTGGAGTTTAAGCAGACTTTTTGTACTCCCTTCACATAGCCTTAGACAAACTATCTGCTCTGCATTATCCTTACCGAAGTTGTCCTCACGGCTAAAATTTAATCTATTACTGCATCGTCAATTCTAAGATTACTGGTCCTCAACGAATAGAGCTCACCCGAAAGTTCGATGTTTGACACATATCTGTCAAATTTAAGTGTATTGCAAATTAGCGGATTATCACTATTCTGAAAATCACTGTGATCTGTAAATTGTACCGCTCGATTATCTTGTTAAGAGTCTCAAATCAGCCGTAGGCCACCCTAGAGATGATTATTTCAGAACCTTGTGCCTTGAAAGCCGTCTAGTTATCGGATAGTAGGATCTTATTATCCTTAGTAATCATCACAGCAGCTCTTAAGGCTGCGACTTTCATCTGAAAAATGCTGAAATAATCCAGGATCTTTAACCAATGAACTATAGCTGCCGGCATCGAAAAGATGTCGCCACCACTGTTCGTTCCAGTTTTGAAATATCTATTAAAAAACTTATTTGGAGACGATTGCGAGATGCTCAAACCATTTATCCCATTACCCTCTATCCAATAGACTAATGGTGTTTTCTTTTCTACCAAAAAATTTGCATTTTATTTAAAAAAATGCAATTTTGTGTTTGTTTCTTAAAAATGTTTCGCCCTCTAAAAGGGTGGTATGTTTTATTCTAAATAATTTGCACTTGCCAATGGTGGAGGGCATTGTATTTTATGCCCTGTATAAATCGAGAGTGCCGATAATGCCCTGTAAAGCAGATGACTTTTGTTTATTTATAAGGCTACCAGATGAAATTTAAAACAAGTCGCCTGGTATCGTTATACAATTTTGAAGTTAATTTTTTCATAGTTTTGTGGAGTAACATTAAGGAAACATTACATTATTAAAGCTACATGGTCAGTAATATAAAAAAAAAATTGTATTCAGTGTTAGAACAGTGTTAAAAAAAATTTTTTTGGTTATAAAAAAAGTGCTCAAAAAATTAGTTAGCGATCTGGCAACACCTTTTTCATATTTACATATTTGATTGAAAACAAATCAAAAAATACAAAATATTTTTAAATTAAATTGCTGCATCTATTTTATTTGCGAATATTTAAATAAATCAGTTATTAGATAGATTCATCTTTGTCATCTTTTGAACAAATTGGCATTTCCTCATTCATTTTCTTAATAATTGGTAAACACAGGGCATTCCCTTTTTTAAAATTTGTGTTTTGTTCTTTTCAAATAAAAAAATTACATTACAACAGGTTTGGTCAGTAATTTTTTTAATGTACCTTGTAAGAGGGTGACATTTTCTTTGTAGAAAAGAAAACACCATAAGATTTGAATAAAGTTTTGTTCTGAAGTTTAATCAGCTGTCAAGGGTGCAAGTCCTTTGTGGTGTATTCGATGATCATCTCAAAGCAATCATCTGCTGGTACACCTAATTCGAAGTTCGAATCGGCTATTCATGGATAAGGCACACAGACACACAGCATGACTGATGTAAAAATTTAGTACGTAATCCAGACTAAAGACTTGATGTGGTGAATAATGTATGTACATTACTCGTAGAGCGACTCAAGTTGTATGGAAGCGAAATTCGTGCTCGATGTACCCCCTAAAAATGAACCTTGGACTTTTTTAAGATGACATTTAAAATATTTCGGCTCCAGCTTTGACCTCTCATGAGCTGGACAATTTTGAAAAAGGGTCTATTTTTGGATGTTAATTTTGAGGATCTGTTTCCTTACCAACATATACTCGTACAATATGTATATCATGAGAAAGGTTTTTTAAGGCGCGTCCAACTGTATATACAATTTTTCCAAGGACGATCATCCATGTCCTTTTTTAAGGATATTTTGTGAAAAAAAAAACGGTTTTTGAATTTTTTGTTCGGGGTTGTTTGTAATAAAAATTCCAAATTAACATATTTTAATCTTTACGCGATTTAATTAAATACGGGTCTCAGCTTTTTTTGAAATTCGCGCTAGTTCGCGTTTTGTAGTAGTTGTAGTTTTGTAAATATAAACAATAATATTTTATAACTTTTTTTTAGTTTGGGAAACAAAAATGCCTCCAAAAAGTCGTGGATCATTTCTTTTTTTCTTTCTTAAGTCCTATTTTCATCCATACATGATCTAGAAACTAAATCCGCTATCATATTAGAGTTACCACAAAATTGCATTTTTATATATTCCAGAGCACCGTGTAAAATGCATCTAATTTGCAAAAATCTAAATATTTACATACAAAGATGATGTACTTGGTAAAAGAAAAAATTTGATACCCATATGGCCTATTTACAAGGAAGGGTTAGTACCCTATTGTATTTTTTTCAAAACGCGAATTAGCGTGAATTTCAAAAAAAGCTGAGACCCGTATTTACTTAAATCGACTAAAGATTAAAATATATTAATTTGGCATTATTATTACAAACAACCCCGAACAAAAAATTCAAAAATCGTTTTTTTTTTCACAGAATATCCTTAAAAAAAGGACATGGATGATCGTCCTTGGAAAAATTGTATATACAGTTGGACACGCCTTAAAAAAACCTTTCTTGTGATATACATATTGTATATGTTGGTAATGAAACAGATCCTCAAATTAACAAAACATCCAAAAATAGACCCTTTTTCAAAATGGTCCAGCTCACGAGAGGTCAAAGCTGGAGCCGAAATATTTTAAATATCATCTTAAAAAAGTCCAAGGTTTATTTTTAGGGGGGGTACATCGAGGATTTTTTTTGGTGAGTCGCTCTAATGTACATATTTAATAAGATCAGTAAATTCACGTAAAAAAACCCCTTTTTTTTGGTTAAAAAACCAAATTATGTGCCACGGTATCATATCAGAAAAAGAACTAATTTTTCAATGGAATAGAATACATGGCACTGCAATTAAAAATGGCATAGAGACCAGCCCACTGTATACCCCTCGTTTTCAATGTTTGTTGTAGTGTGTAATACGTGCGTTTATAACTTTATAATTGTGCGTTTATATAAAAACAACAATGCTTACAACCAAAAAAAAAAAAAAAAAAAAAAAAAAAATAAGAAAAAATAGAAAAAAAAATAAAATAATAATACGAGTTGTAATACTCGTATGTACAATAATTATACGAACAATATTAACAACAACAACAACAGCAGTTGAGTTGAAATAATTGTATGCAATTGGGTGCATTAAGTTTAACCCTAAACAAAAGCAACAAAAATAACAACAACAACAATAGTAATAATAACAATAACAACTCAATGAAATTAAGTAGTTTAAGCCATAATTTACAAACGCACCTTTTTAATGTTTTTTTTTTTTTTTTCTCTTTTTTTTTCAGGTTTGCAGTCGTTTAGTGTGGTAATAGAGCAGCACATGTGGCCGGCCATCTGCAAATGAAATTACATTTGCCATAAAATAAACATTGTTGTTGTTGTTGTTGTAAGTATTGTACAATTAAGTTAAAAAAGAAATCCAATGCAATTATATTGATAAGTGAACCCAACGTCAGAGGCTCAACCCTTTTTAAATTCAATTTAAATTTTTTATTTTTTTTTTTTGTTTTTGCCTTCCTTCCTGATGTTCTTGAATTTTTATAAGAATTTACGCATATTTTTCTCTGTTTTTCAATGTTACAATTGTTTAATATTTAATGCGAGTCTGTTATTATTATTTACATACATGTGCGCACATTTGTTTACAGAAATTTTAAACAGAAAATTAAAACTATGAATTCAATGAATAGACGCCATAGTCAGGTATACCATACGAAAGCGATGTAATCGTAAAAATTCTTTAAAGCCGTAGATTATGTTGCCTTACAAGTTCAGAGTGGAATGATTGAATAGTTTGACTATAGACCCTAAGTTCGAACCAAGGAGAATACGAAAAAAATATTCATCCTGGTTTTCGAAATTTAAGAAAATTATTTCAATTCCCTTCTTACTTATATTTACTTCATTTAACCATACAACATTTGATTCAAAACTACAATCTAGCTTCTCACACCATCCATGTTGTGAGTTTTAATTTTAAACATGAGTGGCAAGACCTGCACTTTAACATCGTCTCCGAACGACAGATTTCATGGCAACTTTCATCGACTACTTCCCTGGGCAATATTATTTTGACATGGGTTTTCATTTTCTGATTCCAAGCAGGGGCGACTGTGTCCCTGACATGTTCATTCCCCCAGAACTCCTGGATGCATACACTGATGGCTCTAAACTCGATATTAGAGTTGGTAGCAGTGTCTACTGAAGCTGAAGGTTTCCCTTCGACCGCCAAATTACTGTAGCGCGTTTCAAGCGGTTGTGATGGCAATTTACTAGGCCGCTCAATAGATCCTCATCAACGGTGCTCCTTTCACCCGCATCTCAATCTTTTCTGATAGACAGGCGAGCGTTATAATTAATTCTAGACTCACTGTCACTACGTTTTCTTTGAGCTCTTCAATGTCTCACTTATGTGGGTTCCTGGTCACAGTCACATTCCAGGCAAATGCAGGTGCACTCCTTCCGGAACCCTCGTCAATCGATTTGGGTATGCCACTTACCTCGGTTAAATTAGCCATTGTGCAGAAATTTTTTCGGTACGCATTGCTGGGTCAATGAAGAATCTTGCTCCACTGCCCGACTCACTTGGCCCTCATTGGATAGAAGGCGCACCAACCAACTACTCGGATCGTAATGTCAGCTCAATCACAGTGACCATGCTTACAGGTAATTACGTTATGGGAAGACACGCAGAAGGACTGCAGCTCCCAACTAACGACTTCTGGCATGGGTGTAGATCTGTTAAAGAGGAGGAAACTGTTACCCCCTTTCTTTATCAATGCCCATCTATTGCGAGATGCAGATATAGGTTATTTGTCTCTCCACTCCTTATCAGCTTGACGGAGTTATCATCCTTGCGCTGACCAACATCTTCCTTAGTTTGGTGGAATTAGGTCAGGTCAGGGACTGTGCTTAACTGTGGCGTCACAAAAGGCCGCTAGGCGTGCTGAAATGAGTTTTGGTACTCAAAGCTACAACTTCGACCTAAGCTAACCTAAGATGTCTGAACTGAGTTTTCAATCACGGGCTTGGAACTTTAACCCAAGGCTACGGCGAGTTTAATGCTCTGCTAAATAATTCAAGTATGAAGTCAACAGTTCCTTGAAACAACCGAAAGGATAGCAGCAACAACGAACGTTATAGGAATATCAGGCATACTCTGTTGCAATTCAGCTGGCCTCAATCAGTAAAAGTTTCTCATTTATACAGGAACGTTATTTCCCAGCAATAACAGATGCCGACCCTTACTTTAAAGGACCTGGTACAGTAAACTAATCAACTAAATGAAGATATGTAGTTCCATGTTTCTTAAAGAAACGAAATGGGAAAAATTATAAGCCCAGATTCAAACCTAAAGCACAAACATAACCTCAAATTTTTCAAACAACGTAACAAAATCTATCATATTTTTATTCATTTATCGTTGCATTCTTTTAAATACCTGCCTTAAAAATAACCTCCTATTGATTTCATTACTTATTAAAGACTAGACTTGAACTGTGAGGAAATACCTTTAGAAAAACAAAGGGGAAAATAATAAGACTTACTCGCGCGCTCGTACTCGAACGCTTATATAGCGGAATTGCATTGCATTTCAATAAATGCAGGCAGGTAATAATGGAGGCGCGTGCTAAATACGAAAGCAAAAAAAAAATAGAATCAACAACTACAACGTGGTCGATTTAATAACAATAATAATGGCCCATTGAACTTACCCACGAGCTGTACTTTTAACCGCATCTGTCAAGTTAAAACAGAGTCAGAATACTATTTGACTCGTGTGCTGATACTGAACTCTGTGTGTACTTATCTATCTGCGTGTGTATCTTTGCATCAGTCTGTTGATCTATTATTGAAGTAATGAGCGCAGGTCTCTCTATAAAAAAATGCGATAAAAGCTTGTATTTAAACAATTGGTTTCAATGCAATATTTGATTGAATTGAAATTTAAACGTGTTGGCAATAGTTTAAATACAATAAAAATAACATCATATTATTATTTATTATAAAACTTTAAATCAAATTTAGTTATTGAGTTAAACAGAGTAATCAGGTACTGATGTTTCAACAAGCGTTCTTAAAACGTTCTTACGTGCCAATGCACCCCGGCATGTATACTTAATTTTGATTTGTTAAGTCCAGTGGCCTACTACGTTTTTATAACCTCTAAAGCGATTACCGTAAAAGCCGTAGTCTAGTATGTAGTGTGTTGGCTTATTAGACTGAAGGCCCGAGTTCGAATCCCAGGTCAGACATCAAAACGAAATTATGAAAATATTTCTTCGGCGACTTTCTCTCAGCAGATTTCTGGCAAAAACTCTGAGAGTAAATAAAATTGCCATGAAAAGCTTCTCAAAAAACTGTCGTTCGGAGTTGACTTTAAACTGTAGGTCCCGCCACTCATGTATAAAATTAACGCACACAACATAAGTGGTGTGAGAAGCTAGGTCGTTATCCTGACTGAAGGGTTGTAAATACCAATTATGTATGTATGTGTAAAGCGATTACTTACTAAGGAAAACGGAATCGAAAAGTCACTTGAAATTATTGCTTATCCAACGATACGCAATCCTTACTCTTAATATATCATTATCAGGGTTCATTTTCAGTTAAAACAATTTAGTTAATAGGACTGAACCAACTTAAATACAAAATTTCTTTTGTAACCAATGGCAACCTCATAGAATATCATTCGAAACCTACATACACAACGAATTTGTAAACTTGGAAAATAATGTTCGTTGGATTTAGATCACATCTAGTCTGGAAGTGAAAAAAAGCTGCTAAGTGGTCTTATTTAATTAAACCTCAGTCTCTTAAAGGAACGAAACTAATTCTAAGCCTGAGAAGCCAGGAGATGGGACTATAATAGGAGTATTAACGGTACATAGATGCAGATCAGACAGAGGAAACAGTGAATTATTTTCTATGCCACTATTCTTGTCTGGACATGTGTACGCAAAAGTGGCCAGACAGTTGATTTCTTGAGGAACTACAAGATGTGTAATACTTGGGGACATAATGGGTCCTCTTTTGAGGTAAAAATTTGTCTATGGGAGACATGGCAGCTAATTGTAGTTCTTCGTCTTTTTTTCCCTTTTCTTTGCTTTCCTTGATTTTGTACTACATATTTTGATTTTTGCTAATTCGACATTCGCAGTCTCCGTAGTCTAGTAGATAGTGTGTTGGCTTATTAGACGTAAAGCCCAGGTTCGTATCCCAGGTCAGGCATCAAAACGAAATATGAAAAAAATATAATTCTTCGGCGACTGCCTCTCAGCAGATTTCTGGCAAAAACTCTGAGAGTATATAAAATTGCCATGAAGAGCTTCTCAAAGAAAAATCTGTCTTTCGGAGTCGACTTTAAACTGTAGGACCCATCATAAAAGGTCCCGTATAAAATTAACACACACAACATAAGTGGTGTGAGAAGCTAGATCGAAATCCTGACTGAAGTGTTGTAATGTCCAATGTATGTAAGTTATGTAATTCGACAAAAAGTTTGCTTCGTCGGTCTCAATTAACGTACGATAGTAAGTTACCTGTTTTGAAATCCTCGATACCGTGGCTATCCAGCCCATTTGGTCCGAGACTAGATCTATTTCTCCTATAAGTTCATTTTTGATCCGATTTAGCAGGTTTTTTTTTATTTCAATAAGTTTATTCCATAAGTTTACCCGACAGTAACCAAAACTGTTTTGGAAACCCTTGTCCAATTCTTTTCTTTTTTCTTTTTAATTTTATCGAATTTTTTCCGATTTATGTATTTAGAGCATTTTGTTTGCTCGTATAAAAGTTTAGTTTTCTAGGCTATATCTCGGGTCCCTTAACGAAAACTGTTTTGAACCCTTGATTTAATAGCTCTTCAGCTCACCTCAATTTCATTTTATTTAATACACCTGTATCTCGATTTATGCGGTAGATACGTTCCTGGCCAATTCGCGTAAATCGAAATTTACATTTTTGTATGGTAAAACCGCGTAAAGCGAATAACTACTGTAAAAAAGCTTTTCCATTGAAAAAAAAATATAGTTTTATACCGTTAATAATTTATTAAAGTATGATTTAAGTAAAAAAAAAACATAAACATTTATTCCTTTAAAAAAATACACATAGGTACATATACTATGTACCTCATTACACAAAACATAAAATTTTTAAGCTAACTTAATCGCTATCATTTTCTACAACAAGTCTTTTTTATGAATTTCTATGATTTCCGACTCATCACTGGATAAAGTCATCTCATCAGATTGTGCAATGGTTGAATTAGTTTCAGTTTGAATAGAATATAAGTAAAAAAAAAATTTTTTCTTCATTTTAAAAACCGCGAAATCCGAGTTCCGCGTAAACCGAGGTACAGGTGTAATAGTTTATCTGACTGCATTCCATTCTTTTAATATTATTAAAAAACAAAAAAGAAAAACACAAATTTAATCTCTAATTGAAAAACTTAATTGCATTTGTGTTGTGTTGTAACATTTATTGTCAATTATCTTGTAAATAATGTTGCACATGGCGTCGTTACCATATCTGGTAATATTCTAATGCAAACATACAATTTTCTTCTGATAGTCAATTTTCAATTTAATTCTTATACGGTGTGAAGCAAAGTTAATATCATAATATGAAACATAATATCATAAGAAGAATTTTTAGATAAATTTTCAGCTTTATTCTCAACATCATACAAAATTCCATTCAGCACTCAAGCGTTAAAACGAATCAAATAATGATCAGAATTTTCCACACAAAATTTCAGAATGGTCCACATCGTGTACCTTAGTTTATGTCCTGACTGAGAAGATTTTATTCCTTTACCTAAGATCCGTTAAATTCTGCTTGAGCAACTTGCGTGTGTATTTATTGAACTTTGAATTACTATCCACTGAAAGGAAGTGATATGGCATATGTGTGTGAAGATAGGATTTAAAATATACTAGCGCAGTCGCAAATCTTTCGCTCTGTTAAGATTTCTGGCGATTAATTTGATTAGTTGGGCGTAATATGCATTAAAATAATTCACTTGGTCTGCTCTCGTTTGATTTTTTTTTTTTTTTTATTTTTTATTTTTATTGTTTTATTTTATTTATTTTATTTTAAAATTTAGCACAACAAGATAGAAATCTTATAAATTAAAGTGCTAATGATTACATACAAACATTAAATTTTAGCATAATGTAATAATTAAATATAAATACAAATTAAACTAATAAAAGAAAATTAAAAGAAAAAATTAAAAAATTGAAAAAGATTACAAATAATTTAAAGCATTAATTTGATTTACACAATACTTCAACTGGTCATTAACGGAAATATTTCAAAAGTTCAATTTTAAATCGGCTTGCGTTGCTAATTAATTGAATTCTTTTCGGTAATTGGTTCCAAAGTCGAGTGCAATAAATAAAGAACTGACGTTCAGAAAAGGCAGTTTTATATTTTCGTTGAATCAATACTAGTCCTCTAGCCGATCTGCCGAAATTTATTGTACCATACAGGTACGTCGGTTGTGCAGTATAAATTATTTTGTGTAAAAATAGCAAACTTTTAAACTTCAAAAGATTTTCAAAACACATACTGCAAATCTGGTATGAGAACACAGATATGGAATCACGTATTCCTCGATTGAAGATATATCTTGCAATATTATTATAAGCAACCTTCAATTTCCGCAGATCATTTGCATCACAGTTCGCATAAATTTCACATCCATATAAAAGGACTGGTATCAAGTAAGTTTTAGCAAGCAGCATTCGTATTTTAAAAGGTGTTGAACATTTTACAGCCCAAAGATTTCTCAACATACCATACATTTTACCTACTGCAGAAGTAATGTGATTGGACCAGGTCAGTTTATTATTAAAAATTACTCCCAAGTTTTTTGAACAGCTCACAAGTTCTATTACATTACTATTTATTTTAATTTGAATATCATCAGCAATCTTTCTGTTACTTCTATCTATTAAAATATACTTCGATTTTGTGGGATTGATGCAAAGTCCATTGTTTTTGGCCCAGACATCTATTTTCTGCAAATCAGAGTTTATATTGTTGACACATGCGTTAATTCCATTTAAGGAACCGCTGTTGTATATTTGGACATCATCTGCATACATATGTATTCTGCAATGTTCCAAAGTATCGGGTAAATGTATCGATTTTATGTATCGATTTATATTAGCTTTCGGAAATCTCTTCAATTCAGTTCTAATTACACAAGATTTTATTAAAATGATTCACTACAAAATTTATTTTAGCAGCTTGTGCTTTATTTTCATAATTTTATCCAAGAATTTAATCCTGTTTCCTGTTTTTATAGCCAAGCCTTAAATTTATTATTCTACAGAGCTCTGTTAGTAACATACCTTAGCGCTCAGTTAACTAAATGGGTTTGTGTCTAGGGTAATATATTGTAAAATAATAAATCTTAACACACGTACACTAATGGTATTTGCATGGGATTACGATTGTACCTGCTGAAGTGCTATCGTCTTTGACAAGCTTTAAATTCAGTAAATTCAGGGTTTTGTCTTCCAAATTGCTAAATTGAATTGGCCGTTAAAATATTTTACACAACTTAGTTAATGAAAGTATTTTTTTTTTAATTCCTTTCTGTTCCTTTAAGCTGTTTCCGAAGCATCTTTGCGTTGTTCCTATTACATCTTTGCTCTGTTTCAATGTCATTGAAATAGTTTTGTTCCGATCCACAACAAATTAATTTAAAATATTAGCGATCTGATTGTCGAATCTATCCCATAATGCCATTGGACTAATTTAGGTTGTTAACAAATCTTTACAACGTACATACATATATACATACATACATAATTGGTTATTATAACCTCTCCGTCAGGATTACGACCTACTATGTTCTCACACCACTTAGGTTGTGCGTGTTAATTTTATACATGAATGTGGCGGGACCTACAGTTTAATGTGGACTCCGAGCGACAGATTTTTGAGAAACTTTTTCATGGCAATTTTTATTTACTCTTCGAGTTTTTTTACCCGAAATCTGCTGAGAGGAAGTTGCCAATGAAATATTTGTTCATATTTCGTTTTGTTTAAGGTGTCTGCCCTGCAGTTTGTACCGTGGCCTTACGTCTAATATGGCAACACACTACCTACTAGACCAACGCGACTAAACATTTTCACAAACCTCTTAAAAACTTGTAAACGAATATTGAAAAAAGTTTCCAATTTTCAGGAATTGTCCGTTTAGGGTGTAACAATTTAAAATTCCGTAAAATAAGCACAATGTGCTAAGCATTCATCCAGTGCAACCTATGATGATAAGAGCAATGGCTCATGGGACTAAGAATTCCACTTTTAACACCAGAAAAACTCAGGAAGGAGAAGATAGCAGAAGAAGAGCACTGGAAATATGTGGCAAGTTTTTACAAAAACCTCCTGACTTGGCAGTAAAGTTAGGGAGCAAAATAGCCACAGTGGAAGTCATCTGGACGCAGTGCGCAAGCGATACCTAGTTGGACAACCCTCCAGAGGTCTCATATCACTCATATTTTGTGCTTCAATTTTATACATGAATGGAAAGACCTACAGTGTATTCGAATGGATTTGAGAAGGTTTTGCTGTAGGACAGCGCAGGAACTTTTGTCAGATAAGAAGTCGTCGAAAGAAAAATTTCTCTTTTCATAAATTTTTTCCACAATTTTAATGCTAAAAATCCAAACCCACAATGACTATGGAATTACTTCTTCTAGCCAATTTGCAATTTTATATTACTTTTACGCCACCCTATAGATTGTTTGTTTTAATAGTGATTTTTTTTTAATTTATAAATAATTTACCATAAAATAAATAAAATTTTATAATTTATTAAAATTAAATTGGCACACGTTGTGTGAAAAAATCAGGGTTGTTCAGGGTTAATTTTGTTACATTATTTATGTATGTAATTGAAAATTGTACAGCTATGTGACCAAAATAGCACAATGAAAATAGTATATTTGAAATTGAAAGTTCACAGCTATGCGCACCAAAATAACACAATGAGAATATTACTTTTGACATTGAAAGTTGTACAGCTATGTCCACAAAAATAGTACCATGAAAGTTGAAACTGTTTGATTGTGTCAAATCTATCTAAGAATTGAATGCTATTTAATTAACCTCAACTGTTAACTGAAAATGTTCTCAAAAATTCATAATTCATGATATAAGTGTGTGAGAATTTCTACAAAGTTTTTACGATCGTCATTTGTGTTACATTTTTTTTTTTTGTCATAAATGTGCCTCGTTTATATGCTGCAAGTATGTATGTATGTATTAAACAACTTTATTTCGTTTTTTTATTTCAATTTTATTTATTTTCTTCGTAAATGTTGTAACCGACATTAAATGGTTTTATTTCCTTCTCTTGAAAACACCGGCTTCCGGTTTTGTTTGATTTCGATGCCATCCATATATCTGGAAAATTTCGAATTTTATTATTTCTTAACTTTTTTTTTTTTATTTTTTATTATTATTATTATTATAGTCTTACATTTTTCTTTATGATTAAATACTTTTAATACGTTTTTTTTTGTTTTAATTTTTGAGAATTTTTTTTTTGTTTTCGGCTACAATTTTATGGCGGATTTATGACCGCAGCAACATTGTAATTTATTTGAGAATTTTAGTTTTCGTTGGTTTTGAGTAGTATTTGAAATATTCTAGAGTACTACATACAGCATATGAGTATTTATTTCAAATAATAAAACCACTTAAAAATATTTAATTTTGCTGCTTAACCCAACGGAAGTAAATTTTTCAAATCTAAATTATATCTGCTATCAAGCGGTTACAAGTTAAAATAATTGATGTTTCGCTGCTATTGCCATAGCCTCCAAGTGGAAAAACAATTTCTTTTAATCATTGTCTAGAGTACTCTATGTCATGTAAATTAAGCGTTCTTAATTCCAACCGTAACGTTTACATACTGTGAGCGTCAAAAGAAAGTGTACAATTCAAAAAAATATACATTCATAAATTACCGTTAATTTTTTTTTTCAAATTATTTTATTGCCAGTTTTTAAAATTGAAACAAAAAGAAAAGAATTAGAAAATTTTGGAAATATTGTAATATTTTTTCGGGCACTCTCCTTAAGTGGAAAACTTGAGTTGAGATTGTTAGAATTTTATCCATAGTGTACACTTTCTTTTGATGCTCACTGTATATTTCTTGGGAGAGAAATTTTCAAAATTACTACCAGCCATTTACTACTATGTTCACATGAGTGGATGCAGGAATGAGAACGATTTCTTTGCCTTAGATAGTGCCCAGCATTATCTATTGCATTCTGGTTCAAACTTACCGATGGTTGTGGACCGGAAAGTGTCCAGCAGAATGTCCAGCGGATTGCAAATGTTAATCTGTATTGACCTCGGTTTTAACCCGTATATGCCCAACTTTTTTTTTTTTCGTAAAAACATGGATTTTTTGTATTTATTGGAATCTACTCGTATATGGTATAAAATATATGCTTTTTTCAAAATATCGTTTTAAAAATGGGGAGATAAGCGCCAAGGGGAGATAAGGGGTCAATCAATCAATAACTTTAGAATTATTCAATTTCAAGCTCTGTGCCTTTTTTTAATGTTTCATCTCTTTTTTATACTTTTATTTTTGGAATTTTTTTCCTGAAGCAATGAAACTTATTTCTTGGCCAAATGAGGATATTTTTTTTCATATCCTCATTAAATCGATTCAATAAGTTGGCCTAATATTCTTCATTGTTTGTTTTATCCTCCTAAATCATTTTAATATTGATCATATTAGTATGGTGATTGGCAAGGCTCGGGCTGTTCTTGGTTTTGTGAAGAGATGGGCTAAGGAATTCACTGATCCTTATATAACAAGACTGCTATACATTTCACTTGTTAGCCCTATTTTGGAGTACGCGTCTGTTCTTTGGAATCCATACTATCGTTGTCATAGTGATTCAATAGAGTCTGTGCAGAAGCAGTTTTTATTATTCTGTTTACGTGGCTTAGGATGGGATTATGCCAATGGGTTTCCATCTTATGAGGCTAGATTAGGTCTGATAAAACTTTCAACTTTGGAACGTAGAAGGGCTGTGTTAGGCGTTTGTTTTGTCTATAATCTGGTTAAAGGTGATATCGATTCCGAGTTTTTGCTTTGTAACCTAAATTTCAGTATTCCAGCAAGATTTTCACGGCACTATCGTCCTTTTTCCTTAGATTTTTATAGAACAATCTATGGTTGTAATTTTCCTTTTCGTAGATTATGTAATGATTTTAACATGTATTATAATTTTATTGATTTTAATTGTACTGTTTATAATATTAAACGTAGCTTATATGCTGCCATTAATTTGTAAATTATTATAGAAAAATATATTCTCGTTCTTGTCTTAGGTAGTTATAGTTTATTGTTGCTTTATTCAGCTTGTGATTAAGTTCTGTAGCTGATTTATGTTGTCGTTGCCTTTACTTTTCCATAACCCGCTATAGTCCGCACTGTAGTGTGTACGTGTCCCTACGTAATGGGGACGAGCCCTCCGCGGTCGGGTGAGGGTGG
Source organism: Sarcophaga caerulescens (assembly GCA_927399465.1). Lineage (NCBI taxonomy): Eukaryota > Metazoa > Arthropoda > Insecta > Diptera > Sarcophagidae > Sarcophaga > Sarcophaga caerulescens. Next base: position 54,827,197 of record OV656873.1, read on the forward strand.
GTTAGTGTGAGGCCGGGGACGTTCGGCAAAAAAAAAATAAAGGTAGTCAGTTTAAACTGTCCCAAAATTAGCTGACAAAACCTTCTTCTGTGCCAATTCACCTCGAGAAACCCACTATTTTGACAGCATTTTGATCTCTGAGTTGTGTAGGATCCACGTTTCGGCTACGGTTGTAAAACGATGTGAAAACGAATATTGAAATTGTACAACGTTAACCACTCTGGCGAAGTTGGCATAGGATTGCCTTTGTAGTCGATTGTAAGCAAACATGATACTCGTCCTATGGAAGGCTTTCTCATACTCGAGTGCCAATTCAATGTTAGTATCCCCGAGCAATGTGAGATGACTACGACATCTACAATCTATTGCACTTTCATTCTCCGATCGAGCAATGTCATACGATCGTCCAACAACATATCTTAAATTTATTAATTAATGGTTATAGAGTTGGCAAAGTATTTAACAAGCTTAGCTTTTCTCCTCAATTCACGCAACAGTTTGCTAGCACTGGCTGTTAAACACCATCTAAATGATACAAAGTCTACAAATTTTGAAATAATTCTACTGAAAAACCCTAGTAATGCTGAGTAAACAGTGTAATTGGAATGAGATTTTTATTATTGCTTCTACAATCGGGTCAAACAGTAAATTTTGGCTTTCTAGGGGTTTTTTTGATCGCTTCCTATCTTTTAATTACAAAAACAAAAAAAGGAAAGTGTGTGAGATATAATTGAAATCATTTATTGAAAGATTTATCAGCCGTTCTGATACCATAAGTGGAATATAACATCATTGATCGGTTTTCCTGGGTGCAGCGCTTCCGAAATGTCTAATTTTTTATGACGCTGGCTCATAAATTGTCCTGAATTTGACGGATATCACTGGTTATATTGGCTTTGAGAACCGCTGTGTTTTGTGGCTAATTCGCATACACTTTCAAGAAGAAGTCTAATGGAGCCTAAGCGATTTGGTTTGGTGGCTAATTATTATTACAACCACTTAGATAACCATAACCTCAAATCGCTCTTACTGAATATCTAATGTGTCATGAACTGTGTAGCATGTAGCGCCGTCGTTGATGTCTAGATTGTCAAATTCAGATCAAAATAAGTTGATGATAGTGCTAGGCGTTTATATTGATAGTCCGGCCATTAGACCGATGATACCGCCATACCAAAATCTACACTAAACAGTTGCTTTTTCAGAGTGTACCATATTGGACGCTCTTGATGCTCATGTGGTTTGGTATCATCTCAAAATTCAATACTTTTGCTTGTTCACATACCCATTCTCATCTAGAATTGGGCCTCATCGCTGGAGATGATTTTTCTATGAAAATTACGATCAATTGCCAAGTGCTTCGGAGCCCATTTAGCGAACACATATTGTTGTCTATGATCGTTTACCTTTAGTTCCTGAGTTCTTTGAATTTTGTACCAGTACCGGGTGAATTTACAACGCAATTTTCGCCAAGTTGTTGCCGAGTTCTTGTGACAGAATCGAAATTGGCTTTCTTGAATTCTGCTATATATTCTCTGGGGACAGATCTTGCGTAGATCTTGCGCAGATCTTGGACGTAGGGATGTTGATCGTTCGTTTGCTGAACCGATATACTCAAGCTTATCTACCATAAAAGGGGTAAAGCATCCGGTACGTTGCCCCAACAGAACATCCACAGAACTGCCTTGAATTCTCCTGTAGTTTCTCGGGGGACAGATCTAGCGTTTCGTCGACGTACGGGTGTTGGTCGTTCGTTTATTGAACCAGTGCACTCGAATTTATTCACGATATTGATGAATCTTCTCGGCAGGATGATTTTGGCGATCGTAAAATAGGTGAAACGCCCGATATGTTGCCCAAACAGAACATCGATTTTGAGGAAACAATTTTTTTTTGTTATCAAGAGTTGTTGAATAAATGACAACTAATTTGACAAATGTGCCAGCAACTAGATGGCCGTTATCAATTGTCCAGGTTCGGAAGTGCCTGTTGAAAGATCCGAAAAGGAACACCTAATAGGAGGAGGATTAAACATTGAGTCTGTAAACTGATTAACTGGTGTTGTCAACATTAACTAGCGCCTGGTGTAGAGTATAAAACTAAACAAATATTCATGTTTCAAATGAAATTTAAAAAAAGAAAAAAAAATGAAATTAAAAAGAATCATATTTGAAATCTATTTTTAAAATTTCTAAAACTGCACTCGTTTTGCATGACAATTGCGCGAACAGGGTCGATTTTAATGCGCGCAAGACCCAATGTTGTTTTTTGACACACCGGCGTGATGCTGGTGCTGGTGTTCTGTCATCTGTATCCATGGGTAATGTAAATATTGAGGAGGCGGATGCTCTTGATGTTCTGGGCATGAGAATTAGTTGTGATGCTCGTTGGAACGATCACATTTTTCGAGTGTCGTAGGAAGCATTCAAGTGCCTTGGTTTTTTAAAACGGTGCAAAAAATACTTCACTCCATCCGACCTTCTTACTATTTACAAGACCTTTATCCGACCTCGGATGGAGTACAACTCTCATGTATGGGCCGGTGCTTCAAAGTCTATTTTGAAGCTTCTCGACCGTGTACAGGAGAGGGCGAAGGTGCTTATTAATGACAGTAGGGTATCCAACTCTATTGATTAGTTGGAGCATCGTCGCAATGTGGCGTGTGTTTCATTGTTCTACCGGTACTATAATGGGAGGTGTTCTCGAGAGATAAGGGGCTTGGTTCCCGATAATCACATATTTTTACGTGGTACTCGTACTTCTCGCAGAGCACATCCTTTTGTGGTTGATTGTCCAGTGAACCGCACAATGCATTACAGGGAAAATTCATTTTTTGCCCGCACTGCTCGCTTGTGGAATGATCTTCCTGCGGAAGTTTTTCCCGTCAGTTACAATATTAGTAAGTTTAAATCAAATGTCCACAAACACTACTCCCTCTTTCCACCTTCCTATAACCTATTTTCCTAAACCTGCACAATGCACTGCATGAGTAGGGGCCATCCCCTGAGTGCTGGTTTCACCAAAAAAAAAAAATTACAATTAATTTTTGATTTCAAATACAAAAAAAAAACAAAAACAATTGAAATGGCAACGACAACAACAACAATGAGCATAATTAATAATTGACAAAAATAATAAAAGCACAACACACATACACATGCATATGCAGAATTTTAAAAAATAAACAAACACTTACACTCGCATGGATGTGTGCATGCAACAACAATAAAACTAACATGGATTCAAATACACGAAACAGAAATGAGTATGAGTGAGGGACTGACTGACTGACTGACTCTGGCTAACTGAATTGAATGAATGAAAATAATGAAAAAAAAAATTGTGTTTTGAATTGAATGATACAAGAGAAGAACGATACTAAACAAAAAAAAAAATAACAAAAAAAAAAAGTAAAACGTCAACAGCAATAAACACTACAACAACAGCGTCAATATGACCTTCACCCATTAATAAAATGAACTTTTAAATGAAAACACAAAAAAAACGAAATTTTATGTGCAAGTGTACGTTACAGAGTATGCGAGTGAGTAAAAGAGAGAGAGATAGAGAGAAAGCTTCATGTATTTGTGTTTTTTTTTTTTTTTATTGATGTTATTATTATTGTTGCCTGTCGTTAATATTGTTGTCGTTTGTTATTGTTTAAGAATGACTGAATGCATGAATGGGGTGTAAAGAAATAAAAGTCCAATATATCATCAACACACCAAATGAAAAGAAAAAAAAAATAATAATAAAAGAACAGCAACAACAAAAAGTGGTTAAAAATAAAAATAAAGAAAAAATTAACATGCAAACAACAATAACACTTGAAAACTATGAAACAATAACAATAAATGCATGAAGTACTTTTCACAGGAGGATGAGTGAAGAAGAGAGAGGGTTGAAAGCAAATTTTACAAACAATTTGAATGAACAAGAATAAATCGTCATTGAGTGCCATGTGTGAGTGTGAGTGTTTGTTTGGTGGCAAAATGTAAACAAAAGAAGCAGAAGCAGAAATAACAATAACAATAATTGATTTTAAATTAAAAAAAAAAACAATAATAATAATAATAAACAAACAAAATAAAAACAAACTTTTTAAGGTGCTTTTCATATGTGTATGTATGTGTGTTTGCGTGCATACAGGCGACAGAATTGAAGGCATTGAATCAATGAATGATTGATTGTCTTGGTACTTTTTTGTGGTAGAAAAAAAAAACTATGTGACCAGACGAATTGTACGCATATTATGCACTCTATAGCGCTGTTTTTTTTCATGTAAAATATAGGGTGATTTTTTAAGAGCTATAGGAAAAATTTAAAAAAAAAAACGCATAAAATTCAGAAAAATGCATGAAATCTTTATTAGAATCGATGTTTGAAGATTATTTCATGCAAATGTTGACCACGACTGCGCCTCAAATGGTCCATCCGCTTAGTCCAATTTTGGCATACTCTTTCCAACATTTCGGACTGTATCTCACGAATAAATGCTTCAATGTAGTCTTTCAATGCGTCAATTGAAGCGGTCTTGTCTGTATAGACATGAGCTTTAACATAGCCCCACAAAAAATAGTTTAAAGGCATTACGATTCGCAACATCTTTGAAGAAGTACGGTCCAATGATGCCACCAGCCCATAAACCGCACCAAACTGTGACTTTTCTGGATGCATTTGTAGCTTTTGCAATGCTTCTGGCTGATCTTCACTCCAAAATCAACAATTCGGCTTATTTACGTATCCTTTGAGCCAAAAATGAGCTTCGTCGCTGAACACAATTTTTCGATAAAGAAGTGGATCTTCGTGGACACCTACTCCTTCAAAATCCGGTGAAATTTATATATATAATTTATATATAATTTATTTATTGCCAGTCTTGGCAAACTTATCGGCCTTTACATTCCCCTGTAGGTTTAGGTTAGAGGACGTGTACATGGCATTGAGACAAGTACAGTATTCGGAGGTCAAGTTAACTCATTGTACTGCGTTCTAAAGAAACATTCCCAGCTTTACTTTAATGTAAACACATTGACTCTGATGTCGTGGTTGTATTTGTGATAAAATGGTGGCCGAAGTCGTTAAGACCAGACGTCGGCACCAATGTCCCTCAGGGGAGGATCATCTTCGCACGAAGATCAACAATGTTCGTTAAAAAGAGCGTAAAAATGCATTCAGTTGCTTGTCAGCTTGTCGCTTTTTTCAGTTTTCAATTATACACCCAAAAAAATATTATGTACAGTAGGATTCACTAATATTCAATGAGATTCACTAATAACAATGAAAAATTATCTCAATTTTTAGAAGAATATTTGTCAAGTTAAATACGCAGTCTTTCGGGACTTTAGGGCGCTGTAATTTTTTTTATTTTCCACTTGAAAATATTAGTTACACTTGAAAATATTACTAACAATTTTCCTTTGGGTTAACCATGCCTCTCACAAATACACTCACATTTTTATCATGTTCTCTTTGTGCCGACGTCTGGTTATGACATTATTTTTGAACCACCTTGCATTTAAAATTATTTTCATCCAATAAAAGTTGTGGGAAACTTGATTTTTTACATCTACTAAAGAAGTCATTTTATTCGAAAATCTTGACGATTAAAGAGCTTACTGTAGGGTACCTTCTCATTTGTCCGGTTATTTTTTTTTTTTTTTTTTTTTGTAAAACACTTAAGCAATTAACGTTTTTGCAATTGTTGTTTGCAAATGTAAAAATGCAAAAAAAAACATTAATTTTATTATTTAAATAATTATTATTTTAATTCAAATCAATTTAAATTTTTTTTTCATAATCTGCTTATTTTTGAATCAAGATAATCAAATTAAAGTGTTGAAATGAAATAATGACATTAAAATATAGGGGGAAGGGGGGCAATATACCCCCCCACCAAAAAAAAAATGTAGAAGTTTTATTTTATTTCATGAACGAGTAGTAGTACTTTGTAAGTCAAATAATTACAAACAAAAAAAATTTAAAAAATTTAAAAAAATTATAAAACAATTGTTCGTGTTTAAAAAGTATTTTCATTTGTTTTTTTCCCCCATTTTCAACAAAAAATTTCAATTAAAATAATAATTTCATATGCATTTTAATTTGTTCGAAATGCAATTTTCATTTTTATTTTGTTATTATTTTTAGGAAGTACCATACCATACCCCCATACAAGTAGTCTCAAAACGAAAAGTACTTTTTTTTTTTTGTTTGATTTCATTTTGATTTTCTACAATTTTATTCCATTTTAATTAATTGCATTTAAAAATAGTTTTTCGGTGTGTTTTTATTTTTTTTTCATTTTTACTGCCGCTGCTGCTGCTGTTTTTAAACTTTATATCGCGTGCCTGCAGTTTATCTTCTTGATTTATATGCCAGTGACAGTAACGTTGTAATAAAAGGGGAATTTCCTTTGGCCGAAAGAATGTAGGTACTTTTTACAATTTTAAATTTGTTTACTACTCGTAGTTTTTTGTTTGTTTTTACTTAAAATAAATCCCCTTAAATTGGATTATTATGAATAAGAACGCTTAAAGAAACGATCACTAGAGCGAGCCATTGCTTAAGATTGTAGCACATCTCTACTCTTTGTGTGAAATCGAGTCGTAAAACAAATTTTATTCAAACTAAATTGTAAAACTGGCTAGTTTTCCAGCGTGGGGTAGTCGTGCTTTAAACGTGCAGCCATTGCGCTGACCGATTTCCCCCTCATTGGCTCGGAGGAACTTGGTCAGTACAGGGACTGCGTTCGCCTGTGGTGCCACAACGGGCCGCTATGAGTGCTCAAGTGAGCTTTTGGTATAAAGCTACCACATTAACCTAACCTAACCTAAATTGTAAAACTGCTTATACGAGGCTAATATTTATTCACCACCAGTGATCTAATGGAGTGGACAATTCCTGAAATGATCCAAAAGTAAATTATTTGGTTGTAAATTCATTAAAATTGACCGGAGATCCTGAACTGAACTGGAAACAAAAAATTTCAGCAGTGAAACGAGTCTAGTGAGTAGTTCTTTGGCTTACTAGACGATAGCATAGCGAGTTTAAACCACAGCTTAGACATCTGCAGAAACAAGTACAAGAAAAATATTTTTGTTTTGACAACATCCTCTCAGTAGTCTTCTAGCAGAAGCATTGAGAGTAACTGCACACAATGGATGGTGTAAGGACTCAGACCCTAATTCAAACTGAAGGCTTATAATGGCCAATAATGTAATGTAATGGAACGTAAACGACCGATTGCAAGTATCTGGTGGTTATGAAAGCAAAGAAAAAAAATGTTAAAAACAGAATAAAAACTGAAACTTCTTTTGGAAGAAATCTGGATCTCTTGCAAAGTGTCTTGCATGCTCCAGACAGTTGTAAAAGAGACTGAGGGAATTTCGCGTACTCAATGTGGCTACTAAAATACAAATTAAAAAACTATTTGTCTTCTCGACGCTATGACCAAGTACCTTAAGGCACTTGGTATAAACGAGGCTACTGATGAATGGTAACCATTAGAAAAGCCAAAACGACAGAATCGGTACCTTAAGAGAGCCAGTCTTTAGGGTATATGTCGAAATGCTGGGTAATATTGCAAAATTGTTACCCTATACATAAGGAATGATTTTTAATTAGCTGAATATGGACACATTTTACGGACTTTTAATAGATATGTTCTAATCCGAACACCCCGAAAAACTCTAGAAAAGTTCCTTTGTTGCTAACTCGATCATGGTAAAGAATCATACATCATTCGGGCAGGTTTACGATCTGCTTCTCTTGGGGACCGCTATTGTGGAAATATGTATGTACCGTGAACAGCAATTGTCTACTCTCAATGGTGACGGCTGTAGTGCAAACAACATAAAAGTTAGACTATCTGAATGGGATGGATTCCTCTACGATATCATGGACGTTCAAAGTGCAATTTCTTCGCTCTGATAGATATTTTGAATTGAATTGATTAGTTCTGCCAGCAAGGATTCAATCCTCTATAGAGAGATGCGAGGCCATTAACATGAAGGTACTCTAGCGCAACTTGGAACCTCTCTGGCTTCCTAACGCATACATTATCGTCAATGTAGGCATGTGCACATTATTTTTCGTTTTATTTTGTCGGTGCAAAGCTTTATGCTAAATCTGTTCCCCTTGATTGTTACTTATTCTCTAATCGACTTCAAGTCACTGTGCATCATTAATCATCTGTACGGTAAGAATGCATCGTTTTCGGATGGAAAAGTTTGTGATGTTTAAGGAGACTACGCTGTAATTAGCAATAAAGCAGTAAAATGTTGTGACCGTTTTCAATCTGATGTTAAAGGTGGTGTCTATTTCGATTCGATTATTCACTAGGAAAGTCGTTGAAGTTACAGAAAAAATTTATTTAAACCAGCAAGCATATAAGCAGTGTGATTGAGAATTCATAATCAAACAGTTATCACCCATTTGAACCGAGCTAGCTACGCAATGAATATCAAACTGAAGGAAATCGAAACATTTTTTAATGAATAATTAATTGCGACTAATGAAGAGAGAGTAATGAAGTTATGAAGTCGCCGTAGTCTAGTAGGTAGTGTGTTGGCTAATTAGACTGAAGGCCCGAGTTCGAATCCCAGAATCGTCAGACATCAAAACGAAAATATTTCTTCGGCTAGTAGGTAGTGTGCTGGCTTATTAGACCTAAAGCCAGGGTTCGAGCCCCAGGCCAGACATCAAAACAAAATACAAAAAGTATTTTCTTCGGCGATTTCCTCTCAGCAGATTTCTGGCAAAAACTCTGAGAGTAAATAAAATTGCCATGAAAAGTTTCTCAAAAAATCTGTCGTTCGGAGTCGACTTTAAACTGTAGGTCCCGCCACTCATGTATAAAATTAACACACACAACATAAGTGGTGTGAGAAGCTAGGTCGTAATCCTGACTGAAGGGTTGTAATGACCAATTATGTATGTACATATGTGAAGAGAGAGTTAATCACTTTCGACAACAATATGCGAAAAAAATTCTGTACAAATTAAAGTGCAACTCAACGGACATTAGTAAGGCTGGGTTTGACATCGCGAAACGGTGTGGATTGAAAAGGCCTTGTATATTATAATGTTCTACAACTTGGTCAATTGATTGAGTCTGATCTCTGCTGTCAACGATTAATGAAATGAAATTGAAGCAAACAATTCACCATCACAGCACCGGGGTGCATACTATCCTTTTGAAATGCATAAATGATGCACAGGTTCAAAGAATGTGCTCTGGTGCTTCATTTTCATCATCGCAGGACCTACACGTTAGGCTGGAGACAACCTCCATTTCAAATAAGTGTACCTTGAGTCTACAGTTACGCCCGGTTATCAATATCAGGTTATTTTTTTAATAGTCATTAATGATTGAGATCTCCTCTTATTACAATTTTCCAACAAAAATTCTGATTGTCTCAAACGCTCTTGGTTTGTGTCTTTTTATCCTCCTTTTCGTTGAGTAACCCTTTCCAAATTTACGCCACCACTTCAACAGAAGGGTTCTTCCCTCGTCCCTCTTCTCAAGCTCGTGTGATTTCTCATTACCGAGATCTTTCCTGGACCTGGACTCCAGCAGAGGGTAAATACATACATAATTGGTCATTACAACCCTTCTGTCAGGATTACGACCTAGCTTATTACACCACTTATGTTGTGTGCGTTAATTTTATACATGAGTGGCGGGACCTACAGTTTAAAGTGGACTCCGAACGACAGTTTGAGAATTTTTGAGAAGCTTTTCATGGCAATTTTATTTACTCTCAGAGTTTTTGGCAGAAATCTGCTGAGAGGAAGTCGCCGAAGAAATATTTTCATATTTTCGTTTTGATGTCTGACCTGGGATTCGAACTCGGGCCTTCAGTCTAATAAGCCAACACACTACCTACTAGACTACGGCGACTTCAAATAGAGGGTAAATAAACTTTGTATTTCTAGCTGATGTTCGCTTCTTCAGACAGTTTCATTCCATTTTTGATTTAAACTTAGAAACTATACCTTGCCTCCTACCCAAGTCTAATTGAGCACAGTACCACGAATTGGGTAACTCTTACTTCTCTTCCAAGTTCCGAAATAGTCCCCCTTTTACGATAATAGGCAGCTTCCAGATTACACCATTCATTTTTGTTACCAACACTCGTTGTGAAGCATTTCTCAAAATCATACGGTCTACTGATTCCGTCCAGTGGACAGTTAAAGAGGGAACTGACATCTGTCTGTCGATTGTTTATGTCCCAAAATCACTAAAGATCTCATATAACAAACTAACCTCAGGCTCCACAGGCTTCACTGTCATGTGTAGTAAATTTAAAGCCAACAGAGCCTCCAGCACTGCTGCAGGGCAGGTCTCATTGCCCCTGTTAAAAAGTGTGGTCGCAATTTAGTTTCTACCTTATCTCCTCTCAGTTTCTCTCCCAAATGAGTGCTCACTATCAGGCAAAGATTCATAAAATTTTGACCAACAATTTCTCATATTTTTTTCTTAAGTTTCGGTCGTCGCATTCTGTTCCTTCGAATACCCTTTCCTCCGTGTGCTATGGTTGTTGAGATGGTAACAAAAAAAAAAAAAATACCAAATAAATACCGGCCGGCGAAAAAGTGATGTGTCATGCATTTGAAATAAAAATAATAAATTTTCTCTGTATTTCTTGTTGTAGTTGTTGTTGGATTATTTTTATTTTTTGCAGTCTTTATCGGACCCTAAAAGCATTTTTGGCTTCTTAACAAAAAAAAAAAAATAAAAAAATAAAAAAATGTTTTTAAAATTCGTTTCAATTGGCTTCAATTGTTTTTTCTCTCATTTTAACAATGTGTTGTGTGGCTGCTTGGGGTTTTAATTTTTTTTCTTGTTGTTGTTGCTGTTGTTAAAATCTAAATGCAACCGAATGTTGATTTTTTTGGTGGTTTTTGTTATAAAAAAAAAATGATTTTGTTTTCTTTTTTGTCTATTTTTAAGAGTCAATTTTTGTTAGTTTTTGTTTTTGTTTTAATGAATACAACAACAATTCATACAAAGTGAATATTTATTTATTTCGTGCATGTAGTGTAGTTTTTTTTTATTGGTTTAATTTTATTTAAAAAAATTATTTTTTCTTCGGTTTTTTTTCTCATTATTTTGTTATTTTTAAATTATTTATTTTCTTTAAGACACGTATGTACATATGTATGTATGTATGTAAGTGCATAAGTATAAGTGTATGTCAATGACCCTTTTTCTCTTAATTTAAAAAATTTTTTTTTTAATTTTTTTTCTTTTTAATGGGTGGAGGAGACTCAATTGATTTTATAAGCAAATTCACCTTTTATTTTTGTTGTTGTATTTATTGTTCTATTTTTAATTTTTGCAAAGACAAAACCAACAAAAATAAATTTTTTTTTTTCTTTAAATAAATCATTGCAAATAGTTTGTTTCTTATAACCATATTATTGTTGGTGTTATTGTTGTTGTTGTTGTTGCTGTTATTATTAGTCATGTCCATTTTGTTAATAATTTATTTGAATTGAATTTGAACAAAAATTCAACACACTAACAGGAACAAATCAGAGCCCACACCAACATAATCAATCACGTGCGAACATGCACGATAATGGTGCATGTTTTAAGGCGAATGTTGTGGTATCTGATGGTCTCTTAAATATGCCCATAAATCATCGAGACAATCGAAATAGGTCGACGTCATTCGTCACCCAATTTGTGCCAGATTTCAGCGATTTTAGGTTAAAAATCTTTTAAACGCTTACGACCAATTACATACTATAAAGAGGTGTCCCAGTAAGAATGTACTTTTTTTGTTTAAAGATAAAAAACCCATGTTTTTGAGATGGTTGTGATCTTTTTGAAGTCACCGCAGTCTAGTAGGTACTGTGTTGGCTTATTAGACGTGAGGCCACGGCTTAAACCACAGGCAGACATCCCCAGCAAAAGAAAATATGAACAAATATTTCTTCGGTCACTATCTCTCAGCAGATTTCTGGCAAAAACTCTGACAGTAAATAAAATTGCCATGAAAAGTTTCTTTTAAAATTTGTCGTTCGAAGGGGACTTTAAAATGTAGGTCTCGCCACTCATGTTACATGGGCCGTAACTCTTACTGAAGGATTGTAAAGACCAATTATGTACGTATGTATGTATATGTGTGATCTTTCTTATTGTATTACAAACAAGACATGATCCGATTACGTATAGAATAAAATATCTGTCAAATGGCCGCTGCAGCTCTAGTGACAGATCATTACCACTTCTCTCCATGAAATTTTCCATGACGTTTTTTTCTTTAAAGATCATATGTGGCCAAATCTCACCAATGGCTTACTCGTTCTCGGTAATGAGCACAGGAATTGTTTCGTATTTTGCCGCATAAATCGGAGATTTCATAAAAACCTCCAAAGAAAATAATCGCAAGACATTACACCGCATCAACTTGGTGACCACTTGAAATTAGAATTTCTTAAGAAAAGTCTTGTAGTCGCCATCGTCGGCTTATTATGATTCAAAACCCAGCTCAGACATCTCGAAGCAGATTTCTGACAAAAAAGCTCTGGGAGTAAATAAAATTGACATGGAAAGTTTCTTAAAAATCTAACGTTCAGAGTCGACTTTAAACTGTAGGTCCCGCTACTCATACATAAAACAAAAACACACACAACATGGGTGGTGGGAGAAGCTTGGTTGTAAACCTGACTAGAGTATTGTAATGACTGATTAGTTAAGTAAGTAATTAGTTCTGAAAATCGTTACTGCAGTAAATCGATTGTTGCATGTGCGGTAAATCACCTGTCGTTTAGATCCATGCCAAACACAGCTGATGCCATAAGAACTCCCTTATCATGTTCCGTTCACACTCAGTGCAACTTTGACCTCATCATCCGAAAAGTCAAGCGCAATCACTTCGTATGACCAAAATCCACAAAGTTTTCTTGTTTCTGAGCCCAAAAATTCGATATTAAGAACATGCCCAACAACAGTACCATTAGAGGCACCGATGGGTTAAATAGCTTTCCACATTAATGCAATGAGGGTAACGATGTGCCACGGTATAATTGACAACCCAAATGCAATTCAAGACATTATAGCTTTCAAACAGTCCTTTGGTGGCAGATCGAGGATTGAGTTTGCTGATCGAAAATGTTGGTCTTAGTTCAGAGCGATAAACAGACGGGTACTACTCGATACGAGAAGGAATACATAAAATATCACCATAATTGTAGATGAAATCGCAGTAGTCTAGTAGGTAGTGTATTGGCTCATTAGACGTGAGACCACGGTTCAAATCCCAGATCAGACATCTTCAGCAAAACTCTGAGAGTAAATAAAAAATTGTCATGAAAACGTTTCACAAATATTTGTCGTTCAAAGTCGACTTTAAACTGTAGGTCCCATGCATAAAAATAACACACACACACAACATGAGTGGTATGAGAAGCTAGGCCATAATCCTGACTAAAGGGTTGTAATGGCTAATTATGTATGTATGTACATTCGTAACAGAGATCAGCAACGAGTATTCAAAACGATGAGTAGATTCGAGTCATACTTATTATTTCTAAAATTTATACGCATTCATACTTATTTTAATATGATACTCATACTACTCATACTCAAAGTTGGAAGTACTCGTCGTATTCATACTTAACAATACGCATGATGTTATTGACTTCGACTCGTCTCTACTTAACATTTACACGAAGCACAAAATAAGTATGATTCGCGTACGAACACTACTATACTCACAAGAAGACTGTGTGTATGCTTTGCTTGTTGTCTTTGTCTTTCCTTTCTTCTTTGTTTGTATATGCAACAATAACAAAGGCTGTAAATTTTGATGAATGATTCGAGCCACTCGAATCACTTATAAGTATTATAAGTATTTTTTTAAATTTATGAATCAGAATGAGTAGGCGTATGAATCAAACACATTTCGAATGTTGTGAACTTGATGTCAACGTTGTACTCATACTCATTGTAACCTATACTTATAAATCAATGCTGCAGCGAGTACGAATGAATCAGAGTAGTTGAATTTCAATTCTGTTGATTCACTCATACTCAAAATTGCATGAGTGCTTATGAGTAGCGGAAAAACGATTCATTGCTGATCTCTGATTCGTAAGAATGGAATTCTAGTTGAGTCCATATCCGACTATTAATCTCCACAGACCGATGTAGAATAAAGCATTTCCTACGATGCCTCTCCCAGCTGTTTAATACCACTGTACCAATGTGGAATATAATCGAACATGAATTAACCTATTTGGGATGATGATGATGATGCTATCTTTGAGGAAAACACCGCTTGAAGACTCTTGAGTGTATTTTTGAGCACACGCATTAAAAAGCATTTAGAATTTAAGAATTTTGGCACACATATGACTCAGATTTTGTTTGGCCAAAGAAGACAATTTTTGTTGTGAGTTTATTTTTTGTTTTTAAATGCTTTCCTGGAAACTTTTTAAAATCATTTGCACATTAAATGAATATTAATTAATCTCTGGACTTTGAATATTTTTTTAATAATCTTTAACAAATTGAAATTCTTACACAATACGTACATACTAGGGATGCCAAACGGGATTGATTTTTAAAAATCCCGGGATTAGGGATTTCGTAATCCCGATCCCGAAATCCCGGGATATTTCGGTATAATTCGGGATCCAAAAATCCCGAAAAATGCCGTGATTTCGCGATTTTCTCATAATAATAAGAATGAAAAAAACATATTTTATTAACAATTTCATTTATATTCTAATTATATCGAAATTATATGTCTATAAAAATAAATTTATAAAAAAAAAACAAAACAAAAGGTAACAAAAAAGCGTAAATTGTACATATACAAATACATTAGTTTTAAAAAATTTATTTGGATTCCAAAATAAGTATATTATTATTGTTTTAAATAATTTTTTAAAAAGATTAAAGCATCTAACATGTCTTCTGATAGCCTTGAACGAATTTTGTAGTCAACATACGCTGCCGTTGAAAAATACCTCTCGCAATCAACACTTGTTGGTAAAATAGTTCCAAGATAGCTATATGCAGCTTGTAAATATTCATCTGTACCATCTCCTGATGTAAATAAATCCATTTCTTTGGACAGTTGAGTATCTAAATCAGTAACCCTATTAATTGATTTTATAGAGCTTTTGCATTGTTCGATGGCATCAAATAACTTTTTAGCAATGGAAGTAGGGTTCCCTCATCTAACATGCTATTATTGAAGTCGCGTGATATAGAATTTTTTTTCAGGACCTTTTTCAAAACGCAGGATTAATGCCTTTAATTTGGATTTTGTTAAAGTCGTATCCAAATCTTTATCAAAATCAGTCTCTTTATTTGGATTTTTAAGAAAATTTAGTAGAGGTGAATACACAATTCTTCTTTCCTCTATTCTTTTGCGAAGTGATTTATATAAATCTTTAGCAAAACTACAATTAATTGCTCTAATTTCATTTAGCATAAATGTTAATGCAGCATGAATTCACAATCCCGAAAATCCCGGGACAAGTTTTAAAAAATCCCGGTATTCGGGATTTCGAGATTCGGGATTTCCCGATTGGCATCCCTAGTACATACGTAGAATACACACACTTTGCATTCATTTGTAGTTTCTCCGCGAAATGACTCATTGCCAATTATGTATAAAAACATTTTTTTTGTTTGTTTTTTGTTTTTAATTTTTATTGTCATTATTAAGCTGTGCTCTAATAATACGTTAAAATTATTACTTTTATTACCGTTTTTAATTTTATTTTTTATTATTTTAGCAACTTTACAAATATTAATTAACTGGAGTAAGCCTGTCATGCTTCGCTATCATCATTCAATTTCTAACATACTCTTATGGAAACAACTTTACTTCCCCTACTTGCATACACATTTTACTCCTCATCCAGCTTTGCATTACAAATTTAAATCTCCCAGCTGATGTGCGGTAAGTTGAAAAACGTTTTTATTATTCCTATGCGATTAAGTAGTAGTAATTACTCACTACATATACATATGTAGAATGAAAATAATTTTATTTCATGGTGAGAGGCCACCCAGCTTTTCGTTAGACCATAAGGTATTAAATATAATCATATAAAATCTGAGCATACTTATTACTGTGTTATTTACTTGGAAGAATTCATTCCGCTTGGGCGGTGTCACGTCTAAAGATTCAACACTTATTTTGATATTCATTCGATGTGTAGCAGTGATACTTCCTCTCTAATTTGATAAATTAAATTGATAAAAGTCGCCGTGGTCTAGTAGGTAGTGTGTTGGCTTATTAGACTGAAGGCCCGACTTCGAATCCCAGGTCAGACATCAAAACGAAAAATATTTCTTCGGCGACTTCCTCTCAGCAGATTTCTGGCAAAAACTCTGAGAGTAAATAAAATTGCCATGAAAAGCTTCTCAATAAAATTTGTCGTTCGGAGTCGACTTTAAACTGTAGGTCCCGCCACTCATGTATAAAAATTAACACACACAACATGAGTAGTGTGAGAAGCTAGGACCGAAGGGTGCGGGCTTCTTGGGGACGATTGCTGTAGACTGTCTAATGTTGAAGGTATAGCACTGGCCATTTTATAGTCACCTTGCAGCAACTCGTTTCCTTGCCGTTCGCATCTTGAGATGTCCACAAACACTACGCCCTCTCTTCCACCTGTCTATACCCATTTTCCTAAAAAACTGCACAATGCACTGCATGAGTAGAGGCCATCCCATGAGTGCTGGTTTCACCAAAAAAAAAAAAAAAAGTGATACTTCCTCTCTAATTTGTTGAGCACCTTGCATTGACAGATACTTACTGAGATCACTAGGCCCAAATGTGATTTCCATAGAAAGAAAGATTTCCTTTATTTGTAATTAATAGGGCGCCCTCCATTATTAGTTCAGATATATAACTAATAAGACTACATACGGTCAGCTTTATACGTAGCTTCACAATGTAGTTCGTCTCATTCAAGTGCAACGACTGCAAAGACTTACCCATGCCGTGCGAAGGAGTGGAAGAGTCCGTAGTCCAACAAAGAAAAGTTTGGACAGTGCATCTGCAAAAAATGCACTGTGAAATTTCTCTAAATAGTTCACAATGAAGACTATTCTTCTAAACTTGATGAGCGATATTGAATTGAAGAATTGCATACGATCACACAGCACTTGATTTTTTAATTGCCTATGAGTATTTTTGTCTATGCTGTCTTCCGCATTAACAACATCTATTTTCAGGTGTTGGCTTGGCTAAGTAGAGGAACCTTTGATTCTCTTCAATCTCAGGTATTTTATTAGTGTGTGTTTGAGTTATCATCGAAGTTTTTTTTTAGCGGTTGTTCCAACGAAAGGGAAGATAAAGAGAGGCAAAAACTCTCAACGTTTTGTTGGGAAATTACAATAAGAGCAGGTTTGAGTCATACACACATAATTGCTCCATTACAATCCTTTAGTCAGGATTATGGCCAGTGGTGTTGTCGAGCCGGAACGCTCCGGAACATCGTTCCGGTACTTCCTTTTTGGACAGGAACGCGTTTCGGAACTAAAGATGATTTCTGATAACGAGAATTGGCTGACGTTTTGAAAAAAAAAAAATTAAAAAGAAATGCTGACTTTTTTTTTCTAATTTTTGACGAATTTTTATATGTATTTTTATAAACAAGGGTTTGAACCGAACCCGAACAAAAACCGGAACGAACCGGCTTGTTTTTCCGAACCGTGAACCGGAGTCTGGAACGTTTTTTTCTGCTGAACCGGAACTCGATCCGAACCGAAACAAATACGTGAACCCGAACTAATTACTACTTAAGAATTTGAATTGTGGGAAATCTCCCTCCCCCCGTCATCAAATTTGGGACATGAGACCTAAAAAAAAAAACGCCGCCGCCAGGATTATCATGGAAAATCACCCCCGTCGTTAAATTTGGGACATGAGACCGCACAGAGCGGCCGCCTACCCAGGATCGGCCCTGTCTATATAATTATATATACGCGTTCCGGTAAAAAAAAATAACACCGCTGATTATGGCCTAGTTTCTCACACCACTCATGTTGTGTGTGTGTGTGTTACTTTTATGTATGAGTGGTGGCGACCCCTAGAGTTTAAGGTCGATTCCGGAAGACAGATTTTATTTCAGAAACTTTTCATGGCAAATTTTTTATTTACTCTCAATGGATTTCTTCCAAAACCAAACTCTGAGTCAGTAGCCGACGAAATATTATTTTTTCTTATTTCATTTTGTTGAAGATGTCTAATAAGCCAGCACACGACCTACTAGACTACGGCACCTTCAGGTTTAGGTCATGCGTCAGTCTATTCGTGAATAATCTGAGGTTAATAAACGGTCTTTTGACACAGCACACTGTACCCTGAGAGTACACTTCTCCAAAATAGAGGTTATTTCAATTTCAACAAGCAGAATCTGTGGCAATGAAAATAAATCATCGGAACACTTTCGTGGAATTAATTTATCCATACCAGAAAGAAACATCTGCATGCATATCATGTGCCAGGCGGGGTATTGTCATTGTTGACACTGAGTTTATTATTGTCCTGAAATTTGTCCTAGGAGTCGACTTGGTTGCGACTATCAAGTGCCAGGCGGTGTATTGTCATTGTTGACACTAAGTTTGTTGTTGACATGAAGTTTGTCCGAATAGTCGACTTGGTTGCGACTATCAAGTGCCAGGCGGGGTATTGTCATTGTTGACACTGAATTTGTTGTTGACCTGAAGTTTGTTCTAGTAGTCGACTTGGTTGCGACATTATAGAGATACCCTAAATAAAATTAGAGGGGAGTACAATAGATGGTATCTATTCCCTTTCCTCTCTATTCCCTCTTTTTCCTTCCCTCTCTAAGGACGTTGTACAATGGGTCAATTTCGACCTCCGGGTACTGTACTTGTCTTAACTGACAAGTACACGTCCTCTAACCTAACCTAACAATAGATGGTATGGTCGCAGTACTAGGGCACTCATTAAAACTGCTTTGGCACTAAGGTATGTCAATAGTGTACTAGGAGGGGAGTAGGAGGGGAGGATGGTTAATAACTGAAGAAATAGATTGAAGATGATATCCTTGCATTTTAGGCTAAAGACAAACTGTTCAGTGATTTACCCATTTAAACATCATACATGCATACGAGTACATCCATAATTGTTCATTTTAACCCTTCAGTTGTTCAGAATTACAACCTTGCTTCTCACACCACTTGTGTTGAGTGTATTATTTTTATCTATGAGTGGCGGCACCTACAGTTTAAAGTCGACTCCAAATGACAGATTCTTTTTGAGAAACTTTCTCATGGGAATTTTTTTTATTATCTCTCAGAGTTTTTGCCAGAAATCTGGCTAAGAGAGGAGGAAGTCACCGAAGAAATGTTTTTTCATATTTGGTTTTGTTGGAGATGTTTGATCTGGGGTTTGAACCGTGGTCTCACGTCTATTAAGCCAACATACTACCTACTAGACTTCGACGACTTCATATTTAGATACCATTTATTATTATTCCATGCTCAGTGGCCAAATTATACTTTTTATAAAAGAGGATCTTTGCAAACCGCTTCATGGCTACTACTTCGCCCTCGAACTTAGTATAGCAATCGGCAATGGCAACCTAAAGAAATATAAGCTTGAAACCCTGTGTAGAATACCAAAGAAACTGAATGAGAATTTCAATAAGATTGTAGCACTAGCAGGGAAGTAAGAGTATGTATCTATTGCTAGCTAGCAAACGAACAAACTGATATTCAATTATATGTACTCGTATGTATGTATGTATATAATATACGCAATCATACATATTTATTTTTATTTTTTGTGCGTTATAAAGTTTTTTTTTTCTTTCTTTGTTTTCAATTTTATTTTCTGCGTTTATCGTACGCAGTGAGTTAAAATAATTAACTTTTATTCGCAAATTACTCAAATGGATAATTATCTTATTAAATGCTTCGATGGGCAATCGAAATAACCACCTCTGTTATGATGGAAAACAAAAAAAAAAAAAACAATAACAACAAGGCTAACACAAACACAAAAACTAAAATTAAAAACGCCAAACGCCAGTCTCTTATTCTAGCAGAATTCACTTTCCATATTTTTTTTTTCAAATTGTTCAAATTTTTTTCAAATTCAGTCTTAATTAATTGGTAGTTTTAATGAGGGGAGGCCATCAAACAAAAAAAACAAAAAATCATAATTTTTTGTGACCCAGTTTTGTGGGATATTTATAATGGAAATTGGGTTGGAAAAAGAAAAACCAGCGCAAATAATTGGAACAAATTTTTAGAAAATTTGGCAATTTGAGAACGCGTCGGTCGTTGTTGAATTTAAAACCAACTTTTTCGTTTCATTACTCCTTTGGAGAGCTTAAGGTCTTGCACAAAACATATTCTTCTTATATCGCTGCTGTTATTACATACATACCAGAGATCAGCAACGATTATTCAAAACGATGAGTAGATTCGAGTCATACTTATAATTTCTGATACTTATACGCATTCATACTTATTTTAATATCATACTCATACTACTCATATTCAAAGTTAGAAATACTCATCGTACTCATACTTAACAATACAATAAATAACACGATGTTGTTGATTTCGACTGATTTCGACTGATTCAACATATACACGAAGCACAAAATAAGTATGATTCGAGTAAGAACACCACAATACTCGCTAGAAGGTTGTGTGTGTGCTTTGCTTGCTGTCTTTGTCTTTTCTTTTCTCTTCATTTGTAAATGCAACAATAACTACTACTGTAAATTTTGATGAATGATTCGAGTGACTCGAATCATTCGTAAGTACATATTATAAGTATTTTTATAAATTTATGAATCTGAATGAGTAGGCGTATGAATCAAACAATGAATCGAATGTTGTGATTTTGATGTCAACGTTGTACTCATACTCATTGTAACCTATACTTATAAATCAATATTGTAGCGAATACGAATGAATCAGAGTAGTTGAATTTTAATACTCTTGACTCACTCATACTCAAAATTTCATGAGTACCTATGAGTAGCGAAAATACGATTCATTGCTGATCTCTATACATAATTAAAACCGTTCAGTCAGGATTACGACTTAGCTTCCCACACCACTCATGTTGTGTGTGTTAATTTTTATACATTAACGGCTAGATCTACAGTTTAAAGTAGATTCGGTACGACAGATTTTTTTGGGAAACTTTTTATGGCAATTATATTTACTCTCAGAGCTTTTGCCAGAAATCTGCTGGGAGGATGTCACCGAAGAAATTTTTCTCTATATTTTGTTTTCTGACCTGAGGTTTGAACCTTAGCCTCACGTATAATAAGCCAACACACGACTCGCATCTGTTATTGTTGTCCAATATTCTGCTTTTGGGTTCTTCAAAATTAAACATCCTGGTAAAAGTTTGCTGTTACGTCATCTAACACGAATTCTAATGCACCTTTCTATCATATACGCCGAGTACATCTCTTTCTGAGAAATAACGTGTAAGGATCATTCGAACAACTTTTTTACATTCCCCTTGTATTTCTATTTGCATATGTTTTAGTTGTGATGGTTTGTGTCTGTACTGGGTATAAGTTAGAACTCTCTTCTATCATTTTGTTTTGGGTACCTATCTTCTAGGATATATCAGACGAGATCCTGAGGTCCACATATACGTCAATTCCCGTCTTCATCAATCAACAAACCAGTAGGAACGACACTACATAAAGTCACCCGCATACGTACATACATAATTAGTCATTACAACCCTTCAGTCAGGATTGCGACCTAGCTTCTCACACCACTTATGTTGTGTGTGTCTTAATTTTATACATAAGGGGTGGGACCTCCACTTTAAAGTCGACAGATTTTTTTGAGAAACTTTTCGTGGCAAAATTATTTACTTCGAGAGTTTTAGCCAGAAATGTGCTGAGAGGTAGTCGCTGAAGAAATATTTTCCATATTTCAATTCTAATAAGCCAGCACACTGCCTACTACACTACGGCAACTTTAAAGCCACCGACATAGAAGTCACCCACTATATCGAAAACTGCTTAGATGATTCTACTTCTCTCTCTTTCTCTAGTAGTATGCGTTGCATCTGCAACAATGTACGAAGCAGTTTTTGGTAGGGAAGTTTTTGGTCTCTCGCCATCGAAAGCACGAGAGATTGCAATTCTATCTGATAATCAGCCTGTCATCCATGCACTAGGCCCCTATGATGTTAAATCGTAGATGCTATGGTACTGTCTGAAGAAGCTGAACCAGCTAGATAGACAGAAAAAAATTACCCTCTGAGCTTGTGAACCCAGAAGGGGTAGTGGAAGTGGATGTTTGGAAAGTTAAACCCAATGGAACAGAAGGTAAAGAGAGGCAAATGCTCTTCTCAGATCAAATGGGTTTAATCGGCAAGAGAAATTGCAATAGAAAGAGATTTGAGTTATGCATTAAATAATTCAGGAATAACCTGAGGTTTAGTAACCGGAGTTGTGACAAGGCACTGTAAACATTAAGTATTCTTGTTCAGAGAATGAATCATCAGAACACTTTCTTAAAACCAGAAGCAAAACCATATCAGACTGGACAGGGATTTTTTTTCGTTGGTTATGGATGCCATATCTTCAAAGCCAATTAGAGTGGGCGACTAATTTATTCCATACTTGTTTGTCGAACCCTACCTAACCGAACCTGTTTCCAAATCTAGCTGCGAACGCAGAGTTACGTTAGCAATTTCTGGTTTATAGAGAATCATCTGTGTGTGCGTATTCTTTATCTCATATTTTTGTATGCGTAACGTAGCGTAACGGTTCGAAATAGTGTTCTTTTTATCAGTTCAGTTTGACTGACAAACATTTTTTATTGTAGCCACCATAAAAGGTTATCGTTCATCCTCTTCTGAAATGACAATTTCAGGTTTATTACAATAAAATTTATTGCATATTTTCCTCCTTTCCCCCTTTTTTAAAGATGCCATGCATGATAGACGAAATAAAAACTCAATTTCAATTTTTTTTTTTATTTTTTTTTGTAATTTCAAAAATTCATTTTTTTTATTCATGTTTTGAAGATTATTTTTTTCATTCTTTCTTTTCAAATCATTCATTTCATTTCATTTTTTTTTTTTGTTTCTTTTTATAAGATATACATACATATACATATGTATGTATGTATGTATGTATGTATATATGTTTTTATTATTATTATTATTATTAATATTTTTTAGCAGTTGCATTTATTTTTATGTATATTTATGTATGTATATATGTATAGTAAAAGTAATTATTTAACAACAATTTCAAATTTATTTATGTTTTGTTTTTCATAAATTTTTAAATTTTTCTTTTATTATTATTTATTTATTTTTTAATAATAGTTTTTCATTTTTTGTTATAATATATAATAGTATATATATATATATATATATATATATATGTGTGTATAAGTATATATTATTTATAAGTATATATTATTTCGTTTAAATAAATAAAATTTCTTGTATATATTTTCATATATTTTTTATTTTTTTTTTTCAATTTTTTTAACATTTTTTTCAATGTTTTTTTTTTTTATTTTTTTATTTATAAAGTATGTAAAAGTAGCTGTATATATAATTAAAAAGATTATTTAAATAAAATCAATATGTTCTATTACAGTTTCAAATTAAACAAAAAGAAGGAGAAAAAACATAAAAAATTTTATATTTCCTTCAATTTAATTTAGGTTAGGGGGGTTAGGTATAGTTGGTACAAAAAAAAAATTAAAAATTATGTAGGTTTGTTGTTTTTGTATAATTAAAACTATTGTATTTATGGTCTATGGGTCTATTTTGTAATTGTTTTGGATTCGAACAGTCTTTATAAAGATAAAATTTCTTTTTTATTACAGTATGTTACTTGGGGGGGTGTTGGATGATTCCGGTTATGATTTTATTAGTAAAAAAAAAAATAATAATAAAAATTAAACAAATCAAGCGTGTTTTTCTTCTATAATTAATAAATAATTATAAAAACTTTTAAATTTTCTTTTTTAAGCATATATATATTTTTTTTAAGTAAATTAAATTATTTTAAATAAAAAAATAATAATAAGTTTAACAATAAAATATTTTTTTTTTAATTTTATTTTTTAATTTTATATATATATGTATATATAGTTAAGAAATAATAATAATTAACAAAGTAGTTTTCATGTTTCTTGTTTTATTTTTTTAGGTTATGTTAAGGTGTATAATATAATAAGATAAAAAGTAGTTATTAAATTATAAAA
Organism: Sarcophaga caerulescens; assembly: GCA_927399465.1. Classification (NCBI taxonomy): domain Eukaryota; kingdom Metazoa; phylum Arthropoda; class Insecta; order Diptera; family Sarcophagidae; genus Sarcophaga; species Sarcophaga caerulescens. Next base: position 54,851,423 of record OV656873.1, read on the forward strand.
AAAGAAAATCTTCCTTATGTTGTGGTATATTTATATTACTTTTATGTTTTTTTTAACATTTTTTTTTGCTTAATTTGCATTTTTTTTTAGAGGTAAGTTTAAAGGTTGTTTTGTGTTATCAATTCATTTGAAATTTTCTTCTTCTTATGTTTATAATTTGAATTCATTTATTTTCAAGGATAGTTTTTTGTTTTGTATTTTTGTTACTATTTGTTTAAGTGGAATATTGATTGGTTTTTTTTTTTTTTTTTTTGTATAATTATGGTAAAAATAAAAATTATATAAAAAAAAGTGCGAGGATTGTTTTATAAATATTTCTATATATTGTTTTTCTATAGTTTATATACATATATATACTATATGTATGTATTGTGTATATATATATATAAAGGTTGTATTTTTTGGTTGCAATTTGTAACAAAAATAATTTTTTTTCTTTATTTTTTTTTTTTTTTATTTTTTTTTTGTTGCATTACTTATTTAGAATTTCTATTAGGAAATTTTAACCGAGATTTCTATGTACAGTGTTAAGGTTATTACTATTGTTATTACTAAATTATGTTTTTTTTTTTTTTAATTAAAAATTCAAAAAAAAAAGTTTTGTTTTTTTTTTTTTCAATATTTCTTCAAAAGTATTTAAGCTTTAAAAAGTTAGTTTTAAAAAAATAAATGCTTATTATTATTTACATAGTATATATAAGTATTGTATACATATATGTACATATATAGTATATTATTTTTAATTTTATTTAAAACAAAAAAAAGCAAAAATTTTTATCTAATATATACTAGAGCCACTTAAAAAAAGCCTTTAAATTTCCTTTCTTTTTTCTTTTCTGTTATTATAAATAATTCACTTTTCGTTTATTTTTATAAAATATTCAATAAAAAAAAAAAGGAAATTTAGTTCTTTAAAAACTAATGTATTTTTGTAAAATCCTTTCAATATTATATTCTTTTCAAAATAAGACTTGTTTGTCTGTTCTGTTTTACGTTTTTTAATTGTAGCTTAACAACTTATATTTTTATTATTATTTTTATATTTATTAATATGTATATATGTATATAAAATGTAGGTATAAAATATGTATTTATTGTATTGTAGTGTATGTATGTATATGAAAAAGAAACAAAAAATATTTTTTTAAATTTTTAAAATTAAAAAAAAAAAAAAAAAACTTATTTGCAAAAAACATCGACAGTTAATCAGCTGGGGTGTTACATAGTATCGGAATACTAATATACACCCAAGCCTCGTTTTTCTATGCTTAAATTTCTATGAATTTAAAAAAAGAAAATTAAAAATCTAAATCAAGTAATAAAATTAAAAAGAAGGCTAGGTTTTGTTTTTATTGTGTAAAGTTGCACTTTTTTTTTTCGCTAATGACATCAAACCTAAAACGTTTGTCAAAAAAAAAAAAAATATTCCTATATTCCTACTAATAAACATAAAAAGTTTATTTTGTTAAGAAAATATATATATGTATGTACATATGTATATATATATATTTATGAATATACATAGAGTTTATTAATATAATATTATTTAAATATTAATTTTATTCAAAAAGTCAATTCATCCAATTCAATCAATAGTTAAAAGAAATTATAATTGAAATAAAAAAAAAAATGAAAGAAAAAAAATCAAAAAAAAAGTAAAAAAAAAAATAGTTCAGTTGCTGTAAAACAGCGGGTTAAGGGTTATAAAATTTAAAAAAAAAAAAACAAATTTTTAATTATTTTTTGTTTTTCTGTGAATTTTTTTTTTACAATTTTCTTCTATTTTAAACTGTTAACAAGAGTACAGTGCAAATAATAAAATTTTCTCAAAAGTCCAATTCTAGTAATAAACAATCAATTAAATTCTCAATGCTACTCTGTAACGCCAAGTGGTGCTGATAAGCTTTAGCTCTAGCTTTGTCTCTGTGCTATCTGCTACTCTGTGTATTTATTTTATAAATAAATCTGTATGAAACACTTTCACTGTTTTTTGCTAGCCGATCATACGCTGCAACTAGCTTGCTTTGGGTTCCCTAAGGTCAATTCCTGTTTTTAAACATTTTTTTTTTTTTCAAGTTAATTTAAAAACTTTCTTTTTTTTTTCTTTATTGTAAAGCTTAATACAAATTATTTGTCTATTGGCTTTTGAATTCTATAAAGGCATCATCATATGTATGTGTATGTAAACATCATATTTCAATTTGATTTCAAATTTCATTTTTCATATACAATCCAACACAAAAAAGTCAAATTTGTTTTAAATTTATTTCAAAGATTTCCTTTTCGTTCTTGTTTTATGTTCTTGTTGTTGTTACAAATATTTATATAAAGTGTAGGTAGGTAGTATGTTTGTGTTTGCATTGTTAAGTTTTCATGGTTTTTTTTTTTTTTTTTGTTTTGTTTTGTTTTTAGTTTTTCCTATCAAATTTATCACAAAATTATTATTAAAAATATATATGTAAAGTTATTAAAAAAAAAAAAAAGTGAAAAAAAGGTCGAAAACACGGTTTTAATAGAAAAGTAGTAGTAGTAGTAGTAGAAATAAAAAGTTAATGTTCCAATATTAAAGATAAAAATAATATTCACTTATAATCTACAAAAATTATTTAATATAATTTAAAAAAAAAAAAAAAATAGTAGAATAGAATATTTATGTTGATAAAAAAAAAAAAAAAAAAAACTTTTTATATATAGAAACTCAATTTAACATTTCAAATTCAGAACCAAGAGAAAAAAAAAATTAGAAAAATAATGCGTATTTTTATATACACTTTCAACTCCTGCTACGTATAACATAGTACATGAAAAAGCTTTCTTTGTGTTAAGTGAAATCGACGAAACATTTTTTTGTTTTTCGCTATTTTGCCAGAACGTACCGGACGCTTAAGCAAAAGGAAGCTTCTGCTTACCCTGTGGTGTGTGTGGTGCTCGCGGTTATCGAAATTAAAAAATATTCAAACCTTGAACTTAAAACGGGCAAAACGCGACTTTATCAATCGGTTTGTTGATTTGCTTTCAATTGAGCCAATATTTCTTGATTGCGTCTTAACTCGTCTTTAAGTTTTGCTTTTTGCTCAAGCAATTGCTGATCCTCGCGTGTTAAAGCCTCGCATAGTTTGGCTGCCTCACGTAAAATATTGACTTTTGGAGCACGCTCCTTATCCTTAATGCTGGGTATTTGCTTTTTCAAAGCCTCGAAAAGATTCTTCAAACCAATACGACGTTGTCGTTCCATGTCATTGTGTAGATTACGCTTCTCTATGGTATCGGCTGTCTCATCGACACTATAGTGGCGTTTCATTACACCATTCGATAGTTGTACGGCCGTAACCAAATGTTTGGTTTTCTTGCCGCGATGTTTCTTAGTGGGCGGCATGCTGGCCACCGAGTTTACCGAAGTGCTCAATTCGCTTGCAGCAATAAGATTACTGGGGCCGCCATTTACAATGTTACCTATTAAACGTTTACGCGATTTATCCGCCGCCGACGCAGAGGAGGATGTAGTTGAAATGTTAACCGGTAAACCGGTTGCGGAATCGGTTACGACAACAGTCATCATTTGTTGTTGTTGTTGCTGGACATATTTGGTGGTGTATTGATTTTGATAGGGCGTGGCAGCCGGCGAAGGGAAACGTGAATTATTAACCGATTTAACTGGACTACTGCTGGCCGGTGTATAGGGGAATTCATAGGAACCGCGACGTGGTGGTATTGTACGTATACCATTGGGATTTTTAACAATGCGTGACGCACTGAACTTGTGTGCAACTTTTGTTTGTAAAACACGACGATCCTTATCCGAAGGATTTGTAGGTAGTTTCTTGTCGTTAATGGAGACAACATCGATTTCTTCTTCTGCAATGAGAAAGAGAGAGAGAGAGAGAGAGAAAGGGAAATTATTAAAAGAAATTCAAATAAAATTTAAATTCTTATTTTTAAATTAAACTAAAAACAATAAAAACAAAATCTAAGGATTTTATGAAAACTTTTTCCATTTGCTTCATAATTTGTTTCCCACCTCCCCTTTCCTTTGCACCCCCTTTTCTTTATGTAATTTTTAAACATATTTTCTCAATTTTTTTTTGTCTTTGTTTTGTCTTGAATTTATGGCTCCCTTTAACGATTTTATTGTATCAGCCGTAACAGGAAAAAAAATAATTTTTTTTTTTTTAAGAAAAAACGTCTAAATGGCGCCAAAAATATTACACTTGTGTATAGAAGTGTTCACTTTTTTTTTTTTTTTTTTTTTTTTTGTGGTTGTGTTGTGTTTCTGCCAGTTACTGTTCACGAGTTTTATAACATTTTATGACACTATATTTCTATACAATAAAAAAAGGTCAATGACATTTGAAAGATAAATTGCAAAAAAAAAAAAAAAAAAAATGTTGCAAATATTTTTTAATTTAATAATTTAAATCGTAAAAAAAAAAAACATTTTTTTTTTCTTCTCCTAATATGCTTCCATTATTACATAAGACGTAGTAAAAGCGAGTACATGTGGTGTACGAGAAGCAGATTGGAAAGGGAGAGAGAGAGGTTCATGTGTGCCATTTCTGGCATTTCTTTGCTTCAATTCTCAAACTCCTCCTGTATGCCAACGTATGTCTGTATATGAGTATGTCTGTATGTATGAATAATCGGCTTTAAAAGTCAATGCATTTTGTTGCTTTACATACATATTTCTACTTCAATGATTTATAATAATAACACACAAACAGTAAGTAACAGTGATTGTTAAAAGTGGGCCAAAAGGCCCAACAAAACATAATACTTGGAACCTATCTAAACCTACATCTGGGCTCAATTTGTCTACTTTCCCCCACCCTCCTTCTCCTCCAAAACTAAAAACAAACCTACTTATATACATATTAACACACACGTAGTATTCGGAATGAATAATAGCTTAAACACAGTATATGAACTTTTTAATGGCAGGCTGGCATATCCTATACACTATGTGTGTGTGTGTTAAAAACCTAGCAAAAGTAGGATTAAATTTTACAACAGGGTGGAGTGGTTGTTGTTTAGTTGGTTTGGGTTGTAGAATAGTAGTGGGTGGTGATGGCGGTGGCAGTGGCAGTGGTGGTGTCGTCTGCATTATGTTGTTAACATAAGATGATGACGACATTTTCTTGCTTACGTTTGTTATTCATTCTGCTGTAGGATGACATAATACATAGTCAATAATGCTGCTATTTCTACTTCTTTGCTGTTTTTGCTTTTGTTTTGTTCGACTTTTATTATTTCAAGTATTGACTTGACTCCCACCACCTAGATCTCATCATCGTATAACAGACAAATACAAAGACTCGAATCTCAATGACTTAAAGTCACACAACAAATTTATGCTTTTAAGATATTATCATCTCAAAAAGAATATTTTTTGTCCTCCATCAATGCCTCGCTACTCTACTCTACTCTACTATCTCTTTTTCTCTGTTACTTTTTATGCTTTCCACTTCATTTGCAAGAATAGTAGGATACCATATTCATGCCTGAAAACCTTATCAATTATTTAAAAGCAGTATTTTATGAAAATTAAAAATCAAAACAATTGTAAAATTAATCATTTTAAGATTATTTTGAAAAGCTTATTATTGATTAATTAATTTAAGTAATGCCTTTGTATTTATAAAACTTATGCATTAGATTATTTTTTTTTTTTTTTTTTATGAAACCAGCTCTCAAGGGATGGCCCCTACTCATGCAGTGCATTGTACACGTTTTTTAGGAAAGGTGGAAAGGGGGAAGATGAGAACGGCAAGGATACGAGTTGCTGCTAGGTGACTATAAAATGGCCAGTCACCATTAGACAGTCTACAGGCAATCGTCCCCAAGAAGCCCGCAGTTTCTCACACCACTTATGTTGTGTGTGTTAATTTTATACATAAGTGGCGGGACCTACAGTTTAAAGTCGACTCCGAACGACAGATTTTTTGAGAAACTGAGAAGAAATTGCCGAAAAAATACTTTTTGTATTTTTTTATGTCTGGCCTGGGACTCGAACCCTGGCTTTTACGTCTAATAAGCCAGCACACTACCTACTAGACCACGGCGACCCCTATTATTTTTCACATAACTGTAAGTAGTAACGTTAACAACTTACAAGGCAATGCTTGTTAATAAAACTTATTTAAATGTGTCCTTTAGCAATGCTTGTTAATTGAATGCTTTTAAATGTGCTACAAATCATTTATACATGTAATGCTTACTCAATGCTGACAACTTTCAGGCAATGCATGTCAATTAAATGCATTTAAATGTGTTACAAATCATGCTATTCAATGCTTACAATTTAAAAAGACAATGATTGTTAATTAAAGAAAAATTAATACGTAATCCTACATCATTTAATTGTATTACAAATGATTTACACACCTTTAGTTATAGGAATATAAAGGAATGCTTAGTTAATGCTAATAATTATTTAAAGACAATGATGGTTAATTATTGGAAAATAAATATGTAGTGATTGCTCAATGCTTGAAACTTATAGGCAGGCAATGCTTAATTAAACAAAACATTAGTAACAATTTCTTTATAGGAGCGCAATATTTGAAGGCAAAACCTTAATAATGCCAGAAATGTATGTTAATTTTGGGGTGTTTTTTTTTTAATACATTGGTATTTATGCAGAATTTTACTTTCATAAGTCGTAATAATATGTTATGTAAGGAAATATTTAAATTTAAAATCGAGCATAAACACACTCGTTTTGAATGAGTGTGAGATACATCATCTCAGCAGGCCAGCCAGCCAGCCAACAAATAATCAGGTGTAGTATTTTAAACCACCTTTCTTCCCATACCTATTTTTTCTTTTTTTTTTTTAGCTTGTACAGTCAAGGACATAACTATTTGTACACCATGTATTTTTCAATCATTTTAAAAGCAATATCTCCAGATGATAGTAAAAATTTAGTTCGATCGATGCCCAGAAGACTGCAGGCCGTTATTGATGCGAAAGGAGGGCCCACAAAATAAATATAAATATATATAAAATATAACAATTTTAAGGATATTTAAAATGTACAAATACTTTTGTCCCAATGAATTTTGTTTTTTTTTTTGTTATTAGTTAAATAATGTGTTGAATATTACCATTATTTTTTATTATAAATAAATAAAAAAATATTTATAATTAAACTGCATTAAGTTTTGTTTAATATTTAGCTTAATTTTTAAAAATATTGTAAAATACATGGTGTACAAATAGTTATGCCCCTAACTGTATATTATATTAACCCCAAAATTTCTTAAAATATGTAATATATGTGGACGTAGTAGGCTTGCTTAACATTCCCTATAAGGTTTTAGGCCCGAGAAGAAAACAAAAAATTATTAAAATTATTATAATGGTATGAGAAGATAGATAACGCAATGTGTATAACGGCAACAACGGACGAAACGAGCCGATTACGTTGAAAACGAAAGAAATATAGCCGAAGAAGTTATAACGATGTGTACGAAAACAAAAACAACGCGTCGAGCGTCAAGACGACATCGTTCGACACACTTAATAATGAAAAAATAAAAAAAAATAAAAAAAAACAAAACAAACAAAACAAAAAAATCTTCCGCCTAGCAACAAAAGCTATGAAGCTACGTACATATTACAGCAATGAGTGAACAAGATAGATAGACTGGGGCTTAGATGGATAGCAGAAGAAATAAACGACGGCAAAATAGTTATAAATTATTTGCACAAGTAGCATTAGTAGTGCTAGATACTGACTGCTGCTGCTATAAACGACGACGAAATATATTGGCTGGTTTGTTTGGTTGGTGGTGTGCGGCATTGTGTTAGGCCTATAGAAATAAAAACAGAAAGAATGAAAAAAAATTTTCAACAGTGTTGGCTCTGCCAACAAAACTGGGCTAGAATATGTACTATATGTATACACAGGTCTAATCTAAAGACTTTTTACTGTTATACATATGTATGCCGCAGTACGCTAGTAAAGCAAAAAGAAGAAAGAAAGAAATACAAACGAAACGAATATGCGATATTTAATAGGCCACACGGCCCACGGACGGCCTTTTATTCAATATAAAATTATAAAGGTTTTCTTACTTTTATTTTATGTACATATGTATGTATGTATGTGTGCATATATGTATGCGTAATGTTATAAATTTATTTTACAGCTGATTTGAATATTTGTGCTTTCTTACTTTGTCGAATTTAAATTTAATTAACATTTAAACAAAATATGCCGCGTTCGTTACATTTTAAATTAACGCAAATTTTTCTATTTCTGTTTAAAAAAAAAAAAACAGAAATTGTTTATTTTTTTTTTTCTTTCCTTTTATTTTTTTGTTGGTGTTATAAATAAATTAAACTTTTAACATACATTTAGAAATTCTCAAATAAGAAAACGACAAAACTGTCTACTACAAAGCAACGCCACAATATGCGCGCATGTGTTGCCATAGGTTTGCTGTGTGATAATAGCAACGTTTGTATAACAAAATATAATATAGGCAACACTGGTCTTATAAAACTAGCCAACAGCAAGCAGTACGCACTACTCTCACGCACAATACGAAGTATTTATGTATGTATGTATGTATGTATGTGCGGTGTATTTATGTATATATGTACATATATTTATAAATAATTGCAAATATTTATTTGATAGTTTTTAATCTAATATAGGCGCACTAAACCAAAAACAAATAAAGAAAAAAAAATTAGAAAAAAACTTAAACCCTCCTCTCGACCGATGCTCTCATTTACGCTTCTCATCTACACTCGCATATACTGACTGACTGACTATAATAGTAACATACATTTCTCTTAAAGCACACCTACACCAACCAACAACGTACGCATTGTTTTGTATGCATTTAAAAAAAAATACACTGAAAGAAAAAAATTACGACAAGAAATCTGTTAAATTGCTGTGTCTTGATTATCACACATTGCTAGGCCGCCTCTGCCTGTGTAGCACCCGCTACACCTGCTTGTCTATCACGGAGCAACCTACTACATACATATATACCCCAAATAAAAAAAAAGAAGCATATGCATGCATATGTTCTTATCTACAGATATGCGATTATTTGGGGCGTTTTTTTTTTTTTTTTTGCCAACAGCCGCGATAGTCGTCTGTACATCCATCACATAGCAAATGGCTGGGCTTTTTGCAATTTTATTTGAATTTTTCTTGTTTTTTTTTTTTTATTATTTCATTAGATGTTGGCAACTGTTTTAGTCAAATTTTTATTTTTTGTATTTTTATTTTAATTGTTCTTCTAAAGTAATGGAAAACTTTTTAAAAGCCCCTCATCAGAAAAGAATTTCACAATAGAGAACAACAACAACAAAAAAAATTTTTTAAATAAAATTAATTTGTTTATAATGAGAATTAATCCAAATGAAAAATAAATATTAATAAATAATCGAATATTAAAATGTTTAAAAATATGCAGATTACAACATTCGGTAATGTTTTATTAATTATGCATGGCTATAAATAAATTATAAACAAATTTACCTGTAATGCTATAAAATACTAAGAAAAGTGATGAGGTATTATTAAAGCATTACATTAGCATTACGATTTAATTGAATAATTATTGATCATTTGTAAAGTAATGCTAAGCAATTATATATTAAAAGCATGAATGTAATTTAAATTTGAGGTAATTACATAAACTTATTAATCGGAATATAAGTAATGCTGACTAATTAGAAAGTAATTCTAGTCAATTACATTGGATTTTTATATGATTTTTAATTAGAACAAGAATTTGCAATTATTTCCAATTGATTTAAGGCAATACTTCATTAATTCCATGTTTTGTTTCGCAATTATTACATATTTTTGTAAATTTTAATGTAATGCTGAGCTCATTTCAAAGTAATGCTTATAGATTTTAAATAATGCTGACCTTTAGAAACCTTAAACTGGTCTTATTGAATATGTAGAATTAAAAAATTACGAGCTGTTACATACATTTACACATGTTTTGGGTTTTTCTCAATTATCACCAGGATTTTAAAAATTTCAATACAATGCTACTAAATTTCAACGGCAATTTCAAAGTAATTCTTTTAGATTTTTGCGTATCTGGGCAATTTTACGAACTCTATCATGTAATGCTAGGCAAATGCTTTTCATTTCTTAGCTTTAACTGCAACATTAAATTGTTACTGTTAAATATTACACATTTGCTAACATAAAATCAAATCCATGTAAATTTATATTTTCCGAATACAATTTAATGTTTTCTTTGCAAACAAGCCGGGGGAGAGAAAGAGAAAAAAAAGTGTATTACTTGTACATTTTCCTTTAGACTGTTTGTTGATGGATGGTGGATGTGTCTGTGGCCATATAATTATGTGTAATAACATGTGCAAATTGCACATTAAACATATTGTGGCAAAATTGAGAGGCGCAATACGAAAAGCTTATAATTGTAAATGTACAGTGCATGGAATATACAGCCAACAATTATTCATTTTTGTAAATAAACTGTCTAAATACATTTGGGGATTTATTTGGTAATATACAACAGATACAATAGATTCGAAAAAAGTTGTGTAGAGTAGAAAACAAAATTAATAATAAATATAATTAATTTAATTACGCACTACTACTACTACTACCATTAACAACGCATAGCTTTTTATATCACTTACTCACTGCGACACTCATTCATTCATTCATCCAATTTTTTATAAAAATATACGATAAATTTTTATATGTAATCGACAAAGTTAGTCAAAAAGAAAAGAAAAGACAGGGAGAGTGAGAGGTAAGATGATGATAATTATGAACATCAATCTCTATATCAGTATCATTTAACTTGTTGCGCGTTTACACAATGATTATGCGCTGAGACTGAGACTAAATATTCCAATTTAAAACAAAAATTAATAATGCTTTCATCTACCAACTCAAAATGTTTTAAAACAAACAAAGAATATAAAAAAGAAAAATGCGAAGAAGAAACTACAATTGTTTAAATATTTATTTTAAATTTATGCGTAGCCAAATATTTTTTAAGCTCAAATATCACATGCTATGTTACCATGTGTAGACCTCTTTTCAAAGCTATTTAAACACTTTTTTTCTTCGTTTCTTTTGTTTTATGGCAAGCACGTGCCCATTGATAGCTCTTCTCTTTTTGTGCCCCTGGCCTTTGTGGTCGATTAAGATTGGTAATTACCAAATAAAAAAAAATATGTTTAAAAACCGGTCTAAGAGATGTTAAAGATATTGATTTGTCAACCAAAAAAAAAAAAAAAAAAAAAAAAAAAAAAAAAAAAAAAAAAAAAAAAAAAAATTACGCATCATATTTTGGGTTCCAATACTTTTTTCTTAAAGATACCAAAGAAGAAAGAAATTCCATAATATATATAACGGATTTAAATTCTAACAAGTGTTCTTTAAGGCTTATTTGAAATATGAAGGTAATGCATTAGTAATGCTAAAGATATTAAGGTAATGCTACCAATAATTTTTGATTAAGTAAACATTATACACTGTTTTACAGCTCCCTTAACATAATAATTAAGTAATGCTATAGATTTAAAAGCAATGCCACCAACAATTTCGTGTATAACAACCTTATACATTCTTTTACTGCTCTCTATTAGCTTAATATGGCTTAAATTAAAAAATAATTAAATGCCATGAGACAAAAAGCCTTAAGGGAAAATAATTTTTTGTATTTCCTGCAAAAATTTATGCAAATTTAATAAGGGAATCGACTGTAAAGCAATTTAAATGCTTTTTTTTTTTATTAACTTTAACAAATATAATGTACAATAAAATAACGTCTACTGACAGTTAATAAAAGCCAGCAAGCAAATACGCTGTAGCAAATATGTTTTCTAATACGTGTTCCCTTTACTCCTTCAACTGTAAATGTAAGTGTATTTGGTAAATGCTACAACAAGAGGCCAAATAGAAATTGTCACATACAGGAAGTGCTGCTGGTGCTGTTTTTTCCATACTTTTTTTTTTGTATTTCTAATAGAATTCGTTGCGGAAGTACAACATATGCCATAGTAACACCATCACTATACGACTTACAGCACGATTTTATTCGTTTTAATTTTTAGTTCTTTCATTTGAGTTATGTTACACAGAGTTCAGTTCATATGATTTAAAGTGTTAAAATATTTAACGGAAGATGAATAAATTTAATAAAAACAAATTGAAATTTAACTAAATTAGGGCATGAAGGAAGCATTAGAATTAATGCTTAAGTAATGCTTTTAATTTTTATGTAATTAAACGTTAAAATATGTCATTTTATACGCATTATATGGTAAATATTTTGTAATTTCGTAAGCAATTACTTAAAATGCTTAGAATTTTCTAAAATTTCAGAATATTTGACAATATTATACGTATTGTTAGTAAGGCTTAAGCAAGGCCTATTAGTTTTGCAATAGATTTTTAAAATTTTCTGTTAATGATAACAATTAAAACACAAATCATGCATTTAAGCTGCTGATTACAAGGTATTACCAAAGAAATGTATATTCAATTACAAATTGAAATTCAATTGAAGAATTTTTAACAAAATATAAAGTAATTCTAAGCAAACTACATCATAAAGTATTTACATTTAAGGCAATTGCTTGGATTTTGTAGCATAAACATAAGTAATGCCAATGAATGCATGCATTATATAATCTAAACAGAAGTAATGCTTATGTAATGCTAATGTTTTACAGGTAATGCTAGTCAATTACTTTATTTTGTAATATATATTAGCCAGGTTTAATGCAAAATTTTCATTAATGCGTTACTTTATTATTAGTTTTTTAGATATTTTATCTCCAAAAGAGCTAAATTTTATTATTTTTTTTTTAGTTTTTCCCCATTTATAATGATATTAATTAATTTGAACCACTAGCACTTGTCATATAAATTTTTTAAAGTCTTTGGAGAAACAGAAAAATGTCGTATTACAGTAAGAGGACCCAACACACCACCACTCACAATTTTAGTATAGACAAGCATACATAAAAAGCAATGTGGTCGTGTTGTCTCCCATGAAATGAAAATAAAACCAGTAATTATTATGTCTACTTTTCATAACTGGCTTTCTTTCTTTCTTTCATAAAACAAAAATCCTTTCTCTTCTGACATTTTTCAAATAGTTTAACATTCGTGTTTATTTTCTTCTCTTCTTTATTACAATGAGCTGGCAGCAGTAGCAAATAAAATAATGCACATACCAAACAGCTTACACAGTCACAGTCAGTCGTCGTCAGTCAGTCAATCATAAAACGAAGCAAGAAAATAAAAATGAATGTAACCACAATTACTTACTTTAAAAGCACAAAGAAACTCTAGAGTCAGCTAGGCTAGGCTAGACTAGTTTAAAGAGTGGAGGTATTAGATTTGAAACTTGTTGAGATTTTTTTCTCTCTTTTTTTTTTTTTTTTAATAAAATTCGGAAGAGTTTGTTTTGTATTGAGAAAGGAATATCTAAACGTCATGCAACTTGGTGTGTTGTAGTGGATTAAAAGAATTTCATTATGGGGTTTTTATTTTAGAGATAAAAGCGTGTTGCTATTTTTGTCTTTTTTTTTTTTTTTTAATACGTTTTGGATTTCCAATTGCAAATTGAAATGGTTTACACTGGCTTCGTTTTGTGGTTGCATTGTAAATTCCAAGAATTTCATAACAATGTATGGTTTTTCACAGTAAATAGTATTTGCAAAGTGTCAATTCCTTTACCAAACTCAAAATAAAAATAACAATATTCACGTCATTATATCTCTAGACTAACTGCAGAGTCCATTTAAAATTTTATGGCATTATAATAACGTGCTTTGGAGATTGTTTGTTGTTGCTATGTATGTGCAGCACAGGCAAACTGAAGCAGCAGCAGCAGCATCAGTTGCAGCAGTTAGCTATGCTAGTAGTTAGTCTGCTGTGTTGTCTCAAGTCCTCCTATCAGATTCCGGTTTAAAGCTGTGTTTGCAATTCAAAAACCAACACACACAACTATTAACTACAGAAGTAAAAAAAAAACAATTTTTTTTATTGCAACATCCCCTTTACACCACAAACCTACATTCCTTTGCATACGAAAGAGGCCCCCAATGAGTTGCTGTGTTGCTGCTGTATGCTGCATTACGAACAAAACAAAAAAAACCAAAAAAAACTAAGAAAAAATGCAGCACAAACACGTGAAACTGTAAAGTGAATGGATACATGTTGCAACGAAAGAAAAAAAAAAAGAGGAAAAAAAGAATTCGAATAATAAAAGCATTTGCTAGAGTATTTGAAAAAGTATTACATGCAACATTTTGAGCAAGCAACTAGAAACCAGCACAGCACACATACTTTTGGAGGTCATTTGAAATGCAGCACACAACAGTACAAGAAAACAGAAAGAAAAAAAATGCAAAATCATTAAAATTTAAAAACAATAATAATTCAGTAAAAAAATGTGATTCATTAAAAAGAATGCTTCTAAACGCCTTAGGCCATGATGGCAATGCTAATGAGCAGCCATTTTTAATGTACATACATGACAAACACTTGTTGCTTCTGAGAAATAAAAATCAAATCAAATGAAATGGAATCGAAATATAAATTGCAAAGTCTGAACCAAGACGACGAGACGACGACACTTTATGTCCTAAAGAAATTAAAATTTTTATGCACAAATAAAAGCAATAAAAAAATGAAGCTTAACTTAGCAACACAATCACAATACAGAGTCCATCATCATATCACAACACATATATTATAATTAAAATTCAAAGAATTTTTTTTTTTTTTAATATTTCTTTCAAATCTTTAAGTGACCTTAAAAAAAAAAAATACAACTCACATTCATGTGTTTCATTCAGCTTTTTTAATTTAAATCATTACTTTTCATTTTTTTCTTTTCTTTATAGGCAATACAATAGAAATTTTTAAATCTGTGAATAAAAACTGAGCAGCAATAGAAGGAACAACTAAACGGAACTTGTGGTTTTTCTTAAAATATTCATTCATGTTTAAAACAAATAAAATAAACAACAACAACTGCCTTTGTTTTAAAAAAAATCTTTTTATGGGAAAAAAAAAATTCAATCGTTGTTATCACGAGAAAACGATTTAGAAAGCCGGGAGTATTATAAAAAAAAAATAAAAATAATTTACCATAAGCAGACGTCAAAGATTATTTAAATAACTGTTTAAAGCTAAATAGCACTACTAGTATAATATTAAAAAAAAAAAAATATTTAAATAAAATGGAAATTATAGTTAACAGTTTTAATTGGCTTTTAAAGTTACAGAAAATTAGATTTCTTGTCCAGCATTACCTCCCAGTAAGTTGCCTTTAAATGGCATTATTTAAGAGTAGTTGTTCGTTAAATTAGAAGATATACCTAAAAACTATGGAAATTAGTTGAATAAAATGAAATAATTACGATATAATTGCCAGTTAAATGAGAAAAATATATGACATTGACATTTATATAAAGAGCAATAGACAACAGGCCTTAAAATATAAAGTTATAGAGGATACAATTTTGAATCCCTGTAACGGTCCAATAATTTTATGTTAGCTAACAAGTAACTTCCCAGTTACTAACCAATAACTTACCGGTAATTACAGAGTAAATGTGTCGTAACTAGCCAGTATATGCCCGAAAATTATCCAGTAAATACGTAGTAACTACCCGGTAATTACCCAGTAACTTTCCGGTAATTACGCAGTAACTACCTAGAAACTACCGGGTAATTACTAACTAGTAATTTTCTAGGTAATTAATAACCAGTAACCACCCGGTAACTACCCAGAAACTATCCGGTAATTACCCTAAAACTATCCGGTAATTACCCAGCAATTTCCCGGTAATTATCCAGTAAATATGCAATAACTGACCAGTATATGCCCGGTAATAACACAGTAAATATGAAGTAGTTAATCAGCATATGCGCGGTAATTATCCAGGATATGTCCGATAACTATCCGGTAATTACCCAGCATATATCCGGTAATTACTCAGTATTATTAAAAAAAATTAGGAGTATAATAGGCCAGTGCATAATTAATTCCATTATTTGGAAACAATTAACATGTAATAATGCTAAAGCAATTATAATTTTTAATTTACGAATTTCCCATTAAGGAATTAAACAATTATTTGAAATATTTCATGCTATATATACAAATGCCAACTTAATTTAACAAATTTAAAGCAATTACCATATAATGCTAACAGCCAAAATGCATACAAATTGCATTAATTTGTTATAGAAATAAAAAGTAACTAATTAATCTATGTAATGCTCTTCTTTTATTTGTTTGTATATAAATTGCATTAATTTGTTAAAGAAATAAAAAGTAACTAATTAATCTATGTAATGCTCTTCTTTTATTTGTTTGTATTGCTACTGGTAATGCTTTTAATATTTTCAAACAGTTAATAAAATAATTCATAATGTAGCATACACCAATGCTAAGTTAATTTAACAATTATCATATAATGCTAAAGCAATTACACACACTTATGATGAGTAATTTCAAGTTTTAACAACTAAAACGCACAAATAAATATTAACTTTCTTTTCGTAAAACCAACATGTAATGTAATTCCTAGTAATGCAATAGGTATAAAATTTAGTGTTAATGTTGGTTTTTTTACCGCTACTGGCTGGCAATTACTAGGTAATGGTAATGCCTGTAGAAAAAAAAAACGCTAAATTGCATACTATTTGGCACAATAAATGTCAAATATTTTCCAAAGAAATTGAAGGAAAAATAAACCGTTTTTATGATGATTTTGTAGATAAAAAAAATTCCCCCATCATTTTTAAAACACATATACGCGTATACATCCATATGTAAGTATGTATGTACATATTGTGTAAATAAATGAAATTTGCATAATTCTAAGAATTCAATAATGAATTTAACAACATTGGTTAGATAGATATTCGATACACGCAAAAATACGTACAAGAATTTCTTTCTTTCCTTACTTAAGTTGGCTAAAAAAAAACGCACAAGAAAAAGACACTTTTAAAGACCGTAAAAGGGAAAAAAGAAGAAGAACAAGAGAAGAGAAACAAATCAGTTGAATACCAATAAAAACCATAGAACAGGAAAAACAAAAAACTTTAAACTTAAAGACACACAATTATGCACAAAGCAATGCAGTGCAATGCAATGCGCGAGGCAATGCAGTTGTCTCTTCCTCCTCACAGAGCAAGTAAAAGAGAAATATTTTTATAATGATTATGAGAATGATAATAAAGACAATGATGATAATGATAATGATGATGACTATGGTGACTGTGTTAAAAATGCCACTGGCAACAATAATGTTAAGATTTATTGTAAAATATGTTAAAAAAAAAAACCAACAACAATAATAAAAAATTAAAATAAAAATTTTTAAAAGAAAAACTTGTTTTAAGCACAAAGAAAATATGAAAAAGAGCCATTAAACATAATAAAACGCTGAGATCACAACAGTAGAAGCAATACAATGAATGCAAAGCCAATGACTTTTTATGTGTTTATGCGACTGCCAATGCTAATGCGCTGGCAGGCGAACCTGGTCGTTTGGTTTGCTTATTTGTTGGTTGATGGTGGGTATTGTTTGTTTGTTTGTTGGTTTTTTAAAATATATGGCTAACTGCTGCTTACTGACTGACTGCCTGTCTGTCTATCTGTTCGACTATCTCCTCTCTGTTGTGTGGCAAAATTTTTAGAGTTTTTAAATAAAGTTTGTTGCCAACTGGAGTTACAGCAACAAAAATTAAGCCAAGATCAATACTAAAACTCTTGTAAGTTGTATGTAAAAATCGTGGCTATAATGCACACACAGATATACATACATACACGTACCCGTAAGCATGCGCTTAAAAGCAACACCTTTAGAAATATTAACAGTCTTTTGCGCAAGGTTACAACACGACAATGATATTAGTCTGGGGCTGGTATAATACAACAACATCGACAGACAGCAACAAAATGTTATAAACAGTATGTGTTGTAGGCTGACAGAGAGACTCTGGTTGCATAGTTAAGTTGGGTTAGTTAAGTACACACAGACGACAGTGGTTGTGTCTGTTCTTGTCTCTTTGCGCCAGCAAGCCAGCCAGCCAGCCATTGATGCTTTTGGAAGAAGATGCTGCGTTACGCTGCTTTGCTTGAAAGTTTATGGTGGGAAAGTATGAAATTTATGCACTTTTTTTGTTCTATACATTATGTTGCTGTTCCTAAGCAGAAACCGGTCCAAGGTAGTAAGAGTCTAGGTAGGGTAAGTGCCTTAAAATATTTTTGTTTCGTTTTTCTCTCTATACCTGTGCTTCGCTTTTTTTTTTTTTTTTTTTTGTAGTTAAGAATGTCTAGAGCAATGACAATAAATTAAAATTTAATTTAAATTGATTTTTCAATAATGTTGTTAAAAATCTGATAAAAAAAAAAAGCACGCGAAAAACAATGAATAACCCAGAGGAGGCTAGGTTTGGTTTACAGGAAAATTAAGGTCACTGCTATCATTGCCTGCCACGCGGCTTTAGTTGCCAACTATTTTTATAAGAGAAATATAATTAAAAAAAAGGGAAGCGGGATAATAGTTATTGTTTAAGATTATGCCGGAAATATTAAGGCATTAAAAGGGCAATGGATTAATGCTTAGGTAATGCTTTCGTTTAATAAAGAAAAAACAAAAACAGCCTGTAATAAAATACAATAATTTAAAATAAAAGCCTATAATAAAAAATAATTATAATCTTCAATAAATAAATAAGCTGTAACACATCACTGAGAAAATTTTTCATTTGCAGGTAATGCCTTAAAAGTTCTGCTACAAATTTTTAAAAGAATGGTGCTATTAGCATCAAATAATAGCACAAAACAACAAAAATTTATGTTTTAGGAATAATACATGCAAATTATGGTTAATTGAGAAATATTATGTATAATAACAGGTAATGCTTTTCCAATTTTAGTATATAGTTTTAAAGAATGTTAGTTATTTAAGTGGAATGTTAGGAAAGAAATTAATCATTGCCTTGTAATTGCTTAAAATAATAATCAGAAACACCAAAAATTAGAATCAATCTACTTTTAGCTATTAAAGAGGGCAATTGTTATTATTTAATGCATTTTTTGTACATAATTACTAATGCCCTTAACGTTTTGATACAATTTGTTCAAGAAATTAGATTATTTGAAAAAAATCATATGAAAATAGTTCAGCATTGCCTTGTAATTACTCAAATAGTAATACAGAATATCAAAAATTGAACGTTTTACCATAATGCATTAACAATTGTGTTTATTTAAATACTTTCTTGTATACATCCGGTAATGCCTTTACCATTTAACTACAAATTTTTAAAAAAGGTATGTTATTTAGGCAAAAATCTTAAGCAAACAGTTAAGTATTGCCTTGTAATAGTTTAAACAATAACTGAAAGCACCACAAAAAAATTATTAAAAAGAGAATAAACCAAACAATTACTTAGTAATGTTTTAAATCATTAAACGTTTTATTTACAAAATTCAATGCTTAAAGTTCTCAATTAGCATCAGAAAAATTCAATGAAATTGTTAGTGAAACAAATCTCAAATCAAGTATGTATTAACAATGGAAAGATTTCTATTAATTTATAAACAATAAATATCCCAACAATAATGTCTAGAAAAAAATCTAATAAAAATTCTTTACTTTTATTTGATTTAAAATGATAAAATGCGTCATGCTGCTGCATTTGAAACAATAAACGGCGGTGATGGTGGCGGCAACTTTGTTTGAAGCAAGAAAAGTGAGAAAGTTGCAAGAAAAGAATCCAAAAGACATAAAACTGCAGTGAATGAAAGATAAGCGATATGCGATGACAGAAATATAGCCAGACACCCAACAGATTTACAGTGCGTCACACATTGTACACTCTCGACTGAATTAATTAAAGCAAAACAGGTATGGTAATTGTGCAGGTAAAAAAAAAAAAAAAATTCAAATAAAATAAATTTAAAAAAAAAAAAATTTCTTTGTTTGTATTGATTTTTGAAGTTAGGCTCAGTCACCACCGTGCTGTTGTTGTTATTGAGTCAGAAATCCGACACATTCAACAAGTGTTTGTTTCTACATGCCCATACCTCCTCACCCCACCACTATAGTACTGCTGCTGCTGTTGTTTTTATGATATAACGTAGTAATACTACGTTTATATGTACATAGTAATACTAGAATGAATTAAATACTATAAGTATAGTATAGTTTTAGATTGTATGACGCATATACAAAACAAAAACAACAAATATTAGAAGCAGAAACAGTGTGAAAAGAAAATCTATTACAATTTTTTCATTGTGGGTGTAGGTTTTCATTGAAAGCTACACACACTTACACTCCTCCACAAGTGGCAGACATCATTTAATAAAAAAAAAAAAATATTCCAAGATGTAGTACGAGAGCAGGAGTACATGTATGAGATATCTTACAAGTGAGATGTAATAGTTGCTGTACTGCTGCTGTCTGACTGGTTGAAAGAGGCAGAGGAGACGAGACATAGGCATAGTAGTAGGAGTACGAGTACAAAAAGTATCCGTGGTTTTGCCTATTAAACTGTTACACTCACACACATGTACATACATACACACTCAACTCATGTCATGTTATGAGGAGAAAAATCTTTTGAAAATCTAGGCCTACTTCTTCTGCTAGCTATGCGGATGCGGACGTTTTATTAAAAAAGATATAACACCTACACTTTATGTGCTTAAACAATGTGTCACACACACACATACGAAACGTACATATGTATGGAATGTAATAAAAGATATTTTAAAACTACAACAATAACAACATCAGAACAGAATTCTTAAGTTATTCTTAAGATTTATAGAGACAGTCACAGACACATTGTGATGACATGTGTTACCAATCAAAAGTACATAATGGTTTTGCTGATGATACTGATGATGATGACGGTGATGATGGTGACACAATTGATAAAATAAATTAAATTAGTTGTGCTGCTTTTCTTATAAAGGATGTCACACTACTAGGTTGCTTACAAAAGATGGTTACAGAAAAAAAAAAATCAATCAAAGCATGCAGCATCTTCTACCAAAACTTCAATAAAATGTATCATAACTAACTGCAGCAGTATGTTTGTTGGCAATTCTATTTTGGCATTGAAAGGGTAAGTTGTTTAATTGCAAAGGCATTGAAAGTTAATGCTTTGTAGTTAAAAGGCAATTACATGAGAATACTTAGTAATTAAAAGGCAATGCTTATCAATTAAAAGGTAATGCTGACTAATTACAAAGTAATGCTGGACGAAATTAGACAATGCTTGGAAATTATAAGAGAATACAAAGGATTATCTAGAAATTATAAGAAAACACTTAGTAATTCCAGGGAAATACAACCCAATACTCGGCAAAATACAAAAAAGTGATTAAAAAATTACAAGTAATTAATAGGTAATGCTTAACAATTACAAGGTAATGCTTAACAATTACAATGAAATGCTTAACAATTGCAAGATAATGCTTAATAGTTACAATTGTAACGGTCAGCAATTGCAGGGTAATGCTTAGCAATTACAAGATAAAGCTCAGCAATTACAAAGTAATTCTTTGCGATTACAAGGTAATGCTTAGCAATTACACGGTAAGGCTTAGTAATTACAGGCTAATGCTTGTTTTTTTATGTTTTATTATGGCTATTACAACAACCGTCGGGAGATAGTTTCTATTTTATGACAACTTAGTGCTTTTTATTGTTAATGAAAAGCAATTCCAAGAAATTAAGAAAATAAATGTTATAATCAGTCTTATTAAGGTTGCCATATAAAGAAAGTTGATTAAGGAAATTCTAAGCAGTTTAAGATAAAGCTGGCTTTTGATAGTCAATGATAATACTTAACAATTATAAGACAGATATGCTTCTCTGTTCTAAAGCGTATGCTAATAAACAAAACCAATTAAACTGCTGGAGAAAAATTAGTTTTTAATTCACTTTATGAAAGAATATATTGAGGCGCCTATTTTCGCAAGAGAAACACATTTCGCAGAGATTCTTCTTTTTTTTTTTGCTTTTTTATTTCCTTTACAGTTTTCATTTAAAGAAAACACATGTTGGTTGGAAAAGTTTTGCATAAAAAACAAAATTATTATTTTAATAATTGAAGGAAGAAATCTGAATTTAAACTGTTGTTGCTGTTTGCTTTTTTCTATTTCTGTTTAACCACAAAAAAGGAAATAATATTGTTTACACATGTTGTGAATATCATAAAATTTCAATTCACACGGCTTTTACTGCAAAAAAAAAAAAAAAAATACAAAAAAAAAAAAAAAAATAAAAAAAAAAAACAAATAGCAACAGCCAACAGGCAAATTAAAAACTGGCAGTTTTTTTTCTTCTTTTCTTCTTATTTATTTGCAAAATTTTAATTGAAATAGTAATGACAGGAAAATTATGAATATATGTATGTATTTATGTGTGGAAGGAAGTTTATATTTATGCGGGAAAAATTCCAGAGGAAAGAAAGTTATTGTAATGGCGCAATGCTGTTTGGATTATTTAATCTTTTTATTTAATAAAACTAGAAAAACCATGGCACAAAAGCTTGATTGATTAAAAAAAAAGGAAAGGTTAAGAAGCCAGTCATTACCACAATTACATGAAAAGCAAAAAGACAAGAACTTGCAAAAAAAAAAAAAAAAAACCCCATCAGTAATGTGGTAAGGCGTAGTGGTTGATAAGTGTGGTGTTGTGAGAGAATATTTAAGACATTTATTTGCAAGTGAAGCATGACACATACATCCGATATTTGATGAAGAATTTAATTGAAAAAATTTGGAGAAGAAGAGGAGCTGCTGCTCCATGCATACTTCATTCCATTAATTCATTGACAAACTGCTCATGTGTAAAGTGGTTACCCTCCTTCCCTATACATACACACGTTGAAGTAAAAATGGAAGAAAATAAACAGAGAGGCAGAGAGAGAGAGAGAGACAAAGAGAAAAAAAAGCTATGGTTTAACCTTTAAACCAAAGATCATCGTTATCATCAGACTGACGACGACGACAATGATGACGATGATGATGATGATGAGGATGATGAAGATCATGTTGATTCTAGTTCATTGCGGCTGATGTTGACTTTCGCAAGTTATGAAGAAAACAAAAGCAAAAAAAAAATGTAAAATGAACGTCATACGCTATTTAAGAGAAGCTGTGGGAGAATTTCTTATTAAATTTTTTTTGAAATGAAACAAGGGGAACCAATTTTCGTCTTTTAATGCTGGCTTTTGCTTTTTTTTTTTTTTTTTGTTTGCGAAAAAGTGTGGGAAAATTTTTCAAAACAAGTAATAAAGGCGGCTTTTTGTACTTTCCTTGTTAGCTTATATAGAGAAGTTTGATATATACCAAGCGAAATATTAAAAATCAGTATATCTTATTACATCATGCTTTAATATTAACAATTTAAGAAAGAAAAATACAAAAAAATTAATAAAAATTCTTGAATTTATAATAGAAACATACACACTGCTGGAGATGGATGATTTCATTAGCTGTAGCAGCAGCACAAGGCAAATGTATAGAAAACTACAGTTAATGGATGCTAATATTATTAGACATACATATAGGCTGGGGATGGGGCTGGCTGGCGGTTCTACTGGCTACATATAATTTAAAGAGATGAGTAATCATCAATTTTAAATTGATGAATGAATGAATGAAATAAAAAACACAAAATATTTTAAAGATGTATCATACTACTACTATAGTGTAGTAAATGGGAAATGATAATGATTCAAACATAAAATATTTAAGCTATAAAAAGCCTACCAAAAATATTCTCTTTTGAAAGGAATTAAATCCTTTCCCTTAAAATATTCTACGCTTATAGTTCTTACGAATATTAATAATTTTTGTATTTCTCGTTTCTTTCGAGCCATTAAATAAGCATTTGCATTTTTTATGAGCCATAAAAAGTAATAAAATGAAAATTTGTTGCAAATATCCTGTCGAAAAATGTCTATATTTGTCATAAAACATATTGTGACGCAGTAATTATAAGAGATTTTGAAGTTCCCTTTAACAATAACAATAATAATAATGATAAATGACAACAATATTTGCAAAACGACAGTAAAAAACGGAGCCAACACACAAAGAACTTTATTCCCTCCTTCCTTTTCCTTCTTCTTCTTCTTTTAGAATAGACAAACAATACAAAACGCAGGGCTTTACTTTAGTACTCTTGAAAAAAGGATAGAAATGAGCAGCAGCAGCTTAAAATAGCAGCTGCAGTTGAAAAAAAGACAAACAAATCTCAAGTACAGCAAAACAAAGGCGACAGAAAAAAAAACCAGCATAGCTTAGGGCGCTAAACAAAAAAAAAATAATAATAAAATCCTTAAAAATATAACACAAAAAAAGGAAAGAGTGAGAGAGAGAGCTAAAGATAAAAGCTAGCTTTAAAAGGCGTTGTCTGGTGCTAAAATCTGTTGCCTTACAGACCCCTATGAAAATGAAAAAAAAGGAAAAAATTCCTGGAGCTGTTAAAAACTAAAGAATTTAATAACTAATAAACCTCCTTAATTTTGCTTACTAAACAGCTTTAATTTAAAAAATTTAATAAAAATTCTACACAAAAAAACAAAACGAAAAAAAAAGGAAAAGAACATTTTCCTCCCACTCTTAACTGGCGCCACAAACATATTTATGTGTCTACACACTACACAATATCCTTATTGATGGAGTGAGTGAGTGTGTAAATGTTTCTATTATTACCCTTAAAAAAAATCGCCCTTTTTATACGGTAATTGTTGTTGTTGTTAAGCTCTCTTGAGACTAAAACGAATGCTTATGTCTGTTACACTCTCTTACAACATATACAGTAACAACATAGAGAAATAATGTAAAGACGCGAACCGGCTTTCTCATTATTTACATGATTGTTATTAAATATGCTCTCTCTTTAGTACTTTTTTAAACATCCTCCTACTCCCTGTGTATGTGTGTGACTGCGCGAGTGTTTTTTTTTTCTGTTTCTGTTTCTGTCACCATATCCAAAACATTATTTTATTTGCACACACGTGTAGCAATAAAAAAAAAAACTTTTTTTAATACACAAAAATACTCAAGGTCGTACGTTGGCTACAAAAATCATTTTTTTTTTGTTTCGCTCTCTTTTGCCTCCGCTGTTGATGTTGTTGCTGCTGTTATTGTTGTGGTTGCTGTGAAAGCTTTTGCTGCATTAGTTGTATTAGAGTTGATTTGTATGTGTATACAATACCTAAACAATAAATGTCTGTGCATTGCACTACTCCTCTCTCTCTCTCTCTTTCACAATCACACCACATTACTCTGGACTTTTTCACGGTGTATCATAATTTATTTGGTACGTACTTTAACCCTAAGTGAAGTACAGAAATAAAAAAGCTTTGGGGGTATAGCTGCTGAATGAAAATTAATGGAAGAATAAAGCTTTTCTTTAAAAAGTCAAGATTTCTGTTCAAGGAAATTTATTTTTTTAATGAAAATTTCCTGTAAATAAAAATTTATTTTTTCTTCTTCCTTTATTGTAAAAAAAGGAAAAAAAATCTTTTTTAACTACGCAAAAAAAAAATTATGTAAAAATTAATGACACACCCAATCAAAAAAAAAAATGTCTTTATGCTGCGTTTTGTTTTTAATTCCTTCTCTTTACATAAAACAGTAGTGTAGTGTGTTGTTGTAGTTGTTCGCAGTGTGTTTACTTCCGCTCAAAATTTCCGTTAGATTGCAAATGAGATGCTGCTAATGCAGCAGAAGCAGCAGCATTCGCTCTCTAATTTTTTTAGAGTCTCTTGAATTAAAACTACACTTCCGTTACCCTCACTCATTTGCCGGCCGGCATTTTTTAAAGCACAAGTGGTAGGAGATTTCATTTAAAGGCAATTTTGGTTAAAAAAAAAATAAAGCACATTTAAAGGCGTTGGCGACAGGTTATAATTTGCTTTAAGATTTTGATAATGTATTGGGTGTGTTTGCAATTAAAAAATTACAAAATATTTGTACAAAAAAATTTAAAAATAAAATTAATTTGAACTAGTTTGAACAATCCAAGAATGCCTTAATATCGTTGAAATATACTACGAGAGTACAGATTCAAACGAGGCCACATTTCGAGTATTACGGTGTGATTGCGGTTGTTATAATCGACCTACCGTGCCAGTAATTCAAAAGATTATAAAGAACAACAGAAAAAGCAAGAAGAAACTAACAAATAAATATGATTGTAAGAAGAAAGAGAGCCGCAGTGCAAAAAAGAGAATTCGCGCCAAAATAAAATCTTAAATTACAATCCCCTCATATTACGTATAAATAGTAGTAGAAGTTGAACCAAAAGTACTACTACTACTACTATTACAATTACAACTGCAATTTTCTTAAAAAAAAAAAGCTGCATTTCAACATGATAGACATTTATGTACACACATACATATATGTAATGTAAACAATACAACATTTATAAAAACTATGGAGAACAGTGAGTGAATAGGGTACCGAAGGGGCTCGCTGTAAACATAACATTAAGCGCTCTATGTGTGTATGCATTTGATATACAAAGAAAACTACTACTAAAGTTAAACACTGTGTTTGAATAGAACGAACCTACGCCTTAACTAAGTGTCATTGCGCATGACGTCGTGAGCGGTGATGAGAGCGAGCTTTTTAGTGAGTAAAAAAAAAGTAATAGGGTTGGGGTAGGATAGTAAAATTAAGAACCTACACCAATCTGTGTAACAAAAATACAACTGAACCCGTTTCATTGTATGTACATATATTTAAATAGTAATTTAAGGCAATTCTACTAAAGATATGCTGTAAAATTGAAAAATTCATTGTTAATGTAAAGCCTAAAAATATGTAACAAGTATTTTGGGTGTAACCGCCATACGTTATTCTAACAAAGTTCAAAATTCTTTTGTAAATGGACTCCCTCCTATTCCCTTTATATTCGTGTTGTATGTACATACAACATATACAAAATAGGAGTATATATTAAGGCGTAGTAAAATATAAAAATGCACTTTTTTCTGGTGTGTTCTAGCCAAACCTGCGCACAACTGTTTTATCTTCCAAATACTGGAGAGAAGAAAAAAAAAAGACAAACACACGTTGCTGTTCAACGTGTATTATTGTGTTGGCTGCTGACCCCTGTCTTGTCTTTTTACGCTCGAGAGAAAACGCCTAAAAATATGCAGTATTTGCAACAACAACAAAAAGGGCGCCAAATTATTTGTCTACCAGGAAAAAAGAAATGTTTTTGCAAATTTTATAGACTTTGAACTTTGAACAAATAAATGAACGTCATTGTGACATACATACATACATACATATGGATGGGGTCTGCACATGCACATACACACTCTGTTCTATAATAATTTCACCATATTTTGCAATTAAAACACGAGCAAATGAATGAAAAAACGAAATAAAAATCAAAAGATAGTAAAGAAAAACAGGTAATTAACAGGTAAATGTTAATAAATGTTCTAATAAAAGATACTTTAGATCTATGTAAGTGACTATACACACTGTTTCTTTTTTCCCCTGTTACCCCCCTCCCCCTCCCTAACATAATTTTATAATGTAATAAAAAAAATGAAAAAAATAAAAATTGACTTGATCAACTCACCGGAATCCGAGGGTGTTTCTAGATTTGTGCTCAAATCATCCATGCCATCTTTACACCTTGTATAGCTGTGATCTCGATGTTGCATATAGTGCTGGGTATTGCTGCTGATATTTGACGATTGACTGGATACCGGTGAAACACCACCTGCACCGTAACGTATGTCATGATCCAACAGTGAGGAATTACTTGAACCCATTGTGGATTCTTCATCGGAATCGAATTCGGAGCAACGTGCATAACTGTAAACACCACTGCTACTACGCGTACTTGTAACAGAATTTGATTTTAACGTTGCAGATGATGACTCTTGGGAACTGTTGCTAATGACATCAATAACATCGTCCAATGTGCTGGTGCTAATGAGGCGTGTTTCGATATGTTGTTTACTGGTGTCTTGCAATTCCTGACTAACATTACTGATGAAATCATCGGCATTGTCGGTTAACGAAATGTTATTGCTGCCCATGACACAGGCTCTCAAGTCGACATTATGACGGAATACCGGTGTCGAGCAGTCGTCGTCTAAACTGTGCGGTGTATCAGGACGTTGGTATATTGTGATGGACAGTAAGGAGGAGGAGTCGTCGCAGTCATTTACGGAGGAGTCTGTGTTAATAATTGTATTAGCCGAGGGCAACAATTGATCTCCTCGTTTTGTTATATGTATTGTGCCACGTAACTGTTGCTGTTGTTGCTGTTGTTGTGTGGATTTCTTTTGCTGTTGCTGTTGTTGTTGCTGTTGGGATTTACGTAATAACGATGTGCCGGGTGGTATATTTTGCATTGTTGTTGTCGTTGTTGTTGTTGTACATGCATTGATTTTATTTAACATTGTCTTACTATTTGGTATACTATGATGTGCCAATTGTTGTTCTACATCATCTGTGGGTTCCTGTTTAATGTCAGCAGCCTTAGTAGTTTCCTGTTTAAATGTCATATGCTGTGCTTTTCGAGCTGTCACCACTGTGGGTGGTGGTCTTTGTGGATTTTGTTGCTGCTGTTGTTGTTGTTGAGTTTCAGAATTTTTCTCTGTTTTAACATTTGTATGATGAATGTTCGATACACCCATTACAGCAGCCAACGAAACACCTGTACTAATATCACTGCACATAGAGGAGGCTGAGGTGGAGAGGGCATTCGTACTATCACTTGTACACCACATTAAGTCTGTATTACGTATTTCGGGCTTTATATCTAAATCGAAATCCATGGGACTACTGCCACCACCACCATATGATAAAAATGTGTCCGATTCAATTTTCTGTATATCACTGTAAATTGAAGGTAGTTCATCTAAGAAATCAAATGGATCTGGTTGAATTTGATTAAAATCATCGGAGAATGCATTTGGACTTAATTCATTGAAGAATGAACTGATGGGCGATGTGCCATACGTACTGCATAATTTAGCCATTTTGTCGAAATATTCTGAAAGGTCTGTTGTAGTATCACAAATTGTTTGTAGTTTAACGGAAGGAAGATGCCAGATCTTTGCGTTTTCCCGGTATTGTTTGTTTGTTTGTTTAGTCAATAAACTGTAAAAAGAAATGGAAAATATAAAGAAAATAATTAAATAAAGTTTTTTCTTTTTAAATATATAAATTTTTAAATAAAATCTACAATAAAAAGTCATCATTTAAATGTAATTGAAAAATTCTATGAAAATAAATCAAAATTTTCGAATAATTGAACATTTTTCATACAAATTCTTGATAATTTAAAATCGGCAGTTAATGCAGTGCAAGATGTAAAAGTGTTTTTGCTACTACTACTACTCTCTCTCTCTCTCTCTCTCCTGTATTTCTCACGTTCTGTTATATTGCTCCGATTGTGCACACTACCCCCCCTTACATTCGAAAGTCTAGAATCTATCATGAACACAAACAAATATTTTTGCAACGTCATTCCATGTATAATTAAATGGACCCAAACAGCAAGCCACATACATACATACAATAGGTTAAAAAGAATGTAAATAAAATGAAAACAATATTGTATTGTAATAATAACTGCTTTATTATATGAAGTAAAACTCATTTACAGACACATGATGTTCGTACGAATATGTAAATACGAGTACTATTACCAGTGAGTGTAAACGAAAAAAAAACAAAAAAGAGAATAACTGGTAATGAGCTTAAAAATGAAGAGTGTGATCGGGCAGTAAATGGAGGCAAATAAACGGGGAAATCTTATTAAATAGATAGAAAATATAGAAACGTTTGAATGTGTAGGTTAAATATTGATATTATATAGTGTGTGTGTGTGTGATGGGGGATTGTAAACAATGTTACACAGGGAATTATTTTACGCCGCTATTTGTGTTTTTATAGTATTTTTGTGGGCGTTTAGTGGCATTTTGTTGAAGAAAAAAAAGTATACCTACTATTATTTTTGTTTTTTCTGTTGTTTTTCTAATTTTGTTTTGCTTTTTGTTTGGCGCCTTATTAAGTAATAGTATTTAAAGAATAAATAAGTTTGACGGCATACATACACAAACATATATTTATTGTTCATGTTTTATAGTAATTTGGCATCAATTTACATAGTGAAAGAGAGGAAAACAAAAAACGAAAAAATCAAAGACAAAAAAAAAAACTAGAATTAGTCACACAAAGAAAATATAAACAAAACAAAACTTGTTTATTTGTATATTTCATAAAGATAATTGTTATTGTAAAAAAATTCTAGGAAATTGCAATAGTTAAAGAAAAGTTATTTTTAATTTTCAAGTCATAATGAAAAAATTTGTTTTTTTTTAATTTAATTTCATTCAATATAATTTATTTTCTTTTTCTTTTTAATATAAACAATTCCCTTTGTTTTTCTTATTGATTAATTTTGTAAAAATCAATTAAAATTAATTACGCGCTCACAAAAAAAAACCGGCAGTATGGACATTACGGTTTAACATGAACCATAACAACAAACCACAATAAAAAAATGCTTGTGGGCACTCTCTGTGGTGTGTTTATTTACATGCCGAAAATATAAAATGCCGGTGGTAAACAAGTTTTTTTTTTTATTTCTTCTTCACTTATTACCCGAGGGTAACTTTTTAATGCACTTTTTTGTTCGTTAGCAAACAACATAGAGTAAAATACTCTGCGTAAGTAAAAAAAAAACACATGCACACATACATATGCATTAACACAAGAGTTTAACTATTTAAGAGTCTTCTATTAAACACAAGAAGAAGAAAAATAAATGCCAAAGAGTTTTTTTTTCTTTTTTTTAAGAGATCAAACAAAAGAATTTCGATACCGTTATAAATTTAATAATAAAAAAAAAAACTTAAATTGAAATAAAATAAAGTAAATTAAAATATTATTAAATAAACAAAATTAAATATTGTTTATTGCTACTCTATAGAGGTAGGTACCTACAGTGGCTTACCAAATAATTTTAATTATAATTTTAAAGTCGTCAACATTTTTAAAAATATTCTTTTAATTTAAAAATTTACTATAAAACACACTCAATTTTAAAAACACTAACTTATGTAGTATTGTATTATTATTTTTTTTTTATTTTTATTAATTTAATTGATAAGTAATTGCCTTTTGGCAATAAATTATTTCTTCTCTTTATAAGCGGCGTCTGCTTTAATTTGAAAGAGTTTCACAACTAAATCACAAATAATGAAGACAAACAGACGATTTGTGCAGTTATGAATATGTATAGTTACGTTTTTTTTTTTTTTTTTTTTTGGTGGTAATGAGCATAATGAGAGCTGCTTGTTTACATATATTTTTGGAATATAGGTACGAAGACGAAATTGGATGATTGGTTTGTGTCTTCGCAAATGGGAATATCATTTTAAACCGTTAGAATTCATAGAAATTATTGTTTTGTTTTCAATTTGTTTGCACGATGGGACGGACAATGATGGTGAATAATTCGTAATTAGTTAGTAGGTATTAAAATTATTATTTTAAATGTTGTTTAATTTTTATTTTTATTATTTCGTAACCAAATAATTAAAAACTATGCCGAAAGACCGTGAGTCTACTGTTTATTAATGCCTTGTTACTGTAGCGTAATTTGTATGAATTTTTGTATTGAATTTTTTTAATTAGCAGCTGTACTAAGGCCAACAATTGTTGTGGAATTTAGAGAATTTAAAATTTTATTAAAAAAAAAAAATTAATTCTATTACAAAGTTATCGAAAGTATACCTACTACGATTCGATGATTTCTAATACCTATGTGTAAACAATTGATTGAAACAATTTTTATTTTTATAATAAATTATAGGTATATGTGGGGAACTGTGTGGCGCTCTTCCATTCTATCTTTAGAATCTGTACTAGTTTCTTATTTAATTTTAATTAATTTCAAACATCTATATTAAGCTGGAATTTCTTTTTTTAATTTGGATTTTAGAGTGAATACTAATAGGCCAGTTCCTTACTTTAAAATAATTTTTACTATTTTAATACATCAACCAAATAAAAGTACATAGTTGGAAAAAAATTCTGATTTAATTTAACAATTATTGTGTACTCCTATATAAATTGCTCTCTAAAATATATACATAAAAGTACTTTCCAAAAACGTACCTATTTCTAAAAGGTTTTTTTTTAAATTATTAAAAAGCGCCTCTTGAACATGTCATATTTTTTAAAATGTTTGTAATACTTTGTCTTTCATTATTTGTACTACTTTTAACAAGAATATTTATTTAAAAATTTATTGTTTATTAAAATTAAAAAAAAAACTAGTTATTTTCAATTTATTGTTAAAAAAAAAAGAGAAGCAAGAAAATTAATTTATAAAATATAAAAACAATTTTAAAACAAATAAAAGTTAAATTAAAAAAAAAAAAATAAAAATTAAAAAATTAAAAAGTAAAAAAAAAATTAATGTATGTATGTATACATATTAATACAAATGAATTCAGTTTTTTGTTAAAAAAAAAACAAAACCTTTATAAATTGTATAGTTTGGCTATAAAAAATAATGCCTTATTGTTATTATTCTTAAAAAAAAAAATAACAATAATAAATGAAAAGTTATTTAATTTTTTCAACTCTTTTGTTTTTAACTTAACCACTATATTTCATTTATCAACAAATGTAATTTTTTTTTATTTATTTAAAAATTCTAATTTCTAACACCAATTTTCTTTTTTTAATTCTTCCAAAAAAAAAAAAAAAAAAATTTTTTAATCCAAAACGTAATTTTTTCTCACCTTATTTTACAATTAATTTCGTTGCTTTTGTTTATAAATCCAATACGTTGTGTAATTTTGTTTTTAATTAATCCTTATTTAGCTTAAACTTTGTTTTAAATTTTGTCAAAATTATTTTCAATTTTTATTTCTTTGAATTTCTATACTTTTTCGCAATTCTTTTATTTTATCAAGTGATTTTTTTTTTTCTAACAGCACTTACTGTAACAATCAATTCTTTTTTTTCTTCTTCTTCTTCTAAATTTTAAACCAAAATTCCAGTTTAAAGGCAAAATCGGTCAGTATTTCATTAATTTTTCTTTTTTCTATTTTTTTATTCTCCTTCGAGATGCACTCACAGCACTTCTCTTCTTAAATTTTTGTTTTTTTATTTATTTTGTAGTGCTTCAGAAATTATAGCACAAAATCAATCCCTTGTGCTGTTTTGTTTTTGTTATTTTATTATTTTCTTTTTTGCTCTTGCTTAGTTGCTGCAATTATAGTTGTTGGTGTATGAAATTCGTCTTGTTTATTTTGATTTGTTGTAGTTGCTGCTGCTGCTGCTGCGTTTATTTACAAAATTTTAACGGTAAACACAGTGGCATATCATTTAGCAATACAATGAATGCAACGATAAACACTCACAATTTTTCCTTTTGCTTCTTCTATTCTTTTTTTTTTCGTTCTGCTTAGTACCACACTAAGCGAAATTATTTTTCCTTTTTTGCTTTGCTTTGCTTTCTTTACACTTTCAATGAAGCCAGAGAATAATTTAACTTTTCTTGATTGGCTTATTTTTTTTTTTGTTTTATTACGATAAAAATATTCTTCTTAATTGTTTAAATTTGTTTTGTAATACAATATTGAACGTATTTGTTGTTTTATTAATATTTTTAAAATTTTTTTTTTTTAATAAAAATCTAGAGCTTGTTGTTGATGTTTTCAATTGTTGGTGGTTTAACAAAAACTGCATGACCAACTTGAACAAAAAAAAAAATTTATTAAAAATTTTTTAATTTTTATTTTCAATTCACTATTAATTTTTTCTTGTTTTGCAAAATTATTTTTTATAATAATAGTTTTTATTTAATAGGAAAAAATATATTTTCAAACTTTAAAAATGTTAAAATATTTTTCTTTTCTGTTTTTAATTAATTATTGCGCGCAAAGTTCGCGTTTAACCACCGAGCGCCCGTTCCGCTGGTGCTGAATTTCTGTGTGATAGGTTTAGTGTTTGAAAAGGAAATGACTTCTTGTGCCAAGTTCAGTTTGTTGTTAAATATTAAGTTTTTCGGTTATTGTGGTTGCTATTATTATACTTCACACATGTACTTTTTTTTTTATTTCTTTTGGTTTCTCTTCTCAAACATATACATATATATGATATACACACACATATAGAAATGTTATTTTTGTTCTTTGCCACACACACTCACTCACAACTACGCTTCACATTCTCACAAAATAAATGGTAGTAAGAAAAAAAAAAACAATTCTTATATTTTTTGTTGTTGTTTGTTTTTTGGTTCCTCTTGAACAAAATAAAAATTATTTTTTTAATATATTTTAAGCTCTGAGCGCGCGTATGAATTTTTTTCTTTTGCTTTTTTTGATTATTATTTTACTCCAAGTCCAAAAAAAAAAACTATGTACGATACACACGACCGTTCCCATGAAAGACTTGAGGTGAAGTGTTTATATGTACGCGCCAAAAAACTATAAAAAGTGGGTACTACTTTGCGCAACTTTGCAGGCAGCAGCACACTCTTTATTACACTCAAACATACTCTATGGTAGCCAGCGAATTCAGAAACAACGGAAAGGCTTTGTATCAGAACATATATATATATGGCTTGGCTTTTCTTTTACGATTTTCATTAGTTTGAGTTTATTTTTGTTTTTCTTTTGTATGCCGGTTATTTGAGAGAGAGAAAGAGAGAGAGCGAGAGAGTAAAGCAAAAGCAAAACAGAGAGTACCTCTGTAGGTAAAAGAAGAAGAAAAACAGAAAATGAAATAAATTTCTGTGTCTCTTTTATGCTTGGACTAACGGAATTCGGTTTTTGGTAAATTTGCACTCAAAATATACAGAAATAAAGAAGGCAGTAAATTGAGTTGAATTTGCAAGAGCAAACATTAAAATACACTGTCCTTCTGTCAATAAGGGTTTCAATTCATAGTTTGGCTTGTTAAAAATCATAAAAATAAAAGGGACGTTCATTTTATATGTAGGTATGTGGTGAGTACACAAATATATCCTTTTTTTTTTAAGGTAGACGACCACACTTCAATGTTGTTTTGTTCCAAAAGGAGTACCTGTGATGCTGAAAAATTCTAACATTTCCATTGAAAAAATTAGTTTCTTACAGTATTCATAACCAAAATATTCCAATTTTTATCATTTTTTAATTAAATTGATCAACATATCGTAACTCATATCTATCCCATAGAAAATCTTATCCTTGTTGGGAAATATTGACTGAATAGATTTTCAGGAGGATTGCTTATCTCCAACAACCTAGGCTGGGACAACCTAGGGAGACCCTTTGCTGGACTCGGCACAATGAAAAGGCTAATCTTGTCAAGAGGAAAACTTCCACAAACATGCTAAATTTTAGGGCACAGCATTTATGTGGAGTGAGAAGAGAAATTGGTTAGGTATTCTTGAAGAAAGAAGTTAGAAAAAGGCAGAGGTTTCATTCTTAAGATAAACGGATTTGCTATGCAACTAACAAGAGACATAACTCAGCCTGTCTGCGAATCGGCTACCTGCATGACAATTGTAAAGAATAGTTTCAGCTGATGATGGGGACCTGCACCTAGGTGTGTTAGAGACTACAGTTTTAACAGGAAGAAATGTATGTCTTACATCATACACTGAGGATAGGCAACTACTTTGCCAAACAAACATTTTAGACTCAAAAAACATTTCTTCAGAATAGGGATCGCAATCGCTTCAGTACCAAGGTACAGATTTTGTGATAAAGAACACATATCACTAGCACACATACTAGTAACGAGTGCGATATTAAAGCACTCTATATGGCAACAACTGTACATTGTCAAGGGAAATTCTATAAAGGCTTAGGGCAGTTGAGTGGATTACAGTGCCCATTCAATCAGTCACTACATGACTGAACTTCAGATGAGCCTCTAAAGAGTGAGTGTGAGTGACGTCGATGTGATGAAACAAATTTACTCTCCTAATGCCAACAGTTGGACGTTTGTAGAAGTTCAAATGGGTTAAAGGAGAACGTCGATCTCGATGACTAGTAAGTGTTTCGATGGACTTGAGATCCTAGTTCGATGGAAGGTTTTGATTAATAAAAACTTCTAATTAAATCAATCACAGTAGGCATATATGTACGTTATTAGTGACCTACTCTACTTTAAGTAGTTGCTATTTGTTCTTGAGAACTTAAATTTGTGTTGGGGAATAATTATTGCACTTAATGGAGTTAGCTTTAAGGCGGCACTGAGTTTATTGCTTAGCGGCAGCTTGGAACGTCGGCTATTAATGGTTGACTTACCTCTTGTTTCTGTAAGATATTATTAGACGAACGTCAATTTGTATGAAAATAACTTAAAAATATTTGAGTAAATTAGTGTTTTCCATACAAATAAACGTCGTCCATCTAAAGTCGTTCGTCATCGCTGGAAGTAATTCCTTGATTCCAAACGATGAAGTTGCGGGTATTACCTTCTTCCTGTTTAACGCAAACACCAATCTACATTACCACAATCGACAAAGATTTGATGTATTTCTGCTTTAAGGTTTCATTAGCAATATTAATGCGGTTAAAACTAAATATATGTGTCAGTTTCAGCACTTCCTTTTCATTATTCCAAAAACGGGATTTTACAACTAGTCAACTGATATGAGCCAGCCTCAAGGTCTTATACTTTCATCTATATTTCTGAGAGTTCAAATCAGTTGGTGTAAAGTTATGTAGGTCCAGTGTCATGTTGGCACTATTATATACACTTAAAATCTACGCCAAATGGATATCAAAATAATTTCAATTTGACTTTTCTGTCCGAGAAATAAAAGAAATCCTAATTTGAAATGTTAATAATAGTCAGGAAATGTAATTTATGTTTTAAAAGCCTATTTTTCTGTAATTTTTAACCAATAATTTCACATGTTCTTCAATAAAAGATTTCAAATTTATTGTGTAAATAATATTTGAATGGAGAACAGTAATATTTTAACATATCTTTTATTAAAAAAAAAGGTAGTATTTTTAAAACATTTCAAACTACTATTTTATACAACTAAGCAAATTATCACTCATTCGGAGATAAACACGGTACAAAGGCTCTCTGTTTATATTAAGCATATCACTCATTTCTTTGCTGTACAAGCAATTGTTTTCATGCTGTTTCTCTCTCTCACTCTCGCTCGCAGTTTTTAGTGAGTTTTTACTGCTCACGTGAATGAGTAAAAGAAAAAATGTAAACACAGTCCATTAACTGTTACTACTACTAGAGGATGTTTCGCTGTGTGTGTGACAATCTTACTTAGTAAACGAGAAGAGACCGAAAAAAGCCCCTTAAAATGTAAATAAAAGCGTCAAAAAGCTTTTTTTTTTTATTTGATGTTGTAAGTTGATGAAATCAAATAATCAAAAGAAAACTAAATTAAAACAAATTATTCTTGTCTGCAGCACTGCAATATATTGCAAACGATTGCTGATTTGCTGACTAATTATTGCAAAACTTTATGAAATACTAACTGCACTAGCACACCACACCGCAAACCAGCTTTTGCAAAAAGCTCTTTTTACTCTTTTGGAGAATTTCATCAATTGAATAAAACAACAACACAACACAAAATGAAATTCAGGAAAAACAACTTTCACTTGCATAGTCCATCGATTATGATCCTTTATATAGCAAAAGGAAAGCGGGAAAAGATAGGAGGCAAATAACATAAATTAGCCATCATGGCATCGCCTAGCAAGCCAATCCGCTTTATGGAACTCAATTAGAGTTTGAAATCCTTCAGGTGTACCACTTTGTCTACAAATCTACTGACTAGCCTCTACCTATCTGCTTATGACATAAAAAATGATCACACAGCCAGCAAAAATTTGAAATGTTTATATTCCATCTGCTGATCCTTTGTCTAAAGAGGCCATACCCCGTTAGACCGCTTATAATAGCCTCCCTCTCTCATCTATTCATGCTGAGTATTAGTTTGTTTGCAATAGGAATGAGATTTGGCCATAAGACCGTTCTACATGCCGCGTACGGTTTACGAGTGAATCGAACTTTTACTTAATAATGGTGGTCGTCTCATCAATTTCTCCTATGTTGCGTCCTCTAAAGCTGAACTAGATCTTGGCAATTTAATCTGAACTTCGCAATGAACAGGTACTCAACAGCATCATCTGATACAAGGTCGATTAGCAGCTTTTTGCAATCCCAATTCAAATGTGATCCAAAAACTGGTCACCTCAAAGCCTTTAACGTTGCCTGCATAATTTCTAATTGAGCTCTTCGGTGTGCGTTTCCTGATTAGTTCGGGGGGCTTGACAACCTCCAGAGCCTCAAGACTGAAAAACGGTACGTTTCGTCGGAAAACTTGCATGATAAGAACCTCAACAAAACGTCTCTACTTTGTGTTAACACCTTCACTTCACCTAAACTCTTGCCACTGATGTTCATTTCAGCCTTAATCAGCCTTCTCCTTGTTTGAGCTGAGCGTCCCCTACTTCTGTTGCCATGCGGTTTCAACATACATACATAATTGGTCATTACAACCCTTCAGTCAGGATTTCGACCTAGCTTCTCACACCACTTATGTTGTGAGCGTTAATTTTATACATGAGTGGCGGGACCTACAGTTTAAAGTCGACTCCGAACGACAGATTTTTGAGAAGCTCTTCATGGCAATTTTTTTATTTACTCTCAGAGTTTTTGCCAGAAATCTGCTGAGAGGCAGTCGCCGAAGAAATATTTTTTTTTATATTTCGTTTTGATGTCTGACCTGGGATACGATCACGGGCTTTACGTCTAATAAGCCAACACACTACCTACTAGACGACTACGGCGACTGTATGCGGTTTCAAATTTATGGCAATTCTGAGGATGTCGTTGGTTTAGAAGGCAAAAAATTTTAAATGGATCAACGACTAATATTTAAGCTTCTAGACCGATACGGTTCTCTGAAATGGGATCGTAATGAGAGAAGTTAGCTTTTAATGGACTAAATATGTTATCTGTTTTCTACCGAAGTAAAAACTTACTAACACTCTAAAAAAAAAATTATTTATCACTCCCTAGCTGGGCATTTAAATGAAATTACGGTAACACATTTGAACAACTTGTTTAAGCAACGCATAAAGCTGTCCTACTATGCAAATAAAATGACAAGAAGTTGTGGGGTTCCCCTAATTTGCATATGCGGAATCTTATATGAACATAAAAGATTTCTTTTAACCGATTGCTAGAAAGATTATGTACACCTATCCCCCGATTTACACGGTACTTGTTTTACACGTTTTCGCTTTTACACGGTTTTCCAAATAAGTTTTTTTTTTTTTTTTTTTTTTATCGCACTCTTTTTTTTGTTCTTCTGTTTAATGTATTGTAATTAAAGAAAAAAAACAGTGTTTCCATAATATATTACAAATTTTAACCTGTCAATGCATTTTATTTTTATTTCTGTGTACACCTAAAAATATTGAAAAAAATCACAACTGTTAAATAGCAAAATTATGCATTTTCTGCAAGCTTTTCGATTTACGCGGTTTTGACTTGAAAATTTTTAATTTTCTATTTACACGTTTTTCTCAGGAATGTATCTACCGTGTAAATCGGGGGATAGGTGTACTTTGTGAACGTTCTGAGAAGCATAGGCTCATCACTAAACTTTTCAAGGCACAAGGCTTCTCTTGATAAATGTCGAGAGGTCACAAAGTGAAAACTCTTTTCAAGGAGTTTCTAGACGAAGATTGGTGATCCGCAAGTATTAGCTAAGAGCTCCCGGTACCGCGGTTAGCTCTCCTATGATGGAAATACTTTTTCAGACACTACTATATGAGATATTTTCTTAGTAAGTTGCGTATACTGAATAAGACGGAGTGCAGGCTCAAAGCTACCACTTCGACCTAACCTAACCTAGATCAGATCATGTGTGACAGATCGATAAAACGATACTTTACTTTAACTTAACTTTACTTTAACTTATCGTTGTAAAGGGTGATTTTTTAGCTATTATTTTTTGGCAACACTGGTTTAAACAGCTCACGCACGTTTCGTGTTTTGTTTCACTGTCAAACATCTTCAGTTTGGTCTATAATTTAACCATGAATTGTCTTACAAACGAACAACGCTTGCAAATCATTGAATTTGGCATCATTGGACCGTACTTTTTCAAAGATGCTGCGAATCGTAACGTAACTGTGAATGGTGAGGGCTACCGTGAGATGATATCCAACTTTTTTTGCCCAAAATGCAAGAGCTTGACTTGCATGACATGTGGTTTCAACAAGACGGTGCCACATGCCACACAGCACGCGTAACAATGGACTTATTGAGAGGCGAGTTCGGTGAACATTTTATTTCACTTTCGGGACCGGTCAATTGGCCGCCTAGATCGTGCGATTTAATGCCTTTAGACTATTTTTTGTGGGGCTATGTTAAAGCTCATGTCTATACAGACAAGCCCGCTTCAATTGAGGCATTGGAAGACAACATTGAAGCATTTATTCGTGAGATACCGGCCGAAATGTTGGAAAGAGTATGCCAAAATTGGACTAAGCGGATGGACCATTTGAGGTGCAGTCGCGGTCAACATTTGCATGAAATAATCTTCAAACATTAAATTATATGGACCGTACTATCGATTCAAATAAAGATTTCATGCATTTTTCTGAATTTTATGTGTTTTTTTTTGAAAAATTTTCCTATAGCTCTTAAAAAATCACCCCTTACATTGGTTTGGGTATTATTGATCACAAGATTTGAAAATGCAGTTGATTCTGCTATTAGAAATGATCCTACTGTTCGAGAATGCTATTAGAAATGATCCTACTGCTATTAGAAATGATCCTACTGTTCGGCAAGGTGAAGAATTTCAGTCCAGTGATAAATAAAGCTCTAATGACAGTAGAATAAATACGAACAGTATTAATGGTTCGTTGTGCAATCCGCATGAGAAATGATGAATAATAAAAGGATTAATATCGTGCCGTAGTCTAGTAGATAGTGTGTTGGCTTATTAAATGTGTGGCCACGGTTCAAACCCCAGGTCAGACATATCCAACTAAACTAAACATGCGGCGACTTCCTCTCACAGCAGATTTCTGGCAAAAACTCTGGGAATGAATAAAATTGCCATGAAAAGTTTCTCAAAAATCTGTCGTTCGTAGTCGACTTCAAACTATAGGTTCCGCCAATCGTATATAAAATTAACACACACACATCATAAGTGATGTGAGAAGTTAGGTTCTAATCCGGACTCAAGGGTTGCAATGACCAATTATGTATGTAATATCGTACGATCTGCTATGGTCCATTAAGGTGATGTGAACTCTAAGAAGCCGTTATACTATGGATCTATTAAAGCATTTGTTTTATTGGAAATTACATATGAGGGTTGACCTTTTATGGCCAATGGTTTAAGGAAAGTATTACAAAGGACTCAAGTAATGCAATTGATTTCCCTATTAGTTTCCCGATAAGTGCTTGTTGTGCTCTTTGTATTGAATAAAAATATGAAATGAAAACGCATTAAATTGTTGTAAATTTGTTTCATTAATTATTTTAATTGCTTTATAAGCAATTCACTTAATATTCCGAATAATAATAACCAATACCTATAAACAGACAAAGAATAATCACAAATTAATACAACAAATATTGTGAAATTCGCATTATAACAACAAAAGTGAAAAAGAGAAAGAAAGAAAACAAAACAAATGAGTGCAGGAATTTCACATTTTCGCTAAAATTGCAAAAATTTATTTTTAAATTCAAAAAATTCATACTAAATGGGTAATAACAACGAAAAAGAATTTCGTTCACGTGTAAAAAAAGTTTGCTTAATGGTGTAATACAATATTTTGTTATTAAATAAAAAGAAAAATCACAAGAAATAACAAAATATTTCAATACAATTGCATTTAAAGAAAAAAAAAAAAAAGAAAAACAGAAATACTGCACAGTAGACACAGTGGTAACCCTCATCAGCCAATTGCTGTTCCTTAAATTTGCATGCATGTAAACAAACTTTTAAAATCCGCCGTTTGAGACATACATACACAGGCCCACAAAAGTACACATACGATTAACAAATTTTAAAAATTTCTGAACCAATGCAAAAGACCCTCTTAAAATCGAGGAAAATTGTCAGACAATTAGAAAGATTTTCAACGAAAACGGATTGGTTAAAAAATTTCTGAAATTTGTTAACCATATGTATACTTTTGTGGCTGAGTGTACATAGGTTTATCGTTTCCTTTGAACCATTATGGAGCTTCTGATGATGCCATTTGGAATCTCAATCTCAATCTTTTAATGTGACAAATTAGTGAGATCATCTGCATTTTAGAATGTCCAGTGCTTGTTACTCCTACGACATTGGACAAAATGCAGAGACTAGCATGTGTTACCATAACAAAGGCAATGATAACCTATTTTACGGCTATGATGGAAGCTTATTAGGGAATTTTGTGCGCTAAAGAATCGGTTGACTGTCAACACCCTCCTTAACTGTCAGCAGATTTTGAAAAGTGCATTACAACGACACTTAGTAACAAAAATTAATGGAATAATCTGGAAGCCGCACACACTCTATTTTGCGTTTCAAACATGGTTCAACGATTGGATCTTCGAACGGAACAAGAGTTTTGAATCCTAAATTGAAATATTTCGAGCCCATAAGGAAACTCTTGGATATCCGAAGCGGAAATCTATGCCATCGAAAGATATGCTTAACTTAACTTGAATATGTTTCCAACTTAGGGAAGTCGTGCTTTTAGTGAACAGCCCCTGGGCGAACCAATTTTTTCGATGAGTTCTTTCGATGGATTTCGGTCAGTATAGGGGCTGCGCTTATCCGTGGCGTTGCCCGTTACAACGGACAGCAATGCGTGCTTAAGTAAGCTTAGGTATCAAAATTACCACTCCAACCTAACTTAAATGGGAAATGAAAAAAAAAAAAAAAACGGGACATAGCATTACTATCTGACAATTAGGTCGCCATTCAACCACTCAGTTCCTATGAGATTAAATCGGAAAAATAAGAGAAAATCAGATTACCCTCTACTGGGTCCCAAGTCTTTCCATGTGACCCGACAATGAACAAGCACACGAGCTTGTTAGGAGCGAAGCTTCCACACCGTTGATGGCCCTAGAACACTTTTGTGGAAATTCAAGATAAAGTGAGGCAAAGGCTCTTCTCAAACCAAGTGGGTTTTTTTGCAATCAAAACTTTTCTTGGGAAACTTGAGTTGGTGCATGACTATCCAGAAATAACTTAAGAATGGTAATCGGTTTTCTGACAAGGAACTGTATCGTCAATAATACTTTCTGATGAAATGTACCATACAACCACCATTTTTTCCAGTATTTAAACTCAAGCAGCGACCAGATGCAATCTTGCTTTGTTTACTCAAAGCAAGTTGCATTCTGTTTTGTTGGGATCAAATCCACTCGAAAATGTAAAAACTATGTCATCTGCGTAGACAATTTTCCCACCGTTCACATGCTCCAATGTCTCTATAGCATGTCATTTACCTCTACATCCCATAGGGGGAACAGTTGAGCACTAAAGCTTGTGGAATTCCCTTTCCTAATTAAATAGCGATGAGAGAGAGATACCTAGCATTGTGCAGACTATTTATCAGCGAAAGTTGAGCACTGCAGCTTGTGAAGTTCTCCTTCCTAACCAACTAACAATGAGCGAGATCCCTAGCAATGTGCAGGCTGTTTATCCGCGTAATAATTTCGA
Source organism: Sarcophaga caerulescens (assembly GCA_927399465.1). NCBI lineage: Eukaryota > Metazoa > Arthropoda > Insecta > Diptera > Sarcophagidae > Sarcophaga > Sarcophaga caerulescens. Next base: position 54,895,190 of record OV656873.1, read on the forward strand.
TACCCAGACCACCACAGTGTTCTGTACATCCATTCTCATCACTGCCCCCGCTAAAGCTGCCAATTCTATATTATTGACGATCCGCCCTAAGTTTAGGGCGACAATCAGCCCTATTTTACTGGTCCACCTATAAGTTCCTATTTTGGCATAGTTTTCTAGGTATTTTACCAATTTCAGCTAAAATCTCACAATTCCGCGGTTGGAATTGTGCCTCACTTCGCCCTGCATATGGGAGACTAAACGTATTGTCACAAAATAAGAGTCTACTGGAGTCAAACTGCCTTTAAACTGCTTCAACTGAAGAGTGTACATTAGCAGCTTTTCATCCAACCAAGGCCTTTGTCTAGTCTAATAACCCTAAACATTACCTACTAGACTGCGGCAACTTCCCGTGTTGTAATATCAAATCATAAAATTCTGTATTTTAAACTTAGCTTAGCAGCAGCGTTGCCACAAAGAAAAATTTTTCCCTACCAATATTCTTTCCAAAAACCTACCAAAATTATTCCAATCCTACCAAAATTTGAATTTAAATAATTATAGATTATTCAGTATGAATTTAACGTTTTATTGCTAAAATTAACAAAAGAATTTCACATACAGTGTTGGAAAAAATAATAGGGACACTTAAATTTTTCAATATATTCTTATATTTTTATTTACTTTTCCATAAATATTACAAAGTATATACATTAAGTCGCCGTAGTCTAGTAGGTAGTGTGTTGGCTTATTAGACTGAAGTCCCGAGTTCGAATCCCAGGTCAGACATCAAAACGAAATTATGAAAATATTTCTTCGGCGACTGCCTCTCAGCAGATTTCTGGCAAAAATTCTGAGAGTAAATAAAATCGCCATGAAAAGCTTCTCAAAAATCTGTCGTTCGGAGTCGACTTTAAACTGTAGGTCCCGCCACTCATGTATAAAATTAATGCACACAACATAAGTGGTGTGAGAAGCTAGGTTGTAATCTTGTCTGCAGGTCTGTGATGACCCATTATGTTATGTTATATACATTAAATTAAAGGTATTCAAATAGTTTAACTAATAAAATAAAAATAAATGACTGGTTCTGCCAAATTCTTAAAAAAAATATAATTTATTTGAAAAAGGCCTGGAAAAAATAATAGGGACACTATGTTATGCTAAAAATATGTATATTTTGTTAAACATTATCATCATTTCCAGATATTATTTCAATATTTGGTTGAAGCACCTTTCATTTTTATTGCCTCCTGACAGTGACGATTCATAGATCCCACAAGATTCGCACAGACGTCAGGGGGAATTGAATACCATGTCTCCTGAATTTTTTCCCACAATTCCTGTTAATTTTTGGATTTTAAGTTGCCGATTTTATTCTTTAGGACTCGCCAGAGGTGTTCAATGGGGTTTAAGTCCGGTGATTGGGACGGCCACTCCATTACAGGCACCTCATTCTGTTCAAACCACAATTTGATGTTAAAACAGGGTTTCCAACTATTTTCTTACTTAAAAATTTTGTTTTCGTTTTTAGACCTAAAAATTAATAATACTCTCAACTTTAAATCTTATAGATATTAATTGTATTTTCCTACCAAAAATGAAAAATGAAATTTGAACAAACCAAGCAAACTACCAATCGTAGCATTTTTAAATAAAAACTACCAATTTTGATCCAATTGGACCAAAACGGCAACGCTGCTTAGCAGTGTTGCATTAAATTATCATGACATGACTAAATAAGTTGTCATTGAGAATCTCCTCAGCACTCACTAAAAGTTGAGGAGTTGCCATCAAGCCTTTTTTTACTCCCTTAACTCATTATGTATTTTCTTTTAAACCAGTTTTGTGAGAATCCTTTATAACATAACATCTGTAACAATAACAACAACCCGCACATAAAGCATTATTTGACAACAACAGCAACACTTTTACATGCACAGCCACATGCATACATAAGTACATGTTTTACGAATGTTGAACAAGTTATCTCAGGCTTTAAAGAGTAACAAAAAACAACAAAAGAAAAAATGTGGCAATTGGAAATTCCAGTGTAAATAGAATCCTTTACAGATTTTTTTCTCTCTTGTTTTTTTTTTGTAAGTGGTTTTTTTAAAACATAACCACAAAATCACCAAAAAAAAGGGTTCTAAACTTTAAAAGTAAATCAGAAAAAAAAACAACAAAAAAGAGTAAAGAAAAGGTCAATAAACTCAAATGACCACTACCCAGTGAAGACTACCAACTAAATGAAGACTACGACAATTCTGTTTACTTTTTTCTTTTTGTTTTATTCATAAAAAGCTTGAAAACAAATTTTTGTAACAAAAATAAAACGAGAGACCAGTAGAGAGGGAGAGACAATACACAACGTTTGGTTTGTTTATTTGTCTGGCAATACATACGTTTTGTTTTTTTTTTTGCTATTTTTCTGCAATAAGGATAAATTTGGTCACACTCTTACATGCACACATACACACGCACATACACATTAAAACACTTATACTTTCACAGAAGAGTAACAAAAAACCCGTAATTGTAATTGAGAATTTAATGTTTTGCATGTGTGTTTACCATATAATGAGGGTATCGTATCGATTCATGTACATATGTATGTACACACGTATTGATACCCTTTGTTTTCTGGTTTGTATTCTTTTTTTCTCTTTTTTTTTTTTTTGTTATTGTTTTTGTTAAAATTGACAGACAACCTACCTCAAGTTGTATTTAATTGAACATTTTTTTTTAAGAGAAACATCAATTGAATATTCAAAAGTATGCAGGGTAAGTACATTACACCACTACATACAGTGGTGTTTGATAGAATAGAATCATCCCAATATGAACAATTTTAAACTGAAAATAACGTTTAGAAGATTTATAAGAAAAAAGTAGTTTCTTTCTGTACAAAAACAAACAAAAATATCCCATCAGTTTTCCTTCCTTGTTTTAATGAAAACCGGGCTTTTGAATAAAAGTTTCTCTATTAGTGTGAAGGTTGTAGGTTCGATTCCCAGCAGAGACTCTCGTCTGCTACACTACACGGAGCATAAGGTTATACTGACTCAGCTCGTAGATAATTAAATATACAGTCAAAGAAAAAGTTTACATTCACCACTGTATGCAGATTTTTTTCCCGCTGGTTTTTTTTCAAATTGAAAAGGATGTAATAGCCAGACGTCGGCACAAAGAGAACATGATAAAAATGTGAGTGTATTTGTGAGAAGCATGTGTATAACCCAGAAGAAAATGGTTAGTAATTATTGTTTCAAGCAGTGTTCGAACCATGGGTATTTTTCGCACAAGTTTTTATGGATTTGTACCACGAGTCATCATTACATATTGCAGGTACCTGAAATTCAATATATTTAAAGCAAAAAAAATTCTGTTTCCCAGTTTTTCTTCACATTTTAATTAAATTTTTCTTTAGGTGTAAATTGATATACAAAAAAAATTTCAAAAAGAAGCGACGAGAACCTGCTTCACTGAAAGCTGACAAGCAACTGAATGCATGTTTACGATCTTTTTAACGAACATTGTTGATGTTCGTGTCCAGGGTTGCCATCTGCCAAGTTTTCCCTTTTTTTCAAGTTTTTGGAGATGCGAAAAAGTTTTCATTAAATTTGTTTTCTAACAAAACAAATTTTTTCGACAAAATTAAATTTAAATTTTTTTTCAATAAATTCAGTATTAAAACAGGAAATATTTACATTTTTAAATAAAATATTTTGTATTTTATTAGTCCGAGACAAAAAACGCAAAAAAAAAACACCAACAGAAGGCACAGGGCTCCGGAATTTCCTTTAAAAATGTTGGTACTTTTGTAGAAAACAAGTTTTTTTTTTTTTGTAAACAAAAGTTTTTTTTCCCCAGAAATAAAGTTTAAAAAAATCTGGCAACGCTGTTCGTGTGCTATGTGTGTAAAAAGCCGAAGATGTTCGACCCCCGGGGGACCGAATGGTGTATTTACAATTAAGAACGATTGAAGAAAAAGCGAATTTGAAAAAAATATGCGTCTGTAGAATTTTTTCTTTGACTGTAATTTGTATTTGTATTGTAATTAATAAACAGATAATTTTTTCCAAGTTTGTTATCTAATCTTAATTTATTGGCCATTACAACTCTTCAGTCAGGATTACGACCTACCTTTTTATACCGCCCGTGTTGTGCGGCGCGACCTACAGTTTTACGTCTAATCCGAACGACAATTGTAAGAAACTTTTCATAACAATTTTATGTAGTCTCAGAGCCAGAAAACTGCTGAGAGGAAGCCTTTTTTATTTCGCTTTGTTTAAGATTTCTGAGCTGGGGTTTGATCCACGGGCTCTCGTTTAATATGACAACACACTACCTACTAGACTACGACGATAAGTAGAAGTCAAACCTCTTGCCGCCAAGCTGTTTTATGAGTTTGGAAATAAATGACCTCTAAACGTGCTTGTCAGGAGGACAGTTTTAAATTCGCTGATGAGACCAGAACCCTTTCTGTAGAAAGATTTAAAACTAATGCACATAAAATGGAAAAGTATGCTTTGAGGGAAGATAAAGAGAGCTAAAGAACTACCATTTGGTTTGAGGGAAAATACAATAAAAAGAGACCTGAATCATGCATCAAACTACTCAGGAATAACGTGAGATTGATAACCGGTGTTTTGAGAAAGCACTGCAACTCAGAGTACACATATTCATCGTATCGGAGTTGTCTCGCGCCCAATATATAGATTCTGTGAAGATGAAAATTAATCACAGGAGCACATTTTTGACACCTTTGGGACATTAATGCATTTGAGGAGAAAAAAACCTGTGAGCATATCAGATAATGGTCAGGAAGTTACACTTGTTGACAGCGAGCAGCATCCTAAAGTTTGTCAGGGCAAAAAGGTTGGAGCGATACCCTGTAAATTTTATGGGGAGGACAAAATATCTCATAGTCGCAGTACCAAGACATTCCTTGATACTGACAAGGGTAACACAATGGGCTATATGGCCACCGAGTGAACTTGGCAGTGGACGATAAGCTGCCCGCTAACCAAACCTAAGGTACCTCTTCACGACGATTGTAGTAAAGTAAGTAGTCGTCGTAGTCTAGTAGGTAGTGTGTTGGCTTATTAGACTGAAGGCCCGAGTTCAAACCCCAGGTCAGACATCAAAACGAAAATATGAAAAAATATTTCTTCGGCGACTTCCTCTCAGCAGATTTCTGGCAAAAACTCTGAGAGTAAATAAAATTGCCATGAAAAGGTTTTCAAAAATCTGTCGTTCGGAGTCGACTTTAAACTGTAGGTCCCGCCACTTATGTATAAAATTAACGCACAGAACATAAGTCGTGTGAGAAGCTAGGTCGTAATCCTGACTGAAGGGTTGTAATGACCAATTATGTATTTATGTATGTAAGTAGTCGTCGAAATTTCTCTATCATGTTTTAACTAACTACATCAATACCCAGTGGCAATCACGGCGCTATAGTTTAGATTAATCATCTAATTTTGAAATATTTAAAGCCTCACCAGAGGTAAACGCCCATTATCATCTTTATATTATCTCTTTAGAGACATATACCAGGTTCTAGAATGTTAGGGTTGCCAACAGTCAATACCTAATGATAATGTATGGTGAGTAGTTATGAGAAATCTTGTACATTGAGTTGAACTCATGCCCAAGATATAGAGTGCTTTGTTTTCCTATGACGTTCGTTGTGATGGCATGTCAGAGAGGCCTATAGAAGGATTATTTGGAGTGGCTAGTCGATAGCAAAGATTTATTCATCTTCTGCGGAATTTAATCTGAAGAGTCAAGCAGTTTTACAGCTACAGCACGATAACAACTGTCTATAGTTTGCAAATTTATTCATTGTTCAACGACATTCAAACGAATACTCATTGAATAGCATGCAAACTTTCTGTAGAGACATTTTAATTTATTGTGAAATAATTTTATAATACGAGACAAATTCCCTTATGTCAGCTTTGCATTGAAAATTAATCGCCAGTGAACGTAAAAAGCTTTAACAAATGAAATCATAATCCCCAGAGTAAAAATTCATAAATATGTAGTTCGAGTGAATCACACGATGAAATGATTAAAACATTTTGTATTTCGTAGTAAAATTATGCCGCAGGGAATTAAAATTGAATTTACTTACCCTCCTTCCCCAAAGGAAAATTGAAATTAATTGAAAAACAATAAACTTCCTTTACTCGTTCTCTCTCTCTCGCTTTCTGTTTTACTAACAACTTCTTTGCAAATAATGTTTCCTTCTTTAAGTGTTGCCATAACTTTACAAAATGCTTAGGGTTACCCTGTTTTTGTTTCATTATTTAAGGCCTTAAATATGATGCTGCTGTTGCCAAAATTGAAAATGACACACAAAAAATATGTGAAGAAAACCCATGAAAATCATAATTTTTCATGGCCACTAAAAATGATTCACGGTAGAGAATACCTGACTGGCTGCGTGTGCATAAAATAATTTCACTCATTGCCAGTCAAAATCGAAATGAAATGAAATAATAAGAAGAAGAAGTAAAGAAAACTTTTTCTTTTTCAATAAAAAAAAAATGTCGCGATATTTTCTTGGTCTTGTTCTTTGCGTTTGTATTTTAATTTAATGGCGTATTTCTAAAAATATTCTGAAAATGTAACAGAAAACATAGAACCTAAGAATGAAAATAAAAAGAAAAAAATCCTTTAAATTTCACATTTTTTTTGCACACACACACACACACACACAGATGTTTAATGCCCAAAAAATGTGTCTGTGAAAAAGAAAAGAAAAAAAATTCGTAAAAATCATAGCGCGTGGTTCTTATTTTAAATCAATTGTCGACACCTTAGTGTAATGATGGACTATTAATGTTACGACTATGGGTATGGGATCAGTATCAGAAAGCAAAATCGGTATTCCACTGGAAATAGTATGGAAACTCAGGAACTGCTAAGGTATACACATTGTCTTGGGTGTTGTAATGTGCGACCGGTTTTTGGTTTAGAATTTTTGCGGATTAAACATGAAAGGACAAATAATATTAAATCAAATCGACAGGTCTAAATGATGATTCCAAGCCCTATTACACTTCAACTTAAACCCTAGCATCGAGGCAAGTTGCCTACCCATTCGGGAAGGAGAAATAAACTTCTGGAGTCACCATTGTCATCTAAGTAGTGTATTGGCTTATTAGACGGGTTCTAACCTCAGCTCAAAAATCTTATGAAAAAAATATTTGCTTCGACGACTGCCTCCCAGCAGTCTTCTGGCAAAAAAAAAAATGTGAGAGGAAATAAAATTGCGATCAAAGGCCTATTAAATCTATCATTGGGAGCCGACATTAAACTGAAGATCCTGTCACTCATGAATAAAATTAACACACACAACATGGTTGGTGTGGGAAGATAGGTTTTAACCTTGGCTAAAGGGTATAATGACCAATTAAGTGTGTTACATACCCAGCAGTCGACAGAATTGAGAGCGTCTTCGTTACTGATAATATCCCAAGGATAAATCAAGATTCTATTGTTTTATTGTCTTCTATGCGGCACGATAGAATTTAAAACTCTTGCTAAGTGTGGCAAACCACTAATTGTGGATATAAATGCGGAACATTGCATCATCGGACGTACATCCATATGTATTTCGGTGCTTATATTGTACTGGAAGTAGCTGAACAGGAGGACGGGCAGTGGTGTTGTCGAGCCGGAACGCTTCGGAACGTCGTTCCGGTACTTCCTTTTTGGACATTAACGCGTTCCGGAAAGTTCCCTCCCCCCACCGTCAAATTTGGGACATGAGACCTAAAAAAAACGCCGCCGCCAGGATTATCATGGAAAATCACCCCCGCCGTTAAATTTGGGACATGAGACCGCACAGAGCGGCCGCCTATTCAGGATCGGCCCTGTCTATATAATTATATATACGCGTTCCGGTAAAAAAAAAATTAGCACAACACCACTGAGGAGGGGCAACGTAAAATATATACTACTGAAATCATTTCTTACAAAATCCAGAATGTATAAGTGACATGACCTGAGCACTCCTATCTGTTTTGGATTACAAACTTTACTACTGGCGTAGAATTAAAATTAAGAATGCTCTGCTACTTTTTCTAAGGAACCATACATAGGCTCTTTAACTTCAGGATAGAAAATTTACCTTCATGCCAGAACTAAGCGTTACGGTATGGTCAACAACCAGATCGGTCGGATTATGTAAGAGACATAGAGAGCAAACTTGATATTCTTTCATACTGAATATAGACGTTTGTGACAGTAGAGGTTAAACTGTTGTATTGTTTCACATAAATTATATGTTTATAGTGACCCTTGACGTGGTATCCAAGAAATTGTTTATCAGCCTCTGATCATACAACCAAGGCTGTCCGCGGAACATCCAAGTGCTGGTTCAGATGACAATTGTCAAACTTATATAGCAAACTGCTTGCCAGTCAACCGTAACATGATTAACAGATGCTGGCAGTTTAATGATATTTGCATCGTTGGCAATCAGAATTTGTTAGGAATCCGAAGCCATTTTAAAATCTTTCGAAATTTTTCACTCGAAATCACTGATTGTCTGTGACTGTATTAGCTGATGTTCGGTATATCCACAGATCATCGTATAATAATACAGTAGGACCTTGATTATCCGTGATTCGATTATCCGGCAACATCAATTATCCGGGATGGAAAAAGAAAATTTTTTGCATCGACTTAATTTTATTTTGGATCGACTTAAATTTTTCTGCATCGTTTAACCGTGATTACCTCTATTATCCTTGATTATAAGCAAAAATTTGTTTCTATTATTTTGGACAAACAAGCGAAAAAGGGGAATTCCCTCTTTAGTATACGAAATCCTTATACATACCTATACTGTTCACTGTTTTCTGACAAAATTATTTTTTTTTTATATTTTTGAAACATGTATGAATATAAAATCCTTGAATTATTTAGTTTTTATATAAATAAGTACATATCCGTTTATTGATTAATAAAAATATCTATTAAAAAATTAGCCAAAATTGGTACTCAATTAACCGGGAAAATCGATTATACAGAATGCTTCCGGTCCCGACCATCACGGAAAATCGAGGTCCCATTGTATTCAATGTTTGACAGCCAATAGAAACACAGGTGATGTGACGTCATTTATCCTATAGCTTAGAAAATTTGTTTTCTTTATTTCAGAAGTTCTGTTAAACTTCAAAACTGTCATCAAACACTACTACTCGTACTACTATCAGCTAATGCCAATGTTGCCAATATGAATTTCTGTTTTTTTTTGCCTGTAGAGCTCACAAAATTCGTTACAACCACGTTTGCTTAGTCGTGATTTCTAGTAAATTTCTATGAAAATTGGCTAGTTTTTCATTTTGGCAAACAAAAACATTAAAACTAAATATCAAGTGCAACAAAAACTATGTACATGAGAAGAACGCAATAAAAATAATTTTTTTTTTAAGAAATTGCGCAATGCGCGTGTAAAACTTTACACAAAAAAAGAACAATTAAAGACGCAAAACGGCAATAAAACAGAAAAATTCCCCCCAAAAATAAATCGCCTGCAATGCCTAAACAAATGCAAAACAATGTATCACTTGACGGAAATTCGGCGAACATTTTTCGCAGAAATCATTTCAATATTAATCGAAACATTTTTGTATAAATTTATTAAATTAATGACATCTAAACGATGTTAATTTTGAATTTTACATCGCGCTGCCCCTGCCATCCCAGCTCTGGCAGGGGGAGTGAGTATTTCATTTGAAATATTTCCTTCTCGTTGCTGTACAAAGTTTCAATTCCACTTAGTTTTCTAAGGCATAGACTGCAGCAACTGGGTAAACAATTGAATTGAATTTGTTTGAGTTTGCATTTTTGTGTGTGTATTATTTCTAATTTTTACTACCACAGGTGGTAATTGTAGTTGTTGTTGTTGTTCAAATAAAGTTTTCATTTCTACCGCTCGACACTATTCTTGTTTAAACAATTCGTTTATCAAATACGAGAGTATTTAATAAAAATACACTAGAAATGAATAGAATTGAAATGAAATGCAAATTTAAATAAGGAAATAAATATGAAACCTATAAATAATTCCTTATTCTTCTTTTTTTTTCAGTTTTGTACAGTACATATGTACATATGTGGTTAATATTCTCATATACAGGGTAAGCCATTCCATTGAACTTCAAAAATAAATTTAAAAAAAAAATCAAAAAATTGTGAATAAAGGCTCCTGAAAACTTAAAGCAGATATATTCAATCTGGCAACACTCTCTTAAGTGCCACTTGTAGACTAATTTTAAGTTGAGGGATTTTAGGCGAGTTTTGGGAATTTACTCTGAACCATTACCACACCATACATTCAATCATTCAAAGTATTGAACACATCTGTAGTAAAGGTCAAGGCAAATTAAGTTCATTTCAGATATGCTGTTTTGTGAAGTGAATTTCAGTGAGCGCGAAAAAATAGCTGTCGTACAGGGCAGGGTTTTTGAACTAAAGGGTGATTTTTTAGCTATTATCTTTTTGGCAACAGCTCACGCACGTTTCGTGTTTTGTTTCACTGTCAAACATCTTCAGTTTGGTCTATAATTTAACCGTGAATCGTCTTACAAACGAACAACGCTTGCAAATCATTGAATTTGGCATCATTGGACCGTACTTCTTCAAAGATGCAGCGAATCGTAACGTAATTGTGAATGGTGAGCGCTACCGTAAGATGATATCCAACTTTTTTTTGCTCAAAATGCAAGAGCTTGACTTGCATGACATGTGGTTTCAACAAGACTGTGCCACATGCCACACAGTACGCGTAACAATGGACTTATTGAGAGGCGAGTTCGGTGAACATTTAATTTCACGTTCGGGACCGATCAATTGGCCGCCTAGATCGTGCGATTTAACGCCTTTAGACTATTTTTTTGTGGGGCTATGTTAAAGCTTGTCTATACAGACAAGCCTGCTTCAATTGACTCATTGGAAGACAACATTGAAGCTTTTATTCGTGAGATACCGGCCGAAATGTTGGAAAGAGTATGCCAAAATTGGACTAAGCGGATGGACCATTTGAGGTGCAGTCGCGGTCAACATTTGCATGAAATAATATTCAAACATTAAATTATATGGACCGTACTACCGATTCAAATAAAGATTTCATGCATTTTTTTGAATTTTATGTGTTTTATTTTGAAAAATTTTCCTATAGCTCTTAAAAAATCACCCCTTATAAGATGAGTGAGGCAAAGATTTCAATCACAATCTCTAAATAGTTCTTAATTGGTCTTGCAATATGCAATTGAGCATTATCCTGATGGAATATAATGGCATTTTCACCGCTTAGAATTTAAGGCAAGGCTTGAGCTTTTCTTCGCCAATACTTTCCTCAAACAAATTAATAGAATTCAGCACAGGGCCGACTAGATCTTTAGGGCTCATAGTAGATGGAACCAAACACACAACATCACCTTGGATATTCGACCTTGGCATTGGCCCGGCTAATTGGCCGAAGTTTTACCTACAATTCCTAGAGAATGAAATACAAAAATGACACTCAAGCTACACGTCCTTCAACATAATCCGGTATCTACTCGGTCGGTGTTCAATTTCCAGACAACAACCGTTTAGGAGTCGCAGTTTGCGTGGCTGCCAATGATTTTCCAATTATTTATGTAGTTTGATAACAATCTTCAAGGGGTGTTAAGCTGACCCACACAGTCCTTGCTTTCCATATCAAAATCTCCATTTCTGAACCATACAAAGCATCTCTAACATGTGGAAATTGATGGAAAATATTCAAGGGAATCTTGATTAAGCAATCTTCCGCACTTCTTTTTTCCAAATTAATAAAGTAAAGCAAAACTGTCAGCATATGTGAGGGTAAGAATTTCAAAATAATTCACGGCTTCTCAGAGTCGTTAAATGACATAAAAATACACAAAAAAAATTAGGACCACTGGAGAGAGTTTTCTCTTGCACCGTGATTACCTTATTAGCCTTTGCGTTACCTACTTTCGAAAACCCAAGTACTAGACTCTGATTTCGGTCACCTAATACCTCGACCTGACTTCACCTTGATACTGACACTGTGACCCACATTTGCATTTTATGCGTAGTGCCAAGCTTTTGACAACTGTGGCTCTATAAGAGACAGGACCAGGCCATCAGTCCTGCATTACTATGCATAGAGATACTGATAGATTTTGGATTGCGGATACACTAGCCCACTGGGGCAACGAACAATCTCGTTATGAGACGGAAGTTGAGAGAGGGTAAACCTTAGTTACTGTGAGCGTCAAAAGAAAGTGTACAATTCCAAAAAATATACATTAATAAATTACCGTTAATTTTTTTTCAAATTATATTATTGCCAGTTTTTAAAATTTAAAACAAGAAGATAAGAATTAGAAAATTTTGGAAATATTGTAAAATTTTTTCGGGCACTCTCCTTAAGTGGAAAACTTGAGTTGAGATTGTTAGAATTTTATCCATAGTGTACACTTTCTTTTGACGCTCACTGTATGTGCTCAGCTTAGACTTCTCTAATATGGGTAACTCTGGTGGTAGTAACTGAACCGCTATCGTCAGCTCAATTCTAACTGATTACCCAATCGCGAGGCATGGCTTCGATACTATAACCGGAATTATCACCTTACTCTGGTATCAGAGATGCATTAGGCCCTATTATTGAAAATGTTGAAAACAAGTACTGTTCCAGAAGCTAAGCATTTCACATAAAAATATTTGAAATCTCTTGAATAAAGATGTATGTATTGGGCCCATGGAAGTTAAGTGTGGAATACCTTACGAACTAAATTTCTATATATTTCTTATAGCTTAAAAAGTTACTTATGATATGCTCAAACAAAACTGTAGAATTCCCAATGCTGGAAATTGACGCAAGCGATGGCTAAGAAAGTTTAAATGTGGCTTTAGTGGAATTCGGAGAAAAAACGTTCGATTTGAATTTCTGAAAGAAGCCACCGACTACAAACTATGACCTTCGGTAAAGAGGAAAGGATTTGTGATCTGATTTTGAGGAATTTGAGTGGGTTTTATGTATCGCATTCCAGTAAAAAATGCTACAAGACAGAAGTGAAACTTGCGGTTGGGATTCAAAATATACTAAGGATTTCCGATCTGTGCTGAAAGATGTTTCAGATCATATATATGTATAGTATATGTATGTATGTACATATGTACTATATCCGTAGCATTGTGATCACCAATTCTAAATTATTTTATAAAAATAAGAGAATTAGACGGTAAATTCCACCCGTGTACGGATTGTTTTTAAGGCTATATTTATTAGATGTAGTCTCCGTAGTCTAGTAGATAGGTTAGCGGCTTATAAGACGAGAACTTGTGGTTCAAACTCCAGCTCAGACATCTCGATTAAATTTGCAAAAATACTTATTTCGGCGACTTTCTTCGACTTTGAAATAAATAAAAATTAAATTGGCATGAAAAGTTTCTCAAATCTGCCGTTCGGAGTCGATGTCAAATATTAAATACCGTTACTCATGATTAAAATTAACACACACAATATGGATGGGGTGAGAAGCTAGGTTATAGTCCTAACTAAAGTGTTGTAATGTTATAAAATGGAAATTAGAATCTTGCTTTTTATTGACTACCCCATTTAAAGGAGACTTTGAGAATAATTCGCCAAGACTTCATTTAGGTTTCAATGTTAATGTTGAAAGAAATTAAAGAAGAATATTACACTGCCTTTTAAGGATTGGAAAACATGTGACTGGGCATGGCCTCTGAAGACATTCCCGTAAAAAAAAAAAAAAAAAAAATTCATTTAAACGTCAAACGACATGATTCCTAATTTAAAAAAAAAAAAAAACTCAAAAATTTAAATTTTAATTCTAATTCAACTCAGTTGCAATGATAATGAAATTGAATTTTAAGTGTCGCCATTAGCAATCTCTCAAATTAATGATTTAATCTTCAGTTAAAATAATTTTTTTTTTATTTTTTTTTATTTTTTATTTGTTTTTTACTTTTTTTTTAAATTTTATTTTAATTGTTACTGGATTTTTTTTTTAAAGGAAAAAAACTTGAGTTTTAAAGCCGCAACAAAACAAAAAAAAGAAAGAAAGAAAATAAAGAATTTTAAATAAAAATAAATGAGTAGACAAATAATGGAAGAATGAAAAAAAAATGCTAAAAAGTTGCAATATATTGTAGTACTCGGCAGTTAATAACTTAATTTGAAAAGTAAATATATAAACTGGAAGAAAAACAAAAACAACAACACCAGTATACAATAAAAACAAATTATTTTTTTATTTTTTAACAACAAATGCAAAAATGAAAAAATGAAACGATAAAGTCAACAAAAATTAAAAAAAAATAAGGAAAAAAATTTTGTATTTTTTTTTTTTTAAGCAAATACTTTCGAGTTCTAAAGGAAGTCTTTACATTGACAACAAGTGTTTCTTTATTTGATTTAATATTAATGTTTTTTTTTATTTTATTTAATACTAATTTTTTGTTTTGTATTAAAAAAAAAAAAATGTTAAATTCATGAATTTTTTATTTGAAATTTTCAATACTTTGTTTTAACCCTTTAACTGTCAGAGAAAAATGCAATTTTTTTCTCACACTGTAAAGCATTATTAACATGTCCCATAGGTTGCCCAATGTTAAACTTGATGATGCAAAAGTTCTTTTGAGTTCTAAATTAAATTAATTAATTCCTTAATAAAGCCAATTAATATTCCAAAAAATTTTTATTGTCATTGTAAACACTGTTTAGAGAGAGAGGCCACTGAAAGCACAACAAAGAACTAGAGACTGTAAAGGGTAAAGTACCGTTACTGTAGCTATACTAAGTACTGTATAAGTACAATAAGTAAGCAATAAATAAATTGTCTTTTTTATAGGCAATAAGAACTGGAAAAACAACAACAACAACTACAACAAAATTTTTGTATAATTTTGTATGAAACTTTCTAAACAAAATGTGAAGAAAAAAAGATAGGCAAGTCAGAACAAAACTAAGGCAAATTAAACCGTTATATTGATGATTAAACCGTAATATATAAGGGGTGATTTTTTAAGAGCTATAGGAAACAATACAACAGTTTAACGTCTACTGTCACAAACGCCTATATTCAGTATGAAAGAATATCAAGTCTGCTCTCTATGTCTCTTACACAATCCGACCGATCTGGTTGTTGACCATACCGTAACACTTAGTTCTGGCATGAAGTTAAATTTTCTATCCTGAAGTTAAAGAGCCTATGTATGGTTCCTTAGAAAAAGTAGCGGAGCATTCTTAATTTTCATTCTACGCCAGTAGTAAAGTTTGTAATCCAAAACAGATAGGAGTGCTCAGGTCATGTCACTTAAACATTCTAGATTTTGTAAGAAATGATTTCTGTAGTATAGGGTGATTTTTTAAGAGGTATAGGAAAAATTTTCAAAAAAAAAACACATAAAATTCAGAAAAATGCATGAAATCTTTATTTGAATCGATAGTACGGTCCATATAATTTAATGTTTGAAGATTATTTCATGCAAATGTGGACCGCGACTGCACCCCAAATGGTCCATCCGCTTAGTCCAATTTTGGCATACTCTTTCCAACATTTCGGACGGTATCTCACGAATAAATGCTTCAATGTTGTCTTCCAATGCGTCAATTGAAGCGGGCTTGTCTGTATAGACATGAGCTTTAACATAGCCCCACAAAAAATAGTCCAAAGGCATTAAATCGCACGATCTAGGCGGCCAATTGACCAGTCCCGAAAGTGAAATAAAATGTTCACCGAACTCGCCTCTCAATAAGTCCATTGTTACGCGTGCTGTGTGGCATGTGGCACCGTCTTGTTGAAACCACATGTCATGCAAGTTAAGCTCTTGCATTTTGGGCAAAAAAAAAGTTGGATAACCATTCACAGTTACGTTACGATTCGCAGCATCTTTGAAGAATTACGCATTTTGATAATAAAATTCAATGATTTGCAAGCGTTGTTCGTTTGTAAGACGATTCATAGTTAAATTATAGACCAAACTGAAGATGTTTGATAGTGAAACAAAACACGAAACGTGCGTGAGCTGTTTAAACCAGTGTTGCGAAAAAGATAATAGCTAAAAAAATCACCCTTTATTATAACCATGTAAAAATAGGTTTTTTGTGACAGACAGCTGGTATCAAAATTAGTCAACTTGTAGTACAGACAGCGATCAAGAATGATAGAAATAAAGATTATGACATGCCCAAAAACCATGGCTCACTCACTCGGTGACGTAGCTTCTCACCTACCAATTTATGTTTACATAACAACCTAAAATAAGGCTGTTGGAAATTACTAAACAATAGAAATGCAATATATATTTGCATGTCATGCATACATGAGTGGCAGGACCTACAGTTTAAAGTCGTCTCCGAACGACAGATATATGAGAAATTCTTTCATGTCAATTTTATTTACTCTCAGAGTTTTTGCCAGAAATCTGCTGACAGGAAGTCTCCGTAGAAATATTTTTTCATATTTCGTTTTGGTGGAGATGTCTGTGCTGGTGTTTGAACCGTGGCCTTACGTCTAATAAGCCAACACACTACCTACTAGACTACGGTGACTTCTTATGCTTATGGAACAGTTTCCATTATTTATCTTAAGATATAAGAACAATAAGTACCCTCCACATCAATTATTAGGAGAATGCACTTAAAAAAAGTCTCACTTTCTTCTCATATAATACTTTCCCTCCTAAGTGATTAGGCGTCATACCCATCTTCCAAAAAGTTTAATACTATGTTCAGACCATAGATGGGCACTTTGCAGTACCAGTAAAATTTCAGTAAAAATTGATTTTTACTGATTACTGAAAAAAATTACAGTTACAAAAATGAAATCTAAATTTCATTACCAGTAAACATTTACTGAATACTGAAAAGCTTAATGCATTAGAATTATAATGCAGTATGCCCATTTATGGTTCAGACATGCACTTATATTGAGTAAATCGCAATAAACGGCATTATTGATCGCAATATTTTATATAAAATGTCAATTAATTATTGCTCAATAAATTCATAAATTGTTATAATATTGATTAAAATTTGAAATACAGCACTGCCATAAATACGTTCAGTGAGCATATTACAATTTTCCGAACACTTTCTATTGATATTTGACAACTCAAATATCAACAACGACAAACAAAAAAACAACGAACAAAACAAAAACAGTGTTGTTGAAACCAGCTGTTTTGTTTACCAGCTGTTAAATGAATATTGAATAAGCAGCTGAACTGCGTATATTGTTATGTCTAAACACTTAAAATATTGTAATCAATAAACCGAATATTGACTCAATAAAAGTGCATGTCTCAACATAGTATAAGATCAATGCAGTTATAAGTTGTAGGATACAGAAAAGGATATATAATACAACACTTCTTCTACGCTTACAAAGTCCGCTCAATTGCAACATATTAAAACGCTGCCTACAGAATGTAAAAATATCAACAAGTTTCGATAGTCAGGGACGATGCGTTTAATTTGAAATTAAAAAAAGCATTTAACACGCATAAGGTATAAAAATTCATGACATGATCACATGTTAAAAGTAATTTGTAACATTTTCTTTTGTTTTTTTTTTCAAATTGGCAACATTGTTTTTCATATCGTATAGCAACAGAGGGAACTGAATATTGAGCACAGTGCAACGTGTCTTGTGTTATTGTTTACAAACATTATAAGAACACCTACAAACTAATACAAATGTATATAAATTTTCACACACACACACACATACATATTCTCCTTTGTAATGTTAAAGGCCATTAAACGTAAATATTTACATAAAAATAGTGCAGAGGCCACAAGTTGTTCAATAGAATTGTGCACAACCAACTAGAGTTGGACGACTATTTTTTTTATTTCTATCGTATTATTAGTGATGGTAAGTTAGCGATAAAGAAAATTATTTATGTAAAGTGGAAAAATAAGAATACAAATGTTTAATGAAATAAAAGAAGGTAAATAAGTTTAAAATTTAGATTAAGTTGTCAAATTGCACCGATAACTTCATTTATTTTATTACTATTACTTGAAAACAAGTATCATCTCTAATTTTTGAAATTTCTACATGACATTTTAAGTTTACCAATAGGGTACATAGAGAAAACAAAGAGGTTATATGACCCCATGAAGAAAACTAATAATTTTAGTTTGTTTCGTTGTAATATTTTCCAATAAAATAAATACAAAAAAAAACAATATTTTGCAATTAAATTGTTTAACTAAAATGAGTGAAAAGGACAATCAGAAACCAATAACAATAACAACAACAATAATTATAAACAGATGAGCTGATTATTAGTGATGATTGTTTAAAATTGTAAATTGTACCGCTACGCATGAGTAAATAAGTGATTGAGCGAAAATTAAAAAAATTAGAAGAGGAGATATACATACGTATGTATGTATGTGTGTGCAAAAATATTTAACCTAAAAACAGCTACATACACACGCACATTCACTCTCTGAGACACTTGAAAGACAGACAACTTGAAGAACAATAACAAAATAATTTTTGTTTACATTATTTTGTTGTTTTCATTTTATTTTATATTTTTTTTTGTATTTCAATGCACATTGTTGTTTTGTATTTGCATTTGTATAGAATTTATGTACTGCCGCAGATAAACATCAAATGAAAGTGTATCACTTCAAAGCAAAAAATGAAATAAATTAAAAGGGTTACCATACAAATTTTTGTTTAAATTTTTTACTTGAAAAAAAAATGTTAATTTATTGCACATTGCATGCATACATATTTGCAATATAAATAATGTTAATAAAATATTTATTAACATTTACTATTTATTAAAAAAAAAAAAAAATAAAATAAAAAAGGAAACCCTAATATTAACAATAAAATTCAAATATTGCAATTATTTTTTATCTTATTTTTAATAATTTTTTTCGTTTTTTTTTTTTTGCTACAAAAATAAATTCTATACAATTAATTTGCACGTCTATTGCTTTCTTTGTTGTTGTTTACGATGACTGCGTCATTTCAAACGTTTTTATTTTTATTTTTAGAATCACGAATAATTTATTGTTTTTATTTTTTTATATTTTTGCCTTTTTAACTTTAATTAAGTTTAATGTGCTGTAGGTTAAGGTTTAATTTTGTTCTTTTGCTTTTTATACTCTGCACACATGGATTCATATGCACACATGGATCGTATGTATGTACAGTTGTGTTCAAAATAATAGGAGTGCTACCATGTAATATTTTCAAAGTCAAAAATTTTTATTGTACCAATTTGCAAAACATGATATATTTTAATGGTAGTTACAACGATATGTAAGAAATAAAATACAAAAAAGAATCTCGTAATAACTTTAATATTTGCGATGAAATTGATTCATTTCTGTGTTTGCCCTTGATTTCTGTTGATCAAAAAAATAGGAGTGTGAGTATTCTTTTAAAAATAAAGATATAACAGCATATAATTTAAAAAAAAAGTGAACAGTAAGTATGGAAAAATGTAATTAAAACTTTTTCTACAGTGATTCACATAAATTTTTGTAATACTGGGACGACGGAAGCACTCTACTGAAGAAAAGAGTGAACTAATTAAAAATCTTCGAAAAAAAGGCAAAACTTACAAAGAAATTAAGGAAATCTTAAGTTACTCCGATCAAATGATTCCAAAAGCATTAAAATATAAAAAAAAGCCCGAAACGCGTGGGCGCAAGGGCAAAACATCAAATGTCGATGACCGCCGAATTGTGCGATACAGCAAACTATATCCTTCGGCGTCTTCAAAAAAATTCAAAAGAATCTGAATCTTGCCGTAAGTGGCCCTACTATTCATAGGCGTCTGATGGACAACAATTTATTCGCAAGAAGTCCACAAAAGGTGCCATTGCTTACAAAAAAAACAGGTAGCAGCATATCAAATATCTGAAAGAAAAATGGAGAAACATACTGTGGACCGACGAAAGCAAAATTGTTTTATTTGGTGGCACTGGGTCTAGACAGTATGTTAGACGTCTGCTCAACACCAAATATAAAGCTTAGTATACACAAAAGACAGTTAAACATGGTGGTGCAAAACTAATGATATGGGGAAGCTTTTCATATAATGGTGTAGCCCAATACATCCAATTAGAGACATAATGGATAGGAACGTCTATGTCGGCACTTTGTCCACACCTCTAAAATGGATATTCCAACAAGATAAGGACACGAAACACACCAGTAAATTGGCAAATGAGTGGTTTCGGGTTAATGGGGTAAAGGTTATAGCGTGGCCAGCTGTCTCCTGACTTTAATCCCATAGAACATCTATGGGGAGATGTTAAAAAGTATGCTGCAGAGAAACAACCTTCAAATGCAGAAGAACTATGGACCACAGTGTGAGGATGCGTGGCATCAAATTCCTTTAAACAGAAGATGCCAAGATCTTATTGACTCAATGCCTTGTAGATGTGCTAAAGTCATTAAAAACAAAGGTTATTCAACCAAATACTAAAATAGATTTACTATTTTTAGATAATATCAAGCTTTTGTGCCTTTTGTTTAAAAATTATTAGGTTGTGTGCTAACACTCCTATTATTTTGAACAATTAATTTTGAGAGTAAGCTTTATTTACATGAAATATTTTTTGTTTTCGTAGTTTTAACTAAATAATTAAGTGTTAAAAAAATTAGAAAATGATTTAGAAATAATTTTTAAGTCAAAAAAATTTGATATTTACTTTTTTATTTTTCATAATTTTAAACTTTGCTTTTAAATGAAGGGCACTGCTATTATTTTGAACACAACTGTATGTACATATATGGTGTAGTAACAGAAATCCATTATATTTGAATAATATTAAATGTTTGGAAAAGTTTGTTTATAAATAAGCGACATTGCATTTAGCAACACTGTAGCTCGCTTGAAGCTTGGCTTATTGGAAGGCCCTTTTAAAATCTCATTATTATGTTAATTGTTTAAAATCAGGATTGTTTCAGTCAGGATTACAACCTACTTTCTCACATCATCTATGTTGTGACTGATAATTTTATACATGCGTGGCGGGACCTACAGTTTACGGTCGACTCCGAATTACAGATTTTTGAGAAATTTTTCATGGCAATTTTATTTACTCTCTGAGTTTTTACCAGAGATCTGCTGAAAGGAAGTCACCGAAGAAATATTTATTCAAATTTAGTTTTGTTTGAGAAGGCTGACCTGGGGTTTGAACCGTGGCCTCACGTCTAATAAGCCAACACACTATCTACTAGACTACGGCACCTGTCAAATTCGTCTTATTTTACTTTTTTATTGTAGAAACAGAAAGAATACGTCGTAGGATGCTGAAAATATTCGTAAAGTTTACTGAAATCATGCAACATTCAATGTGCTAACTTTAAAAGATTTTGCTGTGGTCGTACAGACTAAAAAAGTCAACGAAATCATTGAAAAAATAAAGAAAGCGGATACTTTAACAGCGTGGATATTACTAAGAAAATAGACACTCATCGCCAAGTAGTTATCAATCGTTTGAGGCTGTTCAGGAAGTTGCCGTAGTCTAGTAGGCAGTGTTTTGGCTTAGTAGACATAAGGCCACTGTTCAAACTCCAGATCAGACATCAAAACGATATATGAAAAAATATTTCTTCAGCGGCTTCCTCTCAGCCGATTTCTGGCAAAAACTCGTTGAGTAATTAAAATTGCCATGAAGACTTTCTCAAGAATCTGTCGTTCGAAGTATAATGTATAAATTTTACACACACAACATAAGTGGTGTGAGAAACTAGGTTGTAATGACGTATGTATATTTGTATTCAGTGCTAAAATGAAACGAAATCGAACAATTTCTAAAGCTAATGAATACGGATAATGAAAATTCGATTATAACGCATGAAAAAGAACAAAAACTGTTTAAAATAGCTGCATAATATAAGCAAGTTTAAGGCATATAATAAAAAAATTTATGAATAAGAATTTAAAAACTTTGACTTACCAGTTGGAGGAATGAAATGATTGTAGAGCGTTCAAAGTTATGTAGACAGCCTTAGGAAGTATTCGTCGATAGGATTTCAGTTATAATTTTAATTACTTTCTTTATAATATTCTTTTTTATTATTAATTTATTATTTTCTTCTTTTAATTTTCCTTTTTATTATTTATTCTCCTTCTTTTTTATTTTGTATTACTTTTTTTTTGATTTGTTTGCATTTTTAATTATATTATTTTTTTTAATTATTTTATTTTATTGTGTTGTGTTGTGATATATATTATTTTATAATTTATAATTATTAAAATTTTTTAAAGGATTTTTTACTATAATAATTTTTTTTCCCAGACTTTATAAACCTAAATGGCATATTTAATACTACTTTTTAATTTTCTTGATAATTAATTTTAATTTTGTTTAATTACAATATATTATATATTAAATAATTATTATTTAATTTATTTTTTCTTATAAAAATAATTGCAACCACCAAAACTTAAAAAAATATATTTTTCTTTTGATTCTCACACTGAATAAATTATAAAATTTTTAGGTTGAAGTTAAGATTTTAGTATAAAAAATTTTTATCATAAAAAATATTTTTTAAGTTTAAGATCATTTTCTGTGTTTTTTATAAAAAATTTTTGTAATTTTTACATTTTTAAATTAAGCATTTATATTTTATAGGAAAAATTTTTAATAATAATTTGTTGTCTTCCTGCCGCTTAAAATAAAAACATTTTTTTTTAAACCAAGACATATATTTTTTATGTAATTTAACATTATTTTTTATTACACCATAAAAAAATTAATGTTTATTTTTATTTAAATTCTGTTTCAATTTTTTTTTTCCAAATTTTATTAATTCTATTTTATCTTTTTCTCAAAAACATTAAATAATATTACTTTTTCTCGGCAAACTTACCAAATTTTCACTTTAAATGACATTTTATAAGCAAATAAAATATATTTTTTTCACACAATATAACTTGAATTAATTTTTACAATTATTTTTCCAAAATAAAATTTAATTCATTGATTTTCAATTTAATAATACTTTAACATTTTTGTTTAATAAATAAAATACTTATTTATTTATTTGCTTTATAATTTTTGTTTTATTATAATTATTTATTTCTAATTATTATTTTTTTTTATAATTTTTAATGATATTTCTTTTAATTTTATTATTTTTTAATATAATATTTGCTTAACTCTTTATTTAATTTTCCTTATTATTTTTTATATATTTAAAATTTGTGTTTAATCTTATACTTATAATAAATTATATATATAATGTTATATTTTTTAATTTTATTTCTGTTCATTTTACTATTATTTCTTTAATATTATATTTTATTATATTATTTAATATTTTTTTTTATAAATTTTTTAATACTATTATTTAAATACTTTTTTTAGCTTTATATTTTAATATTATTCCGGTAATTTTCTGTTTGTTTATTTTAATATTATTAATTTTTATTATTTTTTTTTTATTTAAAAATGTTTGGTATTAGTACTATTTTTTTTATAAATATTTTATATATTCTTTTTTGCTTTTGTTATTTATTATTATTTTTCTTGTTGTAAAAATTTTTTTGTAAGAAACATTTATTTTTTATGCCACAATTTTTAATTTTAATTTCGATTTTTAAATATTTTAACTCTATTTAATTATTCTTTTAAATTCAGTTTAATTACATTCTATTTTATATAAATATTTATAATTATTAATTTTTTTTTTATTTTATAAAGTTATAATAATAAAAATAAATGCAAACTTTTGTACTTTTACGAGTAATAGTATTTAATTTTTTTTTGGATCACATTTAAATAAAAAAAAAAAACTTTTTTTTTATGGAAAACTGGATTTTTCTTTTTCAAATATTGGAATGAATCTGGAAAAAAAAGACAAAAAAATAAAACATAAATTAGAAAAATAGAATAATTACCGAAACGTATATAATATTTGAAAAATTTTAATAATTTTAAATACAAATTTAAAAACAACTAAATAAAATATTTAAAGAGAACTATAAATTCTAGATTTTGGCAAATTAGTAAATAAGAACTGAAGCCAATTGATTCATTTGTTTAAAAGTACAGTAGGACCTTGATTATCCGTGATTCGATTATCCGGCAACATCAATTATCCGGGATGGAAAAAGAAAATTTTTTGCATCGACTTAATCTTATTTTGGATCGACTTAAATTTTTCTGCATCGTTTAACCGTGATTACCTCTATTATCCGTGATTATAAGCAAAAATGTTTTTCTATTATTTTGGACAAACAAGCGAAAAAGGGGAATTCCCTCTTTAGTATACGAAATCCTTATCTACTGTTCACTGTTTTCTGATAAAATTATTTTTTTTTTTATATTTTTGAAACATTTATGTATATAAAATCCTTGAATTACTTAGTTTTTATATAAATATGTACATATTCATTTATTAATTAATAAAAATATCTATTAAAAAACTAGCCAAAATTGGTACTCATTTAACCGGGAAAATCGATTATACAGAATGCTTCCGGTCTCGACCATCACGGAAAATCGAGGTCCCACTGTACAATGCACAGAAAATGAATGAAGACTTTTCATTCTTCTTTATTCTTTTTGCCATAAAACATGTATCAGAAGTAATTCCCTGATCAGTAGAGCTATAGTTATTGATCATAAATCTCATTAAGACTATACGTTACGAATCCCTTATAACGGCATAGAAAATGTTTTCAAAGTCGAACCGACGATTGGTTGCTACGTTTACCTGGCCCACCATAACTACCACGTGTGTCAAGTAGCAACATTCTCTTTTAACTGTTGAACACATCATTCGAACCGCAAAAAGTTTTATGCAACTCAACACCACTTCTTCAAATCCCTTGGATTACGAAATAGCCTTTTAAGAACCACTTGCCGGGGAGTCTATGGCCGTGGCTTTTAAGGACTGAAAAGGGCCTCAAGGCAATCGATATATTGTTTTCTCCTTCTCTATATTGCATTAAACTGTAATTTAAGCCGTTGAATATGAACTCCAAGCGGTAATTATAACCATCAGTCTATATATGTACGTCACTTTACTAATGACCTATGAGCGAACCAAAGCAAGACCTTCATCTGTAAATTGCTACTTCCAAGTAATAGTCAGGAATAAATATTATAATTGAGGTTAAGACGGCGAACTTACGAACTCACGAATCAGATACTACTGCATCTAACAGTCTAGGCGTCTCCTAGTTCAAATAGAAACTTTATTTCGCATCGGAACTGTATAAGCGTCGTCCTATAAAAGCAGTTCTTAGTCTAGTACTGTCGGAATATGAAATAAAAAATATATTTGCGTCGAGAAATGCCTCTCTTCGATCTTCTTGTAAAGGCTGTGAGAGTAACCACACAATACCATTGTTCGGAGTCGACATTAAAGATATAAGCCACAACGCTCAAGGATTAAGTTAATACATATAACATAAGCTCCCACACCGCTAGGCTAGGCCGTAATTCTGATGAAAGACTTCTAATAGCCACCATTTGATTATTATGGTCGGTAGCGTTAGTTAGCAGGCAAGAATCGGTTGTAGAAAGTAATCGATCTGAAAGTTTACCAAAAAACTCAGCGTGGCCATAGCGTCAGTATACTTCGTTGTTGTTAGAATAAGCAACTCGATTGAAACACACAGAAGCAGGAAGGACCCCCTCATTTACAGAGACATATTATAATAAAAAAAAGAAAGGAAAGAGTATCGATAAACACTCGCAAGAGCAGGGCAGAATAGAGTAGAAGGAAAAAAAGTAAAGTAGAATTGAATGCTGTGAAGTACGCACAGACATGCATAATTGATCATTACAATCCTTCAGTCAGGTCGTGTGTATACATAAGTAGCGGGACCGAACGACAGATTTTTGGGAAACTTTACATCGCAATTCTATTTACTCTCCGAGTTTTTGCCAGAAATCTGCTGTGGGAAAAAGTCGCCAAAGATACATTTCATAATTTGTTTTGTTGCAGATGTCTGCCATAGGATTTGAACTGTAGTCTCACGTCTAGTATTTTTTCGGCGATTTCTTCTCAGTTTCTCAAAAAATCTGTCGTTCGGAGTCGACTTTAAACTGTAGGTCCCGCCACTTATGTATAAAATTATCACACACAACATAAGTGGTGTGAGAAACTGCGGGCTTCTTGGGGACGATTGCCTGTAGGCTGTCTAATGGTGAAGGTATAGCACTGGCCATTTTAAAGTCACCTAGCAGCAACTCGTTTCCTTGCCGTTCGCATCTTCCCCCTTTCCTAAAAAAACCTGCACAATGCACTGCATGAGTAGGGGCCATCGCCTGAGTGCTGGTTTAATAAAAAAAAAAAAAAAAGTCAACACACTACCTTCTAGACTACAGCTACTTCTACTTCTTCTAATGTTGTGAAGTAGGGAAGGATAAACAGAGCAGAATAAGCGGAGATTATAATAGAATAGGATATAACAGATCAGTTTAGAGTTACATAGTACCAGAAGCGCTCCAGGGCTCACTCATTGTCGCTTGGGCCTATACTTTGCCCGAAAAACCCAGCAGAATCATTCCTGTGCTGTGCGTTTCAAAATCGGAAATTATTCATGGTAGGAAATGGGAAAAATGTGCAACGGCTGAACAGACTCATGCTTACCGCTTACAGAAGATCTGGAGCATTTCGAGGATTTAGAAAGCATGGAGCATTATTTTTAAGGATGTTTACAATATAAAAGCTGGCTTGTTATTCCAAGCATACTATGTATATCCTCTCATACTTTGTTTGTACCTCTAAAGTTTTCACGAAACAGAAAACCAAAAACCTTGACCTATGACCTCAATGCAAAAGCAATCATTCACCTTTATTGCAAGGGAACACAGCACAAAACAAAAATAATAGAATTTATTGAGTACATCTTATTCTTATTGAAATACGAGTCAGTCAGTGTTTAAAACGCTCCCAGGCAAGCAGCACTCCTTAATTTCGAAAACAGTTCTTGGAATATTTGAAAGAGCATAACGAAAACCTAAAATCAGCAGACATTTTCGGTTACACCAGCAGTCAGTCACAGTCAGTCGACTGTACCTATTTCTCTCGTTTTTGTTTTGATGAATAATTTTAGAAATTTTTTTTTAAGGATATTGTGTTCTCCTGGCATTTTTGTCTTTGTCTGCCTTTGTTTACAACAATACGCAACCAAAATTTCAAATGCGCAATAAAATTTGCCAAAAGCAAACAAAGCAAAAAAAAGAAGAAAAGCAGGATTCGTTATATTTTTTGTTGTATATTTGGGGGGCGTTAGAAATGAACATGATTTTGCTGGTGACCTTGTAAACGATGCTTTGCCTATGCCGTTTCCCAACTTCTAGAGAGGATTTGTGTAAACTACCTGAGAAATTTTGTCTGGCAGACAATGAAATTCAAAAGCAAAAATGAAACGAAATCAAACAAAACGTAGAGAAAACTGAAAAACGAAAAGACAAAAAAGGACAATGAACTGAAACATGGAATCGTATCGCATGAATTCGACAAAAACAACAACAACAACTGGTTCTGGTGTAAACAAAAGGACTCTCGTCCAGACACGCAGAAGAACGCAATTCGTTTAGTTGTTCATCAAAACTACGCCATTAAATGGCAAGGAAGTCGACATTTTTTTTGTTTTGTTTTTTGATTGAAATGGGTGGTTTTATGGTTGGCTGTTAGAGAGAAATACAGAAATAAAGTAATAAAGGAAGACATAAAGGATACTTTACAAGGATAATGTTATTAAACTTTCAATATATGAAGGTCATTCGATTTAATAACAATCACAAACACAACAGCAACTACAAACTTCACTAAAGAGAAAAAAAAAGAAGAACAAAGAAAAACTTGTTATTTTGTTGTTGGCATTTGCTTATAGAAAAAAATGGCGAAATTCAATTAATTTGATTGAATTAAAGGACACTCCAGATTCAATATCTTGAATATCAAATTTTATGCTGTCTTGCATGTGTAGGTACAGAATCAATTGCCAAGACTAGAGTTGTAACAACAATTAAAGCTAGCGAATGTCTCAAGGTGAAGAAAGCAGGCTACTTTAACTAAAGTGGGATTAGATGAGTTGACGACAGTTGTCGAATTCCCTCGACAATCATTACTTCCATATCAGATGTAATATAGGTCCGCATTTAATTACCAATAGAATGTAAGAATGAATTGAATACCTTCAGCCTCTTTCCTGGCGCTTATGTCGGTCTAGAGAAGAACAGCTGGACGAGTTCTCCCTTGCAGGACCTGACTGGTGCAAACGCTAAAGGGCAATTTGCAGATAGAGGGCTCTAGATTCATGTAACATCTCGCGGTTTATCTAATCAGAATATCCCGTAGTAGATGTAGCCTAGCAGGTAGTGTGTTGGCTTATTAGACATGAGGCCTCGGTTCAAAACCAGGTCAGATATCTTCAACAAAACGAAATATGGAAAAAATATTTGTTCGGCGACTTCCTCTCAGCAGATTTCTGACAAAAATTCTGAAGGCAAAGAGGGTTCGGGCCCCAGGCCAGACATCAAAACAAAATACAAAAAGTATTTCTTCGGCGATTTCCTCTCAACAGATTTCTGGCAAAAACTCTGAGCGTAAATAAAATTGCCATAAAAAGTTTCTCAAAAAATCTGTAGTTCGGAGTCGACTTTAAAACTGTAGGTCCCGCCACTTATGTATAAAATTAACACACACAACATAAGTGGTGTGAGAACCTAGGACGTAATCCTGACAGAAGGGTTGGAATAACAAATTACGTATGTAAGTATGTATGAACATAACATCTTGAGCTCTAGTTCGCTCATAGGCTGTGCATACCGTGCACTGGTTGAGTGGAAATCTTGACCTGCGTATTGGACTACTGTTGAATGACCACTGCCGTAGCAATGACAATGTTAAAGAGAATGACATAGTTGACCACTCCTTTTGAGGCTGCCTAGCCCTCAAAAACCATCTTCGTAAGATCTTTGGCGAGTAATTTTTACACTACATCTTCGAGATACATACACAGCTTAAGTATCTCAATCTAGCGAAATCGATTTGAGATTCGCATACAGCTTATACTCATGGCTCTCTATTTGATGATCGTAGGAAAAAAACGTTCAGATTTTGCAAACTATGTACTACTCTTAGGTTGATGAGGGAAATTTTTACATCCGCCTAGAGCTAGCCACTATCCTAAAAGATTCTGTTCGATCTACTAATATTTCTTCGTTTTGGTTAGACAGTCGTGGATGAGGTGTGGCACAACCATTGGAGAGTTCGATGGTGGATGAATCCTCAACATTGGAAATTCCTCTAAAGACCTGTGAGCTTATACTGGACAATACAGTCATGTATTCTGTTAACACCGTACACGGACAAAACGGTGCTGAAAATCTGGCCAAAACTGATAAAACGGCGGACGAAAAGTCTGCTTATCTACCTACCTAGTACAGTCGCTGGAGAAGACATTAAGACATTGAAAGACCCAAGCCAATATACAGCAAAAACAAGCAAAGCCCATATCAAGTATCGAGGAAACTTCGAATACTAGGTTCTGATTTATCTCATGAGATAGATGTACCTGGTTTTCTTATGTTGTTTGGTTGTGGATGTTACCTGCGCTGGAGGGCAAACTAAGTGTGAAAAACTATACTGAGCGGTGGCATGCTAAATGCTAAGTTATTCACAATTATGATTAAATCTGTTTTCATCATCAAGGCACATGGGTGCTCTGTCTAAGTCATTTGCAACTACACTTAGAGTCTTCTGTCATTTATGGCCATTTATCGATGTGATTAACAAACTTGTTAGGAACCTTACTACAACTTTAGTATTGATTATTAAAGCCAGACTTGGCACTAGTCTCTATGAACATGCCGTTTAGTTCCTTGACTTTACGTTCGCCCTCTTCGGTAGGCATCAAACGTGTATCAAGCAAATAGGTTTTATTACCAACTAAAATAATTATGACGTCACGTCCCCTCTCTGTACGCACATGAACAATCCTCTTTGAAGTCTGATAGAATAAAGGACGTACTGAATAGAAATTTTAAAAATTTAAATTAAAAAACGTTTATATTTGTTTAATTCGTTTCAAGATT
Organism: Sarcophaga caerulescens; assembly: GCA_927399465.1. Classification (NCBI taxonomy): domain Eukaryota; kingdom Metazoa; phylum Arthropoda; class Insecta; order Diptera; family Sarcophagidae; genus Sarcophaga; species Sarcophaga caerulescens. Next base: position 54,925,266 of record OV656873.1, read on the forward strand.
AGATTTGTAATGAAATTTTCATCGTTTAAAATCTTCTGTTTTAGTTTTGTATACACCCTGAATAAGACTTTTTTAGTGCACTGTAGCTCAAAAAATAGTAATTAATGACTTTGTCTTTTTAAGTGTGTGTGTGTTAATTTCGATTTAAAGATACGTGTGTGTGTGTTAGTTTAGTTGTAAAGCAATTGCTTAATTTCTTAGAAAAATGTAATTAAGGGCTAAACGTCTTTAACGCCTCTACCTTTTTCATTTTTTAGGCCTAGAAATAGAAAATATATTTATGTATGTATGCCCTGAATACCACCTCCTTCTTCTGCTGCTTCTTCTTCTATATTTTTTTAAAAATTAATTTTTTTTCTTTCCCTTTTTTTCCTATTTTAAACTGATTTTTTTCTGTTGTTTATTTAATATTTTCAAAAATATTTTTTTCTATTTTTTTTTTGTTATAATTATTGTTGTTGTTGTTTGTTGTTTTTGGATCATTAGTTGTCGTTTTTTGTTTTGGTGGGAAATTTTAATGATTATTTTTTCCTCTGTTTTTTGTTTTTGTTTTTCTTTTTGTTATTGTTTTACATAATTTACGTTAATTACAATGTACGTGTTGCCTTGCCTGGTGGTATACTGGTGGTACAGCTCGCATAATGGTACCAAATATCGCTTAGAAAAGTACTATGGAACGCTTACATACGGGGGAAATGCACGCCCATTAAAAAAGGGTAACTAACCGTCATTAAAACAACAAAGACAACAACAAAACAGAAAAATTATTATAGAAAAACAAAAACTTATAAACGCCTTTAATTATCAGCTTGCAATTGCACAATTTTGTGAAATTTTTTAAAATTGAAAATCAGGAAAAACCATTACGAAATTGGAGCAACTGATACGAGGGAAAAAATGTGAAAAATTTAAAACTGGAAAATTATTGCCAGGAACTTTGACAGATTGAAATGGAAAGAGTCAGATAATTTAATTAATTTCAAAGAAAAATCTCATCATTAAACAAATTTTATAAAAAAAAAAACTACAACTTAATGCAGCCAAGTTTGAACTTTTGATTCGTACTATAATTGCAGGCCCAAAAAAAACTGCCCTAGCATCCTTAATTGGCGGCAAAAGTGCCATCATTGAGAAAATACACTCTAATGTCACACTAAACGATAATAATGCACACTAAACACTGCCTTTTTCCGAATGTAATTGCCAGTTTTGGACTTTCCAAGCCATCACATCAGTACATCAGTACACCAAGTGACAAATGAGATTCTTTGCTGAAGTAAATTTTGTTCTAAAAATTATTATTTAAAGCCTGTTGCTATACCAAGCAATCGGTATACATAATTGGTGACTACAACCCTTCAGTCAGGATTACGACCTAGCTTCTCACACCACATATGTTGTGTGTGTTAATTTTATACACAAGTTGGAGGTACAGTTTAAAGTCTACTCCGAACGACAGATTTTTTGAGACACTTTCAATGGCAATTTCATTTACTCTCAGAGTTTTTGCCCGAAATCTGCTGAGAGGAAGCCGCCGAAGAAATATTTTCTTTATATTTCGTTTTGTTGTAAATGTCTGACATGGGATTTGAACCCTGGCTTCACGTCCAATAAGCCAACACACTACTTACTAGACTACGATAATTTCAATCACTATAGCTATGGAATTATGAATGTGCAGTTACCTTAAATTAATTCTTGCATGATTTGGACTTTATGCGGATGGAGGTGCAAATCCAAAGTTTCATAAGGACGCGGGGCGAAGGTAATATTCGAATTATACGCCACACGTTATCTTCTTACTTACTTAATTAGTTATAACAATCCTTTATTTGCATTGAGGTTTGAGAAACTTTCTCCGAGTTTTTGACAGAAAATTGTTGAGAGGAAGTCGCCGAAATAAAAATATTTTTTCATACTTCGTTTTGTTCGTTATAACTGATCAGGATTTTGACCCATGGGCTCTCGTTTTATAAGCCAACACATTACCTCTTAGACTATGGCGACTTCACACTTTTTCTAACAGAGGCGATATTTTCGACAATACGTAAATGGCTGTAATGCACAGGCCTGACTACATTCTTTACAATCTGACTTATTTCCTGCACATATTTCTTAAAACGGTGCAAAAAATATTTCACTTCATCTGATCTTCTTACTAATTAATGCGACCGAGAATGGAATACAACTCTCATGTATGGGCCGATGCCTCAAAGTCTATTTTGAAGCTTCTCGACAGCTTACAGGAGAGGGCGAAAATGCTCATTAATAACGGTAGGGTATCCAACTCTCTTGATTCATTGGAGCATCATCGCATCACTGCTCTATCGCCACTACAACGGATTTTTCTCGAGCGAAATAAGGGGGCTCGTTCCCGAGAAGAAATTATTGGTACGTGGCATTAGTCTTTCACGCAGAGCGTATTCGTTTGTGGTCAATTGGTAAGTGGATCGCACACTGAATTACAGAAAAAATTGGTTTTTGAGCCGGAATATTCATATGTGGAACACCCTTGCTGCAGAGGTCTTTCCTGTCGTTCGTAATTGGTCATTACAACCATTTAGTCAGGACTACAACCTATAGGTTGCTATAGCTTCTCATATGACAAATGTTGCGAGTGTTAATTTTATCCATAATTGGTAGCACTTACAGTTTAACGCCGACAGATTTGAAAAACTTTTCATCTCAATTTCATTTACTCTCAGAATTTTTGTCAGAAGGCTGCTGATTTGTCACATTTTTGAGATGCCTGTACTATGTTTTGAACCACGGCCTCTCATCTAATATGCCAACACAATGCCTACTAGACAACGGCGACTTCACGCCACCAACCTTAGAAATGGACTACGAATAATTTATGTTATTCAAGTTTAAACCAAAAAGAAGGAGTTATGATCTTAAAAGAATTTTCTAGATGAGCAAACGCTTTATTTTAATCAATGAAGCGAAATCATGACTTGAACGGACTTTTTCTTTTAAGTGCTACAAATAAATGCCACCTACGATTTCATGTGAAAATGATCTGCCCTGATTATTTGGATGACTTTAATGTTGAAATCACAAGATCGTCTGATAATTTTAAAACAAAAGTGTTAATGAATCAGGCTTACATAGACGATATTATATTGAGAAAATTTCCAATTATAGTTGAAACAATTTGAACCGAATACATTAAACTCGGCTCCGAAATAATTACGAAATGATTTAAATTCCAAGCGTTATAGATAGGTAGGCTACGAAACACTTATAAAATAATCTGTGAAAATTAACACCCAAACAATAAAAGAGAAAGAATACACCACCTTCAATTTAATGTGTTAAAACTGTAATAAAACCAACTGTAATAGAAAATTAAGGGGCCTTTTATCTTTTGAGGTGAACAGGTGCCACATACAGGGCGAATATATAATTTCCATTAATGAAGTTAAAAGAAACTTTTCTTGATAATTTTTTAAAATCACAGAATAAAAATCTCACCATACTCCACAGCACTTTAACCCAGCACATTACATTATCAGTAGCTAGCAATACAATATTTGAGCATCTTTTCTGAGAGTTTCATTGGAGATTCATTTATTCCATCGATGTCTACTACATACTCTAAGTCCGAATGTTCAATATCTCTGACGCTTTAATTAAATGTTTAAACAAAAAAAAATTAAAAAATCAAAAATCATAAAAATTCACTCGAAGGCCATTTATGGTACAAAAATATTGAATTTTATTAAGAACTGGATAAAACCCGCTATGCTTCGTTATCTGTGGTGTGGTTTATTTAAGAGATTTTATATTGAAGTTGTTTAGCAAAAAACTTGTTTGAAATCAAGTCGTTTACAAAGGCAGAATACAAATGCCTGGGATATTGCAGGAAAATTTCGCATCATTCAAAGGTTACTTTTATATGGCTGCAATGACATAGGACATCGACGTTTCTAAAGAACTGGCAAAGGCTGGTACAGTCAAACTGATACCTCATCACTCCGGATGTTTTACAAGAATTCTCAACACCATTAGCAGCTTGAAGACATGAACAGGATGGCTAAACTCTGGTGAACTGAACTGGATAAGAACACTCATTGTCTATTTTCCTTGCATCGCACTGCCAATATCGCGGTTATGGCCAGTCAGTGCCCTATTAGAGGACATGCCTGAAGGTTCGGCATTTTCATGAAACATCTGGCTACCATACATCTCTCATATCTACTATGTTATTGCAAATTAGATAATCTCAACAAGTTGCACTTCATACGACATAGGTTTACAGGGGTTCTAGAACTGAGGAGAAAGACTTATTAAAGCGTCACCAAAAGACCCTATAAAGTAATATTGTATGACAGTTACGCGGAATTTGGATTTGATGATGAAGATGGTTCTGCTCGGAAGTCGCCGTAGTCTAGTAGGTAGTGTGTTGGCTTGTTAGACGTAAAGCCAGGGTTCGAGCCCCAGGCCAGACATCAAAACAAAATACAAAAAGTATTTCTTCGGCGATTTCCTCTCAGCAGATTTCTGGCAAAAACTCTGAGAGTAAATAAAATTGCCATGAAAAGTTTCTCAAAAAATCTGTCGTTCGGAGTCGACTTTAAACTGTAGGTCCCGCCACTTATGTATAAAATTAACACACACAACATAAGTGGTGTGAGAAACTAGGTCAATAATCCTGACTGAAGGGTTGTAATGACCAATTATGTATGTATGTATGATGGTTCTGCTCGATTCGAATCAAAAATATTCGACTACATGCAGGATTCCACCTTCTATAGAGGCTTCCAACAGGGACTTTCCCAATTTGGTAATATATAACGGTCATCTTGTTGAAGCTATATCTGTCAGTTAGCTACATCTGTCTTTATGCAGCCTCTTTCGCCAAATAATCACGTGCGAACATAGGCAACGACTTGTGCCCGCTGAATGAACTCTGACACAGCAATTGACCCTAATTTTCACCGAAACATGATCCTTAGCTATAAAAAGATACGTGAACAAACAAAATTGTAAAATTTAGGATGTTAATAAGCCTCAGAGAGAACCAAGAGTGTCCAATACGTCCCGAAAAATTCACTGTTTGGTGTAGAATTTTGGGAGAATTTTTTGAGAACGCAGTTGTGCTGACAATCACTGTCAACACCAAGCACTATAGGTAGATGTTTATTAACTTATTTTGGCCTGAATTGGATCATGTGGATACCAACGATATGTGGTTTGAATAGGACGGCGCAACATGCCATACATTAACTTCTTTTCCGTACATTGTATCACCTGGACACTAAAGACATATGGTTTCGACACATTGAATGTTCTGCACATGCGATTGGAGGCTCCAACCATATTGCTGACTACTACAGTCAAGTACTTCCCTCTAAACGTAAAGATCTTAGCTACAGTATAACATTCTGTGTGGAAGGTACAACGGCCATTGTTATCACAAAAATGGAAACCTGATTTCACACCAATTGCACCACCCACACAGCTTTCGAACAAACAAACAAACAGCCATACATATTGCTATACAGATTTTATGAAATTAAACGACTACTATGTTCACAGACGCGACGATAAATTCTTAAAAAAAAAAAACACAGAAATATTTTTTGAATAAAACAGATTTCTTCTTCTTATTCCATGTTTATACATTCAATTTACAACGCAATTCTAAATCAATTATTGACATTTCCAAGTTTAGATCGTTTGAAAAAGAAGATGTTCTCTTTGAAAACAGAACATGAATTTTATCTCAAGAATTTTATATGAAATAAAAATAAAAATTATCAAGACATTAGAAGGTCTGTGAAGACGACTTAAAGGTGATATAAAGTAATAAGCTTAGCTAAAATGAATTTTAGAAGGCGCCACCTATTGAGAAAATATAAAGGTCAATAAGCAAAGTTTCTTGTCACTGCACACAATACAACTGAATACATTTTCACAGAATGAGATGAGAGATGGCAACCCTATCAATCTAGAATGTGCTACAGTAGCCCGATCACCTGCTTTGCTGGAAAACTTGAGTAGTCGAACTGAAACAAAGCCAAGGAAAAGATTTCCAAGATTCGTCACCACTGCATCCAATGCAACAACTCAATAAATTTTGACAGCAACCAGAGATGGCAACCCTTTTAATCTAGAATAAGCTAAAGTAGCCCAATCACCTTACTTGCTGGAATGGAAAACTTGAGTAATCGAACTAAAACAAAGCCAAGGAAAAGATTTCCAAGATACGTAACCAATGCATCCAATGCAACAGCTCTTCACATTTTTATAGACAGCTTTGTTTCTCTCAAATGGCATATAGTAACCCTATTATTCTAGGCTCTACTATTAGAATCCCTTCTAATATAGTGTAGTGTGCAGAAAACATTGTTTTACTGTTATCATTATCATTTTCGTTTGTTTTTTTACAACAATGATAAGGAAACAGTGTACAAAAGATAATAAAAAATCGAAACGCAAAAAGTGAAAACGTGATGGGTACCCCATAGTTGAAGTGAATACCACCGCAGTTCATTTCACAAAGAAGAGGACGTAAGGTAGGGAAACAGCGTAATTAAAATGTCTGAAAAATTACGGGAGTAAACAAAATACTGACATTGACATTAAATTTCAAATCAACTTTTGCTTTTTTTTTTTTTGTGTAAAAGATATCAGCTGAAGCAAAAATTATATCAGATTATAAGGGTTTATTAGGATCGTGATTTTGATAATTTTCAATGTTGAAAAGAAAAGTTGTTTTTTTGTCAACAGGTATTTCTGTATTGCTTTTAAATGTTTACCAAGTGCTTAGGATAAGATTAGAAGAGGTCGATAAAATAGCAATACTTTGTTGCCCCCATGTAATAATCGTTGCAATTGGCGCCTACAATTTACGCCTGTAATCTTGTAATCTGATGTCATTTTTTATTTGTTTTCGATAATTTTAAGAACTTCGACCCCATATTCTTCTCTACTAAAGTTATATTCAAGGGATATATGGGTTTAAAAGTGGCGAATCAAGGATAATATTTTCAATTTGAATTTCGCACACCTTAACTGTTACATAATGCCACCTCTAAACGAATAAACCACCCCGATCTAATGCAAAAATTACACACTGACTGTACCCTAAGCAACCCGATCGCAAAACTAAGTTTGAAAATTAGAAGACTGCGTGATTCTCCAGAGCACGGTTGAGCAACCTTGTGGCCAGCATCAAAGAGCAGTTTAAACGAATCTCTACTTATTTGCTTACTTAATTCGCTATACAACCCGATTATCGGATTTCGATCTGTTGTAGCACATTATTCCAGGCGCCTCTGCTTCTTGCAGAGGTTACACCAATCGATGACAGGGCTTCCTCGACTTGATCCTACCAAAGGAAACAAAGTTGTCCTATTCGCCGACTTTCGCAAGCCGTTTCTCCAGAGCATTCTCATTCATTCGAAAGACATGGCCTAGCCAGTGCACACGCTGGATGTTAATACGCTACACAACATTTACATTGTTGAGGAGCTCATACAACTCATTGCAGGATCAAATGCGTAAATAATCGCCACCTCGCACTGGACCGAAGATTTTACATAGGATTTTTCTCTTAAATACTCTCAAGGCTGCTGCATCAGTGCTTAATAGTGTCCAAGCTTCTGCTCCATAAAGAAGCACGAGGAGAAAGAGCGTCTTATAAAGTAGTTTTGTCGTACGAGGGAGGTCTCTATTACTCAATTGCCTATTGCGTCCTTAGTAGCACCTATTGGCAAGAGTGATCATATGCTTGATCTCCAGACTGGCATCATTTTTAGTGGTAACAGCGAAGCCAAGATAAACAATTTTACTGACTATGTCGACCGTATAGTTATCGTCTGCAATTTGGGATCCAATACACCGCATGTCCCTAATTGTCGACAATATATACTTCGTTATGCCCTCATTTACTGCCCATGTTACTAGGCTCCCGTTCAATTGCACTAAAATCAGCAGTAACACTTCGCATGGTGCGCGCAATGTCGTCAGTGTACGCAAGCAACTGGACACTTTTGAACAAACCTCATTTTGAGTTAATTACTGAATGGAATTCCTTCCTAAAGCAAGGGAGGGCTTACACTTTCCTTCAAAAAACATCTTGAAGATCTAAATTCTGTAAAACTGAGTTGTTCTAACTAACTGCACAACTTCCTCTCAGCAGATTTCTGGCAAAAACTCTGAGAGGAAATAAAATTGCCACGAAAAGTTTCTCAAAAAATCTGTCGTTCATAACACAGCCCTGCATGGGTTTTGCAAATAAGATGGCTCCAGGTGTTTCCGGAGGCATTATGCGCGCTGAACAGGAATCTGGATGGAAAAACTTTCCATCACGTCAGGTTTTCGAGAAAAAGGGGGTTGAAACCCCCTAAAAATAGCGTTTTTGGCCATTTTTGAAAAATTGTAGAGCTAAACACTGACGTGTTAGAACCATCGCTATTGTCAGAAATTGACAATTGATCTTTGCTCTTTAAAATGAGCGCAAAGCCAAATTGATTGCATGCACCCTTAAAGTAGGAGGTGGGTTTATGTCAAGGGGTGCAAGAAAAAAAGAAACACATTACAGAGGTCCTTAACAATTAATCAGATTTACTTGAAAATTGTTACTCAGGGGTTTTTGGGGTCGCTGATTACAGAACTTCATTCAGATTTAAAAAATTCAAAATGGCGGATCCAATATGGCGGTCGAGGTTTATAAAAATTAATCAGATTTACCTCGACCGCCATATTGGATCCGCCATTTTAAATTTTTTAAATCTGAATGAGGATCTGTAATCAGCGACCCCAGATTCGTGTTCAGCGTGCAAAATGCCTTCGGAAACACCTGGAGCCATCTTATTTGCACAAAAAAAGTCCAAATTTGCAGGGCTGTGTAATCGACTTTAAACTATAGGTCCCGCCACTCACATGTAAAATTAACACACGCAACATAAGTGGTGTGAGAAGCTAGGTCGTAATCATGACTGAAAGGTTGTAATGGCCAATTATGTATGTATGTATGTGTTCTGATATTAAGGAACCAGAAACTCTTAATGTTTTTTGTTTTAAATACGCAATGCAATGTTAGCTAGAACCAGAACAGTTTTCAAAGTGTCAGAGGACTTCGACAATAGAATGCAATATCTCCTGTCTGGGGGAGCCTATCATTTGATAAAAAAAAACTCCAACGATACCTCCCAGAAGCAACATTTGTATAGCAATGTGGAATGGTTAGCCAATATTTTCTCTTCACCACAACAGTTTTCTCTTCGAGTTATAAGCAAAGTTAAACCGATTTTTTTTTTCCCAAATCACTTTTTAAGAAAAACTTTACAATTTCCTGGTAATCCATTAAAATTTTCAAAAGAATTTTTATTAAAATTTAAACGTTTTTTTATATTTTCAAATGAAAAAAAAAATCTTTGCCTCTAACAAATTAATTGTTGATACTCACTATACATATAGTACAGGGTAAATATTACCAATAAATTTATTGATTCATTCATTCATTCATTTCTTATTTGGGTATTGACATGTGTTCCAACAATGTTTCGTCTATTTCCATTAAGAAAAAAGAACAAAAAAAAAATCGATTTTTTTTTCGATAACTTTTTGCCAGACATGCTGAGCGTCTATAAATAAAATTTTCGAGCAAAAAAAAATTTTTTTTTCACACTCTGACCTCTTTTAAACGCGCACGCACATCTAAAATGCCAAGAAGGTTAAGATCATCGGTCGATTGGCTGGCAACTTCATCAGGAAAGAGGCAATGCTCGACCATATGTTTGGATAGAAAAAATAGAAAAAAATGTGGCCTCAAGAGGTTATGAGAACAGAGCATATTTTTAGCTTTCCTTTCATACACGGTGCGGTCGGTATCGTTTATCTGGTATTCCTTTGCTGCTAATGGGTATGCCCCCCAGAAAAGTTCAATTTACAATATGTTGGGTTTGGCAGATTATCTTCTTCTATATGTTCATATACATACATATAAAATGAATATCTGGTTGTTTGTTTGTTTGAATTTCTTTTTAAGGTCTAGTTGTTGAAGTCGCCGTAGTCTAGCAGGTAGGGTGAGGTAGTATACAGAAGCGTTAATAATAGACGGTAAATTATAGGTCCCGCCACTCATGAATAACATTAACACTTAACAAATGGAGGTTGTAATATTATCAATTAAGCACGCGAGCCCCCGGTTCAAACCCCAGGGCAGACATCTCCAACTAAACGAAATATGAAAAAATATTTCTTCAGCGACTTCCTATCGGGAAATTTTTGGCAAAAATTCCGTGAGTAAATAAAATTGCCATGAAAAGTTTCTCAATAATATTTCGTTAGGAGTCGACTTTAAATTGTAGGTCCCACTGCTCATGTATGAAAATTAACACACACAATATAAATGCTGTGAGAAGCTGGGGGTTCTATATAGATATGTACAGTGAGCGTCAAAAGAAAGTGTACACTATGGATAAAATTCTAACAATCTCAACTCAAGTTTTCCACTTAAGGAGAGTGCCCGAAAAAATTTTACAATATTTCCAAAACTTTTTCTAATTCTTTTCTTCTTGTTTCAATTTTAAAAACTGGCAATAAAATAATTTAAAAAAAAGTAACGGTAATTTATTAATGTATATTTTTTTGAATTGTACACTTTCTTTTGACGCTCACAGTATGTATTATTATTCCGATATCGATATCGATAATATTGATATGGTGGGCGTGGCACATTTAAAAATGCTGAAATATTGAAACATGGAACACGGCACCTTCCACAAGACTTGAATAGGTAAAGTTGAGGATTAGGGAAAGCTTAACAATTAGGAGACTTTGTTTACTAATGAATTGAATCTAAAATGAAAACAGGGGATATGAGCCGTCCCATAAAAATGTTTTCATCGATAAGTTAGAATCATAAGAAATCGTGTGTTTGATAACAAAAAAAAAAACCAAATATGAAGTCATAACATTGATATCATCGATACTGTTGCACTATTTTGAATTTTAATTTTATTCCAATAAACTATTATGGATTGGCGAGACACATCGGGTTTTTGGCTAATTTCAAACAAACAAAAAAATTTTTAAATTATTTTTCCCAATTGTATTGAATTTGTTTTCCTATTTGTTTTGATTCGAACATTAATTTTTCTATTTTTTTTTAACATAAAATTCCAACAAAAATAAACAACAACAACAAAATTTACATACAATTTTAAATTAATTTTCAGGAAAAATGTTTCAAAATTTTTGTTTAAATTGAAAAAAGTTATTAATGAATTGATTTGTTTTTTTTTATTATTTATAAATAAAAACAAAAAATTACAAAACCAAGCAACATTTTAAAACAATTATACACGGGATATGTATTTAAAATTTTTATGAATTAAAAAATATTAGTTGTTGAAATAGAACTAAGAAATGATGATTTTCTCTAAATAAGTTCCATAAATTATAAGCCATTTAAAGTTATGCAATTAAAAGTAATTAATTTATTAAATTAAAGCTGTTAGAAATTCAGAAAACAAATCATTTTAACATTCCATAAATGCAAATTTATAAGGCAATATATTATTCGAACCAATTATTAATAATTCTTATTGAGTTCATGTTTACAATACCATCACTGGCTACATTCCACGTGTGTGGGGATAAATACAAATTTACTTAGCAAAGACAAAAACCAAAAATTTTAACAGAGCAATAGTAAGTGTTTAACAGAAGATACAAAAAATGGTCATGGAAGAAATCACCCAAATATACGATATCGGGGTAAGGAATATCAATTCTATTCCCTGATGATTATACCCCACATATTCCTGAGTGGACCAGCTTCTCTAGTAATTCGCAAATTGATTTGACAAAAAAAAAAAAAAATTTATTTGTTTTAACAATGTCTGGGGTGGAAGATCGATATTGTGGAAAAATGGGACTTGTTGCAGGTATCACACTGTATACAAATTGTAGCCTAAGTTGTCCCCAAATAATTTTGGAATTTGAGAAATCGGGATAGAAACATTCATTATGTTAACGTGATCTTTAAGTCGCCGTAGTTTAGTAGGTAGTATGTTGGCTTATTAGACGTAAAGCCCGGGTTCGTATCCCAGGTCAGGCATCAAAACGAAATATGAAAAAGAAAAATATTTCTTCGGCGATTTCCTCTCAGCAGATTTCTGGCAAAAACTCTGAGAGTAAATAAAATTTGCCATGAAAAAGTTTCTCAAAAATCTGTCGTTCGGAGTTGACGTTAAATTGTAGGTCCCGCCACTCACGTATAAAATTAACGCACACAACATGAGTGGGCTGTGAGAAGCTAGGACGTTGTACAATGGGCCAATTGGACCTCCGGGTACTGTACTTGTCACAGTTGACAAGTACACGTCCTCTAACCTAACCTAACGTGATCTGGGGAGGATAACCGATCTTGCGGAAAAATGGGACTGGTCTAGCGTTACTTGAGACCAGAGATGTATGTAGACGACGAAGCTAATTGTTTTCTTCAAATGAGCAAAAATAAAGTGCTCTGTATAAATGGAGTTAAATCGAATAAAAAATGTATTTGTAGGAAAAAACCTAGTGGGATGGATCGCCATGGTATCATGGAGTCCAAAAGAGTTTTAGTTTGGTAGGGCGTTACTAGGGACCGGAGATATAGTAGGCATCGAACCCAATACAGGCGACGAAGTTAATATCTTTTTAATCGACAAAAATCAATAAAATGCACGTTATCGACCAAAAAATGCATGTCATCGTCCAAAATATACAAGTCATCATCAAAAATAAAATGCAAGTCATCGACAAATAAAGGAAGCCATCATCCACAGAATGCGATTCATCATGCAACAAATGCAAGTCAACGTCCAATAAAAAGTAATTCAACTTCAACTTAAAAAAAAAAAAAAAAAAAAAAAAAAAAAAAAAAAAAAAGCGAGTCATCGACAAATAAAGGAAAATGCAAGTCATCGACCAAAAAGTTTCAAAAACTAGAAAAATTACTAACGGACTCATAAATTCTGCCTAATAATATTCAATACAGTGTGTAAAACTTATTCAAAGTGTTTTTCAGCAAACATAGCACATTATCTTCTCCTCACAGATTCGACTTCCAATAAGTCTTTATTGATTCTAAAACTAGAGAGAATCGCCAAAGAATCAGGATTTGTACCTGAAGTGCTGCAAACTCAAGAGCATTAGGACAGGATGAAACAGAGTGGCAGATTTGTTAAATCAAAGCTTACTTATGCACACATAGTTGACCACTGTAATACCACAGAACTAATTGATAAATTTCGAGTAACCGGTCTTGATAACCAGCATCAAGGCATTGCATTTAAATAATGACTCCTTTGGAATTACGCTAAAAAGCACCCTAAAACTTCAATGGATTTTGTGACCGATTTGAGTCGCTGTAGTCTAGGAGGTAGTATGTTGGTTTATTGGACGAGAGTCTGGGGTTTAAACCCCATATTGTTGTGTCACAAACAGTCATGTCGGCTAATCTGAAAGTTACATTAAAAATTTAATTTGGAAATACAAATTAAATTCTTGTTTGTATTTCTAAAATGAATTCTTCAGTTCAATTGCGAAAATTTTGTTTAATTTCTTCCCCTTGTTTTTCTTTCCAAACAAATTACGGATTCCCCTTTAGAATTTAAAATTAAAGAAGATCCCTTTTGAACTGCTGTTAAAATGCCACATACAATAAATATTTTTTCCCCTCCTTCGTGCTGGTCAGCATTTTTTTTAAGTCTTATTTGTGGTTAAAGTTAACAAGACAGGTTAAGAATGAAATTTGTTATTGAACTACCATTTGAAATAGGAGCACGAACAACAAGAAATAAAAGTGTACAGACACTTTCAAGCAATATGTGGCAGGTTATTTGTGGCAACAACATGTTTGTGTTTGATGAAGATAGTGAGAGAAGAGGGAGAGTAAAAAAGGAAAGGAAAATCGAAAGATTATTTTCTTTTTAACAACTGCATTCTGCATTTAACAACTGACTGACAGACGCTCTACCCTTTTCGATTATTTTATTGTGTGTTCTCCTCCTTTCGAATGGTCAATTTCAGTTCTTTCGTGTTCTTTTGAAAACCAAAATAAAAATTTGTTTTTCACCCTCAAAAATTCATTCGTGTTTGTTTACTCATGTAATTTAAACCACCATTAAAGAGTTGTTGAAAAAATTTGTGGTCAGTTTCGAAGTTAACAGGATTGAAAAGTCGCAAATCGAAGAGAGACAAATAAATTGGGCTGCTATTTCTCTCCTACTTGGTGTTGTGAATCGACTTTTCTATGCCCTGTTCGTTTAACATTATAGAATTGTTCTTCGCGAGTGTATTCTGTTGTCACACTGAAATCTGTTGCGTCCCGTTTCCTGCTTATATTGATTTCAGCTTAGATTTGACCTAGACAGGAAATACAGGTACAGGCATCAAATAAAGCATAAACTCTAGATTAGATTAGTTTATATGCAGTGGCGCTGAGACACAAGACACAAAGTGCCCTATGCCTGGATCTGCGTCAAACTAAAATTGTTCTTTGCAAGTTTTAATCGGCTTGTCAGACTTTAGTGACTAAACTCGCCTCAAGACCTTGCCTCTTGTGGAATCCAATCCAATCCGTTTGATACAAAGTTTCATTTTATGTGTAGGTTGATGTTAGCGTTCGTGCGCGTAGAATGTTCCGCGGTTTATAAAAGTAAGGACTTTGCCAACACATAGGCTCTGTCTCCATTCATAGGTTTTCTATGGGAGCACTAGTCGCCGTACTTTAGGAAGCAGTGTGCTGGATTATTAGACGTGTGGCCATTGTTCAAACCGCAGACCAGACATCTCCAACAAAACGAAACATGAAAAAATATCTCTTCGACAACTTCCTCTCAGCAGATTTCTGGCAATAACTCTGAGTGTAAATAAAAATTGCCGCAGAAAGCTTCTAAAAAATCTGTTATTCGGAATCGACTTTAAACTGTAGGTCCCGCCAGTGGGTGTGAGAAGCTAGGTTGTAATCCTGATTGAAGGGCTGTAATGACCAATTATGTATGTATGTATGTATTGGAGGACTACTACCTGAAATACGTCTTTTAGATGAAACGTTTTGTGCAATTGCATTAGGCAGAATAGGACCAAGACATTTCGAAATTTAAGGGCTAAAATGGGTTATGTAGGCTTAGATAACCGTTGTGGTTGGTGGCTTATTCACTTTCACCTGCGATTTACGAAAAACCTTCAAGAAAAAGTTTCATTAGCCAGTTCACATAACCTCAAGGTGAAGATGACCATACTTTTAAATCATTCGTGCAGAATGTGACAATGAGATGTGTGGTATGTAGCGCCGTCCTGTAGCAACCATACATATGTCGTGGGAGTTTAGATCATCCAATTCATATTAAAAAAGTTACTAATTATGGACCTATAGTGCTGGCCATTTTCTGGTATGGCTTCGCCAATGTCGTTCTCAAAGAAATATGGACTGATGATGCCGCCAGTCCAAAATCCATACCAACTAGTAACTTTAGAGGTTTGCAATGGACGCTCTTAGATCTCATGTGGAAACGTATCTTACGAAATTTGAGAATTAAGTTAGTTTTTCGTATCATTTCAGGCTTAAGGCTGAAGGCAATTTTTCAATGAAAATCAGGGTCAGATGCCAAATGTTTCTAAATCCATTTACCGAACACACGTTGGTTGTTCATGGTGATTTGGCACGACAGACTGAATAAACTACAACTAATTTTACAGATGAAGCTTCAACAAGATGGTGGTTATCAAAGTTAGGAAGTGCGTGTTTGGAGACCTGATAGATAGAATTGGAGGTTATAGAGTGAAGATCATTATGAAAAAAAAAACAGAACATAACCTGATTATAGCCCGAAGCGAGCTAAGAAGAAATTGTCTATTACAACCCGTTAAGAACATTCCCAGGGAAAACTATAAATAGGACAATGTCACGAACTTATGTAGCAGGGACTATCCAATCCTCGTAGTTTATTAAATTATAAATTGCAATTGCACAAATACTCAAAACCATTGTGTTAAGAGCCAAAATTATTATTTCATCTCATACATACACATGACTGGTTGAAAGTGTTTTATTTGACCTCTAAAAACAACTGTTATTCGCCTCATTTCATTCCTTTCTTATCCACAATAAATACATCGAACTTATCGATGTTTTCTAAGTCCCTTAAAAAAGATTCAATCGCTTTCATAGCAATTGTAACAGTTTTACACGAGCAATTTAAAATCTACGCAAACTTGTTAACGTACAATGGTATTGATGTTAACAATGGCGTTTACTTTTGGCCAAAAACACACAAAAAAAAAACAAATTTAGAGTGTGGGAAAATTATTTCTCACGCAACATCTTCTTCAATCACTACAAGGTTGGCTTAAAAGAAAAGAAAAAAAAATTGTAAAGGAAAGAAAGTAAAAAAAGAAAACAAGACAAAAATCGTTTGACAATTCAATTAAATTGACAATTGAATTGAAATGAATTGCGTGTGATTCTTCAATGAACTGCAAAGAATGGCAATGGAAAAGAAGTGCGTGTTAATGATAAGACGTTACGCATAGAAAATCAATTGTTCAGGAAGATTTCTTTAATTTGATTGTTTAAATGAAAGAAAAGAAAATGATAAAGCTTTGATTACATACATATGTACATACATATTAGGGCAGAAATTAAACGCAATTAGCGAAATTATTGCAAATGTAAACGAAATATTGTCCATATGAGTCATTCCATTGCCAAATGATCAGTTGAAAGCTGCTTCAGAGGCTACTCGAACAAAAGTGGTGTCTGAAAATGACAGCTGCTTCCTTAACTACTTCCAGAACAGATCCACTCTATGATTTTGGGATATGATTCGCAACGCAATCATAGTAACAAACACAAAGAGAGTAATCTGGAAGCTGCATACTAATGCATAAAAATGGACCAAAAATGTTTCTTGCACCAGGAGCAGAAGAATAAAATATTCTCAACCCGTGGGGATTTTCTTAGTGGAAGTCTTTGTCATCGAAAGATGGATAGGATAGACAGCACATAGCAATATTATCTGACAGTCTGGCCCACCATTTGAGCACTCGGCTCATATGAGTTTAAATCGTTAAATAATATGAAACTGTCGAGAGAAGTTTAATTGGCTAAGTAGATAAAATTAAGTTACCCTCTTCCGGATCCCAGGTCATATGGGAATTCACGGCAATGAGCAAAGCAGACAAGCTTGTGAATTCAGATTGCTTCTGTGGAGTGTAGGCGGAAAGATATGCTCAACGAAAAGCAAGAAAAAGAATGGCAAAGACTGTTCTCAAATCAAATGGGTTTAAGACAATCGAAACTTTTGTTAAGAAATTACAATAAAAGGAGTTTTGAATCATGCATCATTCTATCCAAGAATAACCTGACATTGGTAACCGGGTCTTATGAAGAGGCACTGTAGACACACAGTCTACTACTTATTCAGAATGAGGGATATTTCAAGCCCAAACATATAGATTCTGTGGCAATGATAATGAATCATTGGAACATATTCTTGAAACTTGTAGGCCAAGAATTCAGCCCAGAGGGAAACACCCGGGAGCATATCAAATACTAAACAAGGAATTTTTGACAAGGCACTGTAGACTCAACGTCTACTTATTCAGAATGAGGATTATTTGAAGCACGTCATATAGATTCTGTGACGATGACAACGAATCATTGGAACATAATCTTTGATCTTGTGGGCCAACAATGCATGTCAGAAGGAAATACCCGGGTGCAAACCAGATGCTATACTGGGAATTGATACTGTTGACACTAGAAGCCTTCTGTGGAGTGGAAGCATACGTTTGTAAAGACGTGCTCAACGAAAGATTAGATTAGTGAACAGCTGCCTGAAATTTTTCATATCAATAGCCATAGGGGAGACATTATGGATCATATGATCACAGTACTAAGGTACCTTCCCATGGCAACAATAATAATAATACACAAATTGATATTTCAGATGTTGTTGTTGCTTCTACATACATAATTGGTCAATACAACATTTCACTCTGGCTTGCGACCTAGCTTCTCACACCACTTATGCTGTGTGTGCTAGTTTTATACGTGAATGGCGGAACCTACAATTTAAAGTTTTGACTGCGAACGACAAATTTTTGGGAAACTTTTCATGGCAATTTTATTTGCCATGTTTTTACCAGAAACCTGCTGAGAGGAAGTCGCTGAAGAAATATTTTTTAATATTTTCGTTTTGATGTCTGACCTGGGGTTTGAATCGTGTCCTTTCGACCAATAAGCCAACTCACTGCCTACTAGAATACGGCTTTTACGTTACGAAAGCGTTTGAAGAGAACTGCAGTCTCCATTAGACTAAAATATTCACCCTTATTCTGGTTGTCGTCGTCGTCGCCGTCGTCGTCGTTACCAAAAGTGATGTCGATAAAATCAGAGTCGACACAACACAATATCGACGGCGTATTGACTCACAGAATACCAAATGTGTGTCGACCGTCATCTATAACTGTCAATAACGACAAACAGAATACCAATTTTAAACTGTCGACGCAAGACGACGTCGACGACGACAACCAGAATAAGGGTGATTGAACCATCAAAGATCACTGAATAGATATTACAGAAGTCACTTATACAGAATGATTTCTAACCATTGTTGAATAGTAATTACTGTGACCAATTTGTATGCTCTCATTTACGTCACCCTTTTCTGAGTCTAGGACAAACATCGATCATAATTATTCCCAAATTTTATGTATAATTTCACCTTAAATTCATTTTTAATTAATTTTTAATGAAAACATTTTGGGGAAATAGGAAAATATCACATTACATTCACCACCGGTATACTCCCACTTTTAATAGAAAATTAAAAATTAATTTCACCAAGTGACTCCAAAGTGACTGGCACAAAAGAAAAAGAGAATGAAAACCCAATTTCGTTTTAAATTGAAACCTCAATGGAAGTGTTGTAATTTTACATTTTCCGTAAAAGAAGAAAAAAGAAAATAAGAAAAAAAAAAAGAAAAAATAAGAGAAAAAAAACAACAAAGAAAACTTTGTTATTGCCGAAGAGCTAAAATAAAAAACACTCAAGAAAAAAGAACTTAAAAAAAAAATTCTTTTTTAATTAAAAAAATTATTGATAATCTAGACGAACTCGTAATCATTTTATTCATGGCGCTTAAAAATTTATTCACAGGCTCAAAGTACGAGATATCGTATCATCGAAATGGAAAAAATATTTCTTTTTTTCGACTTGTCAAGGCAGATGTCGATAAGAATGTCTGGTTAAAGTTTAAAATGTTTAAAGCCCTACAGAAAGGAAAAGTTGAATGTATGGTAAAATATGTAATTCAAAATCCATATACATATTATTAGTTGCTGATAAAAAAAAGTGCGATGGTCTTAATTTCGTTTCAAAACTATATTTAGTCGAACAAGCTACATAAGAATTTATTGATCTTCTGTGTTCTTTGTTAACTTGTGTTCCCTGAATTAAGTTTTGCATTTAATGAAATGAGCCTTTTCGGAAGAAAATGAAGTTATCGCTTGTAAATCGATAAACTGCACCGGAAAGTGATTCTGAAGTCACCACATGTACATATACAGGTTGGTTGAGGGAGAGAAGACCAACCAAGCGTCTCATGCCAATTGACGTATACATACCAGAGATAAGCAATGAATCGTTTTTCCGCTACTCATAAGCACTAATGTAATTTTGAGTATGAGTGAATCAACAGAATTGAAATTCAACTACTCTGATTCATTCGTACTCGCTACAGCATTGATTTATAAGTATAGGTTACAATGAGTATAAGTACAACGTTGACATCAAACTCACAACATTCGAAATGTGTTTGATTCATACGCCTACTCATTCTGATTCATAAATTTAGAAAAATACTTATAATACTTATAAGTGATTCGAGTGGCTCTAATCATTCATCAAAATTTACAGCCTTTGTTATTATTGCATATACAAACAAAGAAGAAAGGAAAGACAAAGACAACAAGCAAAGCATACACACAATCTTCTTGTAAGTATAGTAGTGTTCGTACGCGAATCATACTTATTTGTGCTTCGTGTAAATGTTAAGTAGAGACGAGTCGAAATCAACAACATCGTGCGTATTGTTAAGTATGAATACGACGAGTACTTCCAATTTTGAGTATGAGTAGTATGAGTATGATATTAAAATAAGTATGAATGCGTATAAGTATCAGAAATAATAAGTATGACTCGAATCTACTCATCGTTTTGAATACTCGTTGCTGATCTCTGATACATACCTAAGCCATCATGTAGTGTTGTTGTGCGCTCGCCCTTAAGGAATACCACCATATTCTCTAGAGAAAGTCTGTATTTTGTAAAAACTTCCTTAACTTCTTCCAGTCCATATCACTGAGATGAGTTATGTCTGTCACAGTGTCATCCTCAAAATATTGCGATCTCGATCTTACGAAACTCTGGGCAATGACACGAAATTCATCATTTTTACCACACCAATACGGTTCAGGTATACATGTAAGGCGGACTATTTCGTAAGTACGCTCATTAGCGTGCTCAGGTCTTTCTTATTTAGTATTAAAATACTTATGGGCCTCTCCTCATTAGAATCGGCCCAAAGTATTTTTGTAATTCCTCCTACTGTGGCATTATCCACAATAGTCGGTGTGACCTTACCGCCCACTTTTTTAGCTTGGTCTTAAATGTACTGAAACTCATTGGGTTATCCAAACTTATGGCCCTTCAGTCAGGATTACAAGCTAGCGTCGCTCTTCACTTATGTTGTGTGTGTTAATTTTATACACAAGTTGATGGGACCTACAGTTTAAAGTCGACTCCGAACGACAGATTTTTTTTGCTCTCAGAGTTTTTGCCAGAAATTTGATGAGAGGTAGTCGCCGTAGAAATATTTTTTCATATTTCGTTCTGAAGGAGACGTCTGACCTGGTGTTCGACTGTAGACTCTGGGTACATTTATTTAGAAGAGGGTTGTCTCGTGCTCAAGATGTAAATTCTGCGACGATGAGAATGGTATAGAATACTTTGGCTACCTCATTTTCAATCAATCTATGACGACTAGGACCCTAGAGTCAATATACATATCTACCTAAAGATTGATCTGAAATCCAAAAACCGGTAACATTTTTCCTTCATGTAGACCTTTTAGATGTGGCGTATTAAAATGATATTAAAGTGCGTAGTGACTAAAGTGCTTGTCGACAACGCTGATTCCGAATGAAAGCAAAAAAGTTTGAATTATGCTTTGTGAGATCTAAAAATTCAAAGTCTATCCCTCTTTAATCCTTCTAGAAAGCCTTCCCGGATCACCCAGAAAGTATAAACTGAACAGAAAAATCTTAAGGAAGTTAAGTAACGACCTGCAAAAAAAGCAAAGTTATTTACCATTTTATCTAATGTAACAACCGAGTGATTTTTACAGATGTTTTTACGATTTCGTAAATCATCCTATAGTCTACACTGCCTAACTTTATAGTTCGTGATGAAGTTGTTAGTGTTGCTGCTGTTGGTTTTGATTAATTTTTGTGTTAATCGATCGGTCTGGTATGTGCGTTAAATAGAATGGAATGCTGTAAATGGCTTTTTGAGCATATTTCGCTTAAAATTATTTTCTTTTTGTTGTTGTTGTTGTTATTGTGCTTCATTATATTATTTATTAAATAATTTCAGAATCAGAAAACAACAACAATGATAATGAATTGTTTGCGATTTTTGTTCGATTTCCTTTTCTTTGTTTGTTTGCTTTCAGAATTGATTTTTTTTTCCTTCTTTAAGAATATATTTTTACCCTACGCCACCACAGAATCTTTCCTTGTGTCTTAATAAAGTTTGTAATTAAAAGAATAAAAATTGGAAAGAATATCATAACGTTATAGAATTTTTGTTGCAACAATCTAGGGAGGAAGCTATTGGATCCGGAAGTCTTTTTCACACATATTCGATGATGAATTTTGTACTTCCCGATTAGTTTATAACACTTATAAGTATACATACATGTATACATACATACATAATTGGTCTTTACAAACCTTCAGTTAGGACTACGACCTAGCTTCTCACACCATTAATATTGTGTGTGCAATTTTATCCAACAGTTTCACGTTGACTCCGAACGACAGATTTTTGGAAAACATTTTCATCGCAATTTTATTTACTCTCCGAGTTTTTGGCAGAAATCTGTTGAGAGGAAGCTGCCGAAAAAATACTTTTTTGATGTATGACGTGGGGTTTGAACCATGGCCTTACGTCTAATAAGCCAACTCACTATTTACTAGACGACGGCGACTTCAAATATACTTATGCTATGTAAGTGCATAGTCCTTAGGCTACGGCATTATAGAGTCGACCTCAAGTGATACAAATTTTCGTCTTTGTTTAAGTGTTACAGAAAAAATTTTTGTACAAAAAAAGCCAAACCATTACGTGAGATTTCTTTGTGGGTCTTAAAAAAAAAAAAATTTAATGGTTTTTGCATGCCTAACTACCACTTAAACAATTTCCCTGTCGATTAGTGGGGGGAGTACAGTTGGTGGTCAGTCGCTTATTCTTTTTTGTGAGCAAATTAAAGTTCACGGCCAATAAAGCAAAAAAATTTTAAACAAGGGAAAAAAAATAAATTTCTTTAAATAATTTGTAACATTTTCCATTGATTTGGCTTTTTTATTCCATTTTTATCAATTATATTGAAGGTTAAATTGAAAACAATTCGCCATTCAGAGGCAAAGAGGAAATATTCTGCTGAGTGATTACTGCCCTTATTGTATTTGTAATTCACTTTTAACAGGAAAACACACAGGTAGTAGTTCTGGCACAACTACAGAATCCGAAAGGATACTCTGAATGCTGAATAATCGTTCTCAATACATTTCTATCGCATGTCGCTACTAAACCCCTCCTTTCTTGTACATATCACTTGGAAGCACTAAGTTCTCTCTAATGTTCTGATATTTTATGTTTCCGCCTATGCAGACATATGTGATGGTTCAATGAAGGATATTGCTTTAGAGAGCTGTGTCGTGGAAAGGCGTTAAGATCTTGGATAGTACTTATCATTGGTGAGTCAAGGCCTTCTTATTCTAGGTGCTATTTGTAAAACTTTTTTCACAAAAAATGTCATTTTCACCGCTTTAGTATTGTCAAATAGGTGGCCTACACACTTGATTCTTCTTTTGGCACGAATTTTCCGCTTCATAGCTACTTCGGGATGTTATAGGGAATAATCACCCTTATTCTGGTTGTCGTCGTCGTCGTTACCAAAAATGATGTCGATAAAATCAGAGTCGACACAACACAATATCGACGGCGTATTGACTCACAGAATACCAAATGTGTGTCGACTGACATCTATAACTGTCAATAACGACAAACAGAATACCAATTTTAAACTGTCGACGCAAGACGACGTCGACGACGACAACCAGAATAAGGGTGAATAATTGAGTTTTTTTACGATCTCCATATCGTTGTTCCACTTTCCACTAAAACTCTAGCATCGTGGTTTTAATTATGAATGCGTTTCAAGCAAAATCATATCGACTGGAAAACCATGACAGTAGGCGGGTAGTCTTATTGACTTTGAAATTTGCTACTGTCTTCTAAGAAGCTGTCAATAGGCACTTCTAAACCAGTCATGCTATTCGTAATGGCTGAGGGTAAATAAATATTGAAAGATTTATAAAAGCATACAATCAGTGCCGTATCCAGAACGATGATAAAGCAGTGTGTATGGTAAATATTCGCTTTAAAACAAGGTATTCTTGTCTTTGAACTACCTTCGACATGGGCTGCCCTTTACATAATTGGTCTTTACGACAACCCTTCAGTCTGGACTACGACCTAGCTTCTTAAACCAACCATGTTGTGTGTGCTTATTTCATCTATGAGCGGCGGGACCTACAGTTTAAAGTTGACTCCGAATGACAGATTTTTTAGAAACTTTTCATAACAATTTTATTTACTCTCAGAGCTTTTGCCAGAAATCTGCAAAAAGAAATATTTTTTCATATTTCGCTTTGTTGGAGATGTTTGACCTGTGGTTTGAACTGCGTCCTCACGTCTAATAAGCCAATAGACCACTAGACCACGATGTTTTCTGCCATTTACAAAAACCAATGTGGGTTTTTTAACCGCAGTATACCGCAGTTGAAATACAAGACATCTGGTTCACTATAGGATCACATTCAATGTTTCTCTTTCCTGGAAACTGTGAGTTTGGGATGAAATGTGGTCGTATACGTAGAGGAATTTTGCTCTTCCTTAAAAGAATATTAGCCGTATCCAATACTACCACACTACACTAGGTCACTTACATTACAGGGAAGTTTGAATAGAATTTGATGTTCGCAAATTATCCAATAACAGTGAAGATAAAACACCACAATGACGAGTGTTTCCTATCGTTTCATAAGTTGGAGTTAATAGGCCTCTTTCAGAAACAATCAGTTAATTTCATTAAATTTTATTCGATCAATTTCAAATTGTTTTTATCAGCCTTTGAGAAGAATCTCTGTTTCGATGCAATGAAATTTGCGAATGAAATTAAGAAAAAAAAAAACGAATTAAAAATAATTTATAACAATTTATTTTATTTATTGAATGTTTATTTTGTTTGTTTTCAATCATGTCTTAATGTTTCATGGCCATAAATAAACCTGATTTAATTTTAATTTCAAAATAATTTCGTTTTTTTTTTTATCAATTTATTGGCAAAATTCGATTAATTTTGCAACGCTTTAATTGATAATAAATTGCACTCTGGGGGAAAAGTATTAAAAACAAAATCAATTAAATTGACATACGAAATAAAACTTAACGATACCAATGGCGTCAGTCGATTAATAATCCATAAAATCAGTTGTTAGTTGAAATTAATGTCTTATAAAAAAAAACCCTACGACATTGTATTGCTGTGTTAATAATTCATAGCTTGATTATGGACAACAATTTCACTTGGATTGCCGGTTGTTCCCATTAGACTTGGAATATCAAAAACATGCTAAATGAGTACTGCGTATATATGCTGGGCTAGGGTGGGAATTGTCTGTAGTCTAGTCGGTAGTGTCTCGGCTTATTATACTTGAGGCCACGGTTTAAACCCCCAGTTATACATCTCCTCTTAGCAGAATTCTGGCAAAAACTCTGAAAGAAAAAAAATTGCCAAAAATCTGTCGGTCCGGTTTGAAATGTTATTTCATTTATATGGCCGCCGCGACAAATTCGTGCACTCTTTCGAGCATATAGGCAATGGCATCACGAATGTTGCCGTTCAAATGCTCATTTGTCTCTGGTTTGTCGGCATAACACTTTTCTTATACGGCACCCAGCAGAAAATAGTCCAACGGTGTCAAATCGCATCTTCTTAGTGGCCAATTGACATCATCATTTTAGTTAATTAGATGGCCATCAAACGTTTAACGCAATAAACCGATTGTAGCATGAGCTGTGTAGCAATTTGCACCATTCTATTGAAACCAAACATCGTACACATCAATACCATGAAGAGCGGGCACAAAAAAAACGGTTACCATGATGCGACAGGTATCTCCATTGACCGTAATAGTTGCGCCGTCCTCATTTTCGAAGAAATATGGTGCATTCGCTTCACAAGACAAACAGTCCAAACAGTCACTTTTAATGGGTGCATTGGCTTCTGTAAGACCACTTGTGGGTTTTCTGGTCGCTGTGGTCTAGTAGGTAGTGTGCTGGCTTATTAGACGTAAAAGCCAGGGTTCGAGTCCCAGGCCAGACATTAAAAAAAATAAAAATAAAAATAAAACAAAAAAAAAAAATACAAAAAGTATTTTTTCGGCGATTTCTTCCCAGTTTCTCAAAAAATCTGTCGTTCGGAGTCGACTTTAAACTGTAGGTCCCGCCACTTATGTATAAAATTAACACACGCAACATAAGTGGTGTGAGAAACTGCGGGCTTCTTGGGGACGTTTGCCTGTAGACTGTCTAATGGTGAAGGTATAGCACTGGCCATTTTATAGTCACCTAGCAGCAACTCGTTTCCTTGCCGTTCGCATCTTCCCCCTTTCCACCTTTCCTAAAAAACCTGCACAATGCACTGCATGAGTAGGGGCCATCCCCTGAGTGCTGGTTTCATAAAAAAAAAATACGGCAATTTTGCTCATTAACGAAAAGCAGATTTTTTTTTTGGCAAAATCGACATCATTGTGCCGTTTTTCGTTGGCCCCAATAAATCCCAATGTTGCTCAAGCGTAAATCTATTTATTACGTTCAGTGGAGGTAATACACTGAATTTTGTGACAGAATAGAATGACATAAGTATTGCCAGATTCGAAATAACTGATGGTTCAAATTTATACCGATCGATGGCCCACCCTATACAATTTTTAATCCTGTTTGCACAGTGTTATACCTATTATTGTCCTTTTGTAAGCAAGTGTGTCATACTTTCTGCCTTTATACTCTCATTTGGATTGGATCATCTATATGTCTCTGGTGGTTTAGGACAGTCTCCTTACTAACAAGTTCGACAGATTAGAGCTGTCGACTGTTCAGGGTAGATGCATAAATTTCTCATTGCATTACATGACTATATTCGATATTAGAGCATGGTTTGATAGCCTTACTATTGTTTGTTTTTTCTTTTTTGGTGGGCGTGGCATACTGTTAATATTACAGCCTTTAAATGGAAAATTCAAATGATTTTAAAGATTTTAATTTGTCGGAAATACGTTTTTTTCTTTTGTTTATCTGACTGTTCCAATACTGCTGTTGATATAATTCTTTATGACCCCTCTTTACGCCAAATATTTTTGGACTTTGTTGTTTATAATAAATTCATTTAATTTTGTTTCTTTTTCCTTTTTTTTTTTTTTTTTTGGTTTTATTTTGCAAATTCATTTGAATTCGTATTAAAAAAAAGAAAACAAAAAATCTTCGAAAAGTAAATCAAAATAAAACAACGTAAAACGAGAGATAAACAACAATGTTTGTGTGCAAAAAATATTTATTTTCACCAGCAACATTTGGCAATTAAAATGGATTCTGCCAAAGTAAACACATCGTAAAATAGTTAAGTTCTACAATGTAAGCAGTTTATGGTATGGTCAGGGAAATCGTGGCAGAAAATATTAACCTTTGAAGGTTCGATTGTTAAATGAATCAATTTTACCTTTGTGCTCAATAGAGTCTGTCCTGGGGTTTTTATTATATTCAAAGAAACAGTGAATTTCGTGAAAGATGCCGGTAATTAGGCATCCAAGTCCTTCTTCATTTACTCTTTACTGTTCTCACATCTAAAGAATCATCTCACCGACAAGTCTATTGTAAAGACTTCTACAAATTTTATGTCTAAGTCGTCGTAGTCTTATACGGAGTGTATTTATTTATAAGACGAGAGCGTGTGGTTCAAATCCCAGCTTTGGCATTTGGAACCAAAGGAAATATGAACAAAATATTTCTTTCTGTGCGGAAAAAATAACGCGTCGACGTTAAACTGTAGGTCCCACCATGCATGGATAAAATTAACACAAACAACGTAAGTGGTGTGACAAACTAGGTTGTTATCCTAACTAAAGAGTTGCAATGAGTAATTAGGTAAGTTTAGGCGGAAATTATTGTCATGTGTAATATACATATAACATCATGTGGAATGTACATATGTATAACATATGACCACAAACTTTTTTTTTTATAAAATTTAGGATGCTGCTCCGTAAAGTCGCCTTAGTCTAGTGGGTAGTGTGTTGGCTTATTTGATGTGAGAACTCGGTTCAAGCCCTAAGCGACTTACTCTCAGCAGATTCTGAGAGACTCTGAGAGTGAATAAAAAATTGCCATGAAAAGTTTCTGAAAGAAATCTGTTGTTCGGAGTGAACTTTAAACTGTAGGTCCCGCTACTCATGCATAAATTTAATAAACACAGCATAAGTGGTGTGAGAAGCTAGGTTGTAAACCTGGCTGAAAGGTTGTAATGACCAATTATGTATGCATCAGAGATCAGCAACGAGTATTCAAAACGATGAGTAGATTCGAGTCATACTTATTATTTCTGACAATTATACGCATTCATACTTATTTTAATATTATACTCATACTACTCATACTCAAAGTTAGAAATACTCATCGTACTCATACTTAACAATACGCATGATGTTATTGACTTCGACTCGTCTCTGCTTAACATTTACACGAAGCACAAAATAAGTATGATTCGCGTACGAACACTACTATACTCACAAGAAGATTGTGTGTATGCTTTGCTTGTTGTCTTTGTCTTTCCTTTCTTCTTTGTTTGTATATGCAACAATAACAAAGGCTGTAAATGTTGATGAATGATTCGAGCCACTCGAATCACTTATAAGTATTATAAGTATTTTTCTAAATTTATGAATCAGAATGAGTAGGCATATGAATCAAACACATTTCGAATGTTGTGAGTTTGATGTCAACGTTGTACTCATACTCATTGTAACCTATACTTATAAATCAATGCTGTAGCGAGTACGAATGAATCAGAGTAGTTGAATTTCAATTCTGTTGATTCACTCATACTCAAAATTGCATGAATGCTTATGAGTAGCGGAAAAACGATTCATTGCTCATCTCTGGTATGCATCTAAGTATTCTGTGTTTTTTCGTCTGTGATGCATTAATGTCTCACAGATTCAAAGCGTTTCATTCATCGTGGCGTCACAGAATCTACATATTGGCTTCGAAACGATATTAATTCTGAACAGATGTACTTTGAGTTTACAGTATCCTGTCAAAAAACCTGTTACTAAGCTCTGGTTATTTCTGGATAGTCTGATGTTTTACTCAAATCTCCTTCTAATGTAATTTCCTAACATGAGTTTATATTGATCAGGCAGTACAGAAATGAAAAGAATAACAATTAACAAATTAACAGTAAGTTCTGAAGTTGACAAAACAAAAAATAAGGTATAAATAAATGTTGCCAAGGTGATATAAAAGCGAAATATATAAACACTGTTGCACTGTAACGTATGATCTACAACAAAGGATCGTGTAAAAAAATTAATTTAATTTAAACAAATAAAAATTCACTGCAATGAAGAACAATAATAGAGAAAAGTGAGTAGTCGCCGTAGTCTAGTAGGTAGTGAGTTGGCTTATTAGACGTAAAGCCCGGGTTCGTATCCCAGGTCAGGCATTAAAACGAAATATGAAAGAAAAATATTTCTTCGGCGATTTCCTCTCAGCAGATTTCTGGCAAAAATTTTTGATTAAATAAACCTGCCATGAAAAAGTTTCTCAAAAATCTGTCGTTCCGAGTCGACGTTAAACTGTAGGTCCCGCCACTCACGTATAAAATTAACGCATACAACATGAGTGGTGTGAGAAGCTAGGCCGTAATCCTGACTGAAGGGTTGTAATGGCCAATTATGTATGTAACAGAGATCAGCAACGAGTATTTAAAACGATGAGTAGATTCGAGTCATACTTATAATTTCAGATACTTATATGCATTCATACTTATTTTAATATCATACTCATACTACTCATATTCAAAGTTAGAAATACTCATCATACTCATACTTAACAATACGCACGATGTTGTTGATTTCGACTCTCCATGATTCAACATATACACGAAGCACAAAATAAGTATGATTCGAGTACGAACACCAAAATACTCGCTAGAAGGTTGTGTGTGTGCTTTGCTTGCTGTCTTTGTCTTTTCTTTTTTCTTCTTTTGTAAATGCAACAACAACTACTACTGTAAATTTTGATGAATGATTCGAGTGACTCGAATCATTTATGAGTATTATAAGTATTTTTCTTAATTTATGAATCTGAATGAGTAGGCGTATGAATCAAACAATGAATTGTATGTTGTGAGTTTGATGTCAACGTTGTACTCATACTCATTGCAACCTATACTTATAAATCAATGTTGTAGCGAGTACGAATGAATCAGAGTAGTTGAATTTCAATACTCTTGACTCACTCATACTCAAAATTTCATGAGTACTTATGAGTAGCGAAAATACGATTTATTGCTGATCTCTGGTATGTAATAGAGAAAAGTAAACATTTTGTTTTATTTCAAATTGCAATCCTGGAATCAACAGGAAATGCTCATTTTAAAAAGGTAAAGTGTCTCTTGCCACCTGTGGTTGCTGTGTTCTCCTGCAGATTTCTATCAGTCTTTACGTATTCACAATATTCTTTCAAAATTTTCAGAAATTTGTGCAATCGAAAGTATATTTTCTTTTATTCTTTATTTTTTTTTTATTAATCTTATCGTTTTACTTTTTTAGAGACAATATTTATGTTGGGATTATTTTTAACAGTTTTGTAATGCAACAGACATTTTTGTTCTTGGTCTTAAAATGCTTGAAAATATTTAAAAAACTCAAAACAAAATTTTTCTTTTTTTTTTGTAGAATTTTGTCCTCATTTGTGTTTGAATACGTTTTGCCATTGACTGGTTGGGTATTTCCAAAGGAGATTAAGAAATGAAATGGTTGTTACACAGACATTATTTTTGTTTTAAAAATTGTACATTTTTATCTCACATTTTGTCTATGATTTTCGATGTTTTTTTTTCCAAGGGGATGAATGATAACAATTTTTAGAGGCAGTTTTTGTTTTTTTTTCCAATATTTTCTTTTAAAATAATCTCAAGTGGATTTGCTTTTTTTCTTTGAAAAATAATGGTTCATTGATTACTTTAAAAACATATTGAAGAATTGAAGATTTATTTTGAAAACTAATTTTTTTTAATACTTTACAGGGGTATTTCCTGGTATCGCCTTCAGTATTTGGTTTCGCTTGATTAGATTTCTCCGGTTTTTTGAGATTTCAAAGTGTATATTTTTTTAAAATGTAGAAAATTTTATTTTGAAATTAATTAATTTTAATTTTTAAGTGTTACATAGGCCCCTAACGAAGTTTTACATTGAAATGTATTTAAAAATTAAACAAAATAAAAAAAATAGTCGTGCTTTACTACGTTTCTTTAAATCACTACAATTTTGTAAAAGTGAAAAAGTGTTCGTATTAATTTTTGTTAACAACTGTATTATATAGAAATAAGTCCTGTTAAAAATCCATTATGTTTGGAATACTTATACTATATACGATATTGTAAAGTATA
This sequence comes from Sarcophaga caerulescens, assembly GCA_927399465.1. Classification (NCBI taxonomy): domain Eukaryota; kingdom Metazoa; phylum Arthropoda; class Insecta; order Diptera; family Sarcophagidae; genus Sarcophaga; species Sarcophaga caerulescens. The sequence goes on from OV656873.1 coordinate 54,956,355, forward strand.
TATAAATACATAGTAAGGTTAACTATAGACTAAGTAAACTACCAGCAGATATTATAAGGACTTCAAAAGATTGAAATCCGCATAGTCAATAAAGTGTTCAAAAACTCGTACACGCATTAAGAAGGCAGCTGGATAAGATTGTATTGAATCCACTCAGTCATAAGGAACTATGTGCGGAAACAGAAGGCAAAACTATGTTGAATCCAAGGTCATGTGAGCAAGCAGACAAGCCAGAATCCTCACCGAGTGGGAAACTATAGAAAAGCAAGGGCTCTTTACTCAAATCAAGAGGGTTTAAAGCAATCAAAACTTTTGTTGAGAAATAACAATAACAGGTGACCAGAGTCATGCATCAGAATAACCAGAACTTAGCTGAGGTTGGTACTCGGTCTTTTGACAGGGCACTGTAGAGACTCAGTGTACTCATTCAGAAGGGCGGTTGTTTCGAGCTTAAAATGTGGAGTCTATGGCAATGAGAATGAATCGTCAAAACAGTCTTTGAATCTTTGAGGCATTAATGCATCTCAGAATGAAATATCGTTGTAGACACCAGAGATCAGCAATGAATCGTATTTTCGCTACTCATAGGTACTTATGAAATTTTGAGTATGAGTGAGTCAAGAGTATTAAAATTCAACAACTCTGATTCATTCGTACTCGCAACAACATTGATTTATAAGTATAGGTTGCAATGAGTATGAGTACAACGTTGACATCAAACTCACAACATTCAATTCATTGTTTGATTCATACGCCTACTCATTCAGATTCATAAATTCAGAAAAATACTTATAATACTTACGAATGATTCGAGTTACTCGAATCATTCATCAAAATTTACAGTAGTAGTTATTGTTGCATTTACAAAAGAAGAGAAAAGAAAAGACAAAGACAGCAAGCAAAGCACACACACAACCTTCTAGCGAGTATTGTGGTGTTCGTACTCGAATCATACTTATTTTGTGCTTCGTGTAAATGTTAAGTAGAGACGAGTCGTAATCAACAACATCGTGCGTATTGTTAAGTACGATGAGTATTTCTAACTTTGAATATGAGTAGTATGAGTATGATATTAAAATAACTATGAATGCGTATAAGTAGCTGAAATTATAAGTATGACTCAATCTACTCATCATTTTGAATACTCGTTGCTGATCTCTGGTAGACACCGTGCAACATATTGAAATTTGCCCGGGCAATGGAGTTGGAGGCGAAATGCAAGAAGTTAGAGAGAGAGAGAGAGAGAGCGCAGAAGATTGATTATATAATAATCATGGTTTAATTGTAGTACTTTAGTATCTCTATACTACAATATAATATCTATTCAGTTAAGAATTGTTCAGTTTCGTAAGCCCTTAACCATAAACTATCGCTTCAGTGTTGGCAATTGTTTTATCATATTTTAACAAATGAATTTCTTTTAAACTACTGCTGACACTTATTCAAGTGTTGAGCTAGTTTTACAAGTACGTTCAATATATGATTTAAATATAAAAGGATGAATTATTTTGTAAATTTTGTAATTACCCGCCTCCAAGATGAGGAGAAAATGGAAAAATCGCTGAATTTGTTGGAGATTCCGTGGCCTCAAGTCTAATAAGCCAACACACTACCTACTAGAATACGTCGGCTTTATGTTCCCTGTTGCACGAACTTATTCACGTTCTTTCTAATAGTGGCTATCTATAAGGGTGGGTATCCATAACGCTGAGTGTCAACAACACTGATTATGGTTGTCATAATCAGCCAACAGAGCAAGGAATTTGCAAGATTATGAATAAGAAAAGTACAAGCCTTAGGTTAGGTTATGTCAGTGTGGTAGCCTTGATACCACTTCACTTGAGCACGCATAGCGGCCCGTTGTGACGCCACAGGTGAACGCAGTCCCTGTACTGACCAAGTTCCTCCGAACCAAGGAGGGAGAAGTTGATCAGCGCAAGGACTGCACACATCCAAAGCACGACTACCCCACGCTGGAAAACCAACCCGAAAGCTTGATGAACGAGGCTATGTCCTTGACATCAATGGACGATAGCTTCGTCAAGCTGACAAGGATCGGACAGCCAAATAACCTATATCTGCACCTCGCAAGAGATGGGCATTGACAAAGAAAGTGGATAACAGTCTCCTCTTCTTCAGCGGATTTGCATCCAAGGCAGAAGTCGTTAAATGGGAGCCGCATTCTTTTCGCGTGTCTACCCATAACACAGTGACCTGTAAGCATGGCCACTGTGGTCGAGATGATGTTTCGACCAAGTCCAAGTAATTGGTTGGTACGCCTTCTATCCATTGAGGGCCAAGTGAGGCTAGCGGTGGAGCAGGACTTCTCATTGATCCAGGATAGGTTAGCGTCTTGGAAGAACTTTCGCGCGATAGCCAGCTTGAAAGAGGTAAGCGGCATTCCTAAATTGATTTAAGAGGATTCCGGGAATAGTGCACCAGCTCTGGCGAGCTCGTTGGCCCTGCAGTTTCCCGGAATGTCAAAGTGTCCGGGGATCCAGATAAGTGTGACACTGAAGCGCCCAGAAAGAAGGTTGAGACAGCGGCGAAATTCCCTGACGATCCTGGAATTATTCGCAACGTTCGACAGCGACTTTATGGCAGCCTAGCTATCAGAAAAGATAGAGATGCGGGTGAAGGAACACCGTATGCGAGGACCCATTGAGCGGCCCGGTAGATGGCCATTACTAAGTACAAGCCTTGCTCTCTGGTTAAATCCATCTAACTTAAAATATTGTAAAATATTTGTTTGCTTTACTGACAATGTTTTTAAAAGCACTCCTTGTTTTTCATGAGGACAAGTGTCAAGAAAATTCTCTAAAAGCAGGTACAAAGCTGGTACATTCTTACGTCATTTCAAAATCGTCTAAATCACACGATACAAGTTGATATAAAATGAAACATGATTCAAACAAATACGATCCCTTATCGCAGTAATCCGAAGATGTAAAATTAGATTGATCGAAGTAGCGATCCTTGCTACTTCCTATGCTCCATTACCTTAATAAAATAAGAACTTTCTTAGTAACCAATAGCAGCCACAATATACGGGTAAGATGTAAACTTAGATTGATAGAAGTAGCGATCCTTGCTACTCCCTACGCTCCATTACCGTAATAAAATAAGAACTTTCTTAGTAACCAACAGCAGCCACAATATACGGGAATATGACGGCCTACCTACCACGCTCTTATCAATTTGAAATTTTTGTTATTGTTTCTTGTTGTGGTTGTATGAATTCAAATTGTAATGATTTCCTTACCGATAACCTCAAGTGTTGAAATACCCAATCAACAACAGTCCGACATACCAAAATAATCACTTGACAACAAACACATTGAAACAGCTGAATGGAACAGAAAATTATGAAGCCATATCATTAGTAGGACGTATAATGATCCATCATCATTACAATACAATATTTATAAATAACAACAAAAACAATAATAATAGCAACAACAACAACAATAATAGCAACAACAATAAAAGTATATTTAATATACAGAAATAATATAGAGGACCTCCCCAATATTTTAGTGTTTAGCGAAGTGTCATACAGAAATAGTAGCATCGCCAAGAACAAATAAAAAACTCCCCCCTTTACACAAAAAAAAAAGAAAAAAATTGTTGTACGGAAAAGATTATGGCACCAACAAAATGGTACTTTAAATATTTTTAGGGATTAAGAAAAATCCTCCCTTTTAAGCGTTGTGTGATCCATCGTACGTATACGATGAAATTCAATATTCAGTATTCAAAGAGTAGCAATTGAAATCTCCCTCTCCCTAAAATGTTTAATAGCTTTGAAAACAAGCAGGTACTTTTTGGTACTTTTCAAGATACAGGTTCTCAAAATCACTTGAAATAATTGTCATCACTTTAAAATGGTTTAACTTGCCTAAATGATGATTTCGTTTCTCTCTGAAGTAATTTGAGATATTTTAGAGTGTTTTTCTTGTTTACTCTCTCATGTTTACTGTTGAGGAGTTCTGAAATGGTTTTGAAGTGGTTTTTAAGAGCAGGTACTTTCCTTTTTTAAATTGAAAAACAATGACAGCAGATACTAGAAAAATATATTGTTGTTTAAGGCCTAAAAATTGGGAATGTTACGAGCAGAAAAACTTTCATTGAAAATAAACACAATAAAAAGTGGGTTTATGGTACTTTTTTATATATATTTGGTACTTTTTGTATAACAACTTTAAAAGTCTAGAAAGTTCGTAGAAGATTAATTGGATTTGAGTTTTTTACCAAGTAATGGAAAACATTGTGCATTGGATTAATTGGCGGCAATTCTAAAAAGAATAGCTCACTTGGGTTTTATAAGGTCCTGTTGTAATTTCACCAATAATTCCATGCTAATATTTCTTAATCATTTTGTTAGTTTTATGTAGATACGGATTTTATCCAAATCACCTTTGCTAGACACGTCTTTTAAGCTCCTCTTAGCTCTTGTCGTTACAGCTTCTGCGGAAGTATTTTGATTTATTTCCAGTCTCTGGACGTGTGTATCCATATTTGCCTAGTCTCCGTACAAGTAGGTTCAATTTTCGAGTGCTATTTTGGAAATAAGTAAGGTTTGTGTGTCTACAGACAATTTTTCATATTATCTGTTGGTACTACATCTGCTATGCAGACATACATACATACTCTAACAAACATAATTGGTCATTACAACCCTTCCGTCAGGATTACGATCTGGTGAGAGGAAGTAGCCAAAGATATATTGTCTAATAGGCCAACACACTACCTACTAGGCTATGACGTCTTCATAGCATCTGCTATGATGTTGCCTTTAATGTCCCCTTGTTCTGGAGCCGTCATGTGGGATATCGTTGCATGTCCCGCCATCTTCTGCAGATATATCCAGGATTTTTGAACATCTTCAATGTAAGCTACATTGTCATAACAATATGTTTATGTTTCCACTTGATACACTCTGATGCTGGATTCGCATAGCGGATTGTATAAACTGTATAGAAATTGCATGGGTTTTCATACCTATGGAGAGGGCGCTGCCTTAAGGGATCTGGAACATTTTAACATCTGACAAACGATAGTATATAAGATTCCGGGGATGGTTTTTACAATCGCATCGCAGGAGAATGTTCAAACAATCGAGAAAATAATTGCGAATGTCCCGCTAATTTCTAAATATCTCTGACTTATATTCAGAATGATATATCGCCGTAGTCTAGTAGGAAGTGTGTTGGCTTATTAGACGTAAGGCCACGGTTCAAGCTCCAGGTCAGACATCAAAACGAAATATGAAAAAATATTTCTTCGTCGGCTTCCTCTCAGCAGATTTCTGGCAGAAGCTGAGAGTAAATAAAATTGCCATGAAATGTTTCTCAAAAATCTATTGTTCGGAGTCGACTTTATACCGTAGATCCCGCTACTCATGTATGAAATTAAAGCACACACACAACATAAGTGGTGTGAGAAACTAGGTTGTAATCCTGACTGAAGGGTTGTAATGACCAATTATGTATGTATGTATGTATGTTTGTATGTATGGTACATCGTACCTATGGAAAGGCCGCTGCCTTAAGAGACCTGCTAAATGTAAGTTTCCAGGAATGGTGCAATTATCGTTTTTACAATCGCATCGCAGGAGAATGTTCAAACAATCGAGAAAATAATTGCGAATGACCTTCTAATTTCTAAATATCCCTGACTGATATCAAGAAATATGGCCCGAAATTAGAACTCTGAATTTCTATACCGTGGGTGTATAATCTTTAATTAAGTGCATACGATCTGAGGAGTAATTACTTAGTTATGGACTGGAAATGAAATGCTAACCATATGGAAAAGTTTCTGAAAAATCTGTCGTTCGTGGTCGACTTTAAACTATAGGTCCCGCTACTGATGTATAAAGTTAACAGGCACAACATAAGTGGTGTAGGATGTTAGATCGTAAACTTTACTAAAGGATTGTAGTGAGCAATTAAGTAAGTTAAGTATGTAAAGAAAAATTTCAATGATCTTCTTAACTGAAATAAAAAATTTCGTCGAAAATTTTTCAAATAAATAATTACGTGTTGAATTTAGTAACAAAACCTTTTAATTTATTCAGAAATTACTCAATTTGTTAAGGCAGTTTAACACAATATTTTGCAGAAAAGTTAAAAACAATATCAGGCATAAAGAAAGTATCAAATAATGATGAGAAATCAAAAACTTAAACCTAAAAACTAAAATATTCTGGTGATTATTCCTTAATCACTTATTATCTTTAAGTAGTACACTTTTTCCTGCTATTTCTTTTTTTAAAAAAATTTTGACAAATTTAAACAAAAAATCTAGTATAGAAAATAATTTAAATCTTATCAAGAAAATTTTATTACTTTGAAGCAAATTTTTTAATTAAATTTTTAAGGCGATTTTTATTTCTTGAATTTATTTTAATTTCACAATCACTTTCTTTCAAACACACTTTTATTTTTAAAATTGAAAGAAAAGAATTATAAAAAATGTAAAAAAAGAAATTAAAAAATTTTATGAAAAAAGAGCACAAGAACGAACACCAAATGCCTGCCCATTTTGTATAGAAATAAAATTTAAAAATTGCGTCAGGTGGCAATTGGCCTTGAATGCCTACTACTAACACTGCTGTTGCTGCTGCTGCTACTTATAAATAATTTAAATGCGATAATAATTTTAAATACTCTACTTGAGCAGGCCCTCTATATTAATTATGAAGGCAAGGAAAGCTCATTAAGTACGCTACACAAATACAATTTGGATGTTGAGCATCAATTTATTTTGCCTAGTCAATAGCATTTTTAATTAATTGTTTATCTAGATTTATTAACTAAAGCAGTACCAAAAATGGTGAATTATTTGTGCCTTAAGAATTTGAATTACAATAAAGTACTTAAGGGCCACACAAAAATCTTTTGTTAAAAAGTACCCGACAACATTATAATTATTAAACTTTTTTCAAGACTCTCTTTATTTGGCACGTTTTGATTAAGAAGCATAAAACTTTACAAAAAGTACTAAATTTGAAAATACTACTATTTGAAATTTTAAAAGCAAAAATTGCAAAAAGTACCAAAAAAATTAATGTTATTCTTTGAAAAAGTTTCCAAATAGAATACAAATTAGATTTCCCGAACGATAGCATTTGAAATAGTACCCAAAACAGTACCCAATACAGTAAAAGTGTGTTTAACTGCATTCTTCTTTTGAAAGTACGAAACTTAAAAAAGTACTAATCTAAAAAAGGAACATATATCGAAAACAGTAACAAGCTTTAAAAAAGGGCAATAGAAAAAAGAAAAAGTACCAAAAAAAAAAATATAAAATAAAATTGGTACCACAAATACAACGTAAACAATATCAAAAAGGATAACAAATATAAAAAAGTACCAAATTTAAAGAAAAAAAAAAAATACAAACTAGAGGAAACGCATTTCTTGGGCTTTATTCTAGATAGAAAGCTGTCTTGGACACTAAATATTCTTAATAATATTTATAATTGAATCCTATTGTCCTCTACGCTTGTAACATAGTTTTGGGGAAAAATTGGATGCCTTGTATGGTGAGAGTCACTGGATAGCACAACTAACTTGAACATGATACTACGAAAACAGATCATTTTTAGTAGTGCCCTGCGAACAACGCTTACGTTAGCCAGAAGATAATTTTATGCCTTCTAACGTTTGACCTTTACTATAGTGGGCGTCTCTGAACGACTGCACAGTGGCTTGGATAGAAGATTGGCCTCACAAAAATCCTGAGGGTATTCGGGAAAATGGGATTTTATAATACCACTATAAGATTTCTCAGAGAAGTTCGAGAAGTCGGTTTTTCACTGATGGCTCCCAATTAAGTGAAGCTGTAGGCGGTGGTGTCGACTTTAAACTGTAGGGTCGTGCCACGCATGTATAAAATGTGTACACAACATAAGTGACTTAAGAAACTAGGCCGTAATACTGACTGAAGGGTTGTAATGACCAATTATGTATGTATGTAGGCGGTGGTATTTTTTCGGAATCGGCGGGCATAGGTAAACACTAAGGACTCTCTGATCACTGCAACGTCTTCTGGTGGAAGTGTCACCGCAGGGTGAGAGGAGAACTATAAGGGATCGCAATATTTCCGGAAAAGATATAACCATGCTCTCTGATAACTAGCCGGCTGTCCATGCAATGGTTCCATGAAAACTAACTCAAAGATAGTATATAGACTGCCGAGGACATCTCAACGAGATAGCCAATCGGTATGACATTCACATCTTGTAGGTACCGGTGTATGATGATCTTCCGAGTAATTGCAGAGCGTATGAACTGGTCAAATGTGATACAACCATACAACTCTGCTATGATTTCTCTACTTTGGGAATCCCTTTACAGATCTGCAGGCTCATAATTGACTATACACTCATGGATTGCGCTCATGCGGATGGACGAAGATGATCTTCATTAGGGATATCGTTTTGTTCAATAACTCGTTGCTATTTTAAAGGAAACATTGCCTTTGTTGACGTGGCCAAAGTGAATTGTTCATCAAAAATTTCGTTTTCGCTAATTCTTAAGGTGAAGGCGTAAAAACCGTGTAACCTAGGTTTCACCACTTCAAGCGTGGCTGCATTAAAACCTATAGTCTGCCTCTGTTCTGATGGAACACAATTCCTCTACTTGACAAAAGCGGATGGCAGTTGACTGTATGGACGCATCTCATTAAGAGCATGATCTGTGTGGTTATTGGATTCATTACTAGACACTGAGTTATGGGCACTCATGTAAGGTGCATCGGCCGTGGACACATGACAAATAACTTCTGCAGGAGCTACAGAGATGCGGAAACAGATCTCCACCTGATCAACACTATTTCAGAGGAGAAAATGGCCCCTTGGCCATACTATGTGGACAATTGAAGAGAACCATCAGTGATAGAGATTGGTAGTCGCTTCATCAGATAGTCGGTATAGTTCGGAAATAAGGGGAAATGTTAAACTGTGATGTCACAATGGGCCTTATGGTATCTATGGGTGTCTATACAAATCCTTTAGATAGAGAGCCGCCACTAGCTACCTACCTAGCTATGATTAATACATTTAAAATACAAATACCATACAAAATTCCAAAACGCTATGCAATTTGAAAAAAGTACATATCTAAACCATATTTGAAAAAAGTGTCAAGTACTGTCATTTGGTAAAAGTACTAAACGTAAAAAAGTACCAATTTTCCAAAATCTACTTAAGGGCATTTAGTACTAAATATACATAAAAAGAATAAGGTTGTGGTTTTAAATATTAGAAACAAAACCAACAAAACCCCGTTAGTATTTAAATCGCATTTATTAAAAATGTTAACCAAGTCCATACGCCATTATTTGAAGTGTACGAAAAATTTCAAAATTCTTGGTTAAGTATTGCCTATGCATGGTGATAAAGTGTATACGAATTTCGTTTAAATTTACGATTTGTACTGGATTTTATAATAAAAGAATTCAACGTCATAGAAATTATGCTGCTTCTGCTCAAACCACATACCAATTATCGTGCGTACCCGCAAAATTTGAAGAAAAAAAAAAAAAAAAAAAAATCTGAAACACGTGTTTGTGAAATTAAAGAAAAAAAATCGCTTTTTTGAAGGTCTTTTGTATTTATTAAACATGTTTTTTTGTTGTTGGTTGGTATTTCGTTCTGTTTCAGATTTATAATCTGATATAATTTATAAAACTAAATTCATTTTAATAAAAATATTTTATTGTTGCCGGCTCATTCCCTTTTGCTTAGTCGCAAATGTGGGAAGAAAGTCGGAAATAGAATTATCGCGCCAAAAGAAAAACTGACAAAAAAAAAAATTATATTAAACGTGTGACATGATTTGCTACGACTGCTAATTAGTAGGTTCTCTGATTTCTATAGTTTCGTAGATTAAAAATAGTAGGAAAGATAGAATTTTTGATCCCACATAGTACTTAGAGCAGCATCTTTCACACACTTTCGATAACGATTGTACGAAAAACTCGTACAATTGAATTTAATTTGTATAAAATTTGATTGAAATTATTTCGATTACGAGCCCCGTAATTAGCCCTCAGCTATCTCTCATACCGATAACATAGAGAAAAATAATTGAACGTAAATCGAAAAAATTCAATCAAAATAATTGAAATTTTTTCCCAGTAAGGTTTTCGTTATATTTCAAGATCCTGTTGAATTGAATCGAAGATGCTCGTTAAAAGACCGCTGTAAAAGTTTTCACTTATGAAAGCAAAAAATTGACAGCTAAGTTCATTACACCGAGATTTAATCGTTTTTAACAGAAACGGTCTTCTATAGGAGTTCTTAAGGTTATACAATTGTCATCCGCCATTATTTAAAAACAACGTTCTCTGTGAAAACGTACTAAGTTTTGGTATCGTGTGTAAAAGGTGAGAAACTTTGTTCATTGAGTCGCGTATTTTTCTCGAGAGGTGACGCTACATAACCTTTAAACATAATCTACATAAACATAAGCTACATAATCTTTAAACAGCAGCGGCCATTTTTTTTTATATTCCAGTATGAAATAGTCCGACTTCAAGAGCAAACTCGCGTATTACTCCCCAGAGGAAATCAATGCCATGGAAAGTTGTACTCAATTCAACTCGAATAGGAGATACAAAAAACAGGATATAGCAGTACTATCACGCAGTACTATTAGCTCTTATTAGGTTAAATTGTGGTAGGTAGTGTGTAGACTTATTAGACATGAGACCTCGGTTCAAACCGCAGGTCAGGGTTCAAATCTCCAACAAAAACAAAATATGAAAAAATATTTCTTCGGCAACTTCCTCTCAGCAGATATTTGACAAAAACTCTGAGAGTAAATAAAATTGCCATGAAAAGTTTCTCAAAAAATTGTCGTTCGGATTCGAGTTTAAACTGTAGGTCCCTTTACTCGTGTATAAAATTAACTCACACAATATAAGTGTTGTGAGAAGCTAGTTCGTAACCCTGACTGAAGTGTTATAATGACCAATTATGTATGTATGTAGTATGGGGCTGTCTGCAGAAGCTGAAACGGCGGCTAGGTAGGGAAAGTATGGTTACCCTCTGCTGGGTTCCAGGTCATGTGAAAATCAGTAGCAGACGAGCTTGCGAGTTTCTACGCCATTGAAGGCCATTCTGTGGAATGTGTTCGGTTGTTTGGAATGGCATGCTCAACAAAAGGAAAGATAAAAAAAATACACAGACTCTGTTCAAATCAAATAGGTTTCAGGCAATGAACATATTTTTTGAAAAATCATAAACAAGGGGAGATCTGAGTGATGCATCAGACTATCCGATAATAACCAGAGGCTAGTAACTGATCTTTTGACAAGGTTTTGTAGACTCATACATACACGCACACAGAATTGGTGATAACAACCCTTCAGTCAGGATTACAACCTAGCTTCTCATACCACTTATGTTGTTAATTTTACACATGAATGGCGGGACCTACAATTTAAAGTCAACTCCGAACGGCAGATTTTTGACTTTTTCATTGGCAGTTTTACTTACTCTCAGAGTAGAAATCTGCTGAGAGGAAGTCGCCAAAGAAATGTTTGTTCGATTTTGTCGGATATGTCTGAGCTGGGGTTTGAACCGTAGCCTCAGGTTCAATATATTACATACTAGACTACGGCGACTTCGGCTATAGACTCAGGGGACACTTATTTAGAAGAGGGTTGTCTCGATCCCAACATGTAGATTCTGTGACTATGGGAATGAATCATCGAAACACACTCTAAGAACCTGTGAGACATTAATACATCCAAGAAGAAACACCAGCGAATTGTCATTGTTGACACAGAAAAACATCCTAAAATTTGTCAGGGAAAAAAATTTGGAAGAGACATTATAAAGATACTCCAAAAAAATTTGAGTCTAAGTTGTACGAAACAAATTGAGATGTTTCACAATGCCGTAGACATGCTGAGTGGGTACTTGCATAAAAGACCTTCAATGCTGAATTTTTTAAAATCTAGGAGAATCTGAAAGTGATTGCGATAAATTTTTCGGAAAAAGTGACTGTTGGTGTACCTACATAGTCTGGAGGTATCCACACTCTAAGGACCTGTGAGATACATCCCAAAAAGAAACACCAGGGAATTGTCATTGTTGACACAGAAAAGCATCCTTAAATTGGTCAGGGAAATAGGCTTGGAGGAGACATTATAGAGATACTCTGAAAAATTTGAGTCTAAATTGTACGGAACAAATTAAGATGTTTCACAATGCCGTATACTTGGTACTTGGCTAAAAGACCTTCAATGCTGAATTTTTTAAAATCTAGGAGAATCCGAGTGATTGCGATAGTCTGGAGGTACCTCTGGGTCGTATGGTAACCGTGAAAGAACTGTTATCGTCATTTCAGAGCACTATGGTCTTATGATAGTCGACTTTTTAGTTTGCATTGTAACACTAACTTTATGTTCCAAATTAAGTAAATCGATAATTTAATTTGATGAATTGGAGAATATAATTGGACGGTGTCCCCAATAATCAAATTAAATCGTACAATGGGTCAGTACAATTGTACAATGGGTCAGTTCGACCTCCGGGTACTGTACTTGTCACAGTTGACAAGTACACGTCCTCTCCTCTAACCTAACACTAACTTTAGTTTTATTGCATGAGAAGTTTTTGAAATTATAACTTCACGTTTTGACGGCATTAATAGGCCGCGAGATGACGCCGACAAACATTTTATGTGTTATCCGTGCTTAAGAGGATAATCCCTAAATGTTGGAGTATTTAAAAACTAACATTTGTCACCGTAAGTGAAACATAAAAGGTAACATATGGCGTAGCAAACATTTCTAAATTCATAAAGAAATGACTTTCAACAATAAATGTTAAAAGCTAAAAATCGATAATAAAAGAGCAATAAGGAAATAATCATCGATAACGGCTTTCATTTTCATTCAGTTCTACGATGCTGAGACTAGTGAATCACAATTAAAATGAAGCGAAACAATAAATATTTAAATTTGGAACATTTATACGATCTTTTTTTTTACTCAAAATGATCTTTTTTTCCTTCTTCTAACAATGAAATTAAATTATAAAAATAAAACGAAATGAAATGGAAAGAAACTGAAATCATCACTAAAATTTCAAATTTGTCAGCAGCGAAATGAAAGAAAAAACCGAAGGGAAGTAAAATTTAGAAGAAAAAAAAAAGCTCTTAAAAAATGTCATCACGGCCACCAACAGTAAAATTTAAAAATAGAATTTAAAGGTAATACTCAGAGATGTCCAATGTAAAGTACAAAGTCTATGCCAAAGTTCTAAGCTTCGAATAAGGTCAGGTGCATGGTTTGGTAAGAGATTAAACTCTTGCATCAAAGTGAGAGACATTCGAGAAACTTTAATTTATGAAATAACATCTCAAGGAACCGCAGAGAATTTTTAGTTGATCTGAACAGCCCCATTTTAGTCACTTGGAATTTACACCAATAGAGTCTAATACAATATTAGATGTGGTGCTCAGTTAGATCATTAATTTCAAACTCTGCGGAATTTACTTCGCATATATAGGCAGATCCATGCATGGAAATTACTGATTCAACCTAGTTATGTCTGGCATAAAAGCTTGAGATTTACGAAAGAAGGCTTTCGATACCTCGATCTAACATCTAGTGGGTTAGCAGTCCGCTAAATGCCAACAATGTTTCCATGAGAATGTTTTATAGACGACATCTATATACACCAGAGATCAGCAATGAATCGTATTTTCGCTACTCATATGTATGAGTATGAGTGAGTCAAGAGTATTAAAATTCAACTACTCTGATTCATTCGTACTCGCTACAACATTGATTTATAAGTATAGGTTGCAATGAGTATGAGTACAACGTTGACATCAAACTCTCAACATTCGATTCATTGTTTGATTCATACGTCTACTCATTCAGATTCTTAAATTTAGAAAAATACTTATAATACTTACGAATGATTCGAGTCACTCGAAGCAAGGCACACACACAACCTTCTAGCGAGTATTATGGTGTTCGTACTCGAATCATACTTATTTCGTGCTTCGTGTATATGTTGAATCATGGAGAGTCGAAATCAACAACATCTTGCGTATTGTTAAGTATGAGTACGATGAGTATTTCTAACTTTGAATATGAGTAGTATGAGTATGATATTAAAATAAGTATGAATGCGTATAAGTAGCTGAAATTATAAGTATGACTCGAATCTACTCATCGTTTTGAATACTCGTTGCTGATCTCTGATATACACCCGTTGTGTTTCAATTTCATTTAAAATTCCATGCATTGATTCTCATTCTATAATCTGTTTCAACACCATCTCCAGCAGGCAGGTACGCAGAAGGCTGCAAACTTAAGAATAAAAACTTATTCTGGCAGCAAGCGTCTGACGCTCTTTAAAAACTAAACTTCAATTAACGATATTGATCTACTCTTTATATCAATCACAGAAGTCATGCTACGTTAGTTCAGGTTTTTAAACGTCAGATCTGCTTCTTGAATTCTTGTCCAATTCTCTTTTGAACTTGAATTCACGTTCGTTCACACACAATCGTCAGCTATCAACCTAGTGCAGAACATTAAGATTTAGTAAGAAAGAGAAGCAAAGAGAGGCAAAGGCTCTTCAGATCAAGTGGGTTTAAGGAAATCGAAGCTTTTTTTGGGAAATTACAATCACGCATCTAATCCAGTAATGACCTTAGGTTGATAAACTGCATTTTAAAATAGTATTGCAGACTCAGGGTACACTTGTTCAGAATGTTGGTTGTCTCGAGCCCAACAGGTAGATTCTCTGACTTTGAGAATGAGTCATCGAGAAGCATTTTTGGAACCTGTGGGGGATTAATGCATTCCAGAAAAAAGCACCTTGGAGCACATCAAGTGCTAGGCAGGGAATTGTCAGTTCTGACACCGAGTAGCATACTGATATTTGTTAGGGTAGTAAGCGTTTAAGAGATATTATAGGGATACCCTATAAAGTACAATAGATCGCATGGTCGCAGTACTAAGGCATCTCTTCACGACAATAATAAGGAAAGAGAAAAAGTACAAACTGAAGATAATACGATCAAGTCGGTACCAATATCCAATATCTTTTGCCCCTACGCCTAAAAAGTCAAGACTTAGCGAGCCAGTCGTATTATGACTCTTATTGAAAGTCTTGGCGGTATTGGATTGGCTTACTAGCGAACAGTTCGGTGTTCAAAAGAGGTATACACTCATACCTCGCTTTGTGTCGCTTCGTTTTACGTTTTTTCGAAGTTGCGTCGCTGCTGAATTAGTACTAATTTTCATTGTGAGTTGTTAGATTTGAAGTTGCGTTGTTTTGGGTTCGATTTTTTGATTTGAAAAAACAAATTTTTTTTGTAAAAAATGCCCGACTTGGAGATTCCCTTTCTAACTGAAAATAATACAGTTTTATTTTCATCTTGTTTTTCTAATTGTAGAGTTCAGTTTCAATTAGTGTGTTCTAAATGAAGTGAATTTTTTATTTTCTTTTAATTGAATATTTTTTTAGTTTCTTTGTATGTAAAATTTTATATTATTTTTGTTTTTTAAATGTTTATTTTGTTTAATTTTCTTTTTAAAAAGTAGTATTTTCATAATCCTGGAACCTATCTTCGATCTTTACATGGCTTGCTATAGAAAATCATAATTCACTTTGCGTCGTTTCAATTTGCGTCGTGTTTTTCTGGAACGTAACCACGACGCTGAGGTATGGGTGTATTTCTTTCAACGGCCTTCTCCCAGTAGCTTGCTGCCAAATGCTTTAAAAAAATCTCGTTGTAGACGTCAAATTGTAGATCGTGCTATACTCATGGCTGAATTTAATACACACAACAGAGATGGTGTGAGGAGCTAGGCGGACATAAAAATTTAATTTTTTTTTTTGGAAATGCTATTCCAAGAGTATGTGGGGTGAGGGTAAGAAGTTGTATGTAATATTTCACTTATTAGCCACGAGGAGGAGCAGAAGTCAACATGGTTATTGCAGTCTAGCGAATGGTGTGTTGACTGCCTAGATGAGAGCTTGAGAGTTCAAACCTCAACTCTAACAGTTCACTACGGGAATGAACTTTTTCTACAAAAAAAATTCTGAGAACACTTTCAAGTGCACTTACAGGTCACGATGCATGCACTAAGCACCTGATGGATAGTAACTCGCGATTGTAGTACCTGTTGATTCCGCTATAAGAAAGAGAAGACAATGTAGTCGCCGTCTAGTAGCTAGTGTATTGACTTACTAGATAACAGCTCGAGAGTTCTAACCTCAGCTCTGACCTTGTGATAACAAAAAAATTCCTTTGGCGAGCCGCTGTCAGCAGTTATCTGTCAAAGGTCTGATAGTAAATTTATTGCATGAAATACTTATCAAATCTGTCGTTTGGAAACGATGTTAAACTGTAGGTCCCGTCACTCATAGATAAAATTAACACACACAAAATGGGTGGTATGAGAAACTATCTGGGTATCACAAATAAAATGTGCATGTAGCCGATACAACCTAACCAAAGAGGAAACAATGGAGTATCTGGTCACCAAATGCATAGCACTAGGGCATTAGAAATCCAGGCCGCTATTCACGTATAGGGCTCTAGGACAACTGATAAAATTTTAAAAATTTATTAGTAATGCTATCCCAAGGATATTGTGGTTGTTGTATATACATATAACAAAGGGCCTTAATATTAACCATTCCTGCTTTTCAATGCCTAATAGAAGCTATTAAAATTTTGAAATGATATTTATTAGACTCATAACCTACGCATTTTATAACTTTTTTTTCTGTTGTTTTTGTTTCAAACATTTATTTTTAAGAAATTACGGAAAATAAATTGACATTCAGCCAAAAGAATTGTGATTTTCAACAAGAAAATTTTTTTAGACTTTGAAGTTCCAATTTTTTTTAATGGAATTTTTTATATCAAAATTATTTTATATTTTGAGAAAAATGTTTGAAAAAATTTCAGGAACAAAATTAGTTTTTTTTTTTTTTTTTAATAAAAGCCATTAATGTCAGGTGCTAAGAAAATGTTCAATAATTTAAAAAATGAAATGTATGTATGTATGTGCCAGAGTACCAGGGGATTATTTAATAAAATATTAAACAAGGAAATAAATTTAATTTTAAATTGAATTTTTTTTTATATATGTATGAAAGTAATATAGCACATCACAACGATTGTGTTACCGGTTGCATTAAATGTTCTATTCAAACTCTTAAAATCACAAGATTTATAATCGTTTTTGAATTTTTTTCTTTTTTTCTCTTCATTGTTTGTTGCCTTGGCTAAATGTCCCAACACTTGGTGACGAGCATTTATCAAATGTTATGGCATTTCTTTTGTGGAAATAAATGCTTGAGAAGCATAAAAAGATTTTCTTTTTTTTTTTGTACTAACATTTACGAGATTTAAATATTTTTCCCCTTGGCACACACGTGTCCATCATTGACTATTTCAAATTAATTTTTTAGAATTTATATAAACGGCATATATCATTAAGGTCAGTCTTACTTACCAAGTGAATTTTTTTCTGTTGTGGAATCTTTCCATTTTTAACATCATAGAACAGGTTACGAATCTGTAAAGAAATTAAAAAAAAAAAAATTAATTCTGATGTAAATTTAGAATTTTTGTAAAAAATAGAAGAACAAAAATATGAAATAAATAAGAAATCAAAAATCAACAAAATATCGTTTCGAAAGCCTATTAATTCTACAAGAAATCCATACATACATATGTACATACATACAACCATTTAGTCAGGACTCCAACCTAGTTCCTCACAACATTTATGTTGTCCGTGTTAACTTTATACATGAGTGGCTGGACCTACAGTTTAAAGTCGATTCCGAACAACAGATTTTTGAGAAACTTTTTCGTGGCAGTTTTACTTATGCCCAGAGTTTTTGCCAGAAATCTGCTGAGAGAAAGTCGCCAAAGAAATATTTTTTTCGTATTTCGTTTTGATGCCTGACCTGGGATACGAACCCGGGCTTTACGTCTAATAAGCCAACACACTACCTACTAGACTACGGCGACTTCAACCTACCTACTAGGTCCAACCTACTAGGTTGGAGCTGTCTGACCGAGACCTCATGTCTAATAAGCCAACTCAGTACCATGGCGACTTCAAGCATATTACATACCAAAAAAAAATTACCAACGGTAAAGTGCCACAACATAGGCTTACATGTCTAAGTTTTACGGGTGCTAAGACGGTCTTCTGTATTTAGTACAGCTTAATTGAGGCTATGCAGTCATTCCCCATTCATAGGAAGCAAAACTTAATGCAGGATATTTTATTAGACGTCCTACAATTTATGTGGAATCAGGGACATCCATGTTTACATGTTTAAAGCGAGCGATCACATACACTATGTTTTCAATTTGTGATTTTTTCAGACCAGGAAAGCGTGAAATGTGAACACAAAATAGCTACACAATGAGTTACAAAAAAAAATATTTCTTCAATGGGCTAAGAAATATTAGGACCCAGATCATGCAGATCAATAACGTTGAGTAAGTACATCACAATTTTTCAACCGAAACTGCGGGCAGTACTAGAAATGATGGGTATCCTATCCAAAAAGGAACATGTCATATGGGCAAGAATAAAAATACAGTCAATCTATTATCAAGTCCAAGGAGTCCTAAAGTGTCTCAATGCACTCAACTGCCCAGCTACTGAAAGTGAGACGATTTTAAAATGGCGCCAGGATATGAAAGACAGGAAGTAAATGTGATGTCGAACAAATATTTCAGGACTACATACATACATACATAATTGGCCATTATAACCCTTCAGTCAGAATTACGACCTAGCTTCTCACACCACTTATGTTGTGTGCGTTAATTTTATACATGAGTGGCGGGACCTACAATTTAAAGTCGACTCCGAACGACAGATTTTTGAGTAATTTTTTCATGGCAATTTTATTTACTCTCAGAGTTATTTCCTGAAAAAGAGTGACAAGGAAATGTTTAATAGCCACCTTGAGGAAATGTAAAAATCCATAAGTTTCTCTGTCTCTCGACCCTACACGCGAAAATAAAAAATCATAAAAAATCTTGAGAACACTTTCGAGGGCCCATAAAAGTCACTATGTCCGCAAGAGAAACGTCTAGTATGGTAAACGATCATATGCAACGACGTGCGTCCTTTGAATGGACTCTGAAGCAGTTAGGGACTGACCCAAATTTTCATTAAAAAATATCTTTAGCGATGTGGTTCACTTCTGGATAAAGGGGCACATGAACAAACCAAACTACCGAATTTGGGGCCATATGAAATGCAAGAGTGGTCAATGCATTGTGAAAAAGGCAAGGTTTGACGTCTTCAACGGTCCATATTTCTTTATCGAAAACGTTGGCCAGGCAGCGAGCACTGTAGGTCACTGATTACTAACTTCTATTGGCCTGAATTGAATGACCTGAACACAAACTACATGTGCTTTCAATGGGACAATGATACATTCAACAAACCTCATGCCATATTGGATTTTCTGGGTTATCGATTTGAAGATTATGTGGAGGTTATGTGAACTGACCACCAAGATCATGCGATTTGATCACGTTAGACTTTTTCTTGGGGAGGTTTTCTCAAGTTGCAGATGTATGAGAATAAGTTATAAACCACAGCGGTTCTCAAAGCCAACATAGAACATGCCGGTCATCGGTCAATTAATGTCCAGATGTGGTGAAGGTAAATTCGAATTTAACTTGCAAAGACAAAAACCATAAATTTTAAAGGAACTAATGTTAAAGTTAAAAGGAACAATGTTAAGTTTTAAGAAAATACAAAATATGGTCAAGGAAGAAATCATCCAAAAATACGATATCGGAGAATGGAGAAATTCAATTCTTTAAAAATTATGCTCCACACGTTCCTGAGTGGAACAGCTGCTCTGTTAATTCGGAAAAAAAATTTTCTGTTAACAGGATGATCGATATTGTGGAAAAATGCGACTTGCTGCAGGTATCCCACTATACGAATATAAATTTCAGATTAAGGATAGGAAACGCTTAGTGAAAGAACCAACACATTTAAAGCCTTTACGCGACCGTATTTTATGTGACAGGTGACGGAAGAGATATTAAAAAATTTCAAAAAGGTGTTCAAATAAACATTGAATGTGTAGTTTGTGCTGTGTAAGTACAAAATATCTGTTGTTTAAACAACTTATTACGCCATATAAATCTATATCTGAAATGTTATCTGTATAACACTGTAACTGTAACAGTTACAAAATCCAGATATAATAACAGACCTTAGACATTTGCTTTCCTTCGCATGATCATAACGAACTTTTGTTTGAAAGTCCAATGACAGCAGTAACTGTCATTGGTTAATATTTGCTTAGCATTTTATGATATTTATACGAACACGATGAATTTTACCTAGGTTTTCTTAAAAAAAAGTTTTTTTTTTTTTTTATAGTAAGTAACAACAACACGTGAATGTTATAAACCAAAACCAATTTTTCATTTCTCGACAATTTATTTGTTTAAACTTTTAAACCATTGCAGCACGAGTCTTTTCAACTCTTTGTTTAACTCTTTTTTTTTTTTTTTTTTTTAATCAGCTCAGCGTATATGCTGAAGCATTTAGCATTGGCTTGGGCATGGGCATGGGTAACCAAGAGCTAAAAATTAACAGGCCATCCAAAAATAGAAACAAAAACTACTTTGGTTTTCACTCACAGGCCATAATCAAAAAAAATTTTGATTTCGTGAAAAGTTTAGTAATTTCAAATATTACTAGAGGTAGTGTGCGAGTGTAAGAGCAATTGGAGAGCAGTGTGATAGTGATTGTGTTAAGAAGATAATAAATTTTATGAATATGTAGGCTTTTTAGGCTGATAAAGGCTTTTTATAATTAACTTTTCTTATAACAATATTTGCTTATCAATGTTTAGACATCTTGTTAACGTCATGCTAAATATAGAAAATTTTTATGTTGATTTTTATATAATTAGAGCTGAGGCAAGAGGAAGTCAAATAAATTCTTCATAAATATAATCTTAAAATTAATTCAAATAAAGAAAGGGGGTCCGTGGTCTTCTGGTCTTCTAAAAACGGGCATTCGAAGTCAGCTTAAAGCCAAAAATGACTTGTAGGAACATTTAAATCACAGCTTAGCACTAATTTCAAGACTTGATTTACCCAAATACAGGTAAATAGGTAGCTGTCTTCTAAAAACGGGCATTCGAAGTCAGCTTAAAGCCAAAAATGACTTGTAGGAACATTTAAATCACAGCTTAGCACTAATTTCAAGACTTGATTTACCCAAATACAAGTAAATAGGATGGCATACAAAAATAATCACAAACTAAAACAGAGCTACTAAAGTGTAGTTCTGTCAAATTACAAAGTACAAAAAATAACTAGATCAATTACAGATACGAGGGCAGTACCAAAATTAGTCGACCTAACACAGAAAACATAACATATTTGAGAAACATGTTTCTTTAAATATTTACAAAACTCAATTTTAGCGGGACACACTCTTGTCAGCTAGACTCATTAGCTTCAATAACCTGTTTCTGACCGGACTAACTACGTTCTTAAAACGCCGTTTGTCTGCATATTCTTTTCATTGATCCAGAAGTATACTATTCTTACTTAAATTTGTTGATTATACCAATTGCATTTTCCCTTAATCCACCACTATCTAATCACTGCATTGAGTTAGTAAAGCATTCACCGTTGATTGACCTTTCCTCTGTACTGAATAGAAGTCAAAACTAGACTTAATTGTAGCGAAACATTCATTTGAATGGCGGGGACTTGACACGCCAATCAGCACAATCCTTACATATGAACTTTATAATTGGTCATTACAATCCTTCAGTCAGGATTTCGACCTAGCTTCTCACATCACTTATGTTGTGAGGCTTAATTTTTATACATGAGCGGCGGGACCTACAGTTTAAATTCGACTCCGAACGACAGATTTTTGAGAAGCTCTTCATGGCAGTTTTATTTACTCTCAGAGTTTTTGCCAGAAATCTGCTGAGAGGCAGTCGCCGAATAAATTTTTTTTTTCATATTTCGTTTTGATGCCTGACCTGGGATACCAACCCGGACTTTACGTCTTATAAGCCAATACACTACCTACTATACTACGGCGACTACATATGAACTTACTTAACTTAATTGGTCATTACAACTCTTTATTCCGAATTTCAAACTAGCTTAATGCACCACCCATGTAAATGTGTGCTAATTTTATGCATGAGTGGCGGGTTTTACAGTTTAACGTCGATTTCGAACTGATTTGAAAACTTTTCATGGCAATTTGTTTTACTCTTAGAATTTCTGTCTAATGTTTGATGAGAGGAATTTGCTAAGATTCGATTTGTATTATACCAAAGAGCATGTGATTGTTGTGCATACGCTGTTATAAATGGATTGTTCTAGGTGAGATGCTATCAACAGATTTAAATTTAAATTCAGAGACCAATCAAACTTTTGTTGTTTTTTAATGGCAATGGCTCTTTAAAATCCAGCGTGTCTAATTACTCTGCTCTCTCTGACATGCTCCGCCGTCTCCCTTTCATTTCGGCATTCAGGACATGCTTCATCCATGTCGTGGTCATACTTATAAAGATATACTCTATAACATCCATGGCTGGTTAACAACTGTGTCATGTGAAAGTTCACCTGACCGTGTTTCCTTCTAGTCCATTCGACTATACTCGGTATGAGCCTGAAGGTCCATCTTCCCTTGATGTAATTGAACCAGTCCTGCTGCCACGTATCCGTTGCATCATCAAACAGGTGAACGGGGTTCGATAGACATGTTTTCTTCCTTGCAGCATGTTTCCTTCTCTCTACGTTCACTACTAACTACAGGGGCATCATCCCCGCAATCAGCAATGCTGCATCAGTAGACACCATGCGGAAAATGGAAATTACCTCGAGAGCGGATCTCCTGTAGGCTGCCTCTATTCCTGTTCTGTAGGTCCTCTTATCCATAGCCTCAGCCCATATACATACATACATAATTGGTCATTACAACACTTTAGTCAGGATTACGACCTAGTTTCTCACACCACTTATATTGTGTGTGTTAATTTTTATACATGAGTGGCGGGACAAACATTTTAAAGTCGACTCCGAACGACAGATTTTTGAGAAACTTTTCATGGCAATTTTATTTGCTCTCAGACTTTTTACCAGCAATCTGCTGAGAGGAAGTCGCCGAAGAAAATTTTTTTCATATTTCGTTTAGTTGGTGATGTCTGACCTGGGGTTTGAACCGAAGCCTCACGTCAAATAAGCCAACATACTACCTACCACAGATCAGCAATGGATCGCATTTTCGCTACTCATAGGTACTTATGAAATTTTGAGTATGAGTGAGTCAAGAGTATTGAAATTCAACTACTCTGATTCATTCGTACTCGCTACAACATTGATTTATAAGTATAGGTTGCAATGAGTATGAGTACAACGTTGACATCAAACTCACAACATTCGATTCATTGTTTGATTCATACGCCTACTCATTCAGATTCATAAATTTAGAAAAATACTTATAATACTTACGAATGATTCGAGTCACTCGAATCATTCATCAAAATTTACAGTAGTAGTTATTGTTGCATTTACAAAAGAAGAGAAAAGAAAAGACAAAGGCAGCAAGCAAAGCACACACACAACCTTCTAGCGAGTATTGTGGTGTTCGTACTCGAATCATACTTATTTTGTGCTTCGTATATATGTTGAATCATGTAGAGTCGAAATCAACAACATCGTGCGTATTGTTAAGTATGAGTAAGATGAGTATTTCTAACTTTGAATATGAGTAGTATGAGTATGATATTAAAATAAGTATGAATGCGTATAAGTAGCTGAAATTATAAGTATGACTCGAATCTACTCAGCGTTTTGAATACTCGTTGCTGATCTCTGCTACCTACTAGACCTCAGCCCATATAGGGGCTTCATATATAACAATCGCCCTTACTACTGTCTTCAGCAACTGTCTCTTCTCCTGCTTTGGTCCTCCTAGGTTAGGCATTACTCGAGCAAGTGCACTTGTTGTCGTCGCACATTTTCCACTGATGTTCTTGAGATGTACGCTAAACGTGAGCCTGTTGTCAATCACTACTCGCAGGTACTTAATTGCCTGTTTTGATGTTAATCGCTGGTCGCCGCCTACCGCTATGGTAATAAATTCCATGGTAGTAGGGTAGTAGTAGGCTTAAAACCACAAAATAGCCTTAGTTCCGACTTGAGATACATCTTTTTTTTCATCTACGTGAATAAACAGTTGAGTTGATATATTTTGAATGAATGCAATATTTTAAATGTCTGTTGCTGTGGCTGTTCATTTGCTATTAGTTTTGTAGTTAAAAAAAAAAAAAAAAAAATACTGACAAGCAAATATAATAAAACTTTGAAGAAGAACTGTATCACATCCATATCCATATCATATCGGATCATAGCGTAGCATTTATTGTTTCAGTAAATATTACAAAATGATTTTTTCGAGTAGATTTGTTTTACTTTGACATGATGTGAGAATTTCAAAAATAAATAAAAACTAATTCAAACACACACACACACACACACACATCCACATAGGTATATAAAGAAAATGTTATAAAAAAGGTAAAAAAACAAGAAGAAGATGAAAAAAAACGTTAAAATAAATAGATTAAGTCAACAAGACTATACTCATATACTATACAGGAACAGGTAGATGATTACAGCAGAGTTTAGAGCAGTGTGCACAGTGTTAATAATGATACGCTCACTATAAATTAGTTAAGGGCTGGCTAAATGTGTACGAGAGATAGACAGAGAGCTAGATAGAAAGAGGAATTTATTGTATACGCGATAAAAACAAAAAAAAAAAGAAGAATATGAAACGGGCACGCATGCGCAAATATAAACTTATTTTATCTCCACTATTTGATTAGTTTTACTTGACTATGATGATGATACCGAGTATTGATGTTGATTTGTTTACTTTTTAAATATTTACATTAAAAACAAAAATAATAATAAATTTAAAATAAAATAAAAACGAAAACTATATACACACAGCTGATGATGATGATAATTGTGTTCGATGATAAATTAATGGGGTTTCTATTAATAAAATAATCGATAAGAAAAAATAGCCTAATAGAGTGAGGTGAGATCTAGGAAATACGTACGTTTATATAATTATTATTATTATTATTAGTTTGTATTAAATAATTATAATTATTTAAAAAGAAATGCGTTAAGTAAAGCGTTATCCATTCAGAGGTTTCAACACGATCAGTTTGGCAAGGCTGTCTGTCAGCTGTTGGATATATTCTACCTGAATTATCATTTTTTTACGGATAAGGTTCGTTTGACAATTCAAGAATACTCAGGTTAGGTTGCCATGATGGCACTCTACTATATTTGCAGTAGCAAGCGAAAATGAGTTATTAGCAAATGTAGAAGATAGTGAGTATTACGTTTCAGAGATAAGTTCTAGTGATATTTCGATCGATAATGCACCATTAGGTATGTTTTTTTATTTACGTAAAAGGAAACTTGTTATTATAATCACTTTTCACTCAGTTTCAAAACAACGCGGCCAATGTCAAATTCCATCAGTTGTAGAAAATGAACACGACATGCGGTTAGCAGGAGGAATTCTTTGGAAGACTTGTTATCAAAACAGTTCCACACCAGGTCGTCTTGCTACCCATAACATTTTGGTTCAGCATCCAGGAGCTATCAATTACGCAAAACAACGAATTGGTTCTGAAGTTACAACAGCCTGGCGACTGCTGATTGATGACACAATTTTGCGTCACATTCAAAAGTGTACGCAGGCTGAGGCACATAGACAACTTGGCGATACAAACTGTATTATGCCTTTACAAGAACTGGACAAATTCATCTCAGTTTTATACGCTAGCGGTGCTTGTGGTTGCAAAAATATATCTGCTTTTTTTCACAAACTATGTCTAGAGACCGATTCAAAGAAATAATGAATTATATTCGTCTTGACGTGCGAGAAGAAAGATCTACTAGACTAAAAACAGATAAGTTCGCCTTAATTTCGCATGTTTGGAGCCGTTTTATTGAAAATTGCAAATCTTGTTATAGACCATGTGAAAACATCACTGTGGCGAACAATTATTTCCTATAAAAGCAAGATGCAAATTTACACAATACATGGCGACTAAACCCGACAAATTTGATATAAAATTTTGGCTTTGCGTAGATGTCAAATCGAAATATCTGCTGGACGATTTCCCCTACTTGGGAAAAGGTGACAATCGTCTACAACATTACGCTTGGAGAGGACATTGTAATGCGTCTAATGGAACCTTTCGTAAACAAAGGGAGAAATGTGACGACTGACAACTTTTTTACCTCAGTATCGGTGACAGAAAGATTGCTCTTAAAACGTACAACTGTAGTTGGGACCATCAATAAAGCAAGACGGGATGTTCCACCATATGTGAAAAAATTTAAATTATATTTGCATGCCCATTAAGTTTCACAAAACCGAAAATAATAAGTGCCTTCTGACAGTTTACCCAGCAAAGAGACACAAAAATGTTTTATTGCTGAGTACTTTGCAATTTTAAAATTCAAATGTAGATTTTTACTACTAAAACTTGAAGGTAGTCAAATTACCCCTACCCATCTTTTTAGGTACATATATTAATTCTCCCGTCTTTCTAGTGTTAAAGATATATTCCAGTCAACTCCATTATGAACCCTATAAGACTCTCAACAGTAGAAACCTTCAGAGCAGGTAGAACTGCAGACAAAAGAATGCTTAAAAATTATTAAAACTGTCTACAAAAGTGGAGCTTCGACCGCAGCCACTATTCAAGTATTACAGGGTAATTATGGCAGTCATAATCAATCTACTGTGCAGAAAATAAGCAAAATTATAAAGAAATTTAAAGAGACTGCAAGCGTAACAGAACGGATTAGGTCAGTGCATTATTGCAATGTATTTGTCCAGCCGAAAATATCACTTCTATTGGAGAAAGTGTAGCGGATGATCCAAATTTGTCGATTCCAAGGCGTTGTCGTCAGTTTTGACTATCTAATAACTGGTTATGGAGTATTTCTTATTTACGATTTGCATCTCCATCTAAATACATAAAGTCGACTGATCATTCATAACGCCAAAGACATGTTTATTAGGTGCTACAGGGCCACTGAATTTCAATGTTGATTTTTAAACAAAATTTTCTTCAGCGTTGGAGCTTTTTTCTCACCCGTTGGTTACATCAAGAAGCAAAATTTGTCGCATATGGGACTTGAGGAACCCTTAAGGAAGTGTCATGTGGATATAGGAACAATTCAGGCCACTAAGACCATATTATAACCGACTTTTTTGGCTTGGCAGGGGTGATAATGAAGAATGACTGTGTCACGAAATCTATTACACGACCGACATTTATTTATTTTTGAACAAGTATCCGGAAAGAATAATTTCGCATTTTAAAGACATCACATGGTCATAAAAAATTCATCATTTGACTCTGTAAGCATACGAAATGTGCAAAAAAGGCGATCGAAAACTATTACAAGAAGGAGAATGCAGCTACCATTACAGAGATAGTTATTTAAATGATACATACATGCATACATACACAGTTGGTCATTACAACTATTCAGTCAGGATTACGACTTAGTTTCTTATACCACTTATGTTGTGTGTGTTAATTTTGTACATAAGTGGCGGGACCTATAGTTCAAAGTCGACTCTGAACGACAGATTTTTGAGAAACTTTTTCATGGCAATTTTATTTACTCTTAGGGATTTTTGCCAGAAATCTGCTGAGAAAAAGTCGCCGAAGAAATATTTTTTCAATATTACGTTTTGTAGAAGATATCTGACCAGGGTTTTGAACCGTGGCCTCCCGTCTAATAAGCCAACACATTACCAACTAGACTACGGCGATATGTTTAAATGATATTGTGTTTTATAAATAAAGGCAGGTGCTAGGACCCTGTAATGAAATCAAGCTTCTTTTTCACCAGAATACTATTCAGTTTACTTACTGCAAACCGAATTGGGAAGAACTTTATTTGAATTTCTGTAATCTATGGGCCGCTAAAATGTTTACCCCTAGAAGCGTTATAGAAGAAGTAACAACTGTACTTAATTATTGCTTGTTGACGCTACGAAAACTATTAGGCTTTAACCACAATTTTTTTCAAGTATTTTTTTATTTTTTATTATTTTTTCAAACGCCTATGTAAGAGTTTTGATTTCTTCATACACTACTGAGAACAAAAAACCTCAACATGCCAACTAGATTTGAGAAAGGAAAGAGAAGAGAAAAAATTGTTTAAAAATATTATTATCAGGGGGGAAAAAATATGTTCAGATTATTTTCAAGTAATGAGTTCAAAAAAGCCAAAAAACCACAAAAAGAAGAAAAAAGTCGTAAGAATCGAATCTAATCAGTGCGTAATAGTTTCAGCTTAAAAAGTCATTTATCATGTTCAATTGGTTTGGTGCGCTGCGAGTTGGTTGGTTGGTAGGCAGGCAATTTCAATGAGGGACTGAAAGTATTAGAAATCATGGACTATTTTAAGTACATTATACTTTAAAAAGTTTATGTGGCCATAAAATTTAAAAAAAAATCAATCGATCGATCGCTTTTTTATTGATGCCATTCGTTAAATTGGTTTTTATCTATAAAAGTGCGTGGAATTCAAGTTTTTTTTTTTTTTTTCTGATAATAAAACTAAGAAAAGGAACAACAACAACAAAAATACACATATTTTATAATATATTTTCTCTCTCTCCCTCTCGCTCCCGTTTTCTCTCTCTCTCTAATTACGAATATTTAAAAAAAAAATTTTTTTTTGTTTCTTCTAATTTTTTGGCATTTATTTCTTGGTGTTCGTTCTTACAATCAAGTCCTAACGACAATTACTAGGCATTTGATAAGATTCGATTTTGGTTTTTTTATAATTTACAGGCCATTTTTATTGAAATCGAAACTATTCATATCATTCCAATAAGTATTCGAATATTTTTTTTTTTTTTTAATTTTAATCTCCTTTCACAACTTTATTATCGTTGATGTGAAAGAACGAAAAAAAAGGGTTTTTACTATTTATCACGGCAATTGTAAAGCCGTCAATCGACTAATTTATCATTCGCTCGTTTAATGTTTGTCAAATTGGTTTGTGATAAAATTTAAAACAAATTTATGACCAACAAAATGATGTGTACACTGAGTCAGTATTTCAGCCGCTTTGAAAAATGAAAGAAAATAAAACAAATCTTAAAGCAGATGGTCAAGTTAAACAATTGAAAAACGCTTAAGCAACGCTTCATCTCTCAGCAGATTTCTGGAAAAAAAAATCCTTAAAGTAAAACAAAAATTGACATGAAAAAATTTCACAAAAATCTGCCATTCGGAGAAGGCTTTAAACTGCCTGTCCGGACACTCATGTATGTATATAATTAACACATACAACATAGGTGGTGTGAGAAGCTAGGTTGTAATCCCAGCTAAAGAATTGTAATGACCAATTAAGTAAGCATATAACGGTAATTTTTTAACCGATTGGGTCAGTGAAATATTTATTCTTTCATTTACGATAGGTTAGGAGCCGGACCCTTCTGGACGCGAGAGGATCTAATCCATACGGCCTTTGTGATACTAAAAATCAAAATCTCAACACAATCCAAAATCTTTACTCTTCATAGCTTTATGCAGTGAAAGTGTTTTTCACATCTTCAAATCCACAACTGCTGATGCGTAAGTCATTCGAGAGAATCGCAGGTCTATCGGCATGGTCTACAATATGGCAGTGACCCTGAGAACCATATTGCTACGATGAATGACCATGTACTTTAAGAAAAGCAGACAATCAGTTCTCTACCTATACATAGCAGTACAGCAAGCCTAGCGAAATTGTACGTAACCTAATACTGCCAATGAAGTTGAGTCGTCTCATAAAACGGCAGGGTAATGTCCAGTTTAACTACGACAAGAGGAGGAATACCTATGTCCACTAACATGTTAAAGATTCTAAGCTCCGTACCAGTCGCTATTAGTTCATAAGGAGGGAAATTTACAACGATATGCCTATATCATGTAAACCATATAAGAGTTAAATATGAGTGATTAGATCAGAAATTTATGTCTGCCATACACAAAGGTCACTACACTCTAATTTCGGCAAGGTTTCTGCAGCATCCAGGCTAATAGTTTACTATTCTAGCGGGTACAGAAAAGCATGGGAAAATTCTTCTTTATCGACAAAAGTCGCCGTAGTCTAGTAAGTAGTTCAAATCCCAGCTTAGATATCTCGAATAAAACGAAATATAAAGAAAATATTTCTTTAGGCGACTTGCTCTCAGCACTGTTCTGGCAAGAAACTCTGACAAAATAAAATTTCTATGAATAGCTTCTCAAAAATCTGTCGTTTAGAATGGGCAGCAAACTGTAGTTTCCATAGCTCATGTATAAAATTAACACTCGATGTGACAAGCTAGGTTGTAAGCCTGACTAAAGAGTTCTAATGACTAATTAAGCAAGTAGGTATTATTCGACAGAATTTGATCCTTGTTATCTTCTTTATGGCTACTTCAAAGGTTTTTGGCTGAGTATGTGGGCATGATACAATTATGTTGCGCAATGCAATGTCCAAAGAACTGAAAATTACAGAGGAGAAGAAATAATAGAAATTTAATATTCAAACAAGTGAAGAAAGAGGCATAAAGCAACAGTCATTCCTCCTATCGGAGGAGACAAAATTAGTAAAGTCGCCTTTAGGCTAATGAGCATGCAGCAGTAAAGGAGTGCTAATAATAAGCGTTGCCCTCTACATCCAACAGAGAGGCACCATTTCAGCAAGTAGTAGAGCTGCTCATATCTTTTAAATTATCTTCAAGACTTTCAATGATTTTGAAGTATTCTAGGACAAGTTTAACAAAAATGGGAAAGACACGCCTTAGAATATTTTTTGTTAAGGAATAAATTGAAATCTGCAATTTGCAACTTTATGTCCATCGTGATGTATGTATATACATATATTAAGCTCAAAACGATATTATTTTAATACTTAAAATTTCTTCTTCTTTTGCTCCACACTGTACATATAGTTTCTAACTTATCTCTCTTAAAAATTAAAAAAAAACCGTTTTATTTATAACAATCATTTAAATTAAATTTTTTTTTGGTTTTGTTTTTTCTAAATGATGATAATCTTGCGTTTCATAAAGTTTTTTTTATGGGGTCCCATCTAAAACATAGAAAAATATGGCTTTTGAGCGAGGTCAAGATTAATAAAAAAAAATATTAATAAAAAAAATTTTTTTTTTTATTAAAAAAAAACAGAAAAAGCACTTGAGATTACATGAATGTGAAAAAAACCAATAGATTTGGTAACGAAAAGTACTTGAGGAATACTCTCTTAATGCAAAACAATACGTGGAAAGTAGAGAATTACAAAAGTGGTGGCAAATATCAAGGGACAGCAGCAACGATCGACTATACGATCTGAAAAT
This sequence comes from Sarcophaga caerulescens, assembly GCA_927399465.1. Classification (NCBI taxonomy): domain Eukaryota; kingdom Metazoa; phylum Arthropoda; class Insecta; order Diptera; family Sarcophagidae; genus Sarcophaga; species Sarcophaga caerulescens. The sequence continues at coordinate 54,987,846 of OV656873.1, forward strand.
ATTACATAGGAATCTAAGAAAAATTTTATTCCCATTTTGAATTAGCCTTTGACTTATTTTTTTAACATCAATACCGAGAGCTTGGTCCTCAGTCATACAATACAGTGCGTTGAAACTAAAAAAGAATGTGTTTGTAGACAGGATTACGTTCACATTCTAAGAGACAAAATAGAAACATTCACGAGTGGAGATAAGCTATGAAAATATCACGTTAAATACATTCTAAAATGATAGGGTTACCATCTTGCGTTTCGTAGAAATAATAACGATTCTCTATACTCAACTATTGAGTGCCTGACTGGCCAAATGCGTTCAGTGTTGTATTTCTGGCATTCCCACATGCTACGAAACTTTTGTGTACCGAAAAAATTAAGGGGTGTCTCTGCGATCATACGATCCATTGTACTCCCTTCAAACTATTGCCCTGACAAACTTCAGCATGCTGCTCAATGTAAACAACACCACTTCCCTGCCCTGCAGCTGGCTTGCATCCAGGTGTTTCCTTCCAGTTCCAAGAACGTCTACCAATGAATCATTCCCATCATCACAGAATCTATATGTTGGGCTCGAGACAACCTTTATGTTACATACGTGTACTCTAAGCCTACAGAGCCTTGTTAAAAGATCGTCTACCAACGTTGGGTTAGTTCTGGTTACTCGGATGCATGACGGAGTTCTCATAAAAAAAGTTTTGTTTGTCTGAAACAAACTTGGTTTGATGAGAGTCTTTGCCTTTCATTATCTTGCCTTTCATTGAACATATCTTTCTAAACAAAAGCCCCCACTTCACAGAAGGATTCTGGCCCCATTAACGACGTGTAAACCCCTCATAAGCTCCACAGAAGGGTTCTGGATCTATTGACAAAGTATAAGCCCCTCTTCTTAAAAGTAAATCTGCAGGTGCATTGAGAATTCCCAAATGCCGTGGCACCTCAAGGCACTTGGTTTGACAAGACTCTTTGCCTCTCTTACCTTTCGTTGAACAACATATGTCCCCACACCACAAAAGGGTTCTGACCCTATTAACGACGTGTAAGCTCTTCTTCTGTTAAGCTCGTCTGCTAGTTCATTTCTAGATTTTCCACATAACCCTCCCGGGTCAGATTATCCAGACATACCCATACCACCTTTGATTTAACCACAAAAGAACCGAATGGTTCCTATCCAAGCTGAATTTAGCATATCTTTCGATGATATGAAGTTGCCGTAGACTAGTAGGTAGTGTGTTGGCTCATTAGACGTGACGCTACGGTTCACACCTCCAGGTCAGACATCCAAACGAAATATAAAAAATATTTCTTCGGCGAATTCCTCTCATCAGATTTCTGGTAAAAACTCTGAGAGTAATTAAAATTGCCATGAAAAGTTTCTCAAAAAATATGTAATGGGTCCGCCATCTAAAGTTTTTTTTTTCAGCTAGTGCTTATTTCGTGAATGGTAACACTTAGCTCATGTCTGATTTGACAGATAATTAGTTTTGTCCTTCCGCTGAACGAATATGGTTATATCCAATGCGTTTTCGCTTCGCTAAGTGGGTCTGCGATCGACTTACAGAAGATGCCGATTTTGGCAAAAAAAAAAAAAAAAATCATCTTTTCAGATGAAGCCCATTTTGATCTTGGCGGGTATGTAAACAAGCAAAATTGTCGCATTTGGGGCACAGAAAACCTGCACGCATACATTGAAAAGCCGACGCACCCAAAACGAGTCACTGTTTGGTGCGGATTTTGGTCCAGAGGCATAATTGGGCCATTTTTCTTCGAAAATGAGCAAGGAGTGGCCGTTACAGTTAATGGCGATCGTTATCGGGCCATGTTGAACGAATGTTTGTTCACAAAAATTGAAGAAGAGGATATTGGAAACATTTGGTTTCAACAGGACGCCGCTACGTGCCACACAGCCGAAGCTACACTCGATGTTTTGCGCCCTGTTTTTGAAGATCGCATTATCAGCCGCAGAGCTGATGTCGTTTCGCCACCTCAGAGCTGCGATTTGACACCGTTGGACTATTATTTGTGGGGTGGCGTCAAAGATAAGTGTTACGCCGACAAGCCAGAGACAATTGACGCTTTAAAAAACAACATTCGTGAAGCCATTGGTGAAATACAGCTGCACACAATCGATGTGCTTAAAAATTGGACCGATCGTGTAGGCTACTGCATGGCCAGCCGAGGCAGCCATTTGAATGAAATTATTTTTCATTATTAGCCGGAAGGATTGTACTTTCAAATAAAAAAGGAAATTTGAGAAAATATTCAGTCGTTTTTTTTAAGCATTTTCAAAAAAAAAAAGTTATTTGGCGGACCCTTTAGTTCGGAATGGACTTTAAACTGTAGGTCTCGCCACTCATGTGTAAAATTAACACACACACAACATAAGTGGTATGAGAAGCTAGGTCATAATCCTGACTAAAGGGTTGTAATGACCTATTATATTATATAATATTATGTATGTCTTTCGATGGCATTGACCTTCCTCATGTTATTTCATAGTGGGAACAATAACCTCTGTTTCTGTGCCAAGATCCATTCTTGGCGCTTCTGTATAACATAAAAAAGTCAATCGTTTTAAATAATATACTGGATTGCTCCATTCACTTTTGTTACTAAAGCTCGTTGCAAAGCACTTCCTAAAGTCATAGAGTCTACTAGATCTGTCCAGGGGACAGTTAAGGATTCCTTAGGTTGTGAAATGACCTCATGACCTTGGTGTTGGGTCTTCCTGAACGGAATTATTTAAAAGAAAAACTTCCTCGTACTTTTACAATCGAGGCCAAAGGAAAGTACTTAACGAGGAAAAGGTATAAACGATTAGGGAATAAAAATACCCAACCGATTAAAATCTGTATTCCAACAATTGGCCTCACCCTGTATTATGTTTTGATAGAAGATTGTTTTTCATTTATTTTGTTTTATTTCAAGCATTCGTAAATAAATTTTGTTTTTATTTTTTTTATTCATATGAGTGAGTAAAACCAAATACGCACTTTCGTTTGAGGAGGCCAAAAAGATTACGAGTCGAGTCGAATGATAGTTTTTCGTTGACAAAAATTAATTTCAAAAAAAAATATTTTTTTTAGAATCATTTTTTTATTTTTCGTTTTTTTTTTTGTTTTTGTGTTTCTTTTTTTATATTTTTCAAAAAAAGGGAGAGAATGTTGTGTTACAGGTTCTTTAAGAAGGTTTCTGTGTTGTATAAGAAAAACTAATTTAAAATTAATTTTTTTTTCTTCGTCTTTGGTGTTGTTGTGTTTTAGTTCATCAATCGATTAATTTTTTTTTTCTACGTTGTGTTCTAATATTACGAGTCAGTGAACTCTTTATTGACTTTTCGATTCGTATGGTTTTGTTTTGTTAAAAATAAATGAAATATTGTTATATTAAAAATATATATTTTCGTAGAATTTTTAATAACATTTTTCGATTCCCAGTAGACGCATGTGAAGACTGTGTATGTTTTTTTGTTTTGTTTATGGAGTATTAATTATTAATTGTCTATTGAAAGAGAATATACTGACCATTAAGCAGTTGTTATTTTCAAACACAACTTTTTTGAAAAAAAAAAGGAAAACAAAAATATATTTTACGATGTGTGGTAAAATAAAAAAAAAATCACTACCCCCGCCCCATTCTAAGATGCTATGTCTGACACTTTTTGAAATATTTTATGGTCTTCGTAGTAAGTGGAGGTAAATGATTATCACTTCTCTAATTAAAACAGATGGAATGGTACAGCAAGCTATTAATGGCATAAGTTTTTAGGTGTGAATACACAATCCAATATTGGATCACGATAGAATTTTTCTAGTTTATCGGTGAAACATTTTTTGTGGCTTTTTTAACAGTTCATCCGTTTTTTGTTAGGTTACATAGAGGTGGCTGTCTACCTTTAGGGTTTTAATAGACTGTAATAAATACAGTCAAAGAAAAAATTCTACATACACCGCTGTATGTAGGCCGGAGAATTTTATCAAATTGAAAAAGCTGTTGTAGCGCACAATTAAAAATGTTTGAAGACAAAATCGAATATAAAGAAAATATAACCCAAAAATTATGGGAAACAAACAAAAAAAAAATTAGCGGAAAAAAGTCTACATACAACGGTGTAGATAGACTTTTTTCTATGACTGAATAATTGGTTATTACAACCCTTCAGTCAGGCTTACGACCTAGTTTCTCACACCACTTATGTTGTGTGTGTTAATTTTAGACATGAGTGGCGAGACTTACAGCTTAAAGTCGATCCCGAACGATGGATTTTTTTTTGAAAAAATTTTAATGGCAATTTTTTATTCGCTCTCAGAGTTTTTGCCAGAAATCTGCTGAGTGGAAGTTGCCGAAGAAATATTTTTTCATACTTCGTTTTTGTTGGAGATGACTAACCCAGGTTTTGAATCGTGGTCTCACGTCTAATAAGCTAACACATTGCCTACTAGACTACGGCCCATTTCAACATTTGCCTTAATCTCTGAACCATTTAGAGCTTCTGATTAAATTGCTGAGAATAGCAATGTCTGTCATGAATAGTTCGCTTAAATTGTCCACATAGTAGGCACCAAGATGCCTTTTTCTCCTTTGACTTTATGCTGGGCATGTCTCCAGTAGGTGAGGAACAATTTCTTCTTCTTCGTCTTTCCTCGCTCCTGCAGTAGTCATTTGTCATGTGGCCAAGACTGATGCTCTTTGCATGATTGCTTATAACGTAATGTCCAGTAACGACTCCAATAAATACAATGAGCCGTTCTGCCTATATTCGAAGCTTCCCATCTGGCGTTGACGGAATTTATAACATCAATTATGAGGCCTCAGGTCTTTAAGGGAATTCTCAAAGAAGAAAATTCATTGCAGAGTTCGATTGTTCTGCCGCATCTGGCCAGTTTATTGACATACCCCGGAACCTACATGACGTCATATCAATTCAATATCTGCTTGAGATGTTTGCGACAGCTATTTACCGTTTTGGAGTACGTTACCTCGGAACTCAGTGTCTTGATAAAGCATGGTAATGTCTTCCGGAGATATAACCCTAATCAGCTTAGAACTCAACACTTTTTTTGTTAGCCATTTCCGTTTTCTCTTTCTTATATCTTCTGGTTTGTTAAGCAAGGTTGTAGCAAGCAGCTCATAATAAATAATTAACTTCCAATTCGTATTAAACACTACATAACCAATAAGGCTGTTCACCTAATCGCCTTTGTCAAGAGCGCTATGAGATATGATTAGAGGATGCTGGGTTGGTATTTTAGGACTTTGGTTAAATTTTTTATCACAGACTGCATTACCCCTAAATTGATTTTAACAGCAGTTTCGGAATTTTTTTTTTCGTTAATAGTGAGGAAATGGCTGTAGTCTAGTATGTAGCGTGTTGCCTTATTAGACGAGAGACCGTGGTTCAACACTCTGCCTAGACATTTCGAACAAAATGAAATATGAAAAAAAGTATTTATTCGGCGACTTCCATTCGCAGTAGTCTTCTGGCAAAAACTCTGAGAATAAATAAGATTACCATGAAAAGTTTTTCAAATCTGTTTTTGGAGTCGTTGTTAAATTGTAGGTGCCGTCACTCATGTATAAAATTAATGGATACAACATTGGTGGTGTCATAAGATAGGTTGTAATCCTGACTAAAGAATAGTAATAACCAATTAAGCAAGCAGTTATTATTTCATAGAATTTAATCGTTTACTGAAGATTGTTTTGCCGTTTGTAAACTTCTAGAGCGATATGTTTTAATAGCAATTTGGTGTTGTTTTAGCCAAAACCTACATGTTTCCATAGAATTCTAGCCATAGTTTAAATATGAAACCTGTTAACTTCGTGAAAGTACATTGCAGGCTATTAAAGAGTTATATTTCCGAAGCAGACTAGATTGTTTAGTGATGCTGTCGATGCATGGATTGTTTGTCAGTAGACATGACTGGTAAAAGTCCAGTCTTCTATTTTGAAAATTTATGTCGTTTATTTTTTTTTTTTGTGAAACCAGCACTCAGGGGATGGCCCCTACTCATGCATTGTGCAGGTTTTTAGGAAAATGGGTTATAGGAAGGTGGAAGAGAGGGAGTAGTGTTTGTGGGCATCTCAAGATGCGAACGGCAAGGAAACGAGTTGCTGCTAGGTGACTATAAAATGGCCAGTGCTATACCTTCACCGTTAGACAGTCTACAGCAATCGTCCCCAAGAAGCCCGCACCCTTCAGTCCTAGCTTCTCACACTACTCATGTTATGTGTGTTAATTTTATACATGAGTGGCGGGACCTACAGTTTAAAGTCGACTCCGAACGACAAATTTTATTGAGAAGCTTTTCATGGCAAATTTATTTACTCTCAAGAGTTTTTGCCAGAAATCTGCTGAGAGGAAGTCGCCGAAGAAATATTTTCGTTTTGATGTCTGAACTGGGATTCGAACTTCGACCTTCAATCTAATAAGCCAACACACTACCTACTAGACCACGGCGACTTCATTTCATTAAAATTTATGGAACAGTTTCTCCATAATTAGCTACCATATGAATTTAATACGCCAATAAATCACTATTTTCCGAAGCTTTCTTGGCTCTCTCTCTAATGACACTTGGACAGTTAAAGCATCACCTGATCAGCTGAATTAATTAAATTTTCATTCGAAGAAAACTGACAAGTTCCCATGACGAAAGTTTTAATCGAGGAATTTTAAAAACGATTCCCAAATATTAACAGGTTTTTAAATAACGATACGATGATAATAAATTTGTCACAATTTCTTTTATTGTTGTTGTTTTTTTTTAATCTTTTCTTTTAAGTCCAAAAGCAGATCTAAAAAAAAAAACTTAAATCTGATGATGATGTCGAAGAAATTCCAAGAATTGTTAAACCAAACCATTCATTAAAATATGGCCAAAACAAAATGAAAAAAAAAATGGAAATAACGAACAAAATTTTATTCAAATTATCTTAAAAGCAGCAACAATAGTGAGTGCCAAACAACATTAGCATTTAAGTTTGTAAATTAAAAAAGAAGAAGAAAAAGAACAACAACAACAACATCAGCACTAGATTCATATTAAAATACAAGTTATGCTTGTAAATGGTTGCTGGGTTTGAAAGGGTTTCTTAATTGTCGGCATATTTGTGACTCTTTTTTTTTTTTTTTTTGCTTTCGATATCAAATTTAGTTTTTAAGGTTTTATTTTGTTGTTGTATTTGTTTTAGTTTTGAATATAAATTAGTGGCTAATATTTATTGTTTATTATTGTTGTTTTTGTTGTTGTTGTCATTGTCGTAGTATTAGTAGTAGAAATTGACCCAAAGCATTACAACTTTTAAGCATCCAATCAACCGGTCACGATATCAACAAAAGAAAGAAAAACTTTAGTTTAGTCAGTCAATATTTAAGAACAGGTACCATCTTTGTGTTTATCAACATTTTTTAATTTGTTTAACATTAGGGTACAACAGATTTTTAAAAGAAAAAAGAAATATTTTTAAAAACAAAAATTTTTTTGGAAACAAAAATTCTTTGGAATATTAATGACTAGAATTGGAATAAAAGCGATGTTAAGTATACAAATAGAGTGTCTTTGAGAATCTAAAAAAAAACAGAATTTTATTTAGAAGATGGAAATTGGGAAAGAACCCCAATGGTGTGGAGTTACTTGTAACATTAGCTCGTTTAAAGGAACACTTAATTAAGCTAGTCTATGAAACATTAGATGCATTTTAAAAATGTCACTCATTTTTTCTCTCGGGACATTAGCGTCACTTTTCGCATTTTTAATTCGAAAAGACAAGAATTCGTCTGGAAAAAAATGTGAAAGATATATGGAAGGCGATGTTGTATCTAAAAAAAAAAAAAAAAAACTACAGCAAAATAAGTGGTTGCTTTTCGATCTGAATATTTTGATATTAAAAATGCACCTCGCCCTAGACGGTCAATTACTATAAAAGTCGGTACACATGCACCGTGGACGTTGCTAGGGAACTAGGCATTCAACGCTAAACAGTTATCAACCATTTAAGTAAATAAACTACATAGATACCCAAAGGAATTCGGTCTTTGGATAACACATGAATTAATAGTGAAAAGTTTAATGAATCGAATATCCATATGCAGTTCTTTACTAAACAAGATCGATCCTATTCCTGATGATGGGAGTGAAGATAGGTTTTAAAATCCATTACCCAATTCAGTTAACAGAGCTCAGTTATGTTTCTAATTTAAGGCTCGGTAAGAAAAATAGGAAAAAGGATTAAAATTCCTGGATAAAAATAGGTAAAAAAGCAAAATTTGGTAAAAGAAGTCCTATAGTTAATAACTGTTACAAAATATTGCGCAATAAGAACCACAATGAACAGATAATCACGCACACACACAAAGCTAATAAAATAAATAAATAATGTAATCCTGTAAATAAATCAAGATGGGGATAAATAAAGACAACAAGGGCGGACAAAGTGAATTGTTTTTAAAGCATTTTACGTCCCTTTAAATAAATTAATTGCCAGAACCCTTAACAGAACGAGTTTTCATTTTGAAATTTTCCGAGATTTCAGATTTTAAAATCCACTCCTCACTCAGGGCTCAGCACTGTTATCGGGGTTATTTAGGGCCATTGTATTACAGGAACGCATGCCAGGCGTATTGGTCTTGGACACCTTGCGAATGATTTCTGCAGAAGCTGTGGAGATGAGGAGGAGGATGAGACTATTCTTCAGCTACTGTGCACATGCCCGGCACTTGGTCGGAGGAGAAAGAGGCACCTGGCATCCTACATGAAGGATCTAGATGAACTGTCATGAATGGATATTGGCAGTCTGAGTCGCTTCATCGGAAGCTCCGAATGGTTCCTGGAATAGGGGAGAATGTGAAACAGGGCCCTGTGTGCGGCCTAGGTATGCCCGCTCATGACTCCATCCTACCTACCTACCTAAGTGTCCTTTTGCGTGAAAACATGACAACATGGGCGTACAAAGTAAATTCTTTTTAAAGCATTGCTCTCCTTATTATGGTCTCTTCTTATTAAAGTACTTTTGTAGCAAAATTTTTAGTAGACACTATGTAAAGTAAACTATAGATGGATTATAAGGTATTCTATTGTAGAGTTGATCTGTCCAGATCATATTAAACAAATTTCAAAAATTTGTACCTGCCTAATATTTTAATGCCTCTACAAATAAGCAGTTGTTGTAGATTTTTATTTTACTTCAATCAATTCTTTTAAGGTGTTTTTAATACGCAGATACTGATTAGTTTTAAATAAAACAATTCTTTGCTTTTCTCGTTTTTTTTTTTTTTTTTCTCATTCATCTGTAGATTGTGATGTTTTTGTCAAGGCACGGGGCTTACGTTTGTTCAAAGCCGCCATAATATTTCATAATGGTGTAGAACCCTTTAATCCAGTTTTTCAATTTCCTTATTATAACTCTTTTTTTTTTGTTTTTTCATTATAGAACAGAATGAAATGTTTTAACAGAAACTGGTATACAAATTGAAATTCAAAATTAAGCGTTTTAAATCGATTTAAATTTAAGAAAAAGAGTCTCTCAATGTCTTAAAAGGCTGTGTGTTATGGCCTAAGACAAGCAGTTCTGGTTTTTCTCCGATACAATTAATTTGTTTTTATTGGACTGGGGTTAAAATGACAAAACAATATGGAATTTACATATTTTGTTGTTGTCATTAATAACAGGTACACTAAATTGTGAAGATTCCTATCTATTGTGTCATCTTTCTTAAGGCAAAAACTCATGTCGTTAATATTTTTTTTTTTTTGGCTAAGGAAATTAAAAAAGAAAACTTTGTAATCATAAATGTAAAAATATTCATTCACAGATATTACCTTTAACCTCAATGTGTACATTCTGTAGGAACTTAAATTTGTTCGTAATTTTTATTCGATTGGAAACGGCTATTATTTCTGTAGCTAAGCTGTGATTTCATTTTCATTTGTTCCAATCATACCAGCTGGCAATGCGAACACCATTGAACAATAAAGAAAAATCCACAATCATCGGCTGTCCTGCAACAATGTTAGTAGATTTTTTCAATTCAAACCCATTAAACACGATAGTGAAGACTACAACCGAACCAGAATTAAAATAATGGAAGACAAATCGAACGCGAGGCTCTTTTAGGGGTATCATGAGCTGTCAGATCGAGTGATTGGCAGCTGCTTTGTTGACTGTTAATTAAACAAAGCCAGTAAGCTCTACTGCTGTAGGAAATGCTTTGCAACGAAGCTTTCGAGATAAGCTTTGAATTTGGAGACCATTTCCTCTTCTAAGACTGATAGATAGTACAGGTACGCATGTTTGCAGTCTAGAATAAAGTATTCGGAAATGAAATGCGCAACTCGCAGGAGTTACGGAAGTAGCTTCTAAGAAATATTATCTGAAAGTCCAGCTCAGCACTTACTTGCGCTAAGATTGACTCAAAATCAGTATGGGAATGGCAGAGTAAGTTGAATCAATCAGAGAGTCACACTACGGTCATCTTCTGCTGGAGTACTCGCAATTAAGATTCAATTTTAAGGAATGTACAGGGAAATAAATAATGAAGTCGCCGTAGTCTAGTAGGTAATGTGTTGGCTTATTAGACTGAAGGCTCGAGTTTGAATCCCAGGTCAGACATCAAAACGAAAATATTTCTTCGGCGACTTCCTCTCAGCAGATTTCTGGCAAAAATTCTGAGAGTAAATAAAATTGCCATGAAAAGCTTCTCAAAAAACTGTCGTTTGGAGTCGACTTTAAACTGTAGGTCCCGCCACTCATGTATAAAATTAACGCACACAACATAAGTGATGTGAGAAGCCAGGTCGTAATCCTGTCTGCAGGGTTGTTATGACTAATTATGTATGTTATGTATGTACAGGGAAATAAACTTGCCAAAAGGAAAACTTTCAATACTTTCGGACCCAGAACCTTTATATGAAATAAAAATGATAATGACGCGAGAAGATGCTTTAATAGAGATCTTGGCTATCGTTTATGAAAACATAAATAAAGAAAGAGTTCTGAGGCAAAGCAACAGTCAAGGAAGCACTGGACCAGGTTATGTGAATCGTGTCCAAAGAAGATAAAGGCAGTTCCAACTGCAGCCAACTTAATGGAATTATTATTATTATTTTTTTTATGTTTTTTGGTAAGCAAGTGGGATATTTTTTATTGATTATCTCCAAAGCAGAGAAAACCGAAACATAAAACGACGACTTCCCCTCTGCAGATTTCTAGCAAAAACTCTGAAAAAAAAAATTACCATAAAAAGACTCTCAAAAATCATGCATTCGGAGTCGACTTTAAATTGTAGGTCCCGCCACTCATGTATAAAAATTACACAAACAACATAAATAGTGTGAGAAACTAGGTCGTAATCCTGACTAAAGGGTTGTAATGGCTAATTATATACATATGTATGTATGTATGAAAGGGTATAGGTTGCGGTTCATGATAAGCCGTTCTTACGATAAAGAAAGTATCGAAGCTACTCAATATTGTCCTTAAAAGAAACATCGAACTGGAAGGCTGTTATGTTGAGAAATAAAGAAAATTTACTTCTATTGACTTTGTAAGGCAGGCTAGTTTTGGAACCGTACTGGGAATGGTACTATGACTTATGCACTACCTCAGAATAGTATGTAATTGGCAAACGCTATCTGACATAAAGACTACGTTGATACATCCCTTTCGATCTACAAAGGATATTTCCTAAACAGTGCATTCATTATATGGACATTATACAAGCATTGAATGGACTTTAATACTTTTTTTGTTTTTCTTCTTTAAGAAATGATTTTCAAATCTCTTACATAATTATCAGAGGACCAAGTAAAGCCACAGTTTATCAAAAGCTAAATAATAGTGGTTAGAGAAACTAATTCTTGATTGTCTTCCCTTCATAATATTGTAGTTTTCATATCACGTTTCGCCAAAAAGGAGACGAAATAAATTCCAAAACCAAAAGAACACAATAAAAATGTACAGAAAATATAAAAATTTACGATAAATTAACATTCCCATGATTTGATTTGATTTGAGTTGGTGGTAAAAACAAAAAGAGGAAAAATAAAATTTTTTTAAGACGCGGTTTAAACCGCAGAAATTTACAATCAGAAATAAAAAAGAAAAATCAAAGCAAGGCACAAAGAACAAAAGTTGGTACAAAAAAAAAAGAAACAAATGTTTCCAAACAGGTTGCCAAATATATTTCAAATATTTTTATAGTGACCCTGTTGTCATTATTGCTGTTAAACAAGCGTTTGATTTTTGACTTTGATTTCATTAAAGAAATCAGGTTAAAAAAGATTAAAAGAGATTTAAATATTTCACTCAATTAGCCCTGAATAACTGACGCATATTATAAATTGACTGCACGCTTAATTAATACCAAAATTAAGTACAAAATTAAGCGTGACATTCGAGCAACATGTCAAAACAGGTCCTCGTTTTAAACTCTATCAGAGGCGAGCAGTATAATTTAACAACAGGTTGTACGGCTAATAAGATAAGAGGGGACAAATTATTGGGTAAGCAGCGAAGTGAAATTGTAGAAAAAGGGCGATCGAAAAAGGAGACAAGTTGTCTTTCAACAGCTTCACAAGGACAAACATCTGTTTATACTACATAATTAAAAACACCCAACAAATTTCGAATTTCAAAAGGCTAGTAGTCCATTATCTAGTAAGGGATGCAGCTTACCGCCCCTCCATTACCTCAGTGATGATATTAATACATTTAGCTTTAGATGTGAGTAGCCAAAGGCCAGATAGTAGGGGGGGGGGGGCTTTATGAAAGTCTTTACACAACTTGACAATATCGCGCTTTTAAGCTTAACTTCTGTTAGTACCTCTTAGACAATATGCTCAAGATAGTACCTCTTAGACAGTATCTTAAGAAGTCTCCTCACAATACTCGTTAAAACAGAATCCGGCATTGAATCTACTATATGAGGCTCTAGAATATGAGGCTTCCGTGTCAAGAAGTAGAAAAAGCAAAATCTAAAGAGAAAAGCGTTACTGGGATAACAACATAAAAATCTGAGGAAAGAATGGAAATAATACCAGACGAGGTCCAACGAATTGGTCTGGAAATGTCTGATAGGTAGAGGGCTCTGCCAGAACCCTGATCTTGTAGAAATTCAAAGAAATGAACAGGCAAATGAACTTGACAGGAGATCAACAAACTAGATTTTGTTCTGTGCAATAACAAGAGGAGTTCAGAAGACTATGCTTAAAGAGAGTGAAGGTAAACAAAAATGGGTTGAAACAAAAGAACAGATTGGTAAAAGTAACTAACCTTCCGTACGAACATTCCAGGCAAAGAACATTTATACACGACAAGAATCGTTTCAAGTCCAATATGAAGGAGGAAATTCACAAACCATCTATTTCCCAACTTTGTTGCATTCAAAAATAACACAACCGGGCACTTATCAATTGTAAGGCAATTGCGACGGTAGACAATAAGATTGTGGAAAATAGTGTCACATTCTATCGCCTTTATGGATGTGAAATGTATTTCAATACCTGATTACAAACTAATTATCGAACAGAAATGCATTGTGATTTCGCCGATGATATTGTGGTCGTTAAGCCAGCAACATACTTGAGAAATGTGCAGCTATATGTTTGGGCGTACCATAAAAGACAAAGTAGGAAACAGAAGAGAGAGCCGCTAAAGGTTAGAATTGGTTGAAGCGATATAAACTCTTCAAAGCCCTTCAAATATGGTTGACTATCGGCAGAATTTAAGGAGTCACAGAACTATGCTTCAAATAGGCAACGAAAGTTTCAAATGCCTTGGGCAAAATGATGTAGAACTTCATATGCATAGTAAAGTGTTGTTACTATCAGGGATAATATTTAAATCAGTCTTGCTGTAGACCACGTAGTCTAGTAGACAGTGTATAGGATTATTAGATGTAAGGCCACGGTTCAAACCCCAGATCAGACATCTCCAAAAAAAAAACGAAATATGAAAAAATATATCTCTGGCCACTTCCTCTCAACAGTCTTCGGGTAAAAACTCTGCGAGTAAATAAAAATGGGCATTAAAAATTTTCTCAGAAATCTGTCGTTCAAAGTCGACTTTTAAACTGTAGATCCAGTTACTGAACGTTAACCACTTCCGGACGGTAGAGAGTGAAGAATTTTGGCAGAAGTATTTGACCAGAGTATTGAAGATGATAGTAGTAAAGTTAGAACTTTTGGATTGTTATTCTATACGATCATAAAGATCTTACAAAATGTATGTATAACTTGAGGCACCTGTTTCTGGATATGCGTTAACCAATTCAGAGACTGTAAATACATGATTTTGTAAATAAAACTCGTCTATAAATTAAAATCGGCCTATAAATTGATGAAAATAAAAATTAATACAAAAAACTTAATTTACGAGACCCAGTCAAAGGAATTTGAAACAAATTATGACGGCATCTGAAATGTGACAAGTGCATGCACATACGAGACGACCAAATGTTTTCAAATCAAATACAGAAACACAACTGAAACGATAAGATAATGTCAATGAAAATATTTCGAATCAGGAAGTAAATATTGAATTCGAAATGCCCAGTAGGAAAGTAAACTAAAGTTTTCAGTTACAATTCCATGCAAAAGGTAAGCATTCTCACTGGCCCTACAGAAATGCTTGTTATCTTTAGTTTTTCTTTTGATATCACAAAAAGTTTTTTTTTGGTGAATAAGTTAAGCAACTTGCATTGAAGAGGAAAAAGGGGGTAGGAAATCATATCACCTTCTTATACAAAATACCGTTAATACCGTTTCCATTGAAACCTAATGACTACTGCTGCATTGACTATACCATATACCCGTGTCTGCTACAAAGACGTTCGTTTTACGGTGATTATCAACTACAACTGGCGTCAAATTTAATTTGCACAATAAATCTTAAGTGAGTGCTTAATAATTTGCAAAAGTACTAAAGAAAAAACAACAAGAAAAATTCATAAATTTATACAATGTTTAAATATTAAACAAATATTCGCAAAATTCCGTGATTAATAGCAACAATTTATCAGAAGAAATAAATGAAAAAAAAAAATTGCACAGCACGTGTAGCAAAACTTTGAAAAAAAAAAAAATTCCAAGGGAACACGGAAAATCAAAATGTGCAAATAAGTACGATTAAAAATAAAAATTAAAATTTAAAAAAAAAAATAAAATTAGAAAGTAAACATAATGGGCACCCTATAAATTATTAATCGAAATAATAATTTATTGCTTGCATTAGGGAATGTTTAAATATTTAAAAACTCATACTAGATAATGTTACCGGTTACAACTGGCTGGCCATTAGTTCTTATCGAAAGTTTTAATGCAACACAGTGACCTATTTTTATAAGATATTTGTAACAACACAAGAAACACTAGACGATTAGAATTGGTGAAACCAATTCCCAAGAAAAAAATTCTAAATTAAATTAAAAAAAATTATTCAGTACTCCCTTCAAAAATTAACACGTTCTACCCGGCGTATTTTCTCGATGTCTCTACGCACTGCGTGCTCGAGATGACAAGTTAGTGTAAGAGTATCTTTTCAATATGGATTTTGAATTAAAATTATAAACATTTGTAGACCGCCGCCATTTCAAGGAAATTAAATTAAATAAATGCAATTGTCAATTGACCACCAGTGGCCCATAGCAACAGATAAGCACAGTACCCGTATCTCCGGTGGTTAGAACGTTTTGAAAGGTATACCTATAATGTGTCATCCAAGCCTATTACATACATAATTGGTCATTTCAACCCTTCTGTCAGAATTACGACCTTTTGAGAAGCTTTTTCATGGCAATTTTTATTTGCTCTCTCAGTTTTTGCCAGAAGTCTGCCGACAATAAGTCGCCAAAGAAATTTTTTTTTTATATCTCGTTTTGTTGGAGATTTGAACCCTGACCTTACCTCTAATAAGCCAACACACTACCTACTAGACTATGGCGACTAAGGCCCAAGCCTATTGCTTTGACAAATTTCAAGATGTTGTTCGTTTTCATTCATTTCCCCTGTCACAGAATCTGCATGTTGCGCTCGATTCTAATTCTGAATATTCCTGGATAGTCTGATGTGTGACTCAGATTTCCTCTGATTGTAATTTCCTAGCAAAAAATATCGATTGCCTCAAACCCACGTGGTTTGAGAGAAGTCTTTGCCACTCTGAACCCTACCATTCGTTGGGCATATATTTTCAAACATCCGATCTCATCCACAGAAGGGTTCTGGTTCAACTTGTGGCGCAAGGGCGTTTGCTTGCCCTTTGCTTAGAATTCTCGCATGACCTGGGGCTTAGCAGAGTGTAACCTTATTTTACCTAACTACCAGAGCCGAGCGCTCGAGTGGCGACCTGGATGAACTGGGCAGATCTTTCAATGGCACAGACTTCCGCTTGGAAAATTCCTCCGAGTTTACCAAGGGCTCGAAATATGTCGTTTTGGAGCAAAAAACTCTCTAGTCCCTATTTTATAAGAGAATGCAGCGTCCAGATTACGCCATTAATTTTTGTTACTAAGTCTCATTGAAAAGCATTTCCTAAAATCATAGAGTCTACTCGTTCTGTCCACATTGCAGTAAAAGAATGACCTTTCAGCCAATCGATTCTTTAAGACCCGGAAATCCCTTAAGAACTTTATAAAAGACTTATCTTCCCGTCAATCTCACCATAGAAACCAAAGCTTTGGTCTTCTTTTACCTTCTGCAGCTGACTTTAATCCAGCAGAGATTCCAGCGCCATTGTAGTACAGATTTTCATTGATCCTGTAGCTTAGCCAAATCCATTTGAGCTGCTTTCGAATGTATTCTACCTACCCAGACATAGGAAATAATTCTTAGCATAATTCTTAAATTGCTTTCCCAGAATCTACCCGTAAGCCTTCTGCATACCACTATGAATATTTGGCTTTTCTAGAGATGCTCTGTATATGAGTAGAGGAGTGTAGGTATGCCAAATGCAGGAAGCTGGAGCTTGTACTGGTTCAACTGACAAGTAAAACTTTAAAAGAGCGTAAGAGAGTTGTACAAGCATATTTGTCTCTTGGATACTGTAGCAGTATGCATTGGGAACGATGGAGATCGGACTACTGAAAAAAGTTTAGCAAAATATGATATTTTGTCGAAAAGTATGTTTTGGGGAAAATCAAAAGGCGATACGGCCTGAAATTAATTAATTAATCATTACAACCCTTAAGTCAGAATTACAACCCAGCTTCTCATACCACTGCAATTGTGTGTGTTAATTTTATTCATGAGTTTGATTTCGACTTCATACGACCAGTCTGGTTGCATGTTCCCAGTTTTCCCAACCAACCTCTTTCTGTGCGGTTTTCTGACTTTAAGGACTGCATCTACATATGTTTGCATAGCATAATTCCTTTCATTTAATTACTTCCATGAGATGGCTTATCAATGTTTGACGTAAAAGCATCAACATTTACGTACTTTGTTGTAAACGATTTACTGTGTGTGGTTATTAGTTGGGTTTTATAAACTTTTCTTTTTCTTAACGACGAAAGCGATAAATGATTTGATGAATTATGACGTCATAAAAAACTTCTTATAGGAATTTCCACTCGATTAAATAAATAATTTCTTAAAGGAAATTCACACCACAAAACCATGGTTTTCGTACAGCGGAAATACTCAAAATGTCAAAAAAAAACATAAAAAAATACAAATTTTTGTTACACAATCGAAATCCTTGTTTTAAGAGGGAATAAAAAAAAATCCAGAAGCAATTTTTTATGGACAAAAATAAATACAAAGTAACCGCAATTTGTTTCCCCTTTAATTTTTTTTATTTACATTCTGCGATATTTTATAACGCAGCCATGATAATGAATTAACATTTTAATACCCAGTGGTGGTATTGCAATCATAAAATATTATTCGCATTTGTAAGAAATAGAAAAACAAAGTAAAGTAAACAGTTTTTGATTAAAAAAAAAAAAAAAAATCAACAACTACAACAAAAAAATCTAATTCTTAAACAAATACTAGCAATCGTCTGTTTAAATAACCACTAAGTGTGACCACAATACGTAACGAAGGCGACAAACGTTATACTAAACACTTGGGCCTATTGGCCGGGGAGTCGACTACTATTGTCACACACATAACTTAAAACTTAAAACCCATGAAACCACTTATACGTTACACACGACACCCTGACCCTGAGTAAGCGATTATTACTGAAGTACTTATAATTTTGCAAAACGTACAGTCCGGCCCCATATGTAAAGGAGAAGTATGGCTGCGAAATAGAATCAAATGCATGAGAAAAAAATTTTTTTCAATGGAAGTAAAACTTGGTTCGACTCAAGCATATTTGTCTCCTGTATACTAGAGTCGATAAGTATGACTTGGTGAAAATCGTAAGTAAACACAATCCAGTCTATTACAAATATGGTCAGTAAGGCGATGTATAAGGACAAGGAAAATATTATTTACTAAACTGAACATTACAACCGTTTAGCCATAAGTACAACCCTGCTACTTATACCGCAACTACGAGTATAGTAAGCGCCTAAATCTTATCTTTAAATTTAAACCAAACAAAGCGTTTGTGTGAGTTATCATCGAACATTTGTATTCATTTAAAAGACATACTTATGCCGTTATATATAGAATATAACATTGTTTAAGTGTCCACCAAGGCTTCTCTGGGTGCAGCGCATCCTAAATGTGCAATTTTCCGTGGCTGTGGCGTATAAATCAGACTCAATTTCACCAATGGCATTGGTTATATCAGCTTTGAGGAGCACTATGGTTTGAGGCTTATTCGCATACACTTGCGATGAAAAAGTCTAACAGAGTCAGATCGCATGATCTCGATGGCCAGTTCTCATAACTTGCACGTGAGATAACCATGCCCTGAAATCGTTCTTGCAGAATATCCTATGTGGCATGAGCTTTGTGGTATGTAGAATCGTTCTGTTGAAACCAAATGTCATTGGTGTCCAGATCATTTAGTTCAGGCTAAAGGAAGTTCATAATCATCGATCTCTAGCGTTTACCATTAACAGTGATAACCTGACCAGCATCGTTCTCAAAGAAGTATGAACCGAAAACGCCGCCAATCCAAATTCCACACCAAACAGTGTCTTTTACGAAATGCATTGGACACTCTTTGACTTTATTTGGATTGACATCCTTCCAAATTTGACGATTATTGTTTGCTCATGTACCCATTTATTCAGAAATGAGCCTGATCGCTGGAAGAAATTATGGCAACTATTCCAGAGCCTAATCAGTGAAATCACGTCGTTGTCTATGGTCATCCAGGGTTGAATAAATGATAACTAATTTAATAGATCTAGCTTCAACAAGCTGGCCGTTATCAAGAGTCAATCAGTGAGCTGCTGTAAATCGCTTATTCCCAGATTTTTTATAGAGTTCCATTCCTGTAGTGTAGCTTTGGCCCCTAGTGTTTCTTGCTCTTTCTCGTTTTCCGCTACTTTGTGTATTATATTCCAGGATTCTAAAATAGATTAAGCCCTTCTTGATCTGCATTCAATACAATCGTATTTGCTTCTTATCGTTAAGCGTACCGGTATTCGTTAGACCTACTTGGGCCAAGCATTTTCAAGATCATATTGTACAAAGACATTCGTTGAAGCTTCTCCTTGGTTCAAAACCATACTATAGTTCTGATGCTTAATATACAAGACGAGAATATTTCGATTCCTGCCACTAGACTAAACGCCATATCAGCGCCATATATGGATATGGATGGATAATGACGGATTGTTCTTTGAACTACAATATGTACCGGATAGAGAGAGATATGAATCTTCTTAAACTCACTCTCCACTACACCAATGCTTTATACGTCAGAACAAGGTACATAAATCTTCTCTTCCATGTGACGATAAAGTTCAGAGTGCTACTTGGAATTTTTGATATGCTGTCAGATTGTTGTTGCCTAACTTGAATTTTGTACTTCCGAGTCGATGGTACTTAAGATTTCATTGACGGTAGGCATTTGCGGGTTAGGTTAGGTTTGAGAACGTGTAATTGTCATTGAAACAAGTACAAAACCCAGAGGTCAAAATGACCCATTGAAAATTCGTCATAGAACGGAGAGAGAGAAAGAGAGGATAGTGGAGAAGATAGGGAAATTGAAAAATTGCCTCTCACCACCGGTTTACTTATAGTTTTATGACAAAGATCGGGCATGTAACAGTGAACGTAGACTTTTTTCCTTGACTGTAGAGATTTAAAGTATTGCCTCAGGAAGGAAGAACATTCCAAACTCGGATTTGGAGAATGACAATCGAAATTTATCATACTTATACCTACACAAAGGAACAGTTCTATGTCCTCGCAAATAAACCAATTAAGTTCCAGAAGTATTTCAATCAAACCCTTAATATTTAATTTTTATTTATAATCATAAAATATTTATTCCCAGCCTACAAACCTTACGCTTCTACAGAAATATAGTTTCCCATCCGAAAGCAACAAAATAAAAATTTATAATACCTGGCGTCGGTAGACAATAATTGCTGCCTTTTGTAATTCATTTAAATCGTTCTAGACTGGGGGAAATAATTTATTAAAATTGACATACAGTTAAATAAAAAAAAAAAACAAAATAAATGTATTAATAATAAATAATAATAATAAAATAAATATTATTTGTAAACAAAGAATTGTCAAGAAAAAGGGGAATGTTACCCCCCTTTAAATAGTTTTCGCTTGAAACAGTGTTTTCGATTGAAGTTATAAATTTTATGTGATACAACAGAGACAATAAAAAAAATATTTATTTAGATCGAAGATAAGATCGGTTAATTCAATACATAGTTATAAAATGTCAAACCCTTTTTACAGGGGGGTGTACAATAAGCAGTGAGTTGGTTGTCATTTTTATTTTTGACTTCAAAATAAAACAAAAATTCAATGGAATTTTTCTGATTCAAATTTTGAAAGAATGCACCACCACCACTTATCGTGCAAATAAATCATAAATATCGACGGCTAGACAATTTCAAATTCGATGGAAATCTATATGGTTTGCATTAAACCGCGTAAATAGATTGTAAACATTTTTATGAATAATATAATGTAATGTAATCTTCTTCTCTATCCGAGATTTAAACTACGGAGAGAAGATGAAAACTTTCTTCAATAAATCAAGGCATCCAAGGAATAAACTAATTTTGAATAAGTTCGATAGCCTTACAATGCAACCTTAATCGCTTGGACAAAATTTCCAAGTAAAATATTTCGTTAGAAAACAGATGACACTCTTATTGAGTACCTTGAAGATATTTTATTCAAACGATTAGTTTGTCACTCAAATAGCCTGAGACTCGATTAGCATGTCACTCGATTAGGCTGTCACTAGATGAGCCTGTTTACTCGATTAGCCTCTCACTCCATTAGCCTGTGACTCAATTAATCTGTCACTCGTTGAGACCGAAACTCGCTTAGCCTATTAGATGGTTAGAGATCAGTTCCATGTCTGCAATGACTAGAAATAAAGTTTCGATCGGCTCCAGTATAGTTGTCAATGTTGATCAGCTTCTATGTGTTTTATTGGTATCGTTCATTCTGTGAACCACCAGTTCTGTTAATCACCAGATTTAGTTTTCTATGCCTAGATAGAATGATACCTAAAGCGATCAACTTTGAAAGAACGAATTATTTGAATAGAACCGTCTTTCAATTCAAAAATGCTAGGTAAACGAAGTGCTGTATACCTGTATAAGCAATATTGCCTTTAGGGACTATGTGAACCAGATCTTTAAGGTGTGTTAAAGTAACTCATAATACTCGAGGGTTTATTTTGAATATTTGAGTATTTGAATAAAAAAATGAATTGTGCACGAACTACAGTCCTTTGAATTCAAATAATTTGGAGTATTATTTCAACTTCCAAAACAGACTTAAGAGGAGACCTGAACAAATTTAAATCACAGACTTGCTTAGGCTTCTCAACTACTGAGTTCAACAGACTGTTATGGAATCTCTACGAATGTAAAGCTGCCCGCTGCTGAGATAAACCATAGAGGCGATTGGGGTTTCAGTAATATGGTTTCAAAAGAAATTTAAAGCAAACTCAGAGGATAATTTCAAATGTACTGCGAAATTTTAAAATTTACACTGTTGGCAGAGCTTCGAATTAAATAAGAAACTTATCTTGGCTGTAGCCTAAGGTTCCGTAGTAATAACATTGTGCCTATTGTACCTTATATATATACGTCTTGGCTGGAATGAATTTTTTCTTTTAACTCTATCAATAATTTCTGAGTCCAAAAAAAGTTGTTTATAATTCGGTGAATATATCGAAAATAATCGAGCGTTTTGAAGCTTTGAAAACTGTTTAAAGGAAGCTGCATACATATGTACCAGTTTTAAACTCAATAAGCGACTATTTAGCCTACATCAGTATGACAATGACCAGGCAAGGCAAGCTTCAAAATAGAATATCGCATCAATAGAATAACTTTTAGAGCGATATTTCTAGATGAGATATAGGCTCTATACAAGGCCTGTGAAGACCTTTCTGGATATACGGATGTCACAAGATTATGTTCTGGATTCGAAAGTTCACTGTGATGGACGCCAGATGAAGATTTCGTATTATTTGCTTCTCACTACTATATACAATACTTTTGTTCGACGGAAAGTGGAATGCATTGTCAAAGTCCGTGCCCCAAAGACTATTTTGAGACCTCTCGACCGCAGACAGGAGAAGGCGAAAGAGCTCATTAAGGGCGGCAAGGTAACCGGCTCTATTGATTAATTGGACCGCTGTCACTTTGTAGTTTGTGTTCCGATAATACAACGAATTTGCCAGGAAAATCGGACATATTTCTTGTATTGGACACAATGCTTTCCAAGGAGAATTTGCTTATTGTTCTTTTTTATCCGTATGTAGAAACTTTTCCCACAGATGTTTTGCTGCCACTTACAACTTAAACACACTCCCGTCTTGTATTCATAAATAGCACATCATCATTCTTCCCCCCCAAAACCCGTTTTCACAGTACGAAAGTTTGACTGTTGAGGTGTAGGACTCTCCTTTAAAATGCTATCTGCCGAGTTTAGGCCCTATTATTGGGAAAAAATTTTTTACTGATATTCTTTACCAGTCCTAGAATTCTATTCAACCCGTTTTGATATGAACGGCATGATTACTTCGTACAAGCATTCAATTGTTATAACGCTTCTAAAACAAGCCACACTTGCTATACAGCCAAATTAACTTATGGCTTCACTCGTTTCTTTCTAAGACACCATAAATTTATTACCAAATTTAATCATTCAACACCAAAGCCTATCATAAAAGCTTCTTTATCTCTAGAACTAATGTTCTCTTGTTACACGAATTACCCAACAACAATGAAACTATGAAAAGTTGTCGTAAATTTTTAAACTGACATCTCGAAGTTGTATTTAATAGAACAGATTAGAAAACAAATAAAATTTCCAAAAAAAAAAAATTTAATGAAGACACCAAGCACCACGTAATTGTTTAGTTTGACTTGATTTTGGGCCAAGACTAGTTCAACTTATTTTGTTGTTGTTGTTGTTGTTGTTGTAATTTACAGAAGTGGTTTGGTTTTGGTTATGATAACACAGTGTCAGTATGAAAAAAAAATCGATTCTTTTGTGGGTCTGGTTTACAGCGCCTATTAAACTAGAATTAGCGTCGATCGCATGGCATATTTGTTCGCCTGAGTGTTTGACTGTTGGTTTTAATAACAATTTCAAAACATGTAAAATAAATAAACAAAACAAAATAAAAAATATTTATTTTTTTATTTACAATTCTATGATAATAATACGAATTACACGATTGTATGGAATACAACAAATGCCTGTCGCGTTGTCTATGTCTCTTTTTGAATCAGTCGCAGTTTATTTGAATTTTTAACTGCTCGGAAACAGTGTTTCCCTGTTCATAAAAATTTCTAAGCTCTTTTCACTGGCTTAGCTTAGCTACAAATATTTTCAACACCAAAGAGAAGCGAAATACTTCACGAAATATTTGTGCTCAAAAAAAAATATGCGTTAAATGCGTAACAGGTACAAGAAAATCCATAAAAAATCAAATAAAACCTTTTTGTCCGTCCATAGTTTACCTGTTATGCTACTTCAAAGAATAAAATTCTTTGTGAGCGCCCTACAGCTAAGGGTTAAGAGTGTACTGCACCTACCGCATATTCTGTGTGTACTTACTACCTGTATTATGCGCTTCAATTGAGGTGTTCAATATTTGCTTGTGACTTTAAGTATTGAAATTCGATTAGTTTTGGGAAAAGTAAACAAAATCATAGTTTGTATAGGAATTTATTGGTTACACAAATGAATCCAATAGAAACGATAAAACACAGCTAGAGAAAGCAGTAGCTGTTCTACAAATTAAGTTTTTTTTTAAATTTTTTTATTTTTATTTTCAAAAACAAAATATGCTCTCCTAAAAACCCTTATAAGAGCATAATCTCTACAAGATCCAAAAGTTCCCTCCATAAATCGTGCAAAACTTAATGAGATTTAAAAAGGTGCGTTTTTCGGCCTTAATGGGGTGGTGGTTAGCTATTGGATCAAGAATTCCACAACAGTTTTCGTTACAGTCGGATAACCTTTAGGACTAGAAATTAAGCCGTTGAAGGTAACTTTTTTATAAGAGAGAACAAAATACGCTACGTAAATCGGGTTACTTTCGATAAAATTTGAAAAAATCGACAAAAAAAAAATGCAACTCATTGACCAAGTCGACCAAAAAATGGAAGCCTTTGGGCAAAAATTCAAGTGATAGCACAAGAGCCGTCGACCAAAACAAAATTAAAGTTATCGACAAAAAAAAAATAAAAAAAAAATAAAGTTATCGACCAAAAAAAAAATTAGAGTTATCGACCAAAAAAAAAAATAAAGTTATCGACCAAATACAAAAAATTAAAATTATCGACCAAAAAAAAAAATGAAAATTATTGACCAAAAAAAATGAAAATTATCGACCAAAAAAAAATGAAAGTTATCGACCAAAAATGCAAATCATCGACCAAAAGTGCAAATCATCGACCAAAAAATGCAAGTCATCGACAAATAAAATGCAAGTTATCGACCAAAAAATGCAAGAATGTAAATAATCAAATAGGAAATGCAAGTCAAGAATGAAGATATTTCTTCACTAAATGCCGGATTTTTAAGGGGATAAGATAAGTTATTGTTAGAAATAATTGTCAAAAATAATTGTAGCGTATACATTTCACAAAATTCCAACGAATCACTTAAAGAACCTGTCCTTTCATCATTTTTCTGTATTCTTGTAAATTACATAGGTACGCACAAACATAAAAAAAAAAAAAATTTGTAAAAAACATGAAATTCTGTTCAATTTATTTGTCGTACAAAAACCCATTTTGGTAAAAACACAGAAGAATTTTGTATTGATTTGACTTGAGATTTTTTTTTTTTCGACTTTTTTTTTTCTATTTTTCTAAAATAATTAATAATTCATGTCTTCTATTCATTAAAATGTTAATTTGTTTATCAATTGCTGTTGTTGTCTTTTTTTTTTGTTTTTGTTTTCCTCATGTAGTTTGTTGAAATATGTGGTAAGTGTGTAGTCGATTAAAGTCACACAATTTTCATAATTTCATAATTGTATTGTGTAGGAGCGGTTAGGTTAGTGACTTTTTTACCCTATAATTATATATAGACATAGATTTTAGGATCAATAGATTTTTATATTGCTTTGTTTACGTTGACTGTTCAGGGGATGCCCCCAATTCAGGATTGGAAAGCGGGAGTAGTGTTGACTCTGTTAATCACAGGAAAGACTTCTGCATAACTTGTTATTCACAAATGAATAGTTTGGCTGACCAAGACCTAGATAACCGACCTCCAAAAAATGACTTTGCGAAACAGACGAATACTACACTATATCGTAACGTAATTGGTCATTAAACCCTTCAGTCATGACTGAGACCTAGTTTTTCACACTACTTACGTTGCGTGTGTTAATTTTATACATGAGTGGCGGGGCCTACAGTTTAAAGGCGAGTCCGAACAACAGATTTTGTTGAGAAACCTTTTTATGACAATTTTATTTACTCCGAGAGGAAGCCGCCGAAGAACTAATTTTTAATATTTCGTTTTGTTGAAGATGTCTGACCTGGAGTTGGAACCATGACCCCACGCCAAATAAGCCAACATACTACCTACTAGACTAAGGCGAGTTCTACTATACTTTATCATTAGCTCAAATTCCCTTGTAGTATCGCTGAACTAATAAAAGACAAAGATCCGAAGATCCTAATTTATTGTTAAGAACGACAAAAGTTTGGTAGCGGGATGACAAAGTCAGGCCAGCTTTAACTCCCATTGTGATAATACGAAATAATTATAATGATAATGCAGTTAGTCTCACTGTCATTCCAACCTATTATAAACGTTGATTCAGTAGGGATACACTTTTCCATTTTAAAATAAAAACACGTACTTTTGAAAATTGTTAAGATTTGTTCATTGGATTGCAAAGAAGACATGTACCGATTAAGTATCATTTGGAAAATGACCGCCACAACTCTGCTGACAGGTATGTTCAGGGAATTTTCCAAGACTTTTTCACAGAGATGAGACTGATTCACAACTTTGTCGTTGTTGGAAAAAAAAAGGAACGAACGCAAGGAGTTAATTCATATGTCCTAGCTAGTTGATATCAGAATTTTTACTGATCGTTGGAAATTGCATTGCTAATGAGTTATCTAATGACGATGAGGTATTCCCATTGAATCGGTTAATTTGGATATTGTCCACTAGTTTTACGGGTTGGCTCAATCTCGTTGGCAGCAGGAAGGTACGCGAAGACCCTGCTGGACACGTATGGAGAACAGGCATGACTTACTTCTGTCCTTAAATCGCATGGCCCTCCATTGCAAAATAACGATTTTTTCCGTATTGGCTCCGTATACGGACTAATGACTTCTGCAGAAGCTGTGGGTCTGAGAACGAGGAAGAGACCGCCTTTCATCTCATGTATCAGTCTCCCGCTCTTGTCACAGAGAAACTGAGGTTTCTGACCTAATATTTTCTAAAATCTTTGACCCAACTCTCTAATATAAAGATTGCCGCAAAATTTATTTTGGACTCGGAATGGTTGACCACCGGTTAGATTTACTGTGGTATTACAAAGGGCCTAAGTGCGACCGCTTCCTTTGCAGGGCTCTTCCACCTAACCTAAATTAATAATTAATTTAAAATGTCACAAGTCCAAGGTATTTTAAAATAAAATATATGTATGCGAATATTTGCGGGGCGAGTTCTAAACGGAATATCGCGGATGATATAAGACGATCTTTTTATGGCACTAACACAGGCTTTAACACAATATACCCTCACCAGTTGTTTAGGGTATAAAACAAAAATAACAAAAAAAAAAATCGATTTCTTAATATGACTTTTGTTTGTGGCCAATGAAAATTGTTGATAAAGATCTCCGTTAAAATAAATTATTTTATAAAAGTTTTATTGAATATATATTGAAATGATTTCTGTTCATTTCATATTTTTTGGTTGCTTTGTAGTTTTGAAAAATGGTTTCCAATAAGCAATTTAGTTTCTTATCAAATTGTTTTAATTATAAATTTAATTTTTTTTATTTATTTTTTGTTTGAATGACAACCGTTTCAGACCACAAAGTTAAAATATCTGTGGCCAATAATTTATGTTATTGATGACGAAGATGATTTCGTTTTTAATGGAATACTTTTGTAAAGAAACCTGTAACAAAATTAAAAATTTTTTGAAAGATAATATTAAATGTTATGGCCTTTTTTTTGTTAATTAAAGGTAGTTATTTGGGCCAATTTGGGCACATGCTTTTGACAGGTGTCTAGTGAAATTTGCATAAAAATGTTGATGCTACAAAGAAACCTGTAGAATGTCTTCTTGTAATTATTCAGTTAAGCAATGATAAAATATTGTACAAATATTTTTGGAATTTTTGAATACTTTTTTCCACCATATGGCAACACCAACACCATTTTGAAATAAAATTTAGAAAAGTGGGCGTGGCAAAATGGAAATAAAAATTCGCATGTATACGATTTGAGAAGTCGTCGTGACCTAGTAGATAGGTTGAAGTCGCCGTAGTCTAGTAGGTAGTGTGTTGGCTTATTAGACGTAAAGCCCGGGTTCGTATCCCAGGTCAGGCATCAAAACGAAATACGAAAAAAATATTTCTTCGGCGATTTCCTCTCAGCAGATTTCTGGCAAAAACCCTGAGAGTAAATAAAATTGCCGTGAAGAGCTTCTCAAAAATCTGTCGTTCGGAGTCGACTTTAAACTGTAGGTCCCGCCACTCAAGTATAAAATTAACGCACACAACATGAGTGTTGTGAGAAGCTAGGACGTTGTACAATGGGTCAATTCGACCTGCGGGTATTGTACTTGTCACAGCTGACAAGTACACGTCCTCTAACCTAATCTACCATTTGTTTAGATACGCAGAATTTCGTTATTAGTGTAAATTTAGACTTAATAACCAAACTTTACACACACGATGTAGACCCAGTTCCCACGACCGGAAGACTACAGCAATCGTACAACTACAGAGTAATGTTATGACGAAACTATACAGAGCACGAGTAGAAGAGAAAATAATATAAACAATCATAAAGACTACGGAAAAACCATCATCAGCGTAGAGAAATGGTTAATGTTCAGCTCTCTAAGAATGAAAATTATTGTTGGAAGTTATAAGCTGAGCTTTACGTTTATTTGGAAAACTATGTGTAGCGAATATATTAACCACATAAAAGATTGGTATGACACTTATTATTATTGAAGTCGCCGTAGTCTAGTAGGTAGTATGTTCGCTTATTAGATTGAAGGCCCGAGTTCAAATTCCAGGTCAGACATCAAAACGAAAATATGAAAATATTTCTTCGGCGACTTCCTCTCAGCAGATTTCTGGCAAAAACTCTGAGAGTAAATAAAATTGCCATGAAAAGCTTCTCAAATATCTGTCGTTCGGAGTCGACTTTAAACTGTAGGTCCCGCCACTCATTAATATATAATTAACACACACAATATAAGTGGTGGTGAGAAGCGAGGTCCTAAACCTAACTGAAGGATAGTAATGATGAATAAATTATGTATGTATGTATGTCTTCTAAGTGGCCAATTTAAACGAGCTGTCATTGAGGGATATTAGTAGTCTATGCCGTTTCAACAGAAGATTCAAATAGTTCAGAGATTATGGTATCACAATGGACCTTAGACTGTCTATGCCACCTCTACGTACATAACTACCTAGATATCTTGCAGACCAAATATATGCGGTGGATTTAATATATTTTAGAACCGTTTTCATATGTTTAAATATTTAATATTTTTTTAAATATTTAATTTAATTAATTCTTACATTCACTTAATATTTAAATATTTAATTAAGAAACAAAAAATTAAGAATTTGGTTTTTTAATTTCACATTAAAAATTCTTAAGAACGAAAAAAAAAATGTTAAAAATTTACGTTTTAGTTTTTTAATCTAAATCTGTCATTCCAATCAAATCAAGAACTGATTTTCGATAAAAAAAAAACAAAAATTCCAAATAAAATCCGTGAAGCATAAAACATTCGAGAATATATTTTTTTTTTTTTTTTGGTAACTGAATAGTTTTTGTTTTTAATGTTTTTTACAACGTCAAAATTTAAATAAGTTTTTAATGGGCGTTTTATTTAAGCCAGGCTTTTTTCTCTTATCTTTAATTTTTTTTCTTCTGGTCTTGTGTTGTCTTTGATTCTTCAAAAAGGTTTCATAAACCCATAAATTTATCAAAAATGTATATCACGTAAATGGTTGTTTGGTTTTCACATACATAAATATATACGTGAGTGAGCGTGACAGTGTGTTTAAGAAGTCACTTACTTCTTGCGAGTGTTGATTTCATTTAAAAACCATTTGATATCTCATACGAAATGCCAAAAAAAAAAAGTTCAAGTATTTAAAATTTTTTTTTTTTTTTTTATTTATTAGCTGTTAACAATTTGCGACACTTCTTTTTTCATTTCTTTCGGTTTTGGGCTTTAAATCTTCTAAAGTGAGCAGCTTATCCAAATTGAACTACAAATTGTTCCAAATGGTGTTGAAATTTTACGACGAAAACCACTCTTTAACGCCGCCAACTTGGTTGCAATAATTTCGTAGAATTTTTTTTCTCTTTTTTTTTTTTTATTTAAAAAAGGGCCATAAAAATATATTTCACTTACAAAGTCACGCTTGGGGGAAAAAAAGGTTAAATTGAAGAATTGTTTGTTTTTGTTGTTGTACTTCAAATGAAAATCGGCAACGACTTACATACGTTATTTCTTAGAAGGTTGCTTGCCTGTTTGTCAGTTTCAATTTTAAAAGCCGCGTACAAATTTTTAATTTTTCTTAATCCATACACGCGTCATAAAACTTCCCACATATTGAGTGTGGATAATAAACACGGTTCCAATTGTAAATAAAAAAGGTTTCACGCAAAATATGCTGCCATACACTGACTAGTAGAATAGCTACTGGAAACAATTAAAGGACTAAAGCAGCCATCCAGCCTGGCACTTGAGCCTAGCACCCAGGGGTTTTCTTGTGCCTCACAGTTTCCAACAATGTATTCCCGTGATTCATTTACTTAGAGTCTACAGTGCCATGTCAAAGGAATGGCTGCCAATATCAAGTTATTCCTCTATAGTCTGATGTATGACTCAGCACTGTTTTTATTGTAGTTTCCCAATAAAAGCTTTGTTTGCCAAAACCATAGACTCTACTGGTTCTATCCTGGGGACAACAAAGCACTTTAAGTGTTTTTAATTTTAAGAGTTTATAGCGTAGTTAGGAAAACAAGCTCAGTTTATAGCGTAGTTAGGAAAACAGGCTCAGTTCGATATGTGCCACACTATTGAAACTTATTTCGCGTAGGGTATTTGAGAAAACTTACACCGAGATTGTCGTTACGATATAATTTTATTTAAATGGCGATGATACAATAGGCCATTGTGGGATTTATTATGCAATTAAGCATGTGAAAAGCCGAAAAAGCAAAATAATAAAACCGAATGAAAGGTAAATATTTTTAGACTTTAAAGATTAATCTTAAAGTGTTGAATAATTACGACTTTCACAAGAAATTTTCTCAAGAAACAGCAGAACAATAATTACAAATTCTAAAATTGCGAATTAACTGTAAATGTTTACATGCATACATATATAATTTGTCAATCGTTGCAATCCTTCAGTCAGGATTACGACCTAGCTTCTCACACCACTTATATTGTGAATGATAATTTTACACATGATTGGCGGGACCTACAGTTTGATGTCCACTTCGAATGACACAT
This sequence comes from Sarcophaga caerulescens, assembly GCA_927399465.1. Taxonomy (NCBI): domain Eukaryota; kingdom Metazoa; phylum Arthropoda; class Insecta; order Diptera; family Sarcophagidae; genus Sarcophaga; species Sarcophaga caerulescens. Next base: position 55,019,170 of record OV656873.1, read on the forward strand.
TGCTTTGACAAACTTTTCATGGCAGAAAAGAAGAAATATTTTTTCATATTTCGAGTTGTAAAAGCTGACCTTTGAACCGTAGCCTCACGTCTAATAAGCCAACTCACTTTCTACTAAAACTTAGCCTACACAAACCCAATGAACGCCTTCACGTTCGTATCAGAGATCAGCAACGAGTATTCAAAATGATGAGTAGATTCGAGTCATACTTATAATTTCAACTACTTATACGCATTCATACTTATTTTAATATCATACTCATACTACTCATATTCAGAGTTAGAAATACTCATCGTACTCATACTTAACAATACGCACGATGTTGTTGATTTCGACTCTCCATGATTCAACATATACACGAAGCACAAAATAAGTATGATTCGAGTACGAACACCACAATACTCGCTAGAAGGTTGTGTGTGTGCTTTGCTTGCTGTCTTTGTCTTTTCTTTTCTCTTCTTTTGTAAATGCAACAGAGTGACTCGAATCATTCGTAAGTATTATAAGTATTTTTCTAAATTTATGAATCTGAATGAGTAGGCGTATGAATCAAACAATGAATCGAATGTTGTGACTTTGATGGCAACGTTGTACTCATACTCATTGCAACCTATACTTATAAATCAATGTTGTAGCGAGTAAGAATGAATCAGAGTAGTTGAACTTTAATACTCTTGACTCACTCATACTCAAAATTTCATAAGTACCTATGAGTAGCGAAAATACGATTCATTGCTAATCTCTGGTTCGTATACATCGCAGAAAAATTCTCACATAAAAGACCCATCTGGCTAGAAGTGTTTGAATGATCAACGAGCCTTTGTTGGAATCTTATCCTTCTGGCACGTGTTCCAAGTGGACTGTCTACAGTTAGTGTGGTTAATCAGCTTTGTATATACAGTCTCTAAAGCCTAATTATGGCGCATAGTGAAAATACTCACTTTCTTTTTTTTTCTAGTCTCCATCATTCATTAGTGTTTGGATGAGTTAGATGAATTCTTCGAAGTGTTTGATTAGATTTCTAATTTAGTATACCCGAGTGAGATCCTAATATTATGTGTAATACGGCTATATTTGACCCATTGTGAGCACCTCGAAAATCGATACGATATTCCTTCATAGTGTGATTAGATGCTTGGTAGCATTTGTTTTATTTACCCTACGAAACATCGACTATATTACCGTATGTTTAGATTTTTGGTTGTTTTAAATGAATGCTGGCAGATTGGTGACCTTTCCAATCTGAGGGGAATACGGGGAATACAATGAAATAAACACTGTGGTAGCTGTAGTGATGCGGGCATTAGAGCATCTTCGGTGTAATTATCCGGGACTTCTACCCAGTCATCATTTTGTATTCGGTAGCTGGCTTATGCATCGTGGAAGTATCCTCCATCGATCCGAATGATAATCCTCATATTCATCAGTCTAAGAAACTGCATAGGAGTTCAAAACGGGGTTTTTCAACTCTACTTAACGCTCTAATGAAGCGGCCACTTGAATTGACAAACTATTCAACAGTGATACATTAGGCACCACCTAGGCAAAGGACAACTCTATACTGATAAAGATCTTAAACTTGGTCATCTGAAAGATCAAATTGGAACTTTTTGCAGACTTCACTGCCTATTTTCTTTCTCTAGTTGATGACAAAGATCGCTTGTCAAATTATTTTGTGAATGGTAACCGATAAAGTGAAATAACTCACATGCGAGAAATACAAGTATTTTTGCCAGCCAATAGTTTAGGACACCGTAACCTTTTAACGACAATTTATTCCTGTTTAAAACGCCCTTTCAACTAAAACACTCGGTTTTAAATTCATGGAATTGTATATACCATACAGAAGTTGATTGTCAACTTTTCTATTTCAATGATTTGCTTTGATAAGGCAAAAATAAAGTTTTTTTTTTATTTTTCCGAACATTTATTATTTCGGAAATGCCACTTAAAATTAATCTATGACTCATGGTGTTAATAAAAAACAGAAATTCCTACTAAGCTACACGCTTTATTTGGCGAGTTCAATGGGAATAGGAAAAAAAAACAATTCGTAGATATTTATGGAATTTCCTTAATTTTCTTTGGTATTGGCGCTTTTTCTCTAGACATTTATAGGGAAAACAAATTCAAAAATTGTTTTCTTTCTTTTCTTTTCTATTCTATTCTGTTCTAAACTTTTTTCCATTGCCCACAAGCAAAACCAAGCCCAACATTATGAAAATGATTACATATGCAAATTATCTCAGACTTATAGGCTGTTCAAAAGGGGAGGGCGATGAAGGGGGCCCACACACTTTATTATCGAATATTAAACAGTTGCCCTTTTCTGTAACCCTGATTTCCTCTTTCATTGACCATAATATTATGTGGAGCCAAAGAAAACAAAAAAAAAACATTATTTCCGTTTACAACTGAAAATAATTTGAAAAAGAACAAAATCAACGAAACCAAGAAAGAAAGAAAATTTCAAAAAAAAAAATTACGCAGACTTCCAAGACCTCAAGAGCCAACAGACAGCAATCCTCAAGAGCCATTGGACAGGCATACAGAGAGACAGACTGGAGGACAGACAAAAAAACATGAGAACATTATAGTTTTATGTTAAGGAATTACAATAAATATACAATATAAAGAAACAACAACAACATTAATTGACAACAATAATGATAGATTCGCAATTACAATTTTAACAAGCGTTACAACAAAGAAAAATAAGAAAATCAAAGAACTTGTAGGAAAACAAAAAATTTAAAATAAAAAAAAATTCAAATTAATACAGCGTCAAGCAGTAGAAGATGAATACTTTTAAGAGATTCAAATGAACCTTCAGTTAAACACTACCGAATGCTTAACATATTCACGACGGCGCGCACAAACGGTGGCCCGCACTAAACTGCAATTGATCAAGTTATTAGACGATACGTAATACTAATTATTAACACTTCGGCTGTCAAGAAAAAAAAAAATACCTGAGAGTCACGTTCTCTTAAAGGCAATTATTTTTAATAACAATTATAATTAATAACGTCTTATAAATATAATAGCCGCCCGTAGGCGACAAGCATGAATTAAAGCGCAGGCGTGAACGCGTTAAACCATCACGTTCTTGATCATTGCACTGAGTTATTAGCACATACATATGTAGACAGAAACTTTTTTGAAAAATCAGCAGATCTCTCGATCCCTAGAAAAAACGGCATCTACTGTTGTATTATTATATTGAGGGTGGTGGTGGTGGACTTTGCTTTTTGAGTCCTACACTGCTTGACTCTCCTGTAATGATTGTTGTTGATTGATATTGGGTGTGATTGAAAACCTTGATGAATATTCTTTTGCCTCTACGTAGAATCGAACTTTGATTGTCAAGTTGTATTCGAACATGATGACGACCACACCACGACACTTCTATGGAAACTTCGCAATGGTATAATCATAAACGTGTATGTATATTGGTTTGCCATATCCCAGTCAATACATACATACACACATACATAATTGGTCATACCAACACCCTTCAGTCAGGATTACGACCTAGTTTGTCACACCACTTATGCTGTGGGGGTAAATTTGATGCATAAGTGTCGGAACCTACAGTTTAAAGTCGATTAAAGTCGAAACTTTTCATAGTAATTTTATTATCTCTCAGAGTTTTTGCCAGAAATCTGCTGAGAGGAAGAAGTCGACGAAATTTTGTTCGTATTTCGTTTTGTTGGTGATGCCTGACCTGGAGTTTAAACCGATTCTTCATCTCTAGCAAGCCAACACACTACCTTCTAGACTACGTCGACTCTAGTGGAAAGCAGTCCTTTATCAATCGTTCATAAAGGCTCTTCGTGCATTTGCTGCCGTTGGTTACACAAGATTTGTATGAACGTTTACTTTGGATTAGGCAGTGTTTAGTATTCCAATTATTCAACACCCTGTTAAATGGCCCACCTAGGACCTTTATTTCAGCCCAAGTGGCCGCACTTGCATAAACAGAATAAAAAAAAATTTGAAAATAAATAAAAAAAAATAAAAACAAAAAAAAAAATAAAAAAATATAAAAAAATAAAAAAAAAATTTAAACATACTTCACTCACTACCGCGTTGGTCAGAATTAATGAATAAAATTTCGAAATAGTAATCAATACATAATCAATCGGACTATTTTTTTGTTTGCCCGGTGATAAAATGTTTGTCAACAATAAATAGGAAGAACAGAACCTGCAGTCGACGACTATATTAGGAGATAGCAGATTATATTGTTGCTTTTAGGTTAGGTTAGGTAAACGGGTAGCTTGCCGTTTCGAGGCAAGTTCACTTGGTGGCTCATGTGGCCCATTGTATTACCCAGTGTTAGGTAAGCCTCCTTGTCATAATAATTTAATGGTGGGTTTGAACCACCCCTAGATTCGTATGAAACCGGCCAGTTCCCTTAGTTTCACTTCCGCCACCATGACCAGATCTTCAAACATTCTGTCACCTAAAAACCGATGACGTCTCTTCTGAAGAGCAGGACACTCACACAAAAGGTGTTGTACCGATTCCGTTTTCATGTTGCTGCTTTTAAATTCATTTTAAGTAAAAGACGAAGAGGACTGTACCAATGTAAATCAACGAAAGGAACGAAAGAACACAGCAACACTCGTCAATCTTGTAGACAACATCCGCTTAAGAGCTTACAGTACAAAGCATTTGAAAGAGGTTTATTCTTTATCGGAACTATGCCTATATGGAAACGTAATGGCTTTTCACGTTGAAAAATTACCCAAGTAATTTTTATAATTTGAAAACAATACAAAGAACGCAAAAAAATATGGACGTCTTTAACGTAGACCACTCGTTATTAACATCTTTGAGCTGAAGGAAATTTTATGCAATACTTCCCAGCATTGAATTTTGAGCTATTAATAGCCAGAGTACACCAGAATCGCTCATACCTCAACTTATCCTTAAAAAAAAAAAACGCAGTTTTCTTTAGTCTTACAAAACTTAAACGTCGAAGTCAACATTCTTTTGTTACGCAGTTTTTTCTAAAGTTCTTTAGAGTTGGAGATTTACAGCGGCGGCTCCATTCAAAATTGGAAACAAATTATAACAAAAGCAGTGAATTAATCATCAATCAAACTTTTGAACGAAAAAATAAAAATAAAATATTCATGACTACTCAAGCAATCAATAAAAGAAAGAACTCGTAAGAAAAAGTACTAAAGTCCATGACGACTTTCAAATACCTGCGTTTAATAGTACTTAGTACCTGCCTTCATTAGTACAATAAATAATTTGTTTATTTAAAAGACTTAATTGAAAAACAAAAATTAAAAGCCTAATAATGATAGAAAAAATTGCAAAACTTCGGGATATTTTGGGTACTTTTTATTTGGGAAAAAATTATCGCCATTTAATTTAAAAAAAAATAGAAAAACAGGCATGTAAAACAATCTTCTCACGAAAATTTTAAAAGTAAATGCAATCAAAAACAATATACAAATATATAAATATTTAGTACAAATATATGTATATACAAAAAGTACTAAAGTAAAAACTGCAATTTCGAAGGAGTATAAAGCCGTGATTCTGTTAATTTAAAGTAGGTAAGAAATATAGTGCAAAGCAAATTATTTTATAATAAAATTGCCAATAAATAAATTAATGCCGAACGAGAGCCTATTTCAAAGGAAAAGTACCAAATAAAAATGTATTATTAATGGAATTATTCACATAAATTGTAAAGCCATAAAATATCCAAATATGGTATAAGAAAGTCCAATAAATATGTATTTCTAATGAAAGTTTGAATTAAAACTAATATGGCAGGATACCAAGGTACCAAATAAAAATCTATTTGAATGATACGCCTTAGAAAAGGGATTAGAATTGTTTTATTAAACCCTAGAAAGAACATCTATGAGGTAAAAATTTCCTTTAAAATAAAAATTTAATTAAATAGAAAAGTATCTTTGGCAAGGTATAAATAGTACCTGGTAGTGGTAAGTAATAATAGTACCTGGTTGTGATAGGTAAAAATAGTGACAAATCCAAATGAATGCTATTTTCAATAGAAAACTTGGCAGAGAGAATCTTTTATAAAACTAATTGTTGCTAATGAAGATACTTAAAAGTACCAATGATAAGACAATAAATACTAACATATTGAAATTGTTTTTCCAACAAAAATTTAAACAGTTTTTTATTGTTACAAAATTTTGTAAACATTCACAAACGTTTTTAGCATTTCGTACTAATTATGGTACTATTATTTCAATTCGTTTAGAATCCAATATTGTAAATTATAAAAAACATTGACAAGTAGTACCAATTTTGTGACAAAAATAGTGCCAAAAGAAAATGTTTAGTTTGCAAAATAAATGAGTTTTCATTAGCATTAGGCATTAAGTTTAAGTACTAATACTAAAAATAAAACAAAAAAGAACTTATAATTAAAAAAGTACCAAACACAAATGTTTACTTTCCTTTTACATAAGGGAAATTAAATAGTACCAATTTCATGATAGCAACAGTACCACAAGCAAGCAACATAAGGGTGTTTAGTTTAAGACATTTCCTAAGAAATGTAATGGGGTTGCAATTAAATTGAAATTTAAAAATAGTACCAAAGCAAATAGGCTTTGGTAGTATTTATTTTAATGTTAATTAAAAAGCATGATAAAAAAATTACTTATATTAATTATGATACCAAAAAGTACTTATCGCAGGGACAAATTAAAAATAATGGTTTTCGGAAAGTAAAAAAATTTAAATAGAGCTTTTTATTTTCATCAAAAGTAGCAAACGGATTAACTAAAATATAATAAAGTTAGTTAAGGAATTAAAGTCATATAACACATAATAGTACTAGTTAAGTACTTTTAAAGTGTACCTAACCTAACCATTGCTCATCGAGTCTCCGATGTTAATAACTTTCAAAAGTTAGAAACTTCAAAGCATTGAAACTAGAAGAAGGTATGCAATATACAATTAGGTACAGATAAATAAAACATTCTAACAAAAATTTTATGGAAAGTACTTTTAAAGTACTTTCAAGTACTTTTGAAAAAGGGAAAAAGTACAAAAGACAAAGCATAATGGTACCAAATAAATAATTTAACTTTTAAAAGAAAATAATTTAAGATAAACAATCAGCAAAACAAGGGATTTAAAAAATCCCTTCACCTTAAAGGTAAAAGTGTCAATGATAAAGCAAAAAAGTAATAAATAAAAGTACTTTTACTTCAAACACAAACACAAGATGCAGGATGCTTATTAGGGTGCTTCGTTACATTTCTTACACTATATTACAGAATCTATTGGTACATTTTAGTAATGTATTCTAATTTATATAGTACAAAAATTGGTACCAAATGTGGTACATAGTACCAAGATAAAATTGAAAATACTTTTTTAAAAAATAAAAAATAAAACACACAAATTTGATGAAAATTAATTAAAAAACAAATTTTATACGTCCGATATCTGGTACTTTAATTTAAAGTAATAGTACTATTTCTTCGACTTTATTTCTACTACCATCACTTTTAATTAAGGTACGGAAAACAATTTTGCATTTTATTTAAATTTATAACTTTGCGGCTGTTAGAGAGATTAAATTGGTACTTTTTCATATAAGAAAAAAGTACTAATTTCTTTAAACCGTACACTTTATGGATTTTTAATGTCCGTATACTATGAAAAAGAAATTTTAAACCAATTCAAACATTTCAAAACAAAACAAAAAAACTGATACACTTTTCAATAGTACTTTCTTAGCACTTTAAAGAAATCCAATAAATGCTACCAATTCTTTGACGACATTAATAGCCATACAAAGATCTTTGTAGGGTACATTTGCAAAGAAAAAATGACAGCGAATGCTAATAATAAATCAGTGACTGGTATGACTGAACAATTGTATAATTGGTGGAATGAGTGAATGAATGGATGGATGAATTGTGTTGAAGTTTAAACAAATGAATTAAAAAAAAGTTATAGGCCTCTTTTTTTTGCGTACTTTTTTTCTATGCCTTGATATGGCCATAAGCTTTTTTAATTGCTGGAATAACTTTTCATTTTGTTGCCTTTATTTTGCTTTCAAAAAGTTTAATTAAAAATATTTCTGTTAGACATAAATAAAACTGGTTGAATTTTAAGCACAGTGGGCAAGTACAAGAAAAAAACATTTCTTTTAATTTAGGTAAAACACAGAGTGTGTGTGGTATCATTGCAATTTTTTTTTATTTGTTTGCAAGGCATATTGATGGCATTATGTGTAGAATATAGGAGCGTCCAGGTGTCGCTCACGACTTTTCTGGATGGATCGCATTCAAATTGTCAAATTTTCTATGACTCTGTAGCCTGAATTTAGCCAGTGATGTGAGTTATGTTGGCATTGAGTGGCTTAATCAGAAACACACGAAAAAGTTTAACTAACAAAGTCAAATAGTAGGATATCGGCGGCTTGTTCGCATCATCTCCACGTGAGATGACCATATCTTCAATATGCAGAATATAAAAAGTGCCATGAACAATGTGGCACTTAGTGCTGCCTTATTAAAACTACATATCGTTGGAATCATCCAATTCAGGAGTAAGTTACCAACTTAGTAGACCTGCAATGCCCTCTATTGAGAGTAATGGCCTGATCACTGTCGTTCTCCAAGATATGTATATGGTGCCGATGACGCCTCTAGGCCAAAATCTACAGTAAGCAATGAATTTTTCTGGATGCATTGTACGTTCTTGGATTTCATGTGGATTGGTATCGCTTCAAATTTAACATCTTTTTTCACGTACCTACCGATCTAGAAATGGACCTAATAGCTGAAAACGATTTTTCCATGAAAATTGGATAGTAGTCGCCAATGGTGATTTAGATTTGAAGTTGTCGTAGTCTAATAGGTAGTGTGTTGGCTTATTAGACGTGAGGTCACGGTTCAAACCCCAGGTCAGACATCTCCAACAAAACGAAATACGAAACCATATTTCTTCGTCGACTGCCTCTTAGAAGATTTCTGGCAAAAACTTTGAAAAGTTTCTCAAAAATCTGTCTTTCGATGTCGACTTTAAACTGTAGGTCCCTCCACTCATGTATAGGTCGTAAACCTAACTGAACAGTTGTAATGACCGATTATGTATGCATGTTATGTGTATTAGTCGGAAATTATAAATCGTCTATGGTGATTTGGCAAAAAACAACAAGTAAGCCGCTGTTGGAACACGCTATATAGATTATTTAAATGTATTTATTAAATTAAAACTTAAAAAACTATTAAAAGAAGACTTCAACTTAAATTATTTATAAAGTTGGCAATTTTCCATTAGTTGAATTTATTTTTTTATTTTCTTTTTTAATTTTAATTTTTAAGAGAGGCATATAATAAATAAAAATGAATTTAAAAAAGTAATAAATTTATTGTTAAATAATTTTTAGAAAAGTATTTTATCTATTAGTTTTGAGAAGTATAACTACAATAATTATTTCTTAATTACTATTGCTCACGTAAGCAATTATGATAATTTAATATAATGCGTAGAATTAATTATAAATTAATTATATCGTATTAAATTTGAAGAAGTTTTATAAGTTGAATTACTTTTATAACAGCTGAACAAAATATTAATTATAAAACTGACTTTATCCTTCGCTGAATAGCTTTTTTATCTCAGATGAATTACAGTAAAAGGCATTTATTACGCATTAAGCATGAAAGGAATTAATTTTTATCACTTCCATTCTGTAACGAATCTACGTACTGTAATAATACATATAATTTGTAAAATTTATGACGTGACAGTTAGTCTTTCTCAGCTGACTAATTTTTATCAAAGCGGAATTAGTTTAATTGTGTTTAAGTAAAGTAAACATTAACTTTACGTATACTTTAGATATGCGGAATGCCGCAGCTGAATTGTAAATTTAAGATCAGTCGGTAGCCGATTTAACACATTGACTGCCGTGTGAGTCTAATTTTACTGACTTAACTTACTTAAATAGTAATTATTTTGTTAGGATTACAACCCAATTTATTACAGCACCCATGTTGTGTATGTCAATTTTATCCACGAGTAGTGTGACCTACAACTTAAAGCCTACTCCGAACGGCAGACGTTTTAAAAACTTTTCCTGGCAATTTTATTTACTCTCAGCTGAATATATTAGAATCATTGAAATTGGTTTACATTAAAATTTTCATTTTAGAACTGCTTTAAATTTGCTGAATTCAATTTTCCATACCTGAATAAATAAAAAATATTTCCCTCAAAAAAATATTTCACTCAAATTCATTTTAGGCGTATTTTAAACTTTGCTGAATTAGTTTAACAGTAGCTGAATTACAAAAATAATTGATAAATTACCAAAATGGTCTTATAATTGTTACTTTTCAGATGTTTTCTTTACTAAATTCTTTAAACCTGCCAAAAAAAAAAAAATCGCTCATAGTTTATTTTAAAACAAGATTATAATTGAATAATAAACAGTTTTCTTCAGCTGAATTGCTTAATTCTCAGCTGAATAGAAGAAAAAAAGTAAATAGATTATGAAATGGCATATTAGTTGTATTGTGACTTTGCTGAATTCTTTTAATCATTGCTGAATTGAAAAATTATTATTATTTTATGTAAATATCTAAAGAGTTATGAATGAGAAGGTACTTCCATTGTTAAATTTATTATACGAAGACTAAATTATATGAGTTTTCTTTTTAAAACAGCATAAATAAAAAGATGATAATATTTCTTAGCTGAATTACTTTAATTTCAGCTGAATTGGAGAATATATTTATTGATGCTATGTTAAATAAAATTTAAATGTAGTTTAACCGTAACTAAACTGAAAAAAACATTAATAAATTATGCAAATGTCATAAGAGTTTTAAATTTTTAGATATTTTCATTGTCAACTTTATTAACCTAACACTAAATTATTTGAATTACTTTTAAAAACGATATAATACCAGAAAAATAAATAATTTTCACTGCTGAATTCATTTAATCTTAGCTGAATTGATGGAAAATGTTTGCAAATCGTAAGAAAATTTCTTTAAAGAGTATTTTTGCTTTGTTGAATTCGTTTAACCTTTGCTGAATAGTAAAAGTATTGATAGGTTAAGTAAATATCTGATGAGTAAATAATTTAAATATGTTTGGTCTTAATTTCCTTTTAAGAAAAGCAAAGAATAGACATTTTTGGTTGAATTACTTTAATCTTAGCTGAATTACTTAATTCTTAGCTGAATTGCTGAAAATGTTACGAATCTTATTTAAATGAAATTAATATGTTATGAAACTTAGTTGAACTACTTTCATCTCAGCTGAATAGAAAACTTTAAAAATTTTTTAGCATATTTTTGTGCATACTGAACCACTGTCTCTTCAAAAATTGACTTTAAACTGTCATAAAAAGTGTTAAGCCTACACGTGTACTTACAAGCGATTTCATACCGATAACTAACTGGCCATCCGGTATATGCACGTTTTAGTTTCTCTTCTTTAGTATTTTTTTTTTTTTTAATTTTGGCAACTTGAGGACTTCAATTGCCAAATAGGCTTTGCAAAACGGCTTGAAACAAAATTTCATTAACAGACCATACATACCTGCAATGAAAAACAAAAAACCAATAAAAACAAAGAATTTTAATTAGACAAATAATATTTGTAAAAAACAATAAAAAAAAAGTAGTTTTGTAAGCAACAGCAAAATAACGAAAAAAAAAAATTAAATAAATTTAAATAATTTTTTTTATTTTTTACATGATTATTTGGTAAGCAAATACAGAAAAAACATACACAGTACAGTTCATTTTAACAAGTCTTTAAAACCCCATTAGAGTGGGGAAATTTCCCAATTTCAATTATAACGCATTTATTATCACCTTAAATGTATATGTATGTACATGCCTGCTAATTCCTAAGTACATATGTACATACCCTCGTATGTACACAAACTATTTATTAACTTCATTCATACGGTGTTTGAACAAATACACATGCCTTGATAGAGGCGCCTGCGTAAACCATTTTTGTAGGTCTAATTCGATTGTCTGTTTAATTTTCAATTTAATTTACGATTTCCCAAAAAAAAAAAAAAATTAACAAAACTAATCGGCAGAAAAAATTCGCTCATGCGTACCTTTTTCTGCTATGAATAGAGTTTAAATTTTTTGTTTCACCTGTAAAAAAAAATGTTCTCTTTTCCCATTTTCGGTTTTTGGGAATCAAAAATGTATGCTGGTTTAATGGTTCTGCTCGGTTGATGGCAGTTGTTAGGCCCTTAAACAAAGGTTATTGTGTTAATTGCTTTACAAGAATCGCTAAATTGATATGTAATTTTAACAAAAATTAATTGGTTTTTAATTTTATTTTACATGGATAAACCTATTTTCAGTGATAAAACAAATAGTGATAATATAACAGCTGAATTCCAGCTAAATAAGGGAAATTAGTCTTGGAAAATTTCAAAATAATAAAAAAATATTTATTTTTTAGTCTTTAAGCATAGCTGAATTGCGATATCTTAGCTGAATTCACGAAAATATCTTTAAAACCAGCGATATCATACGCAACGTTAATTTTGTAATATTTAATCATTGCTAAATTACAAATATTACAGCTGAATAAAGTAAATAAGTCTTGGAAGACTTCAAAATAATAAAAAATATTCATTTTACAGGCTTTAAGCTTAGCTGAATTACTGTTATCGTAGCTGAATTCACAAAAATCTTCTTTAAAACCTGCAATATCATAGGAAACATTAATTTCGTAATATTAATTCTTAGCTGAATTACATTAAGCATAGCTGAATTAAATAAAACATTTTTGAGGGACACCCATACCACAAAAAGAAAATAAGTTATCTTTATTTTAACTCAGCTGAATTGTTGTTATCATTGCTGAATTAGGGAAAATATTGTTGAAGCTCTTCAAAATCCTAAGAAATATTAATTTTTCAATATTTTAAATTAGCTATCAAATCTGAATTGAGAAACATTAACTTAAACAATGTGACATCAGCAGTAAAATTAGTTTTAACTTCACTGTATTATTGTTAGCATAGCTGAATTCAATAAAATATACTTAAAACGTGTAAAATATCAGAAGAAACATTTATTTTATAATATTGAAGACTAACTGAATTATGACTATCATAGCTGAATTGAAATATATTTATATAAGATTTTAATATCATGCGATCTAAATAAATTAAAGAGGTATTTAAATTGAGCTGAATTGCTTATAGCTTATAGCTGAATTAAAAGTGAAAGATGCGGGGTCTCCCTTTTGTGGACGAATGTTACCACAATAGTTTAAGATGCTACTTGATTCGAGCTAATTTTGCTTGTGTATGAAATTTGCAAGTTAAGCGTCTGTCAATATGAATGCCAAGATATTTTATGTGCGAGCACTGATGCACAACATGATTATATATTCGAATGGGGACATGTTTCCCATCCTACCATGAATGCTACGGATACTCATTTTTGTTCATTCACTTTAAATCGTCATATCTGTGTTCCGAAAGATATAGAGACGCTTCGTGGGTGTTCTCAGGCTTACAAAGGAAAGGAATGTCATCAGCAACAATAAATCAATGCCATATCCGAAGTATAAACTAAATATAAAAGGGGTAGTGTTATCACCATGTGGTACACCGGCGTCAAGCTACTGAGGAGGACTCATTAACAATAAACTTGAGGCCTATAATATACTTTTTCAACAACCGGACTATATTGACAAAAAAAAAATTGAATTTCAATTTAGGAATCAGTCCTTCGTACCATACCCAGTCATAGACTATCAAAACGTCATTAGAAAGGAAGGATCAGCACTTTCGCAAGCTAGTCTAGTGACGCAGTAATCTATGTTTCTTTTTGTTTGCAAGTGAAATTGCATATAATATTCACATGGGTTTAGTTTCGCTTGTAAATGGCTAATTTAAGGGAAGGTAGAGTGTAGTAACCACAGAGAGCCGATCAATCACATCGTCACTCAAATTTGTAGAGAAAAGTGGTTTCATATTTCCTTTCTACGGATCATTTCCTACCCAACAGTCATTGAAGCCTCGTAAACCAGACTTAAAGACAAGAAGTCTTACAAGATTCTTCGCTACTCACCACAATGAATAGTTTGTCCTTGGAATACCGTCATGGATTTCCGTTCAGAGATGTGATTTTTCGAAATTCCATAATTTCTTTGAGACGTACAGTAAGACCCCGCTTAACGCTGCTCCGCTTAACGCTGTTTCAGTATTACGCGGTAGTATTGGGATTCCCCTAAATCGGACACTGTATTGATACTTGTTGTATATGTGTGCAAATGAAACGGCCATACAGCAACCAAAAGCAGTGCACTATATAGCGACGGTGTATATTACGTATCTTTTTCAACGCTCTTTTGTTAATCTGTCCAGAATAAGTATTTTCCGAAGTCGCAATGTATTTACAACATATGTACGTGCCTCGTTTAACGCTATTTCGTTTAGCGCTGGAACTTATTGGAACGTATCCCCCCACGTTAAGCGGGATCTTACTGTATTATGCATTCCATAAGCCTGGTTTTATGTTGAGGGGATGGTCAATGCTGTTGCCTTACCCTTCAAACTCTTCTTTTTGCATCAACTGACTTTGGCTGCATAACAAATTCTAGTATTTCCCAACTGCGGTTTGGCTTTGTGGCGGGATAAGCAGCTAGTTTAAGGTCTTTATTGAAATTAGAGATTAAAATTTCTAGTTTCTCTGAATTACTTAGCCGTATATTTTCTGTACAATGTATATCTTAAATTTCAACCAAGTCAAACAATCATTTATTCTTATACCTGCGGTGGTAGATGCAATTGCAGTGGGGTTCGAGATCATACGTAGGCTTAGCTGAATTAACTTAAACGAAGCTAAATAGCAATAATAATAAAACATTTTTTTTTTTAATTTTATATATGTACAGTAATCCTTCGATTTACGTCGCCTCGATTAATGTTGTTTCGATTTACGTTGTTCCCTCTAACTTCAATTTGCGTCGTCATTCGCTTTTTTTTGGAACCAACTGCGACGTAAATTGAGGGATTACTGTAATTGAGGTAGCTGAATTACTTTTTTCTTAGCTGAATTAAGTAAAATCTTATATAATTCAAATAAAAGTTTAACAATAATTAATTTAAACTTATTTCTTTTTTCAATTGAATTGTTTTCAAAACAGCTGAATCTTAATAACGAAAATGTATATTTAAAAAACAAAGAAATATTTTTAGATTTCTTTACTATTTCCTTGCTGAATAAGTATTATCGTAGCTGAATTAAATGATTTTCCATTTTATTGAGATGCTGAAAAAATCCCAACATTTCTTTAATATGAATTACTACCATTTTAGCTGAATTTAATAATTTTTTTTGTTTTATTTACGCATAAGCTTACATACATACATACATAATTGGTCATTACAACCCTTTAGTCAGGATTACGACCTAGCTTCTCACACCACTTATGTTGTGTGTGTTAATTTTATACATGAGTGGCGGGACCTACAGTTTTAAAGTCGACTCCGAACGACAGTTTTTTGAGCAGCTTTTCATGGCATTTTATTTACTCTCAGAGTTTTTGCCAGAAATCTGCTGAGAGGAAGTCGCCCAAGAAATATTTTCATATTTTCGTTTTGATGTCTGACCTGGGATTCGAACTCGGGCCTTCAGTCTAATAAGCCAACACACTACCTACTAGACTACGGCGCATAAGCTTAACAATTATTAATTTAACTCTCATTTCATCCAGCTGAATTGATTTTGTTGCTAATGAGAATTCATTAATACAATATAAAAGTCAGGAGGAGGGTTTATTAAAAGTAACACACACGCTTTTTTACTCCACAGGTCAAAATTAGACACGTTTTGTATTAGAAATTTAAAAACTTTTACTATTTTTAGCAATAAATCTTAATAATAGAGCGTTAGAAGCGTTAGAATTTAATAAATTTTGTTTTGCTTTGATGTTAAATTCATAAATACATACGTATTCATAAATGAAATTTAATATTTAAATTCGAATATTTTTCTTTTTTTTTTTTTTTTTTTTTTGTATTTCTGAGCAATAAATTATGATGTTAAATGACATTAATTATTAATCTTTTATTTAGGCATACTACGCGTGTAAAATAAAATACAAAAACTAGAAGAAGATGAGGATATATTTTGTAAAAGAAAAGAAAAATGAAATGAAATGGAAGCATTAAAGTCTAAAACATAAATATTCCATTTAAAATGAAGAAGTTTTTAACCTTTTGCTACCCCTGCTAAGAAAATTAATTAAAAAATATTTTGTAGTCGCTTTTTTCTTTTCTTTTTCTGTTCAAAAAAGTAAAAAAAAATAGTTTTTATTTATTACGAATATGGTAATAAAAACAAAATGAAGAATATAAAAAAAAGTATATTAAAACACTGAAGAAATTTAAAACATTAAATAGAGATACCCTACGCTTAGTTTAGTGTACTTTTCAAAGCAGGTCAGGTCACAAAACTGTCAGTTGTCGCCACAATTTTCTTTATTAGAAAAAAAAACAAAAAAAATGTCATTAATATGACCTGTAGCGGTGGTTTTGTTTTTATTACAACTTCTTTGTAATTTTGTTAGCAACAAAACAACATTTTCTTTATAATTTTTCTGTTTATTTAATTGTCGTAAAATAATCGTAAAATTACCACAGTGTTTAAATGCGTTGTAAAAGTTTTTCTCTTTTTTAATTCTGAAAACTGTTACTAAAACTATTAAAAATTTTAAAATATTTTTTAATGCACAAGGGGGGCAGTATGCCATAAATGCTGAAAGAATGACTTACAATCCATAATACGTACCATAACTCTACAACCCCATAGAAGGAGATTTATTGCGTATTTAATATAAATTAACATATGGACCTCAACATTTTCTTTATATAACTATTTTATATGTTCCCTTATCAAAATTTATTATTGAAAATTGTCGTGTCGAAGTGCTAGAGCACGTCCAACACACGATCCATTGTAATGTTCTCATTCTATATAGGTTCCTATTCTGAAAGTGTTCTTTCGAAGGTCGATTACTCTCCTCAATCCACTTCCGAATAGTATATAATAATAGAATAATAGAATAATGCATGACTCAAACTCTGTCAATCACTCAACAACGTTACCTGATGGTTACGACGCCCCCCAAATGAATCTCTTCTCTTTCATTATTATAACCATGATCTTTATAGCCCTCACGACCATTTGCAACGGGCTTAATTTCAACAGTGTTTCTATCTCTACTTGTAGAACAGGTTAATAAATATTATTTTTTTATATTTATTATATATATTTATATCATTTTATAACATACATACATAATCTTCAGTCAGAATTACAAACCTAGCTTCTCACACCACTTAAGTTGTGTGTCTCAATTTTATCCATAAGTGGCGGGACCTAAAAAGTCGATTAAATTTGATTTCGAACGACAGATTTTTGAGAAAATTTTCATGGCTATTTTATTTACTCTCGGAGGTAGAGGCTGAGAGACAACCGCCAAAATATTTCGTTGTGTTCGAGATATCTGACGTGGAGTTTGAACCGTGGTCTCACGTCTAATAAGCCAACACATTACCTACTAGACTACTATCTTGTCCATCATAGAATGGATCTTGGGTTCCAACGCATAAAGCCTTCTGCTAATAATAACGGCATGGTGTGAGCTTTCCATGTCACTGTACTGTCCAGTATTATTCCCAAATAACTTAATGGCAATTTCTGTAATTTGGCCTTACCAAGTTTCGTATATTCTCCCATTTAGGAAATTTTTACCATCTCGCAAATGCTAGTACTAATGTTTTCTCAGGTTTATTTTTAAACCAACTAACCTGCACCACTGCTTTACAATCTCAAGATCCATTTGATGTTATCACAAAGCGTCTCTTTAAATATACCTTTTCCATGAAAACTATTTCATCAAGAATCCATTCACAAACAATCTCCATGTTGGTAGTGAAAGAATCCCAACTAGGACGCAACATCTCTGTTATATTACATAAATCTGTAAATGGAAAGAAACCAAACTGATTCGAACTTTGGAATCCAAAGAAATATCAGTTAAAAATTTGATTAAAAATAACGAGTTTTAAGGGCCTAATCGCTAAAGATGAGTTTTCCATAAAAAAAATTAGGATCAGTTACCAACTGCTACAGAGATCATTCAGTGAACAGACTTCGTTGTCTATGTTCGTCTACCTTTCGTTCCGGCCGAGTTCCCGAGCGATGCGAAATCGACTTCCATGGATTCTCCTACACACTCTTACAGACAGTGGCGATGTTTACACCAGATCTTGGGTTTCGTCGACGTACGGGTGTTTTTCGTTCTTAGCGAATAGTAGTCCTCTTGATAGGACGATTATGGCGCTCGTAAAATGAACGAAGCATGTGACGCATTGCCCGAACAGAACTCCCATTTTGATAAAACAATTTTATTATTTGCACGATTTGTTGAATGATATATATGTACATACATCCATGGTGATTTAGCAAAACCGACTAAATAAATGAGAACTAATTTGACAGATGTAGCTTCAACCAGATGACCTACATATATCAACTAACAAAGTTTGGACTATCTGTTGGAAGGTCATATATTTAAAAAGAGCTTTATAAGTGATTCTGAATATTCTGAGCGAAAACTTTTACGAACTTAAATATACACTATTAAAAGAGCGCAGACCTAAACAAATAATAACCTGAAGATGAAAAGTTCTGGATATTGGGACTCTTTCAATTTCTGCAAAGTTTTCTGTTGATTAATTTAGTCCATTTAATTGGATTTCTCTCTTCTATTTCGTTAAAGAGTAGTAGAATAGTAAAAATAGAGATCAGAATCATTCGTTTAAAAAGATTGCAGAGACTCATAATGAACAATTCCCTTCCAATTCCGCCGGACACATAGCATTCCCTTTCCTCGCTTTGCTATTGTCTGTACAACTTCACCTTGCTTCATGCATGATCATATTATTGTCGCATGTGGTCCATTTGTGAAGCGAATGATTAGGAGTGATTCGTTTCGTGTTCGATGATAAATGTCTCGTTCTCTGCTTATGTATGGATCTTGTTAAATTTGTTTCATAAGTTATACTAAAGTGTGATTTTTTAGCTATTATCTTTTCGTGTTTTGTTTCACTGTCAAACATCTTCAGCTTAGTCTATAATTTAACCATGAATCGTCTTACAAACGAACAACGCTTGCAAATCATTGCATTTTATTATCAACATGCGTGCTCTGTTAAGAAAGTTCATCGCGCGCTTATTCCATTTTATGGTCAGTTTAATTAATTAATTAATAATTTTAATTAAACTTAGTTAAATTAACTTTTTTTTGCCCAAAATGCAAGAGCTTGACTTGCATGACATGTGGTTTCAACAAGACGGTGCCACAAGCCACACAGCACGCGTAACAATGGACTTATTGAGAAGCGAGTTCGGTGAACATTTTATTTCACGTTCGGGACCGGTCAATTGGCCGCCTAGATCGTGCGATTTAACGCCTTTAGACTATTTTTTGTGGGGCTATGTTAAAGCTCATGTCTATACAGACAAGCCCGCTTCAATTGACGCATTGGAAGACAACATTGAAGCATTTATTCGTAAGATACCGGCCGAAATGTTGGAAAGATTATGCCAAAATTGGACTAAGCGGATGGACCATTTGAGGTGCAATCGCGGTCAACATTTGCATGAAATAATTTTCAAACATTAAATTATATGGACCGTACTATCGATTCAAATAAAAATTTCATGCATTTTTCTGAATTTTATGTGTGTTTTTTTTTGAAAAATTTTCCTATAGCTCTAAAAAAATCACCCCTTACTTGCTTAGTAATTGGACGAGCCGTGCGAGATGCACCTTCAACACAAAATTATTCAATCAAACATGAGCAAAGAATTTTACTGCATTTTTATTAGGTACAGCATCGCCTTCCTAAATTTCACAAATTTTTTCAAACAGCCTATGAAGAAAAGTTGGGGAAAAAATGCAGGTCTACTCCACTGTCTGTGTCAGTCTATCAGTATTTTTCGGCTTCCAGTGCATTAATATTTTATTATCTCGTATTACAACATTCATTCATTTTTATTAGTTGCTTTTGTCATATAATTTCGTTACTCAATTTACTTAATGAACTGCGTTTCTAATATTACCAGATTTTTTAAATTATTTGTCAATGAACAAAGTGGGGTATCAGCTTAAAAATATCACAATCAATTATCAAGTTTTAGAGTATTTCGAAAAAAAAAAAAAATTTTTAAATAATTATTTTATGAATTCAATCCAGTGGCAGATAAAATTTGAGCATTTTTGTAATACTGTTGAGTTTCTTTCGTAAACTTTTCAAAAAAAAAAAAAGAATATTTTGGTTGAAAATCACGTGAAAATATTTATTGAAATAATAAGTTTTGATGTGTGATTAAAATTCTCATACCCTATACCCTATTCTGTGGCCACCGTAGTCTAGTAGGTAGTGTGTTTGCACACAGTTCAAACCACAGGTCAGACATCTCAAAAAGAAATATAAAAAAATATTTCTTCTCAGCAGATTTCTGGCAAAGACTCTGAGAATAATTAAAACTGCCAAAAAAAAAATCCTCATAAAACTGTCGTTAATAGTCGACTTTAAACTGTAAGTCCCGCCACTCATATATAAAATAAACACACACAATATAGGTGCTGGGAGCAGCTAATTTGCAAAAATTAGGAGTCTTCAATCCCTTCAAATAATTCATCCAGCATGTCTCCTTAACCTCTCTCCCCCGGAAAATGTAATATGAACAAAGAATTGCCATAGAATTGTCAGGTAGCGATACTATTTGATAAAGAACAGGACTCTGTAAAACACAACCAAGTACATTTTCGCAGTGGACATTCTTTCTACAGCCAACGACAGATGGCAACCCTGTCGTTCTAAGACCTGCCATACTAAAACACTCACTTGCTCTTGTAGGGTAGTGTTTAAATTGAAATATTTTCATAATCTTTAGCATACAATGGAAATACATATTTTCAGGTGTAACTAATTATTTTATTTTTTCGGAAAAGTAAATATTTGCCTGTCAAACATAAGAATTGTTTTGTGTAGCGGTTAGTTACAATCATAAGTTGAACTTTTGTGATAAGTTATCAGAAATAAATGAAAAACAATTTCGAAAACTTTTACAATTTTTCATTCATAAATTTGTAAAGCCATTAATACTTACTTGCATTGTATTTTGGAAATGTAAATAAAGAGACTCCTTCAGAAATTAAATTGATTGACAGACCGATAACTGATATGATTTTTATGATACTTTCAGTGGAATTACAAAATAAATATCGTTTTACAATTTAAGTGGAAAGCAAGAAAGAAAAATTAGGGACAATATTTAGAAAAACTTTCAATTATAAAATCAATTTAAGAATGTTACAATGGGAAATGCCACCTATTTATTCAAATCCATTTAAATATTCGTTCTTTAGTCTCACTATTCGAAACCTCAGACCTACAGAAGTACCTAAACCGTCTCTAGCAATGCAAACAAAATCAAACCTTAAGATAAGTAGAAGAACCCAAGGCTTATGTAGAGCCAGATGGAGCTGTTTCGATTTCTTATTCTCAGATAAATGAAGTAGCCATCTATTATCACATTCGCAATATAATCTTCTTTACTTACAACCCTGTAGTCAGGATTACAACCTAGCTTCTCACACCATCCATGTTGTCTGTGTTAATTGTATCTATGAGGGGTGAGACCTACAGTTTAAAATCGTCTCCGAACGACAGATTTTCGAGAAATTTTTCATGGCAATTTTATTTACGCTCAGAGTTTTTGCGCGAAATCTGCGACTTCCCCACGCCGAAGTAAACATTACAAACATACAATTTGTTTTTGTTGGAGATGTCTGATTAGGGGTTTGAACCGAGGCCTCATGTCTAATAAGCCAACACATTACCTACTAGACTACGGCGACTTCAAGGATACCTAATAACCATTTTTAAATCTCGTAAAGGAACAAACGTTAGTAGGCCTTATTCTTTCTGTCAAAGTCTTCCTAAAGGAGGTCCAAGATACCACATGATATTATTTGTGAATATTTTTTTTTTTTTTGTAAAATATGTTGTAAGAAAATGCAAATATTTTCGTTCAAGGATAAAAAGGGATTTTATTTCTGTGTTACATTGATTGGTTATTCCATAAAAAATACTGAACAAACTATGAACACAGCAATATTTTTCTTTTATATAAAAGCATCGTCAATTATAAGGGAAAACTAACAGTTTTATGCTTTTCAACTTACGATCAATCAGTGAATGTCGGGCTGAATGGTTGACTGTCGAATTGGCTGCCTTTTGTGGTTTTAATGTGGTGGTCAATAATATTTTCATGGTTCATATTAGAAAAAAAAAGTACCCACGCAAATGCAATTCACAACATCTGTCTAACAATAAGGGATTTTGCTCTCCATTTCATTTCTAGCAGCATAATTTTCCCTTAAACAACATCCCTGAGTAGAGGAATTTTGTGTATGTATGGGAAAACAATGGCTTAAGGATCTTTGCAACAACAGCTGTTGTGGATATTCGTTCAATAATTGCACACATAACCGTTAGTTGGTTTGAAATTTGAAAGCAATTCGTTATTATTATTACACAACAAAAACATAAAAAACAAAAAAAAGAGAAAGAAGAATTGCCATTTTGCCATGGAACCACTCTCCACACCATAATTTCGGAGAAAGTTGTAGTGATTACTGGTCATTGTTTAATACTAATTCAAGCGAAAAGGTTGAGTATTTTTCTTATAGTGACTCCTGTAGAAGTTGCAATGGCATAGAGAAGGATGAGACTACTGTTCACTTCCTTTCCTAAAGTCATTTTTCGTGCAGCAAACATTATTGTAAAGAATCTCTGTAAGTGATCTCTAACGGTGTGGGTATTACAAAAGTTACTTATTATTCCGAGTATTGCTGTAGATTTTGTTGCTCTGCGCCCTGATAAGTTTCTTTCCTTTTCTTTGGTGTGTCACAACGCCCCCAAAAAACTGGCCACTTAGAATTAAATTATTTGATATGTGTGCCAGGATAAAGGAGATACTAAGGAAATAAGATGGTGGAAGGGCAAACTGAGGAGATCTTCCCTGGACTTATTTTGTCTTTTGATTTATACACGCGGCTCCTGTAAAGGATATAAGGAAACAGTAAACGTCCGTTAACAAGTATTGGAATGAAACCATTGCTCTCAACGATTACAAAAAAATCATGCTTGCCGTAAGTAACTGCATAAAGGAAGGGTATATTCGATATTACTTACTTACTTACTTAATTATGCATTACAAACCTTTAGTCAAGATTAAGACCTAGTTACTCACAGCACCTACATATGTTATGTGTAGCGGGATACTCGACTCCGAATGACATGGTGTATCGCATTCACTCTCAGAATTTTTGCCAAAAGACGGCTGAGAGGAAGCCGCCAATAGAAATACTTTTTTAAATTTCGTTTATTTCGAAATGTTTAAGCTGGGTTTTTAACCACAGGCTCGCGTCTAATAAGCCAACACACTACCTATTAGACTACGGCGACTTCAACTTACAAAATTGGTGATTACAAGCCTTCAGTCATGTTTGCGACCTAGTTTCTCACGCCACCCATGTTGTGCGTGTCAATTTTTTCCATAAGCGGTGAGACCTATAGTTTAAAGCCGACTTCTAACGTTAGATTTATGAGAAACTTTTCATGGCAATTTTATTTAATCTCAGAGCCAGAAATCGCCGAAGAAATATTGGACTTGGGTTTGAACCGCGGCCTTATGTCTAATAAGTCAACGCACTACTTACAAGACCCCAGCGACTGCAACTAGTACCATTAAATTATGTTAAGAGAAAAGAGAGTAGTCAATAGAGCACTTGATTCCCATCTGTTTAGCCTTAGAGCTACAGACTATTACAAGCATATTACACAGGATGACCAGTACTAATCCAATGAAGAAGCTGTTAAGGTTCATTGAGGTATTTTAGCTGATATGTATTAACAAGGAGATTTTTTTTTTTTTTTTTTTTGTGAAACCAGCACTCAGGGGATGGCCCCTACTCATGCAGTGCATTGTGCAGGTTTTAGGAAAATGGGTTATAGGAAGGTGGAAGAGAGGGAGTAGTGTTTGTGGACATCTCAAGATGCGAACGGCAAGGAAACGAGTTGCTGCTAGGTGACTATAAAATGGCCAGTGCTATACCTTCACCATTAGACAGTCTACAGCAATCGTCCCCAAGAAGCCCGCACCCTTCAGTCCTAGCTTCTCACACTACTCATGTTGTGTGTGTTAATTTTATACATGAGTGGCGTGACCTACAGTTTAAAGTCGACTCCGAACGACAAATTTTATTGAGAAGCTTTTCATGGCAATTTTATTTACTCTCAGAGTTTTTGCCAGAAATCTGCTGAGAGGAAGTCGCCGAAGAAATATTTTCGTTTTGATGTCTGACCTGGGATTCGAACTCGGGCCTTCAGTCTAATAAGCCAACACACTACCTACTAGACCACGGCGACTTCAATAACAAGGAGATGCATCCTGATCTCTGATGATTGCCATCCGGGCATGACCCCATCTCCAAATCATTGCATACTTTACAACAGACATTGGAAAAACCTAAATCCATATTATCATTTTCATGTTGTGGATTTTTATTTTATTTTTATTTAGGAGATTATAATTTTAAAAATAATGATGTTTTAGTAATGATTGCAAAATTCATTTAAAACTAAAAGTATTCTTATATTATCATCCACCTCCTTCTACTCCTAAACAACTAATGGTTCAACCTTCATGTTTGTCATGTTTGTCTATTTAAAAATGAATAAAGAAATGCATTTAAATACCCTGTGGAACATCCCTTGTCCACAACATTTCATCATCCATCCCTCAAACATGTGTTGTCACAAGGGATTTATCTCTGAATGTATAAGTACTTCCAGCAAAAATGGTATTTTTGATCCCGCATAGAGGGCACAAACAACAATAGAAAAAATGCATATTTATGGGTGGCTTTCATGCTGGCTGCTCTTTCGAAAGAAAACTATTAGTTTTGTTAGTGTTTGTAGCACGCATTTCATAAATTTTTTTTTTTTTTCATTTTTTCTTTTTCCATCAAATTGTGTATAATGTTGCATGCAACACCCACTTCTATCAGCACACGCAGTTTAAGCATTCTATGCAATTAGGGTCACTTGGTTTTTATTTAAGGGTCGTTAGTTCTAGTTTTTTTTTTTTCTCTCTTTCTTTTTTTTTCTTGAATTGTATTCCATTTCGAAAATGTGCATTTAATTCGATCATTAGAAATTATTTTCGGTTTTTAGTCCGCTTCACTTTTTTCTTTTTTGTTATGAGAAATTGTTTTTAACTGGTTTTTATTGAAATTTTTCATGGTCCATAAATAATGGAGTCACCAAAAAAGAAAAAAAAAAATTTTTTTTTTTTGATTAATTTAATGAGTTTTATATCAAATTTTTATGAGTTTTATAGCCTTGTCTTGTTAATAAATTTCTTTCTAAATTAATTGCTTCAATAAAAATTTTATTCGATAAACGGACAGACAGACAGACATTTTAACTAATTTTTCAAGATAGTCAGTTGGATTACAATTTGTTAAACAAATGAAACTGATAACTTTAATTAAAATTTTTTTAATGGAATTTAAAAAAATTAAATTTTTTTGTTTCATTTTCATTCGACCTTAAAGTAGGAGAAGGAGCAAAGTAACATGCATAACATACTCCCTTAACCTGCATTACATATGTGTGTTTAACCATTGTTCCCTCGCTTTTCCATATACTCTCTGGACTTTTGAGAAGGCTTTCTAGTTAAGCTCTGCTCTTTTCAGCAATGCCGATTTGAACTTCACAATTTTTAGCCTCTCCTTTAACGAGTCCATTTTAGTTTCTACCTCAGGGAAAAATTGTGGATAATTATACGCAATTATTGTGGTAATTTTAGTAAAAGGTTATCCGTGTTATGCCGTAGTCTAGTACGTAGTATATAGGATTATTAGACGCGATCCCATGGTTCAAAACCCAGCTTGGGCAACCTTAAAAAAAAATATATGAAAAAATATTTCTTCGGCGACCTCTTCTCTATAGTCGTGTGGTAAAGGCTCTGAGTAAATAAAAATTGCCATGAAAATGTTTCTCAAAAAAATCTCTCTTTCAAAGTCGACGTTAAACCGTAGGTCCCAACAACAAAATTAACACACACAACATGGGTGTTGTGAGAAACGAAGTTGTGATCCTGACTAAAGGGTTGTAATGACTTTTTATTTTAATCTCAGAGTTTTTGCCCGAAATCTGCTGAGAAGAAGTCGCCAAAGAAATATTTTTTCATATTTCGTTTTCTTGGAGATGTCTAACATGGGGTTTGAACTGTAACCTCACGTCTAATAAGCCAACACACTACCTATTAGAATAGGACGACTTCACTGTTTATCCTTTCATGTACTCTTCATTCCTTCCATTTCAAAACTGTGAATTCACTTTTGATTCCAATGCAAGGATAAGCTAAGAGGCTACTGTTTCAATAATTTTTACAAACTGAAAATAGAAGGTGGGAGTAACAACCGGATATCCAGACAGTTACCATAAAATTACATATGTACACTGCTGCCTTCATTGTTTCATAAGCAGATTAGGTGTAGAGCTTTGCTATTACCAAAGCAGCTGGAGATAAAATTGAGGAGTAGTATACAAAGTATATAGCTATAGAAACCGAAAATAGTCCCTCGACACTAAGTCTAGAGAACAAAGCAGATGAAGATCAAGCAAATTGTAGTTAAATTCATTGCTTACTTTTGCCATTGAAACTGAACATATGTATGTTCTTGGCCAAATGTAGTCGTCCTTTGTTTCCAAATTCCCATTATGTCAACCCATTAAAATGGCCTGATATTAGCCATTAACTGTTTCATCATAGTCGCATGCCTACACTGACGTAATTAGCATAATTAGCTGACAAACCCACCGTATCAATTACTCTTTGCGCCGGTTCACCCCGTGAAAATCCACTCTTTTGATTAATGTTTGGTCTCTGGCGTGTTTTGATGGACACATGTTTAATCCGTTGTTACAAAACGGCGTAAAAATTTGTCTTTATTGGGGTTGAATAACACCAAACACTCCCATGAAGTTGCTGCACGTTTGCATATGTGGCCGATTGTGAGCATTTTGCTTCAATTTTTTTCATGCCTATGTAAAATCACTGAGTCATGTAAAATACCTATTACTTTCAAATCTTTCACTTTCAATGTCCAATCAGCCAATACAAAATCGTAAGTTTTTTCAATTGTTCGGGTATAGAAACCACAACGTTCATCATCTTCCCTGATTGTACGGCCGCAATAAAAATCATTGAAAAACTTTTTATCACAGTCTAATTGATCCTCTCTCCAGTAACCTTTCAACCATTGAAGTATGTTTCTATCTTTAATTTTACTGCCTAAAGTACATCTTTACCTTCTAAGATAGGTTTTTAACACCTAAGGTATGTTTTTAACGATTACTGTACTTGTTATGATGTGTGTGTGAAGTTAGCTACGAAAGTTATTTTCCTTTTTTTAAATTAAATCGTAAAGAAAGCTGTTTTGAAATTTTTGATACCATTGGCTATCATCCCCACAAGGTCCATTTATTATACGATTTTGACCCATTTATATAAGGCATTTTTTTTTTGCTCAATAGAGGAAAACAATCAGCTTCGCTGCCTATATCTCCGGTCCTAAAGGTTACCCACCGTAACGAAAACTGTTTTGGAATTCTTGATCCCAATAGGTATTCAACCCACTAGGTATGAAAATCGCACCTTTTTAAATTTCATCGAATTTTTCCCGATTGGAGGGAACCTTTATGCTCTTATACAAAATTTAGATTCTTCGGATAGATCCGCTATCCCGGACTGCCCGACAATATAGAAAACTGATTTGAAATTTTTGATCCATTAGCTACCCAGCTCACACAGCTGAGAAACGGACCTTTTTAAATCAGGTACTTTTTCAATACTTTTTTATAAACTGGCAATAGTAGGTGAGAGTAACTACCGGATAGTCACACATTTACCTTAACAGTATATACACTGTTGTCTGCTATTACCAAAGCAGCTGAGTATACAGGATATATAGTACTTCGATTGATGCATAGCGAAAATGAGGTACAATTTGAATTTCAAAGATATGATATGCGGGAAGTACAAGTTGGTTTTATTGTGGGAAATTTGACTATCAAAATAAGCCCAATTTTTAAAGTCCCTGGAGGTGTTTACATATGTACATGGGAATGTACCTTTCAAAAAATGTTTTAAAATTAAAGGAGTATTTCAATAGTTTGTAATAAGTACCTAAAAAAGTACTTTTCAAAATTATTCTTTTTTTTACATTAAACTGTGGAATACTGGCAATATTACCCTGTCACCTGTTAAAAGTTTGTCTGCCACAGGCATAGTCTAGCGTGTATATTAAATAATAGGGAAAATACTTTTGACGGCCGTTTTTTTTTTTAATTTCCCTATTTACACTTTGATAGAAAGTACCAACGCTAAGTTGTTTTATTATTTTAGTTTTGCTTTTTTTTCATCCCCCTCTCTCTCTCTCTCTCTCTGTCTTTCTCTATTCCAAAGTCAATTGACTGTGAACCCTACTGTGCCATACGTTAGCAACTTTACAAATGGGAGCTCAACTCAAAGTGACTTCACATAGAAAGTTGTCACTATGTGCAGTCAGTGGGTTTTTTTTTTTTTTTTTCTTAATTTTCTTCTCTCTGTTCATGATCTTATTTCACATTTTATTTGTCAAAATGTTTTTTTTTTTTTTGTCATTTTTTAATACTATTTGTGTGACTTAAACAAATGTTTGTTGACTCTTTTGACCACACACTAAATAACTTAGTTTTTTTTTTGCCTTTTAGCCATATTTTAACTTTTTATTGATATTTTATCTGTGTTTTAAAGTTTAAAAATGTTCATTTTTTTATTTGAATTTTTTTTTTAATTTTTTTTTTTAATTTTTTTTTTTAATTTTTTTTTTAATTTTTTCATTTTTATAGGCAACTTTATATGTGTCATTGGGTTTTTATTTCAATTTTTTTGTTTTCTTTCTTCATCATTATTTCGCAAAATAAAGTTTTGAACTTGAATAATGATCTCCAAATAAGTGCTGCTGGTAGCTGTGCTTCAAGATAAAAATCTCTTTACAGCTGTAGACCAGTGTTAAACATAATTTTTATTTTGCCTGTGTCTAGTATATGACAATTTATTATGCCGCTAATGATAAAGTAGGCAAAAAAAGAGAGTAACTGTAGAGAAAGTCTATCTTATATGCCTTTGGAAAGCGATTGATCAATAAAAAAAAAAGAAAAAAAATTGTACGAAATTAGTTTATTATAGAAAAAGTACTTTTTATTGGTACTTCACAGTGCTAGTACCTCTAGGGGACTCTTAACTGGCAAGGATGTCAGCTATTAAATATCATCCATCTAAGTGTCATTCATTTGGTCACCGAAAAACGCGCAGAAATAAGTAAAACTTACATTCCATACAAGAGCGGTGTTGAAAACGAGGACATTTTACGAGAATAACCAGCTGATTGCGATCGTCATAATCGACGTAATCTAGTTGCCTCAATCTAGTGGCAGTGTGTAGTCTTATTAGACGCGAACCTGTGATTCAAACCCCAACTAAGAGATCTCGAACAAATCGAAATATAAGAAAAAATTTCTACGGCGCCTTCCTCTCAGCGTCTTCTGGCAAAATCTCTGTGAGTAAATAAAAGTTTCTCAAAAATCTTTCGTTGGGAGTCGACGCATAAAATTAACACTCACAACAAGGGTGAAGGTTGTAATCCTGACGAAAGAATTGTAATGATCTACTAAGTAAGTAAGTAAGTAGAAAGGAATCGAGGTAGTGCGCAAGGAGTTGATAAGGTTACAAGAAATTTTAAAGGGTCTGGAAGATGGGCATTAATGCAAAGTACTCTTTAGCTTCTGTTAGAGAAAGTGTGGCTTGTAATCCTCCTTTAAAGTATTCTGATTATGATGTATTATACACATAGACTTACAAATCCTACCATTTAAAGTCCAACTCACATAAGAGTTACAGTCTTCTGATCATACATATACATATCATACAAGTCTGGCGCTAGAGTAACAGGCTTTCAAGGCTTATTTTTCGAACAAAATTTTTTTCAGTGAAGACTCTCGCTCTGTGCTTACATCAACAAGCAAAATTGAAGCTTATGGGTTTTGGAGTACCCAGACGTAATTTTTAAACGCCATTGCATTCTAGAAGAGAGACTGTTTGGTGAGCATTACTATCTGGACGTGGCATTTGACCTTATTTTTGCGAAAATTCATTTCAAAGAGTCGTCGTGACTGCAATTCAGTGCGCTATGGCGATATGATATCCAACTTGTTTTCTGCGTTTGAAGGTTATGAACTGAACGGTATGTAGTGTCACAAGCTACATAGCTCTATAGATTTTGGTATTATTGCAGGAGAGGTTTCCGGAAAGATAATTTCAGGTTTTGGCGACTTCAATTTCCCACCATACATACATACATAATTGGTCATTACAACCCTTCAGTCAGGATTATTGACCTAGTTTCTCACACCACTTATGTTGTGTGTGTTAATTTTATACATAAGTGGCGGGACCTACAGTTTAAAGTCGACTCCGAACGACAGATTTTTTTGAGAAACTTTTCATGGCAATTTTATTTACTCTCCGAGTTTTTGCCAGAAATCTGCTGAGAGGAAATCGCCGAAGAAATACTTTTTTTATTTTGTTTTGATGTCTGGCCTGGGGCTCGAACCCTGGCTTTACGTCTAATAAGCCAACACACTACCTACTAGACTACGGCGACCCACCAAGAGTACGCAATTTGATGCTGTTCGTTTAGTAAGGTAAAGTTGGAGCATTCCAAAATTAACGTGTTTGAAATTATTGGCGTGACATACATAATTGGTTATTACAACCGTTGAGTCAGGATTAAGACCTAGCTTCTCACATCACTTATGCTGTGTGTGTTAATTTTATACGTGAATGACAGGACCCACAGTTTAAAGTCGATCACGAACGACAGTCATGTCACTCATGTATGAAATTAACACACACAACATAAGTGGTGTGATCCTGACTGAAGGGTTGTAATGATCAATTATGTCTGTATGTATGTAAAAGGGTAAACAAGTCAAAAAGTCCTTTAAAAGCAAAACATTTTAAAAAATTCTCCTTCCTCTCTTCGAAATGTTGTTAGCAATATAAGATAACTTAAATAGTAAAAGAGTAAATGAATTTGGCATCAAAAAAATCGAACACATATGCTGTATACTTGCCCAGAAAATTTTCCATATATTTCATCAATAAATCATACCTACAACGAAAAAGAAAAATATTTTTTTATTATTAAATTATAGTTTTTATGGTTAATTTAATAAAATTATTAATTTAATAAAAAAAACATAATTTTCACAATATTTTGAAATTATGTTTCCTCCCGTTCATACATATATTTTAACATTTAAATTTTAAACATTTTCAAAAAAAAAAATTCAAATTTCAAATGCTTCCCTATAGTGACGGAATTTATTTTTAAAATAAAAAAAGAGGTCATTGACTGACACCATCGAATTAGAAGAAAATCTTTTAATTTTCTGAATTTTCACTTTCGTTGAGAGTCAATGAACTTGATGCCGTATTGCTAAAGAAAGTACATTTTTAATTTTATTAAAAAAAAAAAAAAGACAAGAAAAAGGCGTCGAAAACATATGTCACAGACAATTTCCACTCGACAGCGGCAAATAACGAAATGTCGTTTAAAATCAATTAAGGCCTCCCTGTTACCATAAATAGCTTTAATAAACGGTTCTTTTCTATACAAGAAGCATTTATCAGTGAAGTTGAATTCGTCATCCGATATTTTTGAATTTGAATGAGAATTTGAGACATGCTGATTATTATTTTTTTAGAGCCGTATAGACCAGGCTACGATCTGCTGGACGATATGGTCACCAGCGGCATGTGACTCATGCCACATTGGATATACTGCACGACAGATTTAGGATCATCTCTCATCGTAGTCTAGTAGGTAATGTGTTGGCTTATTACATGCGAATCAAACACGGTCAAACACAAAATAAAATTTTCATTAAAAATTTCTCAAAAAATTTGTCGTTTGAAGTCAACTTCAAACTGTAGGTCCCGCTACTTATGGACAAAATTAATACACACAACATAGGTTGTAACCCTGACTGAAGGGTTGAAATGACCAATTATGTATGTATGTATGTATCATCTCACGTGGATGATATGTAATGTGAACTGGACACCGAGATCGTGCGATTTGACTGAGTTAGACTTTTTTGTAGGGGTTTTTAAGTCTCAAAACCAACAAAACACATGCTATCAGTCAAACTCAACTCGACTTATGCACCATTTGTCATGGAAAATTGCACATTTCGGATGCACTCCACACAGAGAAGTCGTTGAGGACATTTGACGGATGTTATAGTCCACATATAATGGCATCAATAGGTCTTTCAAACATATAAAAAATTTAAATGATATATCAAACACACTTGGTTTTATTTAAATGTGATAATAGGAAGCGCTTAATGAAAGACCCTAGACATTTGATTTGAAACTCGTGATAATTTTTAAACTGAACATTTTTTTGAAATTTATCTCATGAACTGTCCTTGGGACATTCATATCAATATTTTGACGGATGCGAAATTTTTTGTAACCAGAAACTAAAACAATTAAATTGTTTAGCAAATACAGGCGAAAAATTTATAACGGAAAACGACGACGCAACAATGAAAAAAATTTTTTGCGGACGAGCCCGCGCATTCTAGCAATAAAATACACCCACGAAATCATCTGAAACTGTCACCTTATGTCTGCATTGTGTATAATTAGGGCTCTTTAAACAATTTATCAGTTTTTTGTTTAAAACGCTTCGTAAAATTGTTTTTGTGACATTTAAAATTGAAAACGAAAAAAAAAATTAAACGCGCAAATTATTTTTGGCAAATAGTGACGGTAAGTAATAGTGTAGCACAAAATGTCAAAAAAGAAAAGTAAAATCGCGTAACGCCAGACATACCCTACAGCGTAATGGTTTACTGCAAAAATCACTTTCCTTATACACCTTAAAAAATTTTTGAATGGCAACTTAACACAGTAGTAGTACTTTATACAAAAGTACTTTATACAAAAGTACTTTATGCAAAAGTACTTTATACAAAAGTACTTCAAAAGTATTTCATACTTTACGACTTTACTTTAAAGTACTTTCAAAGTAATTTTTTACTAACGGACGACAAATATATTTTTGTGATGTTGAAAATTCTTTTAGTTCTCCTAATAGTCGCCTATTACCAGTCATATTTCTTTTACTTTTTGCAGTGTAAAGTCTTTGGTTTGACTGATAATAGGCCAACACACTTAAATTCATTCAGATTTGTCCATCCATTAAAAATACTCGCGTTATTTTATTTTAGAACAGTTGTCATCGTTCTTCATTTGAAATTGGACCATGCATACCGGAAATGTGTGACGTTCGTCAACACGATTATCATTCAATTTTTTTTTTTTCAAATATCAGGTGATTTTCAGATCCACCCTAATCCACGCAGATCTCAAAATGGGGACACATTTTATAGAAGTTTAACGGAAGTTTTAATCCCTTGAATCCGAATGAGCTGTCGGGGGCAAAAGTTTCTTGCAACTTTCGCTCTAAAGTTTAGACTCTAAACACAACTGGCCCACACTACTGGAATTAGGTTCTAATTTTCTTACACGGATTTAATGATTTAATGCGTTAGTAGTCACCGTTGTCTAGTAGGTAGTGTGTCGGCTTATTAGACGTTAGGCTACGGTTCAAACCCCAGGTTAGATATCAAAACGAAGTTATAAAAAAAATATTTCTTCGGCGACTGCCTCTTAGCAGATTTTTGGCAACTCTGAGAGTAAATCAAATTGCCATGGAGAGCTTCTCAAAAATCTATCGTTCGGAGTTGACTTTAAACTGTAGGTGCCGCCACTTATGTATGAAATTAACGCACACAACATAAGTGGTGTGACGAGCTAGATCAGAATCCTTACTGAAGGAATGTGATGACCAATTATATATGATTTAAGGCGTTCCCCACGAATTTTCTACGGTCAAAACTTACATTTCGCCTTATGACATGAATGAATGTAGCTAGTTCTACAATGACAGGGTTGCCCACTATCGTTGTCTAAAAACGATGCATGCACTGTCCTACTCCTTTAAAAGAGGGGGTACTGTCAGACCTTTATCTTGGGAGAATGAGTCAAAGGACTACCAGGATAGATTATCGACTCCGAATTGCGGGAGTTTGTAGCCAATAGAGGTGTGCACAAGACATATAAAATTGCACAGTATTGTATTTTTCCCAAGACCGAATATTGATTGTAGCTGCAAATATAAATAAGTGTGAAGCAAAAATAGAGTACAAAAAAACAACTGCACTCGTAAACCATTGTACAACAGTATAAAAGAGAGTTGTGTGAAGAGTGCAACAAAAAATATTGTACTCTTCATAGAGTCACAACATGCATTTTTAGTTGTTTGTTTTTGTTTTTTTAACAACAATGAATAAGAAAGCTCCGAATGTTTTGCTCTCGAGAACCGAACATCTTCGTCGACGCCACCATTGCCAGTAACTTTTTTAAACTTTTTATTTCGGGGAAAAACCTTTTTTATGAGTTTATGGCGAAAGCAAAGAATGTATAGAAACACTTATGTACACATATTTTTCAATATGGCAATACTGAAAATGTAGCTTCAGTAGTAAAATATGCTCTTACAACACAAAGCATAGTTCCGTTACTTCACAGACAAACGAGTGCTGTTGTATACATTGAATAAATGAGAAATACACATTTCAGTGCACTCGTAAAATCAAGAGCAACAGAAAAGAGTACAATACAGTATTGCATTCGGTGAAGGGTGAAGTCTTGTGCACACCTCTAGTAGCCAATCATTTCCACCTCTACAATCTGCCACCGCGATGCAGACAACTGCGTTACACATAGAGTTCGTACAAGATCGAATCCGAAGTTTTTAATAAGCCTGCTAAGAGTGGAATGGAATGGTATGACGAAGGTTACCTAAAGTTGATCTGATTTGTACTTGTATGAAACTGAAGTATTCGCAATTTAAATTACAGCCGGGTTTCAATGTAATGAAGATATCCTTGCCGAGAGCCAAAGAGCGATGTGTAAATGCGAAGAGTAAATAAGACATTCAAGGCATTCAAGAAAAACGAAGATGATGCTAAACTTTTCGGATAATAGAGAAAGATGGACTTGCAGCTTGACAAGTAGAATTGACTTAGGTTAGATTAGCGTGTAGTTTGCCGTTCATAGGCAAGTTCACTCGGTGGTCATATCGCATCTTGTGTTAAGATAAGCCACCTTGTCATGATCTGTTAGTGTTGCGTTTGAACTACCCCGAGCTTCGGATGAAACCGCCCAGTTGCCTTAGTAGCACGTTCGCCAGCATGCCCAAATCCACAAACGTTCTGCCACCCAAAAACCGATAACATAAAAGGTGTTGTAAAGATTCCGTTTCTTCCACATCTTGGCAGTTTGTACAATAATCCTGGTGGTGTAGACTAACCTTGTCAGCGAAACTGCCATTAGCGCAGAGTACCATTAGAATTCCTTAGAGTGCGAACTGCTTTATCGACGAACTTAAGTAGCTCCTTGGTTTTCCTGCTGTTCACTGCTGAACACAGTAGTTTTGAAATTCAGCAACCAGATAAGTTAGACGACCTACGATATGTTCAATTCAGTGCTGCTTTTTCCAAATTGTATTAGTATTCTTGTAGGGACGCATACATCCCCCTTTCGTCTCTTCCTCAGACACCTCCGTTCTCTTCCGTGCCAGTTCGTCCGCCTTCAATAATCTAAGTACAGTGGATATCAGCAAAGACTGGCAGAAGCCAGAGTCCTACAGATAAATCCTGGAGTATCTCTTCGAAATTATCTCAAAATAGGAAACGTTAATGACAGCGAAGAGACTGCTGAAATTCACGGATTCTGAGACACAGACTTGTGGACATAGGTGTGACTACGCATTAGATTCCTGTATCTATCACGACCGGCTATACACCAGATACATTAAATTTTCTTAACAAGAAAACTTTCAATGTGTAACTGTGCAAATGAGCTCGTATTATTATAAGCAACTCCAGCAGTGGCTAAAATCAAAAATTTAAATTCAAACTTTGATCCGCATGGAGAATATGATCCATATACATATAAGACATATTTGTCTGGGAGATACTTTCGTTTTAAAAGCCAAAAAAAATAAGCTGATGGCTTCATTTGTTTACAATTTTTCTCTTCTTGTGTTCATTCAAAATATTTTGTTTTGTTTTACTCTCTATTGAATCACACGTTCATTTGCAATAAATTTTTCAATGATTGATGCCTCCTTACTAACGTCGTGAACACAAGTGTTTACTGATCTCATTTATTAAGCCTTTCTTGTCAGTCCATCTGATTTATTAAAACAGAATTTCAATTAAAATCCCACAATTTTTTTTTTAACGATTATGTTAGCTGAGTAGGGACTTCTTAAATTCTTTGGTTAATTTATGGATTTATTATTGCCTTAATTGATCAAATGAAAGATTGAGATTTTCGTTTGAAATCAATTTCAAGGAATTCCAAAAACGAATGAAATTAATTTGAAATAAAATGATTATCAAAGTATTACATTTGTACAGACGGCTCCTTGTCTTAAATCCTATCAAATAAAATGTTAAATGTGCAACACAGTGACTGATACTAAACAAAGATTTCTTTCAAAGATTCTTCGAACTTCTTTTTTTATTTCAAATGATAGTTCGTACCATGTTCTGTTCGGGACGAGAGTATTGATAGTCAAGTTCTTTTTGGAGATAAACGGCAAGGCAAGTACTTTAACAGAACAATTTTATTTAACAAGCAATAAACGTTGATGTAATTGTCTATCGCTACAGCTCTTAGAATACTTAGATCATTTGTGTAATAATAAAACGACACCGTAGCCAGGGACATTACATTCTGTCCATTATTTTCCAAACTTAAGCTAATATCGAAGTCTAGTAGGTAGTGTGTTGGCTTATTAGACCACGGCCAGACATTAAAACGAAAATATGAACGGCGACTTCCTCTCAGCAGGAAATTTTGGCAAAAACTCTGAGAGCAAATAAAATCGGCATGAAATGTTACTCAAAAATCTGCCGCTCGAAGTCGACTTTAAACTGTAGATACCGCCACTCATGTATAAAATTAACGCACACAACATAAGTGGTGTGAGCAGCTAGGTCGTCATCCTGACTGAAGTGTTGTAATGACCAAATATGTATGTATGTATTTAAGCTAATATCGACAACAATATGATCAATGGCTACATAGAAGCTTAGCATTACAAAAATATGTAACTGCAGCACATAAATTCACGCGTCTATTCTGGCCAACCAATATCCATATCCAAGCAACGTAGATTATAGTTATCGTGCTTCTTCGTTCGATAATAATGTTTCCGGCCGATCTATAACGATACTTTAACGACAAATTTACCTTAAAGCGGAATGAATGAAAAAGAGATCGATGCGGTGTGTTTGGCGTCAGTGAAATGGACTAGAGATTTAACTTTAGGCTGAGGGGTGGACCAGAGTCATTTTAAATCAGATTCTTCCGCGCCACGTTACGCTATTATTGAAGGTTACTTCCTAGAACCAGTCCCTAGACTGGAACTTTTACACTAAAAATAGGTTAAGTGTTGTACAGCTTCTGCTGCTAAAGTTAAAAGATAAACCCATTTTTTCCCGAATTTGTACCGATAGTCTATTAACCCAACTGCGACGCGTGAATTTGGAAACAAGTTTCAGTAACATGACTCTGTCATACACTAAAAAATTTACGGATTTCTCACTTGACGACCGTCATGGGACAACGCAAACAGCTTAGTAAGAGCCATAGAAGCCCAAGTAGAGATTTCTTCAGCACTTTAATAGGAAATGAATTAGTAGAACCCATAGTATTAGTGATATCTACATCTTTTCTCAATTTCACAAAAAATAAGGTGTACGCTCCTTTAAAATGTTGCTATGGTCACTGACACCGAGACGATATTCTAAGACGAAAGCAAAAAAGTAAGATGAATGGGACAGTAGGGTGAGATCACATTCGTGACATACCAGTATAGACAGGGTCGTCTGAACCCATTTTAAGATAAAAAAAAAATTTTTTCCAAGAGTCTCCCACAATACCAGACATCCACCCTTTATTATAAGCAGAACTGACCGGTACCACATTTTTATTAATATTTACGGAACATAGAGGAAATGACGCTTCTGATGAAGTTTGAATTTTGCAGAAAGTTATAAAAACCGGGCAGTTTAATAGGGTTGTTTATATAAGGTATCGGTCTAAATTTTAATCATCGGTTATTTAGAATCTGGCAATACTTATGTTATTCTATTCTGTCACAAAATTCAGTATATTTTCTCTACTGAACGTAATGAATCGATTTAATCTTCGTTTTCGCTTCGCTAGATGGGCCAACGAGAAACTGCACGATAACGTCGATTTTGCCAAGCTCATTTTCATCTTTTCATTTTCAATCCACCCATTACGATTGACTGTTTGCGGAACCACCATTGGCCTATATTTCTTTGAAAATGAGGAAGATGCAACCATTACGGTCCATGGAGACACCTATCGCACCATGATAACCGATTTTTCTTTTGTACCCGCTCTTCATGGTATTGATGTGTACGATGTTTGGTTTCAACACTACTCATCGACTTATTGCGTCAAACGTTTGATAGCCGTTTAATTAGCTGAAATTATGATGTCAATTGGCCGCCAAGAAGCTGCAATTTGACACCGTTGAACTATTTTCTGTGGGGCGTCGTTAAAGAAAAGTGTTATTCCGATAAACCAGAAACAATTGAGTATTTGAAGACCGACATTCGTGATGTCTTTGCCGAGATACGATCCCATACACTCGAAAACGTGCACGAAAATTGATCCGATCGAATGAGATACTTTGGGCCAGCCGCGGAAGTGCGACTTCACATGGAGTCTGTAAGACATCCACACTGATCAGACGGACATCACTAAATGGCATAACAAAACATTATATTGTGACTCTTGTGTGGATGTATGATGTAACAAGCATTAACGGTAGTCAAGTCGCTAATGGGCCAGCAAAAGCTGCCTGTATATTACCTATCATATGATTAACGTCCCAAAATACTCGCTTAAAGTAAAGATTGATTGTTATTAGTTCACAAAGATAGTGGAGACCAAATTGATATGCAGATTATGCTTACAAAATATCATCTTTACAGTTCCTTGTTCACAGAGGCCATTTGCGAATGAGGTTTGGTGTGTTTACTGTCTTTCTCATCACAGTAGCATTTGAGAAAAAAAATACCTTTCCAGCAAGCTAGTCAAACAGCACAAACACTATATGCCGTATAATTTCAACAATGCAACAGGATGCAATAATATTTTTTGAAATTATCTACGGATTTAATTTAAAACAAAAAGAAAATAGATTTTCCTATGATGCAATAGTAGTGATGCAGGCAGTCCATAAACGTTGCTCATTACCTGGGATTTAAAATGTTTCTGTGTTTACCTCACTAATTACTTTTTTTCTATTTTAAACACTATTTTTCCCCAGTTTTGTAAAAATGATTCAAACAAACCCTACATATTAAATTTTTTTTCATTCTGCTTAACAAAGCAACAAAAAAAAGGTGGTCTTTGGACAAAAACCCAAATGCCAGCACATGCCATTTTACCATTTTTAATCCCCTAAACAGCTGGCTTTTTCAAGATTTTAGAATTTTGTATGCTGAGCGATATGGTTGGTATTCCTCATTAAAACACTTTCTATGTTCTGCTGTTTTAGAAACAAAAATTAAAAAAAAAGGTTCGGCCGGTCTGGACTGTCTTCTTAAATAAGAAAATGTCTGCAGCAAATGTAAGTCCTTTGGCGTGATTAGCATGAGCAACGTTATGATATGTTTACAAAATTGTAAATCCCCTTCCATGACATAACGAAAATAAATACAATAACAACAATAATTACCCAAAAATACAATGAATTAGGTCGATAGCATCTAGTTAAAGCAGCTTCAACGGGAAGAAATAGGTAAAAAAGGAACATTTAAGGCATCTACGCAACCTCTGCAAACTAAAACGGCAACCACATAAATTATTGAAATCAGTAGCCACTACTGGACACCATAGATTGTATAAAGTTTAAACACTTAATTTCGAAAGACACCTTGAGTTAGGCCCACAAGCTTTTTTAGTCCCAGAATGACCTACTCTGAGCCTATGGTTAAATTCCCGACCATCTTCGAAACAGAAGTCTATGGTGTCGAGGTGGTGGGTAGGAGTAGCAGTAAAATGAGACATCTGACAATCAAGCCGCCATTCTAGTACTTGGCTCTTACTAGGTTAAATCGAAGATAGTATGGGACTCTCTGAAGAAGCTAATTCAACAATGTGGGCAAAATATGATTACTCACTGCTGAGTTCCAGATCATATGGCAATTCTCGGCAATAAGCAAGCAGACAAGCTTGCGAAGAGAGAAACATTCATGTCACTGATATAGCCAGAAAGCATTTCTGAAATGGTAACGGCTTTTGAGAAACTTATGCTCAAACAAAGGAAAGATAAAGAGAAGCAAAGATTCTTCTCAATAAGAGGAGATATAGGTCATGCTTCAGATTCATTCTTTTGATAGGAGACTTAGTGTACATTTATGTCTTGGGTCCAGATAAAGAGAAGCAAAGATCCTTCTCAATAAGAGGAGATATACATAAATCATGCTTCAGACTACCCAAGAAAACTATCCAACCAACCTGGGGTTGTCTTGAGCCCAACATACAGATTCGGTGAGGACGAATCATCAGAATACATTCTTTGAACCTCTGAAGCATTAATACATTCCAAAAGGAAACTCCTGCGTACATATCAGATGCCGGGAAGTGAATTGTCATTGTTGACACCGAGCAGCATCCTGTTCTGTTCGTCAGGGCAATAGGCTTGTAGGTGATGAAATTTGAGAGAGGGTCAATAACTCCGCGACACCCATTTAACTGAGCAAGCAATACTTGTCCTATCAATAGGCATCTTTGAGTAGACTTTTATCAACCAATCCGAGACATGTAACCATGGACATCAGAATAACGCGTGATTTTAGGAAAAATTAAAATAAAGAGAATGTAGCTAGGCTATGATTTGCTAGAAGTTTTCTAGGGTTAATACTATGCGATGCCCTAAAGCTAACTACAGAGTCGTCATGAAGCGTCCTCACTAATTGGAAATAAAGCTGGACTCCCTTGGAATTAAATGGAAAATTGGTCTAACTGGTTTAATAAATATTTGGCAGATTTGACGTCAACTAACGATAACCTTTAGACTACGGAGAAGGTTGAGTGATATGAGATATTCGGAAAGGAAGTGGATTAAAGTCTCCTCCTCTGCTAATGACCTATAACCTCAACGTTATCAGCGGGTAAACGAAGACATTACGCCTATCACAATTATTCGCAAGATTAGATGCAGTGAGGCTAAAAAATGAAATCGATTAATTTATTTGAACACTTCGCAATGCAACCTGTATTTCACTGATTTATCGGCACTACGACGAATTCTTAACCACCTCTTCTACGCCTTCGTAAACTATTTATAACTTTTTTGTACAGCGTAACCCAATTTTTTTTTGAGGCACGATAAAACCGAATGCCATACTGACGATGAAGGTATGAAATATAAAAATTGTCTCCAAATACACAGAGTGTCGTCCGTCATCCAAGAGACGCTTTTGCCAAAAAAAAAAAAAAAAAAAAAAAAAATTAACGGCAAGTTCACAATAGCACTGTGGATAGCATACCGGTAACGAGAAATAAAATCAAATACTCTTCAACAACAGCAAAAGTTTGTGAACATAATACTCCTGCTGGCACTGCAAAGACACAAAATAAAAAACGTGTAGTATTTGGAGCACAGAATTGAAACTCGAAGAGAAAATAAAAACCAGACTTGGTAAAGAAGTTGTGCGTTAATTAAACATACACGCATTATAACAATACACATGCGTGCATAGATAATTATGTGACCGGTGCCTATTCGCAGTAGGTTGTCATGCTTTAATGCAACAAAGTAATGGCCCCAGTTGAGTTAAAAAGTTAAAATCAATATTTCAGGACATTTAATTCAATTTAAACGTTTTGCACATGGCGTTTGCTTTTGAAAGGCAAAGTGTGATCATTTCTTTGAAATTCAAGTTTATTTTGAGAAGGGGACTTTTTTATTTTATTACCGCGCTCCTACACACCCACCATATACATATGTATGTACATACACAATTGGTCATTATAACCACATGTCGGCACAAAGAGAACATGATAAAAATGTGAGAGTATTTGTGAGAGGCATGTGTTAACCCAGAGGAAAATTGTTAGTAATATTTTCAAGTCTACTTATTAACCCAATAATATCTATATGTGAGCGGAATATATAGAATAATTGTAATGCGCTAAATCCATAACGACATCGTATTTAACTTGGCAAGTATTCTTCCAAAAATCGTAATCATTTCTCATTGATTTTAGTGAATGCTACTGTAATATTTCTTTGGGTGTATAATTGAAGTCTGAAAAAAGCGACATGAACCTTCTTCTTCTGAATGCATTTTTACGCTTTTTAAACAAACATTGCTGATGTTCGTGTCCTATATGTGTAAAAAGCCGAAGATGTACTTCCCCTGATATTGTTATTGGATATTGGTGATTATAACCATTACATCGGGATTGTCGACTCCAAACGACAAATTTTTGAGAAACTCTTCATGGCAATCTTATTTACTATCAGAATTTTTCCAGAAATCTGCTGAGAGGAAGTCATCGAACAAATATTTTCTTCATATTTCGTTTTGTTATAGATGTCTGACCTAAGGT
Source organism: Sarcophaga caerulescens (assembly GCA_927399465.1). NCBI lineage: Eukaryota > Metazoa > Arthropoda > Insecta > Diptera > Sarcophagidae > Sarcophaga > Sarcophaga caerulescens. Next base: position 55,062,204 of record OV656873.1, read on the forward strand.
TTGAACCGTGGCTTTAAGCCAACACACTACCTACTAGACTACCCGTACCATATGGTTCCACTAAGGATATTTATCTGATGTGGTTGGCTGTTGTTAATTTTTTCCCAGCTTAGGTGGGGCTACATTGTCCTAGTTGTGGTAGAACTGTATTTATTAAATTTTCTTTCGCCAACCTTGGCGTCTTAAGCCAAGAAGATTGTACTTTGTCGCCATACATTTCATAATATCGGGCTTCTTCCTGATAACATGACCGATCTACATGCGTACCTTTTGTAAGTATGATTTGTTTCAGTATGTGTTGCCAGTTGGCTCTGTTGCAGATATCCGTGTTGCTAATGAAGTTAGGCCAGAGTATCCTACAAATGACTCTGAGGCACTTATTGTTGAATGGCTGCCATTTGTGCACGATAGTGTACAACGCCACGTGTTACACAACGCGGTATTGTACGATGTCTTGAAGTCAATTAGCTATTAAGATTGGGCGACAGGACATAGTAAGACGTTTTTCGGGGCTACGTTCAAGAACGTGTGTATGCAAATGATCTCTAGTGTTGGAACATTTAACAACTAACATTCGTCCAACTATCGCAGAAATGATTCACATAAAACGTGAAAATTATCTCAAAAGTTGCTGCAACCTATCCAGAAGTGGTCTTTTGTACAGAATGGCCAGATCCAAGTATCGAAATCATAGCTCAACTTGTATTTTATATTTGTAATCGAAAAAGTGACAATCTGTTGCATATCAAAACAACTCAATAAAGAAAAAATCGTACCAACAAGTGCCTACAAAATCTTTAATTTAAAAACCAAGTGGCTTAGTCATCAATGCCGTCATATTCGTTAAAATAAAACGAACAACAACAACACCAATTATATGAAGACAAAAAAAATTTTAACAAATCTTATGGTTGTTGACAAATCGCCTTTTTGCCGGCAAACATTTTTGTGTTTTGCAACATAAAACCCAACGACAACAGCAAACAAATAAGGAGCAAAACAAAGAAAGAAAAAAAAAACAAAAAAATAAACAGAAAAAGAAGAACGAAAAGCATTGAAAAGGCAGATGCTGTTGTTGCAGCCGGTTATTGTTGTTGTTGTTGTAGTTCTTGTTGCCTTTTTTTTAATGTAGAAACGCCTGTTGCTCAACTGTACTTTAAATATTTCCTTTTTGTTTTTTATTTTTTGTTTTTTCTTTTTCTTTTTTATACCATTTTCCCTATGACACTGCAACAACACGAATATGTTGTAAACAAATAAAAAGTGTCTGCCTTGCAGGCTTTTGCATGCAAGCATACCAGGGCTCTCACATTTATTATGTTTTTGTTGCTGCTATTGTATTTATAATTATTGTTGTTGTTGTTGTTGTTGCTGGTTAATATTAATGTTTATGAAATTGCAATTAACGGCAACCATCCATAAACGGAGGAAGCCAGGAAGGAGACATTTTAAAAAGAAGGAAAAAAAAAACTTAACGATTAAGCCAGAGAATTATGGACGATCAGGGTGACGATTATGATGCCCTACAATCCAAAAAAAAAAAAAAAAATTGTTGGAAATTAAACAATGTGGACACCAAACGACAGATTTGAACAACTTTTCATGGCAATTTTATTTTCTCTCAGAGCTTTTGTCATAGGACTGCTAACAAGGGTTTGAACTACAAGCTCTCCTCTAATAAGCCAACTTAATAGACTGTGGCGTAGTCTAGTAGGTAGTGTGTAGGCTTACTAGACATGAGGCCTAGGTTCAAGCCCGAAGTCAGATATCTTCAACAAAACGAAATGAATGAATATTTATTCGGCGACTTCCGCTCAGCAGATTTCTGGCAAAAACTCTGGCAGTAAATAAAATTGTCATGAAAGTTTCTAAAAAATTTGTCGTTCGAAATCGACTTTAAACTGTAGATTCCATCACTCATGGATAAAATTCACACGCACGACATGAGTGGTGGTGTGAAAAGCTAGGTCATAATCCTGACTAAAGGCTGGTAATGACCAATTATGTATGTTATGTATGTATGTATGTATGTATGTATGTTATGTACGTTGCCACTGTTAACCAATACAAGCTTGTTTCTATATCTGGCCATACAATAGCCTCATATGACAGTACTGGTCAAACTATCATGTCATTTATACAGATTGTAATGACCAATTATGTATGTATGCAGTGGTGTTGTGCTAATTTTTTTTTTACCGGAACGCGTATATATAATTATATAGACAGGGCCGATCCTGGGTAGGCGGCCGCTCTGTGCGGTCTCATGTCCCAAATTTAATGACGGGAGTGATTTTCCATTATAATCCTGGCGGCGTCGTTTTTCTTTTCTTTTTTTTTTCAAAACGTCAGCCAATTCTCGTTTTCAGAAATCATCTTTAGTTCCGGAACGCGTTCCTGTCCAAAAAGGAAGTACCGGAACGACGTGCCGGAGCGTTCCGGCTCGACAACACCACTGTATGTATGAATGTATGTAATAGACTGCGGTGACTTCAAATGGTGGCTACATTAGCTTAAAATATATAAAAACAGAGGAGGAATGTAGCTAAATCCATAATCTCCCTCCATGGTTTACATAATGCCAGTGTTCTACCAGAAAACGTAGAGAGTTAATAAATCGATTAAAACAACATAAAAAATGAAGCCAACTAAAGCAAACACCAGCCAAATTAACCATCTTTGTGTCCATTATTTCCATTTCTTTGGGCTGTCACGTGAATTTTGCTTTTAGATTCCAGTCGATCATTAAAAATTTTAGTGCAACTCGTTCTTCGTGACATCATGACAGATTAAAAAAAAAAAATATCGCCAAAAGCAAGTTTTAATGATGTTTCGAGGTCATCCGTCAGAGGGTTGCAGTTTTCAGAAATTTGGGCACTCAACTCTATAGGTGCCTACGCATGCTCCTTGACAAATTTCTCATTTGAAACCTAACCAAATACAGTCAAATAATATGGAAAATCTTGTCTTCTGTTTTGAAATTTGTGGATACAATGTATATCTATCGGGGAACATCATCTAACGCCATTTGTAACAATTTGGACTTTCCGAAAGAATTGCCTCTTTGTCCGGAGGACCTATTATGATAACATAATATGCATTATGCACGCTAACAAACCCAAAATTTCTCGGTAAAAACATTCCCAATAAAAATGCCTTCTGGTCTCTTAAAATTAATTCCAACAGAACTGCAATGTTCCCCAAGTCTAACCTTTAAGAATACCACGTGCTTTCTCTAGTCTAAACGATAATGACAGGAGATATGCTGAACAATACAGAAACTAGCTACTTATCTTTCTTTCATATCACAAAAAAGTCTGAGTATCTCTAGCAGAACCTAAAGGATCTTACAATTCTTCTGCAGTAAACAGTAGGAATACACCAGTGTTAGCAGAATTTACATCCACCATCACAGTCTATGTAGGGTATTAAATACAACAACAACAACAACGACAACAACAATACTATGTTGTAAGAAGGAATGAGAGCCTCTAGAAACCACAAGAAGAAAATGTATTTCTTCTGTTTCTCTGTTTACTTTTTTTTTTGTTGCTTTCGTGTTACTTCTTGTTGTTATTTTTGCAGCTTGCACATTAACTCCTTAAATTTTAAAGAGCAACAACAGCAATAACAACACGAACGTCTACAACAAATAGGGAATACAGAACAAACAAAAAAAGCAGAGGAAAAAACAACGAGCAACTATCAGTTGCTGTGTACGACGGAGAATATACAAATCTTACTTTGGCACTCCAAGCTGGCAGTGTTGACAAAGTAGCGATTTTTTTGTTTGAAATGTTGAATTACAAGCCGTTCAGTTCATAATATTCAATTCCAAACCAAAAAAAGTCAAATGAGACCTCCAGACTATAATAACGCATACCAAACAACCACTATTCCCAGATTCCTATTTCTCACTTTCTATCTCTTTCTCTCTCCCCCTCTCTTTTCTTTCTTCCTCTCGCTGTCGTCCTCTCCCTCTTTTTTTTTTCTTCCTCCCACTGTCGTTTTCCCTTTCTTTCTTCCTTTCACTGGCCTTTTCTTTCTGTCCCTCTTTTTTTCACTCACATTGTTTCTCCGTCTCTTTTCCTTCCTCACCCTTTCTCATGCTCCCACTATTTCTATCTCCCTCTCTTTAAGCTATTCGGAAAGGTTCAACAATCTGCCTTACTCTTAAATTTAGAACAGTCTGGGTAGGCTAGTGCTGCCTATCAAGGCTGGGTTCACACGAGATTTCGTCAATTTCACTTAGAGCTTGGGGGTGCTCAGATAGATTAGATAACTCCTCAGAGAGGGTAATGTGCTAGCGTTTCAGGTCATAAAAATGCAGTGACAAGTTCCGCTTGTTGTCTGACAAGACTAAAAAACTTTTGATTTCAGCGATTTTTAATTTTGTTCTACCGCCACTGATGTCAACATTGACCTCCAATGTCTGTATGTCTCAATTGAATGTCTGTCTGTCTATCTGTCTGTCTGGCTATGATGCTGGGTGGTTTTGTGTATACAAATGAAAATGAAAACAAAAAAAGAACGCTGCTTCAATTGTTCCCTTAACAGTCAACCAGTCATCCAAAACTGCATACTCGTAACCAGATACTAAAGACATGCGAAAAACGGCGATTGCTACGGCGGTGGTGGTTGTATGGAGCACAATCTTTAAATGCTTTAATAGGCAAAAACGGAAGAAGCTGTTGCTATTTTTTTTTCTTTCTCCTTTTTTTTCTTTTTTTTTTTTTTTAAAACTCTGTGTACGTATGTATGCAGATATGTATGTACATTAAATGTCTGAGCGTTAAGCCCTTAGCAATGACTTCATCTCCTTCAAAAGTGCCATAAAAGGAAGTACAAAGTCTGTTTTGAGCATCTTTGACTGCCATGCCTTAGTGGTGTGTTGGATGTGTTGCAAAGGAATCTGTCTGTCTGTTGGTAGAGTTTAGTTGTAAGGAAGTAAATATTTCTCTTGTCTTGGCTATTGTCTTCAACTATGAAGTGAACTGCCAAAGAAAGATGGCAATCCATGTACTCTTTTTGAGCGTTTCGAAAAGCCGGAAAAACCAGGGTGTTTATCACATTATCAGTGCCTACAAAGGGGTTTCCTTTCATTATCATAATTTCCATTATTATTCTCGCTAAATGGCGTTTCATTATACATTTTATCCGCTCCTTTTTAATTGTTTTTTCTATGTGGTCTTTATCAGTTGTTTTCTTTTTCATCATTTTAATAGGATTTAAAGGAAAGGTGTCTCCAGAAATTATCAAGATTGGTATGCAATTGAAGGGCGTTCCTTTAGAGATTATTGACCTACTGTATGGACAACTAAAGACAATAAAACAAAGAAAAAATGACACGAAACACAATAAAACGAAATTATAAGACCTAATAGTGGACCCACTATAAAGAAATCTAGCTGAACTGTGTCTGCATACGGGAGCTAATTAAAAAGGCGATTGAGATTGGTATCGAAATGTCCAAAAGTCCAGGTCGAACAATCTGAAAAATCAATAATAGACTCGGTTAATCTAAAAGTTCAAGGCGCTGCAGCGTAGGAAATTCTGGCGACGCCAAGAAAACAAAAAGGCTTTTAATGCCAGCCTGGTGGACTAAAGCCCACTATGTCTGAGGCATGCAAGCATACAGAGGCGCCTTATTTTTATGGCTGCACCTCTCTATCGGTGTTCAAATTCCAGTTTGACATAATGGACGGCAGAAACGAATGGAACTGCGAGGAGAAGGAGGACTACCATTTTGGCCTTTTAAGAAAAAGCAGGAAAAGGTCCTTAAAGCAATAAAAAATGTCTGCAAGCAACGAACTTATGGCTGCCCTTCGAAGAAAATCCCAGGCATTCAGCAACAGCATTCACGATCTGAATGTTAAATTGAAGATAAGATCTTGCCAGATCCTTAGAAAATATTTCACAATTACTACTCACACTATAAGCTACATACATATACAGTGCCTTAATGGCCCTACTGACTAGATTGTTCACGTGTTTATTGGTCCTATGGTCTACTTCTATGGAAAATTCCAGCCACTAATCGAGTTTTATGCACATGTCATGTGTCCCCGTTAGGAACCAACTAGTACTATTAACAAATCCTATCAATAACACGCTCGTATATTCTTTAATCCAGTTTTCCAAATAGCAGGTCACTCACACAGAAAGTTCTGTACTGGGTTTCTTTGCTTCTCTTATAATATTCGTAATCTGGACCGATCATATACCCAAATATAGATCGAATCATACAGTATAACTTAATTATACCCGCAAGAAGCATGACTGAATTATTAAAAAAAATCAAAAGATTCTTCCCTCACGAGAATAGATATAGCATTATAGATTTTCTACAAGTGGCGACATCAGATCACATGTCTTTCAATCAAATCCAAAAACCGGAAATTTGCTACCCACATAATACTCGCGAGAACTAACCGGTATCAGACAAGGCCAATGCAAATGAAAAGAAACTTCTTCTACCATTTACTGCATGGTTGAGAACATGTACCAACTAGGGATGCCAATCGGAAATCCCGAAACTCGAAATCCCGGAATTTTCGGAATTTACAAATCCCGAATCCCGGGATTTTTTAAAACTTGTCCCGGGGTTTTTCGGGATTTTTCGGAATTTTCGGGATGTGAATTCATATGTACTTTATAAATTAAAAAAGAATTCGTTTACTGCATTTTTTATTTAGTATTACGTTAAATAATACCCATGCAATTTTTCAAGTGCATCTTACAATAAGTGAGTATTGTAAACACCCTGAATATTTTCAAGCTGCATATAGCTATCTTGGAACTATATTACCAACAAGTGTTGATTGCGAGAGGTGTTTTCAACGGTGGCGTATGATGACAACAAAATTCGTTCAATGCTATCAGATGACATGTAAGATGCTTTAATCTTTTTAAAATACCAAGATTTCGAGATTTAATTTTCAAATCACCCCGTAAACTTATTTAATTTAATTTAAAAGAGACTGAAAGGTTAACTTTTTTAGAATAGAATTGGATTCTGTGTCCGTTTTACGAGGCTTGAGATCATGGGTACCTGAGAATATATTGCGCCGTCTATTCTAATTCTATAGATCTCACGAAAGTGCAGAGTCAATCACGTAATACGAAGGCTCCCTCAATAGCATCTAGTCCACGTAGAGTACTAACGTGACCAGTGTGCCTAACGCCCTGAGTCCCAACGCTGACTCCTCAAAGACGCACTTGCAATGACATTCGGAGGTAGTTGGCCTTGCATTGTCTCCTGACTGCCCTGAGGCGTAGAAGTCATGATGATCCTGTTTGGAGGGAATATGCAGGATACATGCCTAGTTCAAGCTGTTGTCAACTTCAAATGAAATCAATTAATATCTTATCTTTTCTTTTATCTTTGAATATGAAAATATCTTAAGTTTTCAATACCTCGCAAGTATTTTGAAAATTATGTCACACAAGTCTAGTCAATATTTTTTCCCATTTCGGTAATTTCAGTAAAAGCAAAAAAAAAAACGCCACATACATATATAATACATTTTAAGCACTTAATTAAATAAAAAAAAAATTGGCAATAGGTTACTAGGAAAACGTTTTTCTTCATCTTTTTATCATTCGCTTACATCAAAGAGAAATTTTGTTTTTGTAATGAAACTTCTTCCCGCTCGTTGGCTGTATGAAACACTCACATGTCAATAATTTCCTAAAAACATAGATTCTTACATTTTATGATCCCTCTTAAGTTGTTGTTGTTGTTGTTGTTAATGTTTTCCGATAATCATTTATTTTCCGTTTCATATTCTTTGTTCTCAAAAGGAATAAAATTTAAAGTGTTTCTTTGAAAAATTCTTACTTAAACGTCCTTAAAAATCTGTAAAAACTAAATGCAATCGAAGAAACAACAGGGAGTCTCTCTCTCTCGGAAAAAAACAAAAAAACGATAACAAATTTGGCCTCTCATTACTATGCCCAGCTAGATCTCTCAGTATTTTTGTTGTTGTTGTTGTTGTTGTTGTTTTTATTAGTTTCAGTGCTTAACTGTATTTTAAAGAGAAATAATTAGAAATTGTTTCTGTTACTGGAAGTTAGTAGAACTACATGCACAATTGCCTTGCATTAAAGCATTAAAAAATACATTCACACATACATACATACACACAAACGCACGCACACACACACAGATAAATTACTTTATTTACAAGCCATCAATCTTTAAATTTTGTGTTGATAATGCCAGTCAGGGGTGGAAGTGCCTTTTCGTTAGAAAACACATACCGAGTCTGTTCAATGATTTTTTTTTTTCAGAATCAGAAGCCAGGCTATACTTTCCTAAAGGTAGGTTGGTGCAATCGGCTCGGCTTTAGAATTGCTACAGGGTTGAGAATTCACCACCTACTTAACAGCCAAATCGTGAAAACTGTTGCTAAACCTTTGAAAATTTCTATGTCGTTGCTCTTAGGATCTTTTAATTGCCTGAAGGACATTCTGCTGCTTTTTCTTATAAAACTAAAATGATAGTCCTCCTTCTCGCTGTTCCATTTGTTTTTGCCAGCAACCGTGTTAAATTGGTATTTAAACACCAACAGAGGTATATAACCATCTAAGTAAGACGTCTTTATTTTGTTAGATGTCTCAGACATAGGCATCACTAGTCCACTTGGCTGGCATTGAAGGATTTTTTTGTTTTCTTATCTGTATTCCTAAATTTGTCGACGACAGACGCTGTAGCGCTTTCATCTCCTTCATAAACCATCTCTATCATTAACTTTTTAGATCGTTAGGGCTTTGTGCCCTTAGTTCGAAGTTTCTTTTCTGTAGACGTGAGGGCTCGGTTTAAACCTCAGGTCAAACGTCTCCAACAAAACGAAATATGAAAAAATATTTCTTCGGCGACTTCCCCTCAGCAGATTTCTAGCAAAAACTCTGAGAGTAAATACGAAAATCTTCTCAAAAATCTATCTTTCGCAATCGGCTTTAAACTGTAAGTCCCGCCACACATGTATAAAAGTAACACACCCATCACAAGGGGTGTGAGAAGCTAAGTCGTAATCCTGACTGTAGTCTTGAAAAATGACCAATTATATATGTATGGATACATCTCACCCTGGCATCACTAAAAAAAGACGATGAAATTGTGGAAAAAAAAGAAAAAGATCGGTAACTAGACGTTCGTCACGAAACAGTTAGCAGCACTTTGAAGAAAGCAGGATACATAAAACAGCTGAATGTTTCGGTACCTACCTCCCACTTGGAAATCATTACTAAAACCAAACAAAAATGTATCATTTCTGACACGAATAGTAACGAGCGATGGAAAATGGATCGTGTACGACAATAATATGAAAAACATATCATCGACAAAAAAAAAAAAGAAGCTTTGGTAACGGTGGCAAAGCCTAGATTCACACCAAGAAAGACGTGTTTTGGACAAAATTAAAAAGAAATTGTTCATTATTAGCTTCGACAGCCGGGTTAAACGATTGATTGTGAACTCTACTACCAACAGCAAAATTCCTAACTAAATTTCTACCCGTAGTATCATCCGATAACGCCAAATTCTTAGAATTATACTAGTAAACGACTAGTTATTTGTACATTTTCATTGTTGTTATATCTTTGTTTGCAATTTTTCTATTTACTTATCATCAAATTTATTTACTTTGTTAAATTGAAAACAAAAAGAGAAGAAAAATCTTCTTAAAAACAAACGAAAAAAAATTTTACTTTTGTTTGACATTCAGCATCACCATGTGAAAATAGAAATTTTCCATCTCTGATGCATGTTTGTGTGTGTTGCATTTTCTTCTTCTTTGTTCTGTAGAGAAAGTAACCGAAATTTCTTTTGAACATGTTGCTGTTTTCATTTCTTTGTTTGTTTTAATGCCTTTCTTTACCTTTTTTTTCCCAAGCCCGCTCTTAACAGTAGGGGGTCGATTTTTTCCATTTTCAATTTCCCTTTTTAATGTGTCTGTGTGTGTGTTTTTTTGTTTTTAATTGCAAATGGTTTTTAACAGCCTTGATTTAATTTTTTTTTATTTTTTATTTTTAATGAAAAACATATTGTGTATGAGATTTAGAAGGATTTTGAAAATAATTTCCTATGAAATCTACAAACAAAGAAAACAAAAATAAAGGGTTCTCCATTTCGTCGATTTTCAAATTAATATTAAACAAAAAGAAGTTATTTCATTATAATGCTTGGAACTAGCCACTATATACGAAACTCTGGATTGATTGCAATAGTCGATCCTTCTAAGGTATAGTGCGACCGCTTTTTCCATGTTTCAGGTGGTATCTTGGCGATAACTGTACTAACTTAATTGGCGTCAGGATGGCAACCTATCTTGTCACACCAACCATATTGTGAGCGTAAATTTTACACATGCGTGGCGAGAACTACAGCTTAACGGCGGCTTTTAACCACAGATTTGAGAAACTTTTCATGTGAATTTTATTTTACTTCCACAGCTTCTGCCAGAATACCGTTAAGGGGAAGTCGCCTATAGAAATATTTTTTCATATTCCGTTTTGTTAGAGATGTTTTGGGTTTTGAACCACAGCCTGCCCCGTCAAATAAACCAACACAATACCTAGGAAGGTCAACCAGGTGATAATCAGAACGAAGTCATGGGTCGAGGACAGAGGACTCAAACTCGCAACGGAGAAAACGGAGTTGATAATTCTTACGAAGAAGTGTATACCGCTGGAAATCGACATCACGACATGCGACACCACTCTGACGACGCGGAAAGTGGTCAACTACCTTGGCATTCGACTGGACCCTAGACTGACGTTCTGACGTTCTACAACACGCTGCAACCAAGGCAGCTAAGGTTACCTCCTTACTTAGCAGGCTTATGGCCAATATTGGTGGTCCTATACAGAGCAGACGCAGATTGATGATGGAAATAACGGACTCTATTTTGCTTTACGGCAGTGAGGTCTGGGCAGAAGCATTGAGGGTCGACTGTAGAAGGAAAATTTTATCATCGGTACAACGAACCGCTGCACTTAGAGTGGCATCTGCGTATAGGACTGTATCTAAGTCAGCAATACTGGTAATTAGTGGTGTAATACCTATAGGTCTACAGGAAAGCGAGCAGAAGAGAGTGTGGGAGGCTAAAAACGTGCACGGAGAGACAGTAAATGTCGACGACGCCAGAAAGCGAACCATACAACAATGGCAAGAGGAATGGAACACTGAGACGAGTGGTAGATGGACGGCAAAACTTCTCCCAAATATTACCCGCTGGATGGAGAGGAAATTTGGTGAGGTTAACTATTATCTGACACAACTGTTATCTGGACACGGTTATTTTTGTAAGTACCTATTTAAAATGGGGAAGATGACACGACCAAATTGCATCTATGATGATGCGTCGATTGATGATGCGGAACACACTTTCTTTCACTGTGAGCGATGGAGATTGGAAAGAAGGGGAGGCTAAAGTAGGCGCCTTTACTGTCGGAAACTTCTGCAATGTGATTCTCAACAGCGAGGAAAATTTGAATAGCATAGCCAGCTACGCTGAAGTCTTACTGAAATCGAAGAAAATTGACTTGGATGAGAGAAGTAGAGTGGATGTTTAAGCATCTTCTCGGATTTTGTTGCGCAATCCGGAGGCGGATATAAATGTAAAGGTGCCAAATGGCCAGACGGACTCCACTTTGAAGTAATACAACGGTAGTTCCGGAGTGGGCAAAAGGAGTCCAAAAGAGGGGGAGATTTAGTGGGTGAGGGCCCCACACACGGGGGATAGTGACGACTACGTTTACTCCTCCTCAGCGTAAAAAAAAAAAACAATAAAAAAAAAATAAAAAAAATAAAACAATACCTACTTGACTACGGTGACTTCATGTACATAATTAGTCGTCATTTATACATCCTGTTTTACCAAATCACTACGGACATCCATAGACAACAACCAGGGTACGCTGAATGAGCTCTAGAACAGTAGATCACTGACCATAATTTGAGATCTAAGCTCGACTAATGGATTCTGCACTATATGGTGTGTATTATGGATTGACTGCGTCATCGGTCCATATTTCTCTAGGAATGCCATTGACCAGGTCGATGATTACCAACTTGTTTTGTCCCGAATTGGATAATCTGATCACCAATGACAGAACGGCGAAACGTGCCTCGCAACTCACGTCACATTGGATATTCTGCACAAGCGATTGAAATGTATGGTCATCTCACGTAAAGATGATGTGATCTGACCCCGTTACATATTTTCTTTCAGGTGTTTGTCTTAAGTCTCAAGTGTATTCGAATAAGCCATAAACCACTGCGATTCTCAAAGTCAACATATGTATATACGTCAGAGTCATAAAAAATTTAAAATTTGGAATGCGCTCCACCCAGAGAAGCCGTGACGGACACTTGAACAGTGTTATAATGGCACCAATAGATTTTTCAAATGAATAACAATTTTGAATTATATCGCGTACGTACTTTGTTTTACTTTGGTTTTGAAACCACTAAATGGATAACCCATTAGGCTGTTTATTTAATAACACTTCAAATCATACTGTTTTATGAGCCTCTTCCACCACTTACGTGGATAAGAAAATAATTTTAAAAGTTTTAACAGTTAAAACAAACACAACCTGTTGACATTTCAAATCATTTTTTTAACAAACTCCAGACAAGTTGACTTTCAAAACCTTCATTAAATACGCGTATATCAAGGAACCTTAAGATAAAACATTAACTGAACGTTAATAAAGGCTTTCAAATTAATTGTAAACGAAACAGATGTTTTGTTTTTGTTTTGTTTTGTGTTTTTCGGTAATTTCAAGGTGTAGCATCCGTTTTCGATTGAAAGTAAAGAGAACAAGTGTAAAAACAGGAGTAAAAAAGCTTCAAAACAAAAAATAGACTCTCTTTTGCACACAATTAAGTGGATCAACGTCAAAAGCACAGGCAGGCAGGCAGGCAGGCAATCATTTCAGCACAATCATCACAAAAAAAAACAAAGAAAGAAGGACAAAAATATAAACAATAGAGTAAAGGAATTACCACAGAAAAGGAACTGAACAAAACAAAACACATACACATACACCTACATTACACAGGTAAACAACAACAATATTTAAACGAAGTTGTTTATTTATTTCTGCATGGAGATGGAGAAAAAAAAACGGTAAACCAAACATTTGTTATGAATTAAAAACAAAGAGCATAAGAGAGAGAAACAAAACATTTCATAAATGATGAACAGCAACAATGTTGCGAGAAAAAAAAAGAAAAACAAAAATTACCGAAAACAAAAACAACCTGAAGGAATTAAAATACATACAAATATACACACACACACACATAAGTATTATGATTAAAATAACAACTGACATTTTATTATTACATATGTTGTTGTTGTTGGAAAATTGTTTAAGAAAACAAAATACCTACGTATGTACATACATACATTCAAAAGTACGTATAAACAAAACAAAATTGCCGCAAGGTGTTTTTATAATACACACACACACACAAATTCCTATATATATGTATATATACACATACACTTTCTTACACACTTAAACTATGACTGTACATATGTACATAAATTTTTCTTTTGCGTTATTTGTTATTATTATTCTCTGATCGTAATTGTTATTGTTATTGTTGCCTGAGAGCAATTAACATAATTGCGGTTAATAAGTGAAATTAAAATGAGAATAACAACAAAATAAAATTGCTTAATACAAACAACAATTGAAAAATACTTTAAAAATTATGTTTCTTGTTAACAAAATTTAAACAAGTTTTTTTATTAAGAAATAATAAAAATTAAAAAAAAAATTATTGAAATGTTTAAAAAAAATTCAATGGAGGAAAACTGATTAGATTGTGTATAAAATTAAGAGCATATTTTTAGGCAATGAGCAGATTTTTAATGGTTAAACTAGTCTTGTTAATAGTCCCTTCAGGCTATACAAATTTTCTTATTTTTTTGATAGAAGGCTTATTTACCGACTGACGATCATTGTAAGCAATAGGAGCGCCATACTCAAACAATTCAAGCACTTAATCACTTTATTGCCTCCTGTAGATATTTATTTACGATTAATACTATCTAATAGGATAGGTTTGGTGGCGGACCATCTTGAAGGAAGAACTCCCACTTAGTTCAGCATTTAAGTCATTGTGATACATTTAATTCCACCCGGGGGTCAACCATACATAACATACATAATTGGTCATTAAAACCCTTCCGTCAGGATTATTGACCTAGTTTCTCACACCACTTATGTTGTGTGTGTTAATTTTTTACATAAGTGGCGGGACCTACAGTTTAAAGTCGACTCCGAACGACAGATTGTTTAAGAAACTTTTCATGGCAATTTTATTTACTCTCAGAGTTTTTGCCAGAAATCTGCTGAGAGGAAATCCTCGAAGAAATACTTTTTGTATTTTGTTTTGATGTCTGGCCTGGGGCTCGAACCCTGGCTTTTATCCCAAAAAAAAACTGAATCAATAGGAATACCTATAACCTTCAACAACCGGCCCTGGCCAAATCATCAGCACTGCGATTTTCAACGATATCCCTGTGGCTCGGAAGCCATATAAGAGTTACATTTGAATGATCAGCAATTTTGCCGAGAAATCCTCGGCATTGATGAACAAGGACAGACATTGAAACTACTTTCATTAGGGACTTAATCCAAAGAGATTTTTAGGGAAAACTAACATTCCGCCGCTTTCAAAATTAACATAACCTATAAGAAAATACAAAAATAATTATTCCTGCAGTAAAGCTGATAAAGGAAGTTTGTAGGAGCTATTTTCCTTGACTGTCAAACGTGGTATCTCAGTTTTGAATATTGCGGCAAATTGAGGTATTTTCCTTATAATTGTTTCACATGAAAACAAAATTATGAGTCTTCAAGTCCTTTCCAAATATTCCATTCGGAAGCCTCCTGATCGCCTAGAGTGAATAAAATCAAAAACGAACAACCTAGGAAAACTAACTTCAGACAGCACCACCTCTAAAGAAAGAGTAGAACTCAAAACGATATTTTTCCAGGCAATGACAGATGACAACCTCATCATTCTAAGGCCTGCTGGCTATAGTACACCAATTACCCGCTTAACTTGAAAACTTTATTAATGAAACGAAACCAAAACTATGAAATAAGGAAATGGGGGAGTAATTATTTGTGAATTTGGAATAAAAAAAAAGCTACATAACTAGTTAGCAATCAGTAAGATGGATAAGTTTTCGAAAACAGGGTTTCAATTGCAAAACTGATTGATTATTGATTTCAATCTACTGATTAACGAGATCTTCTGTCTTAAAGGTCAACTTGGAACATGTCGGAATTTAAGAGAGAAACTTACTTAATTGGTCATTACAACCCTTTAGTCAGGTTTACGCCCTAGCTTCTCACACCACTTATGTTGTGTGCGTTAATTTTATACATGAGTGGCGGGAAGTACAGTTTAAAGTATGACTCCGAACGACAGATTTTAGAGAAACTTTTCATGGCAATTTTATTTGGCCTCAGAGTTCTTGCCTGAAATCTGCTGAAAGGAAGTCGCCGAAGAAATATTTTTTCATATTTTCGATTTGATGTCTGACCTGGGGTTTGAACCGTGGCTTCATGTCTAATAAACCAACACACTACCTACTAGACTATGGCGACTTTAATACCAATACTCCATCTAAATATATGTATTTTGTTACACACTTAATTCGTCAACCCCTTAGGAAACTTTTGTGCAGCCTAGCTTCTCACACTACCCATATTGTGTGTGTTTTAATTTTATCCATGAGTGTCAGGGACCTTCAGTTTAACGTCGATTCTGGATAACAGATTTGCGAACTTTTTGTGGCAATTCAATTTGATCTCAGAGTTTTTCCAGAAGACTGCTGAAAGGAAGTCGGTAAAGAAATATTTTTCATATGCATTACCACGTGCTCGCGCATTTGCCAATACACTCCCTCCGAAACTACGGCGACAACATTCGAAACTCGTGTGAAAAATTGCGATGCCCGTGAAACCAGTAAGAGTGACAGCATTTTACTATTTCTAACCGTGACGTTCATATAAATAGACGGTTGTATTGCTTAGGCTCGCGAACACCTCACATAAAACTCTAGGCCTGTTCCTTGCCGTGGTTCGTTAAATTAAATGCCGGTTATTAATTGATTTTCTAAACAATCTCTTCTGGTCGCCCAACATTTTCATGATAATGAAATGGGCTACAGGAGCCCCAAGTCGACTTATAATATTTTAGAAAAAATTATCGAATCTGATCAGGAGTACTGGTTCGCTTTCAAGGGGACAACATGCAATACAGTCACATATGTATGTATTCGAAAGAACCATAGGCTGCCCTAGTAAACTCACAAGATTTACGAATAATCCTCTCAACCGACATTTTTAGGTTATGCTGGCGATAAAACAAAATAAAAATGGAATCAATTTGAATTTCATCATTTAAAAAAATTAATCTAGTCTTCTGGCACCGTTGTTGTTGTTATTGTTTTTCTTATGATAGATAACTAACGCACAAACCAGCAGGAAGGACAATGAAGAGTCCTTTTTCTTTGGCAAAGAAGGAAATAAAACAAGTTATAGACAGACGACTGGGTTGATTTGTTAAGACTGGAATGGTTTGGTTTGGATCACGTCAATTGGTTGAAACAGAACCAAAAACCAAACTCGACATTACAATTATATAAGGACGCAAGCAAAATGAAACTATTTTAAGTTCTTTCTTTAGTTCATCAGTTTTGCAAAAAACAAACAAAACAAACAAACAAATGCTAAAGAAATGGCGATTGTAAGTTGTTTAGCCACAACAACTGAACATCTGTCACAAATGGTTTCATTTGGTGGTTTCAACAAACGCTATGATTACGACGATTTGCAAAATAATAAAAAAAAAAGAAAAAAACGTCTGCGAAATTTTAAGGAACAAAAAAAGAAACACAATTTCAAGATTCAGCTGCCTTTTTCGACAAACCAAAGTCTACTTACATATATGAGAGCAGATAAACGAAAAATTAAAAAAAAAATTCTTAATTTTTTTGGAATACATAGAGAAACATAGAGAGAGAGAGAGAAATACAACAAAAAAGGATAATTTCAGGGAAAGAGGAAAAAAAGACACGAAAAGACAAGACAAGACAAAGACGCGTGGTTTCCTTAGCCGAAAAACATGTTTTTGCTTTTGAAAATGAAACCGAATTAGAGCAGAGTGCAGGGCAAGCAAGTAAACAGAGTTCAATTTGAGTTAATCCCTGGTGAATTTGTTGCAAAAGTGGAGAGGGAGAGAAGTGATAGTACATTATATTTAATGCCCCTCACTAGTATGTAGCAATATTGTATGTGAGTATGATTGCAAATAATTTCGTTCAATTTTGTTTCCAAAGAACAGAAGAATGCAACACCAACAAAGCCGACTCTTAATAATTACGAGTGTTACTCGCATAAAAATAAATGAACTCTGTTTACGATGTAGATGACGACATTGTAAATGATGGTGATGCATTGGCATAATGTTGCATGCAACATTTTTCATTGGGTTGTTAAGACGACTCAAGACACTTTCATGTCATATTGCACTCTATCATAACGAGATATTCAATGAGAGCAGAAAAAAATATCTTCTGGTTTTTCGTTTTTTTTTTTTTTTTTTTTTTGATGAGACAGTGAGCGATAAAAGAAAGTTTCAATGTAGTGAACAGCACTCTGAATCTCTCACCTCAGGAACTAGGACTAGTATAAGTTTCTAATCCTCAGCAACAAAATTATTTGAACATCCAAACCAAACTCTTGGAACTTCAGAGTAATCGTAATCAATATTTATGGCCTGATGTTGTCCTAAGGCAACACAATTAACTCCCTTTGGTGAAGGCTTATCGGCCTTAAGAACCGTTTATCGGATTTTGAAATGTTTTGGCATATTCTTCCAA
This sequence comes from Sarcophaga caerulescens, assembly GCA_927399465.1. NCBI lineage: Eukaryota > Metazoa > Arthropoda > Insecta > Diptera > Sarcophagidae > Sarcophaga > Sarcophaga caerulescens. The sequence continues at coordinate 55,080,125 of OV656873.1, forward strand.
GGCGCCTCTGTTGTAAGCGTGTCTTTTGCAATTGATCACACCAACCGATGAGAGGCTTTACAACGCAGAGAAAGTTGTAAGTTGTTGTTTTGTATGTTCTCAGATGGTCGCATCAAATACCCAACTTTGCGGAACATCCTTCTCCTTCCAAACAATATCGTCGAGCCAGCATAATGCGCTGATCAACATTTAAGTCGTTGAGAACCTCATACAGTTTATTGTTAGTTCGGATCCGGAAGACATTGTCAATTCGCACCAAATTTAAGATCTTCCCTCGAAATTTTCTTCCAAATACTCCCAAGGCAACTACATGGAACCTACATACATACATAATTGGTTATTACAACTCTCCTGTCAGGATTACATCATAGCCTCTCACACCACTTATGTTGTGTATCTGTTAATTTTATACATGAATGGCGTGACCTACAATTCAGCATGCCAGAAATCCGCTGAGGAGAAGTCGCCGAAGAAATATTTTTTCATATTTCGTTGTGATAAAGATGTCTGACTTGGGGATTGAACCGTAGCCTCATGTCTAATAAGCCAACACACTACCGACTAGACCACGGCGACCTCCCCAAGGCAACTACATCAGCGCATAAAGACGTCCATGCTTCCACGCCACAGAAAAGTACGGTGAGGATAGCGATCTGTAGAGCTTTGCTACTCAATCGTCTACTAAGCCTATAACAGCACCTGTAGCGAAAGAAATTTCACTCTCGTTGTCCAGACCAAGATGATTATCGCTCGTAACGGTAACTAAATTTCTTAACAGCTGTGAGGCAAAGTTGTCGACCGTAACCCGTTTTCTGTAGAGCACTCTCTACATGATGCAGTTGAAGAGGTCAGTGAATGTAGGCTTGCCTTATCTGCAACCTCACACGGTATCGAAAGGTTCAAGAGGTCCTTTTCTATTTTAACGAAGCTGCAGCAGCTCAGACTATACAGTCTGAGTCAGACATTGCAGCAAAAACTTGATCCTTTAGAGGGAGGCTGGTATATATTTTGTCGATTTTCCTAACAAAACCAAAGCCATGCACCGTTTGGGAACATCCTAAATATCTATCTTTCATTTACTCACATAATAGTTTCCCGTTCCAGATCTAATTTTTTCATCTTCGAATGCATTTCGTTTTTTGTTGTGTTTTTTATTATTTCGTTAATCAAGAACGAAATACAATTTAAAAATGTTTCCATTTTACCTGTTCCATGCTGCTGTTCGTTTTATGAATTATGAAATATTAATGCGCCCCTATGCAGACAGTTGTTGTAGACCACAATCTAATGCCTGACTGTCTGTATGTCTGTCGAAACGACAGACAGACTGGACTGTCTATGTCTGGGCCATTTAAAGTTGTAATAAAACCTTTCTCAATTGTATTATAAGATTATTATTAAAACAACAACAACAACAAGATATAAAATAACAACAATAACAGCAGCAACAAAAACAAAACATGCATAAAATTAATAATTTAAAGTAGCGCATCAATTTATAAATTAATTACGAAACGAATGTGCAAAAATAAAAAATTAAAACGAAAATATGGCATAAAACGCTCAAGAAGAATCGCATATGGGGAGTTCTTGCGCTGTAATTTAAAAAGTAAAACATACTGGGGGAGCCGCCACAAAAACCAGTCAAGTGTTTACACACGGTTATGTTTCTGTTACTTATTGTTGCCGCTACAGTTGTCGGTTCATAGTAATAGTTGTTGCTATTGTTGTTCATAGTCGTTGTTGTTGTTATTTTCATATGATAAATGGTTAAGTGTCCCATTAGCATAATCAACGTCGTAGCACCTTGAAACAATCAACAGGTAAAATGATTCTACTGTTCTAGGGAGTAACACTCTGGTCAATAATTTTCCAACAGCCGCAACAAACAGGTGGTATTGGTTATGGTGTGCGAAAGTTTAATCTAAATCGTCTGAAAAGCTTTTTAAAACTTAAAATATAACAGGAGGCCTTTACAATGGACGCTATATAGAGTTTTTGTATTTAAAGGTCAAAGGTAATCAGAATTAATACCACTTCCGTAAGGCTTTAAGACTTGATATTGAAAATAATATTCTTTGGCCGTAGCTAATCCGTATTTTATTGTTGTGTAGAAGCACTAAAGTACTATTTTACTGTCCTCAATCTTTTAAGACGTCGTCAAGGGAAACCCCCGGACCCTTGTATTGAATAATCCTTCCTTATCAATTGCTTTAAGGCCGCACAGGTCCCTGGTGTGTATTCTAACGATTCATTTTCTTCATCCGAGAATCTAGGAATCTACGTTAGGTTAGGTTTTGAGGACGTGTACAAGTACAAGTACCGAGAGGTCAAAATGACCCATTGTATAAGAGATAGAGAAATTAGAAAAGGAGAGAGGTAGGAAAGGAAGACGAAAAGCGGTCCTTATCCTGAACGGATGTTCTTTGGGTATGTAACGCCCGGTCGGCACGATGGTTATTATTCTCAAGTTGTTTCTGAATAGTCAGACCTCAATTCTCTTCCCAATGTAATTCCCCACAATAAGTTTAGAATCTCTCAAATCCATGTGACTTGAAAAAGTTTCCTGTTCTTTCAATATACCCTTTCGACGAGTGTGACTTTCTGAAGTCCTTTTGCCACTCAATTAAATGATTCTGGTAAGCTGCCAACAAAATTATATGCCTATTCATTGCCCTGAATTCCCATATGACCTGGGAACCCTATTTTCCTTGCCTAGCTGATATAAATTGCTCAGGCTATCTTATATTAATCTCGAATCATTCTCAAAGCAGGTAAATCTTCAGATGTCGTCTTGACTGTTAGATCATCTAATCTCGTCATCTAATCTTATCATCTGTACACTGTAATGTATCAAGGATATTTAATATCGCCGGAAAATGTGCATCAGAAAGTTTCCCAGCGTTTTTAAAAATCATTATCTTTCACCAGAGGTGAGTATTTAAGTTTCAACCTTTTCAGCAGATGCAAATGGAGATCAATCGATCAATCGTTTCACCGGAGGATATGTATATGGTGGTGTTATCAGCACTCGCCTCTGGTTAAAGGTTTGAAGAAACACCAGAAACTCTGGATATTTTAAAACGCTAACAAACTTTCAAGAGGGTCACAACCTGCAACTTTCACTGGTATTTTCCTCTGGAACAAAGAAAGTGCACCTGAACCTTGATATTTTTATAGGGGATATGATCGTGTCAACTTTTCGGTATCCTAAAATCTTGAGATGTACTCCATAAGGTGCACCACTTATGTTCAGAAAAGGTTAAGGACCTGGAATAATGTGAGGTTCAACCCGATCATATCCTTCCTTCAGTTATAAAATATGCTCCCTTTTAGGCGATACACAGTGGAAAGGCCTTCATAGCGTTCAGGACAATATTCTGCAGACTGCTGTAGGATACGCGAAAATAACTACAGTTAACCAACTAGGTGAAGGAACCTACCTATGGATAACTCTTATCATTGAGAATTGCGTTTTTGAACCTTCAACTTAAGGTATCGCATGCTGAGGTTCTGAAATATTTGTCTATTCGGCTTAAGTCATATTAAACTGTTAAACTGTTTTCTAGAGATTTTTTTTTGTCTGATCTGGTTGAATAGCCACAAGTGCCAAGAGTATGTTTTTCACAATGCGAGGTTGTAAAGCCAGTTATAAGTGAAGCATCACGATTTATTACAATAATTTTATAACTCAATAAACAAATGCTCTAAAATCTGGATAATAACTGAACAAAAAAAAACTTATTTTTTTATTGAGAAAAAGTCAAGCATTTGAAAAGAATTTTGTTTTTTATTTTGACGATTATTAAGAAAGCACGACCGATACGGTTTACAAAAGTGTACAGAAGACCTTGTGGGATTTCTTTTTAAATTCGATAATAATTCGATAACACTCAGTTAACAAATTGATATTAATTATTTGGATAAAATCAAATGTAAACAAAGATTTTATTCGAAAAATTTTCAATTGCGGGCGAACAAAAGTAAGGAAATCTCTTCTAAAAATTTCTTCGCCAAATAAAATATTCCTTAAAACCAAAACCGTATAATTCGTATCGATTTTATAACACATGTGTTGCATTGTTTATTTGGGTCATTTGGTTTATTCAAAAAACAATTAAAAAAAATGAATGCCTGGGTCATAAAATAAGTTCACAACTTACTTAAATACTCAGTGCTCTCCCTCCCCTTTTTAATGATTACGATTTACATGCGAAAAAAATGTTGCATTAAATTCGTAATTTACACAAAACATGTGTTTGTTGAATTCGTTTTAATACGCCTTTATAGGCGAAATGAATTAAGAGGACATATGAAATGATATCATAAAGAACTGGAACACTGTTTAGTTAAACAGATTTAGCCAATCCGAACAATATTGTGGCCACTGCTTTAAACAAATGTGAATAGAGACTTTGTCTTGTAAAAACAATGGATATCAAGGCTACATAGGACGAAGGCGAGTCTTATTGAATTGTTTTCGCGCACAAGGTAGCTAATCTTCAGTTTTAAAACTGAATATTTCAAGAAATTTTATTGTGTTCCTTCTTCGACTTTTGACGATAGATACAACGCTCTCTAGCCATTTGCTCTATATGGCTTAATGCTGCCATTGTCAATAGTCAAAATAAGGCAGGCACAGAAGTGAATGCTCAAAACGATATCTAATGACGCAAGTTGCGTTCGGTCACATAAAGCAAGCAATCGACTAAGTAGCACATTGTCTGAACACATAGTTTGTTGTGGTAAAATTTTGACTGGCTCCAGTTCCTCTACTAATCGTAGGAGTAGTATGGTTTTTTTTATACATATGTTTAGTATCCCACATTAAAGCTGGATGTACAATAAATAGCTCCTGACGTCCTTTCTTCTACCGTAGCTTAGATTACCCTGCAGGATGTGATTTTTGATGATGGCATGCCATTGGCATTGTTCTTCGATGCATAAGCAGTATATTTTACCACTGATCTTCCTATTACGTTCTAGGAAAGGTATACTTAACGAAAAGAAACGCAAAGACTCGTCTTAAACCAAATGGATTTGAGGCAATGAAAACTTTTGTTGGAAAATAACAATAAGAAGAGATCTGAGGCATGCATCAGACTATCCAGCAATGACCTAAGGTTGGCAACAGGTCTTTTGGCATGACACTGTAGACTCAGACTACAATTATTCAGGGTCAGGATTATTTCAAGTCCAATATGAAGATTCTGTGAAGAAGAGAACGAGCAATTGGAACGCATTCGTAAAACCTGTGGGACATTAATGCATTTCATGAAGAAACAAGTGCGGGTATATCAGGCAATTAGGCAGGGTATTGTCGTTGTTGACATCGAGTAGCATCCTGAAATTTTCCGGGACAATTGATCTGGAGAAGGCATACCCTACAAAGTTGAAGGGGAGTACAATAGATCTCATGGTCGCAATACATAGGCGCCATCACAATAAGAATAATAAATAAATAATAATGACAATTAATTTCCTCGCCTTACACCAGGTTATGCGCGCATTCCATACCTTGTTCTTAAACTACACACAATTTGGGTTACACTTGCCTAGCTTAAAGTAGCCGTTTAACCCCTCAGGCGAAATTTTTTATCTTACAAGATCGAAACATTCACCTACGCATTGACGTCTGGCTGACTACGGGTCATTGCCTAATAAAAACGCATACATAATGATTGGTTCTTCCTGCTACAGAATTTGTAACGATGTAGAGAAATTGAAGACTATTTCAGATTATCTAGAATATAATGTGGCGCGTGGATGTGTTCTTTTTTTGGTCGCAAAAGCAAATTGGTTCAGACGTAACTAAGATTAGTTAAATAAACGTCATAAATACGTACTGATAATTGTCTTAGACAGTCTGTATTAGTTTCTGAGGACTTGAACTTGAACTTCTATTACTGACGGTCTTTTAACAAGATGACAGTTTATTTGGAATTAAGTTATTATTTAGCCTCTACCAAAAGGCGAAAAATATTTTTGCTTTTAATTTGTTTGGAAACTTTCTTAAATTATTAAAAATTAAATAACTTCTATTGGAAATAAAATCGAAAAAAAGAAGTTTTCTTACCTTATTTAATATAAACTGAAGAGATTAATTCCAATATTTTATTCAATCACTTTTTACTTTTTTGAACACTTTATTTTAAATCCACTTCGAACACCTTCCAGAGGCGTTCAAATTCTTGCGAATATTTATCGATATATTCACGTTTCGAGGTAATTAGGATATTTTCCCAATTATTGGCAAAACCCTGTAAAGAATATCAAAAAAAAAATTCAAATAAAGTTTCAAACAATTTAATAGCTCACTTACCTGATTGGTCCAGTTAAGAGAACCGGTCATTAAAAGACTTGTTAAGCGATTTTTCGCAGGGACTTTCTTTTGCTTTTTAAGTATAGCCGCCACCCGTGAGGGGCTATCAATGATGCAGAATTTATGATGCATTAAATTAGTGGTATTGCGATTGCAGCGTACGGGAACGCCTGAAAATTAATAGAAAATGAATTTATAAAATAAAAAATTGCAGCATATTTATATAGGTTACGGTTGAGAAGCTGAAATTCACCGCATGGTATATAAATTCTGAACAAGTGATGTTATTAAAATAATATATTGCATACTTATGTGGTTGGAGGTGGATTTTGAAGAGTTGAAATAATGTAATATAATGTGTGGTATAGTAGTTGAATATGTAAGAACTAAAATTCATAACATACTTTAGAGAAAATGTGGTGTTTTTCAATATCTAATGCGGCGAAACTTATGCTACAGGTTTCTCTTTTTTTTTTAACAAATTTAAAATATTTCTACAGAAGCGTAGCCATTAAAGTAAATTTTTGGAGAGGATTGCTTCTGCTATTTTAAATTTATAGTTTCAAATCAATTTCAATTTATTATGAATTAAGAGTTAATATTTAATTCCCGTGGAATTTTTAATGCAGAAAGTACCGGTGACTGTATTTATTTTGTAAAATTTTCCCTGCATTAAAGCACTTTTACACCTGTAAAGTTTACTTTGACAAACTCTTGATATTTTGTTTTGGTGCATACAAGTGTGTAATCACCCCCGCTCTTTTTTTCCTCAAGACTTTTTGCAATCTAAACTTAGTTTATACATACATCTGTGTATTTCTATGACTTCAAAGTAGAATAAATATCCGCAACAAGTTTCTGATCTGCTACGTGGCAGTAGTCCCTCTTTGGTACAGAGTTTCTTCCATCTGGTCTATGAATCCTGACGTTTGGCGTTAGCGATTCTATATCTACTTCCAATACCTTAAGAATTCAATTCAATTATTTTTCTAGCTACGGTTCTATGAGTTCTCCTGGGCTTCAGATAATTTTTAATAGCACCCGAATAATGTACAGTCCTGTCCTGTCTGATGTTTAGTAAGGGTAGTTTCATAATGCGTAGGTGCTGGATTTTGTTGCATTGAATATCTTGACATGTTAGACGAAGAAAAACAATTTCCAGTCAATTTAAAATAAATTTACTCACTACTGTCCGCCTGATCACTGCAGTCTTATTCAGACGCTGGTCATGGCCTCATTGAGAGCAGCCTCATGGAAATTCCTTAAAAATATATTAAGCCAGGCTGCAATCACAAACATCATTTAAAATCGTTTTCAATATAAGGGCACGTGCTATATTACTAAGCTCTACTGGACTGATAGGGAAAAGAAGAGAACCTGCTTGTAATCTGTCCTTAAATCACATGGCCATCAATCGTATTATTATGGTCCTTGCATAACACTGCTCTATTGGAAGGCAATTAGATAGAAATGAGGTCTCTGTAGGAGTTGTGGATGTAAGAATATCCTTTAGCTAATGTTTGTTCGGTGGCTGAATTTTCCCTGAATATCTCTCGATTTATTCGGACAGCCAGCAGTTGATTAAGTGCAGAACGAACGAAGTTCCAGCGTCCGTCCTTTTCAATGAATGCCTTTCAGCGAAAGTTAGGATCATTCAAAGGTAACTCTAATATGGGTTCTGCGACAAAGGGATATTGTTGAAAATTGGTGGAGCTCGCATTCTCCGATATATTGTAGGGCATAGATATTCCGACTGCCTCGGTGAGTTTTTATAGAGAGGCTCAATCACGGTAACAGGAGCGTACGTGCAATACCGTCTCACTGCTGTCCATAAACCGAAAGTCTTGACCTTCCAACTACTGACTTCTGCAGGAGCTGTGGGTCTGAGAAGGAGAAGGAGACTGTCTTTCACCTCATGTGTCAGTGCCCTGCTCTCGTCATGAAGAGACGAAGGTTCCTTACCTCTTATTTTCAGAACTCCTTTGCCGAACTTCCCAATATAAAAATTGCTGCAAAAGCGAGATTTATTTTGGACTTGGATTGGTTTTCTCTAGGGAATGTCAAGTAAGGCGCATAATGGATAATGTTCTAACCAGAAAAAGATGCTAGTCCAGTGAGAGCAATTAGTTGTTTGACAGAATTCTTATCCAAAGCTAGGCAAACAGCACTCTCTATGAGCAACCAAAGCATAAGTTTGTATTTCAGAGCAAGCACGGTTAATATCAATCAACTTCATAGCAACATCTTTTGAATCTAGGACTTAGACATATCCACTACTCCATTAAGGAATAGTATCTAGTATAGGATTCGAATATTGATTGTAAATTTCATATTGAAAAATTCAATAATAAAAAAGTCTGTGAAGAAATTATGGAAAAAAGAAAATAAGAAAACAGTGAGTGTCATAAAGTGAATGAATGCATTGATTATCACAAAGGTTGTTACACTTTATTAGTCATCATTTATAATATTTATTCGTATATCATTGCTTTGATGCATCTATAAAAATATTATTTTATTGTTAATTTATAACGCCATAAAAATAAAATTAATCAACTCAAGTAATTTTAAGAACCTTCTGTCGTTCTGTACACTCACAGAAATCACTACGAGAAAAGCAATACATTTTTCAAATACACATGAAATTGCGAAATAATTTTATTAAAAAAATTATTTTAATTAATATTATAATTAATTGTTGTAATAAAATTAAACAAAACAAAGTATTTGTTCTTTTGAAAAGCTTACGTAGTACCGCTAGTTGTGGTGACCCCCTTTTTAACCTTGTGATTAGAAAATCTAAGAAATATTAAAGCGGCATTGCTTTGAAGTATAAAATTATGAAAACTTCATTGTTTTTGGACAAAATACTCGTACATAGTCTTATCATAAGCTAATCAAGGCTTAAATTATGATAGGGCATTATAACTGAAACGAGAATTTATTACAAAATTTTAAAGTTTCATTTTTTTTCTTAACATATTCGACTTTTTTCCTTGGTTAGTCAAAATTTCTTGATACAGAAGATATTTATTTTGGACTCAACGGTTCTATAGGGTATTCCAACAGAGACTTTTGCACTTTGACAACTGATAACGGCCGTCTTTTTGAACCTACATCTGTCAAATTAGTTGTCATAGATTTATTATATTTTGTCAAATCACCATGGACGGTTAAAGCACTCAACAATACAAGCAAATAATAAAATTCTTTTACCAATATTGGTGTTCTGTTCGGGCAACGTACCTCGGGCTTTCATCGAAAAATCATCTTCGGCAATTTAGCCCATTTCTGGATGAATAGGTGCCGTGAACAAACAAAATAGTCCAATTTGGACAATACCAATCCCTATAATATCCAAGAACGTACAATGCATCCCGAAAAAGTCACTGAGTGGATTTAGGAATGATGACGTCATTTGTCAATATTTCTTTGATAACGACGTTGACCAGGCTATCACTGTCACTGGTCTGATTTGGATGATCCAGACACTACAGAAAGGTGATTTCAACAGTCCGCGTCCTTCCACACAGCTCTTGACAGATGGGATATTCTGCACGAGCGATTTGAAAACGTCAGTTTACATGGAGGTGATGTGAACTAGTCGCCAGGATTGTGCGTTTTGACCCCGTTAGACTTTTACTTGAGTCACAGTTGTACCATATGACACAAACCACAGTCTTTAAAGCCAATACAACCCAAGCCATCAGTCAAATTCAGTTTGCTTTTTCCGGTATTCCAAACACAATGCAATGCAAAAGCAGGCAATATCCCCTGAGAATTAGTGGAAGGCAAAGTTTGCCATCTGTGGTTGCTTAGAACCAATAGCCTCTGTAAACATATATCGGGTCCGCCATCTAACGTTTTTTTTTTTCAACTAGTGCTTATTTCGTGAATGGTAACACTTAGCTCATGTCTGATTTGACAGATAATTAGTTTTATCCTTCCGCTGAACGAATATGGTTGTGTATACGCGTTTTCGCTTCGCTAAGTGGGCCTGCAATCGACTTACAGAAGATGCGGATTTTGGCAAAAAAATCTACTTTTCAGATGAAGCTCATTTTGATCTTGGCGGGTATATAAACAAGCAAAATTGTTGCATTTGGGGCACAGAAAACCCGCACGCATGCATTGAAAAGCCGACGCACCCAAAACGAGTCACTGTTTGGTGCGGATTTTAGTCCAGAGGCATAATTGGGCCATTTTTCTTCGAAAATGAGCAAGGAGTGGCCGTTACAGTCAATGGCGATCGTTATCGGGCCATGTTGAATGAATTTTTGTTCACAAAAATTGAAGAGGAGGATATTGGCAAGATTTGGTTTCAACAGGACGGCGCTACGTGCCACACAGCCAAAGCTACACTCGATGTTTTGCGCCCTGTTTTTGAAGATCGCATTATCAGCCGCAGAGCTGATGTCGTTTGGCCACCTCGTAGCTGCGATTTGACACCGTTGGACCATTATTTGTAGGGTGCCGTCAAAGATAAGTGTTACGTCGACAAGCCAGAGACAATTGACGCTTTAAAGGACAATATTCGTGAAGCCATTGGTGAAATACAGCTGCACACAATCGATAATGTGCTTAAAAATTGAACCGATTGTGTAGGCTACTGCATGGCCAGCCGAGGCAGCCATTTGAATGAAATTATTTTCCATTATTAACCGGAAGGATTGTACTTTTAAATAAAAAAAAAGAAATTTGAGAAAATATTCAGTAGTTTTTTTTTTAAAGCATTTTCAAAAAAAAAAGTTATTTGGCGGACCCTTTATTTGACACAGTGAAACTTTTGCTAACTGCGTCCTACTGTTTCTCAAGAGATATCGTTGACTGATCTTCCTATCGTTTTGGTTGTCGTTAATATTAACCTCTCCATGAGAGCAGGTTCAGGGAGCTTTTGAATGGAGTATATAAAGATATTTTAAGCCTCTTAATTTATAAAATTTGAAAATCATGATAAAAATATTATCGCCTTCTGTGTGGTTTGAATCTGTTCGAACATTTTAATCAATACACCACACCATTATTTTTATAATAGCCTGTATGGCATGTGAAATTAGCTCAAAACTTATGACATTTTCAAGCTTCCCGCGTATTAAGACAAAGCTCCACACCAAGAGAAAAGTAACCGCAAGGACTATTTAATACCCCCAATATTATTCAAAAAATGTTCTATTTTTTTAGGAAACAATTTTGATTTATTTATTGTATAAAAACAAGTCATTAAAACATTGTTCTTTAATTAGAAAATATTTTTTAGTTGGCATCGATTCAAAAATATTAAAAATTTTGTATGAAAATCTTATGGAACTTAAAACAACAAACTCTAGTTAAAATAGCAACAACGAGTTGTTAAAATTTCAAAAAAAAAAAAATTGTTGTTCATGAGAAAAATAACATGAAAATTTATTAATTGGGAACAAATGTGAGAATTTTGAGCATCGAGAAGATTTTAAAAAAAAAATAAAAATAAATAATTAATACATTTAAAGACATTGTTTATAATGATTAAGATATAATACAGACAATATATGTTTGTATGTTTGTTAATTATAAAACTAATTTTATAATGATTTATTATGATTTGCAACTAAAATAGAAAAAAAGACCCGAGATACGTTAAAGCTTGAGTTAGGTAATCAAGTCCCCAAACCATACTTTAAATGTAGAACAACTTTTTTAAGGTGTTATGAAGAACAACAGAACCCTCCCCCGTTTCCAATTAAAATTTCTAATTTTTTTTTAAATTTTTAAGAAAATTTCGATTGCCACTGACGTCACACAATGGGTTAAACAAATTCAAAACAGCAACAAGAAGTAGCCAGTCAGTCCGACGCTATACAATAATTGTGATTGTAGTTGTGTTTGTAGTGATCTTTCCTTTGCCTGGGTTTTTGGACAGCGCTTAGCAGCAGCACGTCCACTGTTTATTAAATAATTAACAGTATGACGAAGTACATTCGTTTATTTGTATTTCGTTGTTTGTCGTTGTTTGAATAGCAAATGCAACAACAAAATAATGCAACCATATACGCGAGCAGTAATGAAAGCAAACAAACAAAATAAATCATACCACATGTATGTACGTACATACGTATACGAAGTTTGTATCTTCTTGATATATACAGACATTAGGGAGAAGGAAAAAAAACTATTCAGATTTAAAGAGAGAGCATTTAGGAAGAGAGTCGACAAAAAAAACCTTACTGTTTATCTCAAGAAATCAAGAGCATTTATTAAACGGAAAACGATAGGAGTGTGAGTAACAATTATACACTAACAACAATCATATGGAATAGAAAGCAACAACGTTCTATAAGAGGTGAAATTCGTCTTCTTAACACACTACATTCTGATGGATTTATAACACAGACAAAGAGAAATTTGAAAATGCATACATATTGATTTAGAAACCGGATAGAATGGTAATGATTATCAAATTTTGTGTGAAAATTTTTATTTCGTAAAATTTTGTTTGTAGTATAACAATCGGTTAACACTGAGTCTCACGTCGGTAATATTAAAAGTGTGTGTTAATTTATTATGCTTCACAAAACTTTACTGCACACACAACACAATATACATATGTATCTACAGTGGTGTAGGGCATAAGATCAAAAAATAAACAAGAGCACAACAAAACAAACAGTTTTTAAAGAATTTTGTTGGTATGTATTTGCTTTGTTAAAGTGCTTGAATAAAACAAAGAAAGGGGCATGTCCACCGTTTTCGAAGGTTGTTATGCAAACGTAAACCCACAACAACAGTGATAACGAATAATCACACATACAGGCATACATATATATGTACATGTCTATGCACACAAATAAACACTGAGTTAGCAACAGTAATTGCATTAAAGAGGAAATACAACAATGAGAAATGAATTTTATACGGAACTCATGATGAGTTTTGCTCTTGTAATTTTCGTTTTCTTTCCTCTTTTATGCGATCTAATTTGAATTCGCCTGTATTGCTGCTGCGCATTATTTATCTGTAGATATTCCATAAGAGCCATAAGAATTTTTTTTTTTTTAAGAATAATTTTTTTTTTTTTAAACACGTCTTTTCTATTTATTTTTACATACATACATACAGGATTATAACCTAGCTTATCACACCACTTATGTTGTGTGTGTTTAAAGTCAATGCCTAACAACAGATTTTTAAAACACTTTTTATGCCAAACTTATTAACTCTCAGTTTTTGCCAGAAATCTGCTGAGAGGAAGTCGCCGCAGGAATATTTTTTCATATTTCGTTTGGCTGAGTTCTAATACAAACTACCTACTAGACTACGGCGAATTTGCTTAGTTTTTTGCCTGGCATTTGGTCAAATCGATATTACGAGAACGTGTCAAAAAGTTCAATGTGTGTGAAGATAAATTCGAATTTGAAAATCCAAGACGCAATCCATACATTTTAGCAGCGCCACATTTGGCGTTAACAGAGCAAAATTTTCTTTTAACAGAACAAAATGTGTCCTTAGCAGAGCACTGTTAACTGTTTAACAGTATCTATCTGAACAAGGTCACTTGTTTAGGAACTAATTTTAGGACAAATATTAGGTCTATGTGTACCATATCATACTCAAAGAAAGGTTCCAAGGCCTCTTCATATAATCAGCAATATAGTCCCATATAAAGTTATATGGTATTGTGAAAATTTTCTTTGAAATTATCAATTTTTTGATTGAAAATTCTCCAGAAGATCAGTGGCCACTTTTAAACATATAAGAAATAGTTGACCATACAGACTATATGTAAATGTTAGTCCGGACCCTCTTTCGAATCGTGGTAGTGGGATAACTGGAAAAATTCTCTAGGATATCAGTGGCCATTTTGGAAAATATAAGAAATTGTATACCATACAGACTATATGGAAATGGTAGCCCAGAGGGTCCTCTTGCGAACCATGGAGTGGTATAGCTGGAATAATTTTAAGAGTTGAGAAATTGAATTTTGAAAAAATCCCCCACCAACCAGCCTAAATATTATTCACAAATAATAATGATCATAATGATAATTAAATTTTATGTCAATAGTCTGCAATAATTTCAAAGTAGAAGACTAATTTACTTATTGCCGCTGTTAACCAGTTAACAGTGCTCTGTTAATAATAAATACATTTTGCCCTGTTAAAGGCGAAAAGTGGCGCTGCTAAAAGTGTGTGTTTGTGTCTTTGGTTTTTAAATTTGAATTTATCTTCACACACATACATATGTTCCCCAGAATACATACATACGTACATAGTTGGTCATTCAGACAGGATTACGACCTAGTTTCTCACACCAATTATGGTTGTGTGTTAATTTTATACATGAGTGTCTGGACCTGCAGTTTAAAGTCGATTCCGAACGACAAATGTTTGAAAAACTTTTCATGACAAATTTTTGCCAGAAATTTACTAAGAAGGTCCAGTTATGTTTGCTAAGTTTAATTCCATATGTAAACATGTATGTATGTATACTTATATTCAGCTTGGAAAAGGAATATTCTTAATACATACAATATTCTTATTCAGACAGTAAGACAGACAAACGAACAATTAATTTAAACTCTTGTAATTATAAATTTAAAAACTCTTATTTTTATCAAATTAATTTGATTAAATCAATATAAAAAAAACCCCTGAAATTATTTAAAAAAAAACACACACACACATACACATACATAATACAAAAAAGACACACTTAAGTAGGTTATACGTATACATAATGTCTTTAAAACGTTTACTAGACGAACAAATCGAAAAAAAAAGTTCTCTTACATTTGTTTGTTTAAAGTGATTAAAAAAAAATTCACTTGGTAACAATATTCCAAGAAAAACAAAAGAAAAAATACAAAAATTTAAAATTTGTTAAGAATAGTTTAGTTTGGGTTTCAACGAACAAAGGCAACAAACACTCAACCAATTTAATGCGATCATACCTAATGCAGTTGTTGCTAGTGCGCATGTCATACAAACTCATTGCAGCAACTGGCTTCACAACGAAGATGTTTAACTAATCATTGTTATTGTTTTCATTTATTTAATCGATGAGGCATAATAATATTGAGGGGTGGAGCGTAATGCATACGTAAGAGAAGAGGGGAAAAGGTGAGAGTAAAGGTCCCTCTGTGCATACTCTGTCCCGCTTCATTTCCATTTTTAAACGAACAAACATCGAAAACAGTTTAGAATAATAGAAAAAAAGAAACGGAAAGTTTCACAAAATCTAGTATAAAATGTGACGTAATGCTTCATGTGTTTGTTGATGTTGCCTTTTCCTCAGAACTACTCACAAACACACACACTAGCAAAAATGACGTGTAAATGAGAGAAAAGGAAGTAGGTATGCACGTGATTTTTTGCACGTCCATCGCTTCAAGTTAAGAAAATTCTTGAAGCTCCCACAACAAAACTATGGTGTGATCTTACGAAAGGGGAATATAAACAAAAGAAAAAAAGAAGAAAATAATACGGGAGAACCCCTTTTTAACGAATGAACATGAAATTAACTGCTTTTTTAAATGATATTACGTACTTGACTATAATTGTTACTTAAGAAATTGAAACTAACAAAGAAAATAAATTTGTTTTTCTTATTTAAACACAGTTTTAAGTTTTTTTTTATTATGAAACTCTCTGAAATGTAATATTTCTGGTAATATTGATTATTTCAGGCTGCATAATAGCTTGTTTGAAAGGTGAAGAATTATGGACGAAGGGAAGGGAATCACGTACGACAATAATGTGTAAATAAGACCATTGACGAAACCCGGGAAGCTTCGCAATCGATAACAAAAATGGGTTCAGAATCAAGAAAGTTAAAAAGTAGGTGGCCTGATGATATTTTGAAAGGGAATTACGAAGTTCTACAACCTGGTCTGTCCTCTACTGTCAATAATTATCAAAATTGAAGTTAGCAAGTCAAATAAAACGGCCAAAACTAATCAAAAGAAATATTGTTGTGTTCCATTATGACCACTTCAGACCGTACATCTTTGAAGAACCAGGGGTGAACTAAGAGGACATAGCAATGAATGTTTGATGCATTCTCCAAATAGTCGGGACCATGCACTTTCAGATTAACATTTAATTCTTTAACAATTTATGTCGAGAATACTCGTCAAAGCGAAAATGTATGCGAAAATGCATAACGACGAGAATACTCGTCAAAGCGAAAATGCATAACGACGTGATTACCTGTCGCTAAGATATCCGGTTATCCATTTACGAGTCTGGAAAGCTTTTCAGTTGTTAAATATTATTCATCTGAAGTCTCATTTATTTAGTGAAAGATTTGTCATTTATGTTTGGCAACCGAAAAAGGCGTAAAAATTGTTGAAATTGGCAGCAAAAGCAGTAATTCGGATGTAGCCAGCCACTTGGTTATTAATATCTACCCGTAATGCAAAGAATTGACAAGATTATAAAGAAGTTTTAGGGAAAGAAATTGTGGCAAATAATCAGAAATTGTCGATTTCACAGCGTTCTCAGATATTGGGCCGCCTATCTTATGGCTCATTATAGAGTATTTTACATATGGAGTTGCAATTCCATTTGTAGAAAGTTAAACTTATGAAACAATTAAAGCCGTCTGACCATTCACAACAATCTTTTTCTTCACAACTTGAATAAGACTGATTGTAAATGTGTTCCGATGAGTTATTTTTATCGTCACAGAATCTACTCTCATTCAGAATAAGTGAGCCTACAGTGCCCTGCCAAAAGACCGCTTACCAACCTCAGGCTATTCCTGGATGTTCTGATTTATTACTTAGATCTCCTCTCATTACTATTTTGCAACAAGTTTTGATTGCCTCAAACCCACTTGGTCCGAAAGGAAACTTTGTCTCTCTTTGTTTTCTATGTTCTTGAGTAAATCTTTTCAAACACTCGTCCTCACAGAAGGATTCTGACCCTATTAACGACACGAAAGCTTCCCTCCGCGCAAGCTCGTCTGCTTGCATATTGCAGAAAATTCCTATATGACCTGGGACCCGACCGATTTAGCTTTCCCAGGCAGTCCTATACTAACTTAACCTCAACGAGCCGAGTTCTCGAATATTGTTTGTATTGCTAGTATTGCTTGTCCTGTGTTTTGTATCTCCTACTCAAGTACATCCGGTTATCTATTTCCAACATAGGAAAGTTTATTGTAACTCAGTTAGATTATTCAGATTCTTAGTAATATTTGCACTGAGATGTCCATGTCTATGTGGGCCAGTCATATTAATCTGCAGTCATTGTCTAATTAAGAGTGCTGGACGACACACAATAGGTCCCCTGCAAGCAATCTACGGCAAAATTGCTGGGCAAAACCATCTTTAATGGTCATCATAAAAGGATTACATGGGATCGTAAGACAAAGTCAATAATAAGGGAATAATGGAGCTCTATTTCTCAGCAGCTCTATAAATATTATTGAAATAAAGTGAAATAAAGTTTCATGGACTGTTTTTGATGTATGTGAAGTTAGCTACGAAATTTATATTCTTTTCTTTACAGTGAATGTCAGGTTAACAAACACTGTTACGTTAACATAATTGACAAATTTGGAAAAGGGAGGAAAGAAGATCGAATAAAAATCACAAAAATAGTGATAAATTGGAGAAAAAATGAAAGGAAGACGAACATAACATTCAGTTTTGTGCGTTCTTTTTTTATTATTCCCTTACTTACATACTTATTTAGGCTCTTACATCACCCATGTTGTGTGTGTTAATTTTATCCATGAGTAGCAGAACCTACAATTTAACGTCGACTGAGGACAACAGATTTGAGGAGCTATTTTATGGCGATTGTTTACGCCAGAAGACTGCTGAGCAGGCCGCCGAAAGAAATACATTCTTTTTTGATTGATTTTTTTTTGTTTTTTTTTTTTTTCGAGAAGATTTCATAGCTGAGGTTGGAACTTATGGACTCGCGCCTAGCAAGGCAATACACTATCTATTAGACTACGGAATTTTTGGAATGAATTGATTTGAAAATAAAGGTTCCGCCAAATAACTTTTTTTTTTTTGAAAATGCTTTAAAAAAAACTACTGAATATCTTCTCAAATTTCTTTTTTATTTGAAAGTACAATCCTTCCGGTTAATAATGGAAAATAATGACCATGCAGTAGCCTACACGATCTATCCAATTTTTAAGCACATTATCGATTGTGTGCAGCTGTATTTCACCAATGGCTTCACGAATATTGTCCCTTAAAGCGTCAATTGTCTCTGGCTTGTCAGCGTAACACTTATCTTTGACGGCACCCCACAAATAATAGTCCAACGGTGTCAAATCGCAGCTCCGAGGTGGCCAAACGACATCAGCTCTGCGGCTGATAATGCGATCTTCAAAAACAGGGCGCAAAACATCTAGTGTAGCTTCGGCTGTGTGGCACGTAGCGCCGTCTTGTTGAAACCAAATCTTGCCAATATCCTCCTCTTCCATTTTTGTGAACAAAAATTCGTTCAACATGGTCCGATAACGATCGCCATTGACTGTAACGGCCACTCCTTGCTCATTTTCGAAGAAAAATGGCCCAATTATGCCTCTGGACCAAAATCCCCACCAAACAGTGCCTCGTTTTGGGTGCGTCGGCTTTTCAATGTATGCGTGCGGGTTTTCTGTGCCCCAAATGCGACAATTTTGCTTGTTTGCATACCCGCCAAGATCAAAATGAGCTTCATCTGAAAAGTAGATTTTTTTTGCCAAAATCGGCATTTTCTGTAAGTCGATCGCAGGCCCACTTAGCGAAGCGAAAACGCGTATACACCACCATATTCGTTCAGTGGAAGGATAAAACTAATTATCTGTCAAATCGGACATGAGCTAAGTGTTACCATTCACGAAATAAGCACTAGTTGAAAAAAAACATTAGATGGCGGACCCGATAGTATAAGCACGTAGTTCTCCATTGAAATAAAGTTCTGCAAACGAATTACAAATCAAAACAAAAAATTTTGTCTAAAAATATTTTTTAATATTTTTTATTCTATTTCGATACTACATTGCGTATGGATAAGTTTCTTTTTCAGTTTTTTGTGCCGAAAATATTTACAATTCCATACCTTTTAGTCCTATTCCAATACACATCACAGGTACGAATTTATTTTATTTAAAAAAAAGATATCATTTTAATAAGAAATAAAAAAAAATTAAATTTTTTAGTAAAAATATTAATTTTGAAAAAAAAAAATAATTTTCCAAACATTTTTTGGCAACTACATATGTAAACCCAATTGGAGTTCTAGTTGGAATTTCATGATACATATTCTTCTAAGTTTACGATTCTATTGTCTCACCTGCTTTCGTAAGTGGTACGATTTGTGAGCCACTCGAATATGCCATTTCCTGATCACTAACGATACGAATTAAAACACCGCGTTTAAAAGCCCGACCGAATGCATGTGACACTTCGTAAGACGTGAACGTGTACATGGCCAAATCGATGGAATACTGAGCCGAATCGATGTATTCAATTAGGCGATGCATATTGTAGGTGACACAAAATGGATTACGACACGCAATACGCGTTTTCGACAAAGTGTCTAATTTGGCTGCATTACCGGATGGGGATCTGCTTATGGCAGCGTTGGAGGAGGGTGAACTTGCTGCACCGCCACCATTATTACCGAAACGATGTTGAGCTGCACACGATTGTGTCAATTCATTCGTCCAGATGACCTCGTTTATCTCTTGGCTTGAGGAACGTTCTTTAAGCCAATTTTTAACCGAAAAATATGTGTAATACAATAGCTCGGACGTTATAATGGCACAGGAGCCATACACACAATAACGCAAAACACTGGATTCCAACATTTTTACTTTTTTTTTAATTTAAAAAAATTTTTTTTTTACTTTTTTCTATTGCATGCACTTGCCTTAATTTGAACCGGCTTTTTTTTTTTCTTCACTTCACTTTCAAACACTTATTTCTTTTCCACCTTTTTTTTAAATGCTCTGCTTTATGTTGGAATCATTTATTTTATTTTTTAAGAAATAAATTTTATTTATAATAAAAAAAAAAATGATTTCGGACACACACACACGCACGCTCTACATTTCGGATGCACTTTTTTTTTGCAATTTCTTTTTGGTCCCGAACACGCGGTTTATTTGACGTTTATCTAGCGAATAATTTTTTTTTTTTCTTTTTTATTTATTTCTCAGCTCTGCAATTATTTTCTTTATTTTATTATGCGTTTTTTCCCCTTCTTCTTTTCACCTCTAATAACCCGATCTCGACTGTAGGCTACCGTTTAGCTAGCCGATTGCTCGTTTTCTTCTGTTTTTTTTTTCTTTTGTTTAATTATGTGTGTTGTATTTTAGAGATAAATTTTATTAATTTTACAATATTTCTCTGCTTTAATGCATTTTCTTCGACATTTGCCTGTCATCACTTGGCTGCTATTCCGTTTGACAGCCGTAGCAGAGCGCCACTAGTAGCAGCGCACGTGTATATTTTGTTTGTCTTTCGTTTGCTGTGGCTATTTTTTTTTTTGCTTTACTTCTGATTGGTTGTTTGTAATTGCAAAGCAGCTGATTCCGCTTTAGTTGTTGTTGTGTTGTTCATTCAATCATTTAATTTGTTTTGTTTCTTTATTCTTTGAGAAAACATGACAGAGATGTATATCGATGTAGTAAAACATCAGTGTTGTAATCGTTTGTTATGTTTTCTCAATTAAATAGCAACTATTTAAAGCATTCTTCAGTTATTTCATTGAAAATACAGTGTTTTAACTGCAAATGTTATTTTATTTAGGAGTTTATGGATTCAATTCCAATAAAAAACTCGAATCTCTAATTCAACACCAATTTGTCACACTCTTCTGACTTTTTGCTGTCGATATTCCAGCAAAGTGTTGATCTCAATTAAAAATGTACATACTATATATACAGTCTTCTCAAATCTATGTATATCCGCTCGCACAAACCGTATATAGAATGTAGTAGATGGATATCCCTTAGTTTAGCATGAATATGAATGCTTTATTCAGTACAGCTAGAATGATTTTATTTACTTTGACCTTTATTAGCAATTTAAAGGTAATTCCATAATACTACTCTCCTCCAAATTCCTAGTTTATCTTAAAAATTACAAAAAAAAAAAAAAAAGAACTAAAGCAAAATATTTTGTGTTCATCGTTTATGATAACAGGTGGTAGTCATTTAGAATCACAAAAGAAAAACTGTCAGAGCTTCAGGTGAGTGTCAATTCGAACGCAAAGGCTTGGCACTGCCGTAATGAACCAAAATTTCTTTATTATTGACCAAAGGTGGCCATAAGTGCAAAATTGCTTTAACCAAGCGATTCAATTTATGGCATTATAGGTCCGTTTAAAAAATTTGGCATGAGGAGACGAATTCGTATTTCGTTATTCGCAGTTTATCCTACCAAAAACACACGTCAAAACTTTCATACACCTTAATCCATAGTTTGTTCACTGTGGTTCAATTACAACCGCTATTTTCAGTAATCTACATTTCACAACAGCAATTTTGCTGACATTCGACAATGTCT
Organism: Sarcophaga caerulescens; assembly: GCA_927399465.1. Lineage (NCBI taxonomy): Eukaryota > Metazoa > Arthropoda > Insecta > Diptera > Sarcophagidae > Sarcophaga > Sarcophaga caerulescens. The sequence continues at coordinate 55,101,943 of OV656873.1, forward strand.
TGCAGACGAAATCGGTTGTCCAAAAATAGTTTTTTTTCACATCGCGTAGGATATTGTATCCAGAATTTTACAAGTATCAAAGTTCTATGCTGTTACGAGTTGAAAATTTCCCGCATTTACGCCAAATTTCTTATGAAAGGATTCGCTTCAACTTTTAAACTCTTGGAGTGGGATCAAGTAGGAGTCCCTGTAGCTGTTAAGGCCTGAAAGCAATCCAATTGCAATGAAAAACTTTTCAAATGTCCTACGAATTCGACATTAAATGTAGGGTGGTCCACCACTTATAGATAAAATTAACGCACATAACATAGACGTTATGTGAAGTCAGGTCGTAATCCTAACTTAAGGCTTGTTATAGTCAACAGTGTACGTGTGCAACTATATTTTAGTCTTTTAAGAGTAAGTACTAGAAGTTATTGATACTACCGCAATTATAAAACTGAAATAAAGATTACTAAAGACTTCTATTGAAAATATAGAAGATTTCTTTTGGTACATCTTACATAAATTTTAAATGGTATATAAGTGAATTACAACATACTTATCTGTGTCCCAAACTAGATTCATAGTTGGAGCAAAGACTCTCCGATATCATTCCCCGTTCTTTTTCTTCGTCGCCATATTGCTTTTTCCCGAAACACTTTAATTAATAATTATTAAGGTTGTCAAGGCATTATTATTAATCATATTTAGTTATTTTTAAAGATTCAAACCTAACTGCAAATCGAAGTTCTACAACCGTGATTACGGTTCATGCGCTCCAGATTGATATTACGTGGTATGTTTATAATGATTTCGATATTTTTATCCTCTAAAAAGAATTTTATAATGAAATAAAACCGTTTGCGAAATTCTTTGGAAAATGTACATAAGAGTTCCTTATTGATTTTATTTAAATTTGTTTTAAACTAAAATACAGCAAAATAATTAACTTAAAATATAAAACAAAATGAAATTAAACGAATAATTGGAATTAGTGGAATCAACTGTAAGTGTTCGAGTGATTGTAAGGATTGTAGTGAGGATTCGAAAACAGTTCTATGACAACATGAAACAATAGGGATAGGAAAGGTTTTCAAATACTTTAATTTTGTTGCATACACCAGATGGGATGTATTTACACAATTTCCTTCATTTTGCATTTAAATAATTTGTTTAACTAAAGAACACAAACAATTAATGTTTTTAAGATTTATCATAGACAAAGTTTTAATAGCAATTAAGTCCTACAAACGATTGTAACGCGATTGGCTGGGTTTACGATCTGAGAAGAAATTGCGCAGCACTAAAATCTGGACAATGCCAATGACTAAAACGGCAGCAGTTTCAGCACAGGACCACCACATGACACGTTCATTTAATTCCTCAGCTCGTTTACGACCCTGAGCCTCACGGAGGCGATGATGTGTTTGAGCATCCAGAATATCGTTTAATGATTTGTGTATCGACTGTGATGAAGTTTCCATTTGCGTTAAAACAGTGGCATGATCATCGACACCGGGCAAGGCGGGCTCATCGCCCACCTGGAAGTCAACATAAACGAATTTGTGGGAAAATGTTGAAAATTTATTGCTGAAACAGGCTTGATAAATGCCAGTTGTTTCGGCCACAAACTGATGACTGTCAAAGGTGGCCTTTTGCTGTTCATATATAATGCGTCCCTGGGCATCTTTCAATGTGACATCGACATCCAATTGGCCACCAGCTGATACCTGGAACTCTAAATAGGCGGTGGTATTACGTTTGATTTCCTCAAAAAAACAATCTTCTGCACCGTCAGCCAAATCAAATGTGAACTCAACAGCATGAACTGTGGCCAACAGGCTGAGTAATAATATATGAACCCACATAAACTTCATAAGGCCTTTAAATTTTTGCATTTTGTAGACAGTGTGACTGAATACGTGTGTGAAATAATCAAAGCTTTTAATCCACTTAATTACCGCCCCAGGAATTTCAATTGTTTTATATGCCACGCAAGATGAGTTCTAGAAAAACAAATAAAAAGAAAATAAGATCGAGACACGGTGTTAAAACAACACATTCATTCGTTGCACGTACACTTGTGCTTTTACACTCAATATGTGTTAAGAAACCACAATTTGTTTGTTTGTTTGTATCTCATATCTTTTAATGTATATACGTTAGGATGTCAAATCATATTTATTTATAACTTTACCTGGCTGTTTTGTCATAAATTTGTTTTTCTTTAAATTATTTTACTCGTTTATAATTGTTAAGTAAAAAAATAACTTATTGAGGGATTTTCTTTCGTTTTTATCGTTCTGTTAATTTTTTTTTTACTTTTCTTTTGGCACTTTTGACAATTTGTTAACGTACCGTTTCTCTCAATAACAACACTGACGTGTCAAATAGAGTATTTCTCTTGATTAGAAATAATGCAACAAAACAGAGTTGTTATATGTTAAGCTAATTAACAATATGGGTGTTTCCATTCAAAATATAAATTTATACACTAAGCTTTAAATAATTTGTATATACATATTGCATTCAAAATTAAATATTTTCATTATTTTCCTTGTACAAAAATAAAAGAAAAGCATAGTTGAAGAACACCTATATTTTTATTCCGTTGTGTTTGATTCAACCTGTTATCGATAGCCTAGTCCTGGTTATATATATTTCATTTCTCCCATGAACCTATTAGGAGACGAGTGAAGTGAGCAAGATTATGCTATTTGACCCCGTTAGACTATTTTTGGTGTTGATGCGTTGTCTCTCTTGCTTTATTCGTTTAGAAAAATAATATTAATAAAACATTTTTTAAAACATATTTTGTTCATTTTTACTTTCGTTTAATAGTGTAAGCCTTTAAAGACATTCAAAATCGTAAGATATTCTAGGATCGTATCACATTAACTAACTTTCTTAAAAGAACTGCCTTAATTATTAAAAAACAATAATATCAATAACTAACTGTTTACCAATAACAACAAATAAATTAAATTTAAAAATAAGTACGAATAAATTAATGAGTCTTCTTAGTAACAACTTCTTCACAAGCATCCTTGGCAGTGGGATATTTAAATTGAAAACCAGTTTCTAATGTTTTCTTCGGCTCTATTTTTGCTCCGGTCAGTAGTAAGGCCGAGCGATCTTTGCCGAATAGCATTTGAACTACAAATTCAGGCACAGGAAATAGGCAAGGTCGTCTTAAAGCTGAGGCAAATGTCTGTAGGATTATAAATTATAAGACAAGAAGAAGTTAGCACTCTAATCGCATATAATTCACCTGGGAAAATTGTCCATTGGTTACTATATCCGGTGCTACTGCATTTAGGGGACCTTGGCATTTTTCTGATTCCAGGCAATGTTGTATTAGACGGCACAGATCCTCTAAATGTATCCAAGGTAGAATTTGTTTACCCGTACCCATGGGACCACCTAAACCCAAAAAGAATGGCATCCATATGGATTGTATCATGCCACCTTCACGACCTACCACAACACCAGTTCGTAATTTAACCTGGTTAGATAAGAAAATTAAAGGAGTTTTTCAATGTAAAACTACTTTAATTACTGATAAGAAGGCGTTCACTTACACCTCTTGTCTTTGCGGCTACTTGAGGTGGCAGTGTTGCAGCCTTTTCCCATTCCAAACATAATTTTGACATGAAATCAAAATTTTCACCTTGATCCGATTCTGTATAGACTTTGTTGTCATTAGGCGGGTATAGAGATACACCCGATATATTAACAAAAGCCTTTACATCAGGAGAACTTTCAATAGCTTTGACTAGCGTAGCACTTGAGTTGATGCGTGAATTCCATACATTTTGTTTAAAACCTGCCGTCCATCTACGAGAGGGATCTAAAACATTTTGACCAGCCAAATTTACCACCGCAGTAACACCCTTAGGCACTCCATCTTTTTCCAACTGATGCCAAGTAATGCGTTTAAGACCTGGCATACGAGAAACGACGGTGACTTCATAACCCTGGCCTGTTAAATGTTTCACCAGGCGAGTGCCTATAAAACCACTGCCACCGCCTTTATAATTATAAATAACAAACAACATTATTTTACAAAATATTGCAGTAAAATAATTAAAACTTACCAATTAAAGCATGTTTGGACATTATTTTGGAAAAATATTGCAATTTTTTAACAGGTTTACGTAAAACTGCAATAAATTTGTAAAGAATATCAATAGAATGCAGGAATTCAAAACAAAACAATTATTCAAGGCATACATACGTTCAGTGTCGATTATGTGTTTATAAAGACTTTACAGTATGTTCAGTGTTGTATTATGTTTATTTACACAAAAACAGGGTAGCAAGGCACATCTAATAGGTAACCTTAAGTGTACAACAAGTACAACAATGCAAAAACAACAGGCATTTTGTTTTTGTTAAAGAGTACGCGGTATGTCAAAAAAATTAACCCTCAAACCTCTAGAGGAAATTAATAAAAGCAATTAAAAAAACTAAATACATTTTATATATTGAAATTTCTTTTGATTTTTATGTCATGCTTAATTACGCAATAGTGGGGCACCTATAAATTAAAAAAAAATTATTTCATGCAGTCAATAACATTTCCACTTTATCTAAAGAACATGTTTTTATATGGCCATCGATAAAAATGGCAGATGCTAACGTTATTTGTTATTGGTCATAGTTTTGGCACTTAGTTGGAGAGACCGAAATCTTTTTTTGGGTAATTCATCAGCCTCGTCTAAATAAATATAAATATAGTAAATCTAGGTTGTAGTTTAAAAGATATATGGATTTAGTGTTAAAGGCTTAAATATTATTAATCATCTTGCAAAAATTTTAATAAAATTGGCTTTGAAATAGTAATCCTGAAGAATTTCTAGAGTGCGTATCGTTAAGGATACATCCGGTACATATGAGGGTTTATAAATGCGAAAATGATTATCGAAACAAAACAAACAAAAAAACAACAAAATTTTGACATTTAAAAACGCGTCAGCTGTTCACATAAGTTTACCTATTGGATATGCCTTGCAGGGTAGTTTATAAGCATTGTCAAGCCAAGTGTCATAAAAAGTATTTATTGTCGTGTTGTGTTTGGTTCAGTAAATGCGCGAGAAAAATTTTTTAGCTGAAGAAATTTAATAAAAAGAATCGTTTTTAAACATTAAATTATTTACTATTTTATCATTTATTAAACGAATCCAACATGTCTGCTCCTTTGGAAAATCTGGAAACACAGTTGGAAATGTTTATAGAAAATGTGCGCCAAATACGCATTATTGTCAGTGATTTTCAGCCACAGGGCCAGAATGTCTTAAATCAGAAGATGTAAGTGTTCCTTTGTTTTCATTACGAAATATAACTTTTTAAATTATCATTTTTACAGTCAAGGCTTGGTTACTGGTCTACAGGAGATTAACAAATTAAAAAATCAGGTGCAAGATATTTATGTACCCTTCGAGGTCTTCGATTATATTGACCAGGACAAGAATCCCCAGCTATACACCAAGGATTGTGTGGAGAAGGCTTTGGCCAAAAACGAAGAAGTAAAGGGTAAAATTGATGCTTATCGTAAATTTAAGGCCAATATGTTGTTGGAATTGTTTAAAACATTTCCCAATGAGATGAACATGTATAGGGCCTATCGTCCGGACTCTTTGAATTGAAAACTCATGTTCAGAACGTTATAGTATGCTCTTTAAATGATGTGCTAAACTGAACTGATTATAAGATTTATTTCTTTTTTTAGTATTAAGAATCAAAAATATATCAAAATAACAATAAATATTTAAACAAACAAATTGATAATTGGGTTGAAGAGAAGCAAAATCTGCTCAATTTTAAAATCTATATAAAGTCTGCTGGATTTGTTGCAAGTGAGAAGAATTACAGATAAGTAAGGTAAGAATATAAAATTCTATCATTTTTATCTTATACTTTGGAAGTAGTTTTGTTCGGCTTGTAGTTTATTGTGTTGATTTGAGATATTTAATAGTTTTGTCAGCAAATAATACGCGTTTAAGATTATTTGAAAATACAAATAATTTTATACGTCATTTTCAGTAAATATTGTGTATATCATAGGACAGTAACCATAGAACTCCAAAAATATTTGGAGCATGTTCTTTTTTAATTCCCTTAAGCTTTTAAATCTTTTGTGGTGGTTTCAGTTTCGAATTGCCGTTTCCATGTGAGTGGAGGACGTCCTCTTCGACTGCTGCCAACGTATTCCAATACATTTTTGTCTTGCAATGCCATTAATAGGCTTCCTGATTTCAAGGTGAGTTGATTTCTGTTTTGTTATTGACCCAAGTAATTAATTGTGCTCGGCAATGGCCAGTAGATACATAGGATTTGTCGTTGATGATTATTTATGAATGTTTAAATCGATTTCAAGTTTCCATATACCGGTATTTATTGATTATTAAATCGAAAGTACACTTCTTAATAAAAAAAAAAAATTAAAGACAATGTCTAGTAACCGAAGGCATTTATTGTTTACCACCTTTATGCAATCCATTTCAATTTACTGATGTTGATTTAAAATCCATCTCAGTTTGCCACTTGTGACTAAGGGGGAATATACTTACATATCTTTTGTATAGTCTCAATGCTAAATTTCTCTCCTATAATACTATGACTACATGTTAGGATTTTTTTGTCGTACAGAGGGATTACTTATAATTTTTTTCGTTGGATTGATTCTCGTAAAGTATCAGCGTTAGAATCTAGGTATTGAGTGATGTATGTATATTAGCTTTATTGTTGACTCTTTTACATGCCAATGGTGTTCTCAAAGTGCAGCAGATCGATGATTTCTATACCATTCCACCAACTACATGATCTATGATGATGGAATCCAACTTTTTCTAAGTTTCGAAGCTAACCTTTACAATACTTAGTTGTTTTATACCCTCCAATTCTTCGCTTTTCTTTTGGAAAATTTACAAAAATTAATCGAACTACCTCTTCAGAAAGCATTGGACGGAAGTAAAAGTCCAACCCAAATTAACTCAGTGGTTTTACTTTAAATATAAGATTTTCAAATTTCTAAATCACTTTCACATTCTAAAGCATAATTTATCCTCAAAAGACTGTATTTTGCTTGAAATTAATTGTTAAACGATTACTGTATGATGTTATTGGAAATCCCATATTTTTCTTTGGTAGTCTTTTTTTTGTTGACAATTTTTAAAACGCAATTTTTAAAAATAATTGATGAACGTTTGACTTTTGGATACTGTAAATCAGGAAACAAATTTCATCATTATTTGAAATTGTTGTTGTTTTTATTTAAATACTACGAAATGGAAAATTCTAGGGGGTTTTTAAACATACATTTAGATTTGAAATAAGTAGTTGTAACCTTCTACACAGATCAATCACCTTTTTAACTGGATAATATATAAACGAATTTTAAAGCCTTTTTGTAAGCGTGGACAACACCAGAGATTAAACATCAGTCAGAGCAGTAAGTTTTTCTAGACAATAGAGCCGAGGTTAATTTCTGTGGCCGCTGAACCGGGGTTATTGGGTATGATGAGGATTTAAAAAAGGACATTGCAAGGATGCACACATAGACAGCTTCTAGGGCAAAAGTCTATGAGTTATGCTACGAATTGCTTTCTCATCCCCGCCAAATTCTCTTGATTTAGTTTTGTGTGATTATTTCTTGTTACCAAACTTGAAGACATGACTCAATAAAAAAAAAAGAAAACATTTTTGTTTCTTTCAAGCTCTTGTTTCATGATGCGCTAGTTTGAAAGTTTTAAAATAGATTTTGAGCTGCATAAACATACAGTCATTGATAATAATTATTTAGATGAGGTGCTCTATGTTTTTAAGCGCATAAAAAATATTCTTTTTAGACAAAATCTACAACAATTAAAGTGTTATCACAGTCTCTTCAATTCAATCACAGTCTATTCGGAAGGAAATAAAAATTTTTATTACGGGTATTATAATAGATTTATTGTTTGTTTGTGTTATATTAGAGACATGTATTATGTTTAGTATTCTAATATGATAAATTGTTGTTTAGAATATAATAATAATCTACATATGAACTAAGGAATTATAAAGTTTTGTATATATAAAAAAAAAAAATTTAAATTAAATAATATTTGTATTAAAAGCAGGTATATTTATGCAACTAATTTAGCTGCCATTATTTCTCTGTCCTGCATTTCTTTAATCTTCTTTAAAATATCATAATTTATTTGCTCACTGACCACAGAATCTTTTCTGTAAAATTGGAAAGAAAATTATTAAAAAAATTGCAAAAAAAAAAATTCTTTTTTTGAAACTTACTTGTACTCGGGATGATTGAGAACCTGCTGTCTTAACCATCTGGCATTTGTGGGAATTTCACCAGTTGCTCTTTTCTCGACAAACGTTATATATTTGTCTAGTAGGGTATTGGTTTCATTATCCAAATGCAAGGTCTCTATATGGTTGCGTATGAGAGGTATCAAACCGGGACATGTGTCAGACTAAAAAAGAAATAAAAGTCATCGTAAGGTATAGTTTATGTTGACCATTCGTCTACAGCAAGTAAAGTGGGCGTGCTTGTACTGATAAGGCCCGGTTTGAGTTCAGTGTAGTAAAGCAAAAAAATATATTTAAAGCTTGTGCCGTCTGACTGTATAAAAATTATTTTCAAAATCATAATAATACAGACAGGCAGACAGTATATTTTGTTTCTATTTTGATTTTGATTTGTTTGTCTCCAACAGACAACCACAGACATGTACTATATATTCTTGATAATTTGGTTGTTGTAAATAAATTCAATTCAAATTCAAAACGTAACTTTTTTTGCTAAGCATTTATGATTTGATAAGACACTCACTTTTCCATTAAATATTTCGTCTACAGTCATAAGCTCTAGCTCGTTAATGAAATGGTCATTGACACCGTTTGTATAACCATTTGTTGTGCCATTATGCTGCTGCTGCTGCTGCTGATGATGATGATGATGTCCATTAAGATAGCCGTTTGTAATTGTACCGCCATTGGTGTCATGGCCATGACCATTGCAATGGCCATTCGCATAGCCGTTCGTATAGCCATTCGTATAGCCATTGCTGTTGCCATTCAAGTGTGTTTTGGTTTTTGTGATATTTTTACGAAACCAGAATTTCTCTTTGCGGCAAGCATCACGTTTTTCGGCAATTTTCATATTTTCATCGATTTTACTTATCGGCATAAGGAAATTCAAACGATAATGCAATATGGCGCGTGTTAGTAGCACAACGAAACACGAGATCGCAGCATTTTCAAAGTCTGTAAATTGTACATCACAAGGACGAAATTCAACGCGCCAACCGAAATCAGTGTCGGGTAAGGCAGGCTTAAAACGCAATGTCTGCCACGTAGAAGTATTAAGATTATCAAAATGTCCCGTATCCTCTTCATCGTTCTGATATATCTTGCCCGTAAACAAAAGTAATGGATCACGCATAAATAGATGAGCCACATGTACTGCCATAACATGATCTACACCTTGTTTAAGCAGCTTATCATACAATTTCTCATCATAATCCAAATGTATGTCATTGTAAATATCAGCTTCGGGTGTCAGATAACAATCTATCGAATCCCAGCGTAATTTATCCAAGCGGTATTTGTCATTTTTCAAAGGTTTTAAACCTCTTTCTTCAGCCGTGCGCTCATCAGAGCCGTGGCCTATGAAATAGTAACTGTTATCCCATTCGGTTAAATAACCTCTGTATATAGGCAGAGCGGCAGTTACAGCCTGTATAAGTGGACATAATGGTGCCAATTGATCGTATATATAACGTGCTTCCATCATGTCTTGTCCTTGTACGGTAACCTGTAGATTACAACCAAACGTTGTATCCAAAGTCACTACATCGGGTTCTTTAATGGAGCTGCCGTCAACTGGCAATTTGGTATTCAAGTCTTCGAATACTTTTATTTTCAATTGTGTTCTTTCGCCTCTTCTCGCCATCATATTACGCGATAACATATGATAGCGTGGATGTCCACCAAATATAGCCTCATCGGGTATGAATAAAGATTTAGCATAACTATTTGGATCATCGGGCTGTGGTTTCATGGCTGGGTATGTGAAATCCTTACAACCGAAACGCAAAGAATTCACCAGCGTCATAATACATTCATCTTCTTCCAATAGCTCTTGTACTTCTGCTCGTCTGCGGCGCATATCTGGTTCAACTTTCTTGAAATGTGTGAAATCACCTTGAAAAGGCTGTAACGGAGAACTTTCCAATAAAAATGCTCCATATTCCGGACGCCACAAAGCAGTGCCTGCATTATGTTCTTCTCGTTCATTTAAAATTTCCAATAATTCTAAAGATTTGCAAGCGACTTTGGCCTCTCTTTTCCCATCATTGAATTTAACAATCATGTATTCGATTTCATCGCCCCATTTGAAGGGATCACCATGTCGATCTTTTGATTTGTGATAAAGATTTATAAACTGTTCTACGCCATGTTCCTGTACAAATGACGATAGGGCTTTGGTCTCCGGCCACGATAGCACAGCACCTTCAGGTAAAATGCCCATTTCTGGAAAAGTAATCACAAAAGAAATGATGAATTAGAGAAAGAATAACTAGAATTAAGATGTAAAAATTTTTATTTAAAAAAGAATTTTTATTATGAAGGATCTTGGAAGGCTCAATCAAGCGCTGTGAATGATACTATTTGTGACAGAGACTTAGGATTGAGACGAGGAGAAGAGAATAAATTTTTTTGAATCCTTTGCTAGGAATTTAATTGATTCTCTCTCTAATACGTTGAAGCATAAATATTTCTACAGATATGCTGTATTCACCTGAATAATAGAAATAATATCTGGGAAAAGTTTGAGATTTAAGTAGAATCCTTAAGTGTCTGTGAAAGAGGTTTGTCGAATACAAATGCCTTGGGACAAATTTGAAGTCTGAATAGAGATTCTTTTTGGTTTTGAACGAATTCAGTTACGCACTATTTTAACTCTTCTCTTAATAATTGAATTGATTGGCACTCATAACTTTTAAACCTTACTCACTCGTAATGTGAGAGTATTCGCTAAATACTTATTAAAATAATTACTATAAAATTACTTGTGACTTGTTCTCGTAAATAACAAACTTGTCTTTTTCGTGACACCTGTTCAATATATTGATCAAAAGAGGAAAGCTCTTTCCAGGCAATTCAAATCATGGGTCCTTCTTTTTCTCATAACCACAGCCTTCTGCCTAGATCCAACACATACTTTCAGTCAGCATTTTTTGAATGCGTAATTTTTTATGAGTAGTTTTTTATGGCAATTAAGGAGTGTGCATAAAATAATTTGTTCACACTTCTATGCTTACGTAATGGCATTTTACTAAGATATGAAATAAATGATTATCGTTAATTTGTTTTTATTAACCACCTGTCTCAGTAAATAAATTAGGTTTTTTTTTTTCTGAAAACTAGCCATCGTACATGAGTAGCCCTTCGCCCACAAAAAACCAACGGCTAAGGTGTTAACCGAAAAACAGTTTCACTAAATATAAAAAAATATGAAGCAATTTTGAGCAGTGTAAGAGAATATGCAAGTGATAAAAAAAGGATTTTCACTTCCCAATGCCAGAATTGCTCCAAGAAGTGAACTGTGAGTCTTTTATATGAAAAGTTAAAAAGAAGCTGACCTAAGACCGTAATAAAAAAAGAAAATAAATAAAATAGTTTGAACAACTTACAAAAGGGAAAACTTTATGGATGGACTTTATGGATGAATAAAATTCTTGTAAAAAAAGCTAATTGCCCAAATAGTAAGTTTAGGTGTTAAAGATTTTCCACATCTGGTAAGAGCAGCATTGCTTTCATTATTTACACCAATATTATCGTTAATTAATGTATACAAAAATAGCAAAAAAAAAAAAGCTATTGTTGATAATGTTGTTCCATTATTCTAGAACTTGCTACAACAGACCAATCATTTGCTTAGTAACAAAGTAACTTTTATTACTACTACTACTACTATTTGCAGCCCTTGCGCTGACCAACTTCTTCCTCCTTGTTTCGGAGGAACTTGGTCAGTACAGGGACTACGTTCACCTGTGGCGTCACAACGGGCCGCTATGCGTGCTCAAGTGAGCTTTTGGTATCAAAGCTAGCACATTAACCTAACCTAACCTAACTACTACTACTATTGTGTGGAAATCGGTACAATTGTGTACTGTCTTGTTTATTATGATTGAAAAGACGTTTGGATAACTTGAATTCAAATAATCTGTAAAGGATTGCAAATTAATGAATAGCAAGCCAAATAAATTTGAATTGGTATGCAATTTCGTTTAGATAACTCTTGTTAACTTTCTTAAGGTACGGTCACATTGAGCAAATAGTTTCTAGTTAAGGAAATAATTAAATAGTTTGTATTTAGAAGAATCTAGTCGCAGTAGACTAGTAGATAGTGTGTTGGCTTATTAGACGTAAGGCCTCGGTTCAAACCCCAGGTAGGACATCTTCAACTAAACGAATTATGAACTAGTATTATTTAGGCGATTTCCTCTCAGAAGATTTCTGGCAAAAACTCTGACAAAAGTCTCTCAAAAAGTCTGTTGTTCTGAATCGTCTTTAAACTGTAGATCCCGCCACTTATGTATAAAATTAACACACACAACATATGTGGTGTGAGAAGTTAGGTCGTAATCCGAACTTTTTAATAAATGATTTCTTCTTTTGTACTCAGTACACCGATCAGAACAAATTTGAATTTCATGGCTTTCAACAAATATTTGCTTACTGTGATCATTAGGTAAAATATATTGGCAATAAAAAAATTTTTTTATTTTTAAATTAATTTGAAAACTTATTTAAACAGATTTAACATGCATCTACTAAATTAAAAATTAAAAAATGAAATAAAATTAAAAAAAATAAATATAAATCTTACTTTGTAGGAAATTTAATTAATTAGTCACCAGGAAAAAAAATTCGATTTATTTTATGAAAAAAAAAAAAATTCGATTTATTTTATGAAAAAAAAATTAATTTTTCTTTAATAGCTAATTTATTTTTTTTTAAATTATTTTCCGTATTTTTTTTTCAATATTTCTGAGGATCACACTTTCACTTGCTCTTTCTGTATATAAAATTTTCAAATTCTTTACTTCAGCACGTTCTGTACTTAAATGAAATTTTATACTGATCGCTGTCTAATTTACACATTTTTTTCCTCTTGGATTTAAGCAATGCTGCGATTGCGAGTAAATAATATTTGCCTAGAATATATAATGAATTACCAAATTGTATTTTTGTTTTTTACTCTACTACAAATGATAAGAGGACTCAGATCTCTACTAACAAAAAAAAAATTAAAAAAATGAAAAAAAAAAATCATTTGCAAAAATATTGCTATTCTTTGGTAATTCGTGTATACGGCATGCTAATGATTGGGATTAAAGTTCAAGCCAGAGATTTCAGAACATTTAGTATTCCATGCAGTGACGTAGACCAATTATCAAGTCTTCTAGTTATTCTAAATATTCCTAAAGCAGAATGTTCGAACACTCTAGCAAATACGAGTATTTTATCCTTCTTTTTCATTTCGCAAAATATTGATAAACCCTTATAAAATTTAAAGTTTTTTTTTTTTTTTTTTTTGGTAAATACAAACCGACTTAAATGTGTTGTACTTCATATTTTAAACACAAAAGTGTTGTATTTTAATTGCCATCATGGTGCCCAAGCGGCTAATTTATATTAAATTTGACTTTAGATTTTTTTTATCTACACCGTATCGTATCAATTGCATTCAGGTGCAAAGAAACCGTAAATTACCACACGTTTAAACCTAAATAAATACATCACTTATGTGTTAGAGAGACAGACACGAAATTTGCAAAGACCCGTTTTACGTCTAATTGTTCTTAAGTGATTATAACAATGACGCGTTAGCTGTTCTTCGACCCACAGCTACTTTGCAACTGAGATATCGTGTTGGTGGTGGTTTTATTTGGGTGTTGGGGTTTTTTCTTCTTATTTTATATTTAATCAGTTGAGTTCTAGTTCGATCCGCCTCAAATCAATGGATTTACAGAGAAATGTGTCTTAACGTAATTTTTAATTGAGTGATGCAGGCAATGAACTTTAAGACCTGAGGCATGGATTTGCTACGTCTTAGAATCTGAATGTAGTATTTCAAAGTGCATAATTGTAGCAAAAAGAAAACCTTTGGGTATTGTGCCTAGCAAAATGTGCTGGCTAGATATTTTATGATGCACTTTGCTATGCTGAAAAACGTACAGAGAGGAGTAAAGGCTTGTGTACTTGAGGCTAGTGTTTCCGTTCATGATTAGGTTGCAGAGTAGGTCAAGCATTTCCACTCAAAGGCCAGAAATGGTTTATATATACTCGATAATAACTTTTCCAAAAAAAGAAACTCCGCGGAATTTCTTAAGAAATTGCTCAAGAAAAGTTTCATAAATCTGACATTCGGAGTCAACGATAAAGTGCTGTAGGTCACGCCACTCTGTGATAAAATTAACCTACAACATAGGTGCTGTGAGCAGCTTGGTTGTAATCCCCACTAAGGGGTTAAAACCACGAATTATGTTTAAGAAATCTGAAATTTAAGTCCGGAATAAAGGAAGGTGTGAGCCTTTATATCACAAATAGTAGCGGCATTCAGAGAGGTGAGATTAATATGGACTGTATCCAGACCAACCAAACTTTAAATATTTAACTCATGTGTAAAGTCTACTCTGTTATATGGAAAAGAAACCAAGTTCGATTAAACACAACCATTTTTGTGGAACTTTTTTTGTCTTTTTTCAATTATGGGTTCTTCTGTTGTATGGAAAAGAAACCAAGTTCGATCCAACACAACCACTTTTGTGGAACTTTTCTTATCTTTTTTCAATTAAGGATTCTTCTAATTTACCCGTTGTTTACTTTTTCATACTCGGTTTGTTGCTCAAATACGTGATGATTGATGATATGATCAGTGGATTTAATATTCATACGATATATAGTGTCTTAAATTAAACGCTTTCCATTTTTTAATTTAAATAAAACAGAATTTAAAAATTTTTATTCGTTTGAACGCATCCGAAATGCTTAATTTTTCATAAGTCGCATAAGTCAGACTGATGAATGAAGGTTATATTGGTTTTAAGGACCATTGTGGTTTGTGGACCAGTAACTTTTTCTAGTTCACATACCACCTCATCTAGAAATGGATCTGATCAGTGAAGAATATATTTCGATGAAAATTAGCGTCAGTTATTGACTGTTCCACAGACCATTCGGCGAATACACGTCATTGTTTATGGTCGTCCATGATGATTTGGTTATCAACTGCGAAAGTTTGAAAGTCTCTGCTGTCTTGACGACTTGAAAAACTAGATGGAAAAATTACCGAATCGTTTCCAGTCCAATATGTAGAAGGAAATCGAATCACTAGCGCAGGTACTTGAAACCTGTGTTACATTAAGCATTTCAGAATGAGGCACATTAAAATTATTAGGCTGCTGCTATATGAATTAACGTTGAGATGTTTTGCAATCTCAAAAATTTGCGGACATTCTAACTAGACTACTTTGTATAATTTCGAATATGGTATGGATTTTTGAGGTTATACTCCCCTTCAATATCTTTTTTGAGTTGTCTTTAAAGTTGAAACTGTTCAAGATGAATTTATACTTGGTTCCGTTAATGCATAGCAGCAAACTTTAGCTAATTAGGAAGCAAAATGCTTAACTTACTAGAGAACTGATGGAAAAGAAGATAGACGTCACTCGAATGACCCACTAAATGACATGTTGCGTTGACATTGAGTGGATCACTTTATCAAGTACTATATTCGTTCGCATACTTTCGTTTTCTTCAGTTAGGTATTTTACTTCGCAAGATTTTTTAATTGTGAAGACACGGGTTTTAAAAGCTTATGATATGTCGCTTAAAGACTTTTCATCATTGTCTCTGCATTAACCCTGGTTCACTTTCTTAATCCAATATTTTATATATATTCCATTGTGATTACTGCATATACTTGCCAGGAATTGTAGGGCACGTGATTATTGATTATCACCCTTTCACGTGTTATTACACTACACCACACTTTAAAGATAATGTTCCTACAGATTTCGCACTAACACGACTACAACAAAAACCCCAAGTAGAGATTGTTTGTACTTCATATCTCCAACTAAAACCAGAAAAATCATGTTGTCAGCGGCAATAACAAATTATTTAATGAACGAAAAAAAAAATAAAAATAAATAAAAAATAAAATTAAATTGTACAAAATAAAAACAAATCACCGTAAAAACAAATTTTTTTTTTTTTTTAAAGCGAAAAGTGTTTACGCGCGTTTATGTATAGATTTTGAACCCAGTTTATGACAACGCGTATTGGGTTTATTTTCAAACACTGAAAGTGGGCGTCATTAATATTCGAAAAAGAAGAGAATAATTTTTTTTTTTTTTAATTCAGGATAAACGTTATGGAATATGGATGATACGTTACTAGAATATAATGTAAAAGCTTGGGCAACCCTAAAAAATTTGTTTATAAAATGTGGAATAAAAAGAGGACTTCAAAATTCATATTTTTTTTTAGAATTAAGCTCCTTTAGAGAGGAGCAAAAGTAGGCTGGCGAGCAAGAGTAGGATTTTACAAAATCCTAAAATATTTTCGAGGAGAGTGTTATATCTGATTAACGACAAATGGCAACTCTATCATTCTAGAATCTGCTTAGCTGAAAATTTTGATTAAGACGTTTTAAAATTAAAAATTTAAACATAATCACATAATCTAACATGACTCTAGTATTATAATTTGTCTAAATTTTCTCCAGCACTTAACCTTAAACGCCTTACACAGTGACAATTCGTGTTTTTTAACTTTCAAATTATTGGTCGTGAGTGCGTATAATATTCAGGGTTTTCGAAACTTAGATTTTAAAGTCGAATATTAATGATACTCACTGTATTTGGAGTTGCTTGCTTGTGCTCTGAATAGATTAAAAATCTTATCAAATAAATTTCGATGTTTTCTAGTAAATATTTTTGCAAATTTTGCAAAAGAAAAAAAATGAAAGAATTAGAATTAAGTTAAGAAAATAAATTAATTAATTTTTTTTATTATTTATTTATTTATTTTTATAAATAGGTTTTATTTATAAATAGGTTTTATAAAATATCTTAAAGTACCATATATAAAGAGATATGGCAATTGTTACATAAATTAATTTACTTAATTAAATTAGGTAAAATAGTAGAGATGAAAATTTTGTTTTTATTTCCGATTAACTTTGTTGATTCTTTCCCTTTTCTTAATATACACAATCCAGAGTTTTAACGAATACAAACAGTATGCACCAATTAAAATCTGGACACTTGATTAACAATAAATTTTTAATATCTTTTTTAAATTTTTTTAAAAAATTTATTTGTTTTACAATGTAACTGCAGTAGTCAGTAGTGTAATCCTCAGACTTCCTTTTTTCTTGTTTAGACACCAGACTGCTTCTTCGTTTATTCATCTTTTGATTAAACGTTTATGTCATGTTTAGGTTACATTAGGTTAAGTTAGGTTAGATACATTAGATTGCTTGATTTCGACTTGCCTACTTGAGATATCTTGCTTGATATTATGCTTGATAAACATTAATGGGGTTATCAAATGCGTTCTACAATCAGTAAGGCATTGAAGAGCTATTCTCCTATAATCTGGGTTAAGCTGAATACAAGACGTCCAAAGAACCTTTAAAGAAAGTTTCATGCTGATGAGGTTAAGAGAATTATTTTGAAAGAATTGCGGATTTGGTTGACATTTTCTTCATATGTGAACATTAAATCTGCAGTATAAAGGCTGACTGGTTCTTACCATTTTCGATATGACCCAATTAGATAAATAACAATCAATTGACGGTGACGCTGTGCGTCACAGAAATTAACATAACAAAGTGACAGTGGCTTTGCTCTAAGATAGCTTAACTTATACACATAGTCCTGATATTCGAACTTGATTATGTGGAGAACGTGATAAGGTTAGTTTAATTACGATGGGCAGGAGAGGTGTAAGAAGAGATGCTCTATTCCCAATATTCTTTAATGCTAATAATCTCTTTATGTTATCCGTATGAGGCGTAGTGTAAAAATTATTCGTTTGGGCAAAAGAAGCTGCTCTTCTTCCTAACAAATTTATACCCAAACCACAGGTTGCAAAAAACATGAAACCTTGGAGACTTTCAACGCCTATCAATGCGAGATAGGCTGTCTAGACAGTTTTTATGCAGAAACCTTTCTTTGTTTGTGAACAATAAAAGTCATAATAAGCCAGCCCTAGTTTTTCTCCAACAGGAATGATAAGGCAGTGACAAGTGACAGAGTTACAAGTCATGTCTGTAAATTTTTATCAAAGCGGATGATCACTTACAGCGGTTGGTTCTATTGTATAATTGTACAACTACTCTAGCTTACGATCCAGCTCGTTGTGGTGAAAAAGATGAGAAGAAAATGTTACCAACCACTTAATCAATATTCGTTATTCACAGCTTAATATCTGCTTTAGCTAACATGCATTTTTGTACAGATTTTGATTTGACTGCGAGTTGTGATGTCCTTGTTGCGATGATAATGTTTCAGAAGATTATTGCCATATTTTCTTGGTTTGTCCATGGAATCGAAATGAAAAAATGATTCAAGAAGTGTTTTAAGGATACAGAGTAAAAAAATATTGATGACGATGGTTAGCTTGGCGACAGCTTTTTGGGAAGAGTAAGCAAGTTAAAGTGGGTTTAAATAAATATCCTGTGACAAGCGGATTCTCTCGATGTATTGTAACTTCTGGCAAATACCAATGAAGATATATTTTTGTACAAAAAATCTATCGAAGGTACCCAAAGCCACAATCGAGATGGAATCACGATATAGACTCTCTTCTATCTCTTGATCAGGACAAATTGTGTTGTTCACATTTTGTATGGTTCACGCTGCATACGCCAAATTCTTGGAATAATTCACTATACTTGCACTATATATTATATACGCAATGTTTATCAATTATTTGAGATGATTTGTTTATATATTTTTTTTAATTGGATTCTTATCTGCCTTTTAAAACCGATAGAAACTGCTGTGCAAAATGTTTTAAAAAGTTGTTTATAAGACTAGAACAAGGTACGATGCATGATGAGATACATATGTATATTAAGGTGAGCGCGACTGCCAGTTAAGTTGAGTATTCAATTATTTGTCATTCAGAATCACGGAACTGCGTAGTGTAAAAAAAAGGTCGGATGCCGGGTGATGTTTGAGGTCTTGTTTAGAAAGGGATTTACTCGTATGCGATTTCAAGAAACTTATTAAATTTTTTAACAAAATATTAATCCATAAATCTAAAATCTTCTATGCTTTGTTTATTTGTTTACCAAAATGATTTGAATTTTGCTATGCCATCTTTGTTTTTTTTTTTGTTGATACAATAAAAAACAATTTTCTTTATTTTGTTTATAAAATAATTTGTTTTTTGCTCTTTAGAACTTAATTTTGTTTTTAAATAAAGTGGAACAAGAATGAAAACTACACAGTACAGAAGCAATATGCTCCCTATCGTTAACCCCACGGTATTATATTTATACATACATACATACATAATTGGTCATTACAATCTTTCAGTCAGGATTACGACCTAGTTTCTCAAATCACTTATGTTGTGCGTGTTAATTTTATCCATGGGTGGCGGGATCAGTTTAAAGTCGATTTCTTTTTGAGAAACTTTTGGCAATGGCAATTATTATTTACTCTAGGAGTTTTTGTCAGAACTCTTCTGAGAGGAAGTCGCTGAAGAAATATTTTTTCAATTTTCGTTTTGTTGGAGATTTCTGACCTGGGGTTTGAACTGTGCCTTCACGTCTAATAAGTCAACAAACTACCTACTAGACTACCTACTCGAGCTAAACGTAAATCATCTTTGTTTCCCACTGAGATGTTTTATGAGGGCGTATCATCCTCTAGTTACCTCGATATTTCGAATATGTTTGCTGACTTTTTTCAGTCTACTTATAGACAATTGGACTCGGGCCCTGATCTGAGTAGCAGTTTTTCGTATCCTTATTCAGTGGGAAGTGTCTCTATTTCTGATATATATTCATTTGATGAGGAGTCTGTTCTTGAGTCTTTGTCTGGACTGAAACTTACATACTTACCGGGCCCTGACGGGGTACCGGCCTGTATTTTAAGACAGTGCGCTGTTGCCTTGAGTGGTCCTTTGATCTTTATTTTCAATAGGCTTCTGAGGGCTGGTCATTTTCCATCTATTTGGAAGAGTTCGTTTATAATTTCTTTGCATAAGTCGGGTAATAGATCCAATATTTCCAATTACTGGGGTATTGCCAAACTCAGTGCTATTCCCAAGTTGATGGAGAAATTGGTGACGAATTATCTCTTTTTTAATACGAGATCTTTAATATCCCCTTTCCAGCATGGTTTTTTGAAAGGTAGGTCGACTGTCACTAATCTTCTTGAATTTACTACACATGTTTTCAGGGGTTTTCTTGACGGAGCTCGGACTGATGTAATTTATACTGATTTCAGCAAAGCTTTTGTTAGGGTTGATCATAGAATTTTGCTTCTTAAACTTTCATTAATCGGTATTCCTGATATTATTCATCGTTGGCTTGACTCCTACCTCTCCCTTAGGACTCAGAGGGTATTGTTTAGGAATGTATTGTCTAGGACTGTATATGTTACTTCTGGTGTTCCGCAGGGTAGCCATTTGGGCCCTTTACTGTTTCTTAATGATCTTCCTTGTGCTATTTCTGATTGTAATATTCTGATGTATGCTGACGACGTTAAATTATTTTACAGCCACTGCAACAGTATTACATCGAGACTCTATTGAAGTAAACTCTGCTCTTTGAGACGGCTGCCAATTTGACCTAATTCCGATGATTTGAACTAAAATCGACCAGACTAAATATTATTACCCGTGCAATCCTAAAGTCTTTAATTACATTCTGAAAGCATCATATGACCATTCAAAATTGTTTGCACAAAGCTGCCTTTTCTATCAGCCATGTGCCTGCTAGTTCAATACCATATCTGTTTTAGTTATATCACGATCGCGCTTCTGTAATGTATGCCCAAATCCTCACTATTTCCTCCATTTCAGAATTTTAGTGCATTCAGAAATGATGGACGGCCAAAATATTCTTGAAATTCGTCACAAGCAGCGATTTGTGAATGTTTGATTTGTCGTTATGTGCCATTGATCGATGCTCTCCATGACTCACTGCAATTACGCTCCCCCTAGACCTGTAACCACTTGCAGTCCATGATAAAACTGCAGAGTTTTATAATTTTCCTTCTTTTTTTTTTTTTTTTTTTTTTTTGGTGAAACCAGCACTCAGGGGGAGGGGTGGCCCCTACTCATGCAGTGCTTTGTGCAGGTTTTAAGAAAATGGGTTATAGGAAGGTGGAATAGAGGGAGTAGTGTTTGTGGACATCTCAAAATGCGAACGGCAAGGAAACGAGTTGCTGCTAGGTGACTATAAAATGGCCAGTGCTATACCTTCACCATTAGACAGTCTACAGCAATCGTCCCCAAGAAGCCCGCACCCTTCAGTCCTAGCTTCTCAGACTACTCATGTTGTGTGCGTTAATTTTATACATGAGTGGCGGGACCTACAGTTTAAAGTCGACTTCGAACGACAAATTTTATTGAGAAGCTTTTCATGGCAATTTTATTTACTCTCAGAGTTTTTGCCAGAAATTTGCTGAGAGGAAGTCGCCGAAGAAATATTTTTCGTTTTGATGTCTGACCTGAGATTCGAACTCGGGCCTTCAGTCTAATAAGCCAACACACTACCTACTAGACCACGGCGACTTTCTTGATTGTAAAGTGGGTTTTCTTGCTTTATGGAAATCCTTGTGCTTCTTAATCGTATTAAACAATGTCAGTCTTCAGTACTCACTAAGTATTTTCTCCTCCGTACTATCACTGCAACTTCTGCAGAATTCCTTGCCAAGGTGGCGTAGTTTTAGACGTTTGGAATGAGTAACCAATATGCTATGTCCAGTATTAAATCCAAAACTTAGTGTGTTTCTTTGGAGTTTGAGCAAACCTCTCGCGCATTTGATCTCACTTTGTCTCTTGTCTTTGTCGTGGCCCCCTCCGAAGTTGCACATTCGATTTGATTTGATGCCGGTGTCTATTATTTTACTGGCAAGATTTCATTGAGATTCTTAATACGGAAAATTGTTCTGTAAGTTCGGTGGTTGTGTCCTGCCAGGAAAGTTTGTCAGCTGTTTCCCAAGTTGTCTCTAGGACCCGGTATCGAAATATTGTTGCCTTACCAAAATTCGAAATTGTAAACATTAATAACGTTTTGAGAAAATAAAATAAAACATTTTTCGAATTTTAACGTTTTTATTTGAGATGGTTTTTTAGGCTAGCAATGCTTATGCATACAATTCACAGAGCGTTATCGCAAAGTATTTGAAAAACAAAATTAAAAACGAAATCAGTGGAATGAAACACAAATTTATTTTTGTACTTAAAAGTGTTGCTTATCATTTTAGGAAAATTAAACGACAACAGTTTGGACAAATAAGACATTGTTTTTATTTTTATAGTCTTTATTACCAAAAAAAAAAAGAACTTTTCAATAATTAAAAGCGTTTCTTTGCTTAGGTCTACTGAAGATTTAGAGCATCTGTATCTCTACTTTAAGCGTTACTCAATCCGTTTTTTAAATTTTTTATATTTTAAATAAATTCGGACAAAAATCTATTCATATGTATTTTTATATATGTACGTCCATACATACAGTGATCAATATAAATTGTATTATCCTATATTTTTTTTTAAGAAAAGGAAGAAATAAAAAAAATCTACTGTCGCGTCATTCATTAATCACTGCCTATCAATAAATTTCAATAAAACAAAGTGTGGGTGAGATATCATTGAAAATTTTATGTAAGAAATATAAAATCGTCTAATTGTCCGCCACGGCCTACTAGAAATGTCCTTTTTCCATGATTATGGCACATAAATCATGCTGCTGATCTGAGGGATTGCATGGGTTATGTTAGCTTTGAAAATCGTTGAGCGACTTATTCGTATACATCTGTGAAATACGAAAAAGTCTAACGGAGTTAAATCTTACGATCTTGTTACCCACCCCACATCATCTTCAAGTGAGACGTCCATGACCATATATCGTTAGTGTAAAAAATCCAGTGTGGCATGAGCAGTGTGACGCCATCCTGTTAAAACCACATATCGTTGGTGTCTAAATCATTAAATTTTGGCCAAAAGAAGTTGGTAATCATTAAGCTATAGTGATCGCCGTTGACAGTGATGGTGGTCTGCCCCACGCCATTCTCAAAGAAATATGGACCGATGACTCCGTTAGTTCAAAAGCCTCCCCAAGCGCAAAGACTTTTTCGAAATACTTTGGATGCTCTTGGATCTTATGTGGATTGGTATCGTTCCAAATTCGACAATTTTTTTGAATCACGAATCACCTTTCATACAGAAATAGGCTTCATCGCTGAATATTGTTTTTAAATGAAAATTACGATCAGTTGCCAACTACTCCAGAGCTCATATAGTGTACCAAAGACTTTGTCTATGGTCGTTTCACTTAAGTTAGTGGGTCGGTTGAGTTGTATATAAGTGCAGATCTAAGTTACGACACAAAATTCGCCAAGTTGTGGTCTGAAAAAGACCGTGTTCTAGTAAGCGACGATAAATGCACTGCCTTGGATTCGCCTGCACACTCTTACGGACAGTGTTGATTTTTTTTTTTTGGCAGTTTTTGTGTTTCGTCGACGTGCAGCCGTTGGTCGACCATTTACTGAGCCTGTAGGCTCAAATTCACCCAACACATTGGTAATAGTCTTCTCGGTAGGACGATTATGGTGATGGTAAAATTGGCGTTACATTGTTAGAACAGAACATCCATGGTGGTTTGGCAAATAAATGTTATCTTACCTTCTAAATATTTTTTCCACAGAAACTTGTTATCCCGCCATGTATTTACGGAAATATCCAAATTATCAATCATGGACCGTCGCATAGCCCGTGAAAAAATAAATATAATTTGAAAATATTATTATTTCGCTTTGCGCAAACATTGGCCAAATTCTGGTGGTCGTGTAAACGTGAAATTGACACATTTTCCGAAAAACAATCAAGATCCATCAAAAATTCTGAAAATTTTTGAACTAAAAGTTTATTTGAAAAAATATATGTATATACGAAAAATAAAACTCGACTGTTATATTATTTAAATAATAACTACGGTAATTTTTGCCCGATTTGATCAAACGAAGTGTCAATCTCATCACAAGATAATGCACTTTCAGAATGTCATCACTTATTTCATATTTTTTAATTAAAGTTTGCTACTATGAATGGACAAACTTGCGAAACTATGAAAAAAATTCGTAATGAATATGTATATATTGTTTTAAAGGCCCATCTCTCTCCTTTCTAAGAGTTAAATTTTGGACATCGGTTCAGAATTGTTTATGTAATCAATAAATTTGTGCGTAAAGTCCAAAAAACAGTTTTTGTCAAATGAAACAAATTTGGAGGGTTCAAGAAAAAAAAAATATTTTTGAGTTCTACTCAACAGAACTCACAACTTACACTATGTCATTAGCTGGGTGTATTTTAATTTTTTTATTCTGTCGCATAGTGTTATTAGCGGTATCCTGTCTGGTAGGATAGGGGACGAAGGATCAAGGGTCAATGTGTTATTTGGAGGGCTTTAAAGCCTCTTTGTTCTATAAATTTTAAAAACATCGTGACACTACACTGCAATGGACTTGGTTTACTGGATTTTGTAGCGCCCATTTAAGCACAGAAGATGTCGAACGTTCTGGACGCCCAAGAAAGTGAAAATTTGAAGTGCTAGAAATTGTGAATGCCAAAGTAGCATCTCAAAATGGCTCAGTGTCTTAAATTTTAATTGATCATTGGGATATGAGCAAGTTTCCGCAAGATAGATGTCGAGTGACAATTTCAAAGGAAATGCATTTCTTGTTTGTTGCGAGAAAGGTTGTTAATGAATATTTGAACATTTTAAAATATCTGTAAAATAGCTGTTAATACATAAAAGTGAGCATTTTAAAAGCGAATATTTTCTATAATTAAATGCTCTTTATTCCTGCATAGCCACAATTACTGATTTTGGGGAAGGATCCGAGATACCAGAAGTCGCGCATAGAATATGATGTCGAATTAAAAAATCGTCTTAGAGTGAAATGTAGCTGCCGTCAAGCCACAAACACTAATATATGATATGTTACGATCGGACCTAAAATGGCGACGTAGTATATAAAAAACAAAAAGGGCGGTATTTCTAGGCGTGGCAAAAAAATAATTTTTATATTTTTGGAAATGCTATTAATATATCTTTAATCCTAGGGGGTGACTGACTCAACTTTTTTTTTGTCCATAGAGAGCGACCCGCTCTAGTGCACACCCTTGCAAATTAGGCAACGATTTCTGTTCCCTAGATTTGACCTCTAGAGACAATTTCTTCTTTCCCAAAACCTGATACGAACGGATTGACTGCGGTCTTAGTGTTGTCCAGCAGTCTCTTGCGGGAATCGAAACTGCTAATAGTCTAGAACAAGGGAATATAAAATGCTTTTTTATCCATTTAAAGTCTCGGAATAATTAAAAGCAGACTTCAAATTGTGATTGTGAATTTTTTTTATTTGCGCGATGACTGCAAATTCCTAAGAATGTCAGTTAGGACGTTTTAGGATTCAGTTAACGACAGCCTATACGTCGTATCAGTTTTATAAAAAAAAGCGAACGTGCAATTAAAATTACTGGGGCAAGTGCATTTCTTTTTAATTAATGAATAAAAACAAAACAAATAAAAATTCATATACGTACATATGTATGTGTATATACTATATAATATAAACAAACATTGTTTGATAATAATTTAATGAAATACAGTATATACATACATATGTATGTATATAAGTATATTGGAAACAAATTATTCAATTTAGTTTGGTATACTTTTCTGTAATTTCATCACGTAAATGTTGAAATAAGTTCGCACAATACTTTGTCGTTAATTGATTTTTCTTGGTCAAAACTAGACGCTGTGGGCCTTTTTCTGCATATGGAATTATTGCCTTCTTTAGATTCTCAATATCAAGTCCATTGCCTAGACTGCACCAATGTCCTGTGAATTTTTTACGAAATGAAATAAAAACTTGCACTCTATTGAAGCATATTTACGACACGGTTTTTATTCTGTTGTTTTAGTTCTATCTGTACGATGTATACAACTTTTTGAATTGCCCGTTATTTCAGATAGCCTATGTGCTTTCGATACACATACATGCAATACTTTTTTGAGACGTTCCCATGACAATCGGATCTACGCTCCGGAACGACACAATCTCACATCGGTCAAGGATTGTCAACCCAGTGAAAGCTGTACCAATCGAAAGTTTTTCCCAAGGGAAACACTTCCGGACACAGCAGCAGAACTGTTACAACAACAACTATTTTGAGAATTTTCTTAAACATTTCTGTCATGGCCACCTTATTTGGTCGCTCACTAAGATCTTCTTCGTTTAAACAGCTGCGCAAGATTTTATAATTTTAAATGAAGGTACTGGAACTCCCCTACAGTATATTCTAGCCCGCTTTTCTTACAGATTAAACTGAGACCTTTCAAATTAAAGTCTGTTTTGAACTACATTACAGTCCATGTTTACATTATTTTTTATACATCAGGTATGTACATTTATTTTATTGGCCAGTGTAAAACCTTCGTCACTTTTTTCTCGACGATTGCCTTGTAATTCCCATTTTCTTTTTCTATTGCGGTTAATCATATATAACACTGCGACAAAAAAAAAAAAAATTTTAATACACCCGGCTAATGACATAGTGTAGGTTGTGAGTTTTGTTGAGTAGATCTCAAAAATTTTTTTTTTATATTTCTCGAACCCTCCAAACTTTTTTTATTTGACAAAAACTGTTTTTTTTTGACTTTACGCACAAATTTTTGGATTACTCAAACATTTCTGACCCGATTTTAAAAAAATTTAAATCTTATTGGAAAGGGGAGAGATGGACCTTTAAAACGGTATACATATATCTATTATTCGACTTAATATGCTATGAGATTTGATGAGGTAAACTTGAAAAATTTCGAATTTTTTTCATATTTTTTCAAGTTTGTCCATTCATAGTAGCAAACTTTAATTAGAAAATATAGGATAAGTGCTAACATTCTTAAAGTTTGTTCTCTTGTTATGCATGGTGGTCTCCTAAATGTAGAACTCTAGAAGGGTGTTAACGCAACTAAAAATTGAGATCTGTCTGGGAATATTACAAGCGATATCATTGCTTCTGGCGGTACTGCCTGTGAAACATTGCAGGCTTTGTAATGTACCCATATTTATGGTACGGCAACCAAAAATAATGTTGAACTGAAAGTAATTTTTCGCCTTTCTAAGGAGTTAGAAGTGAAGCTGGATAGTAAATTGAACTTTCATGAACACGCAGTGAATATCTGTAATAAGGCAGTTAATAGCAAATTATGACATAAGAAGAGCTGTGGAAATATGTTGTATGCTACGGCGTTCTACACTGCAATAGCCAAGCTAAGGACCAGGTTTCAAATAATTAAATAATGTGGAACAATAGATATGGCCTCGAGAATTCAGAATATTTTAATGGTGTTTTCTTTTCTACAAAGAAAATGTCACCCTCTTACAAGGTACATTAAAAAAATTTTTGACCAAACCTGTTGTAATGTCATTTTTTATTTGAGAGGAACATAACACAAATATTAAAAAAGGGTATGCCCTGTGCTTACCACTTATTAAGAAAATGAATGAGGAAATGCCAATTTGTTCAAAGGTGTTGCCAGATCGCTAATTTTTCGACTTAATTTTTTGCACGCTTTTTTTATAACAAAAAAAAAAAATATTTTAACACTGTTCTAACATTGCTTTTAATAATGTAATATTTCCTTAAGATTACTCCACAAAACAATGAAAAAATTAACTTCAAATTGGATAACAATACCAGGCGACTTTTTTTAAATTTCATCTGGTAGCCCTATAAATAAACAAAAGTCATCTGCTTTACAGGGCATTAGCAGCACTCTCGATTTATACAGGGCATATAATGCAATGCCCTCCACCATTGGCAAGTGCAAATTATTTAGAATAAAACATACCACCCTTTTAGAGGGCGAAACATTTTTAAGAAACAAACGCAAAATTGCATTTTGCGTTAATAAAATGCACATTTTTTGGTAGAAAAGAAAACACCATAAGATTGAAAGAAAACATAAGGTAGGACACATATTCTTATGGTAGCATTGGAATGGTAGTGAATTCGAGCTATGGATGTATCAACTTATACCAAAGTTCTCGCTTGTACGGATCTTGATACAGATGCAGGAGTTCTTGGTCTCAGAAAAATGAGCTAGGCATCAGATTTTCAAGGAATAACCTGAGGTTGGTAACCACTTTTTGACAGGTCACTGTAAACTCAGATTACACTTATTCGGAATGGGGATTTCCCGAGCTCATTATGTAGATTCTGTGACGATGATGATCATTCATCGGAACATATTCTTGTTATCTTTAGAGCATTAATGCATTCCAGGAAGAAACACTAGGATACATGTCAGGTGCTAGGCAGTGAATTTGCAATGTGGACACCGAGCAGCATCGTGAAATTTATCAGGGCAGTATTCAGGCCTACATTATAGACTAAGGGGAGTACAATAGATCGTATGGCTGCAGTAAAACGACACATCTTTGGGTCAATAAGGACAATAATCCCTTCTTGTTGGGAAACATGGGACAGAGAAATTTTAACAGTTATCTTCAAACCTTTTCTGTTGATATACAAATGCCAGACAATCCTAACCACTGGTTATCTTAAATTAAATTTGGTAGACATATCGCTCCTTTATTGCAACATAGTCATATCTCAAAAAAACTTGAACTTGGCAAAATGCGATTTAAGTTTTCAAGACATAAGTCCTATGATCTAATTGCCGCAAACACTTTTTGCTATAACTTCGGTTCAGCTTGGGATATAAAACTGATTTTTTTTCAACATGTACAGAAGGTCTAAAAGAGCAGTTTTGCTTAAGTAACTACAAATTTTTAATTTTTTGAGATATGACTATGTTGCAATAAAGGAGCGATATGGTTTCAATAATATGGCGCTATATGCCACAAAATAAGTTCTGAACCCATTAAGAGAAGAGCATGGTGAACAACTAATCTCACATTTTGGAACACTCCATTGGCCGCTAAGATCATGTAATTTGACTTCAATAGACAATTTTTGACAAGGTTGTGTGAGATGTCGCGGGATGGTAGAAAAATATGGAAAAAATTTAAGTTCACGGATAAACCACTAATTGTGTAGCTGCGAGCAATGTTTACATTAAATAATCAAGTTTTTTTCGTTTTTCTTTTTTTGAACTTTCAAAATCCTCAGGGCTAAAAAAATCACCCGATAGGAAAAGGGTTTTGGGTTATACTGGTAATACTGTATGTACTGAAGTCGCTGTAGACTAGTAGGTAGTGTGTTGGCTTATTAAACGTGAGGCCGTGGTTCAAACAACAGTTCAGACATCACCAACTAAGCGAAATAGGAAATAGGTGACTTCCTCTCAGCAGATTTCTGGCAAAAACTCTGAGAGTAAATAAAATTGCCATGAAAAGTTCGGAGTCGACTTTAAACTGTAAGTCTAGCCACTCATGTATAAAATTAACACACACAATCCAAGTGGTGTGAGAAACTAGGTTATAATCCTGACTAAAATTATGTGTGTATGTACGTTGTGTTTGATGTCGCGGAATGGTAGGAAATTACGAAAAATTGAAGTTCACGAATAGACCAGTAAGGGTATCCTTTAGGAAAAGAATTTTGGGCTGTGCTGGTAATACTATATGATCGTTTAGTCTCAAAATTAAATTTTTTCTTTTTTTTTTGTTTGTTTACGGTCTTAAATCCTAGTAATTGCGTGGATGATTATGTCGGTCTCAGGGGGGGGGACTTGAGTATGTTAAGTATGGCAATTTTAGTTTGAATACTAGAATAACTATGTTTTTATATACAATTTACGTGGTATACTTTAATAGATAATAATAATTTATATAATTTTTTTTTGACGTTTGTACAATAAATTAAAGGCATAGGGATTAAATATTTCTTTTTAGGGGATTAAATATAAACTTAAATACTACGGTATAATTATTATGAACAATAGTTATGGTTCTTTTGTAGAGTTTCTCTGATTTTCTTTAGTATGTCGTAATTTATACTTTCGGTGACTATGGAATCTTTCCTGCAAATACGAAAAGAAAAAAAAAAAAATGAATTTCTCATCCTTTATATGTAGAGCGCACAAATTTTCTTACTTGTATTCGGGATGTTTAAGAACCTGTTCTCTTATCCAAGCAGCATTTGTAGGGATTTCACCTGCTGAACGCTTTTCCATTAAAGTCAGATAATTGTCTAAAACACATTGAGTTTCATTGTCCAATTTCATTGTTTTCAAATAGCTGCGGATCAAGGGAATCAATCCTGGACAGGTTTCGGTCTGGAAATTAATTAAAAACATAAAAATTGTTTTAATTTGTTAAACAATTAAGTTAAAGGCTTGTATGGTGGTACTTACTTTGCCATTGAATATTTCATCAATTGTCATGAGTTCAAAGTCTTTGTCTCCACTAATACCATTGCCATTGCAAGAGTGGCCATTTATTTCGCCATTACTATGTGAGCCATTGCTAATGTGGCCATTTATTTCACCATTGCTGTGTACTCCATTGTTAATGTGACCATTAACTTGTTTTGCAGATTTCATTATATTTTTACGGAACCAGAACTTTTCTTTGCGACAGGCATCACGTTTCTCAGCGGTTTTCATATTTTCATCAACTTTACTTATCGGCGTAAGTAAATTCAATTTGTAATACAGTATGGCACGCGTGAGAAGTATGACAAAACATGAGACGGCAGCATTTTCAAAGTCGGTCAATTGTACATCACAAGGACGGAATTCAACGCGCCAGCCGAGTTCGGTATTGGGTAGAGCGGGTTTAAAACGCAATGTCTGCCAAGTGGAGGTATTGAGGTTATCAAAATGTCCCGTGTCCTCTTCATCGTTCTGATGCACTTTGTCTCTAAACAATAGCAGCGGGTCACGCATGAAAAGGTGAGCCACATGCTGGGCCATCGGAGCATCTATGCCCTCTTCAATTAAATGATCATACACTTTCTCATCATAATGCAAATGTATATCATTGTAGTCCTCAGCCTCGGGTGTTAGATAACAATCCACTGAATCCCAACGTAGCTTGTTAATACGATATTTATCCAATTTCAGGGGTTTAAGACCCCTTTCCTCTGCCGTACGATCATCGGAGCCTTCACCCAAAACATAATAACTGTTATCCAGTTCTGATAAATATCCCCTATATATGGGAGCAGCTGCTGTTATGGCCTGTATTAATGGACACAAGGGTACTAATTGATCGTATAAGTAACGGGTCTCCCACATATCCCAACCCTGAACAGTCACTTGCAGATTACAACCAAATGTGGTATCCAACATAATAGTGTCTGGCTCCTTCATAGGGCTACCCTCTATCGGTAATTTGGTATTTTCATCTTTAAACACTTTCACTTTAGTCTGCAAACGTTCACCTCTCCTCGATTGTATATTCTTGGTAATGTACAAATAGCGTGGATGTCCAGAATAAATAATTTCATCGGGAATGTAAGAAGATTTGCCAAAACTTTTGGGATCTTCAGGCCTGGTCTCATAGGCAGGTTGGGTAAAAGCCTTACAACCAAATCTCAAAGAGTTCACCAGCGTCATAATACATTCATCTTTGCCCAACAGTTTCTGTACTTCTTCACGCCGGCGACGTATATCATCTTCAACTGTTTTGAAATGTTCAAAAGGACCCTCATAGGGTTTAAGAGGTGAACTTTCCAGGAGATAAGCACCAAATTCAGGACTCCATATACCATTTGAAATATTAAGTCTTTCCTTTTCATGCAAGATTTTAAGCAATTCACTTGATTTGCAGGTAACTTTGGCTTCTTTTTTCTCATCGTCAAATTTCACCAGCATATATTCCATCTCATCGCCCCATTTGAAAGCATCACCATGGCGATCTTTTGACTTGTGATAGAGATTTATAAACTGTTGTACACCGTGCTTCTGTACATGAGCGGACAGTGCTTTCGTCTCTGGCCAAGATAGTGGAACGTTTTCTTTTAGAATACCCATTGCTGGAAGAAAATAAAGGATGGTAAATAAATTATTAACAACTGGATTGTGACGTGAAAGGAAATGAGAAAATATTCGTAAGTTTTTCAGTTCGATTTGTGAAATCACCTGAACTAATATTCTCAACTGGTTTTCACAGGCTACACGGTCTATGTTCGTATTACAAAATTTTCGAAAATAATCTAAACAGCTTGAGACAAATAGCCTATTAGGAAATGCGTCTGCATTCCTATTTGAAGCAATTTTTCCCCCGATTGAAAACCTATTTGCTTCGATAGGTTTTCAGCTATGAGGGACAAGGATTTTTTTCCATCGCTAAATGTGAAACAACAGTATATGAGTATGGATTTCCGTTTAAAAGTGAAGTCTGCATCAGCTGTACTATCACAGATCGTTATACCGATCGTAGCATAATTTCTGCCTTTCATTTTTTCTAGACTTTTAAACGCTTCTTTTTGAGATACGAAACGAACCATAGGGCTGAATTCAGCGACTATTTCGCCGTTATTTTTGAAAATCTTGTTCTCTCAACCGTAACAAAACCAAAGACGAAGCTAGTTTAAGTTTATCTTAAGGCTCATGCTTAAATTTATTTCTGATAGTACCCTAGTAGTCGCCGTAGTCTAGTAGGTAGTGTGTTGGCTTATTAGACGTAAAGCCCGGGTTCGTATCCCAGGTCAAGTATCAAAACGAAATATGAAAAAATATTTCTTCGGCGACTGCCTCTCAGCAGATTTCTAGCAAAAACACTGAGAGTAAATAAAATTGCCATGAAGAGCTTCTCAAAAATCTGTCGTTTGGAGTCGACTTTAATTTGTTCGTTAAACGTACACAACATAAGTGGTGTGAGAAGCTAGGTCGAAATCCTGACTGAAGGTTTGTAATGACCAATTATGTAGTACCCTAGTACCTCGCAGAAGTAATTTAAATTTTTTGCATATGTGTGAGATATGACGTCACGTTGTGCTTTTCTATGGGTTAATAAGTTCCAGCAGCCTAAAGTGTGATGTGAACTTAATAATCAAGGGAATACAATGACATATAATAGGAAATCATGCACATGTAAAGACTTTTAGTTTCACAATTCTTCATAGATACCTATGGCTCTTGTTCACATCTGGTTATTACTACTTGGGTCAGGATTTATTCGACAAAGAATTAGTAAGTAATGCGTTGACTTATTGGACGCAAGACCGTGGTTCGAACTCTAGGTGATACATCTCGAATAAAATGAAATATAAAATAATATTTCTTCGGCGACTTCCTCTCAGCAGTCTTCTGGGAAACACTCCCAGGGTAAATAAAATTTCATTGTTCGGAGTCGACTTTAAAGTGTAGGTCCCGCCACTCCAAATACTCGAAATGATCAATTAAGGAAGTAAATTAGCCAAAATGGTCTTGTGATTATAACAATGAAATGAGGCGACATAGAAATTATTGCATAGATGAGGTCCTGCCCGATTTTAAAAAGCTAAACGTGCGTGCAGATATTTGGATCGAAATTGTAAAAAAATAGGAATGAATGAAGAAATGTTGTGTGGAAGTTCAAGGCTCAATTGTGGTTGTAATATAAAGTGAAAATAATAAATTTTGAAAATCAGGTGCACAGGGATGTCTGAGAAAATCTCTAATGAACGCACATGAGGATTAGATGTTGGACAACTTTTACAGCCAACTTCTTTGCCAATTGTGGGTATTATTTTACGGTGCAGCTGAGTTTTACAGCTTCCTAACTCAGGTGCCTGAGATGCTTTGAGGGTACTGCTTGAATTCCACAGTACAAACGATAACATGTTTATGCGAGTGTTCCTAATTTGAAAGGGATTTCACTACAGTTCTGGGCTTTAGATTTATAACAACGTTGTTACAGGAGCAGTTCCTTAAGGATTTTCTATATGTTTCCAACTGTTGTATTTTAAACAGATTTCTGCGTAGCAAAGCTTTATTTCGAAAGCGATTATGTTTTAAGGAGCTAGTATTAGGCATAGAATGCTGCTGCGGAATTACAAGCTTTATAGTCTTGGATACGCCACACGAGTGATTAGACAGACTATCATAAGCCAAAAACTACTACCGATCTGGTATGAAATTTTGTTTTTGAGAAACCAATTTATTGTCAAATAGTCTGCGCAAATAGTTTCAATTTTTGAAATATGAAAAAATAGCGTTTTGGAAATACCTAGCAATCAAAAAAAAAAAAATAAAATAAAGAAAGACAATGAAGTGCGTCCAAGTGCTGGGAATTCCATACGTATGACAGTGAAGCATAATCAAGAAAAACAATTTTAATTAAAATTATTTCGTTTTTGTTTTTGGCAAAACAAATTTTAATTGCATAGAAAAACAATAACAAAAACAAAATAAGAAAGCAAAAAATATATTTACATTAAAGATAGATTCAATTCTCTGTTATCACCTCACAAAAAATTGTATTTTGTATTGTATTTTGTAATCATATTGTTTAGAGTGACTGAATCATTCTATGGAAATTAAATTATTCATTATCATTAAAAAAAAAGAAAATAAAACAAAAAAAAAAAAAAAACAAAATGAAATCGAAATTTATTTTCTTCTGGACCATAACAAATAAAATTACAATTTCGATTTGATCCCGAGTGACAATCACAATATGGGATCACTGAGTACCATATGGTGCATAAACAATTGCATACATAGTATTTAAGGTGACAGTTTCAGGCACGTTTTAATTAGATCCGGCGATATATAATATGTACGCGTATATGGAATTTGATTTATATTAGAACGCGATAAATATGTTTACCAAGTGATTTTAAATAATTTATTGCAGCCAATCTGTGGCAGTTATTTTGTGGAGAAAGCTTTGTTCTTAGGTTCTGTTTATTGGTCTTTTATATCAACTTTCTTTTCTTAATCGCTTTATATTCTAAGTAATTCAAGTCATCAGAGTCTATAGGTTTTGCATTACTGGATTATAAAAAAAAAAACGTTAGACCCAATTAACAAAAGCTATGCAACTTGGGTTCTCAACTAAACTAAGCGAACTATATAAAATTGCAATTAGCGGCAAAATGAATGCAATAAAGTATTCCAAACTAACTATGGAGTAATACAAGTGTATGGGGCTTTTTAGGTTAGATTAGGTTAGCGGGTAGCTCGGCCCTTTCACATGCAAGTTCACTTAGTCACTCGGTAAAAATATGGCCCATTGTGTTACCCAGTATGAGGTAAGCCCCTTTCTCATGATCCCTTAGTGGTGTTCAAACCACACCGAGCTCCAGATGAAAACGGTCAGTTCCCAAACGTGCTGGCACACAAAACCGAAGACCTCTGTCCTGAAGTACAGGGCACACGCATAAAAGGCCAATTCCGCTTCCTATGGGGCTTTTTACTTGTTTTGGTTCTTGAAAGAAAGATCGCAATTAGATCTCTGAACATAATTTGGAACTCGGACACTTAGCTCATATCCTTGGCGGATTATAAAGACTTAAATTCGAGGTCAGAACAAACTTTTCAGGCACAATGCAAACAAAACACCAGCAAATCACACATCATTCAGGGCATTCTAAAGGTTGCAAGGACTCAGATTATTACGTCACGTAGCCCAATTAAATGTAAATTCCATAACCAGAAAAATGTGGGCTACCTAGGAATCGGTGAACAGATGATGTGTTGTCTGACCTTTAGAGAGGAAAAGAGGAATTGCGAAAAACAGTTGGTGAAATATAGTGTGGTTTTCACTTGCATTAATCAAGTTTGTCTTGCTAAGCAGATGTTTGATGTACTATAGCTGGTCCCAGATTGATATGTTTGGAGTTTATCGTTCTTTAAAAACAACTCCATCTGTGTGCATATGTTTGGTTGTTGAATTCGATCTAATGGTAAGGAACTTTGTTTCAAAGACTTCTACTTGTGGCACTGCCTTCTTTTCGTATATTTGTTGTTTATGTTATCCTACATGGGGAAGGATAAGGATCAGGCCGACTTATTTTGAATTTACGGTGAAATAGGTTTTTGAATTAGGAGTAATGATAAGGAACTGTGCTTGAAAGGGTTTTACTTGTTGTACTATCTTAATTTCGTATGATTTATTCTGAATTTAATGTAAAATAAGTTGGTAAATTTGGTCTAATGGTAAGAAATTTTGCTAAAAGGCTTATACTTTTGGCACTGCCTTCCTTTCGTATGATATATGTACATATGTTGTTGATGTTATCTTAACTGGAGGGTGGGGAGGGGTTAAGAATCAGGCTAATTTATTCTGAAGTTAAGGTAGAATATGTACATTTTGGTACTTTAGTTTGGAACGATATAAAATGTTTCAAAAAAAGATAAAAGACGAGGAGATTTACAACTTTTCTTGGATGAATCCAACAAAACCGCAAGTTTTTTGGTTGTTGATGGGATATGGGTCATTTTAGACAATGTCAAGGGGACGTGATCGAATTTACTAAGTCTAGAAGACTATGGTAGTAGTGTGACAGCTCTTGTTTTGTGGTTTTTAGAATTGGTTTCCTTACATCCAAATCATAAATTCAGGCATCACCCGTGAAGGCAGGGGACGTGTTCGAATTACTATGTGGCAACGCAGACAATAATTAATAAAGTCTGGAAGACTTTTTCTATGTTGTTCGAGTTGGTAATGACTGGCGGTCTGAAAGGGCTTGTTGTGTATTTGTAAGAATTGATTTCTTTATTTCTACCTATTAAATTGAGGCAAACTATACCTCCAATAATTTGACCAATGGAAGGAAACAAACGTTTTTTAAACCTTTCGTTTTTTTTTAATAAGACAGCATTTGTTTTTTATTGGAAAGACGCCAAAACACATACTTAGATATGGAGATTCTTGACTCCAAATTTGACTACCACTTTTTGCCTACGGCGTTAAATTTTTTTAATAGAAAATCTTAATAAAAAATTTGATGTTATTTTTTTTTTTCAAACGTGAAACTTTAACTTGATAGACTTTATTAATATTTGCTTAATCAAACTTGATATACTTGGCACCTTAGCAAATACATAGCTTCTAATTATTACCCTCAGAATATGTTTGACTCTGGATCACGTCATTTTTCAAATTTACTTTCTTCGAAGTGCATTTTGTTTATAAAATTTGATCGGCCAGATGTACAGATGGCCATGACCTATTCTTTTTAGAAAATAATTCTGATTCGATGAATTTAATTAGAAGAGGGTATCGATTGTGTATTAAATGCTTTAATAATATCTGTTAATATAACGTGCAGTGACAAATAGTCTACAAATTATTTGAATTCTATCGATAAAGCGGTAAAAAAAAATTTAATGATCACATCATCATTCAAAATAATTTTAATTCCTATGAAATGCATTTTGTTTACAAGATTTAATTGCGCAAATTTTGGATGCGATTAATTAAATTAATTAATAATTAAAAATAATTGCATTTTTATAATACGGGTATGCAAGTAAAAACAAATTGTTTATAAAATATTTGAAGGGCCTCTTATGAAGAGCAACCGAACTTCAATTGCGTTGATTGCCAGTAGCTGATATTTTTTAAGTCGCTATAGGTTGGTAGTGGGTTTGCTAATATGACGTGAGGCCACGCTTCAAACCCTAGGTCAACAAAACGAAATGTGAAAATATATTTCTCCGGCGACTTCGTCTCAGCAGATTTCTGGTAAAAACTCTGAGAGTAAATAAAAATGCCATGAAAAGTTTCTCAAAAATATGTCGTTCGGAGTCGACTTTAAATTGTAGGTCTCGTCACTCATGGGTAAAATTATATTGAATATAACATAAGTGGTGTAAGAACCTAGGTTGTAATCCTGACTGAAGGATTGTAATAACAAATTATGTATGTATGTATTGTGAACAACAACCGAACTTCAATTGTGTTGAATGTCTGTAGCTCTCAGTAATACCGTTTTTGGCAACTGTCAATGTAAGTAAAGTTCAGTTGGTTGGTACCCATAATCGAGTTATAAGTTTGCACGATAAATCGAGTGTTTGTTTAGATTTTATAGAATAAATATAAATGCGTCGAAGTCCCATTCTGTTTCAATAGTAATTCTAAGGCGAATATAGTAATTAAGAATTTAAAAATTCTTTGGAAACCATTTAAACTAATTAAGATGAAATGAAGGTACAAGGAAAGGAACAAATTCTATAAAAATTTTTTTAGATATTTTTGAATCTAGAAAACTTGGTACCTTCATGCCACTAAAAAATTCTTTTGTAAATTTGTTATTTTTATTAGAAACTAGCTGACCCGGCGAACTTCGTCCCGCCCAAAATTGATTTTTTTATTGCCCAAAACAGGTTACATTATATATTTATTGTAATACGCTGCATAAAACAGTTATATAAAAATAACTAACTTATTATAAGTGTGTGGATCTATCTATCTAGTTCAAAATTTAATCAAAGTCGGTACGTTATTTAGGTGAGGCATACAAAGAATAACAATAAGAGGTCCGAAGCATGGGTAGCGCTGACGAAGTTGTAGTTGTTGTACTCGCTCCAAAACAAAAACTAACAGACATACATGTTATATATGTACATACATATGTAGTTATAAACCATCGAATTAGCCGACTTATAGGTATCTTTTAAAGGGGGAGGGTTGCCACGCCCATTTTTGGTGAGTTTGTCGATATCGACTCTACGAACTTGCATTCGTCTACGATCACTATGTCCCTAAATATTCAATTTTAAAGGTTTGACACGCCTTCATTTTGCTATATCGAATTTTTTTAAACCATTTAAACCTGATAAGCTTTTGAACAAAAAAAGAATGGTTAAAATCGGTTCAGTAATTTAAGAGTTATAGATATCACTTGAAGGGGGAGGGTTGCCACTCCCATTTTTGGTGAGTTTGTCGATATCGACTCTACGAACTTACCCACCAAATTTTATTCGTCTACGATTAATATGTACCTAAATATTCAATTTTAACGATTTGCCACGCCTTCTTAACATTTAGGGATATGAAAAATAGATGTTGTCCGATTCTCAGACCTACACGATATACACACAAAATTTCATGAAAATCGGGCTATCCATTTCGGGGGAGTATAATCACTAACACCGTGACACGAGAATTTTATATATTAGATTAAAAAAAAAACAAAAAAAGGAAACTTGAAATTTTAAAAATTTGTAAATTTAAAACAATTTAATTAAATTAAAAATTTAATTTAAATTAATTTAAATAGCAACCTGCTTAATTCATTTTGAAAAAGCGTAAGGATTCTATCCTTTTAAAATTTCATAACAATAATACACACATTAATTTATTCATTCACTTTCTGTTAAAAAAAAAATAATTTATTAAGAAAAAACTTACTTTTTCACTGTAATCTTTCTATTTGACGTTTAAAATTTTTAAAATTATTTTTTTTAATAAATTCAATGAAAAATTTGCCTAAACTGCCAGCACACTTTTGATTTATTGTTGAAGGATCACTTTTATTTTTAATTAAATTTTTTTCTTTTTCACAAAATTCAAAAAAATTTTTTTTTTAATCAAATTATTTACAAATCAAATGATTGTCTGCAACTTGAACTTCAGAACGAACACAATTTAAATGAAATTTTTGCCAACATGGCTGTGTATATTCTTCTACAATTTTAATCACATACGCATACATACTATAGCTAGAGATCCCATTTGTCTACATTATAATTAATTGCCAAATATTTTTTGTTTCTATATTTTTTTTTTTTAGTGATTTTAACTACTCGTGATAAGAGCAGAAAATTATAAAATTTGTATTGTATGAGTTTTGTTAAAACGATTGTGACCCTTAAGTTCAAACCCAGATATGTGCATTTCTTATACAATATATGTATTAGCGCACTATGGGAAATATACAACAAAAGTTTTATTGCAATGACACGTAATTTTTTGATGTTGCCTGGCACATTGATATGATATGAGCAGCATTACTATACAATATAAGACAATGTTTTAAAATATTGTATTTAAATTTAGAACATGAAACACTAAAATTATGAGCAGACACATTAAAACTATTATAAAAAGTTGTTTTAGTTTTGATATTCGTGTCAAACAGTCGCTTGTAGACGTCTGCCCTCACATAATTTCTGCAGATGTTTCTAATGGGATAAAAAGGAAGAGACTGCCTTTTAATATAGTATTGCTAAAGCACTTGAAAACCTTAATGAAACTGAAACATAACCACAAGTATGACCTTTCCTATTGCTTATT
Source organism: Sarcophaga caerulescens (assembly GCA_927399465.1). Taxonomy (NCBI): domain Eukaryota; kingdom Metazoa; phylum Arthropoda; class Insecta; order Diptera; family Sarcophagidae; genus Sarcophaga; species Sarcophaga caerulescens. The sequence goes on from OV656873.1 coordinate 55,142,400, forward strand.
TCCTATCAGCGCCTCTGACAGAAAATGTGATAGCTTAGGTGAGAACCTTAAATAACCTAAGAAAATATTACGTCTTAAAATTTTTTTCTGAATTTACATTGAATAACAAGCGATGGGTTACACACACGCATTGTATCTTCTTGGACGTAAAGAAATACGTTGTGCGTACCTGGAATAAGGCAATACTATTTATAACCGGTAGATTTGAACCTTTTTTTCAATATAATTGCCATATGAATTCTCTCTGTAATGTATTATGCGATCGACTGTTCGATCGATAAATAGATATGGCAGAGGAGACGTGCTATGTTATAATTTGTGTGGTTCATTAGAATGCTCATTGGTATCAGTAGAATACATTCCATGGAATACATTACATGGAACTTGAAATGAAATTCCAAATTTTTGTATCAAAATATTCGTTCATCAAGTCATCAAGCGCACTGCTCATGCCTACGAGTATTTAAGTTAGTTTTTGGCCTTCAACCTACGATTATCCAATGATGTATCACTTGGTAAAGAGCTCATTGAAAAGCTGCCTGTCATTTGGAATCGGCTGAAGTTGCCGTAATCTAATAGGTAGTGTGTTGGCCTTAAGTATTTAGAAATGTTTGGCTAGAATTTTTACAATGAAGATATGAATTATAAAAATTACAATTTTAACTGAAATTTTTGTTTTAAAAGCTTAAATTTTAAATTCATTAGAAACATTTTTTGCAATTTATTTGCCTTTTTTTGCGTGATTAATTGATTTTTAACAAAATACAATTTATTTAATCTCACAAATTTTAATAACGTTTCAATATAAAACCCTGCCTTATATTTATTTTGCTTTAAAAGCATTCAATCTTTAGAGCATATTTTATTTTTCAAAATATCAATTTCATGGTTTTAAATAATTATTTATTGAAAACTATAAAAAATTTTAGTTTTAAATTTTTAAAACACATTTTTGCACATTTTCTTTTTAAATTATATAACTTTATAATATAATTTTAAGGAGCATATTTTGTTTTTTAATATCTTTCTTGTCATGAATTTTTGCGATAGGTTTTATATGCATATTATTAGCATATTATTAATTTATTGGCAAGGAAGACATTAAAGATAATGATGTGGATTAACCAAAAGATGTATTTGCATATTTTAAAAGCATATATTTTTAGAGCATATTTATATTATTTCTAAAAATACATTACTTTTTATTTTAATCACAATTCTTGCATATTTTTGAATTTTTTAAGGAATTTTAATTTGAAAATTGTTGAAGACATTTTTGCAAGTTTTTATCTTTGAAATATAAACTCTTACGGCATATTTATTTAATTTTTTATAGCCCATTCATTTCCTATCATGAATTATTAACAGATATTTGTGCATATTTTTTTCTTAGTTTTGAAGCATATTTAGTTGTTTTAATAGCTTTTAATTTCCTTCAATTCACGTTTTTGTTTGATAGATTTATTAAAATATATTTTTGCATATTTAGTATATATAATAGTTTTACTTGTTTTGCACTTGACTGTGTTTTAAAAAGTTCTTTTGTTTCTTAAAGAAATTACTTTTTTTATAAACATTTTTCACAATTATTAGAAAATTTGTTTTTATACGCATTTTTACAGTTAATAAAAGCAAAAATAAAAACAAAATTATTTATATAAAATAGATTTTTTTTAATAAATTATTGAATTAAAATAAAATTAATAAAAAAAGTTCTAAAATTTATGATGGCATTTATAAAAAAGCATTAAAAGCATTTTATTGTCCTATTTAAATAAGGATATCACTCGGATATTATCCTTAAAAATTAAATTTTTATAGAATATTTTACTTTTCAAGCACCGTTAAAACTGAATACTGCACATTAAATTTAATGGACACTGTTGATTCTGTGACCAGACAAATTATCTTCAAATTCAAAGAAATAAGAAAGTCCATTAAAAAATTTTAATTGTCATTAAAATTCTATGCAGTCAAATACATGATGACATATAAATATAATATATTTTGATATGATAACAATATATTCGTATAAAAATTAAAAAAATAAAAGAACTATCATGTGAGTTTAAGATTGTTTCTTATTGTCAAGACGCATCCAGACATTTGTTTTAAGAAATTGTATAATTTTAGACCAGAGTGCGAGTATTTTGATTATCTACACTGTCGTCAAACATTTAGTTTAGAATGCAGATTTTAAAGGTCAACAATGGATGTATATTCAAGTACCGGTTATTGTTACTCCATAAGAAATTGTGTAAACAATTTGTTAGTCTAGAGCAGGGGTTACCAAAAATTTTTTGGTTGTGTATTAGTGAGTAAGAGAGAGAAAATAAGTTGGGAGCATTTATTTATTTACAGCCATAAAAAAGTGTTAGTGGTATGCGCTATTTTGATTTTCATTTCAACAACATACATTAAGCTATCTATCTTTGGCTTAATAATTTTAGATCAATAAAATAAAACAATTTATTTTTTATTAAAATAACATAAAGCTATCCATCTTTGGCTTAAAAATTAGACCGTGTTTAATAGATAATAAAAATAAAAAACCCCATTTTTTATTAATAGAAAATAGCGAGAATACATACCAAAGCATTTAAAAAAAAATTATACTATGCTACAAAATAAAAAAAAAAATGAAATACACCCCGCTTATGACATATAACATTTTTAACAAAAAATATTTTTTGAGTGTCATTTTGAAATAAAATGATAAAGCATCCGTCGCACATGTCTTCTTGTCGCAGTCTGATCGACAACTTAATCAAAAAGCACAAGAATGCGTGTGAGTTCTCTCTGCACAATTGTGCTAGGAAATGGTAATCCCTGGTCCAGAGATATCCGCTTAAGAAAAAGTAAAAATTCTTGTATTGATTAAGAACAGGCTTGTTTTAAACAATTGAACCCGACGTCATGTGATTATATTTTTTAAAATCGTGCGAAACTACAGTTTAAAGATAAGTGCGTGATCAGGATTGCCAAGCTTTGTGTTTGAGCAGCAATTTGAATTTGAGAATGTTTATTCCGTAATATATTTTAATTCTGACAAGTGTTGTGTTTGTTTCTGTTAAAAAACTGTGGTAAGATCGAAAACACAACCGCAAATTAAGTTGTTGTACCAATTTACCAGTGTTTCTCAGCTAAATAAAATGATTTATGATAATTTTTACACACAAACTTATGTATATACATAAATGGCCATTACAACCCTTCTGTCAGAATTACGGCATAGCTTCTAACACCACTTATGATGTGTGTGTTAATTTTATTTAACGGGACCAACAGTGCAACTCACAGAATTTTTGCCAGATACCTGCTCAGAGCAAGTCGGTTGAGTAATATTTTTTCGTATTTCGTTTTGTGGGAGATGTCTGACCTTTGAATTGAACCGTGGTCTTACGTCTAATAAGCCAACACATTACCTACCGTGTTTAAATTGACACTGCACCGCCGCAGAAGATCATGCGGCCATTAAGTCTTGATACAGAGATCTTTAGCGTTCCCTTAAATTCTTTCTAGTCCGCCATCAAGGGCTCAAATTGAATTCTTCATTGTGCACTCACACTTACCTTAATTTACCGATTTATAGGAGACACTTTACATGTCACTGTATGTCGCGATAGAATAAAACTGAAAATATTAATCACACTGAAATCCGTTTTACATGGAAACTGAAATAAAAATTTTATTATCAGTTGAAAGCATTATTAAATCCATTCAACAATAACTTTTTGTAAGAAAAAATTTCTTTTAAAAAATCTAAAAAAAAGAATCTTATCAGCAGTAAAGAAAAAAATCTACCTCAGCAGTAGTTCCCCTTTCTAAACGCAGACAACATCTTTGAACAGCTAGAAACGTATTATCATTTTAATTCAATTTAAATTTTGACAAATAGTTTCTATAGCATCTGAGCAGTTTTAAGAATTTGAGATCCATTAGAATACAATTATAAATTGTTGAGTAATTTAGGCTTTATGCTCGGTGTAGAGTAACACAACAGAGGCTCTAATAATAATCGAATGCACGATCCTCACGCAAATAATCTGGCCGACTATCGACTAGACTACAAGGCACCCTCAATAAATTTAATATCAACTGTTTTTGTATACATTTCAGTTCTATGGGATTGGGATCATATCCTTAAAGCTTAAATATACGAATAACAATCAACGCTCTTCGAAACCCTTCTACATGTTTTTGCTGAAAACTTAGTCTGGTGGTAGCTGATTTAGTCATGGATACCGTCTTACCGTTCTTTCGGAAACAATTTGTATGTCCGACTCTCTGCAGAGAAATTATCATACTTTCTATGTAGTCTAGTAGGTAGTGTGTTGTTTTATTAGACATGAGGCCTCGATTCAAACCCCCGGTCAAGACATTTTCAACAAAACGAAATACGAAAAAATATTTCTTCGGCGACTGCCCTTCAGTAGATTTCTGACAAAAGCACTGAGAGTAAATAAAATTGCTATTAAAAGTTGCTCCAGAATCTATCGTTCAAAGTCGACTATTTATTGTAATACGCTGCATAAAACAGTTGTATAAAAATAACTAACTTACTATAAGTGTGTGGATCTATCTATCTAGTTCAAAATTTAATCGAAATCGGTACGTTATTTAGGTGAGGCATACAAAGAATAACAATAAGAGGTCCGAATCATGGGTAGCGCTGACGAAGTTGTAGTTGTTGTACTCGCTCCAAAACAAAAACTAACAGACATACATGTTAGATATGTATGTACATATGTAGTTTTAAACGATCGAATTAGCCGACTTATGGTATCTTTTAAAGGGGGAGGGTTGCCACGCCCATTTTTGGTGAGTTTGTCGATATCGACTCGAACTTACCCACCAAATTGCATTCGTCTACTTTTTGCTATATCGAATTTTTTTTAAGCCATCTAAACCTGATAAGCTTCCGCCACACGCCGATCAAGCACCTAACGCCTTCAGCAAAACATAAAATAGGCTTATTGCGCAAATAGAGTTTAAAAAAAAGTGATAGATAGATATTTATTTACTTTTTTTTAATATATTTTTTTCACAAAAAGATGTTAGGTTTCAGTCGGTATCGGACTAATTAACGCCACTGCACGCTGATTAACGACCCAACGCCTTCAACGAAACTCAGCATAGTGCAGTAGTTCTTGAGTTACGGTGCAAAAACACAAAAAAACTAAATATTGCGCCATCTGTCGGACGAACTTCAAACTACACAGAAACACTCCTCACGTCCCATAGAACACGTATATTAAGTTTGGTCAAAATCGGTTCGTGCGTTCTGGAGTTATAGCGTCAGGAAGGAAAACCCGACTTATTTTTATATAGTAGATTAATACACTAAACCAAGGCGGTGTGAGAAGCTAGGTGGTAATTCTGACTGAAGGGTTGTAATGACCAATCACGTATGTATGAATGGTTGTCTTGTCTACGGGTTTTTTAGAGTCAGCTTCTTCGGCAAATAGGTATTACGCTCTTCCACAAAGTACACCTTCATAATTCATTCCAAATTGCTATTCGTGAGAACATTACTTCTCGCCTTCGTTTTGTAACCCGAATTTCGCAACGATGGTTTTATATTCATTCATCCCGCTTTTGAATAAATAATAATAATCTTCAATGTGATTACCTCGCAGTATTTTTCTTGCACTTGCTGAGGCTTGGATTGCTTCCTTCCTAGTCTCTACTGAAAAATTCCACTCAAGTCGAATAGATTGTAAATCTACAAACGACTCCCTATTACAATTCTAGTATATAACGCCCTTTCTTATCTTCCTTGCTTATCATATCTAGTAGTCCTATCGGTCTATATGATCGATGTTCACACAGAATTTTTCTAGTTCAAATACTAAATTTTAAAAACTGTAGAGATTTTATTTTCCCCTCAACAATCTGTCCAGAATTCTCAAGACCTTGTAGAGGGAATAGTAGCAACAAAAGTCGTCATAGAAAGGTCAGGCAGTATCTTGCCATGGGCACTTGCACTTTCTAAGCAAGGTTTCACACCACTACACCCAAGACAACAACCCAATATATTTTCATAGAAGCTGTTGTGTTTGAGTAGCGAAAGACGGTAAATCCAGGATTTTTTTACAGTATATCAAGCACCTGGTTAAGCTTTGTCAATTATACTGAGACAAAGCATGTAGAATAAAATGAAAATGTTTCAGTTTTTAAATGTTGGCTTGGTGTTCCACCTTTATAGCCACCAGTACGGCTACAATCAGTTTATTGCTTGTACTTAGCAAGAGACTTATTCCTTTTTGTAATTATGGCGAATAATGCCTTTTTAGTGGTTGCCTTCCTATCTGGCTCCAACGCGATATACGATATTGTGTTTGCTTGACTAAGTAAGGTTTATTTGAAAAGCTTTATTGGCTTGAGTATCTTAAGAAACATGCAGCACTATTCTAAGAGATAAGATTGTTTTTGTTAGAAATTTATTTCCCCACTTAATTTTTTTTTCTCTTTTTGTAAATTTATTTTTTCATTTTTCAAGATTAGAAGAATTGATTTTAAAGTTTAAAGCTACGTTTTAGCGGTTGTTGTCTTTGCTTGTTGTGATCATTCGCAAAATTTTTGTTAACGAAAGAGTGCGCTTGTGATTTTGTGAAAGCTTGTTTAAGAGCTTCATTTATTGTGAAATTTAAGCTTACATTTTTTATTTAACGTGTGATTAATTAAACATAAAGAAGAGATACGAACACATTAAATTAAAACAATGTTTTAGTAGCTTATTTACAAACATACACTGACTTAAATAATTGTCCGTACACCATGCAATTGAAACTTCATTAAATTGTATTTAATGCAATACCAGCTCGATTTGGGTCAATTAAAGATTTTTCAAGAGACGATCAAAAGCTCTAAATAATGGTAAAAAAGCGTATATTACAAAAGCAAATGTAACCATTGTTGTAAAACTGTGGAATATTGAGGTAGAAAAGACATGAGAGCCAGGCTTTTCTGCGAAAGAAATTTTTAAAAGAAGTTTAGACGGTCAAGGATATTAAGAATAAGTGGTTTCTGTTAGCAAAGTGTGATCCTATTTCCCTAGAAATCCTAAGTTAAATTCATATAAACTAAGTGCTTGGTTGTCTGTGGGATTATATGCTATATTTCGTCTGTATTTCCTATTCAAATTGAGTTGAATATATCTTTCGATGGCTTATACTTATGCTTACAAAATGTTCGCATTTTATTCCATGGTTTCATCCCAGTGCAAAAGAATGTTACCTCTCTTTTAAGAATATCTTGTCTTCAAATTACTTTTCCCAAACATTTCTCAAAATTATAGAGTTTTCTGGTTCTGCCCAGAGAACGATTTATGAGCCATCCGTCACGTTAGGTCACGATGCCCTCTGATGAACCTTCACATCTGTCGCTCATTACTCTAATCGTAGTATCATTACCCTAAGCATACTACTATAGGGTCTTTTTTAAATGCTTTCTATCTTTAACTTTAAATAAAACAAAGCGTGTGTGAGATATCAACGAAATAATTTTATTCGTTTGCAAGATCTCTTGAAGCCGGAATGTGTGGAATATAAAATGTTCAAAGGTCCGGCAGGTTTTTCATGACTCAGGCCCATAAATTAGACTGAATTTACCGATTATATTGGTTATGTTAGCTTTGAGGACCACTGTGGCATGTGGCTTCGCATGTTATAAAAAAAGATGCACTAAAATTTTGTTTTCTCTAAACAGCGTTTTTAATTATAAGGCCGCCACTGTATTTCTATATGTAGACTTTTCAACAAGAATATATATTCAATGCCTCTAGCGCCACTAAAAGATAGGTTCTACTTGCTCTGTTATGCATTGGTATGTATTTTTTTATCTATTCCAACTGCATCAGATTGAATCTGAACATACAATTCTAAATAATAGTTCACAATTTACCTGAGCATCTTTGTATACGTCCAATGAATAAATCTTGGCTTACAACTTAAGATTATTCTGCAAGCTCTCAGTATATCATTATGGCATGCTTGGCCTTCCTTGAAATTCTTTCTATATGGTCGCTTTACTGTTCAGTATTATTTCCAAATATTTCATCTCTATCCTCTGTGATAACACCTTGCCCAAGAGTCGAACATTCCTCTAATTAGAGACTTTCCTCTTTCTCTATACCACAAATTAATATCACCAACATATCATGTCAAGACTTCTTTCAATAATGCCGCAAACGGTCCCTTCGAACATGTTCCTTAATATTAGAACTGGTTTTTTTTTTTTTTTTTTTTTTTTTTCTTTTTTTTTTTTTCTCTTCTCTCTCGGGAAGGAGGAAAATGCTTTATGCATTCATGAAGGTCGTCACCATACATGGTATGTTCGGACTCTCCCACCGGGTATACCGACTAAAAACCCGCCTTGTCTCCTCACCGGGGTATCATTCCACCTCGGAACCACGGTTGCATTACTTCGAGGTGGACCCCTTTTGGCACCTGTGCCAGCCTGCGTCCAGGCGCCGCTCTTCTGTTATTCTACTGCGTCTAGATCATATTTTTTCTTTCGCAGGACATAGTTCACAAATTGTTTAACTGCGTTCCAGTTTTCTCTGCTGCTTTCATTTTCAGCACGACGTTTGTGGCATTAATAATGCCGATTTCAGCCTCGAGATCCTGACGTCTTTCGGTCCAGCGTCTGCAGCCGAAGAAAGTGTGTTCGGCATCGTCTATGATTTCCTCTTCCTCGTAGATACAGAATGGCGAGCGACATTTCCCCATGCGATGCAGGTATTCTCTACCGGTTAGCATCTGGGTTATATAGTAGTCTACATCGCCGTTTTTTCTGTTTTTCCACACTTGCAATTCTGGAATCAGTTTGTGTGTCCACCTACCGTACCCTTCATTTTCCCAGCGATGTTACCATTTTAAGACGACTTCGTGCTGTATCGTTTCTAGGCTCTGCGACTGAGTCGTGCTCTGTCTAGCGTTGAAAATCATCTGGCGCTCAATTGATTGAAGGTCTATGGGAACCATTCCAGCTATTATTAAGGCGGTTTGTGTTGATACCGTGCGATACGAGGATGTGACCCGTAAAGCTGCTGTTCTCTGCGCAGATAGCAGCTTTTTTTAGCTCTGGTTTGAGTATTCAGAGTAGAAGCCCATAGCCTTAACAGTTAATGCCTACTTCTGATATCTTCATTAAGATTTTACCCACAACCAAACTCCACATTAATGGTGAAAGAATCGTAATGGAGCTAACCTGTGGTTGTGTCGAACCTTTTCATATTAGCAGATAACGTAAACAGGTTATCTATCATATATTCGCATACCTTAGGATCAATACCCTTACTACTCAACATTCCATTTGAGATTAGATAGAAAATGTAAAAGAATTTTCATTCATTCATTTCTCCATTGTATAAAGCCAATCCACGAGGGCTTTTTGGTAATTTTATTTCCCAAATTACAATTGATTAAACAAAATAAAATATTTTTTAGGTTAATAAATTAGAATTTGTGCTTTATTTATTAAATTATTTTTAAAATCTAAAAGTATAACCAGCGCCAACACGTCTATCAGCAGGACTGTTGCCATAAGGACCGCCTAAATGCTGGGAATAGCCACCAGTAACATCAACTGAATGGCGTCCATTTCGACTTTCCCAGACCTTTTGACGGGCATCAATACTAACATCGAAACCTTGCTTACGAGAGCCACCACCAAAGCCAGTTATTTCGGGAAGCTAAGGAATATTAAGCCATTAAAAATTTTCACGCTTTATTAAGTAAATTTCCAAAAATGAAAACTTACATTTCTTTTACTTTCAGGTGGATTGAAATTAAACTAATTAAGATAAAAATAATAAATTATTTTTAATTCTCTTGTAAAAATTAATGAATAATTATTACCTTTGGCGATTGGGCTGAGGCGAAAGCAGCTATGCTTAAAGCACAAACAAGCAAAACGTAGACGAATTTCATTGTAGTTTAGTTTGGTTGGTTTTACTCAACGATTTTTTCAAGTATAATGACGCTTAAAGCATTCATTGCTTCTTTTATATTTTTCCTTAAAAAGTCTGCTTTCGTTGGGGTGGGGGATTTTTTCTTTTGTCTTATGTTTTATGGCGTAGACGATAGTATTTATTATGAATGGAGGGTACTTTTTTAATTAATTTTTCTATTATTATGGATTTAAATAAATATGCATGTTTTTTTAAACAATGTAGATCTAATGTGAGTTTTTTTTTTCTTTTTGCAAAGGTTTCTATAAATATGTGGGTTTTTATTTTTAATAGGAAGGGACTTTTTAATTGTAATAAAAAAGTTTGCCGAACAAAATGTTACTCAAAATTGAATTGTTTTCCAAAAACAAAAAAATTTTTGAATGATTTGTGTCCAATAGTTTTGATCTCTACTAATGTGGAGGTACTATCAAGAAATCTCTAATACTGATTGGTCCGGTACTGTGCAATATTTTTTTTCCAATAGAATGAAATAAAACCATATGTGCCAAATACAGGGGTATAAAGCTTCCTCCCATTACATATAAGATTCATTCTACCGTTCTGTGTGAAAGACTGAAATATAAAGTCAATGAAATCATTGAAACATCCTCGACGATATATCTATATTACATCATATCACCCAATAAACCCAAGTGAAACATATCGACACATTTAAGTTTTTCGTCGATTTCAAAGCTGATCTTGGCAGCCCTATACTTGCAAAGCCTAGCTTCTCCTGAAGCGTTGTAATGGCCAAATAAGTATTATGTAGTCTAGTAGGTACTATATTGGTTTATAAGACGTGAGGACACGGTTCAAACAACAGTTCAGACATCTTCAACACAACGAAATATAAAACAAATATTTCTTCGGCGACTCACTCTCAAAAGATTTATGGCAAAAACTCTGAGAGTAAATAAAATTGCCATGAAAAGTTTCTAAAAAAAAAAAAAATAATCTGTCGTTCGGAGTCTTCTTTAAACTGTAGTTGCCGCCACTCATATATAAAATTAATACACACCATAAACAGTGTAAGAAGATAGGTCGTAATCCTGACGGAAAGGTTGTAATCACCAATTATGTATGTATGTGTACTTGCAAAGATGTTGGAAGTAACATTTGAATTTGGGTTTCCTTCGAAATTGATAAGACTGCGAGGCAAAACTTTTACTCACCTCACATCGTTAAGGATCTGTCTGATCCTTTCATTACCAAATGAGTCTTCCAACAGGGTAATAACTTATCATGAAATCTATTCAACATTCAAACAGCAGTAGTCAATTTACTTCAGACAATATATCGACGCCTCCGTTCTATAACAATCTAAGTCGAAAAAGTGTGTTTTGAGTTATGAGCTCTCAAAGTTTTCACGCTACATACGACTATATGCGTATTCTAAGTAGATTTTTTCCTATAACTTCGGAACGGATCGGTGCATCTTAACCAAATTTTGACAGTATTTAAGTTAGAGAACGTAGAATTTAAAAATGCAAGAACATTAAAAACGTTATAAGTTCACTTATAGAATGGAGGCGTCGATATGTTCTTCGCATATGAAGATGTATAGTTACTATACGTACGTACACTGCGAGGGCTAACTTCTGTCTTTGCAGGTATTAATAAGGATTTGAGAGTAGTCAGCGAAAACAAAGCTCTTTTAAAGTTTTTCGAACAAAGAGTCTACAAGTATCGATTAACATGTGAAAGTTGGTAACTATTTTATCTTCGTGGTTGTAGAACAGTTTATTTGAGTTTTGAGATAAAACGACGATCTTGTTAAGAACGAAGGCAACCTTTCGGCAAAAAAGATATGTTGCAATGTGTTCCTTAAGATGGATTGACCCATGTTTTTTTGACAAAATATTTGTCAGAACACCGTCATTTTTTATACGTAGTTTGGACAGCTCTCTGTTGTCTGCTGTGATTTGCGGCATACACCTGCGACTTAAGAAAATTTCACAAGAAAAAGTCTAACGAGAACAAATCGCACTATCTCGGTAGTCAGTTCACATCAGCTCAATGTGGGTTGAATATATCCTTGAATCGCTCGTGGAGAATATTCAATGTGACGTGAGTTAAGTGCCACGTAACGCCATCCTGTTCAGGCCACATGTTGTTGGCAATTGGTTGATAATCATCGGTCAACAGTTATTAAAAAAATTTTGACTGATGACGCCGCCACACATCCACGCCAAGCTTTTTGGTTTTGGACGCTCTTGTGAATTGGTATTGCCCAAAATTCGACGATTTTCTTTATTTAAATACCCATTCTTTCAGAAATGGGCCTATTTGCTGATTATGATTTTTCGATGCGTCAGTTCCCTACTGCATCAGAGTCCATTCGGCGAACACACGTCATTGTTTATAGTCGTTCATGGTGATTTGGTGAAATAAACTGAATAAATGACAACTAATTTGACAGTTCGGAAGTCTCTATTGATTTCTCCTTAGTATTCGAATGATACTCGCAGTAAGTGTAGGTAAGATTGTACCGGTAGCATCATTTCTTGCATTGCTTTAAGAGTATCATTAGTGATGCTATAAATATTCGATTAATTTCATAGATTTACATACTTTGGTTTAAATTTATGTATTTGATGTAAAAATTAAAATTTTCTATCAATTCTACTGCAATAAAATACAACCAAATGCAAATCATAAATAATAATAAAAACATTCTCTCCTTTCTCTTTTCCTTTTTTTTTTTACAGAAACTCAAGTTCTCTTTACAATAACTAATAATGGCAAGGACTTGCTCTCTTGCATTTGGTGAAAAAGGCTTTACGTTTGTTATACTTATTAAGGTAAGCTTTGAAAAAAAAATTTTATTTCTTTACATGATTCTAGCTTAAAAAGTTATCATATAAGCCTTAAAACTTATATAAAACCAATTGGTTAATTTAATTTATGGTTTTTATACATATACAATTTTTTCTCATTCCTAAACACCATTTCCAACAAACCACCTGATTGATATAAACTCAAACTCAAAAATCCATTTTTAAATTTTTAATTTACGAAATAAGTTTATAATTTATTTTTAATATTAAGGAACACAGTATTGTGATGTTACACAATCACATTTTTAAAATCTAAAGCTGTAACCAGCACCAACACGCTTATCAGCTGGACCATTGCCATAAGGACCACCCAAGTGTTGGCCCCATCCGCCCATAACACCAAACGTATGACGTTTGTCATCACTTTCCCAAACCTTTTGCTGGGCATTTATGCTGATATCATAGCCTGTGTTGGGATTACCACCACCACCGCCAGAAAGTTGAGGCCACTGTATATGAAAATTAATTTTTTTTTTATAAAATTATGGCACTAAAATTGATGTAGTAGACTTACATTTTTATTGTCATCGGGAGTTGGAATAGGCACCTTAAGCTGGGGTTTAGCCATAGCTGCTGCTACACACAGAGTGCAAATTGCAAATAAATAGAAAACCTTCATAATGATGCTTGAGTTTATTTCGTTGTGAATGACAATCTTCAACTGATAGAGTGTTTGGAAACAATCTGTTATTTTTATACTCATTTGTTCTTAAAAATTGAGGGGATTTTTAGTAAGGAACTGTTCTGCCTGTTCTGGGAAATGTATTGTTTATAGAGTAATTGTTTGATTAATTATTTGCTTATTATTGTTGATACAATATTTTAAAGTGTACTCTTATATCAGGTGGTTTTTGCTTGAACCCCGCGACTTACAAAGGCAAGAGTCTTTATCAGTTTAACTAAAGCATCTGTGTTGTCTGGCTTTGCTATCATTTGAAATGTTTTTTTTCTTTATTTTTATTTTCCGAGGGGGATTTTTGTTTTTAACAAAATTCTCACATTTTTTTTTTTTTTTTGGCAATTTTTTGATTTTCAGACAGCTATAGTCTGGATGATTGAAGCACCTTTCCTTGGTACGAAGGTTTATATCCCGATTTAGGCGAATTAATTAACATTCGTTTTTTGAGCTGTATTTGTGTTCTTCTTATAAGTGTGTCTACTATAGGATGAGAAATTTAAAAGTTTAAATTTAAAAATGCAAATAAAACTGTTTGAAATTATGCCAAATTTATTTTTTTTTGTTGTGAAGTACAATTGTTCCGATTAGAAATGGAATATTATTTCATTCATATGGCTGCCGCGGCTGGTCTCACAGTATCTCGTTCGATCGGACCAATTTTCGTGCACTTTTTCGAGTGTATGACGTCGTATCTCGGCAATGGCATCACGGATGTTGGCCTTCAAGTGCTCAATTGCCTCTTATTTTGGCGGCATAACGCTTTTCTTTAACGGCGCCCAAATGGTGCCCAATCGCAGCATCGTGGCGGCCAGTTGACATCACCATTTCGGCTGTTGAAATCGCCGTGGTCTAGTAGGCAGTGTATTGGCTTATTTGACGTGAGGCCTCGGTTCAAACCCCAGTTAAGACATCTTCAACTAAAAACGAAATATGAAAAAATATTTCTTCGGCGACTTCAATCCTCAAAGCAGATTTCTGGCAAAAACTCTGAGAGTAAATGAAATTACCACGAAAACATTCTCAAAAAATTTGTCGTTCGGAGTCCACTTTAAACTGTAGGTCCTTCCACTCATGTATAAAAATTAACGCACACAACATAAGTGGTTTAAGAAACTATGTCGTAATCCTGACTAAAGGGTTGTAATGACCAATTATGTATGTATGTATTTCGGCTAATTAAACGGCCATCAAACACTTGACGCAATAAATCGATTGTGGCATGAGATGTGTGGCAAGTTGCACCATCCTGTTGAAACCGAACATCGTTCCCATGATGCGAAAGGTGTCTCGATTGACCGCAATGGTTGCGCCTCATTTTACAGAAAATATGGGCAATCTGCACCAAATAGTCACTTGTAATTGGTGCATTGACTTCTGTAAGCCTGCGTGTGAATTTTCTGAGCCCCAAATACGGCAATTTTGCTCATTAACGTACCCACCAATATGAAAATGAGCTTCATCCAAAAAGATGACAAAATCGACATCATCGTGCAGTCTCTCGTTTCTCATTACGTTCAGTAGAGATAATATACTGAATTTTATGACAGAATAGAATGCCATAAGTATTGCCAGATTCGAAATAACCGATAGTTCAAATTTTAACCGATGGATGGTCCACCCGATACATTATCTTTTATGCCAGACACTTTAAATGATCAATATTGCAATCTTAGTACCACCTATATAGAGTAGGCCATATGAAGATCCGGCAATAAAGCAACCAGTGATTTAAATTAATGATAGAACAGCTGATTTAATTGTCACTTTTGTATAGCTTTGCAAAACAATTGATGCACATTATATTGCAGTTTCGAACCTGAAATACTAGACTCCCAAAGCGGTACAATAATGGTGCTCCTAAGATACTCTGTAGAACGAAAAATTAATCTTCTGTCATGAGATACGGAACCATAAAGTCATATTACTGTTGTCTAAACCAAGTAAAGGATACCTACTGAGAATGTCATTACAAACTTCTAGCCAGGATCACAATCCACCTTCTCACACCACCCATATTGTGTGTGTTAATTTTATTCATTAGTGAGTGCTCCGAACGACAAATTTGAGCAACTTTTTGATGGTAATTTTATTTACTCTCAAAGTTTTTGCAGGAAGACGGCTAAAATAAAGTCGTATTTCGTTTTGTTCGAGGTGCTAAGTTGGGACTTGAACCGCGGGCTCTC
Source organism: Sarcophaga caerulescens (assembly GCA_927399465.1). Taxonomy (NCBI): domain Eukaryota; kingdom Metazoa; phylum Arthropoda; class Insecta; order Diptera; family Sarcophagidae; genus Sarcophaga; species Sarcophaga caerulescens. The sequence goes on from OV656873.1 coordinate 55,158,060, forward strand.
GTATAATAAGCCAACACACTACGTACTATACTACGACGACTTCATCCAAGTAAGGCATAAAAAGACAATATCAATAGGGTATTTGCATACATAATTGGTCATTACAACCCTTCAGTCAGGATTTCGACCTTGCTTCTTACACCACTTTATGTTGTGTGCGTTAATATTTGTACATGAGTGGTGGGACCTACAGTTTAAAGTCGACTCCGAACGACTCGACTCTTCATGGCAATTTTATTTATTCTCAGAGTTTTTGCCAGAAATCTGCCGAGAGGCAGTCGCCGAAGAAATATTTCTTTCATATTTCGTTTTGATGTCTGACCTGGGATACGAACCCTGGCTTTACGTCTAATAAGCCAACAGAGACTACGGCGACTAGTCATGAAATTGCTTATCATGGTTTCAATAATGCCGAAACTAAAATAAATTCTAATGTACCCGTAAAGGGTACTGAACACTCTAATATCTCCAAGAATCGCTTATATTAAAACACTGCGATGTTGATATATTTTTTACAATCAGTTCTATAAGATTGGAAAGTTTTGATGATAAGCATGATTCCGAAGTCTGGAAAAGACCATTCAAAAGTGAAGGCCTATACAGAAAAATAAGGAAGGAGTTACCTTCCCAGTCAACAAGATATCAGAGACTACTTTCTTACTTGACTAGCATTTCCGAACTGTATCAGTTTATAAAATTTTAGTTTTGAGATATTGAGTTAGATTTGTAATAGAATTGTTTCTGTTTAGATAATTCCGACTTTAAAGAACTACAGAGCAAGTGAAGCAATAATATTTTGATTTACTTTATTGCACGAATATAATATACATATACATGAGTGCCCTGGTAGTCTAGTGGGTAGTGTGCTAGACTAAGTATTAGAGTGAGGGTCGTGGTTTCGATTCCCACCAGAGACTCTGGTCTGTGACACTATACCGAGCACATGGTCGAAGTTACCCAGCTCGTATATATAGTTAAATATAATTTGTAATTGTATTATAATCAATAAATAAATAAAATAATATATAAGGAGTGCGCACGAAAAAAAACTGGACTTACACTTTTCGTTATAGAAATAAAACTAAGTGGCGGATTTTTTTCGTTTTATATTTCAATTAAAGTAAATAATATTTGAATTCTTTTGTGTATAAAATTTTTTTCTGACAAATTTCTCAGAGCATCCAACTTTTTGAGCCACTTTTTATCCAGACATGTTAGGGTGTTTTTTGAAAAATACGTATTATTTTACTTGCTTTTGAAACAGATGACTAACAAAAACAATGTAACGGTATTCATTTTTTTCAATTATGATAAAAGTTATAAGTTTAAAAGTGGGCCCATTTTTTTTTTGTGCGCACTCCTTACATAATAATACAATACAAATAACAATTATACCCTTTTCCAGCCGCCATTGCCATCACACTACTTAAATAACACAATTTAAAAATTTCAATTATTTAAATTATAATTTATTTAACAATTTTATTAAATTATTTTTAACATTAAGGCACACTTAAAAGTATTTTGATGTTGTACAATTACATTCTAAAATCTGAAGGTGTAACCAGCACCAACACGCCTATCAGCTGGACTGTTGCCATAAGGACCACCCAAGTGTTGGCCCCATCCGCCCATAACACCAATTTCATGACGTTTGTTAGCACTTTCCCAAACCTTTTGCTGGGCATTTATGCTGATATCATAACCAGTTTTGGGATTACCACCACCACCGCCAGAAAGTTGAGGCCACTGTGCATGGAAATGAACATTTTTATAAAATTATTGAATTAAAATTGCTGTAGAATACTTACATTTATTTTGTTATCGGGAGGTGGAATCTTTATATCGGCTGTAGCTATAGCTGCTAAGCACAAAGTGCAAATTGCAAATAAATAGAAGAACTTCATAATGATGCTTGATTGAGTTTATTTCGTTGTGAAAGACAATCTTCAACTGATGATGTCTTCAAAGACAACCAGATCTTTTTATATGAATTGGTTGCTTCTAGATTAAGGGGGTTTTCCGAAAAGTGTTTTACCGTAAAGTTTTGCCAAAACATACCGTACAATATTTGTTTGTTTATTTGCGTGTATAAGTATATCAAAAGTTTTCGCTTCTGTTAGCAAGAGGTCTGAAGTCACATCAAAATTTCTGGGGATTCACACGGGAATTAATATTTTTTAATTATGTTTTTAAACAACACACCTTATCTGTTTGTTTTTTTTTTTTTTGCTGTAATCCTAAATAATTGAACAGATTTTACTAAGTCTAGAAAATGATTTTTTAAAATTATGTACATATATATACGAAATGAAAACTTTGCTTAATGTTGACGCTTATATGGGGGATTTATATTTATTTTGTAGTTTAACTCGGTGTGCTGAAAATCTCATTTTCAATATTCCATAATGTATTCTCAAAAATTAAATTTCATTACTGATAACATCATCTCGATAACCACATTGATGCTCAACTAGCTTTAACCTGAGTTTTTTTTTTGTGGAATTTTTAGATAACCTGAGGATTCTTAGATGGAACCAATTTACCATAAAATTTTAACCTGACAGATTTGATATCGTAAATACAAAATTTCTAAAATCACAGCCAATCGATTATTTCAATTTCAGTAGGATAGTTTATTTCGATAATAAAAATATTTTAATAGACGTTACCTAAGTTGTAGACAAGATTTCATAGGAGTGCATTATGTACCAGCCTGTTTGATGTCTGCTGTGGTCAGTCAGATCTTTTAAAATTGAGAGAAACACGGTTGAATCTTCTGTTTTCCAATTGGACTCAAGACTAGTTTTTAACAAAGTGTAAAAGTGGGTGAATAATATGGAACACCATCCCAACTGTTCCAAATCATCGTCATTATACCATTGTCAGAAGAAGAAAGAATGTAAGAAAATAATATTATTCACCTTCATATAAAAACTCAAGAAAATCTGAAAATCTATTTTCTGTTGTCCATATACAAAAAGATCAAAACCTGTCTTAAATCCTGCCAATAAGATACAAATGTTACCCTGTCTTACAAAAATAAGGCACATTCCTCTTCTCTTTTTCGATAGAACAATTTTCGATCTATAGTTATTTGAAGTCCAGTTCAGTACAGTCCAACGTTGAGTACTGGTTAATACCTTGATGTAAATGACGTCTATAGACACCCGTTGCGTGTGCTTGCCGTTCCGTCGTCATAATCCAAGAGATAGTGCGTTGGTTTAAGAGACCAGAGTGGTTCACATCTCAGCTCAGGCATCTCGAAAAAACGAAATATTTAGAAAATATTTCTTTCAGCAACTTCTCCTTGGCAATACTCTGAGAACAAATAAAACTGCCATGAAAAGTTTCTTAAATCTGTCATTCAAAGCTGACGTTAAACTGTAGATCCGCCCACTCATGGTCGCCGTAGTCTAGTAGGTAGTGTGTTGGCTTATTAGACGTAAGGCCAGAGTTCAAATCCCAGGTCAGACATCAAAACGAAAATATTTCTTCGGCGACTTCCTCTCAGCAGATTTCTGGCAAAAACTCTGAGAGTAAATAAAATTGCCATGAAAAGCTTCTCAATAAAATCTGTCGTTCGGAGTCGACTTTAAACTGTAGGTCCCGCCACTTATATACAAAATTAACGCACACAACATAAGTGTGTGAGAAGCTAGGTCGTAATCCTGACTGAAGGGTTGTAATGATGTATGTAAAGGGAATAGTTACAACTGTTATCCTCAAAATTGCCACCGTAGTCTTTCTATACTGAGCTCATGGAAGATGCTCCCCATAAATATTACGGTGAGCGAACACGTTGCTATCTAGCGCGATAGTATTCTGAGTTTTTGAAAGACTCAGCAAGAAGACACTTAAAACACAGCTTTATAAATTTGAAGAGTACTTAACATAGCAATAGCTGCTACAGAATCTTGAAAATGAAAAATAGTATGACTGTGCGTTGGTCTTTCAAAAACACTTTTCAATCATAAATTGAACAATTTTCTTCGATTTAGAATCATATTAGCCTCCAAAACACGTCCATTACTACATTAAATTCTCTGATAAAATATAAGAAATCTTAGCATCACATTCATTTGCTATAATTTTTCTTCACGGGTTTCCATTTTATGTGCGGCTAAAAAATAAAGTCAAAAAGCTATCCTTATTATAAAGTTTTGCCTTTCTAATGCCGTCAACTATGTCCCAAGTGCACTTATACGATACGAAATACAAAATTTCAAAGCAATTTCTTAAAAAAAAAAACAAATAGATTTATTATCACTACACCTTGTATAAAGAAAGAGCTACAAAGCTGGTAACATTAACCAGAATGGGGTTGTCTTGAGTCCAATATGAAGATTCCGTGACGGGGAGAATGAATCAATAGATCGTATGGTCGCAGCGCTAAAGTATCTCGTTGCGATTATATAAAAAACATACGAATTATTCCTTTTAAAATTAAATTTTATTCTAATGTCCATTAGTATTATCCCATCTTTGCTTTCCATAAAACTCAATTTTTTTAAATCCAACACAATGCTCTGCATAAAAGTAAAAATCATTGTCATTGGCATTGACAAACGTATAGTGTTTCCGTGCAGCTGATAAAAATCCCCTTATAAATCGGAAAGTAACATAAGTGCTCTTGTTAAACTTTTAAGTACAAGTAAAGAGATATTTCAAACAAAATGTATTTCCCAAAACTAAAGCTATGAATTGGCCTTCGAAAACACAACTAAAACTGTCAATAAAATTGGTATAAAAAGATTTGATTGTTTCTAAAGACTCTATCAGTTGACGATTGTCATTCACAACGAAATAAACTCAAGTCATATCATGAATTTCTTCCATTTAATGGTAATTTGCGCTTTGTGTGTAGCAGCAGCTATGGCTAAACCCCAGCTTAAGGTGCCTATTCCACCTCCCGATGACAAAATAAATGTAAGTCTTCTACAACAATTTTAATTCCATAATTCTATACATTTCTTTAAATTTTCTATTCAGTGGCCTCAACTTTCTGGCGGTGGTGGTGGTAATCCCAACACAGGTTATGATATCAGCATAAATGCCCAGCAAAAGGTTTGGGAAAGTGATGACAAACGTCATACGTTTGGTGTTATGGGCGGATGGGGCCAACACTTGGGTGGTCCTTATGGCAATGGTCCAGCTGATAAACGCGTTGGTGCTGGTTACTCTTTTAGATTTTAAAATCTAACTGGCTGGCTGACTAATGCTAGATTATTTTCAAAATGTTCCTAAACGTAAAAATTAAATTATAAAATTGTTTAATAAATTAGTATTAAAAAACTAGAAACACAGAGCGTTTATCAATTCCTTAAAAAAAATTTGTTGATTAGAAAAAGCCCATAAAAAGGTCATATACATAAATTACTTAACAGAAAGGTAAATAAGAAAAGAAGCCCAGGCATTTAATTCCCATATCTCCATTAATGTTGAAAAGCAATAGCTGGGGTTAGTTTAAGATTCAAAATGAAAAAAAAAAAAAAAAAAAAATAATTGTGGATTACATTGAAGTACAAACAAACTAGCCGTCTGTCATTGGATATGAAAACGATAAGTAATTTCAATGCTTTCCAATCCAAGTATTACTTACTTACTTACTTAATATGCCTTTACAATCCTTTACTAAGGATTACGACCTAGCTTCTCACATCAATCATATTGCGTACGTTTATTTCATCTATGAGCGGCGGTACCTACAGTTTAAAGTCGACTACGAACGACAGATTTTTGAGAAACTTTTCATAGCAATTTTATTTACTCTCAGAATATTTGCCAGAAGAGGAAGTCGCCGAAGAAATATTTCTTTCATATTTCGTTCTGTTGGAGATGTGTGATCTGGGATTTGAACCGTGGCCTCACGTCTACTAAGCCAAGACACTGCCTATTAGGCTGCGGGTCTTAGGGCCATTATTACAACTTGCCGTTAACTAAAGGGAGGATTTTAACGGGCAGATAAATTGTTTTTCATTATTATGAGTACCCAATAAGATAGAAGTGATCGTTAAGCTAAAGGGAAGATCATCCTACCTTTAACATTTAAAGGTCACTTTATGTTTGAACTTGCCATATCATATACTATTTTCGATATGGCAGCTTCAAATTTAAACAAAATGAGCATATACAACAAAAAAACGAAGTCCGCTGTTGCCACTGCGTTAAAAAAAAACTTGTTTAATTGAGCAGTTTTATCGACTTTGCTCCGGCACTGCCATATTTTAATTTTATTTTATCAGTAAGTTGTAATAACGAAAATAAGTTAAAGGTAACTTTGCCGTTCACTTTAGCTAAAGGTACCTTTAACTAACCCCAACTTTAACGGGAAGTTGTAATAATGGCCCTTAATAAAACTAATTCTCCAATGAAAATTTGATCATTCACACAAATTTTGTTGCCCTAATTGCGTACTTCGTATGTCGGTAATGGCATGGTAAACGTCAGTCATTTATTCTCATTTAACAGTGGAACGAAATAGTTTCAACAGCAGGTTTTCTTTTTGTTGTTTTAAAAGTGTTAAATTTTATGCCAGAAGTTTTGATTTACTTCTTCAATTTAAGAATTATATTAATCTATATATATAAAAATGAATGTATGTTTGTATGTACCTTATAGAATCGTAAACTATGCATTTGATCATGTTATGATCTTTAGCAAAGTTGTTCCGCATGAGCCCGGGAAGGTTTCTAGGTTGGTATGACCAATTCCCGACAGGTGGCGCCACTGATAATTGCTATAAATAAATTAAATCGTAAACTGTGCATTTGATTATGTTATGACCTTTAGCAAAGTTGTTGCGCATGAGCCGACGAAGGCTTATAAGTTGGTATGACCAATTTCCGACAGGTGGCGCCACTGAGAATTACTAAAAATGAATTAAATCGTAAACTGTGCATTTGATTATGTTATGATCTTTAGCAAAGTTGTTACGCATGAGGCGACGAAGGTTTATAATTTGGTATTACCAATTTCCGACAGCACTTCAATAAATGTTCATAATCGGAAACCTCTACATTTTTAAAGTTTATGTAATTTTTTTTTTAAATGAACAAAATCAATAAAATGATTCAAATTTGTTTTAGTTGGAGGTGTAGCAACGCGCGCAGGGTACAGCTAGTATTTATATAAATATAATATATAATGTATATAAATATTATTATATTGTTAAAAACCGCCCAACCTCATGAAGATTGTTGTCAAACTCAGGAAGAGCTTGTGAACTCATTTACAACCACTCAACAAAAAACGCTTTAAAGCAGAAGGTCTCATTAAAATCCAAGAAAGCTGGATTCTGCACAAATTGAAGAGACCTTGAAAGAGAATGCCAGAAAAGCTGCTTGAACGCCCTAAAGAAATTAATTTTTGTATCCAACCAATAGTGGCGATGACAAAACAGAATATTACGACAACCAGCTGAGTCTACGCCAAAGCAAAACATCCATGGCGCCAAGGTCTTTGTATTTTGTTAAGCAACAACATTCCCGTCTATTCCAAACTGCTGAAATCGGGTCAATTTATTCATTAAAATTGAGATATGAACACATTAATAATTTTGTTACAGTATCTGCTTCAAAACTTGTGGTTGGGAAACTTTGTCTGGCCAATAAATAAAATGAGTATGTCGCCTTAGCGGTATGCACCAACCATTTTAACTTTTCAATTGTTTTAGTCATGAAATGGGTAGTATTGTTCGAATTACCGCGATGGTGTTTTTGATAAGCTTAAAAGACTTGTAGTGGGGAAAAAATAGGAATCAGCAATATTCCCCACGACTACAGCAAATACTCGGAGTGAGTTGTTTCTAGGCAACGATAGATGTCAGCCCCATTACCCGCGGACTTCCTACTGCAGGCCAATCAACTGCTTAACTGGATCAACAAAAATAGATTAAAGAAACGGAAATATGGCACAAAATGCTTAGTGGAAGCCATATGTTCCCAAGAGGGGTACTGGAAAAAAAGATTCTTAAAAGATAATGCGTCAACGATACATGGTTTTCACATCGGCGTTAAAGAACAATAGTCGGAATAAAATAGTCCAGAAGTGTCAAGACGCCTAAGCGAATTTAATGTCAAGGTTTGGCTCATTGCTTTCTGGGGCTATTGGCGTATCATCAGAAATTCTTAATACAAGTGGACGTTTCTATAAATTGGTTGACCTTGAGAATGATGATTTTCGTAGTCGCCGTAGTCTACGTAGTCGTAGTGTTGGCTTATTATACGTGAGGCCACACGTCAAACCACAGGTCATACATCACCGACAAAACGAAATTGAAAAAATATTTCTTTGGCGACTGCTTCTCAGCAGATTTCTGGCAAAGACTCTAAGAACAAAATTAAATTTACCATGAAAAGTTTTTCAAAAGTCTATCGTTCGGAGTTGACTGTAAACCATAGGCTCTGCCACTCATGTATAAAATAAACACACACAACATAAGTGGTGTGAAAAGATACGTCTTACGTAGATGGTTCGGCCTCAAAAAGCTAGAAAGGAATTTCTTCAAACTAAAAAATTACTCTGAAACGCTCCAATAATTTTAAGTTTTTCAAGTTTTAGAATAAAATTTTCTCGGTTTCCAAGTCAGTTCATAAATAACACATAATCAATATTAATTTTTTTTAATTAAATTTTTAATTTGTTAAACAATTTTATAATTTATTTGTAACATTAAGACACACTTAAAATTATTCTGTACAATTACATTCTAAAATCTAAAAGTGTAACCAGCACCAATACGCTTATCAGCTGGACTGTTGCCATAAGGACCACCCAAGTGTTGGCCCCATCCGCCCATAACACCAATTTCATGACGTTTGTTATCACTTTCCCAAACCTTTTGCTGGGCATTTATGCTGATATCATAGCCTGTGTTGGGATTTCCACCACCACCGCCAGAAAGTTGAGGCCACTGAACATGGAAATGAACATTTTTATAGAATTATTGAATTAAAATTGATTTCGAAGACTTACATTTATTTTGTCATCGGGAGGTGGAATCTTTATATCGGCTGTTGCTATAGCTGCTAAGCACAAAGTGCAAATTACAAATAAATAGGAGAACTTCATAATGATGCTTGATTGAGTTTATTTTGTTGTGAAAGACAATCTTCAACTGATGATGTCTTCAAAGACAACCAGATCTTTTTATATGAATTGGTTACTTCTAGATTAAGGGGGTTTTCCGAAAAGTGTTTTACCGTAAAGTTTTGTCAAAACATACCGTAGAATATTTGTTTGTTTACATGCGTTTATAAGTATATCAAAAGTTTTCACTTTTGTTAGCAAGAGGTCTTATGTCACAATAAAATTTCTAGGGATTCACACGCCAATTAATACTTTTTATGTGTTTTTTTTTTTTAACAATACACCTTATCTCTTTGTTTTGTTGCTGTGATCCAAATCATCTGAACAGACTTCCTCGAGTCCAGAAATCGATTTTTTAAATAAAAAAAAAAAAAAATTAATAATAAATAAAAATATACAAAGCGAAGCAAATCTTTAGCTTATCATTGTAATTTTTAATGGGGATTTGTAATGATACTGTGATTTATTTAATAATAAAAAAAAAAATATTTTCAATTATCGTGTATATACTATATTTTATATGTGAATCACTTTAATTGTTCCCGATTATAGAGCTATAAATATTCTTTCCAAATGCGTCTGCCCAAGGCCAATGATTTAAAAACAGAGTTTAACATCAAATTGAATAAACAACTCCTATTCGTCCAAAAACATATTTATGGCTTGGCCATATTATCCTTGCTCTTTTCTTCCGTGCTTGAGGTGTAGGTCGACCAATTGCTTGTCATTCATTTTGAATAATTTTCAGTGGCATCATCTATCAGAAATTAATCACACCAACTTAGAAACCTCCATCAACTCATGCGCAACAACTTTGCTAAAGATCATAACATGATCAAATGCACAGTTTACGATTTAATTCATTTTTAATAATTTTCAGTGGCGCCACCTGTCGGAAATTCGTCATACCAACTTAGAAACCTTCGTCTGCTCATACGCAACAACTTCGCTAAAGATCATAACATGATCAAATGCATAGTTTATGATTCTATAAACGCTACAGGCCAGGGTTCGTACCTAGTTGGAATCGAACCCATTACCTTCACACTAATAATCTGCCACACTGCCCTAGACTACCAGAGCTGCCAATAGTGGATTTAGCACAGTATGATTGCACCCTATACAAAAGTAATACCTACAAAGCGGTTATGGCTGCTCAAACCAGCGCTTATTAATTTTTGGATAATTGGAATGAGCACGACGTTGTCCTAATTAAGAAAATATTTATGAAGTATCTACGAAAGTACTGCAAACCTAGACTTTGTGTGAATAATTTTTCTTTCAGTTAATTAGTTCGTTAAAGCTCAGAAAAGAGAGTGGCTGTTAAATCTCAACAAGCTCCGATTCTAATATTGAAGCAAATCAAAGCTCAAACCACTTCTGAAAATATTTTTTAAATGAACTTCAAATTAGTTCGAAGAGTGAACTGTGCTGCAAACCTGATTGGTTTATTTAAAGTCAAAAATAAACCTTGACTGCAAAGTCAATCCTTTTTATTTTGGTCAATTATAGCCTGGATAAATTTCCAGAGTCTCTCAATCTGATCAGAGGCGGGTAGTATGGTTTACATAAGACAAATTCAAGAATCTTGTATTAGTCTTATAAAAATAAAAGTCATTATCGATTTAATCTCTTAAAAACTACGACGGCATACAGCAGACAAATATTAGGTACTTTTGTGAAACTGATAACAATCCCCTTTGAAAACGGAAGTTAAAAACTAATTTGAACTGGTTATACAAGCAAACATATAATCCATACACAATGTATTTCGCAGAACAAAAGTTTAGAGAAACCCCATAAACTATCAGTATAAATTGGTATAAAAAGAATTGCTTGTTACGGAAAACAACATCAGTTCAAGATAGTCGTTCACAACGAAATAAACTCAAGCATCATTATGAAGTTCTTCTATTTATTTGCAATTTGTACTCTGTGTCTGTCAGCTATGGCTATGGCCGATCTAAAGATTCCAATTCCACCTCCCGATGACAAAATAAATGTAAGTCTTCCACATCAGTTTTAATTTCATAAATCAATACAAAAAATTTAATTTTCATGTGCAGTGGCCTCAACTTTCTGGCGGTGGTGGTGGTAATCCCAACACTGGCTATGATATCAGCATAAATGCCCAGCAAAAGGTTTGGGAAAGTGACAACAAACGTCATGAATTTGGTGTTATGGGCGGATGGGGCCAACACTTGGGTGGTCCTTATGGTAATGGTCCAGCTGATAAGCGCGTTGGTGCTGGTTACACCTTTAGATTTTAGAATGTTATGTATACAACACCAGAATATTTTTAAGTGCGCCTTAATGTTATAAATAATTTATAAAATTGGTAAATAAATTAGTATTAAAGAGTTAGAAACACAAAGTGTAAACACGGTACTTGAGTAATGGATGAGACTAAGGAAAACTTTTTTCTTTAACTTTTGAGCATGTTGGTTAAAAGAAAGTGTAATTTAACATTAATTTACACAATTGTTATTAAAATGGCGTCCATATTACTGTGAATGTTGAAAAACAATTACTAGGATTAGTTTAAGAATTCAAATCAGAAAACATTTCTTGGTGGAATATCCTGCAGGACGAGTAAACTAGCCGCTTGGCATCAGAAGTGGAACCGTTATCTAATTTCAGTGTTATCCTTGGATAGGATATCCTTTGATAGGATATGTATAGTATAGCGCTATCTCATTATGAACAAATTTATACCGCCATCATATGGGGATGCTAATAAACGCTAAATGGACTGTAGCCAATGTTATATCTGTGAACTTCGTTCATAGTTGTTATTTATTCTCAATTACGCTCAAATCATTTATAGGTTCTATGAAATTATAACTATATGCCCTTGCAGTACTCTAGCTCAAGGTTAGGATATTAGATTCACTTTTCCTCGTCATATCAACACGCAGACAATTTAAAGTAACCAAAAGGGCAGACGTATATAAAATTAAAGGCCTTTAAACAACCTTTAAAGACACCGTGGTCTTGTCTAGAAGAGAGCCCGTCTAGATGAGAGCCCGTGGTTCAAACCCCAGCATAGACAGTTGGAAAAAGCGACTACCATTGAGCAGACTTCTGGCAGAAAATCTGATGTTAAATAAAATGGCCTTGCAAAGTTTCTCAAAAATCTGTCGTTCGGAGTTGACGGTCAACTGTAGTTAGCGCCACTCATGGTTGGCACAACAACATGTGTGGTGTGAGAAGCTGGGTTGTAATCCTGACTAAATGAGTAATGACTCTATTATGAATAACAAGCGACTGCAGTTCCGTTGCCAGCTGGCAACTTTATATGTATTTGGAGCGAGTGAAATTTTTGGATTTAGGTTGGCAGTTGTGATACTATATTCGGCAACTGGTAATGCAGCTGCGGTTAAGTTGCCATCCATAAGTAATTCTTGTCTCATCCACGATTGAAATATGTATTCAATAGGATTCACCGCTAAAGCATTAGTGATGATGTCGATATACAGATGTGTCCCATCCATTTAAAATTCTCGATTGTTTTGCTCATGAAATGTGTAAAATCATTTGAATTAACTCGATGATGATTCTGATTTGCTTAAAAGATTCTTAAAAGTCTGTCGTAGATTATTTAAATATCCAAGTTAAAAACCAATCATCTGAATAAAGTAATCCAGAAGACTTTCTTAACAAGTCTAGATTCTATGATGTCGACATCATAGTCCGTCCCAGAAGAGTTAAGATTGAGATTGAAAAAATAGGCCTGGGTAGGTTAAATGTTAAGGTTTGCCTCATTACTTCTTAGACTATTTAAATATCATCAGGAGCTCTTATTAAAAGTTGTCTTGACTGTAAATGGATCGGTTTTGAACATACGTAGTTATTGGTTCAAACCCCATTGCAGACATCCCACTAAAACGAAAAAATATTTCTTCGGTGACTGCCTCTCAACAGATTTGTGGCAAAAACTCTTGAGATTTAATAAAATTGCCATATGAAAAGTTTCTCAAAAATCTATTGTTCGGAATCGACTTTAAACTGTAGGTCCAGCCACTCATCGATAAAAAATTAACACACACAACAGAAGGTGAGTTAGGAGCTAGGTGGTGGTCCTGACTGACGGGTTGTAATGACCAATTATGTATGTATGTATAATAGAAGAAATAATAATAGAAGACATTAGATATTTTGAGCAAATCTCCTACAACAAACACAACCAAACGTTCTTTTTCTAATAATCATATTAGGTTTTACAGCGATGTGGGAATCCGATTGACTATTTGGTTTTTCATGCTTGTCAAACATTTCCCCATCAGAAGCTGCTTTAGGATATTAATTCCAAATTGCATCAGGTTGTAAAATTTTAGTTTAGAAATATTTAAATTGATTTGTAATTGAATTTTGGTTATTTAAATGATTCTGTCCTAAAATAACTACAGATCAGCTAAAATAATAATTCTTTGATTTACACAAAAGTTTTTCTCAAAAACAATTTTTCTTGTTCGTAAACACCATTTCCATCACATTACTTAATGTGATCAATTTCTAATTTTAATTTTTTTTTTTAATTTTAATTTATAAAACTATTTTATAATTTAATATTAAGATACACCAGAATACTTTTCTGTTGTTATACAATCACAGTTACCATAAGACCCACTGATGGATATACCGTCCACCCCAATACTGGCCCCAACCACTCACACGACGCCAGTCATCATAATCTGTGTTGAGACTACTAACACCACCGCCAGAAAGTTGAGGCCACTGAACATGAAAATTGATTTAAAAAAAATTAAATTTTATAGAATTATGGAATTACAACTGACGTAGAAGACTTACATTTTTATTGTCATCGGAAGCTGGAATAGCCATATTAGAAGCAGGTTTAGCCAAAGCTGCTGCTAAACACAAGGTGCAAATTGCAAATAAATAAAAGAATTTCATGATGAGCTGTGAGATTATTTCTTTGTCAATGCCAACTATCAACTGATGATGTCTTCTTTTTTTTTTTATTATCAATTGGTTGCTTATAGATTAAGCGGGTTTTCCAAAAAGTATTTTATATTATAGTTTTGGTAAAACTATACCTTTATTTCACAGAATATCTGTTTTATATGTTTTAAAATATAACAAAACTTTTGGTTTTAATACTCAAACGGTCTTGAGTCACAACAAAACTTTCTTGAGTTTATTAACAACACAACCTTATCTGTTACTGTGATCGCAAACGATTGAACACATTTTATGGAATCTAGCAAGCAATTCTTTAAATTAAAAAAAAAAAAAAAAAAAAAAAAAAAAAAAAAATACAGTGTTGTTAAAAATAATAAGGATAGAGATTTGAAAAGAATCTCAGCCTATAAGCACAAAAAGCTTTCTCTTGTATTTTATAAATTTATTTTTTACTCACCTTTTAATCACCTTGTTTTTTAAATATAGGTCCAAGCGATACTTTTAAATTCCGTGACATTAAATTCATTGGGGGCGAGAACCATGAGTATTTTAAAACTAAATAACGACAATCTGAGCACGGTAATGAGCGTACTTAGGGAACATTACGCCTTACATGTACATCTACCCTGTATTGACGGTGAAAACATTGAAACGACGGAGTACGTTTTGATGGATATCCCAATATTTTGGGGATGACACAATACCAGATATAACTGATCTCAGAAGAATGAACTGAAAGGAGTTAAGGACGTTTGTACAAGATACAGACTTTCTATAGAAAGTAAGGTGATATTCCTTAATAGTGAGCACACAACAGGCCTACATGATGGCTTAGGTGTATGCCATTTGGCATGAGACTTTTGGTTGGACTCTTACCTACCCTTGGTTGGTCTCTTCTCCTTCAACCTACCAACATTTTATAGTGTCGATAACTTTAAAAAGCATGTATTCTTGAATTCTTCTCCGACTTCCAATTTTTGTATTCTTCCAGGAAAGAGCGTTTAGTGTCTTTATTCCCACAAACATCGCCGTGGTCTAGTAGGTAGTGTGCTGGCTTATTAGACGTAAAAGCCAGGGTTCGAGTCCCAGGCCAGACATCAAAAAAATAAAAAACTACAAAAAGTATTTTTTCGGCGATTTCTTCTCAGTTTCTCAAAAAATCTGTCGTTCGGAATCGACTTTAAACTGTAGGTCCCGCCACTTATGTATAAAATTAACACACACAACATAAGTGGTGTGAGAAACTGCGGGCTTCTTGGGGACGATTGCCTGTAGACTGTCTAATGGTGAAGGTATAGGACTGGCCATTTTATAGTCACCTAGCAGCAACTCGTTTCCTTGCCGTTCTCATCTTCCCCCTTTCCACCTTTCCTAAAAAACCTGCACAATGCACTGCATGAGTAGGGGCCATCCCCTGAGTTCTGGTTTCATAAAAAAACAGCTGATTTCGATTCCA
The DNA here is from genome assembly GCA_927399465.1 of Sarcophaga caerulescens. NCBI lineage: Eukaryota > Metazoa > Arthropoda > Insecta > Diptera > Sarcophagidae > Sarcophaga > Sarcophaga caerulescens. The sequence goes on from OV656873.1 coordinate 55,173,532, forward strand.
GCTATTGTTTTTCACTGTTTTTATCGATAGGGGCATCAGATAACCGGGCTTCCTTTCTTACTTTCCTCCTTGTAAAGATATTTCCACGTCCATTTTCTGGTCATTATGCAAATTAATATAAAACCTCAGTCTTTTGTTAATCTACCTAAAAAACTCTACCAGTTTTTCTTATATTTCTGGTCCTTCCTCACTAATTATGGAGAGTGTATATCTCTCTGATTGAAAAATCTTCTGAGAGTTTTAATTATAATTTTCTTTTTTATTTTATAAATTAATTTTTAACATTAAGGAACATTTCTAATATAGTCTGGCATTGTGCGATTAAACTTTAAAATCTGAAGGTGTAACCAGCACCAACACGCTTATCAGCTGGACCATTGCCATAAGGACCACCCAAGTGTTGGCCCCATCCGCCCATAACACCAAATTCATGACGTTTGTTATCACTTTCCCAAACCTTTTGCTGGGCATTTATGCTGATATCATAGCCAGTGTTGGGATTACCGCCACCACCGCCAGAAAGTTGAGGTCACTGAACATGGAAATGAACATTTTTATAGAATTATTGAATTAAAATTGATTTCGAAGACTTACATTTGGCTTTTCATCCGGAGGAGGAATAGGGATCTTTAGATCGGCTGTAGCCATAGCTGCTAGACACAAAGTGCAATATGCAAATAAATAGAAGAACTTCATAATGATGCTTGATTGAGTTTATTTCGTTGTGAACGACAATCGGTAACTGATGATGTTTTCAGAACAGTGCCTTAGTTTATATAACGAATTCTTTTTTAAAGGGGACTTTTCAGTTACACTCACAACTTTGTTTTAAGGGTCGTTAAGTATTTCTTTGATCAAATTCGTATTTTTTTTTACTTGAACTTACAACAGATAGTGACAAGTATTTGTATTCGGTGGTTTTTATTATCAGTTCATTTGATTTATTTACTTTTAATTGATAATGAAATGGAATTACGAGGTCATAGGTTAATATAAAATCACAGCTTTCGAATAAATGAATCACTCATTGTGACACAAAGCGGGGAATCAACCCACGAAATTGTTTTGTTATCGATGAAAATATGTTTTCGCAAAATACGTTTAGAACTTTGGATGGGCGTTCATTATTTTGGAAATTGTGACGTCTCAGGCGGAGAAGCTCAATAAAGCGATAAGAGTCAGACAGCTTAAATGATTTCAAGCCTAGTGTGTAACAGCTAAAGTACCCACATATTTTCAGAAATAGTGAATTTCTTTAGCTACAGAAATTTTTCTGGTATTTTATTTCAAGCTTACATACGTACATAATTGGTCATAATAACCCCTTCAGCCAGAATTAGGATCTAATTTCTCACACCACTTGTTGTGTGTGTTAATTTTATGCTTGGGTGGCGGGACCTATATATATGTATAAAGTCGACTCCGAGCGACCAATTTTCGTAAAACTTTTTATGTCGTATCTTTTTGGGATGTCGAAAATAACGGGATTTTTAGCACACCGAAATTAAATACAGTGTCATTATAAATCCCCGATTAAAAATTGTAATGATAAGCAGATATTTATTTGATTTGTAGATTTTTTTTATTATTATTTTTTTTTATTATTTAAAAAATCGCTTTCTGGTTTCGAGGAAGTATGTTCAGATCTTTTGGATCACAGCAAAAAAGAAACAGATAAGGTGTGTCGTTTAAAAACAGAAGCTATTAATTACCGTGTGAATCCCTAGAAATTTTGTTATGACATAAGACCTCATGCTAGCGAAAGTGAACTCAATCAAGCATCATTATGAAGTTCTTCTATTTATTTGCAATTTACACTCTGTGCTTAGCAGCTATAGCAACAGCCGATATAAAGATTCCACCTCCCGATGACAAAATAAATGTAAGTTTTCGAAATCAATTTTAATTCAATAATTCTATAAAAATGTTCATTTCCATGTTTAGTGGCCTCAACTTTCTGGCGGTGGTGGTGGTAATCCCAAAACTGGTTATGATATCAGCATAAATGCCCAGCAAAAGGTTTGGGAAAGTGATAACAAACGTCATGAAATTGGTGTTATGGGCGGATGGGGCCAACACTTGGGTGGTCCTTATGGCAACAGTCCAGCTGATAGGCGTGTTGGTGCTGGTTACACCTTTAGATTTTAAAATGTAATTGTACAACATCAGAATACTTTTAAGAGTACTTTAATGTTAGAAATAATTTATAGAATTGTTTAATAAATTCAAAATGAATTAAAAACTTTAATTTTAAATTTGTGTTACATATTAAGTGGAAACAGAGAAAATTCTTTTCGAAAACCAGTTGCACAATAAATTAAATAAAATTATTGGACCAGTACGGAGTAATTTTTAAGTTTGAAGAAATTCCTTTTTGCCTTTTTTTTAGTTGAGAATAACTTCTAGTCTTTTTTGAGATCGAGTCTTCCGAGCTTTACACAACACTTTTATTGTGGGTGTTAATTTTATACATGAGTGACGGGTCGTCTTGGAATGACAGATTTTTTGAGAAACTTTTCATGGCAATTTTATTTACTCTCAGAGTTTTTGCCAGAAGTCGGATTCAGTAAAGTATTTAGGAATAACGCTACAATGTAATCTTGCGTGGGATCTGCATATACGCGAATTGAAATCAAAAATACCTCCAGCTATTGGTATATTATATAAAATGAAAAATAAACTTAATGAAAAACTGTAAAACTATTCTCCCAATTCATGGATTATATAAGTATCAAGTCTTGTTATATTTATTTAAATCATTGAACAACATTGGTTATCGTTCGATTTCGTCAGAACCAAACAATTTTCAATACTCGGAACCAGCACAACATATGGACATCAAGGTGCAGGTTAGAGACTACCAAGCAACGTATTCAATACATGGGTGTTGCTGAATACAATAACCTTCCTGTAATTTTGAAAACATGTAACAGAATTTCAACTTTTAAAAATTGCCTTAAAGAACATTTAGCAGAAAATCTTGAAACACTTATATTGTAAATTTTAATATTTATATTTATTAATATTTTTCTATTCAAAAACTCATAATTTTAATAATAAATTGTAACATGAAATTGTTTGCCAACTTGTCTCAATAATGCCTTAGGGGCGCTGAGACTATTAGAATTTAGATTTAATTTGTACATGAAATATTAATATTAATAAAAAAAGTCTGCTGAGGGGAAGTCGCCGAAGAAATAGTTTTTTATATTTCGTTTTGTTGAAGATGTTTGACGTTGGATTTGAAACGCGGCCTCACGTCTAATAAGCCAAAACGCTATCTAATAGGCTACGGCGACTATTTACTTTAATATCCACAAGTGCTACTTTTTTTCCTCCCTCTGAATAATCTATTTTTTTAAAGCTCCAATACTATATGAGTGTTGGCCGTATAAATATTGTATAAAAATCATTATCAATTCAGTCTCTTGAAAACTAAAATGGCTTGACAAATATACGAACACTTTTGTTAAACTTATCAAGAAACCCCTTACAAATCGGAAGTTAAAAACCAATGCACTTGTTATACTTTTAAGTAAAGGCAAACAAATACTCCATATACAACACATTTCCCAGAACAAGATCTGTGAAAAAGCTTTAGAGAAATCCACTTAAAATGTCTGTAAAAATTGGTATAAAAAGAACTGCTTGTTTCTGAAACACATCATCAGTTGAAGATTGTCGTTCACAACGAAATAAACTCAAACATCAATCAGTATGAAGTTCTTCTATTTATTTGCAATTTGCACTTTGTGCTTAGCAGCTTTGGCTATGGCCGATCTAAAGATCCCTATTCCACCTCCGGATGACAAGAAAAATGTAAGTTTTCAATTTCGTTTTTTATTTTTCAATTAAATTTTAATGTTTTCGGTTTCGATTCCAATTTCATGCTTAGTTGCCCCAACTGTCTGGCGGTGGTGGCGGTAATCCCAACACTGGCTATGGTATCAGCATAAATGCCCAGCAAAAGGTTTGGGAAAGTGATGACAAGCGTCATGAAATTGGTGTTATGGGCGGCTGGGGTCAGCACTTGGGTGGTCCCTATGGCAATGGTCCGGCTGATAAACGTGTCGGGTTTGGTTACTCCTTCCATTTTTAAATTGTGAATGTGTGACAATAATTCCGATTACTTACCAAATGTAAAAATTTAATTTTAAAATTGTTTAATAAATGAAATCCATGAAATGTTCTTCTTTAACTTGTGGATGGATTAAATTCGCTACGGTTTAATATTAATTAACAACTTTAAAATAAGATCAGTTATCTGACACTCTTTATAACAACATGGAAGCTATAGCTGCGTTCAGTTACAGAATTTAAAACGAATAAAATTAGAGGCTGAAGTAAGTCAAGGTATTTTTACTTGTATTTGTTCAGTTCCTGAGGAAGTTATCTTAGTCTAATAGATAGTGTGTGTATAATATGAAAATATATGTGTCCCGCGACTTACTTTCCGTAGTTTTCTGGGACAAATCGTGAGAGTAAATAAAATTGTCAAGAAAAGTTTCTCGAAATTCTATCGGTAGCCAAGATACACAGTAAGGGTATTGTGAGAAGCTGCATATTATGTATGTCGTAATAATTTTTTTTTTGTTTTCCATATCTTTATTCTGTTTTAGTTCAGTTGTACTTCTATTCAAAAGAAACATTTTCAAACATAATTCTTTACGTTGCATGATTTGAAAGAATGGCAACTTCTCTGAGCCGGGTGTAACCTCTATGGGCAGGTAATCGGTGTATTGTCGTAGGTCCTGAGACAATAGAATTGTTTTTTGTCATTGCATAAACACCGCCCTTGAAGTTGCCTTAGTCTAGTAGGTAGTGTGTTGGCTTATTAGACGAAAGGCCCGAGTTCAAATCCCAGGTCAGACATCAAAACGAAAATATGAAAATATTTCTTCGGCGACTTCCTTTCAGCAGATTTCTGGCAAAAACTCTGAGATAAAAATTGCCATGAACAGCTTCTCAAAATCTGTCGTTCGGAGTTGACTTTAAACTGTAGGTCCCGCCACTCATGTATCAAATTAACGCACACAACACGAGAGGTGTGAGAAGCTAGGACGTTGTACAATGGGTCAATTCGATCTCCGGGTACTGTACTTGTCACAATTGACAAGTACACGTCCTCTAACCTAACCTAACCTAACACCGCCCTTTGTGGAAATGTAGTCGTGAAGAAACGTTGCATCCTCTTTCTCAAGCGTTACCGCATTCCTTCGACTATAGGGTGATGCCTTTAATGCCTTCTGGAGATCAGGAATTTCTGTATGGATTATGTCAAGATGAAATGAATTCTCATCATTTTTTTCCAATTCAAAATAACTATAATGAGATACGGGTTTGTCTTCTGCTGTATTTGAACATGAGATGCGTAGACTTTAGTTAAACCGTTTAGCAGCAGCACCTCGCAACCTCTTGACCAAATTATGCCTGAGGTAGAACTCTTAATTTTTATACATTAAAAAACATCACTTGTTTATAGGAACTATGAATTTTCATGTACTTTTTCGTATGCAAGTAATGCAATTAGAAATACAGGATTTCACAGGTTCTGCACGTTGAGCTTCATCACTTCTGAAATTATTTACGTACATACTTGGTCTCTAGAACCCTTTAGTCAAGACTACAACCTGCCTTCAAACACCACTTATGATGTGTGTGTTAAATTTTATCCATGATTAGCGGGACTTACAGTTTACTGACGACTTCGAACGACACATTTTTGAGAAGCTTTTCAATTTTATTTTATTCTCAAAGTTTTTGTCAGAAGACTGTTGAGAGAAAGTTGCTGAACGAATAATTTTGCATATTTTTTTGTTTCGATTGAGATATTTGAGCTGGAATCTTCCCACGGCCTCATGTCTAATAAAGCAAAACACTACCTCTTATAGTGTGACTTCTGACATTAACTCAATGAAATTGAAAAACTGTTGGTTTACAATTTTTCTTGGATTTGAGTCAAATGTTCATCGAGTAACATAGTTAAATATGTACTTAGCTTTACTCTATAATTGTACGATATGCTTTCTGGTGTTCCAATTTCATTTTGTAGACCTGGTGACTATCTACGCAATGGCAAATACTATTTGGTTATGCACGTATAAACAAAAGTCAGTCCAAATTCCAAGTAGGCCAAGACTCTTGATAGATGGTTTTTCTCAAACTAGATAATGGAATTCCTCAAATTAAATAATGAACCATTACTTTAGGCAATATGTTGGGCAAATAAGGTCTCTATAAAATTCTACAAAAGCTTTTACATACGCCGTGCAGCCCTTGCGCTGACCAACTTCTTCCTCTTCCCTGATTTTGGTGGAACTTGGTCAGTACAGGGACTGCGTTCACCCGTGGCATCACAACGGGCCGCTATGAGTGCTCAAGTGAGCTACCACTCCGACCTAACCTAACCTTTACATACGCCGTCTGATTAACACAAATTCGAAATTCCATTTTTTAATTCCAATTTATTAAACAATTTTATATATTATTTACAACAACTTAAAACTATGCTGGTGTTATGCAATTAAACTTAAAATCTGAAGGTATAACTAGCACCAACGCGCTTATCTGCTGGACCATCGCCATAGGGACCACCCAAGTGCTGGCCCCAGCCACCCATAACGTTAACTTGATGACGCTTGTCATCACTTTCCCAAACCTTTTGTTGGGCATTTAAGCTAACATCATAACCTGTGTTGGGGTTACCACCGCCACCGCCATAAAGTTGGGGCAACTAATTGTGAAATCGTAAAATAAATAAAAATATTAAAAATGAAATGAAAACCTTACATTTGGCTTGTCATCCGGAGGAGGAATAGGGATCTTTAGATCGGCTGTAGCCATAGCTGCTAGACACAAAGTGCAAATTGCAAATAAATAGAAGAACTTCATACTGATGCTTGAGTTTATTTCGTTGTGAACGACAATCTTTAACTGATGATGTCTCTGTAAACAATCAATTCTTTTTATAACGATTCTTTCGTTTCGGTGATTTTTCAGTAAGAAACGTAATTTGTGTTTTAAGGAAACTATCACGTATTACTTACGTAATATAAATTTTTTTTTTTATTAATCTTAGACATAAGGGGGGGTTTTTTTTACTACTTTTACTAGAGTATGAGAGAGTGCAACTGCACAGATTCTTGATGTGGTTGCGAATATTTTTAGCTTTAACCCTAGACGGTTACTCTTCTATTTTGTACGTTAAGGTTACTCTTCGTTGAATCGACGAGCACTTTCACCCTAATTGGTTACTGTTCGTCGAATCGACGAAGCTCATTTACTCTTTATCCTATAATTCTTTTATGTTTGACCAAATTTCGTTCTTTTTATAAACAATGTTGATTGATTACGAAAACTTGTAGTGAGTAAAAGTACCCGGGCCACCCATTTTTTTAATCCTGGATGGTCATTTTTGTACAGTAAGGTTACTCTTCGTCGAATCGACGAACAAAAAAACAATTTTTTTTTTTTGTTTACTGACTGCAAGCTTTTATTATCAAATAACGTTGTTGAAAAAAAGAGCGAAATTTGGACAACCATAAAAGAGTTATATGATAAAGTGTGAATGAGCTTCGTCGATTCGACGAAGAGTAACCGTCCAGGGTTAAAAAAGTAGGAAAAAAAGCTATTCAAACATTTAGAAATTACAAAGAGATTTTATTCTCCAAGTGGGAATCTAAAAGTACAGCTTTCGAATGGCTGAGGCTGACACAATGAATTTTTTTATCTAAAAAATTGTTTGTTAATATCAACCCACAACTTCCCAGTCAATTGTTCACTACAACCCTTTAGTAAGGATTTCGATCTAGCTTCTACCACCACCCATGTTATGTGCGTTGATATTTAACCATGAGTGGCATGGCCTACAGTTTAATATCGACTTTGAACGACAGATTTGAGAATCTTTTCATGGCAATTTTATTATATTTTTGGCAGAATATTGCTGAGAGGAAAGTCGACGAAGAAATATTCTTTTCATATCTGATTTTGTTTGAGATGTCTAAGCCAGGTGTTGAACCATGAATTCTTGCCTAAAAAGCTAATACATTGTGCCTTAATCTACAGCGATTTCAACTTCCGCAACTTCTGATTCAATTAAAAGAGAAAAATTTAATCAAAATAGGCCCAACATTTTTACAAACTAAGATGCCGTAGGCAAAAACACTGGATAACTTGATTAAACTGCAGTTCAAACTATACAAACATAATTTTTTTACGTGCATAATTGGTCATTATAATCCTTCAGTTAGGATTACGACCAAGCTTCTCACAGTTTTTTGCTAGAAATCTGCTAGAAATTTGGTTTTGTTGGAGATGTCTGACCTAGAGTTTGTCTAATAAGCCATTACACTAACTACTAGACGACGGCAACTTCAGTGTTCAGACTCTTAAATTCCAACATTTTTAAACAGTAATCCCCGTGAAAGAAAACAAAATAACGTTATCGTTTCAATCGCTTGTCATAAACCAACCTGCTGGTACTTTGTTAAACTTATCAAAAACCCCCGTTACAAATCGGAAGTTAAAAAATAATGCACTTGTTATAGTTTTTAGTAAAAGCAAACAGATATTCCATACAGTACACAATGTATTTCCAAGAATAGGATCTCTAGGGAAACCCCCTTTAATTGTCAGTAAAATTGGTATAAAAAGAACTGATTGTTGTTACACAAATCATCAGTTGAAGATTGTCTTTCACAACGTAATAAACTCAAGCATCAATCAGTATGAAGTTCTTCTATTTGTTTGCAATTTGCACTTTGTGCTTAGCAGCTTTGGCTACGGCCGAACTAAAGATCCCTATTCCACCTCCGGATGACAAGAAAAATGTAAGTTTTTTTTAATCTCATTTTTAATTTTTGTATTAAATTTTAATTTTTCTGATTTCGATTCCAATTTCGTGCTTAGTTGCCACAACTCTCTGGCGGTGGTGGTGGTAATCCCAACACAGGCTATGATATCAGCATAAATGCCCAGCAAAAGGTTTGGGAAAGTGATGACAAGCGTCATCAAATTGGTGTTATGGGTGGATGGGGCCAACACTTGGGTGGTCCCTATGGCAATGGTCCGGCTGATAAACGCGTTGGTGCTGGTTATACCTTTAGATTTTAAAGTTTGAATGGATAACACCAAATTTCTTGTGAAATGTTCCTCAAAGTTAAGAGTTGGATTATAAACTTGATTAATAAATAACTTTTAAAAAATATAAATATCGAGCAGAAAAAAAATTAAATTTTGGGTAGATGAATTAGATTTTATTATTATTATTTTTTCCTTAGAAATAGCTGTAGTTTAATATTAATTTACTAGAGGTTAGCGAAATATCTCCCTTATAAGGTGATTATTAAGGAAGGAAAATGGTTGCAAAACAGTAACTGGGTAGCCTATGAATGCGAACTGAATAAAATTTGTTTCTGGAATTGAAAGTGAGACATGCACCAAACTTTTGGCCGTAATAGGTTTTGAATTATAATTCAAGGGCAGCTGAAGTTAAACAACCACTTGTCTGTAGGAATAATATTCTTACCGATCTGTTACAGAGATCAGCAACGAGTATTCAAAACAATGAGTAGATTCGAGTCATACTTATAATTTCAGCTACTTATACGCATTCATACTTATTTTAATATCATACTCATACTACTCATATTCAAAGTTAGAAATACTCATCGTACTCATACTTAACAATACGCACGATGTTGTTGATTTCGACTCTCCATGATTCAACATATACACGAAGCACAAAATAAGTATGATTCGAGTACGAACACCACAATACTCGCTAGAAGGTTGTGTGTGTGCTTTGCTTGCTGTCTTTGTCTTTTCTTTTCTCTTCTTTTTTAAATGCAACAATAACTACTACTGTAAATTTTGATGAATGATTCGAGTGACTCGAATCATTCGTAAGTATTATAAGCATTTTTCTAAATTTATGAATCTGAATGAGTAGGCGTATATATCAAACAATGAATCGAATGTTGTGAGTTTGATGCCAACGTTGTACTCATACTCATTGCAACCTATACTTATAAATCAATGTTGTAGCGAGTACGAATGAATCAGAGTAGTTGAATTCCAATACTCTTGACTCACTCATACTCAAAATTTGAGTAGCGAAAATACGATTCATTGCTGATCTCTGATCTGTTACGCATAACGCAGACGATTTGTAGGAATAAACGCTTCTTAAACCTTATAAAACGCGTCGAAGCATATTTAGTAATAAAATATGTTACTTAAACATGTAGTCGCCGAAGTCTAGAAGGTAGTGTGTGGGCTTATTAGACGTGAGGTCACGGTTCAAACCAGGCATCTTCAACAAAACGAAATTGAAGAAATATTTTTTTGGTGACTGCCTCTCAGCAGAGAGTAAATAATATTGCAATAAAAAAGTTCTCAAGAATCTGTCATTCGAAGTAGACGTTAAACTGTAGGTGCCGCCGCTTATGTAAAAAATTAACTCACATAACATAAGTGGTGTGAGAAGCTAGGTCGTAATCCTAATCTAAAGAGTTGTAATCACCAATTATGTGTGTATGTATGTGGGGTTTCGCATTCTTATGTCCGTTTTATGGTGTTTAATAGGAAACCATTTCAAAATCATTTGAGAAGTAACCACTTAAACTGTTCCACTCAAGAACCCCTGGTGTTTGTCTTTGCTAGTACACTTTGAATTACAGTAATCCTTCGATTTACGTCGCCTCGATTAACGTTGTTTCGATTTACGTTGTCAAATTTTTTGTTCCCTCTAACTTCAATTTGCGTCGTCATTCGACTTACGTCGCCTTTTTTTTTTTTTTGGAACCAACTGCGACGTAAATCGAGGGATTACTGTAAATTCATATAAATTTTTTAAGTTCCTTGTTAAAAACATACTACTTTGTTGTATGAGCAATATGAAATTCGATTTACGTCGTTTCGATTTACATCGCCTTTATTTTGCAACCAACTGCAACGTAAATCGAGGGATTACTGTAACCTCACAGACATCATCTATGAAAAATAAGTTATAATAGAGTTACATTGTATATCTGAACTTAGATTCTAAGATTGCTAGTTAGAAAGTAGAAAATCGTGTGCGTTCATTGCAATAAATTGATCATGATTAATGAGAAGAGAGGATTATTGTGTACAAATGGATGTTGAAAGAGGAAACTTTCAAACTGTAAAAGGTGTTGTAAGAATGGCCATCGCTCCTTTGCCATGTTTAAAAATTTAAAGAAAATTTCTAAAAATTATTTCAAATGTAAATGTTGTTTTTATTTGTAACGTTTTAAACAATATTGCAAATAACAATTTGATTTTCTTCTTCATCTGTATATAATCTTGCCTTGAACATGTTTAAAAATTGTACTTATAAATGCCACCAACACTATAATCGGGGTCACCATTGCCATAAGGTCCACCCAAATGTTGAGTATAACCGCCGGTGACATCAATTGAATGACGCTTATTTTCACTTTCCCACACCTTTTGCTGGACATCTAGATTCACATCGAAACCATCTTTACGAGAACCACCTATTTCTCCGGTTATTTTCGGCAACTACAGTAATTAATCCCATGTTTTGTTATTATTTTACAAAAATTTTCTGTTTTACCGTTAAATACTTACATTTCTCTCTTCTTGTGGAGGTGTAAACTGGAACTGTAAGTTGTAAATCGTTTTAAAATTCATTTGCTTTGTAATAATTTTAATATCCCTTACCTCTTTAGGCTGTACTAGTGGCTTTGCTGGTACATATGATGGCTGTTTAGGTATTGTTAGTACAAGCGGTTGTTTTGGCTTAGCTGGAACCTGTGAAGGCTGTTTTGGCTTAGCTGGTACCTGTGAGGGCTGTTTTGGTTTTGCTGGAACCTGTGAAGGCTGTTTAGGTTTTGTTGGAACCTGTGAAGGCTGTTTAGGTTTTGTTGGAACCTGTGTAGGTTGTTTCGCCTTTGCTGGAACCTGAGGAGTCTGCTTTGGCTTTGCTGGTACAGGTGAAGGTTGTTTTGGCTTTGTTGGAACCTGTGTAGTTTGTTTTGGTTTTGCTGGTACAGGTGAAGTCTGTTTTGGCTTTGCTGGTACAGGTGAAGGTTGTTTTGGCTTTGTTGGAACCTGTAAAGGCTGTTTCGGCTTTGCTGGTGTCTGTGGCAGCTGTTTTGGCTTAGCTGGTACATGTGAAGTTTGCTTTGGCATTGCTGGTGCATGCGAAGGCTGTTTTGGCTTTGCTGGTACATGTGAAGGTTGATTTGGCATTGCTGGTACATGTGAATGCCGTTGTGGCATTGCTGGTACATGTGAATGCCGTTGTGGCATTGCTGGCACACGTGAATGTTGTCTTTGTATTGAGGGTCCATGTGAATGCTGCCTTTGCATTGATGGTCCATGTGAATACCGATTTGGTTCAGCTGTAACAATTGCAGCCACACTTAAGGCACTTATTGCCACGAAATAGAAGAATTTCATTTTATTACCGTTGAATACAAGAAATAAAAATCTAATGATGTTTAGATATAAATTGTATCTGACTTTTATGTGATTATTATTCAATAATTAAGTGAATAATTACGCGAATCTATTTCTTTTAATAGTAAAGCCACAGCCTCTATAGGGTGCTATAGAAAACCAAGTAATTTTTTTTTTCATGGATTATTATTTTTAAAATGTTGAGTGTATTCAGAAAATGGCATTGAGTGTTTTTTAAATTGTATCGGATACAAAAATAAAGTAATTAAACGCTTATTCATATACTCATGATTATAAGGAAGAGTAATTAAAAGATGTCCTAAGAAGAAAACCAGATTTTATGCTATTTTGTGTAGCGTCATTCAAATTGAAGCCATTATGTGTGGAATATAACATCGTTTGACCACGCCTTTTCTGAATAGAATGCATTCGAAATGTTCAATTTTCCATGAATTTAGGTTGCATTCATACAAAGTCCCACTTAACGCTGTAGATATGCTGATTGTATGCTAGAGCAACAAACTTTCAACGCTGATTTTTCGAATAATGTCTTCTTCAGGAATGAAGGTCATTGTCCAGTCGGAGTTTTCGTCAACAAGCAAAACTTTCGCATATGGAACTCGGGGAAAAACCATTACATTCGGATTTAGTGACTGTTGATGCGCATTTTTGTGTTTTTTTGAATGATGAAAAAAAAAAAGGATCTTAACGATTATGAACTAGTTTTAAAGTTTATGCGTAAAATTTTTGCTTCGTTGTATTTAATGTTTGCTGACTTCTTCTTTAGAATCTTCTTTCCATTGTTAAACTGTTTAAAAAACAATTTGACAATGAAAAACGACGTTTTCGTTAATTATGACAGACGATTCATGTAATAAATAAATTTTATTTCGATCACTACTGTTTGTGAATAATTCAATTGGTTTTTGTCAGTGGTGTTGTCGAGCCGGAACGCTCCGGAACGTCGTTCCGGTACTTCCTTTTTGGACAGGAACTAAACGTCGTTCCGGAACTAAAGACGATTTCTGGTAACGAGAATTGGCTGACGTTTTTAAAAAAAAAAAAAAAAAAAAAAAAAAAAGAATTGCTGATTTTTTTCCTCTAATTTTTGACGAATTTTTATAAACAAGGGTTTGAACCGAACCCGAACCGGCTTGTTTTTCCGAACCGTGAACCGGAGGATTATCATGGAAAATCACCCCCGTCGTTAAATTTGGGACATGAGACCGCACAGAGCGGCCGCCTACCCAGGATCGGCCCTGTCTATATAATTATATATACGCGTTCCGGTAAAAAAAAAATTAGCACAACACCAATAGTTTTTATAGAATCGTTGACGTGGTCGCCGTAGTCTAGTAGGTAGTGTGTTGGCTTATTAGACGTGTAGCCACAGTTCAAACCCCAGGTCAGACATCTCCAACAAAACGAAATAAAAAAAATTATTTCTTCGGCGACTTCCCCTTAGCAAATACTCTGGGAGTAAATAAAGTTGCCATGAAAAGTTTCTCAAAAACCTGAATTTCGGAATCGATCTTAAACTGTATATTCCGCTAAATTAACAAGGTTGTAATGACTAATTATGTATGTTGGTTGACTCGGAATAGAAGTACATTTGGGATATACTACTAACAAGACTTTATTCTTTGCAGAAAGCGCCATCCATTCTATCCAAGATTTGTTGGAAAAAAAAAGCCAATTTTTTAAGTATAATTTTCAGAATTTCCGACATAATTCCACTCAGGACCTCCTTTTTGATTTCCGACACCATTTTCTTCAAAAACGAAAATTGAAGGTTATATTGCGTACCTAAATTTAATTCCTAAGACTGTTTACTGAGTGGAGAATTAAGGTCTGTGCATTATAAAAAATTAACATAATGAAGTCTAGAGAGACTGTCACTAATACTGTAGAAGCAAATAACGTTGCAAATAGAAAAGGACCTTGTAAAGACAAGTGGTCGTGTCTAATATGAAAAGTTTGTTTTTTAGTCCTTTCCTTTACGTTAGAACATTGGCCTGTTACTGCCGCCTGTCTTCACTTTTAAAACACCAATCAATTATGCCTAGGGTCACTCCTGTCTGCCATGCGAATATTGAAAAGAAAATCAATTCAGACAAAAAAAAAATTAACGACAGTTTTGGAAAATTATTTTTAATGTACTCATGCATTGAGTACATACAATGAGTATTTTATTTAAAAGGCTTGAAATAATATTTCAATTTACAATTTGATTGTTTTAATTAACATCGGTATGTATATTGTTTTGCATTAAAAGTTGTGTTTAAAATCTGTACTTATAAATGCCACCAACACGATGATCGGGACGACTACTGCCATAAGGTCCGCCCAAATGTTGAGAATAACCGCCGGTGACATCAAATGAATGACGCTTATTTTGACTTTCCCACACCTTTTGGCGAGCATCAAGGCTCACATCGAAACCATTTTTACGAGAACCGCCACCACCTCCGGTTACTGTAGGCAACTGTAGTAATTTAAAAGTTTTTTAAAATTTTTTTTTTTAATTTTTATTTCATTGTTAAGTACTTACATTTCTTTGCGGAGTAGTAAATTGAAACTGAAAGTTTTAAAACGTTTTGTATTTCAATTAATTTACTTCGTAATAGTTTTAGTATTTCTTACCTTATTAGGCTGTTTTTGTTGAGCTGTTACAATTGCAGCCAAACTTAAGACGCATATGGCCAACAAATAGAAGAATTTCATTGTATTGCCGTAGATTTGAAGGAATAAAGTTTGAATGATGTCTAGGCATGAAATGTATCTGACTTTTATATGATTTTTTTTTTTATCACGAATCTATTTGTTTTAATTATAAAACCACAGGCTCTATATGTGGGTTTTGAAAACCAATTTTTTTCATGACATATTATTTTTAAAATGTTGCGGGTATTCATAAAATGGCATTGAATGTTCTTAAAATAATTTCGATTACAAATTAAAGTCATATCGTATACGCATGTTGATAAGAAAGAGTAATTAAAAGGCGTTTTGATTTGATTCTGTTTATAATCATTTTCAATTCAGTTAATTGTACAGCTTGGCCTGTCTATTGGTGAATGCGTCATTTAAGTGGGAGATATTACCTTACAGTTCCCACGCAGTATCTCTTCTGTTTTTAAGGCTGTAAGCAGTGTCATATCAAGGATCAGTAGTTGGTCTTAGTTCTGTCGAACTTCTTGTACAGGAAATTTTCATGTTGGACATTTGAATTAATTTTTTGGGGAGATCTTTGCATTCCAGAGCATTATAAAGGGTGATTTTTTAGCTATTATCTTTTTGGCAACACTGGTTTAAACAGTTCACGCACGTTTCGTGTTTAGTTTCACTGTCAAACATCTTCAGTTTGGTCTATAATTTAACCATGAATCGTCTTACAAACGAACAAAGCTTACAAATCATTGAATTTGGCATCATTGGACCGTACTTCTACAAAGATGCTGCGAATCGTAACGTAACTGTGAATGGTGAGCGCTACCGTGAGATGATATCCAACTTTTTTTTGCCCAAAATGCAAGAGCTTGACTTGCATGACATGTGGTTTCAACAAGACGGTGCCACATGCCACACAGCACGCGTAACAATGGACTTATTGAGAGGCGAGTTCGGTGAACATTGTATTTCACGTTCGGGACCGGTCAATTGGCCGCCTAGATCGTGCGATTTAACGCCTTTAGACTATTTTTTGTGGGGCTATGTTAAAGCTCATGTCTATACAGACAAGCCCGCTTCAATTGACGCATTGGAAGACAACATTGAAGCATTTATTCGTGAGATACCGGCCGAAATGTTGGAAAGAGTATGCCAAAATTGGACTAAGCGGATGGACCATTTGAGGCGCAGTCGCGGTCAACATTTGCATAAAATAATCTTCAAACATTAAATTATATGGACCGTACTATCGATTCAAATAAAGATTTCATGCATTTTTCTGAATTTTATGTGTTTTTTTTTTTGAAAAATTTTCCTATAGCTCTTAAAAAATCACCCCTTATATCAGACGCGGTTAAAGATATCGAAGGTTTTTTTTTTTGGTGTTGGTAGTCATTACTGTCGATTTATATTGAGCTTCCTTAGAGATCGCACTATACGTGTTGTTATAGATGGGATCCCATCAGACGAATTTAGGTTAAACTCAAGGGTACCGCAAGGTTCTGTTCTCTTTCCAACTCTATTTCTTATTGTTCTTAACGATCTTCTGTGTTTAATTTCTAAGTCTATCTACTAGAGCCCTTTGAAGATTGAGGCGAAAAGGCTTAATATGAATGAGACTTTCACGTACGGCCTACAGTCAATCTCCGAAGAGGGGTGGTTTGAATGGGGTCGATTTTAACGCTGTTTATTAACACACAAGCGCGGCAATAATAATGCCTCATCTGTAATTATGGATGATGTAAGTATTAATGAGTCAGACGCTCTTAATATTCTGGGCATGAAAATTCAGTATGATGGTCGCTGGAACCAGCATTTTTCAAGTGTCAGAAGAAAGATTCAAGTGTCGAAAGAAGCATTCATGTGCCTTGGTTTCTTAAGAAGGTGTAAGAAATATTTCGCTTCATCTGATCTCCTTACTATTTACATCAAATATAGCCGCCCGAGAATGGAATACAACTCTAATATATAGGCCGGTACCTCAAAGTCTATTTTGAGGCTTCTCGACCGCATACAGGAGAGAGCGAAGGTGCTTATTAATGGCGGTAGGGTATCCAACACTATTGATTCATTGGAGAATCGTTGCAATGTGGCATGTGTTTCACTATTCTACTGCTACTAATATGGATTTTTCTCTAGTGAAATAAGGGGACATGTTCCCCTAAATTGGGTATTCTTACGTAGCAACAGCCATTATCGTAGTTCATATCCGTTTGTGATTCGTTGTGGATCGCACACTTCATTGCAATCAGAATTTGTTCTTTAGCCGGATTATCTGTATGTGGAACTCCCTACCTGTAGAGGTCTTACCTCCAAATTATAATATAAAGTGGTTCAAATTTAATGTCCACAAAAAACACTACTCCCTCTGTCTTCCTTCCCATAACCTATTTTCCTTATTCCAACACAATGCATGAATAGGGGCTATTCCCTGAGTGTTGGTCTTACAAAATAAATCGTAATGATTCTGACACTGTGCGAGATTGGGTGATACCTCCATTTATTCTAATTACGCAGATGGTCTTTTTTTTAGAATGAATAGTAGGTCAGGTATGTTGTTATCCCAGTCAGAAAACATAGTCACCTTTTAATGTCTTATTTATAATGTCGTAGTGACCGTCCGTTGTTATTTAAGGTACATTTTAGGCAAGGAAATAATGACTGTTGTGCTGAAGTTGTCAACAGCATTGCCATGAAGTCTTCCAAACCTTCAAATATTTTTAAAAAGTATAGTTCGAGGCCATAGTTATTGCAAAGCAAAGTATAGACGTTGCATGTAATGCGTTTCGGCCGGTACATAAAGTTTATTGGTTTTGTTTTTCATTTAACTACGCATTCGCACATATCGGTGCAAGTTATCGAATCATTCTTATTGAAATAATGCGATTAAACTAGACCTGTTATGCATAATTAGGACACATTGAAATGCATTGAAAAAACTAAGTCGTAATTCTGACAGAAGGGTTGTAATGACCTATTATGTATGATGCATTGCGTTCTTAAAAACGATAAAATTTACTGATTCAGATATTTTTCCTTCGGGCCCGTGAGTCCTTTGTAAAAAAGCAACGAAAATAAAAGCTCGTTATCTGTGATTAATCGCGCTAACTGAGTCCTTTTTAACCTTACAAGCGAAGAGGTGCATAAGTTGTGGAGAGGCTTGTAACTTTGGAGACTACAAATGACAGCAGTTTGGAAAAAAGCGTTTAAACATGTGTTTTATATTTAAGCGGGATTTCTTTGGATATGGGTAAATATGTAGATACTAATGAGTAAATGAGTGTTTTCCGTAGAAAATAAAAATCCATTTTATTCTTAAATAAACCGCGTACTTTCAGTTTTTTTAATACAAAAATTAGTGACAATAAAGACAATACCTCGTAATAATAGAACTTTAATATGTTAAAAATAAGTTCCCCTGTATTTATTTTTATTTTTAATTTTTTTTCTGAATATTATCAGCTGTGGCTTTTGTTTTTGTTAAATAAACAAAAAAGAAAAGAAACAAAAAAATTTTTTCATCCCAACAGTTGTCGGCAATTAAGCGATAATTTTTTTTTCCTGATGAGTGGTAAATCCCCTCTTAAAAAAGACCAAAAAAAAAATTCGTTCTTTAGAAAAAGTTTTCTTTCGTATAAAAGAGCAAATATTTGTTGATGGATCAGCATTTAATTTTTAAATCTGAAATAATTAGCATAGCAAGTTGAAGTCTTCAAAAAAAAAAATCAAAATTCAAAATGAAAATATTTTATTTCGTTGTGTTTTGCGTTTTAGCCACAGCAATGGCTTTGCCTCAGTATAAAATAGATAGAACGGTAAGTGTTTTTCAAAAATTAAAAACCTTTTTTTTTTTAAAATCTGAGAAATCGTTTTCCTTTTAACAGATGTTTAGTCATCCAGCTCAGGATAGTTTGAGAAATGTGAGTACAATGCGCACACTTCTAGCATGTCCTGCTTATTTAACGCCGTTGCTTATTTTCTGTTTTAGCTTCCAAGAATAACGGGTACCGCTGGTGGTACTGGCAAACAGTTCAATATTGATCTGAATGCCCAACAAAGAATTTGGCAAAGTAAAAATCAACGGCATTCTATCGATGCTACCGGTGGTTATACAAGAAGTTTTGGTGTACCCAATGCCCCCAGTCCCGATTATCGGTTTGGTGCTGGTTACACTTTTAGATTTAAGGGTTAAAATCATTGTAAGGTTAATAAAAATAACTGAAAAGTCTTAACAAAGAAAGTCTTGTTATGTAATGAAACTTGGTTAGACCTCAGACTGCACTGCACTATTGTGGACCGACGGACTTGGTTTGTCAAAGAGCCACGAGTGTCAACAAGTTCTGTGCGTGTATTAGGCTCTACATCCAATGCCAAAGTGTTACAAAATTTATTAGCAAGTAGTCCGTCCATCAACTTCTCTTTCTTTGTGTTGCTGTCTATTACCTCTAGAATGACCTATAAGTGTCTCCATAAGTGTACTTACATACATACAGTGGGAAGCAAAACTGTCCAGATGTTTTGCACTATGAAAGTAAGGTAATGAAAGTAATACAAATATGGGTGTATTATCAAATGTATGTATTTTTTCTATTTTATTAAACATTATTCTAAATTATAAAGAACAAAAACTTATAAAAATTTCTTCAAAAAAAAAAAATAAAAAAATGCAAAAAACAAAAAATTCACTATTTGGACACTTTTGCTCTGTTTGCGGAGTTTGTTGAAAATCATTAATCCTTGCCAATTTAATATTCCGTCCAAAGGCCTTTATTTTTAATTACGCTTTCAATACGTTTTGGCATATTCTCCACCAACTTTTGGATGGTATCATGGTCAAGACCTCGCCATTCACGTTGTATTCTCTTCCAAAGCTCGTCAAAAATTTTTGGTGGGTTTTCATACGCTATAAGCTTTCTTTAAACAATAGCCCATACATTTTCTATAGGATTCAGGTCTGGGCTTTGTGCAGGTCAGTCCATCATCCCAAAAGTTTAGTTTTGTAGCCAGCTTTTAACTATTTTGGCAGTGTGCTTCGGATACCCGTCTTGCTGGAAAACAACTTCTTCGGCTTTCTGGTGGTGATGCCCGGCACATTGAACGTTTGTTTCATCATAAGGCCACCAAAACACCTAAAAATGCTGTAAAAAGTATTGGCAAGAATGTGAGTTCCTGTACGGACAGACGCGCATTAAATAGAATTGGTTTAGTAGCCAGTGTGAAAAAGAAAAAGCCAGCACTTTCCGATAGAAATGTGAAAAGGCGCCTTCATTTCTGTAAAACCCACAAAAATTGGACAGTAGATGATTGGAAACGGTTTATTTGGAGTGATAAAACGAAAGTCAAGCGATACCAGTCTGATGGAAAAAAATATTTTTGGCTTAGCCGCATGAGCGCAGCCAAAACCACCATGTGAAGGAAACGATGAAACATGGTGGCTGCAGTATTTTGGTGTGGGGATGTTTTACTTGGTGGAACATTGGACCTTTGGTGAGAATCCAAGGTATAATGAATAAGGAGGATTATTTAAATATCTGACACACAAATTTACCACATTTTGTTGACGAGAGTGCCTATCCAGCCGAAAAAGTTGTTTCCCAGCAAGACGTTGATCCGACGAACACTGACAAAATAGATAAAAGCTGGCTACAAAACCAAACTTTTGGGATGATGGACTGAACTGCACAAAGCCCAGACCTGAATCCTAGAGAAAATGTATGGGCTATTGCTTAAAGAAAGCTGATAGCATATGAAAACACACCAAAAATTTTTGACGAGCTTTGGAAGAGAATACAACGTGAATGGCGAGGTCTTGACCATGATACCATCCAAAAGTTGGTGGAGAGTATGCCAAAACGTATTGAAAGCGTAATTAAAAATAAAGGCCTTTGGACGAAATATTAAATTGGCAAGGATTAATGATTTTCAACAAACTCCGCAAACAGAGCAAAAGTGTCCAAATAGTGAATTTTTTGTTTTTTGCATTTTTTTATTTTTTTTTGAAGAAATTTTTATAAGTTTTTGTTCTTTATAATTTAGAATAATGTTTAATAAAATAGAAAAAATACATACATTTGATAATACACCCATATTTGTATTCATAGTGCAAAACATCTGGACAGTTTTGCTTCTAACTGTACATATGTATATAATTGTTCAGTACAATCCTTGAGACAGGCTTAAGACCTAGCTTCTCACACCATTTATTTTGTATGTGTTAAATTTTATCCCTGAGTGGCGAGACCTACAGTCTTAAGTCGTCATCGAACGACAGATTTTTGAGAAACTTTTTCATGGCAATTTTATTTACTCTCAGAGTTTTTTTTTTTTTTTGCTGAAATCTGCAGAGAGGAAGTCACCGAAGAAATATTCTTTCATACTTCGTTTTTCTCGAGATAGCTGAACTAGGGTTTGAACCAGTGTTGAAAAATTGAAATTTTGAAATGGTACTGAACTATAACTGAAAGAGTACTTTTTCGTATCAAATGGCACTTTTGTAAAAAAATACATACATACATACATCACATGTGCGTTAATTTTATACATGAGTGGCGGGACCTAAAGTTTTAAGTCGACTCCGAACGGCAGATTTTTGAGAAACTTTTCATGACAATTTTATTTACTCTCAGAGTTTTTGACAGAATGAGGTCGCCGAAGGAATATTTTTTAATTTTTCATTATTTTAGAGATGTCTGACGTTGGGTATGAACCGCGGGCTCACATCTAGTAAGCCAGCACACTGCCTACTAGACTATTTACTTCTTCATATTTAATGCACGTACGGTACGGAACAGAAAAATTAACGACTTATACGTGTTCCTCACATATAAAACAAAAAGTGCTGATTCTGAATGTAACAAAACGTAAAAGTTCCGTGTAGTCAAACGGCGACGGAACGTTATGGAACATACTTTCGTTTGTAGCATATGAAGAGCAATGTTAATGCTTAGCGAAATCATTTGTCGGTTCGGTAGGCGTTCTCATTGCTTTTTGTATTCTAAAAACGAACGTACGTTCCGTGGACGTTTGGCTAATCGGCGCTTAAGTTTAATTCTACCTTTACTATTGTATTGAACATGTTGGTAATGCATTTGTAATAGGAAAGCAAAGACATAAAATACGTAATAATAAAAAAGTACTGAAAGCATCGCGGGGGTACTGCGGTATTTTTGAAATGAAAAAGTACTGAAAAAAGTACTAAAGTACTGAATTTTTCAACACTGTAACAAAACACATACTTTCACAAATATGTATTCAGTAAAGAGAGAAAACCGCGCAAGAGGGAGAGACAGATACAATTCAAATCTTTCGTTAAATGTTTCGTTAAATTTTTCGTTGTGTTTTTAGCAGTGTTGCCAATAAGTTTGGAAGTGTAATGCATGTAATGGAAATTTGTTTCACAAGAATTCAAAGTAAAATATTTAAATTGCTTAAAAATATTTAAAATTAGATTGAACTTTAAAATTGATTAATGATATAAATTAGGAAAATTAAATAGAATAAAATAATTTATTTCATAGAAATGTTAATTGAAATATTTTCAGTTTTTATTTAAACTGAACATGGCATTACAAACAATTTCTTTCGACATAATTACACTAAAAATAAATTCTTAAGAAGATAAAAAGTTTTCTAGTGGTTCAGAAGGAGATAAAAAGGCACAGGTAGGAAAAGCTAATTACATAGCCATTTTCCAAATCCATGGAAATTTTATGTTACTCTCAGAGTTTTTGTCAGAAATCTGCCAAAGAAAATTTTTTCCATATTTCGTTTTGTTGGAGATGTCTGACCTGGGGCTTGAACAGGTCCTCACGTTTAATAAGCCAACACACTACCTCCTACTCTACAGACATCAAAAGAAACAACGTTTCAGATTGATATAAACCGTACTTTGTCTGTAAACAACAAAACAAAAATCTAAAGAAAAAATGAAAACAAAACACATCAGCTGATACCTGCTAAAGTGCACAATGCAAATCAAAAATTTAAATTTGACCAACTTCATGCATTGCGTTCACGGAGAAATATCGAATTATATAAACCACAGAAGGAAGCTTGTATTTCGACTCTGCTATCAGTTAAAAAATTCAAAAGTTTAACGTATGAAAAATTCTATCGGGTCCGCCATCTAACGTTTTTTTTTCAACTAGTGCTTGTTTCGTGAATGGTAACACTTAGCTCATGTCTGATTTGACAGATAATTAGTTTTATCCTTCCGCTGAACGAATATGGTTGTGTATACGCTTGAACAACGCTGGGAAATATTGCGACATTACTTTGAAAATCATGGTATGTTGCAGAATGTGTGCGAAAATTGCGTACGGAAAAAATCATCTTTTCAGATGAAGCTCATTTTGATCTTGGCGGGTATGTAAACAAGCAAAATTGTCGCATTTGGGGCACAGAAAACCCGCACGCATACATTGAAAAGCCGACGCACACAAAAAAAGTGACTGTTCGGTGCGGATTTTGGTCCAGAGGCATAATTGGGCCATTTTTCTTCGAAAATGAGCAAGGAGTGGACGTTACAGTCAATGGCGATCGTTATCGAACGAATTTTTGTTCACAAAAATTGGCAACATTTGGTTTCAACAGGACGGCGCTACGTGCCACACAGTCGAAGCTACACTCGATGTTTTGCGCCCTGTTTTTGAAGATCGCATTATCAGCCGCAGAGCTGATGTCGTTTCGGCACCTCGGAGCTGCGATTTGACACCGTTGGACTATTATTTGTGGGGTGCCGTCAAAGATAAGTGTTACGCCGACAAGCCAGAGACAATCGACGCTTTAAAGGACAATATTTTTGAAGCCATTGGTGAAATACAGCTGCACACAATCGATAATGTGCTTAAAAATTGGACCGATCGTGTAGGCTACTGCATGGCCAGCCGAGGCAGCCATTTGAATGAAATTATTTTCCATTATTAACCGGAAGCATTGTACTTTCAAAAACTTGTTGGAAAAATATTTATATTTATAAATTTATCGCTTAAATTACTCGCTGAAATTTCTCGATTAAATTACTAGCTTAAGGGCCATTATTACAACTTGCCGTTAACTAAAGGGAGGATTTTAACGGGCAGATAAATTGTCTTTCATTATTATGAGTACCCAATAAGATAGCAGTGATCGTTAAGCTAAAGGGAAGATCATTCTACCTTTAACATTTAAAGGTCACTTTATGTTTGAACTTGCCATATCATATACTATTTTCGATATGGCAACTTCAAATTTAAACCAAATGAGCATATACAACAAAAAAAAAGAAGTCCGCTGTTGCCACTGCGTTAAAAAAAAAACTTGTTTAATTGAGCAGTTTTATCGACTTTGCTCCGGCACTGCCATATTTTAATTTTATTTTATCTGTAAGTTGTAATAACGAAAATCAGTTAAAGGCAACTTTACAGTTCCCTTTAGCTAAAGGTACCTTTAACTAAACCTAAGTTTAACGGCAAGTTGTAATAATGGCCCTAAATCTATCGCTTAAATTCCTTGCTTAAATTTACTGCTTAAATTTATCACTTAAATTTGTCGCTTAAATTTATCGCTCAAGTTTATCATTTGAGTTTATCGCTTATATTTATCGGTTAAATTTATCGCTAAAATTAATAGCTTAAATTTCTCTCTTAAATTTCTCGCTTAAATCTATCGCAACAGTTTATCGCTTAAATCTATCGCTTAAATTTATCGCTTAACTTTATCGCTTAAATTTATCGCATAAATTTCTCGCTTAAGTTTATCGCTTAAATTTATCGCTTAAATATCTCGCTTAAATTTATCGCTTAAATTTCTCGCTTTAATTTATCGCTCAAATTTATCATTTGAGTTTATCGCTTATATTTATCGCTTAAATTTATCGCTGAAGTTTATCGCTTAAATATCTCGCTTAAATTTCTCGCTTTAATTTATCGTTCAAATTTATCATTTGAGTTTATCGCTTATATTTACCGCTTAAATTTATCGCTTAAGTTTATCGCTTAAGTTTATCGCTTAAATTTATCGCTTAAATATCTCGCTTAAATTTATCGCTTAAGTTTATCGCTTAAGTTTATCGCTTAAATTTATCGCTTAAATATCTCGCTTAAATTTATCGCTTAATTTTATCGCTTAAATTTATCGCTTAAGTTTATCGCTTAAGTTTATCGCTTAAATTTATCGCTTAAATATCTCGCTTAAATTTATCGCTTAAGTTTATCGCTTAACTTTATCGCTTAAATATCTCGCTTAAATTTATCGCTTAATTTTATCGCTTAAATTTCTCGCTTTAATTTATCGCTTAAATTTATCGCTTAAATTTCTCGCTTTAATTTATCGCTTAAGTTTATCGCTTAACTTTATCGCTTAAATTTATCGCTTAAATTTCTCGCTTTAATTTATCGCTCAAATTTATCGTTTGAGTTTATCGCTTATATTTATCGCCTGAGTTTATCGCTTATATTTATCGCTTAAATTTATCGCTTAAGTTTATCGCTTAAATTTATCGCTTATGTTTATCGCTTAAGTTTATCGCTTAAATTTATCGCTTAAGTTTATCGATTAAATTTATCGCTTAAATATCTCGCTTAAATTTATCGCTTAATTTTATCGCTTAAATTTATCGCTTAAGTTTATCGCTTAAGTTTATCGCTTAAATTTGTCGCTTAAATATCTCGCTTAAATTTATCGCTTAAGTTTATTGCTTAAATTTCTCGCTTAAGTTTATCGCTTAAATTTATCGCTTAAGTTTGTCGCTTAATTTTATCGCTTAAATTTATCGCTTAAATATCTCGCTTAAATTTATAGCTTAAATTTATCGCTCAAATTTATCGTTTGAGTTTATCGCTTATATTTACCGTTTAAATTTATCGCTTAAGTTTATCGCTTAAAGTTTATCGCTATAATTTATCGCTTAAATATCTCGCTTAAATTTATCGCTTAATTTTATCGCTTAAATTTATCGCTAAAGTTTATCGCTTAAGTTTATCGCTTAAATATCTCGCTTAAATTTATCGCTTAAGTTTATCGCTTAAATTTCTCGCTTTAATTTATCGTTTGAGTTTATCGCTTATATTTATCGCTTAAGTTTATCGCTTAAATTTATCGTTTGAGTTTATCGCTTATATTTATCGCTTAAATTTATCGCTTAAGTTTATCGCTTATATTTATCGCTTAAATTTCTCGCTTTAATTTATCGTTTGAGTTTATCGCTTATATTTATCGCTTAAATATATCGCTTAAATTTATCGCTTAAGTTTATCGCTTAAATTTATCGCTCAAATTTCTCGATTAAATTTCTCGCTTTAATTTATCGCTTAAATTTATCGCTTAAATTTATCGCTTAAATTTCTCGCTTTAATTTATCGCTTAATTTTATCGCTTAAATTTATCGCTTAAGTTTATCGCTTAAGTTTATCGATTAAATTTATCGCTTAAATATCTCGCTTAAATTTATCGCTTAATTTTATCGCTTAAATTTATAGCTTAAGTTTATCGCTTAAGTTTATCGCTTAAATTTATCGCTTAAATATCTCGCTTAAATTTATCGCTTAAGTTTATTGCTTAAATTTCTCGCTTTAATTTATCGTTTGAGTTTATCGCTTATATTTATCGCTTAAGTTTATCGCTTAAATTTATCGTTTGAGTTTATCGCTTATATTTATCGCTTAAATTTATCGCTTAAATTTCTCGCTTTAATTTATCGTTTGAGTTTATCGCTTATATTTATCGCTTAAATTTCTCGCTTTAATTTATCGTTTGAGTTTATCGCTTATATTTATCGCTTAAATTTATCGCTTAAGTTTATCGCTTAAATTTATCGCTTAAGTTTATCGCTCAAATTTATCGCTCAAATTTCTCGCCTAAATTTATCGCTTAAATTTATCGCTAAATTTATCGCTTAAATTTCTCGCTTTAATTTATCGCTTAAGTTTATCGCTTAACTTTATCGCTTAAATTTATCGCTTAAATTTCTCGCTTTAATTTATCGCTCAAATTTATCGTTTGCGTTTATCGCTTATATTTATCGCCTGAGTTTATCGCTTAAATTTATCGCTCAAATTTCTCGCTTTAATTTATCGCTTAAATTTATCGCTTAAATTTCTCGCTTAAATTTCTCGCTTTAATTTATCGCTTAAGTTTATCGCTTAGCTTTATCGCTTAAATTTATCGCTTAAATTTATCGCTTAAATTTATCGCTTATGTTTACCGCTTCAGTTTATCGCTTAAGTTTGTCGCTTAATTTTATCGCATAAATTTCTCGCTTAAGTTTATCGCTTAAATTTATCGCTTAAATATCTCGCTTAAATTTATCGCTTTAATTTATCGCTCAAATTTATCGCTTAAGTTTATCGCTTATATTTATCGCTTAAATTTATCGCTTAAGTTTATCGCTTATATTTATCGCTTAAATTTATCGCTTAAATTTATCGCTTAAAATCATCGCTTAAATTTCTCGCTTAACTTTATCGCTTAAACTTATCGCTTAAATTTATCGCTTACATTTATCGCTTAAGTTTATCGCTTAAATTTATCGCTTAAATTTATCGCTTAAGTTTATCGCTTAAATTTGTCGCTTAAATTTATCGCTTAAGTTTATCGCTTAAATTTATCGTTTGAGTTTATCGCTTATATTTATCGCTTAAATTTATCGCTTAAGTTTATCGCTTAAATTTATCGCTTCAATTTATCGCTTAAAATCATCGCTTAAATTTCTCGCTTTAATTTATCGCTCAAATTTATCGTTTGAGTTTATCGCTTATATTTATCGCTTCAATTTATCGCTTAAGTTTATCGCTTAAGTCTATCGCTTAACTTTATCGCTTAAATTTATCGCTTAAATTTATCGCTTAAATTTCTCGCTTTAATTTATCGCTTAAGTAAATTTAAGCGATAAATTTAAGCGATAAATTTAAGCGATAAATTTAAGCGATAAATTTAAGCGATAAAGTTAAGCGATAGACTTAAGCGATAAACTTAAGCGATAAATTTAAGCGATAAATATAAGCGATAAACTTAAGCGATAAACTTAAGCGATAAGTTTAAGCGATAAACTCAAACGATAAATTTAAGCGATAAATATAAGCGAAAAACTCAAACGATAAATTTGAGCGACAAATTAAAGCGATAAATTTAAGCGAGATATTTAAGCGATAAAGTTAAGCGATAAATTTAAGCGATAAATTTAAGCGATAAACTTAAGCGATAAACTTAAGCGATAAAATTAAGCGATAAATTTAAGCGAGATATTTAAGCGATAAATTTAAGCGATAAATTTAAGCGCTAAATTTAAGCGATAAACTTAAGCGATAAATTTAAGCGATAAATTTAAGCGAGATATTTAAGCGATAAATTTAAGCGATAAATTAAAGCGATAAACTTAAGCGATAAATTTAAGCGATAAACTTAAGAGAGAAATTTATGCGATAAATTTAAGCGATAAATATAAGCGATAAATTTAATTATAAATTTAAGCGAGATATTTAAGCGATAAATTTAAGCGATAAATTTAAGCGATAAACTTAAGCGATAAATTTAAGCGATAAATTTAAGCGATAAATTTAAGCGATAAACTTAAGCGATAAACTTAAGCGATAAACTTAAGCTATAAATTTAAGCGATAAGTTTAAGCGATAAATTTAAGCGATAAATTTAAGCGATAAACTTAAGCGATAAATTTAAGCGATAAATTTAAGCGATAAATTTAAGCGATAAAATAAACGATAAATTTAAGCGATAAACTTAAACGATAAATTTAAGCGATAAACTCGAACGATAAATTTGAGCGATAAATTAAAGCGAGAAATTTAGGCGATAAATTTAAGCGAGATATTTAAGCTATGTATTTAAGCGATAAATATAAGTGATAAACTCAAACGATATATTTAAGCGATAAATATAAGCAATAAACTCAAACGATAAATTTGAGCGATAAATTAAAGCGATAAACTGGAGCGATAGATTTAAGCTGCAAATTTGAGAGAGAAATTTAAGCTACAAATTTAAGCGATAAATGTAAGCGATAAACTCAAACGATAAATTTGAGAGATAAATTAAAGCGAGAAATTTAAGCGAGAAATTTAAGCGATAAATTTAAGCGAGATATTTAAGCTATAAACTTAAGCGATAAATTTAAGCGATAAATATAAGCGATAAATTTAAGCGATAAACTTAAGCTATAAATTTAAGCGATAAATATAAGCGTAAACTCAAACGATAAATTTGAGCGATAAATTAAAGCGAGAATTTTAAGCGATAAGTTTAAGCGAGATATTTAAGCGATAAATTTAAGCGATAAATTTAAGCGATAAATTTAATCGATAAATTTAAGCGATAAACTTAAGCGAGAAATTTATGCGATAAATTTAGGCGATAACTATAAGCGATAAACACAAACGATAAATTTGAGCGATAAATTAAAGCGAGAAATGTAAGCGATAAACTCAAACGATAAATTTGAGCGATAAATTTAAGCGAGATATTTAAGCGATAAATTTAAGCGATAAATGTAAGCGATAAACTCAAACGATAAATTTGAGCGATAAATTTAAGCGAGATATTTAAGCGATAAATTTAGGCGATAATCTTAAGCGATAAATTTAAGCGATAAATATAAGCGATAAACTCAAATGATTAACTTGAGCGATAAATTTAAGCGATAGATTTAAGCTAGTAATTTAATCGAGAAATTTAAGCGAGTAATTTAAGCGATAAATTTACAAATATAAATATTTTTCCAACAAGTTTTTGAAAGTACAATCCTTCCCGTTAATAATGGAAAATAATTTCATTCAAATGGCTGCCTCGGCTGGCCATGCAGTAGCCTACACGATCGGTCCAATTTTTAAGCACATTATCGATTGTGTGCAGCTGTATTTCACCAATGGCTTCACGAATATTGTCCTTTAAAGCGTCGATTGTCTCTGGCTTGTCGGCGTAACACTTATCTTTGACGGCACCCCACAAATAATAGTCCAACGGTGTCAAATCGCAGCTCCGAGGTGCCCAAACGACATCAGCTCTGCGGCTGATAATGCGATCTTCAAAAACAGGGCGCAAAACATCGAGTGTAGCTTCGGCTGTGTGGCACGTAGCGCCGTCCTGTTGAAACCAAATGTTGCCAATATCCTCCTCTTCAATTTTTGTGAACAAAAATTCGTTCGATAACGATCGCCATTGACTGTAACGGCCACTCCTTGCTCATTTTCGAAGAAAAATGGCCCAATTATGCCTCTGGACCAAAATCCGCACCGAACAGTGACTCGTTTTGTGTGCGTCGGCTTTTCAATGTATGCGTGCGGGTTTTCTGTGCCCCAAATGCGACAATTTTGCTTGTTTACATACCCGCCAAGATCAAAATGAGCTTCATCTGAAAAGATGATTTTTTCCGTACGCAATTTTCGCACACATTCTGCAACATTACCATGATTTTCAAAGTAATGTCGCAATATTTCCCAGCGTTGTTCAAGCGTATACACAACCATATTCGTTCAGCGGAAGGATAAAACTAATTGTCTGTCAAATCAGACATGAGCTAAATGTTACCATTCACGAACTAAGCACTAGTTGAAAAAAAAAAAAAAAAAACGTTAGATGGCGGACCCGATAGAATTTTTTTCGTGTTCGTGTTCGCTTTTCGTGTTTTAAAAACGAATGTACTTTCCGTGGAGATTTGGCTAACCGGGGCTAAAGCCTAAGTGTACCTTTAGCATTACATTGAACTAGCAACATCTTCATGCATTAATAGTTGAAAAATGCAAGACATAAAATATGTAATAATAAAAAAGTACTGAAAGCATCGCGGGGGTACTGCGGTATTTTTGAGATGATAAGGTACTGAAAAAAGTACTAAAGTACTGAATTTTTCAACACTGGTTTGAACCACGGCCTCACATCTAATAAGCCAACACACTACCAGCTACACTACTACGGCTACCCATAAGTGTACTTACGCTACTTACATTCCCTGGAAATGTGCGTTTACCTGCCATTTATGCTGATAAACTTGTCGGCATTAACGAGGCCAATAGTGCCAATGCTGTACGTTGAATATCGATCTCCTTATCGTCCTTTTCAAGAAAGTACTGTTGAAACCAAAATATACAGAATGTAGGTCACCACCATTTCACTTCCACTCTTGCCACAACTCCAGTACCTAACTCATTTGTTCTGAGTGACCTAGTTATTGAGCTCATTTTGATACTCCCTGGACATTAAAGTATATTTGCTATGAGAATACATTGACTGTCGGAGAGTATTTTTATTCCTACCCCATAAATCCCATTTAGGATAGAGTTTCCATAGTTTCCTATATTTTGTAGAGCTTCGCATCGCTCAAGGTTATTAATCTGCGTGCCTTTGGCCTCCTACTTTCTTTCGTTGGATCATTTTGAATACGTCCGTGTAATTCATTTGCGACCCATCGCTTAACAATTTTGAATGCACACTCCACTCTTCCATACACTATAAAATTATCCTGTGTTTTCCAATGAAACAGAGCACAGGATCCATATATTCGCTAACCTCAAAAACGGCGGTAATTACAACTCCATAGCTAGGCTTTCAACCTATCTTCTTACACCACTCATGTTGTATCCAAAATAGTGTTGTTTTTATTCGATAGACTTTGCTTGATGCACAAATTAATCAAGACAAAACATTTCTTTTTGCCTGTAATAAAGTCTACCTAAACCATAGATGCCCATTTCATAGTGCTTTTGCGCAAACGAGAAACACACATATTCTTATTCTCTTTGGTTAGTCGTCACTCAGACAGCGACGAATGCACATGCGTGGCGGGTGTACGATTTTTTTGTATTATTTTTTGCTTGAAGCACTGAAAAAAATTTACTATGACTTACGAAACATTTTATGATAAAAAAAATGCGTTTGGTGATACTCAATGCATTTTATGTTATAAAATATTGAAGGAATGTAGAGAATATGCTTTTAGAAGGCACTATTGTTCTTATCATAGTGATATGGATGATTTTAATGATTTATATTGTAAAAATAAAAAAATTTATTTGGAAAAATTGAATTAGTGGTTACTTGAAGAAGAAAACAATGAAAAACCTCAGAAAATAAAATGTTAAAAATGGAGTTATCAAGATTAATAAGCTTGGATATTGTTAGTCATGGTAGACCATTTTCTGATGAGGAGTTCATTAAAAAATTTTAAATAAATGTTTTCAAAAACTTAATTTTAAGCTTATCGAAAACCTTCCATTGTCACGCAGTAGTGTTATTCGGCGCACTGATCAATTGGGGGCATCTTTAGAAGCCGCCATTGTAGAAAAATTTCTATTCCAAATTTTATTGTAAATTTCGCTTTTTGGATTTTTTCCGTACATTTTATTTCAGTTTACACAACTTTTCTTTCAGTGCAGTTCTCTCTCGCTCACCAATACTACTACAGTTTTAGCTTTGGGCATCCCTGACCTAAACCATCGTTTACCATTTCATAGCACAATTGTGCGGAGAGAACTCACACGCATTCTTGTGCTTTATGATTTAGTTGTCGATCAGACTGAGACAAGAACACATGTGCGGCGGATGCTTTACCATTTTTGTCAGAATGACACTCAAAAAATATTGTATGTTAAAAAATGCTTTTAAGCGTATTTCAATTTTTATTTTGTCGCATAGTATAATTTTTTTTAAATGCTTTAGAATGCTTGCTTTTTCTCTATTAATGAAAAATGTTTTTTTTTTTTTTTTATTTATCTAAAAACATGGTCTAATTTTTAAGCCAAAGATGGATACCTATACGATCTTTTAATAAAAAATGGAATTTTTTTATTTTATTTTTATTTATCTAAAATTATTAAGCCAAAGATAGATAGCTTTACATATGTAGGTTGATAAAATGAAAATCAAAATATCGTATATTACAAACACTTTTCTATGGCTGTAAATAAATAAATTCTCTCAATTTATTTTCTCTCTCTTACTCACTAATACACAACCAAAAAATTTTTGGTAAACCATGACCAGCGTTGCCAGAATGATGATTTTATCATATTTTTGATGATTTTTCAACCAAAATATGATTTGATGATTTGTTTTCTTAAATTATGATTTTTAATTTATAAAAATTATGATTTTTTTTATTTCAAGTGAGTACTATTACATAGTGAAGTTAAGTTTTGTATCAGCTTGTTGTTGATTGCTTTTATTTACTTTACAATTGTTACCCTGTAACAAACACATATATGCATGTGCATAAAAATGCATCATTATTTTGGAAATAAAG
Organism: Sarcophaga caerulescens; assembly: GCA_927399465.1. Lineage (NCBI taxonomy): Eukaryota > Metazoa > Arthropoda > Insecta > Diptera > Sarcophagidae > Sarcophaga > Sarcophaga caerulescens. Next base: position 55,206,878 of record OV656873.1, read on the forward strand.
ACCTTAAAGAGCATCTCTGTATATCTGTTATATTCGTGGGAAGTACAAATTAAAAATATATCATTATTATTAAAAATATGAAACCCTGTATATATTATAGTAATAGTTCTTCATAAAACTTTTTCATAGTACATGTACTTTTTAATTTGAATTTATTTTTTTTTAAGCTTTCTTAAATAAGTAAATATTTATTTATATCAATACATACATACAGTTATTGTTCTAATGAAATCAGTTGTATGTTTTTCTAAGTTTTCTGTTTGTTGGTTGGTGAATGTGTGATTTGTCACCATATAAACATAAGTACACGTTTCTCCATAAATGCTTTAAACAATAATAATTTAAATACATATCTTAATATACAAGCCCTACCCACTATTAATTCGTACTCTAGGTATTATTGTTTGATATACCTGATAAATTAATGTGGTCAGATAGTTTTGGCCTAAAAACAATGAAGTTTTGCTGTAGTTCGTGTTTTCGATACAATTATAGAATATGTTAAACTTCCTTTATATTAAATTAAAGATTATAAAATTACCTTTCAGAAAATGTAACTCTCAAGGCGTTGTCAATATTATTGACCAAAATATTGAACTTTAAAAATTGGTATATCAAACAAAAATACCTGGTGTACGAATTAATGGTGGTTAGGGCTCGTATTTTAATTATAATTTTTAAATAAAATTTTGTATTAAAAAATGATGATTTTTTTCCATAAAATATGATTTTTTTTATATGCATATGATGATTTTCTTCTCAAAGCTTCTGGCAACGCTGACCATGACCTAAACCATACAGGGGTTAAGCTTATAGCTATCATCATACATGTTTGAAACGAACATTTAAGGAGAAATAAAGTATCAATCAAACAGTTTCTAATATAAGCGTTACCAGACAGTATGTTCTCATTATTCCCGATTTGTTAATGGAAATATAAACTAAAGCAGAGTTTAAGGAAGGAAGACATTTACTTTCCGGTAGGTGATTATAAATCTTAGAATGATGGGCTTACCATCTGACGTTGTCTTCTGTGAAAATGTATTGGATATCCTGTTGGGAAACTTTATTTGTTTAGTCGTACTTTTTCTTAAAAGTTGACCCCAGTGGACACATTGCATTGATGTTTATTGTCGTTATTATCCCCTCTGGGATAATATGATGATGGCTTATTTAAAATTTGTGGTCTTTTGTTTGTTATGTATATTGCTTGTGTTTGTACTCAACTATCGGTGTTTGTAGTCAAGTATTGGTTTTTCCATTCGGCGTTTTCTATTTCCCATCAAGCTTTCATTCTTGCGGGAGCTCCCGAGACCGTTTCTCTTTTGGTTTTTCTTTTAAGGCGAAAATATGTTCTAAAGTTTTTTCCTCGCAGTCCCAATCATTTTTGCGGACCGCGGTTTGACCTGGAATTTGAACACTGAATGAGCTGTACTATCATTCAAACAAGACGAAATAAACGTGGAAAAAACGGGAAAAATTCAGAACAAAATAGCTAAGAGCTATCAAAGAATTCAGCGCATGGCAAAAATTAAAAGTTGGCCGTCTTTTAAAGGAAATGGAAGCGGTTGGAACAAAGCGTACAGAAAAACATTTTTTTCAAAGTCGAACAAGTCAAAGTACCACGTGTGACGGATTCTATGGCCCTCGACCTTAAATATTCCACTCTGACGCTACAAACATATTCGAAGCTACACCCGACAATAAATACTGTTAAATAGTCAGTTACTTAATTATTTTTGAAAATCGACAATACTAATAAATAACAGGCCAGACATCTCCAACAAAAAAAAACCAAATGTAAAAAAAAATTTTCGGCAATTTCCCCTCAGTTGATTTCTGAAAAAGTTATTCAAAAATCTGTTGCTCGGTGTCGACCTTAAACGCCACTCATGTATATAATTAACACACAACATAAGTTATGTGAGAAACTAGCTCGTAATCCTTCGCAGACTCTCAGTCATTTTTCGTAGATCGAACATTTATGTAAAGCCATATTCAATTTTGAAAGCAAATCATGTCCTTTAATTTTGAAAACACTTCCAATTACCTGACCTAGCTATTAATAGTGACATCTAAGTTGGCAATAGCTGCATAGATGGTTGTTGGCGTTAAAATACTCATTTTCTTATGCACACATACGTTCTATTTGTGACAGGTTGGTTGTTATATACTATATATGTATATAGTATACAGCCTTGAATATGTTTATGTTATGAGACTAAACTGCGACTTCATTTCAAGTCTGACTTATTTTCGTAATATTCTAACATTTATAACAACTGGTCACCTAGACCATGCAAGCGGCAAAATTAAAGTTGATTAAAAAAATATAAACAAACGAGCAAAATAAGCAGAGAAATATTTTTAAAAACAGTAGTACAATTTTTATAATCAAATCAGACGTCCCTCTCTCTCTCTCTCTCTTTATTTTTCACTCTTTATACGTGCACAGAAATAGCTACAGTGAGAAAGAGTTTTGTTTTCTATTCAGAGCGTTGTTTATTATTTAGTGTAGCCAATTGAAAAACACGTTATAAAGTGGCAACACTGCTATTTTGTGAATTAATTTTAATTTTGTTGTTATTTTGCTTTTCGTTTTATTGCTTTCTTCTGCTTTGTGTGCAAGTAATTGAAGCTTTTGAGGTGCATTAAAGTTTTGGCGCTTTACTCCACTTTAGTATACGGCGAGATTTCATTACGAGCGGTTTAGAATACGATTTGTTTGTTGTTAACGGTGTGCGAGTGTGTTTTTTTTTTCTTTTAATATTTTTGTTTTTGGTTGTTCATAGTGTTTGGAAACAGCTGAGTGAAAAGTAATAAATAACAAAGCATTTCATATTTTGTTAATAATAAAAAATATTAAAGAAAATAATTAAATAAAAACGCATTTAAAAATAATGCCAAAATTTGCAACAACAAAATCATTTAAAAGGGAATTGCAAATAAGAAAGAAGTCATTTTGAAACAAACGGCACTTTTAACAGAATTTGTGATCGAAAAAAAAAAATTGTTTGTGTTTATTTGTTTTGCATAATTAAAAAGGTGTGTACGTGTGTATAAATAATATTTATTTAAAAAGAAATATTTTATCGTATATTTAAATTTATTTTGATTTTAAATGTTTTTAGGAAAATTTGTATGTAATTTTGTGTTTGAATGAAGCACTTTTTTGTATTTTTTTTTTAATTACCGTATGTTAGTGTAAATACCGTGCATTATAGTTGTTGTAATTATATAAAAGTAACGATCAAAACAAAACAAAATAACAACGATAAACAAACAACAAAAAAAATAAAAAATAAAAAATCAAACGTAATAAATCCACCTTAACCAATAATAACAATATTATTTACAACAATAACAACAACAACAAAAAAATAATAATCTTTTAATACAATCGCAAGTACATACATATTTAAACAAATTTATCAAACATAAATAAAAGCACAGTGGTTGTCAAACGTATAAAATGAGATAAAATTAAAGAAGAAAATAAAAGTGATATAATTTTGTATGACAATAAAAAAGAATAATCATAAAAAAATATTAAAATTAAAACAAGCTGTTATTGACTTAAATAAAAGATCAATAAATTTGGTTTTAAAATTAGTTTAACCCTGAAATATGTAGATCTTTGGTGCAAAAATTTGAATATTAAAAAAAGAGCAAATGCTACTGATATTAAATTTTGCTGATTTTGCATATTAAATAAAACATAACATGAACTACATATGTTGATGCTGATAATGAATTAAATATTAATTTGATGCGATTTAAATGCATGCATAATAAAATCTGTATCAAAAATTAACAAAATTTTTAAAAAACTAGGTTATATAGTATAAGAAAAGATGTTTGAAGTGTTACCTACTTTACGCTTCTACAAGTCACTTCTTGAGCGTTAGCAGTCAATATTTATCGAAACATATAATTTTGTTAAAATTAAAAAAAAAACCGACGGAAATACTCTTCAAACTTGCTTGCTTGGTCATTTCAACCCTTTAGTTAGGATTACAACCTAGCTTCTTACACTACCCAAGTACATATATACATACATAATTGGTCATTACAACCCTTCAGTCAGGATTTCGACCTAGCTTCTCACACGTTTATGTTCTGTGCGTTAATTTTATACATGAGTGGCGGGAGTCGACTCCAAACGACAGATTTTTGAGAAGCTCTTCATGGCAATTTTATTTACTCTCAGAGTTTTTGCCAGAAATCTGCTGAGAGGCAGTCGCCGAAGAAATATTTTTTCATATTTCGTTTTGATGCCTGACCTGGGATACGAACCCGCTCTTTACGTCTAATAAGCCAATACACTACCTACTAGACTACGGCGACTACGCACTACCCAAGTTGTATGTGTTAATTGCATTCATGACTGGCAGGACCTACAGCTTAACATCGACTCCGAACGACACATTTGAGATACTTTTCATGGCAATTTATATTTACCCTCAGGGGTTTTTGCTATTTTTTTAATATTTCGTTTCGTTCGACACATCCGAGCTGGATTTTGTACCACGAGCTCTATTCCGTTACTTTATCTGCTAGACAACGACGACACTCTAGTATTATTGCTTTATACACTGTGTTTTAGCTTCGAGTTTGTTTTGGTGCTGTAGTAAATTTAAAGATTTCTAGACTAAACCTCTTACTGAACAGCAAATTTTTGTTAGACCACGTGAACAACTCAATAATAATCGTAAAACTTTTAGTGGAATGTTCAGTATTTAGCGCAGACGTAATCAAGTCCAAGAGAATGTAAAATTTATGTCTATAAATGACCGAAATATAGCGCCACTAACTACTGGAAAAAGTGATGTCTGTCATCCTTTGTATGCACTAATCATATCGTGTCTTTAATTACAGGCTTCCTATCTTAACATTTAAATTAAAGTGTGTCATCGAACATTTTTATTCATTAGAATCGTCTTTTGATGGCATTATGTATGGCATATAACACAGTTCAAAATTCCACCACGACTTCTCTGGGTGGAACGCAAATTTCCAATTTTTCATAACTCTTCGCATACAACTGCGATCTAAATTTTCCTAAATACTTTCCGCTTTTTATTTATTTTTTTACTATAAAGGTACAATGTTGTAGTGGTTAAACCGTTTGACTACAAACGCAAACTTCCTACGTTTGACTAGAGATAAAGCAATATCCGGGAATAACCTGAAATTTGCAACCGGTCTTTTGACAGAGCACTGTAGTCTTAGAATACAATTATTCAGAACGGTGGCTGTTTCGAGCCTAATATATAGATTCTGTGACGATGAGAATAAATGATCGGAACACATTCTTTAAATCTGTGGGGCATTAATGCATAATCCCAGAAGTAAACACTTTGATGCATATCACGTGCATGGTAGAGAGTTATAATTGTTGACACCAAACAGCAGGACTTGCATGAAACTTTATAAGGATACCCTATAAAGGAAGATGGAAGTACAATAGATTCTATGCTTGCAGCACTATGGAACCTTTTCATGGCAATAGTAATAATAATATTTTTAAGAATAATTTCTGATGTAATAACGATCGTTGTGTTACTTCAAATACTTCCATATTTTTCAGAACTGATCTCTTGTCGGTCATATATTTCTGTAGATGTCTAAGTCTTAACTACTGGTGACTATCCATAAGTATTTCTTGATAAATTTGTCTATTGGTTTATTGATAGTCTAGGGCGTAGTGAGCTAGAGCATTAGTGTGAGAATTGTGGTTTCGATTGCCACCAAAGGCTGTTGCACAATACTGAAATCATAGTCCGTCCGTTTTTATTGTAATTAATAAATAACTGAAACTTTTCTGTTAGGGACCTATTTACCAAGTTGTATATGGTTAAAGACAAGCCTTAAAAAGGTTGAAAAACCAAAAATTAATCCGCATTTTCATACAATTCAAAATTTTTGATTTGATTATGGTTAAAGTTTTAAACACACTGTGCAGTTTGCATTTACCGGGCCTATCATTGTGTATAGTTTTTGTATTGGTTGTGATTTATAAAACAAAAAATACTAATCAAATAACAACAACAGTATTGTGTCTATTAACGCTTCAGTGATTTTTTAACCGAAAAATTTTGAACAAAAAAAAAAAAAAAAAAAAAAAATTAAATTCCTTGTGAATTATTTTGATTTTCCAATTTGGCTTTTATTTATTATTCACAAAATCAAATGAAATTTGTTGTACTTTTTCTGGCTAATATGGCAAGTGGCCATAGTAGAGGTTGAATATTATGCTTCTTACCAACAATTGTTTTTGTTTTTTGCTCCAACATGACAGTACATCACCGCACTTACGTCAACTACAACGTAATACAATCAGTACAACAATTTGGCTATAAACGTGTAAAAGTAGAGGCCAATAATCGAAAATAGCAGTGGCGATAAAGTGAAACGAAATCGAAAAAAAAACAAGCAAAAATTAAATTGTTACGCTCGTTACATCTTTTCATGTAATAATGGAATTTAAATTTAAAAAAAAAAAAAAAAACAAAAAAAAAAGCATTAAAATGCATATGCTGAATAGAGATTATATATGTTTTATGTGTGTGTTGTGTATCTAATAGATAATTTTACAACAATCTATTAAATGTTGTACAATTTTATCTAATATTCGTATTTAGTTATGTTCAGTCGAGTTTTTTTTTTGTTAAAACAAAAAAAAAAAACACTTGTATTTTGCTTTTAATAAATATTCATTAGTTTGGAGTTTTTTTTTTTGTTTTCTAATAATAATTTAAATAAAATAAACTTGTTTCTTATGTCTTTTTTTTTCTCTAAAAACAATATTTTTTGTTTGTTTAACAGAGTATTAGTTTGAATAATATTTTGTAATTAGAAAATCTACTTGAGAAATTCACTCAAACAAAGTGGTTTTTCTATTATCTTTCCTTCATTCGTGGTAGGCATTTAAATGCAACAAAAATGCCTCGTATTTGTTTTTCTTGTCATTTACCTTAAAATATAAAACATTTCATAAAAAAAATATGGTATTTAATTATTTAATAAAAAAATATAAATAAATGGCAATATTTTGTAATTATCACAAGAGCCAAGTTTAGCCATGTGGAATCGCAGTGGGAACTTGTTCAAGGCGTCACATTGTTTTTTAAGCTATAAAAGTGAATTTGTAAACGTGGAGGTATAGTAATTGTGACCATTACTTTCATTTAGAAGGTCTTAGTTCCACCAAAGTTAAAGCTAAGTTCTCTACTAATTATTATAAAATATTAGACAAAACATACACAGAAGTGGTTGAGTAATTGTAGTGTTCAAATCACGTGACTTTAAGCCAATGATAGACAATTTAAAAAGTACTAAAGTTGTGGTTTCAAAACCTGTAATCTCAATAGGCTTTCATCTGAAATGTTGAAAATAGATCAAACTCACTGCAAAACTGACCGCTGTTCAAGCATCATGATTGTCATAACCGACTTGCTATGCAAGGGGTTTGATATGCTAAATTATTTAAATAGACTAGAACCATTATAGATGTGGTTTTTTTTTTTTTTTTTTTTTTTTTTTTTTTTTTTTATGAAGCCAACACTCAGGGGATTGCTCCTACTCATGCAGTGCATTGTGCAGGTTTTTAGGAAAGGTGGAAAGGGGGAAGGAAACGAGTTGCTGCTAGGTGACTATAAAATGGCCAGTGTATACCTTCACCATTAGACAGTCTACAGGCAATCGTCCCCAAGAAGCCCGCAGTTTCTCACACCACTTATGTTGTGTGTGTTAATTTTACACATAATTGGCGGGACCTACAGTTGAAAGTCGACTCGAACGACAGATTTTTTGAGAAACTGAGAAGAAATCGCCGAAAAAATACTTTTTGTATTTTTTATTTTTTTATTTTTTGATGTCTGGCCTGGGACTCGAACCCTGGCTTTTACGTCTAATAAGCCAGCACACTACCTACTAGACCACGGCAACCCCTTGATCAGCACATCACTCTAATATGAGTATATACATACATAATTGGTCATTACAACCCTTTAGTTAGGACTACAACTTAGCTTCTTACACCCCTTATGTTGTGTGTGTTAATTTTATACATAAGTGGCGGGACCTACTGTTTAAAGTCGACTATGAACGACAGACTTTAGAGAAATATTTTCATGGCAATTTTATTTACTCTCAGAGTTTTTGCCAGAAATCTGCTGATGCTTTGATGCTGCGCTTCATATAATTTGCGTGGGCATGAGAATTTTTTGACAGTCAAACAATGCTTGACACTCTGATTTATGTTTGGCTATAAAGTCCCGGTTAGCCAAACGTCCACGGAACGTACAGTCATTTTTAGCATATGAAGAACAATGTAGGTTAGGTTAGAAGACGTGTACTTGTCAATTGTGGCAAGTACAGTACCTGGAGGTCGAATTGACCCATTGTACAACGTCCTACCTTTTTTTTGAAACCAGCACTCATGGGATGGCCCCTACTCATGCAGTGGATTGTGCAGGTTTTTTAGGAAAGGTGGAAGATGCGAACGGCAAGGAAACCAGTTGCTGCTAGGTGACTATAAAATGGCCAGTGCTATACCTTCACCATTACACAGTCTACAGGCAATCGTCCCCAAGAAGCCCGCAGTTTCTCACACCACTTATGTTGTGTGTGTTAATTTTATACATAATTGGCGGGACCCCTGTCGACTCCGAACGACAGATTTTTTGAGAAACTGAGAAGAAATTGCCGAAAAAATATTTTTTGTATTTTTTTTTTTTTTTTAGTTTTTGATGTCTGGCCTGGGACTCGAACCCTGGCTTTTACGTCTAATAAGCCAGCACACTACCTACTAGACCACGGCGACTCCTAGAACAATGTAAATGCGACTTCAAGAACAATGTAAATGGTTACTGAAATTACATTACGGTTCGGTAATATTTCTCATTGCTATTCGTATTCTAAAAATTAACATATTTTCCTTTACGTACCGTGGACGCATGACTAACCGCGGCTTAAGCTTGTTAGGAGGATTCTCCAGTAGTAAACGTAGAGAAATTTTTTTACCCGAATTATCATTAGTAAAACGAGTGAGCGAAATAAACAATTAAGACAATTATGTTCTTAGGCCGATGGCTCTCCACAAACGTTTGCATAATCTAAATTTCATCATTTCATGCTGGGACACAAAATCTGCCTGCCCTTGGCATAGGACTTCACACTCTGTATCTTCAAAATTCTTCTGACCAATTAAGGAAGCGCAGGAAATTTGTGGCCAAGTTTTTTATTCCGGTATACTGTTGCAGTTATGCAGTAAGTGTATTACGAAACAATCCAATAAAAAGCACACAATGGCAAATATTACAGATAATTTTTGCTATAAAATTGATAATTTGCTATAAAATTTAAGAAAATGAGAAGATTTGCAATCGTTCGTACATCTGTTACTTATTGTTGTAAGTGACTCACCAAATGAGGTAATTTTTTAGGTGTAAACAAAAGCCAATAACGAAACACTGTTTTGAAGGAAATTAAATGAAATTAACAATGTACTAAATATACTAAATTATTATTATTATTACAATAGGGGAACTATTAACCTGGCAAATTTATTTCAACTGCGTAATAAAAATTTTAAATTTTATTTTTTAATTACGACTTGAAATGCTATTTTTGACTACTCTTTAGATTTTAAATCTTTGAAGTAGTTGAACTGTTTTGCCTGACAGCCAATATGATAGCTGATATTAGCCTAGCGGTTGTAGTAGTGTGAGAAGCTAGGTTGTAATACTGACTGAAGGGTTGGAATGACCAATTAGGTAGGTTGTAGTGGTATGCACATTGTATAGAGTGTGAATCCAAAATCTTTGAACGTCTTAAAAAATGAAAATGTGGCGAATGATACAGTAGTTATGCCTCTTTATTATAAGGCATCAGAGGGCGGTTACATAAAAATTCTAGTTCGTTTACTTATTCGCGTTCTGCTCTTTTTTCGGTTTCATTCAGTATCATTGATAAACTTTTTAAATGCTGTGAGTAGATTTTGTTTCGGAATATTTTCTTCAAAATCAAAGCTCGAAAGGATCGAAAATTTACTATAATGTAGCTATTATGTGTGCCATCTGGCAACCCTACTGAAAAAAAAAATTCATATTATGTATGGCAACTGAGATCAGTGGAAAGTGTTTCTCCCCTTGAAGCGTCGGCGAGTTAGTTGATAGTGAAAAATTGTTTCATGAGTTATAGGTCGCCCTACGAACTATTGGTGGCCGTTTACATACATACATACATATGTATATTACAACTGCTGTCAGTGCCCATATGTGATACCAATGTGGCAACTGATAACCCAACTCAAACTGGCGTTGCCATACCTAAAAGACACATACGTTTATTATCCATCTTCCAGTGTTTACAAACAAAATCAGCAGTTTCAGTTAAGCACATAAAATAGCGTTGTATTTCTTTTTGGTGCTCTAACCCCATGGAAGTTGCCGTAGCCTAGTAGGTAGTGTGTTGGCTTGTTAGACGTAAAGCAGGTCAGGCATCAAAACGAAATATGAAAAAAAAAAATATTTCTTCGGCGATTTCCTCTCAGCAGATTTCTGGCAAAAACTCTGAGAGTAAATTAAATTTGCCAGGAAAAAAAAATCTGTCGTTCGGAGTCGACGTTAAATTGTATGTCCCGCCACTAACGTATAAAATTAACGCACACAACATGAGTGGTGTGAGAAGCTAGGATATTGTACAATGGGTCAATTCGACCTCCGGGTACTATACTTGTCACAGTTGACAAGTACACGTCCTCTAACCTAACCTAACCTAACCCCATTTTGACATTAGTTTTAAGATGTAGTCGTAAAATATTTTATTTTTCTACAATTTAATTTTATTATTTATCGTATTTTTTTTTCTTATTGAAATCGTATTTTAAATTCATTTTTTTATTATTTTTTTTCAGTTTTTATTGTGTTATTCACAAGGATTATTTTTGTTTTATTGTGAAAATTTCTCTACTCAATATTTGTTTGGATTACAATCGATAAATATTCCAGTGGAGTCTAGCGAAAATGTCACAATTTCGTGATAATTCTTGGGTAAGTTTTTCTATCTCTTTTCTATTATTCATTATTATTCATACATATACATACATATGCTCGTATATCCGTTCATATCGTTCTTTCATTAATTATCATTTTTATATTAAATTCTGTCTATAAATTTTTATTTGCATTACACTGTGCTGCAAATAAATTGTGATTGTTTTTGTTTGCTTTATAAAAACGAAATCATTAATTATCTGTTATTATGGGAATTTAAAAATTTTGTTATTGAATACACCTTAAAATCTGTGTATGTTTTATTACATAGATTTTAGGGGAGTATGGTATGACAAAAAAAAAAAAAAAAAAAAAAAATTCAAATTACAATGAAAACGTTGTAATCTGTATCTGTTGTTGTGGTTTCTTTTTATTATTATTATTTTTTTATTGTATTTTCAATAAGATTTGTTTATCTGTCATTCGAATATCTATCATATTTTATTATTATTTATTTGATTAATTTATTTCCATAATTGTTGTTATCTCCTATTTTTATGGGCATTTATTTGTTTAATTTGTTATAAATTGTTTTATTTGATAAACATTTTTTTCGCTTTAGGCGATCGTAAATCAAAAAAATATTAATATTTATTACATGGCTAACATACTCGTATATAAAGACGATGTAACACAAAAGAAAATAAAAATTTAAAGGAAAAATTCTTCCTTTCTCAAGTCTCTTTTTAAGGAGTGCGCACAAAAAAAAATTTATTGTGATTAATAATTACCGTTATTCTACATACATAACATGCATAATTGATCATTGCAACCCTTTAGTCAATATTACGATCTAACTTCTCACACCACTTATATTGTGTGTGTTTTGAAGTCGCTGTAGTCTAGTAGGTAGTGTGTTGGCTTATTAGACGAAAGGCCCGAGTTCAAATCCCAGGTCAGACATCAAAACGAAAATATGAAAATATTTCTTCGGCGACTTCCTCTCAGCAGATTTCTGGCAAAAACTCTGAGAGTAAAAAAATTGCCATGAAAAGCTTCTCAAAAATCTGTCGTTCGGAGTCGACTTTAAACTGTAGGTCCCGCCACTCATGTATAAAATTAACGCACACAACACGAGTGGTGTGAGAAGCTAGGACGTTGTACAATGGGTCAATTCGACCTTCGGGTACTGTACTTGTCACAGTTGAAAAGTACACGTCCTCTAACCTAACCTAACCTATATTGTGTATGTTAATTTTATAAATGAGTATTGGGACTTACAGTTTAAAGTCGGCTCCGAAAGACAGATTTTTAAGAAGTTTTTCATGGCAATTTTGTTTTCTCTCGGAGGTTTTGCTAGATATCTGATGATAGGAAGTCACCGAAGAAATATTTTTAAATATTTCATTTTGTTAAAGAGGTGTCTGACATAGGGTTTGTACCATGTTCTCATAGTTACTAAACTACAGCGACTTCCGTTACTTTGCTTATGTTAATCATATCTCTCAGTAAACCACGAGTTAAGTTTCTTTTCGACTAAAAACATAGCAAAATCGTTAACCGAAAACTGACTCTCACTTTATTATAACCCTTTAGTCAGTAATATAACCTAACTTCTCACACCATCCATATTAAGTGTGTTAATTTTATCCATGAATGGCGAGAGCTACAATTTATTGTCGACTCCGAACGGTATATTTCAGAAACTTTTCATGGCAACTTGGTGTTCACTTTGAGAAGTGCTGTGGTTTGTGGCTTATTCGCACACACCTCCGACTAAATTGAACTCCACAAGAAAAAGTCTAACGCGGTCAAATCGCATCAACAATTTTGTTTGTTCTCGTATCCATTCGTTTAGAAATAGGGATCCTCGCTGACGATGATTTTTCCATGAAAATTTTGGTCCAAACAGAATACCCATCTTGATAAAACTATTATAGTATTTGTACGTGTTGTTGAATGCTGCATGTATCCGCGTAGATTTGGCAAAAGAGACTAAATAAATGACAGCTTATTTTAATAGGTATATCTTCAACAAGATGTCTCTGTTGGAAGCCCCTACAGATCATAGCAAACATAGTCATAGAAATAGTATTTGTTTATTTCTTATTAATTTCATGACCATTTATACTTTTATATGGGGAGTTTTTACATTTTATGAGGTATTTTAGCAAAGTTCCCCTAGCGTGAATGTCGTCACTCTTAGGAAATTACTATTAAATATATGTATTTAATCCTCATTCTAACATCAAAAGTCAACACTGAACTATGCATCTCTTAAGGGCAAATGTATGTATGTACATATATATCGGGTGGGTCATTTATCGGTTTAAATTTGAACCATCGGTTATTTCGAATCTGGCAATACTTATCTCATCCCATTCTGTCACAAAATTCAGTATATTATCTCCACTGAATGTAACGAATCGATTAACGCTTGAGTGACGTTGAGATTTATTAGGTCAACGAAAACTACACGATGATGTTGATTTTGCAAAAAAAAAAATCATCCTTTTGGATGAAGCTCATTTTCATCTTAGTGGGTACTTCAATAAGCAAAATTGCCGTATTTGGGGCTCTGAAAACCCACACGTGGTCTTACAGAAGCTAATGCACCCATTACGAGCAGGGCAGGGGCATCATTGGGCCATATTTCTTTGAAAATGAGGACGGCGCAACCATTACACCTATCGCACCCTGATAACCGATTTTTTTGTATCCACTCTTCATGGTATTGATGTAAACGATGTTTGTTTTCAACATGATGGTACAACTTGTCACACATCTCATGCCACAATCGATTTATTGCTTCAAACGTTAGAGGGCCGTTTAATTAGTCGAAATGGCTATGTCAATTGGCCACCAAGAAGCTGCGATTTAACACTGTTGAACTGTTTTCTGTGGGGCGCCGTTATAGAAAAGTGTTATGTAGACAAACCAAAGACAATTGAGCATTTGAAGGCCAACATTCGTGTTGCTATCGCCGAGATACGAGATGTGATGAAAGGTTGCGAAAAATTATAAAAATTAAATTGTAACTCAACTCAGCCTCCCTGGATAGATAGGTTAAAGGGAGAAGACGGATTGCTCCATGTCTTATTGGTACACAAATAACATATAGCGTCAGCTTGTTGTGTGCTCAGCAAAAAAATTTTAGTGGAGTAGAGTGTAGGAGAGATAATTATAAATTCAAAGGGAATTAAATTGAAAAGTTAACTTGTTTGTTATTATCGTACGAAATTTCCTCACCTATCATAGTGGGGAATATAAAACAGTTTTGTTAATGAGTTATGAGTTTATAAATTAATTTTATCGTTTGATTCGTCATCCAAGTGCTTACCCTATTGAGTGACGACTACCGGTCTAGGGGAATTAAAATACTTTGTTTTCATTTAAAATATTTACTTAAAATTTGTACTTAATCAGAGCAAATAAAAAAATATCCACCATATTCTGTATGTAATAGAAAGAAAGAACCATGAAATTGATAAGAAACTCTTGCACACATTTCTACGACTGACATACTGACTAACTAACTGACTGGCAAAACAATATTGTTTCGTGTTCTAAGGCAGGTATTGTTGTACATGGTTTTGCCAATATTTTACAATTGCAATGCATTCAAGTTTATTAATAAATTTTAAAGAGAAAAACATTAATTTTTAATTTAATTTAATTTTTTTTTGTCGATAAGAAAACGTAGAAACAGGAAAAAATATTTCAAAAATTTCTTTGTGAGTCAATTTATCAACAATAACCGAGTACTGTACAATTCTTTTCGTTTATCAGTTTACAGTCAATAATTGGCCAATAAACCAAAGTGATGAAATTTATTATTATTTTTTATTATACATACGTAGATACTGAAATACGTACATACCTTGAAACAATTTAAATCATACATAATTATTAATCGTGCGTTTAAGCATAACATACCTGAAGTGATTGTACTTTTAATTAATGCTCGTTTAAGTAAAGTAAACGTTTTCTAGTTTGAAAGTTGTCTTTAAGAAAGTAAAATTTTATAGATTAATTTTCGTACAGAATTATTTGTTTGCCCATCCATCTACAGTCGAAGGGAAAAGTCTACATACGCCGTTATATGTAGAATTTTTACTCGGCTAATTTTTATGTTTTTTCATATTCGTTTTTTTAACATTCTTAATTGTAAATGCCTTTAAAATGTTGTAACATCTCTTTTTCAATTTGATAAAAATCAGCGGGAAAATAGTTTACATACAGTGGTGTATGTAGACTTTTTTCTTTGACTGTATTTCTTTTTATTTCGATTTTAAAACACTACATTTAAGTACTTTTCCATATTTTTAATTAAACTTAATTTAACCATTCATTTTTACAATTATGACCGTTCATTTGCCCACCATTCTTTATTCTATTAAGCTTCGTACCCAAATAGATTTAACGTCAATAATAAAGTCAGAGGTGAGCTCTTTTATTTAACCCTTTAAAGTAATTTTAATTCCAACACAAATAAAGTATTTGAAGAATGATAGTGGGTCAAAACAATTATGCTATGAATGCAAGAATTTTTTCTTGTTCAAGTAACAGAAATTATTTATTTTGCTGTAGATGATATATTTTAAGAACTCAACTTGAATTGAACTCAATAACTAAGCAAATCGCCCAGATTAATGGGTGTTTGAAGTAAACAATTTTCGCTTTCTAAACTATTATTGGTATTATTAATGTGAAGAGATGTCTTAGTGCGACAACCATTCGTTCTATTGTACTTTTCCTTAAACTTTATTGGGTATCCGTATAAGGTCTCCTCCAAGTCTATTGTCCTGGCAAATTTCAGGATGTTGCTCGTGGTCAACAATCATAAATTCCTATCTAGCGCTTAGGACAGTTTAGCGGGTTGCTTTCCATTCATAGGCAAGTTAACTCGGTGGCCATATGGCTCATTGTGGTACTCAGTGGGTGGAAGGCCGCCTTGTCATGATCCGTTATTGATGGATTTTAATCATCATCCGAGTTCCGGATGAAACCGGCCAGTTCCCTTAATGGCACGTTCGCTACCATACTCAAATCTTCAAACGTTCTATTCCCAAAAAACAGTGATACTGCCAATAGCGCAGTGTCCCGTTAGAATTACAGTTAGAATGCAAACCGATTTCTTTTCGAATTCAAGTAGGTCGCAGTTTCGAAATTCGACAACCAGGTATGTCGTACCACCAACGATTTGTTGAATTCCATCCTGCCTTTTCCAATTTAGAAAAGTATTCCTGTAGAGGCACATATATCGCCTTTATCGTCTCCTCCTCAGACATCTCCGATCCCTTCCGTGCTTGTTCGTCCGGCTTTCTTGCACTTGATATACACCCAGATGTTTTTTCCTGTGATGCATTAATAGCCCATAGATTCCTAGGCTGTGTTCCGATGATTCATTCTCACCATTACAGAATCTACATTTTGGGCTCGAGGCAACCCCTTTTCTAAATATGTAAGTGTACAATGAGTAGACAGTACCATTTTAAAAGACCGGTTACCAACCTCTAATTATTCCTGGTTAGTCTGATGCATGACTCAGGCCTCTTCTTATCGTATTTCCACAACAAAAGTTTCGATTGCCTTAGGACCACTTGGTTTCAGAAGAGTCTTTGTTTCTTTTCACTTTTGCTCTCCCAGTACATATAAGGATTCTAATTCCATCAGATCCCCCCAAGAGCTCGCCTGCTTGCTCATTGCCGAGAATTCCCACATAACCTGAAACCTTATTTTGCCTTTCTCTCTGATTAATTTTCTGTAGACAGCTCATACTACCTTGTATTTAACCTCATTAGAGCCGAGTGCTCGAATGCTGGCCCGACTAACAGGTAGTATTGCCAAGTCATGTCTTTTGCACCTCATGTTTAAGCTGAATTGAGCACATCTTCCAATGGTATAGACATTTTGTAGTCATCGTAGTCTAGTAGGTAATGTGTTGGCTTATTAGACGTAAGGCCACAGTTCAAACCTCAGGTCAGATATCTCCAACAAAACGAAACAAGAAAAAATATTTTTTCGGCGACTACCTCTCAGCAGAATTCTAGCAAAAACTCTTGAGAGTAAATGAAATTGCCTTGAAAACTTTCTCAAAAATTAGTCGTTCGGGACCGATTTTAAACTGTAAATCCCGCCATTCATGTATACAATTGACACACACAACATAAGTGATTCGAGAAGCTAAGTATGTCGTAATCCTGACTGAAGAGTTGTAATGACCTGTTATGTATGTATGTAAAAACATTTTTTAGGAGCGATTGGGGTAAACAAGTTTTTGTTGTAATGTGCAGTTATGTATGTATGTAAATATGTTTTTTAAGGGTGGTTGGCGTTAACAAATTATGGGGTGATATTTTTTTTTTGTACTTCCAACAGTTCTTAGGTCTTCGTGTCCATTTATTTAATTTCATCTTAAGTCGAGCTGATATGCTGTTGTCACTCTTTGTTAATTTTTTTGTGCCAACTTTTCTTCTTTTCGGTTAAAAGGCGTTCCATATCGATGGAATAGATTATATCACAACAGATTTAAGAATATGCAGTAGCATGTAAAGCATGTAAGGCTTGTTTGACGTGTCTGTTAATACGATCAAATGGTTTTACAAATAATTAGGACAACAAAATTTGAGAACTTCCATTAAAAGGTTTAAATTTATTTGTTAAAGAATGAAAAGAAGAACAAATAAATATTCTTTGTAAAACAATCACAAAATCAAATTTCACTTTTCTTTTCTTAGGTATTGGCTTACATTGGCCACAATCATTAATCATTCATTCGAATATTGTTCTGAAAATTTTACGGGCAGAGTCGATGAAACTGTTTTTTCTGTTCTTTAAACAGAAGCATTTAAAGAGGCTTCAATAGGGAAAAGAAGTCAAAAGAAATACAATAAAATTATTAATGAGGCTTTATTTGTTACACACACAGTAACAACCGTAAATATATCCAAAAAAGAAACCATAAAACACTTGACTTTTGTAAAGTTTCTTAATAAACAAAAAAGAACAAAAAAAAAATTTCTTTAATTTAATTAAGCGGTCACATACAATAGATAAACATCATAATAATAGAAATAGAATTTGAAATAAATTTCATAAAAAATTCAGTTAATGGCCTAGAATGCTGCTCGTACGCTCTTTTCTTTTTTTACATGAGTTTTATAATGGAAAACAAAACATATGGGAATTAAAAATATTTTTATTTTATTTTATGCTTTTTGTTTGGGGAAATAAATTAAAAAAAAAAAAACAAATACAAACACAACAAGCCAGAAAAAGTAGTTTAGTATTACAAAACGTGCCACGAATTTCAAAATCATATGGAAATTTTGTTCTTTCCAACATTACGGAAAAAGTAATTCAAAAATAAAAACTCATATTGAAGGTGAGAGATTAACAGCTCCAATAACGAACGTTATCATCATAAATATTGTCTGTGCAGCATAAGCATACATTTACCGCAATGCTGGTGAAAAAAAAAGTCAGCAGCAGATCTTTGGGAATTAGAACATTTGAAATAAAATAGAAAAGTAATCAAACATACAGACGTACAGTCATTCAAACAGTATTTTCATGCATATAAAATGCAAATGATAAACAAAAAAAAAAAAAAATAAGACTAATTTCCATGATTCTATGGGAACCAAAACATATTTTTGCTTCTCATCTCATGTCATCATTTACCCATGATTTACTTTCTTTTTCTATGATTATCAGTACAAAAAAATCTTCAGTTTAATCATAAACAGAATGAGAGCGAAAAACGGCACATGCAAACGTGCGTGTTTTATTAATTTTTTTTTTTACTTAAAAGCCCCATAAGCCTGTAAGGTTCTCATTATGAAAACAAAAGCAGGGAGAGGGGATTATTTTTATTTCAAATTTATTTAAAATTTTTAAATTTTTTAAATATTCTTTCGCCCGGTCTTATCTAATAAACGAAACATTTTTATTAGTCACTGTGTTTTTATTTTTGTTGTATACAGTCAGTCTTGTCTTGTCTAGTCATAAAATACGAACAATGTAATTAAAATGTTAAGAATTTTAAATAAACGCTTAAAGTATGAACCCTTTTTTTTAATACAAAGTTTAAATATCTTCTTTATAATGATTACTAATGTCACGTAAAAATAGCGTAGAGGTCATTAGCATCATAAGCGTGTTTTAAAATCAAATTCCTCGTTACAATTTTAAATGAATAACAGCTTTAAAAGAAGTCGCCGTAGTCTGGTAGGTAGTGTGTTGGCTTATTAGACGTAAAGCCCGGGTTCGTATCCCAGGTCAGGCAGATTTCTGGCAAAAAAAAAAAAAAAAACTCTGAGAGTAAATAAAATTTGCCATGAAAAAGTTTCTCAAAAAAATCTGTCGTTCGGAGTCGACGTTAAATTTTAGGTCCCGCACACAACATAAGTGCTGTGAGAAGCTAGGACGTTGTACAATGGGTCAATTCGACCTCCGAGTACTACTTGTCACAGTTGACAAGTACACGTCCTCTAACCTTACTTAACCTAACAGCTTTACACAACAATCAAATAGAAATCTAGGCATTATCCAACCATACCTCAAATATAAACAGGTCTTAACTAAATGAATTTCGGCATATGAACCTAAAGTAGCGGTTTTTCAAGAACTACGGTCAAATCTTAATCAAATTTAAATTTCAATCCTATCACAACAGATTCTCAATCAATATAAAAACTATTAATTGAGGCAGATTTGAAGGCTCCTTCAGTAGTCAGGCTTGAGGAAGCATTGGGCCATCTAGAGGCGAGAAGTGAACATAATGCTAGCCTCCAAATTGGGCAGATTGCCTTAAATGAACAAGAAAAAAAGTGTCAAACAATTAAGTATATGCGTAAAAGAAAAAATTAAGAACAGCTTTATGTCACAGTTAAAAAAGAAGCGATAGAGAACACAAGACAAAATGTAGAGTCCAAACAATTGCCACCAGAAATCAAACTCTCAATAACAGAAACCTAGCAGTGGCCAAGTCTACACGTGTATTGAAGAAACCCCAGCCTAGACTCTTGAGTCTTTTGCTGTGTACACTTTGGCAGAAATATCGAATATGTTGGATAATTTCAGGCTTCTCAAAATTGCCTCAATCCCTGGTTTAGCATTCAAATCTGAATAGATCTTTAAAAAACTATTAGTATCTTGATGAATTCCCTATCGTGACGCAGTATTTATTCTGCTCTAGAACGGTTAAGCCTGTAAGTTAAGTAACCTAGACGTCTAGAATTATCCACTTCCATCCTGATCACCTTATCAATTAGCTCATAATTATTTCCCAAAGGAAGTCTAACGAAATGTTTCACTTTGTCCACGTATTTTGCTTCTCCATACGTTACGTGTTCAAAATCCAAGTGCTTTTTGAAGATCTCCCAGTAGACAGAAATCACCTTCGTGCCCACTTACTGCCTTTAAGGCTGCCTGATTGTCCACATATGCAGATACTCTGTCAACCGGCTCTAGTTCCACTGCCTTGGTGATCAAGGTTAGTACTCTCACACTATTTTTTTTTTTTTGGAATGCTGAGAGGAAGTGGCGAAAATATTTTTTTATATTCGGTTTTGCTCAAGATGTCTAAACTGAGGTTAGTACCACGGCTTTGGGTCTGGTAAGCCGACAAAGTACACATTAGACTACGGCGACTCACACATTATATACTCCGACCGTATAACCCGTGAAAGCTGTATCCATGATCCTTATGTCCAAATCGATAAAACCCTGAAAGGTCTGGCATGATCGAAATCTGAAAAAGTTTCTCGAGGCTAGCTATTAACTACCATTGCCACGCAAGTAACCCTAAATTCATCTCCAACAAAGTCTGATTAGTAGTCTTAAAGGCACTGGATATATCCAAAGAGATTTTTGCACTAACCGTCTCCCATCCATCCTACCACACTATGTAGTCGTACGTGGGAACAGACAAAACCAAGGATTCATTGTTCCACTATAGAAACCTGTAAGAAATATAGGAATCGTAAAACATCAGAAATTTAAACGGAGTTAAACTAACTGAATTTTAACACAGTTTTCTTGTGTGCTTTATTTAAAGAATATTCAACCTAATCTTGTCAAATTTTCCAAGCTTAAATTATGGTTTGACAACTAAATTCTATATCCAGTCTATGTCTGTTGTTTCTTGGTTATAGTCTTGTTCTGAAATTCGTAGGCCAATCTTTGCTAATTAACTAGACATTAATATAGCATAGAGAGGGTCATAGGGCGATTAGGGAAGTATACCCTGTCATGCAGATGATACAAAAAAAAATTAACGTAAATACAATATCATGCTCTTGTTTCGCTTTATTTTCCCAATGAATTGTTTGTTCTTTAAAAACTTTTCCCAGACAATCGCTCGCTCATACGCGCTACAGACAATCACTTTTCTAAAGAAAACTTTCAAGTTCTTTTTCGTTTTGTATTTAAAATCGAATGTCGTCGTCGGCTTTAAGAATTGAAATCAAAATAAAATTTCATTGTTTTTTTTTTTGTCTTTCATTTTCATTTCAATTGAAAATTGAGCAGAGAAGTCTCATCGAAAATCGTGCTTTTGTATTTCATTCATGAACACACCATAATCCGTCTTCATTTCCATTCAATCTACTGGCTGGCATTGGCCAGAGATTGTTTCTTTCTTTTTGACTGTGAAACTATAAAACGTGACTTGAGCATTTTGTCGTTGTTTAAGAAGCAGATATACGTGCATACGTACATATGTACGTACGATGATAATGATGACAATGTTTTTTTTTAATGTTTTTAGTATTTAAAACAATAACAATCGAAACTCGTACTTTCTTTTTCTACTACGGCTGCATACTCCATAGAATTTTGAATGTGGATTTATTTTCGTTGTTTTTTAATTGAAAAAAAAAAAAAAAAATTTAAAAATACATTTCAATTCGTATTGCAGCAGTTTAAATGAATTTAAATATTCAATTGGGATTTTTTTTTCAACAATTTATGTGATTCGATAAAATTCCACAAGCCATCAAAGAGAAGAACAATTATGAGATCACGTATTCTGCGTGTTCTGCAATAGTAGTTAATTTTGACGAGCTTTTTAGTCTGTCCAGCTAATGTGACTCATGAGATTTATCTTTTCCTCATTACAGTGGAGGAAATATACACATTAGTGTTGATTGGAAGACATTTTCTCCCGGTTTATATATCAACTCCCTAATGATAGGTTATTGTCTCTATTAGATTCTTCCTTCTATCCTTCTCGGAAGTTCTAAGCAAGTCATAATGCTCATTTTTACTAATCAACTGAGAAGAGATACGATATTTAGAACATGAAATACGATATTTAGAACATGAAATATCGTATAAGAGTGTTGACTGTGGAGTTTCATTCATAATTCACCTTGTAGATAAGCCCATATGCTCTCTTTATTACAGTTCATTCACTGGCCTAGTTTTCATACAAACTAGCCGTTTAGTTTGAGGACGCATTACGTCTAATCTAATTGAAATATGCCGCAGAAAAGTTTACTTATTTTAAAATGTACGCTATAATCGTAGAACCTTAAGTTGTAAATACACTTTGCATACCGATTTTCTTGTATTTTTAGAGGTTTTTGATATATTTTTAAAGTTTCCACTGACATCTGGACTACAATAAAATAAAACAACATTTTAAAATAATTAAAACTATACAAACTTCCTCACCTACAGTCGAAGAAAAAAGTGTACGTACACCATTGTATCTAAGCTTTTTTCCCGCTAATTTTTATTTATTTCTCCGTTATCTTTTTTTCAAATTCATTTCTTCTTCAAACATTATTAATTCAAAATGTCTTTAATAACGCTATAAAATCTTTTTAAATTTGAAAAAAGCCCCGCGAAAAACCACCATTGTATGTAGACTTTTTTCTTTGACTGTATATGAGATTAACATATGTGATACATTCAATAGAATGTCTATTTATTATTCTTACTTTTTTTTTTGTTTGTTTTGGAGATGAAAACCAGATCAGAGTTTTCAGATTTTTAACGACTAAAATCTCTATCGTCAGCAACATTACCATACTTCCGCCTTATACTGGATTCAGACATGCACCTTTATTGCGTAAATCGCAATAAACGGCAGTATTGATCTCAATATTTCATATAAAATTTCAATTAATTATTGGTCAATAAATTCATAAATTGTTATAATATTGAGAAAAATTCTAAATACAACACTATCATAAGTACGTTCAGTGAGCATATTACATTTTTCCGAACACTTTCTGTTGATATTTGACAACTCAAATGTAAACAACGACAAACAAAAAATGGAAGGTAAGCAGAAAGATTTGTGTTTTATTTATGTTATTGTAGCAATCAGCTGTTTTGTTTACCAGCTGTCAAATAAATTTTCATATATTATATGTCTGAACGCTAAAAATATTGTTCTCAATAAACCGAATATTGATTTAATAAAAGTGCATGTCTGAACATAGTATTAAGACAGCTGCTTTTCAACAACATTGTTGCCGCATATGGAAGTTAATTCGGTTTGATGTTCGGCAAAATTCGTGCTTTTGACCATAATGTTTATCGCACTTTCGTCTTTCCATAACTCATATTAGTCAATATTTATCCCATTTCGATGGCCATTTGTGCGGAAATCTTCATCCTTCATCTGTATGCATATTTCGTTTAAGGAGATATCGGTTTTTCTTGGAGATAATGTCTGCTGCAATACCAGCCGCCTGAAAAGTTTCAAAGCTACATTCACACGCTTAAAAAGCTCCTTCTAAAAATTTATAATATTCTCCACTTGGCTGGAGATTCCTTCAAAATTCCTTCCCATAATCCTCTGATTCTATCGGCTCCGCCAGCTCAATTCTTTAGCGTTTCTATCTTCTGTTTCTGGCTTATAAGGTCAGTTTCTGTTATGGACTCTGTCAGATTTAGTTTCATTTAATCCACGTAGGATTTTGTGATATTAATAGAGTCAAATTCTTTTATTTTGTGCAAAAAAATGCCGATAATCATTCCATGGTAACTGGTTCTATAGTTTTTGAAGGATGATGCTGTTGGAAAGCAAACTAAATAGCGGAGCTTTCAAGGTCAAATGACAGCACTTGGATTATCACTCGCTGCTCTTCACATCAAGCACAGCACTATGCATTGTTGTATTCATTAAGCCAAAAACGAGCTTCTCAGCTAAAGAGATTATTTTGATGGAAATGTATTCAGCACACGATACGAATTTTAATAATAAAATCGTATCATTGAACTGGCAGACTATACTGAACATTTGTGACATTTTGATATGCCACGAATTTTTTTTACTGAAAAAATTTACACAGACCACCGTTATTATCCGATTTAGTCATTGTCATTTTTAGTAGTCGCCGTAGTCTAGTAGGTAGTGTGTTGGCTTATTAGACGTAAAGCCCGGGTTCGTATTCCAGGTCAGGCATCAAAACGAAATATGCAAAAAAAAAAATATTTCTTCGGCGACTGCCTCTCAGCAGATTTCTGGCAAAAACTCTGAGAGTAAATAAAATTGCCATGAAGAGCTTCTCAAAAATCTATCGTTCGGAGTCGACTTTAAACTGTAGGTCCCGTCCTCTTATGTAGAAAATTAACGCACACAACATAAGTGGTGTGTGAAGCTAGGTCGAAATCCTGACTGAAGGTTTGTAATGACCAATTATGTATGTCTGTCATCTTCATTTTTTAATAGAATTAACCGTTTTGAAAATTTTTTGTTTCTTGCTGTATTTTAATCTGGACTGCTTAGGTTTTGTAGTCAAATATATTTTGTATGAGAAAAAGTATGCAAGCAGTATAAAAAATAAAAAAAATCCAAATACAAGCATATATTCCTTCAGAACGCATAAAAAATCCAATGATTTTTCACTTTTCATAGCCCAATGCTGAATGTGAGTGGGTATGTTGGACTTCCATCAGACGCTGCCGCATTACATTGAACATATGGCCGTTGTCGCTCGATTGGTAATAACCATAATATAATTTCTATTGTAATGGGAAACAGATAAAGCAGTACTTGAAGAATATTTGTTCAGCAAGTTTGAGCAACTACTACCATATCATACATATGTTCGGTCCAATTTCGATAAATAAAACGTAAAATTTTTCGTTTCAGATTTCCTAATGAGAAAAGAAACAAAAACATTTTGACTTTAAAAATTATAAATTGATTTGGAACCGGAACCTTAATATACATGAAAATTAAATCAAACACAACTTCGTTCCATCCGGTTGCCATCATGCAAAATCTTCATCTTTTTAATGTCGTATTAGAATTTTTATTAAACAAACTGTAAAGAGCCCTCTTTAGTATCGGTATCGGGAATTAGAATAGTATAGCAAACATGTGTTGACCTTCCCTCTTTTAACAACAATAACAATTGTTTTATTGTATTATTAATAATTAATAATGCGATATGGTACTCATATATTATCTCTCTCTGAACCTATTTATGTTGAATTTATTTTAAACATTGAAATGAAATGTATTGTTTTTTTTCACTAATTATTTACCCAGTAATTATAGCTGGTTACGCAGTTAAAGGTCAAGTGGATGGGCAAATTGTTCACACTACAATGAATTAAAAAAAAAACAAAAACAATAAAAAAATAAACTTAAATTAGTTTAAATTAGCAGCAAATAACAATAAAGCTTCGTATTAAGAAAAAAATTATTGAAAAAAAAAAAAATAAACTCAAGTAGAGAAGAAAATGTGCTTCAAAAAACTACATATTTTTGTAATAAAAAGTGAAAAAAAAAACTTAAACAAGCATTGTTGGCTTTTGCACCTGATAAAGTTTTTTTCAGATTCAAAAAGAAAAAAAAATTGTACACTTCAACCACAAAAGATAGTGTAACTATACAACAATACAACAATAATAACAATTAAAAATAATCATTTACGAGTTTATAATATACAGTTAGAGGTCTAAGTTTCCTTTCCTTACTGCTGCCACCAAGTTACCGGTGTGCGGCGTAAATAATTAAAAAAGTTCATTGTCATCAAATTTCCATACATAATGTTATTGTCGCCACATTTTGTTATTGTTATTGTTTTTTTTTTTCAATAAAATTTTTTTTTTAAATTAAATTAAAAAAAAAAAAAACCAAATTTTGTCGCCATTGAAAAACGTGTTTTTCAATTTCTTTTTTATTCACAATTTTATTTGGTAACAAAAAAAATGTGAAGAAAATTATCAAGTTTTCCTTACATGACTGAACAATGCAGACAATCGTCAACTGTAGTAGCAGACCGTATGGTTTTGTTTGGAAAAACGATTCACAGACAAATAATGTTGCCATATTGATGTGGCATTTTAAGTTTTTCCAATACTGCGTAACATTATTTACTTTTTAGATTCAAAATTGCATCATAATTGTATTGTAAATTAAATACTGATAGTAGCGCATCTCGGTGGTTTCTTGCAGAGTAAGAGTTCACTGTAGATGCCGTTCTCAAAATACTATTCCACTATTAACAAAGATTTTAGTGGGTATTTAGGATTTTGAAGCCGCCGTAGGCTAGTAGGTAGTGTACTGGCTTATGAGACGTGAGGCCACGGTTCAATCTCTAAGCGAGACATCTTCAAGAAAACGAAATATGCAGACTTTTGGTAAAAACTCTGAGAGTAAATAAAAAATTGCCATAAAAAGTTTCTCAAAAAAACCTGTCATTCGGAGTCGACTTCAGACTGCAGGTCCCGCTACTCATGTGTAAAATTAACACACACAACATAAGTGGCATGAGAAGCTAGGTCAAAATTCTGAGTGAAGTATTGTAATGACCGATTGTGTGTGGTAGTGTATCTCAGTAATTTCTTACATAATGAGAGTTCAAAATACTATGCCACTTAACTGGTAAGCGGACTTAACAAAGAGTTTTGGTGGCTGTTTAGGACTGTGAAGTCTTTATGGGTTTATACTGCTGTGCTGTTATTGCAGTCTCTTTGTTGAATGTATGTCCTACTACTGCAAAGTTTTTTACTGCATTAGGTACATACTGAATTACCCTTTGATTTGTATTACCAAACAGCTCAATATTATCGGTGGTGTTTGGAATTTTAAAAGATAATTACAGTGGCTCCCAGCTTATTTCAACCAGCACCTTTAAAAAAAATTAATCTCGTATAATTTCGAAACGAAACAAGATATTAAAAAAAATTTTAATAAGAGTTTATAGAATATGTTTAAAAATTAAGAAAAAAAGTTTTATTCAGTCTCAAATGTAAACTTACAAACTAAAAACCAAAAATATAGGAACCCAATTCGTCACAGCTTATTTCAACCACTTACTATAAACAAACAATTAAATGATTAATTAACTAATAGTTTTAATTTCAAAATTTAGCATGACCTCCTATTTGCTTAATTACAGCTTTCAGCCTTTTTTGCATTGATTCCACTTCCTAGTGGTTTGGATAGTTATTTTTGCCCATTCCTTTTTCAGAGCTGCTATAAGGTCATTCTTGTTCGAAATCTGGTCTTGGCGGAAGTTTTGATCACAAATTGCCCATAAATTTGAGACTGAATAAAACTTTTTTGTTTAATTTTTAAACATATTCTATAAACTCTTATTAAATTTTTTTTTAAGGTGCTGGTTGAAATAAGCTGGGAGCCACTGTATATACTCGTATTAATGATTAGTCATTACAAACCTTTAGTCGCAGTTGCCAAAGAAATATTTTTTTCATATTTCGTTTCGTTGGAGATGTCTGACGTGCTTGAACCCACGCACTATCTATTATACTATGGTGTCTTTTTCAAGAAAAAGTTTATAGAGGTTAAATCGCACAATGCCGGTTACCAGTTTATATCGCCTTCAAGTGAGATGACCATGCCGCCAAATCACTTGTGCAGAGCTGTGAATCACGTATTGCCGTCCTGTTGAAATCACATGTTGTTGTCATCCAATTCAGTCCAATAGATTTTAGTGCTGGCTATTCGCCAACTTGGTTTGCTCAGATACCCATTCCTCAGCAATGGGCCTGATCGCTGAAGATGATTTGTCGATGAAAATTAGGGTCAGTTGCCAACTGCTTCAGGTTCCAAGTTCAGCGAAACAAATGCTGCGTCTTTGGTCGTCCATGGTGATTTGCAAAACAGACTGAATATGTGCCAATTAATAGGACTGATTGAATTCGCCGTAGTCTAGTAGGTAGTGCGTTAGCTTATTAGACGTGAGTACACGATTCAAACCCCAGTTCAGGCATCTCCAGCAAAACGAAATATAAAAAATATTTCTTCGGCGACTTACTTTCAGCAGATTTCTGACAAAAACTCTGAGAGTAAATAAAATTGCCATGAAAGAGATTCTTAAAAATCTATCGTTCAGAGTCGACTTTATACTGTGGGTCCAGTCACTCATATATAAAATTAACACACACAACATAAGTGCTGTGCGAAACTATATCGTAAACCTGACTGAAGGTTTGTAATGACCAATTATGCATGTATGTAAAGCCCCGACTTTACCAATATGAATTTTACACAATGCTGTACATACATATTTAAATTGAAATTGAATTCATATTTTATTCCATTGCGCCATAATGTAGTCCGCCTTACAAAGTCGCATGCATTCCAAATTCGTTTTGAATGTTGAAATTTATCTTCTGCTGCTGCAAATATGAAATATTTGTTGCCATTATTTTCAAGACTTTTTTTTATTATTATCAACGACTTTTTAAGGTAAAAGGTGTGTGTTTTTCTTTCTTTCTTTCTTTCTTTCGGTTATCGTTTATTGTTTATTGTTTAACAAATCGAGATAGAAAAACCAAACCGATTGCACATGTGTTTCAAACTCTTAGTAACTAAACAATAATAACAACAAGAGTAATACTTTTATTTGAAAAATAAAAATAAAAACAATAATAAATAGAGAAGCAAAAGATATTGTATTTAAAAGAAATGATGTTAAGTTAGTTGTCAATTTATTTTTTATTGATATTAAAAAGACACTTGAATATATGGTTGGTTAAAAGAAATATAACAACAACAATAATAATAGTAACAGCAACACTAACAAACTAAAAAAATTATATTTAAACAAATTTAATGCGATAAGTTATTGCTGCTGTTTGTTGTTATTGCTATCCATTTCGATTTGTTTATATAGCAAGACACGTTTGTTTTTTTTTTTCTTGTCCAACCAACAATATTATGGCAACTGAAACCATAATTCAGTTGAAGATGCCTTTAAAAAAAGCATTTCAATGAAAGTGAAATTAATCGAAATGTTTGTATGTTGTTGTCGTCGTTATTTTTTTTTTTCAATTTAATTAAATTGAATTCAAGTTTTTTAGTCTCGGTTTCGATTTCGAATGGTAGCAAAACCTTATTTTTTCAAGTTTTTAACGAGAATTGGAGAATTGGGAATTGATTTCAATTTGTTTGATTTTGATCAAACTCTATAGATTTAATAAAAATATAGAAAAGGACCCTATAGGAACTGTCTAGATTCTTTAACAATTAGAAATTGATTTGGAGCAGTACTTTTGCACTGTATCGGTTTTGATGTAACATAGGAAAATATGTGGCAAAACTTGGATGAAGAGGAGTAATAATGTTTAATGATATTTCCTTTAAACTTGTTAATGTCATAAATGACAAGAAAGATATTTAGCAGAAGAGTTTTTCATAGACAAGCAAACTAACTGAAGAGCAAATTTTTACAGTACAGGTAGGCCTCGTTGAACACGGGGGTTACGTTCCATGAAAATACCGTGTTAAGCAAAATTGTGTTAAGCGATACAAGAAACCAATACAAAAAGAGGGGTTACGTTCCATGGTTTTCAAAAAAGCAAATTTTATTAATTTATTTTTTTTAATAATATATCATGTTAATCCATATCTACGCATAAAAACAAAAATATTACATTCAATTAACTTAATAATTCTCGAAATATTAAAAAAAAATATTTCACGACAGTAATATTAAAAAAAATAAAAATACATAACCATAAAATTTAATCTTCATCACTGGATAGATCTATCCGACGTGGACGCTTTTGTAGTGATTCAATGTTGTTACTTTTTTCTTTAAAAAAATCTGTTATCTTTGTCTGATCATTAGAAAGATTTTTGTAAACCGCGCACAACCGAGGCTTTTTTAGTGTTAACCGAAAATGTGAACCAAAATGTGAATCGCGTTAGACCGAGGCCGTGTTAAAAAGTGTACGTGCTAAGCGAGGCCTACCTGTAATCGATTGTGTAATTTAAAGGTCGCACGCTAAGCTCCAGATGTCTGTGACATGTCATAGAAATGTTTTTTAATTCATTTGAAAGACCTATTGATACCATTATGTGTGGCATATAGCATCGTTCAAATGTCTTTCACGATCCGAAATGTTCCATTTCCCATGACTTTGCTTTATAAATCAGGCTGAATTGGACTGATTCCATAAGCTATGTTGGCTTTAAGTACCGTCGAGGTTTGCGGCTTATTCGACTTAAGAAAACATATGTACATTCATACATATTTGGTCACTACAACCGTTTAGTCAGTGTTACAACCTAGCTTCTCACATCACTTATATTGCGTGTGTTAATTTTATCCATAAGTGGCGGGACCTGCAGTTTAAAAACTACTCCAAATGACAAATTTTTGTTTAAAGAAACTTTTCATGGCAATTTTTTATTTACTCTCAGAGTTTTTGCCAGAAATCTGCTGAGAGGCAGTAGCCGAAGAAATATTGTTTCATATTTCATTTTGTCGAAGATGTCTGACCTGGGGTTTCAACCATGGCCTCTCGTCTAATAAACAAACACGCTACCTACTAGGCTACGATGACTACAATTTGCTATAGGAAATGTTTAATCCTGAAGTTGGACATTGATATGTTGTAAAATCTTTGTTCTAAGTGGGACTTTACCCTTCGGCGAGGATCAGCAAACTTCCATAACCTAACTTATCATATATGCATCTAAAAAATCATAAGCCAACACACTACCTACTAGGCTACGACGACTACAATTTGCTATAGGAAATGTTTAATCCTGAAGTTGGACATTGATATGTTAATTCCTTTCCTTTCCCTAACCTAACTTATCATATACATATGTATATATGAGTGTTAAAACGGTTAGAATATTAAAATCTTATAAGAGTTATTTTGGTGCTTGGGTACAAAAATTTAAACGATAGCATTACATAGTTTGTGAATGACTGTTAAAAGTAAACGAATATTTTTTTCATCATGAGTTGTTTCTTATTTTATAATAGATGGTAGTGAATCTTACCAGGATTTGACAACAAAGGAAATCAAAATTTTTACTGCCCTTATTAAGTGCCATAGGGATTCATATTTAAAAAAAAATAATTCCATTTCCATGATCCTCTCTTTATGCACTTTTAAACATTTTCTTATCGTATCGGAACAAAAAATAAAAAATTTAAAATAAAAACTCGTTCTAAAGACATACAATTTTTTGTTTGTTTAAATCACGTTTTGAAAAGTGGTCTGTCTCTGAACGAATTAAAAATAGAGTTCAAGGCAGTTACTGATCAATATTAATAGTGGCTCAAATTAAATTTAAAATACTATACGTATTGTATTGCAATGTTAATTAAAATCATAAGTTGTTCTGAAAAAAGAAAAAAAAAACATAAAAATTAAATTTTAAACCATATAATTTCATTTATCAGACACTAAAGATCGCTAAAAAAAATTTGCAAAAATAAACAAACAATCTCATTAGAGAACAATGGAAAGCATTCAAGTGAGTTGAACCAATAATAAAATCTAATGACGACAAATTTAAGATTTCATATCTCCCATTGTGGTTTAAATATTTTCATAATAATTTGGAGAACTTTTCCAGATTTCAATTCAATTTTTAACAAACGAAACGAAAACAAAACCACAAATTGAAATGCTTGATAATTTGTTAAACATTAATTTGTTATTCTTATTGATGTTGTTGTTGTTGTTTTTCAGCACTTAAACAAAAAAAAATTAACGCTTCTAAGGAACTTTGGGTATATGTGGGTTATAAACGCTTTGCCTTGTGATTAGGCGCGTAGTTTTGCAAAAAATTTTTCATTAGGGATTGCGATTCTAATTGTTTAACTAAATAAATTTAAAAAACACAAAATGCCAAACAATGTTTTCAATTATAAAGCATCTCTCTGGTTGGGTAATGGAAAATTCCAAGAATTTTTAAAGTTTAGATGATATTTAAATGGAATGGAAATTAGAAATTGTATCGAATTATTACAAGCTGAGTAACGTGAAGTCCCCGTAGTCTAGTAAGCATTGTGGCCACGGTTCAAATGCCAGGTCAGATATCTATCAAAACGAAGCAGATTTTCGGCAAAAACTCGTGAGAGTAAATAAAAATTTGCCATGAAAAGTTTCTAAAAAGAAAATTTGTCGTTATGAGTAGTTTTTAAACTGTAGATCCCTCCACTTATGGATAAAATTAAAACACACAATATAAGTGATGCGAGAAGTTAGGTCGTAACCTTGACTAAACGGTTGTAATGATGAATTATGTATGTATGTATGTATAGCAAATCGTGTCTTAGTAAAAAAGTTGCAGAAAATAAGAACTTAAGTAGCTTCGGCTCTTTCAATAGCAAGAGCCGGACACCGATACATTGAGTGATGTATAGTCGTAGTGCACACATCTTGCAGAAGTCATTCAAAGAAATGCCATGGCTACCGGTTTGATTTTTAACAATGTACAGGGTGGCTGATATGTATTGCAACCAACTTCAGGTTGTTATCATTTGTAAACCGCTCGTCTGACAGCTGACAGATTTATTCCAGTGACAGTTCATTTTATTATTTACAAGCTTACAAAAGCATTTTGATCTATTGCATTCAGAAAAAAAGTTATTCGTGATGGAATTCAAGCGTGATAGTGTGATTGCTTTATATTTGGCTGGAAAACCACAGGTGGCTATCGTTAGAGCCCTCCAGCATTTAAATGTGAATAAATCTTTTGTTTCTCGTACCATTGCTCGTTACCGTGATACTGGCAGTGTTGCATCGCGTCCAAAAAGTGGACGAAAAAAAACGGTAACAACACCAGAAATGATCCGAAAAGTGAAGGCCAGACTTGATCGAAATCCACGCCGCAGTTGTAGAAAAATTGCTCGTGAGCTGAACATATCGCGAGAACGGATGCAACACATATTGAAAAATGAGCTTGGACTAAAGCCATTGAAGTTCCAAAAAATGCAAGAGCTCACCGATGGACAAAAAAAAGTTAGACTGGAAAGAACCAAGGAGTTACTTCGCTTGCACAAAAGTGGCCAGTTACCGAATTTGGTTTTCTCCGATGAGAAGCCATTCCAAATTGAGCAGTTTGTGAACAAACAAAATGATCGGGTTTACTTGCCAAAGAGGTCAGCTGAAAATTTACACATGCGATTGGCCACCAGAACTCAAGCGCCGCCGATGGTAATGGTGTGGGCCGCCGTAACGGCCGATGGTCGCTCCCTGCTCGTATTCATCGACCGTGGTGTCAAAATAAATGCCAAATATTATCGGGAAAATGTCTTAAAGACAGTATTGAAGCCCTGGGCAGACAAACATTTCGGCCGCAGACCATGGACATTCCAACAGGACTCAGCACCATCGCACTCAGCAAGCGTCAACCAAGAATGGCTTAAAAAGGAGGTTCCTCGCTTTATTTCTACCGCACAATGGCCACCAAAATCTCCGGATCTCAATCCGTTGGTCTCTTGCGCCTGGCGCATTTTGGAGAGTAAGGTTCTCACTAAAAAATACCAAAGTGTCGATCATCTCAAGACGGCGCTTCGCCAGGAATGCGCCAAAATACCGCAGAGCCACTTTCGTGCAGCCTGTGATGGCTTTGTCGGCCGTTTGAAGGCCATAATTCGTACCAAAGGTGGCCAATTCGAACAAAGCTAAACTGATTCTAAAATTTGATGTTATTTCCAACATTTTTTGCTTTTGAACAATAAAATTAAAAAAAAAAAAATTAAAAAAAAAAAAAATTAAAAAAATATAGCGCCTTACTTTGTTGCATTATATATTAGCCAACCTGTAGTAGCATGTGGTAAGAGCCATTGATTGTCAAGCGATTTAAAACAATGCTATAATTATTTTGATGGATCCGGAAAATACACAATTCAGCTGAAGTAATCAAAATAGTTATGCCCTGTAACATATCAATGGTATCTCTATATGCTGTAACCCCATATTGAAGTTACGTTTGAATGACCTAAAATTTCCCTTGAACGACTTGACCACAGCCCGCCTGTCCGAGTAGATTAAGTGATTTTCACATAAAATTTCATCACTTAAAATGCATAGCTTCGCTTTCAATAAGGCCGTGATCTTGTTCTTGAAATACTGTAGTGGTTAGCTAGTCCGGCAAGATTTTATCATTTAAAAAGCATAGCGTCGTCTTCAATATGGTCATGGTCTTAGTCTGGAAATACTTTAATGGTTAGCTGGCATATACATATATTAAGTAAGTCTAATTCCCTTAACATATATTTTATTGCTTGCTCTATCCAGCATTAGAGCCCGGCCCTTAAGGGCATTAACAGAAATCTTCAGATCGTCAGAACAGTTGGCTTTAATGCCAACAGTTTTATTATAGAGAAGCCAACTGAGTATTGCAAAGAATGTCTCGTCTTGTATCGAACAGATGGCACTTGTGACTAGTATATCAGACTACCTGCGTACCCTGTCTAATAGTCTGTTGCTTGTACAGCGTTCATCGTAAAACTATGTTGGTACCATTTAGGAAACATGAAATATGTCTTCCAAGTAGCTGTTTACTCGTCAACACTTTTGTTGAATTTATAAAATTGTCGTCGAGTCTAGTAAGAAATTTTAATTAAATTTTAATTTTACTCAAAATGAAATCCGAACGACCCATTGTTGCTTCATTTCAACAGTTACTGTCTTGCTTGCAATTGTTTAGAAAGAACAATCGACTTTAAAAACCATGTCAGCTTCAGTCAAAATCTAAAGGGCAAACAAAGTGTATACATTTTTCAGTAATTAAAAATTTTTTTTTGTTTTGATTGTAAATTTAAATTATTCTAGTTTTAATTATTGTATACACAAATTAATTATACTTTCAAAAATTTTAATTTTTTTTATTTTACTAGAAATTAAAATGTATTATATTAGTGTGTCTGTATGTGCATACAATTACTGTCTCATATTTCAGTTTCCGTATTTTTTTTTCCTATTTTGGTTGCAATTAAATTAAATTTTTTATTATAACAAAAATATTATAATTGCCCAAAAGAAAATTATTGTAGCAACATTGTCGTAAAAAAAAAAATAACAAGTATTGTTTACTTAAAAAGAAAAAAGATATGTATTTTCACCTCAAAGTTACAAATTTTAAACTAAGAAAATACAAAAAAATCTTTATGGAATATTTGTATAAACAATGTAAAGCAAATTTACAAAAAAAAAAAAAATTTTATCTGTATGTATGTTTAACCCTTTGCTGGCTGGTACAATAATTGATAGACCAAAAAATTTTATTACTTATTGAAATACATTCCCGGTGATTGATTTTTATAAGTACAGTATGTACTGTGAGAATGAGTTGATTTAAAACTAAGGTAGTGACATCTTTTTTATAAAATCAAGGATCTACGTTCACAAATTCGATTTGCTAACAACGTTGTGTTAGCTAATATTACAGCAAACAAATGCTTTATGGTATCTGCGTGTTAGCTTTCGGGGCAACTACTGAAATAATCTCCACATATTAATGTCATAAACTTTAACCGTCTTAGAGAAGCTAGTTTCTTATTTACTTAATTTGTCGTTACAAGCCTTCAGTCAGTTTTACAAAGTAGCGTCTCACATCATTCACCCTTATTCTGGTTGTCGTCGTCGTTACCAAA
Source organism: Sarcophaga caerulescens (assembly GCA_927399465.1). NCBI lineage: Eukaryota > Metazoa > Arthropoda > Insecta > Diptera > Sarcophagidae > Sarcophaga > Sarcophaga caerulescens. Next base: position 55,242,729 of record OV656873.1, read on the forward strand.
AATGATGTCGATAAAATCAGAGTCGACACAACACAATATCGACGGCGTATTGACTCACAGAATACCAAATGTGTGTCTACAGTCATCTATAACTGTCAATAACGACAAACAGAATACCAATTTTAAACTGTCGACGCAAGACGACAGATATAAGGGTGATTAATTTTGTGTGTGTCAATTATATCTATGAGTGACAGGGTATATAGTTTATCATCGTCCCTAATTGATTGAGGTTTGAAAAAGTTTTCATGAAAATTTTCATTCACTTGCAGGATTTTTGCAGAAGAAGTTTCCGAAAAAATTGTTTTTTCATATTTAGTTTTGATCGAGAAATTTCAGCTGTGATTTGAACCACGGGCTCTTGTTGAATAAGCTTACTAGACGGCGAGGACTTCAAAAAGTTAGTTTCACCGATATTCAACACATTTCTGTTTGTTTTTTCAATTTAAATTTGTGTTGTTTTAAAAAAAAAATTCTCCGCTTATATGACTAAATTTTTTTTTTGCATTTGAAACCTGAATATATGCCGTTTTGATCGGTAACTTTTTGTCATTTAAGAGGTTTAGCCTATTCCTTATTTCATCAGTGTAGAGCTCTATGGTTTTCTGAGCGAAGAACTGATCCAATTATGTTCTTCAGGCCTCTACGGAAATTAAATTTACACCATTAAGAGAGTACTACAAAAAAAAGTTGTGTGTGGCCATGATTGAATGTGATTCGAAGCTTCCCTTAATCCATGATCTTTAATCGGTGATCTTTTACGCACATTTTTGTCATACGTTATCCATTCATTAGTGTTCAAAGTTCTCTTCACAAATGGCTCGATTTCGTTTTTTTTTAATAGGGAATCGCTAATGAATTCTATACAACGACGTCGATAGTTTCTGTTTTATTTATAAGAGATCAATTTAATTAGTTGCTAATGTTCATTTCGAGCTTTAATTCCTTCTACTCAACTTTCGTTCAGCATTAGAGAATTATTAGAGACTAAAAGGGCTTAACTAAATTGTAGGAGACTAGAAGCAACTGTAGAGCGGATAAACTGTGGCACAACCATTCCGTTCTCCGGTGTTCTGTAAAGAACTGAGAGCTCTGTTAAGAATTCCGTCAACGCTAGTGGGGGACTTCGAATATGGGTAGAGTGGCGCAGTAAATCAGTCCAATGTTGCATATAGGGCGCACAAGGAGTCTGCTCAAACTCCTAAGTAGTTTGGTTTGGGTGGCTTGAGAATTTTTTTTTTATAAACATTGTATTACGAGCACTCAAACAATACTCATTGGTTTTGGGCTCATGGCAAATTACTTCTACAGGAGCTGTATAGTGTTCTTCATCTATTGGTTACATGTTGTGAATTATGATATTTAGCCTTCTTAATCTTCTTCTGGAAATTTTCTAATCAAAATTAAATGATTTTGTTGTATTCACTGAAATTATTTTTTGACTTCTGGTTACCCTATGTTTATGTGGATGGCAAAAAAGTCTATATATTCCGTCGTACCAACTGCTGGTAGATTGTAAAGACCATTAAAGTTAAGGCGTTAAAGAGGAGCTGTAACAATATGAAATGTTATGTTTTTGTTTTGAAAATTATTCAACAAGTTCACATCATTTATCAACTAAATTTTCGCTGATACCACCATTACGGCTTACTCTCTAATCATTTGAAGGTAAAGTCCAAGTCCAAAAAAACTAAATGGCTACAAGTAAATGATTTATCAAAAGTTTTATTTTTAACTTTAAATTAAAATTTAATTGTTATGTTTTAAGCCATAAACTAAAAATAATATTTTTAATTTTCAAAAACAATAAAATAAACAAACAATTACTTTCACTGCTTATACTTATACAAGCAAAATTAAAGAAAGGAAAGAAATGGTTCAAACAACTAACATACATATAAGTACCTTCTGTTTGTAAAATTGTTAAATTTGTTAAGAAATTTTTAAATTATTTTACATACGTAAACACAACACTAAATGATAGAAATTATTTTCGTTATTCATCCATACTCCATTCATAGTAGATTTCTGTTGCCTTGACCTTTGGCGATAACATCGCGTACAAAACCACAAAAAAAAAAAATATTTTTTAATGGAGAAGAAATCAACACAAAAAATTTCACTTTCAACTTTTTTCCTTCTTTTTTTTTCTTCTTTTTTTTAAGAAAACATAAACAAAAATAAAACTAAAAATATTAAAGAAACTTTTTTTTTTCAAAATTCTATTGTTTACTTCCGCAAAAAACATATCACATCGGCGTCTGACAAAAAGGAAAAGTGTCCACCTGCACGTGAAAATTATGCAAAAAGAAGTTGCAATAGAAACGTGCAAAGAAAAACATGCTGTTTTTGGCCAACAACAAACATTACCAAAACAACACTTGGCCATAACTTTGTTAATACTTATGTATATCCCATAAACAATTATTGCCCATAAAATTTTTCCTGCTTGCCTGCAGAAAATATTTTCATTGACTTTGACCATAATGGGAAAACACTTCAAGGAAGATTGTTTTAACAAATATTGAAAAAACTTAATTGTTTTTGTTTTCTTCTTCTTCTGTGCATGATTTTGTTGTCAGTTGATTACATCATTAAGTCATTATTTCCGTTTTCTTTTATTTTTTTTCGTAGGAAGATAAGCTAAAATATTTGTGGTCCAACAGCGGCTACAAGACCTACAAGTTTAACTTCCTTTAATCGGAATTCATAAACGAAATTCACAAAATAAATGATTTACAAGCCATATTTGTTTAAAGAAATTTCTAAAAATTCAGATCTTTTTAAAGCTTTACAGACCTAAGGATCTAAGCAAATATTAACGCTACCCATCATACAAATATTTCAACTACAGTTGAGTGAATTTAAGATGGCAGATCAATAAATCTGTAGCATTTTAAATTGCTTGTTGCTTTGACCTTAACTTAATTGGTCATTACAACCCTTTAAACAGGAATAAAACCTAGCTCCTCCTTACGCTACCCGTGTTGTTTGACTTAATTCTATACAAAAGTGGCGTGAGATACTATTTAAAATCGAACGATAGATTTTTGAGAATTTGGTAATTTTTTATTTACTTTCAGAGTTTTTGCCAGAAGACCTCTGAGGCTGCTTAACAGTTTTCAGAGTTTCAACAATTTCAACGACATTAAAATTAATTTATTTTATACATACATGTACATCAGTGGTGTTGTGATAATTTTTTTTTTTACCGGAACGCGTATAAATATATATAATTATACAGACAGGGTCGATCCTAGTAATTAGTTCGGGTTCGGGTTCACGTATTTGTTTCGGTTCGGGTTGAGTTCCGGCTCAGCAGAAAAAAACGTTCCGGACTCCAGTTCACGGTTCGGAAAAACAAGCCGGTTCGTTCCGGTTTTTGTTCCGGTTCGGGTTCGGTTCAAACCGTTGTTTATAAAAATACATATAAAAATTCGTCAAAAATTAGAAAAAAAAAAGCAATTCTTTTTAATTTTTTTTTCAAAACATCAGCCAATTCTCGTTATCAGAAATCATCTTTAGTTCCGGAACGCGTTCCTGTCCAAAAAGGAAGTACCGGAACGACGTTCCGGAGCATTCCGGCTCGACAACACCACTGATGTACATACATACATAGTTGGTCATTACAATCCTTTAGTTTTGTCTGTGCTAATTTTATACATGAGTGACGGAATCAGCAGTTTAAAGTTGACCCCGAACGATAGATTTTTGAGAAACTTTTTCCATGGCAGTTTTATTTACTCTCAGAGTTTTTGCCAGCAATCTGCTGAGAGGAAGTCGCCGATGAAATATTTTTTTTTCATATTTCGTTTAGTTAGGGATGTCTGACCTGGGATTTGAACCGAGGCTTCACGTCTAATAAGCCAAAACACTACCTACTAGACTACGACGGCTACTATTAATTTATTTCACAGTTGAGTTTGTTGTTGAACTCAAAATTTTTCCCCAGTGAGCCTTTACTTCAATTTTGGAAACAAGAAATTGTCAATCCATTCTCATTCAAAAAGTAGAGAAGATGAGAGTACATTGGACGCAGCCTAATACATGGATTTTTGACTAAGAATCTGCATGCATCATGGCCAAATGCGATCAATTTTTTTTTTTTGTCAAAATCCTTGTAAAATCAAAGATTGCTTTACAGTTTTGAAGATACATAGATACTTTTGAAAGCACAATGACTTTACACCACCATATGCATCCTGGAAAACAGTCGCCATGAGTTTATTAACTGACAAATCCATCTGAGTCTCCTTTGAATATGATTCTCCTCAATGTTTAGAGTGTTGTTTGGTCTCCCATGCTACATTTGATGTATTGGCAAATAAATTTTGGCCGATGGGTTTTTACTTTTTATCAAAATATTGTTGATGTTATTCTCTCTGTGTAGGGCGAAGTGTGTAAGGGATCTGCCTTAATGGATAATTTGGTGAGGATCCGAAGCCTATCAAAACCAAGATGAACATTTTTTGTCTTTTCCGTTTGTACATGATTGCTCGAATTTAAAGGACAACACTTAATTACTACACCTCGTTTCCACGAAGAGTTTTTATGCTCCTCTGTTTACTTTTCTTATCAATGCCCTGTCTTTATAAGCTTGAGATACCAATATTTTAGGGAAGATAATATACCAGAGATAACTTATCTTAGAAGCGAAGTAAAGTGTAGTGTTAGCTGTCTCGAACAAGGCTAACCTTTAGGGTAAGCGCACAACAAAAATACTTAATGTCTTAGGTGTATGACGACAGGCATGAAGTCTCGAACTTCTCCTTCAACCTACCTAACTGGTTTTTTTTTGCGCTTGTAAACGTAGATCCTAGATGTTAGGGAATTGTGAGTCTTAACGGCTTCTTGAGCCTTAAGTCTATCACTTAAACGAATCTTTGTATTATTGTTCCTCTCGACGGTAAGGCCTATTCAACTGTGTTTTTTATGTTTACTTCCGAATGGGTGGCTCCTTAGTTAAGTTATAGAGATCCGTAGGATAAAAATTTTCAACCAGAATGTCTTGCACATGAATCGGAGGCACTTGTTGATTAATACCTGCGGTTTTGCCTGCTGAAAGCAATTGTAGTCAAGTTCTATTCCCGTACAGCATAAGCATACTTTAAACGTTCATTGGGTATTCTAAGTTTGGTTTGTCTAGGCAATTGCTGCTCTTATTTTGTTTGGCCGAGGATATTAACTTTGTATTTAGGCTCATCAGTTATTTTTATTTCAAAGTCAAAACCGACGTATGTATATTGGGAGATTCAATGACGTAAAGAAAGTCAAGACTTATCGATCGATATATCCAGACACACTACCTACTAGACTAGTCGACGTAGTCTATTAGGTAGTGTGTCGGCTTATTAGACGTAAAAGCCCGGGTTCGTATCCCAGGTCTGGCAAAAACTCTGAGAGTAAATAAACATGCCATGAAAAGCTTCTCAACAATCTGTCGTTCGGAGTCGACTTTAAACTGTAGGTCCCGCCACTCATGTATAAAATTAACGCACACAACATAAGTGGTGTGAGAAGTTAGGTCAAAATCCTGACTGAAGGGTTGTAATGACCAATTATGTATGTGTATATCCAGAGCTAATTCAACTCTGTCAGATATTTCAGTTCTTTCGGTATCGAAATTGTTACTGCACTGATAGTTAAAGAAGCATCGTTCTGAATGCAATCTGTCCCACTACTAGTATAGTAAGTATGTTACCTCTTAAACCTTAGTTAAGTGCAGATTTTAGCCTAAAGTGCACTGAAAAGGATATAAAAGGTTCAATAATCTGAGGATCTTTGGAAAGGATTTTGGTACGTGTTTCTGTAACCAACTTCTGTATGTCGATCGGCCGTATTTAACATTCTTCAATCAAAGTGCAAGCAATGTAGACCGTGTAGACCTCAAAACTCGCCTGGTTATTTTGGGTTTAATTATTCACCAGCTCACGTAATTCTTTCAGTCTTAGTGGTGACTACAGACTTCTAAAATCGGTGTGGGTACGAGATTCCATAACTTGTTCATATAGCAGGGTATTCGACGGTCGGCTTTTAATACAAATTTTGTGGTTTTCAAATCGTTTGCGGATATAAAAACTGCGCAGTACTGCACCTAAACAAACAGGATTTTGATTTTCAATACCAAAAAATCTCAAATTAAAGTGCTTTTTTGACAACCATCAACGTTTATTTTTATAGGTTTTGCGAAAAAAAATTAATTTCTGCCACAACAAGCAGAAATCCATAAAGTCTGTTAATTTTTCCTGTTTAACTATTAAATTTTCTTTTCTTTTTCAATATTTGTCTACGAGATTTCAAGTTTATTCCAAACAATTCCTTGTAGCAGACATTAAGAAACCGGCAAAGAAAAAAAAAAGAGGAAAAACGATTTTATTTTTCAACTTAAATGTGGAAATTCGTTGTTTATGATGACGATGATCATCATGATGATGATACTGATTATTGTGTGTGATAATAATGATGATGATGTTGGCGATGTTGATGATGCCTTAATGCATTCAAATGTTATAATCGATTGAAAAGAAAGTTGCAATTCCTTTAAATGCCAAGAAAAAAAAAAACATCGATTTTAAACCAGTTAAACAGGACTCTTTCAGTCGTCTCTTGTTTATTCATTCATTCACAATTTTTTTTTTCCTTTTTTTATGATGAAATTTACAACATTTTTGAACTTGAAAAGCTTTAAAAAGTTTCAAGTGGGATTTTATTAAGGAAGTCTGTCTACATAAAAACTGATAAAGAAACGTAATTATAGACGAAATTATAGCTCAGGAAATTGCTATTTGGGCAGCAAAATATGCCCGATATGATGATCAGATTGAAGGCTTTGACTTGCAGCATTATTACGATGAACTAAACAGACATACGGAATTAATTTGCAAAATAAATTTCTTGTTGTTTGCTTTTAAAGCCGATTTCAATGGGCGTGTTTGGTATAGCAGCAAACAGCAACAGAAAAAAAATTATTTTTCAGGCGAAATTGCTTTTTTTTTATTAAGTTTAAATAGTTTTTTTCATTTCCCATTCAGAGGATATTCTATACATATGTATTAGTCGAGTAGGACTATTTTTAAAAGGACATTGCCACCACCACCTTTGGAATCGAATATAAAACTGCCGAATAGTAGAATTGAAAATTACACTATGCGACAAAATAAAAAAAATTAAATATACCCGGCTAATGACATAGTGTAGGTTGTGAGTTTTGTTGAGTAGATCACAAAAATATTTTTTTTATATTTCTCGAACCCTCCAAACTTTTTTTATTTGACAAAAACTGTTTTCTTTACGCACAAATTTCTGGATTACTCAAACATTTCTGACCCGATTTACAAAATATAAATATTGTTGGAAACGGTATACACATATCTATTATTCGACTTAATATGCTATGAGATTTGATAAGGTAAACTTGGAAAATTAAATTTTTTTTCATATTTTTCAAGTTTGTCCATTCATAGTAGCAAACTTTAATAAAAAAATATAGGAGAAGTGATAATGTTCTTAAAGTCTGTTCTCTTGTAAAGAGATTGAGTCATCATTTGATCAAATCGGACAAAAATTACCGTAGTTATTATTTAAAGAGTCTAACAGTCGTGTTATATTTTTTATATATGTCATCTCATCAAATGAACTTTTGGTTCAAAAATTTTCAGAATTTTCAGGAAGTCGTGCAAACGTGAAATTGACACATTTTGTGATAAACAATCAAGATCCATCAAAAATTCTGAAAGTTTTGAACTAAAAGTTCATTTGATGAGATGACATAATATAAAAAATATAGTAGTTCTGTCGTTTTACTAATGAAAGACAGATTACATTGGCAGCCGCCTTAAAACAGCCCAGTTTACTTGGGCCTTTAACGTTCCGTTGTAATATCGAAGTATGTACATATATGACCGTCATTCAACAATAACTTGTTTCTAGCATGTCTCAATCCTACATACATACATAATTGGTCATTACAACCTAGCTTCTCACACCACTTATGCTGCGGGTGTTAATTTTTTACATGAGTGGCTGGAGCTACAGTTTAAAGACGTTTCGGAACGACAGATTTTTGAGAAATTTTTCATGGCAATTTTATTTACTCGCAGAGTTTTTGCTAGAAATCTGTTGAGAGGAAGTCGCCAACGAAATATTTGTTTTATATTTCGTTTTGGGTCGCACGTTGAATAAGCCCACACACTATCTACTAGACTACGGCGACTTTCTCAACCTCTCACGATAACTTTATGAAGGTATGGATTCCATCCAAATCACTTTTGGCAAGATACGTTCTGTCTGCGCAGTATGCTTCGTCTCAGGTTTCCAATTTTCATTCAATAACAGAGCAGATGTTTTGTTGTGTCCTGTTGAAGTTGTAGTAAGGTATTCCTAGAACCCTATTCGAAGATGGATTCTGTTTAATGCAAATATTATTTCGCATATGTCCATAGTTTGCAGGCAGGAGTTGTTTGGTCTCTATACAAGTGGATTTATTATCTTTCCTTTGCAAATGAAATGAAGGTTTATAGGAATGTCAATATCAGTTACGAATTCATTCAAATTTTTTCTTGTATCAGATTTTGTTAGTGCGTTTTCTTCAGTGCCGCCATGTGGTGGAATTTTTACCAGGGTAAGAATTGAATGTCTTGCTGTCTCCTTCAGAGACACCGGGCATTATTGAACAATCATAAATGCACACTTCCGGCGACTTACTCTCAGCATATTTCTGGCTAAAACTCTGAGAGTTCATAAAATTGCCATGATAAGCTTTACACAAATCAGACATTCGGAGTCAAATTTAAACTGTAGGTCCCGCCACTCATGTATAAAATTAACACACACAATATAAGTGACGTGTGAAGCTAGGTCGTAATCCTAGCTGAAGGGTTGTAATGGCCAATTAAGTATGTAAGTAAGTAGGAGAGTTTGAAGTTTGTTTTTCATTGTCATGAAAAGACGAATTTTTTTTAGCTCTAACCTTCTGAAATCCATGACCGATCTCTCTAATATAAAGTTTGCTGCAATAGCAAGATTTATTTTGAACTCGGGTTGGTTGTCTTTAGGGAATGTTTGATCCCCGAGTTCACATAATAGGCCTAAATGCTGGTCTAATACTATAGTATATTCAGACATGCACTTATATTGAGTAAATCGCAATAAACGGCATTATTGATCTCAATATTTTATATAAAATGTCAATTAATTATTGCTCAATAAATTTATAAATTGTTATAATATTGATTAAAATTTAAAATACAGCACTGTCATAAGTACGTTCAGTGAGCATATTACAATTTTCCGAACACTTTCTATTGATATTTGACAACTCAAATATCAACAACGACAAACAAAAAAAAAAAAAAAAAAAACAAAAAAAAAAAACAATGTTATTGAAACAACCTGCTGTGTTGTTTACCAGCTGTCAAATGAATATTGAATAAGCAGCTGAACTGCGTACACCTATCCCCCGTTTTACACGGTATTCGTTTTACACGTTTTCGATCTTACACGGTTTTTGAAAATAAATTTTTTTTAACGAAATTTATTAATTTTGCATTTACACGAAATTATAAACACTAAACTATAATTTGCTTATAATAACATTTTCATTGTTTTACTATCAAAATACAACACTACAAAATGTATGTTACAGTTTCGAATTCTTAGTAGTCTATGTCTATGATGGAAATAGATAAGTTGGGGACTCCCCGTTTTATGATCAAAACTAAATTGTGTGTATAAGCTAGTTTATTTGAAATACCAAAACAAAGAGCGTCATTGTTTTTAAACTTTGTTTTTAATTAGTGTTTATATATAATTGATAGCGTAAATTTATTCAAGGTGAGCAAATAACAGAATTATTTTTTACAAAATCTATAATTTATAAAAATGTGTTTGCTATTCATCATATTATTAAAAACTGACAAAAAGCGCTTTTTTATACGCACGGTTTTTCCATATAAGAGTGAATTTTTCGAGTTACACGGTTTTTTAATGAACCCATCTTCCGTGTAAAGCGGGGGATAGGTGTATATTGTTATGTCTAAACACTTAAAATATTGTAATCAATAAACCGAATATTGACTCAATAAAAGTGCATGACTGAACATAGTATTAGTGGGATCTCTTTCTTCAAGGAAGTTTCTCCGCTTTACCTAATCTAACTTATTGTACGTAAGTATGTATATGCAGTAGGACCTTGATTATCCGTGATTCGGTTATCCGGCAACATCAATTATCCGGGATGGAAAAAGAAAATTTTTTGCATCGACTTAATTTTATTTTGGATCGACTTAGATTTTTCTGCATCGTTTAACCGTGATTACCTCTATTATCCCTGATTATAAGCAAAAATTTTTTTCTATTATTTTGGACAAACAAGCGTTCACTGTTTTCTGACAAAATTATTTTTTTTTTTATATTTTTGAAACATGTATGTAAATAAAATCCTTGAATTATTTAGTTTTTATATAAATATGTACATATTCAATTATTAATTAATAAAAATATCTATTAAAAAACTAGCCAAAATTGGTACTCAATTAACCGGGAAAATCGATTATACAGAATGCTTCCGGTCCCGACCATCACGGAAAATCGATGCCCCACTGTAATTATAATTCAAAATTTAGGTCAGGCAATTCAAATGTAAATAAACCATCTTAAATAGAGTGCTTTAGGTCTTAAAAACAAAATTAAAAAATAACAGTTCAAATGGCCTGCCCAAAAACTTCAAATAACTTTGCTATAAAATCTCCCAGGTAATACTTTATAGTTAATACATAACATATCAGTGTAATTACAATAATTAAATAAATAAAAAAAATATTAAATACAACAACTGAATAACTTGCATGAAATACTCGTACAACCTTGAAATTGAATTTAAAGCTGAGATTAAATACAACACAATGCAACGTACGTGTATGGCAACATGTTGTATTTGGTAGTAGTAGTACAAGTACTAACTTTAGTATGAAATAAATATAAAATATCCTATGAAAACTGGTATCATTGCATTAATTTTACTGTTTCGCTAATTCACCTTCTTTCCTCCTTCCCTACGTATATAGTATGTGGCTATCGCTTAAAATGAATAAAATGTTGTTGAACAATAATTCATTGTAATTGGAGTACAACAGTGACTTGTAATTTTAGTGGAAAGAAACAAACAAAAGCCTGCATTCATTTCCACTTTTATTTTGTCATCATCAATATTAACATCATTATGATGATGATACTTCGCAGAAAGTTAGCGGAGGAGCCCTGGAATTTTCATGCAAGCTAAGGGTGGGGGAAAAATCTAATGTTTGTATGGAAATGAAAACATCTTCCTGTTGTAAATAGAAACAAGTCATTGAAATTGTGAGTGCATTGTATGTATGTATGTATGTATGTGCGATATGAAGATGTGCTTGAATTGATTTGAAAACAGTCAAGTCAAGTAGTGACTGAATGAATATACTCACGATTAATTACAGTGTACGATAAAAGTAATGGAACCTTTTAATGTAAAGTTTTTAAGAATATGAGTACATACTTTAGGCACCTCGTTCTGCTATTCAATTTCAGATTTTTTATCGTTGCTTTGTTTTAGTAGTTTCCGCGGTCTAGTGGAGAGTGTGTTGTGTTGGCTTGTTAGACTAGAGCTTCGATTTCAAACCTCAGCTCTGTTGTCTTGGAAATAATATTTCTATACATGAGGGTCCCCTATTGCCTGTGAATGTTACTATCATGAAAAAGCTTATTAAGTCTGTAGTTCTGAGTGAACGTCCACTACAATACTGGCACTATAAAATTAAAACACACAACAAGAAAGAAAGAATGAAAAATAAATGCCCTAAGCCTTACAAAAGTGTTGTAAATGCCATTAATGTACGAATGTGATCGTGATAGTCTAGTAGGGAGTATGTTTTCTTATTAGACGAGAGTCCAGGATTCAAAACCCAGCTTTGACATCTCGTGCAAAACGAAACATAAAAATATTATTCGTTTCGGCGTCTTTCCTTCAGCAGTCCTCTGCCAAAAAATTTGCAATGAAATGTTTCTCAAATTTGGCGTTCAGTCGATGTTAAACAGTTAGTCCTGCCGCTCATAAAATAAATTAACTCCCACAACATGGGTTGTGCGAGAAGATTAGTTGGGTTGTAATCCTCACTAAAGGGTTGTAATGTAGGTAGTTAAGTAAGTCTAGTTTGTAATGTGTTGGCTTACTGAATGAGAGCTCTTGAGTCCAGATTTCAGATCTGATATCTCGAATAAGGAAACATGAAAAATACATTTCTTCTAAAACAAAGCTCTGGGAGTAATTGCCAAAAAAAGCTTCTGTCGTTCGCAGTCATAGTTAACTGCAGATTCCTTCACATGATTTGTGTGAAAAGCTATGCCAATAAAATAAATCAGATTTTGAAGGTAATTTGTCTGCTTGTCCTATGATGCTAGGCTTACCATCTGTCATTTCTTAAAAACAATAAGCTCCCTGGAAATGCTTTGACTTGTTTTTATTGACCTTAACAGTGGGGAACTTTGCTTACAATGTTCTGCTCATTATGTGACACATCAACGTTTCTTAAAGGGTCTTAAGTAGTAATAATACATAATAAATTGTGTGTGTGTACCCTTACTTTTATCAATCACTGTTTCTGTTTTATTTGATTAACTATGTTACAACAACAATTAACCAACAATTATGCGGAAAACAAAATATGAAATGAAATAAAAAAAAAAAATAAAAAAATTGTGTAAATCTTGTGTCTCTGTTATTGTGTTTGTTGCATATTAAGTTGCAACTTGTTTTTCTTTATCGTTTTTATTGTCATTTTTTACAATATTGCCTCATCTTATTCATACGTCCAATCTGTACAAGCTCTCAATCAAAATATGGGCTGCCTATGTAACAGAGCTTGAAAAAAATTTTAATCATACAGAGAGCCAGAGTCAGAGTCAATATCAGGAAATCTTGTGTTGAAACAAAAAATACAACAACTTCTTCTTCAATTCTATACATATTCAACAGAAACTTGCGAAATGCTTGTATTCAGAAATCCATGTTACGTTTAAAATCATGCCGGTTTTCTTAATAAAATTTTAAATTTATTTTCCAAAAAATTTTTTTTTTTGGGTAGCAATGTGACGACACTCGCAATCATTAATAATGAAGTCTATGTTGAGACCTTCAACCCACTAAAGGTGTTTAAAAGCGTCACTAATTAATGAATTCAATAATAGTGTTTAGCATTTAGCGTCATAACGAAATCTGTTTCAAATATTTTTTATGGCTTTTTTTTCTTTGTTTTACTAGGTTACCCTAGCACATACAGTCTGCAGTAAGTGTGCTGTGTGCTGTGGACGGTGTGTTGTGATAAAGTCACATAAAGTTTCTTAATTAATTGATTTTGGAAAATGTATGCAGAAATGCATTTAATTAATTAAGAAAAGGTCAGGGTTTAAATTTTAATTGCTTTAAATATACGGAGAGGCTCTTGATTTTAATGGTTGCTTTAGTTTGAAATGTTTTTATTACCATTTTGACATTCTGGATCATTGTCACGAAATTTTGTATCCAGGGTTGTCAGTTGAAATTCAATTATTATCGATCTGCCTTATAAAAACAAAAAATCCTTCAAAAAAAGCCTCCATCAGGGTTATCAATTCCCTAGAAAATAATTTATTTTAAAGAAACCCCAAATTCATATAGAGGGCAACATAAATAACGGACATCATAGGAGGGTCATTCAGCATCACCTGCTGAGTAAGAGTACAGTTAATGTCATTTGCTATACTCAGTATAAGTCGCCGTAGTCTAGTAGGTAGTGTGTTGGCTTATTAGACGTAAAGCCCGGGTTCGTATACCAGGCCAGACATCAAAAAAATACAAAAAGTATTTCTTCGGCGATTTCCTCTCAGCAGATTTCTGGCAAAAACTCTGAGAGTAAATAAAATTGCCATGAAAAGTTTCCAAAAAAATTTGTCGTTCGGAGTCGACTTTAAACTGTAGGTCCCGCCACTTATGTATAAAATTAACACACACAACATAAGTGGTGTGAGAAACTAGGTCAATAATCCTGACTGAAGGGTTGCAATGACCAATTATGTAACTCCATTAAGCTGACAAGGAATGCAGAGCCAAATAACTTAAAGCTGCACTCAAGAGATGAAAAATGGATAACAGTTTACTACTCTTCAGCAAAATCACAATCACGACAGAGGTCGTTAGATGAGAGCTGCAATCTTTACGCCTGTCTTCCCATAACGCATTGACCTGTAAGCATGGCCACTGTGTCGGAGCTGTTGGCTAGTGTGTCTTCTATCTAGTCACGACGTAAAAACCGTGATCTGCGAAAGGCTGAGTATTGTCAGTGAAGCTAAATCGACTGCTTCGGATTCTTTTGTACAGTCTTACGGACACTGGCTGTTGCCTGTTGGTTGATCGTTTATTGAACAAGTGGACTTGAATTTATCCACCACATTAATAGTCCTTTCAGTAGGACGATGCTGACGATTGTAAAATTGGCGAAATAGAACACTCATTTTGAGAAAACAATTCTACTACGTATTGAATGTTTTAACACTCGACGGGAATTTGGCATATCAGACTGAATAAATAAAAACTAATTTAAGAGGGACAGCAAGACTAGGGACCTCTACTGTCACAGTGCGGAGGTCGCTGTTGTAATATATATTTTTATATATATTTTTATATATATTTTTATATATATTTTTATATATATTTTTATTGTTTCAATTACACGGTGCGACAGTGAAAATACACCCGAGTAACTACATAGTCCACGTTGTTCAGTTGAGTATAACTCAAAAATACCTTTTTTATATTTCTCGAACCCTCCAAACTTGTTTTATTTGACAAAAACTGTTTTTTTTTTTTTACTTTACGCACAAATTTCTGGATTACTAAAACATTTCTGACCCGATTTCCAAAATTTAAATCTTGTTGGAAAGGGAAGAGATGGAGCTTTAAAACGGTATACATATATCTATTACTCGACTTAATATGCTATGAGATTAGATGAGGTAAACTTGGAAAATTCGAATTTTTTTCATATTTTTTCAAGTTTGTCCATTCATAGTAGCAAATTTTAATAAAAAAAAAATATGAAATAAGTGAAACTCTAGCCTTAGACTCTTTAAATAATAACTACGGTAATTTTTGTCCGATTTGATCAAACGAAGTGTAAATTTCTTCACAAGTTAATGCACTTTCAGAATGTCATCACTTATTTCATATTTTTTAAGTAAAGTTTGCTCAAAGTTTACCTTATCAAAACTCAAAGCATATTAAGTCAAATAATAGATGTATGTATACTGTTTTAAAGTTCCATCTCTCCCCTTTCCAACAAGATTTAAATTTTTGAAATCGGGTTAGAAATGTTTAAGTAATCCAGAAATTTGTGCGTAAAGTCTAAAAAAAACAGTTTTTGTCAAATAAAAAAAGTTTGGAGGGTTCGAGAAATATAAAAAAAATATTTTTGAGATCTACTCAACAAAACTCACAACCTGCACTATGTCATTAGCCGGGTGTATTTAATTTTTTTTATTTTGTCGCATAGTGTTATCTATCACTTTAAAAAGGGAGAAACAAACCAATTGTTATGTTGGTTGCTAAATCATTACTTATGAATCCACTCCCGGTACCTTTAATTACCAAAGTCTTTATAATTGCTTTGGTTTTATTTGTAATTTAAGTCATCAGTTTAGTTGGAATTCATTTCCATATGCCATATGAGGTGTGTGCGAGTAAATTAAAAACAAATAAAATTAACACAACGATCACATTTCCACTGCAATCGAATACCATTGAAAATAGACAGAAGACGTACTGGCAAATGTACATGGCCAATAATAATAACAGGTGAATATAGCATAAATAAGTTTGTTATTGTTGTTGTTCGTTTCACATTTAAAACAACTTATTATTCTTCTATAAAAAAAAAAAAACAAGAAAAAAAAAACCGAAACCAAAGCCAATTGAAATTGAAAAGTAAACCAAGTAAACATTCACATATGTATGTATGGTATGTATGTACATATGTATGGTATGTATGTATGGTATGTATGTAGGTATGTACAGTATATGCACAATAGCAACTACAAAAACAACTGCCAGAAGTGGCAGCCAGTTGCAGTGGCAGTCTAAAAAAATATATGCACGTACTCGCTCGTGTTTATGGACTCGTTAAATATATAGAAAAAGTACGAGTAAAAATGTTTCCACACAAGCTCTGATTCTAATGTTACCAAGGTGACCTCGTTTCCGGCTTGTTTAATTGTGGCAAACGTCAGTTTGACGCTTCAAAAATGAGTTGTTCTCTAAAACTTTAGAATTGAAGCCAAAGCAGAAGCCACAGACTCTTCATAATCTTAAGAAAAATAGAAAATAATTACAAACACACACACACACATGTGCACACAATATTCTTTTAACGAAACAGGCTTAAACGCTCTTTCTCTCTTTCTCTTCAATGGCTTGTTAAAAACCCCACAGTTTATCAATCAATTGACTTTCCGATGATCGTTTCAGTCGTTGACTTCCATATGACTGTATCACGTCTGTCTGTTTGTTTGTCTAAATATTTCCATACTTTTCCTAGAACGTGGTTTTCATAAGTTTCCAAACCAGAACAAGCCAAAGTAAACAAACCAACACAAGCGAAAAAAAGAATCAAAATTGGTGTCATTAATCTTAATGTGTGACTAGAATGTCGGTCACACCATGAATTAAAAAAAAATTAATAAAAAAAACGCATAAAAAACTTTATGAAATTAAATCTAAGTAAAGAAAAACATTAAAAATGGGTAAGAATGGCAGAATGTGGTAAAGAAAAGTATAAAATGGAGCACCATGAACAACAGAGCCTGTTACCTACCATCACAGTGCAATTGTCAAACAAGTTTCGAACTTTCTTTTGGGCACAAAATAAACAAGGCAGCCAGCAAGCCAACGAAACAATTCAAATAAACCAGCGCGTAGAAATAAATATAAATCAACTGAAACGAAAACTTTTAATAAAAAAAAAAAAAAAACAAATGCTTAACGAAAATTATTTTCATTTTTTTCTTTTTTTTTCTCTTTTCTTTCATAACGAAAGTAATTGTTGCCTACTTAGACTAAGTGAATGTTGCACAATGGGCTGTACGTGTTCTGTGTTCATGTTTATATTTTTATTTTATTTTTTCATATACAAAGTACACTGTAGTAGTAGTAGTAGTACACTGATATTAACATGGTGAATTGTGTTGGTACTAGGCACATAGATTCTGGAATAGACATTAGATTTGGGTGGGGTGTCACAAAGCCATAGGACATAAAGCCATAATTTTGATATGGCCTTAAGTCTCATATCAATTTTAGTGAAATGGGACATAAAGCCATTATGGTTATATGTCCCATTTGATGTTTTGCGTTACAAATGCTTTATTTCACTAAATATGCCTATTTATCTATGAAATTAATGATTTAAAAAAATCCAAAATTTCTAGGCTCCAGGAATTACAGTTGCAAACATTTTGTGAAAGGAAAAATCCTTAGTGTTATCATTGGAAAATATTTTTTTTATTCTTGTGACGCACGCAGGAAAACTTTATTCAGCGAAGCCACTTGCCGCGTCCTACTGGAGGAAAAAACTCCTAAGCGCGGCCGCAGGCCGCCACGCAGAAAAATTTTATTATGCGAAGCCAGATTTCAATACTTAACTTTAGTGTCTCAGGAACTGAAATGAGAGATAAAGCCGCTTTCTGATATTGCTAATGTGAGCTAAGGCCATGATGGCTTTATCATGCAATCATTATTGAAAATATGGCTTTATGTCTCATTTTCGGAAAAAAATTTATGGCGTTAAGTCCCATTATAATGAGACTTAATGGCATATGCCCTTATGTCTCAATGGAATGGGACTTAACATCATATGGCTTTATGTCCTATGGCTTTGTGACACCCCACCTAGATTTGAGTGTGTTTATATTTTTTAACACACTGCAACGGCCTATCCATGAAGAGCGTTCTATAACATACATATACGTACATACGTACATACTGAAACATACTGATGAAAAACCAATTCCCTCCAAAGTGTTTTCAGCGATCTTTAGGCCAATAGGCTAGAAAGGTACAGAAGCATAAGAAAGGAAAGTGTTACGTAAAAAATATGATGCTCAGGAATAAGTCCAATATTGTTTTAAGATTTTTAAGTGTTGTCTTAGGTTCAAATATTCAATTTCCTCTTGACTTCCTGACTTCCACTGAAAGGTTTATACGTACGTACATACATACTTAGGACTACGACCTAGCTTCTCACACCACTTATGTTGTGTGTGTTAATTTTCTACATGAGTGGCGGGAGCTACAGTTTAAAGCCAACTACGACAGATTTTTGAGAAACTTTTTCATGGCAATTTTATTTATTCCCTGAGTTTTTGCCAGAAATCTGCTGAGAGGAAGTCGCCGAAAAAATTTCTTTTTCATATTTTGTTTTGTTGGAGATACATGACCTGCAACACACTACCTACTAGACTACGGCGACTACAGAGCTTAATATAGAGACTAATAACATAGGAAGGTTAGGCAGTTCCATCTCTTAGCAAAAAATTGAACGCAATTACCAAAGTTCATCAACACTACGTCCTAGACAAATGTACAAAAGGAATTTGTTTCCAGGTAATGGCAAATCTCTCCTTCTAGAATCTATTACAGAAACAAAGTAAAGCTTTATGAAAGCCATAATGTTAGAATATGTACTGATTCTGACCATACGGAAACTGATGCTAACAGTTTATCTGGTTGGTTTACGTCGTCGGTCAGCAGTAACGGTCAAGCAGTGTATAGAGAGTTTAACGATCTACTAAATACCACAACATTCTCTATCAAATATCATTGCGTGGCCTCATTATGCTGTTCAAGAATTATTACTTATTTAGAGCATTACATTTGCAATATTATTACGTAGAGGACAAATGGCCTACAGCTTTAAGAATAGCTCTCTGAGTTGGCCTAACGTTTTATGAAACTCAATATAGAAGTGGCACAATGTTATCTTGCACAAGGCTTTGTGACATTAGGTTCTTGGTAAGAAATCGTTTATTTCAAAAGTAATATGACATATGGAAACTAAACGTCATCAATTAATTACAATTAGAACCACATTTCCTTAACAAGTGCTTTCTGAGCTTATTTAATACAAAAAAAGAAGCCTAAAGCCACACAAAATAGTTCTCGGAAGTCTAAAATATAAAATTTTGGTTATTCCAGAAGTTATACAATTACAAGATAAAACTCTTCCTTGAGACTCAGTGTTACTGGTTTGTAAGAACCTAGAAACCTATGTTTTAACCCTGAGACATTCGTACATGACTCTGCCAAATGCTTGAGATACGATTGTACAGCAACTATTCCCATTAAATGCACTTCTTATGATTTTGTAGAAAGTTTGAACACAATTGGTAGTGGACTTATTGCCCTTTACAGCACCACTTTGTTAGGTCCTTGGCAGGTTTGTTATACCAACATTCTTGTCGATTTCATTCCTATTAAATTTTTTGTTACACATTTTATCGAACTCTCTTATTATGTCAAACTCTAGAGGTTTTTGTTGGTTGTATTATTATGCCATAATATGTGCCTCTTATACTGCGATCTGCAGTCTAGCCAACTGTCGTTCGTCTTAGTTGTGGCCTATAGGTTTATATGAGTCCACTGTATGCACTGGTTGCTTTATTAAACCTTGCCCTATTGTGCCTATTCTATGTTCGTTGCTTCAAAATGCATGGCACAACACTTTTTTATTTTCTTCTCTTAGCTAACTGTTTTTGGTTAGCTTTACAGGAGTATTTATTATGAGATGCATGCAGAATAACCTTCGTGAGTATATTGTAACTAATTTCAACAGTTCTGGTAGTCTGCTAAAGCTCTCGAAACTAAAATTTTGTCGCTACTGCTGATTTTACAATAGCAGTAGAAATATTGTTCACATCACTGCATAAATTTTAAGCGAAAACGGATTTAAAATTATCATGAAGGGAATTATGTATCTTTGTTAGTATCATTTCAAGCGTAATCACTAGCGCATTATGATGGATATTCGTGCAGTTAGCTTAAGTATAACGGGTGTGGTCGCATGTCATAATTAATACTTTGTGTACGGAGTCTTCCAAACATTTTGTTAGAGTTTCCGACTTTTGAGTTTCTAGAAGTTGACAAAAAAAAAAAATTCTCTCGATATACACTTGTGGACACACAATTAAGTCACTAAAGCAAATTTTTCATTTTTGTAAAAATTAAAAAGATTTAAGAAGAATGGAAACAAAAACAACTAATATTTATTAATTTCATATGCTTAATAATTAATTAACAACAAAAACTTAAATACTTATTCATTATAAAAAATGTTTTGGTACGAAGTTGATATCAGACTTAAAATTTAAGTGGACACATAATTAAGTCATCTGAAAAAAATTATTGAAAATTTAATTTAATTGCTTTATTTTTCACCCAAACTATTTCGAACCTTGAATATTTTGTGGAGTACCGTTTTTGGCGTATTATTTCAGTACATCTTTGTGGCATTGAGTTGATTAAATTGCGACACTGCTCAGGACTAATGTTATTCCATCCTGCCAGGATAACCTGCAAAGTGCTTTTTTGCTGCTAGGTTTTTTGGCTGCAACTGTTCGTTTTATGATCCCCCCAAAGATTTTCAATAGGATTCAGATCGAGACTTTGAGCTGGCCAATCAAGAACCCTATGAAATTAATAAATGTTAGTTGTTTTTGTTTCCATTCTTCTTAAATCTTTTTAATTTTTACAAAAATGAAAAATTTGCTTAAGTGACTTAATTGTGTGTCCACGACTGTACATCGAAAAAATGCAAATATTTTTATGTGCATGCCATAGTTTTAGTGCGGAGTCGTCTCTAGAGCTTCCAAATATTTTGTAGTTAAAATTTTAACGGAAAAGATGAGAACTTTTTACGTGCAATTAGAAGAACTGGCTGGCGGATTTTAATCAAAAAACTTTTTTAATTGACGACAGAAATTAATTTGAAAAAGAAAAATAAAAAATAAACTTATTTTAAAATCTATTTTAAAAATTAATTTATTATTGTTCATGTACAACAACAATTATTAAAACAGGTTATTAACTAATAATTAGTGGAGTATACAGTTTGTATTGCTGCTTACTTGTATTACTGTCTTCATATGCTTTTGTATCGTCTCTATTCATTATTATTTATTTATTTACTGTATTTATTTTATTATTTGTTAAAAAAACAATAAACAAAAACACTTTTTTATTTGAATATTAATTTTCTGTATATTTTGTTGTGTTCCATATGATCGATCACAGTTGTCAGTCGTCATTATTGGCCTGAGTCATTCAATATTTCGAACGTGTTTGTCCGTCCATTTAGTAAGTTTGTCTAAAAATTATGACCATAAAAAGCAAATACAACAAGAAGGTTTCTTCCTTATTTAATTAATGTAATCGATACTATTTTTGTTTTTGTTTTTGTTTTTTTTTCTTTTTCTTTTCTTCCTATACATATTGAATTTCTTCCACTTTCTAATTAATCTGAAACTAATGCTTCCACCCTCACTCACGCACTTTTGTCGATTGTCGTCGATTGGCTTTAAAAAAGCTTTTAAAGAATCCCTTTAAATTTCGTAAACGAATATTAAGTGCAGCCGATGTGGTGTTATGGGAGAGTATGGTAAGTCGTAAATATTAATGAAGAATTTGTTTTTTTTCTTTTTAAATTTTAATTGAAATTAGAAATATGTACTTCCGTTACAATTTTTATTGCCAAATACGTTCTAGGTGTGCACACTTTTAAATAAAATTTGTTAAACGCAGTTATTCGAATATAGTGAAAGCTTTTTGTAACGAATTAATTTGTTAGGTTAGATTAATTACATCGAATAGGGTGCCGATATTGAATTCTCGAATCCCCATTTGGATGCAATTATGTGATTCCACTATAGTACCCTTGCAGTACGTAGAAGAGTTAACCCTCCTAATACAATATTGTACCATTAAAATGCTCAAGAGTACCCAAATTAATGTAAGAGTTCCTAAGAACTAGTATATGCCTATAACTACGCTATTATAACGATATAGTTCATTTTCATATAGAGAGCGAACTGCTCTGGTTTCATAACAATAGTCATCAGATTGCTGATATCACTATCTAACCATTTTGATATTCTGATGAACTCATATAACGCTTACTAACATCGATTGACATCTAATAGCTCTACTTTTTAATAGCGTTACTCTCTACAAACCTTTTTCTCTTTACTGATAGTCGCCCTAGTCTAGTAAAGCGTCCGCCAAATAACTTTTTTTTTTTGAAAATACTTTAAAAAAAACTACTGAATATTTTCTCAAATTTCTTTTTTTATTTGAAAGTATAATCCTTCCGGTTAATAATGGAAAATAATTTCATTCAAATGTCTGCCTCGGCTGGCCATGCAGTAGCCTACACGATCGGTCCAATTTTTAAGCACATTATCGATTGTGTGCAGCTGTATTTCACCAATGGCTTCACGAATATTGTCCTTAAAAGCGTCAATTGTCTCTGGCTTGTCGGCGTAACACTTATCTTTGACGGCACCCCACAAATAACAGTCCAACGGTGTTAAATCGCAGCTCCGAGGTGGCCAAACGACATCAGCTCTGCGACTGATAAGGCGATCTTCAGAAACAGGGCGCAAAACATCGAGTGTAGCTTCGGCTATGTGGCACGTAGCGCCGTCCTGTTGAAACCAAATGTTGCCAATATCCTCCTCTTCAATTTTTGTGAACAAAAATTCGTTCAACATGGCTCGATAACGATCGCCATTGACTGTAACGGCCACTCCTTGCTCATTTTCGAAGAAAAATGGCCCAATTATGCCTCTGGACCAAAATCCGCCCCAAACAGTGACTAGTTTTGGGTGCGTCGGCTTTTCAATGTATGCGTTCGGGTTTTCTGTGCCCCAAATGCGACAATTTTGCTTGTTTACATACCCGCCAAGATCAAAATGAGCTTCATCTGAAAAGATGATTTTTTTGCCAAAATCAGCATCTTCTGTAAGTCGATCGCAGGCCCACTTAGCGAAGCGAAAACGCATTGGATGGAACCATATTCGTTCAGCGGAGGGATAAAACTAATTATCTGTCAAATCAGACATGAGCTAAGTATTACCATTCTCGAAAAAAGCACTAGTTGAAAAAAAAACGTTAGATGGCGGACCCGATAGATAGTGTGTTGGCTTATTAGACGTGAGGCCATCTTTTTCTCTTTGCTGACAGTCGTCCTAGCCTAGTAGGTAGTGTGTTGGCTTATTAGACGTGAGGTCACGGCTCAAATCCCAGTTTAGATATCTCCAAAAAAGCAAAACATGAAGAACATATTTCTTCGGCTTCTGCCTCTCAGCAAATTTCTGGCAAAAACCCCGAGAGTAAATAAAAAATTGTCAAGAAAAGTTTAAAAAAAAAAAACTTCCCATTTGAAATCGACTTTAAACGGGATATACATACAGTTTAAAGCTACAGCCACTCATGTATAAAAATAACACACACAACATAAGTGGTGTAAGAAGCTAGGTCATAATCCGAACTGAAGGATTCTAATGACCAATTATGTATGTATGATAGTGCCACTGCAAATGCCATTATAAGCGCGACATAGTTTGCTTGCATAAGTGATGAACCCAACAAACAAATGTTTAATAGCCTTTGTGAGCTCATGTCAAAGCAGATGATGTCTACTAATCAATCAAACTAATCCTTCTGGACATGAATTAGTTTAGTGGCGAGGAACATTTTGTTGATTGAAATGTACTTTCTCGATGATTTTTTTGGAAGCAAATTTTAGCCTATTGATTTTACAAATTCAAAAGCTATGATGAGAAACTTGTTCTTTCCTCATTCGGGTTTGTTGTCGACTATTGTAATATCTTGCGTTAGTTTTAGGAAGATATCTTGCGGGAGGTTCAAAACATTTGACTTTGTATACTACGTTAGGGGCGAGTAACACATAGAATAAGAATATTTATGGTTGAATAAACAAACAAAATAAATTAAAGCTCTGTGAAAATTTAAAAAAAAAAATAAAAATAGTGTTTTAAAATAGATAGAGACTATTTAAAAAAGCATAAAAATAAACAATAATACCCGGTTATTTTTGAGTGCAGGAATTTTGGTGGAAAATATATAGATAATGGCTGAATGCAGTAAATGCAGATCAGCAATTAGGGGAGAAAGTGGCATTAGATGCAATGGTGTATGCGATAAAGTTTTTCACTTTACAAGAAAATGTGCCGGTATCGATCAATATTCGGCGAAAATTATTGATGAAGACAATTATGTTCGTTTTATTTGTGATGACTGCATGCAGTATATACAAAATGTAGACCTTGTTTTAAGGGATATACAAGATGGAGTGAATAAAAATAAACAAACATTACTTGAATATAAAAATGAATTTGAAAGCTCGCTGAAGCAAAATGAAAGTGAAATAAAGGCATTACTAGAAGCAATTGAAATGAGATACGATGAAAGATTTAAAAAAATAGATAAAATTCAAAAAATGTGTGAAAACAACGTAGAAGTGGTAAAGAATTTATATGGAAACATAAACGAAGTTGAAAATAAAAACAAAGATATGTATAACATAATAGAGAAAAGTAATTTAAAAATGTGCAATGAAATAAAGAAGGTGATAAACGATACAAACGTCAAAACGAAAATGACTTATGCTCAAACGGTTGCAAAAAATATAGAGATGCCAGATGTCTCGAAAAATTTCCCTTTGATTATTAAACCAAAGGAAAAACAAAGTGTAGTAAAAACAAAGGAAGAATTAAATAAAAAAGTAAATCCAATAAATTTTAAAATAACGAATGTTGAGAATAAAAAAAACGGTGCAATAGTTATTCGAAGCGAGAATACCGAAGAAAGAGATAAAATGAAAAAAGCAATACAAAATGAGATAAGTGGAGATTATGAAATAACGGTTCCAAAACAAGTTGAAATGCACATAATAGTAACGGACATGAATTTCAAAATACCCGAAAAAGAACTTATGGAAAAAATTAAAAGACAAAATGAAATACTAGAAAAAAGTGAGATGGAAATAATTAAAATGTTTGAAACAAAAAGATACAATAAAACAATTTATAATGCTAAAATAAAAATCGATAATGAATCATATTCTCAAGTTATGAAAAATCAGAAAATAAATGTTGGATGGGACAGATGCAGAGTTTTCGATGGAACAAATGTCCTACAATGTTTCAAGTGCCATGGATACAATCATAAAGCATCTGAGTGTAAAAATGAAGATATTTGTTATAAGTGCCATGGAAAACACAAAAGTACTGAGTGCAATAAGGAGATTATTAATAAATGTATAAATTGTATTAAAGAAAATAATAGACTTAATTTAGGATTAGACGAAAATCATAACACTAATAATAGAGAATGCCCGGTATATCAGAATAAACTTAGTTTAAAAAAGAAGAGGATAGGCATAATGTCCTAACAACCAACGCAATGGCATGGAATATATACCAATATACAAGGTTTGCTAAATAATTTTAATCAACTGGAAATAGTAATCGAGGAAAATAAACCAGACTTTATAATGTTATCTGAAACACACTTGACAGATGAAGTGGATGAATCCGAAATTGAAATGGAACAATATCATCAATTTAGAACATTATCAAAATCCAATAGAACCGGAGGTGTAATTGTATATTTTAAAAAATGTTGGAACATCAAGAAAATTAAGGAATATGTAAAAGAAACAAAATACTGGATAAGTGCCTTTAAAGCAAACTACGAAAAAACATCATTTTTGATAACGGTTGTTTACAGATCGCCAAGTAGTTCCAAAGGTGAATTTTGCAATGATTTTCAGGAAGTATTAGAGGAAATATGTGAGGAAAGCTGTGATATCATAATAGTAGGAGATTTTAACATTGACTGGATGAAAGATTTTTATAAAAATAAATTGGAAAGCATAATAAATGACAATGGCCTAAAACAAAAAATGAACGATTGTACTAGAATAACAAATAATTCAAAAACATTAATAGATTATGTGATAACGAATAATGATAATATTATAGCTCAAATTAACATAAATAATAAGATAGCCGATCATGAAACTATCGACATATTTATACATAATGAAGGTATTGCTAATAAAAGAATATCGGAAATAGAAATATTTAAATATAATAAAAACAGATTCAAAAATGAACTAAGTGCAATAATGGAAAATAAGGAAATAAATAATTTAGACTGTTACGTAAACCATCTTGATAAATGTCTCGAGGACACAATAAAAAAATTTACTTTTAAAAAACTAATAAATGAAAAATATAATAAGAATAAATGGTTCAGTAATGATATTAGAATTATGAAAATGGAAAAAATTTTTAAATATCAAAGAGCGATTACTGAAGATACTATTGAGGCATGGGAAAACTATAAAATAATAAGGAATAAATATAAAGTGACTATCGAGAACGAAAAAAATAAATTTATAGATAATAAAATATGTAATACAAATGGCCAAAAGGAAATGTGGAGCAAAATAAAGGAACTAGTTTTAAGGAAACCCAGATCTGTGATAAAGACTGTGATTTTTAACAATATAGAATATAATGATAATATACAAATAGCTAATGAATTCAATAAATATTTTGTTAATAGTATTAAGGAAATAAATAATTCCATTGAATTTGTGCAATATGAAAATAAAATAGCTGTGATAGACATTAAATTTAAATTTCGTGCAATAAATCTACAAGAAATAAAAATTATATGTAAAGAATTAAATAAAAAATCAGATTACAATAGAATAAATAACAACATAATATTGGATAACTGGGACATAGTAGGCGATAGAATAATGAATATAGTAAACAAGTCTTTAGAATCTGGAGCATTTCCTAATAACTGGAAGGAATCAATAATTACACCTATTGAGAAAGTGAAAAATACAATGAAATGCGAAGACTTTCGGCCTATCAATGGTCTAAAAACGTGTGAAAAAATCCTCGAGAAAACTGTCAAAAACCAATTGGAAGAATATATAGAAAAACATAAAATTTTTTCAAAATATCAATCTGGATTCCGAAAGAAACATTCATGCGAGACTGCTTTAAGTTACGTTATAAATAGATGGAAATATATGGAGAAAAACAATAAAATTTTAGCTATTTTTCTAGATTTCAAAAGGGCATTTGAAACAATCGATCGTGAAATTTTATTAAAAAAACTATACAACTACGGTATACAAGATAACGAATTGAAATGGTTCCAATCATATCTAAACAATAGAAGACAAATTACAAAAATTAATAACGTAAAATCAATGGAATCCCCAGGGATCAATTCTGGGGGCACTTTTATTCATCATATATATCAATGATTTGGAGAAAGTTTTGGAAAAGTGTGAAATAGTACTTTACGCTGATGATACTCTGATTTTTTCAGAAGCACCAACAGATGAAATGTGCTATGAAAATTTGCAAATGGACATGGACAGGATTAACAAGTGGCTGAAAATGAACAAATTAAAATTAAACGAAAGTAAAACAAAGATAATGCAAATCAATATGAACAATAATATACCTTTTAAGATAAATGATGTGATAATCGAAAAAGTAAATAAAATAAAATATCTGGGTTTTTTAATAGATAAAGATTTAAATTTCAAAGAACATTTAGAATATATATGTAAAAAAATTGGAAAGAAAATAGGATTTTTTAAACGCATTAGAAATAAACTCTCAATAATGACAGCGATAAACGTATACAATACGATTGTTAAACCTCATTTTGAGTACGGATCAACTATATTATATACGTGCTGCACAGATGAGCAAATAAATAGGTTACAGAAATTACAGAACAAGGCCATGCGAACTATTTTAAAATGCAACCGTTTTACTTCAATACAATATATGTTGGACACCTTAAAATGGATGAACATTCGGCAAAGAATAGAGTTAACGACACTGACATTCGTCAAGAAAATGGATATGGGCAATGCACCTGACTATCTAGTTGAGCAATTACAATATGTTGGCGATTCTCAACCATATAATCTACGGAATAACAGTGAATTCAGACTACAACGATCAGATACTAATGCAACGCAACGTTCACTATTCTACAAAGGACTTAGAGAGTATAACATGCTGCCATCTAGTATAAAAAATGAGGAAAATATTAATATTTTTAGAAAGAAAATTGTGAATTTTATTAGATATAACAATGTTAACTAAATTAGAGCTTTAAATTAAATTAATGATTGATTTAAATATTATATAATAAATGTAATGTAAAAGTATTAAAAATACTACTAATAATTAAATAAAATAAAAAAAAAAAGTGAGGCCGCGATTCGAACTTCAGGTCACACATCTCGATCAAAGCAAAATATGAAAGAAATATTATTTCGGCTTCTGGTTCTCAGCAGATTTCTGGCAAAAACTCTGAGAGTAAATAAAATTGCCATGAATAGATTCGCCAAAATCTCTCAATCGGAATCGATTTTAAATGATAGGGTCCGCCACTTATCTATTAAATTGACACACACGACATAACTGATGTGAGTAACTAGGTTGTAATCCTAATTGAAAGGTTTGTAACAGAGATCAGCAACGAGTATTCAAAACGATGAGTAGATTCGAGTCATACTTATAATTTCAGCTACTTATACGCATTCATACTTATTTTAATATCATACTCATACTACTCATATTCAAAGTTAGAAATACTCATCGTACTCATACTTAACAATACGCACGATGTTGTTGATTTCGACTCTCCATGATTCAACATATACACGAAGCACAAAATAAGTATGATTCGAGTACGAACACCACAATACTCGCTAGAAGGTTGTGTGTGTGCTTTGCTTGCTGTCTTTGTCTTTTCTTTTCTCTTCTTTTGTAAATGCAACAATAACTACTACTGTAAATTTTGATGAATGATTCGAGTGACTCGAATCATTCGTAAGTATTATAAGTATTTTTCTAAATTTATGAATCTGAATGAGTAGGCGAATGAATCAAACAATGAATCGAATGTTGTGTTTGATGTCAACGTTGTACTCATACTCATTGCAACCTATACTTATAAATCAATGTTGAATTTTAATACTCTTGACTCACTCATACTCAAAATTTCATAAGTACCTATGAGTAGCGAAAATACTATTCATTGCTGATCTCTGGTTTGTAATATCTAATTACGTACATACATACACAGGCCTACAAAAGTATACATACGATTAACAAATTGCACAAATTTCTGAACCAGTGCAAAAGACCGTCTTAAAATCGAAGAAAGTTGTCAGACAATTATAAAGATTTTCAACGAAAACGGATTGGTTAAAAAATTTCTGAAATTTGTTAACCGTATGTATACTTTTGTGGCCCTGTGTATGTATGTAATTGTGTTCTATAAACAGCTCAACATATTGGCCTATTACTGTGTCATGTTGGTGACTGTCCTGCCATGGAAGCTTTACTGTAAACTAAAAAAAAAACAATTTATTCACTTCACTTAGATTGTCTTTTTATGGGAAAAAAATTTTTAAACGTATTACAGAAATTCTTAATTTGATTTAAATTTGCGCAATTAACCAAATGTGGTTGGCGTTAAGCAGGCCAAAATAGAATATAATTTGTAATGTTTTTTGGCCGCAGTGCCAAGAATCAGGTTTAAAACATTTTTGGCTTTTATTACGGAATGATTATTGCAACCATAACGTTATTATAAAAAAAATTACATGAAACTTAAATTAAAAATACTTGAATTATTGCGTATTTATGGGTCATATTATATTATTCTTTAACTTGTTCTAGTTTTTGAATTTATTTGTTTAGTCTGGTTATTTAAGTCCATGAAATAAGAAAACCCGTCTTGTCTTTCTATTTCTATTTTTTAATATTTTTTTATTCCATTTTTAATATTAAAAAATAATCAGTTTTGTTTTTATTTTTGTATTTAAACTCGTTCTTTAGAATGTTTCTTTTCGTCATTGTGGTATAATTTGTTTTATTTACATTTCGTTTTATTTTATTTTATTTACATTTTATTGTTGTTTTATTCTGAATATTATTAATTAGTATTAAGTAATTCAAAATGTAATTAACGCCAGTTTCTTTTTTCCCTGTTTTTTCTTTCTTCTTAAAATTGAATTTCTGACTTAGATAAACCCGCTTAAAAGCATTTAAACTGATTTAAATTTACTTGAAATCTTAATTAAATATTATTTTGTCTACCGTTTGTTGTTGTTTTGTGTTTTTATTTTTTAAGTTTTTTTTTTGCGTTTTTGAACTTAACACCTCGAAAATATACCGTTAACAAACAGTTGTTACGGTAGTTTAGTTAAACCGTACTTTATACTTAAATTCTCTGTAATGCTCTTTATTATGTTGGGTGTTTAAGCAATCAGCTGCTACTGCACAGTGTGATGTTTTTAACAAAAAGACAAAAAAAAAAAGTGGATAAAATTAAGAGTGAAACCTTTTGATTGTTATTGATAAGGAAATGTGCCAGAAGTGCTAAGATTTTGTATTTAATTTTATGTAACAAAGAACGATTTACGTCGTAGAATGTTCCGGAAAAAGGCTACATAAATCGAAACGACGTAAATCGAATTTCATATTGCTCATACAACAAAGTAGTATAGGGTCCGCCAAATAACTTTTTTTTTTTTTTTTGAAAATGCTTTAAAAAAAAACTACTGAATATTTTCTCAAATTTCTTTTTTTATTTGAAATTACAATCCTTCCGGTTAATAATGGAAAATAATTTCATTCAAATGGCTGCCTCGGCTGGCCATGCAGTAGCCTACACGATCGGTCCAATTTTTAAGCACATTATCGATTGTGTGCAGCTGTATTTCACCAATGGCTTCACGAATATTGTCCTTTAAAGCGTCAATTGTCTCTGGCTTGTCGGCGTAACACGCTTTCGTTTATCGATGAGGATGCCAGTTTCTTTCACTTTTTTCACAAGATAACGAACATACGGAGTTGACGGTGCTTCTCTTCTTCCAAAATCCATACGCAATTTTTGCACACATTCTGCAACATTACCATGATTTTCAAAGTAATATCGCAATATTTCCCAGCGTTGTTCAAGCGTATACACAACCATATTCGTTCAGCGGAAGGATAAAACTAATTATCTGTCAAATCAGACATGAGCTAAGTGTTACCATTCACGAAATAAGCACCAGAGATCTGCAATGAATCGTTTTTCCGCTACTCATAAGCACTCATGCAATTTTGAGTATGAGTGAATCAACAGAATTGAAATTCAACTACTCTGATTCATTCGTACTCGCTACAGCATTGATTTATAAGTATAGGTTACAATGAGTATGAGTACAACGTTGACATCAAACTCACAACATTCGAAATGTGTTTGATTCATACGCCTACTCATTCTGATTCATAAATTTAGAAAAATACTTATAATACTTATAAGTGATTCGAGTGGCTCGAATCATTCATCAAAATTTTGTGCATATACAAACAAAGAAGAAAGGAAAGACAAAGACAACAAGCAAAGCATACACACAATCTTCTTGTGAGTATAGTAGTGTTCGTACGCGAATCATACTTATTTTGTGCTTCGTGTAAATGTTAAGTAGAGACGAGTCGAAGTCAATAACATCATGCGTATTGTTAAGTATGAGTACGATGAGTATTTCTAACTTTGAATATGAGTAGTATGAGTATGATATTAAAATAAGTATGAATGCGTATAAGTAGCTGAAATTATAAGTATGGCTCGAATCTACTCATCGTTTTGAATACTCGTTCCTGATCTCTGATAAGCACTAGCTGAAAAAAAAAAACGTTAGATGGCGGACCCGATATGTTTTTAACAAGGAACTTAAAAAAGTTACCGTAATCTTTCGATTTACGTACGTCACAGTTGGTTCCAAAAAAAGGCGACGTAAATCGAATGACAACGCAAATCGAAGTTGAAGGGAACAAAATTTTTGAC
The DNA here is from genome assembly GCA_927399465.1 of Sarcophaga caerulescens. Lineage (NCBI taxonomy): Eukaryota > Metazoa > Arthropoda > Insecta > Diptera > Sarcophagidae > Sarcophaga > Sarcophaga caerulescens. The sequence continues at coordinate 55,274,761 of OV656873.1, forward strand.
GACGTTAATCGAAACAACGTAAATCGAGACGACGTAAATCGAGGGAATACTGTACTTATTTAGTTAATTAATCATTACAATTCTTCAGTCAGGATTTCGACCTAGTTTGTCATATCACTTATGTTATGTGTGTGCAGTACAATGGGTCAATTCGCCCTCCGGGTACTTTACTTGTCTTAACGACAAGTACACGTCCTCTAACCTATGTTATGTGTGTTAATAACACAGCCATGCATAGGTTTTGCAAATAAGATGGCTCCAGGTGTTTCCGAAGGCAAAAACTTTCCATCACGTCAGGTTTTCGTGATTTTTTAATTTTCAAGTAAATCTGATCAATTGTTATAAACCTTGACCACCATATTGGATCCGACATTTTGAATTTTTTAAATCTGAATCTGAAGATCTGTAATCAGCGACCCCAAAAACCCTTGACTAACAATTTTCAAGTAAATCTGATTAATTTTTAAGGACCTCCGTAATGTGTTTCTTTTTCTCTTGCACCCCTTGACATAAACCCACCCCCTACTTTAAGAGTGCATGCAATCAATTTGGCTTTGAGCTCATTTTAGAGAGCAAAGATCAATTGTCAATTTCTGACAGTAGTGATGGTTCTAGCACGTCAGTGTTTAGCTCTACAATTTTTCAAAAATGGCCAAAAACGCTATTTTTAGGGGTTTGAACACTTTTTTTTTTCCAAATTTGCAGGGCTGTGTAATTTAATCCATGAGGGGTGAAATCTAAAGTTGGCTGCGAACGACAGATTTTAGAAGCTGTCATGGTCAGAATTTCTTTTACTTCAGATAGATAAATAAGTTGGACCAATATATGGCGGTAATATGATAACGCCTTCACTACAAAGTATTTTATATAAAACTTAGGTTAGGTTACCTATTAAGAGTGGTTGGATTCTGAGCTAGTTTTAATCCCCATATTATATTCATTGTCTTCTGTAGTTAAACATATATGTAGTTCACCTATATCTCCTGTATCCGTGATCTTCTCCTCTAACGGAATAATATAAACAAAAATATTTCTTTTGGTGACTTCCTCTCAGCAGTCTTCTGGCAAAAACTCTGAGAGTAAAAGAAAATTACCCTTGAAAAGTTTCTGATAAATCTGTCATTCGAAGTCGACGTTAAACTGCAGGTTCTGCCACTCATGAAATTAACACTTGCAATGTGGGTTGTGTGAGAAACTAGGTTGTAATTCCTTCTGAAGTGTTATGATGAACAATTAAGTAAGTAATCTAGTAGGAGAAGGAAGCTCCACTATAGTGAGGTATCTGTTCGATGGTCTGTATGGAGTTAAATAAAACTCAAATTTTATTGAAAACTACATTGAAAACTTACGAGAGGACTTCAAAAATAATTCCATTGCGTGGACTATCCTTTCCATTTTCTTGCTGAATTTAAATTTTGTTTTTAAGAAATCCACTGTGTTTTAATAAAGCAATGTCTGCAATAGTTTAAACGTTTTGCGCAGTACTGGCACATCGATGTACCTTACAATCCTGAATTTGCTTTTCTTTTAGTCAAGGCAATACCGGCAAAGGGTCTTTTTCCAGAACTGTAGGCTGCAGTTGTTCTTCTCCTTCTTACGATTACAGCTTCGTAGTCCAATTCTAAAAAGAGCGTCAAAAATTGAAGTTGTAAGTGGCTTTAATACAAAAAAGTATAGGAATATCCTTCTGGTTGAGGCAAGTTTGCAATGTACTTTCAATTCACAGGGCAGTTAACCTAAATTATTAAGGGGAACCTTGTAAGAGTTGCATATCACCTCCGAAAATACCCGTTTTGAGTATTATAAAACAAGTGCTATCCCAGTCGTTTCACTTAAAATAGAGATTAACGATGCGCTTAAGAAAGTTGTTGATTTCAGATGTCGGCACAAAGAGAACATGATAAAAATGTGATTGTATGTGTGAGAGGCATGTGTATAACTCAGAAGAAAATTGTTAGTAATATTTTCAAGTGTATTCTAATATTTTCAAGTGTAACCTAATAATATGTAAAATATATGTTGTGGAAAATACAGAAAAAATGTATAGCGCCAAATCCCTAAAGACTGCGTATTTAACTTGAGAAATATTCTTCCAAAAATTGAGGTCATTTCTCATTGTTATTAGTGCATCTCATTGGAAAATAGTGAATCCTACTGTAATATTTTTTTGGGTGTATCATTGAAACCTGAAAAAAAGCAACATGAACCTTCTTCTTTAGAAGCTGACAGGCAACTAAATGCAATTTTACGCTCTTTTTAACGAACATTGTTGATGTTCGTGTCCTATGTATGTAAAAAGCCGAAGATGTTCAGCCCCCGGGGGCTATTGGAGCCGACGTCTGCATATAGTCTATGTGCCTTGTAAGTGTTATAACGTGGCAGATTATAAAATCTTGTTATGATTTGATGGTATTCAAAAATAGGTTTATAGTTGGTAGTTTATATAAATATTTATTTTATTAATTTATTTCTGTTTTATTATAAAACAAACAATTTTTTAATGTTTTTCATAAAGCAAGAGAAAAATAAGGAAAAGTTTCAGATGACTCCATAGGTACGTACCCCCAAGGAGAACCCTTAGTAAATTTAAAATTCAAAGGCTTAATATATGAAAATGTTATCCCTTATATTTAGTAGAATATCCTTTAATTGAATTGAATATACAAGTTTTGTTTAGTGTTTTCTGGTGGCACCATGAGAAAGTTTTTCGGTTGACTTTTGTTTGAGGTTTAGCGATTACGTTTGAGATTTGTGAAAATATATTGGAGTACTAAGACTTTTGCTGTACACTGTATGTCAGCGCAATACGCTTGGAGAAGACTTTATAGGGTTACGCTAGAAAGTTCAAGGGAATTAGAATAAATCGTATGGTCGCAGTACTATGGTACCACGTTGAAGTTTAAATATTTGTTAAACCCAAGTGGGAAAGAAAGATCCTTTTTTCCTTAATCTAAGGATAATCTTATTTTCTTTACATTGAATCAATGAAGATGCCAATCTCGATTGAGCCTAAGACAAGTTGACTTATCAGATATTATTTAAAATTTTTTTTTTTAATTTTTATTCTGTATTGACCTCTTACCTCTTGCAATATATTTTAAATATTTTATGGTAATTGTTTGTAGGTAATTATAGAAATTAATAAAAAATTATCCTTTCACTTTTATAATTAAATTTTTAATCCACCCGTTCAACGCTTACTTTTACGAAAAGCTAAAAACATTAAATCATTAAAAATGTTTTCTTTTATTTCTGTTTTTTTTTGCTAATCTCAATAAATGCCACTACGTTCTCATAGCCCCCCATTCCATTTATTTTAGCTTAAATTACAAAGATTGTTTTTTTTTTTCTTTCTGTAAAGCTTTCCTTGAGATCTGTATCGCTTGTTTATTTCACTTTAGGCCGAAGGCTTTGCAATCTTGGCAACACCATCTTAAAATAAAGACAGCGTGCGGGACAGCAATTGATACAAATTCGCAATGAAATGAAATGAAAATAAATAAAAAATTTTTGCTTTTAAAATCCAACGCAAATAATTTAAATTGGTAGCCCACAGGACACATTTACTTGGAATTGAGGTTGCATGTGGCACTAGTGCAATCGTTGGCGTTGGTGCAACTGTGAGTTTTTTCTTTTTAGTTTTCTATGGCGATTGGTACTGCAACTACACTCGGCTCTAACCAAGTTAGGCTTTAAAAAGTATTGAAAATTTTACGCAATTCCATGGAATACAAAATGAAAATGAACAGCGATTTTGCCTTTGCTTTGGAAGAGTTTAAAACACAGCCTCTCTGTCTACCTCTGTGTGGAATAATAAATCGATGATGAATTGAAGTTCGAATAAAAAAAAAATTAAAATGAAAATCGAAATCGAAATCGAAAACAGAAAACAGAAAATGTATTACAACAGATTGGTATACAATTTTATTACGATTACAATTATTTTACAAGCGTAAATTGTTGAAGAGTATTAGCATTAGGGGAAGGTATACTAAGCAACAGTTTTGTCTAATTCATATTAAAATTTAGCTGCTGGTAGTATTTTTTCTTTACGTATCACTTTTTCTTATTAATTTACTTTTTAAAATTCTACTTATTGGCATACCTTCCCCTTATGACTGCAAACATACACATATTGCCTCTTGAAAGATTTGCAATAACGATTTGCTTTTTATTGGTTCAAAATGGAAACATTAAAGAAAAAGAAGAAGAAAACAAAACAAAACACATATAATCGCATAATGTGTGTTTAATGTGCCATATATACCATGTTAGTGCACAGTTACCATATGGAATTACTTATAACAGTAGGGTGGTGCGTGTTAAAGAAAATATATTTTAAAGAAATAACTGTCCAACAGTTGAGTATTTAATTAAATGCACTTGATATGCATTATTGTCCCACAGGCTACAAGAATATATTCCTATGATTCATTCTCATCATGACACAATCTATATGTTGGGCTCGAGACAACACCCATTCTGAATAAGTGTACTTTGAGTCTACAGTGCCCTGTCAAAAGACTAGTTACTAAGCTCAGGTTATTCCTGGATAATCTGATGTATGGCTAACATCTCTTCTTATTGTAGTTTCCCAACAAAAGTTTTGATTGACTCAAACCCACTAGGTTTAAGAGACCCACTTTGCCTGTCTTTATGTTTCCTTTCGTTGAACATACCTTTCCAAATATTTCCTCTTACTCCACAAGGTTCTCATTCTAACAGCGGAATTCTAGTTCTATTATCGGCGTGGGCACTACCCCATTTGCAATCTCATCTGCTTGTTCATTGCATTGAAAATTCCCACATGATTAGGGACAAAGCAAAAGATATCTTATTTTGTTTACCTACCTAGTCAATTCAGTTTCTACAGACAGTCCTATACTATATTCGATTTTTTTTTTTGGTGAAAGCAGCACTCAGGGGATGGCCCCTACTCATGCAGTGCATTGTGCAGGTTTTTTAGGAAAATGGGTTATAGGAAGGTGGAAGAGAGGGAGTAGTGGACATCTCAAGATGCGAACGGCAAGGAAACGAGTTGCTGCTAGGTGATTATAAAATGGCCAGTGCTATACCTTCACCATTAGGCAGTCTACAGCAATCGTCCCCAAGAAGCCCGCACCCTTCAGTCCTAGCTTCTCACACTACTCATGTTCGATTTAAGTTAATATGAGCCCAGTGCTCGAAAGGCGGCCTGACTGTTAGATAGTATTGCTATGTCCTGTCTTTTATACACTCTATCCCATTAAATTGAGCACATTTTTCTGCTTAAGAGATACATGTGAGTTTCGTTCGTGGGGTCGGAATATTTCATTCTGGGATAAACAAAAACTCCAGCTCCAGTTTCAATATATGTATGTTCTTGACCCATTTGTATACAACAAAGGGTGATTTTTTAGCTACTATCTTTTTGGCAACACTCGTTTAAACAGCTCACGCATGTTTCGTGTTTTGTTTCACTGTCAAACATCTTCAGTTTGGTCTATAATTTAACCATGAATCGTCTTACAAACGAACAACGCTTGCAAATCATTGATATATAGTTCCATTATATTCAGAAAAATATCGAGAGTCTCTAAATGACATGGTGAGATATTTATATTGACCGTGACCTGGTGGGATAATAAAGAAAGACTTTGATTTGATCAAACATAATTCATTATTACATTCACCTACCTTCGCTTTGTAAAACTACGTAAACCAGATTGTCTATTGGAACTTCAGGTGCTATCACATGGAAGGTGGCTAATATAAATCGTGGTAATTATATCTTGTTATCATATCATTCATTATCATTCGTTGTTTGATCGCATTTGGATATTATCAGGTTTAGCTGCCACATAACGAAGTATTTTATTTTGTACCAGCAGATTGTACCCGGCGTTGCGCGGGTTATGTAGTTTGGATTAGTTTAAAAAATGAAAAATGTTTTTAAATTAAAAAAAAACTATTTTTTTCTCGTAATCAGTGCATTGACAGGCATCGTTTGGGAGGTATTTTTACAAAAATGGTGGCCATGGGACACCCTATTGATAAATTTTTCTTTAAATTTAAAAAAAAATTATTATTGGGCCATTTTTGCATTAAAAATAACAATAAATAAAAAAACCGGTTTATCGGTTTCGAAACCGGTTTTGAAACAGGTTTCTTAAAAAATGCAATTTTTCAAATTATTCGGAAACCGGCTTAACAAACAACCCAGTTTTTTGAATACTCATTACAATTTGCCCGTTTTTCGCCCCTTTCCCCCTTTTTGGACCCCTTTTGGTCCAACTTTATAAACGGAACACCTCCAATAGTTATTTGGGAAACTTAACCAAGCTAAATCGTAAAAAAATACCTTTAAAACAGATAAAATACAGCATTTATGCATAAAAGTACTCCCATTTTTTCTCCCTTTGTCTCATTTTTTTCCCATTTGGGTCAAAATTTTGAAAAGATTTATTGCCTATAACCTGCACCGACAAAAGCTCGATCAATATCCCAAATTTCAAGAAAATCGGTCCAGGCGTTCAGGCGTGATTGGCTATGCACACAATTTGTCCGTTTTTGGCCCTTTTCTCCCTTTTTGGACCCCTTTTGGTTCAACTTTAGAAACGGAACACCTCCAATAGCTATTTGGGAAACTTAACCAAGCTAAATCGTAAAAAATTACCTATAAAACAGATAAAATACAGCATTTATGCATAAAAGTACTAATTTTTGCCTGTTTTTTCTCCCTTTGTCCCATTTTTTCTGCCCTTTTGGTCAAAATTTTTAAAAGATTTATAGCCTATAACCTGCACCGACAAAAGCTCGATCTATATCCCAAATTTCAAGAAAATCAAAACAAATTAAATTGGCTGGTCATTGAAGGTACTAAGACTGTCAGTGAAGTGTAAAACATTAACGTTTCATATAAAAGAGTCAACTAAACTAGACTTTAAATTATCTCCAGTCTAAGGCATGCATTAGACTTTCCAGGAATAGCCTGAGGTTGGTAAATGATCTTTTGACAGGGCACTGTAGATTCAGGGTAACGTATTCAGAGTGAGGATTGTAGTCTAAATGTTCTAAATTACAAACTTGTTCAGTTGTTTTAAAATAAATTCAATAAAAATTGTTTTCCAAAGTGCGAGTGATCCTCCCTAATGTTTGGCTAACAAAGGTGTCAGGTGTGCATTTAAGTGACTTTAAGTGGTTGTAATAAAAACACTTTTTCGCTCAAATTACCCCTCTCTCTACGTAGTCAAAGATACATTTAAGAGTTTAAGCCAGATTTCGTAATTAAATAAAAAACACCACAAGCACACAAACAAACAAATCACACACATACATACATACCCATTTAAAGATGTAATCGGTTGAGAGTATAAATCTTTATTATCTCTTTTGTTTTGTATGAAATATGTAGTATCGAGCAGATACCATTCGTTTGTTGTACAAAACAAAATGAGATAAAATATTTGGAATTGTAAACAACATTCGCGTCGAGTATGTTTAACGTTTGTTGATGGGTGTTGCTGTTAGCAACTCACAATTATGATGAGTTTCATTCATCAAACAAACAAAGCAATATTGCTGGTGTATTAAATGTGATTGTAACGAAATGTTATAATAAATGTATCCGCCACCTACTTAATGATAAAAAAAAAATCAGTTTTGTTTACTGTTTTAGTAACTCACTGCGGCTGCTGCATCTGTATTTGTTTGTAATTAATTTTCGTAATAAACAGTTGTAATGAATTTTTTCTTTTCATTTTTCTTTAAGTGATGTTTAGGTTGTCATTTTTTTGTGTTGTAAAAAAGAAAAAAAAACGTGACATATTTGTTTAACGGCTGGTTGATTTATTGTCTTAATTTTCACAATGATTCGGGAAGATGTTGTTTTGTTTTATAAATTTTCTAATCATCATTATTTTGTAAGTTTATAATTGTTCTTGTGTCATTATTATGGTTGCCAGAAAATCTTTGTATCATTTAGGGCCATTATTACAACTTTCCGTTAATGTTGGGTTTAGTAAAAGGTAACTTTAGCTAAAGTGAACTTTTTTTTTTTTTTTTCTTTTTTTTTTTTTCTCCTTTCAACTACTTACGTAGTTGTATATTTTATTTGAACAAAATTCTTTACAATATTGATTAGGCCTCAGCGCCAAAAAGGCATTATTGAGGCAAGTTGACAAACTAATTTAACACAATGTATGTACAAATAAAAAGAGAATAATAAAAAAAAGCTTATATAACTATTAAATATCTATTTTAAAGGAATAAAATAAAAGAATATTAAAAAATTGGGAAAAGTAAGAAAAAAAAATTTTAGAAAATTAAAATATATTAAATTTAATAACTTCAAAATTTTATTATATTAGAAGCGTTTCGATTGAATTCAATAAATACTCTTTACAAGAGGACTTAAACATAGAAATTCTTTGAGTAAGCTTCAAGTTGTTAGGTAAATTGTTAAACTTTACTCCACCTATATAATCTACTCTCTGTTTGGTTAGTTCTAACCTGCATCGAGGAACTCTTAGATTTGACCTGTTTCGAGTATTAACATTTATTTGGTTTTGTCCGAAAGGAATGGTATGGTAGCCAATACTATTAATGCATTTAAAAACAAATATGAGGACTTGATATTCATGTAATCCATAAATTGGTAATATTGATCTAGTAACATCCTTGTATAAATTAACAGTAGAATACAGCAACGGTAAATTGTATACAATTTTCAGTGCTCTGTTCTGCATTCGTTTTAGAGATCTAAGTGTGTTATTATGTTTATTGTAAGCGTAAGTTATAGCCAAGTAATTTAAATGGGAATGTATTAAGGATTGATATATCATAAGCTTCGATTTTTGATCCAATTTATTCTTCAACTTGTATAATATCCCAATTGCTGGAGCTATCCTCGTTTTCACAGCATTGATATGTAGGTCCCAGCATAGATTGCTTTGAAGAATAATTCCTAAATATTTTACTGAATGCGTTTCACTTACAATTTCCCCATCTACATAAACATTAAAATAGTTATTTACACTCAAAGAATGTGGCCTAAACCGAATAAGATTGGTTTTAGCCGAATTGAGTAATAATCGATTTAATCTCGCAAATTCAAAAATAATGGAAGCATCTTTTTCGATTAGAGTTTTTAGCACCAAGTCGTGCTTGTATGGATACAAAACACATATATCGTCTGCAAACATACACAACTGACCAAATAAGTTAAGATTTTTTATATCGTTTATATAAATGGAAAACAATAACGGTCCTAGTCCACTTCCCTGTGGGACTCCATATTCGACAGAACTAACAAAACTTTTTGCATTATTAATATTCACATATTGTTTTCTATTCGCAAAGTAGCTTTCAAACAATAAAAGTTCTCTATCCCTGATACCATAAAACCTTAATTTCTGTAGCATTATCTGATGATCAACTAGGTCAAAAGCCTTAGATAAATCAAAAAAAGTCACCTTTAACTTTTTTTTCGTTATTACAAGCTACAGATAAAATTTTTTTTATTTTTATTATTTATTTGCAATCTATTTTCCAATAATAAGCAAATTTGATAAATTGAAAAAATAACATGTCCTATTGTATCCCTTTGGAAACAATGATATAAATTATATGTACAGTTATATTTAAAGATAATATAATAAAATTAACAAAAAAAAAAATAAAAAAATAAGAAAAATTAATTAAATTAGTAAATAATTATAATAAACTTATTAAATAAAAGAGGAGATCTAAGATGTGATTTCTTTTGAGTCTTCTGATTTCATCAGTCTCAATTAGTAGTGTAATTGCCAATACGTTTGTATGGTTACTGAGCCTAGCTAAATATTTGGAGCTACTATATCTTTTTATTTCAGATTTTATAAAAGGCATGCTAAGGTCATTATGTAAGGATTTATTGGTTATATAATAAGGCGCTTTTGTTATTGATCGTAAAGCCTTAGATTGAAATCGTTGTAGGATTTCTATATTAGAGTTGCTAACAGTTCCCCACAATTCTATACCATAGGTCCATATAGGTTTAAGTATAGTTTTCAGAAGTAATACTTTCTTATTTAAGGAAATTTGGGATTTACGACCAAGTAGCCAATACATTTTTTTAAATCTCATATCAAGCTGTTTTCTTTTAGCTGTTATATGTGCTCTCCATGTAAGCCTTCGGTCCACGTGGAGACCTAGATATTTAACATTTTCACTAAACTAGTTTTTTTAAACGCAGTGGCAACGACGGGCTGCTTTTTTATGTTGTGTTTGGCATATTGGAAATAGAATACAATAAGGCAAGTTCAGACATAAACTTAACTTTAAAAGTTACAGGCAGAATGATCTTCCCTTTAGCTTAACGCTCACTTCTACCATATTGTCCGCTTATAATAATGAAAAAGAAATTATCTGCCCTTTAAAATCCTGCCTTTAGTTAAAGGCAAGTTGTAATAATGGTCCTTTGGGTGATGTAAACAGTTATTTCATTAAAAAAATAATTTCCACCAAAGTTTATATGATACTGTATTTTAGTTCTATAGGCTCCTGTTAATACACACAAATTGATATACACAACTTGTTGATTAGAAGCTAACATTTGCACCATCAGATGCCATCACATTTGCAAAGGCGAGAAAATTAACCTCCTTGTGGAAATACTAGACAAATCTGGTCTTTTTTTTAAATAAATGGAGGAAAATATATGCTTGAAATCTAACCTCATTTCATCTTAAGGGTTACCATAGCAATCGATCATAACGGAATACTGACCATTAGACATACACACACATACATAATCGGTCATTATCACCCTTCAATCAGGATTACAACCCAGTTTCTCACATCACTTATGTTGTGTGTGTGTTAATTTCATACATGAATGACGGGACCTACATTTTTAAAGTTAAATCTGAACGACAGATTTTTTTTTGAGAAACCTTCCATGGTAATTTTATTTACTCTCAGAGTTTTTTCCAGAAGAGAGGGCTGTGAGTCAAAGTAAATAAGTTCATTAACAACATCGACGTTTATCGGCAGTAATTAGGGTTTTAATATGCCACACATCGGTCTTTGTCGATAATATACACTTCATTTTGCCCTCATTTACTGCCAGATCCATCTAGACAAACACCTTTTTTTCGGAATGGAGCCAATTGGAATACAGCCAATTGAACACATTGTAGTAAATTGTGCCATTGCAATGAACTTCAACCTTCCACAGGACACGCTCCATGACAAAGTTGAAAGAGGATACATTGTCTGAAGCAGTATCAAATCAAACCTTCCTATCTTAAAGGATCTGCAATGGTAACTTAATATCATACTGTAGGTTGTGCAGTATCAGTATCAGATTCCCAGGAATACCAAGCTCTGACATTCTGTCGAAAACACGCCTTATATGTAGTCGACAAAAAGATGTTGTGTTGGACTAAATTTCTTTGAGTTTTCCTTTTGAATATCAGGTCACGAAATTACCATATCAGAGCTACACTGATAATGTTTAATTGACGAGGGCATTGACTTCATTGAGTGGCTTCAGTCGTTTACACAATATGTTCTACACAGAAAGAAAAACGGCGTGCTAAAATCAACTTTTCTATTCTCAATTTAAGCCAAAAAACGTGCTTGAAAAATTAAGCCCGTTTTGGCTATTGTTTGCTTAAAACAAGCAAAAAACGGGATTGATGTGAAAAACTAAGCCTTATATTATTAAAATCAACACTAAAAAGCTCAAATCTATCTAAAAAAGTGTAATTTTGACTTATTTGTTATTTGAGTTATGGAATTGTGGGTTTTAAGTTCAAAAGTAAAAATTTTAATAATTCTCATTTAGTTCATGTGTTTTATACAATATATCCAACAAAATGTCGTATTTTTCGCAAGTTGCATTTCTTTGGTAGGTGACTTGGATTATTCCGGTCGATGACTTGCATTTTTTGTGTAGATGACTTGTATTTTTTTCAAATCAATTGATTTTAGGATTAAATCAAGTACGAGTTCGAGCTTAAATCAAGTTCAAAATTCTTGAAACAAGCTCGTTTTTGGATAAATTTAGGTTTAAATCAAGTATAATTTAGGGCTTAAATCAAGTTCATTGTGCTCGAATAAAGTACGATTTGCCTCAATTCGATTGCATTTATAAGTTAATCTAGCCTAAATCAACTTTATAATTCTTGAAACAAGTGCGCTTAAGGATTACTTCAACTTCTGATTCTCTTGAATCAAGTACGAATTCGATCCTAAATCAAGAAAAAATATGCTTAAACCAAATACATGATGAGATCACTTTGATCCCAAAAAGGCTTAAATCGCGCTAAAATCAACACTTTTGTACTTGGCTGATTCGGGCTTGATTCAACTCTTTTGTACTTGATTCAAGCCAAACCGTACTTACCGTACTATTGTGACCGATATGGATTGATTCAAGCCCGGATGGCTTGATTCTTTTTTTCAGTGTAGACTGGTAACAAGAAAAAATCACACGGGGCTATATATGGAGAATAGGGCGATTGGCGAAGCAATTCGTTGTTTAATTCATTTTTTCGCGAAATAGTCTTCTTTCTACATTCTCCTCAAATCATGCGGAATGGCTGTTAACTACAAAACTAAATGACTCAGCTTGTTTACTTTTCTACGAGAGTAAAATAAAGGTGGTCAGAACCAGTGTTTTCCTTTCAAATGAAATGCGGGAAATTCAAAAAGTCTCGAACTTATTAGACGCAAGGCCGTGGTTCAAATCCCAGCTAACATATCTCGAACAAAACGACATACGATAAAATATTTCTTCCGTTACATCACATCAGCAGTTTTCCTGCAAAAACTCTGAGGGCAATTAAAATAGTCATAGAAAGCGTCTCAATTAACTGTCGTTTGAGCTGCAAATTTCGTCACTCTAGTGTAAAATTAACACACACTCAACAGGGGTAGTGTGAGAAGGTAGGTAGTAATCCTGATTAAAAGGTTGTAATGATCGATTATGTGTGTCAATACGAATTAATATTAAAAAATTGTTTACAAATCGAAATGTTTTGTTTTTTTTTTTTTTTGATAAAATGTGTCAATATGGCAAATGCAAAAAGACAAAAACAAAAATAAATTAAAACTTTCACTTCACTAATGCAAAACACATTAAAAACAAATGTAATTGCATTCAGATTACTTATGTGCAATGCGACTATTTGAAAATGTTGCAAATCGTTTGTAGCAATTGTAGCATGCCACACTCTGGCAGTATTTGGTGTCCACTCTCAGTGCAACATTTTAGCTAAACACGATGACTGTTGTTGAACGATATCAAATTAGTCCATTTGAATTGAATTTTAATTGAATTTAAAAGCAACAACAACTTGTCAACACGACAATTTGCAATGATTTAAACAATAAATTATGGCGCAGAGAGTTAAAAAATATGATTTAATTTGATTTTTTTTTATTTATATCGACAGATCAAATAATCACAACAAATTTTAACATTTTGTGAAAATAATTTTCATTGTCATCGACAACTATCGATTATTGCATATCTTAGACTATCCCAAAGACTGAAAAATCCGATTATGCAGATGTTAAGTTATAGTTCCCCGAAATAAAAGAATGTTATGTGGCCAGAAAGCTAATGCGTTACAGATTTTTAAAGTTTCATTACATAATTGGTCATTACAACCCTTCAGTCAGGATTACGACCTAGCTTTTCACACCACTTATGTTGGTGTGCCTTGGCTTTAAAGGAGATGAGATAAAATATAACAAGGCAGCTATGCTATCAACATTCATTTTTATAGGTTTTAATCTAGGTTTTTGATATCTTTTAATATTATTGAATAATCCTAATCATATTACGAAACTCTCTAACAAATTCTTTTAATTTTAATTGTTTTCTTCAGATACTGTTAACACTTTATTGCTAAAATATACGATAAAAATTCCAAGATTTCAAGTCATGAGTTGTGGCAAAAGAAAAATTTATCATTATTATGTCCAACACTAATGGTTTATTAAATAAAATAATTAACAATAAAGTGCTCTCAATAAGTAAAAATAACACTTGGCGTATGAGAGAAATAAGAAGAATACAAATTATAACGAAATCCCGCACTTGAATTAATTATAAATTCAATAAATTATTATTAAAAAAAAAAAAAATAATAAAGAAAAACAAATACAATAACAAAAAAGCTGTATATACAGTGAGCGCCAAAAGAAACTGTACAGTAAAAAAAATATACATTAATAAATTACCGTTATTTTTATTTTAAAATTGTTTCGTTGCCAGTTTTTCAAATTGAAACAAAAAAAATTCCAAAAAAATTTCGAAATATTGTGAAATTTTTTCGAGCACTCTCCTTAGGTGGTAAAAGTTCAGTTTGATGATTATTAGAATTTTATCCATAGTGTGCAGTTGCTTTTGACGCTCACTGTATACAATACAAAGATTGTTACCAAATAAAAAGTTGCTAAAATTATTAAGTCTTGTGGTTATTAAATTGAACCGATCGATTCATGCATGATGGCAAAGCTTTAACACAATTATTTATAAAACGCGGACAATGGACAGACGGGCAGGCAGACAGACAGATAGACGTAATAACCAACTGAATGACATCCATAAAAATCTATTAAAAATCATTGCATACATGCAAGTAAGTAAGTGTGCACGTTAGCAACAATAAATAAAATAAATCAATAAGCGAATAAGAAATACCATGAGGGTAATGGCTATAAGAGAAATATTTTTTTTTTCAAATTCATTACAAATCAAAAGAAATACAAATAAAATAAACCCCAATTGAATTGCAATAAATAATACGAAAATTACAAGACATCAACAAGTGTATTGTATTTTGATAAATTAAACAACCATTCAAACATTTCAGTCACTCTGTCCATTATTCATTTAGCCATTCAATACCGATACCAATACCAAGCAACCATTCATTCATTCATTCAAAGTTGGTTGGTTCATTTCAAAGATGACAAAAAATCCACGTACAAAGCGAAGAAACCAACAATTGTTGTCAATTATTAAAAATTTATTAAAAAAAATAAATAAATTCCATAAAAACATTTAAAAACTATTGTCTGTCTGTCTGTCTGTCTCTTCCATTCGTCTATCAGTCACTCAATGTACTCGTATTTATAGGTTCATTCATATGCCAGAGTAGAAAGTTTATTTTGTTTTGTTTTTGTGGCACAACAAAAAAAAAAAACAAAACTTTAACAAAATTGTTAACAAATGAAATAAAAACACCGGTAGCTTAGAAACTTTAAAAATATTTTTAAAATACCGCATATACTCTGTAATATTGTATAATAACATACATACATACATAATTGGTCATTACAACCCTTCAGTCAGGATTACGACCTAGCTTCTTACACCACTTATGTTGTGTGCGTTAATTTTGTACATGAGTGGCGGGACCTACAGTTTAAAGTCGACTCCGAACGACAGTTTTTTGAGAAGCTTTTCATGGCAATTGCCGTATTATATTTTATTTTTAACCGCAGTGGTAACGACGGGCTTCTTTTTTATGTTGTGTTTGCCCTATTGAAAATAATATACATACATATAATATGGCAAGTTCAAACATAAACTTAACTTTAAAAGTTACCGGTAGGATGATCCTCCCTTTAGCTTAACGCTCACTTCTACCATATTGTCCACTTATAATAATGAAAAACAATTTATCTGCTGTTAAAATCCTCCCTTTAGTTAACGGCAACTTGTAATAATGGCCCTAAGTTTATTAAATACAGAACTATGGAAACTTTAAACATGTTCCATTAGACTTTCCTACAGCTTTTTAATTTCTCGTAGGCTTTAGATTCCCTGAAGTGGGAGAAGATGCATATGGTTCTGTGATTTATTTCGTCACGTCGTTGACCTTCTAAATTTGTAGCCATCAGCCAGCAGCAAATGGTCAGTATTTTTTATATCAATTACTACCTCATAGAGAGGATAATTTTTAATTTAAATGACAAGAATCGTTTAACGTTTGAACTGTAATTAACAATAAAAAAAAAAATAGAAAAACTTGTCTTAAATGTTGCATGCGCATAAAAGATTTGTTAAATTATCTTCAAATACCATAAAAATACCGCAAATGATGATGGTGATGACACTTAACAGAAATTAATTTTTGCAAAGAAATATGAAAAAAAAAAATAATAGAAAAACTGAAAAATAATAAATAAACGCATATAAATAATAATAATAAAAAAAAAAATACAGAATACACACAACAACAACAGATACATTTAGAGCATGACATTTAAAACGAACGCAGGCATGCAGAAAACAAATGACAACAGAAATAAAAGATGTTTTTTGTTTTGTTTTTTTAATTTTAAAATACAACATAAAATAATACAAAATATGTAATGGAAAAACTAAATTTGAATTTATTCAATTTAGAAAACAAAAAAAAAAATACAATTTAAAAGATAATTACATTTGCCGTGTACTAGTATGACTGACGCTTAATTTGATAAATAATTGGAAGGCGTGTAAACTTTTAATTACCCATTCAATATACATACATACTTGAAACAATTATTTTATAATTAATAAATCTAAGTTTTTATTTAAAATTCATTCGAATTTTGTTATAACCTGTAAAAGGTTTTCATTTTAAAGCCACGCCACGTTCGTTCGCACGTCTTGTATAATTCATTACAAATGCCAAGTACGCTGTCACATTGGCATCAGACGCTTTCTTCTTCTTTATTTTTTTTTTATTGTTTTTTACACAAAAATTTCTTCTTAATTTTAAAATTTTTTTTTTTAAATTTAAATTTTTTAAATTTAATTTTTTTTTTTTTAAATTTAAATTTTTTTTTTTTAAATTTAAAATTTTTTTTTTTAAATTAAAATTTTTTTTTTTTAAATTTAAAATTTTTTTTTTATTATTTTATTAAAAAAAAAATTAAAAATTATTTTTTTTTTTTAAATATTTTTATTTTTATTAAAAAAATTTTTTTTTTTTTTTGTTTGCTAAAAACATTTAAAATTTTTTAAAATCATTTAAATTTTGATAATATGATTGGCTAAGAGTGTTTAACCCACTGAGGGAAGGCGCACGATATTACCTTTCTTGGTTAGTTCACAGATTACTAGACATCGGGTCTTCCATTAGGGATTTCTGAACATTGACAGTTTATAACATTGTTGAAGCAACACAGCAACATCTGTCAAATTGGTTGTCATTTATTCTGTCTGATTTACCAAAGCACCAACAGCACATGCCAATAATAAAATTGCTTTTTTTTTTAAACTGATGTTCTGATGTTCGGGCAACGCACTACGTGCTAAGGCCATTTTATGATCGCCATAATTGTCCTATCGAAATAACTATTCACAATGTGGGGGATAAATTCAATTCCATTGGTTCAGTTAACAATCAGCCAACATCCGTGCGTCGACCAAACGCTAAGTCTACCAAAAATTTTAACGCATTCGCGAGAGTGAGAGGAGAACGCGTCAGAACGCGTCAGAACTTTTTACGTTTTACGCAGACCACAACTTGGTCTGTTGCATCGAGACTAGGGTCAAAATTCAACTGACTCAGGAACTGAAGGTAAACGACCAAAGACAACGACGTGTGTTGGCTAAATATACTCGGGAACAGTTGGTAATTGATTTTAATTTTCATCGAATGGGAATAAATATACATACATAATTGGTCATTACAACCCTTCAGTCAGGATTTGGACCTAGCTTCTCACACCACTTATGTTGTGTGCGTTAACTTTTATACATGAGTGGCGGGACCAACAGTTTAAAGTCGACAGTTTAAAACGACAGATTTTTTGAGAAGCTCTTCATGGCAATTTTATTTACTCTCCGAGTTTTTGTCAGAAATCTGCTGACAGGCAGTCGCCAAAGAAATATTTTTTTTTCATATTTCGTTTTGATGCCTGACCTGGAATACGAACCCTGGCTTTACGTCTGATAAGCCAACACACTATCTACTACGAGTAGAATAAATATAAATGGTAATACAGTAGGACCTCGATTTTCCGTGATGGTCGGGACCGGAAGCATTCTGTATAATCGATTTTCCTGGTTAATTGAGTACCAATTTTGGCTAGTTTTTTAATAGATATTTTTATTAATTAATAAATGAATATGTATATATTTATATAAAAACTAAATAATTCAAGGATTTTATATACATACATGTTTCAAAAATACAAAAAAAAAAAATGATTTTGTCAGAAAACAGTGAACAGTAGAAAAGGATTTCATATACTAAAAAGGGAATTCCCCTTTTTCGCTTGTTTATCCAAAATAATAGAAAAAATTTTTTGCTTATAATCACGGGTAATAGAGGTAATCACGGTTAAACGATGCAGAAAAATTTAAGTCGATCCAAAATAAAATTAAGTCGATGCAAAAAATTGTCTTTTTCCATTCCGGATAATTGATGTTGCCGGATAATCGAATCACGGATAATCAAGGTCCTACTGTATATAAATGGGAACGCAAATATACATGGAATCTAAGAACGTCCAATGCATCCCGCAAATGTCAATGTTTGGTGTGGATTTTGAGCAGGAAGCGATATCGGTCCATATTTCTTTGAGGATGACATTGGCCAGACTATCACTGTTAACGGCGAGCACAATAGGTCAATGACTACTAACTTCTGAATTGAATAATCTGGATATCAACGACATGCGATTTCAACACAACGGCGCTACGTATCACACAGCTTATGCTGCATTGGATATTATGCATCTCAAGTGAAAGTAATGTAAACTGGCCATCTAGATCATGAGATTTGACTTTGTGAGATTAATGGGCTCACAATAAATTTTTCCAGAATAAATATTTGTGTCGATTATCCCTCTTCCTGCTACCCACGAAAAATGTAATGACAAGACGGCGTTGAAACATTTTCAGAAGCCATAATTGGTGAAAACATCTCAAGATCGAAATCCTTTAACGCTACCATTATGGTCTCGTGTCAAGACCTGACTGTAAATATTTTAAGTAAACCTCCTATTTCAAAGCCATTGACACCACTGAATCGACTTCTTTTTTTTTTTTTTTAAACTACCTCTTTGAGTTCATTGCATTAAATTGAAAAAACTTTGACCACGTTTGTCTCCACAAGCCACACTGTTTACGAAAGTGGGCATTAAAACCCAATCAAATAAGTGATGAACATGCTTGTAACAAAGCTAAGCTATTGACCACTTTATATGAAAGTGTGTAAAAAAAAAATGGAAAAGAAAAAAAAGTTACCGGAAATCAAAGAAATTTCATATCCAATCGTATCGTAGAAGTGCGTACAAAGAGTATAGAAAATCAACCACAAATATAAAGAAAAATAAAAAAGGAAATAAAAGTCCAAATCCAAAAAGAAATTCCATCAATGTCAATGGAAAATTATTAACCAATTGAGGAAAATAACAAAAAAGAAAATTTTTTTTTTTAATAATTTTCATCGAAAGCAATTTCCAATTAACTTCCGTAGCGAAATTGTAAAAAAAAATTTTTTTGTTTATTTTTATTGTTTATCGATCATTTTCATTCCATGAATTTCATTAACAATAACAGCCACTTGATGATGATTTACAATTTTAATAATAAATTTTTCTTTATTTTATTCTTACAAAAAACCAAAAAAAACCATAAATCCGAATTGAAAATAAAGCTTTCAAGTTCACGCTCAAAATCAGTGCTGAAAAGTTTACGTTGTCGTTCAACGGGTCGTTCCAAATCTAAATCGAAATCTTCCATTGATTTGAATAAGACAGCGGCTGATAATGTTTCCTTATCAGCTCAGAGCCAGCACAGCAAAAATGATTCTGAGAATAATGATGGGCAGGTACAGGTAAGCCAGTGTAAGAAAAAAATCCAAAATCCCACGATTTGGATTTAAAAGTGTTTTTAATCTCATTTAACGTTTTGCATTCAACTACCAACACCACAACCACCACCACCATTACCACCTGCTCCCAACGTTATTTTTTGTGTTTTTTTTTTTTCTTAAATGTTCACCTTATTTTTCCACAATTTTAACTAATTCAAATTAAATTCACTTTTAATTTTAATTTTTTTTATTTGTTTTCACATTTCGAATTCGAATTCGATGCCTGTATTACCCTTTTCCAATTACTGAAATGGGGTTTTTTTTGTTTGCTAAACATTATCATTTAATAACATTGATTAAATGTGTATTCAATTTTGATTAAGATTTTAATTAAAACCAGTTCATCACTTTAATTAACATTTAATATTTACATTGTTATTAACAAAATTTAATTTACATTTTTTCGTTTTATGTTTTATGCTGTTTCTTTAATTCTTATATCTTAGGTTAGGTTAGGTTAGTGTGGTAGCTTTATACTAAAAGCTCACTTGAGCACGCATAGCGGCCCGTTGTGGCGCCACAGGTGAACGCAGTCCCTGTACTGACCAAGTTCCTCCGAGCCAATGAGGGAGAAGTTGGTCAGCGCAAAGGCTGCACATTTAAAGCACGACTACCCCACGCTGGAAAACCAGCCAGAAAGTTTGATAAACGAGGCTATGTCCTTGACGTCAATGGACGATAGCTCCGTCAAGCTAACAAGGGTTGGAGAGCCAAGTAACCTATATCTGCATCTCTCAAGAGATGGGCATTGACATAGAAAGTGGATAACAGTCTCCTCTTTCTCAGCGGATCTGCATCCACGGCAGAAATCGTTAAATGGGAGTCGCATTCTTTCCGCGTGTCTACCCATAACACAGTGACCTGTAAGCATGGCCACTGTGATCGAGATGATGTTACGACCAAGTCCAAGTAACTGATTGGTGCGCCTTCTATCCATTGAGGGCCAAGTAAGCCTAGATTCTTATTTCTTAATTTTTGACAATTTTTTTTTTAATTGAACATTTCTGAAGACACTCAAGAAAATCCATGAGGAGTCTGAAACAAGACAATACATTTGAGTTCTGCAAAGTCATATTTGATGTCGAATGACTTGATGTCGTGGAACGAGTCAACTTCAAAATATTTCTGTCTACCGAAATTCAGAACAGTATAGTCGCAGCAAGTCGCCGTAGTTTAGTAGGTAGTGTGTTGGCTTATTAGACATGAGGTCTCGGTTCAGACCCCAGGTCAGATATCTCCAACAAAACGAAATATGAAACAAATATTTCTTCGGCGACTTCCTCTCAGCAGATTTCTGGCAAAAGCTCTGAGAGTAAATAAAATTGCCATGAAAAAGTATCTCAAAAATCTGTTAAACTGTATATCCCGCCACTCTTGTGTAAAATAAACACACACAACAGGAGTAGTGTGAGAAGCTAGATCGATATCCCGACTGAAAGGTTGTAATGACCAAATACTTATATATGTATGTGTAGTCGCCGAAGTTTCCTCTTTTTGGCCATCAAATTGGCGTCTATCTATTGCTGGTCATCTTATGAGCTCAGGCTCAGTGATTCTGTAACAATTTGCGGCAAGTAGCACCATATTCCGATTGCCAAAAATTTGTAACTTAACTGCCCTGTAAGGTCCCGATTTAAGATAAAAACTTTATAATCATACAGGTGGTTAAGCTAAAAAAATCTGTCGTTCGGGATCGACTTTTAAGTGTAGGTCCTGCCATACATGTATAAAATTAACACACCCACAACATAAGTGGTGTGAGAAGCTAGATCGTAAACCTGACTAAAGGGTTGCAGTGACCATTTATGTATGTATGTAGATGTATAAATACGTCTAGAAGCCTATATTTCCAATACCCAAGTGTTCCACAGTCGGTGATCAAATGCTTCATCGATTTGTCTTACTTACAGTAGAATCTGGTGATACTATTATTGGATTTGCTCATGCTGATTACATGTTAATGCAAGCATAGCGTCTTGCGAATGAAAGAGCTTGAGAAAAATTCATTGTTTTAGCATCGAAGCTAATGTGTCATTCCAATATTTTCCCCACAACCGATGACGACCGTTTGCTCATGTCCATATGTAAATACGTACATTGAAGCCAAAAGATGTAGTGCATCCAGTGCAGGTGCCCTCATATCTTGTCTTTAATTCCGATGGACTTTTAGACTCGACATATAATTTAGCCCAGCTACTGGCTCGGTTTACCAACTGCATTTTTAGACATGTCTGAAGCGAAAAAACGCAGAGTGTAAGCGTAATCCACTTGGGTTTTCCTGTGTGTTCCTTTATTAATATTTGAACCATAAAGAATCTGTAGGCCTGATATCAGAGACTATAACGTAAGAGATTAAATGTAGAGAATAACTTACTCAATCGTCCCATATTTAGACTGATGTCACTGCATTAAGGACAATCCGTTTAATAAAAGCTACCTGCAAACCATTAAACATTATTTGCCATTCACGACAAACCTGAATTTATTTTTGGCGTGTAAATACACCAGCAAGGAAATCTTTAAATTTTTTAATTTTCTTGCATACGCTGCATTCTGTTGGAATCCAGGAAGTTGTTACTGAAGGGAAAGACGGGGCAGTTTTCTGAAACAGTGTTCGATTATATTTTATTTCAATCCAAGTAATACCCTATATCCGTTATGGTACTACTTTTGCGCCACCTTGCGTATAGGTTAACAAAGCAATGTTAACACAGGTCATGAATCACAATTTCAATATTCTAACAATTCAATGACATGACGGGTAGATGCTTAGGCGAGTAGAATTATAAACACACAAGCAACAAAACCAAAAAAATGTACCCATGTCATGAATCACAATAGGAGGGTAAAAATCAAAACTATTTAATAACATGCCGTGTTGCACACCCACTCATAAAATATTAAAAATCGAAAATACGGCCATTATGTCATATGCAACGACATGTTTTTTAAGACGAAACTATTTCGATGGAAAATTTTAAAAATTTATTTTCTTTTAGTCTATAAGAGAAGAAAACTTTTGTTTATAATTTTTGTTTTTTTTATGGTTTTTAGTTGAGTTTAGTTACACCATTTTGTCCTACACTTAGCACAATACCTGTAATAATGAATGAGATTTCATTTCTATTCTTTTCAAAATGAACAAATATTTGATGAAGAATTCTATACAATTTCTGTCGTGATTCATGTGACATTACACTTCCGTTTTGTTATTGTTGTTGTAGTTATTGTTGTAGTTTGTTTTTATAACTCTCTGAACAAGTATTTACAAATTCATTATTAAATAATAAAAAAAAAATTTTTGTTGGTCATGTCCGATTATATTTTACTCTACCAAAG
The DNA here is from genome assembly GCA_927399465.1 of Sarcophaga caerulescens. Lineage (NCBI taxonomy): Eukaryota > Metazoa > Arthropoda > Insecta > Diptera > Sarcophagidae > Sarcophaga > Sarcophaga caerulescens. The sequence goes on from OV656873.1 coordinate 55,297,956, forward strand.
TACAGGGTGGGCCAAAAGTCACGAAGGGGTTTAGTCGTTTAATCGTTCTTGGGAATCTCGTGGCTTTAGTTCTTGCACTAACTGCAGCTTGTATGGGAAAAGATGTAAATTTCCCTTTAATATTCTGCGTAAAGACCGCCGAGACATTTGCAGCTCAGCAGAGCGCCTTCGAGTTGATGTTTCAGGATTCTCCTCAACACTCTCCAGAACGCGTTGAATATTTGCTTCATTAATTACAGAATGTGGTCTTCTGCTTCGTGGAAGATCCCTTAGTGAGCCTTGTTCCTGAAAACGTGTCACTAATTGATTCGGATGGTGAATTTCGCACATTAAAATGACGACGATAGGCTCGTTGAGTTTGAATTATTGATCGATGATGTTCAAAATAAAGTTCTATGATTTTGGTTCGCTGGATAACGTTGTAACCTTCCATAATTAATCTCCCAGATTTATTTTACAAGTCCTAAAAAGAAAAATAAAAAAAAATTAAATTAGAAAAGTTATTAATTTTTCAAATCCCTTCGCGACTTTTGCCCCATTATAATTGAGTGTTTTCTTAGCACAGTTTGTTAATAAAGCTACAATTACGAGGGCGGTACCATAATTAGTGGTGGTACAAAGAAACTACAATATTTTTGGGAAAAAAAATTTATATATCCTCAACATAATCTCACCTTAGTTTGAGGTCTTTTGTTAAGCGCATTCTATTTTTAAATTTCAATAAAGTGTGTGTGATATATCATCGAAATTTTTTATTCGTTTGAAAGACCTATTGATGACATTAAGCGTGGAATATAAAGCGTTTAGACGTCCGCCGCGATTTCTCCGTGACTCTGGCGCATAAATCAAACTGAATTTGACCGATGGCATTGGTTACGGCTTTGAGAACCGCTGTGGTTTAAGGCTTATTCGCAAACACTTGCAACTTAAGAAAATCCCACAAGAAAAAGTTTACATACATACATAATTGGTCATTACAACAATCACGATTACGACCTAGCTTCTCACATCACTTATTTTGTGTATGATAATATAATACATGAGTGGCGGGACCTACAGCTTAAAGTCGACTCCGAATGACAGATTGTTGAAAAACTATTCATTAGAAATTTATTTACTTTCAGAATTTTTGCTAGAAATCTACTATTTTTTAATAGTTTCAGGCTTGAACCGTGATGACGTATAATAAGCCAACACACAACCTATTAGACTACCGCGATTTCTTTAAGAAAAAGTTGAAAGTTGTTAAATCCCACGATCTCGATGGTCAGTTCATATCTCCTGCACACCAATTCAATCGGCAGACCCCTGAATCACTAAGAGCCCTCCTGTTTAAATCACATGTCGTTGCTGTACAGATCATCCAATTCAGTCCAAATTTATTTAGTAATTATCAATCTATAGGGCTCACCATTCGACAATTTTATTTGTTCACGTAAACCCTGAATAGATTACATTGTTCCTAACGAGTATGTAAAATTTAGTTGGTTATCTCTAGTGGGGCGATTATATTAAAGTCGTGTAACATGAATAGATTCCGTAGAGGCTTTACCTTGAATGGATTTAAATGTCCACAAAATACTTGTGACGTAAAAGTTCGATTAAGTTTTCTAGAAGAAATAGGTTTTGTAGAAACTAAGAAGGTTTTTCCTGGGTACATTAGAACCAAAGTAATTCAGTAAAAAACAATTTTTAAAATCTAAATTATACAGTATTCCCTCGATTTACGTCGTAGAATGTTCCGGAAAAAGGCGACGTAAATCGAAACGACGTAAATCGAATTTCATATTGCTCATACTACAAAGTAGTATGTATGCTTTTAACAAGGAACTTAAAAAAGTTACAGTAATCTTTCGATTTACGTCACAGTTGGTTCCAAAAAAAGGCGACGTAAATCGAATGACAACGCAAATCGAAGTTGAAGGGAACAAAATTTTTGACGACGTTAATCGAAACAACGTAAATCGAGACGACGTAAATCGAGGGAATACTGTAAAGTTATATGAAGTAGCGAAGTCGAAGTTGAAGTCGTCGTAGTCTAGTAGGTAGTGTGTTGGCTTATTAGACGTAAAGCCCGGGTTCGTATCCCAGGTCAGGCATCAAAACGAAATATGAAAAAAAAAAAAAATATTTCTACGGCGATATCCTCTCAGCAGATTTCTGGCAAAAACTCTGAGAGTAAATAAAATTTGCCATGAAAAAGTTTCTCAAAAAATCTGTCGTTCGGAGTCGACGTTAAATTGTAGGTCCCGCCACTCACGTATAAAATTAACGCACACAACATGAGTGGTGTGAGAAGCTAGGACGTTGTACAATGTGTCAATTCGACCTCCGGGTACTGTACTTGTCACAGTTGACAAGTACACGTCCTCTAACCTAACCTAACCTATATGAAGTAGCGAACGTAGTCGCTTAATATTCTCTTCACATGATGCTGAGTTGATATTCCTTTCGCTATATCAGCTCAATCCAAATCTACCCACCAATGTAGAGAACCATCTGTAGCAACAATTGCAATTCGTTGGCTGCAGAAAACTCAACTTAATTAAAGCTGAGATAAGTACATATCGTAGACAAAATCCATTTACTGTGTAAAATAAATTTATAAAAAGCTTTTGTTACCATAATTGCTATTATGATGAGGTTTAAGTTGCAGATGGTTGTTGATTTCGCTAAACTCACAGCTATGATTGTTGTCTTAACTTTTTAAGAAATAAATGTGGCAACATTTATTATAACTGCAATGAAAATAGTATTGCCCACATCAAACAAATATGAAAAGCAATGAATTGTTTTTGTTTCGATCTTATAGCCCATTTACACTACAGCGAAATCTAGTAGATTAGATTTCAAATCTTGCTCAAAATCTAGATCGTTTACACTGCATTTATTTGACAGTAGCAAGATTTCATTTTAATAACAAAAACGGATGACTGAAATTTAAAAGAAAATAATATTTCCAAATTTAGTTTAATACCAAACAAAAATGAAAAATATAGGACATTTAGTATCGTTTTTATCAAGACCAAATAAGATCCAATCAGAAATAATGTTGGTGCAAAAAAAAAAAACGTCAGCATTTGTAGAATATAAGATTTAAAAAATAATGCAAATGTATTACCTACATACAATTGCTAAATAAAGGGTCCGCTAAATAACTTTTTTTTTTGAAAAATGCTTTAAAAAAAAACTACTGAATATATTCTCAAATTTTTTTTTTTATTTGAAAGTACAATCTTTCCGGTTAATAATGGAAAATAATTTAATTCAATGGCTGCCTCGGCTGGCCATGCAGTAGCCTACACGATCGGTCCAATTTTTAAGCACATTATCGATTGTGTGCAGCTGTATTTCACCAATGGCTTCACGAATATTGTCCTTTAAAGCGTCAATTGTCTCTGGCTTGTCGGCGTAACACTTATCTTTGACGGCACCCCACAAATAATAGTCCAACGGTGTCAAATCGCAGCTCCGAGGTGGCCTAATTATGCCTCTGGACCAAAATCCGCATCAAACAGTGACTCGTTTTGGGTGCGTCGGCTTTTCAATGTATGCGTGCGGGTTTTCTGTACCCCAAATGCGACAATTTTGCTTGTTTACATACCCGCCAAGATCAAAATGAGCTTCATCTGAAAAGATGATTTTTTTTGCCAAAATCGGTATTTTCTGTAAGTCGATCACAGGCCCACTTAGCGAAGCGAAAACGCATAATCATTTATTTTCCATTATTAACCGGAAGGATTGAAATTTGAGAAAATATTCAGTAGTGTTTTTTTAAAGCATTTTCAAAAAAAAAAAGTTATTTGGCGGACCCTTTAGCAGAATGGAATGGGTACATGTTTTTAAATTAAATTGTCATTTTTTTCCTGCGCAGCGTTGTATTTTTAAGTATTATTTGGCAAAACACATAGTTGCATTTCTATTTTTACTAGATTTTGAGTAGATTTTGCCGAAATCTACTAAATAAGTAGATTTTGTTTTGTATGGGAAATCTATTTAAAATCAACTAGATTTGGCTCGAAATCTCATAAGTACTAGATTTCGCTGTAGTGTAAATGGTGTATTAAATACAAAATAATTTTCTGATAGTGGTGGACAATATATGTATGTATGTACCAGAGATCAGCAATGAATCGTATTTTCGCTACTCATAGGTACTTATGAAATTTTGAGTATGAGTGAGTCAAGAGTATTAAAATTCAACTACTCTGATTCATTCGTACTCGCTACAACATTGATTTATAAGTATAGGTTGCAATGAGTATGAGTACAACGTTGACATCAAACTTACAACATTCGATTCATTGTTTGATTCATACGCCTACTCATTCAGATTCATAAATTTAGAAAAATACTTACGAATACTTACGAATGATTCGAGTGACTCGAATTTTTACAGTAGTAGTTATTGTTGCATTTACAAAAGAAGAAAAAAGAAAAGACAAAGACAGCAAGCAGAGCACACACACAACCTTCTAGCGAGTATTGTGGTGTTCGTATTCGAATCATACTTATTTTGTGCTTCGTGTATAATTCGAGTCATGGAGAGTCGAAATCAACAACATCATGCGTATTGTTAAGTATGAGTACGATGAGTATTTCTAACTTTGAATATGAGTAGTATGAGTATGAGTAACAATTTATTTTATTTTATAAAATAATTGTTTTAATTCAATTGTTGTGACCTAAAAGCAAAACTATAGAGGAAAAAAGTAAAAATACATTTGAAAAGAGGTCAAAATAAATTTGAAAACAAAATAAAATTTAATTTGTCCAGCTAAAATTTAATTTGTCCAAATGTTATGCATTATCTTCTTGACAATACACCTTCCACCGATTTAGTTGATCGTTAGTGGAAGTTGGTATATTTTCATTCTTGTTTCTTATGGTCATTACTTGTTTGGGGTTTTTTTTTTTTTTGTTATCAGAGATTATCAGAGATCATGCGATTACATTGTTTTGAGTTTATCATTGAATGTAGGCTAAAAACTAATAATTAATACGACATCATTTTAGAATTTTAATAAATAAAAAACAATAACCATTATAATCACCAAGTAATTTAATGTTATTTTATTTATTATTATTAATTGTGTAATTATTCCTGTTAATAATCGCTTGTGCTACTCTTTCTAAAAAAAAAAATAAAAAATACAACGAGTAATAAATTTAATTTATTTTCCTTACATTCTTCTTTCATTGCAGGTGAGTTGAAAACATTCTTTACATACAACATACGTTAGACAACATCTTTACTTCTACTACACGATTATACGAGTAGTTTGTAATTAAAAATGAAAAAAAAAAAAGAAAAATAGCCACACATTCTCTTTAAAAATAAGAAGAAACTAAAATTAAAAGAAGCTATTCTACTGACTGACTTACGGTAATTATCATGGATAACTCTTATGTAAGTAAGTGAGTTAGTAACTGCAAGTGAGCTGCTGTAATGCAATACAACTACTTTACAGGTGTGTAATTATTTTATTTCCTTACTTCATTGTTCTTAAAATTCTTAAATTCTACGCATTATAATGGCAAATATTCGTTACTTTGTATGTTTAAGCCATAGATGATGATTATTTTTTATTGTTAAAAACATAAATTTTATATTTTTTTTTAACTGATTTATTACGATTGTAATCGTGAATTAGCCCAGTTCTCATAGTTCAATTAAAATAAAAAAGAACTCAAAAACTATAACAGAATATATGCACATACATACATATGTAGTATGCATGTATGCATTTATGTGCTAAAAATATTTAAAAAAAATATGCACTTGAAATGAAAAAGTTCGAAACGATATTCAAAAGCTATACAATTAACCTCTGAATATTGTTAAGATCTTTAAAAGCGTCATATACATATATCTATCCATTCTTCTTTTGGCAATTGCTTGAAATTTGTATGGGATCATCTGCTTGTATCTCTTCAGAGGAATACCTACATACATATTTCACATATGAATTCCTTTGAATTTTCTGTTGTCTATTATCTTCATTGTCTCCTTGTCCAGTAAGCCGGCATGCTTGGATAGTCCAAAGGGATCTAATGACTGCTTTACTGTCAGTCTATCAGTGGTATATCACTACTCAATACACTCTGGTATCGGATTCTCAAAGCGTTAGTCTTTCCACTAATAGGTCCAAGGGACCATCCGAGATTCAACTGTTCCGATAACATTCAACATTTGATTTTATTGCATTATCTGGATCCGTTAGTGAATACTTGGCTGATGTTCTCTGGCAGGTGTAAACCATCATTATAATCGACCTGGTATTTTCGTGATTTAATAGGGAAATCTTGATCAACTATAACCAAGATTTTGGTATGACCATAGCTTCTGTGCTGTCACGCTCTTGTGATTGTCGAATATGTCCAGTGTTTCGCCAACATGTTTGATGATAGCTTTGGATGATTTAGTTCCAATAACACCTGTTATCATGATTATCACCATTCTTAAAGTGTGCTCAAAACGGCCTTTTCTATAAAGCGGCCTCTTAGAAAAGAGTTGATTTGATTAAGAAGTGATACAATCAGTATAAATTATTTACGACTAGCAGATTGTACCCGGCGTTGCGCGGGTTATGTAGTTTGGATTAGTTTAAAAAATTAAAAAAAATTATTATTGGATAATTTTTGCATTAAAAATAACAATAAATAAAAAACCGGTTTATCGGTTTCAAAACCGGTTTTGAAACCGGTTTCTTAAAAAATGCAATTTTTCAAATTATTCGGAAACCGGTTTAACAAACAACCCAGTTTTTTGAATACTCTAAGTCCTAAATATATAGATGTACTCAATTTGCCCGTTTTTCGCCCCTTTCCCCCTTTTTGGACCCCTTTTGGTTCAACTTTTGAAACGGAACACCTCCAATAGCTATTTGGGAAACTTAACCAAGCTAAATCGTAAAAAAATACCTTTAAAACAGATAAAATACAGCATTTATGCATAAAGTACTAATTTTTGCCCATTTTTTCTCCCCTTTGACCCATTTTGTCCCCCTTTGGGTCAAAATTTTGAAAAGATTTACTGCCTATAACCTGCACCAACAAAAGTTCGATCAATATCCCAAATTTCAAGAACATCGGTCCAGGCGTTCAGGCGTGATTGGCTATACACTCAATTTGCCCGTTTTTGGCCCCTTTCCCCCTTTTTGGACCCCTTCTGGTTCAACTTTTGAAACGGAACACCTCCAATAGCTATTTGGGAAACTTAACCAAGCTAAATCGTAAAAAATTACCTATAAAACAGATAAAATACAGCTTTTATGCATAAAAGTACTAATTTTTGCCCATTTTTTCTCCCTTTGTCCCATTTTTTTTTCCCCTTTTGGCGTTCAGGCGTGATTGGTTAACAAACAAACCAACAAACAAACAAACAGACTTACAGAAAGATTTATAATATATATTAGGATTGATAGTTCAGTGTAGACCCATTGCTTTATTGCTGTAATAAAGAGCTGCCGTCTTAGTATTTGTGGATCACGTATTTACCATTCGCTGAAGCTTAGTTTGCTACTTCTATGGATTATCAACGACAATCTTAAACAATTTCTGCCTAAAGCTGGCCTAGGTTATGCCATGGTGTTACATAAACTTTTGTTAATTGTTGCATTAATTAACCTTTTTACCTACTTAAAGCCATAGTCTAGTAGACAGTGTGTTGATTTATTAGACATGAATCCTCGGTTCAAACCCCAGGTGAGACATCTGCAACAAAACGAAATATGAAACAAATATTTATCTGGCAACTTCCTCTCAGCAGATTTCTGGCAAAAACTGTAAGAGTAAATAAAATTTGCCACGAAAAGTTTCTCAAAAATCTGTCGTTCGGAAATTGGAGGCTCCGTCACAATATAAGGTATGTGAGAAGTTAGGTTGTTATCCTCACTGAAGAGTTGTAATGACCAATTATGTATGTTGTAACGACACGTTTCCGCTCGGGTGCTGGGGTAGTTCAGCGGCGTCCAGTGGTTACATAAATAAAAGTCATTCTTTTGTAGATTCTAGGCTATTTATTTACAATTTGTAAAATAACTTAAAATAGCTTATTTACTACACTATGTTAGGGCTACATCGAGTTAGAAAATAAGCCTAATATTAATTAATAAGCCCTAGGCCGCCCAAATACGGTCCGTCGAGTAACAAAGTCAGTCACGTCAACCAAAGAGGGATGTCAGAGCGACAATCAAACGGTATATGCTCTGGATGATTGCTGCCTTGAAACCTCTGGTATCTGTCCAGTTTCAACGGTTCGTCAAGTAACTATCGTTTGTCGAGTAACAGTGCCGAAGAGTGTGGACAAAAACGACTTTTATCGTCACAATGTATGTATATAATAATGTATACTATTTGTCCAATACCATGCTCTTTCAAATACGTTACTGTAGGGTACACATGTTCTTCATTAACATAAAATAAGCAATTCATCATCAGCTGAATATGGAACATTCTTCTACAGTAGCAGGGTTCATATATTAGCGAACAATTAGAAAATGCTTCTGCGAAATCGTTTTTATGCTTTGTCTTATTCAGAACAAAGCCGTATTATGACAAATCCGGTAAGCATGGTAACGGTTCATATCTACTTCATCTGTGCAAGTCTTGAGTTATTCTCGGTTAATTGTGAATGCAGGAAAACGTTGAATTCATTAAAAAAAAAATGAGAATTTTATAACATGGCCCTGAACTTTTTCATCCATACTGTCTTTATTTTTTCTGTTCTCCAGTTTCTGTCCCCAGTTTACTGACAGATCAAACACTTTGAAAAAAACCCAACGTACGGTAATTCTATACTAACTGCTCCTTACTGGCTTCAGATAAATGCTCAACTTATCATTGCCAGATCTCCACACTATCAATTGTCTTCTGATGGCCGCTATGACCGGAAACCAGTAAATTATCACAAGAGTCCAACCAAAGGTTTCCATTGAAAGAAAATTCATTCTTTATTCTGGCACAGGCACAAATTTATGTTATGAATTCGAAATCGCCTTAGTTTTGTGGGTAGTGTGTTGGCCTATTAGACGAGGGCTCAAGACAACTCGAAGAAAACGAAATGTTAAAACACTGAGAGTAAATAAAATTGCCTTGAAAAGTTTCTTAAATCTATCGATCGCAATCGACGTTAAATTGTAGGTCCCCGCCATTCGTTGATAAAATTAACACACACAACATGTGTGTTTTGAGACGCTAGGTTGTTATCTTGTCTAAAGAGTTATAATGACCAATTAAGTAAGTTAAGTAAGAATTCGATGAAGAATTTTAAGTCGCCGTAGTCTAGTAGGTAGTGTGTTGGCTTATTAGACGTGAGGCCACGGTTCAAACTCCAGGTCAGACATCTCCAACAAAAGTAGAGTAGGGACCCTAAGTGTTGTTGATCGTTTATGAAAAACTAAGTTCCTGAGATGTACTTTCAGTAGATTAAATTAGAACCAGAAATTCATCACTTTCTAAAGCGGAGGTAAAAATTTATTTTTTATATTTCAGTCAACTTTTTTGTCCGAACTTATTTGATGTCATCCTAGCTGTCAAAATATTCTTTTTCCGGTACTCCTATTGGGAGCATACGGCTATATGAGATTTCAATGCCTTCCCAGGGTCTCTCATGAGGCGTAAGAAACCCCTTTCTTTTATCTGAAAATAAGCATTTGGGATTTTGTGAATGCACCTAGTGAATCCACCCTCAAGATTTCAGAAGATTTTTACAACAAATAAAAACCGTCAGATGCATAAATGTTTCTTATTTAATTTATTTTAATTACGTTTTTTTTACTTCTCTTGTTTTTTTTTTACGTTCAATTTTATGTTCTACCACTTAATCTTTGTTGGATTCTTAAACGTGTTGTAAGTTTACGATGCATTTACTTGTATGGTGGCATCCAAGGCGCTGTGGCATAAAAAAATTGTAATACTAGGTTCAAAAAACGTTGTTAAAACATTTTTTTTTTTTTTGTTGTTTTTGATTCCATTCTCTGCTTAAGAAATGCTAATGATTTATTGTGACATAATGACAGCAGCCTCCTTTTTTTACACTATCTAATGCAGCATGTTGTTGTAGTACGTGTTTAAGCTGTAACAACAGTTTGCCCGTCTAAATAACTGCTCCGCCTGTCTAGTAACTTGTCTGACTTCTACTTCTCCTTCTCCGGTGATTGTTGTGGCTGTGGATGGGGGGCTGGAATTACGTTCAGTAGGTTAATAGTTTCTATAAGAATAACTCATTTACACAGTGTACATACATATGTATGTATGTATATGTGTATTTAGAAATTACAAGACATTTTTATGCTAGTGCAACTGGCAATCTTGGCTTGTGTTGTGCTGTGTTGTATGCAAATTTCTTTTAATGACCAGTTGAATGCATCTCGGCGCTCTTAAACAAATTATCTAGTAAATGAGAAGCACAGAGAAAAAACAAAAAACAAAAAACAAATAAAAAAACAAATTTAATGAGATTTTGTTGAAATTTATTGTATGTATGTGCGTTTAGTCATCATTGCATCTGTTAAGCTTTGTTTTCAAACGATTAATTAATGATGTCTTACCTGTTGTAATAAGTTTTTTTTGTTAATTGTTGCTGCAATAATAATAAACTGGAATAATGAGTTCAATTATTGTGTCACAACGACAACTTAAAACATCGAAGATATGTTAAACATATTTTGAATGGTAAAATTTAATATATATTCTGGCGATAGATTTTTGAGTAATTTTTAATTGCAATTTTTTATTTACTCGCAGCGATCTTCTTCAAAAACAGGTCGCAAAACATCGAGTGTAGCTTCGGCTGTATGTCCTGTTGAAACCAAATGTTGCCAATATCTTCCTCTTCAATTTTTATGAACAAAAATTCGTTCAACATGGCCCGATAACGATCGCCATTGACTGTAACGGCCACTCCTTGCTCATTTTCGAAGAAAATTGGCCCAATTATGCCTCTGGACCAAAATCCGCGCCAAACAGTGACTCGTTTTGGGTGCGTCGGCTTTTCAATGTGTGCGTGCGGGTTTTCTGTGCCCCAAATGCGACAATTTTGCTAGTTTACATACCCGCCAAGATCAAAATGAGCTTCATCTGAAAAGATGATTTTTTTTTGCCAAAATCGGCATCTGTAAGTCGATCGCAGGCCCACTTAACGAAGCGAAAACGCATTGGATAGTCAATTGGATGGATCATTGGATTGTCATATTCGTTCAGCGGAAGGATAAAACTGTCAAATCAGACATGAGCTAAGTGTTACCATTCAATAAATCCCAAAATATTTTATAATTCCAACGAGGAAAATTTGTGTTTAAATTTCAAAGTTATAAACTTTTAATCCCAACCCTTGTACATTTGCAAATGCCAATTGATATCTGACTTGAGATTACAGCGGTTCCCATATTTAAAGGAGAAAAACGTCGTTTTTCAATTTAAAACAATTGCTGCCACTTCAATGACAATATGAGTGAGTGGTAGGAAATATGAAAATGCCTTTCTAAAACCTATTGCCACATATATTAGAATCTTGCTGAGATTCCGTTTTTTTTTTCCTTTTTTTTTTTCTTAAAATATCTAGGGATTGTTATTCGCATTTATAGACATGAAACTATTTATGTTGCATGCAACGTTAAGTTAAGTGTTTTAACACACAAATCTTGTTTGCTTAAGGGGCAAAGAAAAAACACAGAGAAAAAAATCATAAATCGCGTGTAAGTGTGTTACCGCTCTCTCACTTGCCAAAACACTTCACGTATGTATGTATGCATGTTGCAATATTGTACTCACAAACTGACAATTTATTGATTGCCTGTTACTTTCTAATGATTCTGCCGGTATAATCATTTTAAATTATGGTCTGAAGTCATATTAAATGTCAATACTATGGATTCAAAAAAATATTTTTTTAGAAAATTTAGAATTTCTACAAATAGACAGACACTGTGGTCGTAAGTCTATAATTTGAAAGGTTAGTTGGAAAGTTTTTCTTTTTAGGATTCCTAAATATTTGTTCGTATTTTTCAAAACACTTATGAATGTGATAGTAATTTTAAGATTATTTATTTCTTTGTGAATCCTTTTTATTCTTCGAAAACCTTTCGGTTTCCGCGTTCAATTATAGCACTTTTGAAACATGCTGTTGACAGACCCAAATTATTTCGTAGTTACTGATATATATGAGCCCTAGTCCTCATAGATGCTTTGGTTATTAGGCTAGGTTCGGTTAGGTAAGCCAGCGGAACCCCCTTAAAAGAAGAAGAGGTCACACTTAGGCCAGCATTTAGGACCATTGTTATACCAGACATTGATTGTGGTATAAGCGATCAATCCGCGGTTCAAACATTTCCTAGAGGAAATAAACCCAAGTCCGAAATAAAACACATCAGAAAGTGATGTTCAAAACATCTGTATTTGAATGGCACTGATAAATGAGGTGAAAGATAATCTTCTTCCTCATTTTCAGACCTGTAGACGTCATTTGCCGAAGTATGGTATGAATGCCAAAAGGAAAGTGACACGTGAGAATCGTTTTTGTGCTTTACATGGCCATTCATGATCCTCTTTTTATCCAAACGTGTCCAGCACATTATATTGTACGCACCCTCCCTCTTGCTGTCAACGGGAGTGGATATTATTCAATCTTAACTGTGAAAATCGTTGTAGTTATGCCCTGGAACATGTGGGATATTGCATGCTCTGTACCCGCCCTGGACAGCTCAACAATGCAATTTTCAATGATATCCCTATGATTCGGAACCCATATAAGAGTTGCCTTTGAATGACCTGAAATTTCCTTAAGAACTCCTTGGTATGGCTATGTTCGTTGGGGACTTAATCGCAACCTCTTTGTCCGAGTAAATCAAGAGATTTTCAGAGTAAATTCCGCCACCCAACAAGCATTGCGTTGCTTTTAAAACTGCCATGAGCACTGCCTGGAAAACAGAGAGTTCAATATCGGAAGCCTTAATAAATATATCACACGTATCCTTGAGCCAACGGTGTAAAATTCAAATGGAACCCTCAGGATCTCTAAACGAGAAATTGCTAGTGGGATTTCGAAAGCCGAACGTTCTATTCAGGAAGTTATAGGCAACCATATAATCGCCTCTTATATGTTTATGTCTTCCCAGAATAGAAGTATGTTCATAGTCTAGATCGGCACAGGATTTAAGTGCCATGAGAGTGTACTGCCCTCTGCTTTAATAGAATGTCAGAGAGAGGACAGCTGACTTGCCTGAGTACTCTTATCACGTGGCAGGGGCACTGATGTTTGCAAGCCGTTTACTAAACATACGTAACATACATAATTGGTCATTACAACCCTTCAGTCAGGATTACGACCTAGCTTCTCACACCACTTATGATGTGTGCGCTTAATTTTGGGATTCAGAATGACCCTTAAATGTTTAATATTCTGGGTGTTACATGATTCTTTTAATATTTTTAGCGTTTCTCTGTTCTTCAACTGGATATGTGAATTCCTCGCCTTAGGTTCTTGACAAATTACTTACTTAATTGGTTTCCAAATGTGTTAACCATCTTGGAATTTCAATGCAACATACATAATTTATCATTACAACCCCTCAGTTAGAATTACGACCTACCTTTTCAAACCACTAATGTTGTGTGTGCTATTTTTATACATGAGTGGCGGGACCTACAGTTTAACGTCAAATCGGAGTGACAGATTTTTGAGAAACTTTTCATGGCAATTTTTTTTTACGCTCAGAGTTTTTGCCAGAAATTTGCTGAGAGGAGGTTAGGTTAGGTCAGAGTGGTAGTTCTGATGTCACAAAGCTCACTTGAGCACGCATAGCGGCCCGTTGTGATGCCACGGGTGAACGCAGTCCCTGTACTGACCAAGTTCCATCACAATGAGGGAAAAGGAAGAAGTTGGTCAGCGCAAGGGCTGCACAACGGAAGCACGACTACCCCGCACTGGAAAACCAGCCAGAAAGTTTGATGAACGAAGCTATATCCTTGATATCAATGGATGATAGCTCCGTTAAACTAACAAGGAATTGGGGAGCCAAATAACCTATATCTACACCTAGCAAGAAACGGGCACTGACAAAGAAAGTGAATGACAGTCTCCTCTTCCTCAGAGGACCTGCATCCACGGCAGAAGTCATTAAAAGGGAGCCTCATTCTTTCCGCGTGTCTACCCATGACGCAATGACCCGTAAGCACGGCCACTGTAGTCGAGATGACGTTACGACCAAGACCAAGTAATTGGTTGGTACGCCTTTTATCCAGGGCCAGGTGAGCCTAGCGGTGGAGCAGGACTCCTCATTGACCCAGGATAGGTTGGCGTCCCGAAAGTATTTCCGTGCAATGGTCAACTTGACCGAGGCAAGTGGTATACCCACTTCAACAGAAGAGGATTCCGGAATGAGCGCACCAGCTCTGGCGAGCTCGTCGGCCCTACAGTTTCCCGGAATTTCACTGTTCCCGGGGACCCACACCAGAGAGACACTGGTGAAGCGCCCCGAAAGAAGGACAAATTCACCATCCTGGATCCTGAGAGGAAGTCACCGAGGAAATATTTTTTCATATTTTGTTTTGCTGGAGATGTCTGACTTGGGGTTTGAACCGTTGGCTCAGGTATAATAAGCCAACACGCTAGCTATTAGACTACGGACAATGAGTGCAGAGCAAAATACCACACCACTTTCTTTTGGAAGATCTCAGCATCTCGTTCATATTTTCTTTGGATGATGATGGATTGTTAAGTTGATTTGTTGCATTTACATCTCTCTTGAGATTTTTGATTGTGACAATGGCGCCTGGCATAAAAGATCTGAAAATAATTTTAAACCTCTGCATCACATATTAGACATACCATTACAAACGAGTGTACTGTTGTTCTAAAAATTTCATTTTACACCTATCCCCCGATTTACACGATAGATACGTTCCTGAGAAAAACGTGTAAATCGAAAATTAAGTCAAAACCGTGTAAATCGAAAAGCTTGCAGAAAATGCATAATTTTGCTATTTAACAGTTGCGATTTTTTTCAATATTTTTAGGTGTACACAGAAATAAAAATAAAATGCATTGACAGGTTAAAATATGTAATATATTACGGAAACACTGTTTTTTTATTTAATTACAATACATTCCGTAGATAAAACTTTAATTTTATGCAAAGAAATACAGACACAGTGTGCATGTGCAGCAAGTCAGCACATAAGCTCGGGATTCCCCGTGAGATGTGTACACAGCGCGCGTGTTCAAACACAGTTGCATTTAGTAGAGTGCGATAAAAACAAAAAAAAAACTTATTTGGAAAACCGTGTAAAAGCGAAAACGTGTAAAACAAGTACCGTGTAAATCGGGGGATAGGTGTATTTTTATTCTTTACCTGGCTACACGAACAGAAACTGTGGTGGTTGATTGTTGTTAAAGAGTAGGCAGAAGCAAAAGAAGTAAATAAACAATTGCGTGGCACAGTTACTAACTAAACTTGCAGCAACAATATCTAGAAATAAAAAAGAAGAGAAGAATATAAACAAAAATCCAATAACAACAAATAACATAAGGCTGGCTATCTCCATCCATGTGTTGTAGATAAAAATCTTCTTTTATGCCACATATTATGCCACATGTTCTACATACTCGTACAAGCTGCATCTCTAAAAAAAACCATTGCATAACCATATAAAACAGCTTTTATTACATTTTCTTCTTCGGCAAACTACTTGCAACAAAATACAATAAAAGAAACAAGAATGTTTGTGTGGCAAGAATTTCATATTTTTATAAAAAAAAAAAAATCAACAACAACAACAATAACTTTTAAGTAACAGGTGTTTTTTTGGTTTGATTAAAAAATTTCTTTCTCTTTAAAACTGTGCCTGCCAGCCTGCCTGCTCATGATCATCTAAAATATTTCAAGTTCTAGTTTGCGCTTCATTACGAAGCCGTAAATATAAACAAACAAAAACTAAAAAAAAAAAAAACTGAATTCAAGAGGCGACAGATGAAAAGAAAATAAAATACGTTCATGAACAAAAATTATAAAAATAAAAAGAAAAAAGAAAAAAAAAAAAACAAAAAAGTTACCAAATGGACCCCATAAAGTTTAAGTGTTGCAACGGTTAATTGAAAATAAATTGAAAATTTGTTTGGCCAACGAAACGTGCTTTACCAAAAGTCTACTGCTTCCAAACACACTGGTGGCAAGTGAGGCTTACATGCATAGTGTTGAAAAGGCAAAATGGTCTCTAAACGAGTCAGGTGACTTGCAACAAAAAAAAACACACAAAAAATCTTCTTAGATTGTCTAGTCTGTTTACCGGTATTTTTATTATTTTTTTTTTTTTTTTTTATTTTTTTTATTTTTTTTTTTTTATTTTTTTTATTTTATATGTGACGGTCACTTGGCCTGATAATTTGATCGCGCAAATAAAATTTGAATGCTTGCAACTAACCATTCAAATGTAAAGAAAAAAAATAAATATTAAATGTATGCCTCAAAGGAATCTTAAATGCCAATTACAA
Organism: Sarcophaga caerulescens; assembly: GCA_927399465.1. NCBI lineage: Eukaryota > Metazoa > Arthropoda > Insecta > Diptera > Sarcophagidae > Sarcophaga > Sarcophaga caerulescens. The sequence goes on from OV656873.1 coordinate 55,314,448, forward strand.
CGTTTCAATTCAATAAAGTTTTTTAAATGAGCCTTAAAGAATCGTAATTTTATTCGTTTTCTGTGTCTATTTCTCTGTTCTTTTCCTTTCTTCGTTTAATTAATACTTTACGTCTCTTTTTTTAATTGCTTCCTTAACTTTGTAGTAAAAATTTACAATCGCAGTGGAGAATGTCTACAAGAACTATAAAATCTCATTTCAATCGTTTTGATGTGCTCTTCAGTGATATGGCCGTCAATAATTGCTATTTATATACATACATACACACATAATTGGTCATTACAACCCTTTTGTCAGGATTACGACCTAGTTTCTCACACCACTTACAGTATTGGCCAAAACTAAAGCACCCCCCCAGTACATTTTTTTTAAATGATAATTATTTTAAGAAAACAAAGCTATTAAAATTTTATTTTTATTTTTTTTTTTTATTTATTTATATCCTTATTATTGAAAAACTCAAACTTAAAGAATTCAGAATTTAAAAAAAAAAAAGTTAGAATTCAAAAAACATTTTAAGTCGCAAATATAAGCGGACAAAACTAAAGCACCCCCCATTAAGATACACAGAAAACTTTTGAAATCAATATTTCATTGCGAATTCTTTATTCTGAATGACACACGCACATCGTTTAGGCATAGGGTACATTAAATTATTAATTATTTCAGGAGATATTGCTTCCCAGGCTATTTTTGCGGCTTTAAATAAATCTTCTTTGGTTTTGCAATTTTGTGGGTTGATTTTTAAGTTAATGATTGGATTGGAGAGCTGGCTTATCAAGGCATCAATTGAGTGCAAAATATTCAAACAACAGATCAATTATTTCTAGGCTAATTTAAAAGTTTTTACACATTGGTCGCACATCTCCTACTCATTCTGGAGGAAGGTCACGTGAAACCTTGCGACATGAAAACTCCTTAATTAAAAGGACAATCCAAAATGATAATACAGCATCTTCTAGTCACGTACGAAACCGCTTAGATTTAAAAATAACCGAAAGAACGATTCCCAGAAGGGCGGTAGAGGCCGGATTATTCAGTCGACGACCAGCAAAAAACCTTTGATATCGCCAAACTTGAATGCGCCAAGACCAATCTCAACTGGAGTGTCCAAAAATGGATGAATGTGCTGTTTTCTGACGAATCTAAGTTTAAATTAAAGGATTCAGATGGCATAAGGCATCCAGAGGCAGGCCAAACGGACAACGGTTCAATCCTAAATGCTTTAGTTTTGGCCAATACTGTATGTTGGGCGGGACCTACAATTTAATGTCGAATCTGAACGATAGAGTTTTGAGAAACTTTTTCATGAGAATCTTACTCTCAAAGTTGTTGCTAGGTTGTAATACTCAATTATGTATGTATCAGAGATCAGCAACGAGTATTCAAAAAGATGAGTAGATTCGAGCCATACTTATTATTTCTGATACTTATACGCATTTATACTTATTTTAATATCATACTCATACTACTCATACTCAAAGTTGGAAGTACTCGTCGTATTCATACTTAACAATACGCATGATGTTATTGACTTCGACTCGTCTCTACTTAACATTTACACGAAGCACAAAATAAGTATGATTCGCGTACGAACACTACTATACTCACAAGAAGATTGTGTGTATGCTTTGCTTATTGTCTTTGTCTTTCCTTTCTTCTTTGTTTGTATATGCAACAATAACAAAGGCTGTAAATTTTGATGAATGATTCGAGCCACTCGAATCACTTATAAGTATTATAAGTATTTTTCTAAATTTATGAATCAGAATGAGTAGGCGTATGAATCAAACACATTTCGAATGTTGTGAGTTTGAAGTCAACGTTGTACTCTTACTCATTGTAACCTATACTTATAAATCAATGCTGTAGCGAGTACGAATGAATCAGAGTAGTTGAATTTCAATTCTGTTGATTCACTCATACTCAAAATTGCATGAGTGCTTATGAGTAGCGGAAAAACCATTCATTGCTGATCTCTGGTATGTATGTACTCTAAATCTACGTTGCCCTATCTAAAGATCGATTATTAGGTTATTTCTTGATAGTCTGAAACATAATGCAGATCTTCTCTTATTATAATTTCTCAACAAAAGTTTCAATTGCTTCAAACCTACTTGGTTTGAGAAGACATTTTGCCTCTTTCTATCTGCTATTTCGTTGAGTATACCTTTCTAAACACACAAAGAACTGAGTTCTGATCCCATCAGCGGTGTGGAAGTTCCCGTCCTCCAAATTCGTCTGCTTGTCCATTGCCAAGAATTCCCACAGGACCTGGGAAGCAACAGAGATTAACCTTATTTTCCATACGTAGTCTATTCAGCTTTTCCATACATACTATCTTCGATTTAATCTCATAAGAGTCGTGTGCTCGAATGGCAGCCTGACTTTTTTGTCTTTTGTACCTCCTATCCAAATTGTGTTGAACATATCTTTCGATGGCATAGATTTTCTTGTGAACGATACATGCGAATTTCTCCACGGGCTCGGAATATTTCATTTTGAGACCAAATATTTCAGCTTCTTTTCCAATATTTGTTCTTGACCCATCTGTATATAACAAAATAGCCGTTTCTCTTTTAAAACATTATGCAGTTTCCATTAATTTTTGTTATTAATTCTCGTCACAAAGTACTTCCCAAAATCATAGAGATTCCTAGTTCTGCTCAGAAAAATGTTGAGAAGGTACATAGTTGTTAGCCAAACGATTCCCTAGGTGACCAAATCCACTAATGAATTGAATAATGGAATAAATAATAATAGAATTTGTCTTCCATCAATCTAACCATAGAGTCAAAAGTTTTGGTTTTCCATTTGAAGCGGACTTAAATCCAACAGCGCTTCCAGCAACGCTGTTGAACTGGTTATATCATTGCCTCTGTTGTGGCAACACTCGTTGGCCTCTGTCAACAGAATTTGACAGTGGTCCAACCGAATTTAAGCTGTTTTCCGATTTGTTCTATATGTATATCTGGTCGCCGTAGTCTAGTAGGCAGTGTGTTGGCTTATTAGACGTGAAGCTGAGGTTCAAACTCCAGGTCAGACATCAAAATGAAAAAATTTTCTTTGGGGAATTTCTCTCAGCAGATTTCTGGCAAAATCTCTGAGAATAAATAAAATTAATTAAAATTATTTTCTCAAAAATCTGTCGTTCGGAGTCGACTTTAAACTGTAGGTCCCGCCACTCATGAAAAAAAATAACACTCACAACATAAGTAGTGTGAGAAGCTAGGTCGTAATACTGACTGAAGTGTTGTAATGACCAATTACGTATGCGCGTACGTACATATACATATATCTGGCGAGATAATTGCACGATAAATCCCTATTGGTCTGACTATTTTTGTATACATACCAGTGCATAATTCCAAGGATTTGTCTGTAAGCCTTGTGCATATCATGGTGGTGTGTCTACCTTTCCAGAGATGCTCTCCATGTCAGTTTACTATGCTGTGTTATTTCTAGATATTTAATCTTCATTTTCTGTGATAAGTAGAATATTCTGCCATTTTGGAAGTTTTCTTCTTCTTGTCATCTTATCTTGGTATTATAATGGCCTTGCCCTGGCTAATATTCAGGCCCATTGTCATGCACGAACGACTTACAGTCTCAAGATTTCTTTCAATGATGCCGCAGAGAGTCTCTTAAAATTTGTCTTTAGCCATCAAGACATATCCTTGTCGGTTGAAGCCCACCTCAACTAGCTTTGCTAGGAGTTCATTCACAACCAGGCTTTACATTACTGGTGAAAGAACATCACACTGTGGGCATCCTATTTGTGTGGGCCCTTATTATATCGCTTCTTGCGTATGTTTCCGTAAATCTAGTAATTGTAGGCAACATATACGAATAGAGGAATAATGTAATGGCTCCGTGCTCAATGTAGAAATAACAAGAACACGTGTAGTTTTGCCAGTTTCAAAATGAAAACACTCTTTCAAAGCTCTGTATAGATAGAAGTTTTTTTTTTTTTAAACAGTAGTGCCTAGTTTACTTTATTATTCACGTTCAATTAAAGAATTTTAATGGAAAATATGGCAAGACGAAGCAAATGAAAGAAAAAAAACCGGCCTACAAAATCTAGTTCAGTGTGACAGGCGGTGACAGCACCAACAAACAAACAGGCAATCCGACAAACAGACAGACGGTATATCCAGTTATATAATCAAAATTATGAAATTTATTTAAAAAGACGTATTTGCGTGTAGCACTCACTTTACAAGAACGGGTTTAATTATGCATTTAACAACGCCTTGAGAGAATTCCGAGTTGAGTTTTTTAATCCTGATTTGATTCTAGATTTTCTACTAAACGGGTATGCTAAACAGAGTGTAAGAAAGAACTTTTTTTTTTATCTGTTCTTGTGTTTGTTTTTTTTTTTTAATATTTATTTACGTAGACATTACGGTCCATTTCTTTTTTTATTTTAATTTTAATTTTAATTTTTTTGTGTTGGCTTTACCGATTTGGTGTTTAGCTAATGATAAATTGCTTAGATATGGTTGGCTATTCAGCTGCTATTTGGTGTTTCCATTTTTGCGTTACATTATTTGTGTGCAACTTTTTTTGAAAAAAAAAAAAAAATGTGACACAGAAAACCGTTAGAAGCATAAATACTTGCAACTGTCCCCCATCATTACTCTACTCGTGTACTTATGCCAGTGCAAACGAATCTAACAAGTATTGTCTTGTGGTATCATTCATGATAATGATGCTGATGCTGATGCTGCTGCTGCTGATTGTTGACTGTTTTCGTTGTTTCGGTTCTCATATTTATTTCTCGTTTTTTTCTCTTAACTAGACTGCATTATTTGACAGTCGTTTAAGGCGTATTTGCATTCTAATCACAGGTAAATGATCTCACCAGTGCAGTGCAGTGTAGTGCGTAGACAACAATTGCCAAAAAAAAAACAATTGTTAGTGGCTGTCTCCTCGCTTGTAACTACCCTCTACCTGGTGGCAGGTTTGCTTTTGTATAGTTGTTGGCATAGCTAACCGATAAAGATCTGTTGCTTTTCAAAACTTTGAAAATCACAAAAAAAAATTTTTTCGCTGAATTAACAACAATGTGACTGAATGACATTAAGCGAGTTGCTCTTCTAGTGGGTGTTGTGTGAATTGTTTTTATGTGCGCGCTGTAAAGCATTTGTAATCCATGATGTATGGAACCCTATTAAGCGAAGTATTCTCGTGTGTTATCAGTGAAATCATTTTGAAATATTTGTTTTGGCATTTTGAAACACTTAATTACAGTCTCAAAAGATTTCTCTTCAATACAAATAGTCTCTGAATAGACGACAAATTTTAGCAAAAAAAAAAAAAATACAATTTTGATTTACAATTTTGGTTTCCAAATAATAATAAAGAACGCCTCATAATGTTGGTATATGCATTGAATTTCCAATACACTGTACAAAGAACACAAACAATTTCAATGAATATAATTTCTGGTCCACGTATATGATCATAGACGACCAAGCTCTATAAAATCGAAGTCACTCTTTGAAAGAGAAGGTAACAATTCCAGTTCGATTCCTAAACAGCTGGCAAAGATTAACGCCTGTCTTCTTGACTTGTCCTTTTCTTTTTGCATTTCTTTTATAACCTAGCGTTACGACATACATACAGTGTCGGACAAAACTAACTGAACAAAATACTAACACATAATATATTAAATTTTTAACGAAATTTCACTCGATTAAATACAACAAAAAAATAAAAATAAAAGGCTTAAATAACTCTTGTAACAAAAACATAAATGTATTTTAAAAATTCTTTTTTTTTAATTTATAACAAAATAAAATATTATTGATGATTATATATTCAAGCATCAAAACAAACTGAACAACATTTCGACTTCAGTACTTAGTGGCAAAACCTTTGTTCTTGATAACCTCTTGACACCTTTTTGGCATTGAATCGACAAGATTATCGATAATTTCCATTGGAACATTTAACCATGCATCTTTGATGGCAGTAAATAGTTTCTCTGGTCTTCCCCCAACCTCACCCCGATTAATTTTTTGATTTACTATTTCCCATAGATTTTCTATGGGGTTAAGATCAGGGGACTGTGCAGGCCACTCCAAGACAACGACCTTTTATTGCTCCAACCAATTTTTTACAACTTTTGAGGTGTGTTTTGGGTCGTTGTCGTGTTGAAATATCCAGGAGCATGGCATTTTGTCTTCAGCGTGCGGTAACATCACGTTCTGCAAAATTTCTCTGTACATATGCTTGTCCATAATGCCATCGATTTTATGTAAGGGTCCTAAGCCTTGCCCTGAAAAGCAGCCTCACACCATTACGTGGCCACCTCCATGCTTAACAGTACCTCGACAGTATCGAGGATGCAAGCGTTGGTTAGGTGGGCGACGTACTCTTTTCATCCCATCTGAGCTTACGATATTAAATTTGGATTCGTAGGAGAACAAAACCTTATTCCACTGATCTCTAGTCCAGTTTATATGTTTTTGTGGAAATTTAAGTCGAGCTTTTCTATTTTTTTGTGAAGTAAATGGTTTTTTTTTGCTGATCTATACGATTTCAACCCTGCTGCCACAGCTCTTCTTTGAATGGTGCTAATATTTAAACCTAATGACTTGAGAACACCGGGAGCAAACTGGAATGGATCTTTTTTAAATTCTCGAACTATACGAGCATCCTCTCTTGAAGTAGTGCATTTTGGCCGTCCTCCAGAATGAACTGCTTGTAGCTTGTTTTGCTACTGACCAGCTTTGTTCAGTTTGTTTTGTCGCGTTGTGAGTAGAGATTACAAGTTGTTTATTTTATTTATAGACATTAAAAGTGTGATTTTTAAGAAAAAATAATGGTTTATCACCTGCTATGTTTAACAATTTTATTATAGTAAATATTTTGAAAATATCGAGTTTTTCTTTTTTTTTCGTACGGTTTAACGTCGAAAGTAAGATTTGTTCAGTAAGAATTGTCCGACACTGTATGTAATGCCACCCCCAAACAGATGCGAATAATTTAAAATTGTAAATTGGAATTTGTATAGGAATCTGAATTATATGTATATCAACCATCACTTTCTAAGATATCTAGAGTCTTACAAACTGCTCAGGGACAGGTAAGGCTGTCCTGCGCTTTCTATTAAAAAAAATTGATGGAAATAAAGTTATGGCTCTGGCTATTTCCATTGCCTGTGATAGACTATGGTATTCACTTCTCTCGTATAAATCGACCTTTTCAGGAATTGCATTATACGCCATACGGTAAGCGGAATTCCTTTAGAAGAATTCATAATTTCCTTCCATTTTTGGAAACTGCAGTTATCGTATCAAAAGCGTAAAGCCAACTGTCGTGGGAGAATTGTTAATAACCTATTTACTCTTCTATACGAAATTCTATGCCATCCACTTAGTTATATTGACTCATAAGCTCACCTTATTGGCTGCTGGTAATATAAATATATTGCATTTTTTCTTTAATGAGAGTACGAAGCAAATATTGTGGATGTTTAGAATATTTTACTTAAAACCTGTATTTCTTCATGTTAGCGGCGATTTTATTTGATGTCGCGGAGAGTTACATTCCAGGAAGCTAATCGGTGTGAACAATGACAATTCCCTGCCTAGCATAAGATATACAAGTGGGTGCGGATGCATTAATTCCCCAGATTTTGGGCTCGCGATAACCTCATCGTGAACAAATATGAGTCTATAGAGCCCTGTCAAAAGATAGGTTATCAATCTCAGGTTAGTCCTGAAACCTCCCCTTCTCGCAAGCTCTTCTGTTTTGCTTGTTGCCAGAAATTCACTCATGACATAGGACTCCGCAGAGTGTACCCTACCTGGTTGATGCAGCTTTTCCAGCCAGTCCTATATTATCTTCGATTTAACCTCATAAGAGTTGAATGTTCAAGTGGCTACCTGACTGTCAGAAGGTATTTTTAAGTCCTGCTGTTCGTACCTCCTATCCAAGTTGAATTGAGCACATCTTTTGATAACATGGACTTCTATTCAAGTTTTCACATGGACTCGAATTATTTCATTTTGGTATCAAAAGCTCTTGTTCCTACCCCAAAATCCGTTCTTGACCCATCTGAATACCAACCGGCGGCAATAGTTCTCCTTTCAATGAGTATGCAACTTCCAGATTACTCCATTTATTTTTGCAAAACATTTTCCAAAGTCATAGAGTCTGATTCAGCCAATCGGTTCTTTACGTCCCGAAATCCCCTCATTGTTAAATGCATAATTAAACCCGTTCTCGTAAAGTGCTACACGCAAATAGATACATATCGTCGGTCTCATGTAGAAAGGCCCTAACTGACACTTTTTTCGAGGTTGATTTTTTTTGTGATTCCAATACATTTAACACAAATACATACATCTCCTCACAAAAATTTAATAATAAAAAAAATATGTGAGTTAGGGCCTTTCTACATGAGACCAACGATATGTCTTTTTAAATAAATTTCATAATTTTGATTATATAACCCAATATACCGCCTGTCTGTCTGTTTGCCTGTTTATTTGTTGGTGCTGTCACCGCCTGTTCACACTGAACTAGATTTTGTAGGCCAGTTTTTCTTTCTTTCGTTTGCTTCGTTTTGCCGTATTTTCCATTAAAATTGCTTAATTCCTCCCCTAACGATAGTTTCTTAATATGTGCATATAACCAGCTATAGTCAGTCTTCATAGACATTTTTGTGCTGTATTTTAATTATTTAGATTCTCGTAGATCTACACATTTTGTATTGTATTTCAACCTAAGTCATGATTCATCTAAAATTGCCTCTGTCCGTTAGAGGCTTTGTTCATTATTGGCAATTTACAAGGACTCTCTTTAAATGTCTTCTTCAAAATCGGCTAATAAAGTTATACGGTAAGTGTTGATTTCGGGAAAATGGATTTGGTGGGTACCAGAGATCAGCAATGAATCGTATTTTCGCTACTCATAAGTACTCATGAAATTTTGAGTATGAGTGAGTCAAGAGTATTGAAATTCAACTACTCTGATTCATTCGTACTCGCTACAACATTGATTTATAAGTATAGGTTGCAATGAGTATGAGTACAACGTTGACATCAAACTCACAACATTCGATTCATTGTTTGATTCATACGCCTACCCATTCAGATTCATAAATTTAGAAAAATACTTATAATACTTACGAATGATTCGAGTCACTCGAATCATTCATCAAAATTTACAGTAGTAGTTATTGTTGCATTTACAAAAGAAGAGAAAAGAAAAGACAAAGACAGCAAGCAAAGCACACACACAACCTTCTAGCGAGTATTGTGGTGTTCGTACTCGAATCATACTTATTTTGTGCTTCGTGTATATGTTGAATCATGGAGAGTCGAAATCAACAACATCGTGCGTATTGTTAAGTATGAGTACGATGAGTATTTCTAACTTTGAATATGAGTAGTATGAGTATGATATTAAAATAAGTATGAATGCGTACAAGTATCTGAAATTATAAGTATGACTCGAATCTACTCATCGTTTTGAATACTCGTTGCTGATCTCTGGTGGGTACACGTTGTGAAATCATTCATATAATATTGCATGCGTTAAACCGTAACCTTTAAGAAAATTGATTCAGGGCAAGTTCTTGGTGTCAAGGCCTGACAAAAGAAATGAAGTCTGTGAACGATGACCTCAATACATTAGTTAAGAATTTAAGGATATCCTTTGGGACTTTGCAGTTCAGTGCTTCAACAGATTATTGAAAAAATTTTCGAACTGATTTAAATTTAATTAGAAGTCGCCGTAATCTAGTAGGTAGTGTGTTGGCTTATTAGGCGTAAGGCCAGAGTTCAAACCCCAGGTCTGACATCAAAACGAAATATGAAAAAAATATTTCTTCGGCGACTTCCTCTCAGCAGATTTCTGGCAAAAACTCTGAGAGTAAATAAAATTGCCATGAAAAGCTTATCAGAAATCTGTCGTTCGGAGTTGACTTTAAACTGTAGGTCCCGCCACTCATGTATAAAACTAACACACACAACATAAAGTGGTGTAAGAAGCTAGGTCGTAATCCTGACTGGTGTGAGAAGCTAGCTCGTAATCCTGACCAAAGGGTTATAATGACCCGTTATATATGTATGTATGTGTGTAGTGATTTAAATTATAATTTAAAAACTGGGAACTAAATTGCATTCATTCAGATTTATTTGCTTTAAAGTTAGAATCCTGGAGCCACTGGAAATATTTTTTTTTTCACAATTAATTATTTCTTACATTGTAGAATATTATTTAAATTCTAAGACGACTGGTTGAAATAAAAGTGCGTAATGTGGCAAAAAAATTAAACATAAACTCAATAAAATATCAGATGAATTAGCTCTTCACTGTAATTTTTCAAAGCGACTTTTAACAAATTGCCGTCTTCCTTTGAATGTTTGACTAATTTCTCGATTTTTGTTTTTCATCTTTTAAATTTATATGTGTATCCAGTGTATACAGTATACACGCACAAATAAATACTTCATACATATATTTTTCAAACAAATTTCCGAAAAAAATTTTCCATCATTTATTTCCATTTCCATTTAAACTAAAAATGTGTTCAATTTACAATATTGAAACTGAACAGGTACTTCAAATAACTCAGAGAGAAAGAGAGAGATAGAGATAGAGAAACAGCAATAAATTACCGGTTTCACTTGTCCATTCTAGGTAAGACTCTTTAAATAGAATAATTTCAGACGTGTTGGTGGTGTGTATGGTGTATGTATGGCTTTAGGAGAACTACCCCAACAATTTTGTTTATGTGTTGTATACACACAAACCTACTTTCAATGTTTACATTTGAAGTAAAGAAAAAAAAAAACAATAACAACCACGACTATGAAGGCAACGACGTCGACTTTTAACGAAAAAGAAAAACGTGTACAACATGTTATTATAATTATCATTGGATTTGTTTTGATTCCCATATTCGTAAGAAACCCCATGCATGCGATGTTCGATGTTTTTATTATCAGCACAAATGGGAGAGTTTTTCTTGTTTTTTTTTTTTGTCTGCTTTATTTTGGGAGAGTTTTATATTCTTGAGAGCAAGCAATATTATTTACCAGGCGATGTTTTGTTTTGCGTTTGTTTTGTGTTTTTTTTTTTATTTTTTTCGTCGTATATTTTTGCTCTACGTGGGGAACCTCTGAACAAACTGCACAGCAAAGACTGAACGCAGTCATTTACTAACAACCAGCACCTACAGTTAGTTTTGCCGGTGTGTTATTTTCGCTATTCTCTCTGAACAGACTAGACTCACTTGCAGTGATAGTTTTATTTTTTTTTTTCGTTGTGTTACGTGCGGTTGATTAATTCTTGTGAGATTTTTTTGTTTCGTTTTTTAAAGAAAGAAAATTAGAACAACAGTGTGAAATGGTGGAAAATTAATTAAAGAAATAAAATAAAAAAAATTGTGAAAATTAATTTTAAAAATTACAAAAGAAATAAAGGAAAATAATTAAAAGAACACACCAAAACAAATTGTGTAAATACCGTTATAACTCAAACACATGATCATTTCTATTATTGATGGTTTATTTTCTCGCCTCCTCTAGCTCTGTATTTGAATATGATTTATTAAAACAAAAACAATTAAACTGACAAAAACCAACCTCTACTGTTTGTCTCTAGAATTTAAATTAAAAATAGAAAAATTGAAAAAAAAAAACAAAGAGCGCAGTTTTGTAGAGAACGAACCCTCCCCCGCCCTCCAACTATTTAGTTATTAATTTCATTATTTGGAAAAGCCATTAATATCTGTGTTTATGTGTTATTTTTCCTTTCAGTTTAAACAAATTGTTTTTATTTTTATTTTATTTTTGTTAAATAAATAATTGCTACAAAAAACTAATTTAAAAATAATATACAGAAAATAAAATAAAATATTCAAAATAAACAAATAATTTGCGTGCTTTTCATACATCATTTACGGTTATTTACATTTTTGTAACAAAAACAAAAAAAAAAAAAATTTACGAATAATTTGCAAAGCAAAATAAAGTGTTGCGACTAAGATTGAAGTGTATTAAAATAACAACAAAAACAATATAAAAATAATTAATTTAATTTAATAATGTGTGAAAACCTATAATTTAAAAAAAAAGTAAGAGCATATTTTCATATATATATTTAAATAAATATTTCTTATAAAATAATAATAATAAAAATACCAAAAATTTGTTACAACTCGCGCATTAAAAGTAATTTCAGGGTTCAAGAAATTTTATGAAAATTTGAAAAATTTTGATTCTTTACTCAGGAATTTTTTGCTGTCTTTTTATGGTTAACCATTGCCGGTAAATTAAAAATTTTAATTATTTTTTTTTTTTGTCAAATAAAATAAATTCCATGACTTCTTTGATTTTAGCTTCACAGTCAGATTTCATATTAAAATGGCACGGTTAGTGTTGGGAATCCCGGGATCTCGGGATCCCGAAATCCCGGGATCCCGCAGTTTTTAACAATTCCAAAATCCCGGGATTGAGCACTTAATCCCGGGATTTGACTTTTTAAGCCGCAATGAAAAAAATCGTATATTAGAACTCTCACTAATTCGAATTTCCAGAAATTAGAATCTGTTGCTTCAATGCATTAACCGCTCTGAAATTAGAAACAAAACTTCAAATTGCGATTTTTTTTTGAGATGTATTGGGCCACTAGAACAAAAGCTTGCAGTATATGGACTTAACTTGAGAAAAGATATAGTTGGTATTATGACAGACGGTGCAAGTGTCATGAAAAAAGTTGGCAGATTATTACCTGTAAATCAACAGTTATGCTTTGCCCATGGTGTCCAACTGGCGGTAATTGACGTGCTATATGAAAAGCATGATTTACAAAGAGAAACAGATGAGCAATACCACGAGGGTGACGAACCAGAATAGGAAGACGATTTTTCAGAGAGTAACGAGGATGAGAATTTTTCTGGCAACGAAGAATTGGTTGATCTGTATTATGGCCATAGACATGGAGGATACCAATTTGATATTACTGAGGTCAATTGCGGTGCAGTGATCAAGAAGGTGTGAGAATTAATAGTGATGTTTAAACGATCGCCAACAAAAAACGATGTCTTGCAAAAGTATGTTACGGCTGAATTTGGAAAGCAATTAACTATAATAAAAGACTGTAAAACTAGGTGGAGCAGCCTTTTGTTAATGCTGGAACGTCTTTATTTATTAAGAAATTGTATACAAAAGGCATTAATAGACATAGGTCCACCTGAAGGTGAATATTTTGCTTTATCCAAAGATGAGATTAATATGGTATCCGCAATCATTAGTGCTCTTGTCCCAGTTAAAGCAACAGTTGACGCCCTTTGCCGTCGGGATGCTAATCTGTTCACAACCGATGTTGCCATAAATTTTATTTTTAAAAAAAACTTAAAGATGCTAACAACGTTATAAGTCAAAAACTACATTCAGCCCTCATCCTTCGCATGCAACAAAAGAGAACAGATATCAGTGGGGTACTTCAGTATCTGCACAATGGTAGAACAAATGTTCAGTCCGAATCCGAAAGAGAATTCGTAACGGTTCCTTCTTCCATAAAATGTCGCAAATTAATAGTTGAGTTACTCGAAAGACTAAATGCTTCAAGTCCAGCTACATCACTTCTAATAGCTTCTGAGTCAGAAGTTACACCTTCTGATTCAGATAAGGCACCTTTCGAAATTGTTTCAGATTCTTCTGAGCTTCCATCTGAATCTCTTTCTTGTTCTCTTGAAGAACCTTTAAATATTTCAGACGAGCTCAATGAAGCTATAAAAAAAGCACATTTACCGAGGATAGCAATTCGATGTGAGACGTTGTCTGTAAAAATTCAGAGAGAAATGCTCTTCTTTGAAAATGGAGGAACACGTGGTGACTTTTTGCAAAGAGCATACGATTTTTTAATGACTATTAAGCCAGCCAGTGTAGAGTCTGAACGTGCTTTTTCTGCAGCAAATTAAAAATAAAATTAATTTTCTTATAATTTAATAAATTCTTTCTTATAAACCTATTTTTGGATGTGTCATGTTATTAATTTTATTGAAATAATATGTTAATATCTTTCAAGAACAAATTTTTTAAAATCCCGGGATAAATCCCGGGATCCCGGGACTAGGTAAATGAAATCCCGAAATCCCGGGATTGAAAATATAGAGCGGGATTGCCAACCCTAGGCACGGTATTAGCTTGGTTTACTTATGGAATTCGTAATCAAATGAAATGTATTGGATATTTCCGCTCCGATTTCTTGATAACAATTTTGTCTTCGGCCTAGTGTCAGTTATGAGGCAATTTTTTTTTTTAATTTTGCCGCATAACACTTTATTTATTTATTAATAATGATATGTTCTTTGCGATAAATTTTAGTGACACATAGAGTCACAAAGATTTTCAACATATGACTTCACATAGTTCTTTATTTTATGCAGCAGACCTTAATTCGTTCAAGGATTTAATTGGTTTCTTAACTATTGCTCTGCAGCATGTTTGCCTTGGTCTATATGTATCTAATGCTAGTATCTTGCAAATTCCATAGCAGTAAAGCTAAACTAATAACTCTACAGTCTCTTCTCGGAATATGTTATGAAATTTCGTTTCAATGCTCGTTTTCTTTGTCTGAAACTCAGATTTACAAATGTTAGCAGCTTTTGCTGCAGTATACCCCAAGAGGTATATTTTCCCTCTGTTCTCAGAATTTGTTGTAGTTACCTATATTTCTTCCTGCGAATTTCCACTTCAGTGTTCTTTATATCATTTCCCTTCCTTGACAGATCAGTTGACAAAAATGTTGACAACTTTTGCTTTAGCAATTTAGTCAAGTACCAGGATTCGAAACTGTACAGCAAATCCGATGTTAGGCAAGCATTAAAAATACTTGATGTTCTGTTATCGTGTCAAACGCGTTGCAATATTCTACAGGCGAAATTTTTTTTGGTGAATTCCTCTATATTATTTCCATAAATCTTAGTCAGTTGTCTTGTATTCTTCTGTAAAAGTGCTAAATTTTATCTGCACTTGTTGATGCCGTTGAGATAATTCAAAAATGAGTTGCATCTCAGGGCTTAACATTTTCTAATTTACTAATCAGCTAAAGCTGTGTTAAAAAACTATAGTGATAGATCACTTCACTCCACTTTTTGTTAAAATTAAAATTTAATATGAGTCGAGCTGATTATCTTATTTAGAGCTTCAGAGATGTAATCATACATACATATACATACATAATTGGCCATTACAACCCTTTAGTCAGGATTACGACCTAGTTTCTCACACCACTTATGTTGTGTGCGTTCATTTTATACATGAGTGGCGGGACCTACAGTTTAAAGTCGATTCCGAACGACAGATTTTTGAGAAACTTTTCATAGCAATTTTTATTTTTTTCATATTTCGTTTTGATGTCTCACCTGGGGTTTGAACCGTGGCCTTTCGTCTACTAAGCCGACACACTACCTACTAGACTACGGCGACTTCAGAGATCTAATTGCTCATCTTAATGGAATTTTGTTGTATGTGGCAGTTAAATTCAATTTAGTGAACTGATGTCCACTAAAACTGGATGCCGCTTACAAAACAGACATAACTTGGTCACTAAAACCATACAGTCAGGAAAAGTACATAGCTTCTCACACCGCATACTATGTTGTGTGTGTTAATTTTATACATGAATGGCGGAACCTACAGTTTGAAGTCGTCTCCGAACGACAGGTTTCTGAATAACTTTTCGTGACAATTCTACTTTCTTTCAGAATTTTTGCCAGATATGGAGCTGAAATCTGAAAATTGTTGTTTAAGTGGTTTCTGTTTGACAGTAAAAACCAAGAGGAATGCCGCCAAAATTCATTATCTTCGAACTGTTTTCAATTGTTCTGGTGGTTTTTGCCTTCCCTGTGTAAATCATCATTTCTAATGAATCTCTCGCAATTTAAATTCCAAATTCGCACAAATGACACATTGTTTGTATAAAACTTAATATTGTCGTTCAAAGCCTTAAACTCAGAGTAACTGACAGGTGTTACCCCCCTTCCTTAATAATTTAATAAAAGACATAAAACAGGTTTAAACAATTCACTATCTGTTGGGATTTTGGCAACAATTATAAAAAAAATTTTTTTTAAATAAATCGTTAAAAATTTAAATCCGATCGCATTATATTCAAATCCTTTAAGACTACAAATGTTTTCTGTTCGATATAATTTCTCAATTTTTAAAATTAATACTTTACAAGTTACAGGTTAAATAGTATCATAAGAAAACGCATCGATTACTAGCTGTGGAGTGATGTGAAGCAGTGTCAGTTCAAATCCTACCAATTCTCAATTTATTAACTTTGACTTAAGGATACATCCATAGTGTTAATGTCATCGGAACCACCTGTAATCTCTGTTGCCAAAAGCTCTTTTAAGAAAAAAGACAGGAATTGTAAAATATTCTTTTCTCTAACATCTCTTCTCTTTCAATAAATGACAGATTAGAGATATCGTATTACCAACTGCGTTAAGGTGACAAAGCGAAACAGAAAACTTATTTAACTGAATTGCATTTTAATTCGTCTCAAGGAAATAAAACTTTAGCAAACTTGTTTGCCAAGTTATTTGGAGTTGTTGGTATAACTTAAAATTTATTAAGAGAGAGTATCAAAGTACTTTGTATGTTTTCACTACCTTTACTTGCATGTAGTTCGAGTGAGGTGTTGTAGTTTAGTAGTACAAGTGCTTGATCAAAAGCGCAAGCAATCTAGGAAATGATTCGTGATGGTATTCGAGTCATAAAAATTAAAAGGCTCCAAATTAAATTCGTCCTGATCCAAGGGAGCATAATATTAAAATCGAACTTCTTGAGAAAGAGTAGGACTTAATTAGCGAAAAGATGGAAGTTTACCTTAGTACTTGGGGTTACCTTGTACAGTCTATTGTTCTCTCCTCATTCCTTATAGGAGTCCCAATAATATCTCCTTCAAGTCTATTGCTCGGTATTAACAATACCAATTCCACGTCCTTCTGGGATGCATTATTGTCAGTGGTGTTGTGCTAATTTTTTTTTTACCGGAACGCGTATATATAATTATATAGACAGGGCCATTCCTGGGTAGGTGGCCGCTCTGTGCGGTCTCATGTCCCAAATTTAACGACGGTGGTGAATCCTGTCATCGCGAACCCGTCATTTGACCCACAGTTAAAAACCATGATTTAACGATAAAAAGACGGAAATACCCGCTCTTCATTTTTGTATGGAAAAAATAAGTGATTCTCTTGGTAGCAACAGTTAAATTTAAATTCGGCCGAAAGGGTTAAAAAAAATGGTTTTAAATACTCAAATTCTTAAGTAGTAATTAGTTCGAGTTCGGGTTAACGTATTTGTTTCGGTTCGGGTCGAGTTCCGGTTCAGCAGAAAAAAACATTCCGGACTCCGGCTCCCGGCTCGGAAAAACAAGCCGGGTCGTTCCGGTTTTTATTCCGGTTCGGATCGGTTCAGACCCTTGTTTATAAAATACATATAAAAATTCGTCAAAAATTAGAAAAAAAAAAATCAGCAATTCTTTTTAATTTTTTCAAAACGTCATCCAATTCTCGTTATCAGAAATCATCTTTAGTTCCGGAACGCGTTCCTGTCCAAAAAGGAAGTACCGGAACGACGTTCCGGAGCGTTCCGGCTCGACAACACCACTGATTATTGTTATAAAAATTCACTTCGTTGACTTATTTTCATAGTCACAAAATCTATATGTTGCGCTCAAGACAACGTGTTTTTTTTTTTGTTCAGTGTACTCTCAGTCTACAGTGCCTTGTCAAAAGACCGGTTATTAAACTCAGATTATTTTTTCTTGATATTCTGAAGCATGACACAAATCTCCTCTACCTACTTGGTGTCAGAAGACATATTGTCTCTCTATATCTTCTCTTTCGTTAAACATACCCTTCCAAACATCCGCTCCTATTCCACAGAACGGTTCTGGTCCCATCAACGGCATGGAAGCTCCGCTCTTCGCATGCTCGGCTGCTGGCCCATTTCTGAGAGTTCCTCGTAACCTAAAACCCAGCATAGAGTAACCTTATTTTCCTATCTAAGCGATTCAGCTTCTACTATTTTCGATTTATGCCTCATAAGAACTGAGTATAATATGGCTTATTAGACGTAAAGCCAGGGTTCGAGCCCCAGGCCAGACATCAAAACAAAATACAAAAAGTATTTCTTCGGCGATTTTCTCTCAGCAGATTTCTGGCAAAAACTCTGAGAGTAAATAAAATTCCCATGAAAAGTTTCTCAAAAAATCTGTTGTTCGGAGTCGACTTTAAACCGTAGGTCCCGCCACTTATGTATAAAATTAACACACACAACATAAGTAGTGTGGGAAACTAGGTCAATAATCCTGGCTGAAGGGTTGTAATGACCAATTATGTATGTATGTATGTAAGAACTGAGTATTTGAATGGCAGCTTGATGGTCAAATGGTATTGCTGTGTGATTCTTTACAGTGTTTCCAAGCAATTACAGGTAAAACTAAGCAAAGAATAATAAAAATATAAGGAAAATGCTGCATGATAAGCAATAATTGACGTAAGTTCCGTTGTAAATAATATTTCCTTTAAAAGGTATTATTACTGCAAAAACAATGGGTTAATTCTAAACAAACCAAAATGAGTTTATCCTTAAAAGAAGTGAGAGGGGAAATTTTATTAAGCTTTGCTTGATGAGCCACAAAATTGACCTCTAAAAGGTTTTCTTCACGCTGGCAATTTCGTTCCAAAAAATTATGTTACCGGCTAAGGTGCAGTAAACATAATTGCTTTCTACCTTCACGATGCCACACTAATCTGACATTAATTTCATTAACAAAAAAAAAAAAAAAAAACAATTCGATTGGCTTAAAAGCAGTAAACAAGAGGATTGCAAAAGATTCTACAAATACTGGCATCGATTTTTCAATGATCATCTTCAGTAATTTTGTCGCTTTACATGTGGAAAAGAATTTTGAGCAAAACCATAAAATGTTTATTCAATCATGCTAATGAAATGACGTTTCTGTTGATGGTTATTTGAAAGGCAGTAGGGTAATGAAGGCATTTATTACTGTGAACGTTATTTAATTAACAAAATTTTTTGATAATTTTAAATGCTTTTCGCTAAAAGAAATACAACTTCAAACTTAACAGAGGCAATGTTTTAATGTAGCAAAGGATGTGATAAATTGATTACCCCCTCGAGCCCAATCAACCATCATCATGACCTGACTTTTTATTACCAAATTATTTGTAACCAATTATGTAAAAATGATTGTGCAACAATGTTGCACATGAGCATATAAATAATTTTATTTCTTAATTTATTTACAAGATTTTTTTTTTATTAATGTACTGTCTCTCTCTGTGATATTTTATTTATTTATTGCTTGTCTATCTGCTAGTTTTTCTTTAAAAACACGTTGTGTTTATGTTTTTGAAGGTTTTTTTCAACCAAATTTAAATTTATCATGTATTGGTTCTTAGTTTTGGTGGTATTTTGTTTTAACTTTTTGTTCTTAGATTCTCAAAATGTTGTCGAAAAGGTCAATTTTGTTCTGTAGCAGCAGCATGCATCTCAATGAGAATCAAAATCATGAAAAAAAAATTTTTTTTTTCAATTTTTTGTAATGAAAAGTGAATGTTAATGAATTTTTTTTTGATACTCTCCATACTATATAAGGCCCGATTCCAAGGGTTAATTTGCTTAATTTGTTATCGTCGTTCAAGTATTATTTTCAGAATCATGATCAATTTGGAATATTTTTTTGGTTTATTGCCTTACAGCCAAAATCAAAGCCAAACAACAAACCAAGCAATTAGACACAAATTTTCTTTGATTTCTCACACTAATTCACACGTTTGCCTCTAGAAATCTATGTGCCCCTATCGATACTAAGTACTAAAGGGTGGACCATGTAAAAGTTTAAATTTAAAAATGCAATAAAACATAAAAACGTTTTGAAATTATGCCAAACACAAATTTTCTTTGATTTCTCACACTAATTCACACGTTTGCCTCTACAAATCTATGTGCCCCTATCGAAACTAAGAACTAAAGGGTGGGCCATTTAAAAGTTTAAATTTAAAAATGCAATAAAACATAAAAACGGTTTAAATTTATGCCAAATTTATTTTCTTTTTTGCATTTGAAGTACAATTGTTTCGCTTCAAAATGGAATATTATTTCATTCATATGGGTGCCGCGGCTGGCCTCACAATAACTCATTTGAGCGGACCAATTTTCGTGCACTTTTTCGAGTGTATGGGGTCGCAACTCGGCAAAGGCATCACACATGTTGGCTTTCAAATGCTTAATTGTCACTGGTTTATCGACATAACACTCTTTTTTAACAGCGTCCCACAGAAAGTAGTCCAACAGTGCCAAATCGCAACTCCGTGGCAGCCTCACAGTACCTCATTCGATCGAGCCAATTTTCGTATACTTTTTCGAGTGTATGGGGGTCGTTTCTCTGCAACAGCATCACGAATGTTGGCCTTCAAATGCTCAACTGTCTCTGGTTTGTTGGCATAACACTTTTCTTTAACGGCTCCCCACAGAAAATAGTCTAACGGTATCAAATCGCAGCTTTTTGGCGGTCAATTGACATCATCATTTCGACTAATTAAACGGCCATCAAACGTTTGATGCAATAAATCGATTGTGTTAAGTCGCACCATCCTGTTGAAACCAAACATCGGTTATTATGGTGTGATAGGTGTAATAGTTGCCCGTCATCATTTTCAAAGAAATATGAGCTTATGATGCCCCCGCTCCACGAGCCGCACTAAACAGTCACTCGTAATGGGCGTATTGCCTTCTGTAAGACCACGTTTATGTGTTCTGAACCTCAAATACGGCAATATTGCCTATGAACGTACCCACCAAGATGAAAATAAGCTTCATTCGAAAAGATGATTTTTTTTTTGGCCCGTTAGCCCAATAAATCCCAACGTTGATCAAACGTAAATCGATTTATTACATTCAGTGGTGATAATATACTGAATTATGTGACAGAATAGGATGACATAAGTATTGCTAGGAGCTAAATAACCGATGGTTCAACTTTAAACCGATATATGGCCCACCCGATAGAAATGCTTTAGAACATAATGAAATATGTATTGAAGAAAATGTCTCTTTTTGTCTGCCCGCCCCTCTTCTCTGGCTGCTCATTATTGTTTATTTTCAAATTAATTGTTGGTTTTGTGCTGATGATTTTGGTTAGAAAAAAAAAATAAAATTTTAAATAGAAATACATTTGAACGTTTGCCAAAATGGACAAAAATTTCATTTCAATACGATACAAAAGAAAAACACAAAATTTTCGACCAGAACCGCCAGACAGACAGACAGACAGTTAGACAATCTAAAAAGCATGTCTATTTTAGATCGACAGTAAATAAATTACAAATAATTTTTAGATTTTATTTAGAATTGATACCAATACCAAGAGTAATGAACTACATGCTGCTATATTTGTAAAGATCATTACAAGAATAAACAAAATTTTGTGCTTAATTTGATCAAAATAAAGACAAAAAAACATTTTCAAATATTTTTTACTTAAATTGTATACAATTTGAGCTTATTTTGCAGCCTTCAACGATAAATAAACGGTTAATTATCATCATAATTAGAAAATAATATTGATGAGTCTAAAAAGATAAAAATGAATTTATTTTTACAACAAAATAACAAAAATTTATCGAAAAAATTAAGTATTATGCAGTTATCGTTTATAAAAAACAAATGTTGGACTTCATAAATGACAAAACAAAAGAATATTTTTCGATCTTTTTTTTTTTTTTGTTAATTTATAACAAAAACTAACAGATTTTTATTTTACAGTAAGGCAATGAAATATTGTTTTTGAAAAAATACATAAATATACATACAGTCAATGGAAAAAGTCTACATACACCATTGTTTATTTTTCTTTCCAATAATTTCTATGTAATATTTTTTTCATATTCGTTTTACTCTTCAAACATTCTTGGTTGTAAACAACCAAGTTAAACAACGCTACAACATCTTTTTTAATTTGATAAAACCAGCATATACCGGTGTGCGTAGACTTTTTTCTTTGACTGTGCATACGAACAGTATAAGTTACTAGTAATATTTACCGATACCCTACACTCTTTTTCTCAATAGCATTTGATTTAATGCTTACTTTGGTAATGATTATTATCGTGGTTGTATGGCCTATAGAATTCCCTTACAAAATATTTTAAAATTTTCATAACACCCGCGTATAACAAGAAATAAATATTGAAGTTCCCTAAAATACAATGACGTCTGTTAAAATAATGAATCGCCGTAGTCTCGCGGACAGTGTGTTGACAGACAGAGAGAGAAAGTAAGCTCCGAGTTGAGACCTCAGCTCTGACGTACATAACATACATAATTGATCATTACAACCCTTCGGTCAGGACCTAGTTTCTCAAACCACTTATATTGTGTGTGTTAATTTTATATATGAGTGCTCTTTCAAACTCGATTCCGAAGGAGACACTTTTTATAGCAATTTTTTATTTACTCGCTGAGTTATTGCCATAAATCTGCTGAGAGGAAGTCACCGAAGAAATATTTTTTTCATATTTGGTTTTGTTGGAGATGTCTGACCTGGGGTTTGAACCGTGACATCACGTCTAATAACCCAACCCAACACACTACCTGCTACACTACGGCACCTACACATCTGACATCTTGAGTAAAAGATATACAAAAAAAATTTAATGTCTCTCTCAAACCTATTGCCATGACAAAGTTTAGAAAGCTGCTTGGTGTCAACAATGATAATTTCCAAAGTCCAGCGTCTGGTATGTACCCAAGTGTGTTCTTCTATGATGCATTAATGCCACACAGACTTCAGGAATGTATCCTTGATGATTCATTTTCATCGTCACAGAATCTACATGTTTGGCTCGAGACAACCCTTATTCTGAATAAGTGTACATTGAGTCTACAAGGCCCTGTCAAGAAACTGATTACCAACATTAGGTTGTTTCTTGATAGTGTGATGCATAACTCAGATCTCCTCTTATTGCTGTTTTCCAACAACATTTTCGATTGCCTCAAACGAAATTGGTTTGAGAAGAGTCTTTGATTCTTTTTATCTTTTTTCCTTTCGTTGAGCTTACCTTTCCAAACATCTGCTGTCTTTCTGCAAAGGGTTCTGGGGTGCCATTAGCGGGGTCTGTTTACCCCATTGCCGAGAATTTCCATATGAGCTGGGATCCAGCTGAGTGTAAACTTTTTCCCTATCTAGCTGATTCAGCTTCCCCAGATCCAAGTACTGAGAAGCCAGCTTGTTTGTTGGATAGTAGGAATTACTTTAGTAGGAATAGCTTTATTTTTGAATAGCCAGGTCGCACTGAAAGCTCTGGTTTTGTCTTCAATGACACCGTGCCTTCTCGAAGATTACTTTGAACATAGTTGTGCCTTGTCGAGTCCTGGTTTTCATCGTAATGAAACGAAATAACAATTAAATTGCTGACATACTCGCAAGGGAAGCGTTTTTATTGGAACAGAGTCCTTCTCTGGAATTAACTGGTCAGAAGTGAGATCTTGGGCTGACCGGTGGGAATATTATATTCGGGATCCACATTGTAAGGACCACCGTTCGTGAGGATAAATACTTAACGAAGTCTTTATTCTATGAAGAGAATGATGGCGATGATGTGGGTACATTTTGCACAACTCCGTTAATGCTTTCTTTTACGATTCATTGACTAATCGGTCTTAAACGATTGTGCTTTACGACAAAGATGCATTTAGTAGATTTGTAGTCACATTGCGACTGTGCTCTTACGAGTCAAATAGAGTTGATATTCTGATTTAATTACAAGTAATTTTTTTTTAATGAAACCAGCACTCAGGGGATGACCCCTACTCATGCAGTGCATTGTGCAGGTTTTTTAGGAAAAGTGGAAAGGGGGAAGATGCGAACGGCAAGGAAACGAGTTGCTGCTAGGTGACTATAAAATGGCCAGTGCTATACTTTTGGGCATTTCTGTATTCGGTTGTAAAACTTTAAAAAAGACTTTAATTTAAGGCTTCGTTATTAATATGTGAGAGTTGTATTCTAATGGCAGTAAGATTCAGATGGACAAACTTAGGTTAAGCATACGTAAAGAATTCTCATTTAATTCAGATGCCTTTTAAATTGATACACCAATGTGATGAGGTGATGAGAGCACCCTGCTTTTTCTAATTTATTTATTTTTAATGGATTATTTTCAATTAATCACAAAAAATTCTTGTAATTTAATCAACACTTTATCGAAATTCTTATAAAATTAAGCACACCCAGTGTTAGCAAGTAGGGTGCCAACACAAAAACGATAAAGAATTTCTTCGATATCAAACTGACAATTAAATGTGAATACACCCATAATTTCATAGACAAAATACGCGTAAAAGAAAAAACTGTCATAAATTAGTTTTGATTTGTTTTGTAACAAAAGATTTCAGATATTTTCTTCTTTCTTCTTTCTTTCTAAAGAATTTCTAACATTTCATGACTTAACAAAAGAAGAATTTTTTTATGACCTTTTCATTGGAAAACAAATTTCAATTCAATTTTCACCTGCTGCTTTGGTAAGACGTGCAGCAAATGGTATATGCATGCCGCATACATTTTTTTCTTTTATTGTTGGACAAATGCTAGTTTACCAGTTTGATTTCCTTTTGAAAGAATTTTTTTTTGTTTTTTTTTTTTTTTTTGCTTTGGAAAGAAATTCATTTCTGATAATGCGTTTTCAACTTTTTTTTTGGTCATTCATCTTTTTTTGTTGCTTTTTTTAACTTTAGTTTTTATCAGAATCTAATCTTTGACATAAATTGTCCGTAGGAACAAATGTTGTAATAAAATTAAGCCGGTTTTTCTTTGTTTAAATACGATTTCCTATGTAGTTTTTAGGTGCATTTTTTCTTTCTTTTCTTTTCTTTTCATATGATATTCTAGAATAGAAATATTGTAACATCATTATGTTGTGCTTGCTTTCGGTATTTTGATTTGCTATTTTGGGGAATTCTAGGAATCCCATAAAAATGTCAAATTATAATGCCTTTCAGTATATGAGTTTACATTTGGATTTTCTTGCTACTTTCCAAAAAAAAAATTTTTTTTTTCCTTTTTCCGTAAATAAATATTTTTGTGAATAATTGAATTCATTCCGGAAAATAAAAAAAAATTTTTGTAAAACTTTTTTTTTTTTGGAAAAGAGGTCACAATTCCCCAGAAGGAGAATCTATTTCCACTAATAAACTCTAAAAAACAAAACAAAAATCTTGTGTATAAATTTTCTTTAAAAACGAAATCTTGTAACCTTGGTTTATATAGTTAAGCTGACACTTAAAATGTCATATTTTACAGGCAGGAAGAAATATGTATGTTTTAAACACTCTTCATGATTTCGTATATTAAATTACAAAAAAAAATGTTTTCTTTATCAGCTGAAATAGCATAACTTTTTCTTAATTTTCCTGGATATATAATCAGCCTTATTCTGGTTGTCGTCGTCGACAGTTTAAAATTGGTATTCTGTTTGTCGTTATTGACAGTTATAGATGACTGTCGACACACATTTGGTATTCTGTGAGTCAATACGCCGTCGATATTGTGTTGTGTCGACTCTGATTTTATCGACATCATTTTTGGTAACGACGACGACGACGACAACCAGAATAAGGGTGAATATATGTATGTCTGTAGCCTAATAGGTAGTGTATTGGCTTATTAAACGTGACAGTCCACGGTTCAAATTCCATGTCAGTTATCAGATATCCATCAAAACGCAATATGATAAAATATATCTCCGGCAACTTCCTCGCAGCAGATTTCTGGCAAAAACTCTGAGAGTAAATAAAACTGCCACAAAAAATTTTTCAAAAATCTGTCATTCGGAGTGGTGGGTCCCACCACTCATGTATCAAATTAAGACACACAGCATAAGCGGTGTGAGAAGCTAGGTCGTAATCCTATCTGAT
The DNA here is from genome assembly GCA_927399465.1 of Sarcophaga caerulescens. Classification (NCBI taxonomy): domain Eukaryota; kingdom Metazoa; phylum Arthropoda; class Insecta; order Diptera; family Sarcophagidae; genus Sarcophaga; species Sarcophaga caerulescens. The sequence goes on from OV656873.1 coordinate 55,340,430, forward strand.
GGGTAGTAATGACCAATTATGCATGTAAGTACGAGTATGTATGCATTTTGTCTTTTTCACAATTAACAGTCGAAATATTAAAAATTTCCGGTTTTCTTTAATTCTTTAGAGTTAGAATTTCGAAATAAATTTTGGAAAATATTCTCCAATTTTAGTGTGTGTTTTAATCAGACGTTTTGATAGAATTTATGCCCCTGCATAAGTTATAATCTGTAGTGGAATAAGTTTTCATAATTTCTCTTTAAAAATATTATACAATAATTAAAACATTTTATTTAAATCACACTCTGTTTTTTAATCATACTTTGACTTTGAAATTATTTTTACCAAAACAAATATTAAAAAAAAAAAAAATTTAATAAATTCTGTACAAATCTTTTTCATGATGCATCAAAATTATCTTGTACGCTAAGCACTATTGTTTCCACATAAGTTTTCAAGATAAGACCTAGAGAACGTAAAAACTTATCAGCGAATGAAATGAAATTGCAAAAAAAAAATGTGAAAATGTGTATTTAACACGTTTATCAGTTTTATCTCTCGCAGATACAAACATATTTATTTAATTTTATTTTATTTAAATTGTGATAAAAAAAAATACAGAAAAGAACTGAAAATTAATTAAGATTCTGCAAAATGTTAAAATGTTGCCTCCCAATAACCGCATTAATTCACGCAATATGGAGACGTTTTTTTAATTTTTTTTTTTACTTCTAAAGGTTGTTTGTGTTGTTACGGTGACGCGTTTATTTGCTCAAAATAAAAAATTAAAAAATAAAAAAAATTTTTTATTCAAAAGTCAAGAAAAACAAAATTTGTTTACATAATATTGTACGAATATGGCCACACGTACAAGAAAATTTTATGACAAAATGAGCAAAAAAAAAATGAAAAAAAAATATGTTTTAAATTTATAACCAACCGTATGTGTGTGTGTTGTTTTTATTTGAAAAGTTTTAAATATTTTTTCAAAAAATATTCTTGTTTGCAATAACTAAAGACATATGTATAAAAGATATTTGGGCAATTCACACAAGTCGTTGTATCGTTGTATTGAGTTGTATTGTTGCACGATTATACAACAGTGTATGAATGTTGTTGATAATTTTCATGTAAAAATCCGATACACTTATACACATTTTTTCATATTGTTACGTTTTTACCTTTTAAAAACGTTAAAAATATGAGTTCGTAGATTGCAAATAAAATAAAAATAAATCAGTGTTTATTTTTCAATCAATTCTTTATTATCGGCACAACTCTTGTGCCACTGTTCGAACTTCTTTCACTTTTACAACGATAACTTTCACAATATGTGCTTTTTTTCGTTATATTTCTCTGCTTACAAACTTCTTGGAAGCAACAACACTTATTAGTTATTCCTCTTTGCTCACAACATTTTTTGTAAGCACTACACTAACAACTGTGTTCTCAAACGTAACTTGTCTGCACACAAGTCTGACTGGATTATAACTCGATCTCGTATCTTCACACACCACTGGTTGAATTCTCACTCAATTCAACGCGACGTCGTCACACGACTAACTTAACTCGAACTCCGAGAATAACGTGTCTTCATACACGACCGACTGAATTCTAACTGAATCATCGTTGCTCGCTTTATCTTGCCTTTTATATCACTGGATCAACAGTGTGATGAATGCCCTTGAAGGATGATGACGACCTTCGGGAACAATCCAAAAATGTAAACAACTTGTTTCCATTTTTGTTGTTCGTGTATCTTGTTTACTTTCGTCCAGGCAGAGTTGTTGTTGTTTTGTTTGTTTGTCTTTCCGCTATATTTTTTTATACACGGACGTTGTTGCTATATTTTTGTTTATTCATCGATCTTGTAAACAAGCCTGTTGTTTTTGTTGCTATATGTTTACTCATTCGTTGATCACGTGAACAACTGCATTGTTTTGTTTTTGGAGCTTTTGTTTATCATTTTATGTGTGATCAAGTCCATTGTGTTGTTTTTGGAGCTTTTGCTTATTATTTTAACAACACCATTTCCATTTTCGTAACAATATGTTTTTAAAAGTTGTATTGGTTTATTGTGTGAATGAAAAAAATGTGTATATGTTTTCATATGTTTTTCAAAAGTTGTGTTGGTTTCGTGCTATCAAATTGTTTGAATGCCAAAAAAATACATTTCGAATACGAACTACACAATACAGCATAGCATTGAGCGTTCACAAACAACCAAGTGTATTCAATACAACATACACGATACAAAGTCGTGTGAATTGCCCAATTGTTCCTACTGCTGCTGCTGCTGTATTTTTTTTTTAATTCATTATATGCACGTCTGCAAGTGAGAAATATTTTATAAAATTAAACGTCATTATTTAAACGCCTGGCCTGCCTACAGTGGAAAATATATTTATTTTTTCAATTTTATTTTTTATTTTTAAAGTCTGTTCTTTATTATATATGTATTCCTCGTCGTATATTGTATACAAAACAAAGTTCATTTGATTGTTTGTCATGTGGCTGAAATTGTTTGGTTAAATGTTAAAATAACACAAACGTTTATTAACAACAACAAGTTAACAGCTACAATAATAACAACAACAATTATAATGTATTTATAACGAGTTTTAATTATTGTAATAATTTTTTTTTTTTTTAATTACACTAAATTGTGATACAGTACAGCATCAAAGTAGTCAGACAGTTCACAGCAGACAGTTAATGTCTATCAGCTATCAGCATTGTTTGCTTTAGAAGCAAACAGAGGCAGAGAAAAGAAGATAAGCTTTATTTCGTTAAGTAAAGCTATACCTCTAGTTACTAGTGTCTAGTACCTTCTGGCCAAAGCTCTAAGAGAAATAAATTGTTACCATTTAGCCATTAAAATGTAGAGCCCGCCAATCATGAATAGATTTAACAAGCATAACAACGTATACATATGTATATGTGTATGTGCTTGTTTAACAACAATCAGTCCTCAATAATGGCGATGTGATAATACCCATTAGTAATGTATGATGTATTATTTTACAGTCCCGGGTAAAACACTGGGGGAAAAATTTACATTTTCGTAATCGATTTCCTTTCCAATTCTACATCCAGTGTTATTGAGCATGACAAAGTATGACTAAAATTTTTATTGTTCGGAATTATTTCTTGACTTCAGTAGTTTTCAAATTAGAAAAATCTCCAAGACGCCTATGTTCTATTATTACCAGCATACAATTATCTTGCGCGATTAGCAAATGAACAAACATTTCTAGAACGTTCCTTTATAATTCATCAGGAAGTACAGTGTCTCCAATTATCTTAGGAAAATTTACTGCCACAGGTCAAGGAGAATCCATAGGCCGCATGAGTTGCGCTTTCGTTTCTTAGCTCAAACAACCCTAACAATACTGGGTGTGCTTTTCTTTGCCCATCAGTATATATTCAATATGTACCTGCTTAACTATGTACATATACCGCCAAGGATCAAAGTATTCTAACCGGTACTATTAAATCACCACGGAAGTTATATTGATTTCTTATAGGGCTTTTCAGGCCAGAATGTCTGTAAGAATCCGAGTATCTATGTCTTATAAAGGGCAAGTCCTTAACCATTTTCCAGCCTTCTAAATATACTTTAAGTATATAGTCGTTATAATGCTGTAAACACAATAGACGCAACACAGCATGCGCAGCAATTTTGCAACAACAATTTGCTTATTGTTGCGCTGCCTTTAAAATAATTACTTCCATTTATACTCATGTATTTTATATTTGAGAGATTGCTGTGTAGCGTTTGGCATTGCCATCAGTTCTAATTTTTGATCCGTCTAAACAGGTTAAAGGCTGGATCCATCTAGTTTTGAGTATACACCTCAGGAAGGCAACAGGTAGGAATTATTATTGATCTAGAAGTAAGATCTCTGGGCAGAAAAGAGTAAAGTAACGCAGTAATCCCGCTTCTTATTCGCCGTTATATATAGATATGTGATCTACCATAATCCGCTAATCTTCTCATCATCAGGTCAATACGGAGTTTGTTTAGGGGTTGAAATTTTTGCATTTCTCCTAAGCGAAAGAAAATTTTGTCAACAGTTTTGATTTGAAATGTACAGGAAATTAAAAGGAGGACACTGTACATGCTATACAGGTAGGGTTGCCAGCCTGGCTGGACTTGGCTGGATTGTCCAGCTTTTTTGATGCTTGTCCAGTTTCAAGCTAAAATTTAATTTGTCCAGCTAAATAGAAATTTTTAGGTACACTGCAATAACTTGGGCAATAATTTTCATGTTATCTTTGTCAAATCATGTTAGCCAACACTGATTGTACATTTGTTATACAACTAAGTTATGATTTCCCTCTTCTATCATCACTGACATAAAAATTATTTACACAAAACCAAAATTAACATTTTCTCAGTATTTTTTTATGTCCAGCTTTTTTTTGTTTTGTCCAGCTTTTTAAAACCCAATGTCCAGCTTTTTGCGAATCGGAATCTGGCAACCCTATATACAGGGTATAACTATGGCTGTGACCTTAAGTTTTGAGTATCGCCCTGCTTTCAGGCCCATATAATGCAAGAAGTCAGACCCAAGTAATTCGTATGACTTACTTAATTGGTTATTACAACCCATTAGTTAGGATTACAACCTAGCTTCTCACACCACCCATATTATGTTTGTTAATTTTATCCATGATTTGTGAGTAAAGTCGACCATGGACGATAAATTTTTGAGCAACTTTTCAAGGCAATTTGATTTATTTCGAAATTTTTCCAGAAAACTGCAGAGAGGATGACACCAAAAGGATTTTTTTTTCATATTCGAAGTGACTGATTAACAATGGGCTCTGATCTAATATTCCGGGATTACGAACTAGCTTTTCACACCACTTATGTGATGTGTGGTAATTTTAAACACGAGTGGCGGAACCTACAGTTTAAAGTCGATTGCGAACCGTAGATTTTTGAGAAACTTTTCAAGGCAATTTTTATTTACTCTAGCCGAAGATATATTTCTTCAATTTTTCATTTTATTCAAGGTGGCTGAGCTGGAGTTTGAACCACGGGTTCTCGTCTAGTATGTCAACACACTATTTTAAAGTACATATTTCTAAATTTATTTCTTGGTTCTGTTATTTTAAAAATCCTTTTTTAAATATTTAAACAATAATTTTTAATGCCTGCCGTCCATAAGAAAACAATAAAACAAATGTGAAAATAATTATGAAAGCAATGCCAACAAATGTTTGTGGTTTTTGGCACAAATTTGTAATTTCATTATAATTTTTTTTCTCTCTCTCTTTTCAACAAATATATGCCACATTATTAATATTCTCTTATAAATTCGGTTGTTTGTGATGTCCCCAAACGAGGCCATTTATTTTTGGCTTCTGACTGATGCAGTTTAGAAGTTTTTTTTCTTCCATTCCGTCTTAATTTTAGTGATTTTTCATAAAGAAAAATAGATTTTCAGATTTATAAACATTTTCTATTCGCACTGTTTTCAAAAATATGAAATTTTTTAATTAAAAAAAAAAATAAAAAAGTTTGAATCACTAGGGGAAATTCTATTTTTTTTTTTTTGTAGCTGCTCTGAATCTAAAGTGGCACAGATCAGTTAAATCACTTACAGTTCACAGTACAATATTGTTTTGTGATGATGATGATCATTATCATCATCATTTACTACGTTTATTTCTATTTTGGATTTTTGTTTTGTTTTATTATGAAAATGGAAAGTTGTTGTCTTTTTCTAATTGACTAAAATGGGGAAAATCATTTCAAAAATATACAATAAACAGAAGGAAAACATTGTATTAAAAACAAAACAAAAGACCATAAATAAGTAAATAAATGAATGAAATTGTTGCAGATAAAATGTAACATTTAAACAATCAATCTACCAGCATCAGCGATAGTAGTATTTACTTTTGCAGTTAAACTTATAAACTCTTTTAAAAATCTATTAAAAATTATCTAAAAACTCAAAAGAAATGAACTCAATTTGAATATAATTTTCTCATGCTAATGGGCGAAATGCTTTACACATCGTACTCGATTAACGGCTAGAAAATATCTTCAATTATAAGTGTTTTGGCTTCTATTTATTTAAACTCAAGCCTTTTTAATATTCTTTAGTGTTTTAAATTTTGTGAAAAACGAAAAAAAAAAATAATTCAAAACTATGGCTTGCATTTTTTAGGACGATGACTTGCAGTTTTTGGTCGATGAAAAGATACTAACTTCGTTGCCTGTATTAGTTTCGTCGCCTATATCTCTGGTCCCAAGTAACACCCGACCGTAAGAAAACCTGTCTTGGAATCCTTGATACCATGGCTATCTAGTTCACTAAGTCCATTTCCCCCGCAAGTCCTTTTTATTCGATTTAGCTCTATTTATACAGAGTACCTATTTTTTTCTCATTTGAAGAAAGCAATTACCCTTGTCACCTATATCTCTGGTTCCAAGTAACGCCGGAATCCTTGATATCTGCAGTAAGTCCCATTTTTTTCACAATATCAATCATCCTCAACAGACAATGTTAACAGAGTGAATGTCTCTAGTCCGAGACATTTCCAAAATAATTTATTAGGGACACACACCTTAGGTTACAATTTGTATACAGTGGAAGTGAAGTCGCCGTGGTCTAGTAGGTAGTGTGTTGGCTTATTAGACTGAAGGCCCTAGTTCGAATCCCAGGTCAGACATCAAAACGAAAAATATTTCTTCGGCGACTTCCTCTCAGCAGATTTCTGGCAAAAACTCTGAGAGTAAATAAAATTGCCATGAAAAGCTTCTCAATAAAATTTGTCGTTCGGAGTCGACTTAAAAAATTATATAAATTATATAATTGTATAAAATTAACACACACAACATGAGTAGTGTGAGCATCTAGGACTTCTTGAGGACGATTGCTGCAGACTGTCTAATGGTGAAGGTATAGCACTGGCCATTTTATAGTCACCTTGCAGCAACTCGTTTTCTTGCCGTTCGCATCTTGAGATGTCCACAAACACTACTCCCTCTCTTCCACCTTCCTATAACCCATTTTCCTAAAAACCTGCACAATGCACTGCATGAGTAGGGGCCATTCCCTGAGTGCTGGTTTCACCAAAAAAAAAAAAAAAAATGCAGCGAGTCCTATTTTTCCACAGTAATATAACAAATAAATTTTGTTTATCTAAGTTTTTCAATCGTCAAAACAATTTGCGAATTACTCGCGATGTAGTTCCAGTCCGAGAAGTGTGGGATATAATTTTTAAGGAATGGAATAGATATTCCATTTTCCGAAATCGTATACTTGTTAAACACTTAACATTGCTCTGTTAACTTTAACATTAGCTCTGTTAAAATTTTTTGGTTTTAGTCTTTGCTAATTAAATTTGTTTTTATCTTCAGTATTAACTACTTAGAGAAAGACAGACTTCATAACCTGCACTTTTTTTTTCTAGTTTTACCTTTTTCTGAATTAAAAATTTTTATTTAATATTTCCATATAAAAAAAAAGAAAAACCACCGACGATAACTCAATACCTAACTTTAAAGAATAGAAATTAACACTCTTGCGATAATGAATTCTTTTTTTTGATTTTATTTTATTTTTATTTCAAATGTTAATTTCTAATTTAAATAAAATAAATAATTAAACCCTTTAATCGAAATATTTTTTGAATCTGCAAAACAATACTTTTTGGAATGTACACCGTACCGCGTAAAATTAGCGTCAGATGTATATTTCTGTATTTGCAGGCATGTTCATTTGTTAACGATCATCAGATGTTGACGATCAGTTTAATGCCACCACCACTGGTTAATTGTATGCAACATAGCAACGAGTAGCAAAAACATTTCTTTTTTCGTTTTTGTTTTCGATTTCATTGCCATGAGCATCAATGCCTCGATGCCTTGTGCCACAGAAATGATAGAGAAATGGTTGAAAAGAAAAGTGGAGGCTTCCAGCACTTTCTTACGTTGATTTCGTAATTCAACCGTCCAAGCAAAAAGATACCAAACAAAATGATCTCTTCGCTTTACAAACAAACTACTTATGAGCGTGGTACCATAAGATTTTCTGTGGATAAGTTAGGATTCTGGTAGCAAAGTTTGTTGCTTAAATAAAATGAAAACTTTTTTTTAATTATTAATTTTTTTTTTTACCTACGAGGCAATAATACAAACAAAGATTTAATATAAATAGAAGGTTTAGTTGAAATTAAATTTTTTATTATTCTATAATATTTGTGGCAACATAACAAAAGTATTGCACAGTGTAAGCCGTGACTTTAATTTTCTTTTAAGCCGTGAGTCAATAAATTTTTGCTACCTTATTACGAGATGAAGTCTAGAATATTCTAGGCAGTGAACAAACTAAATAAGTGGTAGTTAGAGGTAGCAGTGTCTCATAAAATATTTGATTTATTTTCCAAATTATTTTTTAGATGGTACCCCAAGATGGCCCCGAACCCCCGAGCATCTAATAATAGGTTTTTGACTTCATAGATGCCAAATTTTTGTGACGATATTCCTGGTTTAGTCTCTAGTCAAAAATTTCCTAAATCGGTCTTATTTTAAAAATAACAGTAGTCGCCGTAGTCTAGTAGGTAGTGTGTTGGCTTATTAGACGTAAAGCCCGGGTTCGTATCCAAGGTCAGGCATCAAAACGAAATATGAAAAAAAAATATTTCTTCGGCGAATGCCTCTCAGCAGATTTCTGGCAAAAACTCTGAGGGTAAATAAAATTGCCATGAAGAGCTTCTCAAAAATCTGTCGTTCGGAGTCGACTTTAAATTGTAGGTCCCGCCACTCATGTATAAAATTAACGCACACAACATAAGTGGTGTGAGAAGTTAGGTCGAAATCCTGACTGAAGTGTTGTAATGACCAATTATGTATGTAGTAAAGTAAACCTTTCTCCAAATGGTTGAGAGTAAAAAGTCTATAAAGATCTAATATTTCCCTCTAGTAGGGTGTCCTAGAATTCATTTTGCTTGCATTGAATAACTACTTTGTGTCTGGGTTCAGGTGTTTTCCATTTTTTGTTTTGTAACTTCATTTCAACATAAATTTACATAAAAAAGTTGCAAGATTTATTTATAAAATATAAAATAAAATATAAAACAATTGCATTAAAACAATATTATTTAAATAGAAACATAAAAACAGATTTAAACGAGCATGTGTCAATAGGTGCATACAATAGTTTTTTGGTTTGCCAAGAAAGCCTTTGTAGATCTGAAATCAAAAAAAAAAAAATTTCAATTTGTGTTGCAAGACGCTTAATATATAAACTCCTTTTAAAATTTTAAAATTTAGTAGGTAGCACGTTGGCTTATTAGATCTAAAGTCATGATTCAAGCCCCAGGTCAGACATCTTCAATAAATCAAAACATGAAAAAATATTTCCTCGGCAACTTCCTCTCAACAGATTTCTGGCAAGCACTCAGAGAGTAAATAAAATTGCCGTGAAAAATTTCTCAAAAAAAATCTGCCGTTCGTAGTCGACTTTAAACTGTAGGTCCCGCCAGTCTTGTATAAAATTACCACACACAACATCAGTGGTGTGAAGAGCTTGGTCATTCTGACCGAAGGGTTGTGACCAATTATGTATGTATACATGTAAAGTCGAGTTCTCGAATGGTAGCCTGACTGTCAAATACTATTGCTATATGCCAAGAATGATAAACTAAAGATTACGCCTTGCGCATGTTTTCCCGATAGATGACGTAGTTGCGCTATTTTAAAGGTTTCCAAGTCTTTTTCATATGTGAAAATTAACATTTCTTCTGAAAAATGTTTGCACTACGTGAAAGTAGTTGGCAGCCCTGCAATATAACTCACATTATCATTAGCCAATAGGAACAAAGTTGCGTGACGTCATTGATTCAACATGAGCAGAAAGTTTTAATTTTGTGTGCGTGATGGCGTAATCTTTAGTTTATCATTCTTGGCTATATGCTGTCTTTTGTACTTCCCATCCCAATTAAATTGAGCACATCTTCCGATGGCATAGACTTCCGCTTGGAAGATAATCGCAAGTTTCGCCATGACTTCATAATTTTTCAGTTTAAAACCCAAAACTCATGCTCCTTTTCCAAAATCCGTTCTAAACAGATTGTATTTTTATACCAATAGGTCCTGGATACAAATAGTTTTTCTTTCAGAAAAATATGCAGCTTACAGATTACTTTATCCATTTTTATTATTAAGTCTAGTTGCAAAGCATTTTCCAAAATCATAGAGTCTTCTGATTTTGTCTACGGAACACTTAGGGTGAGAGGTCTCAGCCAATCGATTCTTTGTGTCACGAAATTCCCGAATAAATTTCATGTTAGACTTGTTTCCCTTCCATAGCTTCCAATTTTGTGGTCTTTACTACCATGTACAGCGGACTTAAATCTAATAGTGCTTGCAGGATTGGTTTTCATTGCCCATGTTATACCAGCATACGCTATGTTGTGTATCTCATCGTACGCCATTTGAGTTGTTTTTTAAGGCAATTCTAGTTTATTTTTTTTCGACTGCATTCGCTTGAAGTCGACGTAGTCTAGTAGGTTGTGTGTTGGCCTATTAGACATAAGATTCAAACCCCAGATAATCGAACAAAACGAAATACGAAAAAATATTTCTTCGGCGGCTTTCTCCTCTCAGCAGTTTTCTGGTAAAAACTTTGAGAGTAAATAAAAAATTGCCATGAAACGTTTCTCAAAAAATCTGTCATTCCGAGTCGACTTTAAACTTTAGGTCCCGCAACTCAAGTGTGAGAAGCTAGGTCGTAATACTAACTAAAGGGTTGTAATGATCAATTATGTATGTATGTATTCCTATTTTCGGTACTAACGCATTGTTTTCGTTATCGGATGTCTAATGGTGTTTTCTTTTCTACAAAGAAAATGTCACCCTCTTACAAGTTGCAATAAAAAAATTGCTGACCAACCCAGTTATAATGTAATTTTTTATTTGAGAAGAACATAACACAAATATTAAAAAAGGGTATGTCCTGTGTTTATCACTTATTAAAAAGTGTTAACAGATCGCTAATTTTTCCACTTCATTTTTTGAGCGCTTTTTTTTATAACCAAAAAAAAATTTTTAACACTGTTCTAATACTGAATGCAATTTTTTTTTATATTACTGACCATGTAGCTTTAATAATGTAATGTTTCCTTAAGGTTACTCAACCAAAACAATGAAAAAATTAACTTCAAAATTGGATAACGATACCAGGCGACTTTTTTAAATTTCATCTAGGGCTACCAGAAATAAACAAAAGTCATCTGCTTTACAGGGCGTTATCAGCACTCTCGATTTATACAGGGCATAAAATGCAATGCCTTCCACCATTGGCAAGTGCGAATTATTTGGAATAAAACATACCACCCTTTTAGAGGGCGAAACATTTTTAAGAAACAAACACAAAATTTTATTTTTTTTAAAGAAAATGCACATTTTTTGGTAGAAAAGAAAACATCATAAGTACAGCGAAAGCCTATGTCTTGTTGCTCGGCTAAATTGATTACTTTGTTCATATAATGTTCTTGAAAGAAACTCATTTTTTCAATTTTCATTCAGATAATCATACACCATAGACTGCCGATTTTATTGTTTCTTCGAATTTTAATTTTGTATTGTAATTCGTATTTCATATCTACTACTTAATAGTTGAAGGGAGTCGTAAATAATAATTTGAATTGTGATGGCAATATGTTTAAATTCTGTACAAAATTTTCTCTGCAATTAAAGTGTAAAAATAGACTTTAATTAGATAGACACGAGTACGTACATATGTAAGTACGTGAATATGTATGTACGTATGCTCTGGATAAATTTTAAGTATGTCTATAACGAGATATTTATTTGTCTCTCTTCACATTACGACGGCTATGACTTTGCGTAGTCAAAGAATGTTGGGTATGAGTCAGGAAAAAAAAGAAGAGTTTTTTTTCTGTTTTGTTTTCATTTTTTATTGTGTTAAAATTATTCGAACGTGATTTTCTATAAATTGCCACCTTTTGCAACAAACAATCTGACAAACAAAAAAAAAAAAACAAAAACAGCAAGTGGAAGGAACAAAATGAATTACAATACACACGGGCATGTAAGGAAATGCATGAGGTAAAGGAGCTACTGCTACCTTAACCATACTAGCGAACTTTACTTAAAGGATCACCAACAGTAGGCTGTCTGCTCTTTAGACAGTGGCTTGTTTAGTGAACATTACAAAACATACATACGAGTATTCTTGAAAATGTAATTGCAATAGCAGATACATACATACATACAATGTGCTGCTACAAAGCCTACAAAATAAAGGAAAAAAGAAGAAACAGCAGCAATAACTACAAGAAGAAGAGAAAAAAAAAGTAACACAATCCAATACCAAATGAATGCAATGAAAACAAAAGAAGAAAAACAAAAACGAAATGCAATTACGTGTTTATTTTTATGAAATGAAAGAAAAACCTTAAAATACAACGTTTAAATATCCAACAACAACAACAACAATAACAACAATAAACGCTTTTATGCATTTGAATTCCATATTTTTTCTTGAACAAAAATGCTCTTGACATCTTAAGGATGTTTCAGGGCACACATAGGCTTTTCATTTAAAACGAAAACGAAACATAACATTACGTTGCCCTCTTATATTTATTCACTGTGTTGTTGTTCTTGTTGGTTGTTGTTGCAATTATAAAGGCTTTTAAAGCCTCATGCCATCATATTCCCTATAAATTTGCAAGATGTTGCCGAGATATGTTGTTTTTTGTTTGTTTTTTATTTATTTTATTGAAAGACTTTAATGTGTTGAGAAATATCTACACAAACGTTGTCATATTTAATATCAACTTTATTCATAACTTTTGTAAGGATACGGTTTACACTGGTCGTGGAAATAAATGTCCTTGAAGTGAAAACGTTTAAATTTTTTTATGTTTTAGGATCCCATGAAGATTCATTTAAACTCAAGTAAATCTTAACGTAATTGGAAAAGAATATTTTGTTTCCCCTTAACTCTTGCAATGTTTACTTTCATACACACCAGAGATCAGCAACGAGTATTCAAAACGATGAGTAGATTCGAGTCATACTTATAATTTCAGATACTTGTACGCATTCATACTTATTTTAATATCATACTCATACTACTCATATTCAAAGTTAGAAATACTCATCGTACTCATACTTAACAATACGCACGATGTTGTTGATTTCGACTCTCCATGATTCAACATATATACGAAGCACAAAATAAGTATGATTCGAGTACGAACACCACAATACTCGCTAGAAGGTTGTGTGTGTGCTTTGCTTGCTGTCTTTGTCTTTTCTTTTTTCTTCTTTTGTAAATGCAACAATAACTACTACTGTAAATTTTGATGAATGATTCGAGTGACTCGAATCATTCGTAAGTATTATAATGTGATGTTTTTGTAACACAGGCTATTTCACTTGCCTGCCTATTTATATGGGAAACACAAACAAAATTGAGTGTTTTTGTTTGTGTTTTCCATGCAAACAGGCAGGCAAGTGAAATTGCCTGTGTTACAAAAACATCACATAAGTATTTTTCTAAATTTATGAATCTGAATGAGTAGGCATATGAATCAAACAATGAATCGAATGTTGTGAGTTTGATGCCAACGTTGTACTCATACTCATTGCAACCTATACTTATAAATCAATGTTGTAGCGAGTACGAATGAATCAGAGTAGTTGAATTCCAATACTCTTGACTTACTCATACTCAAAATTTCATAAGTACCTGTGAGTAGCGAAAATACGATTCATTGCTGATCTCTGATACACACATAATTGGTCTTTACAAGCCTTCAGTCAGGATTACGACTTAGCTTCCCACACCACTTCGGATGTTAATTTTATACGTGAGTGGTGGGACCTACAGTTTAAAGTCGATTATGTTAGAGGACGTGTACTTGTTGACCCGGAGGTCGAATTGACCGATTGTACAATTAAAGTCGATTCATGACAATTTTTTTATTTACTCTCCAAGTTTTTGTCAGAAATCTGCTGAGAGGAGGAAGCCGCCGCAGTAAAATTTTTTCGTATTTCGTTTTGTTGAAGATATCTGACCTGGGGTTTGAACCGTGGCCTCACATCCAATAAGCCAACACACTACTTACTAGACTTCAAGGTTGTAGTTACTTATTTACATAATTTTCTTTGACATCTAAGTGGCCCTGAGGACAATTGCACTCATCTAGTGTACGGAGTTCTTTGGATATGATTGAATAAGTTCCAGAGCACAGTAATATTCTTAGTATCTAAAAAGATGATGGCTTTTTATATTGTGATATCAATGACGAAATGACTTTTGGCAGTAGCCTCTAAACTCTTATGCCCACGGACTCATGAAGAAATGGCTGAGAATGAAGAAGCAAAGACATTAGGAAGATATTTCTGTCAACGATTGACGGTATTGGAACTGACTTGCTCTCAGACTAAATAAGTCCAATGTAAGTCAAAGAACTGTGTAGATCTCAACTGGATTTATTGTTCATGATTTGTAGAGATATAGGTGAGTTGAAGACGATAGAGTATCTGTTCTGTGTTTGTCGGATTCTAGATGGAACAGGTTTAAGGGAAATTTTTTGAAGATTTCATCTCTCTGTCGGTAGCCAATTTAGTCTCTGTAGTCTAGTAGATAGTGTGTTGGCTTATTAGACAGGACGCCTTGGTTCAAAACCTAACTCAGTCAACTCAAACAAAACGAAATATGAAAAAATATCTTTTTCGGCGACTTCTTCTCAGCAGTCTTGTTTGCAAAAATTCTGAGGCTAAAAAAAATTTTCATGAAAAGTTTCTTAATTCTGTTTATCGGCTTCGACATTAAACTGTGGTTGCCGCATGTATAAAATTAACACGCACAACATGGGTGGTGTGAGAAGCTAAGCTGTAATCCTAATTAAAGTGTTGTAATGACCAATAAAGAAGGAAGCCAACGTTCAGACTCCTCTGAGCTTTACTCTAGGGAATATGGATCCATCCAACCATCTATCTCCATGAAAATAACCATTTTCAAGTTTGGTCAAAAGCTATAAAACCTATTGTTACCATACTTAACAGGATACGTTCTTGGACTAAACGAGATCAGCCTTTTGTTCTAAACTTTCTGTGGAAAATGGTTACAAAGCTACTGTGAAGGACCAGAAACGAATACGTTGATATATGACACTACGTTTCGATAACTATTGTTATCGCTAGTAATTGTAGTTTCTAAAGTACATATGCAAGTTTGTAAATATTTTAAAATCTTGCCTCCAAGGTTTAACAAAAACCTCTCAAGATTGTACATGTGAAGATCTTGAGATCTCTTGATTAAGCAACTTTGCTATACAGTCTGCTTAAAAACTGAAGTAGGCGTGGCATTTTTCTTGATTTTGTGTGAAAATTTTGAAGGACCGTAACAGTTTTAATTAGGGAATAATTACGGTTTTCTCTCTCTCTCTCTGTCGCTCTATTTTTACGTGGTTTTAAATGATCGGAACTGATGCCAGTGTGAACGCTGTCCCAATATCTAAACTAAAATTATAACTTTGGATGCACAAATACAAGTATTTGTAATTGTTTGTGATTATTTTTATGTTTCTTATTTTATTCTTTGATTTCCATTTGCGAAAAGTTCAATACATTTTAACGCTTAAATTGATGGCAATTTTCAAGGTTATTGAAAATAATCTTCGCAATTTAGTTGGCCTTGTCGTTCATTAAGATGATCATACACTGCCATAGGCAATGTATGCTTTGCTGGTTGCCAGTATCCTTAGGATATTTGCCATCTCTAGATATACAGAAATAGACATTAAATGCTAGTGGCCATCACAATAATACTTGTAAAGATATTTGGAGTTGAGTTGTGTTGTGTTGTGTTGTTTATTTAATAGCCAAACAGACAGATAGTCTAGCAATCAAGTCTAGCCAATAATTTTCCAATTGTTGTGTTGTAGTTATTGAGATTAAAATTTATGGCGTTTAGTTTTTATGGTATAATTATGTAATGATGATATTACACATACCCCATCTATAACCCATAATGTAAAGAAAGAAAATTGAAAGGAAGATTTTTAAAATAGATTAGACTTGACGTTAGCAAAACTTTATACTTTTTTTCTCGTATCATTTCTTATTTACAATTTATTGAAGTGTCATTTACTAAAGTAAACATACTCGTATGCAAACTATGCTATGCTGACAGCCAATAATAATATTCATTAATTACTATGGTTTCCCATAGATTTCGTTATCTGCTATGAAACTGGGTGACAACTCTTTTTCGAAAAGAATACCGAAGAAACAGCAGAAAAACAAACAAAAAACGAAACGAAGTGAAGTGAAATGAAAAACGTTAAATGCACACGATACCCAGATAATGAAATACACCCGTACAGTACAATAATATTAGGAATGAAAAAAAAACTGAATTAAGCATGACAAATGCGAAACAAATAATTCGTATTACAATTATTTTTTTTTTTTTTTTTTGCCTTTTTTTAATGTGATTTTAATATGAAGAAAAATTAATTGAAAAAAAAAAAAAAAAAGAATTAAAAATATTTGAACCAATATTTCCATATGGCAAAATAAAACAAGAGTAGCGAGGGGTTTCTACGTCTACGTTTTCATTACGTCGAGCTTAAGAAATCAATTTTGTACTGAGAAGTATTCAATAATTGTTTGTAGCTTTAAAAAGTACTCGCATTCACTTTTCTATGCAAAAATAAAATTACTCAACATACATACCAGAGATCAGCAACGAGTATTCAAAACGATGAGTAGATTCGAGTCATACTTATTATTACTGATACTTATACGCATTCATACTTATTTTAATATGATACTCATACTACTCATACTCAAAGTTGGAAGTACTCGTCGTATTCATACTTAACAATACGCATGATGTTATTGACTTCGACTCGTCTCTACTTAACATTTACACGAAGCACAAAATAAGTATGATTCGCGTACGAACACTACTATACTCACAAGAAGATTGTGTGTATGCTTTGCTTGTTGTCTTTGTCTTTCCTTTCTTCTTTGTTTGTATATGCAACAATAACAAAGGCTGTAAAATTTGATGAATGATTCGAGCCACTCGAATCACTTATAAGTATTATAAGTATTTTTCTAAATTTATGAATCAGAATGAGTAAGCGTATGAATCAAACACATTTCGAATGTTGTGAGTTTGATGTCAACGTTGTACTCATACTCATTGTAACCTATACTTATAAATCAATGCTGTAGCGAGTACGAATGAATCAGAGTAGTTGAATTTCAATTCTGTTGATTCACTCATACTAAAAATTGCATGAGTGCTTATGAGTAGCGGAAAAACGATTCATTGCTGATCTCTGATACACACATAAATATTCTAGAATTTTGATTCTATTATCTGCTAGAATTTTAATTTATGGTAAAAATAAACATTTACAAAAAAGAATCTTATAACATATTGCACTGCAGTTGTGCGAGATATCAAAATACTGCCACATAATAACTTATCCAATGCTAGCTAGGGACTAACGAATGCCAGGTTCTTGTTAAATATCACTATTATACATATGTATATCTTGTAGATTACTTTAAACTGGCGTCTAATCTTATAGTTTTAGAGACTATAGGATTAAACCGCGTATACACTACAGTCGCCGTAGTCTAGTAGGTAGTGTGTTGGCTTATTAGACGCAAGGCCCGAGTTCAAACCCCAGGTCAGACATCAAAACGAAAATATGAAAATATTTCTTCGGCGACTTCCTCTCAGCAGATTTCTGGCAAAAACTCTGAGAGTAAATAAAATTGCCATGAAAAGCTTCTCAAAAATCTGTCGTTCGGAGTCGACGTTAAACTGTAGGTCCCGTCACTCATGTATAAAATTAACGCACACAACGTAAGTGGTGTGAGATGCTAGGCCGTAATCCTGACTGAAGGGTTGTAAGGACCAATTATGTATGCATGTATGTATACACTATGATCAGAATTCATTTAAATGGTCATTACATCCTTTTAGTTAGGATTATGACCTAGCTTCTTACACCATCCATTTTTTGTGTGTTTAATTTGTTATGAGCGGCAGGATATACAGTTGAAAGTCGACCCGGACAACAAATTTAAGAAAAATTTCATAATAATATTATTTACTCTCACAGTTTTTGTCTGAAGAGTGCTGAGAGAAAGTCATTCGTTTTGTTCGAGATGATTGAGCTGGGGTTTGAAGAATGCTTCAACTCATTATCTACAGACTGCGGAAACTGTAAGCAAGTGTTACAAACATTTATTTACAGTAATTATCGACGATTTTGAGGTTATGTCTCCATGATAATTACAAAAATGGCTTTGAATGAATTATTTAACTGTGATATCAACAGTTGTGGACATAAAAATGTCTATAAATATGAATTATTTCAGTGTTTTTAGAACCGGTCTGGACATCTATTGGGAAAAGGTTGTCGGTAAACACATACCTTAATTGTGTGTGTCTACAACGGATGCTTTCGCGTTACAAACGAAACTCGACTGGTTAGGTTTTTCAAGGTTTTAAAAGAATTTGATTTGATGAGAAGAAGCAAAATAAAGTTTACAAAAAATATTTGTGATTATTGTTCGTTGCGGAAATACATATGTGAAATATGAAATTGAAATATGAATTGGAAAATAAGACAACACGCGTAACAAAGTTGTTCTTCCCACTATTTGCTTAGAAAACAAAGTGTTTTTATTGTTCAAAATTCTCTCCTGATGATTACTGATTGTGAGTTAGACTGTCCTAGCTCTGTATTTCCATATATGGCGGTGTGTTGTGTAACTTTTTTACTTTTGTTTCGAGATTTTCCAATTACTTTTTATTGCATTATAGATAGTAAAGCATAGAATTTAATGCGAATTCTTTTACTTTACTGAATAACATTAGTAAACCAATCAATACAGCAGATTGTGTATTTACTTTTTAAGTATACTATACTGCTTATTGTACCAATTCATTTTCATTGTAAACGTATTTGTTTTTTTCTTTTTCAGTATCATTGAAAAATATTGAAAAAATCTTATCAAAATAATTATAATTTGCCTTTATAAGCCATTAAAGAACCCTCAGTAAATATTATAACAACAAAAACCAACCAACAAAGCCAACAAATAGTGCAGAAAATACGAACAGAAAAAAAAAAACAAATTTTAAAAAGAATAAGTTTTTTTTACTAGCCAATAGAAGTAAAATAAATACAAACAGAAAAATAATAATAATTACCACGACACGTTAATAATAAGAATTGTTAAGAAGGAACAGCAAACTTTACAAATGCATCATTACACGCGTCACAAAAAACTAAAATGTCTTTATAGCTCAACCTCAACAAATGCCACAACTAAAGCAGCAGCTGCAGCAGCAATAGCACCAACAATACCATTTCGTGCCCGTGTACAAATGAATTTAATGACAATTATCTACTGTGTGGTAATTGAAGTATTTACCTGTTGTTTGCTTTTCTTCAGTCACATAAAAAAGTTGCAAACACAACCATAACAACCCAACCAACGTACCAACTAATCGACGAACCAACCAAACAAACAAACAAATAATCACCACAAACCACCAATGCATCACTCTTCTAGCATTCGTATTGTACCGTACAGCAGCAGCACATGCAACAAATTAACCACGAAAAAGAAGACCAAAACGCAGATTTAAACGTCTCTCTCTGTGTGTGTGTGTGTATCGTGTTGCAATAATAAGAAACCAAATACAATACAAGATTTGTATTTCACTTTTTTAATTTTTTTTTTGTTTGTTCTTCGTTAACAATTTTAAACCGCTTAAAACAGCGACCTCTATAGTTCCTTTGTACATACTACTCTACATTGACAATTACAACGTGAATAACCACAATAACAACAACAATAAAAAAAACTATAACAATTGTTATAAAAAAAAAAAGAATTCTTTTTGTATTCTATTGAAATGAAATTCTATTTGACTTAAGACCATTACAAAAACAACAACAAAAAAACACTAAACAGAACCATAACATTTGAGGTTTCATTTCCAACATTCATTGCTGCTGCTACTGCTGTTGTCATTTGTTGCTATAAATATATGCAGTCCCCCGTATAAAGAGCGTTGACACAAAACCCAAGCAAGACAACGAACCATTAATAACAATGACAACAATTGTTGCTCCGTGTGAATTATGCTCGTTCTTCGTATTAACCTCATACCGGACATGCTACATAATGCTGTAATAAACACCGTATCGATGTTCACAATGTAACGGTTCTCTCTCTCTCTCTCCATATCGCAAAACATTGGATGATAATCTTTCTCTCTCTGGTAGTCACCTTAGAAGTTCATCTTGTGTTTTGTGATTTCTTTACGTCCGACTTCCTCTCCAATAGGCACAACAACAACCGTAATGTCACCATTACCAACAACTTTTATTTAAAATCTTCACCACTAGTCAACGTTTACATACTTTGGGTCCAAACAGTTGAGTCAGGTGGGTTTTTGCTTTTTTTTATACTACTTTTGCTGTTGTTGTTGTTGTTGCTGTTCACTCATTTAGTTCTTTCGCACGTTGTTGTATTCATGAATGAGTAGCATAGTATACCGGCATTTATGCATGATTTATTTCAAATTTTTTTTTTTTTTTCTATTTGAATTTGCATTTGTTGTTGTTTTTAGTTTTTTTTTTCTTTTCTTTTGGTCTGGCTCTGTGTTCCTTTATAATTGGCTTCTTTTAAAGAGACCTCATTACTGGGGTCTTTATTTTGTTTGATCTTATACGAGTACGTGTACCATTTTAGGTTAAGAAACTTGCCTTTAATTAAAGCGATAACTTTTTGACATTCTGACAGTTTATGGGTTAATTTTTGTTTATCCGCATTGCCATAATTCTATAATCTTACGAAAACTATTTGTTCGATTTACATATGAGAAGCTCACTGTAGAATTGCAAGTGTTTATGGCCACTGTCCTTGTCTGCAGGTATTTAGGCAGAGATAGCTAGGTAGTTGATTTGTTGATGATCTGGTAGATTTGAAGAACGGCAAACTTGAGGATCTAATAGAGAATCTAATAGTGTAAATGGGATTGATTGGTTAGGGGAATATCTTTAGAATGATAATTTTATCTATGTGTGCCATATTGGCTAAGGGCCTTGAAGATGATAAAAGTAGCAGGTACACTTATTAAGCTTGATTGAAAATCCAATCAGAGAGATATTGATATCCTATGGACGTTCTAATACAGTGCAGATCCAGTTCTAACACACTCTTTTTTACTTTTTATTCCATTCCAGGTCCACTTGTTAATCTTGATTGGCAATCTGATCAGACAGATCTCTTGACCTTCAACGATAACAATTGACCTTTTAAATGATTGTTAAGTGTCCTACACCCAACCTGACCTTACCGCAGATATTTTCTATATTTTTTGAGGGACCCAAGTGTTATTTAATTTCAGTGTCATGAAGCCAAATTAACAATCCATTTATGCTAAGGTCCACTTGTGAATCTAATCATACTAGAATAGACATCCCTCTGTACTTCCGAGAGATATCCAGAGCAAATCCTATTCCAACAATCATTATTTCACTATTTCATTTGAGCGCCTTAGTGCAAATATTTTCAATATCTTAAGGGATCCAGTCATTAATCTCGATAGGAACCGAAAAGACGCCGTACTCTAGTAGGTAGTGTGCGGGTTTATTACACAGTTTGACATCT
This sequence comes from Sarcophaga caerulescens, assembly GCA_927399465.1. Lineage (NCBI taxonomy): Eukaryota > Metazoa > Arthropoda > Insecta > Diptera > Sarcophagidae > Sarcophaga > Sarcophaga caerulescens. Next base: position 55,362,133 of record OV656873.1, read on the forward strand.
CGAACAAAACGAAGTATGAACAAATATTTCTTCGGTGACTTTCTCTCCAGCAGATTTCTGGCAAAAGCTCTCTGAGAGAGAGTAAATAAAATTGCAATGGAAAGTTTCTCGAAAAACCAATCGTTCGGAGTCGACTTTAAACTGTAATTCCCGCCACTCACGTATAAAATTAACACACATAACATAAGTGGTCTGAGAAGCCAGGTCGCAATCCTGACTAAAAGGTTGTAATGACCAATTATGTATGTACATATGTAGGAGATAATAGGACATGCTTATGCAGATAAGATAACTGATTTGTTGTTTGGTATTCTATTCCGATCGAATGCTTGTTAAAATCACATGGCTTTCCTCTAAAGTTCCTCATCTGGCACATAGTACGTTCCTATATGTGACGAATGGGCTTTGTGAGTCGGCTTTTAATTTATAGAAACTAGTGTTTAAAGAGTGATATAGAGGCTATGATGGCGAGGTAACGGAACGGCCTAAAAAATCAATGATCTTTGTTTATAAGGAAGCAGTCTAAGACGGTATTGCAATGGTTACATTAAGAACTGTTTTATGCGGGATATATTATAAGAATTATTTCTTCTGATTTTAGAACTCTAACTAAGAAGTTCTGATCTGAAGTTATGGAGGTTCCCAGTCGACCCTTGAAATATTCTCAGATGCCATACAGAGTAGCGTGTGGTATACTTTTCAAAAGGTACTGATATCAAAATTTTTGCAGTGTAGCCCTACCACTTCAGTATTTTCCAAGTAAAACTCATGGCCATTTTGAAAGCGGCGCAATGCTTGTTGAGTGGTGGGATATACCCTATAATTTTTCTCCTTGATTTACTCATACAACCAGGTTGCTATTAAGGCTCTAACGGACGGCATTACGACATCCAATCTCGTCCATGAATGCCGAGTATATTCCAGTGAAATTTTGGATCATTTAAAAGAAACTCTCATATAGGTTCCGGACATAGAGATAGAGTGGGTATTTGGGATAGTGGTAATGGGGAAACCCAATGTTCACAATCTTCGACATGTTAAAAGCTATCAGTATTCCGATTGTCTTAGTCAAACGATGTGATATCTACCTACAAGGAGATTTAGACTTGTATGGATAAGAAGACTTGCCAATAGCTTGGCTTTACGTCGAATGACTTTTGCAGAGACGGAAATCTTTGATCTCTTATTTTTTTTTGACAAGATTGTCTGGATTCACCAGTATAATGATTATTGTAGGGTAATCGCAGGATTTATTTTGGAGTCAGGTTGATTTCCTTTAGAGAATGTTTGATTGCTTTGACACCTTGGGCCTATACATACCTTCAGTCAGGATTACGATCTAGCTTCTCACAACACTTATGTTGTGTGTGTTAATTTTATGCGTGAGTGGCGAGACCTACAGTTTAAAGTCGATTCCGAACGGCAGATTTTTGAGAAGCTTTTTCATGGCAATTATATTTACTCTCAGAGTTTTTGGCACAAATCTGTTTTTCATATTTTGTCTTGTTTCGTGATGTCCAAACCTGGGGTTTGAATCGTGGCCTCACGTCTATTAAGCCAACACACTATCTAGTAGACTACGGTGACTTCTCCTGGTCCTAAAGGTCATGCACCGAACCTAACTAACTTAGTCCATGCCGCTTCCAGGTTTAACAGAAAAATTAAGACAACTTTGGACAACGTTTCCAATGGTGTTCATCCCAACTAAGAGATCTGAGCTTGACGTTGTACAACAAATGCTTTTCATAGGATATTTCCAGGTTTATTCTGGTATATTCAAGATCTCTAGTAAATTTTAATCCGAATTTTATTTCCGAATTTTTGATAAGCTTTTTCAGCTTTATGACATCTCCATAACCATATTGGGAACAGCATAAAATATATATTTCTCTTCGGGTACATTCTTATTATAAGGTTTAAGAACGCATATCGATAATAAACTTACCTTGACAGCTGTAAAGTGATATCGATATCATAATATAAACTGAATTGAATTGACACGTTGTTTATTATTATCAATAAAAAAAAAAAGAAATCATTTCAACCAAACAAATTATTTCTGTGAAATTTAAAATTTTTAAAAAAAAAATTTCCATTCGAAAATATTTTACGTTCCGAAATTGCTCGAGATGTCGCTGCATCTACTGAAGTTTCAAGTTGTGACAATGTTTTTGGTATTGAATAAAAAGCGTCGTGTAACCATGTTGAACATTTTCAGAGACGTCCTGGAACGAGACAAGAAAGATACGCAGTCCACCAAAGGAGTAGAAAAAAAATGCAAAATTCATGAATTGAAAACGAAAGAACGCCTATTAACGCCTCTTATCGCCTTTTATAGTCAGTAAAATCGTGTAATACAACCAAGGACAACAATAACAATGAACCGTTTAAGACCACAAAAATTTAAGCTGAATATCACAGCAGAAGATGAAACTTCCAATAACAACAACAACAGCAACAACAGCAACAGTATTATGAATAGCAACAGTCTGCTGAATAAGCTAAGCAAACGTTATTCTACACTCAGCAATAAGATAACACGGCGCAGTCATGCTGGACGGACAAGATCACCACAGAAAATTGTTTCAGGCAGTTACGATATGACCGGTACTCTATCCGAGGATCATCGTTTAGAGATCGGTGCACCGGTATTAATCTCCTCCACTACCTTAGATGCTGAGAGATTTGATGTTAGTGAGGAGCGTTTAAAAATGATTGGTGGTGGTGTGGCTGCCTTGCGTACTGTGCCCGTTGTACTCTTGGACTCTCAGCAACAAGTACACTCGTCCTCCTCGGGTAGCGAGAATGAGGTATTCGTTGATGCCCTGAGTACAACACCCACAACACCTGTTGCTAGTGTGGATCCGATAAATGGTGGTAAATTTGATGTTGACTATGCTATGCCACAAAAATTCATGACACCCGCCAAAGAGGAGCCAAAATCATTGGATAATCAACAGTCCTCACCGGATTCATCGCTGAAGTTTCAGGACATCGATATGACACCCGTCAATCAAATGGCGAATTATTATGAAGCCACAAAGAGTAATCGACCCACCTCCATACTCAGTCAGAAACAATACTCCCAATCGGTTTACAATTTAAACGGCACTGAGGTGAAAGTGTATTTACAGAAGGCGCCCTCTGTAGATCTAAACGTGGACATGGAAATGGATGAGAGTTTACCGAAATTACCGGAATTGTTTGGTGCCAGTAAATGTGATTTAGCCGCCACAAACCATGCTGAAACTAACGAAATTGACAACGATAACGATGACAACGATTGTGTGGCGGCTGATGACGAAGACTGTGAGGCTGATAAGGAAAACTCTTCACCCTCCATGATTGCCTCGGTCCAAAGTAAAAGTGAACCCAATACACCTGTGTATCCGGAGAAAAACCGCAATAGCTTTTTGGCCCAACAAAAAGTCTTTCAAAGTGCGGAAAATTTAGCCCAACGAAGGCCCAAACGCAGAAGTGTTATGTTCAGCAGTACCACCTCCATGAATCGTCGAGATTCATGCAGCAATATGTCCGGTACTATGGGTTCCAAAACAAGCGTTCTGAGTCAAATATCGAACTTTGATGACTACGACTTGAAATCGGTCAGTTGCCAGAGTCTTAACCCTCAAACGCTTTGCGTGTCCATAGACGAACTCAACGAAATCACACGACAAATTAACGAATCTGAAGACTTTAATCAGGATATAGACTTGGAGTATTGCACTCACAGAGATCAGCTAAAGCCCAGCGAACGACGTATAACTCTGCTGAAAAATAAAAATGCCCGTCTGATTAGTTTCAATCACAATAAGGAGAAAATTAAAAGATCCTGGTCGGGTGTTAAGCATTGGATTGGAGAAGAGGGTTCCAAAATTAAAGATGTCGTTCAACGTCAACCAATCATGCAAAAAATGGGCACATCTAAGCTGAATCTTAACAACAGCGAATGCAGGAACTCTCCTTCGCTCAATGGCAGTGCAATGCTTAAACAACAGTCCGTAAGCAGCAGGGTGGCCTCACACGATAACAGTTTGAATGAGATGGGTGAGGATTCAAGAGTAAACTCATCGGCCAATCTGTATGAAAGTCAGGGACCAACAAGTCCCAGTTGTGATAACATTGCTGATGTCAGCAATGATTTGACCGATTCGTTTGAAGCAGGCGAAGGTGATTCTTCGCCTTCAGCTAAGAAACCAAGACAAGAGGTAAGGTTTTAGAACATTTTCCATGCTTAGTTTCTTTGTTTGTTTTCTTCGTTTTAAAGAGAATGTGGCGGCTTGGCTTTAAAAAGTTGATAGGAAATGCTAGTCAAAGTTAACCGAATTTTCAGTAACAATTTTTTGTTTTCTTTTCTTTATTTCCAGGGCCAAAATGGCTTCGAAGAATTGCGCCGTTATATTAAACAGGGCGGAGATTTCGGCAAAGAGCTCATTATCATTTTACAAGAAAGGTAAGTTGTTTTGTGTAAAGAAAAACATTCCAAGGAAGAAAGTTTTTTATTTTTTGTGGTTTCATCTTCTAGAATCGATTCTGAACTGATGTATTCAAAATCTTTATCAAAAATGGCGAATAAATTGAATAAAGCTTGCCGTGAACTGCCTGGTACCATAGCCGAAGCCTGGCGTGGCGTAGCTACAGAAATGGAAACACGCAGCGATATACACCGTCAACTCTCAGCTTCTTTAGCTGAAGAGATAGTAAAACCCTTGAAAACCATTGTCGAAGGTCATCACAAATCCCGGAAATCGGTAGGTTGACCAGGCAAATATTTTGATTTCTTAAAGGCTTAGTTTTTAATTGTTGAATATGTCGTCTAGGTTGAAAGTAATGTGGATAAAGCCTCACGTGTCTTAGCCGAATGGCGTGCCAGTGAAGCTAAATCTAAAAAATCATCTCATGCGGCTGCACGCGAAAACGAAAAACTTCAGGATGCCATGTTGGATGTGAGAATACAAAAATCACCCTCCATAGCTTTGTTGCATCAGACCTCCAATAAACAGGCGGCCGAAAAGGAACTGAAATCTGCCGAGAAGGACTGTGCCAAACTCGATAATAAACGTAAAAAAGCCGAAGAAGCTGTAAAACGCGCCGATGTCGAATACTATACCTTGTGTGTAAGGGCCGAAAGAGCCCGTGTGGATTGGGAAATGTCCGTTTTGCGGGGCTCTTCCATACTGCAGAACATTGAAAATCAACGACTCATAAATATGAAAAATTTCGTCTCGAATTATGCACGTCTCACCAGTAATATGAATCCCATATTGGAGAGTTTGGTACAACGTCTGCAACCCCAAGTGGACAACTGCAATGTGGTCAAGGATATGCAAATTGTTAAGAACATACGTCGTAATGCCGAAGGACCCAGCGAACAGTTATTGCCCGATTTCTATTGTGAACACACTACTTTGGCCATGAATCGTGACAGACGTAAACATGCTTTGGTCAAACTACTGCAGCTGGTGAAAACGGATTTGGAAAGGGAACGACGTTCACGCAATGGCCTTAAGAATCTGTCACAGTCATTAAACAGTCAAGAACATCAGAGTATAACCGATAAACTATATCATGTAAGTTTTAAATGCAAAAAAAAATCACAAATGAACTCCATTATAACGATTAAGAATCCTTACAGATAAGATCAATGCTTACTTATTTGGAAGGAGCACGTTTTAAACTACATTCGGCTTTATTGGAACTGGATCATAAGCCCAGATCTTCGCATCCATTGGCCCAACACATACAGGTACCTAAATAACTAAAACAAGTTAATTTTTTAATTGCTTTTCAATATTTTAAAAAAAATTTTTTTTTTTGTACAGATTACACGTGATCGCACTGGTCTGCAGCAAAGCATACTCAAGGTACCACTTTGGCTTAAAAACAATGACAAAATGAACTGCTCGGGCAGTGGTGAAGAGGGTACTGACCATGACTCCATATCACAAGCAAATACCACAACATCCAATTCGAACATCAGTTGTTTGGAGAACAGCAACTCCAATAGCAGTACCCATGGTACTGCTGATACTGCATTCATTAAGAACTTCAATCGCAGCAAAAGCAATATTGAAACCTTCTCAACCAAAACTCAAATCTGTATTAACAATGGCACGGAAAAAACAAAAACCCTGAATGCCAATACAAATCTATACGATGACAATTGCAGTGATCGTGGTCAAGCGGATGGTGGCTCCAATCAACAGGATTCCGATTTTGATGAATTCAGCTCACAAGAGGATGATGACGAACAGCAGAGTCCTTTGAATCCGGTCACGGGACGCAAAGAGCATAAACAGAATATCGAAAAATCTTTAAACCATAAAACCGAACAGCATTTATATCAGAACTCACATGAACTGCAGCAGCAGCAGCAGCAGCAAGAACAAATTAGCAACAGTAATGGCGTTGGTTGTGGTGGTGGTAATACAAATAATTCTTCTTCATCATCATCATCCACTGTGGTAGTTTTAGGCAGATGTAAGGCTTTATATAATTACACACCAAAATTATACGATGAACTTGAATTAAATCCGGGCGATATAATCGAAGTTCATGCCAAACAAGAGGACGGCTGGTGGTTGGGCGCCTTAAGAAATCAAGTGGGCATATTCCCTGCCACTTATGTGGAGGAAATTGCCTGAGAAAATTGTAAAATTATGGAGCGTTGAAAATGGTTTTTTAATTTCAATTAAGGGATTTGGAAAAGGAATCTTTACAACAATTAGCAGATCATGTCTTCCCTTTTTGAACTAATGACTGCCACACGGTTACAAACGAAAATGTTGTGCCTTAACGAAGTTTTTTTTTTCTTCGAAACGAATTTTAAGGCAAGAAATATATTTTTTTTTCTTGATTTTTCTTTATTCTTAAAGAAGAAATTGTTTTTGTTTATAAATCTTAGAATGTTTTAAACAAAATTGTTTATTTTAGGATTTATAAAACAAAACAAATTAAAACAAATCCAAATCTTATACTAGTTAGTATGTATGTTTATGATGACCACCCTACCGCCACACTAGACCTCCAAGCACCTCCAAGAATACACCAAATTTAAATCTAAACTATCTCATCTATTCAATTACAAAATAAACAAAAAAAAATTTCATTGTTATTGTTATTAAATTTTTATTTTTAATTTCTTTTTTTTTTTCTAATTTTTAATTTTAAATTTATATTAAAAGAAAAAAAAAGTAATATTACTTGAAAGGAATTATCATCCAAATAACAATTTAAAAATTTAAATCTCTCTCGTGTTTTAAGTATTTCGTTTTTAGTCTTTTAATGAATATCGTTGACCATATTTTATTTAAATTTAAGCTTTAAAATTTATTGATTAACAAAAAAACACGAGTTTCGTTATGTTTCTGTCCAAAAGCAATTGTAATCATTTGGCATGTGAGTCAATAAATCGATGTCAAAATGGAATTAATTTTCTAAGGATAAAAATAATTTTTAAAAACTAATTATTATGAAATATAACTTTTTAAAATTAAGATCTTACAACAAAAAAAATTATGATAATAAAATTACTTAAGCGTATGTAAATAGTTACAATAAAAAGTTATTTAATAAAAAAAAATAATCGATTTGATTTATATAAAAATTGAAATTGACTTCACTTATCATTCGCTGTCGAAGAAGTTGCTACTTTGGCCAGAGGTTAGACTAATTACAATACTGCATGTAAGTAAATACAGTTTTGCACTACGGAAAAAAGGCTTTTCTTTTCAACCTTATAACATAGTAATTACAATTAATTATTCAATTTAAATTACATTCATTATTAGTCCAGAACTCCAGCTATCATATGCAGAAAAAAATTTTAAAAAATATTATACACAGCCCGAAATATAAGGCATTATTTGGAACAATGCCATATTTAACATGGTAGGCGTGGCACTTGTGGGCGGAAATAAATTTTTCTAAATAGCTGAAGTTTTCCCCTATAGTATGGCGAAAATTTAATGTCATTATCTCTTATGGTTTCCGAGTTATAAGCAAAAAAGTAAATTTGTTTACCAAAAAACACTTTCTGCAGGATTCTGTTGGCCTGGTATTGGGAAAAAAATTTTGAACGATTTTACTCCCTCGTTTGCTGTCCAAATTTCAATGACTGACGTCAATCATATTTTTGGAATGTTTCCGGCAAGATTGAAGAAATTCTGCTGAATTTTCTGCCTGCAAAATTGTTCACAAATTTTTTCCGAATACCAGGCCAACAGAATCGAGCAGAAAGTGTTTTTTGGTAAACAGTTTTACATTTTTGCTTATAACTCGGAAACTATAAGAGATAATGGCATAGAGTTTTCTCCATGCGGTAGAAAAAAACATCAGCTATTTAGAAAAATTTATTTCCGCCCACAAATACCACGCCTACTATATTAAATATTACATTGTTACATATAACGCCTTATATTTCAGGCTGTGTTAAATATTTTTTCCATTTTTTTTCTGCATATGATAGCAGGAGTTCTGGCCTAATAATGAGTGTAATTTAAATTAAAAAATTAATTGTAATTACTTTGTTATAGGGTTAAAAAGACAAGTCTCTTTTCCCAAATGTTAGACGGTATAAAAAAACATCAAAAATTAAAGCATACCTTTAGGATGTTACTAATAAGCCACTGCATGTAAGTAAATACAGTTTTGCACTAAGGAAAAAAGGCTTTTCTTTTCAACCTTATAACATAGTAATTACAGTTAATTATTTAATTTAAATTAGATTCATTATTAGTCCAGAACTCCAGCTATCATATGCAGAAAAAAATTTTAAAAAATATTATACACAGCCCGAAATATAAGACATTATATGTAACAATGCAATATTTAACATGGTAGGCGTGGCACTTGTGGGCGGAAATAAATTTTGCTAAATAGCTGAAGTTTTGCCCTATAGTATGGCGAAAATTAAATATCATTATCTCTTATGGTTTCCGAGTTATAAGCAAAAATGTAAAATTGTTTACCAAAAAACACTTTCTGCTGGATTCTGTTGGCCTGGTATTGGAAAAAAAATTTTGAACGATTTTATTCCCTCGTTTGCTGTCCAAATTTCAATGACTGACGTCAATCATATTTTTAGAATGTTTCCAGCAAGATTGAAGAAATTTTGCGGAATTTTCTGCCTGCAAAATTGTTCACAAATTTTTTCCGAATACCAGGCCAACAGAATCGAGCAGAAAGTGTTTTTTGGTAAACAATTTCACATTTTTGCTTATAACTCGGAAACTATAAGAGATAATGGCATAGAGTTTTCTCCATGCGATAGAAAAAAACATCAGCTATTTAGAAAAATTTATTTCCGCCCACAAATGCCACGCCTACTATATTAAATATTGCATTGTTACATATAATGCCTTATATTTCAAGCTGTGTTAAATATTTTTTCCATTTTTTTTCTGCATATGATAGCAGGAGTTCTGGCCTAATAGTGAATGTAATTTAAATTAAAAAATTGACTGTAATTACTTTGTTATAGGGTTAAAAAGAAAAGTCTGTTTTCCCAAATGTTTTAAATCTATAACAAAGTAATTACAGTTAATTATTTAATTTAAATTACATTCATTATTAGTCCAGAACTCCAGCTATCATATGCACAAAAAATTTTTATAAAATATCGTACACAGCCCGAATTATAAGGCATTATATGTAACAATGCCTTATTTAAAATAGTAGGCGTGGCACTTGTGGGCGGAAATAAATTTTTCTAAATAGCTGAAGTTTTCCCCTATAGTATGGCGAAAATTTAATGTCATTATCTCTTATGGTTTCCGAGTTATAAGCAAAAATGTAAAATTGTTTACCAAAAAACACTTTCTGCTGGATTCTGTTGGCCTGGTATTGGAAAAAAATTTTTGAACGATTTTACTCACTCGTTTGCTGTCCAAATTTCAATGACTGACGTCAATCATATTTTTAGCATGTTTCCAGCAAGATTGAAGAAATTTTGCTGAATTTTCTGCCTTCAAAATTGTTCACAAATTTTTTCAGAATACCAGGCCAACAGAATCGAGCAGAAAGTGTTTTTGGTAAACAATTTTACATTTTTGCTTATAACTCGGAAACTATAAGAGATAATGGCATAGAGTTTTCTCCATACGATAGAAAAAAACATCAGCTATTTAGCAAAATTTATTTCCGCCCACAAATGCCACGCCTACTATATTAAATATTGCATTGTTACATATAATGCCTTATATTTCAGGCTGTGTTAAATATTTTTTCCATTTTTTTTCTGCATATGATGGCTGGAGTTCTGGCCTAATAATGAGTGTAATTTAAATTAAAAAATTAATTGTAATTACTTTGTTATAGGGTTACAAAGAAAAGTCTTTTTTCCCAAATGTTAGACGGTATAAAAAACATAAAAAATTAAAGCATACCTTTAGGATGCTACTAATAAGCCACTGCATGTAAGTAAATACAGTTTCGCACTAAGGAAAAAAGGCTTTTCTTTTCAACCTTATAACATAGTAATTACAGTTAATTATTTAATTTAAATTACATTAATTATTAGTCCAGAACTCCAGCTATTATATGCAGAAATTTTTTTTATAAAATATCGTACACAGCCCGAATTATAAGGCATTATATGTAACAATGCAATATTTAACATGGTAGGCGTGGCACTTGTGGGCGGAAATAAATTTTGCTAAATAGCTGAAGTTTTCCCCTATAGTATGGCGAAAATTTAATGTCATTATCTCTTATGGTTTCCGAGTTATAAGCAAAAATGTAAAATTGTTTACCAAAAAACACTTTCTGCTGGATTCTGTTGGCCTGGTATTGGAAAAAAATTTTTGAACGATTTTATTCCCTCGTTTGCTGTCCAAATTTCAATGACTGACGTCAATCATATTTTTAGAATGTTTCCAGCAAGATTGAAGAAATTTTGCCGAATTTTCTGCCTGCAAAATTGTTCACAAATTTTTTCCGAATACCAGGCGAACAGAATCCAGCAGAAAGTGTTTTTTGGACAACAATTTTACATTTTTGCTTATAACTCGGAAACTATAAGAGATAATGGCATAGAGTTTCCTCCATGCGATAGAAGAAAACATCAGCTATTTAGCAAAATTTATTTCCGCCCACAAATGCCACGCCTACTATATTAAATATTACATTGTTACATATAACGCCTTATATTTCAGGCTGTGTTAAATATTTTTTCCATATTTTTTCTGCATATGATAGCAGGAGTTCTGGCCTAATAATGAGTGTAATTTAAATTAAAAAATTAATTGTAATTACTTTGTTATAGGGTTACAAAGAAAAGTCTTTTTTCCCAAATGTTAGACGGTATAAAAACATAAAAAATTAAAGCATACCTTTAGGATGCTACTAATAAGCCACTGCATGTAAGTAAATACAGTTTTGCACTAAGGAAAAAAGGCTTTTCTTTTCAACCTTATAACATAGTAATTACAGTTAATTATTTAATTTAAATTACATTAATTATTAGTCCAGATCTCCAGCTATCATATGCAGGAAAAAATTTTAAAAAATATTATACACAGCCCGAATTATAAGGCATTATATGTAACAATGCCATATTTAACATAGTAGGCGTGGCACTTGTGGGCGGAAATAAATTTTGCTAAATAGCTGAAGTTTTCCCCTATGGTATGGCGAAAATTTAATGTCATTATCTCTTATGGTTTCCGAGTTATAAGCAAAAATGTAAAATTGTTTACCAAAAAACACTTTCTGCTGGATTCTGTTGGCCTGGTATTGGGAAAAAATTTTGAACGATTTTACTCCCTCGTTTGCTGTCCAAATTTCAATGACTGACGTCAATCATATTTTTAGAATGTTTCCAGCAAGATTGAAGAAATTTTCTGAATTTTCTGCCTGCAAAATTGTTCACAATTTTTTTCCGAATACTAGGCCAACAGAATCCAGCAGAAAGTGTTTTTTGGTAAACAATTTTACATTTTTGCTTATAACTCGGAAAGTATAAGAGATAATGGCATAGAGTTTTCTCCATGCGATAGAAAAAAACATCAGCTATTTAGAAAAATTTATTTCCGCCCACAAATGCCACGCCTACTATATTAAATATTACATTGTTACATATAATGCCTTATATTTCAGGCTGTGTTAAATATTTTTTCCATTTTTTTTCTGCATATGATAGCAGGAGTTCTGGCCTAATAATGAGTGTAATTTAAATTAAAAAATTAACTGTAATTTCGTTGTTATAGGGTTAAAAAGAAAAGTCTCTTTTCCCAAATGTTTTAAATCTATAACAAAGTAATTACAGTTAATTTTTTAATTTAAATTACATTCATTATTAGTCCAGATCTCCAGCTATCATATGCAGGAAAAAATTTTAAAAAATATTATACACAGCCCGAATTATAAGGCATTATATGTAACAATGCCATATTTAACATGGTAGGCGTGGCACTTGTGGGCGGAAATAAATTTTGCTAAATAGCTGAAGTTTTGCCCTATAGTATGGCGAAAATTTAATATCATTATCTCTTATGGTTTCCGAGTTATAAGCAAAAATGTAAAATTGTTTACCAAAAAACACTTTCTGCTGGATTCTGTTGGCCTGGTATTGGAAAAAAATTTTGAACGATTTTACTCCCTCGTTTGCTGTCCAAATTTCAATGACTGACGTCAATCATATTTTTAGAATGTTTCCAGCAAGATTGAAGAAATTTTCTGAATTTTCTGCCTGCAAAATTGTTCACAATTTTTTTCCGAATACTAGGCCAACAGAATCCAGCAGAAAGTGTTTTTTGGTAAACAATTTTACATTTTTGCTTATAACTCGGAAAGTATAAGAGATAATGGCATAGAGTTTTCTCCATGCGATAGAAAAAAACATCAGCTATTTAGAAAAATTTATTTCCGCCCACAAATGCCACGCCTACTATATTAAATATTACATTGTTACATATAATGCCTTATATTTCAGGCTGTGTTAAATATTTTTTCCATTTTTTTTCTGCATATGATAGCTGGAGTTCTGGCCTAATAATGAATGTAATTTAAATTAAAAAATTAATTGTAATTACTTTGTTATAGGGTTACAAAGAAAAGTCTGTTTTCCCAAATGTTTTAAATCTATAACAAAGTAAGTACAGTTAATTATTTAATTTAACTTACATTCGTTATTAGTCCAGAACTCCAGCTATCATATGCAGAAAATTTTTTTATAAAATATCGTACACAGCCCGAATTATAAGGCATTATATGTAACAATGCAATATTTAACATGGTAGGCGTGGCACTTGTGGGCGGAAATAAATTTTGCTATATAGCTGAAGTTTTCCCCTATAGTATGGCGAAAATTTAATGTCATTATCTCTTATGGTTTCCGAGTTATAGGCAAAACTGTAAAATTGTTTACCAAAAAACACTTTCTGCTGGATTCTGTTGGCCTGGTATTGGGAAAAAATTTTGAACGATTTTACTCACTCGTTCGCTGTGCAAATTTCGATGACTGACGTCAATCATATTTTTAGCATGTTTCCAGCAAGATTGCAGCAATTTTGCTGAATTTTCTGCCTGCAAAATTGTTCACAATTTTTTTCCGAATACTAGGCCAACAGAATCCAGCAGAAAGTGTTTTTTGGTAAACAATTTTACATTTTGGCTTATAATTTGGAAACTATAAGAGATAATGACATTGTGTTTTCGCCACACAATAGAAAAACATATCTGCTTTTTAGAAAAATTTATTTCCGCCCACAAATGCCACGCCTACTATATTAAATATTACATTGTTACATATAACGCCTTATATTTCAGGCTCTGTTCAATATTTTTTCCATTTTTTTCTGCATATGATAACTGGAATCTTATCCGCTTCCATGTCGAAACAGCCGATGCAAAAGTCGTGATATTAAAAACATAATCTTCTCGCATAAGCACTCATAGATTGGTAACTAATTGTCACCTCATCTAAAATTTCCTAATAAAATTTGATTCCTGCGATATAAAATTGTACAATTTTGAATAAAAATAAAGGAATTATTTTAATTTTTGATTTATTTGGGAATCCTTTTGTTAAAGAATTGAATATTTTTTTAAAATATAAATTAAAATTTATTTTATGAATACATATTCAGAATTAAATTTTTAGTTTTTTTTATAAATATTTGGATTATATTGTGTTATCAATTGTAATAAATATATCGATGACTTAATATAGATTATAAGAGGATGATATCCGAAGTATACTTTAAATGAGAATAAAAGATAAACTACAACAGATAAAAGATTTGATTAAAAAGATGATTTTAATAAGACATCTTAGGTTAGAGGACGTACAGTACCCGGAGGTCGAATTGACTTATTGTACATAAGACATCCTAAGTGGCAGAGCACTTCATTTAGCCAAAAATTCAAAAGTACTATTTCCGAGTATAAACGTGTTTTTGCTTTTATATTAAGCCAACGATATGCCTTGATTTCATAATGGTATATGCGTGCAAATCCTTGTTTACTTTTCTACCAATGAATACATACTAGAAATAATTTTTTCTTTCTAAAATACAATTAAAAAACAGTAAATAAATATAAATAATTAAGTTTTCTTTGTTCTGTTGTATATCGAAGGGAAAACAAAGCCAGCGATTAAATAAAACTTTCGAATAAATTCGGTTGCCGTACTGAATGAAAACTGAATTACAAAACTGGGAATATTCTTTTAAAAATTAAAATAAAATAATAAAATAAGTATAAAATATAATAAAAAAAAAAAAAACTTAACAATGAAAGTATTTTGAATATGAATTCATATTATTAAACTACAGGTAAATATAATTCAATTGAAATAATTGTCTCCACCTCAGCCGGTAGCAGCAGTGTCGTGTTTAAACCTCATTGGACTTTTCCAAGTTACGCAGCTTCTGGTACATGTTTATGTAGTGGGTCTGCAATTGTTTTTGATAATTCAAAACCTTCTCCTTTTCATCCGACCATTGGCGTTTTTCCAATTCGAAATTGACACGCACATCATCCAGTTGTTTACGCAGTTTGGCAATCTCTTCCGCATAACTGGCCGATTCTTCAATTAAAGTATCGAGAGTGCTCTCTTCCAGCTTTGCCGATGACAATTTATGATTGAGTGCCTTAATATTAATGGCAACATCGGGTAGATTTTGTGTGCCATACACGAAATTTTGTATTTCTGTTGACATTTTCGTTAAACGTTTGTCGGCATTCAATTTATTCAATTCCAGTTCATCTCTAGCATGATGATCGAAAGGACTTAAATCGCCATCCAGTGCTGGAGCAATTTTCAGACAGTTCATGATCACTTCCAAATTGCAGTCGTCAATGACTTTTTCCGTGTCTTGTTTTTCGCCGCTCTTATGATTATCAATACGTTGTTGCGTATGCTTACGTGTCTTATTGCAAATGTCTGTCAGATTGTCCAATTGTTGTTTCAGTCTCGTATATTTGCCGGATGGTTCTTCACCATACTCATGGAATATGGCCAAATCGGATAGTTCTTTGCGCAATTTAGCCAACTCATTGGTCAGGGCCAAAATCACTTGATCCTTCAGTATGACAATTTTGTTGAGTTGCTTCAGTTCGGTTTCGGTTTCCTTTTGCGATTGGGCCTTCTGCTGCTCCTCCTGGCGGTGTTGTTGGCTCATTTTGTGATTTTCTTGTAGACTTTGGTAAATTTGTGTTTCAGCATTGGTATTCTCATGTTTTAAATGTACTATTGCATGCTCCTTAAGAGTCAATTCGTTCTGTAAGTAAAAAAACATCAATAATAGCAGGTACTTTCTTGTATAACCATTTCATGACTTACATTTGCCTCTTTAAGTTGGGTTTTAAGTAAAGCTAATTCTCCATTTCTCTCACATACTTTCCATTCGCTCTCTTCGAGTTGAGCTTTAAGTCGACATATGGTATTTTGACTCTCTTCCAATTGTTCCTCAACATAGGCAGAACGATCCTTTAGGTTTCTTTCGGAATTCTTTATACTGATGTTGTTTGTTCTGAAAATAATAAATAAAAAATAATGAGTGAAGTTTTGAGAGAAGACACAATAACTTTAAATAAAGTTTAGTTTACTGTGAATAATTTTTAAGATTAATTCTTTCATTTAAAAGTTCCTGCCTCATAAGTAAGGTGATATCTGACACCAACTGTCTAGGGCAAGGAGCGGCTCTTTACGAATTTTCTTTTCTTTTTCTGAAACTGGTTAACATATTCACTCAGCCTTTGTGATAGAAAAAGATATTAGAATTTAGAAAAAGTATTATATATCGGATCTAGGCCCGCCTTCGGTATCAATCCGTGGGACTCATTCGACCTTAGACAAAATACCTTATGGTAACAGATTGAGATCATTTCAATTTTCTGACGCCATATAAAGACCTTTCCTAGGTCAACTAAGGACTAAAAGCTTCGAAGCCACCTTTTCAATCTTTGAAATGTTTATCACGCACTGTTTAGAAAATCTAATAGAATAGCCGTGCATAAATCCGAAATGCGGGTGAAGTTGGAATCCTGTTTTTGCCAGCGTTTATTCAAGATGATCTCTTGCTCCGCCCTCGATAGTTCAGATATCCCACTATCCTATTATATCTTATCGGCCAGAACCTTCAAGGTCTGATAAGTGATTTAATACTATTAACACAGACTACGTTACGTCTTAAACAGAATCTAAAGAAAATAGTTATTGACTTTACATTGCCTATAAATTCAAGTTGGACTTCTGAAAGTAAAGATCTCTTGTGATTATTCAGAAAGTATTTCTACTGTTGGCGTCATATAGTCGGTGTTTAGTAAGACTTCGTGTACCAACGACTACCAATTCTGATCCTGTAAATTGTATTTCTCTGGACAGTACCTATACAAAATACTACATTTTATTAATCAGTTTTTGGACCCAAAAGATCGAAATATAATATGAATGACACTCTACCAGTGATTGTACATCTAAGAGGAGAACAATTAATAGATTTTTATTTGTTGGTGTATGTCATTGACGAGATCACAAAAAGACAAATCGAGGGTTTAGGTGCATGCCACAACAGAGCACGGGAAGTATGTTTCGATGATGGTGCCCTTCTTGAAATCTAGTTATCTACCTAAAAGAACATAATCAATCGTTTTTATATTAAATAAAAAGAAGTCTCTTCGAATTTGGAGTGAAAATGAAAATGAAGATGGCATTGGGAACGTAACTGTACAATAATGCGGTAAATAAGGTTATCCTATGATCATAGTAGAACTTTTTTTCTTAACCATAATTCACAGATGCCCTCTGTACATGCTAGGTGACAATTAATTACCAGCTTATGCGAGAAGGTAAAGTGTTTAATATCATAATATCTTTAGAGGCTATATCGATATGGAAGAGAATAAAACTCCAGCTATCATATACAGAAAAAAAAAATTAAAAAATATTTAATACAGCCTGAAATATAAGGCATTATATGTAACAATGCAATATTTAACATGGTAGGCGTGACACTTATGGGCGGAAATAAATTTTGCTAAATAGCTGAAGTTTTGCCCTATAGTATGACGAAAAATTAATGTCATTATCTTTTATGGTTTCCGAGTTATAAGCAAAGATGTAAAATTGTTTACCAAAAACCACTTTCTGCTGGATTCTGTTGGCCTGGTATTGGCAAAAAAAAAATTCAGTAAACAATTTTAAAATTTTTAGTCATACATACACGCACATCTACAATCTTGCTGTACATAAGGATTTTACAAATAAACCATTGTGTATGTAAGTAAAAACGGTTTTGCAATTGGGAAAAGAGACTTTTCTTTTTAACCCTATAACAAAGTAATTACAGTTAATTATTTAATTTAAATTACATTCACTTATAGGCCAGAACTCCTGCTATCATATGCAGAAAAAAATTTTATAAAATATTTAACACGGCCTGAAATATAAGGCATTATATGTAACAATCCAATATTTAATATAGTAGGCGTGGCACTTGTGGGCGGAAATAAATTTTGCTAAATAGCTGAAATTCTCACCTATAGTATGGCGAAAATTTAATGTCATTATCTCTTATGGTTTCCGAGTTATAAGCAAAAATGTAAAATTGTTTACCAAAAAACACTTTCTGTTGGATTCTGTTGGCCTGGTATTGGGAAAAATTTTTTTAACGATTTTACTCACTCGTTTGCTGTCCAAATTTCAATTATTGACGTCAATCATACTTTTAGCATGTTTCCGGCAAGATTGAAGAAATTTTGCTGAATTTTCTGCCTTCAAGATTGTTCACAAATTTTTCCCCAATACCAGAACAACAGAATCCAGCAGAAAGTGTTTTTTGGAAAACAATTTTACATTTTTGCATATAACTCGGAAACTATAAGAGATAATGGCATAGAGTTTTCTCCATACAATAGAAAAAAACATCAACTATTTAACAAAATTTGTTTCCGCCCACAAATGCCACGCCTACTATATTAAATATTGCATTGTTACATATAATGCCTTATATTTCAGGCTGTGTTAAATATTTTTTCCATTTTTTTTTCTGCATATAATAGCAGGAGTTCTGGCCTAATAGTGAATGTAATTTAAATTAAAAAATTAACTGTAATTACTTTGTTATAGTGTTAAGAAGAAAAGTCTCTTTTCCCAAATATTTTAAATCTATAACAAAGTAATTACAGTTACTTATTTAATTTAAATTACATTCATTATTAGTCCAGAACTCCAGCTATCATATGCAGAAAAAATTTTAAAAAATATTATACACAGCCCGAAATATAAGGCATATATAACAATGCAATATTTAATATAGTAGGCGTGGCATTTGTGGGCGGAAATAAATTTTGCTAAATAGGTGACGTTTTCCCCTATAGTATGGCGAAAATTTATTGTCACTATCGCTTACGGTTTCCGAGTTATAAGCAAAAATGTAAAATTGTTTACCAAAAAACACTTTCTGCTGGATTCTGTTGGCCTGGTATTGGGAAAAAATTTTTGAACGATTTTACTCACTCGTTTGCTGTCCAAATTTCAATTATTGACGTCAATCATACTTTTAGCATGTTTCCGGCAAGATTGAAGAAATTTTGCGGAATTTTCTGCCTGCAAAATCGTTCACAAATTTTTTCCCAATACCAGGCCAACAGAATCCAGCAGAAAGTGTTTTTTGGTAAACAATTTTACATTTTTGCTTATAACTCGGAAACTATAAGAGATAATGGCATTGAGTTTTCGCCACACAATAGAAAAAAATATCAGCTTTTTAGAAAAATTTATTTCCGCCCACAAATGCCACGCCTACTATATTAAATATTACATTGTTACATATAATGCCTTATATTTCAAGCTGAGTTAAATATTTTTTCAATTTTTCTTCTGCATATGATATGATTGTCTATAAATTTAAGTTGGACTGGACTGAAAGTAAAGGTCTCTTGTGATTATTCAGAAAGTATTTCTACTGTTGGCGTCATATAGTCGGTGCTTAGTAAGACTGCGTGTACCAACGACTACCAATTCTGACCCTGTAAATTGTATTTCTCTGGACAGTACCTATACAAAGTATTATAAGAAAACCCAAAAGATATTCTAACTGTAGTCCATACCCGGAATAACCTTACGACTGCAATATTGTTCAGAAACTTCAACAATCTGTGCTATAATACAGTTTATTAGGGCAGGCGTTGGGATCATTACTACAAGAAATCAACCCTGGGCCTGCACAATCGTTATAAAATCCTCTTTGAGAGCGGTAACATGAAGATAATTCAGTTTAGCATTTCACCTCTGGAACTAGTGATAGAAAATAGAGAAAATAATTCTTATAAGCGGGGTGGTAGGCATTGCTGAAATCTATTATTAATCATTTTTGGTTGTTAATCAAATCTCATGCAGCTTATTTGATTGATGCTTATTATATGCTGATATTATAGATTTGAAGTCAGCTTAGTCTAGTTAGTAGGTAGTTCAAACTCCAACTCAGATATCTCGATCAAAACGAAATATGAAAAATGATTATTTTCGGCGACTCTAAGAGTAAATAAAAATTGAGATCGCCAAGTTTCTCAAGAAAATCTGTCGTTCGGAGTCGACAGTAAACTGTAGGTCCCACTACTCTTGCATAAAATTAACACAGACAACATGGTGTGATGGTGCGGGAACCTAGGCTATAATAACTAAAGGTTTATAATTATGTAAGTTTTCCTTTTAATAAAGGCGTTGGATATGGGGATGGAAGAGGCTAACCCCGCAATATCCCAATGAAAAATTAGCAAAATTGGTTACAAAATAGAACATATAGAATTCGACGAATCGAAATATTATTCCTTACTTGAAGAAGACACTTGAAGAAGGTGGCTTCCCGCAGAATGAATTTTATGTTTTATTTCTGGGGCTGTTAAAGGATTTAATGTAACAATTAAATTTGAATTCATAATTTCACATTGTATTCATTGGTTTAAAGGTAATATAAGTTAGTGAATTGGAGGCCGCTAAACATGAGAAACCAACGTTATTTGTGTTAACTTTACCTATGAGTGACGACACCTGAAGATAAACCTCGTTTTCGAACAATAGACTCCGTTTTTGTCAGAGAACTGCTGGGTGCTGAAAAAAAAC
Source organism: Sarcophaga caerulescens (assembly GCA_927399465.1). NCBI lineage: Eukaryota > Metazoa > Arthropoda > Insecta > Diptera > Sarcophagidae > Sarcophaga > Sarcophaga caerulescens. The sequence goes on from OV656873.1 coordinate 55,382,699, forward strand.
GAATCCCATTATGCAAGACATCAGAGCTGATATTTGAACTTAGGACTTTTGTCTAAATTTTTCATTTGCCAGCACCCCTTTATACTATTGACACTACAAGTGTTAATTACATGATTGAAAAAAAGTTCTTGAAATAACTGTATGCACATTGTATAACACATGTAATGTGATGTTAAATTTTAGAGATTCAACCTTGATGTTCAATACAAAATTTTCTAAAGAAATCGTAAAAAAATCGTGAAAAATTTGTCGCCACTTGTGCAGTGTAACATACATAACACATGTAAGTGTGTACGTGTATGACAGACAAATTGTAATTATCCCAACCAACAAAGCTTATGAAAATTCTTAAGTATTTTGAATTAAACGCCACATATTCATTCCATTTCCATTTAAGTATTCTAATGTGACAATAAAAATTAATTCTCTTCTATAGTGTTCTGTTCAAAATGTCTAAATGTCACTGTGACTCATACTCACTTTAGTATCTCGTATTCGTTTTTCAGTTCAGCCAATTGTTCGCGCAACTTTTGTGTTTGTTCGTGATGGCGCAACTTGTGCTGTTTGAATTGAAATTGTTGCATGGCCAGCATTTGTTCCATTTTCTTGATCTTCAGCATGTATTCACGTTGTTGGGCCTCATAGTATAACTTTAAGCGTTTCGTTTCACTTTCCCAATACGATTCTTTGTCCTACACATGAGAGTAAGAAAGAAAACGAAATTAAAATGTAAACTTTGTATGGAATTTCAAATAAACCTTTTGAACTTTGAAAATTACTTTCTCATTGTGTTCCATGGTTTGTCTCAGATAAGACAATTCCGAATCTCTGTCCTTGAGTGCAGCCTCCAGCTCTGATATGCCCGAATCGGATGGTGAGGGCGTCATATCGCATTGATCGTTCGCTAAACAATATTTGTTGCTGGAAGTAATACTTGAGGGACCCATTGTCATGCTGTTACTCATCATGGTATTGCCGCTGCCACTGCTGCTACACATGCTACCATTTGATTTGCTATAAAAGTATTGAATTGAATAGAATTGAATTTGAATTGTCAATCAATTTAGATTGCCATTCGCAGTTGCAGTCACAAACAAACACTGACACATATTACAACAAAAATTAATTGTGAATTGAGTTGTAAAGCCAGTGAGCTTACTCACTTACGTACATACATATGTACACTCAGTCAGTCAGTCAGTTAACAAATGGACAGACAATTAACGAATGGCAAGAATACCGCGATTATTTATGAGAATAATACTCACATAGTACCACTTTGGCTATTAATGTCTGAGTCCGGTGTGTGTCGAATTGATTCCATACTATCGTTGATCTTCAACGATCTGGAACCACGTCGACGTGCCATAAGGCTGTTGCAATAATTATTGCTTGAATAACCACCAACAAAACCTCCACTGCCTACATTACCACCACCGACGCCAATTCCGATACCGATACCGCTGCTGCCATTGGTGCTGTTGCCGCCGCCGCCGCAACCACTGCCACTGCCACTGCCAATAAATGCACCGATGCCAACACCACCTCCACCGTGCCTTAAATCGGTCGTGCCTAACGATGATAAAGAAAGATGAAAAACACAATTATTCAGAAAAAGCATAAAAATTAAATCAAAAATAAACACAACACATGCCACCACCACCACCACCAACAATAATACAAACAAAAAGGAAATCTTAAATAAAAAAAAAAACAAATCAAATCGAAAGTTAGAGTCGGTCAAACACGACTATATGATATGCTACAATGGGATAAATTATTGTACAATAGTAGGATGACGTTGCCTTTCCGCTTAATATCCAAGAATCTAGTTTCACCTTAATCAGCGATTTAATATCACGCTGTTATCTTTACCCCACGAAAAATATACTCAAATTTGGCGGGAATTACTTCGTGGTAGATATTTCCAAGTCGTGTGATGGGATCTAAAGTATTAGTTTTATTGATCTTAATGTCGACCAGAGATCAGCAATGAATCGTATTTTCGCTACTCATAGGTACTTATGAAATTTTGAGTATGAGTGAGTCAAGAGTATTAAAATTCAACTCCTCTGATTCATTCGTACTCGCTACAACATTGATTTATAAGTATAGGTTGCAATGAGTATGAGTACAACGTTGACATCAAACTCACAACATTCGATTCATTGTTTGATTCATACGCCTACTCATTCAGATTCATAAATTTAGAAAAATACTTATAATACTTACGAATGATTCGAGTCACTCGAATCATTCATCAAAATTTACAGTAGTAGTTATTGTTGCATTTACAAAAGAAGAGAAAAGAAAAGACAAAGACAGCAAGCAAAGCACACACAACCTTCTAGCGAGTATTGTGGTGTTCGTACTCGAATCATACTTATTATGTGCTTCGTGTATATGTTGAATCATGGAGAGTCGAAATCAACAATATCATGCGTATTGTTAAGTATGAGTACGATGAGTATTTCTAACTTTGAATATGAGTAGTATCAGTATGATATTAAAATAAGTATGAATGCATATAAGTAGCTGGAATTATAAGTATGACTCGAATCTACTCATCGTTTTGAATACTCGTTGCTGATCTCTGATGTCGACAGAGCTGTCTATACAGAGATAGCAACTTACATAGTAGCATAGAAGGGATATAGTCCGACTAATCTAGAATATATCTATCACAAGGTTATGTTTAGACTCCCACTTTTTGATTCTCCTTTTCTTTAACTTTTAGAATTTTGCGATGATCTGTAAACAGCTACCAAGCGGGGTCATGTGAATAAACTCAATTTCAAGACCCACAAAAATTATGTTGTTAGATGGAGTCAAAATAAGGATTTGAAGACATTGATATTCTCGACAGGAGAGTGATAGTTTTCAATGCAAATTTTTTCTTTTACATCCTTACTATTTATATGCCGTATACATCATAAGCTAGTTAGAATTACGACCTAGCTTCTCACACCATCCATGTTATGTGTGTTAATTTCATTCATGAGTGGTGTGGCCTACAGTTTAATTCCAACTCTGAACGACAGATTTTTGAGGAACTTTTCATGGCAATTTTATGCACTCTGAGCACTGATAAAAAAGAAGTCGCCGAAAGAAATCTTTTTTTCATATTTCGTTTTGTGCACGATGTCTAAGTCAGAGAGCCTATCTTTCGGACTACGGCGACTTTCTCGTTCCTAGGTGAACATTTAAAATTGAAACCGTTGTGCCATGTGAAGTGTCAATGGTCCCAACAAGCTTTTCCAAAATCAATATCCCATCGACCATCAAGCATACAATTTTTCTTTAATTGTTTAGGTGTAGAGGCTTCAAGTGGAGGTCCACAATGGTCTTGAGCTACGCCTAGCATTAGTTAGAGTGATTGTTATCCACAAGAAATTAAGATAATAATCATGGGAATTTCATACTTTAGGGAAAAATCACATGGTAGTCTGTTATCAATCGCTGTGCAATAAAGCTAGAAGTCAACTACCAGATGACTGCTGACAGGAGCAGTGTTGCATTTGCAGCTAAGAGGCGGTAAAATAAAAAAAAATCATGGACTTATTGACTCGTTCTCGTTGTGGGAGAAAAAGGTTCAGCTGCTGAATACGGAAACGAGTATAAGACGTTCAATTTTAAAACGATTAAAAATGAACGCATTTGAATGCTAGTTTACGGTTAGAGAAACTCGGCCATGTAGCGGATGTCTTTTTGGAAAATTTATTAGGACGGTGGCTTGGCTTTGAGGGCAACGAGGATTATAGATGGAAATTGTGATGTAAACTGTCAGAAGTCGCCGTGGTCTAGTAGGTAGAGTGTTGGCTTATTAGATTGAAGGCCCGAGTTCGATCCCAGGTCAGACATCAAAACGAAAATATTTCTTCGGCGACTTCCTCTCAGCAGATTTCTGGCAAAAACTCTGAGAGTAAATAAAATTGCCATGAAAAGCTTCTCAATAAAATTTGTCGTTCGGAGTCGACTTTAAACTGTAGGTCCCGCCACTCATGTATAAAATTAACACACACAACATGAGTAGTGTGAGAAACTAGGACTGAAGGGCGCGGGCTTCTTGGGGACGATTGCTGTAGACTGTCTAATGGTGAAGGTATAGCACTGGCCATTTTATAGTCACCTAGCAGCAACTCGTTTCCTTGCCGTTCGCATCTTGAGATGTCCACAAACACTACTCCCTCTCTTCCACCTTTCTATAACCCATTTTCTTAAAACCTGCACAATGCACTGCATGAGTAGGGGCCATCCCCTGAGTGCTGGTTTCACCAAAAAAAAAAAAAAAAAATAAAATATAACATAAGGGTTATAACAAGGGACCTTTGAATGAATTCAACTACTGTGTACTTTCTAGCTAACATGCAGTAGGGCTAACATGTAGCGTTCTGACATATTCTGAAGAATTAAAACCGTTATACCGAATGTATGTAATATTTGTAAAATTTGGTCTAAAAATTAAACGAATACCAAAGTGCTGTAGGGTGAAAACAAAAAGCAAAACCTCGAAAACTGTAATTAAAACAAAAAAAAACAAAAAAAAAAATAAAAATCATTTAAAGTGTAGTAAAAAGCAACCATCAACTATCGGTTGGTTATACAAATGATGAGCGATTTTATTTATATTCGGTTTTAATTTTCATTGCTTTTTGAATGACTTGCAGGCCTTTTTATTTGCAATTATTAATTATTGTTTTCGAAAACAAACTCAAAACAAGTAAACAATTAACAGTGTGGCACAAAAGTGATAATATGCTTAAATAAAAAATATATTTATTTGGTCAGGCATATTAGTCACAGATATTCAACTTTTGTAGCCTACTGTATGTGGGTACTTGTATATGCAAAAGTATAAATTATGTGGTACTCGTTGTTAATTCGTTTTTAATATTTATTTGTTTCGTGGTAATTTACTGAAGTGTTTTCTTTTGTTATTTTTTTTTTGTTTCTTTTTTTTTTTTTTGTTTTCTCAAGGAAACTTTTTATGCGATTTCTATGAAAAAGCAAAAAACACATAAAAACACAATAACAATAAATGGTTACGAGTATTAAAGTTTATACAAATTCATAATTTGTAACGTTTTTAAAAATAATTCAATTTAACTGCACTGGTTTTAAATTTCCTAAAGCCAAGTGATTTAGTTTTGGAGCTTTAAAATAATTGCTGTATTAATTTTAAATTTAATTTAATTTAATTACAGAGAACTTTGTTATCGAATCTTTAAATTACGCAACATTAGCTTCAGGGTTCACTAAAAATATTTTATAGTTCTGAACTTTGTAATCGTAATACCATGTAGTACATTTAAGTGAAGAGTTTTAAGGCAATTAATTTAGTTCAATGCTACATGTATGAAGAAAATAAAATTATTCAATTTAATTAATAAGTCCCAGAGGGATACATTCATACACTGAGCGCTAAAAGTGAGTAAACACCACTGAAATAATTAATTTTCTTAGGATAGCGAGAAATTTCCAAAAATAAAAACGTTTATTTATTACTTAAAAAATGTTAAAACAAAAACAACAATTCAATTATTGTTGTGCTACAAGTATATTTTTTATAATAGAAAACTTAAAATTATAGTGGGTGTTGACTCACTTATGGCGCTCAGAGTATGTATGTACATGCGAGGTGTGATCAGAATGTTTTTTTAAAATTAAAAAATTATTAAAGAACAGGAAGCCAAATTACTCTGCGAAGTTCGATTTTTCGAATACGGAGAGTTTACGTAAAAGTAGTGGTTACGGTCACTATAAGAACCGTAATGGGTCGCCGGATGGTCAGGTTGGTAGTGTGCTGAACTTCAAATGTTGGGGTTCGATTCCCACCAGAGACCCTGGTTGTTTTGTGATTGTCTGATTGTTGGCATTATCTGGTTAATCGATATAGAAAAAGAACGTGAGAATTATTACAGAGCAATTCTCGAGAATACTGATCATAAAACAAATGTTCAAAATAAAATTTGTCGCACACTATGTTAGGTTAGCGGACGTGTACTTCTCAACTGTGACAAGTACAGTACCCCCGGAGGTCGAATTGATCCATTCTACAACGTCCTAGCTTCTCACACCACTCATGTTGTGTGCGTTAATTTTATACATAAGTAGCGGGACCTACAGTTTAAAGTCGACTACGAACGACAGATTTTTGAGAAGATCTTCATGTCAATTTTATTTACTCTCAGAGTTTTTGCCAGAAATCTGCTGAGAGGAAATCGCCGAAGAAATATTTTTCTTTCATATTTCGTTTTGATGCCTGACCTGGGATACGAACCCGGGCTTTTCGTCTAATAAGCCAACACACTACCTACTAGACTACGGCGACTACTTGTCACACACTACCCCTCTATATTTACTGCTATAACTATATTTCTGTTATTCCACCACAATGCACTGCATGAGCAGGAGTTCATCTACTGAGTGTTGATCTTAAAAAAATATAAAAATAAGGAATATGATTTTACAGTAAAACATGGTTTTGGAGAAGGATTACGAAAACAAATGTAGAATTCAGTAAAAAATTTTTTTTTTCTTATGATTGAAGAGTTTTTAAATGGCATATCGCAATGGAGTCATTTACTGGAAGATACGTAGATTATTTAAAGTATAAACTCTACATCGCTGAATACTACTAAATAATGTCAAACAAATCGGCATCATCTTGAATAATAAGCTGAGCTTTTTACAGAGCATATAAGACCGGATATATAGGGTTACAGATTTACTCTATTTCGCCGACTAAACTATTGGAAGGAACTATGGTTTAACACCGAAGATAGTCCACTTAATCCTTAATTCGTTCAATTCAGCTGTATTGAATTGTAGTATAGTGTCTGGCTTTGTAGAAGATAACATATCTGTTTAAGTAACGACATCAATGTGTATAACCGATGGTATTTTTACTACCGCACCTTTAATGTAGTAATTCTAAACTTAGCTCCTTTAAAAGAGTGGAATATTGGTGAATTCGGATGAAGAGACAATTATGATTTCATCTTGATAGTAAGCACCCTGAATCTTTAATGAGAATACATCAGAGATCAGCAACGAGTATTCAAAACGATGAGTAGATTCGAGTCATACTTATTATTTCTGATACTTATACGCATTCATACTTATTTTAATATGATACTCATACTACTCATACTCAAAGTTGGAAGTACTTTGAATCGAATACTTACACTCGAATCACTTATAAGTATTTTTCTAAATTTATGAATCAGAATGAGTAGGCGTATGAATCAAACACATTTCGAATGTTGTGAGTTTGATGTCAACGTTGTACTCATACTCATTGTATGATTCGAATGAATCAGAGTAGTTGAATTTCAATTCTGTTGATTCACTCATACTCAAAATTGCATGAGTGCTTATGAGTAGGGGGAAAACGATTCATTGCTGATCTCTGGAATACATACATAGTTGGTCAGTTTGAATTACGACCTAGCTTCTTTCACCACTTATGTTGTGTGTGTTAGCTTTGAGTGGCACGACCTACAGTTTATAGTCGACTCCGAACGACAGATTTCTGAGAAAGTTTTCATGGAAATTTTATTTACCTCAGTATTCCGCCAGAAATCTGATGAGGGGAAGTCGCCGAAGAAATATTTTTTCATATTTCGTTTCTGACCTGGGGTTTGAACCGTGGTCTTACGTCTACCAAGACAGCACACTACCTATTCGATTACGGCGACTTTAATGAGAATGTTTGCGATTGCTGAACATTGTCCCAAGTTAAGCTTGCATAGATCTTAATCGAAAGATATTACGACTACTGCCATAGTAAAAGTGAGGTATACTACGTTCGATAATCTATCTTAAGTCCTGGATTTAAAAAAGGCGAGAACTTTGAACTTTAAAAATTGGTGTCACACTAGATCTAAGGATCTAAATGAGTCGAATAGGATCGAATGCAGTTCTAATCTGCGTTGCAGACAGTGCACTGACAATTGATAAAAGCAACTGCATGCATTATGAGTAGAGTGAGAGGAATTATTTTAATACGAAACTAACGCTGAATAACAATCATTGAGAAAAATGTTTTGCATTCTTAATCGAAAAGCATTTTTAATCGTTATTCCAACAGAGCATCCACGTAGCATGTGCTTTAAAGTCGTGTCGCGGAATTTTAAGTCTTGCGTTACCCTTTCTCCACAATGCGTATTTTATACGCATCAATATACATACATATTATAACTCAGAATCAGGCTCTAGGAATACTAGGAAGTTAAGTTAATAAAACGCTTAGCTAGTCTAAAAAGTAAAATACGGAACTCTTCTTATCTCCTGTCAAAAAAAACGTCAATTGTCAGCTGATCGTTACAATTCAAACTGTAACAATTCAATTTTATAACTGTTAACACAACACAAAGATAAACTTGATGTAGGGTACAATATAAGAATGAATTTTCTCAACATCAATTCCAATGAAAATAATTAATCATTATGAGTATTGAATGCAGTTCCTAGAATAAAAGCGATTCTAAAAACGCGTCAATATTTTGAGAATGATTTTTATGGGAATAATTTTATGCACATGCGTTGTTTGTTCTTTTTTTTTAATCGTACTTACTGCCAAATCTCATATTGGAACCCTGTACTGCAGCGAGTGAAGGTGTCGAACCATAACGATCGCCCACATTATGTGTCGTAGACGAGTGAACGTGAGCAGCAGTGACGACATCACAATAACGTTGGGGTATAGTGTAGTCCGGTTCAAAAGGGATCGGCTTAAAAGCTATCGGGCGTAAAAGATTTGTCGTCGTTGTTGCTGGTGTCGCTGTTGTTATTGCTGTTGCCTATAAAGTAAGAAAAAAAACAAATAATTTTAATTTTTTGTTTTAAATTTTTATGTTTTTTTTCTGTTTTTACTTTTCAAATATCATAAGAAAAATAGGAAAAAGCAGAAAAAAAGTTTTTTTTTTGTATAAAATATGGTCTCGCCATTAAATGAAGCGTGTAATGCGAGGGATACGATTGTTTAGGTATGTTAAAAGGCAAGTGTGAGAATGTAAAAAAAAAAATATTGATGTCGAGATGTGTTTGTAGGAATAACAGCCGTGTTTAGCTGATTAGAAATAATATTGTGGATTCTAGTTTATAAGAGGCATGACATTTTAAATAGAAACAATTTGTTTATAAATTAATTAATACGAGCTAATCATTGTAATTTGAAGTCGCCGTAGTCTATCAGATAGTGACGTAGTCTATCAGGTCAGACATCTCTAACAAATCCAAAATTTTAATATTTTTTTCGGCGACTGCCTCTCAGCAGATTACAGTCAAAAACTTTGAGAGTACAAAATAAAAAATTGCCATGAAAAGTTTCCCAAAAAACTGTCGTTCGGAGTCGACTTTTAAACTGTTGGTCCCGCCACTCATGTATAAAATTAACACACACAACATAAGCGGTGAAAAAAGCTAGGTCGTAATCCTGACTGAAGGGTTGTAAGGACCAATTATTATCAGAACTAATTTAGTTAAGGTTTTTAGCACCTAAATAATGGAATTTTCCTGCAATGGGATTTCCTTATTTTGCCTTACGTTGTTGTATGCTTTACAAATATATGTTCGGTTATCGTACAGCATTATATACTCTTCTTTTAAATGCTTAAGGATATGAAGCAATTTTCTATCAAAAAATTAAAAATGAAATGCTCAAATACAGCCGTTGATCTCACCAAATTCATCTGAAAGACGCCAATGAAAAACATCCCTAATACGACTACAACGCTCTTCCAGTATTTAGGGCCAAAAAACCTTAACCAAATTAGTTCTGATGCATGGGATCAAGAGATACCAATATTATTGACAGAGTCTTCACTAGAAAACTGCTGAAGGAAGACGTTAAAGAAATTTTTTGAAATTTCGTTTTGTTCTAGATGTCTGAACTGCGGTTTGAACCAATGGCTCATGTCTAATAAGCTACCTACTAGACTAGAGCGGCTTAATTTTTCATTTTGACTACGATTTTTCTTCTCAATGCTGTCCATTGAGCTATCTCCACTATAGTATTAAAGGAATTTTTTTTTAAATCGCCGGACGAGAGGGCACGGTTCAAACTGCAGGTCGGACATCTCCAACAAAACGAAATATGAAAAAATATTTCGTTGAAGATTTTTTCTCAGCAGTTTTCTAGCTAAAACCCTGAGAGTGAAGTTAGAATTGCCATGAAAAGTTATTCAAAAATCTGTCGTTCAGCGTCGACCTTAAACTGTAGGCCCCCGTCACTCATGTATAAAATTAATACACACAACATAAGTAGTGTGGTCGTCTTAAAGTTTGTAATGACCAATTATGAATGTATGTACTAGACTACGGCGACTTTATTTTTTTTATTTAATTTTACGTATGACTTTCCTTTCTAATATTTTCCGCTGAGCTATCTCCACGATGATATTAAAGGTTTGTTGTTTTTAATTGATTTTTTAATTAGGGACAAAGGTTACACCATTCAAAAGATTGTTCCAATATAAATCGTAGGGTATTGGCCCGATCACGCTACTATCTATTTGATAGGTAACCTTTCTGTACATCCCGCAGATAATCCTCGATTTTACTTTGAAATCTTTCCTGTATTTGGGCTCTCAGGCCTTAAGTGTAGTGTTAAACAAAGTAAATCCATTCCAATTGTAAAGGGTGATTTTTTAAGAGCTATAGGAACATTTTTCAAAAAAAATCACATAAAATTCAGAAAAATGCATGAAATCTTTATTTGAATCGATAGTACGGTCCATATAATTTAATGTTTGAACATTATTTCATGCAAATGTTGACCGCTACTGCGTCTCAAATGGTCCATCCGCTTAGTCCAATTTTGGCATACTCTCTCCAACATTTCGGCCGGTATCTCACGAATAAATGCTTCAATGTTGTCTTCTAATGCGTCAATTGAAGCGGGCTTGTCTGTATAGACATGAGCTTTAACATAGCCCCACAAAAAATAGTCTAAAGGCGTTAAATCGCACGATCTAGGCGGCCAATTGACCGGTCCCGAACGTGAAATAAAATGTTCACCGAACTCGCCTCTCAATAAGTCCTTTGTTACGCGTGCTGTGTGGCATGTGGCACCGTCTTGTTGAAACCACATGTCATGCAATCAAGCTCTTGCGTTTTGGGCAAAAAAAAGTTGGATATCATCTCACGGTAGCGCTCACCATTCACAGTTACGTTACGATTCGCAGCATCTTTGAAGAAGTACGGTCCAATGATGCCAAATTCAATGATTTGCAAGTGTTGTTCGTTTGTAAGACGATTCATGGTTAAATTATAGACCAAACTGAAGATGTTTGACAGTGAAACAAAACACGAAACGTACGTGAGCTGTTTAAACCAGTGTTGCCAAAAAGATAATAGCTAAAAAATCACTCGTTAGAAAATTTTTCAAGTTGCCAATTTTTGGCCCTTAATTCCTGTAATATTTTCTATGAGATAACTCTACCATGTAGGAAGTGTAGAGACTATAATGCTTTAAACTTAAGGTACGAATTCTGTGGGAGACAAAAAATGTTCACAACGATCTCACTGAGATGATAATATTAACAACCAACATCATAGGAAGGTCAGAAAGCGCAAACTCTTGAGGAAAATTATAATTCACTAAGCAAAGTACGGCACCATCATCTTAAATAATATATTTTCATTGAGAGCATTGTTCTCAGCCAATGGCGGATGGTAACAGCCTATCAGTCTAAGACCTGTTGCAGTACACAAATTTCCTGCTTCGTTAGAAGACTTTAGAATTCCCCTTAAATATTGAAATGTTGGTTTGAATAACTCAGCTTGTTGAGGTTTTATGTCTATGCAGTCATTTCTAATCAGCATGCCACAGCTGTAAAATCAAGTTAGAATGTTGTGTGTGGTAGAGAGGGAGACACACCCAAAACAAAATCGAGAAAAAACAAACTAAAATCAGATAAAAATTGAATCAGACAAGTGTTTTTGTAGGAGAGACAACAGCAACAAAAACGAAAAAAAAGAATAATAATTTATTTAAGTATTGTTGCTGTTGTTGTTGTAGTTGGTTGTTGTTTTGTGTTGTAAAACAAATAAATAAAACAATGAAATCAAATAGAAATAAAAATTAATAGAAACAAAACAGAAAAAAAAAATTAGAAAGATCGCTTAAAACAAACCTGTTGTTGCTGTTGCTGTTGCTGTTGGTATTGTTCAGGGTTTTCATCAATTGGTTGAATGTGAGACGACAAATCACTTGCACTACGTTGCTGCTGCTGCTGTTGTTGTTGTTGTTGTTGTTGATTTGTATTATGCACTAAGGCTGTATGAGTTTGTAAACGTTGCTGGTGCTGCTGATGCTGATGCTGCTGTTGGTGTTGTTGATGTTGCTGCTGTAAACGCATTTGATTGCTATTGTTCATGGTACTGTTACTGTTACTGTTACAGTTATTCGCTTCTAAACACTCTGTTATATTTAAACGTTCATTTAGTTCCGTTATACTGCTGCGACTACCAATGCTTCCGCATCCGGTTGTTGGTGTTACTGTCACTGTCGCTGTCGGTGTTATTGATTTTCTCACTGATGTCAGCGTCTGTGGTTGTGCTTGCTGCTGTTGCTGCTGATACGTGGCTGTTCGCTTCTGACCCTGGCTACTGTTTTTCATTGTGGCTGTGGTCAATGACTGTGTCATCATTGGTGGCAATGATTGCATTTGGTGTTCAGTATTGCTGGCATCCAATGTCGTTGACGATAAATTGCTGAAATTACTCTTTACGCTCGTCTTCGTCAATTCAAACATTTGGCGAATATTATTGAATTTGTTTCGACCATTCTGTACGAAATCTTCTAAATTGCTGTGACTACCGAATTTGTTGCGGATGCGTTTCTGTTCGTTGCGTGCTTTTAATGTGCCCGTATGACTGGGCTGTACTTGGGGCAAGCCTAAGGTATTTTTCGATATCAACGTATTTGTATTTTCCAATGAAGATGATCGTATGTGACCACGTTTCGATAAAGTCGGTGATGGTTGTTGAGCATTAACTTGAGCCGCTAAGGCAGTGTGCTGGGTTTGTGATGTTACTGTGGCTGCCATGTTTTTATTTTTGTTGTTTTTTTTTATTAGTTTTGGTGTAAATTAAGCTGCAATTAAAAAGAGAATAATTTTATTCAATATTTTAAAACTAAATGTGAGGTTGACAATAAAATGGTGTAAATATAGAGTGTCGTATTAGGCTAGTTGGTTAGGACTCATGTGGAAGAGAGAAAATTACGAAATTAAATTCTTTATTGTTCTTAACGATGTATAAAATAATTGTACGCTTGTTTTCTTTTTTTTTCAACAATACCAGCATTTTTCTTTGCTTGGATAACTTTTAGAACAAGTGCCTTCAGAATTATCGGAATTGCTTTGCTCCATACGTGCAAATAGTATCCAAAGTTTAAGAGCCTTAGTGTAGAGAAGGTAGAGTGTTTCTAAAGCGGTCTAATCTTAACAATTTTAATATTTGTTCCCACAGTCATATTTGGTAAGGGGTGATATAAGGTCCTAGAAAAATGGGGAGAAGCTTTATGAAAACCATTCGATCTATCATACTCTCCTCAAACTTTATAGGGTATCCTCGTAATGTCTACTGTTAGCCCATTACCCATTACCCTGGCAAGATACCGTGCGGTACCAACAAAGACAATTCAAAGCTTAGCACTTGATCTAAACTCAAGTGTTTCTTTTGGGTAGCCTGTTTGTTACAACAACAATATATAGGGCTCTAGATAACATCCATTCTGAACAAGTGTACACTGATTCTACAGTGCCCTGTCAAAGGATCTGTTACCAATCTCAGGTTATTTGTGTCTACTGCATGATTTAGATCTTCTCAAGTTGTAGTTTTCTAACAAAAGTTTTGATTGCCTCAAACCCAGAGTCTTAACTTTCGTTGAGCGTATCTTTCCAAGCATTAGCTGGCACTCTTCAGAAGGTCTCATCTGCGGCGTTGAAATTCCCCTCCTTGCAAGCTTGTCTGCTTGCACATTTGCGTCTTCAGCAGAGGATAACCTTATTTTTCCCATTTATTCGACTCAGCTTTTTCAAATTTAACATAATAAGAGCCGAATGCACGAATGGCAACCTGACTGTCAGATAGTATTGCTATGTCCTATCTATTGTACCGTCGCCGTAGTGTAGTTGGTGTAGTAGTGTGTTGGCTTATTTGACGTGAGGTCACGGTTCAAATCACACAAAAACTCTGAGAGTAAATAAAATTGGCATGAAAAGTTTCTCAAAAATCTGTCTTTCGGAATCGACTTTAAATTGTAGGTCCAACCACTCATGTATAAAATTAATACACACACAACATAAGTGGTGTGCGAAACTAGGTCCTAACTGAAGTGTTGTAATGACCAATTATGTATGTAATGTATGTATCAGAGATCAGCAATGAATCGTATTTTCGCTACTCATAGGTACTTATGAAATTTTGAGTATGAGTGAGTCAAGAGTATTAAAATTCAACTACTCTGATTCATTCGTACTCGCACACACACAACCTTCTAGCGAGTATTATGGTGTTCGTACTCGAATCATACTTATTTTGTGCTTCGTGTATATGTTGAATCATGGAGAGTCGAAATCAACAACATCGTGCGTATTGTTAAGTATGAGTACGATGAGTATTTCTAACTTTGAATATGAGTAGTATGAGTATGATATTAAAATAAGTATGAATGCGTATAAGTAGCTGAAATTATAAGCATGACTCGAATCTACTCATCGTTTTGAATACTCGTTGCTGATCTCTGGTATGTATCAATTTTACCTCCTATCCAGATTGAATTGAGCACATCTTTTGGTGGCATAGACTTCCGCTGGGAAGATACCCGGAATTTTCCTCATCGTCTCTGAATATTTCATTCTGGTACCAAAAACATCTATTCGTGTTCTAAGATCCATTCATGACCCATCTGTATACCACAAAATAGTCCCTCTTTTAAAAGAATCTGCTGCTTTCAGATTACTCCATCCCTTTCTCCTACAAAATCTCGTTGCAAAGCATTAACAAAAATCATAGTCTACTGGGTCTGTGTAGGGAACAGAGATCAGTAACGAGTATTCAAAACGATGAGTAGATTCGAGTCATACTTATTATTTCTGATCTTATACGCATTCATACTTATTTTAATATCATACTCATACTACTCATATTCAAAGTTAGAAATACTCATCGTACTCATACTTAACAATACGACAGATGTTGTTGATTTCGACTCGTCTCTACTTAACATTTACACGAAGCACAAAATAAGTACAATTCGCGTACGAACACTACTATGCAACACTATGTATATGCAACAATAACAAAGGCTGTAAATTTTGATGAATGATTCGAGCCACTCGAATCACTTATAAGTATTATAAGTATTTTTCTAAATTTATGAATCAGAATGAATAGGCGTATGAATCAAACACATTTCGAATGTTGTGAGTTTGATGTCAACGTTGTACTCATACTCATTGCAACCTATACTTATAAATCAATGTTGTAGCGAGTACGAATGAATCAGAGTAGTTGAATTTCAATTCTGTTGATTCACTCATACTCAAAATTGCATGAGTGCTTATGAGTAGCGGAAAAACGATTCATTGCTGATCTCTGGTAGGGAACTATTAAGAAGACAGTTGATTCTGACTATCGTACAAAATTCTAACAATAAATCGATTTGAAGGCGAATTGGCATATATTTGGACTGAAGTAAACTTTGATTCTATTAAAGTTGGTCAAAGAATTGCTACAAACTTAGATGAGGTTGGGTGGCGGAGTCTCTTTGAATGGTAAGAAACCTATTTAGTCCAAAGGTTATCCCTAATTATAATAGAACAAATCAATATCCAGCTCGGTTATCCAACAATCTCTGTAGGATACAATCTTAACTCCAAAATACATCTCGCTATTGCAGTAATATTTGGCTTGGGCAGTTCAGTCAAAGTTGAAAGAAAAAGTCTAGAACTACCTACTCTTTATGACAAGATTCGGACACAGAATGTGATGAAGATAGTTTGTTTCACCTTTTCAATAGGGTAGGGGCCTGTGTGAACTCCAATAGTACGATGGATGACTATGTGAGTAAATGAGGAAATGTTCAGGGAAGTTACCCCAATCTATAATATCAATGCACCCTGGTATACATTCTAATGTAGGGCATCATTAAAACCAGATGGTCTGTCTGTTTGTAACTTTCTTAAATAATTTTTTGTTTATTTTTTATACGAATGATTGACCCATTTTATGATTTCTATGTGTGTGTGTGTGTACGTTACGTATAATTAAACACAGCAAATGTTTCCTTAATTCGCATTTAATTTTGAATGTTTTTCTCTGAATTTTTTATTTAAAATTTCAAAAAATAGTTTTGCGGTCATATATGTACGTTATACCCATGAGGTGATTAATCAACGATTTTTGCTTTCATTGTGTCAATCGTTAAAAATCACAAAACATTTCAGTTGTGTTTTTAACGCTTTACGCTGTTGCTGTAGAGTATCTTTCATAGACAATATTCAGTTGTTAGTACAACATGATTTTGGCATTATAGATGGGCATGAATATAATGATGAACTTCTCTTCGGTAGTGTAGCTGTGGTGTTAGATTCGGATGATATAATCGTTTAAGCCACACGCCATATTAAAAAAAAAATTTTTTTTCTGCAAACTACAGACACATAAACCCGGTTTGTATCTTTTAAATATCGTTACCAGCATCTTATCTTTTAAGCCAAATCACGCAAATAACTGTTATTTTCCGTTGTTGTTGTTATTATTATTATTTGTAATCAAACTCAAACAACATTCATATGCCTCAGTATGCCTGTATGGATTTTTTGTGATGATGATGATGGCTGTGGCGGTGGTGGTTGCGGTATAATCGATGGAACTTTAAGTTCTCGGACTAATGATTGAGTGTTTGTCTGTGTGTGTTTGTCTGTGTGTGTGTGCATCTGTATGGGATTTTCGTCAGATTTATTTTTAGTTGGGTCAATAAGTCATTTAGATTTAGAAAAACATTTTATTTGATTATGTTTGCATCATCATTCATTTTATTTAAATAACCTAGAAAATCTCTTTAGATTTGTGTAAACAAATATTACAACACGTTGTGTATTGAGCAACACACAAAGCATAGGCATATAGAAGACTTACAAATAATTTCGTAATGATTGAAAAAAAGTAGACAAGCGCACGCAGTACTTCATACTAATAAAATAGGGTAAAAATAAAAACAAAAAATACTTTTCTATGTCAATATTTAGCATCTCTACCACCATAGATGTTACAAGAAACTTTAAGAAACTTCTACGTTCAAAAATTAAACGCTATAGTGTAGAGGAACTAAGAAAATATCTTGGTTTGGAGGTATATATACATATATATTTTTACGAAAATGGAAATGGTGTTATTAAAATAATAAGCAAAAGCTCCAAAAACAACACAATGGACTTGATCACACATAAAATGATAAACAAAAGCTCCAAAAACAAAACAATGCAGTTGTTCACGTGATCAACGAATAAGTAAACATATAGCAACAAAAACAACAGTATTGTTTACAAGATCGATGAATAAACAAAAATATAGCAACAACGTCCGTGTATAAAAAAATATAGCGGAAAGACAAATAAACAAAACAACAACAATTCTGCCTGGATGAAAGTAAACAAGATACACGAACAACAATCATGACGAGATGTTTACATTTTTGGATTGTTCCCGAAGGCCGTCATCATCCTTCAAGGGCATTCATCACACTGTTGATCCAGTGATATAAAAGGCAAGATAAAGCGAGCAACGGGGATTGAGTTAGAATTCAGTCAGTCGTGTATGAAGACACGTTATTCTCGGAGATCGAGTTAAGTTAGTCGTGTGACGACGTCGCGTTGAATTGAGTGAGAATTCAACCAGTGGTGTGTGAAGATACGAGATCGAGTTATAATTCAGTCAGACTTGAGTGCAGACAAGTTGCGTTTGAGGAAAATAGTTGTTAGTGTTGTACTTACAAAAAAGGTTGTGAGCAAAGAAGAATAACTAACAAGTGTTGTTGCTTACAAAAAGGTGTAAGCAGAGAAATATCACGAATAAGCACATATTGTGAAAGTTATCATTGTATACGTTCGATCAGTGGCACAAAAGTTGTGCAGATAATAAAGAATTGACTTAAAATTAAACACATATTTATTTTTATTTTATTTGCAATCTACGAACTCATATTTTTAACGTTTTTAAAAAGGTAAAAACGTAACAATATATATATTCTGATAGGCTGCGACTAAGTCTGTAAAGGACACAATTTTAACATGCTTCTTTGTCCGTAAATGTTGAGGACTTTTCAGAGAAATTTCGGATCATTCAAAGGCAACTCTTGCATGGGTTCCGGGACAAAGGGATATCGTTGGAAATTGCATAGCCGATGAGCTAGTCAGTGCCGGTATACATCTTACAATCTGCGACAATCTGTTACAGAGTATAGGTATTCCGATTACATACATACATGTAATGGATCATTACATCCCTTCAGTCAGGATTACTACCACCTAGCTTCTCTCACCACTTAATCTGTGTGTGTTAATTTTATGCATGAGTGGCGGGACCTACAGTTTAAAGTCGACGCCGAACGACAGATTTTTGAAAAGCT
Source organism: Sarcophaga caerulescens (assembly GCA_927399465.1). NCBI lineage: Eukaryota > Metazoa > Arthropoda > Insecta > Diptera > Sarcophagidae > Sarcophaga > Sarcophaga caerulescens. The sequence continues at coordinate 55,401,342 of OV656873.1, forward strand.
CTTCATGGCAATTTTATTTATTTTAATCTGCTGCTCCAAGAAAATATTTTTTCATATTTCGTTTTGTTGGAGATGTCGACATGGAGTTTGAACCGTGGCATCTTGACTAATAAGCCAATAGACGGCGACTGCGATATCGACTGCGACGGTTAATTTGGAAATTATTCAATCTTTTTACAGGCTCCGACCGCACTCACCGACTCACTTTTGTCCTTAAATCGCATGTCGATTGGCACAATACCGATTTTCAAAAGCTACTATCCTTTTGGTATGCATGCCGAAAAACTTGGTATTCCAGCAAATGACTACTACAGGAACTATGGGTTTGAGAAGGAGGAAGAGACTGTTTTCCACCTCAGCTGATAATGCCTTTCTCTTGCCATGAAATTATGGAGGTTTACAACCTCTCAGTAATTTACATACTTCCTTAACCGATCTTTCAAATACAAAGATTGCTGCAATAGCAAAATTTTTCCATATTCTTGGATGACATTACATCATCTAGCAGATAGCAGTATGCAACGTTGTCGGACATCTTGTGCAACTTCGAATTCCTTTTGCCTTCTATTCGTATTATGGTAGAGTCACATAGAAATTGTAACACAATTATTTTGCAAGTTTACCTATATAAGACGCCTTACCACCGTGCCTGTCTCTAGTCCAGGGATTACCAGTTTACACTCAGAAAAAAATTTTATGTTAAAAAATCCTTTTTTAAAATTCAAAGTCTTATATGTTCTTAAAACGCATTTCGATTGTTTTAATAGTCAAGTAAATAATTTGGATGATATGAAAAGAGACATAAAGCAAAATTTTGGAAAAATTAAAAGGTTAGTTATTAGTAGGAGAGGAAATTTATTAACCAAAATTAGTACCCAGCAAATATCAAAAAAACATTACCTAATTATTAATGATGATGATGAAAGATATATAACTTTATGTATGTTGATGAAATGAAAATCAAAATAGGGTATATTACTAACATTTTTCTATGACTGTAAGGTCTCAACTTATTTTCTCTCTCTCTCTTACTCCCTAATACACAACCAAAAAATTTTTGGTAACCCCTGCTCTAGTCAAACAAAATAGATTTCAGGCAATCAAAATTTTTGTTTGGAAATTATTCAGGAATAACCTGCGGTTAGCGACAAATCTTTTGACGGGGCATTTTAGGCTCAGAATGCGAGTTGTTTCGAGCCCAACAAGTAGATTCTGTGATAAATCGTCGGATAAATTCTTCGCGTCTGCGGGGAAGAAATACGTGGATGCATATCAAGTACTAGACACTCCAGGCCAGACATCTTCAACAAAACTAAATATGAAAAGATATTTCCTCTTAGCAGATTTCTGGCAAAAACTCTGACTCTAAATAAAATAGCCATGAACAGTTTCTCATAAATTTGTCGTTCAGAGTCGACGTTAAACTGTATGGCGGGCCATTTACGGATAAAACTAACACACACAAAGAAGTGGTGTGAGTAGCTAGATTGTAAGCTTGACTCAATGGCTGTAATGATCAGTCAAGTAAATAAGTTTGTTTCGAACCCAACATGTAGGTTCTGTGACAATGAGATTTAATTTTCGGAATACATTCTTGGTTTCTGTGTAGCATAAATATATCCCAGGAATAAACAGCTGGTTCCATATTCAGTACTATTCAGAGAATTTTCATTATTGAAACTGAGCAACATCCTGAAATTTGTCAGAGAAATAGCCTTGGAGAAGCAAACCCTAAGTTTGAAGGCAATACAAGTATCGTATAGTCGCAGTACTAAGTAATAATACCACCATATCGAAAATAAGTTTACTAAGGACTTATTTTCATTGGCGTTTTCACTTATGAACGTAGTATTGATGCTAGCCTACGTAGCCTAGTCTAATAGTATCTGCCTTAGGTTTAGTAGTGATTTCATCGTTTGGGCGTTCGTTAGTTATCAAGAGATTATCAAGACAGGCTAGTAAGATGAATAAATTTTTAGGAAAAATGTGAATCAGATAAGTATTGTTATTGTTCCTGCAATACCACGGGGTAATTTACAAATTCTTATTCTAATTCTATGTTTTGTTTCAATTAAGACTGGTCAACTGCACCGGGTACACGGACGACAGAATTGCACATCTAGGCAGCGCTTTTTACGCTATTTTACGTTGTTGACATTGAATTTTTGTAATAGAAAGGATAAAATCTTGTGCTGTATTTAAGCATGATATGCTTCATGTATGTAATCAAGCAATTCAAAGACTTGATTTTTATTTATTCTAAATGCCATGGCGTTATAGGGTGCCGCATAATCGATTTTAATTCGTTTATTATTTGTAATTGCAATGCTGTTAACTACTTAATAATTTAACCGTGAAATTATTCTGAACAAAATTGTAGCGTGTAAAAATCTAAAGGTTGTTGTTGTTATTCTTTTTTAAGGCTAACTAAACGTATGGCAAACCAAAAACAATTTTTATAAATTATTTTTCAATATTTTTTTTTTGTTTTTTGTTTTGCTGTAGCAAAGTTTAAAGTTGATCATGAAACAATAACAACGTACAGTGATTTGAAAAATAAAAGCAGCCAAGAACCAAAAAAAAACTTTAAACCTCAAAACAAAATTGGGTTAATAATGTGCCTGTGGCACACGTTATTTCCACTGGCTTGAGAGTACAACACACGAGTGTCATCCATACATACATACGTACTTTTAGTGTCAAAAAACAAAAGAAATTTTAAATATTTTTTTTATAAGTAAATTTATAAAAAATTATTCTGTTGTTGTTTTAGCTACTTTTGCGGCTAATAATAATGACATTAAAATGTTGACTAGCATTTAAGTGTGATTGTCTGTCTGTCTATCTGTCTCTTTGTCTCAGCATACATAATAATGATTAATACATATACAGTGGGACCTCAACTTTCCATGATGGTCGGGACCGGAAGCATTCTGTATAAACGATTTTCCCGGTTAATTGAGTACCAATTTTGGCTACTTTTTTAATACATATTTTTATTAATTAATAAATGAATATGTACATCTAATATATAGAATTCTCGTGTCACGGTGTTAATGGTTAAACTCCTCCGCAATGGATCGACGGATTTTCATGAAATTTTGTGTTCATATCGGGTAGGTCTGAGAATCGGACAACATCTATTTTTCATATCCTCAAATGTTAAGAGGGCGTGGAAAATCGTTAAAATTGAATATTTAGGTACATATTGATCGTAAACGAATAAAATTTGGTTGGTAAATTCGTAGAGTCGATATAGACAATCCCAACAAAAATGGGCGTGACAACCCTCCCCCTTCAAGTGATACCTATAACTCTTAACTACTGAACCGATTTTAACCATTCATTTAAAAAAAAAATTCGATATAGCAAAAAGTAGGCGTGGCAAACTTTTAAAATTGAATATTTAGGGACATAGTGATCGTAGACGAATGCAATTTGGTGGGTAAGTTCGTATTGTCGATATCGACAAACTCACCAAAAATGGGCATGGCAACCCTCCCCCTTTAAGAGATACCTATAAGTCAGCTAATTCGATGGTTTATAACTACAACGCTTTCGATTATAAGTACATTCCCCATACTTATAGTAAGTTAGTTATTTTTATGTAACTGTTTTATGCAGCGTATTACAATAAATATATAATGTGACCTCTTTTGGGCAATAAAAAAAATCAATTTTGGGCGGGACGAAGTTCACCGGGTCAGCTAGTATTTATATAAAAACTAAATAATTCAAGGATTTTATATACATACATACATGTTTCAAAAATATAAAAAAAAATATAATTTTGTCAGAAAACAGTGAACAGTAGATAAGGATTTCATGTACTAAAGAGGGAATTCCCCTTTTTCGCTTGTTTGTCCAAAATAATAGAAAAAAATTTTTGCTTAGAAACACGGATAATAGAGGTAATCACGGTTAAACGATGTAGAAAAAGTCGATCCAAAATAAAATTAAGTCTATGCAAAAAATTTTCTTTTTCCATCCCGGATAATTGATGTTGCCGGATAATCGAATCACGGATAATCAAGGTCCTACTGTATTTAAAATTCATACATATTTATTTAAGAATTCTTTGGCGGTTTTTTTCTGTAAATCTTTTTTGAAATTGTGTCTTCAAAATCGAAGTCGCCGTAGTCTAGTAGGTAGTGTGTTGGCTTATTAGACGTAAAGCCAGGCTTCGAGCCCCAGGCCAGACATCAAAACGAAATACAAAAAGTATTTCTTCGGCGATTTCCTCTCAGCAGATTTCTGGCAAAAACTCTGAGAGTAAATAAAATTGCCATGAAAAGTTTCTTAAAAAATCTGTCGTTCGGAGTCGACTTTAAACTGTAGGTCCCGCCACTTATGTATAAAATTAACACACACAACATAAGTGGTGTGAGAAACTAGGTCAATAATCCTGACTGAAGGGTTGCAATGACCAATTATGTATGTATGTCTTCAAAATCAATTTTCTTTTGTATATACAGTGAACGTCAAAAGAAACTGCACATTAAAAAAAATATACATTAATAAATTACTTTTATTTTTATTTTAAAATTGTTTCATTGTGAGTTTTTAAAACTGAAACAAAAAAAAATTACAAAAAATTTCCAAAATGTTATAAAATTTTTTCGTGATAAAAGTGATAAAAGTTAAGTTTTGTGATTGTTAGAATTTTATCCATAGTGTACAGTTTCTTTTGATGCTCACTGTATACATGTATAGGTAAGTGTGAATGTGTGTTTGGCAAAAATTCTTTTACCGTCTTAATTTATTTTATTCCAATCCAATTCAACTATATCCCCATCATACATACCACTTTGCTCTACAAATAGTTTAAATATAATATGAGTACTCGACTCATATGATTTCTAAGCCAAATTGTTAGTAAAAACCAATAGAGATTCTAGTATTTATTGACTTGTATGTATGTAATGTATGCAATAAATGGAAGACATTCTTTGAAATTCCATGTTTTTTTTCTGCATTTCTATGGATTGCAACTACAGTATGACAGTACAACTACTACTAAACTCTAGTACCTGTACGTACGTATATACTTGTTTGCTCACATGTGTGTGAGCCAAGTTCATATGTGACTTTTATAAATCATTGCACGTTAATACAGGTTTTATTGGTCTACAAATAGAATTAAAATAGGAACTCTTGAGATAAAAAAAGAAGGCCGCTTTCAAACACATGATATCATACGTTTTCACAGTCTGTCGCATTTAATTGTGACTCTCGAAATGCAGAAATGCACTTGAGTTTACAGGAAATCGAAAGAAAAACAAAAATAAAGAAATAAAATATTGGGTGTATGCAATAATTTATGTCCTGCTTTAATTAATAATTAATAATAATAATTTACTCCCAGTGGTAAGTAGGACCAGTAATATTACCCCACAATTAAGCACTGATGCAGTAGCCTTAAACCTATTCGAGAGAAAAGTCCAACGTAAGATCTTCGGTCCAGTGCAAGTTGGCGATGATTTCCTCATCCGATCCAAAAATAAGCTTCTTTACGACATCGATGTTGTACAGCGTATTAACATCCAGCGACTGTTGTTCGAATGGAAGAGGTTGCTCCAACGAGACGGGTATTTGATGCGGGGATTCGTAGGAGTCGGCGAAGAGGACGACTTTGTTTACGTTGGAAGAAGTAAATCGACGAAGCTATGTCATCGACTGGTGTAACCAACTGTCGAAGACGCGCAAGAAGCAGAGGCGCCTGGAAGGATATGTTAAGGCAGGCCGAAATCCGTTAATCGGGTTGTTAATGGCCAATTAAGTATGTTTAATATCAGGGCAGGATTTTTTTTCATTTCTTGAAAATATTGAAAGTAGAGTGTACAAGAGAAAACAGATTGTTGATACATACATATACATTATTGGTCATTACAACCCTTCAGTCAGGATTTCGACCTAGCTTCTCACACCACTTATGTTGTGTGCGTTAATTTTATACATGAGTGGTGGGATCTACAGTTTAAAGTCGACTCCGAACGACAGATTTTTGAGAAGCTCTTCATGGCAATTTTATTTACTCTCAGAGTTTTTGCCAGAAATCTGCTGAGGGGCAGTCGCCGAAGAAATTTTTTTTCATATTTCGTTTTGATGCCTGATCTGGGATACGAACCCGGGCTTTACGTCTCCTATTGTTGATGGAGATATGAAATTATGTAGAGGGTAGTACGAAATCTTGTAACATCTATAAAGCCATGCGCTGAATGCTCCTTATTACCTTGCTTAGTGTAATCACTGAGAATACATCATTTACGGCAAGTAAAGTTCATATAAGAGAAAGCTATTAAAATGACAGAAGTAAAGGGTGATTTTTAAGCTATTATCTATTTGGCAACACTGGTTTAAACAGCTCACGCATGTTTCGTGTTTTGTTTCACTGTCAAACATCTTCAGTTTGGTCTATAATTTAACCATGAATAGTCTTACAACCGAACACCGCTTGCAAATCATTGAATTTGGCATCATTGGACCGTACTTCTTCAAATATGCTGCGAATCGTAACGTAACTGTGAATGGTGAGCGCTACCGTGAGACGATATCCAACTTTTTTTTGCCCAAAATGCAAGAGCTTGACTTGCATGACATGTGGTTTCAACAAGACGGTGCCACATGCGAGAGGCGAGTTCGGTGAACATTTTATTTCACGTTCGGGACCGGTCAATTGGCCGCCTAGATCGTGCGATTTAACGCCTTTAGACTATTTTTTGTGGGGCTATGTTAAAGCTCATATCTATACAGACAAGCCCGCTTCAATTGACGCATTGGAAGACAACATTGAAGCATTTATTCGTGAGATACCGGCCGAAATGTTGGAAAGAGTATGCCAAAATTGGACTAAGCGGATGGACCATTTGAGGCGCAGTCGCGGTCAACATTTGCATGAAATAATCTTCAAACATTAAATTATATGGACCGTACTATCGATTCAAATAAAGATTTCATGCATTTTTCTGAATTTTATGTGTTTTTTTTTTGAAAAATTTTCTTATAGCTCTTAAAAAATCACCCCTTAGTTGAAACAAGGATTGTTTGTTCTTTTTTAATTTTTTTTTTAAATTATGCACAAAACTGAACGCTAGTTGCATGGTATGATGAAGGCTTTAGATAGTTGAATTTTATTTGCGGCATATATTTTCTAAAATAGTTAGGAGGATACTGAATGAATAAAATTTTCTTCCAAGAGCAGCTCTTTTTTATCTCTGAAGGTAGTGCAGTGTAGTGCTTAAAGTGTACATCAACAAACATATGGTTTTATCAGAGCGGCGCTACGTGTCACATAGCTAATGCCACATTGGATATTCTGCACAAACAATTTGATAGCATGATCATCTTACATGGAGGGAATGAGAACTAGGCACTGAGATTGTACGTATTCACACCGTTTAACATTTTCTTGTGAAGTTTTTTAAGTTGCTGGTATATGCGTATAAGCCACACACCATAGAGGTCTTCAAAGCCAACATAATTCACGCCGTCGGTCAGATTGAGCCTGATTTATGCGCTAGAGTCATAGGGTAGTATTTAGTGGAAAGCAAACATAGTGTGGAGACAAAGTTAACGATTATTACGAGTGTAGTTTCCACTAAAATGCTTGAACCTGTAACCCAATCAGTTTTGTTGAAATACTTTTTCCTGCCCAGAACAACCATAATGACAGGATACTTTTCTTTTTCTAACTTTTAAATCGTGGACAATAGAACTGTTATGAAAAACTTTCGCAAAGGAGAGGTTTAATATTTATTTTAAAGATGGAAATTCATGCTATAAACACAATAAACGTTACGCAACAAACACAGTAATTTCTCAAAAATATATTACATAGTGTATGTAGTATATGGAAATGATTAATTTAAAGGCAACGCGACAACATGCAAGTTGTTTTTGTGCTGTGTATGCTGCGTGTGCTGCGCTGCGTTTATTATGTTTATACATCATTTGTACTAAAATATTCATAGTTATTCTCAAAGGGCTAAGCTCTAACCTTACACTAGCTATAGAAATTATTCAGCTCCTGAGATCCTACGGATAAACCATTTACATTACCAATTAAAGGGCAATAGTTATTGAAGTGCCCCAATATAATAAAAAAAAAAAAAAAACTAAAGACTGTCATCTCAATTGGTAAGTCTATTAAATTTTAGTTTTGGTATCATTTTAAAATGTGATCTTGCAACTGAATGTCTGTGTAGATTGTAACCGTTTATTATGGGTCTGTGTGGTAGGCAAGCAGACAGACAGACAGGCACTCTTTCCTCTCTATGTTAGTAGTGCCTTACAAACGTGTATCAAATTGTTGCAATCATTATTCATGGCGTTGTATTTACCAACAATGTTGCTGCTCAAGAGGTATAACTACTCTGTTGTCAGAGTCGGCAATTGATGATGGCAAAGTTGTTGCACAAACGTTAACTTGTTGCAGCAGCGATAGTGTCTGTTTATAAACTACTTTTGAAAATGATCTATTATGGGCAATACTTTTGCACAATGCCGTACGTACGCATCTCATCTCATCTCATATTCAGGTGTACACGAGAAAGAATATTGTCTGCGGCTGACTATTGTCATTCCAGTTTGTCTTTCATTCTTTCCTTTTTGTTTCGCTTTCCACCTGAGAAAACTTTAATCGAAAGAAATAAAAATCATAAAATCTTAACTTGTTCTCATTCTCGCCAAAAGCTGAAAAAGAAAATCTAAACACGTACACGTAAGAGGAGACATTTTAGGCAGTCTTGTGCGTTTGGGACCACCACAACAACAACATCGTCATCACTTTTTTAAGATGCTGATGCTGATGCCGATTCTCATCATCATTATCATGGTGATCGTTATTATCTACCGATTTACACAATAATTTACACAACACAGTGACAATCATTTTATGAAGCAGTCTGTCTGTCCATGAACACTCTTTACACAGTGGCACAGTTTTTTTGCCTGACGTTGATTAGTGCCCGTTAGATGGGCAACAAGTTTCATAAATATGCAGACAAACGAGTGCACAGTTGTGGCAAACTAATTAGTTTGTGAATTTTGTAGACGATAATGCTGAAGACTAATTTCATGCGAGACAAGTATGGAATGAAAATATGAAGCTTTCATACTTTCAGCTGTCCATGATGTCCATGGCCCATGTATCTCATATTCGTATAATAAGGTCAAGCTGAAGTTGAATTCATTCCTACCTTATTTAATCCTATCCTGTCGTCTACAATAATGTGATAATAGAATTTGTTAACGTCCTCAAGCATGGCAACGTATAACTGTAGAGTTTGACTGTTGCCGGTCTTCATGAGGACGGATTTAGGTTAGGTTAGTGCGGTAGCTTTATACCAAAAAGCTTACTTGAGCACGCATAGCGGCCCGTTGTGGCGCCACAGGTGAACGCAGTCCCTGTACTGACCAAGTTCCTCCGAGCCAATGAGGGAGAAGTTGGTCAGCGGAAGGGCTGCACGAGGACGGATTTTGTTTCATCAAATTTATTTTTGATTTAAAAAAGGCCGTTAAACATTTGTAACGAGAGGCGAACGCCATCGACATAGTAAAGGTGATATGATATACAGACAAGAAAGCTGATTCTGTACTCCTTTATACTCTATAAAGACTTCGTAGATTTATAACACTTGGTTTGTATCGGGTGGACCATCTATCGGTTTAAAGTTGAACCAACGGTTGTTTCGCATCTGGCAATACTTATGTTATTCTGTCACATAATTCAGTATATTATCACCACTGAATGTAATAAATCGATTTACGCTTGAGCAACGTTCGGATTTATTGGAAATTTATTTCCAATGCAAAGACAATTGATGGGAAATTGTTTTGCCAAAAAAAAAGAAAATCATCTTTTCGAATGAAGCTCATTTTCATCTTGGTGGGTACGTTAATAAGCAAAATTACCGTATTTGGGGCTCAGAAAGCCCAGACATGGTCTTACAGAAGCCAATGCATCCATTACGAGTGACTGTTTGGTGCGGCTTGTTTTTTTATTTTTTTGAAAATGAGGACGGCGCAACTATTATGGTCAATCGGTCTCATCATGATGACCGATTTTTTATATCCCCTCTTCGTGGTACTGATGTTTGGTTTCAACAGGATGGTGCAACTTGCTACACAACTCATGCCACAATCGATTTATTGCGTCAAACGTTTGATGGCCGTTTAATTAGCCGAAATGGTTATGTCAATTGGCTGACAAGAAGCTGCGATTTGACACCATTAATAATTAAATTACTAATTAGCAAACGTCGGCTGTAAACAATTGTTTTGATTTAGTTTGATTTGAATTATATGCCGGTTTTTACTGTCGCTTACAAATAAGTTGAATTTTTCTTTACCATCATCATGATCTTCGTGAGAAATATGAAGAAAAAGGTGATGATGATGAGCGTCATCATCTTTTAAAAATCTTTTCTTCTCTTTTTTTTTACTAACTATTTAGCATTCGTTGCCTTTGATAGCATTTGTTATTTTTTTTTCTCCGTCTTTAATATTCGTATGAATTTCTCAATTGAAGATGAATGGACGGACGGAAAGATAGACTATATTTTAGTGTATCAAATGTGTGACACAGAGTTGGTAACCTGTTTCATTGGTCGTGACGATGATGGTGTTCGAGATGGTGCTGGTAATAGCTGTGGCATATGCCCGCCCCTCTGGTATTTTTCTATTTTTAAGATGCATCGTGTGCGTGAATTTATTGTCATTTAAAGAATTTCGACCGCCCAGTAGTAATGCGATTGTTGCATATATTAACACATACAGTACAATATACACACACACACACACACACACAAACACACTCACACATATACACTTAAATGCTTTAATAAATAATGAAATTTATGACCATCAATGGGGTAACAAGGCCATGGAAAATTATTTTGAATTTTAAATCAGATGGTGCAGCAAGCAGCCAGGCATGCAGGCATTCAGGCAGCCTGAACCCCTGAAGTATTTAAAAGCAATTGAAAAAAAAAAAAAACAAAAAAGAAATGAAATTAAAGAGGAGCCAGAGATCGAATTGTATTGATGGTGTTGACTAAATTTTTTACAAGTCAATTTCTTGTTTGAGTTTCGGTTTTTTTCTCATTTTTTTTTAATTTTATTACGTTTTTCTTGTGTTATTAATAACAAACAGACAAAAAAAAAATGAAAAAATTATCGTTTAATTGCTAAAAAAAAAAATGTGTTACAAATAAAATCGTACACGACTTGAACATGTCAAATAATGTGGAACAAATTTACATGTGAATAGTTTTGTGTGGAAAGATTAGATCGTAAAACAAATTATTTATGTTTAACACACTAGCTTTTGAAGTATCGCATAAACAGTGTGTGTGCAGAGAGCAAAGTCTAGAATTACCATAAAATTTATAGATTTTCCTATGGACAGTTTCATTTCGAGGCGAAAATCAACCAATATTTTTTAAAATAAGGAATTAATATGCCAGCAAATAATGATCAATTCTAATAAAACGTGTGACCTACAGAGATTTTAAATTCAATTTTAACACGGCTTTTGACATTTTGGTACCATTCCTAAGTCATTATCCTTCTTTTAAGAAAACTAACACGGATTAAATTTATTTTTAAAATTCTCTACGTGGGTCTCCTATCTCTAACGATGTATTTTGTGGGCTTTTTTTTATTGAATTTACGTTAGTAACGTTTTACTATTTTCCTTTAGAAGTATATTTTTTTAAATTTCTTTTGTTCCTTGAAGGAAACAATATTTCATCTTTTTATTATTTATTAAACTTAGTTTCGGTTTCATTAATCAAGTATAGTCAGCTAAGCTGGTGATTGCTCTACTATAACAAGTCTTAGAATGATAGAGTTGCCAACTATTTTTGGAAAATTATTGTGCGAACAACTTTAATAATTTGTTAAGTGGTGTCTCTACATGATTATCCATAGACAATGGTCTGTTGGCTGAATGGGATATGGAACAGTTGCCAAATGCCCCTAATTTTCATCGAAAAATCATCTTCAGCGATGAGGACAATTTATAGATGAGCGGATACAAGTCTTAGAATGATAGAGTTGCCAACTATTTTTGGAAAATTATTGGGTAAATAAATTTAATAATTCCTTAAGCAGTGGCACTGTCTGATAATTTATCTATTTTTGGAAAATTATTGTGCGGACAACTTCAATAATTTCTTAAGAGAATTGTATGATGTTTTTTTTTGCTCATTCCCACTGTATAGAAGTTATACAAATATACTGGAGCAGTAACTTGCTGCAATTGCTAATACAAAAAGTCTCTGTAAAATGTTGTTAATTAAATTAGCACGAAATATCTTTTTCCAAGGTCAGATAGACATGGATGACGGTCTGTTCGCTAAATGGATAATGAATCAGTTGGCAACTGACTCTAATTTTCATCGAAAAATCATTTTCAGCAATGAAGCCCATTTCTAAATGAATGAAAGACGTAAGGCCACGGTTCTAACCCCAGGACAGACATCAAAATGAAAATATAAAAATTATTTCTTCGGTGACTTCCTCTCAGCAGATTTCTGGCAAAAACTCTGAGAGTAAATGCCATGAAAAGTTACTCAAAAAAACTGTCGTTCGGAGTCGACTTTAAACTGTGGGTCCCGCCACTTACGGATAAAATTAACACACACAAAGAAGTGGTGTGAGATGCTAAGTCCATAATCCTGACTGAAGGGTTGTTATGACCGATTATGTACATATGTATGTTCCATGAACAAACAAATTGTCGAATTTGGAACGACACCCCCATCCAAGAGCATCCCATCGCCATCCTTTCGTATTTCTTTAAGAACGACATAAGCCAAGAAATCACTGTCAACGCTAAACACTATAGGTCAATGATTACGAACTTCTTTTGACCTGAATTGGATAATTTGAACATAAACGACATGACATGGAGTGTCAACAGAACGAAGTTAAATGCCATACTTCTCATGGTACATTGGATATTCTGCACTAGCGATTTGGGGGCATGGTCTTCTTAAGCGGAGATGATGTGACCTGACTACCGAAACCATCCAAATCGACCCTTTAAGACTTTTTCTAGTGGGGTATACTTTAATCGCTTGTGTATCCCAATAAGCCACAAGCCACTGCGGTCCTTAGAACCAACATAACATGTGATTTGATTACATGGTCCTCTCACGCAGATATGATGTGACCTGGCCACTGAGATGATGCGATTTAACTTTTTCTAGTGGCGTTATTTTAAGTTTTGTGGCCGCCATATTCAAGTAGGTAGTGTGTGGTTTATTGGACATGAGGCATCGGTTCAAACCCAAGATCAGACATCATCAATTAAACGAAATATGAAAAGGTAATTCTTTTAGCAGATTTCTGGTAAAAACTCTGAGAGTAAATAAAATTGCCACCCATATATAAATTTAACACACATTACATAAGTGGTGTGAGAAGCTAGGACGTAATCCTTACTGTTGAGTAGTAATGACCAATTGTGAATGTATGTTATCTGAAGTGGCAGGTGTATGGGAGTAAACCACCAACCACAGCGGATCAGGATCAGCGGTCCCTGCCATCAGTCTAAGGGCCATTATTACAACTTGCTGTTAACTAAAGGGAGGATTTTAACGGAGAGATAAATTGTTTTTCATTATTACGAGTACCCAATAAGGTAGAAGTGAGTGTTAAGCTAAAGGGAAGATCATCCTACCTTTAACATTTAAAGGTCACTTTATGTTTAAAGTTGCCATATCATATACTATTTTCGATATGGCAATTTCAAATTTAAACAAAATGAGCATATACAACAACCATTTCGATGTGGCAATTTCAAAATTTAAACAAAATGAGCATATACAACAACCACTGTGTTAAAAAAAACTTGTTTAATTGAGCACTTTTATCGACTTTGCTCCGGCACTGCCATATTTTTGAAAAAGTTAATTTTGTTTTATCTGTAAGTTGTAATAACCAAAATAAGTTAAAGGTAACTTTGCCGTTCACTTTAGCTAAAGGTACTTTTAACTAACGCCAACTTTAACGGGAAGTTGTAATAATGGCCCTAAGTCTGATTTATGCATCAGAATCATGGAAACGTTAAAGTTTCGAATGCATTCCAAATAAACAAATCGTGATGGACATTTGAACGATATTATATTCCAATGGCATAAACATATGTTTTAAACGATAAAAAAATTTCGATAATATCTCACACATACTTTGTTTTATTTAATGTTTAAAAATTGAAAGCACTGAATAAAAGATCTGATATTAATCGTTCGTGAAACTAATTTTAAACTTTTTTTGAGAAGTTTTATAAAAATCAGTTTTATTTTATATTTCGTTGACCTTTATTGATTATTTTATTTTAATTTAATTTGTTTAAAAAGTTTTTAATTTTTTTTTTATAATTTTTTTATTCCTTTCAGTAACAGAAAGAAAACATTAATTTTTTTTGTTAAAAACTGTTTTAAATGTTAAATTATAATAACCGCAAGCAATTATTTTTAAAGATTTTAAAATAATGTTTGTTTGCGTTGTTGTTTAACACATTTAAAAAAAAAATGCTATTTTGGTTAATTAGTTTTTTCATTCGTTTCTTATTGCAAATTAACCCTCAAAACTCCCACTTTAGATTAAAAAAATAAAAAGAAATAAAATTATAAGAACAGATAAACTAAATTATAGATAAATTAAATTAAAATAAATCGTTTTAAATTAAGAAACAAGACACTCAAGCTATTGTTTCAATGACAATGAATTTTATTATATTATTAAGAATTCATTACCATTAAATTCAAGTGTGATTTATTTAAACGTAATTAAAGAAACAGAACCCAAACAAAACATGCATGTGCATGTGATATATGAAGTGGTATACATAGAGAAGAATAAAATATAGCGTGGATAATAATTATAGATACAATAAAACGTAAAATTTCAACACTACAAAAAGCGGTTTTTATAAAACATAATTTTGACTTAGAACTACAAAAAAAAGGATTCACTCCAAACATAATAACAAAAACAGATGAAAATTACTGCCAGGACCTAAATTCAGTTTAAAACCTCATAATATTCTAGATTAAGTTGTAATCAAATCTTTGACATTTGATCGGAATTAGCAAACTCTTTCGGAGGTGGTTCTTCTGGAACAATACCACTGAGTTTTGGCATTTGATATTGCTTCTGACATTAAACTATTTACCAGTGACATAATAATTTCATTTTTATCAAATATTGTTGGTATAAAAATAAAAAATCCTTTAACAGTTCGAGTATAGTATAAAGTGCCGGACACAGTCAGAGTATCAGAAGCTCCTGGTCCCTCAGACTTGAGCACATTCAAATGGATTCTATTCCAATTGGCTGATTGGAAATTGCTAATAGATCAAATGTAAATCAGTCATTCATAGTAAGCTCTTTAGCTCGCACACCAATGAACACAGTCTCAGCTTTTGTCTTTTGTATTTTGTATTTTTTTTTATGAAACCAGCACTCAGGGGATGGCCCCTACTCATGCAGTGCATTGTGCAGGTTTTTTTTTAGGAAAAGTGGAAAGGGGGAAGATGCGAACTGCAAGGAAAGAGTTGCTGCTAGGTGACTATAAAATGGCCAGTGCTATACCTTCACCATTAGACAGTCTACAGGCAATCGTCCCCAAGAAGCCCGCAGTTTCTCTGGGATATATTCTGTGGGATATTGATTCTTCGAAACAGTGCTCTTAGAATTAGAAATTATATATGTATATAATTTCTAAGATTTTGGTGTTGAAATCTAATATCGGATGTGGAATCTTTTCAGGACAGCTAAATCTTAGATCGACCCTTGCTCTATCTGAATATTTAAGTATATTTTAGACTGAAATAATGGCTATTAAAAATTTCCACTACGCGAATTCGGAATCAGTTGTGTAGTTGCCGTAGTTTAGTAGGTAGTGTGTTGGCTTATTAGACGTAAATCCCGGTTTCGTATCCCAGGTCAGGCATGGAAACGAAATATAAAAAAAAACATTCTTCGGCTACTGCCTCTCAGCAGATTTTTAGCAAAAACTCTGAAAGTTAATAAAATTGCCATGAAGAGATTCTCAAAAATCTGTCGTTCGGAGTCGACTTTAAACTGTAGGTCCCGCCACTTATGTATAAAGTTAACGCACACAACATGAGTGGTGTGAGAAGCTAGGTCGAAATCCTGACTGAAGGGTTGTAATGAACAATTATGTATGAATGTATGAATTCGGAATCAGAATATATTGTATAAGGCGGCCATTAGAACCCTGGAGATACCACATCTAAGATTGTCCAAAAAGACGGGAGTCTCTGGAGGATATTTATTTATTTATTTAGTAGTATTTAAAAATACGAGATAATGCACGGTTACCTCATATGGATTCCTGGACACGGGGAAATCGAAGGTAACAACAAAGCCGACACGTTTACAAAATTCAATTGGGTTCCTATAAGAAACTGGCATTCCTCTATAGACAGGCAAACAATTGTTTAAAAAAAAAAAAACTTTATATTCATTGATGAACCCACTTATAGAAATATCAGACAGATCTGGACCGACATGGACACATAATTTGCATGGAGCTCATAGCAGTTATTGTAGAACACTATCGTCTGGTTTGAAATAAAAATTCACACCTTCTGAGAATGGTCGAGAGATGTCAACCAAAAGTTGTAGTTATATGATGGAATACGAAGTTGCCGTAGTCTTGAAGGTAGTGTGTTGGATAATAATAATATGAGTCCCAGGTCAGACATCCCCAACAAAAAGAAATATGAAAAAATATTTCTTTGTCGTCTTCCTCTCAGCAGATTTCTGGCAAAAACTCAGAGAGTAAATGCAAAGAGCTATGCAAAGTCTCTCAAAAATCTGTCTTTCGGAGTTGACATTAAATTGTAGGTCCCGCCGCTCTTATAACACTCACAAAGCGTAAGTAGTGTGAGAACTAGTCTGGAATGATCAATTATGTATGTACATATGTATGTTACGTAATACGTAAAATTGTTATAATAACGAGGCCTTACTGGAATCAAGAAGGCTGCTGCAGTTGATGCAGCAAACCTAACCTAAATCTGATATACATATGTGGTACTATTTCTATCCTTATGCTACAAATGATTTTAAAGCGTGAATCATAAAAAACTGTAATACATTCTGCGCCAAAAATTACAAAATCTCTATTGGCAATGAAAAAAAAATGATTTTTTCCCTTCCAACAGAGAGATACTAAAGCCATAAACGATCAGAAGTTTACCTATAATTATTGTGATGACTGTTTGCATTTAAAGAAAATGAAGCAATAAAGCATAATCATTTCTAACAAATAAAGAGAACAACAACAATAAAATGAAGTTTAAGAATCATTTAATTAAATTGTGAATTATGTGTGGAAAAAAATGTTCAATTCTTTAGCGAGTAGCATTATAATCGAAACGTCGTTTCTAATACCGACTTCTGCTTTATGATTTCTTTTGTGATGTTTTTTTTTCTTTTGCTGCTTAGTTTATTGACCTTGAAAACAAGTCACATTCTTAAAGAATAAATAGCAAAAAAAAAAAAAATACAAAATGAAACTCTTTTTGTTTTCTACTTCAATAGTTTCAAGAGTTGTTTTTGTTTTTGTACTAGAATTCATATCATTTGAACTACAAGATGCCAAAGAATAAAAAAAAAATCTGAATCTATGACTTGGTATTGTATCTACGAGTTTCTAGTGTAGATATGAGTACATTGCTGTGGTATTGGGGATAATATCATGACAGTAAAAAAAGAGTTTTTTTTCTTTTTTTCGAAAAACTAAACCGTTTTATAACGAAATTATTAATATTGTTTGAGAGAGCAGATTGCATGTCAAACTAAAATTTTTGAATTGGATTAAGGAAATCATTTTCGTACCTGTAGAGGTGTTTGTTATTGATGGTGTTGGTTCAAGTTCAACAACAACAAAAATATAATGAAATTCTTAAAAAGCTCATCTCAATTGCCACTTCCACCACCAACATCAGCAGCTGTATTGCACTTTACTGTACTCCGCTGTATAATTACATCACATTTACATACAATGAGGAAGAGTTTAGTTTGCTTCACAAAATTCCAATATTTTGTATGCAGTTTCGTGTTGAAGCTACATAAACAATACAAAAATTATTACACATTCTGTTGTGTACGTACTTATTTATTACAGCAGCTTATTACTCGTAGTTATCAAGTAAAATAACTTAATAATACACAGACAGACAGATAGACCCCGATAGGTAAACAGGCAGACAGATAGAAAAGATGAACAGATTGTCTGTCTGTCCGCCTGTGATCATTATATAATTAACAGCAAATGATGGGAATAAAGTCGCGGTAATATAATAAACGGTACATAAATAATTAAATTAATAGAGAAAATATTTCTATAACAAGTTCAATGGAAAACGATTTGAAAAATTTTGAAATTCAAGTGTAAATACAACGCTATGAGAGTAAGTAAAACAGTTGGGAATTTTTTTCAACTGATTTAATTTCAGAAAGAAATTTAAAGCAATGGCCTTAATTACTGTGTTCTTGAGTTCTTTGGATCACAAATTATCAAAAAAAAAATATATTTTTTACGACAATTAAACTTGCATAAAAACAATTAAAATCCACCACTAAGCTAGTAAATCTGTGAAAACTGCACTCCACACAGTTTTAAAAACAATTAAAAATAAACGTCCAACGTTATAAAAAAGAAAATTCAGACTACAGATCAGAATCAGTAATCTGGTCATTTAACTGAAAATATGGGCCCATGCATAGGAATGTTAAAAATTCGTCAACTAAATGCCGTTTAGGTGTTTGTAGTTTTATAGACGACCATAGAATCTTAACGAATGGCTCCGAAATGGAAGTTGAGGACAGTGATCACTAAGACAATGGAACTGATCTGTGGACATAACTCATAGGGTGATAAGGCAGTCAGAGTGGGCTGTGGTATATTTATTAAGGTTACTGTAGATATTAAGGTTTAGTAGATAGTTTGTCGGCTTATTAGACCTAAAGCCACGTTTCAAATTCCAGGTCAGATAAAAAACGAAATTATGGAAAAAAAAAAATATTATTTCTTCGGCGACTGCCACTCAGCATATTTCTAGCAAAAACTCTGAGAGAAAATAAAATTGCCATGAAGAGCTTCTCAAAAATCTGTCGTTCAGAGTCGACTTTAAGTTGTAGGTCTCGCCACTCATGTATAAAATTAACGCACACAACATAAGTGGTGTGAGAAGCTAGGTCGTAATCCTGACTGAAGGGTTGTAATGACCAATTATGTATGTGTTATTAAATTTTCTTATAGGCTCTCCGATCACTGCAGTGTCTTGCAAGCAGAGGTCATGACAAATTTGCGAATATGGCGGCGAAATACCTGATGACTGGCAGGATTTTCCTTGAAAATCTCCTGAATTACTTGAAAAGCCAGGCTGCAAGTAAGTTTTTAACGAACGTAGTTTCAACGCCTGTCCTTGTCCATGAAACCAAAGATTTCTCAGAGAAATTTCGGATCATTCAAAGGTAACTCTTATATGGTTATCGTTGAAAATTGCATTGAAAATTGCAGTACATTGGGGCCGGTACGACCCTAAGTTACAGAGCATAAGTATTCCCATTCCCTTGGTTAATTTCCATATTGTCCACTCGTTTTACGGGGAGGATCAGTCCGTTAGCAGCAGGTAGGTACATGCTGCTCGACACGTATGGACAAGAAGAGGTCTGACTCACTTCTGTACTTAAATAGCATGGCCATCCATTGCATAAAGGCGATTCTTACTCGTGTCTTAGTCGCCTACGATTCTTTTTGGTAGGCATGCCAAAAGACCTGGCATTTCGGCTAATGATTTCTGCAGGAGCTGTGGGTCTTACTGCAGAACAAGGGAAAATTGCTTAGACTAACCGATCCCGGTGAGCAAATGTAGAATATGACAGAATAGAAGAGTTTGTAAAATCTCCAAACGAATTTAGCCCAGAATGCAGCGCTGTAAAACCTCATGAATCCTAAACCTGGACATGAAGTCAAGTTGGACCTTAGTAGATTTCTGACGGCGTAATGTACTCTCTTTCTACAGAGATCGCAGTGATATATGGGATTCTAAGGATCTCGATTATATCTTTCCTGGTACTCAGAGGCATAGGATTGCTTCACTAGGCTAGCTTTATTCTCACAGCCTTGGAAGTTGCACTCTTACAGAGACAGCCTTTTACAAGGCATAATTAATGGCAGCGTTATTCCTTCGAGGAAAAGATAGTTTCGTTTTCCAACAAAATTCTTATATTAGGCCACCAGCCTGATTTACACAGATGAGGATTTTTTTCGTAAGATCTTCGGTCTAGTGAGAGTTAACGATGATTTCCGCATTCGATGTAATAATTGGCTGTATGAACTACTTAACGACATGGATGTTGTGCAGTTCTGCGCTGACTCGGTCATGTCGTTCGAATGAAAGAGGATGTTCCGTCGAAACATGTATGATTCCGTAGATCGGAAGTCGACGAAGTGGTGTCGACCTTGTCTACACTAGAGGGACCAAATTGAGGGTGCCCTGTCATCGATTGGTGTGACCAATTTGTGCAACATTTTACGAGGCAGGGCCGCCTGGAATAATGTATTAGGTTAGGTTAGGTTAGAGGACTGTGACAAGTACAGTACCCGGAGGTCGAATTGACCCATTGTACAACGTCCTAGCTTCTCATAAAGCTCGTGTTGTGTGCGTTAATTTTATACATGAGTGGCGGGACCTACAGTTTAAAGTCGACTCCGAACGACAGATTTTTGAGAAGCTTTTCATGGCAATTTTTACTCTCAGAGTATTTGCCAGAAATCTGCTGAGAGGAAGTCGCCGAAGAAATATTTTCATATTTTCGTTTTGATGTCTGACCTGGGATTTGAACTCGGGCCTTTCGTCTAATAAGCCAACACACTACCTACTAGACTACGACGCCTGCTAAAAAATGATGTAAAAAATTGATAAACGGATTGTTAATGGCCAATTAATGAACGAAAGAACGAACAAGGAATTTTTAATTTATTTGAACAAACATAGAATAAATTCCACGTAAATTTTAGTAAAAAATTAAACACACTAAGGAAGCAATAAATGCATATCAATGGATACAATAGATATCCAACTATGGAGAGAAAATTATAGTTTTTTTTTTATAATATTCTACAAGAAACATTTATGACCTTAACATAAAAAGCATTAACGGAAATACTATTGATTTGACTGTATATGCCCCAGAAAATAATTTTTAATTTCATTAACAAATCAACATGACTTTGAAACAAAAGAAGAAAAAATAACAAAATTTTACTTACAGAACCAGAATTCGTATCTCAATTTCGGTTGTCAATATTTAATAGCCGGATATATTAAAGCCATGCATTCATTGATTTTCTTTTCCCATTAACTGTGAATCAGAATGATTTGTTTTTGCTGAATGAAAAAAAGAGTTTAAATTTAGCGCAGCAACAATTGTTCCGATTTCAGTTTTATTTTGCTCCTCATGAGTTTAGACCATATGGCAGTAGTGGCGAACTAAAAGGAAACAAAACAAAACAAAAAATAAAGAAATAGAGAAATAAAATAATAATCATTATAATTATAATTATTTTGTGTGTGTGTATGTGTTTTTTTTAATACATATTTGCAATAATTTTACGGCGTTTTTTCTTCTTTTTTTTTCTTTGCCTTTTTCTATAAGTATGCGGCTATAAAAACCAAACCCTATAATTATGGCCGCTCCTTTATGGAGTAGAAACCGTAGACAATAACAGACAGACAGCCACAACAAGAATGACACAGAAAACCAAGAGAGGCATTGAGATTTGCTTAAACAACCAACAGCCAAGCCGTCATTCGGAGTATGTGTTTTCTTTATTGAACAACCACTTCTTTTATAAGGTTTTTTTTTTCTTTCTTTCTTTTTAATTTGTTTCTTTTTTTATTTATTTTAAAACAAAAACTAGAAGAGCAATAAATAAAACGAAAAAAAAATTAAAGAATTTCATATTTTGGCATACTTAACCTTTAAATTGGAAATCTAGTTACGGTATCGATATTGTTACGAAAATGGAAATGGTGTTGTTAAAATAATAAGCAAAAGCTCCAAAAACAACACAATGGACTTGATCACACATAAAATGATAAACAAAAGCTCCAAAAACAAAACAATGCAGTTGTTCACGTGATCAACGAATTAGTAAACATATAGCAACAAAAACAACAGGCTTGTTTACAAGATCGATGAATAAACAAAAATATAGCAACAACGTCCGTGTATAAAAAATATAGCAGAAAGACAAACAAACAAAACAACAACAACTTTGCCTGGACGAAAGTAAACAAGATACACGAACAACAAAAATGGAAACAAGTTGTTGATCCAGTGATATAAAAGGCAAGATAAAGCGAGCAACGGGGATTCAGTTAGAATTCAGTCAGTCGTGTATGAAGACACGTGATTCTCGGAATTTGAATTTAATCGTGTAAGACGACGTCACGTCGGTGTGAGAATTAAATCTATCGAGCTTTAATTCGGTCAGACTTGTGTGCAGACAAGTTGCGTTTGAGAACACAGTTGTTAGTGTAGTGCTTACAAAAAAGGTTGTGAACAAAGAGGAATAACTAACAAGTGTTGTTGCTTACAAGAAGGTTGTAAGCAGAGAAATATAACGCAAAAAAGCACATATTGTGAAAGTTATCGTTGTATAAGTGGAAGAAGTTCGAACAGTGCAGATAATAAATAATTGATTGAAAAAATAAACACAGATTTATTTTTATTTTATTTGCAATCTACGAACTCATATTTTTAACGTTTTTAAAAGGTAAAAACGTAACAATATTGTAATTGAAAATTTGTAATTCGATTTAACAATATTTGATGTTCTACATGAAAAGAATTTTTTCAGCTAATTCCTGCAACCATAACTCTAGTGAAAGTAAATTCTGCAATCAAAATAAATAAAGAATTTTTTTTTCTTTGTGAAAGTCAATAATTTTTATTATTCTTACTTTTTATTTATTATGGCTTATCAGTACCTTAATTATACGTTTTAATAGAGGCCCAGAATTTAGGTTTTGATCTGTGATTCAAGTTTATTAGCCAGTGAAAACTGAAGGCTTTAAATTCATAATTCTTGATTACAATATATTTCAATGACTGGCAGCAGTAGTCGGTGTGATGTAATAAACAGGATTTCTGCTATGGGATCAACAGGGACTTTCAAACTTTGACCACCGATAATGACCATCTTGTTAAAGCCACATCTGTCAAATTAGCTGTCATTTATTCAGGTGGTCTTACCAAATCACAACAGATGACTATAGACAACGACGTTTATTCGCAACTGACCCTAATTTTCATCCTAATTTCTGGATTAATGAGGCATGTGAACAAACAAAATTGTCAAATTTGGGACGATACCAATCCATATGAGATCCAAGAGCGTCTAATGCATACTGAAGAAGTCACTGTTGAAGAGGCTATCATTTGCCCTAAAATTGATGATCTGGACACCAAAGACATATGGTCTTAAGAGCGCAGTGTTACGTGTCACACAACTCATGCGATATTGCATATTCTGCACGAACGATTTGAGAGTATGGTCATCTCACATCTGGCCACCGAGATCGTGGGATTTTGTGCCATTAGATTTTTTCTTGTGGGTTTTTCTTAAGTTGCAGGTGTATGCGAATAAATTAAAAAACAGCATAAAAATTGAACATTTCAACAAAGTCAGCATGAAAATTGCACTCCACCCGTAGAAGGAATAGTGAAAACTTCGATTACGTCTCATACACACTTTGTTTTATTAAAATTTAACGATAGGAAGCACATAATGTCACGCCTGTGAATTACAGGCCAGAGGTGTAATCAGGCATCTTTGCGTCATCGTATAATATTCAAAAAAACGGTGATGCCTATGCTACTCGTATTCAGAGCAGAATGCTTAGTCAGCAGTTCCATTAAGGCCCTAAGAGACTCTAGACAAATTACGATGAGCCACAGTAGTCCGGACTTTGTATTAGCTTTCTTATATCGACAAGATATACATATGTATTCTCTGTCTGACTGATTGATCAATAGACCCAACCCAACAAAGTTACCCATAGCAACCACGCTACATCCTCTCTCCCAGTTTGTGATGGGCTGTTGACATATATGACAAAGGTAATTGCTTCTGTTGCTTCAGTTAGCCTGCAAGTCACTGTAATAATCAGGGACGCTATAGAATAGCTTTCTATTGTGGAAAAAGATGCCCCTCGTTGGTCATCCATTCTTATGTAGTTCATTTAACTCGAACTGAACTGTTCTGTGGGCGATTTTCATCTGATAAATCTTAGAATTGCAATGAAATTCTGAACTGAGATCTGGTGACAAATTGGAAAGACCTCCATATGATATATGAGTTCTTTGCATTTGCGATTCTGCTTTTGATGTCCCGAAAGAAACTACCAGGTTTAAGTATGTATAGCATAAGCTACACCATGTGCAAATAAATCGATGCAATATGCATAATTCAAATCTTTCAAATAATAATTGAGAGGCCAACGAATGTATTTACTACACTGAAACACTCTTGCCATAATGGTGTTGAGAATAACATTAGAAAATAAAGGCAATAGGCAACAAGGCAACCTTGATTGACAGCTTTTTTACAGCAATTGTTACAGATGGATCTCTGTTAATGTACGATAATAACTAATGGGATAAAATCTCTTGGCTTTGTCGTCTTATTATAATTCTTTAAGATTTGTTGCAGTTTCAGTAATCAAGCCAATCACTTGGGCCTGTTGTACTGGAAACTAGAGTGACTAGAGAACCTAACAACCAGAGATCAGCAACGAGTATTCAAAACGATGAGTAGATTCGAGTCATACTTATAATTTCAGCTACTTATACGCATTCATACTTATTTTAATATCATACTCATACTACTCATATTCAAAGTTAGAAATACTCATCGTACTCATACTTAACAATACGCATGATGTTATTGACTTCGACTTGTCTCTACTTAACATTTACACGAAGCACAAAATAAGTATGATTCGCGTACGAACACTACTATACTCACAAGAAGATTGTGTGTATGCTTTGCTTGTTGTCTTTGTCTTTCCTTTCTTCTTTGTTTGTATATGCAACAATAACAAAGGCTGTAAATTTTGATGAATGATTCGAGCCACTCGAATCACTTATAAGTATTATAAGTATTTTTCTAAATTTATGAATCAGAATGAGTAGGCGTATGAATCAAACACATTTCGAATGTTGTGAGTTTGATGTCAACGTTGTACTCATACTCATTGCAACCTATACTTATAAATCAATGCTGTAGCGAGTACGAATGAATCAGAGTAGTTGAATTTCAATTCTGTTGATTCAGTCATATTCAAAATTTCATGAGTACTCATGAGTATGCGAAAATACGATTTATTTCTGATCTCTGGTAACGACCTCTGTGAAAATGTGTGGTGTTTAGCGGTGAAGAACTTTTGCTGATTAAGTCCTACTCATTCTCAAGAGATAATATTGATGTTTGCTGTTGAAATTATTCTTTTTTTGGGGAAGGATTTAGTGATTTAGTTGAAGGGGATTGAAGTGTGTGTATTAACTTAATTTGAAAGATATGATAGAATTTTGTGGCCGTTCGCGTTTTAGCAAGCTTGCTGTTATATTATTATCTTTAACAGGTATTTGTTCTTATTGGAACAAGTTGGAAAGCAAATGATTGTGCCCTAAAAAATTTCCAAATTGAAATTTGTTGTCTGCAATTACAATTGTCGAGTAATCAAGTGCTTTTGAGGTTCATGCAAAATGGTTTATTGGCACACATTTATACTCAAACATTAATTTCATATTTCATACAATTGCTGGTAATGGACTCGATTTTCATTTCCAAATGCAGATTTCTATACAATTAGCCTTCATTTTATCTCATTTGTTTTGTATTTTCCCATATGATTAAGGAAATAAATATTTTGAAAATTTGTATTACGCACAGTAAACGATAAACTATGTGATAAAAATTTTAAATATTTTGTTTTATTTTGTTTTGTTTTTTTCCTAACGATTACAAATAAATCTGTTACAGATGTATTACTAAATATGTGAGTTTTAATTAAATACCTTCTGTTTTATGTTTTAACAAGAAATAAGAGAAAAAGGAATGGTTTTGAAAATATTTGAAAATAATAAAAAAAAGTTGTTTTTTGGTTAAGGCACTAATAGACATGGTTAACAATTAATAATGAAAACAAAACAACAGAACGAAAAAACAAATCAAACAAACATCTCACCAATAAGCCACACAATACTATAGAGATTCTCAGGTATTACAACAAATCATTTCATGTTTTGCCTTTAATTTTTGTTGTTGTTGTTTTTTTTTTTTTTTTTTTTGTTTTCTTAACACACTTTGATTACAACCAGTTTGTTTTTATGGGTAGTGAAATAGTGATGAGATTGAGTTTTTTTTTCATTTTATTACTACTTATGCTTCTTTAACTACTTTCCTTAAACTTGGCTAAAATCTAACAGCGGCGCTCTTAAAATATTATAGTTTCTCCTACTAGAGTCAAAGTAAAAAAAAAAGAAATTGAAATTGCAAATGAAAAGAAGAAGAAAAAGAAAATCATATGAAACATGATGGAAATCAGTAATAAAAAATCAGAAAATTAATTACATGTTGTCAAGTTTTAATATGTTAAAATTTGTTAATTTTCTATGAACGTACATATGTACATCTTATTCCAAAATCTTATTGCCAAGATACTCAAGCACGAACATCAGCCATTCGCATATATATGAAGATGGACTTTTATTGATAACTCTGTTATCTATTATCTTAAAGAAAACAGTAGTTGGAGTTGCAGTACGAGTTGATATTTAAAATAAAACAAAAAAATCGCAGCCATAAAAAAGAATTGCTTTGTTGGCCTAAACGGGAAGACTTAAGTGAAAGTTAAGAAGTATGATTTTTCTCTCCGTCGCTCTATCTCTCTCTCTCTCTCTCTCTCTGTCTCACTCTGGCATAAATCATACAGCTTCAGCGGAGTGACAATTCATTCATTTTATTTCACAAATAGAGAGGGAGAGAGAGAGAGCTACAACTTGGCAACAATTTAATAAAATATTATTATTATTATTAACATATTAATAATAACAATAATGGTATGATACCTCTTATTAAACCAAGCAATAATAATACCAATTAATTTGCATATTTGTTTGGCATTATGTATCATAAATTTATTGAATGCCATGGTTTAACTAGACAATAAATTATTAATTGTATGAAAATATGAACAAATTAATAAAATTTATTACATACTTACTACCATTTACCACTACCATATTTAAAATGCAACAAAACAGTAATTTGTTAGAAATTTATTAAGGAAATATTGCTGGGAAATTTTACAAGAAACACTTATCGCTCATTCTCACGTGTTCAAAAGGAATTGAAAAAATTTGAAGTACACTTAATAGCTCAGAAAAAGTGCTTTCAAGGGATATTAAAAAATCTTACGTGCGCCCCTTTTGAAGATCACTTTGTAATAACACAGTAACCATTTCTACAACTCCTGTCTGTAATTCTAGGCTGGTTTTTTAGCTCTCCTATCCTATCAAGGTCATTCAAGTCATTTCTAATAAGTTCCATCGCCGTAGTCTAGTAGGTAGGTAGGTAGTAGGCTTATTAGACGTAAGGCCACGTTTTAAACCCCAGGTCAGACATCAAAACGAAATATGAAGAAAATATTTCTTCGGTGACTTCCTCTCAGTAGATTTCTGGCAAAAACTCTGAGAGTAAATAAAAATTGCCATGAAAAGTTCCTCTAAAAATAATCTATCGTTCAGAGGCGACTTGAAACTGTAGGCCACGCCGCTAATGTATAAAATTAACACAAGTGGTGTGAGGATCTATGTCGTAATGACCAATTATGTACAACGTATGTATGTATGGATTTTATTCAAGTAATTTCTGAACAAGTTCCATCAGTACATTCTGGTAGTGTAAAAATGTTTCGTGTCAGGCTCTCAACTTACTTAACTTAACTGACCATCACGACGTTTTTCGATTTAGGCAGTTATTGCTTGAGACTACAGAAATGACTTCACACAGGCTTTACTCATTCACAAGGAAAAGATGGAATAATGGATCATAATAAATCTAACCACCTACCCAGAAGAAGAGAAGACGGTAGATTATCTTGTCTTAAATGGTATGACACTGGTAGAGATGGTTGTCATCGTAGTTCAGCAGATAGTGTATTGTGT
Source organism: Sarcophaga caerulescens (assembly GCA_927399465.1). Taxonomy (NCBI): domain Eukaryota; kingdom Metazoa; phylum Arthropoda; class Insecta; order Diptera; family Sarcophagidae; genus Sarcophaga; species Sarcophaga caerulescens. The sequence continues at coordinate 55,429,629 of OV656873.1, forward strand.
TACTAGACGTGAGGTCGTGGTTCAACCTTTGGCTCAGATATTTAGAACAAAACAAAATATTTCCTTGGCTACTTACTCTCAGTAGTCTTCTAGCAAAGGCTCTGAGAGTAAAAAAAATTGCCATGAAATCCTTCATTCAGAGTCGACTGATGACTGGAAGCATATACATTACATACATAACGTTAGATAGTTAGGTTGCATGCGTATTAAATGAACTCAGGGTGTGTGGTACTTCTGTAGGGCCTTAGAAGACGTTCGGGCAATCGGGAATTCCCAATGAAGTTTATAGGAGGAAAACAACAGGACGATAGTGTAGTTTTCCCCCTTCATTTCCATCGCCAGTGACTCCTGCTCTTGTTCTTAGTGTAGTTGTCCCCTGTATTTGGTAGCTTGTTCGAATGGTCACCAGTTCCGAACCGTTTGGAGTTCAAATGTTAGTAGACTGGACCGCGAATTCGGACCGGAGGCTTATTTCTGTTACCACTGATGTCGGGAGCCCCAGAGACTTGTCTCTGTCCGACTACGGTGACGTCTCCTTGTGGAAGCAACGTGGTGATTGTGGTTTATACCCAAATAGCGGAAAGAACGCGAGCCCGCTGTGGTGCTACTCTTTTAACCATTTCCATAAAGGAGTTTAGATAGTCTGCGACCCCTAATCAAGGGGAAAGTCATGTTCAAATACACGGCTTCGAATTGGTACTCACGTATGTTGATGCAATCCATGGTATGCTTATCATGAGACTGCATCATTGTGCATGGGGGCGTTGGTAGACGCATTGTTTTCACCCAGGACCACTAATGTAGGTCGCACCACTCATGTACAAAATTAACACACACAACATACTAAGTGATATAAGAAGCGAGGTCATAATTCTTACTGAAGGGTTGTAATGACCAATTGAGTAAGTAAGTAAGCAAGATATGGAGTTATTTCCATCCTGATGAATGCATAACTGAGCTAGTAGCACTTTCTCAAGATGACAAACGCCTTATATTCTACGTGATTTCGAGAAGTTTGTAAGTCGTTGTCGACGTGCATCTTTATGTATAATTTCCCCATATTATTAAAAGGTCTTTAGAAGACTTTTAATTAAACACTGCATCGTTAAGCAATTGCAATACCTGAACAGATGAAGTGTAAAGCATGTTGAGAGTCGAACTAATCGATTTTTATAGTCTTAGAGACTATAAGATATAGAGTTTATTTCTGATAATGTAGATCCTCTCCAGGTTCGTCCTTTTTTACTTCCTTAGGAGTTGTAAATACCTCGAGAAATTTATTTCTATGAATCTCTAATGCTTAAATCTGAAATCTACTATTAGCGAAAGTCGAAAATCGTTGTCGATTATACGTGTATAAAATATTCAATGAATTTCTATGAGATATCGGTTTACAAATGCTTTTTATGAAGAAGCAAGAAGAGTACAGTGGCATGGAACATGTGCAGCTTTATTACGACACTCTCATTACATCCCTTAAGTCTGGATTCTAGCTTCTCACACCACTTAGGTTGTGTGTGTTAATTTTTATACATGAGTGGTGACACCTACATTTTAAGTCGAATGACAGCTTCTTGAAAAACTTTTTATGGCAATTTTTTTATTTACTCTCAGAATTTTTGCCACAAATCTGCTGAGAGGAAGTCACCGAAGAAATATTATGTGGTTTGAACCGAGGCCTTACGTCTAATATGCCAACACACTATCTACTAAACTACAGCGACTTCCATATATGCACCACTCGATTTTTATATCCGACTCTCAACATGCTTTACAGTTCATCTGTTAGCTGTAATAATACTGATCAGGTATTGCAATTGCTTAACGATGCAGTGTTTAATTAAATGCAACGCAAAATTGATCATTTTCAATTCAGATTTTAGTTAAGTATGCTTAATAAACTCTCATTTTTTTTTTTATTAATTTCCTTAAAAAGTTTTCATAAAATTCAACTTCAATTTGTGTTCATCTGTTTTTTGTAGGATGCCTAATATTGTTGGAGAAAATTAAATTGGACTTTGATGTTAAAAACACTTTACAACACTTCAATAAAATACAATTGCAATGGCAATATCAATTAAAAATTTGTTGTTGCTTTAATATAATTTAACATTATGGCTAAAAGTAGAGTGTATATGTACATATGTAGGTATATTACACCTGGTTTGTAGTACAAAACACACATATGTCCCGTTTTAATAGAGTCCAGTGAATGGTATTTATAGAGGCCTGTTACTTGTGAATACATACTACTCATACGTATGTATGTGAACATGTCCATAAATGTTGCACATTATTTACGTTTTATTAACTAGCAACATGAAAAAGAAGAAGAAGCAATTGTGGTACACAGACAAAACATTGCCACAAATAACGAAGCGAAAATAATGAAAAAGCACAACAACAACAACAACAAAAACTAAAAAACAATTTATATTATCTAATCACGTTATAATGAATTGCATAACAAGCGTATAAAATAAATACAAAGAAACAGAAAAAAAACAACAAAAATATAAAAAAAAACAACAAAAATAGTTCAGATGACAATTGTATTAATGGTCTTTAAATTTTTATTATTTTTTTTCTATTTTTTGTTTCAAAACTTTTTATTTTTTTTTTTTTTTTGTTGTTCATATGAGTCTCTTATCGGTCTCTTTAAAGCAAAACGCATGCGCGAGGTCTTGTTTTTAGTCCATGCGATGGACAAAAACAAAAACAAAAAATAACAAGTTTGTTTCTTAAGTCTTTTAAATTGTGACAATTATAAATAAGTTTGTGTCTTAAGTCTTTTTATTTTATTGTGTGTGCTTATTGCCATTTAAAACCTTAGAAAACAACGTATTGTAGCGTAGAAAAGTTTGTTTCTTAAGTCTTTTGTTTGTATCATAAAAACAAAACGAAAAACAATAAATATTTGAAATGTCTTCGTTCTTTTTATTGGAAAAAAGAAAAAATTGAAAAAAGAAAAAATTATTTTAGAACGGGATATTCTGTCGGTAAAAACAAGAAGAAGAATTAATTAAAATTCTATAAATTAATTATTTTATACTTAATGAAATTAATTTATTGAATACTAATACAACATAGTACACAAGTAATATACTAGTATGTAGTAGCAGTGGTAGTGGCATTAAGATAATAAAATGCACGGGGTTCGATATTAAAAAAGACATTTTAAATGTTTAAGCATATGCAGTTCTTTAACGGTACCTTATAACGCCACGTTTTCAAGAACTTCGATACTTAAAAAAATTTTATTTTAATTACAGTAGGACCTTGATTATCCGTGATTCGATTATCCGGCAACAACAATTATCCGGGATGGAAAAAGGAAATTTTTTGCATCGACTTCATTTTATTTTGGATCGACTTAAATTTTTTTGCATCGTTTAACCGTGATTACCTCTATTATCCGTGATTATAAGCAAAAATTTTTTTCTATTATTTTGGACAAACAAGCGAAAAAGGCGAATTCCCTCTTTAGTATACGAAATCCTTATCTACTGTTCACTGTTTTCTGACAAAATTATTTTTTTTTTTTATATTTTTGAAACATGTATGTATGTATATAAAATCCTTGAATTATTTAGTTTTTATATAAATATGTACATATTCATTTATTAATTAATAAAAATATCTTTTAAAAAACTAGCCAAAATTGTTACTCAATTAACCGGGAAAATCGATTATACAGAATGCTTCCGGTCCCGACCATCACGGAAAATCCCACTGTATTTCATTAAATATTGTTTTTCTTTCAACTATCCCGTTTAGATAATTCATTAAATTCTTTAGTACCTTAAAACATCATCAAATCTTTACATTTTTCATATTAAAAAATTCAAATTTAAACAAAATATAAATTTTTGCAGACAAACACAAAACAGTTTTAGGTCAACTTGTAAAAATGTTAAATAAATAAATTAAAAAAATTCATGGAACAATTATTACATCTCTGTACTTTATTTTTGCTTTTATTTTTATTTGTTTTTAATTTCTTTATTAATTACAATGCAATCACAAAGTATATGCTCTGTTTAGTGTAGGGACTAAGTGTACAATCATCAAGTTAATAAACTAGACTATTAGAGCCTCTTTTACGTTTTCCCTTTCATCAAATAAATCGATACTGAAACTTTGAAAGAAAAACTGATCAGAATCACACACTCGGTTTGGGTGCAAATCAAAATTTCTCGAAAAGTTTCGGAATACGCACAGATTGCAAATCAGATTCAACACAGATTCCAAATCAGTATACATATGGAAAACCAAACAACCATACCTTGGAAAACCAAAAAATGATAAACCTGAAAAAAAATCAAGGAGAGCGTGTCGTGTTGGAGTCGACAGAAGGATTGAAACGGCAAAATATTACAGCTGATAACTTTTTTCATCTTTTGAGTTGGGCAAAAAACTTTTAGAGAAGAAACTCATATATGTGGGAACAGTTCGAAATAACAAAACTTTTATACCACCGAAATTGCTAATGTTCAAAAAAGTTCCTTTCCGCATTTGCTTTCAGTGAAATCGCAACACATTCACAAAACAGATGAAATCGATTTCAGTAATAATAAGAAAAAACCTGCTTTGGTTTCTGTAAAAATAATCTGTAAAAATAATCTCCTTTTTCTTAGGAGGTGTTGATAATGCTGACCAAATGATTAGCTACTGCAGCACTAAAAGAAACACTTATAGATGGCCAAATGTTGTGTTTTCAAACATAGTTGATATATACGCATTGAGTGCATTTATTTTATATTCAGAAATTGATTCTTCGTGGGCTGCAAATGATTCAAATCGCAGAAGACCTGAGTTTTTACGTCATCTAGCTATGTATGTGCCAATCAGAAGAATACATGTTGAAAAGGACAGCCAAATCTAAAAATCCATTTGCGGCAGAACTATTGACTCAACTACAAGCATCGTCATCAAATAGTGTACCATCTACAAGCGGTGATACACAAAAGTCAGCTCCTAGAAAACGGAGAATTTGCAATTGCTGTAAGTCCAAATGTGATGCCAAATGAATTATATGCAATAAATTTGTATGCAAATTGAAGCGAAGAGCAATTTGTTTATCTTGTTGCAAAAATAGCAATAAGCCATAATTATTTTTTCGTATTTTTACTGGTATACAGAATAAAATAAATTGCATGGACCAAAATGGTCCATAACCAAAGATTTGTAACTTTTAATTTTGTTCTGTTCGATTTTATCCTAGATAGCTAAAAACTAACTAAAACCATTAAAATATAAAAAAATACCTGAGCTGGCGTTTTAGGTTGATACCATAAGCCATTGTAAACTTAAATGAAAATTAAAAAAAAAAATTTGATCAAAATGGTCCAAACCTAACAGCAGGGTTAAATAAATAAAAAAATTTAATAAATAAAGAAGTTATATGAAACGTAAAGAAGTAAATAAGGATTATAGTAAATAATTTCTTGTACGATAAACGGTTTGCGCATAAAACATAAAATCAGGCCAATAAGTCCCTAACTGGTTTAATACGAGTATTCCCCTAATCAACTAAAAAGGCAATACTTTTCATGTCAACAGCCATCTGCCAGACTTGTGCTTGAAATATGAACTTCATTCCATCACTTTGAATGGTAAAAAAGTTGAGCACAACCATTCTGGGCACACTTAGCCTGAAACAAATGACGATATTGTGTTAGCCAATCGGAGATTGAAAGTGCAATAGATAGTGAAAGACATAGGCATCACACACGGCTCAGTTGTTTCCATTTGGAAAAAAAAAAAACCATCACTTAGTCCAGGCTAAGCTTGATGAATACTATGGGAAATCCTGCATATAATAATACACAATGGTTTGATGAAAATGCCTATCATTTTGAATGTCTAGTAAAGGTCTCTACGTACAGTAAACGCAAACGTGTGATAACTTCGTAGTTTAGGGTTTAGTGCAGTTAAATCACAATATGACAAAGTGGGCACAAAGAAAATCCTTTACAATACTGCAGAGACCAAAGAGCAGACAAAACAACAGTTTGCTCGTGGCAAATCATCATGAAGAAATGTTTGTCAGGTCAAAAGGTAATGGCGATGGTTTTTCGTTTGGCATACTTATCCTATAATTCACATTGATTTTCATCAAAAGACCGTGGAAGACAGTGAATAACATATTATGTCAAGTTACTGGGTCGACATAAAGAAGTATTAAGACAATGCAGAAACATACACAATTTTCAATGCAAAAGTCTATTTGTTATGCAACGATTTACTTTCTCATACGTCTTGTCTTATCCTTTGGAGTTAGTCACGAATTACATACATACATACATAATTGGTCATTACAACCCTTCAGTCAGGATTACAACCTAGCTTCTCACACTACTTTTGTTGTATGTGTTAATTTTATCCATAAGTGGAGTTTAATTTCGACTCCGAACGACAGTTTTTGAGAAACTTTTCATGGCTATTTTATTTCCTCTTAGATTTTCTGTCAGAAATCTGCTGAGAGCCAATCGCCGAAGAAATAGACTACGGCGACTACATGATCGACACCAAATGCAACTGAAAAAGTGCTTACCATAATGTTATTGACTAACGAACCCATCTATATCTTGTTTAGCAGAGATTCGTCCCAGAGAAACTTACATTACGACTGCTAAGTACTCTCTAAGATGTCATGGATTCACGTATGGCCTACGATTGCAAAACGGTGCAGAAACTCGCCCATTTTGCGATTCAACAAAGTTAAAAAGCCCTGTAAAGTTGCGCTACGACTGAGAAAATTTTAGACATTTCAAAGATTTATTTTGGAAATAATAGTAATTGTGGTATCACAATGGAACTTAAGCTGGCCTAAGTGGGACCTCTTCCTTTAGGGATGGTTGGGCACGACCCAATAAATTGGTATACTAACAAGTTACTAACAATTACTAACAAGTTTATCTCATTAATCTGCAGAGAAGAAGTCGCCGAAGAAATATTTGTTCATGATTCGTTTTGTTGGAAATGTCTGACCTGTGGTTTGAACCGTGACATCACGTCTATTAAGCCAGTACACTACCAACTGGACTACGGCTACTTCTAACGAATTACTATTATTTCTTATTTCCAAAATTAAAGAAATGATTCAGAGGATAGATATCTAGTCTCGACACATTTTCTTTTTTTTTTCTTTTGAGAAGTAAAAAAATCCGAGACACATTTTTAAAATTGAAGGTTTTAAAAATTGGTTGCCCCCAGTATCTACAAGCAACCAGCTATTGAATATAATGCTGGGTATTTGACCTAATTAAGAAAGGCCTTCAATTATAGTCCATATAGATATGTAAATACATATGGGCAATTTCGTGTCAAGTGACCCAATTTTTAAAATCGATGTCTTCCGATTTGGATGAAATTTGCACCACTCGCATCCCATTAAGTGGCCACATAGCTCTTAAAGGAAAAGAACTAAGCTTTCTTTGAGCAAAAAAAAAACATCCATTAAAAAAAAATCTAGTGCATATGGTAAAATTTAAAAACTTTGGTTTTGAGTTAAAATATTTTTTTTTATAGATATGCCTCTTGCTACTAAGTGCCCACAAAGATCTCAAAGGAAGTGGTCTAAGTTTTCTTTTGAGGAAAATAAAAAAAACTCCAGCCAAATATTGAAACATCTTATTTTTGAGTTAAAAAATAATTTTTTTGATAGATATCCCACTCGCATCCCATTAAGCGATTATGAAGGCCTTAAAGGAAATTTTATAAGCTTTCTTTTAAGCAAAAAAAAAGGCCCAAATTGAAAAAAAATTAATTTAAAAAAAAAATAAAAAAAAATTTTTTTAAAAAATTTAAAAAATTATTTTTGGAAAGATTGAAGAAATAGCTATCTAATATCCTTTCGAAAATTTTTGCTAGGACCAATATGTGAAAAGTTACACACATTTTAAAAAAACCCTGTATGACCAAAATGTCCAACTTTGACCCCCTCTAACTCCGGCAGTTCTGGACTGATAGAGCAGAAAATTTGTGTCTGGCCAACTATCCAATAGTACTAACCTTGGTGTAAATTTCATTCAAATCGGAAGACATCGATTTTAAAAATTGGGTCACTTGACACGAAATTACCCATATGTATGGTATATGCAGTGATTATAGTGTTTATTCGATAATTCTTAAAATTATAATTTTCCATCTGATACGATATATTATTTCCTAGAATTGCATTCTTTGTTTTCGATTCCTACAACCCGCACAATACATATCACTACTGTTCATACGAGTATCAGTTTTTTTTTTTAAATATGAAAAGTTTATTCAGTTTTGCGTATTAGACAATAATTTTTGCCAACAAATCAATATTAACGTTTAAATAAAATAAATTACGAGAGCTTGTTTATTTTTCTTTTTTTTTCATTAACCGTCTTCAGTCTATGTGGACTGAGTAAGTAAGTACGAGCAGTATTTTGTTTATTTTGATAACAATCATCGTGTAAACACATGGTCGCAAAACTAGTTGAATGGAAAAAAAATGCTTGAAAAACAAAAATTGCTGGAAGAAGAAGTAGAAGAAGAGAAAAATTATAGCGAAGTCAAAGCCAGCCGGGTGGTTAGTTGACTGGCCATATTTGAATACATAATTGTAAAACGTCAAAATGACAAACACAAACACATTCACATACACATACACACAGCAGCAACAGCAGCAGTAGAAAAGACCAGACCAAAATGATCTCAGCCAGCATGTGCGAATATCAATACAACCACAGAGTGTATGTCTTTGACGTGCATATGTAAACAGTTGTTGTCGACTAAATAGTAAAAAATAGAATCAAAGTAATGAATTCGTTAAATTGAAAAGGAATTTGTTTTTTATTTCAATTTTAATCAGAATTTCAAAGTTATGAGTTTTTATTATTAAAAAGATCTACTGGGTTTACATACATACATACATACATAATTGCTCATTACAGCCCTTCAGTCATGATTAGGACCTACATAGTTCCTCACACCACTTGTGTTAATTTGCGGGAGCTACAGTTTAAAGTCGTCTCCTAACGGTAGATTTTTTAGAGGAACTTTTCATGACAATTTATATTTACTCTCAGAGTTTTTGCCAGAAATCTGCTGAGAGGAAGACGCTGAAGAAATATTTTCTTCATATTTCGTTTTGTTAGAGATGTCTGACCTGGGTTTGAACCGAGGCCTCACATCTACTAAGCGAACAAACTACTCTACTAGACTACGTCAACTTAAAGAGAAGCTTTCCTTAATTGAATAAGATTTATAAACTGTTTTTACTTCCATGAGTTGCGTTTAAATCTTTTAATATTCCAGTAAACCATTAATGTAGCGACGAGTTTAACTATTGACATTCTGCAATTGCATCTCTTAATTTTTCAAAGATATCTCACTTTTTAGTAAGCAAATCATGAGCCTTCAAGCAGTTGAGTGTCAAATTTCAATAACTTTCCATTAGTTTTAGCAACTTTTTATACAAAGCTCTCCAATCTAATAGCAAAGTGTTGGAAGAGTGGATCAGTGGCCAAGTGTTTTCCAGGTGAAAATACACTCAACTGCTACCTGTTCGCAGATTAATTATTATATATGGTAAGTGGTCGAATTGGAGTCACTTTTATTGCTCGAATTTGGCCTATTTTCATAAAATATGTGTTCCCTCTGTTCTGGTACTGCAGTAATATTCTGCAAACTTCTACATCCGCGATTTCAACTCTCTGTAGATGAGCTCCCAGTTCACAATTATCCGTAAGACAATCTCTTAGAATATTCGAGTAGCCAAACCCCCTTTGAGCATTCTAATGCTCTAATCATCTGCAAATTTTTTTCTGTAGTTAATATCCGGACCTTTAGATCGGTGCTCAACAGTCCGCGATGTACGGACGTCTAAACTAACTGGGCTGTGTTTCAAAATTCTTCTTTTTGTAGCAACTTTTGACAAGTTTAGATGGAGTATGATGAAAGTCAAGAGTCTTAATGGCAGCCTAACTGGCTGAGAATATTTTATTCGCCTGAGCGCAATTGGCAATAGTCGTGATGTCAGTCTGTAAAATTATCAATGATTTCCCAAATAGAATCGATATATTCCAGCTGGTTTCATGAACTCCAGGACTGATGTTATTGTCCACTTTTGAGCCATCCGAGCACCGGTACTCGCCGTAGTCTAGTAGGTAGTGTGCTGGCTTATTAAACGTAAAGTCCGGGTTCGTATCCCAGGTCAGGCATCAAAACGAAATATAAAAAAAAAATATATCTTCGGCGACTGCCTGTCAGCAGATTTCTGGCAAAAACTCTGAGAGTAAATAAAATTGCCATGAAGATCTTCTCAAAAATCTGTCGTTCGGAGTCGACTTTAAACTGTAGGTCCCGCCACTCATGTATAAAATTAACGCACACAACATAAGTGGGAAGTGAGAAGCTAGGTCGAAATCCTAACTAAAAGGTTGCAATGACCAATTATGTATGTATGAACCGGTTCAAATCAAAACCACTCGAAACTGGTCAACATTCGTATTTAGGAAAATACGTTCTGTATATTCTTCCAAATGTTAGTTCCAAAGGTTTGACAACCAGGACAAAATGTGAATTAGCGAGAACGTGTGTATATGGCAGTGTTATGCATTGATGAGTGACTCCATCACACGTTATACCGTGGAAAGAGCGTCTAGCCCAGAGCACTGTTAATGACATAGTTTGGTTTTCAATTCAACTTTGTTGGAGTTTTTACAGTCCTTTACATAGAATATAAAGCACTTCCAGGCAACGATACAAATGCAGTATTTTCTGTGCAACTCTGTACATGTTTTCAAAAGGAGTCACCTAATCTCACCTCAAAACAACATTTCTATTTAGCAGACGCCAAATGTAAACTCATATACTACGTTTGTTTAGCGCAACAACATTTAGTCACTATTATTTCGTCTACACGTTCGACCCCACCATTTAGAGACAAGATTTAAGTTTTTGTTTGTTTGTGAAAAACAGAAAAAGGAGCTCAAAGTACGGATATGCAAGAGCGTGGGAAAATAAATGTGAATTATACGCTTATAAATATAAAAAATGTTGGCAATATAATATGAAATGATGATTGTTTATGTTATTGTTGTTGTTGTTTGTTATTGTTGTTATCATTATTTTTTCATTCTGCATGCCAATGAAAATAAGCAAGCCCAAGTGATGATGAAGATGATGGCAATAGTGAATGCCCATTAAGAAAAAAAAAAACTCGACACAAAAACATAAAATATCACAGAATGAAATTTGTTGCAAGTAGCATAAGAAAAAGAAAAATTCAGACTAAAAAGTTGTAACAAATTTTGAAGTATGAGTAACATACTTAAACACTCGCATGTTTTGAAAAAAAAAATTATTAAAATCGACAGCAGAAATGAAAAAATTAAAAAAAAACGCAACATTTTATGGCCATTGGCAATGAATATGGAAAAACACAATTATTAAGGCCCAGCATACTAATCAAGAACAACAACAATAACAATAACAAAAACAATAGCAAAAAAATGGCAATAATCATGCCATTCAAGAAATGAAAACAAAAACAAAAAAATGAAGTAAACGGGGAAGTTAAGCCAATTTGCTAAAACTCTTATAGAAGGTCAGGGCAAAACACTTTTGACATACAAAACACAACATACGTATATGAGCGAAAAAGATTAAAAAAGATATTCGATTTTTTGTTTTATTTTTTTTGTTAAGAAGAGCAAAATCTCAATTAAATTTGAAATTAAAATTAAAATTAAAAACAATAAAAAAAAACTCACCTTTTAAATATGAAAGTTCAGATATTAAATCATTGCCAATCGTTATGGAGAATGTAATGAAAACCTGTAAGAAAAAGATAAGAAAATTTTAATTCATTAATAATGCGATTTTAAACACAACTAAGACATCTCTGGTATAGTTATTAAAATAAAATTATGAATAAGTCTTCATATTCTGCAATGGATCAGCAAACTTAATTAGAGACTGAAAGACGCTGTCAAGATTCTGTAAATAGCAATAGTTCGAATCATGTATAACCCGTCAGTATGATAATAACAGTTTTTCCCAGGTCGCAAAATGCAATAAGAAAGGAAATATGAACAGTTTTTAATACCGACATTCTTCCATTATTGTTATTCTCATAACAAATAATATTAATTAAAATTAAAATTAATTAAAAAGAATTTTTTGAAAGGCGTACGAAATGCGAAATTTACAACTCAAAAATGTTAATGAAAGCATGTTTTATTGCGTAGATTTACTTTTGGTCGTGGTATTTCAATAACTATTACTTGCTGCAGATGCTCTGCTCGCAAAGGCACTGCAAGCCTAAGACTTCAAGTTCGAGATCAATTACCTTAAACCTGCTTATGTTTAAGCTGTTATAGATAATACGGTTCAAAGACAGACATCTCCAACAAAACGAAAATGTAAAAAAATATTTCTTCGGCAACTACTTCCCAGCAGATTTCTTTCAAAAACTCTGAGAGTAAAATGAAATTGCCGTGAAAAGTTTCTCAAAAATCTGTAGTTCGGAATCGGCTTTAAAACTGCAGGTCACGACACTCGTGTACAAATTTAACGCACACAACATGAGTGGTGTGAGAAGCTATGTCGTAATCCTGTCTAAAGGGTTGTAATGACCAATTATGTATGCATGTATGTATTATGGGCTGGAGATGCACTGCATGTAAAGCCACTGCTATCTTAATGATTTATTGTGCCTAAAACATCAAGTTCGAGATCAATTACATCAAATCTGCTTATGTTTAAACTGTTACAGGTAACAAACACTCAGAAGAATATTCACACAATATTGAGTAGAGTCCACAGTTGCGAATGCATCACGGTTCCCCTGGTCAAGAACCTCTATTTGGTGTGGTTTCCAAAAGAATACCTTCAGTCTTTATAATACCTTAGCCAGGCCTACCTACGTTAGTCTTCGAATGTTTTGTAACTCAACCTATTCATAGATTATTGCTTCTTGTCTCTTTCTTTGTTGTGTACAGACGATTTTCCGTTTCATATGCCCTCTTGGGTTGAAAACGTAATATTTCACGTAGTATGAGCTGTTAAGGAATCCATAAGTATTTTTATAATTCTCTTGCCGATGTAAGAACGTTCCCTACTATAGGTTTGGAGGGTTGGGCAGTACTATAAATCGTATGGTCGAAGTGCTTTAGTAACTGCCCACTACAACAATAATTGATAAAGGATTTAGCAGTTGTTTTGGCTCCTCCTAGGCCACAGTGTTTTCCTTCATCAAACAATTTTTTTCTTGGCCGTGGACCAGTTAGTATCACAGTTCTAGTCCCACAAATCTAGAGGTTAAGTCATCAACATTTTCTATGTTCAGGAACACACAGCAGATTATCACCCGAAAAAATATTTTTTCATATTTTGGTTTTGTTGGAGATGTCTGACCTGGAGTTTGAACCGTGGTCTCACGTCTAATAAGTCAACACACCATCTACTACATTTATATATGTATGTATGTATGCATATATGTAAGTAAGTCTCTTTAACTTACGGTTAAGAGACTACAGAACGTCTATCTATTCTGCCATTAGAAGTAGAATATATTTTTCGAAATAATTCACTGAATTTCTTTACTTATCTTATTAATTCGTTTCCCTGCTCCTGGTAATCACAAATGAGTGACCTTTGAACTTGTTTAATCTCGGAGTGCACAGCTTAGTATTAAAAGAGTTGAATAGACACACACATAAGAGGCCAGTGACTTGGCGAAAGTTCGGAAAACTTAAAGGGAAGTTGTTACGATTCTACGTTCCAGTCCAAACCTTTTACAAGAGTTTACCAGCATTTCCTGTCAATTTAAAAATATGGTTAAAACGTAGAAGGCTTATTGCAGTGTTATTGTGTGTAGCATCTTAATCAAACCAGCTACAGTTCGTTTTTCCATTTCTTTTCAAAGTGCTTTCATTTGAGTTCTAATTAGTCTCGTATTTTCTGTTATAGGCTTACCTTCCCCCCTTAAAGAAGTAGTCACATGACTAACCATATAATTTTTTTTTTTTTTTTTGTTATATTTTCTTCTACAATGTTTGCCTTTAATTTTTCATCACAAACGAGAGTTTAATGCAGAGCAGAAGCAGAGAAAAAAAACAAGAAAGAACACAAATACCGGATAAAAACATCAGTTGAAATCCGTGTAAATATTTGGCTTAAAGCCATAAAGAAAGTTCAAAAAATATTTCAAAATTGACCGCTTTTAACAACATAACTTAAACATGAATTGTAGAAAAAAAAAACTACAAATGTTGCTGATCTTTAAGTATATTTCAGTTGTTGGCTTAAAGGAAACACAAATATTGTTTTTGTAGCGGATACAGGAATTTTAAGAAAATGAATCATTTTGTGATTTACTTTGCCTTTAAAGCTTTGGCTTAATACTGAAAGCAAAGCCAAGGAGGGAAAACGTATTTGGTTTTCAATAATTTTTTTTCTAATATTTTTTTTTACTCGTTTTTGTTTGTTTTTGTTTGTTAATAACACAAATATCCGTTTGCATGTCTGTCTCTCTGTTGTTTTTTTTTTTAAATTTTCAATTTCATTTCATGCCTTTTAAGATGAGTGCCTAAAAATTATGCCTGTTTCACTGATTTTTTGTTATTCTTTTAAGCCCAGCGGCTTTAAAATTTATTTTGTTTGCCTTTAATTTTCAAAAAATAAAAACAAAAAACAGAAGAAAACATAGAAAAAAACACAAAAACAAAATAAAGTGCTTTTCATAATTATAGCACCACCCTAAATTTTTGAATTTCTAAAAAGTACATTTATAATAACAAAAACAAAACATTTCATTATGTGTAGCGTTAACATAAAAGAAAAAATAACACTAAATTTTTCAAATTGTTACCGCAATTTTTACTTCAGTATAAAAATTAAGGTTTTTGGTTTTTGCATAATTATAGCACCATCAGTTCTGAAAAGCGGGGAAGAAAAATTATTGATTTTTTTTTAATATTTTGTTGTTTCTAATAATAAAAGTAATATTTAATTACACATTCCGCCCAAGAAAATGTTGAGTGGTGTTGGAAAGGCTCAGATTTTAGTTTTAAAAAACCAATCTCTTTCAGTACGTGCCTTCACAAGAAAAATTGGAAGATCTCACAAGGTGGTCATAAATTTTCTGTAAAACCCAGACGGATATGGTAAGACGAAACATACGGGTCGCCCAAGAAAGCTTTCGGAGCGCAGCGCACCTAAAATCGCAAGAGAGATTTCCGGTACATCAAAAAGTTGCTGTGAAATTTCTCAAGTTCTTGACCAGGCCGTCAGCATTTTAACCGTCTGGTGAAAAGTTAAACGCAATCTTAACATCAAAAGACAAAATTGGAAGTTTCTCCACATTTACTTCCTATGCACATAAAAGAAAGATGCGAATTTGCAGAACTTAACATGGATAGGAATTGGGAGAATGTAAGAGTAATTTTTCAATAATAACAAACAATGAATATAAAATTTTTTGTCTTCAGATCATATTCTCTGTTAAAAAAAAAAAGTGAACTTAGATGGACCAGATGCCTATCGATACTACTGGCGTGACCTTAGACAGGAACCAAAGTATTTTACTAAAAGAAATTATGGGGGAGGTAGTGTCATGGTTTGGTGGGCTATTTCTTCAAGTGGTTGCAGCGAACTTCAGTTTCCATCCATGTACATGAATAGTACAGAGTACATACTGTTCTTAGCTGTAGTTTGCTCCCCTTCTTGAGAGAAAATAATGAAAAATATTATGTTTTCCAACAGGACAATGCCAGAATTCATGTCAGCAGACTGAGTATGGAATGATTTCGTAACCAATCTATTGAGGTTTTATCGTGGCCAGCTTGCTCTCCTGACAAGAATGTTATTGAAAACGTTTGGGGAATTCTTGTCCGAAGAGTATATTCATATAACAGACAAATTATCAGTGTTGAAGATTTGACATTAAAAATAATCGAAGAATTGGGGAAAATAGACGGAGAAATATTGAATAATCTTTATACGAGTATGAAAGATCGAATATTTAATTTAATAAGCTCTAAGGGAGGGATTACTAAGTTTTAAGTGTCAACATTTTTGGTAAATAAAGCTTCTTATTTAACAAAACTGAGACTGGTGCTATAATTATGCAAAGACCAAAAACCTTAATTTTTATACTGAAGTAAAAATTGCGGTAACAATTTGAAAAATTTGGTGTTATTTTTTCTTTAACGTTAACACTACACATAATGAAATATTTTGTTTTTGTTATTATAAATGTACTTTTTAGAAATTCCAAAAATTAGGGTGGTGCTATAATTATGAAAAGCACTTTATGTTGACTAACGTGGCTTTGAATTTATTTGCCTTTTTGTTTTTTTTTGTAAACCATTGACCAGCTTATTTGTCCACTTTTTTATTTTTTGTTGATTTTTTTTCACATTTACTCGCTTTGTTCTTGAAAAATCATTCATTCATACAGAAAATGCAAATAAAAAATTATTTTTTTTATTTTTTTTAATGATTTTTGAATCATTCTCGAAAACTGGTTTATTTTTTCGTTGTAAAATAAATATTTTCATAAGAATCAAGCCAACACTAATTAGAGAAAAATTATACGTTTTTATTTAAACAAAAAAAATTTATTGAATTTATCCAAGCTCTTTACATGGCTCTTTAACTATCTTCAGTTCCGTGACTGCACCCAACACAAATGATGTTCATAAACAGATTATTAAACTTTAACTTTAAAGAAACGCTTTCATGCAGATCTCCGTATTTAAAAGCAATGACTGCTAATATTACCACTATCACTAGAAAATAACGTAACTTTTCAGCGATCGTCTTAAAGAAAATTGTACTTTCTGATCGACCTTAAGATGGATTCAATATATTTAACAGTTTGATGAGGTTAAAGTTGTGATGTAGAATTCGGAATAAATTCAATGGTACCTATCTATTCTATTTCCAATACTGCTTACATCTCTTTGATCGCAAATCAAAACACCACTTGTCATTCAAATTTAAGGGCCTGATGGTCTAGTTACTAGTGTGTTAAACTTCAAATGCCGAGACCGTGGGTTCGATTCCCACCAGAAACTCAGGGGGTCTTGTGATTGTCTGCTTGTTGACATTCTATGATTAACCGAAATTGAAAAACAATGTGAGAATTATTACATAGCATATACAGTGGGTCATAAACCAATGTTTCAAAATAAAATTTGTTGCACAGTAGTCTTTTTCCCTTTCTCCCTACAACTATCTTTCTATTATTTCAATACAATGCAATACATAAATATGAGTCCATCTCCTGATTTTTGGCATTAAAAAATGTATTTAACCACACCACAGCTCTTTACAGATTATGAATTTTCGTACACACTCCTTCGTCGCATCACCCTTTAAATTCTTGAAAATATTTTGATGCGAAATTTCTTTTGCATTTACCCCACAACACATCCTCTAGCTTCTTTATAACAAATATACTTTCAGAATATTCGATTGCATACCAGAAATGGATAAATTTAATCATTTTTAAGACTAGGGTATCTAAATCCACTGCATTACTAAAACACTGACGGAATATGCTTATTATTTCAATATTTAGAATATTTAGGAAGCAGTTCTCTACTAATTCTCCACATTTGTGTTGGATTGAGCCGAAAATCATGATACACATTAAAGGAGAAGTTTGTGTTGAAATATGGAACAATTTTTCTCCAAACGTTTCCCTACAAGCAAAAGTGGTCCATTGCATGTAAATTAATATACCATCAAACCTTCCTCTGAATTCTCCTCTTTGGGGATCCCTTTGAGGACCTGCGACCTTATAATTATAACTGGGTGGCCTCTAATACAGGCAGAATGGCGAAGAAAATCTGGCCAAGAGGAGGCCTCACGAATAACATAACTCACGAATAACATAACTGGTTATTACAAACCGTCAGTCAGGATTACGACCTAGCTTCTCACACCACTTATGTTGTGTGCGTAAATTTTATACATGAGTGACGAGACCTACAGTTTAAAGTCGATTCCGAACGACGGATTTTTGAGAAACTTTTTCATGGTAATTTTATTTACTCTCAGAGTTTTTGCCACAAATCTCTCAGCAGATCTCTCGGAAGTCATCGAAGAAATATTTTTTTTCGTACAGTGCACGCGCGCTAATGTGAACACCGCTTAATGTAAACATTTTTTTTGCTTCATTGACTACTCTAAAAGATGAAAAAAAGTAAAAAGTCCTATAATTTGAACTGAATTTTTTTTAATTTGAAACGTTAAAATTCTTTTTTTATTAGTTGTGGGAATCCCCGTTTTAGGTGTACATATATGTATATATGTATATACATATGTGTTAGTACATCTGCTTGCATATTTATTCTTCATTTGCTATTTAGATACTGTGAAGAAAGTTTGTGAAGATTAAATTATACAGTATTCCCTCGATTTACGTCGTAGAATGTTCCGAAAAAAGGCGACGTAAATCGAAACGACGTAAATCGAATTTCATATTGCTCATACTACAAAGTAGTAAGTTTTTAACAAGGAACTTAAAAAAGTTACAGTAATCTTTCGATTTACGTCACAGTTGGTTCCAAAAAAAGGCGACGTAAATCGAATGACAACCCAAATCGAAGTTGAAGGGAACAAAATTTTTGACGACGTTAATCGAAACAACGTAAATCGAGACGACGTAAATCGAGGGAATACTGTATGAAGATTAAATTCTAAAAAAATTCATAAATAATGATTTTTGTTTAAAAGATGGTATAATTCTGTTTTAAAATTTTCGGTATTCGAAAATGTGAACAATTCGCAAAGTGAACAACGCCAGTTTTAATTAGTTCACATTATCGCGCGTGCACTGTATTTCGTTTTCTTTCGAGGATTTGGCCCTTGGTCTCACGTCTAATAAGCCAACACATTACCTACTAGACTACGGCGACTTCGTCAATGAATATGACTGCAAAATATTGCAATTCTTCAGTTTTAGTTTTCTTTGTATTAAGAGCATAAGACCACCAAAGGGTTCTTTATTAAGAAAAAAAAAGAGTTTCTCAAACAATATATTGAAAACGGCGCGCATATGCTGTCTTTTTATATTTGTATTGAAACATAAAAAAAAAGAACGAAAGCAAAATTCTTTTAATTTTTTTTTTGTCTCTTTAAATATTAGTTTCGTTTGCACTTTCAAACCCCTTGTTAAGAAAAATGATTTTATTTTCACTTGATTTCAATTCGAGAGCAAAACATTCCCATGACAAACAGCTTCCTTTCAAAATTTTATGATGGCTGCAACTAAAACTGATGATTCGGTCATAAAAATATTGTTTTCATTAACATATCTTGCCGCAACTAAATTTCGTTTTCCCATTTATTTGTTCAGCTTAGGCATGGACGTTGAAGTAATAATCCGTGGGTTAATCATTCATTTGCGAGGCAAATAAAAATTATTTATTAATGTAAACATTAAAACACATTAAAAAAATTTTGAAATTTTATAAAAATTGTAATAAATATGATATTCAGCAATTAATTGAAAGTAAAGAAATATTGATAGAAAGTACAAAAAAAAATTGGATATTAATTGCAACAAATCCGTGGTTAAATACATCAATCGGTGTAAATTAATAACTAACATGTGCAGTTTTTGATTAATTTTTATTTCAACGATTCCTTACCAAAATTTAAAAAAAAAAAAATATAAAAAATTGACATTAACTGACTCGACTAATATTGCATTTGACCACACCAGACAAAAGGGTTTGCATTTAAGTCTCAATCAACATTAATAAAAATTCAATACGCTTTCTTCAACTTTGATTTTCTAACAATCATTGTTTGTTTATTATTTTTATTGTATTACGGTCCAATAGAGGGAAAGTTGTTAATTATCAATATTTCGGCAAGCTTAATCTGCGAAATTTATTAAATTTTATTTTAGATTTAAAAAAAGCACCCATGACTGAGCACAACAATTCAAAATTATATCGAAGTCGTCGTAGTCTAGTAGATAGTATATTGGCTTATTAGACGTGAGACTACGGTTCAAATCTCAGGTCAGACATCTGCAACTAGGGTTGGCAATCCCGCTCTATATTTTCAATCCCGGGATTTCGGGATTTCATTTATCTAGTCCCGGGATCCCGGGATTTATCCCGGGATTTTAAAAAATTTGTTCTTGAAAGATATTAACATATTATTTCAATAAAATTAATAACATGACACATCCAAAAATAGGTTTATAAGAAAGAATTTATTAAATTATAAGAAAATTAATTTTATTTTTAATTTTACACATTTTTAAATTAATTATAAAGAGTTAATTGTTTTTATAGATATATACTCTTTTCTTGTTCAAGTGCGATATGTTATTATTTTTTATTATTTTTAAAATACGTTCTGAGGAAGCACAGAGCATCCAAAGTTTCATCGCTCAAACAACTTTTTATTTTAGTTGCGAAAAATCCAGCTGCAGAAAAAGCACGTTCAGACTCTACACTGGCTGGCTTAATAGTCATTAAAAAATCGTATGCTCTTTGCAAAAAGTCACCACGTGTTCCTCCACTTTCAAACAAGAGCATTTCTCTCTGAATTTTTACAGAAAACGTCTCACATCGAATTGCTATCCTCGGTAAATGTGCTTTTTTTATAGCTTCATTGAGCTCGTCTGAAATATTTAAAGGTTCTTCAAGAGAACAAGAAAGAGATTCAGATGGAAGCTCAGAAGAATCTGAAACAATTTCGAAAGGTGCCTTATCTGAATCAGAATGTGTAACTTCTGACTCAGAAGCTATTAGAAGTGATGTATGTAGCTGGACTTGAAGCATTTAGTCTTTCGAGTAACGCAACTATTAATTTGCGACATTTTATGGAAGAAGGAACCGTTACGAACTCTGTTTCGGATACGGACTGAACATTTATTCCACCATTGTGCAGATACTGAAGTACCCCACTGATATCTGTTCTCCTTTGTTGTTATGGCAACATCCGCTGTGAACAGATTAGCATCCCGATGGCAAAGGGCGTCAACTGTTGCTTTAACTGGGACAAGAGCACTAATGATTGCGGATACCATATTAATCTCATCTTTGGATAAAGCAAAATATTCACCTTCAGGTGGACCTATGTCTATTAATGCCTTTTGTACACAATTTCTTAATAAATAAAGACGTTCCAGCATTAACAAAAGGCTGCTCCACCTAGTTTTACAGTCTTTTATTAGAGTTAGTTGCTTTCCAAATTCAGCCGTAACATAGTTTTGCAAGACATCGTTTTTTGTTGGCGAAGTTTTGTTTCTAATTTCAGAGCGGTTAATACATTGAAACAACAGATTAAAATTCCTGGAAATTCGAATTAGAAAGAGTTCTAATATACAATTTTTTTCATTGCGGCTTAAAAAGTCAAATCCCGGGATTAAGTGCTCAAT
The DNA here is from genome assembly GCA_927399465.1 of Sarcophaga caerulescens. Lineage (NCBI taxonomy): Eukaryota > Metazoa > Arthropoda > Insecta > Diptera > Sarcophagidae > Sarcophaga > Sarcophaga caerulescens. The sequence continues at coordinate 55,451,023 of OV656873.1, forward strand.
CCCGGGATTTCGGGGTTGTTAAAAACTGCGGGATCCCGGGGTCCCGAAATCCCGAATTCCCAACACTATCTGCAACAAAACGAAAATATGAAAAAAAATATTTCTTCGCAACTTCCTTTCAGCAGATTTCTGGCAGAAACTCTGGGAGTAGATAAAATTGCCATGAAAAGTTTCTCAAAAAAAATCAACAACACAAGTGGTATTGTATATTCGATGAGAATGTGAAATCTGTACTTTCTTACACAAGCGAAACTTGACTTGCGTCAGCGGAAATAACGAGGAAACTTACTTAAATGGTAATTGCAACCATTTAGTCAGGATTACAACCTAGCTTCTCACACCGCTAATGTTGTGTGTATTAATTTTACCTATGAGTGTCGGGACCTATGGTTTAACTTCGATTACGAACGACAAAATTTTGAGAATATTATTCACTCTTAGAGTTTTTGCTAGAGAGTGCCGAGATACCGAAAGAAATATTTCTTCATATTTCGTTTTATTCAAACAAAACATTTGAGCTGGGGTTTGGAACACGGGCTTTCGTTACCCACCAAAATATGGCGAACAAACTGCAAGCATTTATCAACTGTTACCTCAAAAGTATTCTTTGCGTGTGGCGGCCCCACAATTGGATTTGGAAACTCAGGGCTTTACAGAAGATGCAGACAAAACCTCATTAGACAGGAGATGACACTGAATTGGTCACACATTGCAGAAGCCGAGATATATCGCAAATATCGCTCTCGGCTGAAATCTGTATCGAACACGAGGCCATGGTTGGCAGAGAGTGACGAGCTAAACGAGACGTAGTACAAAAATCATGCTCAAAATCGTTTTTATTTAACAGATTTTTCAGCACAATTTGTAATAATAATTCTGTGATATTTTCCATGGAAGCTCCAGCAATACATACATTTTCTTTAAGACACATGCCTTTAAGCCACATTTTTCTAATTTGATTGGATTTTATTGAAGTTGCCGTAGTCTAGTAGGCAGTGTGTTGGCTTGGGGCCACAGTTCAAAACCCCAGGTCAGATATCTCTAACAAAATGAAAAATGGGAAAAATATTCCTTCGACGAATGTTTCTCAGCAAAATTCTGGTAAAAATTCTGAGAGTAAAATGAAATTACCATGAAAAGTTTCTCAAAAAAAATCTGTTGTTCAGAGTCGATTTCAAGTCGATTTCCGCCTCTCATGTATAAAATTAACACAAACAACATAAATGGTGTGAGAAGCTAGGTTAGAATTCTGACTGCAGGGTTGTATTGACCAATATAGTAAGTAAGTAATGTATGTATGTATCCTTTCTCCAGGCAAAAGAAATTTAACAAATTAAAGGGAAATATGCTAAAAATCATGATAAAAAATATTCAGAATAGGCATGAATTTCGAGGGAAAAAATGTTATAGAAAAGTTTCTTTCTTAAGTCTTTTGTTTTACAATAAAATTTAATTTTACAAATTTTAAAACTACATGACATAACTGAATGAATCTTTAAATTGTTTTTGCAATGAATATCTAATGAAGTCAATTATATTTTTTGGTAAAGTCTATCCAGGATTGTTTTTAAAATAACCTCATCCCATGCACTCTAAAATATGTTCTTTCTTTAATTCTTCATTTTTGTTTTTCAATTTTATTTTACAATTCAATTCAATTTCTTGTATCATTCAGTTGCAATGCATTTTTATTGATGGAAACCAGTTTTCGATTTGATGTTTTTATGTCAGCTGATTTTAAGGTTAAAAGTAGCATAATATTCTACATACTACAACACACGAACAACAATTATTACCGTGCATTAGTATGGGTATATTGAGGTACATATATGCAGCACAACAATAAATTTTAAGTTTAGAAACCTCAAACGAAGTAATATTTTGTGGTCCATTCATTGAGAAAAATTAAAAATGAATGGAAAACAGACACACAAAAACAAAAATAAAAATAAATGAATCTGAAAATGAAAATAAAAATAAAAGAATAAAAAAAAACAAAGAAAAAAAAATTGAAAAAAATATCTAAATAAACAACAGCTGCCTGAAACCAGTTGCATGTTACATTCATTCAATCAACCAAATGTTTTACTATGAAGTGCATAATTTTTCTTAGTTAGTTTAATGATTTTTGTTTGTTTTTAAGACTCTTGTTAAATATTTATTCTACGATGCAAAAGTTATAAAAATTATAAAATAAAATAAAAATTATTTATTATAAAGGTTCGAGACCACTCCACTGGACTGTAATCATTTGAAGAATAAATGGTTCTTACCAAGGTCTAAGCTTCAACTCACAAGATTACTGGATTTCCGATGATACGAACTTTTTTATTATTTTTTAACTGGTGAGCCCAGACACTAAGGCCTTCAAAAAACTAAAACAAATTCAAACCAATTCAAAAAAAATCGATGGCCATCAAATGTTTGTGTCAAAACACAACGGAAACCCCAGTAATTTAAGTGGCAAGCGATACCCACTTGAGAAATATTCAAATGCTGTCAACGCTTATTTGACAAGTTTTCAATTGATTGGCTTAGAGCAGGGTTAATATTTTCCGCATTGTCGTACAATATGTAGGCGAACACTTAAGTACTTGGCTGAGTGCTCATTCAAACACTGGCCTCTTATTGTTCATGCGACAGGAAGCAGCATTGATGCGAACAAGGACAGCAGAGGAGGTCGCACAATTAGGCATCTTTAGCAGAGTTTCATTGCAAAGAATTTGAATAAAAAACTTAAAGATGTTCTCTTCTAGGTGCTAGTTTATAGTATACTTCCAGTAAAATGGTTACTGTTAAGCAGCAAAACTTGTTTGGGACCCAAAACACCTATTTAAACAGCAGAAAGAGTAATTTTATCTCCCCTAAACGACTACTTTGTAAGAAATTTGTTGATAAAACTACCGTAGGCATAACAATGAAATTCATTCAATGAATTTTTTTGCCTCAAGTATTTCAATCGAACATTAATGAAGGTTTTCAGATATCGGCGTCTAGTCTGAGTAATCAACCGTTTTAAAAACAGTCCTTAATTGATAATATTCCACGATTACATGTTGTAGTCGTCGTAGTCTAGTAGGTAGTGAGTTGGCCTATTAAACACACGCCCGTGGTTCAAACCTTAGCTCAGATATCTCGAACTGTTAGGATTTGTATTTATACGGATATGAAACATCATGTGTATGCATACATACATACATCATTGGTCATTATAACCTTTCAATCAGGATTACGACCTAGTTTCTCACACCACTTGTGTTGTGTGTATTAATTTTATACATCAGTGGTGGGACCTATAGTTTAAAGTCGACTCTGAACGACAGATTCTTGAAAAACTATTTCATGGCAATTTTATTTACTCTCAGAGAGCTTTTGCCAGAAATCTGATGAGAGGAAATCGCAGAAGGATAATATTTTTTTTTATATTTCGTTTTTTGTTGCAGATGTCTGACCTGGGGTTTGAATCGAGGTATCATGTCTAATAAGTCAACACACTACCTACTAGACTACGGCGGCATCATGCGAATAACTTACCAGAAATATAAGTGAGACACTTGCAACGACATTGATAGGTTCACCTAGAATCTCGCAATGTAACAATGTATAGAATACTGAGCCAGTGTGAGGTGTATCAGTTTGTACGTGACCCCTTTATGATATTCACGAAGGAGAATAAGATACACCTTTTGTACACCATGCATAGAGTTTCTTTTAATCGAAACAGCTTTAAAGAAATACATTCAATAGATGATAGATGTGATTTTAGATAGGCTCATCATTTAATTAAAATTTAAAGCAAAATTACACCATTTTTTTTTTTCATTTGGAAAACCTTAGTTATAACTGACCCACTGTTTTTATGTCACACTGTATAACTATAAAATTTATGCAACATTTTATATGGGTTTTTTCCCCCGAAAATAAAAAAGTAAAAGTCACACACACGTTTACTTCAATTTGGCCTAATTAACAGTAAGAAATGCAATCAAAAAGAAATTAATCATTAAGTTGCCAATATTTTCCGTTTCCTTTTGCAACAAACACTCTTACCAAATTTCCTTCAATTATTGGTTTCTTTTCTTTATTTTTTCCTTTCAAATTCATTTTAATTAAAGGAAAACTTTACAACATTTTCCCCCCTCTCCATTTATATTCATTTGACCGAAGCTGTTAAAATTAATTTCTCAAACAATTTAAAACAAATTGCCTGGTATTTAAATCAATATAAAGAGAATTTTTTTTTTCATTTAAAACAATTTCATTGGGAAAAGCAAAATAATAAGCAAGAAAGAAAAAAAACTGAAACTGACAAGAAAAAAAAAACATTTCTTCCGTAACCTCTTTTTCGGAGCAACAACACGTTCACAAGTGCTGAGGCTGCAGCGAGAAAAAAAAACAATGCAAAGTAATAAAGGAAAAAGATCCGGTATCGACAAGATGCAAATTGCAAAAATTGCATACAAATTGTCAATATAATGTCAGTTGGCTTGGATGACTGCTGGGGCTACTAAATGGCTGAATGGCTAGTAGTTGTGTTGCATGGCATGCTATGGCATGGCATGGCAATATCCTGCAATGATGCCAATTGCTACAATTCTGGATAAAGCACACAATTTTAAATGAAAATTTATGAAATACACACCATATGGGTGGTAAGTGTGTTATAAATGTGGTCAAAGCCAAAACAACATTTTAAGCCAACATATGTAACTAAAGTCAGCAATTAAAGTAAATTGTGCCTGTATCTGCCTGAACAGTTGGATGGTTGGTTGCAAGTGCCTCACAATCAATACGAAATTAAACAATAAACAAAACAAAAATTTTTTTTGTTTTCAAAATAAACAAAATGAATAAAATGGAAAAACGATTAAAAAGAAAAACCTGTGTGTATGCAAAATTTATCAAAAACTACAACAAAAAAAACATTACAAACACCTCTTAAATAAAATCGCTGGTGAATAAAAAATTTATCTCTGCACACATGCCACAGAAAGTAAAAAAAAACGCTTTCACTTTTCGTTAAGCACTTTTGAACATCCGTCAGAAGTTATACTTGCTGCACTCATACCTCATAACAAACACAACCATTCCACACACACACACATAGTAGGAGCTGATGCCATGCGATATACAATCATACAATTATTGGCACATGTTGCCTGTTGGTGTTATTGCATTTTGAAAGTATTTAAAGGAAGAAGAAGAATTTCACTCTTCTTCGTCTCTTATTTCACTTTAGATTTTTGCTGTTTTCCTCTTACAACAAAGCGACAAAGATAAGGTGCAAACAAATTACAGCCAGTGTCAAGTAAATAGTAATGAAAATGCAGTTATGTTTCATTCCCTCAAAAATAGCATCAGTATCGAACTTTTATAGCATTTGAAACGTCATTAGAATCCATCTAGCATTAGGATTTTCAATAAATTAGATACAGTACAGAGCTGTTAAGATAAGGAGACGGTAATGGTCCTCAGTAGTGCCTTAATGTAAGCTTAAACTGGGTCCCAGGACACACACACATCGTAGCAAATGAATGAAATAACTGATTAACTTGCTAAGGGGCCCTTAATGTATGTGGAATCTGTAACCTTCTACTGTGACACCTGCTGTCCTAAGACTCATCAAGGACTTATTTTCACGACAAACACTGAAGCAGGACACTAACACTTTTGGAAATCCCCTTCTCTACTTTAAGATTTATATCAGAGTACACAGGTCACTGGACAAAGGTACGCATGCAATGGATATTGATTTAATATTTGCATTTCGTTGCAAAAGCTGCAAAAATAGTTCTGGCATGGATTCATTCGATCCGTAATATATTTGCTTTTTTTTTCTTTAGGTAATCCAATGTCTTGATAGGTTTCAAAATGGTAGGCTTTAATTAGATTTTCATTTAACCAGCCTACCTATCCTATACTCGGTAATACCTAAATCAGATTATAGGAACATACTCAGTCTTAAAAGACTTTACAATAATCCCTCAGGGTCTGGTTTATTCCCTTCTCCAGCCATTAGTTTTTTTTTTTTGGTAAAACTAGCACTCAGGGAATGGCCCCTACTCATGCAGCGCATTGTGCAGGTTTAGGAAAATAGGTTATAGGAAGGTGGAAAGAGGGAGTAGTGTTTGTGGACATTTGATTTAAACTTACCAATATCGTAACTGACGGGAAAAACTTCCGCAGGAAGATCATTCCACAAACGAGCAGTGCGGACAAAATATGAATTTTCCCTGTAATGCATTGTGCGGTTCACTGGACAATCAACCACAAAAGGATGTGCTCTGCGAGATTAGTTTCAAACCTCGTTTCTAAGAAAGGATGTTCACTACTCAGTCTTAATAGATTATGAAAGAATCGCTCAGCCTCATGCTTGTTTATTCCCTTCTCCAGTTGCCCATTTTAAACCTCGTTTCAAAGAGATAATCCCTACACTTTCTATCCATTCAAAAGTACAAAGGAAACGAAGGAGCCACAGGCTGTACTAATAACTTTTCGACAGGAATGAATATTTAGAAATCATATTAATTTAATGCCCAGTATCAGAAATTGCAGAAAATAATGCAAAAAGTATTCTGCAAACGCTGGTAACTACAACTTCGTGATGGTCGGAAGACTAATCCATTTTGGTATCACCATAAACAAAACTAATTACTTCACTTTGAAGGACTTCTCTTTATGAAGACATAAGTACTACTACACAAAACATTAATCCTGTTTGTCATATAATGTGGCGCAGAAGATGGCTACTTGCACAAGCAGATTTAACTTTTACTTCACAACTTCATACTACCCAAGATGGTGGTACCAGAACGAATATCGAGAAACCACTTGGAAAGGGAAAATATCCATTTTCAAGTTTTAAAAAATTATGTTGATGCCGACAACTGTCATTTGCGATTAAAACGCGGATGTTCGATGCGAATGTGAAATTGGAACTTCTGTACGCAAATGAAACATGACTCGAGTCAGTGGAAATAATGAAGAAACTTACTTAATTAGTCGTTACAACTTTTTAGTTAGGATAACAACCTAGCTGCTCAAAACACCCATGTTGTGGGTATTATGCTTATCCGTGAGTGCTGGGACCTACAGACCCGAACGACAAATTTGAGAAACTTTTCATGGAAATTTGATTTACTATCAGAAGACTGCTGAGAAGAAGTTGCTTCCTCTCAGCAGATTTCTGGCAAAAATTCTGGAAGTAATTAAAATTTTTGATGAAAAAGTCTATCGTTCGGAGTCGTCTTTAAACTGTCGCTCCCGTCACTCATGTATAAAATTAACACACACAACATAAGTGCTATGAGAAGATAGTTCGTAATCCTAAGTGAAGGGTTGTAATGACCAATTATGTACATACAGTGAGCGTCAAAAGAAAGTGTACACTATGGATAAAATTCTAACAATCTCAACTCAAGTTTTCCACTTAAGGAGAGTGCCCGAAAAAATTTTACAATATTTCCAAATTTTCTAATTCTTTTCTTCTTGTTTCAATTTTAAAAAATGGCAATAAAATAATTTGAAAAAAAAATTAACGGTAATTTATTAATGTACAGTAAGCGTCAAAAGAAAGTGTACACTATGGATAAAATTCTAACAATCTCAACTCAAGTTTTTCACTTAAGGAGAGTGCCCGAAAAAATTTTACAATATTTCCAAATTTTCTAATTCTTTTCTTCTTGTTTCAATTTTAAAAACTGGCAATAAAATAATTTGAAAAAAAAATTAACCGTAATTTATTAATGAATATTTTTTTGAATTGTACACTTTCTTTAGACGCTCACAGTATATTTTTTTGAATTGTACACTTCTTTCGATGCTCACAGTAGGTATGTATGTATGTATTAGTAAGTGATAATGCTCCGGTGAAATAATTTTTGGATGTACTGAGGAATGTACTGAGGAAAATCGAAAAAGAACTCGAAGAATAATAGACGAAGACTGAAACTAAAATGGAAGAGTGTCATTGATGATAATCTTTCTAAACTCGATATGATGAACTGGAGAAGAAGAGCATACAATAGATATTGTTACGTTTTTACCTTTTAAAAACGTTAAAAATATGAGTTCGTAGATTGCAAATAAAATAAAAATAAATCTGTGTTTGTTTTTCAATCAATTCTTTATTTTCTGCACAACTTTCGTGCCACTGTTCGAACTTATTCTACGCATACAATGATAACTTCCACAATATGTGCTTGTTCGTGATATTTCTCTGCTTACAACCTTTTTTTGTAAGCAACAACACTTGTTAGTTATTCTTCTTTGCTCACAACCTTTTTGTAAGCACCACACTAACAACTGTTTTCTTCACGCAACTTGTCTGCACACAAGTCTGACTGAATTATAACTCGATCTCGTATCTTCACACACCACTGGTTGAATTCTCACTCAATTCAACGCGACGTCGTCACACGACTAACTTAACTCGAACTCCGAGAATAACGTGTCTTCATACACGGCTGACTGAATTCTAACTGAATCATCGTTGCTCGTTTTATCTTGTCTTTTGTATCACTGAATCAACAGTGTGATGAATGCCCTTGAAGGATGATGACTACCTTCGGGAACAATCCAAAAATGTAAACAACTTGTTTCCATTTTTGTTGTTCGTGTATCTTGTTTACTTTCGTCCAGTCAGAGTTGTTGTTGTTTTGTTTGTTTGTTTTTCTGCTATATTTTTTATACACGGACGTTGTTGCTATATTTTTTGTTTATTCATCGATCTTGTAAACAAGCCCTGTTGTTTTTGTTGCTATATGCTTACTCATTCGTTGATCACGTGAACAACTGCATTGTTTTGTTTTTGGAACTTTTGTTTATCATTTTATACATGTTCAAGTCCATTGTGTTGTTTTTGGAGCTTTTGCTTATTATTTTAACAACACCATTTCCATTTTCGTAACAATATTTAACGGGTTGTGATCTAGTCATTTAACCAAGTAAGAAGCTATAAATAGACTTTTGTCCGAAAGTTCCTTAGCTTTATCATTCGTATATGAATTATTCTGTTTGCTGAAGTATATCTAATCCTGTGTCTTTAATTTTAACCCCTCTTTGGTTTCTCCTCTCTTTCTAGTTACAACCGTTAACGAAACCGTTACGAACTAGAAATTTAATGAAAAAATTTAGAGTTCTTAGCACTTTACCACTTGTTCTATTGTGTTCAAAAGAAGAACAAGTCACAGCCACTGGGGTATTAAATTAACAAACATCTTTACTAAACACGTTTCGGTAGCTGTTAAGACTTTAAAAAAGGAAGTATTACTTAGGCGTAATAAATAAGAAATTAATTTATCATGAAGCCTTTTGGTTTCTCCTTTTTTTATTACATTGTACTGCGGTTTTATATTGCCGTTTGTAGGTGATTAATGTAGCCGGCAGACGTTTTTTTTTATCAGCAATACAAGTAGTTGCAGTAGGTACACCATCATTATGTACACACGCATCAGTAACACAAGCACAACACAAGATAAAACAGCAGCATCTTTCAACTATTTTGTAAACAAAACTGAAAATGTTTTCTTTTTTTTTCTTTCTTAACTCTTTTAACGAATTTTTCTTATCAAAACTAATAAACACGCAACGGGTCTATAATAAAACGTGATGCACTCTACACTTTCAAGTAAATTAAACACAACAGCAACAGAAACAATATTACACCCTCTAAGATACAGGCCATTATCTATGTATTAACTATACGTACACACACACACACACACACACACATATTATACAGGCACTTAATTGTGTGGATAGTGAATGTAAAACATTCTGACCTACTTTGCATTTTGTATCCACACATAAATGGATTTATAAGACAATCATAATAACAACAACAACAACAAATTTGAATGTAAAACAGAAATAAATTTTTTTTTCGTCTTTATTTGTTATTACGAGTACACAGCCATTGTCAATTTTGTTTTATTAACACAAAAACAAATTAATCATAAGAAAAAGTCTTTTAAGTTCCAATTCATCTTCATTGTCTTGTACTTCTTCCACCTTTTTTATTGTAAAGTTTAAACTCTTTTGGACTTTGTAAAAGTAACAGAAAGAAAAAGTTAAAGAATGAAAAAAAAACATTAAATTGAGAATCTCATTTCACTTGAGACTGTTAAAGCGTTCATTTCTAACAAAACAAAACAAAAGACTTAAGCAAGAAGCACATTTAAAAAGTGAAAATTACATTGTGAATGAAAAACCACACGAAGAATAATTTTTTTTTGTTCGAAAAGGTTCAATAATTTTTGTTCATAGAGACGTTTAATACACATTTAAAACTCTCGTCTTTTAAAGTAACAAATGTGTGGTTTCTGTGCTTTCAAAACAAAACAACAAAACTTAATACCTAGACGAACGAGTGCTTCGAAAAAAAAAGTGAAAATTATCTCATGAATGAAAATCAATTTTATTAGGAGAGTTTATTCAAGATCAGTTCTCGCTTTACATTGAGTGATAACAATAGATTTTGATTAACTTTCAGCGTAAAATTGTAGATATCCGGTCGTCCAAGCAATTAAAATGAAGAAAGCAATTAAGCAGTTTAACAATCTTTAGCAAATCATTTCCATACGGCTAACAATAAAGGTTTTTGAGTTTGTTTAGAATCACTCTACAATTTTCAATATTTTCCTTGTAAATGTTCAACCAAAAATAGTATTTTTAACAGATAAATTTGTTGAAAGCCCTAATGAGTGTAACTTATATGGGGAAAATCGATTAACAAATGTTTTCCTGTATCTAACATGTCAGAAAATTTCAAAATCTACTATTAAAACTCGTTCTGTTAAGGGCTCTGGCGATTGATTTAGTTAAAGGAATGTAATATGAATTAAAAACAATTCACTTTGTCCGCCCATGTTGTCCTGATTTATGCCCATATTTATTTATTTACCAGATTACAGATTACCTTTCGGAAATGTGTGATTATCTGTTCATAGTAGTTTTTATTACACAATATTTTGTAACAGTGGTTAACTATAGGACTTATTTTAATAACTTTTGCTTTTCTACCTAATTTTAACCAAAAATTTAAATGAAATGTCCTGCTTTTCTTTCCAAGCCTTAAATTAATTGTTTAACAGAATTCTGTTAGTAACATAATAGAGCTCTGTTAGCTGAATTGGTTTACGTCCAGGGAAATAGATTTTAAAATCTAGGTTAGAGGACGTGTACTTGTCAATTGTGACAAGTACAGTACCCAGAGGTCGAATTGACCCATTGTACAACGTCCTAGCTTCTCACACCGCTCGTGTTGTGAGCGTTACTTTTATACATGAGTGGCGAGACCTACAGTTTAAAGTTGACTCCGAACGACAGATTTTTAAAAAGCTTTTGATGGCAATTTTTACTCTCAGAGTTTTTGCCAGAAATCTGCTTCTGCGACTTCCTCGCCGAAGAAATATTTTCATATTTTCATATTTTCGTTTTGATGTCTGACCTGGGATTTGAACTCGGGCCTTTCGTCTAATAAGCCAACACACTACCTACTAGACTACGGCGACTTCAAAAAAAATCTTTAAGATTTAAAATCTATCTTTACACGCATTCGTGGGAAAGTATTATTACCACAAGGATATACACAGTTACCTGTGTAGACGATGAACTTGTTACAACACATACTCTCCAATCGACTACTAATCCACTATCGGAAGTACGTTCGTTAAATCGTACATTTGGCAAAGATGTTTATTAGACTCTAACAAATCCTAGGCTAAAAAAGAAACTTCGTTTGTTCTCAATTACACAATCTGTCCTACTTAATTCGTCATTACAACCCTTCAGTTAGCTTCTCAAATCACTTACATATGTATGTATGTCTTATGTTATGTGTGTTAATTTTATACACAAATGGCGGGACGTACAATTTAGACCCGATTCTGAACGACAGATTTTTGAGAAACTTTTCATGATAATTTTATTTATTTACTCTCAGAGTTTTTGCGAGAAATCTGCTGAGAGGAAGACGTGGAAGAAATATTTTTCCATACTTCATTTCGTTGGAGATGTTAGAACTGGGTTTTGAAACGTGGCCTAGACTGCGGTGACTTCGCGTACGAATCAACCGTAAGGATAGCTCTGTCCTTGTATACATCTGGAAAAACTTCGCTTATTTCTTAATGACTTTTACAGAAGTTGCAGATCGGCCGAGGAAAAAAAGAGTCTTCTAAGCACTTTTTCTAACCCCTTTTTCGATAGATTGACTTAATTATTGTTGATTTACATCAAATCGATCACTGGATTTATTAATCTTTTATGTTGGACTTCGGCTTAATTTTTATTAAAATGTGATGATTGCCAACATCGGTGTATCAAAACGTGGATGCTAATGCTTCATGTGTGCTCAAGTGAGTTTTGATTACAACAAAACTGTCACTCACTCCTATTGTCCTATTTCATAAGTCCTGTTCTTAGGAGAGATACTACAGAGGCGTGACCAATAGCCTTGTTTTAAGGTGCGGATGTTGCAATATTGCATTGCGATTCCTAAGAAATTTCTTCATATTATAAACCCAAATTATTCTTCTACAATCTCATAGATAAATTGTGGTAGATTAGCAATTACTATACCCATGCTATTGATACCATTCGATCAGCTGGCTTCCTACTATGCTTCTATAGCAAAAACGCTTTTCCTCACTCTCGCTGGTTGGTTGGTGTCCATGTTTTAAATGCTGAAAATCATGTGTTCGCGTAATGCCACCAATTGTGTTTATTAAACATCAAATTGTATAAAATAGTGGATATTTTTAGTACTCCTTTAATGCGTTTAGAAATATGAAAATAAAATATTTAAATTGGTATTTAAACTATAAACAATTAAAAATCTATGTTTATATGCAGAATAAATAACATTTCATGGACCAACGTTAAGCTATTCGTAAGAAAGGAAAACAGTGTCTGTGTAAAACCCAAACAAAAGACTTAAGCAACAAACATTTTTTCAACAACGAAAATCTGTATTTTTTTTTATAAAAGTGTGATGAAAAGATAGTTACATTAAAAAAAAAACCTAAAATCGAAAGAGAGAAAAAAAAACAAAAACTAAAAAGAAGACAATTAATAATTTCCATTGAATCTTTATGTGATAATTTATGGCACGCATTATTGCTTTTTATTTTTCTCATAAACCAACATGAAAATATTTTATAAAAATTGGAAAAAAAAACCAAAGAAAGCAAACAAACCGAGAAAAACCAAAGAAATAATCTTTAAACAAATGAATCAAATTAAGCAAATCATTTTGCGGTAAAAACTAAAAAAAAATACAAATAAACTTCAATAAATTATTTGTATGTTTCGAACAATAACAACAAAGAAATGAAAATATTTTTTTTAATATTTTGTAATTTTAAATGTTGTTTTGTTTTCTTTGGTTTTCTTTTCTTATGGACAAAAGAAATTAAAATGCATACAAATTTAGTTACGCATTATCAGCCGTAGTCAAGCAGCATATTTATGTATGTATATTTTAGCGTTTTTGTTGGCGTCATCTTCGTTGCCAGAGTGCAAGCAGATGCGCTTTTAATCACTGATAAGTTTTAGGCAATACAGTTTGCAGTGGGGTTAATAAAATAAATTTAAATTAGTGATTGTGTATAAATTTTTTTTTTATACAAAAAATTTATTTTTTTGTTTATTTTTTTTTAATAAAAAGACATCTTTATTCACATCAATTCAACATTTTTTAAAATTTGGTTTTAAGAAAATATTATTGTTATGAACGACCAATTATGTAACCCACTATCCTTAGAGAATGTCGTCTTCTCTGTGGTTAGATAAGTAGCTTATAATAGAAAAAACTAACAACATCGGTAATCATAATTAAGTGGGTACCTATGCATTAACTGTAGTATTAGCATGTAATTGGTTTCATTTAATAGCCATGCAAATGTCAGATAGGTTTTAGGGAAGTAGGCTTTTATTTCGATACTAAAATCAGCTGCTTCTTATCTGAGAATCGAAATGAAAACAAACAGAAACCAAAAGAATTTTGTAACCATTTACATACATACATACATAATTGGTCATTACAACGCTTCAGTCAGGATTATTGACCTAGTTTCTCACACCACTTATGTTGTGTGTGTTAATTTTATACAAGAGTGGCGGGACCTACAGTTTAAAGTCGACTTCGAACGACAGATTTGTGAGAAACTTTTCTTGGCAATTTTATTAGCTTCTCAGAGTTTTTGCCAGAAATCTGCTTAGAGGAAATCGGCGAAGAAATACTTTTTGAATTTTGTTTTGATGTCTGGCCTGGGTCTCGAACCCTGGCTTTACGTCTAATAAGCCAACACACTACCTACTAGACTACGGCGACTTCCATCCATTACCATTTACTATCATTAACTTGAAATGAAAGATAGAATTTTGAACATAAAGTGTTAGTCTTTCATAATTATGCAAATGTATTCAAATGCATAAGAATTCTTTACGTATGATAGATAAGGTGCCCTTTTAACGAAATAGAAGAAGCCAACCCGATTTTCCACAGATTAAGCAACCTAAAAATACTAGAATAACATGAATGATTCTTTCAGAAGGCATTGATAGCTATTTGTAGACCATCTTCTTAACCAAGCTACCCTTAAAGGTAATATTCTTCTTCCAACTAGAAATTTCAACATAAAAGGGTTCAACAGCAATTCTAAATTAGATAGGTTAGGTTAGATTAGCTTAGCTTAGGAAGGGCGGTGCTTCACAATGTTACCAGCTTCACGTCATCTTGGTCTCCATTGTAACCCTTTAATTATGGAACTAAAGGAAGGAGGAAAAGTCAGAAAAAAAGAGAAAGCAGAAGAAAGGGGGAAACAAAATTAGAAAGAATGGAAAAAATGGAAAGAAGAAAAGATGAAATTACAAGTCAGCCATTCAAGTTTTATTTCTAGGTCGTAATCATAGCTGCCACATAAATGAAGCATCAAATCGTCAAATATTTGAGAAAAAAAATCGTCAAAATCGTCAAATACGTTCATTGCAATCGTAAAAAAAATCGGCATAAAAAATAAATAAATAAATTGAAAGGTTTTTAAAACAAAAACAAAAACATATAAAATCAATGTTAGGTAGCAATAATATTGCATCATCTATACCCATGTGTGGTGTAAATATTAGGGAGTCAGAAGATCTTGACGTTAGGGGCATGAAAATTCAGTGTGATGTTCGCTAGAACTGACACATTTTTCAGTGCCTTGGTTTCTTAAGACGGTGCAAGAAATACTTCACTTTATCTGATTTTCTTACTAGTTACATCAATTATAACCGATCGAGAATGAAATTTGTTTGTTTTGTTGTTTTTTCTATTTTGAGTCTACTCGACCGTTTACAGGAGAGACCGTAGTAGCTCATTAATCACGATAGTGTGTCCAACTCCATTGATTCATTGAAGAATCGGATATTGCTCGAGCGAAATAAGGGACTTGTTTATGAAAATCATGTATTCCTACGTAACGCTCGTCTTTCTCGGCGAGCACATCCGTATGTGGTCGATTTGTGGACCGACAAATTTCGTTTGTTAGATGGACAATTCGTATGTGGAAACTCCCTTTCTGCAGAAATCTTTCCTGTTAGTTATGGTATAAAAATATTCAAACCTAGTGTCCATAAACACTGCTCCCTCTTTCCTCCTTCCTAGTTCCAAACACAATGCCATTCCCTGAGTGTTAGTCGAATTAAAAAAAAAAAATGGCACTTGCCTTTGTTCTTCCGATGGTAATATTAGAAGCTATAATCGAATTTTTAAAATTGTCTGCAACGGCATATGATAATTTATGCTCAACCACGATGTTATTTAGGAGTTGAAATTATTTGGCTTTTAAGGGATATAAAATACAGAAAAATCATCACAGATATTCGAAAACAACTTAAAAATATAATACAGTGCACGCGCGCTAATGTGAACTAATTAAAACTGGCGTTGTTCACTTTTGCGAATTGTACACATTTCCGAATACCGAAAATTTTAAGAGAATTTTACCATATTTTAAACAAAAATCATTATTTATAATTTTTTTTTTATTTAAATTTATAATTTAATCTTCACAAACTCTCTTCACAGTATCTAACGTTTCAAATTAAAAAAAATTCTGTTCAAATTATAGGGCTTTTTACATTTTTTCATCTTTTAGAGTAGCCAATGAACGAAAAAACTGTTCACATTAAGCGGTGTTCACATAATGCGGTGTTCACATTAGCGCGCGTGCACTGTACTTTACTTCTTGTTATTACTAGCATAAATTTCCAACAATAACAACTGAAAAACAAATACAAAGCTTAAGAAAGTTTTTTAATGTACTTAAAGTAAAGAAAATTATGTAAATTTTTAATTTCTAAAAATCGTCAAAATAAGGGCATAAATCGTCATGTCGTCAATATGATATTTTTGGAGCACAAAATCGTCAAATCTTGCAGCTATGATCTTAATCCTAAATGAAGGGCTGTAGTGGCCAAATATATGTGTGGTGGGGTGTCACAAAGCCATAGGCGTTAAGTCCCATTCCATTGAGACAAAAGGGCATATGCCATTAGGTCTCATTATAATTACGGTGACCATCGGTCCACTATTATAGCGGACAGTCCGCTATTTTAACCTCCTGTCCGCTATTTTTTTTTTGCGTCCGCTATTTGTCCACTATTTTACAACATGTAACTCCTAAAAAGTATTTATTTTCCAAAATGTCCGCTTTTGTCCACTTTTTTCACTAATTCGGTAAATAGGCTTATACATATTAGCTGGAATTATGTATGAAATTGAGTTGGAAACTAATGTTGGAAAATAATGTTTTTCATAAAATGTAAAATTTTCTAGAAAAAAAAAATTATTGGAGTTGCCTAAATTCTAAATAATTGTATACAAATAGCAACTGAAACCTTACCAATAGATATAGAAGTTGTAGTTGTTAAACTATATTCATATTTTTACATTTGTATAGTTAGAGTGGACAAATTTAAAGAAATTTGTGATGTAAAAAATTATTGGGATATTGTAAAACACGTTGGTTAACTTTAATGCCAGCCTTAGGGCGAATAATGGAATTATTTTTACCATTGAAAGAGTACTTTCTTAAACAAGAACAATAGTGTTTAATTTTTTTTTATGATCCTTTTGCTATGTCTTGGTTATTATTTATACATCGTCAAGCTAGAGTCTTCCATAAGTATATACTGCGTTTAGAAAGTCAACATATTTAAATGCCTGAAGCGGCTATAATATTAAAAGAATTTAAATCAAAGTTAATAGAACGTCACAATACAGTATTTTTACCACTTAACGTACAAAATTCTATTTCAGTTCTTCACTCAAAGGGACTTGATATAAAAATGTTTAAGGAAAAAGTTAAAAACTTTTACAGAACCTTTTACCTGAACCAATGCTGAACGAATAGAAATATGGAAACAATCAGCATCGAAACGAAAAATATTTCTTATAAAAACATGCTGAAATTAGTAGATTTTTCATTTACTTTGATAGCGTGTAACGCACCAAAAAAAAGAGTTTTTTCAATATCTAACAATATTTGGTCTTCCGAAAAATCCCAAATGGGATTAGAAACTTTAGAATCTATTTTGACCATAAAATGCTATTTTGATATGGACTGTTTGGAATTAAAAACATTTTTATCTAACAGGCCCAACACTTAAAAAAAAATACATTCTGTAGAGGAATATCAGAAGTAAATTTATACACATAAGTATATAAAATATTAATTATAATAAATAAATTTTTTTTGTTTTTCAATTTTATATATTTGTCCGCTTTTTTCTCATGGAAATAATGGTCACCGTAATTATAATGGGACTTAACGCCATAAATTTTTTTCCGAATATGAGACATAAAGCCATATTTTTAATAATGATTGCATTCATGGCCTTAGCTCACATTAGCAATATTAGAAAGCGGCTTTATCTCTCATTTCAGTTCCTGAGACACTAAAGTTAAGTATTGAAATCTGGCTTCGCATAAAAAAGTTTTTCTGCGTGGCGGCCTGCGGCCGCGCTTAGGGGTTTTTTCCTCCAGTAGAACGCGGCAGGTGGCTTCGCTGAATAAAGTTTTCCTGCGTGCGTCACAAGAATATAAAAATGTTTTCCAATGATAACTAAGGATTTTTCCTTTCACAAAATGTTTGCAGCTGTAATTCCTGGAGCCTAGAAATTTTGGATTTTTTTAAATCATTAATTTCATAGATAAATAGGCATATTTAGTGAAATAAAGCATTTGTAACGCAAAACATCAAATGGGACATATAACCATAATGGCTTTATGTCCCATTTCACTAAAATTGATATGAGACTTAAGGCCATATCAAAATTATGGCTTTATGTCCGTTTGTATTGAGACATAAAGCCATTATGGCTTTATGTCCTATGGCTTTGTGACACCTCACCATATGTGTATGTATGTATGTAATAGAGGTCTGATCATATAATCTTGCCCGGGCAAAACCTTTTTAAGCCCCTCAACTCTTGTTATAATTAGTTTACACCATGTGTAGGTTAACTAATACAAAATTTTAGTTGTTGCTTCACTTAATTAAAGTGTTTCGATATTTAAAATGCTTATTGAGCAATTTAATAAATTCAACACGGTGGTATGGCATTTTTGTTACACCAAAAATTTTAACTGCATATTGACAAATATTCGAAATACATACATACAGATGTGTAACTGATTTTATAATGAAATCTTGATTTCTCATTACTAAACTCAATATATATGTATATATACATATATATATATATATATATATATATATGTGAGTGTATGTAGATGCGTTATGGTTAATTAATGCGTTTCTTTTTTTTTTAAATTTATTGATTTGTCTGCTTTAATTTCCGATATTGAAAGCTGTATTAGGAAATGCAATCAAAAATGTTACATAAAAATGAAATTGAAAATAAAAACCAAAACAAAAACGTTTAATTGATGAAAATTTCACAATCAAAACCTTTAAAAGAAAACGAAAATCTTATGCATCTTGTTTTCAGTAACTTAATGATGATGAAATGCAGCAACATTGTAATGAAATTTTAAAATTTTTAGGCCCATTTAGATGAAACATAAGCGGTTGGAGAAATAGAAAAACAAAAACAATATTTTATGCTCAATAGTGCATAAAGTTTTAATAATTAACTCGTAAACTTGTGAGACCAAACTGTTAAACTTGTAATTTTCACCTTTAATTCCCCATTACGTTTCTGGGGTATGCATTACGAACGGATGCTAGTAAGAGACCTCAAAGCAGCCAAGACATTCTGCTAGTAATAATGCCTAACAAATGATCATAATACATTTGCATACTTACTTAAATACTTACATATAATGACTATGATGGTGATGTTGATGGTGATGGTGATGTTGATGTTGATGCTTATGCCGCTGCACTTTTACGAGTTAGGAGACTATGATTTTCATTTTCTTTTGCATGCCACATTCTGTTTTGCTGCACCAACAGTTCAAATTATAGACTCAATTGCATTGGCCTGTTAAAGCCTAAGCATTCACCATCAGCATACATAAGTACATGCATTAGAGATGAGCGATATTTTCAAAACTGTGATTTAATCACGGTGATTGATAATTCACTGGTAACTACAGTGATTGAAATTGCCAAATAACAGGTACTAATAATGTCGTTCTTTCAAAATTGTTACATACTCAAATTTATTTCATTTTGTTTACTAAAATATTTAGAGGGAGAAAAAAAATGAATTATAAGTTTTGCAAAGCAAATGTGTTAGAAGCAACAGATATACAGACTGAAAACTGGCGGATAAAGTTGAAAAATTAAATGTAAACAAACATTGATTTTGTGTTAAAAAAGGGAAAATTTGGGATATTTTTTAATTTCTTCAATGAAAAGTTAAAAGATTCTTAAATGTTTAATTATTAATCGAAATGTATGTGGTCTTTGGTCGCAATGAATATAATTTCTTGTGCAAAAGGTAAGTAAGAAACTAAATATATCAAGATCAAATAAGACATATTGCTCATAAAATTATTTTCTTGCAGAACTTTGTGTATATTATCAGTATTTATTAATTTCTTGAATGAAAAAGTTTAAATTGGGTAATTTTTTTATTATTAATCGAACTCTTAGCAATTTCTCTTCACAATGAAATAAGTTCCGTGTGTAAAAGATAAGTAAAAAGAAAAATATAACGAAATATATACTCATAACTTTTTGTTTCAGGAGTTTGTGAATATAGCTCTCAATTGGTTAAATACTAGGTTAGTGACAATCGATGAAATGTGTCACCAAATACATTAGTTCCGTATTATGTTTCCCCAATACAACAGTTCATTTCCTTTCAAAACTATTCTATTATTCTACAAAAATATCATCAGATTCTAACAAAATAGAGAATAAAAACCCACCCTAAAATTTAACAAACATAAATAAACAAAAAAGAAAGAATCAGACAGGGACAGAAATACTTGTTGGTAATATTTGCTGTCCCTTTCACAAAATTTTAGTAAACGTCAAACTTTCGTTTCCCTTCACCAGTGTTGCCACGAAAAAAAAAATATTGTAACCAACATTTTTTTTTTATTTTTTTCAAATATAAATTATAATTAATACAACAGAGTAAGAAAAGAAACAAAAAATAACAAAATAAAATTTTAGTCTTACTAATTAATACATTTCTACAAACAAAACAAAAGCTCTATTTATAAGAAAAATAAATAACCAAACCCGGAGAAATCTACACATCTACACATTGAACAAAAAAATAACCAATTTTGGTTAGAAAAAACCAAAAACGGCAACACTGGACACCACTTTGATTTTGTTTAGTAGTCTTTTCGTAGTATGTATCTAGTTGTCTCTTTCTTACGACTTAATAAAATACGTTATTGTCATTATTGTATTATTGGAATACTGTGATCACAATCACTGTTTTAAAGAACAGTGATTAACAAATCACGTTCACTGAGAACAACGTTCTTCAAAAATCACTGGATCGCTCATCTCTAACATGCATACAATGCAACTACGGCCAGTTGGATAAAAGATTAATCAACGGAAATTTAAACAGCAACTATTTAAGGCAGTGATGCATAAATCATGGCCAATGGCCAACAGTTTACATTTAAAACGTATGCATTTAGTTTAAATGTGGCACAAAGTATTTTCAAATGAGAAATGCTGATAAATAATACGACGAGAGTTTATAATGCTGCACAGCCAGTTAGCCAGTCAGGCATTTTCCTTAGTGGCTTATTATAAAGCATTTATATTGAAAAGGTGGAAATTAAGAATTTATTTCTTTATTCCTTTAGTTTTTTTAGATTTTTTTTCTCTAAAAGAGTTTTCCGTTTACAAATATTTTCCTTTAAACAAATTGTAATAGTCAAGAGCTCTTTGGAAAATGGGTCAAATTAATACAAACGATTATAAAAATTATTAAAGAAACGCCAAGTAGTAAGGAAATTATAAACCTGGTTATGCTTCTTTAAATTGCACAAGAAATTTAAAAAAAAAAGTACAATTATCGATAATAAGAAAATTTCTATCGATATTTTTTTCAAAAATTTTTTAAATAATAATCTTATATGCGTACATAACGCTACATTGTGTATTGAAAATAACTTTTTAAAGAAAATTATCGATAACTGCAAATCTACTGCAGCAAGTGATCAACAAGCAATTGAAATTAATAACAAATTTAATTATCGATAACAAGCAAAATTTCTATCGATATTCTCTTTTACAAAATTAGTAAATAATAATGTACGATAATAAATTATTTTTTAGATAATAATCTTATACGAGTACATAACGATATATTATGTAGTGAAAATAACGATAACTATATACTTGTGAAAGAAAATTATCGATAACTGCAAATCTACTGCAGCAAGTGATCAACAAGCAATTGAAATTAATAACAAATTTAAATATCGATAACAAGCAAAATTTCTATCGATATTCTCTTTTACAACATATGTAAGTAAAAAGAGTAGCTATTGATATCAAGAGTTTTATAGAAAAATAATGTTCGATAATAAAAAGTTTTAATCTTATACGAGCACAAAAAAAAAACAAAATATAGTGTTGTGAAAACAATAACGATAACCATAAACTTTCTATAGAAAATTATCGATAACTGAAAATTTACTGCAGCAAGTGATCAACAATCAATCGATAACAAGAAAATTAAAGTCGAGCGTTTAAATGGTTGAAACCATGACGTTTAGATGACCAATGGAATTGTGGCATATATCGGTTGTTGCAGATAGACACTGAACTTTAAAAGTTGATAACAACCATCTTGTCATTAGTTGTCATTTATTCAGTATGTTTTGCCAAATCAACATAGACAGATATACTATCCCACGACGCGCGCAAAATAATAAAAGTGTTTTATCAGAATGGGTGTTCTGTCTAAATTATCTTCAGTGCTGAGACCCATATGTGTATATATGGTTATGCGATTAAACAAAATTCTTGTATTTGTAGTCGCCGTAGTCTACTAGGTAGAGTGTTGGCTTATTAGACGTGAAACCAGGATTGAAACTACAGGTCAAACATATCCAACAAAACGAAATATTAAAAAAATTTCTTCCTTTACTTCCTCTCAGCAGATTTCTAGCAAATACTCGGAGCGAAAATGAAATTGCCAAGAAAAGTTTTTAAAAAAATCTGTCGTTCGGAGTCGACTTTAAACTTTAGGTCCCGCCACTCATGTATAAAAATAACACACACAACATAAGCGTTGTGTGAATCTAGGTCGTAATCCGGACTGAAGGCTTGTAATGACCAATTATGTATGTATGTTGTATTTGGGAAGATACCAATTCACCCGAGATCCAAAAGCGTCCAATGCATCCTGAAAAGGTTACTGTTTGGTGTGGATTTAGAACTGGCGTCTCATATAAATTTTTTTTTGTTTGTTTGAGGACGACTACAAGTCTATGATTATGAATCTCTTTTTTCTGAACTGGACGATCTGGACACCTACGACATGTGGTTTCAACAGCTCATGCCATATTGGATATCCTGCATGAGCGATTTAAGGGCATTGGTCAAATTCAAACATTTCGTACACCCTCCCTCCACCCCAGGGAAGCTGTGGTCTTTCAAACTAACAAAATATTTCTATGTTATCTGACTAACACTTTGTTTTATATAAATTTAAAGATAGAGAGCGCTTAAAGAAGGATCCAATAGTATCATTTATAGGACTTCATCGCTAGAAAATTCATATATTTTGTATGTACACAAAAAACAAAAAAGATTGTTTTTCAACTGCGTTTAAACACGAAGTAATATACTAGTAAGCGTAAGGCAACTGAAACCTCTAGTTTTTCCCTTAAATATGAAATCTTACAGTAGAGTGCACAAGAATCTAAATTGATTTGTTGGTTGGTTTAAATAGAGTTCTTTGACTTGAAATATTGAAGCAAACCATAGAATTAGCAAAGCAGAACATTTCATCAGAATGGTTGGTTGTGTTTTATGAATATGAATGAATGACTCGCATAAATGTGTAAATTATTTATTTCTTGTTCAGATATTTTTCTTACGTTTCACCATGATAATTTTTATTTTTGTTATTGTTTTTGTTTTTGTTTTTTTTTTTAATTTACAAGGTGTTGGCAAACTGCTTGCCAATGGTTTGGTTTCATAAATCGAAAAGGAAAAAAAACGTTCATATTTTAAAATGTTTTTTGTTTTATTTTTATTATTATTTGCTACTAATTATTGTTTGTGGTTAGGTTAAGCAATTTAAATTTTTAATTTAATTTTTCTTTTTTTTTTAAGTTTTACTAAGACTTGTTCATTGGTTTTTTTTTTAATTTTTTATTTTCTATTTTTTTTTTCAAATTATGCTGGTGGTCAGCCACAGTTGAAATAAAATTTTTGTTTTCCATTAATTTTTCATAATAACTTGATAACAACAACAGTAAGTTGTTGTTGTTGTGGTTGTTGTTGTTACTATTGCTGTTATTGCCACTTGTGCTGTTGCAATTAAAAGAAGTGGTACGAGTTGTAAACAATTTTTGAATGGCCAAAAATGAAAACAAGAAAAAACCCCAAATTAAAACAAAATTTTATAAAAAAAATTATCATAAAGACGAGAGTACAAACGATTTAAAATTTGGTAATAAAACGAATATAAAATATGAAAATCATAAAATCAAATAAAACCCAAAGAAAACAGAAACGATTCCAAAATAGTTTTATAACACATTATGTATTTCCTTATCGCTATTCGACAGGGAAAGTATAACTCTTTCTCCTTTAAAAATTATTAACAATTATTACTATAAAAATTTTTATATAATTTTTATAAACAATTTCGCTTTCATTTGATTTGATTTACGATATTATTTCGGAAGTTCGAAACACTTTCATATGGCAATGAAAATAAATAAAAATTTGTGAAAATTAGATTCTCACAATACAGTTTTGGTGCTTTGAAAACTGCATTAAATTTCGAAATTTTATGTCTATTGCTTGTATCCATACCAATACAGTAAAAGTATCAAAACGTGTAACAAAAATTTAACATTTTTTTCGGTATGTACATATGTATTTGTAATTATGGGCCATAGGAAATTTTCTATAGAAATTTATCAATTACAAGAAATTTTCCATTGCAGAACAAAGATATAATATAATTTTCATGTAAAAAATTTCTAATAACGATTATTAATATACATACATACATAACAAAAAAAAAAAACAAATCGATAACAAAAATTTCATTGTAGTAATTTATCGATAAGGAAAAATTTATTTTAAAAAATGTTTTTATCTTTTTACATATGGGCAATTTCGTGTCAAGTCAAGCTTAGTTCTTTTCCTTTAAGAGCTTTGTGGTCACTTAATGGGATGCGAGTAGAAAACTTTAGCGTGCGAAACTCAAGCTCTAGTAACTCAATTTTATCAGCGAGATGATATGAGTCGAATGATGCCAGGAATGAAAGACTGGGTGTCTGTTCGAATCGATGGCCAGAAAGTCCAAATGCAGAAGAGGATGGTTCTCTGCAACCTGAATGAGTTATATGCAACATTTCAATCTGAACACCCAATCTGAATTTACCCAACTGAGGCCAAAGCATTGCGTTTTGGCAGGAAGCAGCGGAACTCACACAGTATGCGTTTGCGTTTAGTATTATAAGTAATAAATAAAAAAATATATATTTTGCAACTTTTCTACAGAAAAAAGTGACTTTATTCGATATCGTCGGAAATGTTAATTTGTCTAGTAACTCAGTATAAGTTTTACACAGTTAGACAGAAATAAGAAAAAAATGAAAATAGTGCATATGGTAAAAATTGAAATACTTTCTTCTTTGAGTTGCAATTTTTTTTATAGATACCACAAAAAAATTAGTTTTTCCACTTGCATCCCATTAAGTGACCACAAAGCTCTTAAAGGAAAAGAACTAAGCTTTCTTTGAGCAAAAAAAAACATCTATTAAAAAAAATATAGTGCATATGGTAAAATTTAAAAACTTTGGAGTTTGAGTTAAAATATTTTTTTTATAGATATAAGAGGCATATCTACTAAGTGCCCACAAAGATCTTAAAGGAAATGGTTTAAGTTTTCTTTTGAGGAAAAATAAAAAAAATCTCCAGTTCGAAAAAAAATGGGGGAAAATGAAAATGGTACATGTGCCAAATATTGAAAAATCTTATTCTTGAGTTAAAAAATAATTTTTTTCATAGATATCCCACTCGCAACCCATTAAGCGATTATAAAGGCCTTATATTGTATAAGCTTTCTTTTGAGCAAAAAAAAAAATTTAAAAAAAATAATTTAAAAATAAAAATTTTTTAAAAATTAAAAAAAAATATTTTTGCAAAGATTGAAGAAATAGCTATCTAATATACTTTGGAAATTTTTTGCTAGGACCAATAGGTGAAAAGTTACACACATTTAAAAAAAAACCTGTATGACCAAAATGTCCAACTTTGAACCCCTCTAACTCCGGCAGTTCTTGACTGATAGAGCTGAAAATTTGTGTCTGGCCTACTATCCAATAGTACTAACCTTGGATCCAAATCGAAATATTTCAATTTTAAAAATTGGGTCACTTGACACGAAATTACCCATATGTAAAAAAAATTCTAAAAACGATTATTATTAAACAAATCGATAACAGAAATTTATTTGTAGCAATTCATCGATAACAAGAAATTTATTATAAAAAATTCTCCACAATTTTTTTCCTCTCTGTTATAAAAAATAAACAAAAATGTTCACTTAAACATTTTTAATAACAAAAACTTTCGCATTAAAAAATTTTCAAAAGTACATAATATATTTTTTATAAAAAAAAAATATGAATAATAAAATATACATATATTTCGCAAAAAGTTTTGATAACAGGAAATTTCCTATTACCTATTCAATTTTCAATAAGAATACTTATTTAAAAAAAATACTAGATGAACTTTGTACTTAATTGGTCATTAAAATCCTTCAGTTAGGATTACGACCTAGTTTCTCACACCACCCATTACGTATAAGCTAACACATCAGCTACTACACCACAGCGAGATTTATCGATAACAACAAAAAATTTTAAAACAAGTAAATTAATTTTTTTTTTATTTTTGACGACAATAATTTTGTTAAGAAGTAATCGATGCAATTCTCAGCACTTAAAAACTTACAATGAGTTTTAATATTTAATAGAAAAGATAAGAAAAAAATGTATAGAAAAATATCGATAACAAAATATTTTTAATTAGATTATTATATCTATATATCGAGCCATAACCGCAAAAATATCTCAAGCGACAAAAACGAAATTTTACAGGGAAAGGTTTTTATTATTTATTTCTTGAACAAATTAAGTTAGAAAGTTAAACTTTTTTTGTTATAAATTATATAAAATTATAACCCTGAAATTTTTATAGATGGTGCAGCAAATGATGCCAATGAATTTATTTATTACAAAAAAGGATATATGAAAAATGTGTCGCTTGAGATATTTTTGCGGTTATGGCTCGATATATATATTTTTTTTTCAGTAATGAAAAATATCTGCTTAGAAATATATCGATAACAACAAACGTGTTATAAAGGTTATCAGCAAGTAGAAAAATGCAAAACAACGTAAAAAAGTTTAAAAAAAAATGTTAACAATAAAAATAAACAATTGCAACATAATTTATAGAAAATTATATATGTATTACATTAGAAGGAAATTTATCGATAACAAAAATTTTATACAGAAAATCATCAATAACGACCATTTTCTACAGAAAATTATAGATATCATAGATTTTCTACAGAAAATTTTTGATAACAAAATATTATCAATTACAAAAAATTATCGATAACAAAACACTATCGATAACAAAAAGTTATCGATAACAAAAACTTTTCGTATAACAAAAGAGCAACCAAAAAAAAAATACAAAATTTAGTTACAAATTTCATATAATTAAACTTTTTGCTAAGATCTTACCTTAGGGTTATATGAGATGGAGGTAACAGAAATTCCTCTAAAATTCTTTATAATGGTAATTAAGTTCAATAAATATAAAACCTCTAACGTTTGATTGCCAAACCTTAATCACTATAATTAAAAGCTGTTGGGGGTCTTATGCAGGATATTATTCAATGTGATCTTTATTTGGAATGTTCCCAAAGATCATAAGAAAAACAAAGAAATTTTATTAAAATTTCTGTAAATTAAAGCATATGTAGTGTTGCTGAAATGCAATACTCGATTGTATTTGCTGGTTTTTGTATAAGTGTTGGTTACTTGATTACCAAGGGTTAGGTAAGGATATCGTTAGTATAATTCGCAAAGACGCTAAGTCCACTTTTTTCCAAAATTGAGATTTTAATGCAAAACGGTATTACATATTTTACAACAAAAAAACATGTCATTATATAGTTTAAAGTTGTTGTAATTTTGTGGTTTGCAAAAGCGCTAAGTCCACAAAACTACGAAAAATATTAATATTAATATTATTAATTAATTAGTAATAATAATAATAATTAACATTATTAGTTATTAATATTATTATTATTTTGTAAAAATAATTGCGTTTAAACAGTTTAGAAATTTTAAAAACCGAAAAAGCTACAATGTTTTTTGTGTCTCCTGTAAAATTTGAATAAAGGGACTTAACACATTTGCGAATTATACTAACGATATGTTCCCATTCTAAGGAAGACTTACTGATTAAAAGTCTTTAAGATCGCGAATACCTTTAACAATCTCAAGCACTTACAAATTTACATAATACTGACACCCAATAACTTTGATATGTTGCACCAACAAAATAATTTTTTTGTTTTTGAACCATAATTCCAAAGGAAAACTTATGATAATCTTTTAGCACGGTTAGGCTACGTATCATTTCAAAAGCTAGGAGTGAAAAGAGTTTTTAAGACTAACAGCAATCTAGTCTATAGGTGGGTTAACTTTGAATAATATTCACACTGATTTTCTTCGAATTAAACATTCATAAACTGACGGACGGATGCTCGACCCAGAAAGTAATCGTATCAAGAGAAAAAAAAAGAGAAAATTTGATTTTAGTCAGCATCAGGTTGTTTTCTTCAATTCAATTCAGGTGAAATTAACAATTTTTGTTTGTATTTTTTGTCAACTAAAAAAAAACCTGTCACAACATATGTATGTATGTTGAAACGAGTAAAACTATACCCACAAGTCCCATAAGATTGCATTTCTTTTAATTTTTTTGTTTGTTTGTTTGTTTTTCTTTTTTGTTTATGTCCCCCACTTTTTTTTTACCACCAAATTTGTTTCAAATGTTTTTTTTTGTTGTTTTCAATGAGAGTCGTCGTCTGAACACAAATAGAGAGATAAACTAAATCACAAGTGGCCAACAGAAAATTGAGGTGGATTTTGAGGGCAAACTGAAAATAAATAAATATGCGGACGTACTTTTGTATTTTCATCTTACAAAACCGGCCATAACAAGCTTATCGAAAAAAGCAGCGACACTTGAAGGCCACATGAGAACTAGAAAAATACCAGCGAACCATTGAATTGAACTAACGAACGAATGCAGTTATTTATGCATTTGGCCATCACCATCACACACAGCAATAGTGCACATTATTATTGGCCATGTTTATTATGGTCATTTATTGCAAAAGACAAAATCGCAGAAACAAAAACAAAACCTGTCACAAGCAAGCAAAAGAAGAGTTACGAACAACAACGACAACGTCTTACATTTTCAAAACTCGATAACGAGCAAAAATCTCGTAAAAGTCGTTGCAGGAAAATCTGTGTCCAACTGACTGACAAACAGTCATTCTCAAAACGGGTGGAATTTCTTTCTTTTTTTTCTTGTATTTTGTTTTTCTATTTGTTTAGATGACATCTTAAAATTCTCAATTTCTCTGTATATTCGCTGTGCTGTTGCTGCCGCTGTTGTCGTAACATAAAAAGTAGGTCTGTTGGCCAATAAATTGTTTGTAAAGCGTTGTGTCGCTGTTCGTTTTTCCTCTAGAAGCTACTCGTCTATATTAGCCAAGCTAGAGAAACAGGTAAGAAAGTAATAAACCAGCAGAGATTTAAAATGTTATTCTAATACCCTACATTCGTATGCTGTGGTGATTTCTAAACGGTGCCCGTCATACAACGTCTGGGTGAAACATAATTGTCGACACACCCTTTTAGCGGATTGATAAATTTTTCTTTTCTTCCTTTTTTTTTCTTTTCTTTTCGGTTTTAAAACTAACTTGACTTGTATTTGAAAAATGATAAGAAAAACTAAGAATTTTCAATCGATAATTTTGAGATGAAAATGTTCTTTATTTGCTCTCTCTCTCTCTCTCTCTCTCTCTAGACAGATATTAAAAGTATGCATCTCTTCCACTCTAGCAGAAATACTTTAACTATTTAACTTTAAATTAGATCAAGATTAGAATAGATGTCCGTAGGAAACAAACTAACTGTTAGTAGGGCTAATCCAAATACATTTTGTAGCCCTCACGAAACGATTAACTTTATCTAAAGAGATATATTGACCAGCTTGATTAGGTGAGGTTAGATTGGCAGCCTCTATACAATGCACAGCTTACTCGGGTGTTATAAGGTCTCCTGGTCCACAAATCCAAGCAGGTATCCTTATATGAGTGTTATGTAGGAGGGGATTTTATTCAAATCGACTCGAGCTATACAAATTCTTTCCATAACTCTCATTGCCTAAATTTGTTCACATCTCCATTTAGCAAGTGCCAAACAAAAACAGAGAACACATGTCTCTTGTGGTCTCTTCTCCTTCCTCGTCACTATAACTTCTTCTTCAGACGACGTTGAGGGGGACTTTTAAGTTTAGGGTATTGGCTTGATGTAGTCACAGTAGTCTAGTTGGTAGTGTGTTGACTTAATTAATGTGAGGCCTCGGTTCAAACCCCAGGTCAGACATCCCCAAGTAAACGGAATATAAAAAAATATTTGTCTAATGGTGTTTTCTTTTCTACAAAGAAAATGTCACCCTCTTACACGGTACATTAAAAAAATTTTTGACCAACCCTTTTGTAATGTCATTTTTTACTTGAGAAGAACATAATACAAATATTAAAAAAGGGTATGCCCTGTGTTTACCACTTATTAAGAAAATGAATGAGGAAATGCCAATTTGTTCAAAGGTGTTGCCAGATCGCTAATTTTTCGACTTCATTTTTCGCACGCTTTTTTTTATAACAAAAAAAAAATATTTTAACACTGTTCTAACATTGAATGCAATTTTTTATACTGCTAAACATGTAGCTTTAAATAATGTAATATTTCCTTAAGATTACTCCACAAAAGAATGAAAAAATTAACTTCAAATTGGATAACAATACCAGGCGACTTTTTTTAAATTTCATCTGGTAGCCCTATAAATAAACAAAAGTCATCTGCTTTACAGGGCATTAGCAGCACTCTCGATTTATACAGGGCATAAAATGCAATGCCCTCCACCATTGGCAAGTGCGAATTATTTAGAATAAAACATACCACCCTTTTAGAGGGCGAAACATTTTTAAGAAACAAACGCAAAATTGCATTTTGCGTTAATAAAATGCACATTTTTTGGTAGAAAAGAAAACACCATAAGAGAAAATAATATTGCCATGAAAAGTTTCTCAAAAATTTGTAGTTCGAATTCGACTTTAAACTGTAAGTCGCGCCACTTATGTATAAAATGAACACACACAACATAAGTGGTGTGCGAAACTAGGTCGTAATCCTAACTGAAGAGTTGTAAAGTCCAATTATGTATGTACGCATCGACAATGTTCCGTTGTAATCATTATAATGAAGTTTTTAAAATGGGTCCTGGATAGTTATAATGCAATTCCTTTGCGAGAAATAAAGTCTAGTACGTTGCTACTGCCAAAGTCCCCATTTAGAAGGAGGAGAAGGGGCTCTTGTCATACCTCAACAATCTTAGATACCATTCACACAATCTTTAGTAAAAGCTAAGCGGCCAGTAAAGGCCAATTTACACGATAAGGGTTTACGTACGTAAAGTTATTCGTATTTTAACAATGAGAGTCGAAACCTTACGACAGGTTCTAATGCTTTTACACGATTAGTAAAATACGAAAGCAGGGTAAACTAAATGCAATCTCGAGCTAATGAAGTGTGAAACACTTTGAAACATTTCAAAGAACAAAGAGAACCCCACGACTGCAAAATTTTTATCCGTATTTCTTCTCAATGTCGTATAACTCTCAACATAACATAACATGTTGCGTTTACACGATAATATACTATCGTACGACTTGTGTTAATTGTCTAAATGTGCATATTATCCGAATTCAATATAATCTGATACTGATCTGTATAACGACTGCCTTTATAGTCATTATTTCAGTCTTAATAAAAAACACACAAATCAGACAGTTTAGGAGACAGTCTAAAATTCAACTGTTTCGAATAAATATCACTTAGTCGAGTGATTTACATTCGTCCGATTGGTGAGGGGATAGATCTGACATAGTACAACACATTAAAGTTCAGGCAACCATTTTGCTTGCCTTCAATTTTGATGTTTTGTTTTCCGTTTAATTGTTTCTGTTTCATTAACAAGTTTTTCTATTGAAGGAAGGCATTGGTCGATCTACTGTAACAAGTTTCAGTTTGACAGAGTTGCCAACTGTAGTTGTCTACAAAAAACTGCCTTTGTGAAAACATATTGGATTACTGAACTGGGTGTCGTTGGACGAACCTTGCTCATTGGTTTCTAACTCTTTCGCTAGAAATGGCACTACTTTACCTTCATGATTGATATTATCCTCTCTCATTAATCCTCTGCGAGACACAAATTTGAACAGTTCAACCCAATTTTTGCATTACCAATTGCATTGCCATTGAAATATACTCTAATAACAGATTAATATCTGAAATACACGTCATAACTGAACAATTATGGATGGCGTTAGTTATCCGTAACAAGATTCGCCGACGTTAATACCACACCAACCATATATGAACTTAAATCATAAACCATGAGTGGAGTGAGAAACTAGGCTGCAATCCTGACTAAAGGATTGTTGTGGGTTTCTCACATGCCTGATAAGTTTTTGGCAAGGCAAATATATTCCAAAACTCTTTGAGGTAATATCAAACAAGTGAAGACTACCCAACTTCTGGATCTCCTGTTTATAAAATAATTCAATGAATAACTCAAATAAGACAAAACATTCCAATACATGTAAATTATTTGAATTTTTTTTTTTTAAGCCGTATGTTCCAAGGAATAAAAAAATTTCCTTGAAAGACTAGAAATGCAAGGAAGCGTGCAATACACAAACATATAACACGTTGAAAACTCCTTAACACGTTCACGCCGGCGTTTTAATTCATGGTTGTCGCCTGCGGGCGGCTGTTATATTTATAAGACGTTATTAATTATAATTGTTATTGAAAATAAATGCGTGGCTCTCGGGTATTTTTTTCGACAGCCGAAGTGTTAAAGATCTAAATATTTGGTATTACGTATCGTCTAATAACTTGGTCAATTGCAGTTAAGTGCGGGCCACCGGTGGTACACGCCGCCCGATAAGGCAGTCTAGTGCGGGCCACTGGTGGTACGCGCCGGCGTGAACGTGTTGAACAGTGTTGAAAACATTGGCAAAGGATCGGAATAATTGATCAATAGCTTCTCACTCTACCTATGCTGTGTGTGTTAGTTTTATACATGAGAGGTGGGACCTACAGTTTAAAGTCGACTCCGAACAACCGACTTTTGAGAAACTTTTCATGGCAATTTTATTTACCTTCAGAGTTTTTGCCAGAAATCTGTTGAAAGGAAGTCACCGAAGTAATGTTTTTTCGTATTTCGTTTTGTCGGAGATGTCTAACCTGGGGTTTGAACCGAGGCCTTAAGTCTAATAAGCCAATAAATGGAATAAATTTCGAAATTTTGATGAGACCCCAATGCTATGCACAAAGCCAATGCCATTGAGTAGATAAAGATGGTGTAGATCAATAGCCCATATTAATCTATGTAGTGATTATGTTTTACTACATAAAGATGCTGTCATAGAGTGCTCTGTGCTATAGGGTAACCAATTGTTCAGGCTCTCGACCGGCCGGCTATAATTTTCGTATTTGTTTTTCCTTTGCAGTTAACTGCTATTAAACACAGTAGTTACTGCCTACTGCTACTTATTTAGTACGTTTAGTACATACTAAATTTGGTTACTTGTTTTAAAACAAATATAAAAACAAGAGAAAGACAGAGAGAGAGAGAGAGAGCAACAGACAAACAGATAGACCGACAGACAGAAAAACAATAACGACGAAACTGTAGTAAATTGTTAGCATCGTTAAGCAAATAACCTTGACGCATGAAATACATCTTGACGAAGGTCAGTGACAAACAATACTAATACATACATACACACACACACAAATACACCAATACACAAGCGTCTACGACTGTGATTGTGTTGCATTTAATGAAATTCTCTCCATATAAGGAAAATTCTACTGAAAATGGTAATAAGGTTGGCTTTTATTATGAAAAAAAAAAAAAAACAGAATAAAAACAGAAAAACACAACAACAACAACCAAAAAAAAAACAACGCGCCAAGAATATCAATAACGAACTTGAAAATTTAATTAAACGAAGAACACAATTGTTGATTTTATTTATTCATTCATTTTTTATTTTGTTGTGTTCGTTTTTTTTTCATGCTGTTTTTGTGAAAAACAAAACAAAAGTAATTCTTAAGGAAATTTAATATTTTTGCCGACTTTTGTTGACAAAAGCGGACAAAAGAAAAAAAAACAAAAGGCAAGAACAGCGACTTTATATAAGGTTTTGTAGAAAGAGATCCACGATTTTTTCTACAAATGCTTTAGTAATTAATCCATCTCCTGTGATGGATATATATATCGGGTCCGCCATCTAACGTTTTTTTTTTCAACTAGTGCTTAGTTCGTGAATGGTAACACTTAGCTCATGTCTGATTTGACAAATAATTAGTTTTATCCTTCCGCTGAACGAATATAATTGTGTATACGCTTGAACAACGCTGGGAAATATTGCGACATTACTTTGAAAATCATGGTAATGTTGCAGAATGTGTGCGAAAATTGCGTATGGATTTTGGAAGAAGAGAAGCATTGTCAGCTCCGTATGTTCGTTATCCTGTGAAAAAAGTGAAAGAAACTGGCATCCTCATCGATAAACCAAAGCGTGAAAAGCCAAAAACAGTGCGTACACCCGAGAATATTGCTGCTGTGGCAGAAAGTGTGCGTGAAGCGCCATCAACATCAATTCACCGTCGTTCTCAACAATTGAACATTTCGAAGACATCATTGAGATGAATTTTGCATACAGGCCTCGGTATGACGCCATACAAAGTCCAATTGGTTCAGGAGTTGAAGCCAATTGACCATCCAAAGCGTTTTCGCTTCGCTAAGTGGGCCTGCGATCGACTTACAGAAGATGCCGATTTTGGCAAAAAAAACTCATCTTTTCGGATGAAGCTCATTTTTATCTTGGCGGGTATGACACCGTTGGACTATTATTTGTGGGGTGCCGTCAAAGATAAGTGTTACGCCGACAAGCCAGAGACAATTGACGCTTTAAAGAACAATATTCGTGAAGCCATTGGTGAAATACAGCTGCACACAATCGATAATGTGCTTAAAAATCGGACCGATCGTGTAGGCTACTGCATGGCCAGCCGAGACAGCCATTTGAATGAAATTATTTTCCATTATTAACCGGAAGGATTATACTTTCAAATAAAAAAAAAAATTTGAGAAAATATTCAGTAGTTTTTTTTTAAAGCATTTTCAAAAAAAAAAAAGTTATTTGGCGGACCCTTTACTACATGGCTTACACTAGGTGGCGTTAGAAATATAACATTTTGTATGAAAAAAAAAATTTCTTTAACAGTTCGTTGATGCTTAAGGCACTTCTAAAATAGACACCAACAAGGAGATAACATATGAATAGCGTTTATGGTCCTGATAGTCCACTTCAAATGCTAATGTCAACCTCTAGCTCATTGATTCACCTTGCTGTTTTTTTGATAGATTCACGGAGCTAGCACTTCTGTATTCTCTTTGCGAATAAATAAAGTCGCATACGAAATCCACAAGAGGGTAACCGTAACTCTCTCTCTATATCTCGGCATTCTTGGATTACCTTAAATGTCATGCACACATTCTCAATGAAATTAAAGGTCGCTTGAATGTCAGTGAATAACTCATCACATTCACTCGCCCTTTTTTTGATAATTCCACGAAGCTACCACTATGTGACGTTGAAGTCTTAGCTTGGTTTTCAGCTTAACTTAATGAATTTGTATTTTCAAAGGAAGACTCTGTACTGATTATCTGGGCTTTTCAGCCAGTTGTGAGCATGTATTATCATATTGGATGTCCATGTGTGCTTATGTTACCATGAATAAATAATGCTAGCATTCCTTCCAGTTCTAAGATATTGTCTTGTTATAATCTATTCGGTAATCCTGACTTAAACGATGTGGAAAGCGAATGTTAAGAAATTCAATAAAATTATGACTATCATGTAAGCACTGTTTCGATACTTTGGAAGAAGTCAGAATATGAAAAGAATTTGCATTGAACAGGTTGAAGGAAGTTATTACCCTCCTGCTGATGATCACTATGCCTCTGAGATAGGGACAGGTCGCCAAGTGTTCTAATGGGTGTTTTATAAAGCGAATACTGTATTCGCTAACAAGGGAATTATGACTCATTTTCGGTTCCTTGGTCCTGTACTAGAGCAAGACTATTTGATTATTTAACAGAAGATACTCCCGGAAGACAGTCTGAAGCATTAGAAACAGCAGATGGATTTCGTGTTGACTTTCTTTTAATACCAAGCCTGCTGATTAGTCTAAAATTTAAATAGCTTGGTGCCTAAAATGTCTGCCCTGCTACCAAATAATTAATACCCGTTAATAACCCATGTGGGGCAATTCGCTCGAAGGAATCTTTAAACTAATTTGACAGCATTTGATCTGTGCTATGTTATGGTTAAACCACGCTTCGTCTGCGGCTAACAATTGGCGTAAAAAAATTTCAAAAGTTGTCACATGATTGTATTAGTGGTGGATTGAGAGTAAACAGGGCGCTCACCTTGCAGAAAGCTTTCTATTCAGTCAAAATTGAAATCACTGATCAGTGTGAAATGAATAACAGGGGCTTCCAAAAATCGATAGTATTTTCAATTTTCGATCGGCCAACACCAGATTGTGAATTTTATCAACTTTTTTGACTGTAGAGGCTTTTTGTGCATGTCCAAAAAGGTGCTGCTTATACGACCATAGCATCCATTAAGAAAAGCCTTGTTCCGAAAAAATAATTCTTAATTACGCATTACTTTAGTAATAATGTTGTGGAACGCTACACACGCAAATTGTTAAGCTTTTGACAGGAGGCAACTGACAAATGGCTGTTGATAGGAACAGTAATCTCTTATCAGTTAGGAGGAGTGAAATTTCCAAACTTATTGGCCCGTCCATGTTTATTAATTACTATTAATCTGTGCTTTACAGAACTACTAATAATTCAAACAATCAATTCTTTAAAAAACGGATGTCTTAAGCGCTTTAAGTATGTTTAAAATATCATTGACATCTTTTATACATACATAACATACATAATTAGTCATTACAACCCTTCAGTCAGGATTATTGACCTAGTTTCTCACACCACTCATGTTGTGTGTGTTAATTTTATACATGAGTGGCGAGACCTACAGTTTAAAGTCGACTCCGAACGACAGATTTTTTGAGAAACTTTTCATGGCAATTTTATTCACTCTCAGAGTTTTTGCCAGAAATCTGCTGAGAGGAAATCGCCGAAGAAATACTTTTTGTATTTTGTTTTTATATCTGGCCTGGGGCTCGAACCCTGGCTTTACGTCTAATAAGCCAACACACTACCTACTAGACAACGGCGACTTCATCTTTTATACATTTCCAAATTCTTTCATGACTTCAGTAGATGTTCAATTCTCCATAAATCTGGCGCATAAATCAGGCTGAATTTGACCGACGGCATGGGATACTTTGACTTTGAGAAGGGCTGTGGTTTGTCGCTTATTCGCATACACCCGGGACCTCACAAGAAAAAGTCTAATGGGGTCAAATTTCATGATCTCTCTGACCTGTTCACATCACTTCTACATGAGATGACTATGGCCTCTCAAATCGCTCGTGGAGGATGTCTGATGTAGTATTAGCTGTGTGACACGTGTTCAGATTATCCAATTCAGGGTCAAAAGAAGTTGGTAATGTTTGCCGTTGACAGTAATGGCTTGGTCAACATCGCCCTCAAAGTAATATAGTCCGAAGACGCCACCGGCTCATAATCCACACCAATCTACTTATATCTTTTCAATGATGCGTTTGACGCTCTAGGGACCACATTCAACAATCTGGTTTGGCCTCATTGTTAAGAATGATTTTGCGATGAAAATTAGGGTCAGTTACTAAACTCCCTAGAGTTCATTCAGCGAACACACGTTGTTGCCTATAGGCGGTCATGGTGATTTGGTAAAACAGACGGAATAAATGACAACAAGCTGGATGTTAGGTTAGGTTAGAGGACGTGCACTTGTCAACTGTGACAAGTACAGTACCCGTTGGTCGAATTGACCAATTGTACAACGTCCTAGCTTCTCACACCACTCATGTTGTGTGCGTGAGTGCCGGGACCTATAATTTAACGTCGACTCCGAACGACAGATTTTAGAGAAACTTTTTCATGGCAACTTTTATTTACTCTCAGACAGAGTTTTTGCCAGAAATCTGCTGAGAGGAAATCGCCGAAGAAATATTTTTTTCATATTTCGTTTTGATGTCTGACCTGGGATTCGAACCCGGGCTTTACGTCTAATAAGCCACACAATACCTAATAGACTACGGCGACTTCGAAAGCTGGATGTTATCAACTCATAAAGTTCGGAAGTTGAAGAACCCAATAGTTCGCAAGTTACGGTGTTTATAATTATTTCAACTTTGATTCGAAAAAGATCTTAAACATTCATTGTTTCCAAAATATGTCACAGCATAGAGTGCTAAATAATTCGTTTTCACTGTAAATAATTCACATTTTATCTTAACATTGATTTATCGCCTTCAGCTTAAATAATTAAATTATATTTAAAAACTAAAACTTTAATAATACATATTAAGACTGCGTTATTATTTCGTTCCAAAGGAAAAGAAAAACAAAAGCGAGACAAATTAAAAATATTTAAAATACGTTGTAAGCTTCAAGCAATTGTTTTCAACTACATATAAAACAACAGCTTAATCTAGAAAAACTATAGAAAAATGAAATGAAAATGAACAATAAAATTGAATGCCTGTAAACCAAATGACGTAAATTGAATTTTTCTTTAAATTTTTTAATTTTTTTATAAACAAAAGAAGAAAAAAAACAACGCTAACAAGTGTATTTGAACAAATTTAATAATAAATTTAAACTAATTGCAATTATTTAAGAATAATTAGTAAAAATTGTAACAATTACGAGTAAATTGTTGTAATTATTGCATTAAAATTGTGAATTTCATATTTCAAATGGAAATAAAGTAAATCGACTTTAATAAATAAATTAAAAATACTCTTGCAACAGGTAAAATAATTTTCCACAAGCTAATCATTACGCATCTTGCGCAAAATGTCTACAATCTGTTTTCCTAAATTGATAACATAAATCGAAATCCCCTACAATGGGAACCTAATACTCGGCATACTATATAACGTATGCCCACTAATCAGAATATTTATAGACTGATAGATTGTCAATTCCAGGCATTAAGTCTCTCATATTCAGCTGAAATGGTACTCCAAAATCATACCAAACTGTTTGCTGTTCCACACTTCAGCGTCGATATATTCGAAAAAACGAAATAAAATGGACCACATTCTCCAATTTATTGGAAGGCAGAATAAAAAGTCCATGTGTTTTAAATTTCTTGCTTCTTGAATGAAAATGCAACACTGCTTCTATGTGTCAAGTCTAAATTTGGACATTATTGTTTGTGTTTGATAGTTATTGATAGGAGACTAATGCTAAAAACACAATAAACGCAACGCAGCAAATACAGCCATTTTGCAACAGCAATTTTGCTTGTTGTTGCATTGCCTTTAAACTAATCATTCCTATATACATCCATAAATCTTATTTTTTTTAAAGACTTCTGTGTTTGCTGCTTTGCTTTTATTGTGTTTTTAGTATAACGCGCGGCTTGAGGAGATAATGTAAAATATTTGATTCTTTTTTGCAGAAAAAAAACCAAAAAAAATCGATCACAAAAACCAAAGTGTGTAGTCGCCGTAGTTTAGTAGGTAGAGTATTGCAATATTAGACGCAAGTCCATGTTTCAAACCTAGCTCAGACATATCAAAAAACGAATAAAAGACATATTTCTTCTGGTGAGTTCCTCTCAGCAATCTTCTGGCAAACACTCTTAAATAAAATAAAAATTGCCATGAAAAATTTTTCTAAGATCCGTCTTTCGGTGTCAATTTCAAACTGTTTCGGTATCAATTTTAAACTCGCCACTCATGGATAAAATTAACACTCACACAACATGGATGGTGTGAGAAGCCAAGTTAATTATTCTGACTAAAGGATTGTAATGACCAATAAAATCAAAATGCTCTGAAGATTGTCAACCCATTAACATTTCACAGGACACAGAGGTTTTGAATTTTTTAAAGATAAAATTTCTGCGTATAGTTTCCAGGTACCACATTTGTTAGCAATTGTATGATCATTTTGCAAATGTATTGAGCATTGAGAGTGAAGTCGCCGTAGTCTAGTAGGTAGTGTGTTGGCTTATTAGACTGAAGGCCTGAGTTCGAATCCCAGGTCAGACATCAAAAAGAAAATATGAAAATATTTCTTCGGCGACTCTCTCAGCAGATTTCTGGCAAAAACTCTTAGAGTAAATAAAATTGCCATGAAAAGCTTCTCAAAATAATGTCGTTCTGAGTCGACTTTAAACTGTAGGTCCCGCCACTCATGTATAAAATTAACGCACACAACATAAGTGGTGTGAGAAGCTAGGTCGTAATCCTGACTGAAGGGTTGTAATGACCAATGACCCACAGACTACAGAGCAATGTGAAAACAGTGGGTTTCTAGAGGCGAATCGATGGCAAGGAGTTTGCAACCAATAACGACAGCCATTACAAACACTTTTTGAACTACACGCGATATCAGCTACACTGACTGCCTTTAAAAGGGTAAAGCAAACAATTGTGAATATTACCTTAAATAATTGGGATGTTTCAATTCGGATTTAAAAAGAAAACAAAAAGGACCGCATTCGCCAAAGTAAAGAATTCCTTTGCAGCAGGTCTATATCTGGGGAGGTCTGTATCTGTGGTATGTACATATATAAATTAGACTGCTAACTACTGCTTTAACCCTAATTCTTGTTTTTAAATTTGAATAAAAACTCGACGAAACGAGATTTAACTCCAATAAAGAAATTATTTCACAAAAACAAATTGTCTTCAATTATTTGTTTTGTGGAAGGACCAAAAAGGATTTTAAAATGTTGGGCCTAGTGCATAGAGGACAAAACGATACACAAATAATCCTTTTGAATAATTCTTGAATATCGGTCCATCACATTTCGGTTCAGGATTTTCAGTAATTTTCCTTAGAATGAAGAATGGAAAAATAATGATCCACACTTTCTTGTAGAAAACTTAACTTAAATAATTCATAAACAATGGTTATCTATAAAGCTCATCAATTTCATGCTAAATGAGAAAAGGGCTTCCTTTTGAACTATTATGAAAGCTTTGCATAGTATTTTAGGGGCACTTACTATCCTATATCATGCTAACAGACATATAGAGTCTTCAAAAATCCTCAATTCAAAAACAAGTTGCATTAGCGAAAATATCACTTTACGGATGTCATAGAACAAAAGCTTTTGAAACTTTTTACAAATATTTTTTCTTTTTTGTTTTATTTTCAAACTTCATTAATATTATGCAGGAAAAACATGCCCTACCTTAAATATATTGTGATTGTTTTGTTTCAAATTGTTCTTGACCAACTACGAAATCATTCACCAAGTTTT